>CM077632.1:5833700-8654949 GCA_039660915.1 Euphorbia tirucalli
GTAGTACCTCCTGCATAACAAAAATTAAGCACAATCCGAAGCAACAGCTTTAAAAAAAAAAAAAAAAAAAAAAGAGGTAAAGAAGGTACCACTCGGGCTTTCTTCCCCTTGTCCGATCCGGATACGAAAGCTCCAGCCCTCTTCTTCCCTGCAGGCTCCGCGTTCACCACAGGAGCAACAGGACCCGGAACGGCCTCATTGATTGTAGGAACTGGAGCTGGCGCGGCAGTAGACGCCTTCGATCCGCTCTTTCGGGCACGCAATGCTGCAACAGTATCAGCAAGTGACATCCCTGCCACAAAGGGAAAATACAAAAATAAGTAAATAAATACCTCGGCCCTCTAAGGGATCACAAAAGAACACAGGAAGACCGGTCTGGTCATCAAGCGCTGCCAGAGGCAACCCTTGACGGTAGGCTTTCGTGGCGTACTGCAGCTTCCAGTACTGAGTCGGGACCGCCGTCAACAGCTCAAGGTGGGCTTGTTCCTCGGGCGAGAGCTTATCCTTCCCCCCCCTCATTTCGCTTGCGGACCGGAAAGACCAGGCGGTGGGGAATGTTGGCACATTTTCCTTCAATTTGATGAAGAAAAATAGTCCCTTGAACCCCTTCACCGAAGAGGTGCGGCCAGAGAAAAACCGGAAGAGAGGCCCCTTAGCCATTGTCAGATGATCACTGTTGGTGTTCCGGAGAACCGGGGTCGCGATATGCCGGAAGAGAGAACCGGTCAGTTGGATGCTGAGGTTACTACACAACCAATACATGGCGCACACGTCCTCCATCACATTCGGATGCAGCTGGGCCGGACACACCCCATACCGGTTCAAGATAGAGCATATCCCCTCCGGGAGCGGATAAGTGAATCCGCCCACCATGTGGTGAAGATAGATGGAGAAATAGCCGGACCGCGGTTGATGAACCCTCTGGTCGGAAGCAGGGATAAGACACTCGCAGGCCCCTAACCAGGGGTAATCGGAGACCAATTGATTAATATCGCGGAAAGCAATAGAGGAGGCCATCTGTGATATCCTGGGGGTAAGGGTTCTCCCTGAAGTTCGTCTGACCAACCGAGAGGACTCAAGGAGGTTGACAGGTGCGCTGGTCTCTCCGGCGGAGCGAGTTCTTTCAGAGGACTCAGAGGTGGAGAGCCTCGCGGCGTCAGAGTCCACCTCCACAGAAAGGGACACAGGACGAGGAGAAGTGCTAGTGGTCCACGAATAGCTCGAAGAACCCATAATAAACAGTAATCCTAGAACTATGAACTGAAGAAACGCAGGAAAGTAGCGGAAATAAAAAAAAAAACAAAACACAGGGAAAGCACTTACTGGATTTTTTTCAGAAATGAAAACGCCTGTAACTCAGAGTGGCGCACAGGAGCAGAAATCAGCGACTTAAATAGCCTGCTGGCGGGAAATCGAAAGGTTGCAGCATTTAAGTCACATCGAAGGTCGCGTCCCTGCGGCTGAACAACACGTGGCAGACAGTGGGTGGGCGCGCGTTCCTAGGCAGGGTTTTAGGTGCTAAACCCTAAAGGGTTTACTCCAGACTTAGGGGGGACTTCTGATGACATCCGGTCCGTTCTTACGGTTCGGTCCAGTGCACCCGGCCCAGTCCGGTGATCCATATCCGCGTCACATCATCCGGCCTAAGAAACCGCCTACCGCATCCGGATCCCATCCAACTCCTGAGCAGATAAGTTCCCTAGATCCGCGGAGAGATCCTAGGGTAAGAAGTGGCGCCCGATTAGGAGTCCACCTCCGTGTTTTACTGGGGCAGGAACACCACCCACGAGGAAGCCTTTTATCAATCCAACTCTACTATTCCCTCCTATAAAAGGAGGATACCCTGCCTGAGGTAAGGGCGATTGAATCCTTTTCTTGACTTCCCTAAAAGTACTTTTCAACACTCAGGAGCATACTAACTTAGGCATCGGAGTATACCCCAGAGGTTACCGGTGTCTCATCGTTTTGTCTTGCAGGAACCATATCGGATCCGGTCAGAGCAGCAACCCAGAACCGGATCACCCAGAGGATTTACTGAATCCATCACATCGTATCGATGCGCCATTGAAACCTTGAAAAATCTTTATTTTCACATTTTAATTATTAACTTCATTTTGTGAAGTAAACTAGTCAAATATACCAAAAGTATAATAAAACTAATTTTAGTAAAATGCAATTGAAGCCCCTAACTTAATTTTACCTTTTGTAGTTTTAAAACAATACATTTAACTTTGAAGGATTAAATAATTGATGATTTTTGTTGATTAAAAAAGGAAAAAATTAATATATCAACCGATTTCAGTAGAACCTATTATTTGATTATACATTCGTAATTTTATATAATGCCGATGGTCTCCTTTGCGCCAATAATAAATCCAGATACCACTGCTTTTAATATCTAAAGCGCGATAAATAATACTTTTCTTGTCTAATTTTGATAAGTAAAATTTATATTTGGGGTGTCCAATGATATAGATATTTTTCAGTGTCTAATTATTATATAAATGACAAATTATCAAAAATACCCTTGTTATATATACATAGGCAGCTAAAGTGACAACGTTTACTTCATTTAATTATTTGGTATATCGAGAGTGTTTTTTTAGTGACAATATAGTTTGTTGATTAATTTTCTTAATTACTGTACAATCAAAATGTTACCTATCAAAATTGGACGGAAATTGTATATAACAATCATTCGGCATTTTTACCATATCTGTAGGGGGACAATGTTCGTTTGTTATTCTCTTTCTACATTCTTGACTTTAACTACTTGAGTGTAGACAAGGGCATCCTCAAAACAGCAATCTTAATCCATAGAGCTGGGTTTAGTTAAATTCCACATATAATAAGTAGGGGGGGGGTTTGTATAGAATAAAAAATGAAATTGAGGAGGGCTAAAAAGGGTGGGTAATGTAAAGCTCTAAGAAATGAGAATAGTGGGGGATGTACTTGACTTGAATTGAAAGTGGAAGGGCACAAAGCACCCTTAAGTGAGCGGTGGATACAATCATTCATTCCTCTTTTAAGGCTGCTTCTTTGTTTCCTCTAAACGGGACGGAATTCACGCTTGGAAGTGAATGAACACATACGTATGTGGGTGCCACAGAAATCCGTACGATGGGGGGGGTTTGAAACAGATGAGCCCCAAACAAACACCGTTCCGTTTTTAGGTGGGCTTGGTCTATTAGGGCATTATAGATTTGTGATACTGATTATTTGGGACCATTTTGGAAGGACTATTTATCTTGCACGTGTCACCTTCAATCAAATATTATATATTAATTTTACACTATGAATATAACTATATAACTAATAGCTGGATACAGAAATATATAAATGTTTATTATAATTTTATGAGTTGTCTTCACTTTATTATTAATTATTATTATAATGAAACTGAAAACATATATATAATTGCAATATAATTGTAAATTTTTCTCTTTTCTTTTTATTTTCATAATGATTTTACTTTTTCTATCGTTTAATCGTACTATATCCTTTTTCTAAATAAAAAAATTAGACGTAAGGTCGGTGTGTTTCCTTGAAATTATTATCAGAACATATTTTTATTGTTTAATTTTTAATGTTTGAAATGTTAAAAGAGAAACCAATGACAAACAATTAATTAAAAAACATTTTCACAAAATAAGAGTCTGTTTATTTCATGAAAACTTAATACTTGAAAAAAAACATATATTTTTTTGTTTGGCATGTATAATATAAAAATCTATAAAGTAATAACATGACACATAAGAACAATAAAAAGTTGAAACAAATTAATTTTTTATTATTTAAAATATATTTTACTTTTTATAAAATTGAAATTATTTAGTCTTTTTGGAGAAAATTTATTTTGATTAATTTTTTTTAAATTTTAAGTCATAATTACTATGAAAAATTCCAAGTGATATTTAAAATGAAAAAAAAAATGATAAAAAAGTTAGCTTCTTGTTTTGAAGAAAATTTTTTTTTTTTTTCTAACTATGATTAAGGATTTAAAAAAATAGAGAATTAGCTATAAAGCTTTTATTTTTTAATACATTTTTCATGTGAAAACTTAAAAAAAGTGTTTTATTTTTCTCGAAATATAGAGAACGGTATCGATCGTACGATTGCAATAATAGCATATTTTCCATAATTGTATGATGAAAAGTATTTATAGATCTTAAGAATTATAACTAAAACAAAGAATAATAGCTGGTATGTCTTATCAAATTAATGCAAGAAAACGAGGTACAAGGAAAGAAAAATAAAAGCGGACAACACTATGTTATTCCAAGCGGGGAAAATTATATAATAGATCCGATTTATGTGGATCTTTCAAATGAAAAATTAATACATAAATGTTTTTTATTTTCAAAATGATCATATTATTTACTTGTCAGTTTTTCAGTGGAACGGTACATATAGAGGTGACAATTCGTGTTATCGTGTCATAATCGTGTTATGTTGTTTAATATATTCCACATGATTATATATAACATAAAAACAACAAAAATGAGTTTCGTGTCAAACGGGTTGTGTCAGTCGGATCGTGTCAGAAATTGCCACCTCTAGGTACATATGGACCTAGTCCACTATAAAATTTCACTCCAAGTGAATAAGATTTAAAATACCATGTTACATTGATAATTTGCTCTCCCAAAGAAATTGTTATATATATATATAATTTTTTTTTTTTTGGCATGAATGCTTTTTTAGCTTATATGCAATCAATTAATTATCTTTTTAACTCTATCGTCTTAAAGCTATCCTTTTAGCCCCTGTCTTCTCCCATTTTTAATTCGTTCTAGGGCAAAAGTGCCACTTAGGGTTTAAATATATATAATTTTGTATATTACAGGGGTTAAAAGGGTAAGTTTGAAAAAACGGAAGCTAAAAAGACAATCAAGTGATACAACATGGCCAAAAGGGTTATTAGGCCAATTTTTTAATTAAAAAAAAATTGTATATCTAATTACAGTGTAGTGGTAGAAGTATCTCTTTCCAATTGAGTGATGTAAAGTTTATGTCTCATTAAGACAATATATTAGAGTTTTAATTAAAAATGAAAATACTAAAAAGAAAAGAAAAAAGTATTTTTCATGAAAAAAAAATATCTCCTAACAATTATAAACAAAAATTTGATATTCTTGATTTTCTTAGATATAACCATTTTTTAAAAGTAAGATATTAAAATTATCAATAATTAATATTGAAGAAAATAAAAATGAGAATACTAAAAAATTAGTTGGATGGAAGGTGTGAGATATGTTGCCTAAATCCACACCTAAAACTTTTAATACTCATAGAATGGTCAATGTTATTAAGGAGATTGATGAAAAGGAAACTTGTGGTGAAAAATTATCTTTAAGCCTGATTTTTTTATACAACATGTAGCTTGAGTGTGTTTATTTTATTTTTATTTTGTAGCCGACATAGCAATAAGGTTTTACCAAATTGAGTTGAGAAAATTATAAATACATTTTCATATTTCTTCATTTTTTTTTTAAAATTTGAAATGAGATTTATATATTTATTTTATTTTCTCTATGTTTTATTTTAACCGTTAATGCGTAAATAATCCAAAATACTGTTTATCTTTATTTTTATGCGTGTATGACAGCCATACTTATGCTACATTTATAATACAAAAATTATGCACACTTTAGTCTTTATACATAGATAACATTTGGCTTTTACATTATTTCAATGAATACGTGTAATTTATTAAACGGGTATAACGTGTTTAATTGGTAGTTTCTCCATGAGAAACTTTAAGGAGGAACCATATTTGAAAGGCCATTTAATAAATTGACGTATTTTTTTTAGCCTAATGTAAGTAGTTTTGCCATATGAAGAGCATTTTTTAACATGAGGACCAATTACTCAAATAGTGGGAGCAAGTTTTTATTAGTGGAGAATGTGGGAGCAGTCGAGAGATTGGAAGTTATCACTTAAGTCTATAAAAGGACGGAGCGTTCATTGAAAAAACCCCTAACAACCAACAATCAACAATTCAAACTCAAATAAAACTAACAAATTTCTTTAGACTTTAACACATATTTTTGGATTTCAACAAAGTTTATCAATTCGCTTTTTAGATTTGTAGTTTAAGTTTTTCATTTATTTCAACTATAATTTTTAGTTAAATCAATTGAAGTTCATATTTTCTTTCAGGTCCGTTACAATTTACTTTATTTTATTCCTCAAACATTTTTTAAGGCTGATATCGTTTTGATAATTAGAACCTTTGAAATTTTAGATCTCTTTTATTCCATACAGTCGTTTGATTTTCAGAAGTTAGTACCACTTAATTTAATTTTTCAATTTGAAAATACTATAATTCTCTGTCATACTCGTAAATCTCCAAAAGAGCCAAACAGTATCATTATAACATCAACTTTGATTTCATTCCCTCATAAAAAAAAAACCTGTTTGTTGCGATTTATAATTTTAATAAAATATTAACATTATAATATTTTTTTATCTTTATTTTATATTTTTCAAAATATTCAGTTTCATTTAAGTAGAAATACCAATGAGATTAGATTGTAATTAATAAAAATATAAAATCAGATAGTAAATATGGTTAATGCAGCAAAAAAAACAGAAAAGAAAGAGGTGTGTAAAACGCAAAATGAGATCCCACATATTTGAGTGAAGGAGTTTCTCCTGCGTCTGGTTTTCTCTGCAAAAAGCGTTTAGACGGACCCCGTTTGTCGTCACGTGCTTTGGAGCCGGCCGCACGCTCCCTAATCCTTTTCTTCTATTTCGCATTTATTACGTCATTATTACTCCAAAATCCCTAAACTATTTTTTCTAATTTAGAATATTTCCGAAACTAATAATTTACACACCTGGGTCCCACTTCAACAGTTATCTTTCGGCCGATCACTTTGTCGTTTCTCTCGTCGCACATGAAATCTCGCGCGTACTTTAGCATTGCTCCCTCTCCGCGTTTCTAATTTACGCTTATCATCCTTATCCTTCGCCCATTCCCTCACCCCATTTCTACCCTGTTTGTCTCTCTCTGGTACAGTTTAATTGCTTTCAGATTTACCATTTATTGTTATCGTTTTTCGGTCCTTCTGTTCAAAAATACTTGGAGATTGATTTCCAATTTTAAAGGTTTCCCTTTTCGTTTTTTCTTGGGGCGGTTTCATAGTCTCTGATCATGTGTCTAAGGAGTGATCTTTAGCCCCAAGAAGATCACTTATTTGTCTCTTCGTTTTCAATATGTGATTCGAGTAAAGCAGTGAATTGCTTTTTGGAAGGATCTATTCTGAGTTTTTTAGTTAATTGTTTTTAATTTTAGGGAGCATAGTTTTCATGGCTGGGAGTAATGAAGTTAACCTCAACGAGAGCAGGGTAATTTTATTTTCCTACTTTTTTTTTTTTAATTCTTCCCTTCATTTTTTTGTTCTATCTGTTTCTTTGGTGATCAAAGAAGGAGATTGTCTATTGGGGGTTTTAGTCTTTTAATTAAGAGATGCTAAAAGCCGGATATTAACTGTTTTTTTTGTTTGGATTCCGTGTCATTTATGGGCTTGTTCATGGGGTTTGGGTTTGTTATTTTGTTCTTAAGGGATTTTATTTCAAATGTAGGCGTGCTACGTTTTCTGTTTTCATATTTCTTTGGAGTTCTTGCGAGATGGATATTCGATTTATTTCTTGTTGCTCTTACGGAAATACTTGAAGCTTCAGCCTTTTTTTTTTTGTTGGATTTTTACTTTTACATAGTTCTTCTATGGGATTTGGGATTTCCATTGGTTGCTTGATTTTCTGTTTTGAAGTTTCCATTTTCTTATGAACAGGTTGAAGTTGCCTCATTTCCTGTTTCATTTGAATTAGTTTGACTTGAGGATCATGTTTTGATTAAGACTAATTGTGTAACTTATTTGGGGTATTATTATTGAATTTGGGCTACCAACTACTTACTGCTTATTGTTGTTTAGTTCTCTCATCATTGTAGGCGCCGCTAATCTTTGCAAAGGCCTTTTATAGATATCTCTTGTCTAGCTTTTCTACTGTTTGCTTAAGACATTTGATGCGGCTTTTTTGAATTGATCTTTTCTTTCTATGCACAGATGGTGGTTCCATTGAATACTTGGGTCCTTATCTCCAATTTCAAGTTGGCTTATAATCTTCTTAGGAGACCAGATGGCACATTCAATCGCCACTTAGCAGAGTTTCTCGATAGGAAAGTTTCAGCCAATGCTAACCCGGTTGATGGGGTGTTTTCATTTGATGTTGTCATTGACCGTGGGACAAGCCTCCTTAGCCGGATATATCGAGCAGCTGATGGTGATTTATCACAACTAAACATTAGTGATCTTGAGAAGCCGGTGACTGCTGATGTTGTCCCTGTCATTGTTTTCTTTCACGGTGGAAGCTTTGCACATTCTTCAGCAAACAGTGCAATATACGACACACTATGTCGTCGGTTGGTAGGTATTTGCAAAGCTGTGGTAGTATCTGTGAATTATAGACGGGCACCTGAGAATCGGTATCCTTGTGCTTATGAAGATGGATGGACAGCTCTTAAGTGGGTGAACTCGAGAACATGGCTTGAGAGTAAGAAAGATTCGAAAGTTCACATATACTTGGCTGGGGATAGCTCGGGTGGCAACATTGTACACCACGTTGCTTTAAGAGCAACGGAATCGGGAATCGATGTGTTGGGGAATATACTGCTCAATCCTATGTTTGGTGGGCAAGAGAGAACGGAATCAGAGAAGCGTTTAGATGGGAAATATTTCGTCACTCTGCAAGACCGAGACTGGTATTGGAGAGCTTTTCTCCCAGAGGATGCAGATAGGGATCATCCGGCGTGTAATCCTTTTGGTCCAAAAGGTAAAAGCCTTGAAGGAGTGAAGTTCCCCAAGAGCCTTGTTGTTGTTGCCGGTTTGGACCTTATTCAAGATTGGCAATTGGCATATGCTGAAGGGCTTAGGAAGGCTGGCCAAAGTGTGAAACTACTATATCTTGAGAAAGCGACAATCGGCTTCTACTTATTACCCAATAACAGTCACTTCCATTCAGTGATGGATGAGATAAGTGAATTCGTGGGTTCTAACTGTTAATATACTTAACTTTACTGTGACTGGCAGATATACACGAATGAAGATTGACATTCTGCTTGGAGGCAATTAATGGTTGTGTGCTGTTTATAATATATGTTTGTTACTTACTGTTTCATTGATCGTGTTTTTGTTGGGTTGTTGGGTTCCGCTGCTCTGAAGTTTGGTTCGTTTACAACCAGGCATTGTTATGGAGTCCAGAGGCTGGTTCAGCATCTAGCTGGCTCAGTAATGTGGTACTCGGTATGTGTTATTGTTATAGATCCAATGATCGGGACTTGGATTATGTCGTTTTAATGAAGCATTTAACGCAGCCGGAAGCTGTTTGACTAAGTTTAGCAGACCCACCAAATCTAAATCTGACTACTTTCAGCTACAAAAGAGAGGAAGACAGGAGTGGCATTTGGTGGCCAATTTAATTGGGGTTGGTACCTTTTTCTAATGTTATATAGCTAATTTTAGAGCATGAATAGGAAAAAGAAAGATCTGTGGAATTGTGGTCCTTTATGTTCATACATATGCTTTTAGTATGTATAAAAGTTGTTTGCTTAGAATCACGTTTCGTCATTAAATTTTGCCTTTTTGTTCCATCTTGTTCTTGTCCTATTTGAAGTTGTTCTAGTTCTACCACTACTCTTTACCATGAACTGTAAATAACTATGTCAGCTTAGATATAGAAAATTATGAGCCAATGTTCTTAAAGATTCTCCTGTCTCTTGTTTTTACAATAATATTTAGCCTACGAACATACTCTTCAATGTTTGGTGTCATTTCTGGTGCATTAATTTTGTAGTTTTGAGGCTTTTTGGATTCTTGGGAATATCATCTCTTTTGACATTCTATTTTCTTGAATGGATGTTTGCTGTAAAGGCAGATAGGTGCTTATATTCTGTTTCAACAAATTGTTTGTTAGGAAGGAAGATGGATGCAAAATGCGGATTCAAAGCATGTATCTAAACACGATATCCATATATATGCTTTGAATTTTGATCGCTCCGCGTCTACCATATATATGCTTTGAATTTTGAACGCTCCGCGTCTAGATATATGTCGCACTTTTTATCCTCTTTCTGCCTTGAAACTCGCACTTTTTGTGCCATGATGATTTCCTTCCCAGAAGAGCTATACAATGTTCTATATTGTGGAAATTCTGTTTGAATCTGTTTGAGGTTGATAAGTGGTGTGTGATTTTTGAAGTGTGAGATGGGAGGAAGCAAGATTTATGGTAGCTGAAAGGTTACTTCTTGGCAATCAACTAACAATAGCATAGAAAAGAGAACAACGGCATATAGTTGGATATGCCTAGTTTATATTTATGCTCTTGCAGGCAAATGATAGTGGAGAATATTTTGCACAACGAGTAATATTAAATAATTTGCACATAATTAGGCTTTAAGCAAGGCAATTAAGTAAGAAATTTCTAGCTTCAATACGTGCAGTCTTTTCAACCACTTAATCTTGTTATCTTGAATAAGATCTAAATAAATGCTTCACAAATGATTGGAAGAAAATTCAAAGTACCCAGTTTTCCTCTCTTGATTGAGATTGATTTGATTTGTTCTATGAATCATTTAGAGATAAGTGTAGCAAAAAGAAATGCAAAAATTTTGGCTTGTTTTTGAAAGATAAAATTGCCAATTCAATGGTTGGTTGTAAATTTTTGTGAGTGCTAAAGGGGGGCCATTTTAAAACCATGTTAAGCTGTTGGGTATTTGCTATCAAAGTGATAGAGAAGAATATTTGCAATAATAGTATACAACAGCTAAGCTTATGATAAAGACACCAACTTACTCCTTTTTGATCGAGTATTGATACCCAAATTAGGTTAAATTTGTTAGCTTGCTTATAGTAATGGGAAAGGGATAAATGGGACAAGTTTTTTCAATACCTTTTGTTCTATGCCAACTAAAAGAGTCAAAGTTTTTGTTTAATTTGTTCAAACTCCTCATAAATATAGCTCTTAAAAGGGGCAGTTAATATTTTTCCAAAACAGAAGTGGAAGTCACAATCATCAAGTTAAGACATCTCCATTTATTTAGCTAATTGGGGTCATTAGAAGAAACCTTAATTGTAAGGAATGAAAATTGAAAAGTAGGACTACCACATGAGACCCAAATTCAAAGAAAATGCAAAGGCCAATCCTTTATTAAGTAATAATAATAAAATATTCGGGGTACAGTCATAGTGACTGAGATGTGCATGTTTGATCACATTCTAATAATTAATATCTTTTTATATTTAATTGAATAATGCTAAAATAATAAATTCAACCACTATGCTGTGTATGTGGACAACAAATTTAAAAGCAAACAAAATAGATGCAAAACTGAATCTTGCAACTTGCTTTAAGTTAAAGTGATGAACATAAAATTAGGGAGCGTTTTAGCCTCCGTTTGGCACGTATCCAAAAAAGGTTGTTGTTTTTTTTTTTTTGTGAACAAGGGTATATATCTTCCCAAGTGGGAGATTCATAATCGACTCTTTTTCAAATCTGATATCATATTCTTAGAATTATGAATAACGCATGATCAGCTAACCAATTCATTTATGGAAAATTTTACAATCCATTCACCAATTTGTTAGAATTGGTTAATCACAAATCGGTTAACCATTAAAAAAATTTTATAAAAAAATTAAATTTTTAAATATTAAAAAGTTATATAGTAAATAATGAAATTTAAAATTTAAATTCAAAAATACTTAAATAAATAAATTTCAAGTTTTTAAATATTTTTAGATTAAAAAATAAATATAAATATATATTTATATATGGATAACTAAAATTTACATGCATCCATATTAATTACATGTAAATATACACGTGCTTGGTTAATTTTTTAGTTTTGGTTAACCAGAAGTTTTTAAAATGAAAAATCATTATTTAATTCATCTGTTTCGATTAATTTATTTTGTTTGTTTGGTCTGAGTTTTAGAAATTGGATTTTCGATTATTTTTAGTGAGTTGTTAAAATAAAAAAAAAAAAAACATATTTATAAAAATTTGGATGAAATTTTCAAACTTACTAGTTATGTTTACTTAATTTTTGTAATCATCCTGAAAATAAAATAACACAAAAGCAGCTACTTGTTCTTTCATTCTAACATCAGTCTAAGGAAAAAAAAAAAAAAAAAAAAAAAAACACTATCCTTGACATGACAAGTAGAATCCTACCATGAATTTGAATAATTTCAGTTATCTACAAACTTATCGTAATTGGTTGTTCGAGAAATATGGCATCTGTACCACCACAGATACCAACATTATCTTCTGAAATTGGAATAACTTCTGAAAGGACCAAATGGCATTTTTTCCTTTGTAAGAATAAAAGAATCCTCACTAAAACCAATCACTTGGCCAAGGCAGATGGGGCATGGATGCTGCAACTCATATGCTAATCATTTAAGGCAATCAAGTCCAAAACTTTTCATAGTTTTTGCTTTGGCATAACTGCAGATAATCATGTACCAATAATTGCATCTGTCTCGCAATCTCCACCATCTAACAGAAGCAATGGTTACTGAAACTTTTCCATCCGTACTCAAACAGAAACTAGAAACAACTACATTTATTAACAATGTAAAAACTATTTGCAGGAAAACAAGAATTCATTTGTTAGTATTTAACCATGTGGCCGAACACTGATTCGAGCCAAGAAAGACCCTTGAAGGGGTAAAGGTTTTCCCAATAATTGTTTTCGTCTAGAGAGCAAAGGAGATTCCTAACCTCTCCAACTGACAAAAAAACAGAAAGTTACATAACAACCACATCCGCCAAAGCTTCAAACTTGGTATTTTTAGGTCACATAGAATGCAACAACTCTATACAGAACCACTGCTTCTGCACCTAAGCTGTGCTAAACAGCACAGCAGTAATTTTCTTCTCTCTAATATCAGGAACAGGCCATATGTTCTGACTAAGGGTAGCAAAGTCTGAAACTTGTTCATTAGTTCTGCAAGTACCGTATGTAATCTTTGTTCCAAAATGTGCTTCAACAAAGTGAGAACAACATTAGTACAGTAACACTGCAAGTTCCCACCAGATACTACCGTACACGAGAATTTTCCTCTTTATGTATTCCATTTTTTGTTTTACCACTACACTCCATTCAATTCAAATAGCGGTACAGAAACTGTTTGACTTGCATTATAACAGAAACAGAAGAAATACCACAGGTAACAACCCCTGAATCATCCATAAAAAGATTCGATATATCCTATAGATAGTATGCAGGATATTCTCTTACCAATAGTTGGTAATTTGCAGACACTGCATCAAAGAGCGATGATGCACTTGTCGCAAGAAATTTCTTCTAGCTCTAATTTAGATTTAGATACAACTTGGAGGGATAAAAACACAACACACAATCTACAGAGCAAAACAAAGTTGCATGTTATCATAATGGTTATTCGGAAGAACACCAACAGAACATAATAAAGGCACCCAGATGGTAATATATTGCCCCAAAAGACAAAAGCATTCAACATTGCAAGGCCCGCCTCTGTTTGGAGTTTGATTATTAGTAGCATGTAGCAGTATCTGTACCATTTTCTTTATATTAGGAATGTGTGATTGCAAGTATAGAGCATGAAATGACCACAAATAGATGAAATGAATTGAGGTTCAAAACAAGCCAAGCATGCAAGTAACAAAAGCCAAATTTGAAGAGGTAATTCAATAGAAACTATCTTATTATCTCGAGCTGAAGTTAAGAGCAGCAAAATGACATCAGTTTGCATTTTCAATTAACTTGATTAAGTAGTTACTTAATCTAATATCCGCAGGAAACTTGCCTAGAAAAAGATAAATGATCGCAAATCTACCATATAAAACTCAACGAAGTCTAGCAACGTAGGCAACTGAGACTGCAACCAAAAATGTTGTCGCGGAAGAAACTACAGCCCACAAGCTCTTCTGTTTACTCGCCTCTTCGACAGAATTCTGCAGAAATTTCACTTGCTGCTTCATTTCCTCTACTACTGTTTCCTTGCTCCTAAATGCACTTTTGATAACTTCCAGCTCAGTTGCATACGGGTCAGTTTCACCATCAAGTTTCTGTTTGGTGCTAGAAACTACTTCCTTTCCATTTTCAGACTGACATAGCAATGCTGCAGTTTTCTTAATCATGACCAGAGCTCTTGCTGAGCTAGAATCAAGTGATTCCACTTTTGTCCTCAAATCAGCCACTTCACGCTGAGCCTCCAAAAGACTGTTCTGCACAGAATCTTTCTCCTTCTTCAACAAACCAACTTGGCACTCCATTCCCCTCTTTTCCTCTAACAGATTCTCGTATTGGCTCTTCATCTTTGCTAACTCTTCTACACTCTCTTCCATTCTCTTTTCCATTTCCAAAACTCTAGTAGCAAGGTTCATGCTGTTCTTCGTCTCCTTATGTAAATCTCTCTGGACATTATCCTTCTCAAGCTTCACCTGCTCAAGAGTAACTCGGTAATGCCGAACTTCACATGCTAAATGCATTTTATGATCTTCTTGAACTTGGAGAGATTCTTGTAATTCAACCACAGCATCCCTTAATCCAACCAACTCCTCGTTCAACTTCACAATCTCACTCTCCTTACTAACTTTGACATCTTCAATCTCTTCCTTCTCTCTTAACAAGGTCTCGACTAATCCATCCTTATCCTTCAATTCGTTATTCAAATTCATTATAAGACTTTCTCTAGATTCCATTTCCTCAGTTAACTTCCGAATTGTGCTTTCCTTCTCCTTCTTCTCTTCTGCTAAAGAATCATTTTCCTTTGCTACTTCCTTAGCCATATCTGTTGCCTTGTCATAACTCTTCTCCAACTCAATCAATTTACCGCGCAAATTTCCTTCCTCCATTCTCAAACTCGATAATATCTCACTGTACTCAGACAATTCTCTCTCTAACTCACCAATTTTGATCTTCTTCTCACCATTCTCCCTTTCAATCTCATTCTTCTTTCTTACAATCTCCCCCACATTTCTATTCAAATCTTCAATCGCCTTCACTTTCACAGCCAACTCCTTCTCAGCCAAATCTCTTAGACTTCTAACCTCGTCAAATTGTTCCTTTTTTACCTTTAATTGCTCAATTGACTGATTGTAGTATTCATTGACTTTCCTGAGTTCCTCTTCGGCCTGAATCTTCTTCTCCTCCATTTCAATCACTTTCTCTCTCAAGCCATTTGCTTCCTCCTTCCGATCATCTACTTCCCTCATCAATCGATCCCTCTGTTGACAAATCCCTCTGAATTTCTCTCGCTCCCCTTCGAGATTAACCTTCAGCCCACTAATCTCACCTTTCAAAAACCCAATCTCATTCCCCTTCTCCTCATTCTCTCTCATCAAACTCTTCACAAGGACTCTCACCGCATCCATCTGAGTCTCGATAAAAACAGAAAACAGACCCCTCTCTATCTCCAAACAGACTCTCTCCTCACTTTCACGACCGAACTCAGATTCAAAATCCGTTTTTTCAGCAGCAGTCTGAGCCAACTGAATCTCTAAACTCTCTTTGGCCTGCAAGAGAGACTCAACTTGTTGGCGGCGCTCAAGAGTCTCTTTGAGAAGAACAGCGTTGAGTGATTTCAAATTTTGGAGCTTTTCCTGAGGGTCTTCCATGGCGGGTTGTTGATTGGCCATGGAGGTTGGGGTTTGATCTTGTTTAGGGATATTGTTAAGCTTCTTCTTGGCCATGTTTTCTTTTTTTGGTGGCGAAAGGATAGAAGAATTTAGGGTTAGGGTTTTGCCAGGGCTTCTATGGTGGGAAATGATATTGGGATAAAGAATGGGTTAGAGAGAATGGGGGGAGAGAAAGAGACGTTGAAAATTTAAATTGTGGGGCCCAAAACTCAATATTGTATTATTTTATGTCTTTGGGAATCTAAACGCTGTGGCTGGTTTTTTAGGGTAACAACTACGTGGCCTTTTCTAAATAATTAGTAAGTAGCCACGTGGTTGAGAATGATCATATTTTGCATCTTTTTTAGTATTATAATAAAATTGATACATTTCCCTTCCAAATTTAATATGTAATTTTTTAATTATACAATAAATAAGAAAATTGTTTAATAAATTATATTTTTATTGAAACATTCTTAATATATCAAATGATGAGGTGAAATAAAGATCGTCTTTTTATATATAATAAGGATATTTTAACCATTTATCGCTTAATTAATAATTAGATATTAAAAATTATCTAAAATTATTGAAAATCTAAAATAAAAATTTTACCTATCAAAATTAAACAGAGAGAGTACTAGTTACTACCTTTTATATAAAAAAAATGTATTTTATTTTTTTCTATTTTAAATTAATTATTCGTAATATTAAAAGTTTTGAGGAGCCTTAATTATTACCAAATTCCGGACAAGATTATTTCAATAAGAATACATATAATACGTAAAAAAAAAAAAAGTTTTGAATAGTAAGAGCTGGTAATTAAAGCAAGAGATGTCGAGTAATAGTCTTAGAACGTAAAAAAAAAAATTCTCAAAGAGTGTTTAGTAAATGTCAAGTTAAGTAATTGTATTTTATTACGTAAAAAATAGAAAATGTATTGATGTTTCTTTTATTTTATAAGAATTACAATAAAATTATGAAGAAAAATTTTAGTAATGTCTGTTCTAGTTGGAAGAGCCTTGAATGAAAATTTCAAAATTCAAATTATATGCTACACTTTTACAAAATAAAAATTTCAAAAAAAAAAAAAAAAAAAAAAAAGGAAAAATCATTTAAAGAAGGTGAATTTTTTTTATGGTGTTATTTGTGTCTTTTTTTTTTTTTTTTTTTGGCACTATCAGTAAATTACATTGTGTTTATATTAACCCATTTAACAAAAAATTGTACTATATAAAAGTAAATAATTTATATATCTCTGAATATAGGTACATAATACTAGTTATTTTCTATATCATTAAAAATGAAATACTTAAAGCCTATTTAGTTTCAAATTATTTGTTCTTCAAATAAAAAACTGAAAAACATAAAACATGTTCAGTTTATTTACATTAATTTTCTGTTTCTTATTTTTAATTTTTTCTTTTCTTATATTAATTTCCAAACAATCATTATTCAAATATATTTATATCTCAATTTTATATTAATTCCGTCCTATTTTTCCGCTCTTAACTATTTGATTTACTTTCACAAGAGATAATGATAAAATATTCATCATAATTTTAAAAAATTAAAGTACATATAAATCAATTAATTTATGTGTGGTAAACAAAGTAACCACACTTTATTTTTATTACACCAATGGTATTTTGACACATCAATAAGTTAAAATAAAAAATAAAAAAATTATAAAAAGTTGACCTATTATTATAGGTTACCAACATGTTAAAAGAAATATTAAAATTACTCAAGGTAGTATATAGTTTCTATGCATCCATCCATTTTACAAAAATTTATCCCTAATTGCGTAAAAATGTCAAAACCTTTATAAATTTCTGTAATATTATTAAATTTTTCATAACTTAATTAATTTTAATTTAATTATTAGCAAAAAGAATTTTATCTAATTTAAAACATATGTTGTATTTATAGATAATTTAGTAGACTTCAATTTTATCATTAATATGAACTAAAACTATGTATTATAATTATTTTACGTAAATAAAATAAAAATAAATATATTTCAGTAGTTTTCAGATCATTTTTTGAAATTAATGATTTTTTTTGTAAAGTAGTAACATTACGAGAATTGGATATCAAGTTTCCGTAGAATTTAAAGGTTTTACGTGCAAACCAATTTTTCTACTTTTTTTTGTAATACGTGGAATTTATTCTTTTCTATAGGGAAAACTACTATCCAATTATTACATTCTCGTACAATATAAATATTTCTCGCAAATATATCTCAGTTGTTTCCAGATCATTTTTTGTGAAATTAAAGAATTTTTTTACAAAATAGTAATATCACGAGAATTGGGTATCACTTCACGTAAAATATGCTTAGCATTCATAGAATTTTAAGATTTTATGTGAAAACCAATTTTTCTACTTTTTTTGTAATATGCGGAATTTTTCATCTTTATACGGAAAACAACTACTCAATTATTATATTATTGTACAAATTAAATATTTCTCGCGAATATATTTCGGTAGTTTCCATATTATTTTTCGTGAAATTAAAGAATTTTTTGCAAAGTAATTATATTATAAGAATTGGGTTTCATTTCATGTAAAATATGTCTAGCATTGCACGGTTTCCATAGAATTTAAAGGTTTTACGTAAAATCCAAATTTTCTACTATTTTTTGTAATATGCGAAATTTTTCATCTCTCTATGAAAAACAATTACTCAATTATTATATTCTCGTATAATATAAATATTTCTCGCGAATATATCTCAATAGTTTCAGATTATTTTTCGCGAAATTAAAGAATTTTTTGTAAAATAGTATTATTACAACAATTGAGTATCACTTCACGTAAAATACGCATAGCATTGCATGGTTTCCGTAGAATTTAAAGGTTTTATGTGAAACCCAATTTTTCTATTGTTTTTCGTAATATGCGGAATTTTTCATCTCTACACGGAAAATAACTACTTAATTATTATATTCTCGTACAATATAAATATTTCTCGCAAATATATCTCAGTAGTTTCCAGACCATTTTTCGTGAAATTAAAGAATTTTTTGTAAAGTAGTAATATTAGGAGAATTGGGTTTCATTTCATGTAAAATATGCTTACAATTGCATGGTTTCCGTAGAATTTAAAGGTTTTACATGAAAACCAATTTTTCTACTTTTTTTTGTAATATGCGGAATTTTTTCATCTTTATACGGAAAACTAATACCAATTATTATATTATCGTATAATATAAATATTTCTCGCGAATATATTTCAGTAGTTTCCATATCATTTTTCGCTAAATTAAAGAATTTTTTGTAAAGTAATTATATTATAAGAATTGGGTCTAATTTCATATAAAATATGCCTAGCATTGCATGGTTTCCATAGAATTTTAATATTTTACGTGAAAACCAATTTTTCTACTATTTTTTGTAATATGCGGAATTTTTCATCTTTATACGGAAAACAACTACTCAATTACTATATTCCTGTACAAATTAAATATTTCTCGCGAATATATTTTAGTAGTTTCTATATCATTTTTCGCGAAATTAAAGAATTTTTTGTAAAGTAATTATATTACAAGAATTGGTTTTCATTTCACGTAAAATATACCTACAATTGCATGGTTTCTGTGGAGTTTAAAGGTTTTACGTAAAAACCAATTTTTCTACTGTTTTTTGTAATATGCGGAAATTTTTCATTTTTATACGGAAAACTACTACTCAATTATTATATTCTCGTACAATATAAATATTTCTCGCGAATATATTTCAATAGTTTCCAAATCATTTTTCGCGAAATTAAAGAATTTTTTGTAAAGTAATTATATTACAAGAATTGGGTTTCATTTCACGTAAAATATGCCTAGCATTGCATGATTTCCTTAGAATTTAAGGTTTTACGTGAAACCCAATTTTTCTATTATTTTTTGTAATATGTGGAATTTTTCATCTGTATACGGAAAACAACTGCTCAATTATTATATTCTCGTACAATATAAATATTTCTCGCGTATATATCTCAGTAGTTTCCATATCATTTTTCGTAAAATCAAAGTTTTTTTTGTAAAGCAGTAATATTACGAGAATTGGGTTTCATTTCACATAAAATATGTCTAGCATTGCAAGGTTTCCGTAGAATTTCAAGGTTTTACATGAAAACCAATTTTTCTACTTTTTTTTGTAATATGCGAAATTTTTTCATCTTTATACGGAAAACTACTACCCAATTATTACATTCTCGTACAATATAAATATTTATCGCGAATATATCTCAGTAGTTTCTAGATCATTTTTCACGAAATTAAATTTTTTTTTGCAAAATAGCAATATTACAAGAATTAGGTCTCATTTCACGAAAAATATGTCTAGCATTCCATGGTTTTCGTAGAATTTAAAGGTTTTACGTGAAACCCAATTTTTCTACTTTTTTTGTAATATGCGGAATGTTTCATCTTTATACGGAAAACAACTACTCAATTATTATATTCTCGTACAATATAAATATTTTTCGCAAATATATCTCAGTAGTTTCCAGACCATTTTTCTTTAAATTAAAGAATTTTTTGTAAAGTAGTAATATTACGAGAATTGGTTTTTACTTCACGTAAAATATGCCTAGCATTGTAAGATTTTCGTAGAATTTCAAGGTTTTACGTGAAAACCAATTTTTCTACTGTTTTTTGTAATATGCAAAATTTTTTTATCTTTATACGGAAAACTACAACCCAATTATTGCATTCTCGTACAATATAAATATTTCTCGCGAATATATTTCAATAGTTTCCAAATCATTTTTTGTTAAATTAAAGAATTTTTTACAAAATAGTAATATTACGAGAATTGGGTTTTATTTCATGTAAAATATGCCTAGCATTGCATGGTTTCCGTAGAATTTAAAGGTTTTACATGAAAACCAATTTTTCTATTTTTTTTGTAATATGCGGAATTTTTTCATCTTTATACGGAAAACTACTACCCAATTATTACATTCTCGTATAATATAAATATTTCTCGCGAATATATCTCATTAGTTTCCAGATCATTTTTCGCGAAATTAAAGAATTTTTTGCAAAATAGTAATATTACGAGAATTGGGTATCACTTCACGTAAAATATGCTTAGCATTGCATTGATTTCGTAGAATTTAAAGGTTTTACCTGAAACCTAATTTTTCTAATTTTTTTTAATATGCGGAATTTTTCATCTCTATACGGAAAACTATTACTTAATTATTATATTCTCGTACAATATAAATATTTCTAGCGAATATATTTCAGTAGTTTTCATATCATTTTTTGGTAAATTAAAGTTTTTTTTTTTTGTAAAGTAGTTATATTACGAGAATTGGGTATCACTTCACGTAAAATATGTCTTGCATTGCATGGTTTCTGTAGAATTTAAAGGTTTTACGTGAAACACAATTTTTCTACTATTTTTTGTAATCTATGGAAAATTTTCATCTTTATACTCAAAACTACTACCCAATTATTATATTCTCGTAAAACATAAATATTTCTTGTCAAGTATTTATTTATTTATCAATTATTTTAACAACCAAATGGACACGTGTGGACATCTATCATTGACGACCTAATAGTTTAGCTAAGGGCATAGTACCCTCTTACTATGGACATATTTGCTTTTGTTCTCATACCTAAGGTATATATGACATAATCCTCCATACTATTAAGGGTAAACCATATTTTACTAACTTTTTTTTTTTTTTTTTTTTTTTATCATTAATCATCCTCTTACTACTATCATTAACTAACTTGAGCTTCAGAAACTCGACAGGGGGCCAAACTTGACATGGCTATGGTACCATATCTTCATACCTAGAGTTTATATACCTCATCATTTTTTTTTACAAACTTGATGATTTTTTATGCTAAGTAATAATATTTCAATAATTGAATATCACTTTACATAATAAAACATGTCTAATATTATATGGATTTCGTAATTTAATCATCTTTACACGTAATTTTGTAATAAATTTATTTTTTTTCGTACAAAGAGTACAAAAAATAAACAATAATATGAGAATTTCATACAATTTACAACATTTGTTATATTTCTTCCTTATTATTTTTTAATTTTCCGTCAGTTAGGAAAAATATACACCCAAATGGAGTTTGAAGAAGGCTTCGTCTATAACAAGAAAAATCATTAACGTATGGGTCATAGTTGAACCCGTTGCTAGCTAATTCCACGCTTGCAATTCAAAAAATTTTATACTTTAGAAACTGACTATTAATAAAAAGAATTTTCGTTATTGTAAAAATCCTTGGATCACTGTAAGAAAATCCATCACTAAAGACTTGGTTGATAGTGATGGATTATGAAAGTTTATAGGACCAATCTATAATTTTTCTAAAATTTTTGGCTCTTATATTTCCCACCAAAACAAAATCTCAATATAGAAAAATATAATTAAAAATAAAGGCTGAAACTATTGCTCTTATTAATCTATGGTTATTTTGTAAAAAAAAAAAAAATTAAAAGCTTAGGCAACGACGTCGTTTTGCCTGGGTTTAAAAAAATGAAAATAAAACAGATTAAAGTTGCCGCATTCTCCCCTTCTCTTCTGCAATTACTTAGAGAATTAAAAGTGTAAATTCCTTCGATGATTCCGCTCCAGCCGTCGTTTGTCCACCTCTCTCTGCCCGTTACTGCATCTGCCGCTCTCTGTTTGTCCGCCCTTCAATTAGAGGTAACTCTTAACTTTTTCTGATTTGGAGTTTCCTTTTGTGACATTGCGCTATTGAGATTTTTCTTCAGTTATTTCATTATGTTTGATGGTTTCTTTTGTTTATACTTGTGAATGATTCTTGATTTTTAGATAATCTGTTCATTTTTTTTAACTTAATTATGTGCTACTTAATTTGTATTCCAAAGTAAACTGTTTCTAGGTATCGACTGTTCAACTTAACTTTAAACATTTTGCTTGGAGTCGATTTTATTGCTAAATTATTTAAGGTCCTTATCCACTTTAGTTGAGCATCATAGTTGCCTAATTGGATAGCTCTTCATCAGATTAAACACCACAGCTCTTCATCTTCGTGACCTTGTACAACCTTCTTCGTTCCCCATCTCCTTCATTTCCTTATTGCAACTACTTGTAGCATTTACAACGGTAAAAACCCGGCGAGTTTGTGAGTGCTTCTGGTCTAATTTTTTGTTTTGGTTCATCACCTTCTCCTTTGATGTATTGTAAGTCTGAATTTTCAAGCCCTCTCTATTGATTAAAACTTCTATTCGTTTCTCTTTCTTGCTGATTTGCCTCTGCTGGGCAATTAAACCATTGTTTTTGACTTTTGTTTTCAACTTTTGTATCTATCGAGGATTGTTGTTTCATTAACTGATAATTTTGTTGATTATCAGATAATTTATGTTTATGAGGAGTAGAAACAGAACCTGAGTTTCTTAGGAAGAGTTTTGTGCTTGAGAGTTTGGTGATTTTTCCACATTATTTTGGGCCTGAGAATTTCTTGGTTTGACAACTTCAGTGCATAGGGTTATTTCAAAGCATTGAGTATGTAATTTTTTTTAATTGATGATCAAAATCATTTAGTGAAAGTTTGTTTATGTGAATTTGGAGATACATATATAAATTCTGGGACATTTTGGTTTTGACCTCTCAAGGCATATATGATATATTGAGCTTACTCCATGCAATGGATAAAATAATGATAATGGGAGACTCCTCTTTATTTTTTTTATGAGTAATTAAAGTCATAAAATGAATTATAACAATTTCACATATACATAAAAAAAATCACCCAAATTATTTATGTAATTGTTGTTGATAGGCTAAAGTATACATCTTCGATCTAATACAACATTCTTCACGAAACTCTGCACGCCGTCTATGATTAAAAACTTGAAAAAGAACTTTAGTGTGTTGTACATTTGATTAGTGAAATATGAGCCAAGCTAGAATTTCATGGTGCATTTCATTAGTGTGTTGTACATTTGATTAGTGAAATATGAGCCAAGCTAGAATTTCATGGTGCATTTCATTAGATTCCTTAACTGCCTCCTATAAAATAACATTATGGAATATATTAAGACGTATGTAAACATGTTACCAAAAATATATATTCTACATTGAATAATTAAAGTTTAATCTAAAAAAAATGCTTAACAAAAAAGGAAAATCTTGAAAAGCATGTAGCATGTATTCTAATACATATACGCCACAATCAAAACTACAGGGAAAAAAACAAAATATTTCATAAGCTATGGAATTTTTAAACTAAGAATACCAAATATACATTTAATTTTTTGTATAAAAGAAAGTTTACACATTTGTTTGTTGAAATGTATTTGCATTCACGATAGGATATGTACTAAGAAGTGTATATGCACTATTCTTCTTCCCTTGAAATTGTGGAAGGAAAAATAATTGTTCCATGAATTCCAACTGTCAGTAAATAACATAAACAAGTACTTGTTTATCACATTGGAGGTTTTCAAAATTGTTATTCTTTAGGCAAGAATATTGAATAAGAAACTACTAGTGATACAATACCAATTTTTTTGCCGTTCTCTCCCTAGTTGACATATCCTTTGGTCGAAGGGTGTCGTATAGCATTGCCTTATTCTCTTTAAGATCGAACACCAATAAATACCAATGTGATTGTGCATCATTTACGGGAACAAAAATCCAGTATCAATGAACAACATATATTAATCATATGACAAACCTAATGAATGAGATGTAATTTTTAAAGCATAAAATAATTAAAGATGATTTACTTGCTCAACATCTTCTAGTTGTGTCATATATTTGTCATCCTTCTTGAAAGATCTAATAAAATTTTCCATTGAAGGTGGGAATTTTTGTAAAACTTTTTACTGCACAAAAAAGTTAAATCTAACTATGACAGAAAACAATACTAAATTTACTAAGAATACTTTGAATGTGTAATTTTTAACATATCGAAAAAAATGTAGGCATGTACCATTTTGTCCAACCTCTTTCTTTTTCCTTCTCTCCAACCGTTAAAGCAGTTGCCGTTACATCTATCACCTTTATCATATGACACATAAAGTCGGTATTTGTTCAAATAGAACTATAAATGAAACATATATATAATATTGTTACCGTATTTGTGACCCATTTTTTAGGACCTAAGGTTAACAAATCATCTATAGTTGCATGACTGTCGCGAATCTCACAAGGATAAGGACAACTGAAATAACATATAAAAATAATTAAGCATGTACAAGTCAAATACTGATAAAAAAAACTATAAAAAAACAAATAAACATTATCAAAATTATAACTAATTACTCATATAAGGATTTCCTTTCAAATATAAGAGCACAAACATCATTTATAGGATCTTCTAAATCCTCAGGTAGGATTTTGTCAGGAGGTGAACTCTCATTTTGCTGAAACAATACATGTATTGGAATTTGTCACACAATTGACACTGTAAATGTAATTTATTAATTTCAACTGATATAATACCCTTTTCATTTTCATACCATTACTAGAGATTGTTTCCTTTTTTTTACACCACAACTAGATTGAACAAACACATCTTTAGCTTCTCCCTCACTGAAAAATAATGGATCTTTTTCTATCAAAATTTGATTAGAAGCTTCCATAACAGATTCCAAAATATGTATTTGAGCTGGAGGAACAGACTACAACTTGAATAATTAAAACAAAAGGAAACGAACACTAGTTTATATATTATTACAAAACATATTTTTATATGACATGAAAGTATCCAATGAAGTTGAATAAAACATAAAAACATGCCCATACCTGTTTACATGGTAGCTGACATTTTCGTTGGTATGTTTTACATCCTTTACGAACAGGATTTTGTTTAACAGATTCTAAACCTTTACAAGTTTTCTTTGGAGTGATTTCTTTCACTTGAACAACATTTTCTTTTGGATATTGCAAAAAAGTTTCTATCTTCAACATATCCATCATCATAACTTTCAAACCTGCTACTTCAGAAGACAGATTATTCATGATAGTAGAGTTGGTATTTAATGTGCTTATTGCTATTTCATCCAATTTCGATAAAACAATGCTTTTGAAATCTCTCAGTTCGTTTCTTAAATCATCAATCTTTATTTTCAAGTGCTAAACATCACTAACATTTGGCAACTTTCCAATATTAGTGTTTAGATTTCCAAGATTGTAACTCTCCAAGTGAACTTTTATATCTTTCTTTGCATCTGAGATTTCCTTCTTAAGACCTTGAATCTCAGTAAGAACATTCTACATAAAATTTAATTCAATATTTAGACAGTCTTATGTTTATATTGAATCTGATTTATGTTAAAAAATACTAACAATGAAAATATATACGGAGAGAGAGTTTACTCACATTGATTTCAAATGCATCCAAATTATTTACAACTAAAAGCTTGACTTTCAAAATATTATCATTAAAATGAAATTTTCTTCTAATTACAAAAATATTTCACATGAACAATGATGAATATCATTAATACTCTTCGTACCTTTCACTCTCAAGACCTCCTGAACTCAAAACTTTAGCGTAAACTTTTCTAACAGTAGCAGAATCCCAATATTGTATCGATGGACTATCAGGCTTGCTAATAAATAAAGTTGGATAACCAACAAAAATATGCTCCAAGTAAAAAATCTATTAAAAATTCAAGACATAAATTTATTTTTAATTATTTGCATAATAAATGAAGAAACTATACTTGTAATGAAAAGTTAAATTTGTACCTGTAACATAAGAGTATAACCACTGATCCTTTTTCCTGTACCACTAGTATAATCTTTATTTTTGAATCTTGAAAGCATTGCAAAGTGTACTTTGCCCAATTCATAGTTCGAATTTTGGACATATCATTTAGAAGGGCAAATTGTTTTTTGCAAATGTATGTACTTGAAGATGGGGCAATAATTGTACTAAGTGCATACAAGAAAAACTTGGCTACAAATTCCTCACCACTAGGTAATCTTTGTAGTTCATCATACAAGTTGTTGACACTAATCGTATTTTGAGAAATTTTGACTCTTTTTAGGATATCAACATTATAGTCACCAAAGAATTATTTCACATCTTCGCCTTCTGAAGGCAAACCTAAAATTTTTTCAACATCCTTAAGAGTAAACTTTAATCTCCCACCATGAACATAAAGTTCACATTGTTCCACATTAAATCTACGTGCAAGATCTACAATCAGTTCATTTTTCAAGTTTTGAGTTGGTTTTTAAGAACACCATCTAAACCAAGTTGTTTCATAGCTTCTATCTTTTCTCTATCAAATGCCAATACAAGCATTACAAACTTACTGATGTTGCATCGACTTTCTACGTATAGCTGGAAATTTAGGTACAAACATATATTTTTAAAATTTATTTTGTATGCTGTATATATATCCTATTAACAAGGACATTACTATATTTTTAGAATAAAATCATGTTATTTAAACAACATTAAAATTGTGCATACCTTAGAAGAGTGAATTTCCTCCTTTTGACTTTTTGGTTTCCCCCGAACACTTTTTAAACTTCTAACATGTAGCTTATCTAGTTGGTCTTGCATTACAACATGAACTCCTTCATCACATTGTCTTTTCATTCTTCTATTAAAAAGAGAATTAACAATTAATTTATTATACATAAGAATATGCTGAATAAGTTAGGAGCCAACAAGGTCTTTAAAACTCATACAAGGACTAAGTAGTATAATTGGAAAAAAGTAAGGGACCAATATTATCCTTAATTAAATAAACTAAAACTAACCTTGTGTTGATGCGATCACATTTGGCGTATTCTTTTTCATTATCAATATATTTACCTTTGTTGTGCTCTTTGACAATTCTTTCTTCGTCATCATTCATTTCACTATCCATATTGATCCAATAATTTGGATCAAAGGGAGCTCAATTGAATTATCAAAGAAATAAGAAGATGAGTAATTAGTTTCCCCAAGATAACGTGGGCCTAAAAGTTGTGGAGACTGCAAAATTTCTGTCTTAAACTTTGAAGAAGTGCTTAAACCAAGAATTCATAAACTATGCATGAGAACCAATAAATTATCGATAACAGTTAAGCAAACATCAAGAGGAACAATATGAAGGGGGGTAAAACCAACATTTTAAGAACCAAACATAATAGTTGAGTAAAATATGGAGGAGGAAACAAGGAGCATACAATCAATAGAAATACAAATGTCCAAATGATATATTTTTCTAAGATCATTAGAGAAACATTAAGTTCAAACATGACAAAAGCCAAGCTTAATCAAGCATAATAGTTGATTAAATTATGAATGGTATCGTAATGATGATATAAACTTAAAAACTAATTCTTATACACAAAACAAGATACTATCTTGAATTATTATATTTTGGTAAGCAACTATGCCAACATTAGAACCAAATAAGTTTGAATAATAGACAAAATGACAAAAATTTATCACATATAACACAAAATATGAACTTCGATCTAAGTGTTTGAGTAAAATATTGACTTTTAATAATAAAATGTAAAAATAAAAGATTTGATTAATAGAAAAATCTTATGACTATAAGTAGATGCATTAAAGATATTAATATTTAGAAAGTAAGCACAATACATTATACCTTTCAGCATATGAAATTTCATAAAGACAATGACTTCAGTAACTAAGAAAGAACAAATTGTATTGGGATCTTTTTATGTATTATCAGCAAACCAATTTATCACAAAAGAATAAGAGTTACAACAAAGCATCTAAACGGTAGACGAGTCAGATGGCTGCAGCTGGCCAAGTAAGTTTTCCTTACCAAGTTCAAATCCGTCAATTCAACAAGTATCTGAACCCAAATCTTAGTCAGTATCATTAAAGAAGAAATTCAAGAACCTATCAACCCTTATAAACTGATTTCAAAAATTTATTAAAAATCTAAAAGAGTATATTTTTCAATTACTCTGAAAACTAGGAACAAATGAAAGCTAATTGAAGCAATTTTTAAAGAATTGGAAATTAAAAATTTTAGTATTGATACTAAATTAAAAATTAGAACAAAACCCCCAAGAAAAATTTAAAAAACAAAAAACGAATCATCATTGATTAAGCAAAAATCGAACAATAACCACCAATTGAAAAACAATTTGACAACAACAGTACCGAGATACTCTTTAAAGCAACAAAAGTAGAACCCATATCTAAAGAGCTGTCGAACAATGGCAGCAATGGAATCCTATTATGTTCAAGTGGACGTAAGAAATAGGGGAAGAATTAGGTCGAATCTTTGATATTAAAATCAGATAAACAAAAAAGAGAAGACAATGTAGCCGAAACCATACCAACGAATGATAGAACTTCGTGAATGAAAAGAATTTTCTAGCGTCGTTGACTGCAGAAGAGCTCGTCACAAACTACAGCAAAACAGAGATGTGAGGCATGGAGTTAGGGAGAGCGGAATTGGAGCTGCAGTCCAAAAATGTCTCATCTTCAACAACCACTAAATAGGGTTTTCACTGACAACAATAGTGAATTTATCAGTAAAGAGAAGCATGTACATATTGTGGTCTGAGTTAGTTTTAGACAGCTCTAAACATAATCCAGAAAATCAGTAAATAGACACAGTGGAGATGTGTGTTAATATATAGCAAGCATCATTGTAGAGCAATGTATCACAAAAAGAATAATAAGCAGAACAAATGCATGAACAAAACACATGGATGAGATATTGAGACTTGCACGCAAGGGGTTAATAGCTTAATTTACAAAGCTTAGAAAAGACCATTACTCAGATTTTATGTGATGTGAGAAAATATATTGAACCAGAACTTCTATATGAAAACTAACACAAACTTCATCCAATTACTCTCCAGTACAGTTTATCAAAGTTGCATTCGACATTCAAGGAAACCAAGAAATTATAATTGAGTAGCATTAGCAAATGGATATGCAATACCAAAATGGTGGCTACAAATTCCCTAACTAACTAGCAACATAAGCACAAGAGTGCATTGGCTCAATACATTAACAACATATCAACATATGACACACTTGAATTTATACAAGTGTTCTCTGTAGAATGCAGCAGATAAAATTGTAAATTAACTTATTGAGAAATACAACACAACCACTTGTGCTCTACATCTTTCTTATGCTGCCTATTAAGGGAGGCCTCACCAACAACATCTTCATTCTTATATTCGCTTTCTTTTTAGGAGCGTAGGAAATATGATAATTGCTTTCTAAAATCATAAAGCTCCTTCACTGACCTGAGATCTCTAAGTGCAAGGCCAACCTAATGATAATAAAACAGTGGTCCTAATTAGAGAGCATGTTGAAAAATTAAGGTATCCAAACTGAGAAACAGAGCAAGCTTTATCAAGTCTGTTATTTACCAACACCCTATTAATGATGCAAATTTTTAAGGAACATCTCGAGTCAAAATTGGCAAAACCTAAATTTTTGGCCTTTGTACTTGAAACAGTTTTCATTTTGACCTGTGTACTTCAATTTGGCACATTTTACCCCCAGGCAGGGAGTATGTCAAGGATAAGGCTAAGGAATAATAGCTCACCATTTAAATTTAAATTAATAACTGATTTTATGTTTATCCTCTATCTTGGTAGCTCATTCTCTTATCATTTCTGTTGTAACTATAAGCTAGTTTAACTCCTAGTTTTTCTGCTATTTCTTGTATATATATATAGCCATCTTCAGTCAATAAAAAGTACAGCAGCCTGAGTTGCAAACTATAACCTTTATATGGTATCAGAGCTTTAAACACTCCAACGAGTTCTTTTTCGATCCTTTATTTCATGGCTCTTACTACATCAACAGCTTCCATTGTGCATTTAAATGCACTTACTCATTTCCCTAATAAACTCACTACGACTAACTTCCCTGTTTAGAGAAAGCAAATTCAAGCCACTCTTATTGGTCTTGATTTACTGGAATATATTGATAGTACTGTCATTACATCACCACAATTTCTTGATGCTGAAATAATGAAAATTAATCCAGCCTACACTCACTAGTATCGACAAGATCAAACTCTTCTTAGTGCAATCCTTGGTAGCTGCTCAGACATGATCCAACCAATCATCTGCTCTGCTGAATCATCCAAAGAAGCTTGGGAACGGCTCACACAAAGCTATACAAATTCTTCTCGATCCAGAATCATTTCACTCAAAACTAAGCTTGTTAAGTCTCCAAAAGAAAACAAATCAATTGCTGAATTCCTCAATGAAATGTGATCCATTGCTGATGAACTAGCTCTCACTCAAAATCCCATTAATGAAGAAGATCTCATTGTTCATATCATCACTCAATTAGGAGATGATTTCAGTCCTATTGTAGCAGCCATTAAGGTTCGTGAATCACCAATTACATATTCAGAATTATTTGATAAACTGACAGATTTTGAGAGACCCTTGAAGGAGAAAGATTCTTCATCTGCTCCTATTATTTCCACAGCAAATTTGACTCAAAGGCAAAATCCTAAGCCACAGCACTTTCAAAGGTCATTTCAAGGCCAAAATTCAAACTATAGAAAATCTCGTGGTGGTTATAGTAGCACTACCTCTCGTCCTTAGCAAAGTCAGAATCATAATCACTCATCTCGAGCAGATTTATTTTGTCGTTTTTGTGAAATTGCAGGTCATGATACATAAGATTGCAGGAAGCTTGCAAAATTCTTGAAAGAAAACAATATCTCTGTGATTAGTTCTCAATCTACAAATGCATTTTCAAGTCCAGTAGCAAATGCTACCACTAGTTCTCCATCTATGCAACAATCCTGGTTATTTGCTAGTGGAGCATCTCATCATGCAACATCTAATTTATCTGCTCTGCAAACCTATTCAGATTATGGGGGTCCAGATGAGTTATTCTTGGGTGATGGTAATAGTCTTGCTATTTCACACACCTCACAGCCCACTTTCATTATCTTATGTTTTGTGTGTTCCAAGTTTACGCAATAATTTGATTTCTATAGCAAAATTGTGTAAAACTAACCCAGCTTCTGTCGAATTTTTCTCCTCTCATTTTCTAGTGAAGGATCTTCGCACGGGGGCGCCTCTACTACAAGGGACAAACATTGATGATGTTTATTATGCAACTTTCCCATCTAATCCACAGATAAATGTTTCCACCAAGTTATCATTGTCTGATTGGCATCACAAACTTGGCCATCCTTCAAATAAAGTTCTTCGCCTAGTCCTTCAGAATACTGGTTTAGCTTCTAATGTGTCATCTATTTTAGATTTCCGTTGTAACTCTTATTCCATTAATAAAAGCCACAAGTTACCATTCTCTGTCAACTCTCTTGTTAGCACTAAACCCCTAGAGCTAATTTATACTGATGTTTGGGGTCCCACAAAAAAATCCATTGATGGTTTTGAGTATTATATCATCTTTATTGATCACTTCACTAAATACATTTGGTTATCCTATGAAGAAAAAATCTGACACATACAGTTTATTTTCTCAGTTTAAAATGCTGGTGGAAAATCAATTTCAAACAAAAATCAAGACTGTTTTCTCCGATAATGGGGGAGAGTAACAAAAACTGATTCCATTCTTCACTTCATGTGGAATTTCTTACTGCACTTCTCCACCACACACGCTTGAACATAATGGTACTGCCGAAAGACGCCATTTGCATGTTGTGGAAACTAGACTTTCCTTACTTCATTTTGCATCTCTTCCCTCACATTATTGTTCATATGCCTTTCAAGTGGTAGTTTATTTAATAAATCGTCTTCCCTCTTCTGTTCTATCTTTCAAAACTCCCTTTCAAATGCTTTTTCATAGGACTCCTAACTATAAGTCTCTTTAACCATTTGGATGTCTCTGTTATCCTTGGTTACATCCCTATACCACATCTAAACTTCAACCTCGGTCCATTCCATGCATCTTTCTTAGTTACTCATCATCCCAGTCAGCATATAAATGTCTTGATCCTACCACCAATCGCCTATATTTATCCCGTCATGACAAGTTTGTTGAAACAGTCTTCCCTCTTCATGGTCGCAATAAACATCATAATCTTACTAACCTTGTTCAAGATGCTCTTCATACAGGTTCTCCACAAGATAATGAGCAAAATCATCATTCCGCCTATGCCACTACACAGCCTTCTACCATTAACTTAGCACCATCTCTGATTATATCTCCTCCTCCACCGCCTTTACAGAATTTGACCCCATTAAGTTCACCCACTGCTGAATCAGCTCCAATTATAGAATCCCATTCACCTGTACCTTCCCTACAGGAACCACTAAATTCCCCTCCTATATCCCCAACCCCTTCACCACCTACTCATCCCCAATCCTCCCCACACCACCCTATCCATGTCAAAAAGCCAAATCCCAAATAATTTAATGACAAGCTTATTAATCTCACCACTAAACGTCCACTTCCCTCTACCTTGGAACCCACTACTATCTCACAAGCTATCAAAGATCCCCTTTGGCGGCAGGCCATGGATGCTGAATTCAATGCTCTCTTACAACATGGGACTTGGGAGTTAGTTCCAAAATCATCCAATGTCTCGATTGGTTGCAAATGGGTTTTTCGTATCAAACATAAACCAGATGGCTCCATAGACAAGTACAAAGCTCGTCTAGTAGCCAAAGGGTTTCTCCAAGAACCAGGGTGTGATTATTTTGAGACTTTCAGTCCCATCTCAAAACCTGTCACCATTCAAATTGTCTTGTGTCTTGCACTATAATAGCATTGGCCTTTGCTACAATTGGATGTAAATAATGCATTCTTGCATGGTACACTACAAGAAGTTGTCTCCATGGTTCAACCCCAGGCTATATTCATCCTCAATTACCAAATCATGTTTACAAACTTCGAAAAGCACTCTATGGTCTCAAACAAGCTCCGAGTGCTTGGTATACTGAATTAAAATTTTTTTTACTCCATTATGGCTTTCACAAGTCACTGGTTGATGCTTCCTTGTTCATTTATGCTCATCATGGTATCACTGCTTACTTCTTGGTTTATGTTGATGATATTGTTCTCACCAGCAACAATACCCAATTCTTGGATGGCTTTGTTCACCGGCTAGCTACTCGTTTTTCAATCAAGGATTTGGGCATTCTGCATCATTTTTAGGGTGTTGAAGTCATCTCTACCCCCTCTGGTCTATTCCTCTCTCAACATAGACATATCTTTGATTTACTCTGTCGGTTCAATATGGCTAGTGCAAAAGAGGTTGCCACACCTCTCAGTTCCTCAGAATCTTATGCTCTGGTTGATGGTTCTCCCCAAGTTAATGCAACTTCTCATCGTAGTCTGGTTGGGTTGTTACAATACTTGGCCATCACTCGTCCTGATGTTTCCTTTACTGTCAATAAACTGTCTCAGTTCATGCATGCTCCTACCCAACTACATTTGTAGGCCGTCAAATGAGTGCTTCGATATTTAAAAGGTTCAATTCATCATGGGTTGTTTCTCAAACGAGATTGTCTGCTATCTCTTACAACATTTTCTGATTCAGATTGGGGAGGGGTTCAGGATAATGGGCGCACTACTACTGCCTATGTCTTGTACTTGGGCTCTAATATTATCTCTTGGTGCTCTGCTTGTCAAAAATCTATCTCTCGCTCATCAACCGAAGTAGAGTACAAAGCACTCACAAATGCAGTAGCTGAAGTTATATGGGTTCAAAACTTATTAACTGAAATGGGCGTTTCACTGTAACAACCTCCAAGCTTATTTTGTGATAATCCAGGAGCAACATACTTATGTGCAAATCCTATTTATCATTCCCGCATGAAGCATTTGGCTCTTGACTATCATTTTGTATGTGAACGAGTTTCTGAAGGCTTATTACGTGTTCTACATATTTCCTCCAAAGATTAACTCACTGACATGCTCACTAAGCCATTGGGCCGCAGTCAATTTCTCCATTTTCGATCCAAGATTGGAGTCTCCGATGGATCCTCCATCTTGCGGGGGTGTGTCAAGGATAGGGCTAAGGAATAACAGCTCACCATTCAAATTTAAATTAATAATTGATTTTATGTTTATCCTCTATCTTGGCAGCTCATTCTCTTATCATTTCTGTTGTAACTATAAGCTAGTTTAACTCTTAGTTTTTCTGCTATTTCTTGTATATATATACAGCCATCTTCAGTCAATAAAAAGTATAGCAGCTTTAGTTACAAACTATAACCTTTATAGTGTAATCATTTTACAATTGATAGTTCAAACAAGAAAAACTAAAGCACACTAGAATTTCAGTGAAATTTGCTAGTTTTTCTACTATGCACTTGGCTACAATGAGAAAGAATCAGTTTTTTTATGTTAACTTCTCTTATACATGATAAACTAATGACTCTTACATACCTAGGAAAATGCACTGTAGACTTAGAAAGCATCAATGGCTTCCCAACAAATATAACAAAGTCATAGATCACACGGTATACAAACACTCTAGCATAAGAAAAAAAAAAACCGTGCTTCTTTAGAACCAAAATAATACTAAACTAAAGCAGCAAAGCAAACCAAAAATCCTAAACCACAAAAAGAAAAACCAATCATATAAAAAGAATTAATCAAAACAAAAATTTGAACCTTATTAGAATCTTTGGAGACACCATAGCCATTAAAACAAAAAATTGATAGCTGAAACAAAAATTCTTAAAGGACACTAACATTTCAGTAATCTCACCAATATTTGCAAGTTTCTCACCAAGTCCTTTGACTGCTACAATACAGAAGCAAATGTTTGTTAAGTTCACTCATGTACTAAATTATAGACTACAAAACCAGAACTGAACTTCCTAATTTCAGACAAATTTGTATTAGAATACTGCAGCAGAACTCAAATTGGCAACCTAAAATCATAAAAAACACAAGAAGAAAATCCAATTGTGAGCGGACGACCTTTTTCGGAACGCGCGGTGAAGCGGGAACCGGGGATTTTCTTTTTGGGTCTTGGTGTTTTGGTTTTGAAAACGGGTTTTAATCTTTCTTAGGGAAACCTTTCATTTTTTTTTTTTTTTGAAAAAGCCTTTTTGTAGAAAACTTAATTTTAGGCATGAATTTTAGAAAACAATTTTTTTAGAAAATCCCATTTTAACTTAAAGGTCTCGAAATGCAAATTTCGAGATTAGATACAGAGTCGCCACCCGGATCAGCTCATCCGGGAAATTCCGGTACAGCTCCCTACCAAGTGTAGACGCAGTACCTAATCCAGAGATTCGAGGTTCGGGCAACATATCTACTAATCCTCACTAATTTTTAATTATTATTTCAAAATATGACATTTCATTCACTTAATTCTACTCATTTTATCTCTTCTTTTATTATTAGCCAATGATCATACATGTGACATAAATATATAAAAATAAAATAAAGTGCAGAAAAATAAAAGTGCGGAAAAGTAAATCAGAGGCCAAATTATACAACCCAAGAAAAAGAAAACTCTCATCCTCACCTTTTACAATCGCCTATTATACACGATAATCTAAAAATTACAATCGCCTAGATACACGGGATAATCTATAAAATACATTCAAAAATAAAAATAAAGCAAAAATAAAAGCTGCATCCAAATATCGTTAGCACAAATAAATAAATCACACTAAGGACTCATATAGGACAGAATAGGGGTATTTTAGGAAACGGGATCATGTAAAGGGGGTAACCAAGTCGACCCGATCGGTCGGCCCGGTTAGACCTGGAAAACGGTTTTTTAAACGCCCTGTAGGTTTTATGGATGAAAAATCGATTTTCAAAGCGTTTGGCTCATTTACATGCATTTATCCAACTTTAGCGGGCCGGATATCCCGGGACCCGGGGGTCCCGTTGGTGTGTGGGCCTAAAACATACATCCATCTAGGGTCCAAAAGTATGCAAACACGCCAAAATTCATTTTTGAATGAGAAAAGAATGCAAAATTACAAGTTTGGGGCCCAAAAGGGCAAAACTGTAATTCTGCCTCCATTACAGCCGCGCCCCTGTAGGCTACAGCCGCACGGCTGTAAGTTACAGCCGGGCGGCTGTAATGCCCCAGAATCGATTCTAATGTGTTTTCTTGTTTTTGAAAATCGTTTTGCAAATTTAGTGATTTTGCCTTAACTACAGCCGCGCGGCTATAGGTTACAGCCGCGCCCCTGTAGGTTACAGCCGTGCGGCTGTAGGATACAGCCGAGCGGCTGTGATCATGAGTGGGGCGGCTGTAGCCGAAAAACTCCCAAAAATCGTAAAAAACTCAAAACATGGCATTACAGCCGCGCCCCTATAGGTTACAGCCGCGCCCCTGTAATATACAGCCGCGCCCCTGTAATATACAGCCGCGCGGCTGTAGGTTATAGCCGACCGGCTGTAGCCGGAAAAATTCCCAAAAATCGCAAAAAACTCAAAACATGCAATTGAATCACAACCAAGATGAACAGAATGGATTTTTAAGGCCTCTCAGAAAATTACCTTCTATGTGTTCCAGCGCTTGGACCACAAAAAAGATTTTTGGATGCCAAGAAACGTTCCACAGTCACGGGCGACCCGAGCAAAGTGTGTTTTCCGAACCTTGAGCGGAACCACGAGGAAAATTCAAGGATCGATTTTTGAGTGTTCCCTCTTCTTCTAACCTTTCTTTTCTTTCTTTTTAGCGTAATTTTTTTTTTTTTGTATTAAAAACCTTAATAAAAACTCTGTGATTTCTTTTTTCTTCTCTTTCTCTAGGTTTTCTCTCTTTTTTTCTTTTGTTTCTGCCTCCCTCTCCCCTAATTCCCGAATAACAACCTTAAATATCTCCTGTTTTGGTATTTAATCGGAATTAATTACTGATTTCGTCAAAAAAGGAAAACTGAAGATTACAGTCGCGCGGCTGTAGCGACCAAAATTCCTATTTTGCTCAAAAACCGAATTAAATGCTGATTTTGCCTAAAAAAGGAAATATGAAGATTACAGCCGCGCGACTGTAGGTTACAGCCGCGCCCCTGTAGACTACAGCCGTGCGGCTGTAGGTTACAGCCGAGCGGCTGTAGCGGCCAAAATTCCTATTTTGTTTAAAAACCGAATTAAATGTTGATTTTGCCCAAAAAAGGAAATATGAAGATTACAGCCGCGCGGCTGTAGGTTACAGCCGCGCCCCTGTAGACTACAGCCGCACGGCTGTAGGTTACAGCCGAGCGGCTGTAGTTTACAGCCGAGCGGCTGTAATGTCCAGAAAAGGCCATTTTCACTTATTTTTCGTTCTTTTGCTCGGTTCTCTTAAAATACTCACTCGAATTCTTCGGGGTTCCGTATTAGGACTTGTCACACACCTTCGGGCTATCCGGGATATTTCCGACGTTATCCCGGTCGGTCCAAATCCGCTTCACGTTTATCCGTGAAAAAGGTAACAGTAGATTTCATCACCGAGGTCGGGAAAAAACCCGTGCTCACAGGCTGCCCCTCGCGTGACCAAAGTCGACTTGGACGGGTGCTTGTGCCCGATTCGAGTTTGGTCTCGCGATAGGGAGCACGGTGAGAAGGAAAAGAGAACATACCTGGGGTTTTCCTTCGCATTGACTTGTTTTGATGTCTATAGGGACTTGTCTCGGTTGCTTTTGAGACAGTGGTCTTGCCTAAATTGGTTTGAATCTTCAGGGTCTTACTTCGATTCTGATAAGAAGCATAGGACTTTGCCCGAATTGTTATGATGTTATCTAGGGTCATGCTTAAATTCCATTGCAAAGCAGAGGACTTTGCCCAGATCTTGTTTGATTTGCCGGGGACATGCTTCGACTCCATTGTGAAGCAGAGGACTTGCCCATATCGAATTCTCCTTGCCATTCGGTGCTTACGAAAGGGAAGGGTATTTTGGTAATTTTGCAACTTGGGAAGTTGGCATTCCTTGAAGTAAGGGTACTTTGGTCATTTGGTCTTTCGTGTAGCTCGTGTCGCTAAAGGAAAGGTGTTTTGGCCATCCGATAATGAGGTTACTGACAGGAGGGCATTTTGGTCATTTCACTTCTAGTGGAGCTTGTGTCACTGAAGGAAAGGATGATTGTGTTTCCCGCGAAGCTTTTGTGGTTGGGGAAAGATGCTTTGGTGATTTGCGAAGCTTGATGATCTCCTTTGATGTTTTGAAGTTGTTTCGGGTACGTATTCGTTCCTTGATCGATAAGTTTGGAAACAAAAATTTTTGCCCCTTCGATCAAGAATGAATATGGACTGAACATCTTACCCCTTGATATTGTAGAAATCGGCTCTCTGTGGTGGAGCAATACCGTTGAAACCGGCTCTCTGTGGTGGAGCAATACTATTGAAACCGGCTCTCTGTGGTGGAGCAATACCGTTGACATCGGCTCTCTATGGTGGAGCAATACTATTGAAACTGGCTCTCTGTGGTGGAGCAATACCTTTGAAGCTGGATTGGGGGTACGTATTTATTCCTTGATCGATAATTTTGGAAACAAAAATTTTTACCCCTTCGATCAAGAATAAATACGGCTTGATTGTTTTGCCCCTGGATACTTGGGATTTGGGGATGCCCCAGTGTCAGGTTATTTCCACTTTTGGAGTAGTCATGGCTCGAGACAGCCTGATGATGACAGCATGTACCTGTACTTGAGTACACATTGATGCGTGTATGCATGTGTGTGTGTATGTTTTGAGTGTATGTGTATGTGCGTGTCCTGGATGCATATGCATATGATTATGGTGCTTTTTCATGTTTTGTTTGTTGCAGAAGATGATTGGGATCGAGTGCCATGAGTCCGCTCGTTTGAGAACAGAGGTTGATCAGTTGCTTCGGTGGGTCACCGAGCTGGAGGTCATGAATCAGACTTTCAGGGACCGGACGGACGATTGGGATGCCCAGATGGGTTTGTCCTTGGTGGGATATCGCACTGAAGTTTGGTTAATTGACCTGATTGTTTGCGCCACGAGGCGTGGGCGTGAGGTACTGGCTTTGATGTACCTCGGTTTTTACAGGATTAGAGTTGTTTGAGCTTGATACTACTGTATGACTTTTGTTTTATCTTCATTGCTTGTCCTAATTTTTGCATAGGTCGCCCTTTTTGGGTTTTCGGCCTATCGGACTGTCTTTATTTTTGCCTGAACCGCCCTTTCGGGTTTTCAATTCAGCAGACCTTATTATATGCCCTAGCTTTTGCATAGACCACCCTTTTCGGGTTTTCGATCTATTGGGCTCTTTTTTTTTTCTTTTTCTTTTTTCTCTTTTTTTTTTTCTTTTTTCTTTTTTTTTTCTTTTTTTTTTTTTTGAAGTGAGATGTATGTAAATAGAAAATCTGCACATCCATACGAATTCAATTTCAAGTAGACTTGGGACATTTAACCTGAACATAAAACCGGCCTTCATTCATTCACTCATTTATAATGTTTTAACACAATGCACATCAAAGATGAAATGAAGCTAAGGACAGAATCAGTAATGGTATTCGTCTCGACTGGACCTATGCCTGCCACCAACTGGTCTTTGCAGATTTTCCCGCTGATGGTGCTCGCCTCTCTGTCCTAACTTTTGCACGGACCGCCTTTTCGGTTTTCGATCCATCGGACTGTCCTGACTTTTGCATGGGTCGCCCTCTCGGTTTACGACCCATCGGACCTTTTTTTTTTATTTTTTTTATTATTACTATTATTTTTTTACACGTAATAGTGCCTGGGCTTGTCTGGGTTGATGGGGTTGACGACTTGGTCTCTGTCTCCCCTGGTGGAACCGCTTCAATCCTATAGGCTAAGGAGTATGACGTTTCTTCAGTGCCTGCTCTGATGCTAGTTTTGTGCCCTTGCAAGATAAATGATAGCATATCGGCCTATCCTTTGTAGGTGATTGTCTTTTGGACGGAACCTTATGAGCCGCTTCTACCACCCCATTGGTTTGTGGGAGATGCTAAGATAATCTATGATGCTCCATCTTTGCCCTTTGTAATTGTAGGCCATTATTGGTCACGACATGATAATGCTTTTTTTTTTTTTTTTGGTCGGTGACATTCATATATGACTCCGCTTCTACCCACTCCGAGAAGTAGTTGGCGGTTGCGACCATGGAGCCATGCCTAATGGAGTCTACAGAGCTCCTGCTTGATTAACTTCATCTTTGAATCCTTTGGAGCTTGGTGTTCAGTAATTTCCCCATCAACCCCCGTACGACACTGTACAGCCAAGCAAAGATTTCCATGCGCTTTTGTGGTACTTTTAATTTTTCTTTCCTCTCATCAGGCGTGAGGTCTTTTGAGTCGGATATCATTTTTGGGTCATCATCTGTCCCTAGATTCATTTCATGCATTGATGCATCACGTGTGTTAAAGGCATTAAATGAATGTTTGGATGCATGCACAGTTCCATCTGAAAAATATCGCACAAGTAATTGAAATCAAATTGTATTGAATTAAACATCGAGAGGTTGAATTGTTCACAGAATAAATTTTATAGATAAAAACTAAAGACATAAAAAAGAATATCATCCTCCACATGCGGAGGGTCTTCCTTTATTGCTGCAACATGATCCTCGATAGCTTATGCACCCGAATCACCCAAGCTTGGGTAAAGGATTACTCTAAATACTGGGCTTCAAAGCCGGCTCGATAATCTTTCCATCAGCGACTAACTGTTTGATGGCCTTAATTAGCTGGCTGCACTCGTTTGTGCGGTGGCCCGTCATCACATGATAAGAGCAGAAATTGTCTTTATCCGTCTCAGCTGGAGGCGAAAAGGGCTTCAAGCTCTGCAATAACCCAGCCTTTCTACACTTAGCAAAAATTCGGCTTACTGACTCGGCCCATGGACTGGTGACCCTTTGAGGAGTCTGTCTTCCCAGGTTCACAGCGGCTACATCCTCCCATTGCATTTCGATCGAGGCTACATTCTGATTCGAGTTAGTACTGGACCCCACTGGAGTAACCTTAGAGCTGTTGCCTTTGTACCCTTGAGAGTACCCCTGATTGCTTCTGTGAGAGCCCAAACTCTGTCTGCCCCTCTGTTCCTCTTCTTCGTATCGCTCGATACGTTTGGCAAACTCCACCACCTCATTGAAGGAGTGGAATCTCTTCAGCTTCATCTTGTCCTTATATTGGGGCAGACTACCATCTACCAGCTTCACAATGAGTGACTCTAACTTTGGTGCCCCATCCACCAAAACTTGCACATCCATCCACCGCTTGTAGTAAGCTGGGAAAGACTCATTTGGTTTCTGACTGATCCTTTCTAGATCCTCAAGAGTTGTCTCAGTCTGGGTGTTGTAGGCATACTGCTTCACAAAAGCATCAGATAAATCCTCCCAGGTGGAACGAGTGTGTATGGGCACCTTCATGTACCACTTTGCCGCAGCACCCCTCAGAGTAGTTGGAAACAAGTTCAACAGATGACCCTTTCCAATCCCCATACTAGTCATCAACCTCACATAACTATCCAAGTGAGCTTCCGGTGGGCCCTCTCCAGTGTACGGAGGTAGGTAAGGCATCTGAAAACCAGCTGGGAGCGGCTCACCTCCATCAGCCATCAAAGTAGTCGGGTCGACATACTTAACAGGGTTATAGTGGACTATCTCCTTCAGCTTAGGCAGCATGGCTTCAATATCAGAAAATTTCTGATTGAGGCGCTTCTCTAGCATCATCCCAATCGAGGCTTCCCTCGCCTTCTCAAAAGCCTCATCCTCTTCGGACTGACGGTCCGGCTCTCTGTGATTGGCAACTCCGCCAATGCCGCTAGGAGTATTCCCCCCAGTTCCATGATTGGCTTGAACAGGCTGCCGTCCTTCGTTCCCAACCGAGGTCTGGGCTGGTTGGACAACTGGAATAGGGAGGGTAGTCATCACCGCCTGCACCTGCTCCCTAAGGGTAGCCCTGAACTCATCTGAGCTTAAGAAGCTCCTCATAAAGGCAGCCATGTTGAAAGGCATGGTTCCACTGGTTCCACTGTTTCCACTGTTTCCACTGTTTCCGTCAGCCATGTCTGCTCTGTCAACCTCTTCTAACAATGCCTGACTGTCAACCGGTAGAGTAGGCAACTGAACTTCGACTTCCCTGTCTGAATCCGACCCTGAACTGATTCCCTCCACAGTGACCGGTTCTGATCGAATTAACTGGACTGGTGTGTTTGGTTCTGATTCAACTCGAATTAGCCTTCCCGAGATGCGACTCCAAACTGCACAATCAGTATAAGGTTAGAGTTTCGGATGGATGTCGTGGTCCTAGACTCGACACTCTAAATGGTACTTTTATGCTCATGTTTGGATTATGTCTCATGGATGTGGATGATGCTAAAGATGGTTTTAGTGCTTTTCTCTCTTTTGCTTTGGATGTTCCAAGCATACCCTATGCTATACACAAGACAATGCAATAACGTCACGTGCAAGCCTTCACACGGACAGAGGTTCGGTGCCTTTGGGGCACCTAGGGGATGTCGTGAAATGGTCGCATGTGTACCGACACATGGACAAAAGTTTGACGCTTTGTAGGTCAATGTGATGACATGAAATGGTCTTGAGGGAACCATCCCGCTGACAGATGTTCGATGCTTTTATGGCATCTAACATAAAGTGATGTCACATACAAGTCACGTGTGAATCAAAACACGGACAACATTTCAGTGTTCGTGGAACACCTTACATGATTTAGGAATGCTATGAAATGTCTTAATATGAAAACTAGCTCGGCACTCGTGGAGTACCTCCAATGGGTTGTCGATGTTATGTAACAATCCGATATGGATTGGGACACGCAAGCAAAACTAAGGCGTCTCCATGACACCGAATGTGAATGATCAAGATGTGATGATTTCGTGTGGTCCATCACACAAACGCGAGCCTAAGACCATTGTGGTCTTCTAATAATGTAATGGGACGGCCAAATGCAAGCTAGTGCACAGGCGGAATACGGGTAGCCTTGGGGACTCCCAATATGTTATGATATGAAATGGTCTTGAAGGGCATACTTAGAACATCCTTACATTTTTAATGAAATGATGTGGATGTCTATGTCATACAGAGATGCAAATGGCTGCACAAAATGTGGTTAGAATGTATGACACGCAAGATGATGTCATGTATGCTTTATGAATCCATGAGCACACAAAATGAATGTGGCATACGGAAAATGATTATGGCTGCACGAAAATATGGTTAGTATAACACACACGTATGAGGATGCTCAAAAATGGCTGCGTAAAGAGAGTGATTAGAATATGGCATACGTATGATGCGTGTTTATGTCGTACGAAAAGGTCGAAAATAAAACAACCATAGAGCAAACGTTAGCACACACACAAAAATATGCTCACCCTTCCAACCTTATTTCTCCGTTCGATTGGTCTCGCATTCTTCCTAGGTATTGGGTCTCTTTGGTATCAACGGGGGATACCAAAGGCGTACTCTCGATGTCCATTTTCAAGTATATGGTTTTGGTAATCCTAAAAGGAAGTTGCTATGCCATTACATGAAGGTATGAGTCAAGTCAAGGGTCGTACAGGTTCCCATAGCGAATATATACTCCTCACTTCTCCCCACTCAAGGGTCCAAACGAAGGGGTTCGTACAAGGCTATGAGTGGTTTACCTCCTCGGGTGCCTCCAATCCTAGCGGAAGAGGTAGGTCACCTTTAGAAATAAACCGGGTTTAAATGAGTGTTGGAGGGATTTAAGAAGAGAAAATGTCATGCTTTATGCAATGTGAATGAAATATTGAATTATGATTTAATAATCAACTATAAGTGAGGATGTACTTCAATTGTTGCCTAAGTTCCTTAAGTTTTTTGAGAAAACTCTTTTGAAGAAACCGTTAATCCCCAGCAGAGTCGCCACTGTGAGTGGACGAACTTTTTCGGAACGCGCGGTGAAGCGGGAACCGGGGATTTTCTTTTTGGGTCTTGGTGTTTTGGTTTTGAAAACGGGTTTTAATCTTTCTTAGGGAAACCTTTCATTTTTTTTTTTTTTTTTTTGAAAAAGCCTTTTTGTAGAAAACTTAATTTTAGGCATGAATTTTAGAAAACAATTTTTTTAGAAAATCCCATTTTAACTTAAAGGTCTCGAAATGCGAATTTCGAGATTAGATACAGAATCGCCACCCGGATCAGCTCGTCCGGGAAATTCCGGTACAGCTCCCTACCAAGTGTAGACGCAGTACCTAATCCAGAGATTCGAGGTTCGGGCAACATATCTACTAATCCTCACTAATTTTTAATTATTATTTCAAAATATGACATTTCATTCACTTAATTCTACTCATTTTATCTCTTCTTTTATTATTAGCCAATGCTCATACATGTGACATAAATATATAAAAATAAAATAAAGTGCAGAAAAATAAAAGTGCGGAAAAGTAAATCAGAGGCCAAATTATACAACCCAAGAAAAAGAAAACTCTCATCCTCACCTTTTACAATCGCCTATTATACACGATAATCTAAAAATTACAATCGCCTAGATACATGGGATAATCTATAAAATACATTCAAAAATAAAAATAAAGCAAAAATAAAAGCTGCATCCAAATATCGTTAGCACAAATAAATAAATCACACTAAGGACTCATATAGGACAGAATAGGGGTATTTTAGGAAACGGGATCATGTAAAGGGGGTAACCAAGTCGACCCGATCGGTCGGCCCGGTTAGACCTGGAAAACGGTTTTTTAAACGCCCTGTAGGTTTTATGGATGAAAAATCGATTTTCAAAGCGGTTTGGCTCATTTACATGCATTTATCCAACTTTAGCGGGCCGGATATCCCGGGACCCGGGGGTCCCGTTGGTGTGTGGGCCTAAAACATACATCCATCTAGGGTCCAAAAGTATGCAAACCCGCCAAAATTCATTTTTGAATGAGAAAAGAATGCAAAATTACAAGTTTGGGGCCCAAAAGGGCAAAACTGTAATTCTGCTTCCATTACAGCCGCGCCCCTGTAGGCTACAGCCGCGCGGCTGTAGCTTACAGCCGGGCCGCTGTAATGCCCCAGAATCGATTCTAATGTGTTTTCTCGTTTTTGAAAATCGTTTTGCAAATTTAGTGATTTTGCCTTAACTACAGCCGCGCGGCTATAGGTTACAGCCGCGCCCCTGTAGGTTACAGCCGCGCGGCTGTGATCATGAGTGGGGCGGCTGTAGCCGAAAAACTCCCAAAAATCGTAAAAAACTCAAAACATGGCATTACAGCCGCGCCCCTATAGGTCACAGCCGCGCCCCTGTAATATACAGCCGCGCGGCTGTAGGTTATAGCCGAGCGGCTGTAGCCGGAAAAATTCCCAAAAATCGCAAAAAACTCAAAACATGCAATTGAATCACAACCAAGATGAACAGAATGGATTTTTAAGGCCTCTCAGAAAATTACCTTGTATGTGTTCCAGCGCTTGGACCACAAAAAAGATTTTTGGATGCCAAGAAACGTTCCACAGTCACGGGCGACCCGAGCAAAGTGTGTTTTCCGAACCTCGAACGGAACCACGAGGAAAATTCAAGGATCGATTTTTGAGTGTTCCCTCTTCTTCTAACCTTTCTTTTCTTTCTTTTTAGCCTAATTTTTTTTTTTGTATTAAAAACCTTAATAAAAACTCTGTGATTTCTTTTTTCTTCTCTTTCTCTAGGTTTTCTCTCTTTTTTTCTTTTGTTTCTGCCTCCCTCTCCCCTAATTCCCGAATAGCAACCTTAAATATCTCCTGTTTTGGTATTTAATTGCTGATTTCGTCAAAAAAGGAAAACTGAAGATTATAGCCGCGCGGCTGTAGGTTACAGCCGAGCGGCTGTAGCGACCAAAATTCCTGTTTTGCTCAAAAACCGAATTAAATGCTGATTTTGCCTAAAAAAGGAAATATGAAGATTACAGCCGCGCGGCTGTAGGTTATAGCCGCGCCCCTGTAGACTACAGCCGTGCGGCTGTAGGTTACAGCCGAGCGGCTGTAGCGGCCAAAATTCCTATTTTGTTTAAAAACCGAATTAAATGTTGATTTTACCCAAAAAAGGAAATATGAAGATTACAGCCGCGCGGCTGTAGGTTACAGCCGCGCCCCTGTAGACTACAGCCGAGCGGCTGTGATGTCCAGAAAAGGCCATTTTCACTTATTTTTCGTTCTTTTGCTCGGGTCTCTTAAAATACTCACTCGAATTCTTCGGGGTTCCGTATTAGGACTTGTCACACACCTTCGGGCTATCCGGGACATTTCCGACGTTATCCCGGTCGGTCCAAATCCGCTTCACGTTTATCCGTGAAAAAGGTAACAGTAGATTTCATCACCGAGATCGGAAAAAAACCCGTGCTCACACCAATCATACAAACAAGTGTGCAAAAACAGAAAAATCAAACTTTTTGAGAATCTTTGGAGACACCATAGCCATTAAAATGCATCTGGCCCACAAGCACTTGCATTTCAATAGCACCGGCCTTAGCTTATCTGAGAGAATCAAGAAACAGTTCTCATTTTGGCACATTTTACCCCCACACTTCATTACTTTTTCACTAGATCAAATTATGATTATATAATGTTGTGTGTATTTCTAAATCATCAATCAAGGATTAGTTTCCAAAAAATAATAAGAAAAAAAAGCAAACAGAGCCAAATGTGCCAAAACTGAAATAGAAAGGATACAGTAATGAAGTATGTTAAGTACAAGGGTCAAATGTGCCAAAAAATTGATACAAGAGCTAAACATCACAGAGCTCTATTATGCATGAAAGCAATAGAAAAACAAGAAATCAAGCTCGTTAGTGAATGACACAATAAGAACAAAGAGAGCATCACTAGAATCAAGTTTCAAACCAAAATACATTGATGCACCACATTCTAAGGCAACTGAAGTGTTTTAACATCTTACGCTGAAGAGTCCATGGTAAACAGATTCAAGTTGAATATTCTCTTTCATTCGTCGTCTATTCCTTGTGTTATTTTAGATTGTTTTTTGCTACCAACTAATCACTATTAATCCTAAACTCTAATGACATAAACTGACAATTATAAGCATCAGAAGGATCGTCATAAACTAACACAAAACAAATAGTTAAATGTCAAGCACTTGAGCAATGAGCAAAAAATTCCTCAAATGAAATAGATAAAAAAAATACAGATGTGATATGATATAGGAACATAGTTGGAAAAAAAACATGAAAAATTTCATACATGATGTTATAACCAAAGAGCTATTAGAACTTACCCTGACAGTGATATAACATGTAGGTATAGGCCCCAGCAAAGAAGCCAAAAAGAAAATATGAAATGGTATATCAACAATTGGAGATGCCAAATTTGTGAAGAGGTTGGGCAATGTAGGAGTCACTCTCAAAAAGCGCATATAATTCAGTAACCTTTCCCTACATTTAGCTATCTGAAATTGTGAAAAAAGAGAGAAAGAAAGAAAGAAGCATATTAGAACAACATTAAGTGGAGGAAACAAATACAACACAACAAATTGAGTAGGTCAATATATTCAATTAAGCTCTTACCTTAAGTAGAACTATAATAGAGACTTAAAAATGGCCAAACATAATGCCAAAGTGAAATGTCTAAGCAACTTTATATTCAATATAAAAGTAGAAAAATTGATGAAAACAAGCCAAGAAACTTAAATTGGATGCAAAAACTGATATAAAGGAATAGGGGAAAATTTTCATTCAAATCAAAGCTGCTAATTCTATTACAACCAAGCCTTTATATAGGCAAAAAATAAAACAAAAACAGTCCAAAACAGATAAGGAAAGAAAAGCAAAACAAAAAAAGAAATACCCGAAAATTTCCCGAAAGGCAAAGGCAGTGAGTTTTGCTCGTTGGCTCGTTTCTGATAGGTTTAGGCCAAAAAATCACTGAAATCGGCCCATTTCACTTCTCACCATAAAACTTGCTTAAAAAGACCAAAGCTTTCTCTTCTACATCACAAATGGAATCTTAAATTATTATATTTTGGTAAGCAACTATGCCAACATTAGAACCAAATAAGTTTGAAAATAGACAAAATGACAAAAATTTATCACATATAACACAAAATATGAACTTCGATCTAAGTGTTTGAGTAAAATATTAACTTCTAATAATAAAATGTAAAAATAAAAGATTTGATTAATAGAAAAATCTTATGACTATAAATAGATGCATTAAAGATATTAATATTTAGAAATTAAGCACAATATGTTATACCTTTCAGCATATGGAATTTCATAAAGACAATGACTTCAGTAACTAAGAAAGAACAAATTGTATTGGGATCTTTTTATGTATTATCAGCAAACCAATTAATCACAAAAGAATAAGAGTTACAACAAAGCATCTAAACGGTAGACGAGTCAGATAGCTGCAGCTGGCCAAGTAAGTTTTCCTTACCAAGTTCAAATCCGTCAATTCAACAAGTATCTGAACCTAAATCTTAGTCAGTATCATCAAAGAAGAAATTCAAGAACCTATCAACCCTTATAAACTGATTTCAACAATTTATTACAAATCTAATAGAGTATATTTTTCAATTACTCTGAAAACTAGGAACAAATGAAAGCTAATTGAAGAAATTTTTAAAGAACTGGAAATTAAAAATTTTAGTATTGATACTAAATTAAAAATTAGAACAAAACCCCTAAGAAAAATTAGAACAAAATCAAAAAGAGAGATTGCATAATGCTTAAGTTAAAGTGACTAGCAAACCTAGAGAAGTCGAGTCTTGAATGTTTGAATGCTTGGAGACAGCTTCAATGCTTCAATAATAGCCTCAATGACAATGCTGGAGTTGAGAGTAAAAGAGAAGTCAAGTCATGAAGACTGAAAGAAACTGAATTATAGAGGAGACTGAGAAGTAAGATAGAAGCGAGTCGTGGAATTTAGTTTCTAATTAATTGTAATCATACAAGTGACTACTTTTCAGTGTTCAGGAGTTAAAAACTCAATTACCTATTACACACAACCATTAGCCAAGTAATGTTCCTGCAAAATTAACTCTAATAACTGGAATTGGTGGGGTGTGCCAGCCCTTGCAGTAGTGCAAACTTGAGGAACCCAGCAGCAAGCTACTGTAGTGGTCCCTCCCCCTAAAAAAATAAATTTAATATCATGTGGGCCAACACGTATTAGATATTAAATTGATAAGAACAGATACTACACTTGATCTTAGCCAAAAAGGCTGAGCAAGGTATGCTTATTTAGTCTTTACATGCTTTTCTTTATACAATACATTACAATAATTAAGCTGTAAAATGGAGAAAATATTTAATTAAAATCATCAACAATTTCTTCAAACTGTTGCATTATGCGCTATTGATATTACATGCCAAAACAAAAAAATTTATCCATATTCAGGCAACCTTGAAAGTTTCCTTGACAATTGTATTTGCTAATTGAACACCAAATGTGGGAAATATTTCTTTCTTTCCTCACACATATTTGAACAGATAATGGTCTACAATTAATGAGTACTTCATTGCAAAGGAAAATATTCCTCCGTATTGTTTTATGCAATCAATTTATAATAGGATAAATCTTATCTATTGAAAAGTCTTTAAACTAATCTTAACTGCCTACTTCTTCCAGCTAGAGATTAAGTTTTTGAACTAAACACTAGGATGGCTCTTCTCTCATACGGTCAACCTCTCTTAATTCTATAGTTTCCTCAACCCTCCCTTTTCTATATTAGAACAATACAACATTGCAACTACTTAGTCATCGGAGTTGCAACTTTCAAACCACAAAAAACGAGTTAAGACATGACAGAAGGTAGATTATTTGTCAACTTTCTCTTATCTCAATGAGTGAGTTAATTATATGTTCATATCTTAATTGTGCCTCTTAATATGGCAAATTATAAATACAAGATTTAATATCAGAAAAAAAACCCTAAAAAAAATCAAAAGGGAAAAATGATTTGACATTGATGAAGAAAAAATTGAACATCTAATTGAAAAACAGAGAAGACAACCGGTATATTTGGATGCTTTTTGGAGCAACAAAAGTAGAACCTGTATCAAAAAGAGCTCTCCAACAATGGTAGCGATGTAAATTTTAACATCCCATTTTGGTATTCTGTCGAATCTTAGATATAAAAACGAACAAAAAAAAAAAAGAAAAAAAGAAAAACATACCTTTTAAGATGTAGCCGGACCAGAAAAGATAAAAAAGAAATCAGTAATTCTAAAAAAACCCTATGGCACCGCCACCCCTCCCAAACCCTAGCATCCCTTGCCCTCTACCAGCAGCCATCGCCATCATCATTCCTTACCAGCAGCCACTGTTAGCCACAACCATCTCCAATCTTCACACCCTTTCAGCCGTCCCAAGCCTAATGCCCCTTTACACCCTAAACACCGATCACTCTCCTCACCAAAACCTACTTTAAACCTACAACCTAACGTTGTCTTCTTCGAAGGATTTCTAGAAGGATGGTTTGTTCAGCACCTTCACAATCTGTTTTTTTCAGATGACATCCATGGAATCATTACTCCTGCAAGAAAGCAGAACATGAGAAACCTGAGATTTGGCTTCTTACGAATCCACCAGGACCTGAGCATCCTTTCCGTAATCACAGCCATCAACATGATCACCATTGGCCCTAAACGCCTGCGAGCTTTCCAAGCCCGTTACCTTGACAAATGACTTCCCACTCCTCAACTTAAAAAACCTACAAGCAGCCAATCCAAACCCCCTCTTTCTGCCTTTAAACATTCCATCAGAGATACCCGCTCTTATGCTTCAGTTGCTCAAGCCAACCCTGTTACCCCAACTGCCTTTAACTTCCATAATGTCAACTCTTTCCCCTCTTGGCTCTCCAGCTTTTGCATGGTTTTTCTTAGGGACATTAAGGTTCTACTCGATCTCAACAAGATTCTAAGGGAAAGGAATTTTGGGTTCAGGTCTTTGACTGCGCTAGGAGACTCATCTGTTATTGTATCCTTTTTCTCCTCCGATGCCCTTGAAGCTTTTATGCAATCGGATTGGATGTTTCTAAACGACATTATTGGCAAGGTCTCACACATTGATTCGGATTTTATTCCCTCCTATAGTTTGATGTGTATCAATTTTAAGGGCCCACCCATCAAGTACCGAGTCCTTATCTTCCAAATTTGGATGGCTTAATGGGTTCAACAATGATTTTGCTTCGAAAAGCCGCCTTGATGTTATTCAATGTCTGATATCCACTAACAGTAAAAATTTCTTGGATTCGATTAGAGTTGACATAAATGGGGATGCTTTTGAATTGGATGTTCTTGAACATGAGGTCTGCTGCAATTTTGCTGACACTTTCCATTTGTCATCAAGCCTGTTCGACTGTGATAGTGACTCAGACCCTGAAGAGATCTGTCCTTTGGTTTCAGCTGCCACTGTAGTCTTGTTATTTGTCCAAAACGATGCGGATTCTCCTGCTGTTCGGCAGGATTTTTAGATTTCTTGTGTCCATGGTTCGAAATCAAAGAAGAAGGGTAGAGTGGTTCTTCCGGATGGTAAGGTTGGCTCTCCGATTTCTATTCCTTCTAGCTGTGATCTTAGCATCGATATAGTCAACACAAACTCCAGGAATTGGAAATTTATGGATGCATTGAATTTATCCCCTTCTAATGATGAGATAGAAGCCACATGGTAGATTGGGAAATCAATTGGTCTTTTCAACGAGCATGACAGCAATATTGTTAAGGACAAAATTGGCCAGTTGATTTCAACCAATTAGCGTTATGAATGCTTCCTCCAGGTTTCTTTTTGGTTTTTTAATGTCCTTGTCTTTCTGTATTTGGAATTGTAGGGGGGTTTTCTTAATTCTACAAAGCAGAGGTTCATGAGGTCTATAATTGGTAGTCAGAAACTTCATTTATTTGGTTTGATTGAATCTAAGTTGAAACGATCGGTGATTTTCTTATGCGAAACTATTGGGGTCATAGTGATTTTGGTTTTGTGGTTATTCTTGCTGAGAGGTCCTCAGGTGGTATTATTATTTCTTAGAATTCAGCCCTCATCTCCTGCTCCCTCTGTGATTCATCTAATAGATGGGGTCTGGTCCATTACATTAATCAGGAAATTGATTTATTCATTTTCTCTATGCCCCAAACAATTCTGACGACAAAGCCATATTTTGGAGTAGTTTGCTGCCTATTATTCGCTCTCATCCGAAAGTGTTAGTTTGTGGTGATTTCAACAAGGTCTTGCATCCGTCTGAAATGTGTAATAGTTCTCTCTTAGCTTCTATCAGAAATTTCCAAGGGTTTGTGAATCTTTATGAACTCCATGATATTCCCTTAAATGGGAGGCAGTACACTTGGCATAACGCCCTTTCCTACTCCCGGATTGACCGAGTTTTAGCCAGCTATGATGTGGTTAGATTTTGGCCTTTTCTCTCATCTTCCACACTTGACTCTTCTCTTTTAGATCACCTTCCGATTGTCTTCCGCTCAGCTTTAAAGCCGAATGGTGGCCCTAAACCATTCTGCTCCCTCAATTGCTGGTGGAATAATCTGAACTTTTCCCTCTTTGTTAAACATGAAATGGAGTCCATCTGTAACGATGCACCTAACAGCCCCCTTTCCACAAATTAAAGCTTCCTAGGGGAAAATTGAAAGATTAGAATAAGTCAGTTTTTGGGAACATTGAGGCAGATATTACTACCTTGGAGCAACAGCTCCTGAACCTTATTTTGGATGATGCCCCTCGCCCTCTATTTGAGGATCAACGGCTATCCTTAGCTTTGTTAAGGATGAAGCTCAATGAAAGAAGAAGAAATTGGGAATCCGTTCATCATCAGCAGTCTAGAATTAAATGGTCTTTACTTGGGGATAATAACATGACCTTCTTCCATCGTTCTGCTTCTGCACAGCTTAAGACCAATAGAATTCTTGGCATTAATTTGGGTCATGAGACTATTTCAGACCAGGAACTTATCAAAGGTCACATTTTCAACTATTTCAAAACTCTATTTGGGGAGGATTCTTCTATTCCTTTTACCCTTGAATCGTTGAAATTTTCAAGTGTCTTTGTTGAGGGGAATTGTGACTTAATTGCTCCTTTCCGTGACGAAGAAATTTGGGACGCTATCAAGCCCTGTGGTGAAAATAAAGCCTCGGGTCCCGACGACTTTAACTTCTTTTTCTACAGGAGATCTTGGAATTTTATGAAGGGTGAGGTTTTGAAAGTGGTCAACTCTTTCTACGAGACCGAGATTCTCCCTTCTGCTCTGAAAACGTCATTTACGGTGCTTATTCCAAAAGTGGCTGGTTCTTGTGAATTGGGTAATTTTTGCCCTATTTCGCTGATTAATGGAATCTATAAGATCATTTCCAAAATGTTATCTCAGAGACTTTAGAATTTCCTACCTTTCATCATCTTAGACATCATCTTAGATTGTCAATTCACTTTTGTCAAGGGGAGGAATATTCATGATTGCTCTTTCCTGGCTTCAGAGATTGTGCACCACTTTAGAGTTAGTCGTCGCCCAACCTTTGTCCTCAAACTTGATTTCCGGAAAGCCTTTGACTGTATTTCTTGGAGATACCTTCATGCCGTCTTGGAAAGAATGGGTTTCAGTGACAAGTGGAATAAATGGATGGATAATTTTCGGGCAGATTCGTTGACCTCAATCTTGGTGAACAGTTCCCCTATTAAATCGATTTATCTCCAGAAAGGTGTCAAACAAGGGGATCCTCTGTCCCCCTTTCTCTTTGTCCTAGTAGTTGAGGGCCTTAAGCAGTTAATTGATAAGACTGTGGATTTGAGAATATTATCGGGTTTTCACTCCGACACTGATCTCCAACCTCCGTCTATTCTCCAATTCGCAGATGACACAATCTGTTTCCTCCCGGCTATTGAAGAGGAAATTATTACTTTCATCCATCTTCTCCGTTGCTTTGAAGCCATTTCCGGCCTCCGTATAAATTATAACAAAAGTACACTTATTGGCTTAGGCGTTAGAGATGATTTTACAACTGTGCCGCTAGGTAAGTTTTCCTCTGTCCCTATTCAATATTTGGGAATTCCTTTAACCTACAAAAATCTGAGGTGTCGGGATTGGGAGCCTTTGATTCAACGATTCGAAATGAAATTATCCATATCGAAAGGTTCCTATTTATCTTATGCTGGTAGGCTTATTTTGGTTAAATCGGTGTTGAGTAGTACTCCGGTCAATCTCATGTCGCTTTTTAAAATGCCTGGGGCTATTTCTAATAAATTGGAGCATTACACGAGGAATTTCCTCTGGAAAAGGAATGCGGCAGATAGAGGCTTCAATAAAGTGAGTTGGGATACTGTTTACCTCCCCTACCATCTTGGAGGTCTTAATGTTCAGAAACTATACCTGAAGAACGCCAGCCTTCTTCTTAAGTGGCTATGGAAAGCTAGAACATCGGACCCTTCTTCGTTTTGGTTCAGATTTTGTGTTCAGAGAACAGGTATGTCTGATTAGAATATCCTAAACTTTTCTACCGCTGCTTCTCCTCTATGGAAAGGGATTATTGCTGCTTGTGTTAAGCATGATAGAATTTGGTCAACTTTCATCAATAGGGTGCGTTTTGGTTTTAAGAATGGTAGACATATCAACTTCTGGTTTGATTCTTGGCTGGGTTCCACTCCTTTAAAGGATGTTTTTCCTCATTTGTTTGATTTGGTTGCAAATAAATTTTCATCGGTGTCTCGAGTGCATGAACAGATTTTTACTCATTAAGGTCGCCCTTTTTGGATGCGCAGACTGCGCATTTTTGGATTGCAGCAACAGCAGTCCCTCCTAGAAATCCTTTCGTCGATTGTCTCTTCTGAGGAGGACTATTTTTTTTTGGTTTTCATTGTCTAATAGCCTAGACTCTTACACGCCTCGATCTTTCCTCCAACAGCTGTTTGCTACCCAGAATCATTCGCTTGCAACTGTTCCATTTTTGGAGATCCGTCAAGCTCAAACTATTCCAAAAATCAAATTCTTCATGTGGCTGCTAGTTCACGGCAGGCTTCCATCTTGAGCAACTCTTAACAATTTTCATATTCTGCCTCCTGATGCTGTAACGTGCCCTTTCTGCCTCGAGAGATGCAAGATCACGCTTTGGTGCATTGCTTGATTAATTATAAAATTTGGACGGAGTTATTTGCTTGGATAGGGATCAGCTTTACCATTCCTCGTAGTGCCACAGAGTTTTTTCTTCAATGGACTGGTTGTTTTAGAAGTGCTCGTCATAAGAACTTTTGTAAATCCTTTTGGATGTCAATCTGTTGGGAAACTTGGAAGAAGCGAAACAAGGAGATCTTCGATAATTGTCATGATTCAAAAGACATTCTCTATAATTGTATTTATCAATCTTGGTCTTTTGTTAAACTTAGATCTAGATCTCTTAGTTTGTCAGCTTCCAATGCTATTGTAAATCCAGACTTTTTACTCTTGTAATTCTTGACCTTTCCTCAAGGTCCCTTTAATGCATTTTTTGGGTTGCTGGGTAGTGGTGGGCCTAAAGGTGCCAACCTAGTTGGGATGTTTAGCCACCCCTTCTCTTCGAACCCGAGTTACTTATAAAAAAAAAGTTGTAGATGGACTCCGTCCTTCAGTATTGATGGCGACCGGACTTCGTGGAGGAGAAGAATACTCCGACGCTGGAGTTTGGTTGTAGAAGTGCTCGTTGAATAGACTGCCACAGAGCAAAGATGAGGCGTGGATGAAAAGGGAGCAAAGTGGTAAATTAGGAATCAGAACGGGGAAGCAAAAGGTGGGGAAGAAGGAAAGAAGAGAGGGAGGAGTATCTATCGACTAACGCCAAAAAAAAAAAAAAAACTGAAAGAAGGGGAGGAAGAAGATCGGTAATGCGTGGTGCAAGAAATTTGGGAGAGGGATGGGTATGGGAAGAACAAGGGAAATCGGTAGCATGTTAAAATGATTGAAAAAAACCAATGGATCAGATTATCCCAGCTTTCAGATTAACAGTGATAAAAACAAAGTAATATTTACTTTGTTTTCTCACAAAGTGAGAATAGCCAGCACCATATATATATATATATATATATATATATATATATATATATATATATATATTAATTGACTCTTTCGATTAATGTAACGTTAATCATATTATATATGATCCGGGTTAACAATGAATCATTGAGTAATTGTATATATAGTAGGTATTGTCGCAAGTGTTTTAAAAATTATATCATAGTTTTGGATTTGATTAAATGATCCAGGTTTCTGGTGAAAGATGTCAATTTAGTGATGGGGAAAATAAAAAATAGGATTGAGATGGAGATAAAATAAGATGTATTTGGTATGTTGGAGAGGAAAAAGAATAAAACAATATATTTTAATATATTATCCTTGTGTACAAAATGAAGTTTGTAGGCCTTTTTTTTATTAAATGGGCAAACCTTGTATCACCTCCCTCCATTGGATAGAATTCTAGAAATAACTCATCCCCTTAAAAAAATCAATCCTTCCTAACAAACAAGGAATAAGAGATAGATGAGATAATATATCTCTATCTCACTCTCTTATCCCACTTAACAAACACCCTCTAAATGCACCACTGTTACATAAGTCAGCTCGCAAATATGCAATTTTAATAGTTAGCATCCAAATGGGTTTGGTGGATAGAGTAAGTGCAAAAATATCATTTTTCCCCCAAATTTATCATCTTTTCGACAATGCGATCTGTTTGCAATAGTATTAATTAAATCAACAGGGAAGATGAAAGGAGAAAGATTGGAGAAAATAATTATAAATTCGGCAATATTATGTCTCATTTCAAAATGAAGGAAAAGTAGAAAGCAAAGGTAATAAATTAATCAAATCAACCTTTATTACAAACAAATTGAAATGTGCTACAATTGGGACTCCAATTCGGGCAAATTGGAGAGGAAATTGAGCAATTGCAGCCAATGGAGATATTGTACTTCTTATGATGGAATAGAGGGCCCATAAGAAGAGAATAGCAGCAGTTGATCCACCGAAATTCAATCTCCCACCATTCCCTGCTGGTGGATACAATGTTTCAAGAAATTAAAGAAATCTCAGCTTTAGTTGAAATGGAAATCTTTCAAGAAAATGGTAGCAATCCATATGGAAGGGATGACAAAATTACTCTTCTTTTTTTTTTTTTTTTTTTTTTTTTTTTTTTTAAGAAATTCAAGAAACTTCTACGAAAGAGTAATAAATAACCAAGACTATTGGTTAGATTATGGGATAAATTGCATTGATGATCACTAAAGTTTAGAGTTCCTGCATCCACTGTCACTAAACTTTAATTTGTATTAATAAAGTAACTAAACTTTAACTTTTGCCTTAACAAAGTCACTCTCACCTCAATTCGTCAAAATTTAGCACCTTAATACCCAGTTGTGCACAATTATTCAGAAAAAATGACAAAAATTCAAAATTCAAAATTTGTTGGAACAGACATAGTGCTGCACTGACATTTTAGAATTGATATTGACTTGTCACATTATCATTTTGACGCTTAATTTCGATGAATTAGGTGAAAGTAACTTCGCTGATGCAAAATTGAAAAAAAAAAAATTGGCATAGAAAATAGAGTTTACGGAAAAAAATATTAATAATAAATCACTCATTTTAATAACATATGTAATACGTAATTAATGTTGTTGAACAACCTTAACTGTTATTTATCATGAATAAAAGGGAGTAATTTGAAATTCGACTTGGCGTGTAGAAAGAAAAAGAAAAAAGAAAAAAAAGCAAACAACTAGCAATAAAGGAAGGGCTTTTTACATAAATACTTACCTTTTTACACCACCTAACTTTTTTACCTACAAGGGAAAACTTTACTTAAATACTTTAAAAACTTTCCAAAATTACAAAAATACATAAAACAGGAAATTCCTGTTTTACGTAAATCTGCAGAAAAAAACACAAAACAGAAAAACATAAATCTCCAAAATACGTGATTCCCTCCGGCTCAAAAACCTCCCAAACGCCAAGAAATCGCAGATCAATTTCGCCAAGAATCACAGATCAGTTTCTTCACCTGGAATCGCATACCTGGATCGATAATCACAGATCAGTTTCGCCATCTAGAAATCGCACATCTATATCGATCGATCTCTCTCCTACACATTCAATCAATCACTGCAATTCAATCGATCACTGCAAAACAGATATAGCAATTCAATCGATCACAGAGATATACAAGAAATCACAATTCTGCTCCATGATAATGGAACTTGGACTGAAGATTACAGATTCATCAATTACAACTCAGTATAACTCAGTATAAATAAGGTATAATTCAGGTATAACTAAGGTATAAACAGTGAAAAGAGTGTATCAGAATTTATAACAAAGGTATAATCACAATAACAGTGTAACTTAGGGTATAACTAAGCATAACTAAGGTATAATTCAGGTATAACTAAGGTATAATTAGTGAAAAGAGTGTATCTGAATGTATAACAAAGGTATAATTACAATAACAATGTGTCTTAGGTATAACTAAGGTATAACTCAGTATAACTAAGGTATAATTCATGTATAACTGAGGTATAAACAGTGAAAAAAGTATATCTGAATGTATAACAAAGGTATAATCACAATAACAATGTATCTTAGGGTATAACTAAGGTATAACTCAGTATAACTAAGGTATAATTCAGGTATAACTAAGGTATAAACAGTGAAAAAAGTGTATCAGAATGTATAACTAAGGTATAATCACAATAACAGTGTAACTTAGGGTATAACTAAGGTATAACTCAGAATAACTAAGGTATAAACAGTGAAAAAAGTGTATCAGAATGTATAACTAAAGTATAACTCAGTATAACTAAGGTATAGTCAGTGAAAATAGTGTATCTGAATGTATAACAAATGTATAATCACAATAACAGTGTAACTTAGGGTATAACTAAAGTATAACTCAGTATAACTAAGGTATAATTCAGGTATAACTAAGGTATAAACAGTGAAAAAAGTGTATCTGAATGTTTAACAAATGTATAATTACAATAACAATGTATCTTAGGGTATAACTCAGTATAACTAAGGTATAATTCATGTATAACTAAGGTATAAACAGTGAAAAATGTGTATCAGTATGTATAACTAAGTTATAATCACAATAACAGTGTAACTTAGGGTATAACTAACGGTATAACTCAGTATAACTAAGGTATAATTCAGGTATAACTAAGGTATAATTCAATATAACTCAGTATAACTAAGGTATAATTCAGGTATAACTAGGTATAATCAGTGAAAAAATTGTATAATCAATGTATAACTAAGGTATACTTCATGTATCAGAATGTATAACTAAGGTATAATCATAATAACAGTGTATCCTAACGTATAACAAAGGTATAAATCATGTATAACAGTGTATCTTAAGGTATAATTAATGTATAACTCAGTATAACTAAGGTATAATTGCGGTATAACTAAGGTATAATCAGTGAAAAAGTGTATCTGAATGTATAACAAATGTATAATCAGTGAAAAAAGTGTATCTGAATGTATAACAAAGGTATAAATCAGGTATAACAATCTATCTTAGGGTATAACTAATGTATAACTCAGTATAACTAAGGTATAATTGCGGTATAACTAAGGTATAATCAGTTACTATAGTGTATCAGAATGTATAACAAAGGTATAAATCAGGTATAACAGTGTATCTTAGGGTATAACTAAGGTATAACTCAGTATAACTAAGGTATAATTTAGGTTTAAATAAGGTATAACCTTTCCCTGTCAAGAAAGCAACAAAACTTGAAAGTAAATTCTGTAATAGTGAAAGGAGTGAAATTACCTGAGTTGAGGGAGTAGTGACATTACTCTCCCACATTATATTCTCAGCAACAAACCACTCGATTTCAGATCCATTTGTGAAACCAAGGGTTTATACAATGTTGTTTCTTCCTGCAACATTGGTTCAGGGACTGTAGAACCAGCAACGTTATCGCCAATAACACCCTCATTTCCATTCCCAAAATCAGCAGCCTCCGTCGCATTCCCTTGCCAATCGCTCCGGCTAGGCGTCTCCGGCAATAGATTATCACCGTCGCCACTATCTTCACTGCCGTCCATCAGATTCCTCTTAAACAACTTCAGCAGCTGTTTATATTGAGTGAATGTTTGAAGAAGAAAAAAAGTAGAGAACAGAGAAAGAAGAAGAAGAAAATCGTAAAGATGGGAGAAAGGAGAAGAAAGGGGTAAAGATGAGAGAAAAGAGAAGAAAAAGGTAAAGAGGAGAAAGAAAAAACAAAAACACGTATTTCAGTAAATAATAAAAGGTAGGCCCAAAAAACAAAAGCCCAATCCAACGTAAATCTGATAATTTCCCATAAAGGAAGGACGTAGGACACATTGTTTTATTTAAAGGGGGATTTGGCAGCAGCCTAGTCACAAAAATTATTAAATTATGGTTTTTAGCAACAAAAATAATTGGACCACTTTAACAATTATTGCCAACCATCGATATCTTTTTGTCTTATTGACAATTTTAAGTATCTATCGAATGTGTGATTCCACGTTTGGATTTTTTATGTTAATTTCTTTCAAATGCTACCTATAGCCAAACACCACACACTCCTCATCATAAAAATGGATAGATATATGTATTTTAATTATATCATGTATGAACTATACGTACGTGCTATTTCTTTCGTAAAACGTAACTCTTGAATACTAAATTTCCTTGCTTTCACTATCACATAACTCAAGAAAAATTGCAAATAAGAAATTTGGTATATATCCGACTTGACTATATATTGGAAGTAAGAAATTAAGTGATAAGTACCTGCAATTAGATTACATATATATTGCTCCTCTTCTTTAGAAATCTATATAAACAATTTAGTATTCACTGCATTTTTATACATTATTTCCTCTAGTCACAAATATAAATCCTTTTAAGCTGACTTGGGCTTTGAAAACAATCACAAATACAAGTCATTTTATTCATAATTATTGTCAATTTCTAATTCTCTCTCTCTCTCTCTCTCTCTCTCTCTCTCTCTTTTAATACTCTTATTCTTTTTTAGTAACTAATTCTATTATAAGCACAATATCTAAGATACATTTAAAGAGACTAATAAGAATTTATTCGCTAAAAGGAGTTAGTTAATTAATTTGAATGTATATTAAGGAGTTAGAAATAGAAAATTTTGATTCATTAATCATTTATTTATGGTTTCTTAATATTGGTGCATAACTCTAAAACGACTTATATTTATAACCGAAAGGAATATACTATAACGCAATCTATATATGTTTATATATGTATTTTAAAGTCTTTAAATTTTATTGAAATCAACACTTTATCCTTCCATTTATTTTTTTATACAAAAGTACAAAATTGCGCTTATAATGTAAGTTAAAACTTTTATTTTCCCTATCTTATTAAAATGTTCTCAATAAAACTATTGATTGTATATCAGTATATCTACAACCACACTTGTATTTATTAACTATAAAAGTAAAAATTAACTCATTGTTTTCTAAAAATACAAATGCCGAAAATATAGTAACTAATAAAAATATATAATATTGAAAATTAATTATATTTCGTATGCTAGAATTAAGGTGAGGTCATTCATTGACCTAACTCAATCAGCTTTGGAGGAAAAAGCGGCAAAAGTACATGTTCACATGGGTCGGGTGTTGGTGTGCCCTAGTTTTTAGGGCATTGGATTCTTGTATTTTGTATTATACATTAAGACTCATTGTATGAATACATTATTTGTATCACATTAATAAAGGCAATTAATCTATTTCATTTATATCTTGTGTTATAATATGAGTAGAGTATCCATTGATTGATAATCATAAAACCTATCACAGGTCTGTTCTAATCGTGGGAACGAATAGAACCATAGACTTGTATATTCGATGACTGTATGGCAGTTCTTAATTAGCCATAGTACTCGTATAGTCAGTCATGAATATAGGTACATGTCGTTGACATGGGACTGGATCGATTCGCACAAGAAAGCCACATGGTTGTCGCATCATAGGTTTTTCTTGAGTAGATCTCTTTTGTCCTCAGACCAGATTTAATTATAGTATCAATATGGAAACCGGTTCACTTTGACATACGCCTAACAGGTCTGTAAAAGGATGCTAAATACGGGTATGATTGGGTAGACCGGTGAACATGTTGATATTGATGATGAAGTGATGGAATTACCACTCGGGTAACACCGAGATGATATCATTGGCCACTTGATAAGTGGGACTGATAAGTGTATGGTCATACCCAAGTAAGTCGGTGCTTATTTGATTAATCAGTCAACTAAAGATCAAGAAATATAATAAACAACAGAAGAGGATGACAAACACCATGCCTCTTGTTTATTCATATCGATATCGTTAGGCAAAGGACACTATGAGATTACTACCGGGTGAGTGTCTTCTAAAGACTGCTGCATCTCTATCTTAATCGGGGCCTATAATGGTTTGCTAGAACCCACTTATAGTCTGTGGGCCTTGGGCCTACTACCAACATGGAGACAGACGCATAGGATCGTGCACATAGATCAACTGAGCCGGGACTTATAGAAATTGTACATGTAATGTACATTGGAAGGAATGAGTTAATTAATTAGTTGACATTCGATGTCAAGGTAAGTAATTAACATTGGGTTGAATTTAATTTAATTAATAAGTTTACATAATATAATTAATTAATTTATCAATTAATTGAATTACATAAAGTAAACAATTAATTAAATAATTTTCCTAAGTAGGAAAATTAAATACATGTATTGTATTTACTTAAGTGTGATTTAATTTTATTTAGGGGTAATTAAATTTAGCCAAATGGAATTAAATTACATAGTATATACCTTTTAACTAAAGTTTATTTATGTAATTATAATTCTAGTGAGGTTGGGTTTAATTAGCCTAATTAAAACCCAATTAGACAAGGTGTCTATATAAGGGCACACTTAAGAAATAAAACCCTAATTCAACCATAATTAATTACTGGAAATTTCAGCCACCAAGAGCAGCCCCAAATCAGCTGAAAATCCTAGCATTAATCCTCTATTTCTTCGTGTCTTCGGCTAGCACCGGTTCCCGCTCAATAGTTGGTCGTGCACCGGACTTCGGAGATTGCAGTTTCAAGAAACGATTCTGCAGCAGTTTCTAGAAGAGACGAATCTGGTGAGTTAATCTCTCTTGATTCAAATTGGTTTTATTCTAATCAATGGTAATTGGACACGATAGGTGGATTCTAGGAAATTTTAAACGGTGTATTTTCTGTTGCGCCATGTTATTTTTCTGATGATGAATCCCAACATCGGGTAGGTAAACATATTTTCTTGTGGAAAATTTGCATATAATTCCATCATTAGATAGAGAATAATCAAAATTAGGATGGAAGCAATGACTTGGCTTGACTTGACTTGGGTTAACTATGACTTATCACTGAGTAATTATATATTAAGTAGGTTTTGTAGCAAGTGTTTACAATTTACATCCTACTTTCTGATTTAATTTTATATATGATCCAATTCGTCCTTCTATTTGAATTGGTGATGGGGAAAATGAAGTCATTGTTGGTGGTTGTTACATTGTATGTCTTGTGTTTGTTAATATGCCTAGCTAAAATCAGAGCCTCAAATATCAGCACAGATAAGGAAGCACTGCTTGCCCTCAAAGCTCACATCACAAATGACCCACAAAATTTGTTAGCATCCAACTGGTCTTCAGCTACTTCAATCTACAATTGGATTGGCATTACATGCGGAGTACACCATCGCAGAGTTAGAGGTGTGCTACTTGAAACCATAGAGCTAAAAGGGATCATTCCTCCACAAATTGGAAACCTTTCATTCCTAATCACTTTCTCTTTATATAAAAATCAATTCCATGGCTCTCTGCCTCTTCAACTTTCCAACTTACGCCGGTTAAAGAGATTACGCTTGGGATACAACCTTTTCAATGGTATTATCCCCTTATGGATTGGATCTTTCACCCGACTTGAATATCTTAATCTAAGGTTTAACAACTTTGGAGGCTTGTTCTTTCACTTTTTAGATGGATTTTATTAATTTTCATTATTGTATTGTTAATAGAATATTATTTTTGAAACATCTCTAAATCTAATGTCTAAATTATAAGAAAACAATACTTAGCTATCTATGTTAACAAAATTTCTTCACACAGGCATTATCCCAACATCATTATGTAACATTTCAAAGCTCCATTGTCTTTTCAGGACCAATTCCAGAATCAATTGGAAACCTTTACAACATGGAATTTTTTTTATTTGAGTAACAACAAGCTTTCGGGAGCTCTTCCAGTTGGTATCTTCAACATTTCTTTGTGTCAGGATATTGATCTTAGTGATAATTGGTTGTCAGGAATCATTCCAACAACCTACAGTAAGAACATGTCTTCACTTCAAATGTTAGATCTTACGATAAATAATTTGACGGGTCATCTTCCACCACATATGTTTGCTCAATTTCCTTCTTTGGAAGAGTTGTATTTGAGTTATAACTTATTGAGTGGTCCAATTCCTCCCACTTTGTTTAGATGCAAGAGGTTACAAATTTTATCTTTGTCTCACAATCATTTCGAAGGAGGTTTGCACAAGGATTTTGGGAATCTCACTATGCTTCGGGTGGTATATCTTGGTAATAATAACTTCAAAGGTAATGATGCATTATTTCATAAAAATGAAAAAATTAGCCAATTTAAAGGAACAATAAACCTTAAATTTATTTTTCAATAAATAAATTATCTTTGAAACCATATACTCCATCCGTCCCAAAATTAAACAACTTTGTCAATTTGGTCCATCCCAAATTATAAATAACTTTCTATTTATGTATATTGGTTATGTTTTACTTGGGATGTTCTATGTAAGTCGAAGAGGGAAGGCGGATTAGGTTTCAAGTGGTTGCAGTCTTTCAACTTGGATTTTTTAGCTGAGCAATGTCGTGAATAATTAAGAATCCACATTCCCTATGTTCTCGTGTCGTGGCAGCTAAATACTTCCCCCACACCAGCTTATTTACTGCAATTCCTTCACCTAATATCAACTTCTTTTGGCGAGGTGTTTTGGAGGTGCGCTCTATTATCCAAAAAGGTATTATGTGGCGGATTAGGGATGGAAATTCGGTGAATATATGGGATGATAATTGGGTTCCAGGATTAAATTGGAAAGAACCTCTCATTGGTCTCCTCTCTCCTCCGCCATGTTTGGTCAGTGAGCTGATTACGTCTAATAACAACCAGTGGAACCGTGAGTTGCTTAGTTCTTGTTTTGTTCCTCAAGAAAGAGACGTTATCCTTAAGATTAAACTGAGCTTTCGTAAATCACCGGATGAATTCCTTTGGTGATTCCAAGTCTGGGCTGTACATGGTTAAAAGTGGGTACTTGATTACTGAAAATTACAGGTCCGCAGCAGCGAATAGATCATCAAGTTCGACGGCTGAGATGAATCTTTGGCAAGGCCTATGGGCTCTCAAACTTCCTGCAAAAATTATTCATTTTCTTTGGAAACTGCTGAAAGGAATTCTCCCCTGTTTTAGCACCTTATCGGGGCGTGGCTTGAGTCTGGATTGCAGGTGCAAATATTGTGGATACTTTTCAGAGGATTTAATCCATATATTTAAGTACTGTATGATTACAAAGAAAGTTTGGCAGAGGGCTGAGTTACCGATTCGTGCGGATAAGATGGAGGCTAAGGATGTGTTTGACTGGTACACTCATGTAAGGTCAGTTCTTTCCCCTTCTAATTTGCTGTGGTTTGTATCTATTCTCTGGTGGTTGTGGTATAGCCAGAATAAGAAGTTGCATGATAATGTCGAGCCCCATCCAGAGCTTATCGTGGCAAAGGCTTACTCTCTTCTCCAGGAATGGGATACTTTTGTCTCTCTTAGCCCTGTCACGCTTGGTTGCGACGTCTCTTTTGGTGATTCTCCCCTTGGCCCAGCGAAGCAATGGTCACCTCCCCCGAGTGGCGTCATTAAAGTCAATTGTGATGCATCTTAGGGGGAACATGGTGCTGCATGCAGGGTAGGGCTGATAGCTAGGGACTCTTGGGGACAGGTTTTGGCTTTAGCAGGTATTCCCATTGATCCTTGTGTTGGAAATGCCCTAGTTCTGAGGCATTGGTCCTTGTATTTGTATTATACATTTATTGGATTTATGTATTATACTCATTTGTGTTATTAATAAAGGCATCAATTCATTTATTATATTTATCTTGTGCAATATATTAAATCAAGTATCCAATGGACATATCTTTATCCATGATGACAAGTGTCATGCACTTGGCAGTAAGACCATGGATAGGGTAAACGATATGACCATAAATAGATTCATAGTCTGTTCCAGTCATGGGAATGAATGGAACAAGAGACTATCATTAACCTGGTTGTATGGCGGTGTCTTACCGGTCATTGGACATGGAATGTCAACCAAGTTAATGGGTACATGCATGGGGGCATGGTACTGGATAGATCCACTAAACGAGTAATCCACATGGTATAGTATCACAAGTGATTCTCGTGTATTACTTGTATGGATCCTTTGACCTGACCATATGATGGTGTTACATGTGAGGTCGCATGCTTAGGGGTACGCCTAAAGGGCTTGTAATAGGGTGCCAAGTATGGGTACTTTCGGGTATGTCACTTAGCATGGTAATGCTATGGATATGCAGAAGGGATTTGTCACTCAGTAGTCCACTGGGAAGATATCACCGGCCTCTTGATGAATGTAACTGATAAGAGTGTGGCCACACCCAAACAGGTGGGAACTTGTTTGTGAGCTTCAGTGCATTCGGGATCAAGTTAATGTCCGACACAAAAGAGGGTGATCAATCCATGCCTCTGTGTTAGACACTGATATCAATGACATGGGATGTACAAGTTTAAACTACAGGGTTATGATAACAGTTAGACTGCCATCTCCATCTTAATTGGGAGTTGCAGTGGCTTGCTAGAGCCCAACTGCAGTCTGCGGGCCAAAGGCCAGCTGCCAACATAAAGATGGGCCCACGGGATCGTACACATAGAACGACTGAACACAGACTTAAGGAATCCCATGTATACTTGGAGTATACACTATGGAGAGAGAGGTGCATATATATTAATTTTATTATAAAAATCAATTGGATTGATCCTAATAATAAAATTAATATATTCAATTGGCTCTTCATAATTAATTGGATTAGTTATGAGATTATTTCTTAGGTGGAAATATTCATATGTATAGGTTTACATATGATTTTATTTTGTGAAGATTTAATTTTAATTCGATGGATTAAATTAATTGGTCAAACTAATTTTAATTTAAATGTAAATAATATATTACTTGGTGTAATATATTAAATACATGGGTATATTAAAATTGGGCTTGAAATTAATTTAAACCAGAATAATTAAAATTAGATTGGGCCTAAATTAAAAGATGGAAGCCCACACAGAATGAAAGAAGCCAAGCTGGGCCTGAATTCCCCTAGGGGAATTCGGCCACCCTAGGTATAAAAACCTAGGGTTAAAAATTTCGGCCATCTCTACAACATACAAAGCAATAGCCGAAATTTTCTTAGCTCCCTCTCACCATAGTTTTTGTTTTTCCAAAGCTAGCACGGGTTGTGTTCGTTAGGCGTTCGTGTACGAAAACTAGGAGGGAATCTAATTTGATTTCTGCAGTCTTCATCCATCTTTTGAAAGAGATATTCCGGGTAAGAATTTAATCTCTTTCTATTGTAATTTTAATTTTTACAATTTCCATTTCAATTGCCCCTGGGACTGGATTTGAGGAAATCATTGCGTTCTTCCGCTTTTATCGGATGATTTGCGGTGAAAAATCCCAACACCTTGTTCGTCAGTTGAGGAGGCTGAACTACAGGCAATCTTAGCTGGTCTATCTCTGGCACATAACTGTTGCTTCAGTAATATTTGCATAGAGTCGGATGCGAAGGTTGTTGTCGATGCTTTGTCGCGGGGGGCTTTCCCCTAGTCAGCGTTATACTTTCTGTATTGGGATGCTCATATTTTGAGCCAGTTATTTTCGTCTTGTAGTTTTGTTTTTGTTCATAGATCTGGCAATAGAGTTGCCCATGAGCTGGCTGCCTGGGCAAAGGATCTGTCAGCTCCCTTAGTTCTTATGGAGGATTGCCCTTCTCATATATGGGACCTCCTAGTTTGTGATTCCTCTGGCCGGCAGGCTTAATGAATTTGTTTCGTTTATCAAAAAAAAAAAAAAAAAACTTTATTAAAAATTGTCGCTAATTAATAAATATTATATTCCTATTGATTAGTTAAATAAGGGTAAAGTAGGAATTTACATGAAAAAATGGTCTTTCTACTAACTTAACTATTTTTTCTTAATTTACGTAAAAACGAAAGACTTTTTTAGCCTCTATGCTATCATCAGTTTACCCCTTTGACCCCTGTGCTATTGAACTTTCCCTTTTGCCCACTGTGGTATGCAAAAACGTTCCAAATTGACACCTAGAAAGCATATTCCGTCAGATTCTGTCAGATTCCGTTAACAATTTTGTCAACGGAATCTGACGGAATATGTTTTCTAGGTGTCACTTTGGAACGTTTTTGCATACCACAGGGGCAAAAGGGAAAGTTCAATAGCACAGGGGTCAAAGGGGCAAACTAATGATTGCACATGGGCTAAAAAGGTCATTTTTCCCTATCAATTTGGACAAATGAAGTATATAGTTAGTGAAATCATTCAAACATCTATCGTTGGTTCTTTATTTTGAATAAAATGAAATATATTCACATTATTTCAGTCTCTATGCTAATTAACATGGATATTTTGCCCTAAGCAAATAAATTTAATTTCCACTATATTGTCGTAAACTAATGCAAAGTTTATTTGATAATATTGTCGTAAACTAATTTCAAACAATAAAAACAAATTAATATTGCAGCTACATACTTTACATGGACTTAAATAAAACAAATGAATTAAAGTAATTAACCAGTTGCATATTTATTCTTTATTAATTTATATAGGAGAAATTCCTGAGTCAATTAGCAATCTAATATGTAGATATTTTCATTTTCTATTCCAATCCTTGAATTTGTCATATGTTCACATTGTATACTTCAACACCCCTCTCACAGCCAAGTTCAATTTCATAATCTTATAATTCAACATATACCCAAAAATATTTTCAAAGCAATATATGGGATATATTTGACATATAAAGAAACTCACATATAAAGAAGGAGAGTAATAGAAGAATTTGACTGACATATTCATAGATAAATAATAAAAAACTTAATCATGTAACGAGATATATCTCTTTTATTTATTTATTTATTTATTTCAATTATGCCTATGTTTTTTTTTTTTAAATTTTGATTTACTAATTATTTATATTGTTTTATTTTTAGCACTGCAGTTCGTTGGATCGTATATTATATGGGAAAGAATAAATTTTAAGCTTATAACCTTTTAAAACTTTATTGTCAATCTCAATTAATTAATGACCGTAAATAATGAGCCCTGGCTAATGAAAAGAATTTAGCTATGAATATCAAGCTAAGGTCAACATAAAGGTTATTTTAATTGTGCTTAATTGTATTTTTAAAATAAATTTTTATATGTTTGATGTAGCTTAAAAAAAATTACATGCAAATAAAATAAGACATTTTAACCAATTTTGTTGATAACAAGTAGTTGTTCTATCTTAATTTAATTTGCAAAGTTTATTTGATAATATTTTAGTTAATACTGGAATATATAGAACAAATGAATTGAAGTAATTAACCAGTTGCAAATTTATTCTTTATTCGATAAAGGAGAAGTTTCAGAGTCCATTAGCAATCTTATAAATTTGGAGGCGCTGGGAATGGAAAGAAATTCCATTGGTGGTAAAATTCCTTCATCTTTTGGAAATCTCACCCGGTTAAGGATTCTTAGCTTGTCAGAAAACAGGTTGACAGGTATTTTTATCGTAAAACTCTTAACATATGTTAAATTCCATTAGTGGTAAATTTATAATAACGAGATGTAGCGAAATGTTTTGATTTTTTAAAGTTGAAATAACTAATACAGGTAATTTATAAATTGTGACAGGTAGCATTCCACCATTTCAAATGGGTAACCTTGTTTATCTTTATCTTGGAGCTAACAATCTTGATGGAATACTTCCTTCTGTAATTTTTAATATTTCAACATTGAAGAAGTTGGCCTTGGATATTAACAATTTCTCAGGCGGTCTTCCTCCAAGCTTCGGCCTCCATCTTCCCAGTCTTGAGGGACTTTATATTGGAGCAAATTACTTGGATGGTCCGATTCCCATATGTCTCTCTAATGCCTCTAAGCTTATTGTGATAGACTTGGATTCAAACATGTTCTTTGGTTCTATTCCTGATGCTCTTGGTAATTTAAGAAACCTCCAAATTCTTGATTTGGCGAACAATCAACTTAGTGGTCAATCTTCATTCACTTTATTCCCCTCATTTGCGAATTGCAAAACTTTGACATCATTGTTGTTGAATGAAAATCCATTAAATGCTACTCTGCCAATTTCCATACTATCTCCTTCCCTTCAATATTTGGACATTACTCATAGTGGACTTACAGGCACCATTCCCAAAGAAATTGGCAACTTAAGTAGCTTGATTTTCTTGGCTATAGGAAATAACAGTTTAGGAGGATTCATTCCTATGACAATTGGAAAATTGAGGAACCTTCAAGGATTATATCTGCAGTCAAATAGAATACAAGGGTCCATACCTTCTGAATTGTGTCGTTTACAGAGTTTGAGTGACATATATTTTAGAGGAAACAAGCTCTCTGGAAAGTTTCCTTCATGCCTCGGAAATCTCAGTTCTCTAAGAAGTCTCAATTTACAATCCAACAAACTTAATTCTACAATCCCCTCAACCGTATGGAAGCTTAAAGATATCCTTGAACTGAACTTGTCATCAAATTCCTTCAGTGGTTCTCTTCCATTAGATATTGACAATTTGAAAGTTATTAAATCACTCGATTTGTCAGGAAATCAATTTTCAAGTAGTATCCCACCCACTTTTGGGGGCCTCTAATCTCTGACTCAACTCTCTTTATCGAATAATAGATTGGAGGGTTCTATTCCTATATCATTCAGTGATGCTATAAGTTTGGAATTCATGGATTTATCAATCAATAATCTCTCTGGAGAAATCCCCAAGTCCTTTGAGAAATTAAAATATCTCAAGTATTTCAATGTGTCATTCAATTGGTTACAAGGAGAAATTCCTAATGGAGGTCCATTTAAAAACTTTTCAGCTCAATCATTTCTAGGAAATAAAGGATTTTGTGGGGCACCTAGATTCCATGTCCATCATTGCAAAACTAGACATCAAAATAAATCCAAAAAAGCAAAGATAACACTAACGGCGATTGGATCGATAGTTTTTACACTCGGATCTTTTATTGTTATCCTTATTTGGTATTGGAAGAGGAAAACAAGATTGTTGACTCATCACGGGTATTTGCTACCTTTTCCAACATGGAAAAAAATTTCAAGTCAGGAGCTTGAACAAGCAACTGATAAATTCGATGAGTTGAACTTGCTTAGCAAGGGGAGTTTTGGTTCGGTATACAAACGGACCCTTTTTAATGGGATGTACATAGCAGTCAAGGTTTATAATTTAAAGTGTGAAGGAGCATTCAAGAGTTTTGATGTGGAGGGTGAAATATTCCATAGGATTCGCCATAGAAATCTTATCAAAATAATCTCCAGTTGTTGTACCACCAAGCTTAAATCTTTAGTCATGGAGTTTCTGCCCAATTGGAGCTTGGAGAAGTGGTTGTATTCTCACAACTATTTTTTGGATATTCTGCAGAGAGTAAACATAATGATTGATGTTGCATCAGCACTTGAATATCTTCATTATGGTTCTTCAGAACCTATTGTCCATTGTGATTTGAAGCCCAGTAATATCCTTCTAGATGAGGATATGGTTGCTCATGTTAATGATTTTGGCATATCAAAACTCATTGGAGATCAATTTTTCATACAAACTCTGACTCTTGCTACTGTAGGGTACATGGCACCAGGTGATGTTTGATTTTTTTTTGGGTATATAATTTGAATCTATAATTGCTTATAGTATGCTGACTAAACAAAATATGATGTAGAGTATGGATCAGAAGGACTTGTGTCTGTAAAGGGTGACGTATGCAGCTTTGGTATATTGTTGATGGAAACTTTTACTAGAAGAAAGCCTACAGATGAGATGTTTAATGAAGAAATGAGCATCAAGCAATGGATCAAAGATTCATTACCATATGGAGTCACTCAACTTGCAGATCCTAATTTGCTAAGGGTCAACGAACGACATTGTTTGGCTAAGATAGATTGCATATCATTGATTATGGAATTGGCCTTAATGTGTTGTGCAGATTTATGTAAGGAAAGGCTAACTATCAAGGATGTTCATAGTGCTCTCATCAAGATCCAAGTAAAGTTTGTCAAGGATGTTCAACAGACTTAATAAATATGTAATCGTCCATATAATATTAGTATGTATCAAATAAAAAATTAGAAAAGAATTTATGGTGCTGATGTTCTAGATAATTTTCCTTTATTCGAGCAATTTGTCATAAATGAGTATCAATGAGCAAGGAAAAAATTGAGTTGGATGGAGAAAAAGAGTGTTTAACAAATTAGAGTTAAAAAAGAATGACATCCTATTTTATATTTTGTTATCTCCCAAAATGTCGAATTGGATTTTCAAGGCATATGTTAGACACTACCTACTCTTCCAAGTACGTTCCACGTACAAGGTTCTAATTCAACCAATCTAACTTCCACTTATATTTAATTGCGTTTTCTGTAGAGTATAGAACTAATTTTAAATTTACAGCAATTATAATTATTAAACAGTACTGTAGATTACATATTGATTAAAGTGGTAGGTATAGTCTAAGTAGTCAAATTCAATTGCCCATAAATATTGAGGGATACTGAAGTAAGAAACCACCTGATTAAGTCCTAAGAGAGAGCTGGAGGTGGGCATGTGATCGGGGAGGAATGGAGAACACTATCTCCTTCTTCGATCTCTGAATTTTCGGGATTTCTTCGACCTCCAAATCTAAAGTACAAAAGGTTTATAAGGGAATTAGTTCATGAACTAACAAATTTGTGAGGTTAAAAAAACATGACCAGGCTTTGAAAGCCCAAGCCCAAGCCCACTTAAACGTTATTTTTTCATTTATCACTCGAATCGTTCACTTTTTCAACATTCTACTTTAACAAGTTCTTTTCATTTCTTTTTTATCTTCTAAACGAGATCTATATGTATATATTTTTTCTTATTTTTTTTCGATTGTAGGTAAGTATTAGAAATGTATAAAAAATGTATAAAAAATGTATCAGAAATGTATCTGATTATTTTTTTTTCCTATTGTCGGGCAAGTATCAGAAATGTATAAAAAATGTATTAGAATACATGACAAACTACACCTACACCTATATTACCGAAACTAGCTTTTTTGTCTTCATTGATTTCGTGAAACATGATTTAGCGATGCTTTGATGATGCTACAAGAAGCATCAGCAAATGATTTAGTGACAAAAATAGGCATCGCCAAATCTAGTTATTAGCATTGCAAACACAACTTTTGTTGTAGTGGATGTATGAGAATAATAAGAAATGATTATCTATTGATAATCGTATAACTGAGTTAAGACAATCTTCTCTACAAGAAAAACAGGGAAAACACATGTTCACATGCTATACATACTTTCTTGAAAACACTTGTCTTCAATTTGAATATTGGATCTTGGGGATAATCGTTTGATAGGTACATCCTATGTTTTCTCGTTTTCCTGATTTGGAAGGCTTGTATTTGAGTTTCGACTCATTTACTAGTCCAATTCCTTCCACTTTGGCTGCCAAAAAGGTCATTTAGCAATGATGTTCAAAAATTGCTGCTATATATGTATATATATCAATGCCTGCAAAATTTTATCAAGTTTAGTTCTCAAATAAATACGGTCACAACTTTATAATAGTAACATGTAACAACTTTATTTATTGTTACATAAAGCTATGGTAAAACTTTTACATTTTTAGCATCAAAAGTTGTTACTGTATCTTTTTTTTTTGTAGTGATACTTACAAGTATATATAACAAATGAATGAAAGTAACAACTTGAAAAAAAGAATTATTTATTTGATATAGGAGAAATTCCGAAGTCCATTGGCAATCTTTTAAATTTGGAGGTGTTAACTAGAGAAGAAATTCTATTGGTGGTAAAATTCCTTCATTTATTGGAAATATGACCCGCCTAAGAATCCTTCACTTGGGAGAAAACAAGTTTACATGTATTTATTTCTTAAAACTCTTATACCTTTACATGCTAAATTTTTAGTCACTTAGATATGCACTTGAAGATTATAGTGGAGGAGAAATTTTACTGTATGCTAGGAACGCCAAATCATATGTATGCCAAGTCAATAAAATCACAACGAATCATATTTCAATCAATAGAAAAATAATGTTTAATTAATCAATTAATTAATATTTCAATCAATAGAAAAATAATGTGTAATTAATTAATTAATTAATATTTGATTAATTAAATAAATTCTACACCCTAAAATACTCTAGTTAGAGGGTAATTTATAAATTCTAGATCCTAAAATATATCACATAGGGTAGACACGTGACTAAAGATTGGAGGCAGTAAATCATATTATTGATCTTGTGAGGATATATATACATAGGGTTTCCTAAACATAATTACAATTAAGGCACACATATATACTTAATTACACATAGACACTATTACCCTCCCTCAAGTTGAGCAGGGGCTGGACAAATGCTCAACTTGCGGTGAAAAGGAATAAAGCGATGCTTAGGTAAGGCCTTGGTGAGAATGTCGGAGACTTGGTCACGGGTCGGCACATAATGACCACGTAGCAGACCTTTAGAAACCCTATCCCGAATAAAAAAGAATTCAACCTCCAAATGCTTACTCGTTGATGATAGACTGGATTGAGAGTAAGATAGGTAGCTGAAAGATTGTCACATCATAAGCACGGAACTTGAGGAAGTAGGACATCGACTTCATGCAACAGAATCTGCAGCCAACCAATTTCAGAGGCACCAGCTAAAGCCCTGTATTCGACTTTAGTGGAGGACCTTGCAATGGACTGTTGTTTCTTGGAGCTCCACGAGATCAAATTACGACCAAGGTCAATAGCATAGCCAGTAGTGGACTTTCGGTCATCCAAGCTTCCTGCCCAGTCAGCATAAGTGTAACCTTGAAGAATAAAATTTGAGACACAGTGAATAAACAACCTGAAATTGCAAGTTTTCTGTAGATACCGGAGTATTAGTTTAACTCCTTACCAATGGAGAGAAGTAGGAGCATGCATAAACTGAGATAATTTATTCACTGCAAAGGAAATATCAGGCTGGGTTAAGGACAGATACTGTAAACACCCAAAAGCACCTTGGTATGCGGTCGGATCCGAGAAGGGATCACCCAATTCCAACATGAACTTATCCTTAGAACCTATAGGAGTCGCAACCCCAGAACAGCCTTCCATTTGAGTCCGGGGAAGTAAATCTTGGATATATTTTGTCTGAGACAGGAAGGGGCCATTCTTGCACCAAGTAGCTTCAACACCCAAAAAATAAGCCAATTTACCAAGATTACGAATGGCAAACTATGACTGAAGTTTTCGAACAAGATCATCAACGGCAGACATATCGGATCCTAACACCAGCAAATCATCCACATAAATGAGACAAAAAATATGAACAAAACCTTTGTGAAGAAAATAAAGAGAGGTGTCGGACTTGGAGCTGACAAAACTAAGAGAGCATAACACATCAGTTAATCGGTGGTGCCACATCCGCGGTGCCTGTTTCAACCCATACAAAGATTTGTGAAGTCGACACACATGTGTTGGAAATTCAAGATTCACAAAACCAGGAGGTTGCTCCATAAAAATAGTTTCATCCAAGTGGCCATGTAAAAAAGCATTGCTCACATCCAGTTGAATAATCACCCAATTCAAAGAGACAGTGTAAGTGCCGGAATTTTCTGTCCTTAAGAAAAAAAAGTAGCGGGGTCACACGACTGTAATATATAGTCGTGCGACTGTAATTAAATTACAGTCGTACGACTGAATGTCAGAGCAGGTGCAAAAGCCTATACCTCTGCGGCAGAAAGAAGAAGAAGAAGGAGAGAGCATTAAATGCTCGGGGATGGGCAGCAAGTCAACGAGAATAAAAGGGAGAAAGAGAGGAGATTGAGGGGTCTTGGCCGAAAATCAGAGAGAGGAAGTTTAGTAAGAGAATTAGAGAAAAAAGGAAGAAAAAGAGAAAAACACCACAAGTTCAAGTTTCTTTTTCTCTTCTTTTTCTTTTCAATTCTTGAGCGGTTTGGATTAAAAATCTATTAGAAATCAATAGGATAATAATCTGACTCTTTAAACAAATTAAATTTTGGACTAGAATCTCAGAATCCCTAACATTTGGAAATTTTGGACCTAAATTTCTCAACTTCAATTCAAGAGGAAAAGAGCAAATTTGAGTGGATTGGTGCGACGCCAGGGGTCAATCCTACGGTGGATTAGCGCCAAAAAAGTAAACACTCTTTATTCCCTCTACTTTTCATGCTTTCTGGGTGAATTAGTTTGTTTTTATGCATTTTATTCCGCTTTTTACGTTCTCTGTTTCTGGAAATTAAGAACAGCCGTATGAGTGTTCTTGAGTTGATGAACAGTCGTACGAGTGTTCTTGATTTCCATTAATCTCTCAGTTTTATTTTGAATAATTTTGGCGAAATCCTGAAATTGGGGGATTTATAGTCGCACCACTGTAATTAGAGTCGTACGACTGTAATTACAATCGCACGACTGTAATGCTCGTCCAATTGCAGGATTTCCAGAATAACCCATAAAAATTTCTAAAAATCCCTAAAAAAATTCAGGAAATCAGAAAATCACCAAAATGAATTTTGTTGTGTGCATTCATGACCCTATATTTAATTTTCAGTCCTATTGCATTTAGAACAATACCACGACGGAGACCCGATTTTCCCGAAAATCGACCCACCTCACATGCTAAAATTAATTAAACCAGAAAATAAATTGTTTTCAAAATGATTTTCTCACAAAACCAAAAATACAGGGACGTTTCAAAATGTTTCCCAGGTCTAATCGGGCCGGCTAGCCGAGCCGATCCGGTTATCCCGCTAATTGTATGTTCCCGAATTCTTAAAATCCCATTCTGTCTCATTTGAGTTCTATTTGTGGTGTGCCGTATATTGCGCTAACCCTCTATTTTGTAGCTTTTTATTTTTATTTTTGACGTATTTAATAGATTTATCCGTGTATCCTAGGTGATTGTATTTTTCTAGATAAATCGTGTATTTTAGGCTATTGCAAAAGTGAGGCTGAGAGAGTTTTTATTTTTGTTCGATTGGGTTGTAAGCCATTTAATTATTTACTACTTACTTTTATTCCTATTTTATCTGTATGCGCGGTGTATGTTTAACTTAATGCAATAAAATTGACTTTAGAATTTGAAATACCATACTCGAAGATTGGCCAATTTTTATTTTGATTAGACACGAAATAGGGGACTTGTCCGGACCTCGATCTCTGGATAGTGTAGCGATCGTTCGTCCGATTCAACTACACTGAAATTTCCCGGTTGAGCTGAGCCGGGTGGCGACTCTTACAATATTCATCGAGACTTAGGTCTCGGTTCTTTTACGAAATAATCTAGTTTTCTAAAAATGAATTTTTTCATAAAACCCCCACGCGAGGGAGGGGTCCGCCCGAAATCGAGGTGCCCCTTCTGAAAGGGAGTCCACGTTCCGTCGAAAACATCGTCCGCTCACAGACAGCAATAGCCTATAAGGCATGAATGGTAGCAGGCTTAATAACGGGGCTGTATGTCTCAAAATTGTCAACACCCGATCGCTGATGAAACCCCTTGGCAACCAAGCAGGCTTTATACCGATCCATGCTACCATTAGCCTTTTGTTTCAACTTAAAAACCCAGCGGCACCTAACCACATTCTGACCAGCACTGGAGGGCACTAAAGACCATGTACCATTGGCAACTAAAGCATTATATTAAGCTGACATAGCATCCCGCCACTCAGGGATTTTAGAAGCCTGAAGGAAGGTAGAAGGCTCCCGAATATGGAGGAGAGACGGTGGCTTCAGTTTCCCAGTCATTTGATAGGTAACCTTCCGTCTAGGAGGAGGAGGAGCTGCTATAGATGGGACATCAGAAGTAGGCAGCAGCGGTGGCGAAGAAGTGGGGCGGACGGGATTGAGCTATCCAAAATCAGAGAGGTTAACACATAAATTGAGGTCAGTAATGGGCTGTGTAGGGCTGCTAGATGGTACAGGGGAGGTTGTCGGTGTGGAGGAAGGAATAGGAGACGGCGGTGTGGAGATCGGGGTAGGGGGTGTGACGGCTGGCGGATTAAGTGGGGACAGTGGCAGGGAACCAGATAAAGGGCGTTAGACAATGGGTGCCAGGAAAGGAATTTGGAGAGGGTCATTATCAATGGGTCGTGTCTCCAAGGGCAACACATCATCCGTCTTCGAAAAAGGAAACACTTGTTCATAAAACAAGACATGGCGTGAGACAAAAAAATTTAGATGAAATGGGATCAAAACAAACATACCCTTTATAAAGGCGGCTATACCCCATGAAGACACAAGGACGAGACTTGGAGTCAAATTTGTTTCGTGCATATGGTTTGAGCCAAGGATAACAACAACACCCAAAAATCCGAAGTGCATGATAATTTGGTGAATCATTGAACAAAATGTGGTATGGGGTTCGATTACATAGTTGGGTCATTGTTGTTCGATTGACAAGGTAAACAGAGGTGTCAAAGGCATGGGTCCAGTATTTGTGAGGCATGTGGGCTCGATGAAGGAGAGCTAGGCCGTGTTCCACAATGTGGCGGTGTTTTCATTCAGCGGTGCCATTTTGTTCTGGGGTATGGGGACATGACATTCGATGTGAGATTCCATGCGTTCGGAGAAAGGGCTGCAGCGCAATAAACTCTCCCCCACCATCAGATTGGAAGGTATTGATGGATTTCTGAAAAGAGTTTTCAACAAGTGTCCGAAACTGAATGAAAATATCATGCACGTCTGATTTTTTGCACCAAAAATAATTCCAGGAATATTTACTAAAGTGATCAACAAAAACAACATAATAGCGATAGCCATCACACGAAACAACAGGAGCAAACATCAGCACAAATTAATTCAAGGGGTTCCCGTGAAACAGAATTAGATAAAGAAAAAGGCAATTTGTGGTTTTTACTAACACAACAAGAGGCACACATTGAATTATTTGAAGCAGAAATAGGAATTTTATCAGAATGAATTAAATGTTCAATAGCAGACATAGAAGCATGCCCCAATCGGCCATGCGAAGTACTCAATGAAGGAAAATTAACACATTTTTTATTTAAAGTATCTAAACAAAGCGAGTACAGCCTGTTGTTACTCCGGCCTCTGTATCGTATCCACCCCATTGCCAAATCCTTGATAAGAAAAGAATTCAATAGAAACGGGGTTAGCATTGGTGAGAGCATAAACAGATAATAAATTATTCAAGGAATTAGGAAAAAAAAGCATATTATCCAAATTCAACAACAATTATTAATAGAAATAGTTGAATTTCCAACACGAACAATAGGGAGTTTAGAACCATTACCAACTGTAACTGAATCAGTGCCTTGATACTTGGAGTGGATGTCCAGGTTTCCCATGTTAGAAGTTAGGTGATGCGTAGCACCGGAGTCGACAACCCACTGATTTTGTGGTGGTGTGTGGCTGGTTGCAATGTTGGAAGTGGGGCGAATGGGATTGTGAAGGTTTATTTTGGGTGAAGAACAATCTCGGGCTACATGACCCAAGCCATGGCAATTGTGGTATTTAACATGTTGACGCCCATGGGAATTTCCATAACCATTGAAACCCCTAAAATTGTGCTGCTATCAGCCAAAATTATTCGGCCCTGAGCCGTGTCTGCCGCCAGCCCCCCTTTGCTGCCGCCCACCAAATCGGCCTCCACCACTACGCTGGTGAGGCTGTCGCCCACCACGGCCGCTGCCTCAGCCAGATTGCTAACAATGGGCAGAAAACATAGATGTGGGCGGAATGGCAGCAGGGGTTTTGGCTTTCTCTCTCACCAATCGGCGTTCCTCAGTCAAGAGCATACCCAATAAATCATCAAAAGTAATTTCTTCATGTTTAATGTCTAAAGTTCTAGAAAACAAACCATACTCTTCTCCAAGACCCATAATAATGGCATTAACCAAATCTTCTTCATTGATACAATAATTTAACAATGCAAGTTGATCATAGATAGACGTTGCTCGAAACAAATAAGTGGTGATATCAGAAGTACCTCTCTTAATCGTTGTCAATTGTTGACATAAATTACGGATTTACGCCCGAAACCCTGAAGAATAGGTACGAAGTAGCTGATTCCAGGCACTTACAGCCGTTTCACAATTAATTATTTGCAGAAGTAAAGAGGTCGATACGGAACCTAAAATCCAGCTCAACACTTACCGATTTTGTTGTTCCCAAACTTCAAACAAGGGATTAGAAACCGCACTTACTAAGGTTCGCTCGGGAACCAGAGACTAATCATCAATCTGATGCGCATGGCAGCATCCACGGAGAAGCATCATCATCTGCCCTTTCCACAAGACAAAATTGCCAGAATCTAATTTATTTGAGATGAGTCCAGTGAGATTAGAAAAAGTCGTCGGTTGCATAACCGGAATAGAAGATGTAAAGGGTGGTCCTCCTCCATTGAGAATGAGCTACTACACTCCTAAAAAGGATGCCAGATTGGCCGCTGTAGTGGCAACAAGGGCATCAGTATATGACATCATAAAAAGGGCTGAAAAACCCTAGGGAAAAGCCGATGCTGGCTATGGCACATAGAGCGAAGGGGTGGCGCCGATGAAACTGCCAGCCGGTGGAGGGAGTGGCTATGAGACATCGACAGCAGTGCTAGGGTTCGGTTGTGTCATGTTGGAATTTTTGGGTGTGGCTTTGAGACCATAAAGATTGGAGGTAGTAAATCATATTATTGACCTTGTGAGTATATATATACGTAAGGTTTCCTAAACATAATTACAATTAAGGCACACATATATACTTAATTACATATATACAGTATTAATGACATATATATATATATATAATTAAAGTCAAAGTGATGTAGGTTTATGAATTGTGACAGGTAGCATTCCACCTTTGAAATGCGTAACCTTGTTTTCATAGATGTTGGAGAAAACAGTCTTGATGGAACACTTCCTACAAGCATTCATAATATTTCAACATTAGAGATTTTGTCCTTGCATGTTAATAATTCTCAGGAAGCCTTCCTCCAAGCTATGGTCTTCATCATCCCAATCTTGAGGAAATTTATATGGCAGGAAATATGTTTAGTGGTCCTATTCCCATATCACTCTCTAATGCCTCTAAGCTCACTAATATGGATTTGAGTTCAAACATGTTCTTCGGCTCTATTCCTATTGCTCTTGGTAATTTAAGAAACCTTCAAATTCTCAGTTTGTCCGGCAATCATCTCAACAGCCCATCATTATTGACTTTATTCTCCTCATTGGCCAATTGCAAAAATTTGACACAATTAAAGCTAGGTTACAATCAATTGAATTCTTCTCTCCTAATTTCCATAGGAAATTTATCTTCTTCGCTTGAAATTTTTTGAATTGGTGGTAGTGGACTTACAGGAACCATTCCTATTGAAATTGGTAACTTAAGTAGCTTGACTAGTTTGTTTCTAGGAAATAACAAATTAAAAGGGTTCATTCCTTTGATGATTGGAAAAGTGAGGAAGCTTCAAGGATTGTATCTCGAGTCAAATAGATCATAAGGATCTATACCTTCTAAATTGTGTGGTTTACAAAGTTTGAATACCATATCTTTTTGGGGAAATGGACTCTCTAGAAGGGTTCCTTTTTGTTTAGGTGATATCAGTACTTTGAGAAATCTTTATTTACAATCCAATAAACTTAATTCTACTATCCCCTTAACCTTGTGGAAGCTTAAGGATATCTTGGAATTGGACCTGTCATCAAATTATTTGACTGGCTCCCTTCCACAAGATATTAGCAATTTGAAAGCAGTAACATTGCTTAATTTGTCAGGAAATGAATTCTTAGGTAGTATTCCACCCACATTTGGAGGTCTTCAATCGCTTAATTATCTTTCTTTATCTAATAATAGATTAGAGGGTTCTATTTTGGAGTCATTCAGCAATGCTATAAGCTTGGAGTTCATGGATTTATCAATTAATAATCTCTCTGGAGAAATCCCCAAGTCCTTTGAGAAACTAATATATCTCAAGGATTTTAATATGTCCTTTAATGCATTACAAGGAGAAATTCCTACTACAGGACCGTTTACAAACTTGTCCTCCTAATCATTTCTAGGAAATATAAGACTTTTTGGGGCACCTAAGTTCCTTGTCCATCCTTGGAAAACTAAGAATCATAACCAATTAAGGAAAGTAAAGATGGTAATGGTTGTAATTGGAACAATAATTTTGGCATTTGGAACTGTTATTGCCCTTCTGATTTGGTACTGCAAAAGGAAAACAAGATTGTTGACCCATTAAGAGCATTGAGATCAGAGCCATAGATATAAGCACAGATGAGGAAGCACTGCTTGCCTTCAAAGCTCATATCACAAACGACCCCTAAAATTAGTTAGCATCCAACTGGTCTTCGACTACTTCAATCTGCAATTGGATTGGTATTACTTGTGGACTTCGCCATTGTAGAGTTAGAGCTGTAGTACTTGAAAAGCATGGGGCTAAAAGGGACTATTCCTCCATAAATTGGAAACCTTTCATTCCTAGTCAAGTTCTCTTTATATAAAGATCGATTCCATGGCTCTCTGCCTCTTTAACTTTCCAACTTATGCAGGTTGAAGTTGTTAAAATTAGGATACAATTTTTTCAAAGGGATTATCCCCTCATGGATCGGATCTTTCACCCAGCTCGAATATCTTGATCTTCACTCTAACAACTTGGAAGTTTGTTCTTTCACTAACCTAGACCTTTTTACATAATATTTGTTTTCAAAGACATCTAATGTTTAAACTTTAGAAAAACAAAAATTTTAATACAGGTGTTATTCTAATGTCATTATGCAACCTTTCAAAGCTCCATATTCTGAACTTGCAATGGAATAGTCTCAAAGGACATATTCCAGAAGCCATTGGAAACCTTTACAACATAACAATTATTTCCTTGAGTCACAACAAGCTTTCGGGAGCTGTAACTATTGGTATCTTCAACATTTCTTTATTGCAAATAATTAATCTTAGTGATAATTGATTGTCATCATCCATTTCAACAACCTATAGTAAGAACATGTCTTCACTTCGAGTGTTGGATGTTGGGGTAAATAATTTGACAGGCAATCTTCCACGAAATATGTTTGCTGAGTTTCCTAATTTGGAAAGGTTGTGTTTGAGTAGAAACTCATTAAGTGGTCCAATTACTTCCACTTTGTTTAGATGCAAGAGTTTACAAATTTTATCTTTATCTTGCAATCGTTTTAAGGGAGATTGGGATAAAGATATTGGGAACCTCACCATGCTTCAACATATAAATCTTGCTCATAATAACTTCAAAGGTACCGATGCATTTGTTTCGTAAAAGTATACAGATTAGCCAAATTTAAGGAATAATAAACTTCAAATTTATTTTTTATAAAATAAACTACAATAAAACCTCTATAAAATAATATCTGGGACCTAGAAAAATGATTATTTTATTGAAGTTATTAATTTATCAATAAGCAAATACGTTAAAAATTTATAGTTGAAACTAGAAAAAATTATAATTTAATCATCATTATTAATTTATCGAATGTAGTGATAACATGAATCTCCTTTAACGTTTCTTGGAAACCACATATATAGTTACCGATGGATAGGGAAATCATTGATAACTACGGTGTTTAGGAATTTTAATTTGATTACTTGTGCCTGATTTCAAACATCTAGCTTATCCTTTGTTTTGAATAGAATGAAATACATTTGTTTTTTTTTTCAATTCAAATCCTTGAATTTGAATATATTTATATTATTATATACTTCAAAGCCCCTCTCACAACCTAGAGTATGATTGGCTCATCATTCTAGTTTCTATCTTAATTAACATGGATATTTTGCCTCGATCATTAAATTGAGCAAATAACTTTAATTTACCTAGATCTTGGAGATAACAATCTTGATGAAATATTTCCTTCCACCATTTTTAATATCTCAACATTGAAGGCATTGATCTTGCATTTTTACAAATTCTCAGGTAGTCTTCCTCCAAGCTTTAGTCTTCATCTTCCCAATTTTGAGATACTTTATATTGGAAAAAAATGACTTGGATGGTCCTTTTCCCATATCTCTCTCTAATGTTTCTAAGCTTATTGGAATAGACTTGAGATCAAACATGTTCTTTGGTTCTATTCTTGATGCTCATGGTAATTTAAGAAACCTCCCATTTCTTGGTTTGGGGAACATTAAACTCAGGAGTCAATCTTTATCACTTTGTTCTCCTCATTAGCCAATTGCAAAAATTTGGCATCTTTAGGGTTGGATCGAAATCCATTAAATGCTACTCTCCCAATTTCCATAGGAAATCTATCTTCTTCCCTTCAACATTTTAACATTGCTCATAGTGGACTTACATGCACCATTCCCGAAGAAATTGGCTACTTAATAGCTTGATTTTATTGACTACAAGAAATAACAGATTAGGAGGATTCGTTACTGTGACAATTGGAAAATTGATAAAGTTTCAAGGTTTACTTATGCTGTCAAATAGAATAGAAGGGTCTATACCTTCTGACTTATGTGGTTTATAGAGTTTGGGTTACATACATTTTGGAGGAAACAAGTTCTTTCGAATGTTCCTTCATGCCTTGGAAATCTCAATTCTCTAAGAAGTCTCAATTTCCATTCGAACAAACTTAATTCTACAATCTCCTCAATCATATGGAAGCTTAAGGATATCCTTGAACTGAACTTGTTATCAAATTCCTTAAGTGGTTCTTATAAACTTTACAGCTCAATCGTTTCTAGGAAATAAAGGACTTTGTGGGGCACCTAAATTCCATGTCCATCCTTGAAAAACTAGACATGACAACCAATCCAAAAAAGTAAAGATAACACTAATGGCGATTGGATCAATAGTTTTGGCACTTATATCTGTTATTGTCATCCTTATTTGGTACTGGAAGAGGAAAACAAGATTGTCAACTCATCACAAACATTTGCTACCTTTGCCAACATGGGAAAGAATTTTAAGTTGGGAGCTTGAGCAAGCAACTGACAAATTTGATAAGGTGAAATTGCTTGGCAAGGGGAGTTTTGGCTCGGTATACAAAGGGACCCTTTCTAATGGGATATACATTGGAGTCAAGGTTTATAATTTGGAGTGCAAAGGAGCATTTAAGATTTTTGATGTGGAGTGCAAAATATGTTAAAGTATTAATTACACTTAATTTAATGAAAACAATTAAAAAATAAAAGATGAATAATGTGACACATATGCATTGAAGGGAGTTTGGTAAGGTTTGTGAATGTTATTAGTTTGGTAGAATTTGTGGAAACTAATTGGAAGATGTGGCATTTTAGTTTGGTTTAATATGTGGTTATAAATTTGTTGCATAGTTCTATAAATAGAGCAAGGTTTTGAGTTTGTAATCATCAAGTGTAGTAACACAAATTAATAAGAAAGAGTGTTTTATTTTGTTAGTGATTTCCTCTTCCTTCAACAAAGGGGTATTAGAGCCACGTTTCTAAGAGTTAGCGAGAATTTTATTTTGTCACAAAAAAATATTTCTTTTAATTGAGTGTTTGAGAGACCCTACCAAAGAAAAATGAATAGCAACAATATCTCTTACAATTTTCCTCAACTCACCAAAACCAATTGCATAAAATGGTGTACTAAAATGAAAGCTATTCTCAAAGATCAAGATGTTTGGGATATTGGCAAAAAAGGCTACGTAGTCCTAGCAGACGATAAGCGACTATTATAGGCAGAAAAAGACAGTTTGCATAAAAGTTGTAGATGTGACCAGAAAGCACTTAGTTTCATTCATCAAGGATTGGATGATGTTATGTTTGAGAAGGTGGTAGAAGCTACTACTTCTAAACAAGAGTGTGACATACTACGAGTTTCTCTTCAAGGTAAGGAGAAAGTACAAAAGGTTTGATTACAAATGCTGAGAGGTGAGTTTGAGATGATGAAGATGAAGGAGAAAGAAGAAATTACAGATTACTCCTCATAAGTAAAATATGTTGTTAATCAAATGCGGCAGTACGGAGAAAAAATTGATGAAGCTAAAATTGTCAAAAAAGTTCTGCGATCGCTATTACCAAAGTTTGACTATGTAAGGGTAGCTATGGAAGAATCATGAGATATAAGTACAATGACCATTGATGAAGTTGTTGGTTTATTGCAAGCACATGAGGAGAGGCTAAACAGACAGAAGGAAGAATCAATAGAACAAGTCTTGGTGACAAAGACTTCATTCAAGGGAAAGCCGAAAATTGAATCAATCCAGAAGTGGATGTGGTAGAAGTCGATGAGGAAATAGAAGAGGAAAAGGACGTGGCAGAAATCAGCAGTTCGAAAGAAGTGATAACAATGATGGAAACACTCAATGCACAAGAGGAATAGGCCGTGGACGTGGATGAGGATGAGGAAGAAGAAATTAGAGGCAGAATGACAGACGTGACAAGTCCAGCGTATAGTGTTATAATTGCTCTAAATATGGCCACTATGCAGTAGAATGCTGGAGTCCGCCTAAGCAGGTAAATGAAATAACGAATAACATCCAAGACGAGGATGTAACTGCATGGTGTTATTAACCCGTGAAGGTGAGGAAAGTTCAGAAAACAACATATGGTGCCTTGACAACGGAACAAGTAACCATATGTGTGGAGACAAGAAGATGTTCGTAGAGCTAGATTAATCCTTCAGTGGAAATGTGGTTTTTGGAGATTCCTCAAAAGTCCCCATTCGAGGCAAAGGAACCATTCTTATTTGATTAAAGAATGGTGAGTACCAATTCATCAGCAATGTTTACTCTGTGCCATATGAAGAGTAACATTTTGAGTTTGGACAACTACTGGAGAAAAATTACCAAGTTCACATGGCGAATCAAAAGTTGTTGCTACTAAACGAGAAAAAGGAGCTTTTAGCTAGTGTACCAATGTCAAAGAACAGGATGTTCACTCTTAACATTCAGATGGACTTGGCCATGTGTTTAAAAGCTTGTGTGAAGGATTCTCATTGGCTCTGGCATCTAAGGTTTGGGCATCTCAACTTTGGAGGGCTAAAGCTATTGAGTCAGAAGAAAATGGTGCATGGTTTGCCCTCTGTTGATAAATCCCATCAAATTTATGAAGGATGTCTTCTTGGAAAACAATCAAGAACCAGTTTTCCAAAGGAGTCCATGTTAAGAGCAAAGGCGCCGCTCGAGCTTGTACATGCCGATGTTTGTGGACTAATGACTCCAATGTCTTTAGGTAATAAAAAATATTTTCTGTTGTTCATTGATGATTATAGCAGAAAGACTTGGGTGTATTTTTTGAAGGAGAAATCAGAAGTTTTTGGAGCTTTCATAAAATTTAAGGCGCTTATTGAGAAAGAAAGTGGTCACTACATTAAAGCCTTGAGATCCGATAGAGGGGGTGAATTCACATGCAATGAATTCAAAAGATTCTGTGAAGAGCATGGAATTCATCATTTTCTGTCAGTTCCAAGATTTCCCTAATAAAATGGCGTTGTATAAAGGAATAATATAACATTGCTTGATATGGTGAGAAGTATGTTAAAGAGCAAGAATTTGCCGAAGGAGCTATGGGCAGAAGCTGTTGATTGTGCTATCGACATCTTGAATCGATCCCCAATAACAAGTGTTTGGGATATGACACCCCAAGAAGCATGGAGTAGGAGAAAGCCCAATATCTCTCATTTCCGTGTTTTTGGAAGTGTTGCACATGTTTACGTACCAGATGAAGAACGGAGAAAGCTAGATGATAAAAGCAAGAAGTATTTATTCATTGGATACTCAGAATTTGCCAAAAGTTACAAGATGTTTGATCCTGATACAAGAAAGACAATCATCACCAGAGACGTAACTATCGACGAAGAAGCAGTTTGGGACTGGAACAATGATGAGAAGCAAAAAAGTTATAGTTTTTATCCATTCACCGTGGATGGAAACAATGATCCTGACCTTGAGTCACCAACCACAACACCAGTGAATGCACCAATTTCAAGTGCATTTTCTTATGAAGAAGAAGACAAGAATGAAAGTCCCAGATTGAGACCACGGAAGCTAAGATGTGTTGAAGATCTCTATAATGTGACAAGAAATCTCGATGAAGAATTAACCCTTTATTGTCATTTTGTTGACTGTTAACCAATTGATGCAGAAGAAGCCATGAGAGATGAGAGATCGAGAAGAGCCATGGAGAAGGAGATTCAAGCAATTAAGAAAAACAAGACGTGGGAGTTGACATCACTTCCGGCTGGCCCCCATTGGTGTCAAATGGGTGTTTAAGGCAAAGAAAGATGTAGCAGGAGAAGTTGTAAGGCACAAGGCAAGACTAGTGGCGAAAGGGTTCAGTCAAAGACCCGGAATTGACTACAATGAAGTTTTGCTCCGGTTGCTAGATTGGAAACCATTAGAATGATAATCTCGATTGCTGCACAAAATGGGTGGAAGATTCACCAGATGGACGTCAAGTCAGCTTTCTTGAATGTATATCTAGAGGAGGAAGTCTACATCCAGCAACCACCTGGCTACACTGTAAAAGGCCATGAAGATAAGGTGCTAAAACTGAAAAAGGCGTTATACGAGCTTAAGCAAGCACCAAGAGACTCGAATAGCCAAATTGACAAATATTTTCAAGAAAATGGTTTTGTCAAATGTTCCCACGAGTATGCCGCATATGTGAAAGTAAAAAAATTGAGACATTTTAATTGTCGGCGTGATGAATTTGAAAGATTGCTAATTGGATTTCTAAGTTCTGGTTCCTCCTGTTATGTCTAATTTCTATTGAGAATTAACTGTGTTTCTAATTAGTTGATGTCCACTATAGAGATTTTATTCTGTCAAATATGTTGATGCAGTTCTGGTTCTGATAAATTTCCTAAGTCAGAGTTTGATTAAGAAAACTATTGGGTTTGTTTTGCATGATGAAACTAAATGATTTTACTTGGACTATGAATGCAGGCTCTGGACTTCTAATTTGTGAATTATGCAGAAAGTGGGAAGCTTTTGAACTGATTTTTGGAATTCTGGTTTTGGTAGAAGCAAAATTGTGAGATGGAACTCTTGATTCTCATTCTTTGTTTTTTCTTTTCTTTCTGATTATGTTTACAATACTGATTTTATATTTTCTCATGTTTAATGGTTGAAGCAGTTGTTAAGGGTTTATAGTTGATAAAAAATGCAATATGTTTGTAAAATATGTTCTAAGTAACAGTTGCTCGTTCTTTTTCATTTTCATTTAGAATCCAATTGCAATTCGCCAAAAATCATATTTGATGTGGTGATGAAAGTAGTATCAACTCAAATTTGGTGGGCGAGACAAATCAAATTATAGTAAAGAGTTGTTTGACTCGTTTATTTTGGGTCATTTTAGTTCAACTGAAAAGTTGGATAAAATTGATTAAATTGATAGTAAGGAGTTGTTAACCATGATTTTTCAGTCCGGTATTCAATTTTTCTATCAGTCAAATGTTCATTTTAGCAGAAAATCTAATGTAAATTTTACTGTAAATATTTTGCTGTCATTGTAGATGAGTAGCTGTACCTTTTATCTAAATTTTTGTTAAAAAAATAAAAATAAAAATAGACACAAAAATGGAATATGGAAGAGGTCAGGGGTGAGCAAAACCAAACCACAACCCAAAAGCCGAACCGAACCGAGCAGAAACCAAATCGAATGGAACCAAAATTAGTTTGGTTTGGTTTTTATTTTTTAAAAATATGATAGTTCAGTTTTCGGTTTGGTTTTAGTTTTTGATGGAAAATCGAACAAAAACAGAATTGAACCGAACTAATTATAAATATTTAAAAATTATATATATATATATATATATAATACATTTTATTTGATATAATATATATTTATATTATTATATAATTTATATTTATAAGATTTTAATAATATATATGTAATATTGACCATTTTTTACAATAATTTATATATAATTAATAATAATTTAATGATACTGATAATTTATTTAAACTTTAAAATTTGGAAATTTTGGTTTGGAAACGAACCAAACTGAACTGAAACCAAACTAACTGGTTCAGTTTGGTCCAAACCAAATGTATATTGGTTTGGTTTTGATTTTTGTAGTTTTCATTGTTTAGTGTTCGGTTCGGTTTAAAACTGAACCACATTTTGCTCACCCCTAGATGAGGTATCTTGCTAATGACTTTTAGCCATAGGAGTGAGCCTAAATTGAACATCTTATAAAAATGCACTCTATTTACAACACTATTAAAACTATTAAATCCAATGTTCTCGAAGCTGAATCAGGCTAGCCGGTTTGATTGGTTCAATTGCAATCCGATTATGGATCCGGTCAGTTTGATCAAATTAACAAAATTGAAAAAATTGGCTAAAATTGGTTCAACCGATGATTGATCGATGAACCAACCGGTTCAACTGCATTTTAATAACATTCGTAATTAATAAAAAAAATTGGGTTAAACTGCCAGTTCAAGCTGATAACTGACACCTTCAACAGTTCGCTGTGAACACAAAAGTAGCAAGATTGAAGAAAATAATTGCAAATTGGAATATTAAGAAGTAAAAGAAGAAAGCAAAGATAAAAAAAATCAAACCAACTTTTATTAAAAACAAATTGAAATGTGCTACAACTGGGACTCCAAGTCAGGCAAATTGGAAGTGGAAATTGAGCAATTGCAAGCTATGGAGATATTGTGTTTCCTAAAGGAGGAATAGAGAGCCCATAATAAGAGAATAGCAGCCGTTGATCCACCTCCTATCAAATACCCTAAATTCAATCTCCCACCATTCCCTGCTGGTGGATTGTACAAGTACTCTGCTGCTGGGTACAATGCTTCCATGTTTCACAAGAAATCAAAATCTTTCAAAAATGGTAGTAATAGATATTGGAAGGGATGATAAATTTACCCTTCTTATAGAAATTCAAAATTACCCAAAACCATTGGCTAGATTGTGACACGTGGAAACTTCATGTCATCAATTTCAGTTTCATAGAAACTTTCTTGTGCAAAAAATATTCAAGCCCACAAAAATTAGAACTTGAGAAGTGAGAAAACACGTATTGACAGATTAGAAGCCCGAGTTAATTATACCACCATTAGAAGAAATTGTGTGCTATAAAAGAAAACTATGTGCTTGATAGAGGCATGTAGAATTCAAAATTGTGCTTTTTTTTTTCGTTTCCTAAGAATTGGACACAAAGCTAATTAATTAAGATCAAATTTCGTGAACTGATTCTAGCAAAAACTTTGACTAGGCATGTAGAAACATCCACCAATTTCTGTTAGAAGAAGAACTTGAGAAACTCTTGCCACCAAAAATGAAAGGAAACAATTGAGCAAGTAGATAGAAAGAGCCTAAATGGTACGGATTGGATTTACTCTCTCTAAAGTGATAAACTTTATTTTAAATTCATTCCTTTTAGTATGATTTTTAACTTTGAAGTAAAATTTTATTAGTATATTAATCTCTCTTATTAATGTGTTGCCAATGTATTAATCTTATGATTCTTTAAGTATGTGAGGTACTCATTCATTAGTAGTAGACATCTTTTTGATTCAGTTTCTAAGTTACCGAAGAAATGTCTTCATATTGAGAAATTTAACACTTGCGTATTTTTTTAATTTTTCCAATATATATATATATGCAATACATTGAATACATTGAGCACATGATCTTTTTGTTTTAATAGTATTAGCCCTGAACTCGACACTTTTTTCTCTCGTGGGCTATAATATCCATTCACTGGTATGTGATACAATTGTCGAAGACACGTGAGATTAAATCGGATGTATAATTTATATTCGTAACTTTCATAAAATTACATAGGAAATTCTGATATTTCCAATCAACTCTAGAGTCTTCTATTTTTCTCAAAAATTATGTGACGTGTTAGTGAATAGATACTGTAACCCACAAGAGAAAAAAATGTCGAGTTTTGGGCTAATACTATTAAAACAAAAAGATCGTGTACTCAATGTGTTTAAAAAATTTATCAGGGGGCCAATTGTAAATTCTATAAAAATTCAGGGTCCTCAGTATATTATTTGTAAAAAAAAAAAAAAAACATTTGAACTTATATATATAATTTATTTGTTTTGTGAATCAAGAGATCAAAACTTAGCAGTTCTGAACTTAGAAATGCTATCCAAAACTTAAACGGGTGACACGTGTCCCATTACTATCACCCTGTTTGTCTCAAGCTTTATGCTGAGTGATGTTAACCCTACCATTTCACAATCAAAAGAACAAGCAATCATGTCAATTCAAAAATAATTTTCCAACCATTACAAATATTTTATACAATCAAAGATTAATCAACATGACAGAGAGACTAAAGGAGAGAGGAGAGTGGGTTTTATTTTATTTTATTTTTTTCCTAATTTTGAAATAGAAATTCAGTTTCATATATATGACAAATTAAACCAAAGATTGATTTACACTAACACCAGTAATTGGATAAACTTGAGATTTGATTCGTAATTTTGATAGAGAAATAAAGTAGTTTCCTCTAATTTACATATGTTTCAAAAGTTGATACGCAGAATTGCATTGCAGATGATTAATTAGAGAAATAAAATTAGTGTTAAAGTAAAAAAGAAAACTAATTAATTAAATTTACCTTCCATTTGAAGTAAAAGTTTCTTGATCTGATGGGCACAGTCTAGGCAGTGAAGACAAACTCGCATAACAACAACCTGCCCGATAATATAAATAATATATAATCTACTGGTTGATTTTACCTAAATTAAATCGAGAATCCCTAGCTGTTGATTCAAAAGACCTAGCTAAAAAAACCAGATTTGAGGGATTGAAAATGTCACTCCTAATCCTTTTTGCAATATCACTATTCCTCGATCTAAAATTTGTGAATATCTACCAATTTCTTAAACTTGCAATCCTGTCAAAATCATATTCATATAACCACATCTAACACATATATCTATATACACATATCACAAAACTTTTTATCCTTTATATTCAACATACATTAAGTTTTTCTAAACATTTTACTTAAACATATCTACTATATTTACAATACAACACATTAACACCAGAGATATATACAAAATATCTATCTAAGTTGGCCTAACCTCTTCCAAAACTTGACGAATAAAACGAAAAAGGCACTATTGCTACAATCTACAGCTTGTCTGCTTCTCTGAAAAGTTTAAGTAACACTTACTCAGTAAATGGATAAATATATAACAAAAGAGAACAATACAAGTTATATATATATAAAATAAAAATTATAACAGCTGGATAAATATAAATTTAAAAGCGAACTCAAACGCAACTTTTCTAAAATATAAATAAATCAATACTAAAATCATTGCATCTCAAAGCATGATCTTAACATTTTTCACCAGCAAAACTTTATAAAAAGTAGCAAGCCATAAAGAGTAGTAAATTTAATACAATAGAAACCAACATCATACACTTAAATATGTATCCTAAGGATCAACTTCAATGGTAAAACCACGTAGGAATGATAACAAACCAGCCCATTGAAGCAATATTAGTACATTGCGTGGACAACCCTGAATTCCACGTATTTTCATTACCAAACTAGTGCATGGAAAACCATGCATTCCACCACTCAATTAAGTCATACGCATGCATAGAGCTATCTATTATATCTGTCACATCAAAATTAGAATACTCGTCATCAAGGGTATAATCTCATAGGCTTATATATTGAGTGTATAAATGCTATATCTATCCAGCTCATCAAACATGAATCTTTAAATAACACATACGAAAACATAAACTACCATGAATTGGTCCCAACTTTTATATTCAAAATATATTCCATAATAAATCATTCATTTGTCAATTTTATATATATATATATATATATATATATATATATATATATATATATATATATATATATATATATATATATATATATATATATATATATAAAATTGAAAATAGCATTGTTATATAATTATCCACTCACCTGGTTACGAAAAAGATTTCCCCCTCGTTTGCTTATACTGTTAGAGGTATATGTAATTGTATATAATCCATGGGCCAATTGGAATATTATGTAGATATTATTGGGCAATTGTAAATATTCCCCAATCCCTTGTAACTATAAATATCTAATTAACATCAATACAATGTGAGATTCATCAGTTCTATTATGGTATCAGAGCACTAAATCCTAAAGGAAAAACCCTAAAAACCGAAACCCTCAAGAAGAGAAGAGAGCAGCCGCCACCGACCTCCACCTCCTTCAGCCATGTCTACCGGTGACGACTTCCAGTCCGACTCCACCCTCGGCTCTCTTCCAGCGGTTGACAGCTGCTCTTCGTCCCTTGCTATCCCATTGCCCAGCCTCACAACCCAATTGCCCACCAAACTTACCTCCACCAATTTTCTTTTATGGAAGACTCAGTTGTTGCCAATGATTAGAGGCTGTGGCTTGGAAGGGCACTTGGATGGGACTGAACCAGCGCCTCCATCAATATTAACAGATGGCTCCAAAAATCCAGCGTTTGTAGCATGGGAAAGAAGGGACCAGCAGGTATTATCTTGGATTATGAACTCTTTTTCTGAATCTTTAGTACATCAGGTTGTTGGTATTAATAAAGCTAGTGTTGCTTGGACTCGTTTGAATGCTGTGTATGCCTCTGGATCACGAGCACAAATTAGAGAATTACGTCATAGATTACATAGTTTGAAACAAGGGAATGAGTCAATTACTGAATATATGAAAAAGGCGAAGTCTATTTATGATCAATTAATTTCGTTGGGGTATGAAGTAAGGGAAGATGACTTTGTTGAATTTATTTTGGATGGATTAGATGATGGTTTTTATGATTTTTTTCGTTCTCTGGAGATTAGAATGGATGAAATTGGGTATGATGATTTATATGGATTGTTATTAACTGAAGAGAGAAATTTAAATCGTCGTGTGAAGAAAGAAGTGTCATTACCAGCTGCAAATTTTACGGTAAGGCAGCAGCAATTTGGCCAATTTTCCAGCCCCGGTAGAGGGCGTGGTGGGGGGCAGAGGTAGAGGCCGTGGTAGGCAGCCCCACCACCAGCATCAGCATCAATTTCAGAACCAGTTCCAGCCGCATTTTTGCTCCTCTTCGGCTCTGTTTCAGCAGCAGTCCCGTGGGGGACAGCAGTGGAAAAATCCTCCATCTTGGCATCAAAACCAAACTACACAGGCCCCAGTAGATGTCTCCACAGTTGTTTGCCACAATTGCAAAGGTAATGGTCATTATGCTAGGCAGTGCCCATCCCCAAGACAGACTCCTCCCACCCACCGTTTCCCACAAGCAAACAACACCACTCTTGGCAATAACTCCTATCAGCCGTGGATAATGGATACGGGTGCTACTCATCATCTGACTTCGGATATGGGGAACCTTGCTCTTCATTTGGACTACTTAGGCCCGGAGGAAGTGGTCTACGGTAATGGTGCTAAACTCCCTATCTTACATACCGGTCAATCTTTTCTTTCCGTTTCTGATCGTTTCTTGAAATTATCTAATGTCTTACATGTTCCTAGTTCTGACACTAATCTTATTTATGTTTCTGCCTTAACTAATCAGAATGATGTTTCTGTTGAATTCTTTAACAATTTCTTTGTGGTGAAGGACCTAAGATCCAAGAAAATCATCTTCAAAGGGCCGAATAGACAGGGCCTTTATACAGTGCCGCATTCTGCAGTTCCTCCAGCACGGGCTCATGCCACTACCTTATCCACGTGGCATGCACGGTTAGGCCATGCGGCGCTTCCAGTCGTCAAAAGAGTTCTTAGTCAGCATAGTCTTTCTGTTTCTAATAATTTGAACAATTTTTGTTGCTCTAGCTGTGCTGTTAGCAAGAGCCATAGACTACCTTTTGTTGATTCTAATTTTCAGGCCAAAGGGCCACTTGAACTTGTTTGTTCTGATTTATGGGGTCTCTCCCCAATTCAGTCTCATGCTAAGTTTTCTTACTACATCCTATTTTATGATCATTTTAGTAAATTTTGTTAGGTGTATTTTCTGAAGTATAAATCTAAAGCCTTGTCTGCTTTCATTAAATTTCGTACACTAGTTGAAAAAAATAATAATTGCTCTATTAAGCCTTTCCAGTCTGATTGGGGTGGTGAATTCCAACCTATTTCTCATTATTTATCCTCTCACGGTATTATTCATCGGGTTTCCTGTCCTCACACCCCACAATAAAATGGGTGTGTGGAGAGGAAACACCGACATATAGTGGAAACTGGTCTTGCACTGCTTGCTCATGCTAAATTAGATAAAAAATATTGGACCAATGCCTTTGACACTGCTGTTTTTCTTATTAATCGTATGCCTACTCCGTTGCTTAATTTTTTGTCTCCTTATGAGTGTCTCATGCATGTTGCCCCTGATTACAACTTCCTGCGTACCTTTGGTTGTCTTTGCTACCCTTGGTTGCGACCTTACAATTCTAACAAACTTGATTTTCGTTCTCGTCCGTGTCTTTTTATTGGTTACAGTCACTTGCATAAAGGGTATCGTTGTCTAGACCCTTCTTCTGGCAAAATTTTTATCTCACGCCATGTTTTTATAAACAGGTGTTCCCTTATCTGGAGCTCACACGTATCCACACATCCCCGGCTTCTTCATCTCCTAAGTCCGCTGCCCCAGTCCTCACATTTTCTTCGCCAACCTCAGACCACCCGCACCCACCGCCACGAGCTCAGCCCACCCCGGTTCCCACAACATGACCCGCCCTACCCCGCCCACCTGCTACAATGTCCACTTTACCCGCACCACTACCCAGCCCCGAACCAACTCCTCCGTCCCCTCCACCCTCTCCGAGCCCTTCCACTACCACTCCTCCTGCTGCCCTTTCCCCCCCCCCTTCCCGTCTGTCCCCGGGACTGCCTCTAGTTGTTGACTTGTCCACCTTTGCACCTAATGCACAAGAATCAGCTCTAGCTCCTGTTCCTCCTCCTCGGCGGATGATTACTAGATCTTTGATAGGGTCTTCCCGACCCCGGATTTTACACATACCAGTACATACACCTGATCCAACTAGCTATACTGAAGCATGCTCATTGGCGTCAGGCCATGGCAGATGAGTATAACGCCTTGATTGCAAATGGCACTTGGGAATTGGTTCCTGCACCCCCTCAGGCGAATATTATTGGTTGTAAATGGGTTTTCAAAATAAAAGCAAGGCTGATGGGTCTCTTGACAAGTATAAAGCCCGTCTTGTTGCTAAGGGGTGTCACCAGCGCCCCGGGATGGATTTTACAAACACCTTTAGCCCTGTTGTGAAGCCAACTACCATTCGGGTTCTGTTGTCTTTGGCTGTCTCCTTTTCTTGGGATGTCCTTCACTTGATGTGTCTAATGCCTTCTTGCATGGTGATTTGGAGGAGCAATTTTTCATGACACAACCACTTGGCTTTGTTGATCCTTCTCGTCCCACTCATGTCTATTCCTTGAAGAAATCTTTGTATGGGTTGAAGCAGTCTCCTCGTATGTGGCATAAACGATTAACTACAGCCCTGATTGAGTTTGGCTTTCATTGTTCTAAGGCAGATGTTTCCCTCTATATGCTTCGCATGGACAAGGTTCTTATTTTCTGCCTTATTTATGTTGATGATTTGCTGCTATTGGGTAATTGTTGGAGATTGTGCCCTAAGGCCAATATTGGATTATGTAATTTGACTTCTAAGATTAATCTAGTGTAGATTAATATTATCATTTATGTTTGTATGTTAGCATTTATGATAAGTATCCATGAATAAATCGTGTTATTCTAAATATCCCTAGTCGATTGTTATTATGGGAATAATAACAAACTAAGACTAGTGTGAGTGATAATGGATATTCATAAGATGAATATAGTGTATACAGATACAGATTATACTCACGGGTAATATGTTAGAGAACATGTTACTGGAGACCCACTATGAGATCAAGTTCATGGTCATGTGTCACAACTGATCTTGATTATAGTAGTGTCATTAGCTGATTCCTTTGACCTGAGGTCACCATTGATTCCGGGATGAACTCATGTTGTGCTTTGACGCAGTCAAACGCTGCTTGTAACAGAGTAGTTATAAAGGCTGTGATTGGGTACAATATGACTCATGCTTTGGGATGTGAGTGACAGATATGGGATTTTGTCCCTCTCTAACAAGAGAGCGATATCACTGGGCCCCTCGATAAGTAAGACTGTTAAATGCATGGCCGTGCTCAAATAAATTGATAATAGTATCAATTGATTTGTCTGGACAGTTTACTTTGAGATCGAGAAAGCATATGATTAATTATATAAGATTGACAAGTGTACCATGTCTTATGATTAATCATGATATCAAAGAGACAAAAGGGAATATGACATTCTATAAATAGGTATTGGATCATTCCAATCATGTTAATTGGGTAGTCGTAATGGCTTGCTAGAGTCCGCTTGTGACCTATAAGGACATTATGGTAATTTCCTTATTGCCAATTAATATGAACCTATGGGGTCACACACAAAGAGCAAAATGAAGTTCATCTTTACGGGTATAAATTATTATTGGATAATAATTTATGAATGAGAAAGAGAATAAATATATATATAATGATATATATATTTATATATATATATATATGTATATATAAATATTAATATGATTAATATTGCATAAAGTATGCTACATATTATAATTTAATTATATAGAGATATAATTAATTATAATATCAATATACATATGTGTATGATGGAGAATGGAATTGATTTAATATTAATTGAGAATTAATATTAAGTTGTGTGGGTTAATTTATAATTATAACTAATAAGGGTATTAAGTTATAATTATAATTAAGTTTAATGGATATAAAAGGAAGTTTTATAACCTAAAATCTCTAACCCTAGCCTACACATAAGATGCAGATTTTCTGCAGCCTCCAAGGGGCCAGCCGAAATCTCCCCTTCTCCATCTCCCAAGGTTTTCGAAACTTTGGCTTTTCATTCGAAGAAATCGTTCTTCAATCCCGGCGCTAGCACGCGGTGAATGAATTGCTCCGTGTGGATCAACCGTAGAGGGAAGCTACTTTGGTTCCTAATTGATTCAAAACCTACAAAGAATTAAGGTAATTCTTTAACCCTCCTTCCAATTCAATGCAATGTACATGGGTCCTTGGTGGGGATTAATCCTTTTATTTCCGCTGCGTATTGTTTTTGTGCGATTAATTCCCCAACAGTGGTATCAGAGCCACTTGTGCATTGGTTGAATTGGATTTGTTATTTTGATTAGATCAAAATTGCATGTTAGGGTTGTATGATCTTGATTTAGGGTTCTATGTTATTGTGAATAACATTTTTGATTTGATTTGGAAGTTAATCATTATGAATGATTTGTTTTACACTTGATTTGGATCATTTGGGGGCTGAAAATTCTGGGTTCAGCTTGTTGGCACGCCGGCGTGCTGGAATGGCACGGCGTGCCAACTGGAAATTGTTTCCAGAAAATGAACCAGAATGGTGGCACGCCGGCGTGCCAACCTTGGCACGGCGTGCCACCTGGGAATTTTCAGAATGGCTTGTTTTTCTGCGCGACGTGCTGTTTGTTTGACAAATGCAACTGAGAAGCAGTTTGGGGGCACGACGGCGTGCTGGATCGGCACGCCGTGCCAACTGATTGGCACGCCGTGCCAACATGAGTGGCACGCCGTGCTCCCTTGATGCTGCGCGCAGCATTGGATGCTGCAGTGCGCGAAAAATTTTTTGCCTACGGCGCTTGCTTCGCAACAGGGGCTACCGCCCCCGTACCCCCGTCCAACTCAGCAGCGAGTTGGATCGCTGGAGTTTGGGTTTGGTGTTCTTCGTTTAAGTGTGGAAATTGTTTCTACATATTTACGATTTTCCAATCAATTATTGATAAATGCAATGAGATTGTGTTTTAGCGTTTTGAACCCTAAATCTTGAAGATTTTATGCATGGTGTTTTGGTATGGTTTTTGGACCCCATGGATGGTTTTGTTTCTTTTGGTTTTATAGATGTAAGGTTTTGTATAAATACGGCCTGCGAGTCGTTTGTATTTATGTAATCTTATTTTTCTAGATAAATTGTATAGGATGCAATTTATTACATGTAAATTTATTTTACTAGAAAGTTGTATAGGATACAATTTTGTAAAATATGTAAATTCATGAGATGGTGCCAAGGAACAAAGACGTGAGGACGGATCCAAGGGGTGCGGGAGAGCTGTGACCATGCGATGGTTACAACCACCTAGGAAATGACCTGTTGATTTTCATATTGGCCTATGAAAATCAATGTAGATAAAACCATACCATAACACGGTTTTGAGTCTTATGCATGTTATATTTATTTTATGCCATAAGATGCCATGTTAATAAATATTGATGCATGTTAGAAATTATTTTGCATGTGATGCAAATGTTTATATATATGTATAAATGCATGCCTTGTTTCTTTTAGATGCCATGTGATGCCATGCTAGATTGCATGCTTAACATATGTATGACATAGGATGCCATGCTAATTAGTATTAACAAATGTATGTTTAATATTAATGCCATGAATTGTATGAGATACAATTAAATCACAGGATTTTTAAACCCTAAATAAACTTAATAAGTTTATATTTGCCACCCAATTACGTATAACACTAGTCAAGTACTATGTTCGCATCATGGTATACCGCCAGGGCGGGTACGCATGTTGTGACCTTAGCGAAGCGATAATATGAGAAAAGGTGATTCTCATTGTGTTGTAATTGGTTTAAAAAAGGGTTAATCAAAAAGGTGTTTGAGCCCGAGGCAAAGATGAGATGAGTAACATACAATTAAATATGATATATGATATCATGCATCTCATAAATTAGAAGAGTTGCATAATGATGCAATTGGCAAAGAAGTGCACATCCAAAATATGTTTAAATGGTTTAAAGCATGATTTTGAGTCTTTGCCTACCGAAATTATATTTAATCATAGGGACATGCCAAAGCAGTGCTATGGTTAAGTATGGATTTTGGATCTTCACCCACTTGAATATTTTAAAGGGTTTTATAATTTAAGTGGGAGCATTTAAATAAAAATCTTTACACGCTTTATTATAGTTATGATTGCTATTATCATGGTCTCGATTGTTATTGAACTTTGAGAATTGTTCTCAAATCAAAAGGAATCATATGTTCTCAATAATCCTTTTGCCCAATGAACCACTAGCAATTGTAACACGAGTATAAAAGATGCTTACTTGAAGCATCGAAGGGACTCTGTTTAAAATTTATTATCTTACACTTGCCACCAATTCTTCCGCACGTGGAAGTTTTACTTGAGGTATATGATACATCACAAATGGAAATGTTCCATCAGTTAGTGAGCAAGAAAAGATAAGTGTTTGAGGCAACATTTTCTCATTGGCCTCCAAAAGGCATTAAGATGTGATCTTGAATTCATTATTTGATAGTCATTGGTGATGAACTATCATTTGAATGACATGGGGAAAATTGTGAATTAGTTGCATAGGATGCAAAAGAATGTTAAGTTATCCATAAAGGATAAGCCCGCCTCGAATTGTGTGCTTATGGTTCAAAAGGAAAAGGATAAAAGAAAGGTCGAAAAGCATAAAGACCGAAAGGTTCGGGTGAAAGTGCTTTAAAGGCCAAAGCTGTCGGCATAGAGAGATCTCCAAAAGAAGGGTGTTGCCATTTCTAGAATGAATCGTTCATTAGAATGGAAATAGCAAACTTTGTTTGGAGAACTATAAGAAGATGAAAGGCAGTAAGACTGCTACCTTAAGTATTTATTAACTATTCTACTTTTGTTTCTATATCAAAGGTATTAGATACCAGTTGTGGATCTCATATTAGTAGAATATGATGAATCGCAACTTGAATAGAAACCTTATGAAGGTGAAAGGTAGAATGCGAATAGGCAAGAGAAGCAAAGGTTGTTACTCAAAGGTTATGAACTTTTACATGTGAGTTACGAACTCTTGTTGCCTATTGAACTTGTTGGCTTAAGTAAACAAATGTTGTTTATTTTATAATTGTGAATTATAAACTTTATAAAGACATGATTATGAAATGTAGATTTACATAATTGTCTTTATATGTGGAGCCCATCTGTAACATAAATACTGTAAGGATCGAATCAAATAGTTTGATTCAACCTATTTTGGCAGTGTCGTCTTGGAGACATAAGCAAAGTCGCATTACGAAACTCCATGAGAATGGACTTTTGGATTCATGAGATTATGAATCATCTTGAATCATGCGAATGTTGTTTATTGTAAAAGATGACAAAAGTGGTTCTTTGCTAAAAGTAGTTAAAGAATAATCGATTTATTAAGCATTATACATGTGGATGTATATGAATTATAAATCAACTGCTAAAGGAGGTTTTAATACTTCATTACTTTTATGGAACTTTTCACTAGATAAGAGTATCTAATGAAACACGAGTTTGGAACTTTTGAAGTGTTCAAAAGCTTGTAAAAGGAGTATGAAGCATCTTGACAAGATAGTAAAGTCACTTAGATATGATCCAAGTGGTGAACATTTGAGTCAAGATTTTGACAATCGTCTTAGAGATTGTGGGACTGTCTCACAATTGACTCCTCCAAGTACGCCACAAAGGATGTTGTGTCGAAAAGGGAGTAATCGAACTCTATACAGATATAGTTCAATCTATGATGAAGTCAAGTTGATCATTGTTTTCTCGAAAATATGCCATTAAAGCAGCTGTGTATATTGTTCCGTCTAAAACAATTCATGAATCAACATATGAGATATGGTTGGGTAAGAGACCCAAGTTGTTTCATTGAATAAGTTTAGGGCTGTAAAGCTTATTTCGAATAAGTTGGCACCTAAATTTAAATGTCGTATTGTGGATTACTCAAAAGGAAAGTAGGAGTTGTTACTCCTGTGTTTCTTTGGGATACAAAATAGTTGTAGCTAGAAATGGTTTCCCCTTGAAGAGGGAGTTAATTTCTAGAAGAGTTAGTGGGAGTAAAGTACACCTACAAAACTCGGAATTCACAAAGTGACATTAACGTTGAAGAGGAACATGGAAATGGTTTCATGATCATTGTTGAAATTACACAAGTCCAATGAAAGTCTAGTGGAATACGACATGATTAGGAGAGATATGGATTTCTCAAAATCATGATGTAGTTTTACTAAATTGGAATAAGTCTTCTTTTATGAAGAAGCAATGTTAGATTTTGAATCTAATAAGTGACTTGATGCTACAAAGGTTGAAGATAAGTCCATGTCTAACAATCAAAGTATAGACTTTGATAAATCTTTTAGAAGATGCATATGCAATGGTTGCAAGTGAGTTTTCAAATTGAAAACCGACATGAATGGTGATCTTCAAACTTATAAAGCAAGACTAGTGACAAAAAGGGGTTATAAACAAGTTCATAGTAGTGACTATGAGGATACAAACAAATTCATAGTAGGACTATGATAAAATCCTTTTTCGTCATTAATCATGATCAAGTCAAATTGAGTTCTTGTTGCCACATCCGCATAATATGATTATAAAATATGGCAAATGGATATCAAAATCTGTTTTCTACGTGAAAACATGATTGAGGATGTGTACGTGACACAACCCAAAGTTTTTGAGCATCCAAAGAATTCAAATAGCGTATGCAAGTTTCAAAGATTCTTATAAGGATCGAAACATGCATCAAATAGTTGGAATCATAGTTTTGATAAAGAAATCAAATGGTTTGATTTTATCAAAAGGATGATGAATCTTGTGTTTCAAAAGGATCAGTGGGAGCATATCGGTATTCCTAACGCTATATGTGGATGACATATGGCTTGTTGGAAATAACATTCTTACCTTGCAAGAAATAAAATCTTGGCTAAGAAAGTAATTTCGGTTAATGTTATATGCATGACTGCCTGTATTCTTGAAATTGGAATCTATACAGATAGATCTAAAAGAATGTTTTGGCTTAAGTCAAAGCATTGAAAGCGTTCAATGTAAAAGACTTAATAGAAGCTTGCTTATGTTAACTGTGTAAATAGTTGCACATATACAACTGATTGCAATTAGTTGCAATATATCAGTCGAGATCTAGTATTCTCTTAAAAGAGATGTTATGATTTTGAAAGGTTCAAAATAAAACGATATAGCTAAATATCTATAATAGTAGTCAAAGTATATTGTTACATATGATGTAAAAGAAATTTTGGATGAAGAAGTTCATCAAAATTTTTGTGTTTTGTTCTAAGCATTGCTTATCCTGTGAGACTATTGTAGGGACAATAGTTCAATGCGTAAGAACCTTGTATGACACAAGCATATACTTAGGCGTTTCTCACTAATTTAGAGAGGCTGTCTCTAAAAAAAAAAAAGAGAGTGAAAATGTGTAAAGTAGCAACGGAAGTGAAAATTAATAATTCACTGACAAAGACTCCCGCACGAATGAATACATGAAAGTCATGTAGGTCAATGGGTATAAGATACATGTATGATTGGCCATAGTGCAAGTGGGAGATTGTTGGAGATTGTGCCCTAAGGCCAATATTGGATTATGTAATTTGACTTCTAAGATTAATCTAGTGTAGATTAATATTATCATTTATGTTTGTATGTTAGCATTTATGATAAGTATCCATGAATAAATCGTGTTATTCTAAATATCCCTAGTCGATTGTTATTATGGGAATAATAACAAACTAAGACTAGTGTGAGTGATAATGGATATTCATAAGATGAATATAGTGTATACAGATACAGATTATACTCACGGGTAATATGTTAGAGAACATGTTACTGGAGACCCACTATGAGATCAAGTTCATGGTCATGTGTCACAACTGATCTTGATTATAGTAGTGTCATTAGCTGATTCCTTTGACCTGAGGTCACCATTGATTCCGGGATGAACTCATGTTGTGCTTTGACGCAGTCAAACGCTGCTTGTAACAGAGTAGTTATAAAGGCTGTGATTGGGTACAATATGACTCATGCTTTGGGATGTGAGTGACAGATATGGGATTTTGTCCCTCTCTAACAAGAGAGCGATATCACTGGGCCCCTCGATAAGTAAGACTGTTAAATGCATGGCCGTGCTCAAATAAATTGATAATAGTATCAATTGATTTGTCTGGACAGTTTACTTTGAGATCGAGAAAGCATATGATTAATTATATAAGATTGACAAGTGTACCATGTCTTATGATTAATCATGATATCAAAGAGACAAAAGGGAATATGACATTCTATAAATAGGTATTGGATCATTCCAATCATGTTAATTGGGTAGTCGTAATGGCTTGCTAGAGTCCGCTTGTGACCTATAAGGACATTATGGTAATTTCCTTATTGCCAATTAATATGAACCTATGGGGTCACACACAAAGAGCAAAATGAAGTTCATCTTTACGGGTATAAATTATTATTGGATAATAATTTATGAATGAGAAAGAGAATAAATATATATATAATGATATATATATTTATATATATATATATATGTATATATAAATATTAATATGATTAATATTGCATAAAGTATGCTACATATTATAATTTAATTATATAGAGATATAATTAATTATAATATCAATATACATATGTGTATGATGGAGAATGGAATTGATTTAATATTAATTGAGAATTAATATTAAGTTGTGTGGGTTAATTTATAATTATAACTAATAAGGGTATTAAGTTATAATTATAATTAAGTTTAATGGATATAAAAGGAAGTTTTATAACCTAAAATCTCTAACCCTAGCCTACACATAAGATGCAGATTTTCTGCAGCCTCCAAGGGGCCAGCCGAAATCTCCCCTTCTCCATCTCCCAAGGTTTTCGAAACTTTGGCTTTTCATTCGAAGAAATCGTTCTTCAATCCCGGCGCTAGCACGCGGTGAATGAATTGCTCCGTGTGGATCAACCGTAGAGGGAAGCTACTTTGGTTCCTAATTGATTCAAAACCTACAAAGAATTAAGGTAATTCTTTAACCCTCCTTCCAATTCAATGCAATGTACATGGGTCCTTGGTGGGGATTAATCCTTTTATTTCCGCTGCGTATTGTTTTTGTGCGATTAATTCCCCAACAGTAATGACTCTGGGCACCTCTCTCGATTGGTTAAGTATCTCTAGACACAATTTGCTATTAAAAACTTGGGTCGAGTTCAGTACTTCCTTGGTCTGGAGACACAGTGGCGTGATGGTTCCTTACACATCACCCAGCACAAGTATGTCCAAGATTTGTTGAAACGAGCTCAGATGGACAGTTGTAAACCACTAGCTACTCTGGCTTCCACTTCTGTGTCTTTATCCCTGCAAGGGGGTGATGTGCTGCCAGATGGATCCTTGTACAGAAGTGTGGTTGGGGGCCTCCAGTATCTGACAATCACTCGACCTGATATTGCCTTTGTTGTCCATAAGGTTGCCCAGTTCATGCATTCTCCTACTGATTTACACTGGCAGGCTGTGAAGCGCATTTTAAGGTATCTTTAAGCTACTGCTTCTTATGGCCTCCTTTTTAAGCCGTCGGCTCACCTGGTCCTCCATGGGTTTTCCGACTCTGACTGGGGGGGCGACCCTAATGATAGACGATCGACCACTGGATTTGCCATCTTCTTGGGTGATAATCTAGTTTCCTGGATCTCTCGCAAACAACGCACTGTATCTCGCTCTTCCACAGAAGCTGAGTATCGGGCTCTTGCTGCCACTACGTCTGAATTGTCTTGGTTGGTTATGTTGCTTCGAGACATTGGTCTTCCCTTATCTACCTCGCCGATGGTATGGTGTGATAATCTTAGTGCCACTTATCTGACTGCCAATCCCATCTTTCATTCTCGCACTAAGCATCTGGGGATTGATTTTCACTTTGTGCAGGAGCGTGTTGCTAATCGCTCCCTTTTTGTTCGGTATCTTCCCACGGAGGCACAAGTCACTGATGTCCTTACCAAGGCCTTGCCCAAGGCTCGGTTCGATTTCTTTATGACAAGTTGAGCATTGTTGCCTCCCCATGCTCAACTTGAGGGGGTGTGTTAGAGGTATATGTAATTGTATATAATCATTGGGCCAATTGGAATATTATGTATATATTATTGGGGCAATTGTAAATATTCCCCAATCCCTTGTAACTATAAATACCTAATTAACATCAATATAATGTGAGGTTCATCAATTATATTATATACACCCTAACGTGTTTCCTCGGGTGCTAGATCTTCACCTAACATAATTATAACGAAATTAGGATACACTAGAAATTAGCCTAATATGCTACAAGAATGCTAAAATGCATAATTGTGTACATAGTTTTCCTTACCGAATATTATAATTTCCAAAGTAGTTCTATTCATAAAGTAATGCAACAATAAAGTCTACTTGAACATTTATACCCTCAACTATATTTCCAGCCTATTGTACTCATTATAATATACTCTTCTCTAATATATTTTCCTTCCTTTTATTTCCTCCAAAACTTTTATCTAACTAAATCTTACAACCTATTTATATTTAGAATTAATCAATATATCAATCTACTACTAATACCCAACAATAAAACACTTCCATGTCAACAATATTTATCCAAGTATACCACCACCACAAAATATAAAAATTTACTCATTTATGAAATTCTTACTTTCCATCAAGAATTTAACCATAAACTTGCTAATTTCATAATAATTAATCCATTGAGATTTTGACCAAACTCCAAGAATTAAACTTGCCAACAATATTATGTAGAACATTCTGAAAATTTCTTAGGCCGGAGATACCTTACCGGAGTGCCATCACCGGCGTCAATCCGTTGGCTATTGGAAATTCTCACCTATGGCAGGAGTCTGATGGTGGTGGTCTCGTGTCCTAACTCCTTACCGATCGCTCGAATCGAAGACTAAGAGCTTAAGGTATCAAAACCCCAAAACTTGAAATTCAATCTTCAATCTCTCAAATTGATGGCTGGATTTGTTTAATTAGAAAAGATTTAGTTGCAATTGGATGAAAAATACCATGATTGGGAAGGAATTGATGAGATGTGATTGTTTAAGTATGGTGAGTTTAAGGGAAAAGAAAGAAAAATAGAAGTGAGGGGACATATATATATATATATGGTAAATTCTATATATATCGAGAATATTAATATCGTAACCATATAAAAATATATCATCAGTATGATGTTTATTGATTTTGTTATTATTACACATAAAATTTAATAACAATATTTATATTATACATTTATTGATAAGTTGAGTTGAATTAGGAAAGGGAAATTATCAAATTTACGTTGGATTTGGGCTTTTGTTTTTGGGCCTACCTTTTCCTATTTACTGAATTACGTGTTTTTGTTTTCTCTTTCTCATCTTTACCTTTTTCTTCTCTTTTCTCCCATCTTTACGCATTTCTTCTCCTTTCTCCCATCTGTAAGCTTTTCTTCTTCTTCTTTCTCTGTTCACTACTTTTTTCTTCTTCAAACATTCACTCAGTCTTCACTCGTCGGCCACCACCTCCGTTCTTCCACCATTGCTCAGATCTGGTATTCCCCTTTTTCTCTTCTAACTTTCGCACTCTTAGATCTGTAGTTGTTTTTGGTTTTATTTTTTTCCTGATGCATTCCTGCATTTTCTCGGCAAGCAACCAGAACAATAAGTTCATGCTACTCCTCCTATGACTCATTCTGTTTTTGTATCTAATTTGTTTAATGGCTGTTATCATGCTATCGTGATATTTAGATCCTGAGTTTTTTGGTTTATAACGCAATCATATGCCGTTGATCTATTTGCATAATTTTGGATTACGATTTGTGATTGTGACTTTGATTTGTAGGGATTTCAGACTCGATAGTTGTGATTAATTGGTGAATTTGGGGCTTTTCATTTTGTTTTGGGTGTTCAATTTTGGTAATTTCTGGTATTCATAAATGTGTAGGTTAGATGTATGGATATCATTGTAATGCTGAGTTTTTGAAAGATGGAGGAAGATGATGATTATTGTAATTACGTAATTAGTTAGTGATATAACTTTTAAATGATTATTGAATGCTGTTATACCTGATTTATACCTTTGTTATACATTCTGATACACTATAGTAACTGATTATACCTTAGTTATACCGCAATTATACCTTAGTTATACTGAGTTATACATTAGTTATACCCTAAGATAGATTGGTATACCTGATTTATACCTTTGTTATACATTCAGATACACTTTTTTCACTGATTATACATTTGTTATACATTCAGATACACTATTTTCACTGATTATACCTTAGTTATACCGCAATTATACCTTAGTTATACTGAGTTATACATTAATTATACCTTAAGATACACTGTTATACATGATTTATACCTTTGTTATACGTTAAGATACACTGTTATTGTGATTATACCTTAGTTATACATTCTGATACATGAAGTATACCTTAGTTATACTGAGTTATACCTTAGTTATACCCTAAGATACATTGTTATTGTGATTATACCTTTGTTATACATTCAGATACACTATTTTCACTGACTATACCTTAGTTATACTGAGTTATACCTTAGTTATATATGCTGATACACTTTTTTCACTGTTTATACCTTATTTATACCTGAATCATACCTTAGTTATACTGAGTTATACCTTAGTTATACCCTAAGTTATACTGTTATTGTGATTATACCTTAGTTATACATTCTGATACACTTTTTTCACTGTTTTATACCTTAGTTATACCTGAATTATACCTTAGTTATACCCTAAGATACATTTGTATTGTGATTATACCTTTGTTATACATTCAGATACACTATTTTCACTGACTATACCTTAGTTATACTGAGTTATACCTTAGTTATATGCTGATACACTTTTTTCACTGTTTATACCTTATTTATACCTGAATCATACCTTAGTTATACTGAGTTATACCTTAGTTATACCCTAAGTTACACTGTTATTGTGATTATACCTTAGTTATACATTCTGATACACTTTTTTCACTGTTTTATACCTTAGTTATACCTGAATTATACCTTAGTTATACCCTAAGATACATTTTTATTGTGATTATACCTTTGTTATACATTCAGATACACTATTTTCACTGACTATACCTTAGTTATACTGAGTTATACCTTAGTTATATATTCTGATACACTTTTTTCACTGTTTATACCCTATTTATACCTGAATTATACCTTAGTTATACTGAGTTATACCCTAAGTTACACTGTTATTGTGATTATACCTTAGTTATACATTCAGATACACTTTTTTCACTTTTTATACCTTAGTTATACCTGAATTATACCTTAGTTATACTGAGTTATACCTTAGTTATACCCTAAGATACATTGTTATTGTGATTATACCTTTGTTATATATTCAGATACACTTTTTTCACTGTTTATACCTTAGTTATACCTGAATTATACCTTAGTTATACTGAGTTATACCTTAGTTATACCTAAGATACAGTGTTATTGTGATTATACCTTTGTTATACATTCAAATACACTCTTTTCACTGATTATACCTTAGTTATACCTGAATTATACCTTAGTTATACTGAGTTATATTGAATTATACCTTAGTTATACCTGAATTATACCTTAGTTATACTGAGTTATACTGAGTTGTAATTGATGAATCTGTAATCTTCAGTCCAAGTTCCATTATGATGGAGTAGAATTGTGATTTCTTGCACATCTCTGTGATCGATTGAATTGCTATGTCTGTTTTGCAGTGATCGATTGAATTGCAGTGATCGATTGAATGTGTAGGAGAGAGATCGATCGATACAGATGTGCGATTTCTAGATGGCGAAACTGATCTGTGATTATCGATCCAGGTATGCGATTCCAGGTGAAGAAACTGATCTGCGATTCTTGGCGAAATTGATCTGCGATTTCTTGGCGTTTGGGAGGTTTTTGAGCTGGCGGGAATCACGTATTTTGGAGATTTATGTTTTTCTGTTTTGTGTTTTTTTCTGCAGATTTAGCGTAAAACAGGAATTTCCTGTTTTATGTATTTTTGTAATTTTGGAAAGTTTTTAAAGTATTTAAGTAAATATTTCCTTTGTAGGTAAAAAAGTTAGGTGGTGTAAAAAGATAAGTATTTATGTAAAAACCCCATTAGGAAAAGAATAAAGATATATGTCATGTTATTTTTAGAATTAAGGCTCTAAATAATGTCGTGGGACTAAAAAAGCCCCATAGCATGGTCCAATTAAACAAAAATTTCCACTGTAGAGTATGTTTAACTGGGCTCAAAATCAGAATAGACCCATCCTATTTTATTTTATGGAAAAATTAGAAGGGCTCATTCTGATCTTTGCACAAGTGTCAGGTGCTATTTGACAGCGTCTAACCCACGATTGCATAAAAATCAGAATCACCCATTTCGATTTTGACTGGCATGGAATCTCATGAGAGACTTCACGTCTGGTCTGCATGAAGAGATACTTCATACAGCAAATTGTTGACTAAATTTGAATTTTTTTTCTTTCTTTCTTTTTTCTCCCCTACTCATTCATTGCCATGCACGCTTGCCTATATATATTTATAATCTATTCTTGTAATCTTCATTCAAATATTTCCTTCATCCCATCAGAAAAAATAAAAGATTATTTCCTTCAAATTCTTTTATCCTTTCATCCTCCATTTCCTTTCTTTAGCTTAAATTCTTCTCAACACATCTCCTTAAATAACCTTCAAAAAAAAAAAATGAAGTGATGTTGCTGGGCGTCGAACCCAGAAACATGACATCCCAAGATTCTCGTGCTTTCCAATATATGGAAAATTGAGAAAACATCTTTTGGATGCTTTTCTAATTACATATTATATGCAGAGATTTGGAAAAGCTGTTTTCCAAATTATTTGGAAAATTTTATAACTAAACATTAATTTTCACATTTCAATTTTTCTTGGAATAATTTTTCAGAAAATAGCCCCTATTTTCTCAAACTAAACAACTCCTTAGTTTGTAAATTTTGTTAAAATTAACTACTTAATCTATCCGTTCATTCACAAAATTGTTAATTTAATATAAAGTTTTATACAAAATGATGCTCATAATAAAAAATATATGTACTTCATATTGTTTACTTTCATGTTTCATTATTCCAAATGAAAAAATTCCACCATCAAATCGGTTGAGTCAAACCATTCTAAGTAATCCAATTCATGTTTGGACAATGCCAACCTTAAACTTTAATATCAATTTTTCAAACTTAATTCAACCATTCGAGTTATACTTTAAATTTTTCTACTAGGTTAGTATATACAGTGACCGTGTACCTTTATATATATATATATATATATATATATATATATATATATATATATATATATATATATATATATTAACATTAAGTATTACATTATATAACAAAAAATATAAAAATTATATATAATAGGGCCAGCCCAGCACAGGCTGAGTGTTAAGAACAATTGCAAGTGCCATCCATCAGTAAGCCCTACCCTATTTAATTGGGCCTAAAATAGAAAAAAATAGGAATTTTACTTAAATATATACTTTTTGGTACCATATAACATTTTTACCTCAAAAGGAAAAGTTTGTATAAATACATTAAAAACTTTTCAAAATTTCAAAAATACCTAAAAAAATTATTCATGTATTACGTGAACTCATCCACAAAATAAAAAAACAAAACAAAAATCAAAATCTCCAAAATGCCTTCTCTACTTTGTCCATGTTTCTCTCTCCTCTTTTTATAATTTTTAATATAATTTCGCATTTATCTCTCAATTCGTTTATTTTCTTGTCATGCGACTTTAGAAAGTTTTTTTTTTTATCTTCGAAACAAAATCCATATGTATATACTTTTTCAGACATTTTTTTTTATTTAGGTATAACTAATTATTCCTTTGTATCTTAAGGTATAACTAAGGTATAATCAATGTAATAATGTATCTTAAGGTATAACTAAAGTATAAAACTGTAATAGTATATCCTAAGGTATAATTAAAGTATAACTATTATATAATTAATGTAATAGTGTATCTTAAGGTATAACTTGTTGGGATTTTTCATCGGAAATTACCCGGTAAAAGCAGAAGAACGCAGTGATTTCCTCAAATCCGTGGCCAGAGCAATTGAAGTGGAAATTAAAAAAAATAAAATAAAATTTAACTAGAAGAGAATCAATTCTCATCAGGAATATCTCTTAGAGATGGCTGCAGAAATCGAAACCGATTCCCTCCACTCTCACATACATGAACGCCTATCGAGTCCAACCCGTGCTAGTGGCGGATCAAAGAGAAGAGAAAGAATCCATTGCCATGGCTAAAATTTCAGCTCCCTCAAAACTATTATGGCCGAAAATTCCCCTTAAGGAAAATCCCACCATTAGCTTTAAATCATGGCCTTTTATTTATTGGGTGTTTTAACTTTGTTTCTATAAATGGAATCAATGCCATAATTCCATAAATCCTAATTAATTAATAAGGTTTAATTCTTAATCAATTCTAATTTAATTTCTATGCATGTATTTATATAATACCATATTATATAAGATACATGTCATTTAAATTAAATAGATTTGCCAATTGGAATTAACCCAACAAATTAATTTATGATTTGACTAGAAACAAATACATATAAACCTATATATGTATTAAATTTCTACCAGGAAATTTATTCACAAGTTAATTTATTTAAATCAACTTTGTCCATCCCAATAAATATAAATATATGTCAATTAAATTATATTGACCAATCCAATTGATCTTTAATGTAATTGATTAATATTTATCTCTTCAATTAGTATACTCCGAGTATACAGTTGATCCGACTAGTTTGAACTCAGACATTCTATGTGTACGATCTTGTGGGCCTGTCTTTATGTTGGCAGTGGGCCTATGGCCCACAGACTGCAGGCGGGCTCTAGCAAGCCACTGCAGCCCCCAATTAAGACAGAGATAGCAGTCCGACTATAATCATAACCCTTTAGTTTAAACTTGTATATCTCATGTCATCGATATCGGTGTCCAACACAGAGGTATGGATTGATCACCCTCTTTTGTGTCCGGACATTTATTATCCCGAATGAACTGATACTCATAAACAAGTTCCAACTTGTTTGGGTGTGGCCACACTCTTATCAGTTACATTCATCAAGAGGCCGGTGATATCTTCTCAGTGGACTACTGAGTGACATTTCTCTTCTGCATATTCATAGTGCTGCCATGCCAAGTGACATACCGGAACGTACCCATACTTGGCACCATTTTACAGGCCCTTTAGGCGTACACCAAAGTATGTCACTTCACATGCAGCACCATCATATGGTCAGGTCAAAGGATCCATACAAGTACTACACGAGAATCACTTGTGATACTTTACCATGTTGATTTCTCGTTTAGTGGATCTATCCAGTACCATGCCCCTTTTGCATGTACCCATTAACTTGGTTGACATCCCATGTCCAATGGCTGGTAAGACATCGCCACACAACCAGGTTAATGATAGTCTCTAGTTCCATTCATTCCCATGACTGGAACAGACTACGGATCTCTTTATGGTCATATCATTTTTCCTATCCATGGTCTTACTACTAAGTGCATGACACTTGTCAACATGGATATGGATATGTCCATTGGATACTCCATTTAAAATATAGCACAAGATATATAATAAACAAATTAATGCCTTTATTTAATGACACAAAATATGTATAATACATAAATCCAATAAATGTACAATACAAACACAAGGTCCAATGCCTCGGGACTAGGGCATATCCAGCATAACTAGTGTATAATTAATATATATCTAAGGTATAATCAATGTAATAGTATATCTTAAGGTATAATTAAGGTATAACCAAGGTATAATCACTGTAATATTATATCTTAAGGTATAATTAAGGTATAAGTAAGGTATAATCAATATAATAATGTATCTTAGGGTATAAATAAGGAATAACTAAGGTATAATCACTATAATAGTGTATCTTAAGTTATAATTAAGGTATAATCAATGTAACAGTGTATCTTAATGTATAATTAAGGTATAACTAAGGTATAATCACTATAATTATACATTAATTACATTAATTATTCATTGTTATACATTAATTATTTCTTATTTATACATTGTTTAAGCATTATAGTGTATAACAGTGTATTTATAGCTTTTATTAATATTATAAGTTAGTTATACCTTGTGATACAATAATCATACTTTAGTTATACATTGTGTATACCTTTGTGAAACTGTTTGACCTTGTTTATATACTGTTTGTACCTTATTTTATACATTATTTAAGCATTATAGTGTATAACCAATGTATAACAGTGTATAACAATGTATAATAAGTGTATAATAATGTATAAGAAATGTATAAACAATGTATAAGAAGTGTCTAACTATGTATAAGCAGTATATAATAATGTATAAGCAGTGTGTAATAATGTATAAGCAGTGTATAAAGAGCGTATAACAATGTATAAGGGTATAAACAGTGTATAACAATGTATAAGAAGTGTATAAACAGCGTATAACAATATATAAGCAGTGTATAAGAAGTGTATAACAGTGTATAAGAACTGTATAAATAGTTTATAAGCAGTGTATAACAGTGTATAACAATGTATAAGCAATGTATAAGAAGTGTATAATAGTGTATAAGAACTATATAAATGGTGTATAAGTAGTGTATAAACAGTGTATAATAATGTATAAGTAGTGTATAACAATGTTTAATAAGTGTATAAACATATAACATTGTATAAGAAGTGTATAACAAGAACAATGTATAAGAAGTGTATAAATACATTAGGAACAAAAGGACCTAATCTAAATTACAAGATAACACTAATATGCCTTGCAGCAAAGGTATTGGGTACAGATATAAAAAGATGACAAACTCAAACTACTCAATGTTGAGATTCTGTTCAGTTCCTTCAATCTTCTTCTTCAGTAAAAATACGCATATATAACAGCATATAAGAAGGTATTTTCACATTTCAAAGGTGGATTTCAACTTTCTCAGTAACAAATCTTCAAATCTATAAACATGGAAATCTCCTTTTAAAATTAACATTAGCAATTTGATAACAAATATTAATTAAGATTTGAAGATTGTATAACAATGTATAATAAGTGTATAATAAGTGTATAACAATGTATAACAGTTTATAAGCAGTGTATAAACAATGTATAAGAGTGTATAAACAGTGTATAAATAGTGTATAATAGTGTATAATAAGTGTATAAATAGTGTATAAACAATGTATAAACAGTATATAAGAATGTATAAGAAATGTATAACAATGTATAAGAAGTGTATAAACAATGTATAACAATATATAACAGTGTATAAGAAGTGTATAAACAGTGTATAAGAAGTGTAAAAACAGTGTATAAACAATGTAAAAACAATGTATAAACAATGTATAAACAGTGTATAACAATATATAAGAAGTGCATAACAATATATAACAATATATAAGAAGTATATAAACAGTGTATAACAATGTATAACAGTGTATAATAAGTGTATAAACAGTGTATAACCAATGTATAATAGTGTATAAGAAGTGTATAAATAATGTATAAATAGTGTATAATAATGTATAAGAAGTGTATAAACATTGTATAACAATATATAAGAAGTGTATAATAATGTATAAGAAGTGCATAAACAGTGTATAAGAAGTGTATAACAATATATAAGAAGTGTGTAAACAGTGTATAACAATGTATAAGCAGTGTATAAGAAGTGTATAAACAGTGCATGAGAAGTGTATAAATAGTGTACAAAACTGACGGATGAAGGCCTAAACAGAGTTTTTTTGGGCCCAAAAGCGACCTGTCACAGTAAACCGATGACAACTCTTATAGAGCTCAAAAATCACATTCTGGAAACATATTATAATAGTCAATCGGACTCCTATAACAAAAGTTATGTCCGTTTTAAGGTTTAACAAGAAATAAAAATACTTATTTCCTTTCTTGAGCCTACGATCCCTTTTCTTCCTTGACTCTCAGTCCAGAAACTCATCTGCTACCAGCTCTGCATCAAAAAAGTGTATAATGGTATATAAGAAGTGTATAAATAGTGTATAATAATATATAAGAAGTGTATAACAGTATATAAAAAGTGTAAAAACAGTGTATAACAATGTATAAGCAGTGTATAACAGTGTATAAGCTGTGAATAAAAAGTGTATAAACAATGTATAAACAGTGTATAAATAATATATAAATAGTGTATAAACAATGCTGTAAAACAATGTATGTAATAAGTGTATAAACAGTGTTCATGTTTATAAGTGTATAAACAATCTATAATTAAATTTTAAAAAATAATAAAAAAAAGGCTCTGCAAGCTGTTCATGGTTCAGAGGTGCCAATTCCTGATCAAATTCAGTCCCAAAGTGTAGTTCAAAAAGATGCAGTCCCAATAATAAAGTGTAGTCATAAAATGCACTCCAAAAGTGCAGATGCAGTCCCAAAATTGTAATTATAAAATGCAAATGCAGTCCCAAAATTGCAGTCCTAAAATGCAGTCCTAAAGTAGATATGCAGTCCCAAAATTGCAGTCCTAAAATGCAGTCATAAAGTACAGATGTAGTCCCAAAATTGAAATGCAGTCCTAAAGTGTAGATGCAGTCCTAAAATTGAAATGCAGTCCCAAAATTACAGTCATAAAATGCAGTCATAAAGTGCAGATGCAGTCCCAAAATTGAAATGCAGTCATAAAGTGTAGATGCAGTCCCAAAATTGAAATGCAGTCCTAAAGTGCAGATGTAGTCCCAAAATTGCAATCCTAAAATGCAGTCTTAAAGTGCAAATGTAGTTCTAAAATTGAAATGCAGTCATAAAGTGCAAATGCAGTCCTAAAGTGCAAATGCAGTTCCAAAATTGAAATACAGTCCTAATTAAGGTATAATCAATGTAATAGTATATCTTAAGGTATAATTAAGGTGTAACTAAGGTATAATCAATGTAATACTGTATCTGAAGGTATAAGTAAGGTATAACTAATGTATAATCAATGTAATAGTGTATCTTAAGGTATAACTAAGGTATAATTAAGGTATAACTAAGGTATAATCACTATAATAGTGTATCTTAAGGTATAACGAAAGTATAATCACTGTAATAGTTTATCTTAAGGTATAACTAAGGTATAATGAAGGTATAACTAGGGTATAATCACTGTAATAGTTTATCTTAAGGTATAACTAAGGTATAATTAAGGTATAACTAAGGCATAATCACTGTAATAGTGTATCTTAAGGTATAATTAAGGTATAACTAAGGTATAATCAATGTTATACTATATCTTACGTTATAAGTAAGGTATAATTAAGGTATAATCAATGTAATAATGTATCTTAAGGTATAACTAAGGTATAATTAAGGTATAACTAAGGTATAGTCACTGTAATAGTGTATCTTAAGGTATAATGAAGGTATAGCTAAGGTATAATCAATGTAATAGTATATCTTAAGGTATAAGTAAGGTATAATTAAGGTATAACTAAGGTATAATCAATGTATAAGTAGTATATAAATAGTGTATAACAGTGTATAATAAGTGTATAACAATGTATAAGCAGTGTATAAAGAGTATATAACAATGTATAATAAGTTTATAGACATATAACATTGTATAAGAAGTGTATAACAATGTATAACAGTATATAAGTAGTGTATAAACAATGTATAATAATGTATAAGAAGTGTATAAACAGTGTATAACAATGTATAAGAAGTGTATAAACAGTATATAACAATTTATAAGAAATGTATAAACAGTGTATAACAATGTATAAGAAATGTAGAACATAAGATAATGTTATATTCAAGCCAAAAAAAGATTCTAAATGTATAAGAAGTGTATAAACAGTGTATAACAATGTATAAAAAGTGTAAAACATTAGATAGTGTTGAGATTCTAAATGTTGATTATATTCAAGCCAAAAAAGATTCTGCAAATCTCTAAATAATTTCAGATTCAAACATTAGATAGTGTTCATTAGAGAAAATTTTGTATGTCATTTGAGAGATTGATGCACAATAGCCCCAGTGCGCAAAACTTTCACAAATTAGGTGATGTTGTGCAACTTCTTCTACATATGTTATTCCGGAAAAATTCTTTAAATTAATATTAAGTTAAAATAAAAAATCAAGAGGCTCAAGGAAACCTAAGATTTGCGCTAGTTTTTCCTCAACCTTGTCTCCATCAATTTTACTAACAGCACCTTCTGTTTCAAACGCTGACATGATGTGCACCGAATGAAATCCATCTGATACCCAGAAAGATTGAATTCCTGCAGAATGATGTCAAGTTACGCCGGTAGAAAACAAACCAATATCAAAGAATTCACATGTTTTTCCCATAAGACAGAAACCCAAATGACCATAAATTTATGTACTTGAAGGCTTCCTTTTTCTTATCCAAAATCTCCATTTAAAACGAAAAATCAGACTTGAAATAATTTTAGTTTTGCACAAATATATCCCAAAACCTTAATAACCAAATTGAATGCAAATAAAGATTTGTGAGCAAACATGAAGCACGAATAACTATAACCCAGATATGGAAAATCCTTTAAAACCTCGAATTGAATGCAAATGCAATAGAATTAACAGATAAAGATGATGTTTTTGAAATTTGACAATGGTAAAAATGAAACATCATCACAATCACAATTCAGAGTATTAAGTAGAACAAAATCCTACCACACGAGAACTTAGTCTAGCTCAAGATCAAAAGAGAATCTACAGCAGCAACATAACAGTAATTTCACAAATAACCTAAAACCAAATCATTAGTCAAATTCAAAAATTAACATTATAATGCTGAAAAAGAATGACAAAGAAACTGTAATTTTGACAAAAATGGAAACAGAAAATCGCATGAATCAGTAAAACTGGCCTGGATTTCAGAAACGGTCGGAGGAAGATGATAGTCCCAATTGATAAAAATAACACATAAAGGAAAAAGAGTGTGTTTACCTTCTCCCTCCTTTTCACTTCCCCAACTTTACCATGAAGACTGAGTGCAAAGGAAGAAATCAGAAAAACGTAAGAAAGGAGAAACTCAAGCAGGAGTGTAAAGAAGAATTAGATTTTAAAAAAAGTAATAGTGTAAATAAGAAAAGGTAAGCCACCAAAATAAACCCTGAAACGAGGGTAATTTTGACAATTTTCCAAAAAAAATAGGTGAGTAAGAGTTTGGATTTAAAATTGTATAACAATTCGAATATTACATTGCATAACAAAGAGGGAAATTACAAAAAAATACTTCATTTTTTACTTTTGTTTTGTGTGTATGTTTTGGCATTCTTTGAAATACGCTCATTTAGTTGTCAATTTTACTTTTATCTGCTTCTTTTCTCTCCATGCGATTCTCTTTCATCTTTTATATTTTTATCCTTAACTTTGTTATTTATCTTTTAATCTGTTAATTTTTTTTTATCATGTCACTTTAGAATGTTTTTATCATTTTTTTTTTCTCTTCACTTTAGAATGTTTGGATTTTTTTTTCGGATTTTTAGAAATGTATCATAAATGTATAAGAATTGTATCAAAAATGATTTTATCTGTAGTGAGGAACTAAATTAGCTTTTTTTTATTGTTACGAAGGCTAAATAAAACTTAACCATAGAAACAAATATAGAATAAAATATATTGTATCAATGTTTATTTATTGATATTTTCTGATACAATTCTAATATATTCATAATACCATTTTAATACTTCACGTATTGTATTTTATGTAATAATTTCACATATTTTATCTATAGTGAGGAATCACCTAAACTGATTTTTTTTTTATTGTTATGAAGGATAAATAAAAGCTAATACATGTGGAATTAATGCATAACACAATACATAAAATATTAGAAATAGATCAGAAATGTATTAAAAATGTATAAGAAATATATTAAAAAATGTACCTTTGATATATTTCTAATAGAATTCTGATACATTTTTTACGATTGAAAAAAAATAAGAAAAATATATACATATGGATATTAATTCGAAGATAAAAAAGAAACAAAAAGAACTTGCTAAAGTAGAATGTCTAAAAAGTAAACAGTTTAACAGATAAATAGAAAAATAACGTTTAAATAATAAAAGAAGAGAAAGAATAAAATGGAGTAATTGAGAAATGTTTAGAGCATAAAATAAGAATTAGACATAGTTTTTAATGTATTTTGGAAAGATTTTAGAGCACAACATAATTTTGATATAATTATTAAATAAACGGTATTTTTCTAAATTACCCTAACAAAAAGTAAGTGTCATCAATAAGCAGGCCTACCCAAATCAGATTTGATTGGGCCTAAAATGGAAAAGCATATGTCCAAGTCTGGATATTAAGAGGTGGCCCTGTATCCATGAACAAGTTTAATAATTTGCCACGTCATATTTTCGATTAACTTTTTTTGGATAAATCGGCTATAATTTAATAACTTTAGTAAAACCCTCTCTAAATTTCAGTCAGTGTTTGTAGTTTTTTTCATTTTTGTTTTGTGTTCAGTTTTCCTCTTATTGTTTTTGCCTTAAACAAATATACCGAATGAAATGAAAATCAGTGATAATCATTTAAAATAGGATAAAATTGGATCAAGGTAAAACGATGAATGTGAGAAATTGCACGCTAATCAAATACGTTAGGTATCATTTTGACCTCTAACCCTTTTTCCCACATTATGATATTCAATTTTGTAATATAGGCCCGTCCCGATTCGGTCCAAGCCTGTGCTAGACCAAATACATCACGAGATGGACTTGAGATCAGTCATAAAACCGAAACCCACCCCACCTCGATCCAAGTACATAATATTATATATTATATATATTATTAATTATAGGACTTTTAAAAAATTTTATTAGTCAAAATAATTTTACTAAATTAAAATTATAAATATATTTATTGGTCAGACCGGATGGGTTGGGCTTGGAACTTAGCTTTTTGGCCCATCCGAGTCCAAACTTTAGAAGTGCAGGTTAAATCGGGTATAGGCAATGGGTTTAGTGACAAACCTGATGCCTGGTCTAACCCGCTTAAACAAGTCTAATAAAGACAACTAAGGAAAATTAATTAGTTAAAATCTTCGAATAGGTCAACCAAATTAAAAGCTTATTAAGTTTAGAGAGATCTCAAGTGATCTGTGTTATTGGAATCTTTAAAGAGCAGAAAAAGATATGGAGCACTCCTCCTAGCTAATTAATTATTACAACAAATCTTTTTTTTTTTTTTTTTTTTTTTTGCATTATAATTATGATAATATATATATATATATAGTAAGAAAGCTCGGATGAAAAAAAAAAAGCATATATAGGAAAATTGGGAACAGACAGAGATCCAAGTTGAAACACTAAGCATAAATTGACATTAATTATGATTTTGAATGAAAGCTGTTCTACATACATGTATCAGCATCACTGCAATAACCTAGACATGTCAGTTATATCTAAAATATTGTATTTTGTGATATGCTAGAATCTGCCTACCTGGCTGGAACCATTCTTATTCATTACAAACTTCTCTCTCTTCTCTTATGTCATTTTGGTCAAGTTACTTTTTAACATTATAGTAAACATACATATGCTATTTACAAAGTGTATATTTTTCAAATATTTATTTTAATAAAAAAATAATAATAAAATACCACATTATATATATAAAATTAGGCGAGGCTTGCACATACCCACAGACCAGGAGACATCCCACCCCCATATGAAAGCAGTTGACCAAATAAAAAACACATTCGTATATACATTGAATGTAATGGAGGAGATTACAACGAATTTTGGTGGATTAATTGAAAAGAGATTTATCATTTCAAAAAGAAATAAATTCTGCAACGTGGGGGCTGTCTTAATTAATTTTTGATAGATACAAAAGTACCTTTTTAATTACGTGTAGTGTACCTCATTGGAGAACGTTTTGAGCATGATTATCTTATTGATAAGGACTAAATATGGTCGGTGCATGGCTTCTATTTAATTATTATTGTTATTTTTTTTTTTAATTTCATTAAATTATTTGTCCTATTTGTGTAATATATTTCTTAATTTTGTCGTCATTCATCCAGATTTTTTAGGCTATACTGTGTTATGTAACAAGAGAATACTCCGTATCAGTTATATGGTCAGTATCAGCTGAGTTGTTGGATTAATTAGTTGGTATATCTAATTACTATTTTCACTCCAAACTCAATTTTTTCATGTCTATTTTCTTTTAGTTTGGTATGGTACTTTTTAAGGGGTTTCGTGAATAAATTTCCATTAGTTTTCTTGTCACAAAAAAATTCATAAATATATCAAAATTATTATTATTATTATTATTACAATGCGCACAATTGCATATACTATTTTTTATGTTCGGTTAAGAAAATGGTAATTATTAATCAATTTATCTGCCAAGTAGTTATAATTTAAAACAAATATTTATCGATAGGATTAGTTAGGAGTTTTTTTTCCACATATCACAGGTCCAACATAATGAAAAGTTACTGTAAAAGTTTTACTTTTTTGAAATTATTTTTAGCTCAAATTCGAATTTGATTAGATAAGTTTAAATACTTCATTTATTATGGAAAGAATATTATTTAAAATTTTGATATACAAGTTAATAAAATCATTAAATATCTCAATCTCAGTATTTTTTTTATTAAAATATTTGTAGAAATTTTGTTTTTTAAGAATATCAACTACTTTTTAATTTTATTATAATTAATATTATATACAAGGATAAACTTAAGAATCGAATTCAACCATGCTAGGGATGAGCATGGATCGGTTCGGTTCAAAAACTGAACCAAATTAGAAAAACGATAAAAAAAACATTAATATTTTTAGTACAAACCAAATCAGAATATATCGCAATTCGGTTCAATCCAAATCGAATTAAATCGGTTCGGTTAAATTTGGGCTAGATGAGAATCGGCTATTAGCCCTTACGTGATTCCGTCTTTTTTTTTTTCTTCATTCATTCAACTATACTTAATCTCCATATCTTTATATATATAAAATTCTCAACATAATTTATATATTTTTTAGAAGTCAAACAATTTATTAATTAAAAGGAGATGCATAATTGTCTAGCGATTTGAAGAAAACAACGAAAATGACCAAAACTCCGAATGCCAACCGTTATAATCCAACACACTTAACAAATAAAATTCATAAAGGAATACATATCTATAGATTAAATTCATTTGTGAGGTTTTTCTTTCATCAAACTAATTACACAAAAATAATAAATTTGGATTTTTTTTATTCACCAATGAACAATAATAATATATAAAATTTATTTAAACCAAATATATGTACAATTCAATTCGGTTTGAAGTGTTTTTAAGTTTTGAGCTGATCTGATCCAAAATCCAAACTCATTGAAAAACTAAAACCGAATCAAACTAAACTATAATATGGATTAATTTGAATTTTTGGTTTTGAACTTTGGTTCAGTTTTGATCACTCCTAAATTAGAAACTAATTGTATATAAAAGAATAAACAAAGAAAATCCACAATTTTTTTTTTTTTTCGGAAAATGAAGAAGTTGAATTAAGTGCAATGAAAGGGCTTATTCACAATCTTCTTCATCATTGCTCGTACATTAAAAATGGTTCAAATCAACCATTTACAGCTCTAGCTGGAAATGAAAATTTAAAATGGAGCAATGGACAAAGAAATGGAAACTAATTAATGTTCTCCGATAATTAATTGTGCTTAACCCATGATTAGCACTTGATTACATAGGGAAAGGAATTGATCCACCTGCAGCCAGGACTTGTTGCTCAAGCTGCAATTTGACACACCAGAAACAGATTGCTAAGAAAAAATTAATTAATTAATTAATTAATGTTGTTCATCGACATTATTAATTAAGACCACTTATTTTCTACTCAATTACCTTGAACAGAGTTTGGAGCTTGGTTTTCACTAAAGAGTACTCATGCTTCACTTGCTGCAGACATTTTAGGCATCTGCATTTAAGTACACCAAAATTTGCATCATTAATTTAATTCATAAATAAATGGGTAATTAAATTAATTAATGCAATATGTAATTATAGACTCAAGTAAGATTGTAATTAACATTACCCTTCAGCATTCTTCTCATCACAATAATTGCGGAAGGCAATGCAAACTCTCTGAACTCTTTGAGCTCCTATGCTGTTTTTCCATCAACATTTTGTGATTAAAACTAGATTATCATACCAGTACTAATGCATCTGATCTCATAAGAACTCTAAGGTTAAACGTGATAGGGCGAGATTAATACTAAGATGAATGATCTATTAGAAAGTCCTTCGACTGTGAAATATACTTTGAGGTTATTTTGATGATTACCTGGAGCTGCTGCCTTTGAGCTGATGGACATGAGCATCTATTCTTTTGAAATCAACACTTTGCTGGTCTCTATATGTGCAAGATTTGACAAAAGAAAAAGTCAATTAAGCTTAAATAAATTATAATGCAAAACAAATTAATTAAACCGCAAGAAGAAAGATTCTTACAGAGCTTTGGCCAGTTCATTCACAAGTCTTTCAGAGTCTTGAAAGAAAAGAGAAACAACTTCAACTACAAAATCTGGGTTGCTTTCATCTTGAAGCTGTTGAAGTTGAGTAAACTGATCATCCAAAAATCCCTAATTTTAACCAAAATTAAAAAACAAATTCATCATCAATTGATTTAATCTAATTTCAAAAGAATAAAGAAAAAATGAAATTATGACTGACCTCATGAAATAAAGAAGCTGTGTACTCAACCAATTGTCTTTGGAGCTGAACACCTCCATCCATTTCTTATCCCTGAATAAAAATAATGATAATAATAAGGGTTCTATTTAGTTACTTGCAGATCTTTATAGAATAACTTTTGGTTTTTGTTTCTTTAATTTAAATGAGAAGTAAATCAAGAAAAAATTAACTAAGAATCAGATGGATTTTTTTAGTGGGTTTCGTAGCTATGCAAGGATTATTGGCTTTATGAGTAGATAAAATAGAGAAGGTGAAAGTCACTGTTTGCCTCTTTTTGTTTTTGGTGTTTTTAATTTATTAAATAGTATTACTATTTTGATTTACTAAATATTTTTAATTTAATTTTTCCCTGCTCTACTCTATGTATTGTATAGGTTTCTGTTTCTGATCAGTTATTGTTTTCTTTGTCTTCTCTTCTCCTTCTGTTATAATTTATTTATGATATTAAACAACTAATAATAATAAATATATTTTAATAACATCACAAGATCCAAAAATTGATTCCATTTCTTTTCTTATTTTATTTACCTTACTCACATATTTTATTTCTCTAAATATTTAATTATTTAAGCAGCTAGCAAGCCATTGATTTATGATTTATATGTTTCTATTTAATTACATTGCAAGAGATTCTGCCGTAGAGTAAGCTGATCAATGATAGAAATAGGGCAATTTATTTTAATTAAAAAAAATCCATATAAAAAAAATAGTAAATAAATAAAAATTTTAAAAGTTGAAGATAAATTCTTTGTTCCGGCCTCCTAAATAAAAAAAAAAAAAAAAAAAAGAAATGTATCATGTATTTATATATATAATTAAGTAAATAATCATTATACATGTATATGCATATATATTAGTATATCTACTTTCTTTGATTATAATGGATTTTAATTGATTCATATCCCCTCAGTAATATCACTTTTGCTTTGCCCTTTTCATTCCCCACTCACTCTTTAGCCTTTACTACTAATTACCACTGTCATTAGCTAATTGGCTATAACATATTTATTTAATGTTAATATATCAAACTTTTTGTTCGAAAGGGGCGTTTCTTTTTAAAATTTGTCAGAAATTTGACTTCCAATTTAAGATAAGAACTGTAAAAAATTTCAATTCTTTATTTGAAAATATTATATAACTGAAGAAAAACTTATATTATTAGTTTTTTATTTTTAATTCTACATGTTGTAAATTAACTTGTAATAATAATGTAAGACTAATATAATTTTTGGCCCCAAGAAATCTTCCTAAATTAACAGCTTAATTGATTTTCCTCTCACAAATACTAATTAAATTCGATCAGTTATCTAATTAGTTATGGATTAGTATGGAAGTTTGATTGAAATTTAACTTGAGCAAATATTTAGTTTCCTTTCAATTATGATGCTGATGTTGAAATATTTCACTTTCACAATGAGCAGAAACATTTAAAAAATCGAAGGATAATTTATTGTTGCCACGTTTCAGATTGTGAGAGCATAAAGTGTGGGGGACACAATTTCTTTTGCAGCTTGCCATAATGCAATCAGGCTACGTGTCACACTTATATAGTTACAAATACCCAGTAAATTGTTTCTTTTTTATTTTTTTATATTATATGTAATTGATTTTTATGATATAATTATGTTCTTTTCTTTATATTATATTACATTAATCATGTACATTATTTGGACTGGAAAGGGTAATAATTAAGGGAAAAAAATTGTGTGGAAAGACCACAAAAAAATGAAACTCCATTGTACTTGTAATATAGTTTTCCGTGAATATATAAATTCCTTTTATGTCAAAACAAATAAGGTTAAAAATAAAATATAACGTACTATTCTAAACTTCTATGTTCATTCCATTAAGAATAAAGACTATATATATATCAATAACAAAAGCAAACACTTGTCTCTATCTACATCAAGGTTGATAAAAAATTAATTTCACAAATAGCCGGAGAAATTCACAAAGGATAAAAACAAATTCAAAAATTTAAATCTAAATCATACGCTGAAATAAGAAGAAAATTCACCATCATTCATCGATCCACCACCAGAGAATGACAATTACTCCACTAGCTCCACCGTTACAATTTTTTTTGTAATAATAGATATGAAAATATCATGTTGAAAACATACTTGGTCTCCAAAAAATGCACACACTTGTTGTGCCAAATTGTAAAAATATAAAAATGATGTTGAAATGCACATATGTTGATCCAATAGTTCTAAATTAATTTTAATATTTTAATCAAATCACGTAAAATAAAAAAATAAAAAAAAAAGAAAATTAAATACGGGATGAAATAGGAGGAAAAGAAGAGGATTTAGAGGGGAAGAAGTTTTTATAGCCTCCAATCGACATCATGTTGGTTGATTAAAACAATCTTACTTGCGGAAATCAAAACGAAAAATTAAAAAAGTTCTCTTATATGATACGTGATTATTTATTAAATAATTTATTTTAAATAATCTCTCTGTTTTTTCATTAAAATATAAATAAGAGGGAAATTCTTTTAAATTATTTATGTAATAAAATTAGAAATTAAACACTGAAGATTTATTATGGAAAATAATAATATAATGACGTTTTAATTGTATAGTTTAACTTAATAAGAATGTAAATTCATAAAATAACAATATAGTAAAGAATTATATAAGTAATTTTTTAATTTGAAATTTAAAAGTTAAGAATGTCTTTCTTAATCATGAAGAATTTAAACTTTAAGATTAAATATTTTCATTTATTAAATTGAGTGAATTTTGCTTTTACTTGATAGATGGTGACAGAAAAACTGAAAAACATGGACAATGTCATAATACGTGATTGAATTTAGTAGCATCACAAACGATCATTGACTCCAAAAATATAGTAATACCAAGAATACAAAAATATCTCAAGATCGGCAAAACTAGCTACTAACTCTATAAGGGATTTCTATGAGAGAAGCAGTCTCAAAGCCAAATTGAAGGCAAAGGCAACTATTAGTCCTCTAAGTAAGATTTTAACTTAAAAGTATGCCAATTAGATTTGTTTATCTTTCAAACTCTAAATCTGTATCAAACAACTATAATAATAATTTTGAGAGATTTTATTTTGGTCCCGAAACTACGTGGTTCTTATCGTTAAATAACTAACGTGTTGATATAACTAACTAACAACGTATTAATTAGTCAATAATGCATACCATCATAATTCCAGACCATGTTAAAATTTTTTATCAGTTAACATTTTAAAAGATAATATTATAAAATGATGTTGAGGTGAATAATTTCTTAACTTAATTAATTTAAATGACGTTATCAACTAAACTTTTTTAGTCCTTAATCATAATTAGAGGAGCACCGTGTTAACTTGAATATCATTGACGAATAAGCTGAATTAAGTAATTTAGTGTCACAACAAAGTTGGAAAATGTTAATAAGTTTGTAATATATATACCCACATTGCAGAAACATAAAATATTAAATGAAAAAAAAAAATTTAACAGTAAATATCAATAATGAGATAAAATTATTGGTGGGGTCTATTTTGTCATGACTATTAAGGCATATATCGAGTAGGCGTGAGTTAAGCATGCACTATGTACCCTACATCACATCCCATTGATGATATATCTTTCTTGGCTTCATAGGTTATTAATTTATATACAGAAATGTCACATCCCCATTAACTTATAATTTTCATTTTTAAGTTTTTAATTGTTCAACCACTTGTGTATTATGACATGCATGCGATAACTTCCATTTCAAGTCTCTTTATATACACAAAGGACTCTTTATTTCAATAACATAATATATAGTTAATACATTCAAATGGCATTCAATCATATTTTGGTACGTAATAAAATAATAAACAAAGTTGGGAAAATGTGGGTTTTGGCCCCATAATAAATATTTATTTATAAAATTGCTTCACGGTTCATTTATCCAATTGGGTTAGAAGTAATGTAAGAGGATTGGAGTAGAAAAAGAAAGAATATGATTGGGTGGACATAGAATGAATTATTGAAGGCATACATATACAGCAAATGGATAAAGAAGAAAAAAAGGAGCATATAAGTGAATGCAGAGAAATAAGAGTTGGAATTGGACTGGAAGGACCACTCTAAGCCTATTTTGTGCGCCTCAAATTTCTTTAATATTGATAGGATAGGCATCAAAGTGGGGGCCAATTAATTTCCTGATAGCAGATTTCCTGTCATTTGCTGTCCACAAAGATACAAAGTTGCGGTATTTCTTGGTATCCAAAGTCTTTACACTTTAATGAATTAAATCTTATATATGTTCCCATCTCATGCATTTCCACTCACAATTTTCTTGTCTTCTTTTGCCCCTCTCTCTCTCTCTCTCTGTGTGTGTGTGTTTCACAGATGTTCAGTCCCATCCATTTAGGGACTGATTTTGGCTTGCCACACTATGGGTATGGTTTTGTTTTGAATCAATGAGGGTGAATATTTTGATACCCATCCTTTTCACACTTATTATCATTTGTCTACGCAAAGTTCAAAATGTAAAAGTAAAAGCATGCATTTCATTCCGTTATCAACAAGACAATATGAAGTAAAAGAAGAGGCAAGAATTGATTTTCAAAGTAGGATTCAATGTATTTTGGGAGATTCAATTACATCCTCAACGTACGTTTTTCAATGTGTAATTTTATCGCCACATTATTTAGTCCTTGCTCAATTTTACTCCTTTTTAAGTAAATACCAACCAGCATTGATAAATTCGTTTTGAATACACGAATTTAATATAGTGAGAATAAGAAAAACCAAAAGATATAGTATATTTTTTTTCTTCAAAATGAAATCTATATTGCAGTATAAAATCAGTATATAAGCGATATATGTGCAAAAAATTAGCAAAAACAGTATAAAAGCAATATTTGCATATTGTGTCTAATAATTGTGAAAAAACGAAAATGAAAAAAAGACATATAGATGTGAATCTCATTTCGAAGAAAAAAAATAATGAAAAAAATTTTCCAAAATAGAATGACAAAAAAATGAATGGATATAAAGATAAATAAAAAAAAAAATTATAGAAGAGAAGAGAGAAAAAGTAGAGAGAAATGAGAGAGAAATATTTAAAGAGATGAATAGATAAGTCGGTGGAGGAAAATGCCCTAGATATAATTCATAAAGATATTTACTCTAATAAACCCATTAATATAATGCTTAAAAATATAAATGCTCTAACATGTAATAATAGATTATTATTTTCTATTTATTTATTTAAAGTGAGACTTAGGTAGAGTTTGATAAAACTAAAAATTAAATATTGAAAAATTAAGCGCTGAATATTATAAATGCTGAAACTATTAAATGATAGAGTTGATAAACACGAAAAATAAAGTATTGAATTTAAAAAAAAAAAACTATTGATAATATTCAATTTAGAATTTTAGGTCAAATATTTTGCCATATCAAATTAAATGATTTTTTAACTTAACTGAAATTTCGAAGTATTATTGTAAAACAAGTTTAAAAAAAAGTGCTTAATGTATTAATTTAAGTCATTTCTTTAGTTATCAAACAATGTGGTTTTTTAACTTAGCTGAAACTTTTAAGTATTATTATTAAGTAAACTAAAAGAAAAGTGATTAATAAATTAATTTAAATTATTTTTTTAGTTATCAAAACAGGAACTTAATTGGTAATTATCTATAAAAAAAGGGGGTAAAATTTGTATAATAATTAGAATATATATTATTTTGCTACTCCAATCTCAATTAAGCAACCCCTAAAAAGTTAGGCTATTATACCTTTTTGCAAATAGTTTACAAGATTTGGGTGTCAAGCATGATATGACGATTGATGAGTTAATCGAAGGATAATTTCTGTCTGACATGTTCTAAAGCTAATTAACCCTACTTATGGTTAAATTGTTAATTGGTAAGAAGGGAATAAGCAGCTGTAACTTTCAAAAGGAAGAAAAGAGGAATGATAATTTATATATAGAAACTAGCTTTAAACCTCCACGATGCGTGCATATTTTTAAAAATTTTTAAATAAATATATTTAAAAATCACTCTATACTTTCTTATCATATATATTATTGTTATTTTTCTTATATATAATTTATACATTTCATTAACTTAAATGGACAAAAAAATAAGAGATTGTATAAATGATTGACCATTTTGGTCTATAATATTTATTTCATACCGAGCTTTAAGACCATTGAATAAAAATTGGTGGTTTTTTTAGATTTTAATGGTATTTGCAGCTTAAAATTATAAAAGTTAATTTAGGGTTGATTACCACAAATAAAGTTTATATGTGGATCAATAAAAATGAAAACCAAAGTTTTAGAACCTGTTAATAATCATTACCAATTTATTTGAAAGAATAAATTATATTTTTATTCAATGATCAATTTATGAAATCAACCCTGTGATAAATATTCGTTCGAAATTTCTCCGTATTTTTTACATTTAAATTTATGAATTTTAATTCTATTTGTTAAATCATTTTATTAAACCTCATTTTCATTTTTTTGCTACTGAAATTCAAACCATCATCTTTATTTCCTATGGACTCTTCATATTTACCATTTCTAAAATTTTTAGAGTACGACTTTTATATTTTATTTATTCTTTTATTGGGCACTTAACATTAATTATTTCCTTCAATCAAGATAGAAATGTATCCTTCAAGTGTTCTATTCAATCAAGAAGTATTTTCAAATGAATTATCAAGGTAGAAGTATTTTCAAATGAAATGTATCCTTTAAGAATTTTACATCAAAATTTGAATATTTTCTGTAAATTTTTCATTTTATTATGATTTTTTAAATTTATAATCATTTTATAAATCTCAAACATTTTCAAACGTTATCAATAAGGTCTATTTTATTTTTATTAACCAACGTGAAAAATTTTAGTTCAAAATGGACAAAATGTCCTTTGCTATGTCATGATTTAATATTAATTATCTTTTTTTAAAAAAACTTTTGAAACCAAATATTCTCTTTTTTATATATTAAAATAAAAACCACAATCCTTAATTTGTTAGTGAGTAAAACTACATTGGTAGTTTTTGAAATTTCTCGTTATTATTATTATCATCATCATTATTATTACTATATTGTGTTTTCTTTGATTTTCTGATGTAACGAAAAAAGATGCAATTTGTTGCTTTACCATTAATTAATTATGTTTTCCATGTAAGATGATTTAGTTTTAGCTAATCAATACTCCATGTTTATTTTTATTTCATTATACATGTTGCCTTTATGATTTATAATTTTTGAATTTTTAGTGAAAATAATAATATTTAATTATATTGCAACATATAACGGAAATGAGCACCATAGTGTAATAACTTTAGTCCATTATTTCATCAATTTTTTAACTACTTTTTAATTGCATTATTTGATAGATGAATCAACAATTCATGAAAGTACTATCTAGCTATGATTAGTATGATAAACGATTATGTAACAATGTAATTAATTTATTTGAAAAATGTATCAAGAGAATATCCAATAACATAGTAATTCTTGCATATAATTTTGTGTAATTCTTGCTATATACACAAAATTCTTAATTTTAAGCCCATTCTAACATTACATTATTCTTTTTGTAGTCTCTCTTCCAAAATATATCAGGGCTAAATACATTGATGGATTCGGTTGTAATCCTTCAGGTGACCCGGGTTTACTCAGTGTAGGGCTGGATCTAGTGTGTTCCTGCAAAAGGAAAGGAAGTAAGACACCGATAACCTCTGGGGTATTTTTCGATACCTAAGTTAGCCTTGACTTTGGTATTAATCTTTGGCTATATTAGCTTAATTGTCAATTATCAATTCGAGTTCTTACCTCCTGCTCTCAACCTTTTATGAGGTCAGTAATAAAAGTTGACTTGGATAGGGAATCACTAAAGTCCTTGTCATAGCCAAGCTACAAGACCGCTAGCTTAAATCCCATGTGGAAACAAGAATTTGCTTTCCAACTCAACTCCATAAGCAGATTTCGAGAAGGACAGTACTTCCTCTCTTCTAGAAGGTTCCATCAACATCAACCCCAGCTCTAGACCGGATCTCCCAGCGGTTTTGGGTTTCCCAGTCCAACCGGATGACGGATCCAATATCAGAATATCCGGATGTCATCAACTCGGATGACCTTTCCGGTGTCAATATATCCGGATGTCATCACATTTACAATATATTTTTTTTCAAATACAAAAATATAACTTATAACATTAAAATCAAAATAAATAAAAATTGAAAAAATCTAATAGATATTAAAATTTAAGCTGTTAATCATAAAAAATTAAGTCGCTACAAAAAAGATATAAATGAAAAAGGCTACAAAATATATCACGTACAAAATTAGACCAATTGAAAAAATAGGTCTAATTTTATGTACTTTTGTTTTCAATATTCATTTTAAGCATATAAAAGCTTGTACACAAAAGGTTGTATACATTTCATAAAACCACATTTCATATAAATCCTTATGTATAAATTTCTATGTATAATTTATAAAATCCTATATACAAAAGGTTGTCTACATTTCACAAAAACCTAATGCATAAATTCCTATGCAGATTTCATATAAAACGCCATACACAAAAGGTTGTGTACATTTCGTAAAACTACATTCCACATACATAAATTTCTATGCACTTTCATATAAATCTCTGTGCAAAAAAGTTGTGTACATTTCATTAAATCTTGTGCATACATTTTTATACATATTTCATAAAACTCATGCATAAATTTCAACACATTTCATAAAAATCCAATGCATAAATTCCTATGCATATTTCATATAAAACCATGTACGCAGAAGGTTGTGTACATTTCATAAAATTCATTCATCAATTTCTATGCATATTTCATACAAATCTTTGTACACAAAAGGTTTTGTACATTTTATAAGTCCTGTGCATAAATTTTTGTGAACATTTCAGAAAACTCATGCATAAATTTCTACACATATTCCATAAAACTTGTGCATAAACTTCTATGCGTTTTCCATATAAAACCCTATATACAAAGATTGTATACATTTCATATAGATCCATGTGTATAAATCTCTATGCACATTACATTTAGAACCCCATACATAAAGGTTGTGTACATTTCACTTAAACCCCTATAAGTAAAGTTTATGTACATTTTATATAATTCTCCATGCGCAAAAGGTTGTGCATATTCATTGAAACCTTGTACTTGGAAAATCCTTGTACGTTTCAAACATTTTCATTACATTATTCATTTTCATATTATGCATTATCAAATAATATTCATCGCATTTCATCACATCTTATACATATACACATCATATTTCATATGTGTTTGTTTTAGCCATGGCAACATGTATGAAAATATACATTCATTAGGAAATCCTTATGTACAAATTCGGGACAGAGGCGAGTCTTACTAATGCGGCAGTGCAGTTGGAACTGAGTGAGGGTATGTATCTGTTAACAGACTTAGCAAGGATGGGTGAACTTAGCAACCGGATGATAGGGACTAGGATCTTGGGCAAATTATACATCGTAAGTATCCTGCCAGACCCTGTATCCCCTAACCCTAGTTACATCGGAATGACCAGTTTTCTTTGTAGGCTATCCCCTTTTTGTACGAGGAGCTTAAGCGGATCAAAGAAGCGGACCGTATTTACAGCCAATACATGGCAGAGATGTTGGAGAGAAAGAAGCTGGATGAATAGTTGGCAGGAGCCACTGGGAAGAATACAAAGCAACAAAAGAATCTAGACGTGGCTTCTGCAGAAATCGCCAACCTGAAGAGATCTTTAGCCGAATTCGAAGAGGCCCTGAGGCTAGAGAAAAAAAGCTCATTTGGCAGATCTCATTGTTGAAGAGAGGCACCTGAAGGAGAGGACAGAGTTGTATGGGCGATTGACCTTGCTTTATGGCGATCGCCTACTTCAGAGGTGCGTTGAAGCGTATCCGGACACCTCCTTCAGCGACATTGATGCTAACTTCCTTGTGGAAGCTGATCTCTCTCCTCTCCCTTCCCCTCCCCTGAGCCAGACATCACCGACTTAACATTGCCTGTCCTTGAAGGCGAAGTCGCTTCTTTTGAGCCATTGGTGGGTGTGCAAACTAAAGCTGTTCCTTTCGAGCTGGTGGAAAGGACACCCAACCAGGAAGAGCAACCAGAGTCTTAGAAAATTTTCTATTTTTATAAGCCCTTTGAGGAGGCTTTTGTGTAATTAATCAGTCTGACCCTCTTATTGGGTATATATGAATGATTACTTTGTGCATCTATTTTGCTTCAAGTTAGGATTTTTTTTTCCAAGACATTAATAACCTTGCCTTGGCCTTAAATTACGTCCTATAATTAATGAAGTCTCGGATAAGTATATACAATATTTTACAATTCGAAAGTGAACTTTTATTGAAATAAAACTGGATAAATACAAAGTGTTAATGCTCTACTTAAGGAAGTTGCTTCTTTAAAAATCTCATCAAGGAAAAGCCTATGGGAAAAAACCATTAATGAGGGAAAAAGAATGCAACGTTTATAAGTCTCAAGAGCTAATTCTGGTAGTATTTCCGGAGGTTTCTTGCATTTCATATGCACGGGACCTTTTTTCCATCCATCCCGATTAACTTGTAGGTGGCTGGACCAATGGCTTTCTCAATCTGGTAGGGCCCTTCCAACTTTATCGCTAACTTTTCTTTGCCTTCCCAGGCTTGGAAGGCCTCAGCATCTTTAAGTACTAGGTCTCCCTACTGGAAAGATACTACTATGATTTTCCTGTCATGGTACCTTGCGATCAGACTTTTGTAGGCAGCCATGAGAATAAAATCCCGGTCCTGTCTTTTTTCTGAGGAATCAAGATGGAAGCAAATTTTAATGTCATTCTACACTCACTGTAATTTTCAACCCTGTCACTAGGGGACTTGATCTCTACTGAGATAACCGCCTCAATTCTATATGTCATGGCAAAGGGTGTTTCTCCTGTTGCATGCCTTAAAGTGGTTCGATATGCCCAAAGAACACTATTCAACTCGTTCGTCTATACTTCCTTGCGTTCTTCCAATCTTTTCTTTATCCCCTCACATATCTGGTTCGTGACTTTAGTCATCCTATTGGCTTGAGGATGGGCTACCGTAATACACATGTGATCAATGCAGAAACTTCTATAAAACTCAACGAACTTCTTGGAAGTGAACTGGGTGCCGTTATCTGTGATGAAGAATTAGGTATACCGAATCTACCCAAGATATGCTCCTGGATGAAGCTTATCACATTTTCTGGAGTTATGGTTGAGACAGCTTTGGTTTCAACCCACTTTGTAAAATGATTAATAGCCACTATCAACCACTTCTATTACCTGTTTACTTCCGGCATTGGTCCCACCAGGTTAATTCCCCATATGGAGAAAGGTCATGCCGTGAGGATTACTTTCTGTTCTGTTGGGGGCAAGGTCGGTTTCTTGGCATGTATTTGGCATTGGTGGCATGCTACGACATAAGAGTTTGAATCCTCCTTCATTAACTCCTAAAAGTATCCTATTAGCATAGCCTTTTGGACTGTTTCTAGAGCAGCTTGATGTAAACTGTAAATTCCCTCATGGAGCTCACTTAACACATAATTACCTTTCTCCACCAAGATGCACTTTAGCCACAAACAACTAAATGACTTTCAGTAAAGTTGTCCTCCTATGACTACCTATCTGATGGATTTCTTGGAGATCTGGACCGCTTTCACTTCTTCTTCTGACAGTATGCCTTCTTAGAGAAATTCAAGGATAGGCTTCATCCAATATATATTTCTATCATCTACAGTTAAAGTTCTAGTTGTTCAGTGCTTGGATGAGTTTGCACCTCATATGGGTAGTAGAGTTACTGCCACTTGATCTGGCTGAAGGCAGCTTTGGCGAATTCATCTGCTATGCTATTCACGTCTCTAGGAATACTCTTATTTCCAAATTGTGCCTTGATGCTCGATCTCTTTCAGTAGCCTCCGTAATTTTTCTAGGTACTTACTCATGGACTGGTCTTTGACTTCGAAGTATTTATTCACTTGGTTGGATACTAGTCGTGAGTCACTGAGTATCCAGACCCTTTCTGGCCTAATCTCCATGACGATTTCCAGACCCTTAATTATGGCTTCATACTCCGCTGCATTAGTAGTGGTGGGAAAATCTAATTTGACTATGTAGTGTAAGTGGATTCGGTTTCATCCCCGGATGTAGATTCCTGCTCCAGCTCCTTCTTGTGAAAATGCTCCACCAATAAAAACATCCCATTCTTTGGACAAAGGTGTTGATTCTGGTTCTAGGCCTGTAAATTCCACTACGAAATTTGCCAGAACTTGCTCTTTTAGGGCCTGCCTAGGTTCAAAGCGGATGTCAAACTCATTTAATCCAATCACCCATTCGGCCAACCTTCATGACATCTCCGGTCTTTGCAGTACCTTTTTCAGTGGGAATCTGGTTTTGACTATGATAGTATACGCTTGAAAGTATGGTCGTAGTCAGATTACTACTAATAATAAGACAAGTGCAAGTTTCTCAATGCTTGGATACCTGGTCTCTACTCTCTCCAATACCTTGCTTGTAGTCTTCTGGGAATTACTGCCCATCTTCTTCCCTTATTAGGATGGATCCTACAGCCTCATCTATGGTGGCCAAGTATAAGTACAATCTGTCTCCTTCCACTGGTTTGCTAAGTAATGGAGGAGAAACCAGGAACTGCTTAATCCGATCAAATGCTTCATGGCATTCTTTGTCCCATTTAAAAGCTTGGCCTATCTTCAGTGCTTTGCAAAACTACATACATCTTTTGGCTGAAAATGAAATAAATCTTCCCAGGGCTATGATCCAGCAATTCAGTTTCTGGATCTCGTTGAGAGTTTTTGGAAGAGCCATATCTAACACTACTTTTATCTTTTTCGGGTTTGCCTCCATTTCTCTATGGGAAATCATGAACCCTACGAACTTTCCTCCTTTTACTCCAAATATGTATTTTTCTAAAATAAGCCTGAGTCTATAATTTTGAAGGATGGAGAATGTCTCTCTAATATCCCTAGGGTGCTCCGTTAGGGTCCGGCTCTTGACGATCATATAATCTATGTACACTTCAATTGTTTTTCTGATTTGCTACCTGAACATATCATTAACCAATCTTTGGTAAGTGGTGCCCATGTTCTTTAGTCCAAAGGGCATGACCTGGTAGTAGTAGGTCCCTTCATAAGTAATAAATGAGGGTTTCTCCTGGTCGGCTAGGTCTATAGGAATCTGGTGGTAACCGGATACCCACATGAAGGCATGAATATATCACAGATCCTGCTGTGGAGTCTAACAATTGGTCTATACTCGGTAGCGGGTAGCTCTTCTTTGGACAAGCTTTGTTGAAATCTGTGAAGTTTACATATGCGCCACTTCCCATTTAGCTTCTTCACCATTACCACATTTGCCAGCCACTTCGAGTAATGAACCTTTCGGATGTTTCCCGTATCCATCAACTTCTGGACTTCTTGTTCTATCGCTCTTTGCCTTTCTGGCACGTACTTCCGTTTTTTCTAGATTACTAGGGTCACTATTGGATCGACATTGAGGGAATGCTTTATGATCTCTAGTGGCACGCCTTCTACATCACTGATCTTCCAGATGAAGGTATTATGTTCTTTGGTTTCTTGATCAAGCTCCTTGGATATCCGGATTGATCTCCCTGGCTCTATCACTAGTGTTTCTAGCTCCTATACTGGTTCCATCTTTTTTTTTTCTATAATTTCCGGATTGATCCTTTTGGGCTTTCGGGATGCCAGGTATGTTGTTTATGCCATTTGTTAGCATCCCCTTGCAACTGCTACCCCTAAGGGAGTTGGTATCTGTAACATCAGGTACCAAATGGACATCACCGCTTCCGATTCTGATAGGAATGGTCTTCTTAAGATTGCATTGTATGCCAGCGGAGACTGTATCACTATGAAGTCGGCCTTCGATCTCCAAACTTGCTTCTCATCCCTAATCTCAAGGTCTAGAGTTACTTGCCCCATCACTAGTGTGGTATGACCGCTTAGCCCGACCAATGATGCATAGACTGGCTGGATCTGGTTAGTATCAATTTTCAATTTGTTTATCACCAGGGTGTCCAAATGGCGCGCCTAGATTTGACTTCCGTATGAAAAGGGAAGGTTCAACTTGCCACTCTTTTTTGTTTCTTGAGCTTTCTTAACTTTCTTAGTGGGCGGATCGCCTCTAGCTATCACCATTACCATGCCTTTAGATTTTTTGTTGGGCCTGTTTCCCTCCAAGTCTTGCTCTTTCGTCTCTTCTTTGCTTGTTTTTTTTTATCAATGAACTTTTAAAGTCTACCTCTCTTGATGAGCTCCTCGATGTCTTCTGTCAGGTCTCTGCATTCTTCTGTATCATGACCGTTTACCCAGTGGTTCTTGCAATAGGTGTTTTTGTCTTCGCCTATTATCTGTCCTCTTCTAGCCTCCGGATAGGAAAGGCTTTTCTTGTCTGAGCTTTTCTATACCGCAACTAACACTTCACTAAGTGGTTGATTTAGAGGAGTGAATCCACTAGATTTTTTGGAGTCCCTTTGGTCTTTTTTAGACCACCTATCATCTGCTTTGCTTCTTTCCGAATCCTTGCGATTCCTGGCTGACGCTCCCTCTTTGCCTAGCTCGATGAACATTTTGGCCATGGAGATCATTTGAGTTATGTTCTGTGGCTTCCTCAAGACTAGGTTTGCCGTTAGTCGTTCGTTCATGCTATTTGCTATCAGTGCCTCCAATACTGTGTGGAAGTCGACTTTCTGGACCTCCACTGTTGCCAGATTGAACCGATCAACAAAGTCCTAGAGGGACTCTCCTTGTCGTAGCTTTATGTCGTGCAAGGTCTAACTAGCCATTCTTGTAGGCACAGATCCATAAAATTTTATGCAAAATTGCTCTCTTAATTGCTCCTAGCTATTGATTGAGGCTGGTTCCAGGGTTTCAAACCAGTAAGATGCCGGGCTTAAGAGTGTTGACGGGAAGAGTCTGCACATCAGGCCTTTATTCGCTTCTGCTATCTGCATCCGAATTTTGTAATTCCTAGAATGAACTTAAGGGTCGGTTTTCCCATTATAGTTCTTAAAGTTCAGCTGTTTAAACTTTGGATCGTATGGCATTCCCAAGATCCGGTTCGTAAAGCAAGATCCTCCACTTTCGACTAGTGGCTCCTAGATCGATACTGAGAACCAAGAGAAGTAATGCTTAAACAAGGCCATCATCTTAAGGTCATCTGCCCCTTCTGGTACAACTGTTCCCGTCGGAGTTAGTGGTGGTCCCAACATGTACTCGTGTGTAGGGTGGTAGTTAGGAGGGGGTTTCTGGACCAGAGTCTAATAATTGGGAAGCCTGGTTTGCAAGGGTTGTTGTATAGCTAATGGATTAGGCGAGGCTCCCATCGCCGGAGGTTTTTGTTATTCCGCCGGGAACTCTCCATGCTACACAGAACTAGCGTTAGGCTGGTTTGCTTGCCTTGTACCCCCTAAAAAAGCAAAAACCGGCGGGGTAGCCATATATTGCACTGTCTGGTCTTTTTATGGGGGCTGTGGGAAGAGGCTTCAACGAAAGCCTATGAAGTCGTCATGTTAGCAGAACCAGATGAAGTCATTATTTAGTCGTCCATGCTTACCGCACCAAGTTGTAATCCTTCAAGAGACCCAGGTTTAAATAACATAGGGTCAAATCTAATGTGCTCCTGCAAAAGGAAAGGAAGTAAGACACTAATAACCTTTGAGGTATTCTCCGATGCCTAAGTTAGCCTTGACTCTGGTATCAATCTCTGGCTATATTAGTTTAATTGTTAGTTATTAGTTCGAGTTCTTACCTCATGCTCTCAACCTTTTATAAGGTCAATAACAGAAGTTGACTTGGATTGGAAATCCCCAAAGTCCTTATCACAGCCAAACTAGGAGACCGCCGGCCTAAATCCGACGTGGAAACAAGAATTTGCTTTCCAACACAACTCCATAAGAAGACTTCGAGAAGGACACCACTTCCTCTCTTCTGGAAGGTTCCATCGACGTCAACCCCAGCTCCAGATCGGATCTCCCATTGGTTACGGGTTTCCCAGTTCAACCGGACGACGAACCCAGTATTAGAATATCCAGTTGTCATCAACCCGGATGACCTTTCCGGTGTCAATATATCCGGATGTCATCACATTTACAATTTTTTTTTTCAAATACAAAAATATAACTTAGAACATTAAAATCAAAATAAATAAATTGAAAAAATCTAATAGATATTAAAATTTAAGTTGTTAATCATAAAAAATTAAGCCACTACAAAAAAGATATTAAAGCAAAAGGCTATAAAATATATCACGTACAAAATTAGATCAATTGAAAAAAATGTTTAATTTTTTCTTTGATAAAAAAAGTTAAAAACTTCAATTATGTTAACTTTAAAAATAAAGATTTAAAAATTAACTCACAAATTTATGGAAAAGTGGCACTATGTTCAAGAATTAATTATTGCTGTGGGGAAAAAAAAGGAAATGAAAAGAAAAATCGATTTAAAAATTTTGTAGCTTAATTTCTAAAAACTAATTAGGTCGTTAAGTAGAACACCAAAGTTCACAACTTGACAATATGTCATAATGAAAATTTTTTTTATTAAAAACAATTGTATTGCCAATTTCAATTACCAGAAAATACAATGTAATCAATAGACTTATTAAGAGGCCATTTTGATAAACCACTTGTTGAACATCCAAGTTAAAATTTTGGTATTATTTCTTTTTTCTTTCAACACAACAATCATGCCCAAAGCTTATTTGTCACCGAACCATAAAAATAAACTTAATTCGGTGAAGATAGAAGATCTTCATTAATTGAACCCATGTTTCTATGCATCAAGATGTCTAATTAGTAATTACCCTCGTTAACTGAAGTTTCTTAGAGTCGAGAGATATTATGCCGAGATTGCTACATCAATGTTTCTAACATGCCATATCTTCTTTTCTTGGAGGCTCATGTGTGATTTGTCGAGCTATTTGAAGAATGAACATGCTGGATAAATCACTTCTTTCATGATCTTGTTCACTAATTAACACATATTCATTGTTACTTCATACCTTCATGCTTCTTTTCCTAATCACGTTTTAAAAAATTCATATAAATTAAATGAGCCAAACAAGAATATTTATAAAGTTCAAAAAATTTTACATAGAGAATAAAAGAAATAACATGACTAACTAATGTGTGGAGATTAGTTCTCAAATTGTATCACGAAATTCAATTTTCTAAAAGAAATAAGAATCTAGATAAAATTTTCTTACGAATAAAATATCCGGGAACAACAATGCATGACAAACCTACACATTCTGATATGTTGCAAGAGGTCTTATGGATTGTTAACGATGTGCACAACTTTTCTGGTGGCAGGATTATATAAGCATCACAATTGCAATATGAACCAATTTAAACAATTTAGGATTTTGTGGTTTTAAAATGGATTAGCTAAATGGAACGCACGAAGTCCTTAATAAAGAGAATTAAGTGAATTAATTTCATCTTAAAACTTGAAAATTTAATTGCAAAATAGGAGTTATAAAAGAGCAAAAAGGATAAGCCTTAAATTCATAAAAAAAAGGCAGGAAAAGGAGTCACAAGTATGGAGAAAAAATCCAATTAAGTCCAATTTTGATGGATTCTTGTGAATATAAGGAAATTAAAATTAATTTTAAAATCTTAAAAAATTGTAAAAATAAAGAATTATGAATGAAGGTTTTGAGACATGCCATGTAAGAAAGAGAAAATACTACTTAGACCTTGTTTTCATATATATATATATATATATATATATATATATATAGATTTTCCCTACTTTACTTACAATTGGTATTTGTGGGGTATTAAAAGCCCCACTTTTGTATCCATCAGTGTAGTTGCTGCTTTCATATAAATAAAAAGAACAAAATTTCGCTCCTCCACCTGGTTGAGGCAAAAGTGAACCAACTACATGTTCGAGTTAGCAATTTTTTTTTTTTCTTGTATTGGAGTCAGCTTAATCTATTAGTTATCCCAATATTTACAACATAGCCAGCCAGTATAGCCCAAGAGCGAAAAGGCAGAAAGAATCATCAAATGACATTTGTTGGAACAACCCTGAAATGCAGATTAGTCAGTGACCTCTCATGAGATTTAAATGAAATCATCTAAGTGGCTCTATTCATCCAATGCAAACTGCAGTACAATTCAACGTCCAATCACCAAAAAAGAAATTGAAAGCAAGATATCGAAAATCAATATTAAATAATAAATATGTAATTGAAATAAAGTAAGTTGGCAGATAAGTTCTGAAAAAATTTGAGGCAAATATATACGCAGTGCAACCAGTCAAATATTTATTAACACAACGCCAGGACACCACAGCAGTACTATCCTATCATGGATGCTTAGGAACTCACACGCAGTCGTCTAATCGCGGATAGAACATCATAACTCAAGAAACCAGCATGCTTCATGAAAATTTATGGTGAACTTCTCAACGAGTAAAGGAACATTACTCAAAGCCAAATGAAGCTCCAAATATAAAAGACAGTATAAGCCAGCTGCAATGAGTTCATCCACATTTTAAGTTCCCCTTAAATTAATTTAAGGAACCCTTCACCATGAACAAATTTTTAGATGGTTAAGTTCCTCTTGTGTGCTCAAAAAGAATCCACAAGAAACAACAATGCACCTACAAAAATCACCACCCTCCAACAGAATGCAAAAGCAAGAGCAACTGCCTTTTCGGTTGCAGTAAGTCTGTACAATAAAAATGCATGTTCATGCCTAGAAATTAAAGAATCCCCAAAACCCTCACCTTTGCATTCGACAAAGCAGGAGATACTTCAGAATGGTTTGTTCAGTGCTACCCACAGGAGATTCTTCAGACATGGTATCCGTAAAAAGTTTATGCTGTAATAAAATATATTTAATAGTAGATAAGGTTCCAATTAACCTACGAGAAGATTTCATACAATATAAATTATCGTTAAAAATGAGATGAGATCTCATATTGCCCAAAAAGCACTAAAATCCCCAAAACCCTCACCTCTCCTTATGGCACATCAAAAGCTAAATCACACACGATCTGTGGAGTGGTAGCAAGAAAATATCTCCGCATCTATAAAATAAATTTGACAAATAAGATTACAAGTAATCTATAAGAAGATTTCATACAGTATAACTTATTGTTAAATAGAGATGAGAACTCAGATTGTCTAGCACTCTGCTTGGCGAACAAAGTAACTACTTAAAAGAAAGGGTAGAAACATATATGAAAAAAGTAATCAAGATATAGAAAAACAAACACAGACTCGTTCCAGTAATAAATTATCTTATTCTGCATAAAAGCACCGAGACCAATTAAGCAAAGTTGACTTCAAAGAAAAATAAATCCTTCAATCATTTTGAAATATAACACCTAGTCAAGTATGCATAAAGTAGTTTCTCACGAACTCATACAATAATAAGAAGGAAGGGGGGGGGGGGGGGGGGGGGGGGGGGGTGGGGTGGGGTTGGGGTGTTGTTTCCATTTAAAGCTCTGGTGATATAGATGTGAATATATGTCAAATTTAATCACTAATCTTCAATAGGAAGACTTCGAATCAAGAAAATAACTTTTCAGGCGTGGGAAAACGTTGCAAGAAAGCACATCTTTAGGGTGAGTTCCAAAGACTTCGAACATAGCTCATCAGCAGGATCCTACATTGACGATGAAAAATTTTATTAATACGCTTATTTTGAGATCTAATTGTTAAACAACTAGAAGTTCAAAATCTTTGAAACTTAGATGAATTACATTGTAGATTGCTCGTTTAATGATACTCAATGCCAAAGAGAAATGATATTTTGATGCAGCCAACCAAGCAAGAGCTGTACACGCCTTGTTCCAACAAACTAAGGTGTCCACCTTGACCTTGTTTTCTTGAATTGCGAAAACCATTTCAAACGTCAAAACAACAACTGTCAGTCAAAATCAAACCAATCAACACAAAGACCGAAATCAATCAGAGCCGAGCAATCTTTAATTCTGCATATAACAAGTACGTTGTAACATCACTACCGCTTCTGAATTTCTTCTTTGGAGCACTGATAATCCAACCAATGCTGTGGCCCATTGGTTCAAACTCTGCATAGACTTAAGCAAACGATACAATTATGATATCAAACTTCACACAACTTAACACAGGGCAAAAAATACATTAAGATTTCCAACATAAATGAGAAAAGACTAGGCAAGACAGTAAGTGAGTGTATGAGGCAATGATCTTAGGAAAAATTGGATATACATACATCAGCATACGATGAATCTGAATCCATCTGGGCTAACTCTAGAGTCTGCTCGAATATCATGAAGCGAATGAAGTCTTTCAACACCATTTTCATTTCATGACTATTCCGCTGCTAAGAGGGACAAAATAGTAGGGAGAGAGAAGAAGAGATGAGTCAGAGGCAGTCATGGTATTTATACATTAATTAGACTTGTTCCTTAGAAGTTTTATTTATCTTTCGGGCATAAGGCCAATTGCCCATTTTCATGCCCTTCAAGAAAATCCCCAAAACTGTAACCTCAGCATTTGATGGAAGAGAAGACCTGTCCAAGGTCTTCTGAATCTGTCCAATCATATTGTTCTTCGTGTGAATAGATTGAACCTGAGAGGTTAAAGGCCAAGACATCAGCATCTAGAAAATATATCATTGAAAAATAAGATTCCAAGTAATCTCATGAGAATATTTCATATAAAACAAACTATTGTTAACACCACAATGAGACCTCTATATTGCATGAACACTAAGACCGCACAATACTTGAAGAAAAGGGTAAAACAATATATAACTCAGAATTCAAGTTTCAAAAACAAAAATCAACCCATCTAAGTTATAAATTATCTTATGTTTGCCTTCTTTTTCTTGCATTTCTAGCTTCTATGAAGTTGACTGATAGTCTATGATTTCAACGTGACAAACTTCTCTTTATCTTCCCAAATCTATCTTCTAGATGTTTTCATAACATTCTATTCCTCCTTTCCTTAGATACATTTAAACTTCATTAGAAGCTAAAAATTTTGTTTTCAAAACCAAATCATTAATTATGATGTTGTTACCTTACATAATATACTGCATACATTGCCTTTAATGAGAAATTGTATTTTCTTCTAAAAACAATACTAATGTTTGTAAAAATGTTAAAAGACTTACAAGTCATGTATTCTTGCACATGGACTAAGACACTCACATAGGAGTGCCTCTTTTGGGCACACCTTGCCTAAGAACATCTGAGGGACTTCAGGCTCGCCTAACCTTACCTGGGAGTCTAGGCTAGGTTTTGAGTGGTCTAAACGACACTAGATTCAGAATATAACAGAAGATTTAATCACACATCTGAAATAGTATTGCTTCAAACAAAAACCTAAGTTGTTGTTTTTTTTTTTTTTTTTTTTTTTTTTTTTTTTTTTTTTATCATAGGCAAAGGTTGCAAGTAAATATACCGCGTAAATCACCTTCAAAGCTCAGTAATAGAGTTCATACATTGGGCCCTGCATTGACAATGGCAACTTCCATTAATGGACTTTCGTTGAGATTATGTACATAAGAAGTTAGAATAGATATAAGAGTTTCAAATAATGAGAACTTAATAGAACTACCTCATTGATAGCATAGAGGATGTCAGTTTCTGCCTGGTCATAAAACTGTACTGCCTCATCGTATCGGAGTAGTCAAATATCCCAGAGCTGTGTAGGCAATGGATTTATAGCACAAAGCCTCTCCCATATAGAAGAAGGTGGCGTCCTCAGGAACTTCCTTCTTAGAAGCCTCCTTCTCGTCCTCATCCTCATCCATCCATACATCGTCAGTCATCCATCCATATAGTGGAACTGCTTCTCAAAAGAACCTTCTCAGGAGCCCCCTGACGACCCTTCACATACTCCTCCTCCTCCTCCTCCTCCTTCTCATCCTCATAGAGCAAGGCATCCGGGTCCTCAAAAACTTTCTTCTCACGAGCCTCCTCCGGAGTCAGACCAACTGACATGAAAGCTAAATTTGTCAAGTTAAAATCCAACCAATCAACATAAAACACAAATTGAGCAGAGGTAAACAATTTTGTATTTCGATTATTACAAGGTAAGCAATACCGTCTACCAGTGTCTTCTTTAACTCTTTATCTTTTGCTTCCTCTTCCTCATAAAGTAAGACATCCGTGTCAACCTTCTCTGCCTCTTGCTCTTCCTCATAGAGTAAGGCGTCCGGGTTAGCCTCCTCTGCTTCTTGCTGTAAGAGGAAGGCATCCGGGTCAGCCTCCTTCTCTTCGTCGCGCTCTTCCTCATGGACAGCCTCCTTCTCTTCCTCTTGCTCTTCCTCATGTACAGCCTGCTTTCTCTTCCTCTTTCTCATAGAGGAAGGCGCCTGGGTCAGCCTCCTCTTCCTCTTCGTCTTTCTCATAGAGGGAGGCGTCCGGGTCTTCCTCAGGAACTTCCTTCTCACGAGCCTCCATCTCCCGATCTAACACCAAAGCTTGTCCCAACTTTACGATAGCATCTGTCAAGTTAAAACCCAACCAATCAAATAAAACACAAATCAAGCAAAGATAAACAATTCTTTTATTACGATTAATACAAGGTGAGCATTACTGTGAATCATGCCCTTCTCTTTTCGTGGATGACTCTCAAGAGAAAATGATCCAATTAAAGCTGCACCCCACTTGGTCAAATTTTGCATAGTCCAAGAAGAAAAAGATACAGTATGAACTTAACAGAGCAACAAAGAATAAAATAAACTGGAAATTGTGTGTACTGTAATACATACCTGAATCTTGGGAGCTTTAGGGTAGTGGGCATTTTTATCGGATACTAGCTGGGTTTGGAACAGGGTTTGCAAAATATCCTGAGTTAATCCTTCAGGTAGCTCCATCGTCTCCGTTACCGATCTATCTTCTCCGGTGACTGATCACCGAAGTCTTTCGGCCAAAGAAAACCCAATTTCACGCTTCAGAGTTCTAGCTTTCTTCTCTAATGTTTTTTCTCGTTTTCTTCATCTGTTTCATAATGGACCTTTTAGTTTACGAGCTGGGTTTGCCCGGGCCTAGACATTCACCCAAAAGATAAGGCAGTCATACCGTAAATCATAATTTTCAGATTATTTATAATTAAGTCATTTTTTTTTTCTAATTTTATCAAATCAATAAACACTCATCAAACTACTATATATCTATTCAATATGATAATTAATTGTAATGAAAATTATCCCTGTTCTGTTTTCCTTTCTGTTTTTTGTTTGACTATGAAAACGAAGTTGTGAATCGAATTGTTAATCTTCAAAATGAAGAACAAATTCAGCAAAAAGAAAGTATCGAAACAATGCCAATCAATTGCGAATTAATCTTTGCAAATAAATGAGACATAAAACGGATTAAAGAATATTTTATGGCACTATTCACAACTATTACCCAATATAGGGTAGAAATCAAACTAATTCCCATTTTATGGTGTTTATGTCAAAGTCCGCCTACCACATTGGCGGACACCCCTTTTTCTTCTTCCCCCACGGGTCCGCCAGTCAAAGTGCTGGACTGAAAGAGATCCGCCTATCAAAGTAGCGGACTTAAAAAGTCCGCTTATGGGATAGGCGGACCATTAGGTCCGCTTTTACCAAAAGCGGACCTAAAACCTGCCTTGTCCCAGCTGATGGGACAAGGCAGAGTCCGCAAAACTGGAATGCGGACACATAGGTCCGCATTCCAAAAACGCGGACTCATGTACAAATTTTGAGTCCGCGTCTATGAAATGCGGACACATGTGTCCGCATTCCAAATACGCGGACCTGCATCCAGAATCTTGACCCCCAGCCTTCCGATCAAATGTAAATATAAATCCAAACCGTCCGATGAATTTATATATTTACTCAGTTATACGTTGAGAACGAGTAAATCACCATTCCATTTTTCAGCTTCTTCACCTTCGTTCTTTCTGCTTCTTCTTCCTTCTCCTTCTAAACCTTTCATCTTCTTTCTGATCCTTTTAAACTTATTACTTCAGTTCCTTCTACATTGTTTTTTTTTTTTGGTAGGTTTATTTTATAAACCGTAATTTTTATTTTATATTTATAATTATATAATTAATTTTTGTTAATAATATTAATCAACTTTAATATTATTTTTTCTCAGGATTGTCAGCATCAAAGTGGAAACAAAAAATTTTATCACTACAACCACCAGACAACAGTTATTGTAAAGGTAAATATAAAATTTTTGTAAAAATTTGTAATTTCTGGAATTATATATATATATATATATATATATATAGGAGATATATGAAAAAATGGAATATGTATAAATTTGTATTAGATTTATTTTTGTGAAGTTAGTATATAATATTTATATGTTTGAAAAATCATATAGATATGATATAAAGTATATAGTTAGTAAATATCTCTATAAGTTTTGTTTAAAAATTGTTATTAAAATTTGAAATATTATTATTTTTACAGAATATTTGAAAAAAAAATAAAACTGAGGTAGTAAAAAGAATTTTTTTTTTTAATTTGGTGTAAAATTTTATATTTATTTTTATCATTATTATTGTTATTGATATTATTTTTAATACAAGTTATTTTTTTTTAAATTATATTTTTATTTTTATTTTTATTATTGTTGTTATTAAGATTAATATTATTATAATAATTATTATTAATATTACAAGAGTTTAAAATAGAAAACTGGTGTAGTGATATATAATATTTTATTTAAGTTGTTGTGTAATTAATTAATTAATTAATGTGTATTTGAAATGGTTCAATTAAGGTTAATATTTTTTTATGCAACCTGTAGATGGTTAAAACAATACTGACCCCAAAGATTATGCGGTTCCCGGAATTTGCACTGAAGAAAATTGCAAATTTAAAAAACATTCGGATGAGAAGGGGAAAAAATTTACTGGAGTACCTGCTAAACATGAACGAAAAATTACAAGACATAATAATGTCTGGCTACAAATTTGATGTGCGAACGAGAGAACAAATGTGGATGCTAAGAAATGGATTATCTTGGCGTTATCAACGCTTATTTGATGAGATTTTTGACGAATCGCCTGTAGATTATGATAATATGGTAAAAATATTAATTACGAAGGAGAGTGAATGTATAAAATTACCCCAAGAATTGGTTGGCAAAGTTCTAGAAACTCTGCCAATATGTCAAGTAGACTATTGTAATAAAGTTAACGCTAGGAATGGTTTTAAATTTAAGATTAGGAGATGACTATAGTAGTAGTTTAATTTTATAATTATGTAACTTATGTATTTTTTTTATTGTTTAGTGTTATAATGTAATTTAATATTATAATGTAATTTAATATTATAATGTAATTTAGTTTTATGATTATCTAATTCAGCATTAATAATTTTAGTAAAGTCCTTTAATTATATAGAACATAAATGAACTGTAGAGTTATAACAATACTTAAATAAATATACAATTTTACTATTATGGTATTATTAATAACAGTAAAAGGGGGAAAAAATAATATAAATATTAAAATAATTTATGACCAGTCGTTAAGAGCTTGCATTTAGAAAAGTGATTAGCATCATTTTCTATCTCCAATTTTAATATTGCCAATTTGACCATAACATTTTCCAAGTGTGAAATTAATCAAAAGATGTCATCAAACAATCATTCCAATTAAAGGATTTCTGCAATTTGGTATTGAAATTCGTAGCAAGAGTTCTCACAGCAATTTTTTTCTTTTTAACTTTTTCCTTTTTAATTCAACCCTTGCCACCTAATTTACCTTATATCATCCAACTTTTGGACTCTTGTCAACCATATGAAAGGCATGAAAAAGAATTCACTTTAATGTAGAAAAATCCTATATAAAAAAAATTGAAAAAAAATTAATTGAATGGTTTTTTTTTATTGCTTTGGATGTTGAGAGTGTTTTATGAAAGAGTAACTAATTACGGACTTTTTGCATTTTGGTCAATCATTTTCTCTTTATTTTACCCATTAATGTAATTTATACATTTATTACGCTATAACATCTTTTCATCAGTTTTTGATTATTTTCGTTGAAAATAATGAAATGGCAAGTTTTAAAAGACAAATTTACGCATGCTTGTCTCCTATTTTAACAATTTAAATTTCGGTAAAATTTGATTTTGAACAAAATTTTCAACCTCTCTATATTTTTATTTTGTCCTTGTATAATCGTCTTCCATGAGTATTAAAGGTATTTCTTGTTGTTAAATACATGTCAAATAACCATATTGCTCTTCTTCTTAACTGTTTATAATTCAAATGTTTTTAATTTTTAATTAATTTTGTACTTTTAAGATTGGGAGACTTATTTCTAGAGTTAAATTTTTAATTCTTAAAATATGATATGATTAGAATTTAATAACTACAAAGAAAAAAAAATTTAAGAGCTCATAAAAATTGAAATTTAATTTGACAATTAAGCTCATTAATCTTAATTACAAATCGTTCGATTTCAAAGGAATTGGATTGCACAATTTAAAAAATCAAATATTATACATAAAAATATTATACATTGTTTAAAAAGAAACATCAAATATTACGTCCACTTCTATTGGAAGGCTGCGATGGATCAGTACACTGTGATGGATTATATTCAACATTTGATGTTGTTCCAAAGTTGGAATATGGAAAAGGAGGTTGTTGCTGAGAGTACATACTAGACATACCAACACACTGTTCCACTGAAGATGGCCGCGCAAACGATGGAAATATCATATTAGAAGGAGTATGTGGTGTACCCATACCATGCATAGACCAAGGTGATTGGCCCGACCCACTCCATTGTGTAAATGGGTTTTGAGAAGTGTTAAACCCATACTGTGGTGGACCACTTGGACTAACAAATGAACCAGGAGCAGATGGGTTAGGAACCCATGATGAATATTGCTGTGTTGGTTGTGATTGTTGTGAAGTGCTTGCTCCATATGGATCTTGTGAATGGTATGATACTGGATGTGGCACAATGTCACAAGAAGGATCTGTTGGTCTTGTGACCTCACGTCTCCTCGATGTGGTACGTTGGCGGCGTCTACCAGTGGCAGCAACTGGTGCCTCTTCATCCACTTCAACGTTTGGATAAATAGCAGACGGAGCTGGATGAGGAGGTTGGGAACCCCGAACATAACGCCGTTCCTCCCCAAGCGCCCCGCATATGCTGTTTCTGATCCTGTTCACAGCATCCAAATCTCTAACCAAGGCAAGTTGCTCCATTCCATCAACCTGTACATAATATATATTATTACTATGTACAGGTCATAAAAAAATTAAACACATGAATTTTCAATTTTAATGACTTACAGTGGCACCATGGGCAGCACCTCTAACAGAAATCCATCTCCTTGTTATTCGCCTATACCATTCCATGTACTCGGAATGATAATGGAGTGGTTCGGCACATGGTTGAGCTGCAAATATTAAATTTGCCCTATTATTCCATATTGCAACCCAGTAGGCCATTTTCTGCATAATGGAACCTTTAACCTGAATCAGTTCAATATCATGCAGCTCATTGGATTGCATGGGCGCAATAGGTATGTGTTGTTGCAAACCAAATTGTCGAAGAACTCTGTCTGGTTGATGCCATTCCACAATGTGCATGCAAATCAATGGCACAACAGCTCTCCATAAATGATTTCCTTGAAAGCAATATTCTGGTAATGCTGCCCGGATTTCATCTGTGTATGGCTCCCAAGTGAACTACAAGCAACACAAAATAACATATATATTTATATGATTTTACCATTCCAAAAAATTAATTTTTTTCGTACAATGTTTAACATGACTGCATTCCTAATTTGTATGACTTACAGAATCTTTGTCAGCCAAATCAAGTACATATCGTATATGTCTTAGCGTATGAGTTGGCACAGCAGTACAATCCTTAGGTGTGCTCCATCTGTAATTAATTAGGAGATATTATTTTACATGGTAAACATATAAGAAAATTGTAGAACTATATCATAACAACGAAATATAACTATGCATAAGTAATTTTGAATTCTAAATTACACAAGTTCGGCATCGTATACCCTAAGTTGTTGTATTTTATTAACTGTTCGGTAGGAACTATGTGAATTCTATTTTGTTTTCCTTTGAGAGCAAAATTGGTTTCTCTTGCTTATTTGTAATTTCAATGATTTGTCTCTCACTCTATATATATATATATATATATATATATATATATATATGACTCATGTGAAAACAAAATTGATATATTAATACATATATATCATAAGTGTTATGTATACGTACCGCCGACCAAGTGGTAAACCAGGCGTGATAACTCCACTCCGTAGGTTCGGCGATATATCTTTCAATCTCTCATATGCCCAAACCTGCAACAAAATTAAAGCACCACCAATTTGTGCAGTGTTGTGTCTGGCGGCTTTACATAGCTCTCTATAAAGATAGGCCAAACACCCGCTCCCCCAGCTATACTGACCAATTGTTGGAATATTCTCCAACAAAGGTAGGAACAAAAGGTTGACATAACCTGATGTTTTTGTGCTAAACAATATGCCGGATAGTAGTTGCAACAAGTATGCACGGATGTACCGTGCAATGTCTTCTTCGTTATCATTAGCCGGCATTGCAGGAAAAGTAGCATTTAACCAACTCAATTGCAGCATATTTTTTTTTAAGGCATTTCTAGGAGGACGAACGCCTAATAGTCGTTCACACTCATCTACCCATTTTAAAGGAAGTGGGCAAATCAATGGATTACCATCTATTGGCAATCCAGTTTGAATAGCAACATCCTGCAGTGTAATTGTTGCCTCACCTTCCGGAAGATGAAAAGTATGAGTCTCCGGTCTCCATCTCTCAACTAGAGCCGTGATGAGATGATGGTCCAACTGAAAATAACCCAACCGAGCAACTCCATAAAAACCAGTCTGTCTCAAGACTTGTTCTATTCGCTCATCAATTTCTTCCTCACGTAGTATCGTACCGTCCCTCCTGCAAGTAAGGGTTGTCTCCTCATCCTAATATTTTTATGAAAAATTATATTAATTAATAACATAGTAACAAATATAACAAAATAATATACACTTAAATGATGTAAATAGTTAAATTACATTAATTTAATTCATCTCACAATATTTAATTACTAGTTAAATTATGAAAATAGAAAGTGATATATTTGCACCTCATTGAACCATACTGCCTCCGATCTATGTGATCTCTGTGAATGTAAAACGCTAGGGTCAATCGGCCCAGGCTCAATGTATGCTCGCTGTGGTCGTGGATTACCTGACATACCTAACAACACAAACATTTGATGTCAATATAATAAAATGATGCACATTAAGATTTCAACATACTAATAAGGTTTACCAATTGAGTGTATTACTATTAATTAAAGCAATATAGTCACAAAACACACATTATCATAGTAGTTTGCATTCCCAAATAACATATTAGAATCCATTACAAATGAGTCATTATAATTACAACATATTTAACTACGCCCACATGTCCTAGTGTTATGACCGGGTAAGCCACATTTACTACAAAAACTCAAGGTGTTAGCACCGGCAACTTTCCAATCCATCTCATTCCATTGACCGGTTATTGACCAAAGTGGAAACCGGATAGAAACCGACCAGCCGGTTCGGTCCGGTTTTCACAACTATGTTTATAATATACGAAACTTTGAACATTTTTATTATAATTCTTATAATTAAGCATTTCAAACACAATATAGTAAATTAAAATGCTCAATTTATCAAATATAGGTTTTGTACTTACAATTAAAAATACAAACTATATTTTATTTTAAATAATACACCTCAAAATAATAACTTAAATTTTATATTTAAAAAAAGATTTAAAAAATAGTCTGGTCGAACCGGATCCAAACCGATCGGCCTGCCCTCTGCTTCCAGTCGAACCCGGTCCGACCCGCCTGTCTTGTTCGGTTTTCACAAATATGGTTTTCATTAATTTGTGTGTTTCATAATTTATATGTATTTGTCATCTTCATTTATTTTAATAATTTTGCTTAAATTCTTAAAATTTTTTAAATTAATATTGATAAAATATCAAAACTAAATTAAAATGTTGCAAATTCAAAAAAATATTAATACATATACAACTTGGAACTATCATAAAATTTGATATATCCTATTTTTTAATCATTAAGTGTTATTTTTTGCATTAATATTATTAACACTAAAATGTTTTGAATTACCCTTTATTAAAAACAATGAATAATATAATTGTATGTAAAAAGTAATATAATAGTAATAAAAATATTATATAAATCAAATAGACATTTCTAATACAAACTTTATAGTTTATATCATATATTTAATATTTTCGAAACATATAAACATTAAAAAATTATTATGTAATTTAAATTATTTTTTTATATTTAATTAACATTAAATTTTTTTCTAAGAATTTTATAAAAAATATGTTAATAATATTATATAGTATGTAAAAAGAAATATATTAATAATAAAAATGTTAGGTGGAAAGGAATTATTTTCAAATATTTTTATTATAATTGGAAATTTGGAGTGGAGAGTTGGAGATGGTCTTATATACTACACAAAAATCAATCTAATACAAATTTATAAACAAATATTATATACATATTCAATTTTTCCATGCATCAATCACATATATATTACACAAATTTAAAGAAATTCACAACATAATTTCAAAAAAATACAAAAATTACAAAATTTCATAAATTTTTTTTATTTACCTTTATTACGTTTAATAAACGCGGACGATAGCTGCTATTTGATGATTGTAGTGCTAGGATTTTCGATCCTAATTTGTTGATGCTATTCCTATATATAAAATACAAAAAATTTATACATTTAGTTAAACACATATTATACATCTAATATAAATTTATAAACGAACATTTTATACATATTCCATTTTTTTACACATTACATATATATTACTACAAAAATTTATAGAAATTCAGAACATAATTTCTACAAAATCTACAAAATATAAAATTTGTAAAAATTTTTAGTATTTACCTTTCTTGGGTTGAATACTTCACAATATTTGTTATTTGGTGGTTATATTATTGTTAGTATTTTCGTTCCTAATTTGATAATGCTAATCCTACAAAAAAAAAAAAATTTGTAACAAAAATTAAGAACTTAATTAAATATATATAAATACAAAATAAAATTATAATTACTAAAAACTTACTAAAAATTAATTAAATTGATAATTAAAAGAGGTAGGAAACTTACTTGAAAGAGATATAATGTTGAACAAATTTAACTTCTAAAATATTTAAAGATGGAAGGAAATTAATTTTTTTTGCAGATGAAGGTTGGAGAAGGAGAGGAAGAAGAAATCTGGTTTTTTTTTTGTGTAAACGGATGAATGGGCTGATGAAGAAAGGGGATAGGTAAGATGAAGGTATAAATTTTGATCGGACGGCTGGGATTATTTTTCATTTTGATCGGATGGCTGGGATACGTCGGTTTGATGGGGGGAGACAGGGATTCTGCATGATGTCCGCCTATTGGGTGTGCGGACACTGAGGTCCGCATTTCAAAGACGCGGACTTTAATAAGTCCGCGTCTTTGGAATGCGGATCTATGTGTCCGCATTCCCGTTTTGCGGACTCTGCCTTGTCCCATCAGCTGGGACAGGGCAGGTTTTAGGTCCGCTTTTGGTAAAAGCGGACCTAATGGTCCGCCTATCCCATAAGCGGACTTTTTAAGTCCGCTACTTTGATAGGCGGACCTCTTTCAGTCCAGCACTTTGACTGGCGGACCCGTGGGGGAAGAAGAAAAAGGGGTGTCCGCCAATGTGGTAGGCGGACTTTGACATAAACACCATAAAATGGGAATTAGTTTGATTTCTACCCTATATTGGGTAATAGTTATGAATAGTGCCATAAAATATTCTTTAATCCGACATAAAACTCATAATTAATTTAGCACCAAGTGACACAGTGTAATAACTATATCATCTTTGCAAGTAAATATTTTAAAGTTGACACGAAATGAAATCAGTATAGCCGACTTACTGTCAATCAACTTCACTTTCAAATAAAAGACATCAGTCATTAACAGTAAATGAAATCAATTTGATTATTGTTGGCTATAGGTTGAAGAAAATCAATTATCCCTAGATTGAAGCATTCTTTAAAAGACAGGAGTCTTTAACACTAAAAAAAAATCAATTGCTTAAATAACCAGGATTAAAAGAGACGATTAAATAACCAGGATTAAAAGAGACGATGTACAATTTGAATATAGCAGTACCAGGATTAACGCCATAGAAAACTATACAAGATAAGAAAAACCTATGAGAAAGCAAACCTGAACAGAAGGGAACGAAAAAATTGTTCGGCCGGAAAGAGAAGAAGGAATTGATCTGCAGAGAGAAGAAGGTATCACAGAGATGTTAATGGAGAACCAAGGGAATCACAGGAGAAGTCCCCATACTGATCAAAATAGACAGACATTACTGAGGCGCCAAACGAAACGATGAAAGACACCCCTAGATCCATAAGAAGAAAAATAAACGACACCGTTTCAGTACGCTAGTGGGGGCAAAAATAAATAATTCACTGTTTTCAATCGAATTTTGGATTTGATATGGTGAATTCTTATTTTCTCCTATATATATGGTTAGAGATTATAGATTTTATAAATAATTATATTTAATTCCATTTGCAATTTGTTTTATTATATATGTGTCACACTACGTCATTCGTGTGCCAAATTAATATATATATTAAATTTTTAATTTATGTTATTAGATTGTATCCATTTTATTCCTCAAAGTGAAAAAAAAACAAAAAAGAATGTGTATTAATTAAGATTATATAATAAATACATAATAAAATGATGAGATATCATTTTTGTATTTTTGTTTTCTTGAGCAATCATTTCCCTTTTTTCTCTTTTTTTTTTTTTTTTTTTTTTAATGTATGGAAAATTCGTCGCTTTTTATTTGTTTGATTTTATGTCTGTTTAATTGTACAATACAGAATTCAAATCCATGTTATTCTATGAGTGGATGGAAAAGAAAACAAGCATCTTTCAAGATTTGGATTGACTTTTATTATTTGGTGTGTGAATGTTGGAATATTTAGATCTGTGTTTGTTCATGTTTTGGAAAACAACGAAAACATAAATTATGATTCATTGTTAACTCCTTTGAATATTATGATTTTATCTTCTTAATAATAATAATAATAATAATAATAAAAATCTTTTAAAACATGTCAGTTGAAAACCCGTACATCGCAAGGAATGTATAATATCTACATAATCTAATGATATGTATAAAAATATTAATTAATATATTAGTCGAGGAATATATTATAAAAGGGAAATTTAAAAAACTACTATTATTATTTCATTCGCTAATAAATTGTGGGTTGTTTTTTTTCTTTATAAAAATATTCATATGGTTTAAATAGTTGAAAAAAAAGGGATAACTTTTAATTTGGGTGGAAATTTATAATAGTGACTTTATTAGTACAATATATTGTATCGCATTTCCATCCCCAAAAAATTGTTTGGTTTCAGCTTCTATATTTTTTTATAAAGGGAATTAATTAATCTATATAAAATATACGTTTTAAATAAATATTTACATAATTATGCCATTTCTTTTCTCCTTTCATTCTAAGTTTTTCTTTTCGTTTTTCAACTTTAATTTACTTTATCATTTAGTGTTGAAATTATTTGGTGTACTTTTATAAGTTTAAAAACATTAAAATTTCATATTTGAATTTTTTTTTTTTTTTTTTTTTTTTTTGGTGTATGTTTGTTAATATTTTGTATTTCCATATTAGATTTGTAAAAGATTTTTTTTTCTTTTTTTTAAATATAGTTGTACTCCTACTTAAAAAAGATATATATAATCATTGTTTAATTTATGGTTTTAAAAAAATTTAAATCTATTTTATTAATAATATATATATAAAATAGGCACAATATTAGAAAAATAAAAAATTTATTTTGATTTAGAAAAGAAATGAACTTTAATTTAGAATATATCAAAATAAAAATATATATAATCTACCTTTTGGAAGCTTTGGAGGAGTATAACCAATGTTATCAAAACCGGACCGAATTGATTGGTTTGATCAGATCAACTTTGAACCGGCCCTGTGTTTAATCGATTTGATAAAAGTTACGGTTTTGTTAATAGTCAAAACAGTTCGACCAGCAGTTGAATTGGTGAACTAGCCGATTGAACCACAATTTTATAATATTTATATGAAATAATATTTTTTTAAAAATAAACATTTAATTGAATCACTGGTCGGATCTTTCAAATTGCAAACCAATAGCCTTATCGGTTCCCTATCCATTCCGATTTTAATATCATCGATTATAACATAGACAAATCAGTTTTATATATATTTATCTACTATTGTATTTTGTGATATACTAGAATCTGCCTAGCTGGAGTCATTCTTTTTTATTTTATCTTCTTAGGATTTAATATCAAACTCAGTAACTTCTCTCACTTCTCTAATGTGATTTTGGTCGAGTCACTTTTTCATCAAACTTTTTTCTGGGCTCACTATAAAGTATTAAACCAGTTTACACTCGACAAGTAAAAATTTGAATTTTTCTTTTTTTTTTTTTTTTTTTTGGTTATCCCAGAATAATCTATAATTAGAGGTCTCATCTTTTGTGCATATATACAAAACAAAGTAAAAATTTTTAAAAATTTATGTTTCTTATCCAAGAATCAAAATTTGAATCCAACAAATTAATTCACAGTTGCTTGAATATCTTCTAGCGTCCGGCCTTTTGTTTCCGGCACCAGTTTGAGGATGAAAAGGATGGAAAACACACAAATGCAAGCGTACACGAAAAATGTACCTGCAAATTTCACAGACACAACAATCACGTAATTTAGTTCATCAAGTTGCAATCAAAGCAATAACTTCAATTAGTAAAACAACACAAAATTTTGATCCAAAAGAAAAAAAAATCACAAAATTAATTACCATAAGAACTCCAGCTCATGAGGAAATTGAACGTGAAGGATATAAACCAAGAACTTGACCAATTTACCAATGTCACAAGGCTTCCTGCTATTCCCTTTAGATGCAGTGGAAAGAGCTGCCATTCAACAAATCAATTGCAAAGTTTCATGTTACACACTATCTTTAGCTAGCTTTACAGTCATATTTGATCTCTCCCTATAATCATTGGATTATTCTTTTTAGCCTTTTCCCTTTCATTTATCATAAGCGAAAGCATAGTAGATTTTTTTTTTCGACCAAAGCATAGTAGGTTTTGATATTACCTCAGACATTAGAACCCAAGGAATTGCTCCCATTCCTATGGAAAATGAGGCTATGAAAAGCTGAAATCAAAAGTGAAAAAAAATAAATGACAAGTTAGCAATGTGGAAATTACAAAATTTCAGGTTTAAGGAGTGTAATTAATTAAATTACCATGACACCAGAGATTGTGAGGAGTGGAACCAGGTCAAAAACCATATGGTGTTCCTGATGAACAAATAAACTGTTAAAACAGCCAACTTCAATACAACTGATGACTTGTGGTAGTTTTATGTTGATAATTACCTTAAAATAGAAGGCAGTTCCAATTATCAGGTTGCCCAAAAGTAACCCACAAGCAGAAACCTGAAAAATTGAATGATTAGTCCAGTTCAATGTTTATCAAACACTTTTTAGATGGCCTTGCTTTCAGTTAAAGTCTGTTGCATACACTACACGAGTCGAAGGTCAAGACCTGAAATCAGGTACATACCATTAACAGGGGTCTCCTCCCGGCTCTATCAATTAAACTTGCTAGGCACGCGGTGAGAAGGACCTGTAAACCGGAGTAGAGAATACTTCCGATGCTGGGGGAAACTCCTGATGGGTTTGAAATGAATGTATGAATTGTAAGTGAAACTGTAATTCTATTTATGGAGATATTTGATATATATATTTCAAGCAATGTGAAATCACCTGCTGATGCAAAAATATTGTCAGCATAGAATATAATTCCGTTAATTCCAGAAAATTGTTGGAACACCATTAGTCCAACTCCAACCTATGATTTGAATGTCAAAAGAAACATGAATATTAATTACATGAACAAGAAAAACACTTTCTTGCAAAGAATAAGATTCTTACAATGACAAATCTGATGTTTCTTCTGTGAATTAAGTCGAGTAAGGTTGCTTTTGGGAGTTGTCGAATAAGGGCTAAACTATCCTGAAGGAGAAATGGATCATATTCGTAATGTTATTACATAAAAAGAACACAACAGAAATGTTATCAGGAAAGAGTCTGCTTACCTGAATATCAGCCTCTTCTTCAGAAACATCTGCGTTGGCTCCCCTGAGTATCTGTAGTGAGGTTTCAAACTCTTGTGTTCGCCCGACCATTGCCTGTGGCATTGCATTTGGTTGATTACAATCAAGCAATAGATTCTGTCAGTTATCCTTAAAAAAAAAAAAGGCCGAATTTTACCAGCCATCTCGGGGACTCTGGAATGAAGCAAAGACCGACAACTACAAACAGGCAAGGGATTATTCCTACATTGAAACACTTTTTGAGTTAGTCTGCTGTAAAGTGGTGGATGATTTGAGCTTTCTTGTCATTTAATTTATCCATCTGATTGTTCTTTTGTGAAATTGCTGATGAAAGTATTTTTCTTTAACAAGTCCGGAAAGAGATAATATAAAGATTGATGCGATTATGTGTGAATTAATGATACTTATACGAATAAATGTACCTGTTAAGGCAAGAATTCTCCATCCTACAAATGCACCAATCAAATAGACTACTAATATCCCAAAAACAATGAAAAACTGCAGAAAGAAAACAAAAATAAGAAGCCTGGAAAATCTCAGAAAAAATTAAAATGAATCTGAAACCTGATTTGCAGATGCTAATGCTCCTCTAAGATGCTTAGGAGTAATTTCAGCAATAAATACTGGTACCTACTCAGATTGGATTGGAGAAAAGAAAACAAATTAGAGCTTTAAAAGCACAGATTTGCATATCAGAGAGAAACAGAAGCATACCACATAAGAAATGATACCAATGCCATATCCTGTCAAAAATCTTCCACAATCAAGCAACAGACATCCCTGCATACCGAGAAAAGAACAAGTTTTGAAAATAAAATTGGATGCATTAATTATGTCGAAAAATCAGCAGAAATGTAACGAACTTGGGAGAATCCGATTGCAATCCATCCTGCTATGCATATGAAGGATGACATTCTCATAGCCTACGACACCAACAAAAGCCAAGATTTTGGCATAATAATGATCTAGTACAAACTTTGATGTTTTATTCAAGTCGCTTTAACAGCAGATTTCCATACCCCTTTTCGGCCTAAGAAATCCGCAATTCTTCCACTTGTAATTGCACCGATCATTGCACCAATGTTTAATATAGACCCAAACACTGAGTACTACATGCAGATCACAATGCATGTTTAATGTACATTTTTGAGTTAAATACACAATTTTTTTATCAAGTGTTTCAAATTCATACCTCTGAGGAGGATAGATTAAGTTCATTCATAATACCAAATTGTGTGGGTGCAGAATATCCCACCTGCAATTTCATCAACTTATATAAATTATTACAATATTAACAAGAATCAAATTAGTGAAAAGAAAAACTGGAATTGAATAAAATGGATTACCAACTTCTTTCAATATTACTGAATTTGATCTTATGAAAATTAAGAAATCTAAATCCTATCTTTTCCCTTCTCTATATAGAATGTCTTGGAATGTCAAATTTTCGAGGAATTCAATTATTAATTAAATTGAATTATCAACGAAATTGAAAATATGGACTTACACAACAACCGAAAACGAAAGAGCCAGAAACCGCAATAGCAGTACTGAGAAAAACCATGCCGAGACCACCGCCATCTTTCTCCAAGCTCTCATGCAGTTGATCATGTCGTTGAGTCTTCTCGTTATGTGTGATGAATGGCTGCGCCAACCTTCCCTGTCGATTCTCTACATCCTTTGTTGCACCCATTTCTAAAGCAACAACAACAAAAGAAAATGTTACAGTCATGCACAATAGATATATGTAAGAAAAGAACAAACATAACATTTTAAACTTCATTAACATATAAATATGTCACATTAATTACATTACCTTATTATTATCTGAAGAGGATAAGATCAAACCCAAAAGGAAAATTAAAAAAAAAATAAAATAAAATTATAACTTTATCTACAAAGAGTTTCCCATTTAGAATCGAACATAAGCCAAAGCCAAGAATCATTGCTAATCATGCTTTGTTTTCAGATATATTGACTCAAAAGCTACCGAGGTTTTGGTAAATTGGTTGGCTTTCAGTGATTTAATTTTTTATAATTTTTCTTTTCGACTTTTTTATTTTATTTTATAAATGCTGGGGTTGGATATTAAACATAGATCTTCCACTCCCATTTTAAGAAAGTTCACCAATTATAATTAAAGGGAGACCCTATTTGTTCGAGAAGTACATGTTCTGAGAATTTCTAACACCTTATCCACATATCAATAAATAATCATTACATAATTAGTATTTAATTTATTTACTAAATACAGAAATTTATTAGTATAATTTTATATTTAACAAAATAAACTTGTCACTTTTACCTCTTTAGTTAATTTGCGTGCAGAAGTGTATTCATTCGTATAATATTTTGCTTAGTTTGTAATTTTTAGAGCTCCAAAATATAAAACTCATAATAAAATAATTTAATAATCAATGATTTACAATAATTTTTGAAATGAAAAAAAAAAACCCTTTTTTGTTTAAAAAAAAAAATTATAGTTTCTAGAGTGGCAATTTATTTTTTCATTTTTCAACACCCTCCAGTGAAACAACACTTCTAAACTTAAATTCAGAAAATATATTGTTTATGTTACATCCAAATAATGAAAAGTATTTTGTTTTCCACCAAAATACGTTTCTTAAAAAATATTCTAAGTGAAAATAATATATACAATTTTGGTTTATGATGAATAGATATATATATATATATATATATGGTTTATGGTTTCCGAATACCAACTCAAAACCCTTATTTGAGAGTTGTTCTAAGCTGTTTTTAGATTGCTGGTGTTTGTTTGATTTTCAAACTTAAATGGTGTTCACTTATAATGTTTTTTTTTTTTAATGGTTTTTTGTTCATTTGAATTAATGATCTGCTACCTATACTCAGTATACCTGGCCGAACATGGATACGTCTAAAGAAAAAACTGTAGTCTCCAAACTGCATTTGCACTTACACTATTATTTCCTTCTCAATATTTTCGTAAAAAATTAAATATTTTTCTTTCTCTGGCATGTTATATATGAAAATTTATAAATTAAAAATATGGTCGTAAAATAATTATGGTGAGTGCATATTAGCATTAATATGTATGTTCTCTCTCGGAAAATAACTTCCCTTTTTAAAGATTCTTTCCCTTGATTAATTTTTCTTCTATATCACAAGCACAAGAAAATATCGAAAATTGTTTTCGGAAAAATATTTTATGTAAAATAAATGTAGGCTAAGGGTTTTTTAATTCGCAATATGTTGTTTGAGATCAATCCTAACCTTAAATCCTTATTTGAGAAAAATAAAATAAAGAAACAAGTTGAACAAATTCACATGATATGAATTATTAAACAAAATTGTTTGCTATGCTCTTTTTTTTTTTTTTTTTTTTTATTCTCTTTCTATGCTTTTTTTGGCAAGAAAACACAATTACTACAACTCAAAACTGATAAAAGTAGCAATCTATTTGCACATTACAACATAAACCACTGCCTCAAATTCTGATTCTCCTATCAAAATTGTGATGTTAAAATTGATTCCATTTCTTTACAGTTTTTACATAATGAATTCAATAAACCAACCATAAAAGAAAAGAAAAATTGTCAATAAGTCATTACTTGTCATTGTGAAGCTTCTGTATATGAATCTGTAGCGCTAGTTGAACAGGTAAGATCCTCAGTGTCAGAACTTGAGATACCTGATGTACAAGCCCCAAGGCTTGAGGGAACAAGCTGCAAATTCGTTTCCAAGATTTTCTGAATCTGATACATTGTTGGCCTGGCATGTAATTCAGGATGAGCACAAATTACAGCAATGTGAACATATTGTTCCATTAATTCAGGTGCATCCAATTCAGGAATTTTTTCATCTATAACTTCCATTGCTTTCCCTTCCTTCACTAGTGACCAAGCCCAATCTGTCAAGAGAGAAACTTTCCCTTCATTGTTTTCGTATGCCTTCTTCCCACTCAGAAGCTCGAGAAGCACAACTCCGAAGCTATAAACATCACTCCATTCGGTTAATTTCCCATATAAAGCATATTCAGGAGCAACATAGCCTAGAGTTCCGGCTGCCCTAGTGCTTAAATGTGACATTCCTAGCAGATTGAACCTTGCCAGGCCGAAATCTGCTACCTTGGCTTCAAATGTGTCATCGAGTAATATATTGCTAGCCTTGATATCTCTATGTATGATTGCAGGATGAACTCCGTGGTGCAGATATGCCAACCCACGAGCCGTTCCTAGAGCTATCTTCCTGCGAATCGGCCAGCTTAGTTTCTCCTTTTCTGACCCAAATAGATGATCATACAGGCTCCCGTTATGCATCAGGTCACAGACGATGATTCGTTGGTGACCTTGTAGAGGAACTGTGGCGGTACAGTAGCCTCTCAAAGCAACGAGGTTGACATGTCGAACGCTTGCAATCACTTCCACTTCATGCGCAAAACTTGCATCGCAGGAAGCAGAACAGTTCTTGAACCGTTTGAATGCTACTTCTGATCCATCAAGAAGTCTTCCTTTGTAAACATTTCCATATCCTCCTTTTCCAATGATGTTTTTCCTGGAGAAATTCTCTGTAGCTGTCCCGATTTCATCCATTCTGAATTTGACTAAACTTGTACTTCGGATTCTTATTCCAATTTCCAAACTGATATCATCTTTATAATCAGGAATCTTCTTTTCCTTCTCCTTCACCTTCTCGGGTTTCTTGTGCAGCATCCAAAATACCCACACTGCAATAAATGCGCCCAAAATCCCGATAAGGCAACCCAAGAACACACCTGAAATCACAGACTTGTGCTTTTTTTCAGACACCAATTCTGCTACAGATAATTCGAGCTCGAATAAGCACTTTGCAGTTGCTAAATCTCTAGATCCAACTGGATTGCTGAAAGCAGCAGCATACATGAACAAATAGTTAACAGCATCCGATGAGACATTAGAATCAGGTAGATAGAGTTCCTCAAGTTTCGACAACTTTCGAATACAAGATTGACAAACATGGCTATTGTCCAAAGATTGGTTGCAAGCCATTTTCATTGCTTGCAATTGAGACCTTGGAATTAGTCTCTCAAACTCATCGCGACTTGTAACATTCATATAAGTCCCGGAAATCCATTCAGGATGATACCCACATGTATTCTGCACATCAAAATCCTGCAAGTAGACGCCAACAATGGTTCGATATGTTTCCCAACACTCGTGGACAGAATGAGCTGGAGGAACGAAGTAGCCATTGGTTCGAAGGTAGTCAGACCGGACAAACAGAATTCCTTTCTGAATGTATTGACATTGAGTCGGAACATCCATCAGAGCGCGCCTTGGACTTGATTCCTTAGCAAGTTCATACAAAATACCGAAGCTCAATGGGCAGGTTGATGGTTCAGTTAGGTTTGCATGAGGAATTTTTCGACAATCAACACTTAAAAAACACAACTTGAAAAGTACTAATACAAAAATTAACGCTAACTGAAAGAAAGTGAAAGAGAAGAGAGACATATGTCTAAGTTTAAAAGATTTTGAAAGGAATGAGATTAGTTTGTTGATCATTAGAATTGAAATCTCACAAGTACTTTAACCTTTGTATTGGCTTTGAAGAATGGCCGGTTTTGGCAGTTAATGAATTGGGCGGCAACTGGTTAAAAAGAGTAAGAATTAGTCTTAAAAATTAATTTTAATTAATACACTAAAAGAATCATGATTTGTCTGGATTCAGACTACTAATTAATCAAGTCACGAGAACTTCAATTCTGACTCTAATATATGGATTTATGGATAATTTGAGAAAGTAGGTTATAATATGTTTGATTTTGAATGAATCAAATAAGTTTTCAAGAGGGTCTATTGATTTTTGTTTAATGTTAATTAAATTAATTAATATAATATAATTTGCTGGTTCCTGGTTGTAAAGATTCGTTGAAATAATTAAACCTCTCTTTTGATAAATACAAAAATTAGGACCCAAAAAACAAAAAAAGTGAAAAGGCATATGCAGTCAATTTGACACCCAAATTTCACGATGGACAAAAGTCAATCCCCTTTTTAAGGATTTTTGAACTGTCAAAACCTTTGAACAAAAGAGCTCTCCCCTTTGACAGGAGTATGGATTGATTACTATATTCGACATATTTACGGTCAAAATACAATAATCGTGTTTAGCAAACTTCGGAACCAATTAATTAGAATTAATATTATTCTAAACGACCTAATTAAATAAGCAAACAAAATTTATCCTTTGCCCAGTTTATCCCGTAATTAATATAATTAGGAAATAAACCCTAAAAAGAAAGCTTTGCTAGAGGGTTTTTTTTTTTTTTTAGATTTCCCCAGAATTTGCTCGAATTTTCTGATTTTTCTTCGACAATTTTTCTATTCTTTATATCAATAGTTTTGTTAGGATTATTGATTTTCATTTACAAATTATTTGTTGTTTCTCTATATCGGATTCTCTTTATCTGTATTTATTGTTGGTGGTGATAGAAGCTATGCACAATTTGCAACTATTAATGTTGATGGATGACAATGATTTGAAGTTTGTTATTCTAATAACACCAGTTTCTAAGGAGGCGAATTAGTGTTGATTGCAAGATTATATTTCTGCATTAGGTTGCAGTGACAACAAAATTGAAGTATATTGAGTTAAAAATGATGAATTTTTTGCTGCAAAAAGATGATTCTGAGTATCTACTCCTGATTAGAGGTTAATATTGGCATCCTAACCATTAGGCTGTGAGTTTTCACGAATGATTAAGTTGGATTAAGCTTTTAAAGTTTAAATTTAATTTTATTAGAATTTATTGTTAATGTTTTATGGATGTGCTCACTACTCATCAAATAATTGTTTATCCATAGTTTTATGCTAAATCTATTTCGTTTTAGGTTTAATTTTTTGTAAACTGAACTGCGAATAAGAAAACTCATTTGTAAAAGCTTGTAATTTTCATGATTTAAGCAATTGAATTATATGTTCCTTAAAAAAAACAAAAAAAAAAAAAAAAAGGCCAATTAAGACCAAGAAGTGATTCAGAGGGGCATAAGAGGATGTTTCCACAATAAATATGACGCGACATGGCGAGTCAAACCTTGACAAGGTGAGATAAGAAATTGTCATATTCCTAAAATAAGTCTCTCACACCATGTGTGTTTTAAGCTAATAAAATTGTGACAATTCATATACTTACAAATAAAAATAATAATAATGTTAATTATTTTATTATTTAATTAGTTAATAGTTAATTATCTAAATAAAATTCTAGACCCTAAAACAAAAATTATAGAGCCTAAAATACAAATTTTAGACTCTACTTTATAAACCTTAAAATCTAAAATATAGTACGTGATATATGATTCTATTAGCTTGGTGCACAGATGACATTATGATATCGTGTCAAACTTATATTAAAATTTCCCGATACACCTAAAAGTATGATTTTTAGAGATTTGCCGAGTGAAAATAGACTTAAAGAGATATCTTGATCATAATTTTCACTATGCTATAAAGCTCACTTATTGACTTTGGTCCAAGAACAAAAGGCAACCAAAAAGGATTGCTTAGGGTATCATTACCTTGTAATTAGTTTTAATATTTCCAGCCTTTCATAACACTACTTAAAAAGTTAAACCAAGTAAAAAAAATGGTTAATTTAATAAGTTAAAAAATTTAACCCAACATTTTAACAATCACATTCTAAATTTTTAAATAAAAAAATGATTTACATATTATTAAGGGTAAAAATTATTAATAGTACGTGAACTTTAAACCTACTAGTAAACGATATATGAATTTTAAAATTGGACATAAAATACATAAACTTTAAACTCTACTAATATAAAAGTTAAAATGAAAGTTGATGATGAGTGAAAATATTACCAAGTAATTATGCAAGAATTCAGTAATTAATTTATTAAAATTTTATTAAGAATTGAGAAATCATGGCTAATAATGAGCTTTTCCAAGTCTGATGCCTGTTGCAGAGAGATTTCTTAGTTTGGGAAGTCTCAGAGTGAGGAAGCTAGAGAAGAGAAATTGTTGCGGGCTGCGGCATGGATGGGCCGAAGTTGGAAGAGAAGGGCGCGGCCCAAGAGGAGGAGGAGATATTTCTACTGTTGGAAATTCCATTTCTAACCTTAGCTTCTCAAGGAAGCTAATGAATTTTGTGGTTGTAGAATTTTAACCATTAGTTTAATATAGAACTTGTTTCAAGATCGATTAGATCTTACTTTTTAGGGATTATAAATACTTTACTATTTTGGGGGTTAGGAGGCATTGAATGCTCTCAACAACTTTTATTTTTGCATTAATTTTAGTTTTGAATTGTTGTTCATCTTGCAAGTTTTCTGGTTAGGAAATCTCGCTTTTATAGTTATCATGTGTTGCGAATAGGTTTCCTAGCAAGCTGAAGCCAGCTTAGGCTGGTGGTCTTGGGAAGTCTTTCTTTGTTTTTATTATGAATATCATTCTGAAATGATTGTGTAGTGATATGCTTAATTAATATGGAAAAGGGCCCTCTCATATTTCTTAGTATTCCTGATGAGACCGATAGAAGATTTAGGAGTATGGAAAATTACACACACACACACTCTTTCCATGAGACCGAGAGGAGATTAGGAGTGTGTTAAGGATTTCTACTTGATGTGGAATGCTTGCTGGTTTTAATGCATGATTTCCTATGTTAAGTGAGCTCGAAAGATAGGCTTAGTTGCGGGTCATAGATCAAAGTGAGGTCGAGAGATAAGCTTGGTGAATAGAGAGCAAGAAACCTTATATCTACGTTCCGTAACATATTCATAGTAAATTTTAGAGGAAGATATTCTGAGATTGCCTGTTTAGCTGGTGGAAGTCTGTGTTTTTATCATTATTGTTTTCTGTTTTAAGCAACCTTTATCACCTTGCCTTGCATGTTTTACATTCTTAGCTTTTATAAATTCCTAGTTCTAGTATTATTGGAAAACCTTTACATCTGGTGATTTATTAGGAATTTTTAGAGTTTTCCCTTATTCGCTGTAGATACGACACTGGTCTTGCCTAGTACTACAACTGACCTAGTATACTTGCTAGTGCATAATCTTAAGGCAACAAGTTTTTAGCGCCATTGTCGGGGAGTAACGGTTGAAAATTTTTAAAGATTTCTTGTAAATTTGTGTGTTTGATTTGGTGTTTTGTGTTTTGTGCAGGAATTCTCTATTTAAACAATCTCCTGGTGTATGCAAAGAGTAGGCATCCCTTTAATTCCTATAGATCTAGAGATCGAGAGGACTTGTAGGAGAAGAATTAGTGCTGCTAGAAGAGCTCACAGAAGACAGAGAATGGCTGAACAAAACCCACCACCTCCACCACCAGAAGGAGAGGGAGAGGTTCATCTTCCCCCTCCAAGGCAAAGACTCAAAGAATATTCGAGACCTATCACTGAGGGACACTTTTTTTGTATTGTGATACCTAATGAAGGGGACAATGTTTTTGAGATCAAAGCTTATATGATTCAAATGCTTCAAGCTACAGTTCAGTTTGGAGGATTGCCCGGAGAAGATCCAAATGCTCACATCCAAGATTTTGTGACTATGTGTAATACTTTCCGTACCAATCATGGAGTCTCAAATGATGTGATAAGATTGAAGCTTTTCCCTTTTTCACGTAGGGATAAGGCTAAAAGTTGGTTGAAAAACCTTCAACCAGGTTCAGTTACAACCTGGGATGAGATGGCACAAGTACTTTCCGTCCAGGCAGGCAATCAAGCTAAGGAACGAGGTTACTCATTTCCACCAGCAACATGATGAATCCTTGTCAGAAGCATGGGAGAGATACAAGGAACTCTTGAGAAAAGTACCAAACCATGGATTTCCCACGTGGATGCGAATTCAGAACTTTTACAATGGTTTGACCAACGCATACAAGATTTAAAATTGAATCCGCAGCAAATGGAGACCCAGAAGAACTTGCACCTGAAGAGCTTTATAAGCTGGTAGAAAGATTGGTCAATACCAGTTATAAATGGCACTCAGCATGTGAAGATCGAGAAAAGACGGCTGAATTAGATGTTGTTGCCAAGCTTTCCGACAAAGTAGACTTGATTCTTAAACAGTTGGCCAAACAGAATATCTCAACTATTTCAAGCTCAAAGCTTTCTTGTGAATTCTATGGTGGTGACCATAGAAGCATTGACTATGATATTTCACTTACTCAGGAGCAATGTGATTACATTGGAAACAATCAAAGGCAGAACAATCCATTTTCCAACACTTACAATCCAGGTTGGCACAATCATCCTAATTTTTCTTGGAATCAGCAACCTAGTCACAACCTCAAGCACCTTTCCAATAGACTCACAACAACTTCCAACCACATCAGTAACCTCATAATGTTTAACAAGCTGCACCGTCTTATACCTCTAAGAAGTCCGAGGTTGAGGAGATGAAGGAAATGATGTCTTAATTCATGAAGCAGACTCAAGCCTACATGAAGAATATGGAGACTTAGCTTTAGCAACTTACAAATATTGTCACTCCAAAAAATAAGGGAGTCATTCCGAGCAACACCGAACCTAATCCAAGAGAAGAATGTAAAGCTATCACCCTTCAGAGTGGTAAGAATGTTGAGCAACCTCATAAGATGAGTATATTTGATGAGAAGAAAGATTCAAAAGAGAAGACTGCTAAGGAGAACGAGCAACCTGAGAATGCGCAAGTCACGCAACCTCAGACTGCCCAGAGCATTGAGTAACCTGCCAATGCAGTTAAGCAACCTCAAGCTCAACCAAAGACTGCCCAACCAGATCAGAGTCAAGCAATATCATATCTTATTCAAAGCACTTCTGTTCAAGATAGGCAACCTGTACCTGCTTATTAACCAAGGATTCCTTATCCACAAAGAGCCAAACAACATGACATGGCCAAGCAATTTGACAAGTTCTTAGAAGTCTTCAAGAAGCTTCACATCAACATACCCTTTACGGAAGCACTCGCACAAATGCCTCTGTATGTGAGATTTTTGAAAGAACTTCTGGCCAATAAAAAGAAATTAGAGAATGTAGCAATGGTTCAACTCAACAGAGATTGCTCATCAATCCTTCAGAGCAAGAAACCTTTGCCAACCAAGATCAAAGACCCAGGGAGTTTTTCTATACCCTGCTCTATAGGCAATCTTAATATTGAAAATGCACTGTGTGATCTAAAAGCAAGTATCAATCTTATGCCATACTACATTTACAAACAATTAGGATTAGGAAAACCTCAACCTACTAGAGTTTCTATACAACTTGCTGATAGAACTATAAGGTACCCTAGGGGAATAATTGAGGATGTCTTAATCAAGGTAGGAAAATTTATACTACCTGTTGATTTCATTGTGATGGATATGGATAAAGACTTGCATGTTCCTATTATTTTAGGAAGACCTTTCTTATCAACAGGCCATGCATTAATTGATGTTCATAATGGTCAGTTAATCTTGAAAATTCATGATGAGGAAGTCATCTTTAAAATGAATGAAGCTGTGAAATATCTTCCTGCTTGTGATGACTACTGTTATTTCATTGATGCTACTGATGTGAATTTAAACCCATTTTTCATGCTGGAATTTGAGGAAGCAGACTTTGAAAATGAAGAAGAAGACATGGAAAAGCAAATTGAAGCTGAAATTGGATGTCCAGCAATCTCAGGAAGCAGGCAATTTATTAAACCTTTAAACTATACACCTACATTGCATTCCAAACCTTCCATTGAAGAACCTCCTACTTTAGAGCTGAAACCATTACCTTCCCACCTAGAATATGCATTCCTGATCCTCTAAGCAACCTTCCTGTAATTATATCTTCCAAACTTACCCAAAAGCAGAAAGCCCAATTACTTTATGTGTTGAGAAAGAACAAGGAGGCGATGGCCTGGACAGTCTCAGATATTAAAGGAATTAGTCCTTCTGTTTGTGTCCACCATATTCTAATGGAGGAAGATCATAAGCCTGTGATACAACCTCAGATATTCTAATGGAGGAAGATCATAAGCCTGTGATACAACCTCAGATATTCTAATGGAGGCGATGGCCTGGACAATCTCAGATATTAAAGGAATTAGTCCTTCTGTTTGTGTCCACCATATTCTAATGGAGGAAGATCATAAGCCTGTGATACAACCTCAGAGGAGACCAAATCCCAACATGAAAGAAGTTGTGAAGAAGGAGGTTATTAAGCTACTTGATGCTGTTATTATCTACCCCATTTTCGATTCAGTATGGACCAGTCCTGTTCAGGTAGTGCCCAAGAAAGGTGGGATTACGGTCATTCAAAATGAGCACAATGAACTTATTCCCACCAGAACAGTAACCAGATGGAGAGTTTACATTGATTACCGAAAGCTTAATGATGCTACAAGAAAAGATCATTTTCCTCTGCCATTCATTGATCAACTACTAGAGAGACTTTCTGTCTATGCATTCTATTGTTTCCTTGATGGCTATTCAGGGTACAATCAAATTCCCATTCATCCACAAGATCAAGAGAAGATAACCTTTACCTGTCCATATGGCACCTATGCTTATAGAAAGATGCCATTTGGATTGTGTAATGCTCCAGCAACTTTCTAGAGATGCATGATGGCAATTTTCCATGATATGGCTGAAAAGACTGTAGAAATTTTTATGGATGATTTCTCGATATATGGCAAGACTTTCCAATCCTGTCTCAATAATCTTGAAGCTGTCTTAACCAGATGCACAGAGACTAATCTTATCTTGAATTGGGAAAAATGCCACTTCATGGTTGATGAAGGAATTGTCCTTGGTCACAAGATTTCTTCAAAGGGCATGGAAGTTGACAAAGCAAAGGTAGAAGTCATAAAAAAGCTAGCTGCTCCTACGTTTGTTAAAGAAGTCCGAAGTTTTCTTGGTCACGCTGGATTCTATAAAAGGTTTATAAAAGACTTTTCTCAGATTGCTCGGCCACTTACAGTGCTCTTACACAAGGATGTCCAATTCTGCTTTGATGAAGATTGTGAGAAAGCATTTGAAACTCTAAAAGCAAGATTGGTGAATGCCCCAATTCTGATTGCTCCTAATTGGAACCTTCCATTTGAACGCATGCATGATGCAAGTGATACTTGCATTGGAGCTGTGCTAGGACAAAGGATAGTCAAGCATTTTCGTCTAATATACTATGCAAGCAAAACATTGACAGAGACTTAACAGAACTACACTACCATAGAAAAAGAATTGCTTACTATTGTATATGCTTTTGACAAATTTCGATCTTATTTGGTTCTATCCAAGATTACTGTTTTTACTGATCATGCTACATTGAAGAACTTATTGGCGAAAAAGGATGCGAAATCTCGTCTTATACGATGGCTCTTGCTTCTTCGAGAATTTGACCTCGAGATCAGAGATAAGAAAGGTTCAGAGAATGTAGCTGCGGACCACCTATCCAGAATTCCACTAAGCAACCTTATTAAGCAATCTGAGATTGTTGACTCTTTTCCTGACGAGCAACTATATGCGGTACATTCTATACCTTGGTTTGCTGATATTGCAAATTATTTAGCTTGTATTATTATGCCTCGTTCTCAGTCTTCCCAACGAAGAAGAAATTCCTTTCTGATTTAAAATATTATTTTTGGGAGGAACCATTTTTGTTTAAGTTATGTGCAGATCAGATTATCAGAAGGTGTGCTTCGCAAGAAGAAGTTCAACCAATCTTGTCAATGTGTCACACTCAGGAAGCTGGAGGTCATTTTGGTGCAAATCGAACAGCTTCAAAGGTTTTGGAGTGTGGATTCTTCTGGCCCACAATTTTAAGGACTCTCACAGGTTTGTCTTAAAATGTAATGAATGCCAAAAAACAGGTAACATATCTGCCAAGAATGCTATGCCTTTACATAATATCATTGTTTGTGAAATTTTTGATGTATGGGGTATTGACTTTATGGGACCTTTTCCAAGTTCACATAGTAATAAATATATTCTGGTCGCTGTGGATTATGTGAGTAAGTGAGTGGAAGCCATTGCAAGTCCTACTAATGATGCTCGAGTTGTGGTAAGATTTTTGAAGAAATTGTTTACAATATTTGGAGTTCCTAGAGCAATAATCAGTGATCAAAGTACTCATTTATGTAACAATCAATTTGAAAGGCTTTTTGCTAAATATGGAGTTACTCATAAAATTGCTACACCTTATCACCCATAAACCAGTGGGCAAGTCGAGATTTCTAATAGAGAGATCAAGCGAATTCTTGAGAAAACTGTTAGCAATTGTAGGAGAGACTGCTCAAGAAAGCTTGATAATGCTCTTTAGACATATCGTACAGCCTTCAAGACACCCATCAGGATGTCACCTTTTAGATTGCTTTATGGAAAAGCTTGTCATTTACCTATTGAATTGGAATTTAAGGCTTTATGGGCTCTTACATATTTGAATTTCGACAGGAACATGGTTGGAGAGAAAAGGAAACTGTAACTTAATGAGCTAGAAGAGTTCAGATTATTCAGTTATGAAAATGCCATCAATTATAAAGAGAATATCAAGAAATGGCATGACAAGAAAATTCAAGCGAAGACTTTCTACAATGGTCAGAAAGTCTTGTTGTACAATTCAAAGCTAAGACTCTTCCCAGGAAAGCTTAGATCGAGATGGACTGGATCCTACACAGTAAACCAAGTCTTTCCACGTGGGGCAATTGAGATAGTGAATCAGAATGGCGAAATTTTTAAAGTCAATGGTCAGAGATTAAAGCCTTATCTTATAAAAGAATCATCTGAGGTTGCTGGAAGTCTCTAGTACCTTGAACCTCCTTAAGCAACCATAGATTGCTTAGTGTCTTCTTCAAACATTAATTGAAGCAATTTTGTTCGAAAAACAAAAAAATCCTTAACCCCTCCATTATCTAAAAATTTTAATTTTTGACTTTCACGTTTCCTTCTTCTCTCTCTTCTTGTCAGTTTATTTTTAATTTTAAAATTGGTAACTGCTTTCCCTAATATTTTTAAGGATTTTTCTTTTCTCTCTTTTCATTCACCGGTTTACAATTCCTTTTGTTTTTTCTTATCTTTCTTGAAAATTTTCGCCGCCTCTAACCTTTAATTGTTTGCTGAGATTCTTATCATGGCTAGGGAAAAGAAAAGTGCAAAGAGACCTCCCAGTTCTTCCCGCCCAAAACCGTCTTCATCGTTTATCGACGTTCCAGCTTCTGGCTCTGAAGCGAGTACTGACTCTAGCCAAGATGAAAGCCTTTGACCCCAAGGAAACTGAGAAATATGAACAATTTAATAGTCTCCCCCTTGCCTCCTCAAGAACTTTCAACTGGAATGTTTTGGCCACCCTGGACCTCAGTGACAAAATCCGCCAATTATTGCAGAATAGGGGTTTCGAATTCTATGCTCAAATCGATGAACTAGCCTATAGAGAATTGACGCTAGAGTTTATCAGTAGTTTCACTAATAATCACGAGATAACAGAGATTGATGACCAGCGAAAATATAGTTTCAGGGTGAAGGGGAAGAGAAAAACATGTTCATTGATTGACTTGAATCAGTATCTAGGGGTGGCAGGCACAGCCTTTTTGGAGTCCGAAGAATTTACTCAAGCATACACAGACTTTGCCCCAGAATTCAACCCTACTCTTTTTGGAAGGAGATAACTGGCCGGGATGAATACTCTTCAACCAGCTCCTCTGCCACGTACATCAGAAAATATAGCCATAAAATTCTCCAAAAGTTCGTAGCAAGCTGTGTTTTTGGAAGGAACAATCAGTCACATGTTCCAAACCAGGATCTCTTTGCCCTCTGGTGTATGATAGAGGGAAAAAGAATGAATATTGGAGCATGGTTTGCCAATTACATGGAAAGCAGTAAACCTCAAGGGAAAATTCTATGTGGTTCTTATGTGACAAGGATTGCCAAGGCATGTTTGGCTGAGTTTTCTAAAAAAGGGCTTACTCTGGAATGTCATCCAACTCCCCTTGAATTTGTGAATCTTAACCAGATGGGAGTGTGCAAGAAAGTCTCGGGTAAATGGATGCTGTGGGATGAAGCCATTCAACTGGAAAAATAGCATGCTATAAAAACAGCTTCCAAGCAAACTTCAAAGACCCCAGCAAAGAGAAAGAGACCTGCTACCCACTCATCCATATCGTCCCAACCTCATATTATTGAAGACCTCACTTTAAATGAGTAGGAAATGTTGAAGCACTTCGAGAGGGTTTCAAAGATGACAATGGCAGAGATGGTGAATCTTATCAACCGTCTTTGGGCTAGACAAATTGAAGACAGGGCCAAGATTGCTATTTTGGAGAATAAAATTGCTCAATTGGAAGCTAAGCTGGAAAAGCAACAAGATAGTTCTGACACCATTAAGGAGGTGCAGAATAAGCAAGTGAAAGTTGGTCAGCCCAAAAAGGTTGAAAAGATTCTGCTGGAGATTCCAGAGGAAGAAGATGAAGAAGATTTTGCAGAAGAGGAACTCAAAGATGCACCTAAAGATGAAGAAAAGGAGCAAATCTCCTCAAAACCTGATGCGTGATAGTTTTCCCTCTCCTCCTCTAACCAACTCTGGTATGTATCTTTCAAACGATTGCTTCACCATTTTTCTATTGCTATGACAGAGGTGGTTGTCTTTTAGCCCTGCTTTTATTTCTTAAATTGCTTGAATTAGATGCTTTGAGGACAAAGCATGATTTCAATGTAGGGGAGAAAATACTGCCTATTGGAATTATTATTGAAAATGCTGATAATTCTTGAGATTGCCTGATTGATGGATTGAATTGCTTGGTAATTAATGAAATGCTGATTAAGAATCCCTACTTGAGCATATGCTGTTTTAAGTAATCTTAAGTTTTCTGTGTTGATTTTGTGAATGTTGGAGAGGAACATGGTTGGAGAGAAAAGGAAACTGTAACTTAATGAGCTAGAAGAGTTCAGATTATTCAGTTATGAAAATGCCATCAATTATAAAGAGAATATCAAGAAATGGCATGACAAGAAAATTCAAGCGAAGACTTTCTACAATGGTCAGAAAGTCTTGTTGTACAATTCAAAGCTAAGACTCTTCCCAGGAAAGCTTAGATCGAGATGGACTGGATCCTACACAGTAAACCAAGTCTTTCCACGTGGGGCAATTGAGATAGTGAATCAGAATGGCGAAATTTTTAAAGTCAATGGTCAGAGATTAAAGCCTTATCTTATAAAAGAATCATCTGAGGTTGCTGGAAGTCTCTAGTACCTTGAACCTCCTTAAGCAACCATAGATTGCTTAGTGTCTTCTTCAAACATTAATTGAAGCAATTTTGTTCGAAAAACAAAAAAATCCTTAACCCCTCCATTATCTAAAAATTTTAATTTTTGACTTTCACGTTTCCTTCTTCTCTCTCTTCTTGTCAGTTTATTTTTAATTTTAAAATTGGTAACTGCTTTCCCTAATATTTTTAAGGATTTTTCTTTTCTCTCTTTTCATTCACCGGTTTACAATTCCTTTTGTTTTTTCTTATCTTTCTTGAAAATTTTCGCCGCCTCTAACCTTTAATTGTTTGCTGAGATTCTTATCATGGCTAGGGAAAAGAAAAGTGCAAAGAGACCTCCCAGTTCTTCCCGCCCAAAACCGTCTTCATCGTTTATCGACGTTCCAGCTTCTGGCTCTGAAGCGAGTACTGACTCTAGCCAAGATGAAAGCCTTTGACCCCAAGGAAACTGAGAAATATGAACAATTTAATAGTCTCCCCCTTGCCTCCTCAAGAACTTTCAACTGGAATGTTTTGGCCACCCTGGACCTCAGTGACAAAATCCGCCAATTATTGCAGAATAGGGGTTTCGAATTCTATGCTCAAATCGATGAACTAGCCTATAGAGAATTGACGCTAGAGTTTATCAGTAGTTTCACTAATAATCACGAGATAACAGAGATTGATGACCAGCGAAAATATAGTTTCAGGGTGAAGGGGAAGAGAAAAACATGTTCATTGATTGACTTGAATCAGTATCTAGGGGTGGCAGGCACAGCCTTTTTGGAGTCCGAAGAATTTACTCAAGCATACACAGACTTTGCCCCAGAATTCAACCCTACTCTTTTTGGAAGGAGATAACTGGCCGGGATGAATACTCTTCAACCAGCTCCTCTGCCACGTACATCAGAAAATATAGCCATAAAATTCTCCAAAAGTTCGTAGCAAGCTGTGTTTTTGGAAGGAACAATCAGTCACATGTTCCAAACCAGGATCTCTTTGCCCTCTGGTGTATGATAGAGGGAAAAAGAATGAATATTGGAGCATGGTTTGCCAATTACATGGAAAGCAGTAAACCTCAAGGGAAAATTCTATGTGGTTCTTATGTGACAAGGATTGCCAAGGCATGTTTGGCTGAGTTTTCTAAAAAAGGGCTTACTCTGGAATGTCATCCAACTCCCCTTGAATTTGTGAATCTTAACCAGATGGGAGTGTGCAAGAAAGTCTCGGGTAAATGGATGCTGTGGGATGAAGCCATTCAACTGGAAAAATAGCATGCTATAAAAACAGCTTCCAAGCAAACTTCAAAGACCCCAGCAAAGAGAAAGAGACCTGCTACCCACTCATCCATATCGTCCCAACCTCATATTATTGAAGACCTCACTTTAAATGAGTAGGAAATGTTGAAGCACTTCGAGAGGGTTTCAAAGATGACAATGGCAGAGATGGTGAATCTTATCAACCGTCTTTGGGCTAGACAAATTGAAGACAGGGCCAAGATTGCTATTTTGGAGAATAAAATTGCTCAATTGGAAGCTAAGCTGGAAAAGCAACAAGATAGTTCTGACACCATTAAGGAGGTGCAGAATAAGCAAGTGAAAGTTGGTCAGCCCAAAAAGGTTGAAAAGATTCTGCTGGAGATTCCAGAGGAAGAAGATGAAGAAGATTTTGCAGAAGAGGAACTCAAAGATGCACCTAAAGATGAAGAAAAGGAGCAAATCTCCTCAAAACCTGATGCGTGATAGTTTTCCCTCTCCTCCTCTAACCAACTCTGGTATGTATCTTTCAAACGATTGCTTCACCATTTTTCTATTGCTATGACAGAGGTGGTTGTCTTTTAGCCCTGCTTTTATTTCTTAAATTGCTTGAATTAGATGCTTTGAGGACAAAGCATGATTTCAATGTAGGGGAGAAAATACTGCCTATTGGAATTATTATTGAAAATGCTGATAATTCTTGAGATTGCCTGATTGATGGATTGAATTGCTTGGTAATTAATGAAATGCTGATTAAGAATCCCTACTTGAGCATATGCTGTTTTAAGTAATCTTAAGTTTTCTGTGTTGATTTTGTGAATGTTGTGTTAATTTTTTTTAGTTTAGTAAAATTTCGTAAAAACTTGTCAAAAAATTTTTCTTCGAATTTCCTGTGTTTCATTGAATTGTGGCAGCCAATGAGATTTTCTGAACCTAAGGATGCTGGAAGTCTGTATAAAACACTTAAAGTTTGATTGCCTGTTGATTGGAAAAGACTTTAAGTAATGCTGGTTTTGGTTGATTAAGCAGCCTAGGGCTATGAGACCTTAAAATTTATGTCACCGTGATAGCTTGAATTAGGCCAATTGCATTGACCCTATATTTCTCTGTGAGGTTTTTGAGCCTGTTTTCCTTGATAATCAATATGAATTTTTTTTCTAAATTCCTTGCGGAGTGGGCATCAATATTTAGTTTTAAGCTAGAACTTGGTGGACTGTCTCTGTCAAGACCACAAGGTTTTTCGCATGCATAAAATGATAAAGGCAATTGTTTTTTGCCTTTTTTGTTTTTAATCCCAAAAAGTCTCCCCAACAGTTTTCGTCCAATTTTTTTTAAGCCCTTTGAGCCTTTAGGCCTGTTATTTTTGTTCAGCCCATTATGTGTTTTTCCTTAACCAATTCACAATATGTTGTCCAAAAATACCTCAGGAATACCATAGCATTAAGTTTAATTGTTTATGAATAGCAAACAGTCTAAATTGATTGAAATCGTGCAATCTGCTCTTCTGGAAATTTTCATTATATCCAAAATAAGTGTTCTTATGAAAGCCCCTTTTAAGAAGTTATGGCTTGCAATTACTTCTCAAATTTTTGTCAAAACGCAGTCAGAATTCTCACCCTCCTCTAAGACTGCTTAAAGTTAAAGTTTTGAGCAAGCTCAATATCATCTCATATCATATCATCATTGCTTGCCTTTATTGTTTCTTTGCAAATTAAAAAAAAAAAAAAGAAAAGAAGAAGAAAAACAATAGCAAATTCAAAAATCTTTTCAAGTTGTATGCAATTTCTGAAAAAGCTTGCTTAATCTTTTAGCTCATAAGAATGCATTTAAATTCTTGAGTATTCTTGTTCCTGATCTGTTTAAGGTTGCATGAGTTCTTTTGATATGGATTGCTTGTTGTTTTGTTATGCTGTAATTCTATTGGTATTCCTCTAACCTAAAAAGCCTGTTCAACACACCCCTAACCTAAGCCTTATGGTACAACCCTTGTATAAGACCTTTTGATTATGCATGTGTTAGCTTGAGTGGTGGCAATAGGCTGTTTGCTAAGCTTTTGGTTTAAGACTGTTATGTATTGCTGCTGAGAGTTCTTATAAATTCGCCCAAAAAGAACTTGAGAGTGAGTGAACTCTTTTAGAGGGCAATTTAGGTCTAATTTCTTGCTAGCCCACTGAAATTTAAGGTTTGGTCTCACTGCTTTAGGATGTTTCTGAATCTGAGTCAGGTTTCTTGAGAATGCTCTTATTAATTTGGTAATCTTAATTTTCATGTTTTACATGGAAGTCTTGCTGTTTAAAGGTGATGAATTGATCAATGGTTGCTGCTCAAGTTAAGTTAAGAAAAATTTTCGAAAGTGTTTAAGTGTGTTTTCCAATTAAGTTTTTCTTTCTTTTATTCTTCATAAAACTTTTCTTTTTTTGTTGTATCCTGAGATTGCTTGAGGACAAGCAATGTTCAAGTGTGGGGGTTCTTGATGAGTGAAAATATTACCAAGTAATTATGTAAGAATTTAGCAATTAATTGATTAAAATTTTATTAAGAATTGAGAAATCATGGCTAATAGTGAGCTTTTCTAGGTCTGATGCCTGTTACAGAGAGATTTCTTAGTTTAGGAAGTCTCAGAGTGAGGAAGCTGGAGAAGAGAAATTATTGTGGGCTGCGGCATGGATGGGCCGGAGTTGGAAGAGAAGGGCACGGCCCAAGAGGAGGAGGAGATATTTCTGCTGTTGGAAATTCCATTTCTAACCTTAGCTTCTCAAGGAAGCTAATGAATTTTGTGGTTGTAGAATTTTAACCATTAGTTTAATATGGAACTTGTTTCAAGGTTGATTAGATCTTACTTTTTAAGGACTATAAATACTTTACTATTTTAGGGGTTAGGAGGCATTGAATGCTCTCAACAACTTTTATTTTTGCATTAATTTTAGTTTTGAATTGTTGTTCTTCTTGTAAGTTTTCTGGTTAGGAAATCTCGTTTTTATAGTTATCATGTGTTGCGAGTAGGTTTCCTAGTAGGCTGAAGCTAGCTTAGGCTAGTGGTCTTAGGAAGTCTTTCTTTGTTTTTATTATGAATATCATTCTGAGATGATTGTGTGGTGATATGCTTAATTAATATGGGAAAGGGCCCTCTCATATTTCTTAGTATTCCTGATGAGACCGAGAGGAGATTTAGGAGTATGGAAAATCACACACACACACACACTTTCCATGAGACCGAGAGGAGATTGGGGCTATGCTAACGGTTTCTACTTGATGTGCAATACTTGCTGGTTTTAATACATGATTTCTTATTCTAAGTGAGCTCGAGAGATAGGCTTAGTTGCGGGTCATAGATCCAAGTGAGGTCGAGAGATAAGCTTGGTGAATAGAGAGCAAGAAACCTTAGATCTACGTTCCGTAACATATTCATAGTAAATTTCAGAGGAAGATATTTTGAGATTGCCTGTTTAGCTAGTGGAAGTCTGTGTTTTTATCATTATTGTTTTCTGTTTTGAGCAACCTTTATCACCTTGCCTTGCATGTTTTACGTTCTTAGCTTTTATAAATTCCTAGTTCTAATATTATTGGAAAACCTTTACATCTGGTGATTTATTAGGAATTTTTAGAGTTTTCCCTTATTCCCTGTGCATACGACACTTGTCTTGCCTAGTACTACAACTGACTTAGTATACTTGCTAGTGCATAATCTTAAGGCAACAGTTGATCACTGAAAAATATCTATAACTGTGTGAATAACTGATTAAAAATGACATATAAGCCCTTTTAACATTTTTTTCTCATTATACTTGTTTGTTTTTTCTTTTCCATGTGTTGCCTTCTACTCCGATTTTTTATTTCCAAATGGAATTTTCACCCACTCTTTCTCTTCATCTTCCTTTCCAGAACTCATAATTTTTATGTTAGAGGTAAAATCACAAATCAAAAATTGTTCATCATAGTATTATATAGATCTGCATCATGGAATTAGCTGCAAAAGCACCATAGCCATAGCATAATCAAAAGCAAAGAAATATTGGAAGCAGTTATATGGTGCTTCAACCTCTCAACAATAGTAGTGAAAATGCGATAGGAAAGGCTGTATAGAGACCTCCATTGGGCATCGTAAAGAAGGGCTTCCAAAGACCAAATGTGTTTGGTAGAGAGAGCATGGAAGGTAGGGATGGAGTAAGATTCGTTATCAAGAAGGGTAGAATTGTAGGAGCAAGTCGGAGGTGCATCGATGGGATTGCTAGTATAGTGGTGTTGGTAGAATTCTGCTGGTAGGGTTTGGAGGAAGGAAGGAAGGAAGGAAAGGAGAGAAGCAAGTGAAAAAAGAGGAGAGGAGAAAAGAAGGAAGAGGTAAGAAGAGAGGAAGGGGAAGTACAAGAAAGAGAAGGAGAGGAAACAAATGAAGACGAGGGAGATGAAAGAGTGGGTCTAAGAAACTATGAAGGTGAAGCAGATTAGATAGCATTAATAGGAATGATTCATCCATGAATTTTGATACTAATTTGAATTTGAAGCACACAAAATTCAAGATTAAATGTAAAAGTTGCTTTTTTGATCTTGATGAGGAAGCAGTAACAAAGATAATTTGTTAGAGAGTAAGAGCATCTTTGGTGGATTAACCATTAACTTCGCTACATCATCGACACATCATCCAACACAATAAAGTCAACTCTATTAAACTTTTTTTCTACAACTATTAAACTCTACAACAACTTATTATGGGACCCACTATCAAATCACACTTTATTCTATACTACTGTTTTTATTTAATTCTTCAACAATATATATATATATATATATATATAAAATTTTAGCAAATAATTAATCTAGTCAAATACTTCAAATATTTATTTTAAATTTTTAATAATTAATATTTATTAAGTAATATTAATGTAAAATGCAAAAAAATATGAGATAAAATTAAATAACAAACATCCATAACACAATTATAGTTTACCAAAAACATCTTAATTTTTAAAAAATAATCATGAACACTAATCTTCAAATTCAATCTCATTAAAATGTTTCCAAATATGTTTGACCAAGTTAGATTGAAGTTGATGATTAACTTCTTGGTCACGTATTCGTTTGAAGATAACGTTGAAATTCCTGGACATGACCTCAATTAACTATAATAGGAGGCTCTCCTTCATCCTCCCAATCAGTTATGACATCGTTTTCATCTTCAATAATCATATTATGTAATATGATACATGCATACATTATATCACTCAACTTCTCCCGATAGCATAAGCGTGCTGGCCACCGTACTATTACCCATCGAGACTGTAACACACCAAATGCTCGTTCAACATTCTTTCGCGCAGCCTCTTGCATCTCTTTGAACTTCTTTCTTTTTTCATCTTTCTGATATGAAAAACTTTTAACAAGTGTTGCCCACTACAGATATATTCCATTAGCCAAATAATATCCATTTGTGTAACTATTGCACTTCACCGTGAATTGGACGTTTGGTCCACTTTCTTGCAAGAAATCATTAAATAAGAGAGATTCATTAAGCACATTGATGTCTTGTTTGACTCCACAACTCCAAAGAATACATAGCAAATCCATAAATCTGTTGAAGCAACTGTTTCTAGCATTATTGTTGGAGCCCCTTGATCACCTCGAGTAAACTGACCTTTCCATGCAACCGGACAATTTTTCCATTGCCAGTGCATGTAATTAATGCTGCCAAGCATACCAGGAAAACCATGTGGCTCAGCATGCATTTTAAGTAGTCTCTCAATATCTTCATTTTTAGGTTTTCGAAGATACTTTGGTGTAAAAATTTCAATAACGCAGCGACAAAAATTTTTCAAACACTGAACAGAGGTAGATTCTCCAATCTCTATGTACTCATCATATTGGTCAGCTAGCCCTCCATATGCTAACTATCGGATAGCTACATTGCATTTTTAAAGCGGAGAAAGTCCCTTTTTTCCAGCTGCATCGAACCTCTGTGTGAAATAATATGAATGATTTGTTAGAGCTTAGACAATTAGCATGAATAACTCCTTTTTCATCCTATATCTTTGACGAAACTAATCTATTGGATATACCGGTGCATTAGAAAAATAATGGTTGAGAACTCGATCATGTGCTTCTTCACGATTTCGGTTGATATCCCTTCGAGTTCTCCTTCGATTATTTGTTCCCTTCTCCAAATATGACAATATCATAAGATTGATGCGTGTTGAGCACACCAAAACTAATCATTTTCTTACTCAAACTACGACTGATTTGTAGATAGCAGTAAGCAGGGTCGAACCTATAGAAATTAGTTGGTTATTTCTTTTAAATAAAAAGAAGAGAAAATAAGATGAGGTTTTTGTGAAGAATATAACTAAACTATTAAAATAAATAAAAAGAGATTAAAATTTAACAAAACAAAAGGAGAAAGATATACAGCTAAGGAGATATTCAAGTCTTGGAATTAATTATTGATCACAAAAGATAGTTTCAAATCTTATTAAGTAAATTGGTTATAGTTATTGATAAGATCTAATAACCTATCTCTCCTTGCCGAATAGATAATCAAAAGAAGCTCATTAATTATCTCTAATAAAATAAATAGTCCCAAACAAACTTTGGAATTTAACTCATTGGATTGCATTAACAAACTAGAGAGGCCAATTCAACTCAACAATCGCACAAACAGAATTATTTAAAGAAGATTATTTAAATTCACAACATAGAATCAAAATCTTATCCAAAATTAATTATGTTATTTGCCACTAGCATTAAATAGTTTAAATAATTACGGATGAATAACTAAATAAGTATATCGATTGCATTACAGATTTGATTATGTATTCAATTTGAATAAAAACAGAAAATAAATAAATACTTGAAAGAAATGAAATAGATTAAGATCAAAATAATCTCATAATTGAGGTTCCAATACTGAAAATTCCTTAGCTAGAAGAGAAAATTATCTCTCCATGAGAGAAAGAAAACAAAACTAAAACTATCACCATCCCTAAGATGAAGAAGAAGACTCCCCTTACAGAATTTGGAAAGGAGAAAAAAAACAAAATCCTAAGTAGAAAACAACTCTAATTAGGAAAATTAGAAAATATCCTAAATAGAATTAATACAATTAAATAAAATCGTAACATATCCTAAACAAACTATAAGCTGATACAAATAAAATAAGACTAATTAGAAAGTCTTTTAATACCATAAAATAACTTCAAATTCATAACTCCCTTAAGCCATACTCTTGGTTTATGTAAAAACAACTTGTTAGTCAACTTTTCAGCATAAAAAACACACCACAAGCCATGCTCATGGGTTATGACTCCGTAACTCTCCCTCTTTTGCACTTCAAGCTTTAAAATCAACACTTTAAGCTCAATTTTAGCTTCAAGGCCCCTAGCATGAATAATAATACAAAGTGTCATAAATCTGCCTAAGTTAAATCAAAATATATTAATTAAAACTCACAAACAAAGGCAAATTAAGTGCATAAAATGCACTTATCTTCTCGTCTGCATTATCTTCAAATTCATCAATAATTTTTTCCCCGATTTTGATAATAAGATCGACTGGATTCATTCAAGTGAATAAAGTAAGGTTTCTTTGAGAAATATTTTAGTAGTTGAAGTTGTAACCCTTTAGTTGAATGAAGAGTTTTTATATAGTGATATGGCAACGACTAATTTGCAACGGCTAGTTTTGCATTTGATATCTGATATGAATTTTCAAAATTTCAATTGTTTTTTTCAAGTCTTCAATTACATCTGTTTTTTTTTTCCTTGTTGCTCTCGCTCAACCAAATATTCTTACAATTCTATTATTTCAATATTGGACTTCCTTTTTTTCTTAGCCTTTGCAGCTTTTTATCCAATAGGATGGATTTCACAGTCATCTGCTCTAGTATTTTTTTCTCCATTTGATGAGGAAGAGTAAGCACCATTTTCATTGATTCGGGTCTTCTTGGATGGCTGGTGAATAGAATAGTTGGTCTTCTTTTTTTGTTGCTTGTAAAGTAAGCAAGCACGTTCCTTCAATTGATCATTGCTCCAACCACTATTACGTTCTGCAACCAACTTATTATAGATTTGATTGAATTCATTAATAAATGGAAGCATCCAAAACCAATGGGTATTGATGCTAGAAGCCTTTCATTTTCGGACTGAATTTGACATTTCCATTGAAGTAATTCGCGATTCGCTACCAAAATGCATTTGATTTTTGGTTGTTTCCAACAATGCTACAGCTTGATATAATGAGCTAAAAACTGACAAGCAATTTTTCATTTTCATTGCTCCAAGGCAAACATTTTTCTTTACTATTATCCTCAAGCTCAATAATATCATTATTGGCTGTGTAGAACCAGAAGCATTCTGTGTTGTTGCTTCATGGCCAATAGTTGATGATCTCTCCAAGTTTGCTTACTCATCCGAAGGGTTGGAGAATGCACAAGAGGAGCCAAAGTTTATAACTGGCTCTGAACGAATTAAAATACCTCGGTCCTGGCACTAGAAAATATGGATATTGAAAATCTGTTTGATTTCCTAAATTTTGTTAAGGTTGAAGTTAATAAAATTTGGAAAATTGAAAGAATGTTGGAAATTTGGATTTTGATAATTTGGAGAAATTTGTGAATTATTGGTATTTTTGCTAAAATTTAAAGGAAGTTGAATATTTGGATTTTGATAATTTGGAGGAATTTGAGAATTATTGGTATTTTGCCCAAAAAATGAATATTCAAAATTTGGGTTTGGAATTGGCTTTGAGAGGATGAATTTTTTTTTTTCCATTGTAGAAAATTTAAAATGAAGAAGATTGATGGAGAAGAATGAGAAATAATTTGAGAATTTGCTGGGAGAGTATGTGGTATTTATAGAGTAAAATGAGTGTTAATTAAAAAATTTTAATTTTTTTTTCCGTTGAACACCAACGGCTATGTTGTCTTTGTCCACATATCAATTACTTAAGGTTAATTAAAGTAAAAAAATTGATTACTTTTAGTAGCCAAAAGCTAATATTGAGAGTGTTGGTACAAACCAACCCGTTCAATATATGTAATTCTAATTAACCTTTTCATAGTGGAGAGGTTAATAAGAAAGGAGGTTAATAAGTGGGTAACAATCCCCCACTACAATCACCCTAAAATATAATTAATGGATTTGTAACCAACAATAATTTTTACTTTTATATTAGGAGATTTTAAAATTCATGTATATTTTTATATCTAAATTTGAATTTCACAAATTCACATATTATTATGTTAACAGGCGCAAAATTTATATACCATAAATAACTTTTGTCCTGCTATCATTAAATATTTTTGGATTATCATTACATACTAGTTTAAAACCCCTGTTTTCCTAGGAAATAAAAGAAAAAGTCTGGATTTTGAAAAAAGTATGAGTTTATTATTCTAAATGGATTTCTTTTCAATATTTCTGTTATTATTATTATTAAAGATTTCTAATATCATTGAGGGAAAAATTTAAAAAAAAAAAGTAACGCTAGTTTGAATTGAGCCCCCAATTAAAATATGCATTTATAAAATGTACAAAAGAGAGAAGTAGATGAGAGGAACTGTCACTTAAAAAATAGAAGATTGCAAGAAAAAAGTTTGAGAGACGGATCAGGAGGAGCGGATGAGGAGTATAGTTACTAACGAAGAAGAGGATAAATTGAGGAAAGAGAAGATTGCAAAAAAAAACTTTGTCAATAAATTCACGAAATCCAACATCTGACTGCCGAGTTGAGGAAGAAAGAAAACTAACTGATGAAAGAAAAGACTACAAAAAAATAATTTATTTATACTTTGACCAAATCCAACAACTGGAATTTTTTTAAAAAAAGTTTAACAGCCGATAACCCAGTGAATAAAAAGAATCTAACTCTCGTGAATTTTAGAAAAAGTCCATTATGTCCGGCCCGATGCTGACCTATGAACAACAATTCATATAATAAATTCTATATGTCAAAAATTCAATTATATATATATTGACTAACAAATTTGAAAAATTTTTTAGAGAAATTTATATATAATTAAACTAGAATCCTGTGGGAACCATCACAGGATTTTTTTTTCTTTTTTTTTCAATTTTTTTATTTCATTTTCTTTAACTTTAATTTTTCTTTTCAATTATAATTGAAAAGAAAAATTAAAGTTAAAGAAAATGAAATAAAAGAAATTAGAAAAAAAAAGGAAAAAATAAAAAGAAAATTGAATCCTGTAGTGGGCCCTCAGAGAATTCAATTTTAATTATGTATAGATTATCATTACATATGTATAAAAAAGAAACTTTTGTATCTTAAACTTTTTTTATGTTTTTAAATTTGGTATTTTTTATACATCTAATGAAATAACTTTTTATTTAATAATTTTAATACTTATAATATATAACGTTTTTTTCTTCTGTACTAAATTTTAGTTTGATCAAACTTCCATTAAATAGTGTGAACTTTTGTGATAAATGGAAGACAAACACTAAAGCTATATTTGATGAAAGGAAAGGAAAGGAAAGGAGGAGGGATAGAAAATTTTATTCCCGAGGCATATATTTAGACAAAATTTTGGATAACATACATTCATTGGTTTTCGTATTTTTCTTCCTTCCTTATTCCCTTTCTTCATATCAAACACATCCTAAATATAGAATAGGAAGATGCATAAACTTCTAGATTTAAAATTTTGAAATCCTAAGAGTTTTTACACGAGGATGGATTTTGGGACACAAATCCTATGTTTGTAATTTAGAAAAGTCCAACTATGTGACATGTCCGACAAATCTAGTGTTGAATATCGATAGAAATATCCGTCGCAAATGTTTTTTCACAACATAAATATATTTTATTGCTGGATTTGAAATTGATTATATATTCTTTTGGCAACCTTTATCAAAATTGAAGTTTTCTACATATACTAGAATTTAAACATGAAATCTCTAATTTAAGGCACTAAGACTTCACTACTCAAGATTACTAGATCAAAAGTTCTAATTATAGCATTTACTAAAATTTTTCTTTTTGTTCAAAATTTAAACAGTGAACGCAGGGGTGAGCAAAAACAGTTCGGTGGTTATTGAATCGAACCGAAAACCAAACAAAAAAATTATGAAAACCAAAACCAAACCAATATACATTCGGTTTGGTTTGAACCAAACCAAGTCAGTTCTGTTTGGTTCTATTCGGTTCGATTCAAAACCAAAATTTCTAAATTTTCAAATTCAAATAAATTATCATTATTATTATAATTAAATTATTATTAATTATATATAAATGATTGTCAAAAAATGATTTATATTATATATATATTATTAAAATCTCATAAATATAAATTAAATAATAATATAAATATATATTATTTCAAATAAAATGTATTATATATATATATATATATAAAATTTTAAATATTTATAATTAGTTCGGTTCGGTTTAGTTTTTATTCTATTTTTCATCAAAAATTAAAACAAAACTGAAACCAAATTATCATATTTTTACAAAGTAAACTTGAACCAAACTAATTTTGGTCCGGTTCAGTTTAATTTTTGAATTACAATTTAGTTTTACTCATTCCTAAGTAAATTTTGTTGAATCGAATCAAACTTATCTGGAGAGACTATAGTTCTAAACTAAGTCCCATCGGTAAATTATAATATAATAACATACAATTAATTAATTAATTAATTAATTAATTAAATTGAGATGCTTATCAGTGATAATGTTTGGCTAAAAAAGGGGAAGTGCTGAGATTAGAAGGACACGTAACGTAGGTGCCTTGAGAAAGTGGAAATGAACACGTTACTTTTTAGTTTTATTTTTCTGTTTTTATATGCTTTTTGTTTTCCTAGAAGTGGAGACAGATCACCGATTTTTAGTCTTCCCCCTTTTAATCAATATTTACGGCTGACAGTTCATTAAATATATCTATATATATATATACGGCGGACATATCCCGTGTCTCGCTGTAATTGTAATCTTACCGCACTGTAAACCGGGATTTCAATTTAATAAAAAGGTTTGTTAATTTAATTAATTACTAATATTTGTCCATAGTTAGCTGTATATCGGCATCTTGTTTTAAGATATTCTCGTCCGCCGCGGTCGTAACGTAGCGTATCGTAACCCATGTCTCCGATTTTCAATTTTATGTCTTACACTTTTGTTTAATTTTATTAGCCTCCCCATCATATTTTATTTCTACCATTCGCTACCTTTGTTTTGTTGGATGGTAAATTTTAAATATGTGAACTCGAGGGGTACTAAATAATATTTATTTACTTGTTTTTATTTTCTATTTATGATTGCATAGAGAAATATGTTTATGTTTAGTTTGAAAAGAAAAGTATTATATTTCGGTTGAGTGAGAGCTCCAACTCGCTCAAGTTGTAAATTTTGAGTTAGCAACAAATTTTATTCTGATAATAAATTACTAAAAGTGTTTGCAAATAGCTTCAAAACAACTAATCGATTTAATTTTTACAAAAAATGTAAATTCAAATTTGATATCTCAGTATTAATAAGAAATCTTTTTCCTGAAAAATAATATCAAATGAAAATATAATAAAAAGTTTAAAATGGTAGGCTAAAAGTCCAAAGCAAATAAAAGAAAAAAAAATAATTCCTAAAAAATGAAATACCATAAAGGTCTAAAAATAAAATCTTCTCGTAACAGTTCAAAAAAAGAGTTCTTGTGTAATTTGATATCCAATATGTAGCATGATTACCCTTACGGTACATGTGCTTAAAACCAACTTCCAATCGCGATGCTTCAAATCCATATGTTGTTCCAACAACTAAGCATACGGATGATGTCCTATATAATCTTTCTCTATTAAACTAGTTACAAGCTGCGAATCCAAGTTTACTTCCATTTTTAAAAAATATAGACTCCAAGCGTATCCCAACCCAAAGAAAAGACTCCAAACTTCCTCAAGAAAAGTGGTGCAGATCCCAATGCTAATCACAGAACCTCTTAACTAGTGACCTCATGATCTCAAATAAGATCTCCTATTAAAGCCAAAGCCTGTATCTCCTTTCCAAGCGCCATCACAATTCAATTTTACCACAGAACCTGGAAAAAATTATTAATAATTAACTCTTTAGTCTTTTTATTGAGTCAATGGTTAAATTGAATTAAATAATGACAAAATTATCCTTTATCCCATTTTATAATGTTAAAATATTTTATTTCTCTTATTTTATATATGGACTTTTTCATTCCTAATATACATTGTAACTAATCTTAACAACAACAAAATTATTCTGAAAGAGTTATAAGTTTCAGAACTAGTTTTAAACTCTCGCTTCACCGAGGAAGCAAAGAAAAGCATAGGTTTTGAAAAATTAAACGGTTTGTTATTCTAAGTGGATTTTTTTCAATGTTGTTGTTATTATTATTATTATTATTATTATTGAAGATTTTCAATATATCATTGAGGGATAAATTAAAAACAAAAGTAATGATAGTTTGAATTGAGCTAACGATTGAAACTTATATTTATAAAATGTTCAAAAGGGAGAAACAGATGAGAGGAACTATTACTTGGAAAAGAGAATATTACATGAAAAAACTTTGAGAGATGGAACGGGAGGAGCATATGTGGAGAATCGTGACTGATAAAGAAGGAGACTGGCTGTGAAAAGAGAAGATTGTGAGGAAAAACTTTTCCATACTTTCACCAAATCCAACGGCTAACGGCCGAGTTGAGGAAGATGAAGACTGACTAGAGAAAGAGAGGACTGCAAAGAAAAAATTGTCTATACGTTGACCAAATTCAACGGCTGAAATTTTTCACAAAGATATCCAATGGCTGGCCAACGGATAAAAAAAATCAAACCCTAATATTTTCTTTAAAAAACTCGTTACGTTCAGCCCGAACCCGACCCATGAACATGTCTAATTATATAATAAATTTTATATGCCAACATAAATTTTAATAAAGTTGAAAAAAATTTCAGTGGAATTTATAAAAAAGAAATAATTTATTTAGATGCATACATGATTAAGAAAATATTAAAATTATATATGTAACCATTGTTTTAAAATCATACGTAAACTTACCTATTGTATTTATGAATATTTTTTGTTAAAATTGATTTTCAACTATAAGAAAAAGTAAGAGAGACATTTTTAAAAAATAAAAAAAAAGGAATAGAAAAAAAAAAGAAAAAAAAAGAGAAAAAATGGAAGAAGAAAAAAGAAAGTAAAAGAAAATAAAAAAAAGGAAAAAATAATGTAAAAATAAAAAAAATGAAAACAAAAACAAAATAAAAAATGAAAGAAAAAAAATTCAATGTTTTTGTTTTCTAAAAATTAAAGAAAATGAAATAAAAAAAATTGGAAAAAAAAGAAGAAAAAAAAAGAAAATTGAATCCTGTGACGGGCTTCACAGAATTCAATTTTAATTATATATAAATAACATATATTATTCGTTATTATATTATATTAAATTTAAAGAAAAATTATAATAGAAGTTACATAATCAATGATAGATTTTTTTTTATCTTTGTAACTAATATATATATATATATGTATATATATATATATATAAATATATATATATATATATCTATATATTTATATATATATATATATATATATATATATATATACACACACACACACACACTAATGTTTTTTTCTTGTGTCTATATGCTACAAAAATGTATTAGAAACTTTTAAATTAAAAATTTAAAAACTAAAAGATAAATTTTTATTTATAACCGAGAGCAATTTTGTACTTTTGTGTGTAAAAATGAATATAAAGACTAAACAGTTGAATAAAATAAAATTTAGGGACTAAAAAGTTAATAAAAGAATTGATTAGTATAATATGTATAACTATAGGGACTAATAAATTGTTTATCCTTAATATATTACTAGAAAAGGGAAAGCATGAAAAGTTAACTAATAATAAAAACTTTTTATATCATTGTTTGCATTAACACGATATCATTATTTCTAAGAAAAAAAATCTAAAAGTTAAATGGGGGTCAGGGTACGAAAATACCTCTAAAACCTTTAAAATGGTATAAAATTGCCGCATAAAAAAATTGCAATATTACATTTTTTTTATGCCAACTACCAAGTGAAAAAGAAAAAGGAAAAATTAAAAACAAAGAATGAAAAAGAAACAAGAATGAAAAAGAAAACGAGGTAGAATAGATGCCTGTGTTGTGGTAAATCTATTTAAGATTATATCAATGCAATTTATAATTTTAAAATTATCTTATATTGATAAAAGTTGAATAAATCCATAGAAATTTGATGCATTATTGTTTGCTTCAATTGATTTGATGTGATTCAAAAAAGTAATTGAATTAATTGTAGCTAATATTAAAAATTTGAGTTTTGGTGTAATTTGTTCTTTCCTAAATCGTAAGGTCAAAACCACATAGTTTCGAATTTGAGATTTGAAAAGAAATAAAACAGCTCACTCTCAAATTCTGGGACAAGGAGAACAGCCTCCTACAAACATTTCTAGATATAACATTCTAGACAACAAATATAATGAACTCGACAGAGTTAAAATTTCAATCACGTTATGTGTGATATTTTAGTTTCTACCATCTACCGTTATAGATAATTTAGTGTTATTTTAAAAATTAGGGGTAAATACTGACCTTTATGCATACGTTGGTGTTACTTTTATATCTTATCCAATTAAATTACTAAAACTAACAATTTAAACATAATAACAAGAAGGTGTATTTTCATTTAACTTAACAGAATTTAGGTTTGCAAATTCGGTTGGAATTTTAAAATGGATTTTCTTAAGATGTGTGAGCAAAATTGAAATTAGGTTTGCATTTAAGGTTCCCAACCGTGAATTAAAACAACATGAGGGACGAGAATGAAAAATTTATAAAGTTCACAGCATGCTACTGACATTACCCGAAATTTGCTTACAGAGCAATCAAAAGCCGAACTAATTGAGCTATAATCTCCGAAGCAAAAACATAATTATCTCCTTTTTAATTTAAAAGAAAAGAAACAGGAAAACACAAAGCAAAAGCAAAGAACCGTTTTCTCTCTCTCGAAGGTCAAAACTCATAAAAACCACCGCACCAAACACCATCTAATCCCTATTTTCTCTCCTCGGAATTAACTTTTGGCGATTCAATTATTTATGCTGTTGCTGATCGCGGCGGCGACACTTCCTCTTTCCGGTAGTTGCCGGTGGCCGGTGAATATTGGCTGATTTCTTCTTTCGGGATAGTTTTTGTTTGATTATGAAGAATAACAGCAAGTCAAATAATAATAATAGTAAGACCAACAGCAATGGCTTTCTCCCAAATTCATTGAAATTCATTTCTTCTTGTATTAAAACTGCCTCTTCCGGTGTTCGCTCGGCCAGCGCTTCTGTTGCCGCTTCTATCTCCGGTGATAACCAAGGCCACAAAGACCAGGTTTCATTTGCTCTTCATGGATATGTTCTTATGTTTACTCTAGACTTCGATTTTGTTTTAATTTTGTCTGTTTACTTGTTTTGTGGTGTTGGAAGTGGTGGATGTTACTTAGCGCGTTGAATCGGATTATTCGCATCCGAATGAAATAGATTTGTTGAACTTTTGTGATTTTAATATCTGAGGTGAAAAATTTTGTTCGTTGCCAAGAAAAGCTAAGGACATGAAGAGAAGGATTTTCGATGGCTGATGTTTCTAGCTTTTTTGGAAATGCACTTTCATTTAGCGATAGCTGATGTGGCTTAGTTCAGAGAACTGTTTTAGCTGATTAATTAACTTATTTTATTTTTTGTTAAATTCACATCATCTTCCAGCAACGAATGCATGTTTTGGATACTGAACTTAATTTTCTGTTCTGTGTAATGAGGATGTAGTAGTTCGATTCTTGTAATTTGTCATTTAATTTGAGCTATTTCTTGGCAGGGATATAAAATAAGATTTTCTATTCTCTGTTTGATAGGAAAACTGGAAAACAGATTTCTTGTTTTTTTTTTTTTTTGGGAAATCGGGGGATATAACATATGTTTTTGCTCTATTTTCTTACTCTCTTTTGTGAAAAAAAAAATCTGCTCGTGTGCTGGTATTGATAAATGAAAATGATCAAGGTATATAGGTGAGTTAACTATACACAATGTGATTGTTACTGATGTTTTCTTTTTGTCGTCTTTTTGACGTTTTCTAGTTATGATCCTTTTTTTGTAATCTGTTGTTGAATGATTGTTTATCGAGAAGCCAACTGATAATATACAGTAGAGGATTGCATCAATGAATACATTGCAAGTGACTGAGCAGGTCATATTAATTCCTTTGACAAGTGACTGAGCAGGTCCATTGTTCTTCTATTTAATGCATTTTTAAGTAGTTGATAGCCCTCTTTTATGTGTGAATTTTATGTCAATGCTATTGTTCCTGTTTGAACGTGATTTGGATCATATCTTATTATGTTTGGAGCTTAATACAAACTGTTTTTGTCCAAACAGGTGTTGTGGGCTTCCTTTGACCAACTAGAGCTTGGTCCATCGTCCTTCAAACGTGTTCTCTTGCTTGGTTACTCCAATGGATTTCAAGTAATTGATGTTGAAGATGCATCTGATGTCATTGAACTTGTATCAAGGCATGATGATCCAGTTACATTCTTACGGATGCAGCCCCTCCCTGCAAGATCTGAGGGCCGTGAAGGATTCAGAGCATCGCATCCTTTGCTCTTGGTTGTTGCATGTGATGAATCAAAGAGCTCAGGTTTACTGCATAGTGGGAGAGATGGTTATAATGAGTCTCAAATGGGAAATATTTCGATCACTCCTACCGCCGTGCGGTTTTACTCTCTAAGATCTCATAATTATGTCCACATCTTGAGATTTCGTTCAACAGTGTATATGGTCAGGTGCAGTCCACATATTGTGGCTGTGGGGCTCACATCGCAAGTAAGGATAAGTTTATATTAGATGTTTTCCAAATCATTTCTAAAGCAGAAGTCTTAGTTTAAGAACTGAAAGAGTAAGCTTAAGCTGATTTCAGGACTGCCAGATAATTGAGACATTGGTGGCTCGAAGTTTTTTTCTTTTTGATGTCTAAATTGTTAATTGTGTTGGAATAATTTGGCTTACTCTATTGGAGGTAAATGTTTTAACTAGGCTAATGCCATTTTTTTTTTTCATATTATGCTGACAGATATACTGCTTTGATGCTCTAAGTCTAGAGAACAAATTTAGTGTTCTCACTTATCCTGTCCCTCAGTTGGGAGGCCAAGGAATCGGTGGGGTTAATATTGGTTATGGTCCAATGGCTGTGGGTCCCAGGTGGTTAGCTTATGCTTCAGACAACCCTTTGGTATCAAGTGCAGGCCGTTTAAGTCCACAGAGTATTACTCCTCCCCTTGGTGTCAGTCCATCAACTTCACCTGGCAATGGGAGTTTGATGGCTCGTTATGCTATGGAATCTAGTAAGCATTTAGCTGCTGGCTTAATAAATTTGGGTGACATGGGATACAAGACTTTGTCTAGATACTATCAAGATCTTATACCTGATGGTTCTAGCTCTCCAGTGTATCCAAATTCAAGTTGGAAGGTTGGTCGGGGTGCAACACATTCTGCCGATACAGATAATGCTGGGATGGTTAGTTTTTCTGCACTACGAGAACTCAAATTCTGAATGATGCATAAATGACTCTTGGAAAATACATTAATTGCTTTTTTTGTTGGCTTCTATAATCTACATTGCCCATGGATCATGTACTCAATTTCAGGTTTCATGGAGAAGGATCTTTTAAGATGTTCAATATGACACTATAAATTTTTAGACATGGATAGTGTTAGGCAGCATACTTTTAAATGAAGTTCCTTACCGCATGTCCCATTAGTATTTAATAGTCAATAATTTTCCAATTTTTGTCTCTCTGTTTTGGTACATTGCAGGTTGTTGTGAAAGATTTTGTTTCAAGAGCTGTAATATCACAATTTAGAGCTCATACTAGTCCAATTTCTGCACTCTGTTTTGATCCAAGTGGTACACTTCTAGTTACTGCCTCCATCCATGGAAACAATATTAACATTTTTCGGATTATGCCATCCTCCTCTCAAAGTGGCTCAGGCTCTAAATGTCATGATTGGAGCTCTTCTCATGTGCATCTTTATAAGCTGCACAGAGGAATTACATCAGCTGTATGTTCCTGCCTCCCTTGTCTCTCAAATGTTGTTACCTTTTTGTTGTTAATGGAAATTTTTCTCTTTTTGCTAATTTGTACAGGTGATTCAAGACATTTGCTTTAGTCATTATAGTCAGTGGGTTGCCATCATTTCATCCCGGGGCACTTGCCATATTTTTGTTCTTTCCCCTTTTGGTGGTGAGAATGTTCTTCAGATTCACAATTCACATATAGATGGACCCAGTCTTGTGCCAGCTTTATCTCTACCATGGTGGTCTACTCCATCATTTTTGGTAAACCAGCAATCCTTTTCTTCATCACCACCATCGCCTGTTACCTTGTCTGTGGTGAGCAGAATAAAAAATAATAGTGGCTGGCTCAACACAGTTAGCAATGCTGCTTCTTCTGCATCAGGAAAGACCTCAGTGCAATCGGGTGCCATTGCTGCTGTTTTTCATTGTTGTGTGCCTCAGAATTTGCAACCTGCTCACTTGAAAAATGTTAATGCTTTAGAACACCTATTGGTTTACACCCCTTGTGGTCATCTAGTTCAATACAAATTACTGTCATCTGTAGGGGGAGAGTCAAATGAAAGTGTTTTAAGAAATGGACAAGTTTCTTCCGTGCCAATGCAAGAGGAGGAATTACAGGTAAATGTTGAATCTGTTCAGTGGTGGGATGTCTGCCGAAGAGCGGATTGGCCTGAAAGAGAGGAATGTATTTCTGGAATTACTCCAGGCAGAAAGGAAGCAACAGATATTCCTATGGAAACTTCTGATTGTGAAGATAATGATCATGGGCAAATGGAGTCATTAAAGGCTCATGAGCACTTGTATCTTTCTAATGCAGAGGTACATATGAGCCAGTGGAGGATACCGATTTGGCAGAAATCTAAGGTATCAGTCATTGACTAATTCAAGATGTTTCCACTAGTCATTTTTCCATGGTCTTATGCTAAAATCATTTGTGTTTTTAGATGTACTTTTATGTGATTAGTCATCCTGAGCCCACGGAAGAGAATGTCATGAAAGATAATCTAGGTGGAGAGTTTGAGATAGAGAAGGCCCCAGTTCAAGAGGTTGAAATAAGGCGGAAGGACTTGTTGCCTGTTTTTGACCATTTTCACAGGACTGTCTCTAGTTGGAGTGAGAGGTGAGCCCTTTTGTTTTTACATCAGATTCTGGTAACCATCTAATAATTGCTGTTATTTATGCTAATAATCCTATTTGCTTATGATTTTCTCTGTGTGTATTCCTTTGTGTCTTTCTTTTATATCCTTTTAACTTTAGGTCCTTGTTCTAGCACCATGCTTACACATTGGTACATTGGCCTTCAATTGTCACTGCAAAGTAGTATACTTTACTCTCAATTTTTATTGATTTAGAACTGATCATGTCTCTGTTTGAAGCATGAAATTTTGCTTTACAATTTATTTTAATTAAATCCATTAGGATTAAAAGTGGTTAATGATATTTTAGGTGCACCTTTTTACATATATGTGTAGCTGCTTTATTTGCTAATGTCTGCAGTTTTTAGACAACACTAGCCAATGCCTTGAACAAGTTTGTGGTGGTGCAATTTACTTTTATTCTACTGTGCATGTCTTGTAATAATCTCAGACAAGCACATGCCGGAGGAAGATTGATTTAGTTAGCGCTTAGCTCTTGGTTTTCATGTACGGTAGCTTATTTTCTAGGCACTATTGTGATGATGTAAGGTATTGGCTTAAACATTCAGATGATGGTCCTATCTTGCTCTTGGGGATGAAGAATACGTACTGTGCATGTCTTATGGTAATCTCATCTGAGTATAGCAGGGGGAATACTTAGCTAGTTTTTTGTTGAAGTGTTTACATGCGATCAAACAGTTTTAAGTTATATCCTATTGAAGTTATTAACGTTACCAGCAAGCAATGGTTGATGTGCACTATGATTACTGGGTTTGGCTTCTACTTTGTGGTATGGCTCTCAGTCTTAATCAGATTACAGAATCTATACTGGTAGCAATGGCTTCCCAATCCTTTTCACAAGTAAAGCTTGTTGCTTGTGGAAGAGAGAAAAGAGTAGACAACAAGCTTGTTTCTATACCAGTCAATGTTTGTAGCAGACACCAAATCCAGTTTACAATTTCTTTTTTCTATTGCTTTTTACAATGGCAATTTTTTCGAGTTCTGTTGGATTTAGGTGTCTATTTTGAACATCCTAAAGAAAATTCTCAGTGCATGTGGATCCTGGCTTTGCAAGGTTTTGCTGTGTGTTGTCCTGTTCTCTAAGGAGCAATATTACTGCTATTATTGGACAACCAACAGATTGATGTATACTATCACTCTCTATGTATTTGATATGGCCCTGTGTCTTTCAACTCACTTGACACTGCCCATCATCATGAGCATTGCATTTTCTTTAAAACAAAGCCTTGGTGCTCTTGAACGATAAGGGAAATTTAGCAAAATAATACAAACACACTTTTCATATTTATGCATTTAATTTTGCATTGTAGAATAGAAGAATTCAGCCCGCCAATTTCATCGTCTGGTTCTGGAAAACTGATTATCTTATGGACTTTATTTTTTCTAATTCATGACTTGAAATACTTGTAATGATTTCTGATGGAAGAATCATATCAGTTGTTGGCATGGTGTCGGAGTGGAAAAAAGTGGATTCAAGAATAGTATCTTTCTCTTAGAAATGATAGATGGGATATTCTTCTAAATGAACACCAAATTTTCCTCCATTATGTTCGTATCTGTAATGATGTTGATTTGCTTTTGTATACAGAGGTCTCGGTAGCGAAAGACAATCGAGGACTTCAGTGACGGGTGTTCATGAAGTCAAAGAGTTGGCAGACACTGTTATTTCCCCCTCTAAGTTGCTCTCAACTGGCTCAGTTGCAAACTCTGATGGTAATAAGGGAATTATATGTGGATTTTCTTTTACGGTTTTTCACAATGTGGCTCATTTTATTCCTGACATTTTACCAGGATCATCAGCGAGGTTTTATTCGCTCATTCTCCAATCTGGTAAAACAACTATTGATGAAGGCGACATTTCTGTTTTAACTTCAGCCTTCCTGTATAAAAGTTCTAATGACAGAGATTGTGGTTCAATTTCTTTCAAACAACCTCAATTGGGATATTCCCCCGTGGATACTAATTCAATGGATAGTAATGTAACATCTTTAACAAGTGGTTCATTTTCTGGTGGAAGAACAATTCCGAAAGAGATTCAGTCGTCCAACAGTGGTGTAACCAGTGAAGCTTCTAACACTAGTTCCAATCGCTCCGACTTGAGCATGAATATTATAGATGAGGGGCCACTGAGTGATTCATTGGATTTTGAGCAGTTATTTCAAGAGGGTTATTGTGAAGTATCGACCTTAAACAAACACCAGGAAACAACTCAAGTTAATTTTGCAGACAACAGCAGTAGTCCTTGTGATATGGAAAAGGCTGAGGAAGATGGTGACACTGATGACATGCTTGGAGGCGTTTTCGCTTTCTCTGAAGAAGGTAATGTGGAGTGTTATATGCATAGTTTCTATACCATCTTAGAAAATGATAACAAGACAAATGATCATTTCATGTTGAATTTATGTCTATATATGATGTTATGGATTCAAAGAAGACTCATCAATCAACATTATACAAGAAATTTGACAGATGGTAATGCAAGTAGTCTAATATTTGAAGAATAGGTAGATTTGACTTATGATTAATGATGCTTAAAATATTTCATGATTAATAGAGTTGAACACATCAGAAGGTTTTTTTTCTTTGCTTGTTTTTACTGAAAAATATCACGAGGTTAATTTTGTATTATCTGCTACATTTATTGGTTCATTTGAAAGACGGGAAATTACCTTTTGAGGTAAAACTTTATTATCTAATCTAATATGTTATATTTGAATTCTCGTGTTAAATTTATATCTCCGGATTGTATACACTTCTCTGAAATTTTTATTCTCAGACTCTGTTTTCTTGAGTCTTGAGGGTTTTGTTACATCGTAGACTCTTACTTCATGCCTTGGGCTTAAGTTGGTTGAGGAATTGAGAAGTTGTGTATCAAGTTGGACCAATGTTTTTCTGTCGAAGACAAACTTCTTTTTTAACTTTATATATTTCTTTTATTTTTTTCTCTAATTGTTTGAAAAGCTTGCTTTTCTGTTTTGGATTGCAGGTTGAGGTTTGTCTTCCTGTTTATCAAGTTCTGCTGTGATAAGGCCGCATTCCAATTGCATTTGATTTATTGTGCAAAGGTTGGTCAAAGGTCAGCCTAATGGAGGGTTAGTTACTAATTTATGAAAATTGCAGGCAATATCTTTTCAGCATTTGGGAATGTTACTGACTGATTAAAACAAAGATCGCTGCCGATTCAAATCCTTGCCTTCCTTTTTCTTCTAATTTATTATGTACATATACTGTAAATTGATATTCAAAATACAAATTATTTGTGTGGACAGGTTCGTTATGTGCTCTGTATTCCATCAATATTCATACTTAAACCAAAAAAAAAAAAAAAAAAAGAATAAAGGAAAAAGTAAAAATTTGAAAATCTGTTTATTCTTCCACATTTCAGTTCTTTTGTCTATACAGGTATATGAATCCTGTAATGCGCATGGCAATGTGTACACCTGTTCTTGAATATATTGATGTTGTCTAATTTGTAAAAGGTTGGCGGCAGATGGTCACTCTTACAAAGGTCTTTTGTATGACTTGTTTCTGGGTCAAGTTTATGACTTGCCAATTGGTTCTATGTTTGAAAAGATTTGTGTTCAGATTGGTAATTATGTTGGTGAGTTTATCGAATCTGATCAGAATAACTTTGCTGGTGGATGGAAAAATTATATGCATATCAGAGTCTTCGTCGCCACTGATATTCGTCACTCGCTAAAAGATCGAATAAAGATAAGGCAGGGGAGATTGGATTTCAATTACATTCAAATATGAGAGGCTTCCAACTTTTTGTTATGTTTGTGGCAAGATTGGCCATGGTGAAAAGTTTTGTGAGCGTCTCTTTGAAGCATCTTCTGCAGAATCGGTTGATAATTATGGCCCATGGTTGAAGGCACTGTCTCGTCTTCAATCGCAATAGCTGGGGGATAGATGGTTATTGACTGGTCCACGGAAAAATGTTTGCTTTGAAGAGCGAAGGCAAATCTGTCAACATTACGGTTGAGGATAGGCAGTTAACATATTTAGTTACAGAAATAGGAAAAGGGAAGGAGGTTATAGGCGGTCTATTGGAGGCCAATGCGAGTCAACTGCTGATCATGGTTGACGCAAGTAAAATGGAGGTTGATAAGGTAGTTACTGCAACAAATGAAGAAGGCGTCATTGTTCTAGATGTTAAACAGCTGCGTATGGAGGAGAATGTGAGTGAGGCTTGTGATACTAATGAGCTCCAGCAAAGTCCATCTGAAAATAATTTTTGCTGAGCCGAAAAATGAGATATCAGCAGGCCTCGGGGCCGGGCCCGCCAGATGCCATAAGCACGTATCATGGAAAGATGGGTGAGTTTAAACTCAGGTTGGGTTATCGTGGTGTTTTTGTAGTGGATGATGTGGGTCATAGTGGAGGTTTGGCTTTATTGTGGATGGTTCAAGTAGCGTGTTAAAATGGCTTCTCGTGTCATAATTATGTTATGTAATTTTTATATTCCATATGATTATATATGATAAAAACATAATAAAAATGATATTCGTGTCAAACGGATCGTGTTAGGTGGGTTATCTTCATAAATTATGTTGTTATAATCCATTCTGACAACCTTAGTGCGCATTTGTTGAAATATCCTCACAATTTTATTGATGTAGAGGTCAGATTAGAGAGATTCGCAGTTTGGAGACTGATTTTTATGGTTTCCTAGAGCGCAACCGACTAGGGATTCTTGGCAGATTTTGAGGAATTTGGACGAGTCTTCTTTACCACGGTGTTGTATTAGGGTCTCCTTTCCAACAGGTTTTGGCATATTGTGGGGAAGGATATAAGCTATGCTTGTTTGAAGATGGTAAAGGATCGTTAGCGACTAGAAGGTACGAATGATAGTGCTATTGTCCTTATTCTGAAGAATAAAGATCCTTCTTCTGTGGCTGACCTTCGACCCATCTCCCTTTGCAATGTAATTCACAATATTTTGGTGCTGCCAAATTGGTCCTAGTGAATAGAATGAAATTGGTGCTGCCAAATTTAATCCCTGAAGAGCAGTATGCTTTTGTGCGATACAAAAGATTACACGAATCGATGCATTACAAAAGCAACTATTAGAGATATCTGCATAAAAAGGAAGAATAGCTACTATATTGAAGAGGTTGAAGGCTCTTTCTACGGTCAAGTTCGAGTATGAGAACTTGATTAATATTTGCAGTGTTTAAAATAATACGGAAAAGACGATTAGAGAAATTTCAAATCAAAGTGGAAATTTGTAGGAGGGATTTGAAAATTTGTCAAAGTTGCGAAATAGGAAAACAATTATGGTTGAATTTGCATTCACATTCATTAGTGGAAGATGGACAAATGAATGGATGAATGGTGGGTTAGCTTAGTCAACTCTTTTCTCCCCTATAAAAGAGTTCTATATCCGTATAATTTAGATTATCTAACTTTTGAGGCATCTGGTATAAAGAGTTAAAGAATAGTACGCCGTTTGATTAACGAATGTGAATTTTTACTAGGTGTATTAGAATCAATTATGGAGTGAAAATAATTGTGTTCTTGTATATCTTCGGTTTATTCTTAGTGGAATTTTTTTATCGCCTGGTCATGGACACAAGCAATACTGTCATTTAAATAATTCCAAGAGGGTAACCATAATTGAGCGATAATTAATTGTGTTATCCTAATAGAAGTAAATACCAATGCTACAATTTTTAGTAATACAAGTTGCTCTCAAATTGCTTGGATTGCTCATGGTTTTGGAGTGAACTTCGTTTGGTGCACTTAGGCGTTGTCCGGGCATCTTGGATCCTTGATGTGCTGAAATTTTATCAATTAGTAAAACTCTTAGTTGGGTGAAAAATGCAGCTATTTCAAATGTGTATGTGGTATCTGATGCTCAGATGGTGAATCTTGCATTAATAGTTCTCTTAGGACGTTAAGTAACTTTGTTTTAACGAGAACAATAATAATAATGATAATCCAAATGCCTTACACAAGTTTCTTAAGATTTTGTACTAGCTTAAAGATATATAAATTAAAACATAGGATATAAAAAGGAAAAGATTGTCTAGTGCAGGATCATATCTACATCACTATCAACAATCAACTGCCTGCTCACAACCCAAAAAATGCTTCCAATTTTGTATACAGGGAACCAAACATTTATTTTCTATAGCTAAAAAGGCTTTTAACATTGCTCCAGCTCAAGTATGAGAGCAAATGTGTCGTTCATCGGCTTCAACGGCACAACACTGTCAGTTTCCCTGATAATGCAATTGAATGCTGTTAATAGGATATAAAAAGGAAAAGATTGTCTAGTGCAGGATCATATCTACATCACTATCAACAAAGGCAAGAACCACAGTACAATCCATCAGAGTTGGGATTCCGTGAACCGCAGTTACTGAAGTGCAATCGGCAAAGTCTGATCATAGTTTTATGAGCAGCATAATTTCTCGCATCATGCAGTGGCTTCAATTACTAGTATGTAATGCCTATTAGAGTAGAGCTTAATATAGTGGATGGTGTTTTCAGCAAAAGCACCTGTGCAATATTTCATATTAGAGTAGAGCTTATTTAGGAAGATTGTCAATTTCACCAGTACAAACCCAGCAAGAAATTTAGTGACAGAGTGACTTATCCATCGTATGCATTTTTCATTCTTCGAACCCTGAAATGCAACATAAGAAAAAAAAATTGTTCAAAAGATGTGTTTGGTTGCGGCTTCTTCCAATACATGGAAGTGTTAACCTTGTTTAGTGGTCAACTTGTTTCCCGTGAATTGTGAAATAAATCAAGTGAATCCATCGGTTTGCCCTTTGTCCTATTGACATTTCCCTTTTACTCCTGTGTTATGTAAAAGGTTCCAAAATAACCCCTATAAAGCATATTCCATCAGATTTCATCAATAAAATTGTTCATGGAATGTGATGAAATATGTTTTTTAGGGGCATGTTGAAACCTTTTTGCATACCACAGGGGTTAAAAGGAAATGTCAACAGGACATGGGTGGGGCAAACCGGTGATAGCAGAAGGGTCAAATAGGTATTTATGACCAAGTAAAAATACGATATATAACACGGCATTAAAGTTTCAAAAAAAAAAAAAAATCAATCCATCTAACTTATAAATTATCTTATTTTTGCCTTTTTTTTTCTCGTATTTCTAGCTTCTATGAAGTTGACTGATATCTTTGATTCCAAGGTGCCAAACTTATCTTTATCTTCGCCGATTTATCTTCTAAATGTTTTCAGGACATTCTATTCCTTCTTTCCTTGAATACATTCAAACTTCTAGAAACTAAAAATTTGGTTTTCAAGACCAATTCATAAATTATGATGTTGTTACCTTACACTATATATTACATATATTGCCTTTAATGAGATTTTGTATTTTTTTCTGAAAATAATACATATGTTTGTAAAAACGTTGAAAGACTAACAAGTCATGTATTCTTGCACATGGACTGAGGCGCTCATATAAGCGGTGCTTTTTTTTGGGTGTGCCTTGCCCAAGGACATGTGGGGGGACTTCAGGTTCGCCTAACCTCACCTGGGGGTCTAGGCGAGGTTTCGAGCAGTCTAAACAACACTAGGTTCTAAGTATACAAAACATTTAATCACACATCTCAAATAGTATTGCTTCAAACTAAAATCTAAGTTTTTAATCGTAGGCAAAGGTTGCAAGCAAATATACCTCGTAAATCACCTTCAAAACTTGGTGATAGAGTTCATACGCTGGTCCCTTCATTGACACTGGCAACTTCCATTAATGAAACTTCTTTGGGAGTATAAATGTAGAAGTTAGAACAAGTATAAGAGTTTCAAATAATGAAAAATTAATTGAACTACCTCATTGATAGCATAGAAGATGTCAGTTTCTGCCTGATCATAAAACTGCACTGCCTCATTGTAACAGGTAGTCACGGATCCCATAGCAGTGTAGGCAATGGACATAGAAGACAAAGCCTCTCCCATATAGAACAAGGTGTCCTCCTCAGGAACTTCCTTCTCACAAGCCTCCTCATAGTGTAAGGAGTCCGGGTCACCCTCTTTCTCAGCCTCTTGCTCTTTCTCATAGAGTAAGGCATCCGGGTCAGCCTCCTCAGGAACTTCCGTCTCACGGACCTCCATCTCCTGAGCTAACACCAAAGCTTGTCCCAACTTTACAATAGCATGGCCCAAAACCTATCAACAGAAGGTGACCATGAAAAAGAAGTTGTGAATCAAATTGTTAATCTTCAAAATGAACAACCACTTCAGCAAAAAGAAAGTATCAAAACAATGCCAATTTGCGAAACTTATGAGGGCCTAGCACGGATAATGTGAAAAGGAGAAATGCTTTGGGCCCAAGTCATAAGACATAAAACTCATAATTAACTGAGCACCAAGTGACACTGAGTAATAACTATATTACCTTTGCAACTAAATATTTTAAATTTAACACTAAATGAAAATCAGTTATCCCTAGATTGAAGCATTCTTTAAAAGACAGACAGGAGCCGTTAACACTAAATGAAATCAATTGCTAAAATATACCAGGATTAAAAGTGACGATATACAATTTAAATAAGAGAAAGCAAACATGGCTGAACGGAATAGACGGGAACGAAAAAATTGAACGGCCGGAAAGAGTAGAAGGTATCACAGAGATGTGAATGGAGAACTAAGGGAATCACAGGAGAAGTCCCCAGGCTGATCAAAGTAGACAAGGGATCACAGAGGCGCCGAATGAAGCGATGAAAGACACCCTTGGACTCAGAAGAAAAAGCAACGACACGGTTTCAATATGCTACTGCGGGCACAAAAAAGATGATCGAATTTCGATTTGATACATGTATTTGTAGATTATAGATTTTATAAACAATTGTATTTAATTCCCTTTACAAGTTCTTTTTACTGTGCATCCTTGCGCCAATTAATATATATATATAATTGTTAATTTATGTTATTAGATTGTATCCATTTTGTTCCTCAAATTGAAAAAAAAATGTATTAGTTAAGATTATATAATAAATACATAATAAATAGATACCGTTTGTGGTTTCAGTTATTAACAAAATAAGGATGGTATTCTTTTTTCCTTTCCCCCCCTAGGCTTTGCTATTTGCTACGTTAATTGAAACAATGAGTATTTTGCTCATTACCTTTATTTTTATTTTTTATTTATATACAATAATAAAATATTCTTTTAAATAATATTTCTCGCTTCTGTCTTTAACAACACATGGGAAGACCATCGGGCAATGCAGACTGAAAGGTGAAAATTATACCTAAATAATTGGGTGTAAATCAAATTAAATGTAATTATTTTGATAAGCAAATAAGCTAAAAAGAACAGTTTTTAGGTTGCTGGATGAAGGCAAGCAGTCTGGGCGCGCAAGGTGAAGACTGCTGGAACAAAAGACAAATATAGAAAGATGGCAGAAACCAAGCAGCCTGGACGTGCATGGGCAGAAGGAGTAGCAGCAGACAGCTACATGTGATAGCCACCCACCAGCTCATACCTAGGGAATGACAAGCAAGAGAGAGAAGAAGGAGAAAATTTATTAGATTAATCACAAACTTTGGAACCATGTGATTAAATGCATTTGAGATGTGTGCCTTGTAGTATTTTATTCTGCCACCAATTTTATTTTTATTTACCCATCATTTGTAAGAATACTTTATTATTTTTGTGCACCAAGTTGCAAGACTTCATTGGCTATTTAAGCCTTGAGCAGCTTGGAAGTTTGAATTCACTTTTCGGATTGGGCATAACACCAATCTCTTTGTTATCATTTTCAATCAAATTAATTTCTTTCCCTTGATTATTTTATGTCTTCTTCATTAATTATTATCACGCAACCTAGCATGCAGTGTGAGTAACTTCCCTCCAGCAGGCTTGAGCTTGCTGGATAATATGAGTAAGTAGTCTGCTCCTTATTATTTATGAGTCATTGTTTCTAGGTGATTGTTTTATGGTGGATTTAAATTATATAGAGTTTGATCATCTCTTAATTAGCATTTTATGAGAAAGGAGGTTCCGGATCATAAGTGCGGATAGACCATAAAACACGTGTAATTCACTAACGGATATTCCAGGCAGATTGCATGCTAAGGGTATTTGTCTTTGATGAATTGCTTACTAAAATTTAATGCATGATAATTAGTTTATGTAGGATGTTCCTAGTAAATGTATTATCATAAAATCCATATGTAGGAGGTTCCAAGTATGGTGAATAAAGAAGTAAGATACTTTAGATTCATGTTCTCAACATTGCTCATAAGTAATAAAGAAAAGATTAACTGAAAATACTGCACCTTGCATTGCTTAAGCCTGTGCTTCCTAATTTTGTATTCACACAACTTGCTTGACTCGAATTTCTACAACTCAGTCTCTATTTATTTGTGCTTTTCTTTTATTAAATATTCATTCAAATATATTACTCTTCAATTCAATTTAAAAGAAATCAGATCTATCAACCTGCTTGATTAATTTAAGATTGGTTACTTTAGTCCCTGTGGATACGACACTTGGATTCACCATTTCTATACTACAACCGAACTAGTGCACTTGCTAGTGTCACTTTTGGCGACAACACAGACACCAAATCACGATCATCGCTCTTGATCTTCCAAACCCATTCAGAATTCATGTCTTCGCCCAGTTTAAAGATCTTGTTGGGGCTCAGAATCTACTTCGTTCTAATCCTTCTCTTTCTTAATGAGCGAAACCTTATTGTGAAATATCATTTTTGAATTTTTGTTTTCTAGAGCAATCATTTTCCTTTTTTCTCTTTTTTTGTTTAATGTATCGAAAAATCGTTTCTTTTGTTGAATTATTTTGATGTTGGCAGGCTGCTGACTGTGCAGCCTCAATTATTTTGAGATTGTATAATTACTCGTTAGCCCCTGGATTTTTCCTATAAACAGATGTTAGTTTTTCTTATTCCATATAACTCAGATTCAATAATAGAAAGTTTATATTCTCATATTTTCTCTTTATCTTAATTCTATTGCTGGTATAATCTCCTTATTATTATTATTATTATTATTATTATTATTATAAACTTTATTTATTAAAGCCATTTTTTGTAATACCTTATCGGCACGAATTTTCTGGGGATCGCTCATCTGGTTAACATCAACTTGATTTATTCTATTAGATCAATTCAAAGTAAGTTATAATTTTTTTTATTTTTTTTCTTATAAGTATATGATTTTAATCTAATAAAAGTATTCATATTATATTTTAGAATGTCAAATCTTACAAGTCTTAAATTTATGGCATTGGAAGTAACCGGAAAGAACTACCTTTCTTGGGCACTGGATATATAATTTCATTTAGATGTTATGGGTATCGGTAAAACAATAAATGAAAACAATGATGCTTCACTACAACAACGAGCAAAAGCTATGATTTTTATTTGTCGTCATCTTGATGAAGGATTAAAAAATGAATATTTAATTGTTGAAGATCCATATACTTTATGGAAAATTTTGAAAGACAGGTATGAAAATTAGAAAATAGAATTTTACCTAGAGCTCGTGATGAGTGGATGCACTTGCGACTGCAAGATTTTAAATCCGTGAGCGAATATAATTCTGCTCTTTTTAAAATTACATATGAATTAATGTTATGTGGAGAGAAAGTAACAGATAAAAAAATGATGGAAGAAACTTTCTTTAATTTTCATGCATCCAATGTGCAGCAACACTATAGAGAAAAAGGTTTTCAGAAATAGTCTGAATTAATTTCTTGCCTCTATGTGGCCGAGCAAAATAATAATCTGTTATTAAAAAACCATGAAGCACGTCCAACTGGATTGACTGCATTCCCTAAAATGAATGCAACGTCGCATAATAATGAAAATTTTGGTTTCCAAAATCAAGTCATTAATTATGAATTAGTTTACCTTAAATTATATATAGCCTTCAATGAGAATTACTAATTTTCTTTTTTTTCTCAAAACAGTATATATGGCTGTAACAATGTTGAAAATTTAACTAGGTGTCTTTTTGTGAATGGACTGCGGTACACCTCTTTGTGTGAGCATCGCTCAAGGGGTTATGAGGCGCTTTTGGCTTCATTAGCCTTGCCTGGATAGTCAGGTGAGGCCTAGAACCCTCTGAACAAAATTATGTCAATAACATATATTTTGAAGCGGTAAAGGTTGGAAGCTAATATACCTCTAATGTTAAATCGAGAGACTGGCGATAGAGTTTGACATCATGCTTGTTGCCTTATGATTATGCACTAGCAGCAAGTATACTAGGTTAGTTGTAGTGGTGGCAAGACAAGTGTCGATCCCACAAGGAATAAAGGAAAACTATAAGACTTCCTAATAAACCGCTAGATGTAAGATTTTCCAACAAAATCAGCAATACAACTTTATATAAGCTAAAAATAATAGAAAGCATACAAGACAATGTAAGGAAGGTTACTTAGAACAGAAGATGTAAAACAATAATAATAAAAACACATGCTTCCACAAGTTAGACAGGCAATCTCAGAATATCTTTCTCTAGAGTTTACTATGAATATATTACGGAATGTAGATCTAAGGTTTTTTGCTCTCTATTCACCAAGCTTATCTCTCGATCTCACTTGGATCTATGACCCGCAACTAAGCTTATCTCTCGACCTCAATTAGCATAGGAAATCATGTATTAAAACAAGCAAGCATTCCACATCAAGTAGAAACCTTTAGCACGCTCCCAATCTCCTCTCGGTCTCATGGAAAGTGTGTGTGTGTGTGATTTTCCATACTCCTAAATCTCCTCTCTGTCTCATCAGGAATACTAAGAAATATGAGAGGGCCCTTTCCCATATCAATTAAGCATTTCACCACACAACCATCTCAACATGATATCCATAATAAAAACAGAGAAAGACTTCCTAAGACCACCAGCCTAAGCTGGTTTCAGCCTGTTAGGAAACCTAATCGTGAGATTTTCTAGACAGAAAACTTGCAAAGAAACAATAATATTGCAAACTAAAATTAAATTCAAATTAACAAGTAGTTGAGAGCATTGAATGCCTCCCCCCAACCCCAAATAGTAGAGCATTTATAGTCCTAAAAAGTAAGATCTAGAGGTTATAAGGTGTCAATAATCCATGGTGCAAGTACAAATTAAAATATTGCCAAAAATTTACAACCACAAGAGCAAGTGGCTCTCTTGAGAAGCTAAGGACAGCAGTGGAATTTCCACAAAAAAAAATCTCCTCCTACTCTCTTTGGGCCGCGCCCTTCTTTTTAAATTCGGCCCATCCATTCCGCAGCCTGCTACATTTTCCTTTTCTTCTGCTTCTTCACTCTAAGATTTCCCAATTTAAGCGATCTCTCTGAAATAGGCAATCAGACCTGGAAAAGCTCAATATTAGCCATGATTTCTCAATTCTCAATAGAATTTTAATCAATTAACTGCTGAATTCTTGCTAAATTACTTGGTAATATTTTTACTCATCAAGAACCCCCATACTTGAACATTGCTTGTCCTCAAGCAATCTTAGGATAAAACAGAAAAAGAAAAGTTTTATGAAGAACAAAGAAAGAAAAAATTAATTGGAAAACACACTTAAACACTTTCGAAAATTTTTCTTAACTTAACTTGAGCAGCAACCATTGATCAATTCATCACCTTTAAACAGCAAGACTTCCATGCAAAACATGAAAATTGAGATTGCCAAATTAATCAAAGCATTCTCAAGAAACCTGGCTCAGCTTCAAAAACTACCTAAGGTAGTGAGACCAGACCTTGAATTTCAGTGAACTAGCAAGAAATTAGACCAAGATTGACTCTCTAAAAGAGTTCACTAAACTCTCAAGTGCTTTTAGGCGATTTTATAAGAACTCTCAGCAGCAATACATAGCAGTCTTAGACCATAAGCTTGATAATCGACCTATCGCCACCACTCGAGTTAAACACATGCATAATCAAAAGGTCTTTCATAAGGGTTGTAGTGTAATGTTAAGGTTAGGGATATGTTGAATAGGCTTTTTAGGTTAGAGGAATACCATCACAATTACAGCATAACAAAACAACAAGCAATCCATATCAAAAGAACTCATGCAACCTTAAACAGATTAGGAACAGGAACACTCAAGAATTTAGATGCATTCTCATGAGCTAAATTAAGCACAGGAAGAAATATTAAGCAAGCTGGTAAAGAATTATTAAGTTGCAAATGTCTTAAAAGAGACTTTTATTTTTATTTTATTTTTTTTTTTTTGCAAAGAAACAATAATACAATTGAAGGCAAGCATTAATGATATGATATGAGATAAGACTGAGCTTGCTCAAAATTTTGATTTTAAGTAGTCTTAAAGAAAGATGAGAATTCTGACTGCATTTTGGCAATTATTTGAAAAGTGATTGCAAGGCATATCTTCTTAAAAAGGGGCTTTCATAAGAATACCTTTTTGAATAAGATGAGGTTTTCCAGAAAGATAGATTGCATAAGTTCAACCAATTTAGACTGCTTGCTATTCATAAACAATTAAATTAATGCTATGGTATTCCTGAGGTGTTTTTGGACAACATATTGTGAATTGGATAAGGTAAAACAAATTGTGGGTTGAACAAAAATAGTCTTAAAGGCTCAAGGGGATAAAAAAAATAGGAGAAAATTGTTAGGAAGGCTTTTTGGGATTAAAAACAAAAGGGTTAAAACAACTGCCTTAATCACTTTATGCAAGCGAAAAACCTTGTGGTCTTGACAGAAACAGTCCACCAAGTTCTAGCTTAAAACTAAATATGGATGCCCTCTTGGCAAGGAATTCAACAAAAATTCATATTGATATCAAAGAAAGCAGGCTCAAAAACCTCACAGAGAAATATAGGGTTAATGCAATTGGCCTAATTCAAGCTATCTCAGTGAAACAAACTTTAAGGTCTCGAAGCCCTAGGCTGCTTAATCAACAAAAACCAGCATTACTTAAAGTATTTTCTAATCAACTGGCAATCAATTTTTAAGTGTTGTATATAGACTTCCTGCATCTTCAGGATTAGAAAATCTCACTAGCTGCTACTACTCAAGTAAACACAGAGAAATCGAAAAATTTTGGACAAATTTTTACAGACTGCTTAGAAAACTAAACCAACACAAAAGTTTATAAAATTACACAGAAAACTTTACAAATTCACACATAAAACTTGAGGTTACTCAAAACAGCAAATATTCAAGTAGGGATTCTCAATCAGCTGTTCATCAATACCAAGAAATTTAGTCGATCAATCAAGCATTCTAAAAAATTGTCAGCATTTTCATTAATAATTCCACTAGGTAATCTAACCTCTCCCCCACACTTCAATTATGCTCAAAGCAACTAATTCATACAATTGGTTGAGCAAAAGCGAGGTAAAGGAAAATTACCTATCTTATGGCAAAATTGAAGTGAAATGGTGAAATCAGAAGGTGAAAGAGACATACCAGAAGTTTTGAGAGGAGGAGTAGGAAAACTTTCACTCATCTGGCTTAGAGGAAACTTGCTCCTCTTCTGGTGGTGGAGGTGGTGGATTTTGTTCAGCCATTCTCTGTCTTTTGCGAGCTCTTCTGGCAGCATCACTTCTTCTCCTACAAATCCTCACAATTTCTGGATCTATAGGAATTAAAGGAATACCTGCTTTTCGCATACACCAGGAGATTGTTTAAACAGAGAATTCCTGCACAAAACATAAAACACCAAATCAAGCACATAAATTTACAAGAAATCTTTAAAAATTTGCAACCGTTACTCCTCGGCAACAGCGCCAAAAACTTGTTGCCTTATGATTATGCACTAGCATGTATACTAGGTCAGTTGTAGTGGTGGCAAGACAAGTGTCGATCCCACAGGGAATAAGAGAAAACTAGAAGACTTCCTAATAAACCGCCGGATGTAAGATTTTCTAACAAAATCAGGAATACAACTTTATATAAGCTAAAAATAATAGAAAGCATACAGGACAATGTAAGGAAGGTTGCTTGAAACAGAAGATGTAAAACAATAATAATAAAAACAGAGACTTCCACCAGTTAGACAGACAATCTCAGAATATCTTTCTCCAGAGTTTACTATGAATATATTACGGAATGTAGATCTAAGGTTTCTTGCTCTCTATTCACCAAGCTTATCTCTCGACCTTATTTGGATCTATGACCCGCAACTAAGCTTATCTCTCAACCTCACTTAGCATAGGAAATCATGCATTAAAACAAGCAAGCATTCCACATCAAGTAGAAACCCTTAGCACGCTCCCAATCTCCTCTCGGTCTCATGGAACGTGTGTGTGTGTGAGTGATTTTTCATACTCCTAAATCTCTTCTCGGTCTCATCAGGAATACTAAGAAATATGAGAGGGCCCTTTCCCATATCAATTAAGCATTTCACCACACAATCATCTCAACATGATATCCATAATAAAAACAGAGAAAGACTTCCTAAGACCACCAGCCTAAGCTGGTTTCAGCCTGTTAGGAAACCTAATCGTGAGATTTTCTAGACAGAAAACTTGCAAAGAAACAATAATATTGCAAACTAAAATTAAATTCAAATTAACAAGTAGTTGAGAGCATTGAATGCCTCCCCCCAACCCCAAATAGTAGAGTATTTATAGTCCTAAAAAGTAAGATCTAGAGGTCGTGAGGTGTCAATAATCCATGGTGCAAGTACAAATTAAAATATTGCCAAAAATTTACAACCACAAGAGCAAGTGGCTTCCTTGAGAAGCTAAGGACAGCAGTGGAATTTCCACCAAAAAAATATCTCCTCCTCCTCTCTTTGGGTCGTGCCCTTCTCTTTAAATTCGGCCCATCCATTTCGCAGCCCGCTACATTTTCCTTTTCTTTTGCTTCTTCACTCTGAGATTTCCCAATTTAAGCGATCTCTCTGAAATAGGCAATCAGACCTGGAAAAGCTCAATAGTAGCCATGATTGCTCAATTCTTAATAGAATTTTAATCAATTAACTGCTGAATTCTTGCTAAATTACTTGGTAATACTTTTACTCATCAATGCTTCTACATTGATATGGAAATTTTTCATTAATGAAAATCGACCAAAAATCAAAATGACAAACACAAAAGTTTGAAATAATAAAAATTTAACTGCATGATGAACTACAAGTTTGATGTAATTATGTGCCCAACGAAATTCCTTTTCTACCTCTTCAAAGTTAGGATCCAAAGAACCCCGAGCCGTTTGGGTAATGGATATACAGCACAAGGTGTCTACCCTGTACATATTTATCGCCAAAGCCTTTTTCAACATTGTTATTAGAAAATTAGGACCATCTTATGTGAATTAATTGGACCAATTGAAAAGAAAGAATAAACAACACAACAAATTTTATGTGGGTCGGTCAATTCGTGCCGACTTCCACTGGAGAGGAGAAGACTTTAATTAATGAAATAACCAAGTACAAAGTACAAGAAAATTATTGAAACCTTACGAACCCACAAATTTTCTCCTACAATTCTATGCCCAAATATTTCCCAAATCTCTAGCACTTAATGTTTTTCACTTAATCTCTCACATTTTTCTCTCTCACAAAATAATCATCTTGCCAAGCTCTTTTATAGGCAAATTTAAGCAACATTACTCCTTAAACTTTGCCATAAAATAAGCCATAAAACAGGCATGAAGCTTTCCATAAAACATGGAAAAACTTTGTCCACAAAAGTCCAAATTTAATTAATTGTTAATCTTAACAATCTCCTCCTTAACAATTAATTTCAGACCAGTTATCCTCTCCTCCTGCCCCTTAGGGGTAACCAGATGGTTTCACAAGGGACGTCTCCTTTAGCTAGAAAAATAAGATAGCAATATCAAAACAGAAGAACTCCACATTACCTTCAGGTCTTTTCTCTGACCAACAAAACTATACCCTTTATCTTTAAGAGTGCTTAAAGAGATCAAATTGCTTCTCAAATCTAGAACGTAATCGAACATCTTTTCATGTTCTCACCACTTCGTCAACCATCCTTCTCTTCGTTGTTCCATAGATAGAGATTTCACATGGGCCACTGTTACCCATTACCATATCTCCACCTTCATTAAGGTCCCAGCTTCAAAAACATCTCTCTTTGAACACGTGTGAAAGGAACAAGAGGAGTACAACATCCAGTCTGAACCAATTGTCTCGTTCTCCTCCATGGTAATTGTGAACACATCTGCATTAGCACTTTCAGCATATGCAACATATGCCTTCATATTCTTGTTTTTTATTATCTTTATCTTCTTTGTTTCTCCAGCTCTTCAACAAAAAAATTCACATTATCACCGATTTCGTCATGTACAATGATTTCAACTTTATCCATATTCCAGTTGCACTGGTGTCCTTGGCTAGCTCCCTTAGAACCTCATTCGAAAGAAACATAAATATCATTAACATCGCCTTTTTATCCATCTTTTCAATATCAAACTTTGTAGTCGAAACCACAATGACTTACAAAGAATTAATTCACCAAAGGAAAACCCGATGCTCTGGTACCACTTTTTAGGAAATTAGGACTGCTTTATGTGAATTAATTAGACCAATTAAAAAAGAAAGAATAAACAACACAAAAAATTTTACGTGGTTCAGCCAATTCATGCCTACTTCCACAGGAGAGGAGACTTTAATTAATGAAATAACCAAGTGCAAATTATAAGAGAATTATTTGAACCTCACAAACCTAAGAATTTTCTCCTACAATTCTATGGCCAAATATTTCCCAAATCTCTTAATTCTAGCACAATGTTTTTCACTTAATCTCTCACATTTTTCTCACACACAAAATAATCATCTTGCAAAGCTTTTTTATAGGCAAATTTAAGCAACATTACTCCTTAAACTTTGCCATAAAATAAGCCATAAAACAAGCATGAAACATTCCATAAAACATGGAATAACTTCTGTCAAGTATGGGTGCAAAAAAAAAAAAAAAAAAAAAACTGAAAAACCGAAAAACTATGAAATCGAACCGAAACCAAGCTAAAAATATGGTTAACCGAAACCGATAGACTAATGTATGGCTTTTATTTTTAGAAATTAACGGTTACGGTTTAGGTTTAAGTTTTTACACTGAAAGTCCATGTGGACTTGTGGTTAACCGACTTTTTACAAATATTTTTCGTAAAAAATTAAAAAATTATATAAATATAGGTAATATGAATAATAAGTGAAACGTTTGGGCCTTTGATGTTATTTTATTTCCTTACTATACAACACCAAGTAGTTTCAGTCACTCCCTTCCAATCCCATCTCCTCTCAATTCTTAATTTCACATTCACCAAAAAAGAACAACGAAGAACATTTTTATTAATTAATGTTTAATCTTGTACAACAATTTCTATATTTGGAAACTTTTTTTTATTAATATTTTAATTATTGGAGTTTATGGTTAAAATGTTATTTTAATTAATACTTAAGACTATGGTTTGTAATTTTATATTTTTATTTGACATTTGAGATTTATGGTCTATTTATTTGAGGTTTTAAATATTATAAATTTAGCAAAATCATAATGTCTATTTCATAAATGGTTAACCGTAAAGAAATGGTTAACCGACCGAAATTAATGGTTAACCAAATTTGACGGACAGTAAACGGTTAGTAAATTAAAAAAACGGTTCAAACAGTTAACCGTTTGTAAAAGTCCACTTGGACCGGTTAACCGACCGTGTTCATCCCTACTGTCAAGTTGAAATCAAACCAATCAACATCCACGGACAAATCAAGCAGAGATAAGCAATTTCCTTTATTACAAGTAAAGGATACAGTCAATTAGCATTTTTTCTGTTTCTGGATCACTCTCCAGAGCAAATAATCCGATCACTGTTGCATACCACTTGGTTAAATTTTGCATAGTTTAAAATATCCTAGCACTTATCAAAGTAGTCGAAAAGAAAATTCACAAGAAAATTGTAACAAATGTAAATAGATAGTGTTGAACCTTGTTTTGATGAAAACAACTGTTATATTTGAAGAAAATAATAATTAAATAAATACTTTAATAATAAATTAAAGATAAATGCATTTTTAATTAATTAATTAAAGTATGAAGATGAAGACTTTCTACAAGGACATTGGAAGAATTATACAAAAATATAACAAGCTTGGGGAGATAAAGAAACATCTTGCTTCAGAAGGCTGAAAGTTTAAGAAACTTATTTACATATCTTCAGAAACCTAAACAATATATAATGGTCACGTCTAGAGACCTGAAGAAGTCAAGATCAAATGTTTAGAGACCCGAACACTTTATAACGGTCATATTCAGAGACCTAAAAAAATTAAGTTCAAGTGTTCAACGTCCTGAACACTGTATAAAGGTTATATTCAGAGACCTAAAGAAATCAAACTCAAACCTTCAAAAGGCTGAACACTGTATAACGGCTACATTCAAAGACCTGAAGAAATCCAATTCAAATTTTCAGAGTCCTAAACACTGTATAACGGCTACATTCAGAGACCTGAAGAAATCAAATTCAAATTTTCAGAGACTTGAACACTGTATACCATAAACATTCAAAGACCTGAAGAAAGTTCATTACTAACCTTCAGAGGGCTAAACACTGTGCAACGGCTAGTTTCAGAGACCTGAAGGAAATTAGAACTAAAGCTTTAGAAGGCTAAACACTCTATAACGGCTAGTTTCAAAGACCTAAATAGAATTTGAATTTCCTCTTCAAATCACTTCTCCAATGCCTATAAATAGAAGACAAATGCAAACATTTCAAAAGGGGGAAGACAAATTACAAAGTTTACAATACATACAAAGCATTCTTGAGTAGTCTTTCCAACAATCTTCAAAGAGATCAATCTAGTCTTCATTAAAGCAATTCATATGCTTTCAAATACAATATTTTGAGTGAATTGTAAATGTACACTAAAAGATATTAGTATGCGGGGGAGCTTTGTTGTTAGAGTTCTTTGCAACAAAGTTTATGTAAAAAGTTTTGTTGTTGATCTTTGAAAAACAACAAGTTGTAAAAGTTTGGTGTTTTAGCTTGCAAAAAGCACCAGGCGTCTTGATCTAGACAGAAGAAGGATCACCGCCTTAATCCTAGATAGAAGTAGGATTGATTGTCCTGATCTTGGACATAAGAAAGATCAAATTAGTTTGATTCCTACCGTTAAAGGAATTATAGTGGAAAATCTCAAATGGCTCACTTAGGGACATGAGTAGGATAGTTGGTCTAAATCTGTATAAATCTCTGCGTCGACAATCTTTCTATCCCTACACTTTTTACATTACTGCTATTTATATTCTTGCATTTATTTTATGCAGCTATAGTTTCTTTGATACTTTACTTTATTCAAGAGCAATTAAATCTACAAGTTTTACAAACTTTTTTATTTTGTATTTTTAAGTAAAACTTGTTTCTTGGTCAAAATTGTTTTTGAATAATTTTATTTGCGTATTTACACTCTTAACCCCCCCCTCTAGTGTACCTATAGCCTATTTGGGACTAACAGATAGTAATCAAATAAGATTAGCAGTTGTATAGTAATGAAATGGAAATACATACCTCAACATTGGGAGCTTCAGATCGTGGGCATTCCTAGTGGATACCAGATTGGTTTGGAATAGGGTTGCAAAATACTCTAAATTAATTCTTCGAGGAGATCCATTGTCTCTTTTATCATCTGGCCCAACCAATCACGATAGAGGAGGAATTCCCACTATAAAATCAAAGAGAAGTAATTGCCACTCAAACAAAAGTTAGTGAGAGGTGCGCAGTGATCAATTAGAAGATTAAGGAGTAAGGGATGGCAGTCTGGAGTCGGGGGCTTACTTCCCGCTCGCTTAGCCCTACCTCGAACATGTTGACAACATTCCATTCACTTACGTAATATTCACTCGATTACTTCTTAGTTAGCGGTATTCCAATATTTACTTGGGAATATCTAAATCTTCCTTTTCTCAGCCAAAGAAACCCAAGTTTATGCTTTAGATTTTAGTTCTCTTCTCTAACAATCTTACTTATTTTCTTCTTTATTTTTAACATTAGATTTGTTAGGTAACAGGCTGGGGTTGGCCGGGCCTAGACATTAGAGCTTTTCACGAAAATCTTGTTTATATTTATTAACATTCCAAAATTTTAGCCAAAAAGCATCCTAAGCTCCTTGATCTTTTACCCTAATCAGTTGAGTATTTGATCACCCTAAACTTGAACTATCTTTTACATATGTCTAATACGTTTCCTTTTTAGGAGATTTTTGTAAGGACGATTACGGGTTTTGAACTACATCAAGATCAACATTAGTCAAGATTATCATATTTATGATGGTATCTCTGCACTCATACATGTTTTCGGCTGAGCAGTTTGATTATTTGTTTGAATATCTTGAAGCATAATAGATTAATGTAATAATGCATGAGCAGGAGAAGGTGACTTCTTGGAAGACTGAACAGTTACAACAGATACGAAAATCTAAAGAGGAGAAGCGCTTGCATAATTTACAAGGAGAAAAGATGAAATCGAAATGCTTAGTCTCCAAATCCAACTTCAAAGTGTGAGCAGCACTATAAATTATGGTCATGCTTCTCAAAGTCAAGGAAATGGGAGAAGAAAGTCATCCTTAAGTGCACATGGAGTTAAAAACATTGCAGGCCAAGAGGAAACTAATTATAAGAAGCAATTAGTTGGTTTAAACTCAGATATATTATTTTCTTTTCATTCAAATAATTCTCAAGGAATGAAAATATTGATAGTCCACCAACAATACCATCTAGAAGGCTTTCTATCACTAAAATTTTGTTAATGAGATTACTGAGCTAAAGATAATGCTGCAAGCTATGGGTTTCTGAATATATATGATGGGTAGAAAACAAAGTCCAAACCTAACAAAAGACTGGTAACCTCAATCTATCTGGTAGAGTACGGAGTTTCTCTGGTGCAATCACTTGGAAATATGGTAGTTGCCAATACTGTGAATTACTTCAATATGAAACATGAGGACTCAAACCTCAGGGATGATTCTTCTAATGATGAGATGTACTACGAGGTAAAGAACATAAGTGTTGAACCTACGATAACATATTCTTCTAATGACCAAACATTATATTTTCAATTTTTATAATGATCTGACCATATCTAACAATTCATGCCTGTAAATCAGGATGATCCTCCAATACATGTGGGCCTAAATGCTATCTAACAACAATATTGTTTGTTATTATTGCTTTGTTACTATCTAACAACAATATTGTTTGTTATTGTTGCTTTGTTCCTATCTTCATATGGAATTTTAGCTTATTGTCAATGGTTTATCCTCCAATTCTCTTTTTGTATACCCTCTGTGTTAGTTCTAGTATGATCAATATGTTCTGGGTTATAATACAAAGAAATGGGTGTAGCAATAATTATAATTGAGGAAAATAATACTTCTCATAAACTTATGAAGAATGAATACAAGAGGTATATATAGACAATTATAAAATAAGTACAAAGACTATATAGGAATAAAGCTATTTACATATATATATTCCTTAACACCCCTTGGTAAGCCGATGGGTATCCTCAACGTGAAGCTATGATCGAAGGTGTAGAAAATGTGAGGAACCAACAGGCTTGGTAAAGATGTCAGCTAATTAATCACTAGAAGGAAGAAACCGAATGTGAAGAAGAACACCACTTTGCACAAGCTCCCGAACAAAGTGATAATCGAGAGCAATATGCATGGCATAGGCATGAAAGACCGGATTCTTGCTTAAGTAGATAACACTAATATTATCACACCAAAGAGTGATTTTACCACAAGGAGAGAAACCAATTTCAGCAAGCAGAGAATTGAGCCAAAGAACTTCAGCATAGCATTGGCAATAGACTTGTACTTGCTTTCAGTACTGGAACGAGCAACAGTAGGTTATTTACGAGCAGACCAAGATATCAAGCTGTTGCCAAGAAAAATGCAATATCCACCAGTCGAGTAACGATCATTGCGACAACCTCCCTAATTAGCATCACAGTAACAATTGAGTTTAAGAGATAATGTAAGAGCTAGACATTGAGGAGCTTTGCGGGTATGGGAAGGACGAAGGGTCATTAGATAAAGAGAGGACGATTGTGGTACTGGTTCGGTTTGAGTAGGAAAAGAGGATCGGTTAACTAGTAGTTTAAGGCTTAGAGAGTGTTGAGGATTTGCAGAAGGAGGTGGCAGTATATGGTGTGAGGATGAAAAGGGTAGGGGCGAGCTGCATTGAGGTAGGAGGGGTGATTTATTGCGTGGAGAAGAAGGCAATGTTAATGATGAATGTGAATGCTGAGTATGATTAGTAGAGGATATGTGGGAATTACTAGTAGGTGAATGTGATGAAGGAGGTGTAGAATTAAGTGGCAGATGCAAAGACTTACTAAAAGAGGGGCAAATGGCATCTTTGACAGGTATATGCCATGAAACATAAACTGGAGGAGGCATGTCTGAAGAAGGCTGGCTGCTCAAGGTTGACTTAAAAAATGGAAAAACATTTTCATCAAATTTTACATGTTTGGCAATGTATATGCGATCATCATGAGAACTAAAACAAATGAAACCTGAATGAGATTTGGATTTTCCTAGATATACACAAGTGTGACTTTGAAATTGAAATTTATTTTTGTTGTAAGGTCTTAAAAGAGGATAGATGGAACAATAAAAACTTTTTAAGTCTTCATTAGGTGGAATTTTGTGAAATAACTGAAAATGGGGAGAGTCATTATTGAGCGTAGGCGAGGGAAGACAATTATTTAATTCAACACTATGATTTACGGCATAGTTCTAAAAACAAAGAGAAATTTTTGCATGAGCAAGTTGTGAGCACGGGTTTTTCCTGACCTCTATGATGAGAATTCCTTTGTTACCTATGGAGCAGACGAACTTGAATCGGACTTGAAAACAATCAAAATGTCACCCGGAGAATCTCAAACATCCTGAAAACCAAGCTATCCGTGATCTGAAATCCCCGAAAAGGTCTCTCGAGTGATTTCTAGGGTTTAGGGTGAGCGTCGGATTTTCAAGGATTTTGCCCCGGCTCTTACTAGAGCCGTGTGACTGTGGTTTTTGAACCAGAGCCGGGCAGCTCTAGCTAGGCCGCACTGCTCTAGTGCAAACTAGAGCCAGAGCAACTTGGCTCGGCAGAGGAGTAGTTGGGCAAAATCAGAAAATTCAGGTGGCCATTTAATGTTTGAAATGATGATGAGGGAAGAGTATAAAAGAAAAAGAAAAATCAAATCAAGGGGGGTTAGTAATCTTGGGCAAAAAAGAAAAAAAACTTGGAAAACCGAATACAGAGAAAGAAAAGAGAAATAGAGAAAAAGAGAGATAGGGACTGAGATATTCAAAGCCAAGGGAACACCCAAAAACACTCAAGCTAAGCCTAAAATCAATCTCAAAACATTAAATACAAGTTCCACAACCTTTGCTCATTGATTGGGATTGTTCCGGATTCGTTTTGGATTGTTTCGGTTTTCGACCGATTGAGCTTCCAGGACAAATTCCAAGCTTTCATCCATTTCTTGATGTTCAAAGCATCAAAACAACATGAAGGTAAACTCTGAGAGGCCTTAAACCTGTTTGCATTGTCTTTTCTGTGCGTTTTCTTTATTTTTACAATTATCAGAACTGGACTTACCTGAATAGAGCCGAGCGCCTATGTTCTTCATGAACAGAGCCGGACGGCTCTGGTATCTAGAGCCGCCGGGCTCTGTTCTATAAGGACAGATTCCCAATTTATCCCGATCGGCCGAAAACAGTCCGTTTTCCATTTTGTGCTTTCTGTTGTGATCAATTTTGGCCCAAATTCATCCGTATGTTATAAAAATTTGGTTTTTGGATTTCTGTACATACGGATATTAGGGTTTTTGATTTTTTCGGGGTTTTATTTTCTGAGTTTCGGGGTTATTTTATCCGAATTGGATCTATAGTTCAGCATTAGCGGACCCCCAAACCCAATAAAATCCCCGGAAAATATTGAAAACGAGCAAAATGGTATTTTCACAAAAATAAGAAAACCAATTATCTCGGGTTCCGGAAATTACAGCCGCACAGCTGTAATTTCAAACCTACGGTTGTAGTTCCCGAAAAAGACAGAACCAAGAAATGACCCGTACTGACGTCGTCGCGCGGTGCTGTCTTCGTATGCAAATTGTTTTTTTGGCATGTTTACTGCTTTTTGGACCCTAGATGGATGTTAGAATTAGGAGACCTGCACGAATGGAACCCTGAGTTCCGGGATAACAGACCCGCCAAAGTATGGATATTTGCATGAAACCGAGCCAAATGGTTTTCAAAAATTGATTTCCAGCACAAAAATCTACCAGGCGTTTCAAAACCGTTTTCTAGGTCTAACCGGGCCGGCCGGTCGGGTTAACCCAGTTGCCCCCCTAAATGCATGCCCCCGTTCCTGAAATCCCAATTCTGTCCTGCTGTGAGTCCTATTTGTGCTTGGAGTATAAACTGTGCTAACCGTCTGTTTTGCAGCTTTTATTTTCATTTTTATTATTTTTCATGTAATTTAATAGATCAATTCGTGTATATTAGGCGTTTGTAAATTTTTAGATCATCGTGTATCCTAGGCGTTTGTAATGTCAGGACGAGAGTTTTCTCCTTTTTATTCGATTTGGTTATATAAGCGGCCTCTATTATTTCTGTATATGTTGGATGCATGACTTACTTTTCTATAATTTATTTATGTCTTTTGCTTGAGCATGGGCTGATAAATAAATAAAATTGGGTAGGGAAAAGATAATAAACTGAATAAATATGGTAATATGAATCATAAACTGAATACAAGTTCGAGGTTAAGTAGGTAAGTTGCCCGAACCTTGAATCTTTGGATTAGGTACAGTATTCTGCGCTCGGTAGGGAGCTGTACCGGAATTTCCTAGATGAGCTTATCCGGGTGGCGACTTTGTCACTGATCTTGAAATTTAGGTTTCGAGGTCTTTAAGTAATAAAACGGGAAAACGTTTTCTACAAAAAGAATTTCCAAAAAAAATAAACGATTTTTCCTAAAGCAAATAAACAAAACCTGTTTTCCCAAAACGTCACGAAACCCGTTTTCGAAAATCCCCGGTTCGCTTCGCCGCGTTCCGCTCTTTAGGTCGTCTGCTCACACAAGTAAGTGTTGTATCAATTGTATACCGTATTTTACTTTCGGAAATGCCATTTTGTTCATGAATATGAGGACAAGCAAGAAAGTGAATAATGCTTAATCGTTTAAAATGGGGTACTAATTTTTGAAACTCACCACCAAAGTCAAAATGAAATTTCTTGATATCACTATGAAATTGGCATTTAACCATGGCATGAAACTCAAGAAAGGTATTAAAAACATCACTTTTTAAACTTTAAAGAATACCCTAAGTGAAATAGGTAAATTCATCAATGAAAAGAACAAAGTACTTTTGATTTAAATAAGACTCAATCACGGCAAGACCCCAGACATCATCATGAATAACTTTAAAAGGAATGGTACTAGGTCGACTAATGGGTTTAAGATCACTTTTGGTGAGTTTACCCATTTGACAAGAAGTACAAATAGTTTTAGATTTAGAAAAAATTAAATTACTTAAATGTAAAATTTGTGATGTTACACGCTTATTTGAATGTCTAAGATGAGCATGCCACATGTCAAAAGAGATAGACTCACCAACCAGCGCTTGCATAAGTGTAGGAGGTAGCACGTACAATCCCTTATCACTTGGGCCTCTCAACAAGATATTCTTCGTTACTTGGTCCTTAATCAAAAAATGAGAGGGCTAAAATTCAAAGAAGCAATGATCGTCAGTGGCAAATTTTTGGATAGATAACAAGGACTTGGTAATGGGGACAAAAAGAACATCATTAAGCTTAAAAGAGGATAATGAGGAAGTACCAGTGCGGGTAATGGGCATACCCTGACCATTTCCAACTCGAATAGTATCATTACCATAGTAGGGCTGTATTGTTTACATGTGATTATAGTCAGCAGTCATATAGCTGGTAGCACCGGTGTCAGGATACCAAGGCTGAATAGGATAAGGAATTGGAGTAAGCGGTGGTGGTGTTTAATACTGCACTGGATACTGTGGAGAAGGGGTAGAGTTTGGCCTCCAGGCAAGGTTGGATTGACTAAAAGAATTGTGACCATATGATGGAGATGGTGCACAAAAAAGGGTTTGGTATGACTCTTCTATAGTGGTTAACAAAGTGATTCTTTAATCCACAAATTTGATAAGGACGACAAGATCAATGCTGGCCAGCATTCCAATTGGTATTAGTATAGGCGTTGGGTGCAAATTGACACATCAGGAGAGTAGGAATAGGAGGTCTCTAGGAAATTAAAGCCACATATGGTTCTTGAAAACTTTTTAACAAGATTTCATAGGAGGTTAGGTGGCCAAACAGGGTGTAATAGTCAGCAGGAGGTTCCATTAAGCATAAGGTTGACACAATGGATTTGAATTCATTGCCAAAGCTCTTAAAAACAATAGCATTAAATTGGGCATCATTAAGAGGGGCATTAGCAGCAGTGAGTTCATCAAAAAGTGCCTTACACCATTGAAAATAATCGGCCACTCCAGTATCTGTTTTGCAGAGATCTTAAAGTTGAAGATGAATTTGAAATTGCCGATTTTGAGACATTAAACCATAGGCACGAGAAAGAGCTATCCATGCAGAGTGAGCAGTTGTGAGGCCAAAAATAGATTTGAAGGCATATTCCGAGAGAGAGGTGAAAATCCAGGAGAAAAGCATTTGATATTTACAAAACCAGGCTTGGTATGCCGGATTCTTAACTTGAAATGCCAGTTCTGTTGCCGACGAAATGAGACAAGGTGGACCCTAAGATGAGGCATCAATGTGGCCCATTAATTGATGACAGTGCAGCACCAGAGTGAATTGAGTTTTCCAGATGAGATAGTTAGAGCGATTGAGTTTGTTGGAGAAGATTTGGTTGCTAGTAATCTAGATAGGGTTGGAGGCAGCATTGGTAGTCATGATGAGAGTTTTTTGTATTGGTGGTGATGACGGTGGTAATATGATGGGAGGTTCTATAGTTGGAGGTGGTGGGGTTTGAGACAGGGATGAAGATGTTGAGTTAGGAAGAGTTTCGGCCGAATTGGGGTTAGGGCTTGGAAGGGGTGAAATTTCAGGTAAGTCACTAGACATTTAGAGACATAGGTTAGCTCTGATGCCATGTAAAGATAATTATAAGTGTGGAAAATAATACTTCTCATTACCTTGTGAAGAATGAATACAAGAGGTATATATAGACAATTATAGGATAAGTACAGAGACTATATAGGAATAAAGCTATTTACACATATATTCCTTAACAATGGGCATACTAGTTTGGTATATATATCAGATCATTATCCAGTATTGCAGATTGACCTTTCGTGTAAGTTTACTTGAGCATCGAGGATTTCCTACAAATAAATCATGACATCTTTTGTGATTGGCAACATGCCTCTTTTATGGTGTTTTCATTTACTCTCATGCAAACATCCAGTGCTGTAAGAAATGCAGAATAGGCAAAAATTGCTAACAGTAGCTTTTCAAAGAGAAGAAACAATTGTAGAGAAGAGGTTGTTGAAGACTGTGGTTAGGGGTGCACAAAAAAAAAAAAAAAACCAAAAAACTGAAAAACCGTGAAACCAAATCGAAACCGAGCTAAAAATATGGTTAACCGAAACCGATGGACTAGTGTACAATTTTTATTTTTAGAAATTAACGGTTATGGTTTAGATTTAGGTTTTTACACCGAATGTCTATGTGGACTTGCGGTTAACCGACTTTTTACAAATATTTTTCTTAAAAAATTATGTAATTATATATCTATATATAGGTAATATGACTAATAAGTGAAACATTTGAGCTTTTAATGTTATTTTACTTCTTACTATACAACAATAAGTAGTCTCGGTTACTCCCTTCCAATCCTATCTCCTCTCAATTCTTAATTTCACACTCACTGAAAAACGAACAGCGAAAAACAATTTCATTAATTAATGTTTGACCTTGTACAACAATTTTTATGTTTGGAAACTTTTTTTTATTAATAATTAATTATTAGAGTTTATGGTTAAAATGTTATTTTAATTAATAATTAAGACTATGATTTGTAATTTTATATTTTTATTTTTATTTGAGATTTATGGTCTATTTATTTGAGGTTTTAAATATTAAAAATTTAGAAAAATCATAATGCTTATTTCGTAAATGGTTAACTGTAAAGAAATGGTTAACCGACTGAAATTACTGGTCAACAGACTAATGGTTAACCGAATTTAATGGACAGTGTATGGTTAGTAAATTAAAAAAACTGTTCAAACGGTTAACCGTTTGTAAAAGTCCATATGGACTGGTTAACAGACCGTGTGTACCCCTAACTGTGGTTGAGTTTCTTCTCTCTCTGTCAGAGATTTCTAAAACTTATATTGAAAAAGATCGACTATAGGTTCATACTCTGTGGCCAGTGACACTCATTCTAACTCGCCTTTGAGAAATTTGCCTATCTCTCATGCTTTGAGGTTACAGAGGCGCCGGCGTTGAAATCTGCCTAGCTTCAATGCCTAGTCTACCGCATAGTCGACTTTAACTTCACCCGTGCTTCACCTGACCAGGTGAGCTTTCTTTGTTTTATATTATTTGTTGATAATATTGGGGTTTTGATTTGTAACGTTGAGCTTCTCAGATTAGATGGTTTTAGGGTTTTGATTTGCAATGGTTTAATTGGTGTTTTAGGATTTTGGTTAGACGGTTTTAGCTTCACTATTTTCCTACTCATGGCTTGTTCTGCTCCCTAAATTAAAGTGTGTTAAACCATATTTTGATGAAAACAACTGTTATATTTGAAGAAGATAATAATTAAATAAATAGATACTTTAATAATTAATTAAAGATAAATGTATTTTTAATTAATTAATTAAAGTATGAAGATGAAGACTTTCAATAAGGACATTGGAAGAATTATACAAAAATATAATAAGCTTGGAGAGATAAAGAAATATCTTGCTTCCGGAGGCTGAAGGTTTAAAAAATTTATTTACATATCTTCAGAGACCTAAACAATATATAATGACCACGTTCATAGACCTAAAGAAGTCAAGATCAAATGTTCAGAGACCTGAACAATGTATAATGGTCATATTCAGAGACCTGAAGAAGTCAAAATCAATTGTTTAGAGATCTGAATACTGTATAACGATCATATTCAGAGATTTGAAGGAATCAAGTTCAAATGTTCAGAGTACTGAATACTGTATAACGGTCATATTCATAGACCTGAAGAAATCAAGTTCAAATGTTCAAAGTCCTGAACACTGTATAACGGCTACTTTCAAAGACCTGAAGAAATCAAAATCAAATTTTCAGAGACCTAAACACTGTATAATGGAAACATTCAGAGACCTGAAGAAAGTTCATTACTAACCTTCAGAGGGCTAAACACTGTGCAACGGCTAATTTCAGAGACCTGAAGGAAATCAGAACTAAAGCTTCAGAGGGCTGAATGCACTATAACGACTAGTTTCAGAGACCTGAGCAGAATTTGAATTTCCTCTTCAAACCACTTCTCCAATGCCTATAAATAGAAGACAAATGCAAACATTTCAAATGAGGAAGACAAATTACAAAGTTTGCAATACATACAAAGCATTCTTGAGTAGTCTTTCCTACGATCTTCAAAGAGAGCAATCTAGTCTTCATCAAAGCAATTCACATTCTTTTAAATACACTAAGAGATATTAGTGTGCGAGGGAGCCTTGTTGTTAGAGTTCTTTGCAACAAAGTTTGTATAAAAGTTTTGTTGTTGATCTTTGAAAAACAAGAAGTTGTAAAAATTTGGTGTTTTAGCTTCCAAAAAAAAAAAAAAAACCAGGTGTCTCGATCCAGACAGAAGAAGGATCACTGTCTTAATCCTAGACAGAAGTAGGATTGATTGTCTTGATCTTAGACAGAAGAAAGATCAAATTGGTTTGATTCCTACCGTTAAAGGAATAATAGTGGAAAATCTCAAGTGGCTTACTTGGGGACAGGAGTAGGACAGTTGGTCCGAACTTGTATAAATCTCTGTGTCGACAATCTTTCTATCCTTTCACTTTTTACATTACTGCTATTTATATTCTTGCATTTATTTTACGCAGTTATAGCTCCTTCAATACTTTACTTTATTTATTCAAAACAGTTGAATTCACAAGTTTTACAAACCTTTTTATTTCGTATTTTTTTTAAGTAAAACTTGTTTCTCCGGCAAAATTGTTTTTGAATAAAAGGTTTCCATAAAAGAATTTTTATTTGGGTATTTATACTATTCACCCCCCCCCCCCTTTAGTATACCTTATAGCCTATTTGGGACTAACAAAGTGTATGTGATTAAGCTGTTTGTCAAAATAAGGGAGTCTTGAAGAAGTGTTAGGAGAATGATTTAACTTATATTCATTTATAGGTTTTAGTATGCATATTTTATGGGTTTTTTTTTTTTTTTTTTTAACAAAATGATAGATGAAAAAATTGTAGATGCTGTAATGATGAAGTTATTCGGGGTAGATCTCGCAAGGTTCCAACTTGCTTTGTGTATTCAGAGACTGTTCAAATAGAAGGGAGGGGGGTTATTTTTCTATCGGCTTAATTTCATCTATGGTATACTAACTATCTCTCTAATCACAGTTTGGAATACAAACTACCATTTTGCACACTGTGGTACTCCAACTTCTAAGTGGCCTCCTATTATGGTACATGTGACCTGTTATTACAAGTTAACTGTGCCACGTCAGCACTTTCAATATAAAATGAGGGGACCCTATACCTAAAAAACCTATTTTGCCCTTTACAAACTTTCTATTTTTCTCATTTTATGATTTTTTTTTTATTTTCTTTTTCTTTTTTCTCTTCTTCCTCTGCCTCAACCCTAACACTTCTTATTATCTCAATCTAAAAGTTGCTACCTTCAATCCCAACACTCTGTTACCGACCTCCCACCTCTATCGTTGCTTCCTCTCTTCTTAACTTGAGCCGTCACCCACCACCTACATCGCGCTCGCCTTTGCCCACCTCCATCTCCAACTCAGATGCTTCTCTTTTGTTTATAGCCATTGCAGGTATAGATAATCAGAAACACGAGCTATCGGCGTTTGTCGTTCTTCTTTCGAATTGCCAGCTTCGCCATCATCGTTCTCTCTTCGACTAGTTGCCCTTCCCTGCCTTCCTCTCTTCAACTCACCTCTTTGTAGATTGAAAGCTAGCAGTTTTCAGGATTTGGTACATCAAGAGCAAGTTGGTCTGTAGATCGGAAGAATTGAGATTCTGTTGTGTTCTGGGTTTGAGGATTTTTCATATAATTCTTGTTATAATTTTTAATTTTCTGGGTTAATTTTATTTGTATATTTTTGGTTAGAATAGATAATTGCACAGAAATGTGCTAGATAAAAGATGATTGATGGCTGTAGCAGAAGCAAGAGCTGTATGGCAAAGAACAGCTAATCGTTGTTTTGTCCAAGAAGATGCCAAAAGAGCCCCCAAGTTGGCTTGCTGCCAATCATCATCTTCATTATCCAAACAGGTTGAAGGGGGACCAGTAAACGGAGCAGGCACGCTGGATGACCCTGCTGTGGGTTTCATGCCTCACCACAGGAACCCCTCTAGCTATGGATACCAAAATCTTACACATGAACAGTTAAATGTCTTAGAGGCAGAGATGGACAACCTGAGAGCTGAAATTGTAAATTCAGCCTCTAAAGTTGGTGAGGTTCACAATGACGACATGGGTTGCCTTGGTGACAAGATTGTGCAGTCTCCTGTTACTCATTTTACCTTTTCTTAATTTCTTCCATTATTCCATTTTTGTTTCTCAAGTTTATTATGATTTTAATAATCTTTCATGGCTTTAATTTGTTACAATGCTTGCTTTAATTTGTTACAAAGCTCGAGGAAGGCATCCTAATCCAATCAAACAGCTCAATCAATTAAGAAAATGGCATCTGATTCTATTTAGTAGTAGTAGGACTGATTTTCTCCATTGATTAGTTTTACAGAGAGATTGATTGTTAATGGAGAATGAATGTGAGGATAGAATTGGTAGTGGCTGTGAAAGTTTAGGGTTTGAGAGAATGTGTGTAATTAGAAGGGAGAGAAAGTAAAAGGGATGAGAGGGGAAAGTAGTAAATATATATAGAGTGAGTCCCATTTTTTTGTTTGACATTCAATAAAGTGCTGACGTGACACAGTTAACCTGTAATAACAAGTCACATGTATCACAATGGGAGGTCGCTTAGAAGTTGGAGTACCACATTGTGCAAAATAGTAGTTAGTATACCAAACTGTGATTGGTAAGATAGTTGGTATACCATAAGTGAAATTAAGCCTTTTTCTATCCCAGGTAAAGTACTTGGCTAAGAGAATATTTCAGAAATGATCGTGATTTGTAGTTGGAGTACCTTATCTGCCCCTGAACATGTCACAGAACTTACTGTTTTACTACCACATATTGGATTTGATTTGGATTTCTTTCGACTTTTCCAAACACTTGCTCGTCAAATTAATTAATTGATTAATTAAACCACAACGGTAGGTTGCAAGTCATGATCTAATAATATTTTAATATATTTATTTCTTTTGATTTTTTCAAATAAACAAAATTGTCTAATATATGTATCGAAAGAAAACTTAGATTATGAGTATTTTTGGATATATGATTATACTAATTTTGTTAATTTTTGGATTGAATTTAAACTAGAATTAGACAGGAAAAAAAATTAAATAAAAATAATCAAGATGAAGAAATGAGTCCTTTTACTTAACCAATGTGGAGAGCAGAGAATAATTTGGTGTAGGTTGGATAGAGTTCTCAATAACGATAGGTGTGGTTGCATTATTGTAATTTTTTTGAACATGTTGTTTTATCTCTACGGTTGTCTTTGATCAATCTCCTTTAAGCAGAAGGGCTCCATAGATGTTGATTATGTAGGAGATCTTACATGTAGAAATTTCACCATTGGTTATTGTGTGTTTGAAGGAGGTTGTGTCTGGAAAAAGTAAGACACAAAGTGTGAAATATTGCGGTCATGTGTAGAATCCAAAAATTAAACTATGATGCATAACTACTTAGGAAGTTATATGGCAATGTCGTTTACTTGGTGAAACCAGGTTTGAAGTTGCATTGTGACAATGAAGTAGCTATTTACATTGCCAATAACCTTGTTTCATGAAAAAACTTAATGTATAGACATCAATTGTCATTTTATTCGCTAAAAGGTAGAAGATTAATGGTTTGTCTAAACACTTCATGGCAAAACAGGGAAATAGTTGGTAGATATCTTTACTAAAAATTTGTCCGGGAGTTAGATCAATTACATTTGTAAACAAACTTGACATGAGTAATATATATGCTTCAACCTGAGGAGGGAGTATTACAGATTTGAATGATGTGTAAATATCTATTAGTATTATCTAGTTGTAACAAACAGTTTTAAAGAGAGGAATTATAGGGGCACTCATAGAAATTTAGTCTTAATTTAATTTCCTAATTATAATTCTTAAACCAGCTGTATAAATAGATTATTTTCGAACGAAGTATTTGATACAATTCTTCCATCGTTCTCTCTTTCTTTCTTCTCTCGCTACAATAATTAAAATATAAATTATATATGCAAGTTGTTTTTTTTTTTTTTTTTTAATTACTTGTAGCTTTTGCACACCTATATTTTTATGCGTTTATCTTTCTTGAAGCATCAAATAAATTGTCAAATTAAGACTTTTCTTTTCTGAAAAAAAAAAAAAAAAAAATCAACAATTTTGTTTGCATTCTTGCCATAAACACGAGGAAAAAAATTACTATATATAACATGTGATGAGGCCTTTCCTTCTTCCAAGGAGTACTCTACAGAGTGTAGAAAATAATTAAAAGACAAAATGCCTCAATCCCCAAGAATTTATTAGTTGCAGTCAACTCTATATTATATTAGTAACAGACGCTCCATCCCCAGTCATATCTGTACAAAACTTTTGCATTACGATCCACATTTACTTTGACCAACTCAAAACAAAATAAATTAATAATTTGTATTTATTTTGTGGAGTTTCATTTTCAAATAATTAAGATACTTTATGTACAATTCAGAAAGCCAACCACTGATCTATTGTCAACGTTTATGGCCAGTAAGCCATTCTAATGAAACAGAAGAGTTTATCACAAGCATATACTTCTTGAGCTTGCACAATGCAGCTAGCATATTATCAAGTTCATATACAGGGTTTTTTTTTTTTTTTTAACATATGAATGTAGACATTTCATTTAGATCATAATAACATTAACATTAACATTTTTATGTGTAGAGAGCAGAGGTAATCAAAACCCAAAAATCTATAAAACTGAATTTTGATACTTTATAAAATGATTCATAAGAATTACTACTTTGAATGTCCTGGCTCGACATCTGTGGTTGTTGCTGGTGCATCAACTAAGGGTTGCCCATCTCGTGGAATAGGAGGTTTTGTCTCTTGTATCATAAAGAGACTATGTGGCCTAGACCATATTCATCCATGTAATACAGAATCAATTGACTATATCAAAACTCAATTTACACCACTTATGTGCTGTTTTGTCAGAAATAATTCGGATATTTTATTTGTTATTATCATATTAAGAATTATAAATTGAGTTAAACTCTTTGAAAAAGTCGTACCAATATCCAAGCTTGTTTCCTTGTTTAGATAGTTATTTTGCTATTTCTTTAAGTGTCTATAAATTCTAGGCTATAGTTTCATATTCTCTTCTTTTATTATGCTCTTTTGTTAAAATCTACAAATGATATTAGAGCTCCCGTAATCTTAAAGGACATGTGAGAAACTCTAGTCGATTCTAGCCATACATCAAGTCTTTCACCTCCATTCTCCTGATAAAATTCTTTCAACCTATCCCAATTTTTTTTCCTATTTAAAAAGTCATAGTTTTTGTGAAAATTGATTTTGAGACAGCAACATGAATAATAGACAAAGCTCTTCTTCATCTTCATAAGCTCCGATTCAGTTTAGTGTTGGGTTATTCCCTAGGGGTGATATCTCCTTCTCAGTTTTAACCCACTGCCACAAACCTAAGCCCGTTAGATCGGCTTTCGTCTTGACAACCCAAACTTGGCATTTTTCACCATTTAAGAATGGATCCAATATCTCTTCCCCATGCATCAAAATTGTAGTTACAAGTATGTTTGTTAAACCCGCCCGGTGCATTAATCCAAAAAAGATAGAGGATCAAGAGTTAGAAGTTCAATCCATAATTGTATTTAACATTATGTATATACAAATTTCAATTACTGAAATTAGTAATATTCAAAATATAATTTATAAAATATTAATTTATTAAAATAATAATTCTAATATAACAAAAAAAAAAAACTATAACAATTGAACATATTTTCTATTATATAATTAAAATTAAAATGATATAATAATGATGTTTACATCAAAATAATTGAAATTTAATTGATTAGTAAATATCAATGAACTAACATTATATTTCATGAATATGAATATCTTAATTTAATTAGAAATAAATATTTAAAATTACACTATTTCAACATGAAATTTGATTTAATACATAAACATTTAATCCATTTGTTTCCTAAAGAATTTTTTTTTTTTTACAAATAAATCTGTTCATAAATATGCAAGTTTTCAATGTGTAAAATAAAAGTAAAAAAGTGTCATATGTGTACTAATTAAAGTTAAGCTTGTAACATAAGTACAAGTTGGTCTAGTAGTATGTGAGCTTCCTTCAGGAAGGAGGCTGATGGTTCAATACATCTCTCTAACAAATTTGAATTTTTCTAATAAAATCAAGATATATGTTAAACCCGAATAATTGGTTAACCGTGACCAATTCACCGGTTAAATACCGGTTCTTAGTATATATTTAGTCTTGATCGGGCCGGTTAAGGGTTTGGTTCTAGTTACAGTTAACCGTGACCAATTCACTAGTTAAATATCGGTTTTTAGCATATATTTAGTCTTGACCGAAGCGGTTAAGGGTTTGGTTCTAGTTAAAACCAGTCCAGATTTAACAGCACTGGTTACGAGTATCAATATTTTTAGAATTATTAATATTGAAGTATAAAATGAATAATCGTATATCTAAAAATACTCATAGACTTATGTTTACTTTCAATACATATATTACGTTATTTTGTTGATTTGGAAAAAGTAAAAGAAAAAAAACATAAAAATATTATAATTAGATCAAGACTTGCAAGCCAGCGTTGTGGTTTAATTAATTTGACGAGGAAGCTTCTCTTTTTAAAATTTATTTTATGAAGTCAACGTCCATGAATTAAGCAAGCAAGGTGATGGGCAGACCATACAGGCTTAATTAATTTCAATTAATTTAATTAGTAAAATATAGGATAATTAATTCAGATGTAATTGATTTAGGAGTAAGACTGTATTACTTGCTTTTTAAATGAAAATGAAGGTCACCATTATTAATGTGTTGAGACATTGGTATTATTAGCTCTCCAAATAGTTTTCTCAAAATTATTATCTCAACATTTACTTCTGGAATTGCCAGGATCGAAATTATTTCATCTCTGACAAATTAACAGGGAAAGGTTAGCTTTTATTTTTGGTATATTCTTCAATCAGCCATGCATGTTTTTCTGAGCAATTCCTTTTTTCCTTATAATTACTCTTTTTTTTTTTATTTTATTTTATTTAATTATTTAAGTTGGAGCTCCAATCGTTGGCCTTTTAACTCGCTAGTGGAGGAGAACCGGTGAGTGAGAAAGGTTTTACATATGTATGTATATATATGCTCTTTCCAGTCTTCATTATTTTTAAAGAATAACTTATAATGAAAAGATAAATCAATTGAAAATAATAATAAGGGTGAATAATTTATTGCAATAGAATCTGAATAAATGAATATTTCATCAATTAATATCTCGATTAGATCAAAATTTTATCAATTCTAACTCGGGCTGTAGTGCTAAAATAATAACCTTGTTTATAAATAATAATAATCTCATCAAAATAATGCATATTATGATATATATATATATATATATATATATATTTTTTAAAGAATTTCCTAAGGCTGGATGAAAATATAAATTAATAATACAAAAATTTTATATCTATAAAATTTGTAACGTCAAATTATTTTCTAAAAAAACTTTTTATTTCTAAATTTTTTACTTTGCTAAAATATGCGTTTACTCATTTTTATACCAAATAACAAGTTTGTCCTTTAATCACTTTATATGATATATATTAATTTACACGTATATTCCTTTAATCATTTAAGTGTCATATAATATTTTAGTAAATAATTCTAAGTATGGACTGTAATATTAATAATAGTATTATATTATTATTTAATTTATTATTGAATGATTGATTATATAATACACAAGTTAACAAATTATTAAACTTATTCAATGTAATCATAAAAGTTAGTATTGAGGCTATGAGTTAGTAACTCAGTTAGCGAAGCAAAGTGAATATGTAGGAGGAGATATAGATTTAAATCTCATTAAATATGCATGCATAAAGGAATGTAGAGGCTTAACTGTGATTAAACTCCGAACAAAATTATCCTAATGTGAAAAATGTGGTTTATACTAAAAATAAAAGTTAATATTGGCAAATCGACTGATAACTTTTATAATTATATTATATTAAAAAGAATAATGCTGTATAATGTATATATATCAGCATATATATCATGTAATTAGAATTAATGAATGCATAGCCAACATTTATAACAATATTTTTAACATATTAACATTTTTTTTCTTTAATTAGTGACGAAAGAGAAAACTTGTAATTTGGTATAAAATTTAACTTTTGACTAACAAAATATGGATGAAAAAATTAAGGAATTGATTTTACCAAAATTCATGGACTCTATAATGCAGTTTGAAAGTAAGAAACTGATTAGTGTAATATATATATATATATATATATATATATATATATATATATATATATATATATAAAAGCAGAAAGTCTCGGCGCATAACAATGGTTTTTAAATTAAGATTTTTTCTCAATCCATCATTTTGGGTTGGAAATTTGGAGGGTCGTGGAAGGTTTTATTCTTTTAATAAATTTAAAAAGACCTTACCAGACATTAAATAACTTTGACCCAAACAAAGAGTAAAGTTGACAATCTTACCTTACATCCTTCTCCCGAACAACCCATGATTTCGATATATTATTCTTCTTTCTCTCAAGTCATTGGAATCAATCAAAATTTATTTAATTAGAACAAATCAACACAAATGAGCAACATTGAAATTCATCATCTGATAGAGATCGAGAAAGAAGCTATTGGTCTGTTTTGAATTCATCTCATTTCTCCAATTTTTTTTCTCATAATTTTTCATCTTCTCGGCTAGTTTCTGATTCGTTAACCAAATTAAGAAAAATAAAGCTGTGGATACTTCAAAACAAGAGGTGAGCTTACAGATCTTACTTGTTCTTCTTCTTCGAAGAAAATTAGTGTTGTTTTCTTTTTTCATATATAGTTTTCTGAGATTCAAATTCATCCGAAAACACAAGTCAAACAGTAAGATTGATTAAGCTTTGTTGTTTTGATTCATTAATGGCATTTAGAGTTTTGAATCTAATCGACATTTTTCTCCACTGATGATTCTCACAGGGCATCATCTTAATAACCGGATTTCCATTCGCGAAGAAAATCAAAAGTGAAGCTGATTTATTCACACCCAAAAGAGAGAGGTACTTTTTTTTTTTTTTTCCGGCCTTAGTCTTGTTTGGGAAAGGGTGAGATGAGATAAGAATGATAAAAGAAAGGATGTCTAGTGTAGTACTTGATGGATTAATTAAGGTGAAAGTAAAACTATGCTCGGGAGAATTAGAGATTTTTTTAAAGTAGAGTTAAATATAATAATTACTTAAATAAATTTTAAAAATAAAAAAAATTTTGAATAATAGAAAAGTAAATGATTAAATTTGTAAATTTATTATTTTACAATCCATAATTCCTCAAAAATTACCAAATTGGTGGGTTGAAAAATAAGAGAAACAATGGTTATTGGAGAACTATGAGCTACCATCAAATCTCATCTCCTTCCTTTATTCTTCCTTCCAAGCATGGACCAATTTTATTCTTCCTCCCAAGCATGGACCAATACATACCCTACCTTAAAAAATATTGATTAAAAACCATTTTGGTGCATCACCTATTTACAATTTGCATACTTGGTAACTCATATATTAATTTGATCTTTTTTATACGTAACCTATACAAATTAAGAATATTTTGATTATTAAACAATTATCAATATCACTATAATAACTTTCATATTCAATATTATTATAATAGAAAAATCATTCTTTCTTTTTACTACTACTTTTTAAGCTGTTAATATCATTAGTTTCATTAAATTCTACTATTTAGGTAATAAAATTTCTCGATTTCTATAGGCTAAATAACAAAAGGAACAAATTAATAGATCATATATCATATCAGAATATCGTAAATAGGCTAGGCCAAAAAAATCTTTTTAGCATTATCTTGGCCTTAGTTTATTCCATCTTCAATGCTGTCAATACAAAAATTCTATTGTATGCCTACTCCCGGCCAATACTCCTAGGAGGCTAGCATACACTATCGCTATCAATGTTAGGATAGGTTTGCTTTTTACAATTAATTAATGTAGTAACATTAATAAAATTCATAAATAGTACTTAATCAATACAAACAATATTAACTGGCTGAAACTTTGCAAAGGACTAATTAATCGGTAGTAATAATAGTTATTGTTCTAGATAATAGCAATGTTATTAAAATTAGATCGAACAGCGAACCGGTGAGGTTTCTAATTCGCAGTTTGATTGATTCAAACTGATTAATCGGTCCTTTAACCGAATATTTACTTTTAAAAAGTATTATTTAAATATTATCAAATTGTGATTCATCTAGTGGTTTAACATTTGGTTCTCGTTCAACCACCAGTGGAACCTTTTTTTGCAGATTTTTATAAAACTCTAAAGTTTTAATCAAATCAACCGGATCCATGCTAATTTGTAGTTGAAATAGTCGGTCGGCCTGATTTTGATAACATTGTATAATAGTCAAACTTCTCACAAAGTTTTTTTTTTTTTTTTTGGGATTAATTTTATGCTAATATTAAAATTGTCATAAATAGTACGTATGTTTGTTAACTAATATGCTAATATTCAAGTTATTTAAAGTAGAATATCTAAGATTAACAAATTGGTTTTAATTTTTATTTTGAAAAACAAATTTAATGGCATTGAGTATATGATGGTAGAAGCTTGTCATTTTTTAACGGGTTAAATGCATAGACATTAAAATTATTGGTAATATTTGATTACGACAAAAAAAAAAAAAAAAAAAAAAAGAAAACAATTCGTCCTAATAAAGACTAGTGAAATCTATTTTGTTTGAATGATATCACATCGACAGTCAAGAAAATGATATCACATCTGACAATTGTTTGATAATATAAACAAGGTCGGTTAGAATTATCAAATTAACTTAACTTCTAGTCAGTTTGATGCACTAAATTTGAATTCTATATCACTCTTAATTTAGGCATGAATTATATACTGTGGCATGTTCAAATTTTGATATATGATTCTAATGCATTTTTAATTTGGTTATTCTAGTTATTCTAGTGGGTGTTTTGTAATTAAAACAACAAAAATATTATCAACTTTCGTAATTTTGTTGACGTTAAAGTAAGAATTCAATAATTTTATTGAGATAAATTGAAATTTTGTTAGCATAATGAAATATTATTCTATATAATCATTTAAAAATGAATGGAGGAGAAATGTAAACTATTAAATAAAAAAGGAGGGAAATCTGAAAAAATTATGACTAGAATTATAGTAAGCATTAATATTGAAGTTAGCTAATCTTAATTTTTTGGTTGTATTATTTTTCTTTACAAAAATAGGAAGAAGAAGAAGAGAGGAATGGCGGAGATTGTAATTGGAACGAAAATTGGAGAGGCTGTTTTATCCAGAGTTACTGATGAGGCGATTGATTCTGTGTGGCGTCAAATCGGGTATGTATGGAACTACAAAACCAACATTCAAGACCTTAACAAGCAACTTACCAGATTGAAAGACGAAAGGAACAGCATGCAACACTGAGTAGATGAGGCCACAAGAAATGGAAAATTAATTGAAAACACAGTAACGAATTGGTTTAAAGATGCGGATGAGGCTATTGGGGTCGCAGAGCAGATTATTGAAGACAATGGGAGTGCCAATAAGAGCTGCTTCATCGGTTGCTGTCCTAATTTGAAGACCCGTTACCAGTTCAGTAGAAAGGCTAAGAAACTGACACCACTCATTGCTGAAGTTCAAGGAGATGGGAAATCCATCACAGATCTTTCCTATTTTCCCTATGTGCAGCAATTACAGTGTGTTGGAGACACTGAGGCCTTGGAATCAAGAACTCAAGTTCTGAACGAAATTGTGGGAGCATTGAAGGATGTTGACTTCAATTTGATTGGAGTTTATGGCATGGCAGGGGTTGGTAAAACTACTCTAGTCACGAAGCATCTTATTGCTGAAGTCAAGCGAGCTGGAGTTTTTGAAGTAGTCACTTGGACAAAGGTGACTCAAAATCCTGACCTCAAAAGCATTCAAGAAGAAATTGCAGCATGGTTGGGTCTTAAGTTCGAAGTCGATTCCATTCAAGTGAGGGCTGTTCGGTTATGTTCACGTCTCAAACAGGAGGAGAAAGTACTTGTCATTCTTGATGACATTTGGACGAAAATCCAACTGGAGGAAATTGGAATTCCTAATGACAAAGATAGTAAAGGATGTAAAATTGTGATGACGTCAAGAAATCAAAATGTATTGCAGGAGATGGGCGTACAAAAAGATTTCCGACTTCAAGTTTTGCAGCCAGAAGAGGCATGGCAACTCTTTCAGCAAAAATTGGACAAAGTCATAGACTCGGACATGCTACCAATAGCAAAAGAAGTGGCAGAAAGATGTGCAGGCTTGCCTGTATTAATTACAGCAGTTGCAGGAGCATTAAGAAGTCAGCAGTTGAATGAGTGGAAGGACACCTTGCAGCAGCTGAAGCAATTTCCTCATGAAAAAATTGAGGATCAAGTTAACTCAGCCCTTAATTTAAGCTATAATTTTTTAAAAGGTGAATGCAAGTTAGTGTTCTTACTATGTGGTCAAAATGGACCACTCAACATTGACATTGCATATTTGTTGAAATATGCTATCGGTTTGGGCATTTTAAAACACTGCAAGGAAGTAGAAGCTGCAAGAATCCGATTACAATCATTGGTCAATAACCTTAAAGCCTCGTCTTGGTTGCTGGAAAGCAATAAGGATGGAGAACTACAGATGCATGATCTCGTTTACAACTTTGCCATCACAGTTGCATCAAGGGATCAACCTGTCATCACTGGCATTGGAATGGAGGAATGGCCAGAAGATGATGCATTGGAGAATTACATGGCAATGGTGTTGAATAATGGCAAAGTTCCTCGGCTTTCTAAAGTGTTAAATTGCCCAAAGCTCAGGTTCTGGCTACTAAACAATGAGGATTCCTCCTTGGAAATTGGAGACCATTTTTTTGGAGGCATGAAAGGGCTCAGAGTCCTGAGTCTCAAAAATACTTGTTTTTCCAGCTCTTTGCCTTTGTCACTTCGGTGCCTCAAGGATCTTCAGACATTGTGTTTGGATTCTTGTGTCTTGAATGACATAACCATGATCGGAGAGCTTGAGAAATTACAAGTTCTTAGCCTTGTCAACTGTGCTATTGCTTGTTTTCCAAGACAAATAGGGAACTTGACTCGTTTACAGCTTTTAGATCTGACGAATTGTTCGAGCCTGGAAGTAATTGAGCCAAATGTACTTTCAAGATTAGCTCAATTGGAGGAGTTGTACTTGGAAAACAGCTTTGTAAAATGGGAAAGCAGGGAAGGAAACAATAGCGACCCAAAGAATGCCAACTTGACTGAATTTAAGTTTCTTTCCAACCTTGTAACTCTGTACATACATATTTTGGATGCAGCGATGTTGCCATATGATTTTCTTGTGAAACAATTGCAAGGTTTTAGAATGCTTATTGGAGCAGAGTTGGACTGGAGTGTTGAACATAAGACTTCAAGAACATTGAAGCTCAAGCTCAGTACAATCAATCATTTGGAGAGGGTGAGAGGTTTATTGATGAAAACGGAAGATTTGTATCTGCATGACTTAGTGGGTGTGGAAAATGTGCCCAACAGCTTAAATAAGGAAGGTTTTCCTCAGTTGAAACATCTGCTGGTTCAAAACAGTCCAGATATTAAGTATATCATTGACTGTAAAAGGATAGGCCATGTCACTGCTTTTCCCTGCTTGGAATCCTTATCTTTGAACAACATGCAAATATTGGAGATGATTTGCAATGCTCCATTGAAAATGACACCCTTTGGCTGTTTAAGAAGCTTGAAAGTGGGGAATTGTAACATATTGAAATATCTCTTTTCATTCTCCATGTTTAGAGGTCTTCAACAATTGGAAGAAATTGATGTCAATAATTGCAAAATTTTGCAAATGATTGTTGGAAAAGGCGATGATGATGATGGCGTAGATGAAGCAGTTAAGCTGCAAACATTACACACTCTGACATTGGATCATCTTCCTCAATTTGCAAGCTTCTGCTCTAGTGGGAGCGCAAGCAGTGGAGAAATCGATGTAGAAGATGAGATTGAAACTTCCTTAGTGCTTTTCACTGAAAAGGTACAAGAGCAATTGAAATTTATAAAAGGCCAAAATTTGAATTTCTAATAACAAATGATATGCAAAATCAAGTTACCACTATTGTGATATAATTATGGCTTTTTTTTTTTTTTCTTTTCTGACTATTATAAGAAATTAAGTTTTTCCTTCTCCAGTAATTGGAATATAGGAAGCAATTTGTTTGCATGAAAATAGTAAAAATGAGAAAAAATAAAAAACCTTGTATTTTATAGCGATTTGGTTTGTCCTTTTTTTTTTCCTCTAATAGTTTCTTGTATGTTTTTGTATTTAAGAGATTGTGATTGTGGTTGCAGATTGAATTCCCCAATTTGACAAATCTCAATTTGTCATCAAGTAATGTGAAGAATATATGGTCCAGCCAACTTAGAGTTGTATTTCAAAACTTAACAAGCGTGATCATGGATGGCTGTTGGAATTTGAGCTATCTATTTACATCGTCCATGGTACAAAACATTGCAGAATTGAAAAAGCTTGAGATAAGTAATTGCAGTTCCATGAGAGAAATAATAGCTACAGAAGGATTAGAAGAAGAAATTAAGAGGAAGATTGTGTTCCCTAAACTAGAGATTCTAAAGCTCAAGCATCTTCCAAAATTGGAAAGATTTTGCTGCGGAAATCTATTGGAGTGTCCTACTTTGAAAATTTTACGGGTAGAGAATTGCCTCTATTTACATGCATTTGTGTCTAGTTTTGTGCAGACTGATATGGTTGGCAACAATGGAGCAAGACACCCTGCAGACACAACTCTCTTTGATGAAAAAGTAACTTATTTTGGTTTTTCTCTACTTAACCTTGCACCATATTTTGTCTCTATTTCTTTGAACATAATAGGATTTGTATGTTTCAGGTTTCATTTCCTGAGTTGGAGGAAATGCAAATATTCCATATGCATAGACTGGGGATGATATGGAAAAATGAATTGGTAGCAGCTGGTTCCTTTGAGAAATTGAAAGTGTTAACTGTGGAACATGCCAAAGAGCTGTTACAATTATTTCCTTCAAAAATGTTGATAAGAGGAATGAGGAACCTAGAAACTCTGGTTGTGAAGAATTGTGACTTAATTGAACAAGTGTTTGATATGGAAGGAGTGATGGTAGTTAGAGAAAGACTTGTTTTGGGTTTAAGAACTTTGGAGGTGGAAAACCTGCCAAAGTTGAAGTGTGTTTGGAATATTGGAATAGAGTCTGTGTCTTGGAACAACTTGCGTTCAGTTACTTTTGATTATTGTCCTAGTTTGAAGAGTTTGTTTCCTGCTACAATAGCTACACATCTTCAACAACTTGAAAAGCTTGATTTAGCTCGTTGTGGGTTCTTAGAGGAACTCATTGTGGGGGGATTAGAAACGTCTCTAACCTTTTTTTTTCCGAAGCTAAACTTCCTTCAGCTTCACCACTTAGTTGAATTGAGGAATTTCTATCCTGGAACTCATACTTTAGAATGTCCAAAACTGGAAACCTTGTGGATCGGTAGATGTGACAAATTGAAGATTTTTGCTTTAGAATCTCCAAATTTGCAAGAAATGCTAGGGAAGAGTACTAAAACCGAGGGTCAACCGCTTTTCTATTTCACACAGGTATATGTGTTTTTTCAAATTACTATTTATATTAAAATATTATTTAATATATCATTTCTCTAAACTAACATTAAATATTATTGCAACATGATTTTTTTTAATCATAGTATCTATAATATTTATTAAAGATAAAAAAAATTTCATGTTTCAATTTTATATAGTTCTACATTTATAATTTTAAAAATATTTTTTATTAGTTTTTAAAAACACATGTTCTTCGGTGGTAAATAGACATAATATAATCATATAAAAATTATTACGTCAATTATTCTAATATAGGAGAAATTATTACTAAATGGAAAAAAGGGGGAAAATATAATTGTTGTAGATATTGATATTAATTAATTAGTTGATTTTTTGGTAGGTGATACCCAGCTTGAAGCAACTAACGCTGTGTTACGAGGACGCCATGATGTTAAAACAAGCCCACTTGCCCTCTGATCTCTTTCACAACCTGGAAGAACTTGAACTGCGATGTTTCCATGATGAATCATCATACCTTCCATTCGATCTCCTCCATAGATTTCAGAATATTCAAAAACTACATGCGAGCTGCTGCGATTTTGAAGAGCTTTTCCCATGTGGTGATAATCAAAATGTTGGAATTTTTGCTCAGATACAATACCTGCGACTGAACTGTCTTCCAAATCTAAGGCGTATATTGAATGAAGGGTCCCGGCATGAACAAGTTGTTCAAAATCTTCACACTCTTGAAGTCTTTGGTTGCGATGGACTAACTAGTTTGGAGCCATCTTTTGCTTCTTTCCTAAATCTTCAGACATTGGTAGTGGATAACAGTGCTTGATTGATGAACTTGTTCAAAGCTACAGCTGGAGAAAATTTGGCGCAGCTCAGAACCATCACTGTCAAAAATTGCAATATGTTGACCGAAATTGTAGCAACTGAGGGCGATGGAATACAAACTGAGATTACTCTCGGCGCATTGGAAAGTCTAAGACTTCATTGTTTAGAAAGCCTCGTTTGCTTTAGCTCTGCAAATTGCCTAATGAAATTTCCATCCCTCACAGAGGTAATTGTAATAGAATGCCCCAAGATGAAGTTTTTCTCTCGAGGAAACTTGTACGCGCCAAAGCTAAAGAAAGTATATGTAACAGAAGAAAGTGACAAATGGCGCTGGGTTGGGGATCTCAACTCAAGTATACAACAACTCTATGTGGAGATGGTAAGTTGTGATTGACGAGATCGCATTCTCTTTCAATTTGTTATTCATCTGCTGATTCCTTTTTCGTTTTCTTATCTAAAATTGATTAAAAAAAAAAAAAAAAAGAAAAAAATTTCTAAATAGCATTGGCTAACTCAAGTCTTAACATTGATCTCCTTATAGGCTGGCTTTGACGGCATTCGACAATTGAAACTCTCTGAATTTCCTGACTTGAAACAGAAATGGCTTGCTCAACTTCCATTTAATTTCTTCTATAATCTGACTTCATTAGTGGTGGATGATTGTGCATTCCAGTCTGTTGCTATTCCATCCAGTCGACTACCTTTCCTGATTGCTTTGGAAAAACTTGAGATAAGAAATTGTGGTTTATTAGAAGAATTATTTGGTTTGGAATGGCCAAATGCTAATAGGAGCTTTGGATATTTATCCAACTTAAAAGAGTTTCAATTGATTGATCTACCCCAATTGAGGCATGTGTGGGATGAGATTCCTAAAGATATGTTGGATCTCAAGAACCTCACATTACTAAAATTTCACAATTGCATCAGTTTAAGAAATGTTTTGACTCCTATAGTGTGCTTGGGCCTTGTACAACTCAAAACATTACAAGTCACAAGTTGTCAGATGGTTAAAGAGATTATCACTTCTACTACAGCAACAGAAGACAGAGCTATGGGCCATACGATTGTATTTCCTTTATTGGAATGCATTACTTTGGAAGATTTGCCCAACTTGACTAGTTTATACTCTAGAACTGATTATGTGGAATGTCCTTACTTGAAAGAGATCACCGTAGCTCGTTGTCCACAACTCAATATCATGCATACAATTCCTGATTCAAAGGTCTGTCAGTCTTACATCAAATTATCACGATAATTTTGGATTCTTGCAACAACTATTCTTCTGGTTCTTGTACACGAACTTATAAACTAATGGAAGCCTTTTTTTTCTTGTATATGATTGCATTATCAATCTATCTAGTTTACTATCTTATTCATTGCAGTTATAAAATTGCAAAAATTTCTTATCAAACTAAATATTTTGTCCACAGGTCGTTAATTTTCCACACCAGAAGGACTTGAAACCTTCATCAATTGACATTCAGAAGATGTGGATTGGGCAAAGTTTAACAAGCTTGACGATAGACGGTTTTAGGAATTTGAAATCTCTATTTCTGTCTTCTATAGCTAAAAGTCTGTTGCATCTAAAAAAGGTGGAGATTTCTAACTGTGAGATGCTCGAACAAGTAATAGCCATGGCAGGACATGAAGAGCAAATGATGAGACTGCAAAAAATAGAATTCCTGAAGCTTAAAGATCTTCCACAACTTGCTCAATTTAGCATATGTAATATGCTTGAATGCCCTTCCTTGAAAGAACTGGAAGTTCAAAATTGTCCTCAACTAATTGTATTTGTCTCCGATTGCATTGGCTCAAATGTTGTATCCAATAGTGAACACCAAATTACTACCCCTGCCCTCTTTAATGACAAGGTGGTCTCCATCCTTTTTATCTTTTGTCTTTATTTCCTTGGTTCCTATTCTTATATTTGTTTAATAAATGACTTTTTTCACTAATAGCATGATTGTTGTTTCAGATTGCATTCCCCAACTTGGAGAAAATGCAAGTTACTGAAATGGATAATTTGAGGGTAATTTGGAGCAACCAGCTCCTTTCAGATTCCTTTGGCAAATTGGAAATACTAAAGGTGGAATGTGCTAAACAACTACTGAAAGTTTTTCCACATGATATATTGGCAAGACTTCAAAATCTCAAGGATGTGGTCATAAAGAATTGTGATTCACTGGAAGACGTGTTTGATATCCATGGGCTCAATAATGGAAAAGAAATGGAAAGCGTGATAAGTCCGTTAAGAAATTTGGATATTAGAAACATGCCAAATTTAAGGTCGGTATGGAATGAAGATCTCAACGGAGTAGTCTCATTTGGTGAACTAAGTTCAATGTATGTTTGGAATTGTCCAAATCTAAAATCTCTCTTCCCATTTTGGATAGCTAAAAGCCTAGAAAAACTTGAAGAGCTTGAATTGGATGGTTGTGGGTTTGTGGACTTGGTTATAAAAGAGAAAGGAGGAGGACAACAAACTCCAAAGTTTGTGTTTCCTCGACTCAAGTATTTGGACCTTTGGAATCAAGAAAACCTTGCTTGTTTCTTCCAAGGGATTCACACCTTGGAATGCCCAGTGTTGGAAAGGTTGAGTGTTTATCGGTGTGACAAATTGGAGGTTTTCACTCAAATAACTCAGAACCCACCAGAAACAGGGATACGAAATTCACTTTTCTCATTTTCCAAGGTAGGCCCTACCTTTTCTTTTTATTTTTGCAATTATTTCCCAAACTATAATTCTTTTATCAGTGTTCTTTTAATTTTGTTATTAGTCATTGCATTTAGCAAATTGCATTGTTGTTCTTCCTTTGTTCTTTGTTTTTGGTCGATTTTTGTTCTTTCCTATTGGTTTAAATTTCTTGTCAATTGTTAGAATTTAAGAAATGTTGTTGGGTGATAATGATGCGCATTTCCATGATTTTGATGGAATGTGAGTTTCAACTTGCTTTTGTTTGATTGTTTTTCAGATCATCCCCAACATGATAGATTTATCCTTAACAAGCACGGATGCCAAGATGATAAAGGAAAGCCAGTTTCCACCTGAACTTTTTGACAAACTTATAGCTGTTGCACTACATTGCTTTCATGGTGAATCAGAGGACTCTCCTTCTGATCTCCTTAAGTTGTTCCGTAACATGGAAAGACTTTATGTAAGATGTAGTGGGTTCAAGGAACTATTCCCTCGAGAGGGACTGGAACAAGCTCTTCAAACTCTTCAGATCTTGAAAGTAGTGAGTTGTGACAATTTGATTACCGTAGCACCGTCCTCTACCTCTTTCCAAAACCTAACAAATTTGGATGTAGACAATTGTGATGGGCTGGTTAGCTTGATGGCACAGTCAACAGCTAGAAGTCTGGTGCAACTCACAAAAATGAGTATAACAAATTGTGACAAAGTGTCTGAAATTGTTTCAAATGAGGGATCGAAGGAATCAAAAGAGGAAAAGGAGATAGAATTCACCAAACTAGAAAATTTGGAACTGTCTGATCTGCCAAAGCTTGTATGCTTCAGCTCAGCAGAATGCAGCTCCAAGTTTCCTTCTTTAATGCATGTAATAATAAGCCAATGTCTCAACATCAAGTTTTTCTCAAAACTCATCTCAAACACACCAATTCTGGGGGATCTACAACTTTCAGGAGTAGACAAAAGGCTTTGGAATGACAACCGTAAGACCACCGTGCAGCCGATCAATGGTACACCATCAATTTCTTTTGGTCTAATTTCAAATCTTCTTAAATATTTAAGACTAGAATTTTCTTACAAGGCATTAAATTAACTTCTTAATCTTGACTTTATTTCCTTGTATTTCTCATATGTTATCCAGAATGAGGACCAAATGCTTAGCATGCAAAGAATCATGTTGATGACATATATGGTTTTGATTATAGATTTCCCACACCTTTGTGTTTTGAACACAAAGCGCAATTTGTCATGATAAGATAGAATAGTTAAGTGGTTTGGTATCATTGGGAATATATCTCTAACATAGATAAAAACAATACAAGTAAAGTCAGATTATTTGAAAACCACAGTACAAAGGACCTAAAAAGTAAACAAGATTAGCATAAATTAGATACCTCGTCAGAGGAGATTCCAACAACCCAAGAACCAAAACATAGAATCAGGAATTGCACATAGATTATCCTCTTGTGCTCTAGTCATGGTATAAGTACCAAGCACCTCCTTAGTATTGTTAGCGATGCATTTGAAACCTTCCCTCTTTTGTATGTCACTCAGACTTTGCAATAATACAAGTTTGTGGAACTTCAACTCTTTGTTCACCATTAATAAGTTAGTCAAATCAAACCCTTTTGTCTTAAATCCGTTCGAATGAATATGGTAAATGCAATATTGTATTGACATGAATATAATCCTATATTGCTCAGGTATGTAATCCACTTTCTTTCGAACTGATGGATTCCTGATCCATTATGAGATTTTAAAGCGCTTGAGAACAAGCTGCGTTATTCGAAATTCTTAAAGAAATTCAGACAAAGTCTTTTGTTTATCACTAATCTAAAAAAAATTATATTTTTTAGACAAATTAACCATAGATTACTTCAATATGTGCATTTGGTTTGATTTTATCATAAAGAAGTCACTAATATTCTTTTCAGATCCATTTGAATCATCAACCTGAAATTTGATGCCAAGTTGGTGAAATTCCCCTTTTTTTAGTTTGTTATCATACTTACAAATAGGTTCATATTTTCATAGCCTCAAAAAGGTTTTTGTTAAAAATGGTATGAGAACTTTTTATATTTTCTTAGCCCTAAAAAGGTTTTTTGCTTATACCAAATTTGACTTATGTTAAAGGTTTATGGATCTGAATTTCAAAGAGACCAGAGATTGCAAGAATGGTTTAGTTATTACAAATTTGAGATTGAATATATGATGAAAATGTAATAGTCATTTCTCTTTCTCGTGAGCTTGTAGATTTTATAGATGCATCCTACTGCAAGAACTAAGCTTTGTTGGATATGCACAACAGGATGCTCCAGAAAGCAATGTCCTTAAAAGAGATAGAGAGCTTTAGCTCTGATCCTATAAGGGCGAATAGCAAATATGAACATAAACTATGTTGGCGGTGTAAACGTTACTAATTTGAAGGACATAGCAAGTTTGAAAGAATTGGTAAAACAAAAAATGGAAGGCAAAAGAAAAATAAGCCTTGATCAAGGACAAATCCTTGGTGAAAAATGAAGACGAGTGTTTGGGAAGTCTGAAATGCCCAACTTCTTCGTAGGAGAGCAAGATAAACTATGAAAATCATATGGGTGACATTGCAAGTCACGAGGCCACAAGTGCTAGTGAATCTATTAAGATTCTAAACCAAACTCAAATTTAGGAAAAATCAAAATGATTCTAGAGATGACCTTCTTGATAAAAATCATAAGAGGAAAATTCTCAAAGATGGTCCTAAATGAGATTTCTTGAAGAACCTTTTGAAAAATGACTTTGAAGTCTCGACAGCCATCCGAGAAAAATCTTGAAAACACGGATTCTAATTTAGAATCTGGCAATTAAGATTGCGAAGAAATTCTTAAAGTCACAAAAAGATGGTATTACTCACAATGTATTAGATGTTTTGGTCTTTCCAAAGACAGATATTATTTATGTGTAGGTTTAAAAGGACTTTGTCACTATATAAATGAAGTTGCTAAATACATTTTGCATCTCGAAGAACAACTCGATATCCTTCCTCTAGAGTAAGAAGAATTTCTTTTTCAAGTTCATGAGAAAACAAAAATTCTTGACCAAATGAATCAATTACTTTCTAATAATGTTAAAAAAATAACCGAAAGGAAACTAGTTGATGCAATAGACTGTTGCTTGCAAGACTGTCCCAGGTTACGACCATATATCCATTGAGATTTTTTTTGTAAGCTAACTCTATGGATGGACTCTGAAAGATTGAGAGAAAGTCTCTAGGATTGGTAGAAATCATTGAAGTAAACCTTCAAGACGTAGCCCTGATTTCATATCTTTCTAATATTGTGCAATCAGCATTAAATCTACTTGGAAATGATTAGTCTCTTTCCAAATAATTAGCATAAGCATGGAACAAGGAGAAGATGAAAGACTTCATTTTTCTTAGCAAATATTAAATTTTCAACTTGCATCAACAAAACAGCTTATAAAACCACAAAAAATTAATAATCAACAATTTAAACAAAATTGGAAAATTTGTGGAGAAAATAAGATTATTAGTCAGACTGTTCATGCTGAACTCATTAAAGCTCTTCTGGAGAAAGTTGCTTTTAATTACAAGCAACTTATTCTTGCAGATTTTTTGTTACTATGTCGGGACATTATTTTCTTCATTTAAACAAAGAAAAGGAAATGTTCATGGATGGTCAAAAGAATTCTCAAGCCCTTTGTGAAAATATGTGGGACAAATGTTCTAGCCTTAACCTTTATCTTAGAACCTATGTCACATAAAAGAATTTAGTTGATCATAATGATACGAGCTTGCTACAAGATTGGCAGAAATGGTTCAAGAATCAGATGATGAAGATAAGATGGAAGTGGATATCCAAGTCCCAAACGAATAATGGAGTTGTCAATCATGATGTCATCTTCAGCATATATAATTGAATAATATGCTATTATAAGGGTAAATAATTATTACCTCCATGAGGTTTGGTCAAATACACTAGTACCTTCCTGTGTTTTACATATCTAATTTATACCTTCCTGTATTTTACATCCATCACATTATGATATCCCTCTATTTATTATTGTTTGTTTCTATCAAAATTATTAACGTGATATATATTTACGAACTAATATTATCTCTTAAAATGTTCTACATTCAAATTTTTCTTAATTAGACCCATTTAATGTCTTTTTTTCTAATGTGATCACAACTTAAAGGGTATGGAAAAAGTTTCATAGTAAGTGGAAAAAAAAATTTTGTGATCAAGTACCTTACAAAATCAACAATAGATAGGAGACAAGGGTAATCTTCGTCACAAATCTTAACAATATCAATAATTTTGAAAGAAAAATGCTTAATAAGCATTGAGGGGGGGTAATAATGTGATAAAGACAAACTTTAGGGAGGTATAAATTAAATATGTAAAACACAGGGAGATACTAGTGTATTTGATCAAACCTCAGGGAGGTCATAATTATTTACCCCTTTTATAATGGCTCCAAAGACAAGAGCCATAGCCATGTGTCTCATCTGTTTATCTTATATTTCCAAGCACAGAAAAGAATAAGATTCTTTTATGTATTATTGTATCCAATTGGATAACGAGACCAAAGACACTAGCTGTTTTAATTATTGTGTGAGCTAGTGAACAACACTAGAAGCACCAACTTTGTATTATAAATACCCACTTAGCTATTCATATTCGGGAAGCAAGAGAGAAGTAGAAATAAACTTGTGTGGTTTTCAAATTCTCTTGTGTTCGTTATATCTTACTTAAAAATTTCTATTAAGGCCTGAAAGAAGAATTGCATACTATAGGACCCATAAGAAGAATAGGGCAGCCATAACAAAAAAAAAAAAAAACTTTTACCTTAACCTTGTTGAAGTGTTGGTCACAACAATTGTAGAAAGAAGCAAAAGCAAGTTGTGGAAGTTAGGTGGACTACTTTTCTGGTAATATAACATACATTATATATCCAATGATTGCCATCAACTTGATTGTTTCCATTTAAATCACGGCTTTGCTAGGATCAAGTATTAGGATTGTTAAATACTATTATTAATCGTTTTAATTCTTTTGAAAACTCTTTAAAAAAATCTTCTAAAAGAGTGGAATAATTAACTCTGAGTCAGAGTGAATTTGAGAATTATTTTTTCAAGAATAGAGTTCCTTTAAGTTGTGTTGTTAGCTCAAGATACTAAAACAAGTATAAATATATATTGATCTTAGATTGGACAGAGGAGGAAGAATTAGAAGACGTTAGAGAAGAGTCAACAAAAAATATTAAAGGAGAAAAGTGTCAAATTTGCTGAATGATTTCTCCCTTTGAGAGAGCTTTCATTAAATAGAAACAAATTTGATTTACATCCCTGAAAATCTGCTATTATATCCCTGAAAATCTGCTATTTTCTACCTATAAAGTAGCTCTAATTATGGTAAATTATTTACACTATAATTACAAAGATATTTACAGCTGCCTATCTATTAACAAAAAGATTGTCTATTAGATTATATCGAAGAAATATTAATAGACCACAAAAAATATTATAAAGAGCATATAAAAATTTCTACAAAAAACAGAAAAATTCTGTTAATGAAATATATTGTTAAAAAAATTGATAAAGTTATCTTTGAAAAGGACTAAGATTTTAGTCAACTTGAATTATATAAGTGAATTACATAATTAATAAACATTTTTGGGCATAAGAGTAATTTTGAAAGTGTTCCAAGAAAAATCAAACTAAAAGTTGTTGAAATTTGACTTAGCTGCTGTAATATTCTTAGCTGGAATTTGTTATATTTCTATTTTTGACTTGTTCAATTAGTTTACTGTTATTATTTCTAGATTTTTAGCTTTTTCAGGTAAACATGGAGACATATTCTTTGTAGTTGCTTAAATGTAGGATTTTTAGTTGTATTTGTTTCTATTTAAGCTCACATTACAAAAATGAAAATTTCAGACTTTGCACTGCAATTCACTTCTACTCTTGCTTAGTTTTTTTTATTCTAACAAATTGGTATCAGAGCCCTCTTCTTGAGGGACCTGTGATTACAAGAGTTTTTTACTATCTTGTTCTTTTTTCTATGGATTCAATGGAAACTCCATTTACTGCACTAGCACCACCTGCTTTCAAAGGAGAAGGTTATCATGTCTGGGCAGCAAGAATGGGGGCTCATCTAGAGGCAAATGATCTTTGGGAAGCTGTCGAGGAGGACTACGAAGTTCCTCCATTACCTCCGAATCCAACTATGGCGCAAATAAAGAGTCACAAGGAGAAGAAATCAAGAAAGTCAAAGGCAAGAGCTACGTTATTTGCTGCAGTGTCTCCTGAAATCTTTGTCAGAATTATGACAATGAAATCTGCCGTTGAAATCTGGAACTTCTTGAAGAAGGAGTATGAAGGAGAAGAGAGGATTAAGGGTATGCAGATTCTAAATTTGATCAGCGAGTTCGAGCTTCAGAAGATGAAAGATTCTGAGACAATAAAGGAGTACTCTGACAGATTGCTTGGGATTGTAAACAAAGTAAGGCTTCTTGGTTCTGAATTTCCTGATTCTAGATTAGTCCAAAAACTTCTTGTAACTGTACCTGAAAGGTTTGAAGCAAGCATTTCCTTATTGGAAAACACTAAAGACCTGTCAAAAATTAGTTTGGTAGAATTGATGCATGCTTTGCAGGCACAAGAATAGAGAAGGATCATGAGGTCTGAAGGGATTGTTGAAGGTGCATTAGTTGCAGCAACATGGAAGAAGAATGAGAAAAATAAGAAGGGAAACTCAGGTTCTGATTCTCCTAATACAAGTAAGGGAACAAAATCTGATTTCTCTCCTTGCAAGCATTGTAAAAGGAAGGGGCATCCTTCTTTCAAATGCTGGAGAAGGCCAGACCAGCAATGTGAAAAGTGTCAGAAGATGGGACATCATCAAAGAATCTATAAAAACAACACTCAACAGAAGACTGTGACACATGAATTTGCAGCAGAAGAATGTTGCTCAAGTTACAGATCAAGAAGAAGACCATTTGTTTGTGGCTTCATGTTTTTCAACTAACAGTTTCACAGATAAGTGGTTAATTGATAGTGGTTGTACCAACCATATGACATTTGATCAGGAACTCTTCAAGGAGCTGGATACTTCATTACTATCTAAAGTCAGAATTGGCAATGGGGAGTATATTACTGTCAAAGGGAGAGGAACATTGGCTATTAAGAGTCTTTCAGGTGCATAGCTTATTAAAGATGTGCTATTTGTTCCTGATATGAATCAAAATTTGTTAAGTGTTGGGCAGCTTCTTGAAAGAGGATTCAAAGTGATCTTTGAAAGCAATCAATGCTTAATCAAAGATTCAGAAGGAGTTGATTTGTTTAAAGTGAGAATGAAGGGGAAAAGTTTTGCTCTTGATCTATTGAAGGAGGAGCAAGTTGTTTTTGCTACAATAAAAATTAATTCAGAAATTTGGCACAAGAGGCTTGGGCATTTTAATCATACTGCTGTGGTAAAACTGCAGAAAAAGGAGTTGGTTCAAGGATTACCTTATCTTGAATATGAAATTCCAGATTGTAAAGTGTGTCAACAAGGAAAGCAATCAAGGTTACCTTTCAAACTAGCAACCTGGAGAGCTACAGAGAAGTTGCAGCTTATTCACACTGATGTAGCTGGACCTCATAGAACTCCATCTTTAAATGGGAGCAGGTGTTTCTTGATCTTTATTGATGATTATTCCATAATGTGTTGGATTTATTTTCTAAGATTCAAGACAGAAGTTGCTGGTGTGTTTTGGAAATTCAAGCACTGGATTGAAACACAAAGTGGACATAAAATCCAAGCTTTGAGATCTGATAATGGGAAGGAGTACACTTCTGGTCAGTTTAATCTTTTTTGTGAAGAGGATGGAATTGAACATCAACTCACAGCTTCATACACTCTACAACAAAATGGAGTCAGTGAAAGAAAGAATCGAACCATAATGGAGATGGCCAGATGTCTAATGTTTGAGAAGAATTTGCCAAAGGAATATTGGGCAAAAGCAGCACACACTGCAGTCTTTCTTCTCAATAGACTTCCCACAAAAGCTGTAGCAGGAAAGACTCCATATGAAGCCTGGTATGGTTTTAAACCTTCTCTGAAAAATCTCAAAGTATTTGGATGCTTGTGCTTTGTTTATGTTCCTCAGATCAAAAGGGATAAGTTGGATAAAAAGGCAAAAGCAGGGATCTTTGTTGGTTACAGCTTAGTTTCCAAAGCTTACAGAATTTTCCAACCAAACACAAAGAAAATTCTAGTAAGCAGAGATGTGCATTTCATGGAGAATGATGAGTGGGATTGGAAAGAAAAGCAAGCAGCCTTAGTTCCTGATCAAGTTTCCAAGCTACAACTTAAAGAAGATGATTTGATTGATGATACTCCTGTACGAGGTACAAGATCACTTTCTGATATTTATCAGAGATGTAACGTTGCTGTGTTTGAACCACGAGATTTTTGGGAAGCAGAGAAAGGTCCAAAATGGATTGCTGTAATGAAGGAGGAGCTGCATATGATCGAGAAAAATCAGACCTGGAAGCTTGTAAAAAGACCAATAGACAGGAAAGTAATTGGTGTAAAATAGGTGTTTAGAACCAAACTCAATGCTGATGGTTCCATAAACAAACACAAAGCCAGGCTGGTTGTAAAAGGGTATGCTCAGATTTTTGGTGTTGATTTCTCTGACACGTTTGCTCCTGTTGCAAGACTTGAAACAATCAGGTTGTTGCTGTCAAAAGCTGCACAAAAAGGCTGGAAAGTGTACCAACTAGATGTTAAATCAGTGTTTCTAAATGGTTATCTTGAGGAGGAGATTTTTGTTGAACAACTTGATGGATTTGCTGTGAAAGGGCAAGAGAATGATGTTTATTTGCTCAAAAAAGCTCTCTATGGTCTAAAGCAGGCTCCTAGGGCCTGGTATAGCAGAATTGATGAGCATTTGATGAAAATGGGTTTCAAAAAGATTTTTAATGAAGCTACACTTTACATCAAAGGTGATGAGATCAATTTTGTTGTGGTCTCATTGTATGTTGATGACTTGCTAGTTACAGGAAGCAAATCAGAACTTGTTGAGAAATTCAAGAAAGATATACAGCAAACCTTTGAGATGACTGATTTGGGAGAAATGGCATATTTCCTCGGAATGGAAGTCAAGCAGAATAAAGGTGGGATTTTCATCTGTCAAACGAAGTATGCTAAGGAAATTCTAAAAAAATTCAGAATGGATGATTGCAAGAGCATGGATACTCCTATGTGCCAGAAGGAGAAGCTAAGTAAGATGGATGAAGCTGACAAAGTTGATGAATCTGTTTATAGAAGTCTGGTTGGTTGCCTTTTGTATCTTACAGCTACAAGACCTGACATTCTACATGCTGTAAGTTTACTTTCACGTTTTACAAATTGTGCCACTGAAAGTCACTTTAAAGCTGCTAAAAGAGTACTGAGGTATGTGAAGGGAAGTCTGGATTTTGGAATTAAATTCTGTGAAAGTCAGAATTATGTTCTACATGGTTACTCTGATAGTGATCATGGTGGTTCTCTTGATGACATGAGGAGTACTTCAGGTTATTGTTTTAATCTAGGTTCAGGAGTGTTCTCTTGGTGTTCTAAGAAGTAAGAGATTGTAGCACAATCAACTGCAGAGGCAGAATTCATTACAGCAACAGCTGCTGCAAATCAGGCCTTATGGCTTCGAAAAGTGCTAAGTGACATGAATTTAGAGCAAGAAGGGTGCACGGATTTGTTTGTAGATAATCAAGCTGCCATTGCTATCTCAAACAATCCTGTTTTTCATGGAAAAACAAAGCACTTTAACATCAAGCTGTTCTTTCTTAGAAAGGTGCAGAAGGAAGGATTAGTTAGCTTGAAATACTGCAAATCTAATCTTCAAATGGCAGATATCTTCAACAAACCTTTACCAAAAAGCAAGTTCGATTTCTTAGGCAAAAACTTGGAGTTTGCAGCATCAAAGACAAGGAGGAGTGTTGAAATTTGACTTAGCTGCTGCAATATTCTTAGCTGGAATTTGTTATATTTCTGTTTTTGACTTGTTCAATTAGTTTACCTTTATTATTTCCAGATTTTTAGCTTTTTCAGTTAAACATGGAGACATGTTCTTTGTAGTTGTGATAGAGTTTCAACAGAAGAAAAAAAAAAAAAAAAAAAAGATAAAAGGGAAACAGATGTTTTATTGAGCATAAATGCTAATAATTTATACAGCAGATGAAACAGATTTGCAGAGATTTCTGGTAACAAAAAGAAATAAAATCTTCCTAAAAAATAGCACAAACAGATTATCATTATCTTAAATAAAATTGACTCTTTCAAATGTATGTAGCTGGAGTCAAAGAGTCCAACAATCTCCTCCTTGACTCAAAGGCTACATACACAAAGTTTTTGTCTGAGATATTCAAATCTTGCTTTGGGAAGTGATTTTGTCAAAAAATCAGCAAGTTGATTTTCTATGTTGCAGTAGATTAGCTGAACTTCACCTTCCTTCTGCACTTCTCTAAGAAAATAGAACTTTATCTTGAAATGCTTTGTTGCCCCATGAAGCACATGATTTTTTGAGATCGAAATTGCAGCTTGATTATCAACAAGAACCTATGTACTATCCTTCTACTCCATGTATAAATCAGCCATAAGTTTTCTGAGCCAAAGTGCTTGATTTGCAGCTGATACGGCTGCTACATACTCTGCTTATGCTGTAGATTGTGCTACCACTGGTTGCTTCTTTGAACACCAGGAAAACACACCAGAACCAAAAGTAAAACAGTAGCCTGAGGTGCTTCTCATGTCATCATCACTACCAGCCCAATCGCTATCAGAATAACCATGAAGACTGAAATTCTCCACATGCTGGAACTTCACTCCATAGCCAATTGTGCCTTTGACATATCTGAGAACTCTCTTAACTGCTTGAAAATGAATCTCACTAGCACAGTGCATATATCTTGACAACAAACTTACTGCATGTGTAATATCTGGCCTAGTTGCTGTCAAATACATCAAACATCTCATTGAACTTCTGTACAATTTTTCATCAACTTTTTCACCTCCATCTTCTTTGCTGAATTTTTCCTTTTGATTTATAGGAGTTGCAATTGGCTTGCATTCTGCCATTTTGAATTTTCTGAGAATCTCCTTTGCATAATTTTCTTGACTTAAGAAAATTTCATCTTTCTTTTGTTGCACCTGCATACCAAGGAAAAATGTAATTTTTCCAAGATCAGTCATTTCAAAAACATCCTTCATTCTTCCTTTAAACTCTTCAATCAGTTTTTCTGAACCTCCTGTTATAAGCAAGTCATCAACATACGAGGAAACAATAAGTATTTCTTCACCAATCTTTTTGACATACAAGGTAAACTCACTTAGACTCTTTTCAAAGCCAAAGCTTATCAAATGTGCATCAATTCTACTATACCAAGACCTTGGGGCTTGTTTTAAGCCATATAAGGCCTTTTTTAGCCGATAGACTTTCTCCTCTTGTCCCTGAACCACAAATCCTTCAGGTTGCTCAACAAAGATTTCTTCTTCCAAGTATCCATTTAAAAAGGCTGATTTAACATCCATTGGATGTATAACCCAACCTTTTTGTGCAGCAAGATAGTAGCATCTTTATGGTATCCAACCTCGCAATGGGAGCAAAAGTTTCTGAAAAATCTACCCCAAACATCTGAGCATATCCCTTCACTACAAGCCTCGCCTTGTATTTGTTTATAGAACCATCACCATTAAACTTTGTTCTATAAACCCACTTGACTCCTATGGCTTTTTAATTTTTAGGTCTCTCCATCAACTCCCATGTCTGATTTTTTTCAATCATATTGAGCTCTTCCTTCATTGCAACTAACCACTTCGAATCAGTTGCAGCTTCTTTGTAATATGCAGGTTCCATTATAGCAACATTGCACCTTTCATAAATTTCAGAGAGTGGCCTGGTTCCTCTAAAGGGCTGATCATCCACATCATCTTCACTCTCCTCCTGAATCTCAAGCGACTTTGCACTTTCCTTGCTCCAACTTTCAGCTTCAAAGAATTGCACATCTCTGCTAACAATAACTTTGTTACTTTGAGGTAAGAAAATTCTATAAGCTTTTGATGTTGAACTGTAGCCCACAAAGATTCCCGATTCTGCCTTCTTGTCAAGCTTGTCTCTCTTTACCTGAGGAATGTAAGAGAAACACAAGCAGCCAAAAATTTTTAGGTTCAACAATTTTGGTTTGAAGCCATACCAAGCTTCAAATGGTGTCTTTTTTGAAAGAGCTTTTGATGGTAATCTGTTCAGTAAGAAAACTGCAGTATTTGCTGCCTTTGCCCAGAATTTTTTTGGAAGATCTTTATCGTGAAGTAAACATCTCGCCATCTCCATGATTGTTCTATTTTTACGCTCCACGACTCCATTTTGTTGTGGGGTGTAAGGTGCCGTCAATTGGTGTTCTATGCCTGCATCTTCACAAAATTTGTTGAATTTTTTTGAGGTATACTCAGTTCCATTATCAAACCTTATCATGTGCAATTTTCTATCACTTTGAGTTTCCACCCAAGTTTTAAACTTGTAAAAGATGTCAGCAACTTCAGATTTATTTTTCATGAAATAAATCCAACACATTCTTGTACAATCATCAATAAAGGCAATATAGTACTTACTGCCATTCAAAGATGGAGTGTTGATGGGTCCTCCAACATCCGTATGCACCAATTGTAGCTTATTTGCTGCTCTCCAAGATTTGCCTGTTGGAAAAGGCAACCTCTTTTGTTTGCCGTATTGGCAAGCTACACATTCAAGTAATTCTTCTTCTAAATCGGGTAGCCCGTGTACAAGATTGTTCCTCTTCAAATAAAGCAAGGCATCATGATGAAAATGGCCCATCCTTCTATGCCAAAGCATTGTCTGATACCAATTTGATAGAGTTTCAGCAGAGGTAAAAAAAAAAAAAAAAAAGATAGAAGGGAAACTGATGTTTTATTGAGCATAAATGCTGATAATTTATACAGCAGATGAAACAGATTTGCAGAGATTTCAGGTAACAAAAAGAAATAAAATCTTCCTAAAAAATAGCATAAACAGATTATCATTATCTTAACTAAAATTGACTCTTTCAAATGTATATAGCTGGAGTCAAAGAGTCCAACAAGTTGCTTAAATGTAGGATTTTCAGTTGTGTTTGTTTCTATTTAAGCTCACATTACAGTAAAGAAAATTTCAGACTTTGCACTGCAATTCACTTCTACTCTTGCTTAGTTTTTTTTATTCTAACAAAAGTTAATGCACGTTTGAAAATGTTTTCCTATAAATCACAAAATTGTATTTTGTTTGAAATAGTGCCATATAAAATAGTAAACCTGGAGATGGATTTGCTTCATGGTATGTAGATGGAATTGGTTTCCTTTAATTTCAATAATTAGAAATTCATTTTCATTACGCTTGAACAATTTATAGTTTCGTGGTTTTGGTTTGGATAGCCGTGGGAAGAAAGAAAGTGGGGTAAATCGCAAAATGAATCTAAAACCTATTTTGGTAAAAGAGGGATAATGTAAACTAATTTTATTTCATTGAACTGAATTTCACCCATTAATTGAGGTGGCGCCCAAATTATGGAATCCATTAAATAGGGTTCCAAAAATGGAAGCTAAATCATTCATGTGCCTATAATGTTTGTTTGGTGAGAACTGTCTCACATATCATGTGCAAATCCATAACATAACAATAAAAGTACCCTATTTTCTGCAGATTCAGTGCTTCATTACATTATACTAATTTAACTAGTTTTGGAAACTGACAAACTTAATTGGACTTACATGGGAGCAGCGTCCTTAAGTACTTTCCTTTTTTAAGGAATTTCCCTGTTACATGACTTAGTTATTATACTCTTCAGCCAGCCACTGTTGAGCTGGACAATGGAAATCTGGAATGTTCACATGATTAATTAAGTTCGGTAACTTCTTGTCTTGTGTCCCAAAAAATTAATTTTTGGTTCAGGTTACAGGATTTAGTTTCTTTGGAACCTTGGAATAATAATTGTGTACATCTTCTGACTCTTCTTATTCTTTGCAATCTTTTAGGCTCTATAAGTCCTTTGTTCATTGCTTTTTTCTTGAAGTTAGTTTTTATTTGAGAAATATAGGTGGGAAGAAATGTCCATGTCGGAGGATGTAGAAAACGGTAATGGCAGCTTGTTGCAGCCGTTCATTGGACAGGAGGAGGATACTGAACAGCAGCATGATGAGAGTGAGAAGAATGGTGGTGGTCTGGGCATGGTTCTTCGCAGTACTGCTATTGCAGTTTGTGGCTCGTTTGTGTACGGTTTCTGTGTTAAGTACAGAAATCTATTGCCAGTAGCATTAATTTTCCAATTAAGATTTCAGATCAATTAATCTTACCTGGATGAAGAAAATCAAAAAGAAATCGTAACCCATTTTCATAAATTTCATTTTTTCTCCCATTGGGAGGAGGATTAAATTGTAGCTACTGTAGTAATACAAGGTTCTAAAAATTTGCAGTTGGGATACTCTTCACCTATACAGATTGATATTATGGATGAACTTAACTTGTCCAGCTCTGAGGTATCAATTTATCACCTGATATATAAATTTTGTCAATTTGATTGTTGCAATGCATTAAATTCTGGTGATGTATTTACTAATGATGATGGATGTTTGATGTGGATAAAATTATTGTCATTTTCAGTACTCAGTCTTTGGATCTATATTAAACATTGGTGCTACGATTGGTGCAATCACGAGTGGGAAAATTGCTGACTACTTTGGACGGAAAGGGGTACGGATAGGAGCAGATTTCCTGTTAAGAATCATTTGATTCTGCTAACTGGTTATGCCCAAAATCTTGGCTTTGTGGTCGTTGCAGGCCATGAGGATGTCATCCATTAGTTGCACAGCAGGATGGATTGCGATCTACTTAACCCAAGTGTGTACGTTTCTACTTCCTCATTAAATTGTATGTTGTAATGCATTTAATTTCCTTTAAAAAGAAAACGCTAATATTCTCTTGCTTGATAGGGACCTTTGGTGCTGGATGTGGGAAGATTTTTGACAGGATATGGCATTGGTGTTATTTCCAAGGTTATGAAAACCGGACCGGACCGGCCGGTTCGACCGGTTTTACCGCGAACCGGCCATTGGTCCGGTCGGTTTAATTAAATTCTACGGTTTAGTCAAAAACCGGATTTGACCGGTTCGAACCACGAAAAACCGGTAAACCGGCGAACCGGTCGAAAACCGGTTTCTTGACCAATTTTAAGTTGAAATTAAGAAAATGCTGAAAGTAGGATTTGAACCCATGTCTCCTCACTTAAGTTTGACATCTTATACCACTGGGCCATCCTGACTTTACTGATGGGTTTTACTTAAATTTTTAATATATCAATTAAATAAAAATGTATCATAAAGAAAGCATTTTCATGAAATTATTTGCTTATATCAGAAAATAATAAAATCAAAATGACACTTTTCGTCCTTAATCTTGAAAAAGGTACATAAATTGAATTTGAATTTATAAATTTTTGTATAGTACAATAAAACTGAATATTCTATATTAGTTCATTATGTTTTATTGAATCCTACCATTTTGTAAGTTAATTTCTCATTCAAAATCCAGTTTACTACTTGCTTAATCTAGCAGTAGTACTTTTGATTTCTTTAGTATTGCCCTTACTATTACTAGTCTCTGTTTTCGCCCTTGCTATTACTAGTTTATTTTTATTATTTAAGGCTTGAATTTAGTTAAGTTTTAAAATATTTTGTGAAGTTATTTTGAATATTTAACATTTAAAACTTATGTTTGATGAATTTATAAGCTTATTTATTATTTAAATAATATTTTTTTCAAAAAATCAACAATCCGGTATAACCACCGGTTGAACCGGTAAACCACGTACCAATAGCTTCACCGGTTTGATGTCCGGTACGGTTATGATAACATTGGTTATTTCCTATGTGGTATGCTTTTGTTTCTTTGTAGCATCAGATCATTAATCTAGCTAAGGTTTTGCAATTATGGATGTAAAGCTCCCCTCTAATCGAGTAGGTACCTGTATTCATTGCTGAGATTACTCCTAAGAATCTTAAAGGAACATTAGCCTCTGCGAATCAGGTAACGATTCATTTGAAAACTTTTGAGGGCTGTGTTGATTCATTTCTAGGTCTCTTACTGCTCTGTTCTTTCCATTTTCATACTCTCTAGTTCTTTATTGTTGTTGGGATACTGGTAGTCTATTTAATAGGTGCATTTGTAAAATGGAGGATGCTTGCCCTGTCAGGTATATTCAATATATTTATTTGCATTAGTATATTAATTCACACATATATGCCATTAATGCATATATCACACTATTTTGAACTATCCTAGAGAATTGTGCTTCATTACAGGAACTATCCCTTGTCTGGTTATAGTTGTTGGAAATATAGCATTGGACAATTGATTTTTTGTCAACTTTGAGTGTAAATATTTAACGGAAATGTTACGTTTTGAATAACATGGAATATGTCAATGTATTCTACGTAACACGAGCTTTCCAACGATATATTATACGCTCAAAACGGATTAGAGGTGAATGAGAAATTGAAGTTCAAAGTGAGCTCAATGGAATGGTGAAGGAATGGAGAAATTGGATGAAAAATCCCATATCCCACATGGGTTATGAAGGAAGGGAGAGTTGTGTTTATAAGCTTTGGCACTTTATGGGCTTGTAAGAATTATAAGCATAGAGGCTCTCTCTCGGGCGCGCAGGGGGGGTGCAAATCCAACGTTCCGGGCTTGGGTTCCAAAGGCCCAATGCGCACCCGCACGACGTGGGCGACGCGAATGCTGCTCCGAAATCGGCCAGCCCGCGCACGGCCCATTTTTAATTCGGCCCGACAATTTTTTCTCCCTTAAAGATCCATTCAAATTCCTAACAGCTTGTAACATCTCTATTAATTTTGTAACAGCAAAATTAATATGGATTAAACACCTTTAATGATCAATTATGTGCTATTATTTTTGTAATTCCTTGTAGCCTTAAAAAGGTTTTTAGTTTCTGGTTTGAACATGTTTTTTGTTTGGACGAAATTCTTCTTCTTCAACACAGAAACAAATTCTATTCTTAGACCTTTAGGTTCTGGTGGTGGTTTGCTACACGGTTAGAGTTCGATTTCGATTGCGGTTGTATCCTGGGAGACGTATTCTGCCTCGGCTGAATAAACGTCTTAAGGAGACTGGTTTCAGGCCTCCGCAATAAATCTTTGTTCTTGTGAAAAGGTTGAATAGTATTTTCAATTTCATTGTTCTTTACTTCAATTGTAATCTCCTGCTTATTATAATATCGCTTATACTGTTGTTTGTACACGGCTGCAATAACGAGGCTTACAATCTTAAGACGTTTATTCGCTTTTATCAAGTATAACAGCAATTTATATTAAGTTTGCAGGGTACCTTTGCTTTGGATTACCTTTGCTTCGGAGATTATAATTGGATTATAACTGGATTACAATCGAACTACTCATACTGGACTGTTTATATTGAAACTTTTATAACATAAAGTTTCTGTTCCGTAATTTCTGAATTTTTGCTTCTGGAGTTATTCTGTAATTTCTTGATTTTTTCTGGAGTTATATTTTTTTTTTTTACATTCAATTGTTTGAAATTGCAGTATTGAGATATGGAGGTTGTACCACCACCTAATGGAGGCAACGGTTCTGACATTGGACAGACCAGTGGGGGTAGACCGAACCAAAACCAAAATGGACAACATGGTCCAATTGGTGGTTCTGGGACTGTTCTGAATTCTGGACCAAATGGTGGGATTGGATCTATTGGTTCAATTTCAGTTGCTCCTAACAATTCGGCTTCTGCTATGGGACATTACCCAATGGTTGTGCCTGATAAACCGGAGAAATTTACTGGTGTAAATTTCAAGATGTGGCAACAAAAGATGTTGTACTACTTGACTAGTGTTCAATATCACAGACTGCTGAAAGAAGATCCTCCCGTTGTACCTGAGGGAAATACGGATGTTTCTGTTCAGGCAGCTGTTGATGCATGGAATCACTTGGATTTCCTTTGTAGAAACAGTATTTTAAACTGTTTGATGCCCGAATTATGGGAAGTGTACTCTGTGAAACGAACAGCTAAGGAATTGTGGGAATCCTTGGACAAAAAGTATCGGACTGAGGATGCTGGAGCTAAGAAATACTTAGTTGGCCATTTTCTGAATTATAAAATGGTTGATTCCAAATCAGTGGTTAGTCAAGTGCAAGAACTCCAGCTTGTGATTCACAGCATGACTGCTGAAGGAATGGACACTAGTGAACCATTCCAAGTGGCTGCTATTATTGAGAAGTTGCCACCTGGATGGGGAGAGTTCAAGAACTATCTCAAGCACAAACGCAAGGAGATGTCTGTTGAGGATCTTATTGTCCGACTCCGTATAGAGGAGGACAATAGAAAGGCTGAAAGAAAGCTTGGTGTAGCTGTAAATCAAGCTGTGGCTAAAGCCAACGTAGTGGAGGCAAGGAAAGACTCCAAAAAGGCTAATAAGACTGCTGGGTCCAAGTCCAAAATGGGACCAAAGGGTGGCATTTCTAAGAAGCCAAAGTTCAATGGGAAATGCTACAATTGCAACAAAATGGGGCACAAGTCCTCTGATTGCAGGTTGCCAAAGAAGGTCAACAAGAGTGAGGCCCATGCTGTTGAGGTCATTGCTAAAGATGTTTCTGAAATTGATCTTTGTGCGGTCATTTCTGAAGTCAACATGGTTGACTCGAATTCAAAGGAGTGGTGGCTGGATACTGGTGCTACCCGACATATTTGTGGTGACAAAGAGTCTTTTGCTGGATTGACTCTTACAAAGAAAGGAGAGAAGCTCTATATGGGCAACAGTTCTACTTCGAAGATCAAGGGACATGGTACAGTGATTTTGAAGATGACTTCAGGAAAAGAAGTCAAATTACAAAATGTTTTATATGTACCAGATATTAGGAAGAATCTTGTCTCTGGAAGCCTCTTAAGTGATCACGGCTTTAAGATGGTTTTTGAATCACAGAAATTTATTTTGTCTAAGGGTGGTATGTATGTGGGGAAGGGCTATGAATTGAATGGCTTGTGGAAATTCAATGCCATTGCTTGTAAGAAAAATTCAATTGATATGAATAAAAATGCCTCTTCTGCTTATATTGTTGAGTCTTCTAGTTTATGGCATGCCAGACTCGGTCATGTTAATTATGATACGTTACGACGTTTAATTAACTTGAATCACATACCCAATTTTCAAATTGATAAATCACATAAATGTGAAATATGCATTGAGACAAAATTGACAAGATCTTCATTTCATACTGTTGAAAGAAATACGGAACCTCTTGATCTAATACACACAGATATTTGTGACTTGAAATACGTTCAATCTAGAGGAGGGAATAAATATTTTATTACCTTCATCGATGATAGCACAAAATATTGTTATGTGTATTTACTTAAAAGTAAAGATGAAGCTTTAGAGAAATTTGTTCTCTATAAGCAAGAAGTAGAAAACCAACTTAATAAAAAGATTAAGGTGGTAAGAAGTGATCGTGGTGGAGAATATGTTGCACCATTTGGTGAGTTTTGCTCCCAACATGGTATTATTCACGAAGTGACACCACCGTACTCTCCTCAATCTAATGGTGTAGCTGAGCGCAAAAATCGTACATTTAAAGAAATGATGAATGCGATGCTCTCTAGTTCAGGGTTACCACAGAACATGTGGGGGGAAGCTATTTTGTCGGCGAATTACCTTTTAAATAAGGTACCACGTAAGAAAATGGACAAAACCCCTTATGAATTATGGAAAGGTAGAAAACCTTCCTATAATTATTTGAAAGTGTGGGGGTGCCTTGCAAAGGTAATGGTTCCATTACCTAAGAGAATGAAGATAGGACCTAAAACTGTGGATTGCATCTTCATTGGATATGCAAAGAACAGTAATGCATATCGATTTCTTGTGTATGAATCTAAAAATCCAGAAATACACAAGAACACAATTCTAGAATCAAAAGATGCATCATTTTTTGAAAATGTGTTTCCATTTAAAGAGGAAAATGAAGGGTCGGGATCTAAACGATCTCGTGAAACTGTTGAAATAGACAGTGAATCTGACATAAACGTTCAAGATTCTCAATATGAGAATGTGGCGGACGAAGAGATAGAGCCTAGAAGAAGTAAAAGAGCAAGGATAGAAAAATCTTTTGGTCCTGATTTTCTAACCTATATGCTAGAGGCTGAACCACAGACTTACAATGAAGCTGTAAGTTCTACTGAAAGCCCTTTATGGAAAGAAGCCATAAGGAGTGAGATTGATTCCATTCTTCAAAACCATACATGGGAATTAGTGGATCTTCCTCCCGGAACTAAACCACTAACTTCTAAATGGATTTTTAAACGGAAACTGAAGGCAGATGGAACAATAGATAAGTACAAGGCCCGGTTGGTCATAAAAGGTTATAGACAAAAGGAAGGTCTTGATTACTTTGATACTTATTCTCCTGTGTCGAGAATAACATCCATTAGGATGGTACTTGCAATTGCCGCATTGAGAAATCTAGAGGTACATCAAATGGATGTTAAGACAGCATTCCTGAATGGAGATCTAGAAGAAGAGATCTACATGGAACAACCTGAAGGTTATGTAGCTCCAGATCAGGAAAAGAAGGTGTGTAAGTTGGTAAAGTCCTTATATGGATTAAAACAAGCACCAAAACAGTGGCATAAGAAGTTCGATGATGCCATGACGGCTAGTGGCTATCGAATTAACGAGTGTGACAAATGTATTTATGTCAAAACTACAAATGAAGGATATGTTATCTTATGTTTGTATGTTGATGACATACTCATTGTAGGAAGCAATGAGAATATGGTCAAAAGCACTAAGAATATGTTAAATTCTAAATTTGACATGAAAGACATGGGACTTGCGGATGTTATATTGGGCATTCAAGTAAAAAGATCACCTAATGGTCTCATATTAACGCAGTCACACTACGTGGACAAAATACTGAATAAATTCAGTAAAAATGATTCTGGTATAGCCAGAACACCTATTGATATAAGTCAGTATTTGTCTAAAAATAAAGGTGAAAGCATAGACCAAGTGGAATATGCTAGGATTATAGGCAGTCTAATGTATCTCTCGAGTTGTACGAGACCTGATATTGCTTTCACTGTAAGCAACTTAAGCAGATTCACGAGTAATCCAGGGGAAAGCCATTGGAAGGCTATTGTGAGACTACTAAGATACTTACGATATACTCGGAATTATGGACTGCACTATATGAGAGAACCAGCTGTTCTGGAAGGGTATTCTGATGCTAGCTGGATAGCTGACATTAAGAATTCTAAGGGTACAAGTGGATACGTGTTCACTCTAGGAGGTGGAGCAGTGTCTTGGAAATCTTCAAGACAAACGATTATAACAAGATCCACTATGGAAGCTGAGTTCGTGGCCTTGGATAAAACTGGAGAAGAAGCCGAATGGCTGCGAAACTTCTTAGAAGATATTCCAGAATGGCCTAAACCTGTGCCCACAATTTGTATTCATTGTGATAATCAAGCAGCGATTAAACGGGCACAAAATGTCATGTATAACGGTAAGTCAAGACATATGCGTCGTAGACATAACACCGTTCGACAACTGATCTCAACAGGAGTTATCTCTATTGATTTTGTAGTATCAAAGGATAACATTGCGGATCCGCTAACCAAAGGATTAAATCGAGATCAAGTTGATAAGACATCGAAAGGAATGGGACTAAAGCTCATGAATGTATAAGGTGCTATGTGAAGGAAAACCCAACCTTGTTGACTGGAGATCCCAAGATCTAGGTTCAATGGGACAACCTAATTGCATAGACCTTGTGTGGTCACTGTGGGGGTAACCCTCGACCATTCCTATGATGTAAACAGTGACTAAGTGGATAAGGTTAAGCTATATGAGTTTTTAATGATTCTTTGTGCATCAAGTTGAGCAAAAGAAATCACCTATGTGAGAGTGAAGTGGGGTCGCTTCAAAGGAAACTAAATGGGGCTTAGTTGTCCTAAACTCTTGCAGAACCAGGAGATGTCCATGACCATAACGGACATAACCATGAGAACCAAAAACCGTGTTAAGTTGATATTTGTGTGAGGTATATCATCGTTTACACAAACGGCAGAATAGTTCAAAGACATCACGTCTACTAGTCAGCCAGTAAAGTAAATATACTTTCACAAGGGAAGGTTCAAAGGTTGTAGTCTACCTATCCTATGCAGATATTGACTGTAGAAACTATCACCACTTCGAATTTTTGAAAATGTCCTTTATATCTTTTCAATTTTCATTCATGTGGGGGATTGTTGGAAATATAGCATTGGACAATTGATTTTTTGTCAACTTTGAGTGTAAATATTTAACGGAAATGTTACGTTTTGAATAACATGGAATATGTCAATGTACTCTACGTAACACGAGCTTTCCAACGATATATTATACGCTCAAAACGGATTAGAGGTGAATGAGAAATTGAAGTTCAAAGTGAGCTCAATGGAATGGTGAAGGAATGGAGAAATTGGATGAAAAATCCCATATCCCACATGGGTTATGAAGGAAGGGAGAGTTGTGTTTATAAGCTTTGGCACTTTATGGGCTTGTAAGAATTATAAGCATAGAGGCTCTCTCTCGGGCGCGCAGGGGGGGGTGCAAATCCAACGTTCCGGGCTTGGGTTCCAAAGGCCCAATGCGCACCCGCACGACGTGGGCGACGCGAATGCTGCTCCGAAATCGGCCAGCCCGCGCACGGCCCATTTTTAATTCGGCCCGACAATTTTTTCTCCCTTAAAGATCCATTCAAATTCCTAACAGCTTGTAACATCTCTATTAATTTTGTAACAGCAAAATTAATATGGATTAAACACCTTTAATGATCAATTATGTGCTATTATTTTTGTAATTCCTTGTAGCCTTAAAAAGGTTTTTAGTTTCTGGTTTGAACATGTTTTTTGTTTGGACGAAATTCTTCTTCTTCAACACAGAAACAAATTCTATTCTTAGACCTTTAGGTTCTGGTGGTGGTTTGCTACACGGTTAGAGTTCGATTTCGATTGCGGTTGTATCCTGGGAGACGTATTCTGCCTCGGCCGAATAAACGTCTTAAGGAGACTGGTTTCAGGCCTCCGCAATAAATCTTTGTTCTTGTGAAAAGGTTGAATAGTATTTTCAATTTCATTGTTCTTTACTTCAATTGTAATCTCCTGCTTATTATAATATCGCTTATACTGTTGTTTGTACACGGCTGCAATAACGAGGCTTACAATAGTTCTGGGTCTTTTCTTCATTCCAGAGTCCCCGAGATGGCTGGTAAACTTCATTTACTAAAGAAAGAAACTGGATCAACAGAAAGAAGCTAAAGATAATCTCTAACATCTACTTTCACAATTTCTCGAATGGCAGCTATTTCCGTTGCATCTAAAAGGGATAGCAGGAAGCCTGGTGACATTGGTAAACTGGTCAGGTTCTTGGTTTATATCCTTCACTTTCAATTTTCTCATGAGCTGGAGTTCTTACGGTAAGTAAACTATGTCAAATCTGTAAACGATTGAATATTTGAAGTTGGTTTTAAAGCAATTGGGTGAACTTAATAATGTGATAGTGTGGGTGTTAATTTTTCAGGTACATTTTTCTTTTATGTTTGTGTATGTGTTTTTTCCATCATTTTCATCTTCAAACTGGTGCCCGAAACGAAAGGCAGAACACTAGAAGAGATTCAAACATGTGTAAATTAGTTACAGAGGCAAATATAATCTTCAGTTTGTGTTCCATTTAGAAAGAAGAGACGAGCTCAATGTGGATGGTAACAGTCTCATCTATCTGTCTGAGAATTTTGTACTGGACTCGTAATTTTTTTTTACTGAAAAATGGAATTTCATTAGCGTACAAAACATCTACTAAAGTAGAAGGACGAAATCATGAAAAACAAGCGGAGATCTTGAAGAAAGTCTGAAACTAGCAAGCAAATGATTCGCTCTATTTGCTATTGAAAGTCTGAAACTATATTAAATTCAATGCTTTATCATATTCATAATTTGATGCTCATAATTGTTAATCATCTTCGACTCATTATTTTCGAATTATTTAGGGGGCGTTTGGGAGGGCTTTCCCAACTGGGAAAGCTCCTTTCAAACCCAAAAAGCTCTGAAAGCCCATTACACATGTGTTTGGTGAAGGGTCAGATGGGAAAGCTGAAAGGACGGAAAGCCCGTTTAAGGGCGTTTCTCAGAAGCCAGATAATGGAGCTTTCAGCCACCGCCGTTGACACGGAAAGCTCTCTCCCTTCTTTGATGATCTCTCTAATCTCTCCTCTCCGCCATACACCCCAGAGGGTCATCTGTCCACCGCCGGTCGCCGCCCGTTGAAGTTTTGATTTGCCTTGTCGTGTACCACCGTGCAGCATGGTCAGTCCTCTCTTTTGTTGTTCCTCCTGCACCCATCAATATTTTAGCCGTTCGCCGTTTTCACTGCTGATGTTGTAAGGTTAGCTGTTTTTTTTTTTTTCTTCTTTTTTAATTCTGTCTGAGAAACAAGTTTTTATACTGAAATTTTATTAATTCTGTGAACCTCAGTCACTCATAATTGCACTCATTGTCTGGGTTCGCTGGAAATTTGAAGTAGTTATCTCAAATTTTATCGAGGAATTTGAAATCCAGTTCGTTTCTTGAGATATTAACAAAGGTATGCTCCAAAAATTCCTTCACTCTCTCTTCCGTATTAGTTATTGTTCTCTGCTCCACTTTATCCTAAGTCATTCCAAATGAATTAGCTGCTAAAATGTTGTGAACTGGTTCTGTTTGCTAGTCTCAGTCATTGTCAATTAGCATACATTGTGAACTGATACAGGAAACACTACATAAAAATGCCTGCTTCCTGAAGCTCACTGCTTTTGATATGATGAATGCTGCCATAAATGATATTGGTAGATATATATGGTGGTATGCTGAAATGTGCAGTCTGTGCATACAAGTTCGATAGAATTTAACTCTGTTTAAAGTATGATCTCAGTAAAATGTAATTCCTTAGTAATATTGAAAGTGTTGTGATCCTTTATACAGATGCTATCTTGATATATGAACTGAATGACTGATGTGTCTTGTTGAATTAAATGCAAAATTTCATGAGAGCTATCTCTGTTATATATGGATGCAGTTCCTTGTATAACATTGTAGTTGCTGAAATAAATGAATACATGTGCACTACATCCTATGAACTGCAATTTGAATCTTCACAGTTCAAGAAGTATCTTGAGCCAATCTGGTTACTCTACTCTTAAATATTCTTAGTTGGAGATGTTATGCATATTTTTCCAAGTTTAACGCATTTATGTACTATATTAATTCAAAAGATATATGACAGATATCAAAATTCTTCTGTCGTTAGAATGCGAGATGAATGCTTATACTGTATAAAATTTAATCACTGATGTGATCATTGTGGAAATTACAAATATATGTGCTTAATCGCTAGTACATATGCTTCTAGGGTCTGATTGTATATGAACTCTGATGATTTTCATCAATCAAGTGCCTAGACAAACATATGCATGATACAAAAATATCTTACATTCTAGCTTGTCTTGTAGTTTTCTAGATCATGAGTCATATTTCCTTCATATATTCAAGTTCTTCATTAGGGCAATTTGTCTATATTAAGATCTTGTGGTGATGAAGTCACTGGGATGCTAATGAGAAATGTACCTATTATAATCATCATATTTTACAATAAAATCTGTGCTAATCTAGCAATACTTTTTTCTTCCCTCTGTGAAGTCTGATGATGCATATATGGAGTGACAGAAAAGCTTGCATCTGAAAGGGCTACATTTGTGTCTGAGCAGTGTAATCTACAAGAATTGCTAAGTGAATTACAGACCAAGCAGGAGGCAATTCTTGACACAGAAGCTGTACTGGAAGCTGAAATAGAAGCTATTAAAATTCTTAGGTACGTAATTTTTTATATTTTAAGTTTATCATCATCATTGTTTTGAAGCTTGATCTGATACTGGGATCGATGAACTGCTATGATTTTCTCGTTTTGATATGGGCTAGATTCTATAATCCTGGGAAATGTGTTGAAGTAGTGATACCATTTTTCATGATATGTTTCCTAGACTATTCTATGCTAAATTTTGATTCAATTGGTTAGAAATATATATTCTATTTTCAAGTATGCATAATCCGAATCTGAAAACTGTTGGCCTAGATTTCTAAGCTAGGGATTGTGTGTGTAGCTTTTGCTTTGCATGTGAGCTGTTTGCTGTATATAATGTGGAAGAAAGAATACTCTAAAGCAGACTGATAAACCTCTCTTGGCTGTATTCATAAATATACTACGGTAATTGTCATCTGATTTTCCCTGTGGACCCTTACATAAGCTGTGTATGGTAACATAGTGGCTTGATTGGTATGTAGTTGTAATGACTCAAAAGCATGTGATGCAGATCCTGGATAGAATATGAAGCTAGGAAAAGCCAATCCCGTGCTAAAGTTCTCGAGGAGGTAGGACGGAGATGGAAATGGGACAACTAACCTTGAGTAAACACATTGGACACAACACAATAATTACGGGATACATATCTCTTTGATGAAGATTTTGTATGAAACCATGTTTGATGATGTAATGCGGGATGCGAGATTATGGCCTTTCACAATATGACAACAATTTCGTTATTTCTGGTTTTGTTACGGAAGCAAAGAATTGAAGAGATTCCAGCCCCATGTAAATCTTTATTATGTTCCCCAAAACCTTCAAGGATGGTTAAAAAAAATTAGATCTGAAGCATTGTATGATTGGGGTCAGGTTCAAGAGTATTGTACAACGTTTTTTTTTTTTGGGGATATCTTTTCCCCTTAGTTGATGAAGATAGAAGAGGCAATATGGCGTTTCAGTAGCCTTGTGAAGAATATTTGCATTACGAATTCCAAACAAGTCCACTACTTGGAACTAGTAACATAATAAATATGATTATTGCTGGTGAATCAATGAGAAATATAGTTTATTGTTTCCATTAAATTGACAATCATTATGGTGGAATATTAGTAGGTTTTGGCTCCCAGCTGTATAGAATAAAAAGATGAGAGGTCAATATGTTTAGTCTCAATTCTAAGCACTAGAGAAAACAGATCAATATAGGGCCATTGTTAGTGTCACAGCCGCATAAATCACTTTGAGTTGAAGTATAAGCAAGGGATCGCAAGAAACAACTCTTCCATTCGTGTAACTCAGATGAGATTTTACTTGCAAATCTAATCTGGACGAATATAATTGCAATAAATTAGGAAATAAAATTATTAATAGCTAATAATATACAAATAAATAAATAAAATAATTTTTTTATTTAATTTGTATAACACAAATTATTAATTTCTAATATTATTTAATTAATATAATTAAGTAAAAATTAATTTATATCATTTATGTCCTTTTATATCATTTTATATATTAACAGCACTTTCATAAGCAGTTTTACCAAACACCACACAAACTGCTTTTAAGAATAAAGCTATTTCTATAAAAATATTACCAAACACTTATCAGCTTTTCCAAACAGCCCTTTCCCTAACAGCTCTTTCCCTGACAGCCCTTTCCCTGACAGCTCTTTCCCTGACAGCCCTACCAAACTGGCCCTTAATTTAATAATGGCTTAAAGATTATTTTGGCCTTCACCAATCCACCAACGTTCTTTTGCTCCCTAATTTTTGGGGCTGACCTTTTTACCATGGATTTATGCAAAATGACATCTAAATTAAACGTTTTCCTGTGATTTTAGAATAAGTTCGAATTTATTTTGGTAATTCATTTTTCTTATTCAGTTATTTCTTATTGTTTTATTTGTTTAACTCAATTTCACTTAAATTTCTTCTTTTTTTTTTTTCAATATGACATATCGCATTTATTATTTAAATATTGATCCAAACATTGAAATACAATGAGAAAATGAATAACTATTTTATTCATGCTCATTCATTCTATGTAATATCTTCTATTCACATCCTATTCCATTCAATGAACCAAACATGACCAATATGTATTAAAGTATGGAAAAACTATTCTAAGGAATGGCTAATCCTTAGAATATCTATTTCATGGTTAAATGCTAAATTAAATGGGCAAAACACATCCTGAGCCTCCTAATCTTTTACCAAAACTGCAATTGGTACCTTGATCAATTTTTTTAACAAATTGAATAACTGATCTTTTCATTTCAATATTATTAATCCCCAAACTCGACCTATCTTTTGCATATGTGTAATACGCTTCGTTCAGTGACGGAACTATGAAATAAACATTCCAAAATAATTTAATAATTATATGATTTTATTGCTTGAAACTGTAAACTATACACTTCCAACAAATCTGTTTTCTTATCTTGGTAATTACTTAAAATTGTGTTACATGCTAAAATATTATCGGTTATATTACTAATAGTGCTTGTCACATAGACATAAAATAAAATCGAATTTGGGGCTTATAATAACAAAATGAAAAGATCGGACACTCAATATATTCAAAAAATTGATCAGAAGACCAATTGTAGTTTTAATAAAAGATAAGAGGTTCAGAATGTGTTTTGTCAACTAAATATTGAAATTACTTTTCCATGTCAAAATTGTTATTCTATTTATCCTTTATTTCACGTGACAAACACAGCATTAGACTATTAGTAAGTAAGTGAGGGCATAAAAGTCTTTATACCTTAATAATTAAATATCTTTGGAGGGAACTTCCCGTTTCTCGTGCCACAAAAAACCGGTTACTCATTTTGAGGTACAGTCTCTTAGAACATTAAACAATTTTGTTCAGACATCAGAATGCCAGTCATTCAAAACTCAAGAATTCAGGTTGCAAATGGGTGTGGATTCATCATTCTGTTTGGCGATGGGGACGGGATATATATTCTCTGTCTTCATCACGTCCTGCCCGTTTACTTACCAAGCAAACCGAAGAACTGCAGTTTCTTGGCTACTGAACTTATTCACTGATATGGTCGACTACTTTTAGTAGTATATTCCCGAATCGGCCCTTTTTATCCCAGACCCTTGTATAATTGATAACTGTAATGCGTTTGTCATCTTATTCCATTTTCTGCTAGTTGTATTATGCTTTGAAGACATAAGCTATTTGCAGTAGACTATATGGGAGTATAGGATTAAAGAAAAAATTATGGCACTATTCACAACTATTACCCAATATAGGGTAGAAATCAAACTAATTCCAATTTTATGGTGTTTTTGTCAAAGTCCGCCTACCACATTGGCGGACACCCCTTTTTCTTCTTCCCCCACAGGTCCGCCAGTCAAAGTGCTGGACTGAAAGAGGTCCGCCTATCAAAGTAGCGGACTAAAAAAGTCCGCTTATGGGATAGGCGGACGATTAGGTCCGCTTTTACCAAAAGCGGACCTAAAAGCTGCCTTGTCCCAGCTGATGGGACAAGGCAGAGTCCGCAAAACCGGAATGCGGACACATAGGTCCGCATTCCAAAGACGCGGACTTATTAAAGTCCGCGTCTTTGAAATGCGGACCTCAGTGTCCGCATACCTAACAGGCGGACATCATGCAGAATCCCTGTCTCCCCCCATCAAACCGACGTATCCCAGCCATCCGATCAAAATGAAAAATAATCCCAGCCGTCCGATCAAAATTTATACCTTCATCTTACCTTCCTCCTTTCTTCATCAGCTCATTCATCCGTTTACACAAAAAAAAAACCAGATTTCTTCTTCCTCTCCTTCTCCAACCTTCATCTGCAAAAAAAAATTAATTTCCTTCCATCTTTAATATTTTAGAAGTTAAATTTGTTCAACATTATATCTCTTTCAAGTAAGTTTCCTACCTCTTTTAATTATCAATTTAATTAATTTTTAGTAATTTTTTAGTAATTATAATTTTATTTTGTATTTATATATATTTAATTAAGTTCTTAATTTTTGTTACAAATTTTTTTTTTTTTTGTAGGATTAGCATTATCAAATTAGGAACGAAAATACTAACAATAATATAACCACCAAATAACAAATATTGTGAAGTATTCAACCCAAGAAAGGTAAATACTAAAATTTTTTACAAATTTTATATTTTGTAGATTTTGTAGAAATTATGTTCTGAATTTCTATAAATTTTTGTAGTAATATATATGTAATGTGTAAAAAAATGGAATATGTATAAAATGTTCGTTTATAAATTTATATTAGATGTATAATATGTGTTTAACTAAATGTATAAATTTTTTGTATTTTATATATAGGAATAGCATCAGCAAATTAGGATCGAAAATCCTAGCACTACAATCATCAAATAGCAGCTATCGTCCGCGTTTATTAAACGTAATAAAGGTAAATAAAAAAAATTTATGAAATTTTGTAATTTTTGTATTTTTTTGAAATTATGTTGTGAATTTCTTTAAATTTGTGTAATATATATGTGATTGATGCATGGAAAAATTGAATATGTATATAATATTTGTTTATAAATTTGTATTAGATTGATTTTTGTGTAGTATATAAGACCATCTCCAACTCTCCACTCCAAATTTCCAATTATAATAAAAATATTTGAAAATAATTCCTTTCCACCTAACATTTTTATTATTAATATATTTCTTTTTACACACTATATAATATTATTAACATATTTTTTATGAAATTCTTAGAAAAAAATTTAATGTTAATTAAATATAAAAAAATAATTTAAATTACATAATAATTTTTTAATGTTTATATGTTTCGAAAATATTAAATATATGATATAAACTATATAGTTTGTATTAGAAATGTCTATTTGATTTATATAACATTTTTATTACTATTATATTACTTTTTACATACAATTATATTATTCATTGTTTTTAATAAAGGGTAATTCAAAACATTTTAGTGTTAATAATATTAATGCAAAAAATAACACTTAATGATTAAAAAATAGGATATATCAAATTTTATGATAGTTCCAAGTTGTATATGTATTAATATTTTTTTGAATTTGCAACATTTTAATTTAGTTTTGATATTTTATCAATATTAATTTAAAAAATTTTAAGAATTTAAGCAAAATTATTAAAATAAATGAAGATGACAAATACATATAAATTATGAAACACACAAATTAATGAAAACCATATTTGTGAAAACCGAACAAGACAGGCGGGTCGGACCGGGTTCGACTGGAAGCAGAGGGCAGGCCGATCGGTTTGGATCCGGTTCGACCAGACTATTTTTTAAATCTTTTTTTAAATATAAAATTTAAGTTATTATTTTGAGGTGTATTATTTAAAATAAAATATAGTTTGTATTTTTAATTGTAAGTACAAAACCTATATTTGATAAATTGAGCATTTTAATTTACTATATTGTGTTTGAAATGCTTAATTATAAGAATTATAATAAAAATGTTCAAAGTTTCGTATATTATAAACATAGTTGTGAAAACCGGACCGAACCGGCTGGTCGGTTTCTATCCGGTTTCCACTTTGGTCAATAACCGGTCAATGGCTGGTCGGACCGGCCGGTTGAACCGGAAAATAGTAAACCGCAACGGTTTTCCGGTTCAACCAGAAATTTTTGAAAAAAATTTTATTTAAATCTAAAATTGAAGTTATTATTTTGGGTTGTTTTTAATTAATATAAAATATAGTTTGTATTTTTAAATTAAATTGACATTTAATTGTAATTAAAACAACTATATTTCATAAATTGAGGTTTTTTAATTAGTATATTGTGTTTGAAATGCTTAAACTTAAAGAATTATAATAAAAATATTCAAATTTTCATAAATTATAAATATAAAAATAAAAATATTTTAATATTTTAGTATATATATAAAATCCGGTTCGATTCCGGTTTATTCCGGTTTAATCCAAAATCCATGAATCCATCCCTTCACCGGTTCGATGACCGGTCCGGGTCTGAAAACCATGATTATAAATATAAAAAATATTTAATAATATATTTACAAAATCCGGTTCGATTTAGGTTTATTACAGTTTAATCTGAATTCCATGAATCCATCCCTTGACCGGTTCGATGACCAGTCCGGGTCTGAAAACCATAATAAAAACACATAAGCGAAATACTGTAAAAAATTACACATTTTGAAAAAAAAGAAATTAACACCAAATTATTAATGGAAAAGAAACTAAAATAACACTAAACATCAAAAAAAGAAATTGGATATTGGTGATGGGTTGGAGATGCCCTAATGAATGCTTTTTAATTATATGACAGAATAATGTCGACTTCATTGCCAATATATATTCATTGGGGTGGTCAAATCATAAGGAATCAATTTGGAGTTGATTATGAGAATGGATGTTGCAAAGTAATATCAATGAATGGTTTATTCAATCTTAGTTCATTGTTTGATAAGATTAGGACTGTTATGAATATACCAGCGACCGAAGATTTGATTAGGGTGCAATTTCGAAACCCAATTGCAATGAATGGAGTACAGTTAGTGTATAAGTGTTTTGATCTGTGTGACGATGATGATTTGAATATGATGTTGGGGATAGTCAACAGTTTAGGTCATACCTTGTTCTGTATTGAATTATACGTCGAATGCAATCATAATACACCTTCTACACACAAGAGGGATATAGCTGGACCTTCTACTTCTCAAGCTGTTGATTATGATGTTGGTGGTAGTGGTGGACTTGGTGGTTATGGTTGTGATGATGATGATGATGATGATGATGATGATGCTAGCGATGATTATGAACCTATTGGTTTTAACGGTGGTGGTGGTGGTGGTGGTGGTGGTGGTGGTAGCGAATCTGATGATGATGAAGAGGATGATGTTGATGTTGATGGTGATGATAGTGAATCTGAGGATTATGCTGATGTTGATAATGATGCTGATGGGTTGCACAATGAGGATGAGCTTCAAGGGAATTATAGGGCTTCTTCTTCAAATGTTGATGACACTGCATTATACAATAATTATACCCCTACATTTTTCCCAAATATTCCCCAGCTGACCCAATTTGATGCATCAGCTATGACAGTCCATGATATTGATCAAACCAGCAATGCTATAAGATGGGATTCGTCAATGGAACTCTCAAAGGGGATGTTATTTTATTCAAGAGAAGCAGTTAAAAATGCAGCTAAGGAATACTCAATGAGAATAAAAAAAGAGTTTCGGAGTAGGGAGACAAGGATGAATACTATCACATTGGTATGTCATTATTATGATGAGGGATGTCCATGGAGGTTACGTGCGACGCTGAAGAAGAAGTCTCATCTGTGGGAGATCACAAAGTATGTCGGTGAACATACATGTCATGGGCTACAAAAGTCTCAAGACAACCGAAATCTTGACACCGCCTATATGTATCCCATAGTGGAGGCTATGATTAGGGAGGATCCCTCACTAAAGGTCAAGGTCATTGTTGCAAACTTTGATCAAAGGTATAAGATAAAAATCTCTTACAAGAAGGCATGGTTAGCAAAAAATAAAGCCATTGAGAAGATATATGGAGGTTTTGATGAGTCATATAACCATCTTCGCCCTTGGCTTTATGCTGTAACCGAAATGAACCCCGTCTCAATCTACCATATTAGTGAGTCTAATCACTTTGTCGATGGTCGTTTTGTGCCAGGAGTTAAACGTTTTGAGCGTCAACCGAAAACAACACGGATTCGGAATGAGATGGATTGGAAAGTTGCCGGTGCTAACACCTTGAGTTTTTGTAGTAAATGTGGCTTAATATTTTTACCATATTATCATAATCTACAGGTGATTCGTCAAAAATCTCATCAAATAAGCGTTGATAACGCCAAGATAATCCATTTCTTAGCATCCACATTTGTTCTCTCGTTCGCACATCAAATTTGTAGCCAGACATTATTATGTCTTGTAATTTTTCGTTCATGTTTAGCAGGTACTCCAGTAAATTTTTTCCCCTTCTCATCCGAATGTTTTTTAAATTTGCAATTTTCTTCAGTGCAAATTCCGGGAACCGCATAATCTTTGGGGTCAGTATTGTTTTAACCATCTACAGGTTGCATAAAAAAATATTAACCTTAATTGAACCATTTCAAATACACATTAATTAATTAATTAATTACACAACAACTTAAATAAAATATTATATATCACTACACCAGTTTTCTATTTTAAACCCTTGTAATATTAATAATCATTATAATAATATTAATCTTAATAACAACAATAATAAAAATAAAAATAAAAATATAATTTAAAAAAAAATAACTTGTATTAAAAATAATATCAATAACAATAATAATGATAAAAATAAATATAAAATTTTACACCAAATTAAAAAAAAAATTCTTTTTACTACCTCAGTTTTATTTTTTTTTCAAATATTCTGTAAAAATAATAATATTTCAAATTTTAATAACAATTTTTAAACAAAACTTATAGAGATATTTACTAACTATATACTTTATATCATATCTATATGATTTTTCAAACATATAAATATTATATACTAACTTCACAAAAATAAATCTAATACAAATTTATACATATTCCATTTTTTCATATATCTCCTATATATATATATATATATATATATATATATATTATTCCAGAAATTACAAATTTTTACAAAAATTTTATATTTACCTTTACAATAACTGTTGTCTGGTGGTTGTAGTGATAAAATTTTTTGTTTCCAATTTGATGCTGACAATCCTGAGAAAAAATTACAAAAAGTTGATTAATATTATTAACAAAAATTAATTATATAATTATAAATATAAAATAAAAATTACGGTTTATAAAATAAACCTACCAAAAAAAAAAAAAACAATGTAGAAGGAACTGAAGTAATAAGTTTAAAAGGATCAGAAAGAAGAAGAAAGGTTTAGAAGGAGAAGGAAGAAGAAGCAGCAGCAAGGAAGAACGAAGCTGAAGAAGCTGAAAAATGGAATGGTGATTTACTCGTTCTCAACGTATAAACGAGTAAATATATAAATTCATCGGACGGTTTGGATTTATATTTACATTTGATCGGATGGCTGGGGGTGAAGATTCTGGATGCAGGTCCGCGTATTTGGAATGCAGACACATGTGTCCGCATTTCATAGACGCGGACTCAAAATTTGTACATGAGTCCGCGTCTTTGGAATGCGGACCTCTGTGTCCGCATTCCAGTTTTGCGGACTCTGCCTTGTCCCATCAGCCGGGACAAGGCAGCTTTTAGGTCCGCTTTTGGTCAAAGCGGACCTAATCGTCCGCCTATCCCATAGGCGGACTTTTTAAGTCCGCTACTTTGATAGGCGGACCACTTTGAGTCCAGCACTTTGACTAGCGGACCTGTGGGGGAAGAAAAAAAAGGAGTGTCCGCCAATGTGGTAGGCGGACTTTGACAAAAACACAATAAAATTGGAATTAGTTTGATTTCTACCCTATATTGGGTAATAGTTGTGAATAGTGCCATAATTTTTTCTTTAATCCTGGGAGTATATCATGTGTATTTATAACTGTTTACATGACTAATTGAGTTCAATTCAATTGATACTGATTGCTTATTGAGCAGGTGATCATCATGATAATTTGACATTTTAAGCTTCCGAAACCAAATCTACTAATATATAAATGAGATCAAGGATCAATTTGATGGAAAAACTTCAAAATGAATTTTGTGAGATATTTGGTTATTTTGACTTTTTTTTTTTGGTTAAATTAATTAAAAATAACACTGTTAATCATAGTTGTTATGCTTAAAGAAACAACGATTCACGTCGATTGCATCGCAGTAGTCTGTAGCAATTTAGCTTCACAGGGAGGAAGATAGTGATCCGATTCCAATAGAAGATTAGTGTTGAGGGAAGAAGGCTGAATCTGAGCACTGCCTGTGGAAGTCTAACTTGAATTGCTGCTGTCGGCGGTCAGATAATTCATCCATTTACCATCTCTACAGAAGGCTCCGCCCTTTCAGTCAGTCTCTCCACTGTTCATTACTGAAAATAAGGTTAATTAACTTATTTTCGTGGCTTAATCCTTTCCAATCGCGCGAATACAAGGACAATTTTAGTAAATCTAGTATAATTAGATTCACCCTTCAGCTTAAAGATCTTTTGAAAAGCAATCTTAAGGTTTTGACTGGTAGATTGGGTTTTCAACATTAACCATTCAAAATCAGAGTACCGTACCATTAGTGTAAATGTGACCTTTTTAAACGAAAGAGGTCAAATTGTTCAGTTTTGACTTTTGACACAGGTGGATTCATTTGCTTCTAGTGTTTCATATCCAACAAAACTCAGTTTTTATATGTCCAATGCAATTTTGTGACAGAGAGATGAAATTGGAAGAAGGAGAAATAACAAAGCCGCTTGTACTTGAAACTAAAGGAGAGTATGCAGAAAGTTCTACAACACGAACCCGTGATTTCTCTTCTTTTAATCTTACTGTGGTGTTCAGCTGCTTAGTTGCAGTTTGTGGGTCCTATGTTTTTGGAACTTCTGTAAGTTGTGTGTTCTACAAATTCAATTTGGTATCATTTACTTTTTATGTTGAAATATGTCTTCCAAATGAGGACTTAATGCGGATTTATGATTGATATGTGCAGTTGGGATATTCATCCCCTGCTGAGAGTGGCATTGTGGATGAACTTGGCCTTACTACTGCTCAGGCAAGTGCCTCATTTTCTGATTCTTGTTTCTTTTGTTTTTCATAGAATCTTACTGAATCAAGCAAGATCCGGAAAGTACTACTACTAGTAAAAAATTTTTATTCATTATAACCATTGTAAAATCCAAACTCTTTTCAAGTTTCCTAATTAAGAACTAGATATTTATTATTGTTATCGCCGCACAAAATCTTGTTAAAGTCCAATTATCTGATGGGAACAGATTACTGGATCATCTATCATGTGCAGATTCTCTGCTTGTACGTATTTGATAATATTGATGATCTAGCACTAACTAGAACGATAAGTTTATAATGGACTGGAATTTGGTTTTGAAAATTTTTAGCTCAAGATTGATAATATTGTTTAGTGTTTACATAACTTCAATTATTATATACTCAAAATTTTGAATCAATCATTTTTAAATCTCTACCCAATATCTCTTCGTGAATTTAATATATTGGTTGGTGTTGCAGTATTCGCTTTTTGGTTCACTGCTGACAATCGGAGGTATGTTAGGTGCAGTATTTAGTGGAAGGATAGCAGACATTCTTGGTCGTAGAGGTGTAAGTTCTTTTATCAAACTTCGTTTCAATCTTCCAAATCCAGACTTTAATTGGTTTTTAAATTTTTTTTTATTTTTTTATCTGGTTGAACAGGCCATGGCTGTTTCAAATATGTTCTGCATCCTAGGCTGGTTTGCAATTATATTCACTAAGGTTTTGTTAGATATATTTTTCATATTATTTCTTCATCACAAATATTAAAGAAAATTATGAATGCAATTATTTTTGAATACTTGTGACAGAATGCATTCTGGCTTGATGGAGGAAGATTTATTGTGGGATGTGGCATTGGACTCTTCTCTTATGTGGTGATTGCCCTAAAATTTAACTTAATAATTTTGCTTCATCTAGCTAGTGAATAGAACGCAAACTTTTGTAATGGTCCTATCTAAATAGGCCGGGCTATTGTAAAGTGGTCATATATACAAACACATGGCAATAAGAAATACAAGGGTAATTTTATTTGTATACCTGGCATTTCATTAGTGAAATTGGTAAACTTATTTCCGTACAGGTACCTGTATATGTTGCAGAAATTACCCCTAAAAATGTGAGGGGATCATTGACATCTCTCAACCAGGTTGTGTTCGTATTCTAGATTGCTGAAATTTTTTTCTTTTATCAAGTCTTTCTTAATCCATTGATTTTACAGTTGATGATAGGAATAGGGAAGGCGCTTACTTTTCTCATTGGTTCTTTGGTCAACTGGCGAACATTAGCTATAATAGGTTATGATTACATAATGCTTAACTTGTCATCAATATACTATTAATTTAGAGCTGGCTAATCTAGTTTATGTTACACTGACTTCTGATTAGGTTATTGTAAATTTCAGGAATTATTCCATGTCTATTTCAGCCGCTTGGCCTATGGTTCATTCCAGAGTCCCCTAGATGGCTGGTGAGTCTGGATAATTAGGCCTATTCTATTGTTTAATCAAGTTAAAGAAAGTCAAACTCAAGTTTTAGGATTTAGTATGCATGAGATTTATTTACTACTTTTTTTTTTTTTTAAGTTAAGCTAAAATAATGCAAAATATTCGCTGCAGGCGAAAATGGGACGTGAAATAGAGAGTGAATCTTCTCTACAGCGCCTAAGAGGAAAGGCTGCTGATATATCAGAAGAAGCTGCTGATATTAAAGTATAATCTTCCACAGTTCTTTTTTTATTTTTAATGATTTGAAGATACTAATTTGCCACTCTATAGGTATATTATAAGATCATTGAATTTGGGAAGTAAATGAAATATGCTTTCTTTTTATACATGAAGGACTATACAGAATCCCTGAAGAAAATTTCAGAAGATGGAATTTTTCACCTGTTCCAATGGAAATATGCTTATTCACTTACTGTAAGTCTCATTAATATTTTCATTGATCTTGCATTGACTTATTACTGTTTATGGCATCATTCAATATTTAATTTTCTGATTGGAATTTCTTTCCATAGGTTGGAGTTGGGTTGATGGTGTTCCAAGAACTTGGTGGTCTAAATGGTTTTGCCTTCTATGCAAGCACTTTATTTGACACTGCCGGTAAATTGTAGGACTAATTCTATTACATGACAAATAAATGAAAAGAATACATTTTTGGGATAATTTTGGGTTAATATGGTAGGATTTTCGAGCACAACCGGGAGTATTGCAGCTTCAGTGGTTCAGGTTCTTGATTCAGTTTATTGCATTACATTTGCAACTCGTAATGTTTGAGTCAGTTCTAAAGAAGACAGTAGCTAATGTTTGCAGATGATGATGACAATTCTGGGGGTACTATTGATAGATAAATCTGGAAGAAGACTGTTATTATTGGTGAGACATGGAAGAAAAATCTGCATAAGAACTAAATTATCAAGAAATCAATACCTGATTAATATTATAATTATTTGCAGATATCTGCAATTGGATGTTCCTTAGGCTGTGTCCTTACAGGATTGTCATTCCTGTTACAGGTTAATTAATTCCTCAAAAACTTGATTCGAAGTAGTTGTCTAGAACTTAATTTTTTATTTCCTCCATTAATGATAATGTGCATTGTATTTTGAGCAGGATCTTCATCTTGGTCAGGAGATAGTTTCCCTTTTGGTGCTCTTTGGTGTATTGGTAATAATGCAACTCTTTAAATATCAAATGGATTTTGTTTCTTCTTACTCATATTGGCCATTTGATGATGAAAATTAAATAATATTAGGTATACTTAGGCTCTTTCGAACTTGGATTGGGTGGAATACCATGGATTATCATGTCTGAGGTATGAGTTTTCTCTTTCCTTTCTTGATGGATACAATGTAAGTATGAACTTTTGGGTTGAATTATAGAATACTTAATCGCAGGACGTAGAGTTTTTTTTAGAGAAAGAGGTCTAAAATTTGAATTGTGACAAACCGAGTTCTTTATGAAATTTTAGCACCAGGTGGGGACATTTGTGTGCAGGGATGCGGTAATAAACATTATTCTTAAACGTGTACCCATAACTTTTAACTTTTTGGTTAAACGGATAATTGATTTTTTTTTTTTGGATATAAAAGAGCCTTTTGAATATTGACTACTCATTTTGTCAGTGAACACAAAGTAGAGCAGGGCAAATGAGCATTCACGTTAGAGATGATAAAAACTATCATTGAAACTGCATGTTTGAGATTAAGATTTTAAGTTGAATAGGTGTTTGACAAGTTTATGATATAAAATTGAAACAGATATATCCCATAAACATAAAGGGATCAGCAGGAAGCATAATAAATTTAGTGAACTGGGCTGGTTCTTGGTTTGTTGCATACACTTTCAACTTCTTGTTTGATTGGAGCACAGCAGGTAATCCATCCCTTAATGACAGCAACCTACCTCTTTGAATTCTTTTTTTTTTTTTTGTCCACTGTTTCTACTTCTCAACAGTCTATTTTTATTTTGAAGGAACATTCTTCATATATGCTGCCATTAGCATAGCTGGTGTTGTTTTCATAGCAAAAACTGTACCAGAGACTAAAGGGCGAACACTGGAGGAAATCCAAGCATCTATCACATCCGTCCAGTGAGGACTCAGATTGAACATGACTAATTGATCTACAAGATGCATATTGATATGTGTATATATTGCATAAAATAAGCTGGAACATTGTTTTTCAGATATAGAAGATACCAAAAGGCCCTACGGAACCACCTTGTAGTACTGTCAGGACTCTGTATATTTTATTTATTTAATTTTTGTTTTTTTCCTAGCTCTATATTTTCTTTTATAATCTAAGTTCGTTATATCCGTATTGTTGATTTGTTTCTTTATTTTTGTTTCAATATTAACACGAGTATTGCCCCCTTTGTCAAAGCAACGAAGAGAGCATTGTTCATGCTCTGGCGTTGTGCAATTGGCCAAGAAAATTTGGTTATTGTCTTATGAAATAGTAAAGCTAGTTACTGATTCGTCCTTTGTGGATTGGTGGAAAAATTCCACCACTGGAATAGACGCTAGCTAAGATTTGTTGGGGGCATTTGGACAGCACCAAACGACTTCTAAACGACATCCGGATGGATTAATTGTTAACTCGCCTATCGACTTTGTTTAGTCATCGAAGTTTGGAGTGTACGCCAATGGGCATTAAAATTTAATTTATCTCAACGTAGACATCCAAATTTAGTTCTAGTGTCAACAAATTTACTATCGCACTAATCCATTGAAATCTCTAGGCAATCTTTTTTACTCTATTTTATAAAGTGCAATTTCGATGTAGCAGTAAATTCCTCTAGTAATGGTTTCTAATATGTTATCCGAGACTATCAAGACAATTTCCTGCCTTCAAAACATGGCTATTTTCATTTCCCTCTTAATCCTCTCCTTGCCCAATCTCACAATTTCAGATAAATGATGATTCAGTTCGTTTCCTCCTTATCACTAGGTTATTTTTTAGGGTAATTTCCAAACTCTTATCAAGCGCATTCAATATATATATATATATTAAAGCTATAACCATAACGGTGATATGTCATTTTCTTAAATTTTTTCAAATTAATTTTTATGTTTATTTTTTCTTTTTCTAGCCATTTACCCATAATTTATAATCCTTAAAATCTCTACAAGAATATATATATCTATCTTACCAATAAATCAATAACTCTTTTTTTCAATTAACTTTAATTTCTTTAATGTTTTATCCCATTTGATTGATATTAGTCGGTTTGTTTTTCAGTTATTTAGTGTGTAACTAGAACAAGTTCTTATACAGTCACTTACTCATTTCCTTCAATATATTGTTTTTGATAAGTGAAAATATTACCAGCTAATTATGCAAGATTTCAGCAGCTAAAGTAGTAAAATTCCTTTGAGAAGAGAGGATTCATAGCTAATATTGAGTTTTTCCATGTCTTAAGCGTGGAATCAGGAAGACTGCTGGAATCTGAAAATCTCAAGAAAAAGAAAAGAAATTAAAGAGTTGGAATGGGCTGCAGCTTGGACGGGCCGAACCTAAAGGGAGAGGCGCGGCCCAGAGTGAGGAGAAGACATTTGTTTTTGTGGAAATTCCAGACTTATCCTTGGCTTCTTGAGGAAGCCATTGTATTTGTGGTTGATATTTTTTTGTTATTAGTTTATTATGGGAACAAGGCTCTAGGTAGAATATTTTATTTTTCTTTTGGGGGCTATATATACCTTGCTGTTCAGATGGGATAGGGCATTGATTGTTCTTCAACTACCACTATTTTTCTTTCTTTAATTTTAATTTTAATTTCTCTCTTCTTCAAGTTCTTCTGGTTAAGCAATCTCGTTTATTTTTAATTATGTGTTGCGAGTAGTCTCCTAGCAGGCTGAAGCCAGCTTAGTCTGGTGATCTTGGAAAGTATTTCTCGTGTTTATTATGAATATTATGCTCAGATGATTGTGTGGTGAAGTGTTTATTAAAATGTATGATGGGGCCCCGTTGTATGCCTAGTATTCCTAATGAGACCGAGAGGAGATTTGGGAATATGGACAATCACGCGCACACACACTTACCATGAGACCGAGAGGAGATTGGGAGTGTGCTAAGGGTTTCTATTCAAAATAAAATGCTTGCTTGACTTAATACATGAATGCCTAGACTGAGTGAGGTCGAGAGATAAGCTTAGTTGAGCAGTCATAGAATCCAAGTGAGGTCGAGAGATAAGCTTGGTGGGAAGAGGGCAAGAAACCTTAGATCTACGTCCTTAATATATTTATATAAATGCTAGAGAAAGATACCTCGAGTTGCCTATCTAATTGGTGGAAGTCTGTGCTTTTATTATTATCTGTCATCTCTTGTTTTAAGTAGCCTTCTTTCGTTATTTTCCATGCTTACATTGATTTCAGTTTATTTGACTTGTTTTGCTGATTACTTGGAAAATCTTAACTAACAATTTATTAGGAAATCTTGTAATTTTCCCTTAATTCCCTGTGGGATCGACACTTGTCTTGCCGCTACTACAGTTGATCTAGTACACTTGCTAGTGCACATTTGAAGAGCAACAGTTTTCCCTATGTTCGATCAAAAGCAGAGAATATATTACTTTTTCCGATTTTCTCCACTAGGTAATAATTGGTTGATCTCTGCTTTTCCCACTTGACTAACATTTTATATACATATACATGTATTTTCAATCAACCAGTCAAAATATATATCAGATCTCTTATTTTCTTTTTGAGACATGTTCTGAGGGTTACTACTACGATTATTATCATTTTTTAATTAGGGTCTTTTCAGCATCAAGATATAGGAAGTTGCATGCCTCAATTTCTCTTTTTTGTTTTTAGATTATTATCCACCTATAAGTGATTAATGTAAAAGGTCAATTCTTTTACTCTATATACACCTATTTTTAAAAACATAGATTTGTTTTCATTTTATAATACCAAACAACTAAGCCAATTTCAATAGGACTTTAACTCGAGGTATATCAAGATTAATCTGACGCTTTTTTCAACATTTCCTAGATTTTTTAATATTTACAATTTTAATTGAGAGTGTAGCATCTGGTCTATAGTTGGATAGCCTCAATATTTCCTAGATTGTTTTCAACACTATTTTATTTATTAATTTATAGTTATTTTTTTACAAAAACAATACAAAAAAAATTATTTGAAATGAATAAAGAAATTATAATTTTTTATACGTATATATTTATAATACATCAAAATAAATCCCAGCATCGCGCGGGGTTAAAACCTAGTGTAAAACGATTTCCACACAGCAACCCGGGAAAAATTGTTGGAAATTGGTGGGCCTATCTATCTTGAATTCTGGGCTCCAACGTTGAGCTTGATTGTGGGCTGCCATTGTAGTCCACAGTGGGCCCTCTGTCCCACTTTCAACAAAAAAAAAAGCCCAATAAAAGTCATCAAAAGGTCCAAAACTTGACCAAACGGTCTAACTGGCACTGTTTCACTTCTCTCTAGTCTCTATCTCTACAGATCACTCTTTCTTCACCTTTAGTTTGGTGTTGCAGAGGCTAAACATGGAGGACGAGAAACAAATTCAACTATTTCGACATTACACCCACAAGAAAAAGTGGATCAAATTGAAGAGATCAATAAGTTTGATGTGGCAACCTGTCCAAGTTCTTCGCCTATAACCTTTAAGTTTATATCTCAGCCGAAATTAATTCTATTGCAAAATCATGTAGAGGACAGGCTGTATTATTCGAAATTCTTGAAAATATTCAGACAAAGTTTTTGGTTTATCACTGATCTTAAAAAAAGCTTATATGTTTAGACAAATCAACCATAAAGCATTTCAGTATGTGTACGTGGTTTGATTTCACCATAACGAAGTCACTGACATTCTATTCAGTTCCATTTGAATCATAAACCTGAAATTTGATGCCAAAATTGGTGAAATTTTCCTTTTCTAGTTTTCCCATCATACTTACAAGGTTCATGTTTTCTTAGCTCCAAAAAGGTTTTTGCTAAAAATGGTATGAAAACTTTTTATATTTTCTTAGCCCTAAAAAGGTTTTTTGCTTATACCAGATTAGAGTTATGTTAAAAGGTTTATGAATTTTGAGATTGCAAGAATGGTTTAGTTATTACAGATTTGATATTGAATATATTTCTTTTGATAAAAATGTAATAGCTAATTTGTTGGGATTCGTCATCGGAAAAATAACGTGGCGCGGCGGAAATTACACCGTTAAAATTTTCCTACAATCCATCTATCGTGTCCGATTACCATTGATTGGAATAAAAACCAATTTGAATCAAGAGAGATTTACTCACCAAATCCATCTCTTCTAGAGACTGCTGCAGAATCGAATCTTTAAGTGAAAACGATCTCCATAATCCGGTGTACGACCAACTATCGAGCGGGAACCGGTGCTAGCCGAAGAAGCGGAAGGGACGGAGAATTATTGCTGTAAATTGTGACTGTTTTGGGACTGAAATTTCCAAAAAATAAAATAGGGTTAGGTTTAGGTTTTCTTCCTTAAGTTTGTCCTTATATAGATACATTATCTAGTTGGGTTTTAATTAGGTTAATTAAACCCAAACCCACTAGGATTATAATTACATAAATAAACTTTAATTAAAAAGTATATACTATGTAATTTAATTCCATTTGGCTAAATTTAATTACACCTAAATAAAATTAAATCACACTTAAGTAAATACAATACATGTATTTAATTTTTCTACTTAGGAAAATTATTTAATTAATTGTTTACTTTATGTAATTCAATTAATTGATAAATTAATTAATTACATTATGTAAACTTATTAATTAAATTAAATCAACCTAATGTTAATTAATTAAATTGACACCGAATGTCAACTAATTAATTAATGCATTCCTTCCAATGTACATTACATGTACCATTTCTATAAGTTCCGGCTCAGTTGATCTATGTGCACGATCCTATGGGTCTGTCTTTATGTTGGCAGTAGGCCCACAGACTGTAAGTGGGCTCTAGCAAACCGTTACAGCTCCCAATTGAGACAGAGATGCAGTAATCTATTGAAGACACTGACACAGTAGTAATCTCACAGTGTCCTTTGCCAAACGATATCGATATGAACAAATAAGATGCATGGTGTCCGTCATCCTCTTCTGCTGTTTATTATATTTTTTGATCTTGAGTTGACTGATTAATTAATTAAGCAACCGACTTACTTGGGTATGGCCATACACTTATCAGTCCCACTCATCAAGTGGCCAATGATATCATCTCGGTGTTACCCAAGTGGCAATTCCATCACTTCATCATCAATATCAATATGTTCACTGGTCTACCCAATCATACCCGTATTTAGCATCCTTTTACAGACCTATTAGGCATATGTCAAAGTGAACTGGATTCCATATTGATACTATAATGAAATCTGGTTTGAGGACAAAAGGGATCTACTCAAGAAAGACCTATGATGAGATAACCATGTGGCTTTCTTGGGCAGATCGATCCAGTCTCATGTCAACGATATGTAACTATATTCATGACTGACTATACAAGTACTATGGCTAGTTCAGAACTGCCATACAGTCATCGAATATACAAGTCTGTGATTCTATTCGTTCCCACGATTGGAACAGACCTAGGATGGGTTTTATGATTATTAATCAATGGATACTCTACTCAAATTATAGCACAAGATATAAATGAAATAGATTAATTGCCTTTATTAATGTGACACAAATAATGTATTCATACAATGAGTCTTTATGTATAACAGAAAATACAAGAATCCAATGCCCCAAGAACTAGGGCATACCAACATAATTCTCATGAGCTTAGAAACTTTATCGATGGATCCTACTGCAAGAACCAAACTTTGTTAGGTATGCAAGAAGGGATGCTCCAGAAAGCAATGTCCTCAAAAGAGATTGAGAGATTTAGCTCTAATCTTATAAGGACGAAAAGCAAATCAGAATATAAACTATATTGGCGATGTAAACGTCTAGGACATTTTGCTTTAGAATGTACTAAGTGGAAGGAAATCTCAAGTTTGAAAGAACTGGTCAAACAATAAATGGAAGACAAAAAGGCAAAAGAAAAATAAGCCTTGATAAAGGAGATCTTGTGAAAAATGGAGATCTTGTGCAAAATGGAGACGACTGTTTGGGAAGCCAGAAATGCCCAACTTCTTCACAAAAGGAAAGGAACATAACTTATTAAATTTATGTGGGTGACATTTCAAGTCATGAGACTAGTGGAAAAACTAGTGAGTCTCTTGAGATTCCAAACCAAACTCAAATTGAGGAAGAATCAAATATAATTCTGGACATGACTTTCTTGATAAAAATCATGGGAGGAAAATTCTTAAAGATGGTCCTGAAAGGGATATTCTTGAAGAATCTTTTGGAAAAATATGACCTCAAAATTTCGACAGCCATATGAGGAAAATCCTAAAAACGTAGATTCTAATACAATATCTGGCAATGAAGATTGTGAAGAAATTCTTAATGTCACAAAAATATGGTATTACTCACAATATATTAGAGGTCTTGGTCTTTCCAAAGACGAATATTATCTTTGTATAGGTTTAAAAGGACTTTGTCACTATATAAATGAAATTGCCAAATATATTGCAGCTTGAAGAACAACTCGATATCCTTCTCACTAAGGAAGAAGAATTTCTTTTTCAAGTATATGAGAAAAAGAAAATTCTTGATCAAATGAATCAACCACTTCCTAATAATGTTAAAAACATAACCAAAATGAAGCTAGTTGATGCGATAGATTGTTGCCTGTAAGACTGTCCTAGGTTACGGCCATATATCCATTGGGATTCTTTCTCTTAGCCAACTCTATGAATGGACTGTGAAAGAGTGAGAGAAAGTCTCCAGTTCCTAGAAGCGGGATTGGTAAAAATCATTGAAGTAAACCTTCAAGATGTGGCCCTAATTCCATATCTTTCTAATATTGTGCAATCAATAATAAATTTGGTTAGAAATGTGTGAGCGGACGGACCTCTCCCTCTCGTGGGGTTTTTATAATAGAAATTCGCGTTTTGGAAAAAATGGAATGAATTCTTAAAAGAACCGAGACCTAAGTCTCGATGAATATTGTAAGAGTCGCCACCCGGCTCAGTTCAACCGGGAAATTTATATTGTAGCTGAACTAGATGAACCGCCACTACACTATCCAGAGATTTAGGTCTGGACAAGTCCCTTATTTCGTGTCTAATTAAAATAAATATTGGCCAATGTTCATAGACGGTATTTCAAATTTAAGTCAATTTTATTGAAATTAAGTTAAACATGCAGCGCGCATGCAGGTAAAGTAAAATAGTAAATTATTAAATTATTACAACCCGATCGAATAAAAGATAAAAAATCTCAACCTCACTTTTACAACCGCCTAAAATACACGATTTATCTAAAAATTACAATCGCCTAGAATACACGAGTAATTCTATTAAATACATCAAAAATAAAAATAAAAAGCTACAAAACAGAGGGTTAGCACAATTTATGGCACGCCACAAATAGGACTGAAACATGACATAATGGGGAATTTAGAATTCGGGGGCATACATTTAGGGGAATAACCGGGTCGACTCGACTAGCCGGCCCGATTAGGCCTGGAAAACATTTTAGAACGTCCCTGTATTTTGGTTTTGTGAGAAAATCGTTTTGAAAACGTTTTTGCAGGTTTACATGCATTTTTTTTTACATGTGAAGTGGGTCGGTTTTCGGGAGAAGTTTGATTTGTTTGTGGAGTCAGGTTGTTAACCTAGGAGTTTCTAACAAATTTTTATACTTTAACCTGAGAATCAAAACAAATAGAAGAGGAAAAGAAGTTTTTGTTGAGTTGGGTTTTTCCTCTTTTCCTTGTCTCTTTCTCTCTTTTCTCTATCTAAGGTTTTTCACCAGAATCCCCAGCTAATCCCCTTTTCTCACTTTTTTTTCTCCCTTTTATCTCTGATTTTCTCCTTTCTGCCAGAAATCCGGGCATTAATTGCCTAAATCTCTCCCTCTTCTTTCTTATGTCATGGGTATGGTGTTGTGCACCTACCCCGATCGTACAGTCGTACGACTGTAATGTTTGAATAACAGTCGCACGACTGTAACGACAGTCGCACGACTGTAAATTACAGTCGTGTGACACCTGTATTTTTTTTCTTAAGACGAAAAATTCCGGCGCTTACAGCCGCCCCTTGCGTGATCAAATTCGACACCCGACTCCAGCTCTAGAATACCTGAGGTGATGAATTTGAGATCGCGAATCAAAACGCCGCAAACATAGAAAAGAACCCACTGTTGAAATAAGCCGATACCGGGTCCATGTTAACCGAGGCAAAGCTGGGGAAGAAATAAGCCGATACCGGGTCTAGGTTACCCGAGGCAAGAAAGGTGGAATGCGGATAAGCCGATACAGGGTCTAGGTTACCCGAGGCAAAGGAAGATGGATTGCGGATTGGCCGATACTGGGTCTAGGTTACCCGAGGCAAAGGAAGATGGATTGCGGATTGGCCGATACTGGGTCTAGGTTACCCGAGGCAAAGGCAGATGGAAGGCGGATAAGCCGATACCGAGTCTAGGTTACCCGAGGCGAAGGAGGTGGAGTGCGGATAAGCCGATACCGGGTCTAGGTTACCTGAGGCAAAGGAAGGTGGAAGGCGGATAAGCCGATACCGGGTCTATGTTACCCAAGGCAAGGAAGGTGGAATTTTGAGGATTCGAAATCTTGCTGGAATTGGATGGACTCGAAATGATAATTTTGATGTTGGCTCGAGGATGAGTATTTATTCCTTGATCGATAATTTTGGAAGCAAAAATTTTTGCCCCTTCAATCAAGGATAAATACAGCTTGATTGTTCTGCCCCTTGGAGACTTGATATGTTGAGATCTAGGTTTGCGCTGATGCTTCTCATATTTAGATGCCCCAGCATTGTGCCATCTCTGCTTTGAGAGCGAACCTGGTTCAGAATAGCCCGATGATAATGGTGGATACCTGTGCTTAGGTTGGTTGTGATTCATATATGCATGTATGCATGTATGTTTTGAATGCATGTATATGTTTCAATGTGTGCATGTGCAAATGAACTTTAGAAAATGCATTTCGCGCCATTTGCTCAATCTTGACATTCCAGGTTCTTACTGGGGAAGATATGTTGTGCGATTGATCGTCCATAGTTGGAGAAGCAAAATTTTGGGTGCAATGTAACCCTTGCGTTCCTGCCAGGGATATATGACGGCTAACGAGGAAGTACGATCACTGTTGGAGAGAAAGTGATGCTATTCTTGGCAACAATTTCGTTGAGAAACAATGCAGAGGATCTTGTTGGGGATTAATGAAATGTTCCTGCTAGGGGAATGACGGAGAGGTTTTGCCTTCTTTGCCCCTAGGCTTCATGGATTTGGAAGTGCTCTAAATTTTGCCTGAGCCGCCCAAAGTGGGTTTTCAACTCAGCGAGCTGCTCTAACTTTTGCCTAAGGCGCCTTTTCGGTTTTCACCTTAGCGAGCTTTTCATATGCCCTAACTTTTGCCTAAACTGCCCAATATGGGTTTTCAGCTTAGCGGGCTGCTCTAATTTTTGCTTGAGGCGCCTTTCCCGTTTTCACTTCAGCGAGCTCTTTTTTTTTTTTTTAAAGATGTCGTGGAATTAGAAGAAGACTTCCAATTCAGTATAGGTCCACGATAACCAGGGACTAATTGAAGCGGCACCATGTCCACTTGCTCCGCTGTCCCTCTGATGATGAGATGATTGTGGAAAGTCTTGTAGGACTTGGTTGCTCCATCGCTGTTGCTGAAGCTCACCAGCGTATAGCCATATATGATGCGTGATGTGAATTCAATTTCAAGCAAACTTAGGATATTTAAATAACAGAGCAAGGCATTCATTCATTCATTCATTGATAATGTTTAGCATAATGCACATCATATATGAAATGAAATTGAGAACAAGATGAGTATGGTATCCGTCTCGGCCGAACCCACGACTGCCACCAACTGGTCCTTGCGGATTTTCCTGCCAGTGGTGCTCACCTCACTGTCCTAACTTTTGCATGGATTGCTTTCATGATTTTCAATCCATCGGACTTTTTTTTTTATGTGGAAAATTGAGCCTGTCCCGATTGAAGGAGTTCACGACTTGGTCTCTGTCTTTCTTGGTAGGACCACTTCGATCCTGCAAGTTGATGGTTGTGCTGTTTCCCTAATGTTACTCTTGCATTAGTTCAGTGTATTTGCAAAACATATGGTAACATGCTAACTTAGTGTAAGCGCCGGAATTTTACTCCGTAAAACAAAAGATAGTTTGTGTCACATGACTGTAATGTACAGTCGTGCGACTATCGTTACATTCGTGCGACTGTAATTTAAATATTACAGTTGTACAATTGTACGATCAGGGCAAGTGCAGAAAACCATGCCCATGACATAAGAAAGAGAAGGGAGGAAGATTTTGGGCAATTAATGCTCGCATTTCTGGTGGAAAAGTAGAGATTAGATGAGATAAAAAGAGGAAAAAGAGGAAAGAAGATTAGCTTTGGGATTTCTGGTGAAAAATTAGAGAGAGAAAGAAGAAAAGAGACAAGGAAAAGAAAGGGAAAAAAAACCCAACTTCAAAGTTTTCTTTTCCTCTTCTATTTTCTTTAATTCTCCAAGTTTAAGTGTAAGAATTTGTTAGAAATCAATAGGTTAATAATTTGACTTCACAAACAAATCAAAATCTCGGACTAAAACCATCAGAAATCGTGACATTTGGAGATTCTTGGACCCAAAGTTCCCAACCTCAACTCAAAGAGGAAATGTGCGAATTTTAGTAGATTAGAGCGACGCCAAGGGTCAATCCTACAGTAGACGTGCACCAAAAAGGTTACCACTCTTTATCCCTTCTATTTTTAAAGCTTTCTGGGTGATTCGTGTGATTTTTGTGCATTTTTGCTCAAGTTTTTGTGTTTCTGCTTCTGGAAATCAAGAACAATTGTACGACTGTTCTTGGTTTCCAGGTTGTTTCTTTCAGTTTATTTCAAATAAAATTTTGGCGAAATCCTAAGTTTAGACTGCTTACAGTCGCACGACGGTAATTTACAGTCGTACGATTGTAACATGTTTCCAGAATTAGAATTTCCCTTTTGAGCTATAAAAATTTATAAAAATTCCTAAAAATTCAGAAAACCAGAAAAATGACCAAAAATGAATTTTGTTGTGTGCATTCACGACCCTAGATTTAATTTTCAGTAAATTTGCATTTAGAACAATACCACGACGGAGACCCCGATTCTCCCGAAAACTGACCCACTTCACATGTAAAAAAATGCATGCAAACCGGAAAAATTGTTTTCAAAATGATTTTCTCACAAAACCAAAAATACAGGAACGTTTCAAAATGTTTTCCAGGTCTAACTACGGCTAGCCGAGCCAACCTGGTTATCCCCCTGAATGCATGCCCCCAATTCCTAAATCCCTAATCCGATCCTATTTGAGTCCTATTTGTGGTGTGCTGTAAACTGTTCTAACCCTTATTTTGCAGCTTTTATTTTTATTTTTATTTTTATGTGTATTTTATAGAATTATCCGTGTATTTTAGGCGATTGTAATTTTAGATAAATCGTGTATATTAGGCGTTTGTAAAAGTGAGGCGAGTGTTCTTATTTTTTATTCGATTGTGTTGTAAGCCACTTAAATATTCATTACTTTACTTTTTATTTTTGTAATACCTGCATGCGTGCTGTATGTTTATTTATTTCAATAAAATTGACTTTAGAATTATGAAATACCATTTGAGAACATTGGCAATATTTATTTTAATTAGACACGAAATAAGGGTCTTGTCCTGATGCGTCTAAAAACACATACAGAAGCAAGTGTATCTCGTCGATCAAGTAATATAGAAATAAGAAGGATGTCGATCCCACGGAGACTAATTATGCAAAACCTAAAAGCAATCGGGTTTCTAATAATTTAGGCGAAAGAGATAATATCTTTGATTTTGATTTGTAAAATAAAATCTACAGCAAGAAACAAATTAAATAAAATAAGTTAAAATAAGATTGGAGTGCACTTGGATAAGAACTTATTGGAGAAGTTGGCTAAGCCGCATGGTTTTACTTAGGTTCATTCTAGCAATTTCCTCGGTTATGCAATCAAACTTATTAAATTCCCAAGATGACGAATTCCTAATACAGTTAACACCGGTTAGGGTTGCCAACTCTAATCCTCAACTTAATTACTTAAACTTGTTCGGTTTTAAGCAATTAACGTGGGAAGCATTAGGCATATGGAAACCTAGCACAAACTAGTGAGCCACAAAGCAATGGTCATGCATTTGTTATGTTATGAATTTCCATTAATCCAGTCCTTTGGTCAATTATGAATTAACTATAATCTTTGAAATAGATGGTCACGCATTCAAAGCCTTAAGCAATCATAACACAATAATGGAAAAATAATACGGATAAATTGCATTAAACAAGGAAAATTACATAGAAATTACCCTAAGCTCCACCATAGCCTTAGCTATGATGGAATTAGTTCATAGCTGAATTATAAACAAATGAGTAAATTAAAGAAGACATAATAATGGGAGTAAGAAGAAAAACTAGGAAGATGAAGATCCAAATGGAGGGTTGCGGAGATGAAATCGGAGATGAGTTGTGGATTCCACCTTCGAAAAGAAAAACCTAGCTTCCTTCTTCTAACCCAAATCACGTTCTCCTTCAACAGTCCCCCAGAAAATAATTTCCAGCCCAAAAAAAAATGTATATCGTTCCTCCCTTCTATGCAATGATAAAAAGAAAATTAATCCCTTCTTTTTTTTAATTCTTAGCCACTAAAACGCTCCAGCAGTGGAGAGAGAGAGAGAGTCCTAATTGGGAAATAATTCCCCCTAAAAATAATGCTAAAATAACTCCTCAATTAGAGTTATTCCCTAAGTGAAAATCTTAAAAAAATACCAGCTGCTTTTCTCTCCTACTTGCCTAAAAAGGGGGAAATTAAAATAACCCAAAAGCAAAAAGGGAAAGTCCTAGTCTGAATTAAAGTACGAAATTCGTAGTAATAGAACCCGGGCGTGTCTTAAGACTGGGTAACTTCTGCTTCTCAAAAATTCTTCGGTTTTGGCTCCTCCTAAGACACGCCCATGTTCTGGGACTTCCATGCTCTTCCAAACTGCACATTTGAGCTTCAAAAATAGGTGATTTAGCCTCCAAAAGTTCAAATTCCTCTTTTAAAGCCCTAAAACATAAAAATAGAACAAATGAAATAAAATCCGCCTAAATTAAACCAAGATGGTGCAATAAAAGCCACAAAATAGGACAAAAATATATGCACAAAATATACCTATCAACTTCCCCACACTTACACTTTGCTTGTCCTCAAGCAAATAACAAATTTCCAACTCCAAAATAAAAGAAAGAAACTTGAAAAGTTTTGCCTTTAAATAAAACTCAAATAATAGATCTTAGAAACCATAACTCCAAACTCTTCTAGTAAATCCAGCACACTTCCCAAAGGAGAGATCACAACAATCGGACACTTAACCCGAACTTCAAGTAATCAAAGTGACTCAATTAACTACAAGAATATGAGCTGCATCACTAAAATAGTATATTTCTAAGTTGCTCTTCCATCAATCACACAAACAAAGGATAAATAGGGCTTTATTCACACACAAGTTTCCTTGGGGTATCAAACAAGCGATTAAAAAAATTTTTTTTTTTAGTATTCACAACACTTTAACCGTGCTTGAGATGTCACTTAGCCTTTCCGAACGAGCAACAATGATGGAGCAAACAACAATGCACCCGACTTAATCAACTAAGCACATTCAATCAAGTGGCTACTAGCACTATTCATAACTTTATTTTATAAAGCCAGCGGAATAGAAATGTAATTATATATTAAATATTGATTCATTCTTTTTTTTTTCTTTCTTTTTTTTTGTATTTTTTTTATAATAATACCCCAAGAATGCACAAAATAAACACACAAATTGCCTATCTCATTTCCTTAGTCATGCTCAATCAAGAAAAGTTCCTTAGAAAATCTAGGTCTTGAAGTGATACATCTCAACCCAAGAATTTATGACATCACAGAGATTTCCATCAACTAAGGCTTCACATCGCAAATTGTGTGATCAACTCCCTCAACAAGAACACTAGACATAAAAGAAAAATTATGAAAGGCATGACCAATCAATTTCTTTTCAATTCTCTTAAAGAAACAAGAACAAATTCAAATTTTTTCTTTGATTCGAGTTGGATGGTAAAAGTTAACAAGAGGACAAACAAAGAATAAGAAATCACTACCAATCATGCCACAAATCAAATAATAATTCCCTTCCCCACACTTAAAATAAGCATTGTCCTCAATGAAGCAACAAAAATTAAGCCAACACAACTAGTAAAAAGAAAGGAAAAAGGAGACTCCCCGGGTTGTGAAGGCGAACGAGGAAGCATCACTGAGGAGAGGGAGGACAAGGAGGCTCACGTCCTTGTAGGCGGAACAGCTCGGCAATATTCGCTTCATTCCTGGCACCCTGGCGGACTAACCGCTGCAAAAGCTCATAGATGGTGACCAAATTAATGGAAGAGGGGGAAGAATCAATAGGACCCTCCGAGGCCGGCCTAGAAACTTCGGGCTCACTCTGCTTGGTCTTACCCATCGGATTTGGCCGATGAGAGTTTCGCACATACCACTGCCAATAGCCAGTTGACTTATCCAAAGAAATAACCTGCATATTTTTAAGACAATCCAAATCCAAAGGAAAAAGCCTGTAGGCCTCATGCAAACCATTGTCAGTTAAGCTAATCAACTTGGCATTCTCTGCTATACAAGTAATGATCGATCCTAGGATGAGAGGTCGTTCATGAGAAAGAACAGCAACAAATTGTTCAGCAATCCAACACCCTAAATTAACTTGCACATTGTTTTCCATACACCACAAAAAGAATAATTCTGCCTTATTGCATATGTTAGAGTTATCTTTTCGCCCAAAAAATGCAAAAGCTAAGAAACAATGAATATACTGCCAAACAGGCTTCCGCAAATAATAAGCTTTGGATTTACTAGGATTATAATGTGTATCCCAGGACATATTAACCCATGCAATAGTTGAATTGAATTCAGGCACAAAATCAAGGGCAGCATTCCTATATGCATCCGTGTTAGCATAAGCAGAATCAATAAATCCACAAGACAAGTTAAATTCTGTGATAGATTGCTTAAATTCCCTTCCCATTATGCGATACTCAATCACTTTAGGCGAATCTATAGTGAGACACTTTGGTTTATTGAACTTAAAAGTCGTATAAAATTCCCGAATTAATTCAATATAACCAGGTTTGTTCAAAACAAAGAAGGGTGTCCAACCAATATTAGCAACCAAAGAATGAAACTCATCAACCATACCAAACTCATCCAACACAGCCAAATCAATCAATTTATGAGCAACAAAAGTCTTGGTCCTAATATTTTCATAAAGTTTAGAATGGGCTTTCCCAAATTTTAAATTACCATGAAAGTGAGATTCAGGGACAGCTAAAATTGTACCTCGAGGGAGCCGAGATCGAGCCCGAGAAGCTTTAGACGCAGGAGGCGTATCCGTTGGACCGGTGGACTGTGCTGATCCTGAAGGAATATCCGGAGTGGAAAATTTGGCAGCCTGCTTTGGATTAGAGGGTTTCCCTCTTTTTGAAGACGTCTTTGAATGGGAAGCAAATGCTGGGGCTTTCCGTTTCACATTCTTCCGGGTTGAACCAGTACCGGGTAAGGAATTTTCCGGCACCGGAACAGTAGGCGGACTGCCCGGAAATAGATCGGCGCCGGCAAGAGGGGATACTGGAACGGCCTGGGGGTGGAGCTGCGGTGGTGGCTCGTGTTCGGACGGCTCGGCTACCGGCGCAGCAGGGGCTGTGAAGGATGGTGGCGGATCCACCACAGATGTGACCGGCGGCGAGCTCGATCGGCGGTCAACTGGGGGTGCGACGGAGGCGGAAGAGGGAGAAGATGGTGGTGACGGCGATGGATCGGCCAATGGCAGGGGCTGGGAACGCGACGGCGAACGGGTCTTGGCGGGTCGCGTACGCCGCCTCGCGGAGAGATTCCGGCCGGCGGGAGCCTTGGTTCGGACCATCGGTGGGGGAAAGGGGGGTGTGACGGCGACGGATCGATGGCGGAGACCGGCGGCTTGAGGAGAGGCGGTGACGGCGAGCTGGGTACTCTGCAAAAAAAAAAGAAAAGGAAAGAAGAAAAAGAAAAAAAAAATGGAGAAGAAGGTTGAGAGCAGGGCTGTTTGACCCGTGAAAAAGAAATTTTTTTTTTTACAAAAAAATAATAAAATAAATAAATAAATAAATAAATAAAATAAAATAAAAAGAAAAAGACAAAATTTCCTTTTAAGGAGAAACAGAAGACTCTTGTGCATAAAGCAAGGGCATGCCATGTGCCAAGAGTCTTCATGGATAAAGACCACTCATAAGGCACGGGCGTGTCTTAAGTATAACAACACTATTTAATTAACATAAAAAAAAAAAACAGAAGAGCATGCTGTTCAAGACACGGGCGGGGCTTAAGAGAAGAGTCAGCGCTATCATTTCTTTTAAACAGGAATGCATAAGGCACGGGCGTGCCTTATGGGCAGCAGCATTACGCAAGTTAAAGCTTAAAAGAAACAGAAAACTGCGCTGCACAGGACACGGGCGGGCCTTATAGACAGAACCTGAAAATTAAGATTTGACTCTACAAAAACAACAAAAAAAACAAAAGCTATTAAATATGCAATAAAATAAATAAAGCAAGTAAATTAAATTGGGTTGCCTCCCAAAAGCGCTAATTTATAGTCAATTAGCTTGACTCTTCCCGGCTCAAATTGGGGCCGAAAGGATTATGGTGACTGCATTGGCTTCAAAATCACCACCATCATAGAACTTAAGTCTTTGGCCATTAACTTTAAACGGAGGTTCATCATCCCGTTTAATTTCTACCGCTCCGGATGGAAATACAGCAGTTATTTCAAATGGACCGGACCACCTGCTCCTTAGCTTTCCAGGAAAGAGACGGAGGCGAGAATTAAATAATAACACTTTGTCGCCCACATTAAACACCCTCCTAAGTATCCGCTTGTCATGCCATCTCTTCGTTCTTTCCTTATATAATTTTGCATTCTCGTATGCACTAAGACGGAATTCCTCTAATTCTTTGAGCTGCAAAAGGCGTCTTTCGCCTATAGCCTGCATATCAAAATTTAAGAATTTAAGCGCCCAATACGCTTTATGCTCCAATTCAACAGGTAAATGGCATGCCTTTCCGAAAATTAAACGATAAGGGGACATACCAATTGGCGTTTTAAATGCAGTGCGGTATGCCCATAATGCATCATCTAACTTAAGGGACCAATCCTTCCTAGAAGAATTTACCATTTTTTCTAATATGCTCTTTAGTTCCCTATTAGATATCTCTACCTGACCGCTTGTCTGTGGGTGATACGGTGTTGCTACCTTATGGGTGACACCATATTTATTCAGCAGTTGATCAAATTGTTTGTTACAAAAGTGGGTTCCCCCATCACTAATAATTGCTCTAGGTGTGCCAAAGCGAGTAAAAATGTTCTTTTTAAGAAATTTAATGACCACCCTAGCATCGTTCGTTGGTAGAGCTACAGCCTCAACCCATTTGGACACATAATCAACAGCGACAAGTATATACTCATTGTTGAAAGACTTCGGGAATGGTCCCATGAAGTCGATTCCCTAAACATCAAAAAGTTCGCAAATCAAAATACCATTTTGGGGCATCTCATGCCGATGAGAAATGCTACCAGTTCGTTGGCATGCATCACAAGATTTGACAAAATTATAAGCATCTCTAAACAAAGTCGGCCAATAGAAGCCACATTGCATGACCTTGGCCGCTGTCCTAGTTGGGCCCAAGTGGCCGCCAGGCTCCTTAGTATGACAAAGAGTAAGGATAGAAGTTACCTCTTCGCTTGGTACACAACGACGGATCACATTATCACCACAAATTTTGAACAGGTATGGGTCTTCCCATAAGTAATGTTTAGCGTCAGAGAAGAACTTACGCTTTTGTTGATAAGTGAGCCCAAGTGGAATGATATTACCTGCTAAAAAGTTGGCAAAATCAGCATACCATGGTAGTGATGAGATCACCATCAACATTTCATCTGGAAATTGTTCCTTTATTTCCTCGCATGGTAAAGATTCGTTGGCTTCAAAGTTAATTCGAGAGAGGTGATTTGCAACTACATTCTCGGTTCCCTTCTTATCTTTTATTTCAACATCAAATTCTTGAAGAAGAAGAATCCAGCGAATTAATCTTGGCTTGGCATCCTGTTTTGCTAGCAAGTACTTAAGAGCAGCATGATCAGTATAGACTACGACTTTTGAAAGCACTAAATATGAACGAAACTTATCAAAGGCAAATACTACAGCCAGTAATTCCTTTTCAGTGACAGTATAGTGTTGCTGTGCATCATTCAATGTTTTACTAGCATAATAAATGGGATGAAAAATTTTGTTCAATCTTTGCCCTAAACATGCTCCTACAGCTAGGTCACTAGCATCACACATTAATTCAAAAGGGAGAGTCCAATCCGGGCTAGTCATAATTGGTGCATTAATTAATCTCTCTTTTAACTCATTAAAAGCATGTAAACATTCTTCAGAGAAATCAAACATAGTGTCCTTTATGAGCAAATTTGACAAGGGTTTAGCAATTTTGGAAAAATCTTTAATGAACCGCCTATAAAACCCTGCATGCCCCAGGAAACTACGTACCAATTTGACACTTGTAGGTGGGGGTAATTTACCAATCACCTCCACCTTAGCTGGATCGACCTCTATTCCCCTCTTGGACACCTTGGGTCCCAAAACAAGACATTCCTGTACCATAAATTGGCACTTCTCCCAACTAAGTGCCAAATTAGTATCCTCACACCTTTGTAAAACTAAATCAAGATTATGTAGGCAACTATCAAAAGAAGATCCAAAGATAGAAAAATCATCCATGAAGATTTCCATGAAATCCTCAATCATGTCAGAAAAAATAGCAGTCATACATCTTTGAAAAGTAGCCGGTGCATTACATAATCCGAATGGCATACGTCTATATGCAAAAGTACCATATGGACAAGTAAATGTAGTTTTCTCTTGATCCAAAGGGTCCACTGGTATTTGCATATAACCGGACAAACCATCTAAACAGCAATAAAATTCATGTCCAGCCATTCGTTCTAACATTTGGTCAATGAAAGGTAGTGGAAAATGGTCTTTTCTAGTGGCTTCATTTAATTTCCTATAATCAATACACATACGCCATCCATTGACCTTTCTCACAGGAATCAATTCCTGCTTTTCATTTTCCATCACAGTGGTGCCACCCTTCTTAGGTACCACTTGAACCGGGCTTACCCATGGGCTATCGGAGATAGGATAGATAATACCTGCATCAAGTAGCTTGATTACCTCAGCCTTCACCACTTCCTTCATATTCGGATTCAATCGCCTCTGAGGTTGTACTGTGGGTTTCACCTGCTCCTCCATAAAGATTCGGTATGTGCATAAGGAGGGGTTAATTCCCTTGATGTCTGTGATTGACCACCCGAATGCTCCCTTGTGGCTTTTAAGCACGTGCAGTAATTTCTCTTCTAAGTCACCTGGCAAGGATGAAGAAACAACAACAGGTAAGGAAGAAGGAGGGTTAAGGAAAACATATTTCAAGTGGGAGGGCAGAGGTTTCAATTCTAAAATTGGAGCTTCTTCCAATGAAGGCTTTGCCCTTGGTTTATCCTCTCGGTTTAGACTTTCGAAGTGATCTCTCACCCACAAGCAATCCTCTTTATTATCATTAAGAGAAGCAATGATGGCTTGGGTTTCTAGATCAATCAAATCTTCCTCTGCGTTTCCCCCGAAACTAACGCTCATCATGGCCTTTCCCAATGGGTCGGTCCAATGGATCGCCTGAAAAACATCCTCAACACACTCATCAGTAGAGTCAATAAAATGGACACTCTCAAATTCAGCACTAGGATATTTAAGCGAATTATAAACATTGAAAACTACTTCTTCATCTTGCAACCGAAGAATTAACTTCCCTTGTTGAACATCAATTAATGTTCTACCGGTTGCTAAGAAGGGCCTACCCAACAAAATCGGAACCATGTCATCTTCCGCCATGTCAATCACCACAAAATCAGCTGGGAAAATGAACTTATCCACTTTAACTAATACATCTTCCACGATCCCCCTTGGATGAGCAATTGACCTATCGGCTAACTGAAGGGTCATGTTGGTCGGTTTCGGGTCTCCTAGCCCCAATTTCCTGAAAACAGACAAAGGCATCAAATTAATACTGGCACCCAAATCACATAATGCCCTTTCAAAGGTACAGTTGCCAATGGTACAAGGGATAGAGAAACTCCCTGGGTCCTTGAGCTTAGGAGGTAGCTTATTAAGGATAATAGATGAACATTCTTCGGTCATTGCAACTGTTTCATACTCCTCTATCTTCCTTTTCTTGGACAATATATCCTTCAAGAATTTAGCATAAACAGGCATTTGTTCTAAAGCTTCTGCGAAGGGTATGTTAATATGCAATTTTTTAAAAATCTCAAGGAATTTAGAGTATTGTTGGTCTTGTTTTTCCTTTGTTAACCTTTGAGGAAAAGGTAACTTAGGCATATAAGGTTTAATGACAGGATCAACAAACAGTTTAGGAGATGCAGAATTTTTGAGTTTATCGTTAGAGTCACTTACCTCTTTTGGTTCTTTACCTGCTTGTAGAGGTTGAGACGGTTGCTTAGGAGGTTGAGTATCTACTTCTTTTCCACTCCTAAGAATGATAGCTTGAGCTTGTTCCCTCGGATTCGCCTCAGTGTTACTAAGAAGAGCGCCGGGGGGCCTTTCCGTTCTACCTCTGTTCAATTGAGCTACTTGAGTGCCCAAATCTCTGCAATATGCTTCATTATTTGCTAGGCGAGTCTGAATATCTTTTAGAATAGACAAGACTGGATCAGCTGAAGGAGAGTTCTGTCTTAGAGCCTGCTGGGTTTGTTGATGATGTTGGGTTCTCTGCTCGTTCCCATTAAATCCTGGAGGTGGTCTCAACACATTCTGCTGATTGGAATAAGAGAAATTAGGATGATTTCTCCATCCCGGATTATAGGTGTTGCTGTAGGGATTGTTTTGAAATCTGTTTTGACTAGTTCCCATGTAGCTTACATTAACCGTGTCTTCTTCGAATGGGTTACCCAGTTGGCATTCATGGCTTTGATGATCTCCTCCACAATTTGCACACACCACGACCTGTGCTGGTTGCTTTAGACTTAGATGCGCCATCATCAAGTCCATCTTGCGACTTAACTCAGCTACAACCGGGTCGCTTGCCCTTGTTTCTGTGGCAAACGCACCATGTCTCCTTCCACTTGGCTTCTCAGCTTGCCACTGAGCACTCTTCTTGGCTAGCTCATTAACTAACTCATACGCTTCCCCTTGTGTCTTTCTGAATATGTTACCACCTGTAGCCGAATCAATGGTGGCACAGTTGGAGGGGGTCAAACCATTGTAAAAGGTACTCACTTGCTGCCATTTAGGAAGATCATGGTGCGGACAATTCCGCAGTAGCTTCCGGAACCTTTCCCAAGCTGTGAATAAAGTTTCTGACTCGAATTGCCTGAAGGAAGTGATTTCATTCCTCAATATTGCCGTCTTGGAAGGTGGGAAGTAATATGATAAAAATTCTTTCTCCAACTCATCCCAAGTTCTAATCGATCCTGGCTCCAGAGATTTTAACCAATCCAGTGCTCTTTCCTTCAGAGAAAATGGAAAGAGCTTCATCCGAATAGAATCCGTTGAGACACCTTCCTGTCTAAAAGTATCTGCATGCATCAAAAATTCATCCAAGTGATCATTTGGATTTTCGTCCGGCTCTCCCTCAAATTGGCCACAATGCTTGATCAATTGCAGCATCCCAGTTTTAATCTCAAAGCTCGTCGCATTTATAGGTGGAGCCACGATGCTTGAGTTATTCTGATGTCTATGTGGAGCCAAAAGTTCTATGATTGGTCGGTCATTCTGCTGTCTCGCTTCCTCAGCTAGCCGAGCTTGTCTTTGCTCTTCGGTTTCCATAGCTTGCCTTCGTTCCTCACGCTTTTGCTTCCGGTTCCTGCGACAAGTTTTCTCAATTTCAGGGTCAATAGGTAAAGGAAGAATACCCCTGCTTCTACTAAGCATACACAATCAGCAAAATAAAAGAAAAGACAGAGGAACCTAAATTAAAGAAACCTATTAATTAGTATCGCATAAAAAAATAGTCCCCGGCAACGGCGCCAAAAACTTGATGCGTCTAAAAACACATACAGAAGCAAGTGTACCTCGTCGATCAAGTAATATAGAAATAAGAAGGATGTCGATCCCACGGAGACTAATTATGCAAAACCTAAAAGCAATCGGGTTTCTAATAATTTAGGCGAAAGAGATAATATCTTTGATTTTGATTTGTAAAATAAAATCTACAGCAGGAAACAAATTAAATAAAATAAGTTAAAATAAGATTGGAGTGCACTTGGATAAGAACTTATTGGAGAAGTTGGCTAAGGCGCATGGTTTTACTTAGGTTCATTCTAGCAATTTCCTCGGTTATGCAATCAAACTTATTAAATTCCCAAGATGACGAATTCCTAATACAATTAACACCGGTTAGGGTTGCCAACTCTAATCCTCAACTTAATTACTTAAACTTGTTCTGTTTTAAGCAATTAACGTGGGAAGCATTAGGCATATGGAAACCTAGCACAAACTAGTGAGCCACAAAGCAATGGTCATGCATTTGTTATGTTATGAATTTCCATTAATCCAGTCCTTTGGTCAATTATGAATTAACTATAATCTTTGAAATAGATGGTCATGCATTCAAAGCCTTAAGCAATCATAACACAATAATGGAAAAATAATACGGATAAATTGCATTAAACAAGGAAAATTACATAGAAATTACCCTAAGCTCCACCATAGCCTTAGCTATGATGGAATTAGTTCATAGCTGAATTATAAACAAATGAGTAAATTAAAGAAGACATAATAATGGGAGTAAGAAGAAAAACTAGGAAGATGAAGATCCAAATGGAGGGTTGCGGAGATGAAATCGGAGATGAGTTGTGGATTCCACCTTCGAAAAGAAAAACCTAGCTTCCTTCTTCTAACCCAAATCACGTTCTCCTTCAACAGTCCCCCAGAAAATAATTTCCAGCCCCAAAAAAAATGTATATCGTTCCTCCCTTCTATGCAATGATAAAAAGAAAATTAATCCCTTCTTTTTTTTTAATTCTTAGCCACTAAAACGCTCCAGCAGTGGAGAGAGAGAGAGAGAGTCCTAATTGGGAAATAATTCCCCCTAAAAATAATGCTAAAATAACTCCTCAATTAGAGTTATTCCCTAAGTGAAAATCTTAAAAAAATACCAGCTGCTTTTCTCTCCTACTTGCCTAAAAAGGGGGAAATTAAAATAACCCAAAAGCAAAAAGGGAAAGTCCTAGTCTGAATTAAAGTACAAAATTCGTAGTACTAGAACCCGGGCGTGTCTTAAGACTGGGTAACTTCTGCTTCTCAAAAATTCTTCGGTTTTGGCTCCTCCTAAGACACGCCCATGTTCTGGGACTTCCATGCTCTTCCAAACTGCACATTTGAGCTTCAAAAATAGGTGATTTAGCCTCCAAAAGTTCAAATTCCTCTTTTAAAGCCCTAAAACATAAAAATAGAACAAATGAAATAAAATCCGCCTAAATTAAACCAAGATGGTGCAATAAAAGCCACAAAATAGGACAAAAATATATGCACAAAATATACCTATCAACTTCCCCACACTTACACTTTGCTTGTCCTCAAGCAAATAACAAATTTCCAACTCCAAAATAAAAGAAAGAAACTTGAAAAGTTTTGCCTTTAAATAAAACTCAAATAATAGATCTTAGAAACCATAACTCCAAACTCTTCTAGTAATCCAGCACACTTCCCAAAGGAGAGATCACAACAATCGGACACTTAACCCGAACTTCAAGTAATCAAAGTGACTCAATTAACTACAAGAATATGAGCTGCATCACTAAAATAGTATATTTCTAAGTTGCTCTTCCATCAATCACACAAACAAAGGATAAATAGGGCTTTATTCACCCATGGGGTATCGCTGTCGTAGGGCCAATGCACGAGGCCAGTAGGCAGAGGAAGTGGATCATCGTGGTAGACCACTTCACTAAATGGGTAGAAGCAGAATCAGCCATAACCATCACACCAGAGAAAATAATCTCTTTTGTTTGTGACCACATCATCACCCGCTTCGGAATACCCACAAGATCATCTCTGATAACGGAACTCAATTTACCTTGAATAAATTTGAGGAATTCTGCAGAGGGCTAAAAATCAAGCACAACTCCTTCTAAGTAGCACATCCACAGAGCAATAGTTAGACAGAGGTCACAAATAGGACTCTAGGAGAATGAATCAAGAAAAGGCTGGAAAGTCACAAGGGAGCCTGGGCAGATGAACTACACAATGTCTTATGGTCTTACAGAACCACACCAAGGAGACCAACTTGGAAACGCCATTTGCCATGGTATATGGCATGGAAGCAGTCATACCGGTTGGGATAAGGGTGCCCAGTGACCGAGTGACGTACTACACAGAAGCTCAGAACCACATTAACCTGAAATACCATCTAGATTCCCTAGAAGAAAGAAGGGAGAAGGCTTATGTCCTGATGGCCGCCTACAAGAATAAAGTAGCTCGCTACCATAATAGGAGGATAAAGAAGGTAACCCTCAGAGAAGGAGATCTGGTCTAAAAGACTCAGTTGTATCACAGGCAAGGTAAGGAAAAAGGGAAGCTTGGTGCAAATTGGGAAGGACCTTACAAAGTGATGGAGGTAATTGGTCCAGCAACTTACAAGCTTTGCAGGCTAGATGGGAAAGAAATCCCATGCACATGAAACATAGCCAATCTAAGGCAATAGTTCCCACCTGAAAACAACTAAAGGAAAAAAGTGTTGCACTCTTTTTCCCTGCTAAACGTCTTCTCCCACTGGGTTTTTACTTAGCAGGGTTTTTAACAAGGCAACACCTCTAGTTGTAAAGCAAAACTTAGCAGGTAATGCCCTTTAAGATGTAATGCAACAAGATAAATAAAATATCTTTGAATTACAAAATCTCCAGTAGAGAAGTTGTTATAACCGAATGAAAACCTTTAAAAACAGGGAAATTGTCATAAAGCCTATGCTTAAAAGCCGGCAAGTTAAAATAACAAGTGAAGTAAGAAGCCCTAACTGTGTCAAAACACTTGCAAAACTAAAAGTATAAAAGACTTGATCAAGTAGCTCCATTGAATTCTAAAAAGACTCAGTAAATAAACTTGGAAAGAAAAGCAAAATCCATAATGGACACACTTGAACAATATAAAAAATCCATTCATTAATCAAGTGAAAAATGTACAAGAGACATAAAAAAACAACAAAATGAGCCGAAGAAAGGCTCAAACCTACATACAAAAAACAAGAATCACTCTTCAGCAGCACCGCCTTCCACATCCACTGGCTCCTCCCCTTCTACAGGTGACCCGGCAGTCTTTCCACTCAAGATTGGGCTGTTGGCAAGAAGCTCACTGTATTAAGGAAAATTGATAGAGTCCAAGTCCAAGGCAAAGTCCTCACCAGTTGCCCATACATCTTCCCCGGGAGAACCAACTTGCCTGTTGCGTCTAGGAGGGCAGTATTGCACTTCTCAACGCTTTGTTTATGTGCCGCCTTCTCATCCTCCAAGTACTTCTCCAGTTCATTAACCTTTTTCCTTATATCCTAGGCCCTGTTCTTCTCCGCTTCAAGTGCCAAGGTGGTCTTTTTGGCTTTCTTGTCAGCCACTTCCTTTTCCTTGGCCAATTGCCTGGCTTTGGACAAGCAGTTACACAGCTCAAGTGCTCAAGTGAAAAAGAAGGAAACAAATAACAAGAGCAACACAAACAATTAAACCTTAAGAGAATGAAACCCTTACGACGGTCAGATCCATGATACACATGGAAACAGCTGTTGTGTCGCCCAGCCAGCCATATACATCCTTATCAATCGGAAGCAAAAGCCCAGACTTGAGCTTCGACTGAATCGCCAAATCCCTTATTCGGACCGCCTGCCCCTCTTTACCCTACAACCAATGCTGAGGGAGAGTGCAGATGGGAGGAGGCGGCCCAGAGGAGGCTGACGCTGGACCTGATCCCTGGTCATGCAAAGAGATGGAACAAAGTTAGTAGACAAAAACAAGGAAAGACATATGAAAAAGAAGAAGGAGAAGGAAAATAATTAAAAGCACTGAATAGGGAAATGGTCCTGAGCCAGGACCTGTAGGAGCGGTTCTTTTCCTCTTTGGCTACCTCGTAGCAGCCGGGTGTTTACCTGGTAAGCCAACACCAGGTGAGAGCTCTTCAGGATTGGAACGCGGCTCTCACGACAAGTTTTTCTTCTGCTGAGCTTCAAGGATTTTGTTAAGAGCATCAGCTGGGTCCATACCTGGGAAACAAGTAAATAACTAAGTAAGGTTAGAAAGATACCTCGTCTAGGGATTAGACCAGGGTAATAGATAAAGCCGGTTCTTGAGGACTCAGGCTCTGAAAGCTTAATCTTTTCAATGTAGGCATTTACTGCAACTTGCCAAGTCCATTTATGAGGTGCTAAGGATCTAAACTCCCGGAGATGGATATCTTCATCCCGATGAGGACGCTGGTGAGCTTTCTGGCTCCATCAAAAGACCACATAACTGCGAAACTCTCATGGCCTCTTAGATTTGGATATAGAAAAAGAAGTGTTTGGAATGCTTCAAAGTGGCAGTCCGTCCTTAAAAGATATAAAAACTTCCCTTCTTGGAAAGCTGATAATAATCCTCCCCAGAGTTCAGTTTTAGAGTGGCCAGTTTTTAGAAGAAGACGGCATTGAGTTGAAAGCCCAGGTTCTCACATAGCCAATGTGTGGCGCAGATATCCCTCCAAGAGTTGGGATGAATTTGAGCAGGACAAAACCCCCATTTGCAAAGAACATCGCAAATACCGGTTAGGAGGAGATAGGAAAAACCAAATCGAATTTAATCCAAGTAGACAGAGAAATAACCAGGTGGAGGTCCATGGACACGTTGGCCTAAGGAAAGGAGCAAAATCTTACAGTTACGAAGCCAAGGATAGATCTCCCAAAAAAGTTCGATGTGACCCCTATGAATTTGGGAAACCATCTCCTCTATGTGAGGAGTCATTTCCATAACCTTAGCCCTCCTTAAGGCCAGGCGGGCAAAAGTCAAATGGAATAGGGCCCACCTGAACTACTACCTCAGCCATCGAGTTGGTATTTACAGTAGGTTCTCCCAATGGACCCAAAGTACCCGCCTCTTTATCACCAACAGAGGGTGCTAACGCGGAAGAACCGGGTTCCGAAGAGGTCGTCAGCTAGTACTCGTTCCCCAAAGAAAGGGGTGGACTCGGTAGATTGGGAGCGGTGTATTCCCTATAATCTTCTAGCTTAGTTGGATCGAAGAGGCGGCGAGAGGGCTTTTGCCCTATGCTTTTGATACTGAACCCCATCACATGCCCAACAGCTCTAGGACGATTGTGAGCGGACGACCTTTTTACGAAACGCACGGTGAAGCGGGAACCGGGGATTTTCTTTTTGAAGGTGTGGTGATGTGGTTTGAAAACGGGTCTTTAATCTTTCTTAAGAAAATTTTTCATTTTATTAGAAAAACCCTTTTGTAGAAAACTTAATTGCAAGTGTGAATTTTGGAAAAATAGGTTTTTTAGAAAATCACAATTTGAACTTAAAGATCTCGAAACCTAAATTTTGAAATTAGATACAGAGTCGCCACCCGGATCAGCTCATCCGGGAAATTCCGGTACAGTTCCCTACCAAGTGTAGACGTGGTACCTAATTCAGAGATTCAGGGTTCGGGCAACAAATATACTAATCCTCACTTATTTTCAATTATTATTTTATAACGTAATGTTGCATTCACTTAATTCTACTAATTTTATCTTCTTATAATTATTAATCGATGCTCATGTAAATGACATAAATATAAATATTAAAATAAAGTGCGGAAAAATAATAGTGCGGAAAAGTAAATCAGAAGCCAAATTATACAACCCAAGAAAAAGAAAACTCTCATCCTCACCATTACAACCGCCTATAATACACGATGATCTAAAAAATTACAATCGCCTAATTACACGAGATAATCTATTAAGTACATTAAAAATGAAAAATAACAAAAATAAAAGCTGCATCCAAATACGGTTAGCACAAATAATCAAGGCATACAAAAGACTCAAATAGGACAGAATAGGGATTTATAGGTTTGGGGACATGCATTTAGGGGGGTAACCGGGTCGACCCGACTGGTCGGACCGGTCAGACCTGGAAAAAGGTTTTTTGAAACGCCCTGTAGGTTTTGTGGGTGAAAACCAATTTTGAAAATGGTTTGGCTCATTTACATGCATTTTTCCAACTTTAGTGGGCTGTATATCCCGGGACCCGGGGTTCCTGTTCGTGTGTGGGCCTAAGTTAAACATTCATCTAGGGTCCAGAAAGAATGTAAACACATCAAAATTCAGTTTTGAATAGGAAAAAGATTCAAAATTACAAGTTTGGGGCCCAAAAGGGCAAAATTGTAATTCTGCCTCAACTACAACCTCACGACTGTAGGTTACAGTTGCGCGACTGTAATGCTTCAGAATTGTTTTCCGGCCTTCTTTTCTCGTTTTTTAAAATCGTTTCGCAAATTTAGCGATTTCGAGTAATATGGGATTTCTGAAAACACACTGATTTCATCCAAACGGATCGAAATAAATCCGGAAATCCCAAAAAACTCGAAATCGCCAAACTTGAAATCACATCCATCAATTAAAAATAAGAAAACTGGGAATTTAAGCATACATGGATGCAATTGGACAGATAATAAACATGAAAAACACATTAAATCTGAAAATAGAAGTGTTATCGGTCGATTTTGGGACATTCGGAGCTTCTGCCCCAAAGATTACAGTCGAGCGACTGTAATCAGAAGATTATAGTTTCCCGACTATAAGTCACAGTCGCGCGGCTGTAGGTTACAGCTGGGCGAATGTGATCTTAAGCGAGGCGGCTGTAATCAAAATTCACTTCTGAAATCATAAAAATTCAAAAAAACATCAATAAACAACACCCAGAATGAACAAAAATAGATTTTTAAGGCCTCTCAGAAGGTTACCTGGTCTGTATTCTAGTGTTTGGATCACCAGAGATGGATTCGAATGCAGGAAAGTGTTTTGCAGTCATGAACAACCCGAAAAATGCATGATCAACGAAGCCCGAACGGAACCCCGAGAGAGATTGAGTGAGTGGCGATGATTTAAAAACACCTTACCACGGTTTCTATGTGTTTCGTTGATTTTTTTTTTTAGATCAAACCCTTTTATTTTTCTTAAGAACCCTAGAAAAAGTCCCAAAATCTGTGTTATTGTGTGTTTTTGTATGTTTTTCTCTCAAAAACTCTTTAATTTTCTGCCTCTCCTCTGTTCCTTTAACCTTAACCCCAGATATGGGGCTTTTATATTTCCCATTTTGGTTAAAAATCAGAATTAAATGCTGATTTTTGGTAAGAAAGGAAGTCTGGTGATTACAGTCATGCGACTGTAGTACTACAATCATGCAACTGTAGGCAGTATAATCGAGCGACTGTAGTGACCAGACTGGCTTATTTTGTTTAAAAGACTGAATTAAATGCTGATTTGGACGAATTAAATACTGATTTGGACTAAAAAGAAAATCTGATGATTACAGTCGTGCGACTGTAATGTACTACAGTCGCGCGATTGTAGTACAGTGGCGTAGCTGTAGGCATTACAGTCGAGCAACTGTAGTCACCAGATTAGCTTATTTGCTTATTTTTCATTTTTTTTCTTTGGTTTTCTTAAATACTTAGTGGAATTCTTTCGGGGCTCCGTACCAAGACTTGTCACACATATTTGGGTCATCCGAGACATTTCCGGCATTATTTCGATCGGTCTGAATCCACTTCAGGCTTATTCGTGAAAAAGGCAACAATGACTTTCATCACAGAGGTCGGGAAAAAACCCGTGCTCACTGGCTGCCCCTCGCGTGACCCAAGTCGACTTGAACGGGTGTTTGTGCCCGATTCGAGTTTGGTCTCGTGATAGAGAGCACAGTGAGAAGGAAAAGAGAACGTACCTGGGGGTTCTCGTCGCGTTGACTTGTTTTGATGTCTGTATGGACTTGTCTCGATTGCTTTTACGAGACAGTGGTCTTGCCTAGGTTGGTTTGATTCTTCAGGGTCTTACTTCGACTCCGTTACGAAGCATAGGACTTTGCCCGAATTGGTTTGATGTTTTCCAGGGTCGTGCTTAGACTTCGTTGCGAAGTAGAGGACTTTGCCCAGATCAGTTTGATTTGCCATGGACATGCTTCGACTCCATTGCGAAGTAGAGGACTTGCCCGGATTGAATTCTCCTTGTCAGTTGATGGTTATGAAAGGAAATGGTATTTTGGTAATTTTGTAACTTGGGAAGTTGGCATTCCTTGAAGTAAGGGTACTTTGGTCATTTGGTCTTTCGTGGTGCTTATGTCACGAAAAGAAATGGGTTTCAGTGATTTGGTATCCCCTTTTGATGGGAAAAGAGTGTTTTGGTCATTTGGTAGCTTGGTGGTCAACAAAATGGTATTTTGGTCATTTCACCTCTAATGGAGCCTATGTTACTAGGGAAAGAAATGTTTTTGTGATTTGATCTTCCACGTAGCTCGTGTCGCTAAAGGAAAAGTGTTTTGGCCATCCGATAGTGTGGTTACTGACATAAGGGCATTTTGGTCATTTCATTTCTAGTGGAGCTTGTGTCACTAAAGGAAAGGATAATTGTGTTCCCCGTGAAGCTCGTGTAGCCGGGGGAAAGATGCTTTGATGGTTTAAAGAGCTTGATTATCTCTTTTGATGTTTTAAAGTTGTTTCGGGTGAGTATTCGTTCCTTGATCAATAATTTCGGAAACAAAAATTTTTGCCCCTTCGATCAAGAACGAATATGGATTGAATATCTTGCCCCTTGATACTGTTGAAATCGGCTCCCTATGGCGGAGCAATACCTTTGAAACCGGCTCTCTGTGGTGGAGCAATACCGTTGAAACCGGCTCTCTGTGGTGGAGCAATACCGTTGAAATCGGCTCTCTGTGGTGGAGCAATACTGTTGAAATTGGATCGAGGGTACGTATTTATTCCTTGATCGATAATTTTGGAAACAAAAATTTTTGCCCCTTCGATCAAGAATAAATACGGCTTGATTGTTGTGCCCCTGGATATTTGGGATTCGAGGACGCCCCAGTGTCAGATTATTTTCGCTTCTGGAGTACTGATGGCTCGAGACAGCCTGATGATGACAGCATGTACTTGTACTTGTACTTGAGTACACATTGATGCATGTATGCATGTGTGTGTGCATGTTTTGAGTGTATGTGTATGTGCATGTCCTGGATGCATATGCATATGATTATGGTGCTTTTTATGGTTTGCTTGGTGTAGACGGTGATTGGGATTGAACGCCGTGAGTTTGCCCGTTTGAGAACAGAGGTTGGTCAATTGCGTCGACAGGTCACCGAGCTGGAGGTCATGAATCAGACTTTCAGGGACCGGACAGATGACTGGGATGCTCAGATAGGTCTATCCTTAGTGGGATATCGCATTGAAGTTTGGTTGATTGACCTGATTGCTTGCTTCACGAGGCGTGGGTGTGAGGCACTGGCTTTGATGTACCTCGGTTTTTACAGGATTAGAGTTATCTGAGCTTGATACTACTGTATGACTTTTGTTTTTAAGGAAACCGTTTATCCCCAACAAAGTCGCCACTGTGAGCGACGACCTTTTTACGGAACGCGATGTGAAGCGGGAACCGGGGATTTTCTTCTTGAAGGTGTGGTGATGTGGTTTGAAAATGGGTCTTTAACCTTTCTTAAGAAAATCTTTCATTTTATTGGAAAAACCCTTTTTTAGAAAACTTAATTGCAAGTGTGAATTTTGGAAAAATAGGTTTTTTAGAAAATCATAATTTGAAGTTAAAGATCTCGAAACCTAAATTTTGAAATTAGATACAGAGTCGCCATCCAGATCAGCTCATCCGGGAAATTCCGGTACAGCTCCCTACCAAGTGTAGACGCGGTACCTATCATTGACAAGTAATAATTCTGGTTGGTCCAGGTATCGATCCCACAGAGAAAAGAATATTCTGCAAACACTAAACTACTCGGGTACCTTGCGTGTCCTAGGCGGAACGCAGTTTTGGGTTGATTATATTAACAACTAAACTATCCTACTCCTAGTTGATCTATTCCAGCTTACTTTGCACTTGAGTTTTGTGTTATCAATTGGTGGTTTACCGACCTATGAATGCTAATGGGGATGGCTTTATCAATTAATTACAAAAGATGAATTTAACTCAACAATTAACCCTTAATTATGCTCTTCCGATAATACAACCTAGCGTATCTAGATCTTTTAGGTCCTTAGCCGGTTTCCCTTGTTTAGAGGCGATCTAATTCTAAAGCTCAGAAAATAAGGGCATGTAAGTTCCACAGTGTCGTCAATACTAATGGTTTCCTAGGTGTCAATCTAGGTAATGCCACAAATATGAACTTAATAAATTAAAATCTTATGAGACTAGACATTCATTAAAGAAATTACACAAAGAAAAGGAATAAAAATTGAAATTACCTTGCAAACAATTGTATTAATCAAGAAAGATGAACGAATTCAGTGTTTACAACCAATCATAATCGATTTGCGGAATCAAACCTAACTTAATCAAATTACAAAAGAGAAGAAGAAAAACTTATGCCCTTTTTAGTCCGATTAACCGGATTCCGACGGTGTGAAGATGCTTGGGGTGTACCTCTATAGACGAACTCAAGCCGGAACCAAGAACGTCGCAAAAGGGGAAGATTCTATGCAAAACTACAACCAATCGATGGTTCAAAACTCAAAGAAATCAAATAGTTCAAGCTCAAAACCTCACTACAAGTTTTTGCTCTCACTCAAAAAGACTGGAAAAAGATCCTTTCAAACATAGAAAATAACCTATTCATACGGCTAGGTTAAAACCAGGAAAAAGAAGAGATGAAAGTAGGGCAACAGCAGGTTTCGGGGCTCGGCACGCCGTGCTGGTGGAATCGGCACGCCGTGCTGTGCAGAATTGAAGGCGGCACGCCGTGCTGCTGGAGCTGGCACGCCGTGCCGTGTGATTTTGGGGTTGGCACGCCACGCTGATCTGAGTGGCACGTTTTCGTGCCACTCCACTGGACTGCTCCTGTTGGCACGCTGGATTGGCAGGCCGTGCCCTAATTTTGGCACGCCGTGCCACCCTGATTTTCAGCACTTCGAACTCTTCTTCGTCGCCGATGCTCCAACTTCCGGTCCGGGTCATAATACCTGTCCAAAACAAGCATAAAGAAACATAACCGCCCCAACGCCACGGCCATAAAAACGACATATTATCAAAAATTACAAAAACAACCCTAGAAAACACGAAAAAATACTAAAAGTTATAAAAATCTATCCAAAACACAAAATTCACAAAATATTCAAAAACCACACAAATATTCACACAAAAGACTCTAAAAATTGCCGTTCAAACCACGAAATTGCCTAAAAGATAAGGTCAAAAACCGACCTTATCAACCACCCCACACTTAAAGTCTTGCTTGTCCTCAAGCAAATCAACTAAAAACAAAGGAGTAAACTTGCTCGCTTTCACTTGCAAATCCAACTAAGGGTTTAACCGTACGAGATTCATAAACTCAAGAAAGTAAAGCATCACCTTCGAAATGACATCAGGTGCACCAGGTTCAAAATCACTCAATACCCAAACCCAACACAATTTAGCTAGTCAAAGGGCGAGGAACAAACAGAGTTTATGCGACCACAAAGCACCTCACAAGATGTCACTCCAACGCTCAAGTTCAAGGCAAGGCGGATGAGCACACAAAAACAAACAATGGCACACATCACATAGCGAACTAATGGCAATCCCGGTGAAGTCATTGGTCAAGGAGCAAAATCAGAGAACCTGGGGCTTGCAATGTTATGACTTAGGGTAGGTTTGATAAGGGGAAAATTTAGGTATACAACTCCTACGAATCAAGTAAAATATACAAATTGACTAAGTACTAAAGACGGGTCACGCAACTTTCAACTCAAAACTAGTCCTAAGAGTGTTTGCTTTGCTAATTTTTAATTTTTAATTTTTTTTTGAAATTAACTTGACAAAAAGAAGGCCTTATCCACACCCAAAGGCCAAAACACAACTTAATGGGAAAAAGAAAACAAAAATTACAAGACATGGATCACAAATACCGGCTTAAAGATGCAAACCGGACAAATAAGACAGGCGTTCACAAACTCCGAATTTTACAAAAAGAAACCGATCAAACACATTGACTCTAATTGGATTTTTGTTTTTGTTGTTTGTTTCTTTCTTTTTTTTTTTTAAATACAATTTTTTCATAGGACTAGATATGAAAGAGTTGAAATGCAATTGGTGATTGACCCCAAAATGAATAAACAACTTAACCAATTACTTGATTTAGGAGAGGAGGGTGGAAAGGAAAAAATCAAAGTGAATGGTAAAAAGTTAGGATTATAGAGTTGGCTTGGTGAAGGTTTTTTAAGTCAAAAAGGTTAATTTAGTGGCTATGGGTGATCTAAGGGATGAATTAGTAGTTAGGGTTAGGGCTATTTAAGTCAAGGGGTTAATCCTAAGGGTCTCCATATATTAAGCTCTTGATGCCAAGTGCAAAACAACACCGGGTTCTACGCTCTAGTGTGCCACGATTGTTTTTACCCTCACAAAGAAATAGAACCGATGTGAAATGGTTCTAAAGGCTCAAATTCTCACAAGTTTATTAGGGGTTGTATGCTAGGTCGTGTGACTCAACCAATGTTCCAAGGCGTAATCCTAGCTCAATCGTGCAAGTAGGGGTAGAGGATTAATTCCCTAATGCAACCTAAATGAAAATCTAACCAATGGTTACCATCAAGAATCACAAACCACGCACAAACAAGCTAATGACTTGCAAACAACTCCTAATATCCCTAGCCAATTACTATCAATCCAAGCATAGAGACTTAGGTTCGAGGGTGAATAAAGCAATATTATTCAAACGGCAATTGACACATAAGCAACCTAAAAATACTAACAAACCAAAAACAACCAAAACCAACTTCTCATGCATTGAAAAGTAAAGCCTAAATCTAACCAAAAACCAACGCAAAACATCCAATCATGCAAAAATACCAACAAACACCAACAAACATGCTAAACAAACAATCAAAAAGTACAATATAAGAAGAAGAAAAAGAAAGGGAGAAGTCCCTTTACCCACCCCACACTTAGATTGCACTTACTTCCAAAAGTGCAATGGAAGAAGGAGCAAACTAAATGGGAAAGGAAAAGGGTTACCTCACATATCGGGAGCTGGTGGTGGTGGCGGCGGGTACGGCCACCCTTGGGCGGCACAGAAGCGGGAGGCGAACGCCTCGACGTTGGCGAGCTGAGCTGCTTGCCGATCAAGGCGCGCGTTCAGCCGCTGCTCAAGCAGAACTTGATGGACGGTTAAGCCTTCCAATTGCTTAATTATGCCATCCAACCGTCCTTCAATCCGCCCCATAAAATCTACCCCCACCGATACATTCTCCGCGTCCTCCTCGCTGTCCTCAGCTTCCTCACTCTCTTCCTCCTCGTCTACTTCCATAGGGGCCTTTCCCCGACTTGAACCCCCTGCACTTGAAGGACCTGCAGCTGCCCCAACATGGGAACAAGACAAGATTCCCTTCGAAAGCTTCTTGGGAAGAATGCTATCGAGGTTCCTATAACAAGTATTACTATGAAAAAAACATGCAATACAAGTCACAATATGTCCTAACCCTAGTTCGGACTTAGCTCGGTGGTGGTGATTGTATAAAGCCTCCATGACAAAGAAGCCCAAATGCACCTTAATTTCACTATGCATATGCCACAGGATCAACAGTTCAAATGCATTAACCCGGTTGCTCTCAGTTTTTCCCGAAAAATTAAAACATACAAATTTATGAACTAATTGCAAAATAGGGTCTTGGATTTGGGATGTTTTGGCAAACCGAGGTTGGTATACCCCTTGCCCTATCAAGCGCCAAAATTTCTTGGCATCCAAATTTTCGGGCCATTTATAACCATTCCCGTCAATCCCTATGCAAGCCCGAAGGCCATCAATATCCAAAGTCCACTCAGTGCTAAAGAGGCGGAAGGTCATGCTTCTAAGGCCCGTATCCGGGTTGGTTTTAAAACTCAAGGTGTAGTAGAATTCTAGGTTTAACTCCCTAAAGATTGGAGGATTAGATTTCACAAATTCGTACCACCCTAAACTAGTCAATTTAGCTTTTACTCCCTCCGACCTATCTTGTGCAAAGAGAAATTGCCAATCGAAAGTGCGAAAGGGAGTGCTCTCTAAAGGGAATAAAGTTTTGTACGTCTTACCTTCATCGTCCGAAAGTAAAGGAAAATGACATTTGTATTTCCTTGAGAGATTTGTCAGCGGGGCCATCAATTGTTCGGTGGGCAGCGTGTCACGTGGCACAGGCTCCGGTGACGGTTCCATGGGCCGACGAGACGAACCGTGTCTCCGATCAGCGACGGTTTTCTTCTTCATCCTACAATTGCATAACCATAAAAAGAAAACAAAAATCAAAAACAAAAGAACACAAAGCCAAAGAACATCGACTGTCAAAGAGACAAACCACAAAAAAAAAGAAAAAGAAAGTAAAATAAAACCCTATTAAGCAGTCAATCCATCAAAACCAAAATGAGGAAAAGAACAACAATAAGAAGAATAATAAATAAAAGAAAGAATAAGGCAAGAATTCATACCTGGTTCAAGGAAATTGAAGCAAAATAAAACCCTAGGGCAAAATAGTGGAGGAAAAGGGGTGAGATGGAGAAGAAGAAGAAGAAGGAAAGGAGAGTAAGAGGGGATAGGGAGAAGGAGAGAAAGGAAGGAAGAAGAAGAAGAATAGAGAAGGAGAAGGAGAGAATGGATTCTAGAGAGAGAGAATGAAAAGGGGAGAGAGAAAGTGAAAGGGTGAGAGAAAGTGAGAGAGAGAAAGGAGAAGAAGAAGAAGAAGTCGGTTATGAGAAGGGGGGAAGGTGGAAAGAGCATTAAATAGGCGGTGGAATAACCCTTGGAATTCAAAATTTAAACGCTCGGCACGCCGTGCCAAACACTCAGCACGGCGTGCTGAGCGGGTCAAAAACACTTACCTGGAAACAGAATGATGGCACGCCGACGTGCTGTATTGGCACGGCGTGCTGCCTTGAAATTTGAATATGTGGCACGGCGTGCTGGAGTTTTGACACGGCGTGCTGGTCTTTTTCTCATAACTCACTTTAGGAATAGAGGGACGGCACGTTGGCGTGCCATATTGGCACGTCGTGCCGCCTTTCAGACCTGTGATTAGCACGGCGTGCTGAATGTGGCACGGCGTACTGTCTACTTATGCACAAACCTCTTGCGGAACAGAACAACGGCACGCGGGCATGCTGAAATGACACGTCGTGCCGCCCTGCATACCATTACCTTGGCACAGCGTGCTGAATCTGGCACGGCGTGCTGTCTAATTATGCACAATTTTCTTCCGGAACAGCAGCCTGGCACGATTTCGTGCCACTTTGGCACGTCACGTGCTATACCTAATTTCACTTTAGCACGGCGTGCTAATTAGTGACACGGCGTGCCACCCTGAATTTTGCCAACTGTTGCTTTTTTTCCACATTTTGATTACGATTTTCGATTGACTTGCTTAAGTACCTAATCCTACACACAAAAACACACAAAAACATATTAACGTGAAAACTAATGTACACGGGAGGTATACGTACCTCAGTGCTATGTTTATAGTCGGAATAGCTCGACTCTATTTAGCATTACACATCATGAAGGAGTAAGACTTGCTTCTCCTCCTTTATTCCTCCGCTGACGTAGGGCTTCAATCGATGCCCGTTTACTTATTGAATTCCCTCCGGGGTTTCAATTTCCACCATCCCGGAGGGGTAAACCTTATGCACGGTAAACGGTCCCGTCCATCGACTTCTCAATTTGCCCGGAAATAGTTTCAATCGGAAATCGGATAAGAGCTCCAATTCCCCTTGGTTGAAACTCTTTTCTATCACATAAGCATCAATAGGGCAAAAAGAGTCTACAAAATTACAACTTTCAACATCTAATGGATATTTCATTGAGTTATAGACGTTGAAACTTACCTCCTCATTGTGCAACCTAAGAATAATCTTACCTTCCTGGACATCTATCAGAGTCCTACCGGTTGCAAGAAATGGCCTTCCAAGCAAAAGGGGTACCGCGCTATCTTCCTCCATATCCATCACCATGAAGTCCGCAGGGAAGATAAATTTATCCACTTTTACTAAAACGTCCTCGACCACCCCCTTTGGTCTCGTGAGAGATCTATCCGCCAATTGGAGGGTCATATTGGTTGGCTTTGGGTCTCCCAGTCCGAGTCTCCTGAAAAACGACAGAGGCATCAGATTTATACTTGCACCTAAGTCGCATAGGGCATTGGCGATCTCCAAGTTCCCTATTCAGCATGGGATAGTAAAACTGCCCTTATCTTTGAGCTTGGGTGGAAGTTTGTTAGTGATAATTGCCGAACATTCCTCTATTAAAACCACCACTTCGTCCTCGCCTAGCTTTCTTTTTCCTGCAAGAAGTTCTTTAAAAAATTTAGCATAAGAGGACATCTCTTGGAGAGCCTCAATCAATGGCATGTTAAACTCTAACTTCTTAAAAATCTCTAGGAATTTGGAATATTTCTGCTCCAGTTTATCTTTCTTCTCCCTTTGAGGATAAGGAAGTTTAGGCACATGGGCTCTCACTGGGTCAGGAATTTTCCCTTTTTCATTTATGCTAGGTTCGGGTTCAGAAATCGAGTCGGGGTTGCTTACCTCTCCCGACTCTTCACTTACATTGATAGGTTGGGGTGGAATATCAGCGTTTTACACCCCGGTCCTCCACTTGCCTACCGCTTCGTAGTGTTATAGCTTGAGCTGTCTCCCGTTGATTACCCTTAGGGTTTTGTTCAGTTCTACTCGGAAGTGCTCCTTGAGGTCTTTCCTGCCTCTCCCTACTCAATTGAGCCACCTGCTTACCCAAATCCCTACAATACGCTTCATTATCAGCAAGCCGAGACGAGATGTCTTTTAGTAACGACAAAACCGTCTCGTCTTGCTTAGACTGTTGAGGCTGCTGTGGAGATTGATCATTAGGAATAAATGGGGCCTTACCTAACCCCTGCTCACGATGCTCATAATGGAATCCAGAAGGAGGTCTCAATACATTTTGGTTGTTACTATAGGACATGTTCGGGTGTTGATACCTTCTTCCGTAATTATTATTATTATTGAAGTTTTGTGGATAAGAGTTAGAGTTATTGTACCTTTGGTTTCCTCCCACAAAACTTACGTTTTCTGACGATTGGGCGAATGGGTCTCCCAATTCACAATCTTGCCCGAGATGCTCCGCTCCACATGATACACACAACACCGGTTGGTATTGTGGCCCATTTAAATTCAGGCGGGACATCAACAGGTCCAACTTCTTGTTTACATGGTCCATAGCTGCATCTTGGCGTCCCAAATCTGCAGCTCGAACCTCATTCCTTGTTGGCGTGTCCGACTGCCACAAGGTACTCTTTCTAGCCAGCTCCGCAATCAACTCCTCGGCTTGTGTAGCAGTCTTCTTAAAAATGTCCCCACCTGCAGAAGAATCAATAATGGCACGGTTAGCTGGTGTCAACCCATGATAAAACGTGCTTACCTGAGTGAAACGCAGCATGTCATGGTGGGGGCAATTCCGCAATAACCGTTGAAATCTCTGCCATGCTTCATTAAGAGTCTCCGTCCCAAATTGCCGGAATCCCATGATCTCGTTCCTTAGCTGAACCGTCTTTGATGGTGGGAAGTAGTATGCTAAAAATTGCTCTTCCAATTGGTCCCATGATGTCACTGATCCGGGCCTCAAGGATTTGTACCATTCCATTGCTCCCCCGCATAGTGAAAAGGGAAACAGCTTCAACCGCACAGCATCTTGGGGCACCCCACCGATTCGGACTGTATCGGCCACCATGAGGAACCGATCTAAGTGATCATTGGGGTTGTCACTTATTCCACCACTGAATAGTCTGTTCCCTTGGATCAAATTGATCATGCTGGACTTCAACTCGAAGTGATTGGCAGTAATGGCTGGAATAATCACTCCGGATCTGTTTCGGGGTCGATGTGGAGCCATTAGGTCAGTCATGACCATGTCGTCTCTATCACCACCCCTTCTCCTATCAAACTCCTCCCGCTCTCGCCAGAGTCGCTCTTGCTCAACTCTTTCCCGGAGCTGTCTCTCCTCATCATCCTGCTGCTGGTGCTCCATTTGGACAAGTTGCTCTTGTTGTACTCTACGGTTCCTGCGACACAAACGTTCAATTTCAGGGTTATAAGGTACAAGCTCAGAGTGTTGAGAGCGAGTTCGCATAAGCCAGAAAACACACACACAAAATAAAGAAAACTAAATTGCACAAATATTCACAGAAAAGAGAAATTATTTAACTATATGCACAAGAATGATGCCTAGATCAGCAAATAGACCTTTGGCTCAATGATGCAGAAAAATAAATTTCCCCGGCAACGGTGCCAAAAACTTGATGGGTCCTAGGCGTAGTATTAAAACTAAACCTAGAAACGCACAACTAAGGCAGTGTACCTATCGTTGACAAGTAATAATTCTGGTTGGTCCAAGTATCGATCCCACAGAGAAAAGAATATTCTGCAAACACTAAACTACTCGGGTACCTCGCGTGTCCTAGGCAGAACGCAGTTTTGGGTTGATTATATTAACAACTAAACTATCCTACTCCTAGTTGATCTATTCCAGCTTACTTTGCACTTGAGTTTTGTGTTATCAATTGGCGGTTTACTGACCTATGAATGCTAATGGGGATGGCTTTATCAATTAATTACAAAAGATGAATTTAACTCAACAATTAACCCTTAATTATGCTCTTCCGATAATACAACCTAGCGTATCTAGATATTTTAGGTCCTTAGCCGGTTTCCCTTGTTTAGAGGCGGTCTAATTCTAAAGCTCAGAAAATAAAGGCACGTAAGTTCCACAGTGTTGTCAATACTAATGGTTTCCTAGGTGTCAATCTAGGTAATGCCACAAATATGAACTTAATAAATTAAAATCTTATGAGACTAGACATTCATTAAAGAAATTACACAAAGAAAAGGAATAAAAATTGAAATTAACTTGCAAATAATTGTATTGATCAAGAAAGATGAACGAATTCAGTGTTTACAACCAATCATAATCGATTTGCGGAATCAAACCTAACTTAATCAAATTACAAAAGAGAAGAAGAAAAACTTATGCCCATTTTAGTTCGATTAACCGGATTCCTACGGTGTGAAGATGCTTGGGGTGTACCTCTATAGACGAACTCAAGCCGGAACCAAGAACGTCGCAAAAGGGGAAGATTCTATGCAAAACTACAACCAATCGATGGTTCAAAACTCAAAGAAATCAAATAGTTCAAGCTCAAAACCTCACTACAAGTTTTTGCTCTCACTCAAAAAGACTGGAAAAAGATCCTTTCAAACATAGAAAATAACCTATTTATACGGCTAGGTTAAAACCAGGAAAAAGAAGAGATGAAAGTAGGGCAACAATAGGTTTCGGGGCTCGGCACGCCGTGCTGGTGGAATCGGCACGCCGTGCTGTGCAGAATTGGAGTTGGCACGCCGTGCTGCTGGAGTTGGCACACCGTGCCGTGTGATTTTGGGGTTGGCACGCCACGCTGATCTGAGTGGCACGTTTTCGTGCCACTCCGCTAGACTGCTCCTGTTGGCACGCCGGATTGGCACGCCGTGCCCTAATTGTGGCACGCCGTGTCACCCTGATTTTCAGCACTTCGAACTCTTCTTCGCCGCCGATGCTCCAACTTCCGGTCCGGTTCATAATACCTGTCCAAAACAAGCATAAAGAAACATAACCGCACCAACGCCACGGACCATAAAAACGACATATTATCAAAAATTACAAAAATAACCCTAAAAAACACGAAAAAATACTAAAAGTTATAAAAATCTATCCAAAACATCAAAATCACAAAATATTCAAAAACCACACATTCACACAAAAGACTCTAAAAATTGCCGTTCAAACCACGAAATTGCCTAAAAGATAAGGTCAAAAACCGACCTTATCATAGACGCGGTACCTAATTCAGAGATTTGGGGTTCGAGCAACAAATCTACTAATCCTCACTTATTTTCAATTATTATTTGATAACGTAATGTTGCATTTACTTAATTCTACTCATTTTATCTTCTTTTAATTATTAATCGATGCTCATGCAAATGACATAAATATAAATATTAAAATAAAGTGCGAAAAAATAAAAGTGTGGAAAAGTAAATCAGAGGCCAAATTATACAACCCAAGAAAAAGAAAACTCTCATCCTCACCATACAACCGCCTATAATACACGATGATCTAAAAAATTACAATCGCTTAATTACACGAGGTAATCTATTAAGTACATTAAAAATGAAAAATAACAAAAATAAAAGCTACATCCAAATACGGTTAGCACAAATAATCAAGGCATACGAAAGACTCAAATAGGACAGAATAGGGATTTATAGGAGCAGAGACATGCATTTAGGGGGGTAACCAGGCCGACCCGACCGGTTGGACCGGTCATACCTGGAAAACGGTTTTTTGAAACACCCTGTAGGTTTTATGGGTGAAAAACCAATTTTGAAAATGGTTTGGCTCATTTGCATGCATTGTAGCTGTGTAGGTTTCAGTCGCGTGACTGTAATGCTCCAGAATTGTTTTCCAGCCTTCTTTTCTCGTTTTTGAAAATTGTTTTGCAAATTTAACGATTTCGGGTAATCTGGGATTTCTGGAAACACACTGATTCCAACCAAACGGATTCGAAATGGATCAAAATAAATCTAGAAATCCCCAAAAACTCGAAATCGCCAAACTTGAAATCACATCCATCAATTAAAAATAAGAAAACCGGGAATCTAAGCATACATGGATGCAATTGGACCGATAATAAACATGAAAAACACATTAAATCTGAAAACGGAAGCGTTATCGGTCGATTTTAGGGCGTTCAGAGCTTCTGCCCCAGAGATTACAGTCGAGCGACTATAATCAAAAGATTACAGTCGCGCGACTATAGGTCACAGTCGCGCGGCTATAGGTTACAGTCGGGCGACTACGATCTTAAGCAAGGCGGCTGTAATCAAAATTCACTTTCGAAATCGTAAAAATTCAAAAAAAAAAAATAAATAAACAACACCTAGAATGAACAAAAATGGATTTTTAAGGCCTCTTAGAATGTTACATAGTCTGTATTCCAGTGTTTGGATCACCAGAGATGGATTTGGATGCAGGAAAGTGTTTTGTAGTCACGAACAACCCAAAAAATACGCGATCAACGAAGCTCGAATGGAACCCCGAGAGAGATTGAGTGAGTGGTGATAATTTAAAAACACCTTACCACGGTTTCTATGAGTTTCGTTGAATTTTTTTTTTAGATCAAACCCTTTTATTTTTCTTAAGAACCCTAGAAAAAGTCCCAAAATCTGTGTTATTGTGTGTTATTGTATGTTTTTCTCTAAAAAACTCTTTAATTTTCTACCTCTCCTCTGTTCCCTTAACCCTAACCCCGGATATGAGGCTTTTATATCTCTCGTTTTGGTTAAAAATCGGAATTAAATACTGATTTTCGGTTAAAAAGGAAGTCTGGTGATTACAGTCGCGCAACTATAGTACAGTTGCGTAGTTGTAGGCACTACAGTCCAGCGACTGTAGTGACCATACTGGCTTATTTTGTTTAAAAGACCGAACTAAATGCTGATTTGGACCAAAAAGAAAATCTGATGATTACAGTCGCGCGACCAAGACTTGTCACACATATTTGGGTCATTCAGGACATTTCCGGCATTATTCCGGTCGGTCCGATTCCGCTTCATGCTTATCCGTGAAAAAGGCAACAATGACTTTCACAGAGTTAGGGAAAAAACCCATGCTCACAACAATTACTAGAGTTCATAAGTTCCTCAAATTCCCCACTATTTGAGGACCCTAGATCACTACTGGTTATGGAGGAACTCATGTATTAAAAAAAAGGGAAGAAGAACCAAAAGCAGATGAATAGGCAAGGAAAATGAAACACAAATTGCAGAATTCAAAATTGCGAAACTACCAAAGCAAAAGAATGAAGAAAAAGAACAAAAGGGAACTTACTGGGAGACAAAGGAATCAAAGGAACGAATTGAAAACAACAGAATGGAAAGCCTTAGAAATCAGCAAAGAGAAACTTGAAAATTTAGGGATGAATGAGAGAAAAGACCAATTTTTCCTTTCAAAGGAAAATGGTGAAAGAGCATATGAAAAGACACCTCCTGACACAGCTTCAACCGAGGAGACACCTATTGCCTAAACGTTGGGGGCACAAGGCCCAAAGGATACCTCGGCTCCAACAAACCTACCACCAAAAACTTTAAAAGAGTTTAAATTGTTCACTAAGGGGGACTCCTGATAGCACCATGTTATAAAAATGACCGCGTGGATCATACGGCTCATTACCATGTCCTGATGACACTAAATCATAAAAGTGACCTCAAAGATCACGTGGCACATTCCCACGTCCATGCGGCTCATAGAATTTGCACTTCACTCGATATTTAAGAAATAGGCCAAGTGGAGGTACTAAATGGGTCACATGAGTTTTATATGACTAAGTTGAGATACGTGTCAAGAAAAAGCAGAAGCTTGGGATGAGCCGGTCTTAGCCATACATGTGTAGGGGCAGGATCCTAAACCCAGATCAACAGGACAAGGACAGGTACAGAATAGGCCTGGCCCTTAAGCACGCAGAGAAGGGGATCAGGAGAAATCCATGCCAAACCAATGAGAGGAGATAGTACATAACAGTTTGACAAAGCCATATGTCCTATGAGGGTATAAAAAGAACATTACGAAACCCTACAGGTATCTCATTTTCTCCTCTCCTCTACTTTCCTCTCTTTTTAGATTTGATTTCTGACTTAAGCATCGGAGTAGACCCATCGGTCACCCGGTGTTCTTATTTATTTGGTTGTAGTTACTCAGTCAATTCTCTAGTCTAGATCATTTGGACTCTCAAAGAACCGCATGGAGACATATTTTCACCGGAGTGATCATCTATCTTATCAATAAATCAATAACTCTTTTTTGAATTAACTTTAATTTCTTTCATGTTTTATCCTGTTTGATTAATATTAGTCGGTTTGTTTTCTGGTTATTTAATGTGTAACTAGAATAATTTCTTATATAACCATTTACTCGCTTCCTTCAATATATTGTTTTCTCTATGTTTAATCAAAAGCAGAGAATGTGTTACTTTTTCCGATTTTCTCCACTAGGTAATAATTGGTTGTTCTCTGCTTTTCCCACTTAACTAACATTTTATATTTATATACATGCCTTTTCAATAGACTAATCAAATGCATATTCAGATCTCTTATTTTCTTTTTGTGACATGTTCTGAGGGTTACTACTACGATTGTTATGATTTTTAATTAGGATCTTTTCAGCAGCAAGATATAGGAAGTTGCATGCCTTGATTTCTCTCTCTCTCTCTATCTCTATATTATTATCCACCTATAAATGATTACTGTAAAGGGTCAATTCTTTTACTCTGTATACACATGTTTTTTAAAATATAGATTTGTTTCCATTTTATGATATTGAACAGCTAAGCCAATTTCAATTGGACTTGAACTTGAAGTATATTAAGATTAATTTGACACTGTTTTCAACATTTCTTAGATTTTTTTTTAATATTTACAATTTTAAATATCAGTGTAGTATTTGGTCTATAGTTGGATAGGCTCAATATTTCCTAGATTGTTTTCAACACTATTTTATTTATTGATTTATGGATATTTTTACTAAAACAATACAAAAAATTATATTTGAAATGAATAAAGAAATTATAATTTTTTATATGTATATATTTACAATACATCAAATTAAATACGCGCATTGCTCGGGGTTGAAACATAGTAGGAAACGATTTCCGCACACCAACCCGAGAAAAATTGTTGGAAATTGGTGGGCCCGTCTATCTTGAATTCTGGGCTCGTACGCTGAGCTTGATTGTGGGCTGCCATTGTAGTCTACAGTGGGCCCTGTCCCTTCACAAAAAAACAAAAAAGGCTCAATAAAAGCCATCAAAAGGTCCAAAACTTGACCAAACGGTCTAACTGGCATTGCTTCACTTCTCTCTAGTCTCTGCTCTCTACAGATCACCCTTCCTTCATCTTTAGTTTAGTGTTGCAGAGGCTAAACATGGAGGACGAGAAACAAATTCAACTATTTCGACATTACACCCACAAGAAAAAGCGAATCAAATTGAAGAGATCAATAAGTTTGATGTGGCAACCTGTCCAAGTTCTTCGCCTTTAACCTTTAAGATCATATCTCACCCGAAATTAATGGTGTAAGTGTTGAAGGTTTTGGTGATTTTATCTTATATTTCGGTCTTTCAAATCAATTACTTATGCAGCTTGAGAGGTTAAGGCAGGAATTTCTTATTTATTTATTTTAAAAGCAAGTGAAATTTGATACGCAAGTACTCATTGAAGATTAAAAGAAAATTAAAAGAAAATTATTAGGTTTTAGGTTGATTAATTCTATTACAAAATCATGTAGATGATCTAACTGGCATGAAGCTCATGAACATGTATTATACATGATGTATATAACATTTATCTATATGTTATTTAGCAGTAAGCTACCAATATTTTAATTCTATAATTTGAATTCTACCAAATCAAATAATTAAGTGTCTACCATTAGTAAGGATAGCTTTTTATATCCTGAAAGGCCACAAAAAATTAAAAAGAACAAGTTTGTGCTTAAACGTGAGATATACTTTCACCTAACGGTCAAACCAAAATGATTTCTCTCTCTTATATTTTTTTTCCTCCAATTTTAGTTTTGCAGGAGGAAAATATGGATGAAGAACCAATAAGTACAGCATTACTTCAAGAAGAAATTGAGGATGGAAATGGAGAGATCAGTCAACTTGATGGAGTTGATTGTTCATCTATCACTTTTATGCTTGCCTATAGTACATTCGTCATTGTTTGTGGTGCTTACACAATGGGAAATGCTGTAAGTATATTTTAATTATTCAGAGTATTGTAGATATTGAAGGTTTGGGTTGGTGAAAATAATATCATTTTACGTAGTAGCAGCCTGGTTCTGGCTTCAGGCTTGGGTAGTCTTACGATTGATTTGATCATATCATATGGGCAGCCATTTTTATGTAACAGAAAAAATTCTATACTTTTATGGTCATCACCTGAATTTGCATTGAACTGGTAGCTGTTTGTTGTGGCCTATAGATGGGGTACTCATCACCTGCTGAATCTGGAATTATAAATGACATTGGTCTTTCTTCAGCTGCAGTGAGTGCTAAAGATCTAGAATTAATTCTAATGCATTATCAAGAAGTTATACTAACTACTTAAGATGCAATCAGGATTACTCATTTTCGTTTCTTTGCAGTATTCGCTTTTTGGTTCTATTTTGACCATTGGAGGATTAACTGGTGCATTACTGTGTGGAAAGATAGCAGACTTTGTTGGTAGGAGAGGTGTAAGTTAGCAAATTCATTTTACTTATGGTTACTGTCTTCATCTATTTCTGATTTCAATCCCAACTAACCTATTAACTCTATCTTGGTATGTTTATTTGATCATTTAAAACAGGCAATTTGTGTTTCGAATGCATTATGTATCATAGGCTGGCTTGCAATAGCGTTTTCCAAGGTATGTCTTGTCTAATATGAAATCTTATTTTATGTTCTGTAATAGTATGCCTTCAAGAATATGTGACTGTCTGCCATTTTGCACAGAATGCTTGGTCTCTCGACCTTGGCAGACTGTTAACAGGGGTTGGAGTGTCTATTCTTACTTATGTGGTCAGTTTTTGATGATGTTTTTAAAGTTTCATGTTTTTGCCAAATTTAGATGCTTTTACTCAATTTTTTGCAACTAATATCAGTTTCCATCATGTAGACACATATTTATGTTGCAGAAATTACACCCAAGAGTCTCAGGGGAGCATTAGAAGCACTTATTACTGTAAATTCTCCCAAATAAGGATTTTTTATTTTCTTTTATGTTTTTCCTGTTTGTGCTTTTGTCAATAAATCTTTATTCTCTGTAGCTTGTGATGGGTTTTGGCATCTCATGTACTTTTGTCATTGGTTCTGTTTTTGACTGGCGCAATTTGGCTCTATTAGGTAACTACTATTTTAATTATAGCGCTAATAATTTTCGAAGATAGTTCCTCTGTTCATCTGTGATTTTACTCATAATTAGGTACCATTCCATGTCTGCTTCAGCTTCTAGGTGTGATCTTCATTCCAGAGTCTCCAAGATGGCTGGTGAGTTTGATTCCAAATTATTATACACTTTGGTTGATGAATTTGTTCATTGGATTGAAAAATATGCACACAAACGGACTTGCGAACTAGACCTTATATTGTGACCACAAGTGAAATATTAAACTCTTGGCTCTCAGTTAATAAACTTATCTGCAGGCAAAATTTGGTCATCAAAAGGAGCTGGAAGTTGCTCTCTACAGCCTCCGGGGAAAGAATGCTGATATTTCACTTGAGTTCACCGAAATCATTGTATTATTTATTTATTTATTTTGCGCTAAGTACTTACTGAGAAAAGTAATTATGCAACATTTGATAAAAGATTTGTGTTATAGTTTGTGATTTTTCTTTTGCAAAATTGAACAGGATTATACTAAGAAGTTTGATCAGATGGCAAAAGATGGAATTGCAGACTTGTTTCAGCTGAAATATGCCTATGCAATTATAGTGAGCCTTTTTGTATTCCTCTTGTCATATCTTACTCTATTAGACTTTAGTTTTAACATTAACTTGAAATAGGTCGGAGCTGGACTGATGACATTGCGGCAATTTGTAGGCCTTGAAGGGTATACATATTACTTGAGCTCTATATTGGTGTCAGCTGGTAATTTTTGGGTTTAAGCTTCATAATCACAAATCAACTTAAAGAACAATTGCTGCAAAGGAATATGTAAAACTCGACATATAAATACATGGCAGGTTTTCCAAGTGGGATTGGATCCGGGGCAACAGGTATTGTTCATGTAAGTTCTTTTGCTTGACACCCTTATAAACACACTAAACTATGACGGTCTCTTCGAGGTACATATCTCTTGTTTAGTTCATACTTTTTCCCTACAGATTGGGATGAACATCTGCAGTTTGTTCCTAATTGATAAATATGGAAGACGGCCTCTTCTGCTGGTGTGTATCTCGCGATTTTTGTTTTCCTTCTGATACCTGTGGAGTCTGGAGTGCAGTCGATAATTGAACGAAAATTATTCTATTTTCAGGTTTCTTCTAGCGGAAGCTGCTTAGGTTCACTTATTACAGGATTCTCCTTTCTCTTGCAGGTTTGTTCTCTGAACTTCCACATTTACATTTCTGAATTATTTTACTTCTTTATGCTTAAAAAATAATGAATATATCATGTTCAGGGCTTCAACCTGGGAAAGGAAATCACGCCATCTCTAGCATTTGTGGGAATACTGGTAATGAATAGTTTTCAATTATTGATGACTTCATTTTGCATATCATTGTTGAAATAAACGTGTCGAATATTAATTCTGCAAATAGGTATTCGTTGGATCGGCAGCGTTTGGTTTGGCAGGAATACCGTGGATTATAGTGGCAGAGGTAAAACAGAGTTTCCCTTGATTTCTACTAGATAATCTGAATATCAATTATGAAACTTAAATAGAACAAGTTTATGTTGTATTTCAGATATATCCTGTAAACATAAAAGGTTCAGCCGGAAGTTTGATGAATTTGATAAGCTGGTCGGGGAGTTGGATAATTACATACACATTCAGTTACTTGTTTGAATGGAGCTCTGCAGGTAGACTACTAAATGCAAATTACCTCCCATTCTTTTCTGTAAAAGTGTGCTGATAATATTTCTTCTGTCAGGTTTATTTTTCATATATTCAGTCATTGCTGGATTTGGTGTTATTTTTGTGGCAAAGTTGGTACCGGAGACTAAGGGTCGAACACTTGAACAAATCCAAGCATCATTATTGGCATCTAATTGAAAATCCAGGAATCAGCATTAAATCAACTTACAAAAGATCCAAACCTTGTTATTTTTCTGATAAAGAAATTCATATTGTTGACAGAATGTTGAATTTCAAGTTAATTGTCCAATTCTCAAAATTCCAGGATATACTCCAAATAAATGAAATCATTTGTTTAATAGGCAATTAATGCAGTGATGGATGTATCTGTCTTTCATAGTCTGCTCTGAATCGTTACTATTTCATATCAATCTAACTCGGTTTTATAGATGCACTTAATTTTTTCATGAACAATAGTTCTAGCTAGTGACAAAAGCATATGAAGTAATCAATTTCACTCATTTTTTTTTTTCCAATAATATCAATAGATATAAAATGACAGTAGCTGTCTCAAAACACTTTGGTCCGGGATACTGTAGAATTTTTGCTGGTAGAATGATAAAAATGTGGGATGAATTTTTTATTTTTATTTTTTTTTGTAATATTTCCACAGATCAATCAACCATTGTAATGCAGGAATAATGTTTTTTCGTTCTCTAGAAATTACTGCAACTTGTACATTATATTATTATTATTATTATTGTTGTTGTTGTTTCATGTGGAAACAATCATTTTTGTATATTATATGCCATTGGTGATGGTATGATTAGTTAGTTAGCCTCAAGAGAAGAGAGATTTGACCGTTGGTTGGTTAAGACAGCAACCCAATACTAGTGTACAAGCTGATGATGCTAAGTCTGAACAACTCAGATTTTGTGGATTTATGTGACAATAACGTGCGAAACGTTCCAAATTTCTGTTTTTATTTTTATTTATTTTTTTTCAAATCTTAAAAAAAAAAAATAAAAATAAAATATGATTCGATAACAGACTTACCCTTTGTTTCAAACAAATTTAAGAAAACAAAATTTAAAATTTTCTTGTTAGAAGTTAATTTAATTCATTTTAACAAATCATTTCTTATGTTTGAAAAATATTTTTAATATAAAAAAATTTGATTGCAAATTAAGTTAGGGTGTCTTCAATCAACTATTCTCAATTGAATTCTCATAAGATCATATCAATTTTAGTATGATTTTCAATTCTCACCTCACATGCAAGCCAATTTAATGATGAAAGAATTTACTTCTTTTATTTTTTTTTATTCCAATATGAAATTTAATAAAAATGAAATGAATTGAATGCCTTCCATGCTAATGGTTCCAAATATACTCTTAGTTGGGACCTACGAAATGTCGTTTAATTTGGTAACCCGGTCTAAATTTATAAAAAAAAAAAAGACTTCAAGTTCAATTTTTGCTAAATACACTCATAAAAAAAGGTAAATTGCCTATGTACTTAATTATTTGTATCAGGTATATGATATTCATATGATGAGTAATTTCTTGTAGAAAATTGAGGAGCCCAAAAAGAAAACTAGATAAGTAATTAAATAAATATAAAATAGGAGAAAATTAAGAATACGCTTAATGCATCATGACATCGATACATCGTATCAAATAATTCTATGTCAAGTTATAAAATTACTAAAAAAAAAAAAAAAAAAAAAAAAAAAAGGCAATTTTTTTATGGATATATATTAAGTACACGTTTTGCATGCAACTTGGAAATCAATCTACTTATTTCTTGTATGATATATAAATAAATATATTATATTAAAAGAATAACAATAATAATAATAAAAAAATACATGTGATATTTTGAGCAAGACTAACCAGACAGTCCACACCAAACTATCATCAAATGAAACAAAATCCATCAACAACATCAAACTGTGCTTTCACAGAATCAATTTCGAATCATTGAACTTCTGCTATAACTACAAATTACCAGTTATTATGTGTACTGAAAGAAAAATATCAAAAAAAGAGAAACTAGAATATATCTAAGTTCCAGTCCCCTCTATTTGGTATCAAGAACAAAAATGGAAGATGAGGAGCTGCTACCAAAATCCACAATTGCTGCGGATGGATATATTCAAAGTGGATCTTCGGCTACTCCAATTGTTATTTTCAGCACCATTGTTGCCATCTGCGGCTCCTTGGCCACTGGCTGCGCTGTAAGTGTCTCTAATATATTTCTCCCTTTTTAACCAACTCTGCGAAATAGCCTTCACCTTAATTGATCAATCAACATCATTTTTGCCTATTCAACTCCCACTTTCAATTTAATTCTTACTCTTCTCTTTTTTTTTTCCCCAAATGACTTCAAAATTGCATGTGCCAATACAATGATTCGGATGCGCCAAAAAGAACCAATCATATGTTAACATTTATCAAAATTTTACACTTAGCCTAAAAGTGTATTCTACGCCTAACATACTAAATGACATAACTGAGGCCTAAGGTTAGTGGCAACGGAATGCTTCATTTTCTTTTCAGTTCGCCATGTTAATGCTTCATCAAACCAACAGAAAAATTTACACTAAATTTATTTAGCTGGTGATGAAAATTTTGAAAAATTAGTTTACAAAGCGCCAACTTGTTGATGAAGTTGACTATAAAGTTGACGGAGAAAGAAAGCAGCAATTTCATTGGTTTTAAATAGCAACATTAGGCCCCACCATTTAGTATGTTAGGAATAAAATTGCTCTATCCTATCAATATTAGGGATATTTTTTGTACCTTAATTTTTAAAAACCAGTTTAACAAAAGATGTTAAATTGTGAATAAATTGATACTTAAAATTTATTTTAAATGAACTTGCAAGAAAATCTAAATTGATAGTTTATCCTTTAATTGATGGTATGATGATTATGTTTTTTCTTTTTCTTTTTGAAGTCAGGATATTCATCACCTGCTGAGACTGGAATTAGGGAGGACTTAGGCATGTCAGTAGCAGCAGTAAGAAATAGTTTCCCTTTTGTCCCAATTCTTACAAAAATATTAGCCAAATTTCTCTTTCTTCAATGACCTTTTTTTTTTTTGGAATGTGCAGTACTCTGTTTTTGGTTCACTAGTTACAGCAGGAGGAGTGATTGGTTCTTTAGTGAGTGGAAAGATGGCAGATTTCATTGGACGAAGATTTGTATGTTCTATTGTTATCCTTAAATGCAGAATCAAATTTCAATTTTAATAACTTTTCCATTAAATTTGTTAACTTCATTTGACACACAGACAATGTGGGTTGCTGAATTTTTCTTTATCATGGGATGGTTAGCAATAGCATTTGCACAGGTTTGTTCTGTTTCATTCTAATTTTTTTCAATCCTTTTATGAAAATGAGCTTCAAATTTATTAATGCATTCTCTTTCTGGATATTTTTGGGGTAAATATGTTTTTTTTCCTGGTACTGGAATTAATATTTGGATAAACAACCAGGGCGCTTTGTCGCTTGATCTAGGCAGAATATCAATGGGGATTGGAGTAGGGATTATTGCTTATGTGGTAAGATTAAGAATACTATCCATTTATTAAACCTTAAAATTTACTTTAAGGTGTCTGATCAACCGCGAATGCCTTGGCATATAAGCAGGTACCGGTGTACATTGCAGAAATAACACCTAAAAACATTCGTGGAGCATGCACTAGTGCAAATCAGGTAAAAATAAACCGCCATGATTGTAATTTGAAAACTTTGCCATATTAAGTCTGTCAACTCAACTCATTCGTCTGTTTTCTCTGTCCTTGTCAAGTCTACAGTTCATGATATGTTCTGGCCTTTCGCTGGCGTTTTTCATTGGAACTGTCGTTTCTTGGCGCATTTTGGCTATAATTTGTATAACTTCTCTCACACCCTCTTTTTGAAGCCATTTTTGTGTTAGACAAGTACTGATTTTATTTCATATTCCTTCTTTGTTGGATGGAAAGGTTTCATTCCCTCTGCACTGCATGCTTTCGGTGTGTTTTTCATTCCGGAGTCTCCTAGATGGTTGGTAAGGCCTCAAAGATTGAATCTTTAAGTGTAAAATTAGATTGCAATTTCTTAGTGAAAATGGTCACAACTTGTTACAGGCGAAAATTGGCCGGGAGAAAGAGATGGAAACGACTCTGCAGCTACTCAGAGGAAAAAATGTCGATATTTCCCAAGAAGCTGCTGACATTAAAGTAAAGTAAACTTGGCATGATTGATACGTGCTTTGCTATAAGATAACTGAATATAATTGATTTCCATTGTTTTTTTCAGGAGTATACTGATACATTTCAAGGTTATTCGCGGACTGGATATTTGGACTTGTTCCAGAGGAGATACGTGCGTGCTCTAATTGTAAGCGCGCCTTACAATGAAATTTTTAAGTTTGGCATCTGATTTCTCTTTTGATTAATCGGATAGAGTGTTCTCTATTCAGATTGGTTTTGGCGTAATGATATTTCAACAATTTGGAGGGACCAATGGAATTGCATTTTATGCCAGCTCCATTTTTGAAGAAGCTGGTACCGAATCATAATAGATTTGAAATTTCATTTATTTAGTTATTTATGGCTTCTGAATAGAAGTTTTGGAAAAAAATGAGATTGTCTGATGTTTTGCTGCTAACAGATTTTTCGAGTAGTGTGGGAGCAGTATCAATGGCTATCATCCAGGTGGGTTGCAATGTTGAATTACAATTAATCAAGGCAGGATTCTGCTTCTTGGATTTCTGATCAGATAATTCTTAATTTCCTATGCAGCTTCCAGCTGTAGGTGCTTCTGTACTCTTAACAGACAAAGCTGGACGAAGACCTCTTCTCTTGGTTAGAATGCGGAGTTTTTGTATGAAACTTAAAGATAAATCATTTAGTGTATAATTTTCCTTTTCTAAAGAAGAAAAAATTGCAGATTTCTGCCTGCGGCATGAGTTTAAGTTGCTTCATTGTAGGCCTGGCATTCTGCTTGCAGGTTCGTAAGCAAACTAAATTAGAAAAAAAGAGAATAGAGTTTGTAATCTTTTTGCCATGCCGACCGATGAAATGAAGATAACTGTCTAGCTGAAAATATTGAGTTTGTTTGAGCAGGACTTCCACAAGGCAAAAGAGGTCACTCCAATTCTAGTGTACATAGGCATAATGGTAAGAAAATGAAACTACCAAAAGAAAGATATTTTCCTTAATTTGCATCATTTTTGCTGTTTTTGATTGTCTTTTTGGCTATTGCACTAAAAAGTCGAACCTGATATCTTACTAAGAAAAGAAGAAGAGCCTAATCACCCCAACCAACAAATGTTGATTGCTATGTATAAGGGAAATAGTTTGAGTTTTAAATTGAAATGCTGATTAAACTTGTTTTAAACAGGGATTTAGTGCAGCCTACCCATTTGGGATGGCAGGAATACCATGGGTTTTGATGTCTGAGGTATAAAACTTGCTACTTCAGAATCAGGCCTTAAAATTAATGACAACAAGATTTTTTTTTTTTTAATTTTTTTTTAAATTCTTTGGTTTGATGTCAGATATTTCCTATAAACATAAAGGGTGTAGCTGGAAGCCTTGCAACAGCAACAAACTGGACAACTTCATTTATTGTGTCATACTCATTCAACTTTATGATGGAATGGAGCTCTGCTGGTACTTCAAATCCTATTCCTACTATTTTTCCTATCAGTTTGATGCTAATAATTTCTATATTTTTAGGAACATTTTTCATATTCGCTGCCATTGGTGCCTTGGGAGTGGTGTTTGTTGCCAAGGTTGTGCCTGAAACCAAAGGGAGAATGTTGGAAGAATTACAAGCATCACTTACTAACTTCCAGGAATGAGACCAAATTCCCCAATGCGGATTACTTCAATCGTATTTTGAGAACTGTTTGACAGCAAAAGAGAAGTTTTGATGTTGTTCCTATTTTGATTTTGGAGTCTTGGCCACAAAATAGACGACATATTTCACGAGATAAGATTGGAAAACACTCTAAACGTTGGTACAAAAAAGTTAAATTTTACTCTTATTAAATAAAATGGGTCAATTAAAAGTCTAACGTTACTAAAGAAAGCTACTAATGTTACTAAAGAAAGCTAATTGTGTCTTCGCTAACGAATGATATTGATAATTTTGAAGAGAGAGTTACTTTTAATTTTTAAACTCTTAACTGGAATTGTTTGGTAACATTTGTCCTTCAATTGATTTTTTTTTTTTTTTTTTTTTTTGTCGAAATAAAATTCAATTTTTTTGCCAACATATATATACTGTTATTAGAACTTAACTATTAATATAATCTGATAGTAAAATGTTTATATTATCTTTACACACACAAACACAGAAAAAAGTTATAACCCAATTTCAATTTTTGCAAGTGCAATATATAGTAGAGAAAAATAGTATTGCTACAAATACAATTTGCTAATGAAAATAATAGAAAGTTGTTGGTATTTGACTTATTCAAAAGAATGATTCAATATTTTAACAGAACAGAACCTGAATCCAACTCGGCATAGAAACTGAATCCAACTCCGATTTGGAGATATTAAGAAAATGATTTTTTATTTAAAATGGAAAGCAAAACATTTGTACTAAAAATATCATTATAACCTATATTTTTCAATCAACTGCGCAGCTTCATATTTGGGTTCTAGCACCTGATCACATGGATCGTGGGCCCACTCCTCAACGTGTGAAGCTCATAACAAGCATAAAGCCCACTGCTAACAGTCACAAATGAAATGCTTTAAAGACCTTTTTACCCCTTTGTTATTATATTTTTTTGCTTTTCGATTTATGTGGTATGGCCGTTACCTATTTGCCTGCATATTATGCAAAAAAAAAAAAAAAAACTCCAAAATAGTCTAAAATAAAATGGAATATGCTGATTTTGCACCATTTTGAAGCTCTTTTAATAGTAACATAAGTAAAAAAGCAAAACATTGATAATATAGATGTAAAAAAGCCCAAATGAAAATAGGCAAAAAAAGCATAGTTCGGCCTCTGATTATTCCAAACGATGTTGATTAAGCATAGTGCTCCGCAAACACTATTAAAATGCGGAAATCAAATGGATTGGAGCAGTCATCAAGATACAACAGCTAAGAGCAAATTAGAGAATTATCTCTATCATCGATAATTAAGACATCATATTGATGAGAAAGTAACCTTTTCTAACTTGAATGAATTTATGAGAAACTAATAAATAGAGCAACAATAACCAAATTTGGAGCAACAAACAAACACATACAACATAAGACAATTTTTACATGGAAAACCCCTTGATGAGGAGTAAAAACTATGAGACACATAGGCCGCTTAATCTTCCACTATCATAAATAATGGGCAAATACAACAAGTCTTCTCTAGATAAAACTAGAGGCATATAACAGCAGCATCATATTCTCGAAACACATAATCAAACAAAATATGGAAACCGATTAAAGAGACAAAAGATCAAAAATACAACAAAAGTCAACTACAAACTGCCCATGGACGAATATACACTTCGGACCTCCTACGACTAATTCGACCATCCAGAATGAAGACATAGGTGTCAAAAAGACACAGTTCAAATTTCACAACAATCCAACGGTTGCAACTCCAGCAAACATCAAAATCATGTGGCTGGGTGGATGAAACAAAAACAGGAATTTCTTCTCTCTTTTTCTATTGTTTTGGTTGTCCTAACTCTTATCCACTTGTCTCTTTCTTACACTTAAATACTTAGGGTTTTCCTGCATAGGTTCAACCCACTTGGGTTTTCTTTTTGGGTCAGAAAAGCCCAACAAATCTCCCACTTTCTGACTTTGAGGAAGAGCCCGCCATCCCGGTTATAAAGCAACATACCTTCAGCTTCTCCCTTGCTAAATCATCTGTCAACATATCAAACCATTATCATCGTTATGAAACTTTGAATAATATTGTTAAAAAATTAATTAAATAATATTTTTTAGTCAAAAATAAAACGTTTGATCGAACTATAGAAAGAACCGGTCAAACTATGAACTGATAGTCTTACCAATTTATTACTCAGTCGCATTTCAATAACATTGATCTTTCAACATTGTATTGAGATTGAGATCTGTTGGTTTTTGGTCCGCCCATGACATTTTGGAATGGCAGGGACTAAACTGTAATTATGTGTAAATTACAGGGACCAAATGTGTAATTTGGTCTGACACTATATATAGATGGAAGTTGGTATTTCCACTATAAATAGAGAAGAATTTTCAATATTTCCGAGAGATTTGAGAATAGTAGAGATTATTTCTTATTCCGGGGAAAACGTCCCTAGAGAGAAAACATGATATACTTCTTCGTAGGGCTGTCAAAATGGGTTTGTGTATCATGTTCGTGTCGTATTGACACAGTTTGGTGACACTTATAAGGAAAACACTGACACTACCCATATATTAAATGGGTTGACAGGACATGACACTATATTATAACGGGTTGACACTATTAACATGTTCAACCCATTTATTCAAAAATAGATTATTTATAGTAACAAAAAAATAGATTATTTATATATCAATTCAATATTGAACCACATTATCTATAAAAATAGCAATTACACTTCTAAAAATAAATCAACAAAAATTCATCAACTCAATTAAACATGCAACTTTGCAAATAGGCAATAGAAAGTAAAAATTAGTTTAAATTTCTGCATTTTTACTAATTAAACAATATCTCCTGAAGCTTTTACATCTCATTCAAGCTGTCCCTCCGAAACTGCAATTTCTACGTAAAAGCCATAATAGTTACTAGCCTAGTATAGTCCAAAAAATATCCATTAAATAATAATGAAAAGGGTTTGGAAGTATTGAAGAAAGAATAAATTTACACTATCACCTTTCAAGTGTAAATGATAGTTTTAACCTTCATATTAGTCAAAATTACTAATTTGTTAAACGGGTTATACGGGTTCATGGGTTGACTCGTGACCCAACCTGTTTATCTCGTGTCATAAAAGTTTCGATCCTTTTCCGACACTAACCCTCATAAACCCAACCCTAATTCGTTAAATTTCGTGTTAAACGAATCGTGTTATCGTGTCACCACCCATTTTGACAGCGCTATTTCTTCGTTCGTCTGAAGAATTCACGGAGATAGCCCAGTATATTCATACACTCGTAGGAAAGGCAACCGGAACGATCCGGTTTCCTGTGTAGATTAGATATATTCCATAAACGTATTTCCGCTGCGTATAAACTATAGATCCGTTTATTTATTCTGTTTATGGTAATCTATACATTTGTTGTATAATCATTATGGAATATTGACTTCAAGATCCATTATTTTTATTGATGAAATTGCATATATTCACTTAATTTAAAATTTATTATATTATTATATTATTTGTTGTTGTATAATACTCAAAATGATATATGGATGTCTTTTTTTAAACAGTTGAATAATTTACCTTTAACTTATTAATATGAATAGATGAATATTAAATTATTATTTTTTTTTTATGAAGAGATTATTACCATTTTCTATAACATTTATTTTAGGGAAATATTTATACTTTCAAGTTAATTTGATGTAATTTATTGAATTGATAAATAAGGAGTTTATTGAGTAAATTAGAAAACAATCAACTTTTATAAAAGAATAGTTGTACATAATTTGGAAGGGATTAAAATGGCTAAGTAGTCACTCAACTTGGGATTGAGAGAATATAGGTACAAAAATAATATTAGCTTTCTAAATAATAATAGTTTTCTCTATGTTTATAGCTTATACATAATACAAAATAGATTGTTAAAATTTATGTACAATACATGCACACCCTATCCTTGAAAGGATGTCTTTCTTAAAAAAATCTTTTGTTTCAAAATGTTTACCGCTTTAAAAAAAAATAAAAAAAATATTTATTAATTTCTTCCAAATGTAATCTTGCATTTCATGTTGATTAACAAAGTGATTTGTTTTTTAAAAAAATATTGGGATGAGTATAAAAATAAACTCTGTAGTTTTAGCTATTTGCAAAATGGTACTTATAGTTTAAATGTAAAAAAAAAAAGATATGTGGTTTGACAATGTTAACAAAAGTTTTCTATCATCAAATACATTCCCTAAAAACTCACTTATCCTTCGAATTTTTATCTGAAATTTTGTATGTTGGTTAATTAAAATATAATGGACCATAATATTGAAACTTAGAATTTATCATGAAGTGCTTATATTTTTAATAATTAATAATGCAAAAAAATAAAAAAAATCATAAAAAATTGAAAATTGGTTAGAAAATTTTCAAATCTCTAAAACTTAATGGAAATTAATTTTTGGATGACATACTACTTTTATTACTATTGTAAAGCGACAGATCTCATTTTGTAAAATTTTAAACCATAAGTACCATTTTGCAAATAGTCAAAACCACAGGGTTTATTTTTGTACTTATCCCAAAAATATTTATATGGATATTTTAATAAAATAATATTATAGTTAAAATATTTGAAAATTTCGTTTCATCTATATAATTTTTTAAGGAGGGAGGGAGTAAATAAAAATATATATGGGATAAAGTAATCAATGAAATGGGTAAAGCATATGAAAGGATGAAGGTGCTAATAGAGGCTGATTGGTTGATTTATGTGGTGCTATTCTTGTGATGAAAGTATAAGTTTCCCTCTTTGCATTATCATATGGAATCTGTACTATCATTATCTCTAACTTTATTCGATACTTGTCACCAGCATTTATAAAAGTTGCCAATTTCTCCTACTTAGCAAAACTGTAATCTGCATTACTTTATTCTAATTATTTTTTTAGTTTATATAACATTCATGAATGCCACTCTTTCTCCCTCGATCGCCTTTACCATTTTGAACAGTTAGCCATTCACATCTCCGATTCTCTGCTTGCGCTTCTTATTCACTTGTCCAGGAAAACTCTAATTTCTGATATCTGAAGCAATCAAAGGTCAGATTCTTCCTTTTTTTTTTTTTTTTTTTTCTTTTCTTTTCTTTAAGTTTCAATCTTAGTTAAGGGGTAAAGATTTTCATATATAGCTAGAGATTTTTGAACAAGTTAAGGGGTAAGTAACTTGATTTGCTTACCGTATTAATTATCTCCTCAATGCAATTTCAAAATTAAAACCATGTGTTAGCGTTATTCTGTTTTGTGTATTGGAATGATGTACAGTTGCTCCATTTTTAGCCTTGTCAGCCGATAAAAATTCATTTATTAAGCATCAATTTTTCAAACCTACTCCCAAGACTTCAGTTCCTACATAAAACAATAACAGGCATGCTTGATTGGGAGGGCAAATAACCCAAAAAAAAACCGATAAAACCACACCGAACTCAGTCTGTATATTAGATGATTTCAGTTTTAGGGTTCGGTTTTTGGTTTTTACTAAAAAAATCTAAAAAAATAAAAAAACTAACCAAATAAAAAAAATCAAAGAGATTGAAATTTTTTAATTAGAAAATTGTTAGTATCTTATGGAATTAAAAAAACAATTTGGTTAATAAAATTAATGAGTAATCGGAGTTTAATTATTTCACAAAATAAGAAAATATCAACTCAATTCATGATTAATTTATTTTATTCCAACACAAAATATTTAATGTTAAATTAGTATATAGATAATTTAAAAAAAATAATGAATAGATAATTTATTTTTTATTTTATGTTCGATCATGTATAGTCATAGGAAAAAAATGAATAGTCATAGAAAAGTAGAAAATTGCAAACTTTGTTAAATAAATAAAATTATAATATAAATTTAAATAACCAAGTTAGTTAAAATATATACTATTATAATTTCAAGTATCTCAATTCGGTTTTTTCTTAGACCAAACCGAACCGAACCAAACCTAAATATTTTGGTTCGGTTTGAATTGAATTGAAATCTAGATTCAGTTTTTGGTCCTAAATATTTTTACTATTAGTTCTTGAACATTTAGAGGTTGATTATTTTGAACTCGTTTCTTATTATTTTTTTGGTACTCCATCAATTCTTCTTAGTAAGCTGCTATACATTCTCGATGAGCAGCGCAGACTCTATTGCCTTAAGAATAAGGAACTGCTCAGCAAGGAAAAGGAAAATTCAAGATTCTGAACCGTATTGTTATTTTGTTTTTGTAGCTCAAAAAACTAATTAAGAGGTAAGTTTTTCATCTCCGAACAGTAAGTTGTTCAATAATTAAGTTGCTTATTATATTGTGTCCTTAATGCAATTTCATGTTATGTCCTCTTAGCGTTATTTGTTAGCCACACCCCATAATCAAGCATCAATTTGGGAGCTACTCCAAAGGACCAAAAACATTTCAGTTTCTATTTTCTGTTTGACCAAAAACAAAAGCAGGTACAATTTCAAATATTCTCTTTTTTTATTTATTAATTTATGTACTGGAAAATTAATTTATGTACCCTATCAAGGGCCCCTGAAATATAAAAGCCTCCTCAAGAGACGTTCAACTTGTGTTCTGGACTCGAGCAAAAAAATGTAATTCTTGGAGAGAACATAACTAGTAGTGATTAAGTGCGACTGAGCTAGTCAAAACTCTTCTCTTGATTTGTGGTGTTATCAAATCATTGGCATCATTAAATTGCCAAAGGGGTTTAGGAGCCTCTTAAAGTAACTTTTTTTTTTTTTGCCATTAGAATAGGTGGACAAAATAGGAAAGGGTCCATTCTCAATTTTACTGTCAACCTTCTAAACATAGTGGTGGGTACCATGTTAGTAAAACTTCATCTTTCAATGAACTTTCATGAGTGACATACGGCTAACTTAGTTATATCAGGACCATTCGTGTGAGTATAGGCTAAGTAGTATATATAGATGTGGTATGACAAGAGAAGGTAGCTTTTTGGATATTTTCACATTTTCGGAATTTGGATCTCTTATCTCTTAGCTAGGAGTTGAGGGAGAAATCCATGGGCTCTGCTTCGGCATAGATTTATGTTTGGCTTTATTTTATTGTAAAAGATGTTTTATAAAACGAGGGAAAAATTGAACTTCTCCGATGACCTTAGGAAAAATTGACTGTTATCCTATAAAAGAACTAACTAATACATTTTCTTGTAATTCATAGACTAAATGGTTAACAATTCCCCTTTTATTCAGAATAACATATTATATTTGTCCCTAAACTTAGCTTGTAGGATTGATTTAACTCAAATTGAATGATATGATAATTTAGAGTACAACTTGGTATTATATTTTGGTCAAATTAATCGAAATGTGATACATGTTAACATGTGATTGGTGACTTTTTGATGGGTGATGATTTCTCATGACGACACATGATTTTTAAGAGAAATAATAAAAAATTATCAAGTTAAAACAATAACTAAATTTATTTTGGGACAAATTGATCCTGTGAGTCATTGAAGTACTAAATTGACTCCTTCCCTTGGGGCATGTATAATGGAAGATTCCAAGAAGAGTCCTCCAATATATTTTAGTGGGATCTACATTCTTAAAGACCCTAAAAAAGTTTTTACTTTTATTGGAAAGTCTCTTTTAAACGGGTCTTCAAAAGCCCCACTTCAAATTTTACCATTAAAATTAATTAATTATTTATGATTAGTTTTTATATTAGTAAAAAAAAAAAAAAAAGAAGGACAATACTAGCTTTTGATCGCCCTTTCCATAACTTTTTAATTTTTAGAGTCTTCAAGCTTGAAGACCCTATTGAAGACTCCTTGTTAAACATACCGTTGTATATATTCAACAATTTCAACAAATAAGTGTGCCCATGTAAAAATTTAAGACTAATTTAGTCGCAATAAGTGGATCAAAATTGCGTGTTTTAAACAATATTTGGAACATAATTATATCTATAACAGTTTCTAAATGGTAAATACTCTCTGTTCTTTTTTTTTTTAAAAAATTTAAAACATTTTATCTCAATTTTTTTCAACGTCAGAAAAACAGCAAATGGAAGTGGCAGCCCCATTAACCGATGCTGCAGCCTCAAAAGTTTCCAATGAAGTAGTGGATTCCGTCTGGCGTCAAATTGGTTACATATGGAACTACAAAACCAACATCCATGACCTTGAGCAGCAACTTCAGAAGCTGAAAGCCGAAAAACAGAGCATGCTACACCGTGTGGAAGGGGTCAAAAGGAACGGGGAAGAGATTGAAGACATTGTAAACATCTGGCTGAAGAGTGCGGACGAGGCAATTGAAGTGGCAGAAGAGATCCTTAAAGAAAATGACGCTGCCAATAAGAGCTGTTTCACGGGTTGCTGTCCTAATTTGAAGACCCGTCACCAGTATAGTAGAAAAGCGAAGAAGGAGACAACAGTCCTTGCTCAAATTCAACTAGAAAGGAACTGCATTAATGAAGTTTCCTATCGTTCCAATGTGCAGTACTTAGAGCCTTTGAAAGATTATGAGGCTTTGGAATCAAGAATGGAACTGTTGAAGGAAATTATAGGAGCATTGAAGAGTTCTGAAAACAGTTTGATTGGGGTATATGGTCTCGGAGGCGTGGGTAAAACTACCCTTGTGAAACAGCAGGTCATTGCACAAGTCAAAGAAGAAGGTATTTTCAAAGGGGTGGCTGTAGCAAATGTAACCCACATTTGGGACCTACGCAAAATTCAGCAAGAAATTGCAGAATGGGTAGGTCTCAAGTTTGACATTGACTCCACTGAATTAAGGGCAGCACGATTACGAGCACGATTGAAACAGGAGGAGAAAGTTCTTGTGATTCTAGATGATCTTTGGGAGATGATCCAATTGGAGAAGATAGGAATTCCTTATAAGGATGATCACAAAGGATGCAAAGTATTAATGACATCTAGAGATATGAATATATTATCCAAGATGGGTGTGCAAAGACATTTCCTGCTTCAAGTTTTACCAGAAGTTGAGGCATGGCAACTATTTGAGAAGAAGGCTGGTGATTTGGAAAACTCGGAATTACGATGTATTGCAGTTGAAGTGGCAAGGAGATGTGCAGGATTACCTGTTCTTCTTGTGGCAGTTGCAACCTCATTGAGAGACAAGGAGTTGTTTGAATGGAACGATGCCTTAGAACAACTGCAAAAATTCGACGAAAAGGGAATGGATGCGCAGGTTTACTCAGCCCTTGAGTTGAGCTTTAAGTTTTTGGGAGATGACGCCAAGTCATTATTAATCCTTTGTGCGCAAGAATATGGCAAAATATTCATCAGTGACTTGGTGAAATATGCGAAGGGGTTGGACTTATTTCATAAATGCATTACCATAAAAGCTGTAAGGAATAGACTACTTAAAGTGGTCAATGACTTGAAAAAGTCATGTTTCTTACTTGAAGGTGACAACAACGAATATGTCACAATGCACGATGTTGTTTACAGTTTTGCAGCTTTAACTGCATCCAAGCAGCATGTCTTCACTTTAGCTCATAAAAGTGAGCTGGATGAATGGCCGGAGAAGGATGCCTTTGAACAGTGCTGTGCAATTTCTTTGCCACGTTGCGTAATCCCTGAGCTTCCAGAAGTATTAGAATGCCCGAAACTCGAGTCATTTCTACTCTACAATGATGATCGCTTGCTCAAAATCCCAGAGAGTTTTTTTAGTAGAACGAAAAAATTGAAACTTGTGGATTTATCAGACGTGAACTTATTACCAAAATTACCATTATCACTTGGCTTTCTTGAGAACCTTCAAACATTGTGTTTGGATCGTTGTGTTTTGGAAGATATAAGTGCAATCGGTGAGTTAAATAAGTTGCAAGTTCTTAGTTTATATGGTTCCAACATAGTTCAGCTGCCGAAGGAAATAAAGAACTTGACTCGTTTGCAACTTCTGGATTTAAGCGAATGTCAAAGACTTGAAGTGATTCCACCAGGTATTTTGAATTGTTTGGTGAAATTAGAAGAGCTGTCTATGGTGGGTAGCATTGTTCAGTGGGAGCGTGAAGGTGATATCGGCAATGGAAAAAATGCCAGTCTTTCAGAATTGAAAAATTTGTCTAACCTAATCAATTTAGAAATTCATATTATGGATGCAAAGATCATTCCTGCAAATCTGTTCCATGACAAGTTAGAAAGATTCACCATATTCATCGGGGATGATTGGGATTGGTATCCTGAGAATGAAACTTCCAAATCATTGAAACTGAAGCTCAATGAAGGCGTTGAATTGGAGAGGGTAAAAGTCTTGTTGAGAAGATGTAAAGATCTGTATTTAGATGATCTCAAGAGTGTGAAGAATGTAGTCCCCAAGTTAGATGGACACGGATTTACTGACTTGAAGCATTTGGTAGTCCAAAACTGTGATGAGATGGAAGTTGTCGTAGAGGAGGAAAGGATGGGTGACATCATTATTTTCCCGAGTCTTGAGTCGTTATCTTTGTTGAATTTGAAAAAATTGAAGGAAATTTGGTATGGCCAATCTGCAAGCTCTTTTAACAATTTGAAGAAGTTGGTGGTGGGGAATTGTAATGTATTGGAGAATTTGTTTTCATTCTCTATGTTTAAATTTCTTATCCAACTACAAGAAATTAATGTGAGCCAATGCGAAATCTTGAAAGAGATAGTTGATTTGAGATATGAAGATGAAGATGCTGTCAAAGATGAAACAGTTAAGCTGACTCAATTACGCAGGTTGTCGCTAAAAGATCTACCCAAGTTTGCAGGCTTTTGCTCTCCAACTACAAACAAGACACTTGGAGATATTTCATTGGTGGATGAATTTGAACAACTTTTCAACAAAAAGGTTTGGTCCATATCTTACTTCCATTTTACGCCAATACTCATTACTACAAAAAATAAAACAAAGTTGAAAGAATTCACTAATTTTCCAGTTAAATTTTGTTGTGCTTGATTCATAAATTATATATTTGGATTGAGAAATGTAGTCCTATGGTCTCTTCTCTTGTTCATCTCTATGATCTTTCTTTTAATTTCATCGATCAACATTGCATATGAGGACATCATATTTTGTTTCACTATTTTTTTTTTTCCTTCTCATTGGAGAATAACTCTGTTGTCAGATTCAATTCCCCGATTTGGTAGAGCTGGAACTTTCATCAATTAAAGTGGAGAAGCTATGGCACCACCACAGCATGGAATTCTGTCCGTCTGAAAAATTGTCAATCTTGATTCTTCATGGCTGCGAAAGTTTAGCATCTGTCTTCAGATCTTCGATGATTAGGAGTCTTGCTCAGCTACAGAAAATTGAGATATGTGACTGCATATCCATTGAAGAAGTGATAAGCACAGATGGAGAAACAGAAGAAGAAATGATATTCCCCAAGTTGAATAATTTAAAGTTGAAAGGTCTTCCAAAAGTTGTAAAATTTTGTACGAGTAATTCATTTCTTCAATGTCCCTCCTTGAAAGTGCTACGCGTAGAAAATTGTCCTTGTCTGCAGAGATTTGTCTCGATAGGTTCAGGCAGTGGTAATGAAGCTGAAGATTATTCGACTCTTTTGGATAAAAAGGTAATTTGATTTCCTTTTCCTTTTTTTTTTTTTTTTTTTTTTTTACGTTGGGTCACATGTGTGTTTGGTATTTATAAAACTATAGTTGAAGTTTGAGCGATAAGTGTCAAATAATCTCTGAGTTTATTGGGTGTAATAGAAAACGGCCTAATTTTGCCTCCGTGTTGAAGGTTTGAACTCAGTTTTAGCTTTTCGTTAGTAAATATTTTGGCAACGAATCAAAATGTGTTTCGTCATGAACAACAAATTATACGAAGTGTATCGAAAAAGGGTGAGATTGAGCTACACATCTACCATACATTGTTTTTGTACAACAAGGTAAAACTAAATTTTCCTAATGACCTAAATTGATGTTATGGATTAGGACCCAGATTCATTATCTTATGGATTGATATTAATTTCATAGATGATGAAATTTGAGGAAAATGAATGAACCAGGTTGAGTTCCCTAACTTGGAGGAACTGAAAATTTCGGGAGTCCATGCATTGAAGGTGATATGGGGTCATGAATTTTATGAAGATTCCTTTCGCAAACTGAAATACTTGACTATAGAAGATGCACAAGCAGTCGTGAAAGTTTTCCCCCCCAATTTGGAATTGAGAAGATTTCAGAATCTCGAGTCATTAAACATACATGGTTGCAACGCTCTGACAGAGGTGTTTGACATCCGGGCTTTTATGGATGTGAAGAAAGAAAGAGGTGGTGTAGTAATTACTCAATTGAAAACATTATCGGTAGATTACGCGCCAAATTTGACGTACATATGGAACGAGGACCCCAAAGAAATTTTCGACTTTCAAAATCTAAGTTCAGTGGAGATTATTGCATGCCCTAGACTGAAAAGCGTGTTTCCAGCCTCCATAGCAAAATGTCTTGTGCGTCTAGAAAACATTATGATCACAGATTCCGGAATGCAGGAACTCATTGCAAAGGATGAGGGAAGAATAGAAGGTGCAGCTGTGTTTGAGTTTCCTAAGTTAAAGGTTTTAGGTCTTAGAAGATTATCAGAACTTGAGAGATTGTACTCTGGAGCACATACATCAGAATGGCCGGCATTAAAAGAATTATTGATCACCCAATGCAATAAATTTCAACAACCGAAGCTGTTCTATGAAAAGGTATGCAATGTGAATTCTATTTTTATAGATCTTAAATGTAGTGATTAATAATATAAAAAGATAGAGTTTAGAATTAGAAACTGCTGAACCTTTCGTCTTGGTGTACGTACTTAACTGAATTGCATGTTTCCATAAGTGCTCTTTGCTCATTTTTCTTTATTAGGTAGCTTCAACTATGGCGTAGGTGATTATCTACTTCAAATTAGTAATTTCTAAATAAACATTCCTGCTAATATCTTTTGTTTGTCAAAGTGCGCAACTAATGTTGCTGCTCATCGTTTTGCAAAGTTCTGTCTTTCTAGTCATATGCTCTGTCTTAATTAACGTTTGATGCATACATTAGGAATCCAACTCAAAACCTACCTAACTTAAGCAAGTAAAGGCCCTTTCTACTCTTAATTTGGTAACTGAAGCGGTGCTATGTGTATTAAATGTCATAACAGTAACTATAAGAGTTCAACTTTTGTTAGGCTCAATTTTTTCTTATATCTATTGAATATCCTGTTTTACCCTACCATGTGTAATTGTTTGGTCCAATCTTAAGTTCTTATTATGTGTTTGGTTTCAGATCCTCCCGAATTTGGAGCATTTATCATTAGGTGGCAGGGAAGCCAGAATGATACGTGAAGGCCAACTAACAGCGGATTTGTTTCACAAACTCAAGGATGTTGAGTTCAATTATTTCTATGAAAAATCTGCAGTTTTTCCATTTGATCTCCTTCACATATTCCGCAGTTTGGAAGTACTTATTGTGTCTCGCTGTAAATTCAAGGAGTTGTTCCCACCTGATGGACTTCTTGTTGATGAGAAGCATAGGATGATTCTTACAAAAATACAATCCTTGAGCTTGTACTGGCTCCCGGATCTAAAGGCCATATGGAACAAAGTCCTTCAGACTCTTCAATTTCTATTGGTTTTGGGATGTGATAGTTTAATCATTTTAGCACCCTCCTTTGCTTCTTTCCAAAGTTTAACAGATTTGGATATATACAAGTGCAAAGGATTGGTGTGTCTATTGACATCTTCAACAGCAAAAAGTTTGGCGATGCTCCGAAATTTAAGAGTTAACGAATGCAATAGTATGGAAGTTATAATATCAGATGAGGAAGATGAAGCGATGGATCATGAAATAACCTTCTTCAATTTAGAGTTTTTGAAACTTAATTGTTTGTCAAGCCTCTACTGCTTTTGCTCAGCAAATCGTAGGTTCAAATTCCCTTCTCTAGTTGAGGTAGTTGTGGAACAGTGCCCCAAGATGGAGTTCTTCTCTAAAGGAGTCTCAACCACACCAGTGCTAAAGAGTATATATCTGACAGACGAAGAGAAAGGAGATTGGCTCGGCAATCTCAACCTGACTCTGACTTTCTTGTACAAAAAGATGGTATGTGTTAGAGTGGATGCCAAATTTTCATGATTCTTAAAACATACTAGCATTAATTGTTTTTCTTTTAGCTTCTGTTATAACTAAATATTTTAATTTGAAGGTTGGATTCCGTGGGATGCAACATTTGAAACTTTCTGACTTTTCCAACTTGAAGGAGAAATGGCACGGTGAACTTCCAGTAGAGTTCTTCTGTGATTTAAGATCACTAGTTGTGGATGAGGGTACATTTTCATCATATGCAATATCATCTAATTTACTGGAGTGCTTGAACAAATTAGAGGAGCTGGAAGTAAGTAATTCTGAAGTATTCGAAGAAGTTTTTGATTTACAAGGATTGAGTGCTAAACATGGACATCATGAGCTGCTTTCCATGTTAGAAAGGTTCCACTTGATTAATCTGCCAAGGATGAGACATGTGTGGAATGACTATCCTCGAGGATTATTGCACTTTAAACACCTTAAATTGCTCAAGGTTCACAACTGTAGCAGTTTGAGCATGATATTTACTCCGTCCATGACTCGAGGACTTGTGCAACTGCAAGAAATGGAAGTGAAAAATTGTACTTTATTAGAAGAAATCATTACAAAAGGAGCAGAGGAAGCAGAAACAGATGACATCATTAGTTTCCCTCGGCTAAACTCACTTGTTCTCGTCTATTTACCCCAATTGACAAGTTTCCATCCAAGAAAAGATGCTCTGCAATTTATATCGTTGGAAAAAGTTACAGTAATGGACTGCCCAAGCATTGAGGTATTTGCTTCCGCAGTTGATGAAGAACAAGTGCCATACAAAATTGATGAAGGAAATCCGATCCTCTTTGGGAAGGTAAGTTTGTCTAAATTCTTTCTCATCTACATATAGAATAAGATATACTATTTGAATTTAACTAGTCCTAAATAATGATACATTTTACAAATATTCTGGCTTTATTTCTTGTTTTTTAATTTTTATATTTTTAGGTTAGATGCCCAAGCTTAAAGGAACTGAGAGTGGATTGGAACAACAGTATCAAGAATATATGGGATGGAGAATCAATAGAAAACGAGTTCTTTTTCCATCTAAAGGTTCTTGAGCTGAAACACTGTCCTACTGAGTATTCCATTCCATCCAATTTGATTGAGAGATCACCTAATCTGGAAGAGCTTCTATTAAGTGATTCTTCCTTTGAAGAAATATTCTTGCAAGAAAATTCTTCAAAGAAAGTAACACATTTGAGACGGTTGACTCTTTCTAAGCTTCCCATGCTGAGACATCTCATCAAGGTTAAGATTGAGCTTGGTTCGTTCAACGAGAACCTGGAAGATCTTCAAGTATTGGAGTGCTCCAAATTAACCATTTTGGTGCCATCATCTATTCCTTTTCAGAATCTGAAAACTTTGAAAGTTTCAAAATGCCGTGGATTATTAAATTTGATAACTTCCTCAACAGCCAGAAGTTTGTCGCAACTAACAAGATTGGAAATAACAGAATGTGAAATGGTGGAGGAAATAACTGCAAGTGAAGGAGGTGAAGTTGAAGCTGAGCTTGGATTCAGTCAGCTGAAACATCTAGAACTTCATTGTTTGCCAAAACTGACAAGCTTCTGCTCAGGAAATGATGCTTTCAACTTCCCAATTTTGGAACAAGTAATTGTGAAAGAATGCCCCAAGATGGAGTTTTTTGTTGGAGGAGAATTGTCTACTCCAAATTTAAAGTGTGTTCAAATAGGAGATGAAAATGAATGCTGTTGGGATGGCAGCCTCAATGCTACCATACAAAGATTGTTCATTGAAACAGTAAGTTAAAATTTACTTGCATTATTGCTTACTCTATTTAATCATTTTTTTTTCTGTTCTTGAATGCATTTATTAATTAGCTAGTAATTTGAAAAAGCTTGCAGGATTTGATATGTCTCTTTAAGATTAACTATATGATGTTGATCAATCCATGCATCAAAGAGTTCATTTGTAATAAAAGTTATTCTAATAAATCTTTTGCAGAATGCTGAAAAGGTTGAAGATTGAAGAACGTTGAACTCGTGTATCATGTTGGCAAAGCTCAAATCAATCGAATGTTTTGGTATCTGTCATTATTCCTTCAAGTCATTCGTTCGGGTTTATTTATAGTTGTTGGTGTTAAACATCTTTTTTAATTGGATGTTTTTGTTGGGAAGAACTAATTGTTTCCTATATTTTATTGTTTGAAATTCGTATTCATACAATAATTGATTCACATTCTAATGGGATTTTCAGTTAAACATAGAGGGGCGGCTACTTACAAGGTTTCCTAGAGCTTGTGATAACCAAGCAAGGCAATCCGTTACTTTTTAATTCTCCATTGTTTTATGACTCTGTAATTTGTGTTAGGCTTTGTTTTCCTTCCTATGTGGAGGAAGAAACCACATTTGCATCCTTCAAGCCCTTGATCTTCTTATGTTGAGGAAGAAACCTCCTCTGAATCCTTCAAGCCCTGGAAACTCTTTGTGAGCTACACCATATGAGTCTAAAAAAATGATGTCTTATTAGGTGGGATATATGACTTTAAGACTTTGGTCATATATGAGGTGAGAATATAAGGTGAGAAGGAGCTCTTTGTGAGGTGAGGAGGAACCTCTTTGTGAGATGAGGAGCTTATCAAAGGAGCATATGAGGCAGATGTGAGTAGGAATGATGCAGAGCTTGTAGCGGATGAGTTCCTGGACCAAGAATCAAAAAAGAAAAGAAATCGTAGGCCCAATAGAGGAAATAAGTAATTTTAATTTCGGTAAATCTTCAATCGGACGTAATTTTTTGCATAGGAGTCCGATTGTTTATTATAATATGTTTTCGGAATGTGTTTTTTGAGCTCTACAAAGGCTGTTATGGAAAATACTGTTTTGGCCCAAAAAAACGCTGTTTAGGCCCTCATCTAGCAGTTTTAAAATTTTTGGGTATTTTTGTAATTTTCTTTTTTTGTGTTTTCCTTGCTAGGATTAGAATTCTTTGTTAGGGTTGGACTTTAGCCTATATAAGGCTTTCTTTTTCCTATTGTAAGGCAGTTTTCGAATTAATCAATCATACAAAAGACTTTTCGTCTTGAATTTCCATTATTTTCGGTTTCGGGATTAAACGTTGATTGATTCCTTTTTTTTCACGCGAACTTGCTGCGTCAAGGAAGAAAGGATATAACAACATTTAAGAGGTTTTTGAATACAAGGGAGTACAGAGAAAATCCTTTGAGGTTATGAACCTTGTTCTTCAACTTTGTTCTTCATCTTGTTTCAGCGCTTTGGTTTTTTTGCTTATGGTTTCGTTTCTAGCCGTTGGATTTAGCTGAAACTTTAACAAAAGATTGAGCACACATTTTTCTGTATTATGGACGGTGGAATTAGTTACTGAAGGTGAGAAAGATCCTCGTTTGTCCGTCTCTATTTGGCTGTTTGCAGTGTCTCTTGTACTGGTTTTCAGCATTGAGCTGCTTCAACCCTTTCAGTCCTTTGAATAGGCTGTTCCTCTCAGATTGGGCTGAAATTTGGTGAGCTTGTTCTAGACTCGTTTATCTTCATTTTGTACGGTAGAGATCTTGTTTGGAGGTCTAAAAATTTTTTGCTCTTACTGTGTAACATTGGTGTATCTATTTGTTGTTGTTATTGTGTGTTGGTGCCGTGAAACTTGTTGTTGTTCACTAGCTCGGTTTTGAATCAGCTGTAAAACTCTCATATTATAGTGGATACTTTATCTTGGGCCAGGAGGACCTCATGGTTTTTATCTTTCATGTTGGAGGAGTTTTTAACGTAAAAATCTCGGTGTTCCTTTCTGTGTGATTGTGGATGTTCTGCTGATCACGCTCCTCACAGATTCATTTAAGCGGGGGAAAGTTTATTTCATATTCCTTTACCATCAATTTGAAGCATATATACCTATTGATTTGGGATCATTTCCAGGGCGATGCATCATATTGGTTAGGGGTTCATGAGGATTTGTTGGTTGGGTTTGTCGCTTGTTGGACTTGGTGATAGGCTAGTTTTGTTCGGTTTCTAGCTTGTCATCGTTTCTCTTAAACTTCATGCCATTTTTCCTCTTTCTTCTTTTTTTTTTTTCTTTCCAAGATGACAAGCTACTTGGATTTCAGACTTGTCTTTAACTGCCTCTGTTTGCATATGTACTGTTTTTTCTACTGTGTGCAATCTGTCAATTGGTAGTAACTACTGTAAATTATTGGGTTATTTATTCTAAGAATGGGCTATAATATTAATTCATTATTGTTTGGTGTATAACATAGGTTTTGAAGGCTCTCTAACTTGAACTTTATGATGTTAATCAATCAATTCACAAAGTAGACTAGAGTTAATTTATTTCTAATAACGTTATTACTCTGATAATGTTTTGCAGAATGCCAAGAAGGTAGAGGATTGAAGAACAATGGACAAACTCAAATGAATATAGTGGTATTTATGTGGTATTCTTTCAATTGAAGATAATGGGGTTATTTTATGTTTGCTGAATTGGTGGGAGGAACTAATTGTTTCTTACATTTGATTGTTTTACATTTGTATCCATCAAGTAATGGGTGCACATTTTCATGAGATTCGAATTTTATTTTATTTTCAACTAATTTAAACAAATAATTTATATTATTGTGATTCTTTAGTGTCACAAGTTCATCCATTTGTGCTTTTGAACTCCCCATCTTCAAGCTTGTCATTGTAATGCGTAATTTCCTCTTAACAAGAACGAAAGAAAATTAAGCCTTTGATTTAATTTATTTATAGATTATATTAATGATCTTGATTAGAAAATTGAGTTGCACTACTATATGTATACAGATATTCAATGTAAAAAATAATTATTTAATTTTTTTTTTTTTATGTGGATGGGCTTCAGTAGTGCTTGGGAATTAATTTAAAGGCCCAAGTTTGTTCTTATCTGAGTCCATACTATTAAATGAGTTGGACTAAGTTTAGGTTAATAATGACAAGTTTAGATTAGGTCCTTTTGTTCCTAATGTATTTATACATTTCTTATACACTGTTATACATGGTTATACACTTCTTATACAATGTTATATGTTTATACACTTATTATACATTGTTATGCACTGCTTATATATTATTATACGCTGTTTATACACTTCTTATACACCATTTATACACTTCTTATATATTGTTATACACTGTTTTACACTTCTTATACACTGCTTATACATTGTTATATACTGTTATGCAGTTCTTATACATTGATTATACCTTAATTATACCTTAAGATACAATATTATAGTGATTATACCTTAGTTATTCCTTATTTATACGCTAAAATACATTATTATATTGATTATACCTTACTTATATCTTAATTATACCTTAAGATACACTATTACAGTGATTATACTTTTGTTGTACCTTTGTTATTCCTTATTTATATTCTAAGATACATTATTATATTGATTATACCTTACTTATACCTTAATTATACCTTAAGATACACTATTACAGTGATTATACCTTAATTATACCTTAAGACATACTATTACATTGATTATACCTTAATTACACACTAATTATACATTAGTTATACCTTAAGATACACTATTACATTTTAGTTATACCTTAATTATACTTTAAGATACACTATTACAATATTCATACCTTAGTTATATACCTTAATTATACCTTAGTTATACCTTAAAATACACTATTATATTGATTATACATTAGTTATACCTTAATTATAACTTAGTTATATTTTAAGATATAAATGTATAATTAATTATACCTTAGTGAAAAAAATATATCGGAAAAAGTATATACATATGCAGTTTGTTTCGAAGAAAAAAAAAAACAAAAAAAATCTTTCCAATGTCACATGACAAAAAAATAAACAGATTGAAAGATAAATCCAAAATTAGATTAAAAATTAAAAAAATAAAAAGGAAAAACGTGGACAATGTAGAGAAGGTATTTTGAAGATTATAATTTTTTGCTTTTGTTAGTTTTTGGACAAAAATCACGTAAAACATGGATAAATTTTTTAGATATTTTTAAAATTTTAGAAAATTTTTTATGTATTTATATAAACTTTTACTTTACGTGTAAAAAAAATTATACTGTACCACAAGGGAAGTGTTCATGTAAAGACCCAATAATTTTTCCAATTCACAACTTGGGCTTTGTGAGCAACATTCATTATTTTGGCAATAGAATGATTTATGTCGCTCTCAGACATCTACCCCACCAACCGAATTGACCGATCATGGATTCTTCTCCATTAATGCCCTTTCCTTTCATTAATTATCTCTTTGCAGCAGATTATCGGATATGGATACCGATTGCGTCGAAGAAAAAGAACGCCAAGTGCTTCTACTTCCAAGGTCTGCGCCTGGTCCGCCACTGGACTCCACTGTTAAAGGCATTCCACATCAACTGCCGCCGCTCGGCGACTCTTCGGCCACTCCTACTGTGGTTCTCAGCACCTTTGTCGCCATATGTGGTTCCTTCGCTACTGGCTGTGCTGTAATTACTTCTTAATATAAACTGCCCATTTCTTATTTGAATAAATGCTCAGTTGACATTTTAGTAGTTGGAACTTGAAATTGGTAATCCATCAGGTGAAATTTGAGATTCAACAAACTTTTCGAATTTTGATTTTCCTGAGCAGACGGGTTATTCAGCTCCTGCTCGGTCTGGAATTATGGAAGACCTGAGCATGTCTGTGGCAGCTGTAAGCATTACTTTTACCTATTCTTTTTGTCAATTAAAAAGCAAGAATATACTGAATTGGGCTTGCCATGTAATGTTAATTCTACAAATAATGGCGATTACATAAAGCACAAGTTAAAAAGGTTTGACATTTATGCTTTGGTCGTGAATTTCTTTACCTGTAAATATCATTCTGCAGTATTCTGTATTTGGTTCTGTGATAACAATCGGGGGAGTGATAGGTGCTTTGTTAAATGAACTACAGCGGATCTGCTTGGTCGAAGATATGTAAGTTCTTTTTTCACCCTTTAAAGCAAGACTTTCAACTATCTTCCAAATTTTCTTAGTATTAGTAAATTTGTTGACCTTCCTATGCAGACAATGTTGGTGTCTCAATTTTTCTTCACTATTGGTTGGCTTGCCATTGCACTCACACAGGTCTTCCTTTCCTCTCTTTCTTTGCGAATTCATTCAATTTTACTCCACTCGTCCTCTGGAAAGATGCCATGAGATTTGATTGCATGCTTTCCTTAAGAAGCTTGGCGGAAAGTCAAGAACCCTTCTGAACACTTGTTTTTGAACATAATTAATTCTCAATGCTTGTTTAAAGGTTGCTTGGTTACTGGATCTTGGAAGGCTATTAACTGGTATTGCGGTTGGGATTAACATTTTTGTGGTAATTTTGCTATCTTTGCATTTACATCAAATACGATATCCTTATTGCTTTCACCCCACCAAACATACACATGTATCGATGTTTTATATCTGTTAACAGGTACCAGTATACATTGCAGAAATAACACCTAAGGACATCCGTGGGGCGTTTACTTCTGCTAATCAGGTTACAGGCTATTAGCATACCACCTCTAATTTTGCTGAACTATTGGTATTCTCAGTAACTCATTCTTTTCAATGTTTTGAATGTATGTCTGTTAAGTGAACACAGTTCATGACAAATTGTGGACTTTCACTCATGTATTTCATTGGAACCATCATTCCTTGGCGCATCTTAGCTCTAATTGGTAAAGACTTCTTGCCTCTCATATTTTTATATTCAAAATTATGTAATGTACTTACTTTTATTTGTTTGAATTTAAGGCATTGTTCCATGTGCATTGCAAGCTATGGGCATTTTCTTCATTCCAGAGTCTTCAAGATGGTTGGTGAGTATTTTCGTCTTCATTTCTTTATATTAGTGTCATAATGTTCCAGAGTCTTTGAGTTCCACAGCATTGTTATAGAAAAACATTAATCATATTTTTTCACAAGTGAGTCAAATTTCTCAGGCAAAAGCTGGTAGAGATAGAGAATTAGAATTGTCCCTGCAGCGTCTCAGGGGAAATCATTCTGATGTTTGTCAAGAAGCTGCTGACATTAGAGTAACTTTCCAACTTCAGATATAACTTTTCCATTTTCTCCTTCAAAATTTTGATATATGATTGGTGTAAATTCTAAAATCAGAAAATCAGATAGACTTCCACTTCTGGTGCAGGACTACACTGAGACCTTAATAGGATGTTCACAAACTAGAGTTCTGGACTTATTGCAGTGGAAATATGCCCATATTCTTACTGTGAGCATTAAATGAAAATTTGCTCATATCCTTATAATGGACATATCATGTGTAAGAAATATCTTCAGGAATATTCTAATATATATCTTACGCGCTTGAATTGGTTCAGGTTGGTATTGGGATACTGCTATTTCAACAATTTGGAGGGCTGACTGCAATTGCATATTATGCCAGCTCCATATTTGAAAAATCTGGTAATTATTGTTTGTGTATGGCTATGGTATTACATTATGGTACTTGGATCATAGATGAACAAAAGACATGGTAATTTAAGGCTCTAGCTGATGACAGGTTTTTCGAGTAATATTGGGCTAATATCAATGGCTATTATCAAGGTAGACACGATTATAATTAGCCAACTGAAGGTTATGTCCTTTGCTTTTTCTCATTGGACTTGGATATATTTTGTAGATTCCAGCTACTGCTGCATCTGTGCTCTTAACAGATAAATCTGGAAGGCGGCCACTTCTCATGGTTAGAATGCTTTAAAATTTATTCTAAATTTGAGATGGAGTTGATAGAGCAAGGTAATAAAGCCTCTTAATGTAATGTTGGCCTGTGCTTAAGTTGCTTTATCGTAGGACTGGCATTCTGCTTGCAGGTTTGTCAGCAATAAATTACATACAGTACTTGAATCAATTCATGCTTATAGATTGTCCATCTCTGAAAGTAGAGCTTTATTATTTTCCACATTCAGCAACTTCACAAGGCGAACGAGATCACACCCATTCTGGTGTACATTGGAATTTTGGTAATTCAGATGCGACTATCTCAAATTTCCCACGTTCTTCGGAAGCTCTTTTGTTGTAAACAATATTATCTATTCCTGCAACTCTATTAATCGGCTTAAGTTTTTAGGTTAAATGATTCTTCAACATAGCATCAGACTATCAGCATCACTATATATACAGCTAAATTAATTGAATATGTTCCCTTATGCATTATTTATTATGCTGATCAACAGGGTTATAGCGTAGCCGTATCAATAGGAATGGCAGGAGTACCGTGGGTTATAATTTCCGAGGTATGCAACTTTGTCTATATCAGGGCTTGGACATTGCACATATAATTTGGTGTGAAACAGGAAAGATTAACAATTTCCATCACAGATATTTCCTATAAACATCAAAGGAAGTGCGGAAAGTTTAGCAACTCTAATAAAATGGATGTGCTCCTGGATTGTTACATATACTTTTAACTTTATGATGGAATGGAGCGATGCAGGTACCTGAAATCCTTCTCCTTCTTCTTCTCCTACTACTTGCTCTTCTCCGTTCTCTGCCTTTGATGCTAAACAGATGTTGTCATGAAAATGTTTCAGGGACGTTTTTCATGCTTTCGGGACTATGCGGATCAGCTGTTCTGTTCATTGCTAAAGTGGTGCCAGAGACAAAGGGAAGAATGTTAGAAGAGCTACAAGCATCGATTACTCTTTCTGAAATAACTAGTATCAGAAGTACTTAAGGGACAATCTGAAACTAATGGTTCTCATGATATGGGAAGATTCTTTAACCATTATGAATAAGAAAATGGAATGCTTTGTAGTCTGATGTTGGCTGATGGCACATTAATATTTATCCAAATATCTAATTATGTCCTATATGCTTTCCTAAATACAATTTTTTTTTTTTTTTTTTTTTTTTTTCCTATCATTCAAAACAAACGCAACCTGAGATAGAGAGGGGAAAAATAACATTGACTCCGTAAACAGTCACGAAATCGAACGTGTTAGTACTTTATGAAATATGATTTGGATCAAATTAGAGTTAATGGCATGTATAATTTGCCACTCGTGGCCTAAGCCCTAAGATATCAAAAATAGAATATGAGAAACAAAAATGGAAAACATGATAGATTAGGAGGGCTAATTAAAAGGTATGCTATTCTTGTTTACATTTTAAGTCAATTAAAATTACTTATTGAGACAGAACCCAAATGTATTTTTAGCCTAATGTATTAAAAGTCACTGAAAGTTATTAAAGTCTATAAAAGTCATTCACTCAAAAAAAGTCTATAAAAGTCTTAATCGAATACCACCCACTTAGTGTTTAAGAATTAGTATATATAGTAATTGATAATTAGGAAAAAAAAAAAAAAACCCACAACACTACTTTTTTTTTTATCTGTTTAGTAACAATATTATACTCAATCTCTTTAATAATTTTTTTTTTCAAATTTATCTTAAACCATAGAACAGGAAGACAAATGAATTGTAAAAACAAAAATCAAAGAATGTTAAACATTAACTGTTAACCAAAGAAAGTTGTTTTATTTTCACATATATACTTTAATTTTTAAGATATGGTGAATATTTGACCACTATTTCATGTAAAAGTAAATTAAATAGTTAATAAAGTACAAAAATAGAAAAGAAATTAAAAATAAAATTTAGATATTAAAAAAAACTTTTATTTGGAAAATAAAAACAAAATGCGTGTACTGCACATGGCCGAAATGCATTAATTATCTTTAAGAAAATCTCAAATTTTAATTTTTCTACAATATGATTGCTATTGATTATTGATAAACTAGGTGATATAGATAGAATCAGACATAGGGTGGTTTTTTTTAATGAAGATCCAACTCATCTGGTCCCTACTTCTGATCGATGAAGTCTAACTCACGACTAAAATAATGAACTTAGCCCATTTAGTCCACTTGTATGATATAGTATTATCTATGTAACTAATTTATTAGTTGTTTACTTTTTATCTAATAAATTAGTTAGTTTCTCTATTTTTAGAACTATTCAACAAAACAAAAAATAAAGATTTTTACAATGTATTTTGCGATTAGTGTATTAGTTAACAAATTAGGAAGTAATAATTTATTTACCTTGTTATTTATAAAATGATCCTTATTTGGGAGGAAATTTATAAAGACAAGGTTTTACAAAGATCTCCATGCATTCAATATTTTTCCGACTTTAATATTCCAAATTGAAGTATCTTGAAAGACATAAGCAGTTTCTTTAACAGTCATTCCATTTCATTTTTTTGATATCTTTTCCTATGCTCCATCTAAGTAGGTTCTTATTTGGAAGGAATTTTGTTTTAGAGGCAAGATTTTACGATGGTTTCTAACCCTCAATTTTCTTCAAATTTTTAATACTCCAAATTTGGGTGTTTCGAAGGATATAAGTTATTCCATTCCTTTAATGCTTTCTTCTATACTCCATCCAAATAGACCCTTAATAGATAAGTATGAAATTGAAATCGGCTAATAATATCATTTATTAGAATATGTATAATCAATAATTTCCTTCCACGAGTTCTGCCTGCGTAAAATTATTTCAATTTACCTGAGGAAGGATCACTGCTCTATAGAAACTGTCATCAAATAACATGTCTTCCGCGCTTGGCTGGAAATTAATACCATCTCAGTGTAAACACGATATTGACTTGTATAATCAGTTAAAATTAGGGCATTTTACATAAATACATAACTTTTGGCACCATATAACATTTTTACCTTAAAAGAAAAAGTTTGCTTAAATACCTTAAAAACTTTTCAAAATTTCAAAAATACCTAAAGCAAAAATTATCCTATTTACGTGATTCTTTCACAAAATAAACAACAAAACACAAATCAAAATCTCCAAAATACCTTCTCTACTTTGTCCACGTTTCTCTCTCCTCTTTTTATAATTTTTAATTTAATTTCGCATTTATCTCTCAATCCGTTTATTTTTTTGTCATGCGACTTTAGAAAGTTTTTTTTATTTTTTTTTTATCTTCGAAACAAAGTCCATATGTATATACTTTTTTCGACATATTTTTTTCACTAAAGTATAACTAATTATGCCTTTGTATATTAAGGTATAACTAAAGTATAATTAAGGTATAACTAAAGTATAATCACTGTAATAGTGTATCTTAATGTATAACTAAGGTATAATTAAGGTATAAATAAGGTATAATCAATGTAATAGTGTATTTTAAGGTATAACTAAGGTATAACTGAGGTATAATCACTGTAATAGTGTATCTTAAGGTATAATTAAGGTATAACTAAGGTATAACTAATGTATAATTACTGTAATAGTATATCTTAAGGTATAATTACGGTATAACTAAGGTATAATTACTGTAATAGTGTATCTTAAGATATAATTAAGGTATAAAAAAGGTATAATCACTATAATAGCATATCTTAAGGTATAATTAATGTATAAGTAACGTATAATCAATATAATAATGTATCTTAGGATATAAATAAGGTATAAATAAGGAATAACTAAGGTATAATCACTAGAATAGTGTATCTTAAGGTATAATTAAGGTATAACTAAGGTATAAACAGTGTATAAACAGTGTATAAACAATGTATAAAGTGTATAAACGGTGTATAAATAATGTATAATAATATATAAGAAGTGTATAACAATGTATAACAGTGTATAAATAACGTATAAACAATGTATAAACAGTGTATAATGTATAAATAATGTATAAATAATATATAAACAATGTATAACAGTGTATAAATAATGTATAAACAATGTATAAACAGTGTATAAATAATGTATAAACAATGTATAAACAGTGTATAAACAGTGTATAACAAATGTATAATAAGTGTATAAACATATAACATTGTATAAGAAGTGTATAATGTATAAAGAATGTATAAGTAGTGTATAAACAATGTATAAGCAGTGTATAATAAATGTATAAATAGTGTATAACAGTGTATAAATAATGTATAAATAATGTATAAACAGTGTATAATGTATAAATAATATATAAACAATGTATAAACAGTGTATAAATAATGTATAAACAGTGTATAAACAGTGTATAAATAATGTATAAACAATGTATAAACAGTGTATAAAAAGTGTATAATGTATAACAATGTAGAAGTAGTGTATAAGCAATGTATAACAGTGTATAAGAAGTGTATAAACAGTGTATAACAATGTATAACAGTGTATAAATAACGTATAAACAATGTATAAACAGTGTATAATGTATAAAAAAATGTATAAATAATATATAAACAATGTATAACAGTGTATAAATAATGTATAAACAATGTATAAACAGTGTATAAATAATGTATAAACAATGTATAAACAGTGTATAAATAATGTATAAACAATGTATAAACAGTGTATAACAAATGTATAATAAGTGTATAAACATATAACATTGTATAAGAAGTGTATAATATATGTATAAGTAGCGTATAAACAGTGTATAAGCAATGTATAACAGTGTATAAGAAGTGTATAAACAGTGTATAACAATGTATAACAGTGTATAAATAATGTATAAACAATGTATAAACAGTGTATAATGTATAAACAATGTATAAATAATGTATAAATAATATATAAACAATGTATAACAGTGTATAAACAATGTATAAACAGTATATAAAGAGTGTATAACAATGTATAATAAGTGTATAAACATATAACATTATATAAGAAGTGTATAATGTATAACAATGTATAAGTAGTGTATAAACAATGTATAAACAATGTACAACAATGTATAACAGTGTATAAATAATGTATAAACAGTTTATAATGTATAAACAATGTATAAATAGTGTATAAACAATGTATAAATAATATATAAACAGTGTATAAAGAGTGTATAACAATGTATAAATAGTGTATAAACAATGTATAAACAATGTATAACAGTGTATAAATAATGTATAAATAATGTATAAACAATATATAAAAAGTGTATAACAATGTATAATAAGTGTATAAACATATAACATTGCATAAGAAGTGTATAATGTATAACAATGTATAAGGCACTACACAGCCGCAACATCCTCGAAACAGACAATAGTTCCCCCAATATAAAAAAAAAAAAAAAAAACCCAACTTAGGTACAATGTGTTTGAAGTACTCCATGCAAGCCTTAATCATTGAAAGTCATATCCAACGTATACAAAATTCCAACAATATGATGGTCATAAGTCCGATCTTAGCGGATATCTCACTTTGTGTCGCATTTCCCCATTATTATCCAACAATACAGAATTGATTGTCTTGAAGAGGAATATTACAGCTGGAATATTACGGCTGGAACCAATTGTCTTGAAGAGGACCTAGTGATGCGGTGTGAGCACTGTCAACAGTAAGATGAAATGAGATATTACAAACCAATTGGGACTACAATGATATGAAGGCACCAATATTAGAGCAAACACTTTCACTCGGTTTTAAGCTTTATAGAATTCAATCATGGGAACAATGAGGACCTCCAAAGGATCATACATGAAAACTTTCATCATAATCATTTAGAACAAGTAAAAGAATTCATCTTTTAAATTTTCAGTATTGGAAAAGAAAACAAACAAAATACAACTACATACACATTATGAATGAAGTGCTAAAAGTTTTAACAAGAATGGCGAAAGTGGTATGCAGCTGCTAAAAGAATATTGTACTTGTTATAACGGTCTGTACTACAACCAATTTTCAGATTTCCAATTCTTTTTCTTGCCTAATCTGTGTTTAAAAAAAAATGTCCCCAAGTTTTTCTGAAACAAACTCACTATTCAATTTTGTAGTTGAAGAAGGCAATGGAGTCAACAATTAAAAACATGTTATTTTGCTTCTTTTCTTTCTGATGTTATTTTTCAGTCTGCAGATGAAAGAGCCGTATGATTTTCATGAAATTTCTCTTATCACACATCTAACCAAGGAATCATGTTAATAAGTAACATGAGAAAGAGACAAGTATAAAATATATTAGGAAACCTTAAATTTGATAACTCCTTATCCAATCATGCACCAATTAATCTCTTTTTGACCATGACCAATATCACTACTTAGAAGGACTGTACATGTATTATCACAATTTAAGTAATATGTTCAGACACATTACTATCTGTTAAAAATGGTAGTTGAACCCAATTAACGTGGAAACTTCTGGTTTGCATAGGCATTAAACATATCTCTTAAAGGATGCAACTACTTGTATCAAATGAGAAGTACTTCTACAAGTAGACCAACTACAATAACACTAGTATTTCAGTTCGCATTTGAGCGGATATCTACTGTTTCTACCTTTGAAATCAATGTTGCAATGCACTTACAGTAACCATAGCTCAACGCTTGTAATAAATTTGGCTTACATTGACCAGTAAAACTAAAATTATCCTATGATTATATCTCAAAGTCAATGTTAATCATCAGAATAACCTTTAAGTCTCAAAATATAAAGCTGTTTCCGTTCAGTAGCTTTTATTTGACTATTGGAATGACAAAAAAAAAAAAAAAAACCAGAAAGTAAATTTTACACAAGCACTCACATAAAAGTATAAGCATTTATCTGTACAATACAGGTATGCATAACCACATTTTTAACAAATTGAAGTTCATAATTAAGGATTCAATGCAAGAATATCAGTTCTGCGACCGAATAAATAACAATATTATGTTTTGTATTTCTACTTCAATGAGCAAACCTGAAATATTCTGCAAACTAAAGATCTTAAACATCTTTTCCGAACACAATTGACATAGTGATAAAATTCCAGCCGGTCCTGTTATAGAAATCGAAATCACAAACTAAAAACAATCATTTATAATGGCAAAATTTAATTCATATATTGATTGAACTCTACAGTCCACTCTGAGGCCCTAGTAAGTTAATACAGCATGGGATTTTCACCTTCCTTAATTTTCATAAAACGAAAATTGAGAGAATTCACGGATTGTTAAAATTAACTTTGTAGAAAGCACAGAGTAATGAAACGTTTCAAAGGATATGGTCCATGATCCATAAACACAATAAAAAACACTACAATACTTTGGAAATAAAGTTGCGTAAAAGAGGTTCTAACAAAAATTACCTCATGGATTGACATTTTTATAACTAGTTTCTCAAGCTCGGGTGAACTGCAAAGTGCAAATGCAATTACAGCAGGATGCTCTTCAAAATTAGCACCATCGAGGATCAAGTATTTGTTGTTTAACACGGAGCCTCCTCCAAAGCTGATAATATCTTCAAATCCTAGAGTTCTCTATGCAGATCGGGATTATAAAGAGGAAGTAATTCAATCAATCCGCATCAAACAAATGGAGGTAAAAAATGCAAACAAGGAACTACATAATTGCTGAATTCTACTCCAACTTCACCGCCAACAAATACCAGCTTAGTTGATTAGCACACTAATTAAACACAACAATGCGTACAACAACGCGCACAACAATATTCATCAGAAATGAAATAGCCAAAATAGGGAGCTTAACCTGCTAATTCTCAGTGTGCCTTTCTTCTTTGGGGCTGTTTATCAGTTGCTAACCTGTACATCCAGTAGACCTAGCACAAATACAAAGAGATAATCCAAGATCGGCCATTAATTTGGAAGCCAAATCGAGTAAATATAAAAACCGTAAAGCAAAATTGGTTTTAGAAGAGTACCACAGCAAGGACGTGAGCTGTTATTGTTTCAATTCCCCAAAATATCATCCACAACCTGAAACAATAACCCAACTCCCCTTGTATATTTCCTCAATTTCTCCACTTGTTCATCTGTTCCTCCCCCCAAAATTGCCCCTAAAACCACTGCCCCTTCAAGCAGCAGACATCGCCATTGAATTGTTCCCGCAGACGAGTTCACACGCTGCAAGAAAAGGTAGATGGGTAAAGGGAGGTAGGAGAGAACGTAAAAAAAAAAAGAAGAAACTTCAAAACGTATTTAATAAAAAGATTTTCAAAAATTGTATTTATGTAAATAGATTACTGTAGGGTATAAAACAAAAACCTTGTCCCACGTAAATATGACAATTTCCCTTAAAATTATGTGTCATCTAGAGCCCGTGGATCATGCAGCTGATAATTGATGCAATTAGCCCAAAGTCAAGTCTTGTTTATTTGTTTATTTGTTTATTTGTACACATATACATCCATTCTTGTTGGGTAAGTATAGAGTAAGCTTGACACATCATGTCATCTGTGTACTGAGCTATTAGCATTATAACAAATCACACTTTAACTAATAAAAAAATGACACAATGTATTTAATTAATTACTTATTTAATACTCTCGTTTTTTATTATATAATGTTTTAAATTTTTCACTTTGTTCTTTTTTATTTTACATTTTACACTATCAATGTATTTTTTACCATGTTTTCTCATATTTGTCCGTATTTAAAATATGAGAGAGGTTCATTATTTAATGCAAAAAAAAAAAAAAAACTACTTTGAGCTTTGATAATTAAGAAAAAAGAGAATTTTTGCATGGAAAATAGAATTTTAGGAGATAAGTATTAAGGATAAACCAATCATTTTATTAACCTAATTACTATTTCATTGAGCCTAGTGAACAACCTTAAACATTATATAATAAAAAACGGAGGGAGTACTAGATTATTTCAAAAAAATTCTAGACCCTAAATTATAAACCCTAAACCCTAAAATATATTACTTGGCGTGATTTTATTGGCTTTATACACAAATAATGTGCCTGGTGTATTTTATAATTTCTCATTTCTTTGTTGAATTGAAACTAATAACATTAAGTATTCCTAACTGGACGGCAAGAAAAAATGTTAATTTTCACATTCAATTCTAAGCAAGTAGACGACAATGCACTTGATCCTCTCTATAAATTTACAAGTTATGTGCCTTTTGTAGCTGACAACTTGAACCAAAGAATTCAAGGCAATACTTAGCTATTATTTTGCAAAAAAAAAAAAAAAACATGGACCTCTCACCCCAAACAAAATTTGTAATTGGCATGTTGATGATGTTAGGGATATGGGTATCTGAATCCATGTCTCGACCATCAATCAATGAGGATGCCGTAATTGCTGAAAAGCATAAGCAATGGATGACTCATCATTCTCGGGTTTACCGTGATAATGCCGAGAAGGAGAAACGTTTTCAAATATTCAAGACAAATTTGGAATATATTGAAAACTTCAATAATCAACCCAATAAGACCTATAAATTAGGTCTAAATGAATTTTCGGACTTAACCACTGAAGAATTCATTTCTGGTTACACTGGTTTCAAGATGCCTACATCCAAGCTTCCAACTGCAAATTACACAACTCTGGAGATGCAGGATGGGATTCCAGAGACAATAGACTGGAGGGAAAAAGAAGTGGTCACCCCAGTCAAGAATCAAGGTCAATGTGGTAAGATATCTCTAATTACCTATGTGTGCATTAATTATTCTTTCTTTTGAAATAATATAGAGAACAGATATGCTCATAAAAAATGTGAAATATCATGCGGAGAGATATGAGGCTGAGCAAATTCACAATGAAAAGCTTTAGTTGTGGAGAAATATTTAAAACCTTGTTGGAATGTTACTATAAGGCTTCTGAGGTTTGATTAAGTTGTTGAATTTTTAATAACAATGTTTCTATTTCATTGTAACATACTTCAATCATTTTTTCACATATTTTATCGGTTTTGAAATGTCCATTATATTCTTATTATAAACTTTAAATGCATTGGTTTGAGGAATATTTAAAAATAGGAATTGACTCATATTTGGTTTGACATAATCATATTGTGTACAGGGTGTTGCTGGGCATTTTCAGCTGTGACAGCCATAGAAGGAATAATGGGTAATGGAGTGTCACTTTCAGCTCAACAATTACTTGACTGTGTGGATGGTAACAATGGGTGTGGTGGTGGTAGGATGGATACTGCTTTTGAATACATAATACAAAATCAAGGCATTGCCTCAGAATCGGATTATCCCTACCAGGGAATGCAAGGAAATTGTGATACTCAGAAATCCACCACTTTTGCCGCCCAAATTACTTCTTACCAAAATGTACAACCTAATGAACAAGCTCTGCAAATGGCAGTAGCTAACCAGCCTGTTTCAGTTGGTCTTAATGCTTCACCAAATTTCCATCATTACAGTAGCGGGGTATTCGATGGTGATGATTGTGATACAGATCTTAATCATGCGGTTGCTATTGTTGGATATGGTACTACTGCTGAGGATGGGACTAAGTACTGGATCATTAAGAATCAATGGGGTGAATCTTGGGGAATGGATGGCTATATGATGATTCAGAGAGAAGTTGAGGGAATCACGGATGGTGTCTGTGGCATTGCAAGAGCAGCTTTATATCCCACCAAAGATTAGTACAAACGATTCTAGGATCAATTTGACCCAAATGAACTTAATTTCAGTATTGCTTTTATCCTTTAATTTGATATTTTGGGTTTAATCGGTCCAAAATGATATGATATAATAGATAATATTTTTTACACGTACTGGCACGTGTTATAAATATTTGGATTGGTTTAATTTAAAATGTCAACTTAAAAGGATAAAATTACTACTAAAAGTTCATTTCGGACTAAATTGGTTCTTCTAATCAAGTTGAGAAGCCAAATTGACGTTTTATCCATAAGTTTATATATATGCATCTTTTTATATATGTGTATTGTATGAATCCAATAATGAAAGATGGTCATATTAAACATATATGTTGTCAACATTATAAACAGCTTGAAGTGTTATATTGTCTTTTTGAGAATTAAGTAATCTAAATCTAAAGTTTGTTTAAGCTACTATTCTATATCATTGTTGTGTTTAAAACAATAATTGTTCTGTATATTGCTCAATCAATTATTATTAACTTATAGTAAAAATATTTGAAGCTCCTAAGCCTAAATAATTATTGTTTTGATTCTAATGTTGTTTTATATCCAACAACTATAATAATCTTCGCCACCTATAATATAACATATTGCGGTAACTAGAGTGGAGAGAAGTGAAAAAAAAAATTTTTTTTTCTTCTTCTTTTTTTTAGTATGTTGATCTGATTAATAAGTATAACTTAATTATATGTAACGGCCATAAGTTGAAGTTATTATATGGGTGCGCTCTAAGAGTGATGGAATCGATGGTATAAATGAGCATATAAGTGGAGTTCAACACATGTAATACAAAACTCTAATTGGCTTAATTATATTAAGATTCAATATATACACTTATATGTCGTTTTTTTAGTCTCATTTATTTCTAATATGGAATCTTTCAATACAATACTGTGAATTTAGTACAATATAATTTTTGACTGGGGTGCATAAAAGTTTTTTTGTTTAAAATTTCAGTGGCTCAAGTGACCCCACTTAATGCAATGTGGCTAGCCACTGCTTGTTATCTCTCCTTCTAATACTATATATATTTTACATTAATGAGACAGAACAAATATATTTCAATGACATTTTCTTAATTGGAATTAGTGAAAGTAATCTATGTTTCCTTCATGTAACTTTCAGTTAATACATAAGTATTATGTTTGGTTCATAAAATAAAGATGGCTTGAATAGCTATCCTAATATTTGGATCAATATTTTGCCATGGAATGGTTATTCTTCAAAGTAAGAAATAGTTATTCTTTACAGAACCAAATAATAGTTCTTTCATACTTCACTTTTTTTTTTATATTAATTTTTATCTTATTTATTTTTCTTCGTTTTTCCTCAATGTTTTATGTTCATTAATTTTCTTCTCTTTTTTTCCATGTTTTCCTTCTTTATTTTTTTTCATTTTTTATATATGTTTCTCTTTATTTTACTCAGTTTTATCTTCATCGTTCTTATTGTTTTCTTTGTCTTCGTTATTTGATTATTTTTTTATTTGTTTAACTCTATTTGATCCCCTTTTTTTCGTTTTAATATGACATATTCCATATATTATTCAAATATTGAATCAAACATTGGAATAAGATAAGAAAATGAATAACTATTTCATTCTTTCTCTATTCAGTTCATGGAAAAGCTATTTTATTCCTATCCTATTGCATTACATAAACCAAATGTGATCAATATGTTTCCAAATAAATATCGAAGTCGTCCCAAATACTTTGGTTTATGCGATTGTATATTACACCATTATATTAATGGTAAACAATTATGAAATCTATCAAGTTTACCAAGATATATGAATATCTCCCTCTATTTTGTCAATTCAATTACTACCTTTTTGTGTTTTGCCTCTGTTACATTGATACCTACATCCATCTATTTTGAAATTCTTTTATCCAAACTAATGATGTGATATATTATTGATTTACTAAAATATCATTTGGTACGTTTTTAAGTCAAAATTTTATTAGATGAAAGTAACATTACTAAAGGCTAACTACAAGGAAATTTTTGTTCCATCAAACAATAGGATATCAATATCCATACACAAAAGCACATACCACACAAGAAGATCTTAAATTAGCAATCCATTTTCATACACGTAAGAGCTACATTAATTAATTAATTAATAAGATTGAAGCTTAAAAATTTCAAGGTTATAACAATGTAAATGCTTAAATTAGTGTTCTGTTTACAGTGATCGTGAGCAAACTTTTACACTATTGCTTTGGGATTGTAAATCTTATTCAGTCTTATTATTTAGGAAAGTGGTCTAGTAATTTTGAACTTTATAAATTCAAATTAACATATTCTCTGGGAAGAGGGAAGAGTGATTTATATACGTAGCAAGATTACATTGTACAAGCATGAGAAAGGAAAAGGAAGAATTTTGGGAAAAAGTATTGCTGCAGACAGTACAAATAGTGCTCTGCATTACTTTGGATTTCACGAAGAGAGGAGCTCTTTAGAGGTTTAATTCCCAATAAGCATTGGTTAAAATTCTTCATGAAGTTATAGATTTGTACTAAGTGTAAGTTCTTTATTAAGATATTGTGGGCAAATTAATAATCTTATCTTATTGATTCAATATTTCATAATATATCATTTATTGTAATTAAAGTGAAACATAAAATTTTTAAATGAAAAGAACAATGCAGTGTCAAGCAAGCATAATTGAAAAGTAGATCAACAAAGAAAGTTAACAAAATTTGAATAATTAACATAAATTCATTTTTCCGTAATTATTGGAGATTGAGATTGCAATTAAGAATAAAACTGTAACAAATTAAATGCAAAAAATGTAATTTATATATATAGCGCAAGAACACACAAGTAGTTGCAATAGCGGAGACAAAACATATAATTGTATTTAAAATATGTTTTTTAAAAAAGCTTGTTTTATTGTTTATTTCATTAGAAATTAAGTATCTTTATTAGTATAATTTACAAATAGTATATTAATATATTATTCACATAATAAATTTAGTATTATTCTTTTATAATAACATTATTTTATTAAGTAATTATATTAAAACTTATTATATATCTGTGCATTTGTACGGATGGACAACTAGCATGATGAGTATTTGACCACTATTTCTTGTAAAATTAAATTAAATAGCTAAGAAAGTACAAAAATAAAAAGAAATTAAAAATAAAATTTCATAAAAATTAAAAATAATTTAGATATTAAAAAAAACTTTTATTTAGAAACATTCACATGGACCCGTTCCGCTTTAAAATTTCTCATTATATACGTACAGATATTCAATTTAAAAAATAATTATTTAAATATTTTTTATATGGATGGGCTTCAATGGAGCTTGGGAATTAATCTCAAGGTCCAAGTTTGGTCCAGTCTGAGTCTATACTAATAAATGAGTTGGACTAAGTTTGGGTTAACCTTATAAATATCTCTAAATTATATGAGCATTTTACAAAAATACTTACTTTTTGACACCATATAACATTTTTACTTGAAAATGAAAAGTTTGCATAAATACATTAAAAACTTTTCAAATTTTCAAAAATACCTAAAATAAAATATTCATTTTTACGTGATTCTTGCCCAATAAACAACAATGCAAAAAATCATAACCTCCAAAATACCTTCTCTAGTTTGTCTACTTTTCTCTCATCTTTTTTATAATTTTAATCTAATTTCGTGTTTAACTCACAATCCATTTATTTTTCGTTGTGCGACTTTAAAAAGTTTTTTTCGTCTTTTTTCTTCGAAACGATATCCATATGGATATATTTTTTCCGATTTTTTTCACCTCCAGTTTTTGTATAAACAATATATAAACAATATATAAACAGTATATAAATAGTGCATAAACAATGTATGGAAATAGTATATAGCAGAAAAAAAATGTATAAAAAATGTATGTGACAATAAAAACATATATAACAACAATAAGAAGCTGTTATAAGGTATAGTGTATCTTAGGGTATAATTAACGTATAACTAATGTATAATCACTATAATAGTATATTTTAAGGTATAACTAAGATATAATTAAGGTATAATCATTGTAATAGTGTATAAACAATGTATAAGTAGTGTATAAGGAGTGTATAAATAGTGTATAACGGTGTATAAGAAGTGTATAAACAGTATATAACAATATATAAGAAGTGTCTAACAATGTATAAGAAGTGTATAAATAGTGTATAACAATGTATAAGCATTGTATGAGAAGTGTATAAATAGTGTATAAAATTGTATAAGAAGTGTATAAACTAATGGATGAAGGCCTAAACAACATTTTTTTGGGTCCAAATGCGACCTGTCTATAAACCAATGACAACCCTTATAGAGCTCAAAAATTACATTTCGAAAACATATTATAATAGTTAATCGGACTCTTATAGCAAAAGTTATGTCCGTTTTAAGGCCTACCAGAAAATAAAACTACTTATTTCCTTTTATTTCCTTTCTTGGGCCTACGATCCCTTTTCTTCCTTTACTCTCAGTCCAGATTCTCATCTACTACTAGCTCTGCATCAAAACAATGTATAATGGTGTATAAGAAGTGTATAATGTATAATAAGTGTATAAAAATGTATAAGAAGTGTATAAACAATGTAAAAGCAATGTATAACAGTATATAAGAAGTGTATAAACACTGTATAACAGTGTATAAAAAGTGTATAAACATATATATAACAACATATAAGAAGGTATTTTCACATTTCAAAGGTGGATTTCAACTTTCTCAGTAACAAATCTTCAGATCTATAAATATGGAAATCTCCTTTTAAAATTAACAGTTGCAATTTGATAACAAATTACCCAATGAAGCTTCCAACTCGAACTTAATTAACAATAGCAATTTGATAACAAATCACCCAAATTCTAAAAAATTAAAACCACACACAAGAGAAAGTAAAAATGGAAAACAAAACAAGAGGAAAAAAAGAAGTAGAGAGCATTAAGTTCAGGTACATAATTCATAGATACATACACATTCCATTCATTACATTTTCTGAAATTTTACCAACAATAAATCATAACTTAAGTTTTGAAACAAACTATAGGTTACAAAACAATCAATATCAGAAAGCTAGAACAAGACTTTGCAGCTCATAAATTATAGTTTACCTAATAAGAATATGCACTTGTAGTAAGAGGAGCAATTTCCATAAACATATGACGGGAACTTAACAAAAATAGCCTTGTGAGCGGACGACCTTTCGTTGAAGCGAAAGACGAAACGCGGCGAAGCGAACTGGGGAAAACGACTAGGTTTTGAGGTTTTCGGACGTTTGATTTGAAAAACGGGTTTACGTCTTGTTTTAGGAAAACCATTGATTTGGTTGGAAATCCCTTTGTAGAAAATCTTTTATTTAAATGTGAGTTTTTGCAAACTGGTTGTACACTTTAGAAAATCCCATTATATAACTTAAAGACCTCGAAACCTAAATTTCGATATCAGTGACAGAGTCACCACCCCGGATCAGCTCTTTCGGGAAATTCCAGTACAGCTCCCTACCGAGCGTAGACTACTGTACCTAATCCAGAGATTTAGGGTTCAGGTAACTTACCTATTCAACCTTAAGTTTGCATTCATTCAACCTAATTTATATTACCATATTTCATTCACTTATTATCTTTATCTACCTGTTTTATGTTTAATTATCAGCCGATGCTCATACAGATGACAGAAATAATTTGCAGAATAATAAAGTGTGGAAAAGTAAACATGCATCCAAACAATCCAAAGAATAGAGGCCAGCTTATGCAACCAAATCGAATAAAAAGGAAAACTCTCATCCTCACATTACAAGCGCCTAGATACAAGGAGATCTAAAAAATTACAAACGCCTAAAATACAGAGTTAATCTATTAAACACATTTAAAATAATAAAAACAAAAACTAAAAGCTGCAAAACAGATGGTTAGTATAGTTACATTATAAACATGAATAAGACTCACAACAGGACAGAATTGGAATTTTACGAGCGGGGGCATGCATTTAGGGGATACCCGGTCAACTCGACAAGTCAGCCTGACTAGACCTGGAAAACAGTTTTGAAATGCAATGTAGTTTTTTTGCTAAAAACAGTTTAAAAAAAAAAACAATTTGGCTCGGTTTCATGCAAATTTCTCCCTTTTAGCGGGTTGGTTATCCCGGAACTTGGGTTTTCGTTCGTACGGATTTCTTAATTTTGACATACATCTAGGGTCTGAAAATAATAAAGACGCCAAAAATAGTTTGATTCTAAAGACAGCATCACGCTACGATGTCTGTGCAGGTCATCCCGTGATTTTGTCTCCTTCTAGAGACTACAGCCGTGCGGCTATAGTTAGAGCTGTGCGGCTCTAACCACTACAGTCATGCGACTGTAATACCCAGAACCCAAAACTAGTTTTCTCATTTTGAAAATCACTTTTTTGTTCGTTTTCAATGTTTCCTAAGGGTTTTTTGGAGCCCGGGGGTCCGTTAATGCTGGACAACGGATCCGTTTTGGATCGAACGACCCTGGATCCAGAAAATCGAAACTAAAGAAACCGAAAATCTCACATCTACACAATCAGAAATCCGAAAACCAAAGTTTATGGTGCACAGATGTGTTAGGACCGAAATAGATCATAATAGAATGAACAAAAAGGAAAACGGACTATGTTCGGTCATTTTGAGGCTTTTCAGGTTTCTTCCCAGGATAACATAGTCGTACAGTTGTACTATTACAGCCGTGCGGCTCTGTTCCAAGGAACTATAGCCGTGCGGCTGTATTCAAAGTAAACATAGCTGTGCGGCTCTAGCTGGGCAGCCAGTTTTTCGGAAATTTGATGGAACAGAGAAGAAATGCACAACGAAAACAATGAACACAAGTTTAAGGCCTCTCAGAGTTTACCTTGATATTCCAGCGTATTGAACATCCGGAAGCGGATTAAGAAGTCGGAACGCGCCTTGAATTCCGAAAACGATCCGAAACACCGAAATTGAGTCCTGAATAGATCCAAAATGATCCCGGCCTCACATCTCTCTGTTTTTTCCCCCTGTTTTTTTTCTCTTTTTTTTCTTTTCTAATTCGGTGTCGAATTAAGAATCCTCTCTTTAATTATGCCTTAATCTCTCTTTTCTTCTTTTTTCTCTCAACTTGTCAAGTCTTAATCGATTTCTGCTCTAGGATTTCGGCCCAAAAATCTTGAGCCTTACCCCCTGCAGCCAACTTGCTATATTTTCCACAGGCAAGTTGGCCGCCCGTCAGAGCCGCGCGGCTGTAGTTTTGTAACTATAACCGTGTGGCCCAAACCAAAGTCGTAACTGATTTTCCTAAATCCTACACTCACCTCTAAGCCCTCTAATCCCTCAAAGGACCTTTCTCGGAGTTTCAAATTAAGGATGGTTTAGTTTTCGAAGTGTTCAGGACATTCTAGGCAGCATCCCACTCATTCTCGAGTCTATTTCACGTCCGTCAGCTTAACATGTAATAAGGGACTCTCATCACGGAGATCGGGAAAACCTGTACTCACAGGCTGCCCTTCACAGGATCAAAGTCGATTTGTGGTCGGGCTATTAAGCCTAGATCGAGTTTGGTCCCGCGATTGGGAGCGCGGTGAGAAAGGAAAATAAAACGTACCTCACGTCTTTGTTTGTTGAGGAATAGACGCAACATCTAGCTGGGAACGTTGACTTTGACTCTAAAGTCAGCTGTCTGTGGTGGAGCTATACTGTCGAAATCGATTTTTTGTGGTGGAGCTATTCCATCGAAATTGGCTCTCTGAGTATCGATTTTGAATTCGGCCCAAGAGGTGTTGGCTTGTAGTCGGCCCAGGGGGTGTTGATTTGAAGTCGGCCTAGGGGGCGTTGGTTTGAAGTCAGCCCAGGGGGCTTTGGTTTGGAATTCATGTTCAGAATGCGTATTTATTCCTTGATCGATGATTTTGAAAACAAAAATTTTTACCCCTTTGATCAAGAATAAATACGGTTTAACGGTTTTTGCCCCCGGATTCTTGCAAAAGGCGAGAAATACCCTTCTCAAGACTATATTGGTATGAATGGAAATTATGAAAAATTAAGAAAACTTGCTTAATTGAGTGTTAGAGCCGTGTGGCTCTAATTTTGCAAGACACAGCAGTGCGGATATGACTTGCCACGTTGCTAGAGCCGTACGGCTCTAGCGGGGAAAGGGGGAAATCCTTAAATAGTGGCATAAACCTCATTTTACACATATACTTATTCCTTCTTCTCTTCTGCCTCCCTTTTTCTCTTAAATCTCTTTGAACCCAATCTCCAACCTGTAAGATGATGAAGAAGCTCAGGAAGGTGCTTCGCCCAGCTGCTGCCTCACAACCCGCCCCTCACACAAGATACGTCCTGCTGGAGGGGGATATTTTCTTGCCCATTGAGACCACAGTGGATGTTTATGGGCTCAAGGACTCCGTTGCGTATTGGGGGATCAAGAGGAATGATCCCATACTCGTCATGCTTCAACCTTCCATGCATGCATCCCAAAAATTGTTTAGTTTTCCTAATTTTATCCTTTTTTCAATTTTTTCAATTCCTGCAAATGTAGACGAAATTAGGCAAAATTATGTGAAATTGATGCATGTTTAGGGTAGATTTGGCCCCTAGGAAGTTTAATTGATGATTTGGTGATGATTAAAGTTGATTTGGGGTTGAAATTGTGAAACCTAGGGTTTTGCTTTGAAACTATTCAGTTTCCAAATAGAGTCACGCGGTTCAATGTCATAGTCGTGTGGCTCTGTTCTTAAGCCTAGCTGAAAAATGCTTGAACAGAGCCGTGTGGCTCTAAATCTGAAGATCACAGCCATGTGGCTATAGTACAGTCGTGTGGCTATAAGAGACAAAACAAAAAATTTCTCATTTTTCCTTTAGTTTCAATTCTTTTTATTTGGTTCATGTGATTTAAGTGTAATCCTGATAACTCATAAAAACTCCCTATTCATTGTTTTGCAGGATCGGTCCCATAACCATGGAGTCGGGACGCTGTCAGATGCTCTGAGATGGTATAAGAGACTCCCTGACGTGGTGAGGGGAATAGTTGATGTTACCGGGTTGGATAGGATGGTGTGCTCGATGTGTGAGCATCCTCCCCGAATGAGTCGAGGTCTGTTGATGGTGCTAATCGAGCAATAGATGGATTCCACGAACACCTTCCATTTCCCGACTAGGGAGTACACCATCACGCCCGAGGATTTTGCTGTTATCACCAGGCTGTCCTTCGGCGGGCGGATCATTGACTTCAACCAGACGTTAAAGAGAGGAGGCTTGAGCCCTAAGATCATAGGCATACTGATTGGCTTGTCTCCTCAGGATAAGAGGATCCAAGGTGGCGCTCTCCGAGACTTTTGGCTGGGGAGGCAGACTGAGCTTCTGAAGGGTTCTACCTTCACGCTTGAGGATATGAGGCGCTACACTAGGGCTTTCCTTCTCTATGCCCTTAGCACCTTTGTCTTCTCCACAGGTCAGAGCAATTTGAACCTAGCTGTCCTCCCCTCACTAATCTAGTTCGGCAATGTGAGAGGCTTGAGTTGGGGACGAGCTGGATTGGCTTAGCTATACTATTCCTTCGACATATGCACCCGAGGGAACATAGGGAGGTGAAGGGCCTCTGCATTCTGAATTCTGTTATTTCACAACTGTTCCTCTGGTCTTCTAATCTTCTAGCCTTCTGATTTCAGCTAACCAAGGAGTCGTGGTGGGGATCTGTGTTGCCTCAAAAGGTGGTGGAGGCCCTGAGGTTGACACCTAGGAGGTTCATCATAGAGTGCCTGTTTGGTCTAGAGTGGTACCTTGGAGAGCGGGTCTCCAACTGGCGTGTTGGTCCCACAGGGCTTAGGATCCCTGCCGCTCTGTCTGTAGGTCTGTTTTGGCCACATCTGCTGTCAGTAGAGGACCATCCCGATCTCTTTGGATCTAGTTATATGGCATACGGAGTAGAGGGAGACTACCTCCAATTCGCCATCACGCACCTCCCCCCTCCTACCGGAGCAGTGCAGGTAGGGGTATGTTTCTTCTTCCACTTTCTGTTTATTTGTACTGTACTGCTGCTTACTGACATCATTCTTCTTTTTTTTTTATAGCCATCCGGGAGGGCCAAGCACCTTCGTACTTCATCCGGCAGGCGCTCCAGCGGCCGTGGATCCCAGACCGCCGGTGGTCAGAGCGATAGGAGCTTCTCACCGTATGTGGATGAGTATGGTGCTGATGCTGGGATGGAGAGCGCTCTACCTATTCCTCTGATGATCCCTCCGGTGCTCCCCCCTGCTGGTTTTATTCCGGGTCGACTCGACTTTTCGATAGAGCAGTCTATTCAACTGCTCAATGAGTTCGGGCATTCGTATCGGGTTGACTTGTTTCTTCAGGACCACCTCGTCCCTGATGCTATCCCTTCTGATACCACCGAAGTGAGTACTCATTCTTTTATCTGCTTTTGACCCTCAATGTTGCCATTTGCCAGAATTATGCGACTATTTCCTAAGCAGGTTTCGGTATCTCAGGGGATGGCTCTGTGCCAGACTGTTTCCGCCCTCAGGACACTTACGATCTGAGACAACACGATGTTGACAGTAATTACCTATATTTGAGTTAGCATTGATATGTATATGCATGTGTGTGTGCATATTACAAGTGTATGCATATATGCAACATGATGTTGTAGTTGATTCCAGTGCAGTCTGCGGTTAATGCTCATCGACGCGAGGAGACTCACCTGAGGTCAGAGGTGGACCGGCTACAGAGGCATTACTCAGATCTGGAGCTTATGAACTAGACTCTTCACACGCAGGTGGATGCATGGGAGGATGAGAACACCATCTTTGAGGGTGTGGATGAGGCGGACGGTCAGGATGGTAAGGGATAGTCTTAACCTTCTTTTGTTTTTATTTTTTTTTTGTGACAGCCTGCCTGTGTATTGCAATACATTTTTCTCGTCTATGGGCTTTGCTCTATTGTACTTGTTTGTTTGACCTGATACATTAGCTATTCTGATATTTACTTTGAGATTCATTGCTGAACTTACATTTCTGAATGAATTTTCTTCAACTATACTTGTCTTTTATTGCCACTTGAATCAATTTAAGATCTCCCGGAACCTTCTTTGATGATTTTAAACTTGATTTCGACCGAAAACCTCTTCCAAGCAATAGAGCCATGCAGCTATAGGTTTGGAATTTTGTATGTAAGTATAGAGAGAGTTTTGCTTCTGAATTACAACCGCACGGCTCTGTTTATAGCCGCATCACTACAACTACAGTCGTACAGCTCTATATACAGCCGTACGACTACAATCACAGCCATGCGGCTCTAAGTGACTTTCAGCAACTTTTCTTCTTTCTACACTCCTTTCTGATGGATCAACTCCACGATCACCTTAAATATTGCTGGAAGACTTCCTGCTCTTCTAATTGGGCATTACTGGCTCCTTTTAGTCTGTAGTCCATGTGATTCTATATGGCTCTGGCCCCGAATCGGATTTGCTAGTGGTTGTGGCCAGTTTCTGGGATCCGATGGACCATGTTTTCTGCTTCTCTAGGTAAGAGTTGTGCCTCATGGTCGAAGAGTTCAGTGCCATTCTTTGCATCCCTTGTCCTTACGGAGTCAGGTTAGTTGTCCCTAAGTCCGACCCGGATGGCTTACACACACTTCAGAGGTTGCTTGCACTGGACACAGCAGGTTTAGCACATTTGCTTTCTGGTGGGGCTGCTCCCAAGAGTTTCAATCTGTCTGCTATCATGGATCTATGCTCCATCTTAACCATGTCTAGTTACCTGTGTAAGTCTAGATATGGGACTTATAGCATCCAATTAGCCTTGGTAGTGGCCCAGATGGCCAATGGTGCCTCACCCGTGGGGGTTATCTTACTTGAGACCCTGATTTATCTGGATTCTGTTTATTCTGGCTATTCCATTGAGACCAACAGATGTTCCTTTCTACTCCAGGTATGTTCCTACCCTATGTTTTCTCATTCTGATTGAGTCTACACCTCCTGATTGGTTGGCTATTATGTAGATCTGGTTACTAGAGAAGTTGAGCCTCATGAGTATTCATCCACCTTATCCGAGATATGCTCTGAAGCGTTATTAGGCCTGACGTATTTATGTCACAGACTTTGCCACCCAGTCTGTAGAGGAGTGGCTTACTTGGCTGAGAGGGGGGATAGATGCATCCATCTGTTGGGTTTGCCCCGGGTGGCATATTTCATATGTGACTATCGAGACTTGGGAAGAAGGTGTGCAGCTGCTCAGGTTGACCAAGGTGATGTTCTACTCTTCTGCACGGTTATGCAGACAGTACGGGCAGATACAGGGAGTGCCTCGTTCTTTATGCACGACCGAGTGTGGAGAATTTACACAGCGATGGCCCAGACATGTACAACAGTAGTGGATGAACACTATTCATACTAAAATCTTAAGATATTATAGCATAGCTTTAGTGGAGACGGATGGCTGTTATAGGGCTTGGCTGGCTGACCTAGTGATTTGCCCTACGAGATGCGAGCGTGAGACACTAACTTTGAGATATCTTAGTCTGTAGGGTTTTTTGGATCACATGGAACCGCTATTAATTGACCTTTATTTGTTTCATTTTTGTCCTTATTTTTGCATAGACTGCCCTTGCGGGTTTTCAATCTATCGAACCATCTTAACTTTTGCCTAAATCGCCCTTTTGGGTTTTTGACTCAGTATACTTTTATTCGTATCCTGACTTTTGCATAGACCGTCTTTCGGTTTTCAGTCTATCAGATTGATCGATTTTTTTGTGAGGTGCATGCAAATATGGAATGTGCGCAGCCATATGTATATATATAATACAAATCCAATTTCAAGCAGACTTGAGACATTTAAGCAAATAAAGCAAAGCATTCATTCATTCATTCATTCATTAATAATGTTTTAGTATAATGCATATCAAAGATGAAATGAAACTAAGAACAAAATCAGTAATGGTATCTGTCTCGACCAAATCCATGACTGCCATTAACCGGTCTTTGCAAATTTTTCCGCCGATGGTGCTCACCTCACTGTCCTACTTTTTGCATGGACCGCCTTTTCGGTTTTCGATCCATCGGACTATCCTAATTTTTGAATGGATCACCTTTTCGATTTTCAATCCATTGAACTTTTTTTTTACACATAGTATCGCCTGAGCTTGTCCTGATTGATGGGGTTGACAAATTCGTTTCCATCCATATCCATGATCTTTACAGCACCCTTTGAAAGTACCTTTTTAACCACATGTGGACCTTCCCAATTCGTTTTGAACTTACCCCGTACATCCGTGTTGACCTGTTTCATTTGTTTAAGTACCAAATCCCCATTTTTTATTGGAATTTTCTGATGACGGACTTTACTGTTATAAGCCCTGGCCATTCACTGCTGGTACATCTGTAAATGATCTAATGCCCAAAGACGCTTCTTATCGATCAACGCCAACTGCTCATATCTCGACTAATCCCATTCTGATTCTAGCAACTACGCTTCTATGACCACCCTCAATGACCTAACCTCAGTTTCCACTGGTAAGACAGCTTTTATCCAATAGACCAATGAGTACAGTGTTTCCCCGGTAGGAGTTCTGACACTGGTTCTATATCCCCATAAGGAAAATGGCAACATGTCAGCCCAATCGCTATTGGTGACCACCAATTTTGATAGAATCCTCTTGATAGACTTATTGGCTGCTTCTACCGCACCATTGGCTTGCTGGCGATACGGAGATGACCTGTGGTGTTCAACTCCTTTATCTTGAAACAATTGTGTTGTTGCCCCTTGAAACTGTGCCCTATTATCTATCACGACATGATGCAGAATTCCATACTGTGCAAAGATGTTCTTCTCGATGAACTCGGTCATTTTCTTAGCCATAACATGTGTGAATGATTCTGCTTCTACCTATTTCGAGAAGTAGTCAACATCCATGAGTGGTGCCCATTTGATCCAGGCTGCCTTATGTCTCTAATGATGTCAATCCCCCAAGCAGCAAATGGCCATGGAGTCAATGATATCTGAAGTTCGAGTAGAGGGAGATGATTGAGATCTTTGTGCACTTGGCTTCATGGCACCTTTGTACTTCTTCGATACAATCAGCTTACAGAGTAAGCCAAAAGTAGCCTTGCCTCAATACTTTCTTGGCTAGGGCTGACCCATTCATGTGCGGTCTGTAGGTTCCTGTGTGGATCTGTCTCATGACCTTTTTTGCTTCTTCTTCTATTAGACATTTCAGGAGTATGCCGTTGGCGGTTCACTTGAAGAGCTGATTCTCGAATATTCTAAACTATGCGGCTAATCTTCGAAAAGAGATCTAATCTGCTTCGCTAGCATCTTTGGGGTATTACCTATTCTGAATAAACTACAAGATATCATGATACTAAGGATGTTCTTCCACTGTTGCTACAGCATTGACTGATAGGTAACAGGGATTTTGTGCGGTTTCTAAGATCATTGGTTGTATCAGATGCTTTCGAGGTTCCTCCTACATTGACGAGAGTGTGGCTAAGGAGTCGGCCATCTGATTTTCCTTTCTTGGAACATGCATGAATTCACACTGCCCAAATTTTTTTACTTTTTCCCAAACCAACTTAAGATACGGCACGAGTGATTCTTCTTTTATCTCACAATCTCCAGTAATCTGACCGATTACCAAAGCTGAGTCTTCGATCACTAACACTTCGTGTGCCCCTAGGGTGAGTAGGGCATCAATCCCAAAAAGACAGTTTCATATTCCGCCTCTTTATTAGTTACTGAGAACTCAAGGCGTTTTTCCAGAGGGATGATTTCCTCGTCAGGTGTATCGATGACTACTCTTAAGCCTGCACCATGTTTGTTCACCGCACGGTCGAAATACATCACCCACCTACTTGGTTTTATCTCCACCACAACCAGCTATTCATCTGGGAATTCCAAGTTCTCAACATAATCCGATTCTAGAGGCTGGTTGGACAGAAACTCTACTACAGCTCTTCCATTGATCGTCTTCTTGGTTATATACTCAATGTCAAATTCTGATAACAATAGCAACCATCTTTATAATTTCCCAGCCAAAGTGGGGTTTTGACATAAGTACTTCATCGGGTCAACCTTAGCCACTACCTGAACCTTATATAACTGGAAGTAATGCCTTAACTTCTTAGTCAGCCACAACATAGTGGTACAAGTCTTTTCTTCTATAGTATATCTAGTCTCGTAATCAAACAGTTTCTTACTCAGGTAGTAGATCGCATGCTCACGCCCATCTTCCTATTCTTGTACTAGCATTGCCCCTACTAAAGCATATTCAATAGCCAAGTATAGGATCAAAGGCTTATTTGGCATTGGAGTCTTTAGGACTGGTGGGTTAATCAAATAAGCCTTGATCCTATCAAAGGCTAGTTGGCATTGATCTTTCCACTTCACCAGCTGATTCTTCCTCAGGAGTTTGAAGATGGGCTCGTAGATTGTTGTTAATCTCGCGATGAACCGACTGACATACTGCACCGACCCCAGAAATGACCTCGCTTCCTTTTCTGTCTTTGGTATAGGCATATCCTTTATGGCCTTGATCTTGTCCAGATCCATTTCGATTCCCCTCTGGCTTACCACATGGCCGAGAAGTTTCCCTGAAGTTACTCCAAACACACACTTCTTGGAATTTAAGCCGAAGTTATACTTTTCGACCCTAGTTAGGAATCTTTCCAGGATAGTAGGATGCTCCTCCCGGGTCATCGATTTAAATAGCATATCATCTACATAAACTTCGACCTCCTTATGAATCATATCATGCAGAAGTGCAGTGACTGCCCGCTGATAAGTTGCCCCGGCATTCTTCAACCCAAATGGCATAACCCTATAGCAATAGACTCTCCATTGTGTGATGAAGGCTGTCTTCACTTTGTCAATGATGTTCATCAGAATCTGATTATATCCCGAGAATCCATCCATGAATGAATACATTGCTGCCTTAGTGGCACTGTCAATCAAAACGTCAATATGCGGTAGCAGAAATTCATCCTTGGGTGATGCTTTTTTCAGATCCCTGTAGTCCACACAAGCCCTAAATTGGCCGTCTTTCTTCGCAACCGGTACGATGTTGGCTAACCATTCTACTACTTCCAGGAACTTTGCCTCTATCTGCTTGGCCACCTCGTCCCTAACTTTCTCCACCCATTCTGGTCTAAGTCTTCTGAGTTTCTGCTTAATAGGTTTCATTTTCAGATCTGTCAAAATTTTGTGTTTTGTAATCTCTCTGTCAACCCCAGGCATGTTGTCATAAAACCAGGCGAAGGCTCTTATGTGCTTTTGGAGCACTTTTACAATTTCTTTCCTCTCATCAGGTATAAGGTCTTTCGAGACGGATACCATTTTTGGATCATCATCTGTTCCTAGATTCATTTCATGCAATGATGCATCATGTATGCTAAAGACATTAAATGAATGTTAGTATGTATACACAGTTCCATTCAGAAAAACATCACACAAGTAAGCGAAATTAGATTTCATTGCATTAAGTGCCCTATAGGCTGAATTGTTTGCATCAAAAATAGAAGAAACAGATACATTGAAATAATTGTCATCCTCCACATGCGGAGGGTCTTCTCCTTCTGTAATATCATCAACTTCTTCAAATAGGTCTCCTAGATCCACCTTAAAGGCTTATTTCTGTTCATTGGGTAGCTCTTCTTTGATTGCCTTTGCCTTTCCCACCATCATCAGCTTGGCCAGTTCTTTCACAGTTTCACTCATAAGTTCCTTTTGAGTCTTCACCATAGGTGCTTGTTTCTTCCTAGAACCCACATTTGCTTTCATCAGAGAAGTCAGTGCTTTGGCAAGGGTTTCAACGGCTACTTCAACTTCTCCACCTTCTGTGTTGGCTTTCTCAGCTGACTCACCTTTGTTTCCGAATTCAAACCTAACTTGGTCGACTGCATCTTCTGAATCTCTTATAATCTTCTTTCCTTTATCTTCAGTCCTAATGCGCAGCATATTCACAACCGGCTTGACCCCATACTTATAGAAGTCAATAACATCAGAGAAGATCTCAAACCCCGGGAGCCGGCCCCCCTCAACTGTCACTGGCTCAGGAGCTCCATTGTACACTTCTTCAGTTGCACATACAAAAGTGCTTACCAGATTCATATGCTTATTACTTGGCTTGTTCCTTTCTTCATGGTAACCGAGCCCATGCTGACGGTGTTTGCCAGCCTCGATGTTGAACTTGGTAATGCCTTGCTGCCTCGCCCTTAATCCCTTACCAGGCTCAAAGTTCTGTTTAGCAAAGTACTTGTGGATCCATTCTGGGAACCTCGGCCCATTCTCGCTCTCGCCTAAAACCACTGCTACCTAGAACCCAGTCATTGGCTGCTCTACAACGTTCAAAGCAGCTACCATAGATGGCTCGTTCGCTTCTACAGTCACCACTTTCCCTCCTCCCAAGAACTTCACTTTCTGGTGTAGAGTCAATGGTACACCTCCCAAGGCATGGAACCAAGGCCTTCCGAGAAGTAGAGAAAACATGATAGGGATGTCAATGACTATGAAAAGCACTTTAGACTTAATCTCTCTGACACTAACTTTAGCTTCGAATGTGCCAATCACATATCTCTTACTGTCATCATATGCTCTGATTTCTGTACTTGACCGACAGAGTGCTTCTATGCTAATACCTAGGTACGATAGAATTTTAGAAGGGCAGATGTTTAGGGTTGAGCCATCATCGACCATCACACAAGGCATCACCCAGTCCATGATCTCCACTTTTAAGTACAAAGCTCGATTGTGATTCATGCCCTCTAGCAGCAAGTCAGACACTCTAAAACTGATTTTTGGGGCCTGATTAACTTTCAGGTCAACTTCCCTTATCATGGAACATACTTCGTCAGGGGACATTGTAGGATTAACATCCATCTCCATAAGCTGTTTCACCACCGCCTCACGGTGTTTCTTGGATTCCATGAGGAGATGCCAAATACTAGCTCGGGCAAGTGTTCTCTTCAACTGCTCAACCATAACATCCTTTCCCTTGTCTCTTGGCACCTGAATGGTATGTCTACCCCTACAACTGGATTACTTCTTCTCAGTGGTGCTTGAGGAGCCACGTTAGTAGGTTGATAAACCCTACCTCTTCTGGTGATGTGCATAATAGGACCGTCATTTGTGATCATCGTTCGTCTCCTTGTCTCAACTGGGTAAATTGGTTTTCGCTCTTCAAACCCAAAATCCTCATCATCATCATCTAAATCAATATCAGCCATATCAATCGGACCTTACCCATTCTTTACTACTAATGTTCGTTCTTCAGCTTCTTCAGCTTTTTCTTCCTCCTCTTCGGCCATAACCTCTTGTACACTCGGATTAGCCTTGATAATCAAAGCAAACACATAGTTGGCTGGCATTTCGGACTGAACCATGTTGACCTGACCCCCAAAGTTGGGCAAGGGGTTCTTCTGAACATTAGGCTTTAAGGCGAGCTCCATAATCATCCCTTCAACAATTAGCCATTGGATGGCCCTTATCAAACCAATGCATTCATTTGTACGATGGCCAACTGTCACATGGTAGGCACAGAAGTTGGCTTTATCTGACCCAAAGGGAGGAACATAAGGCTTCAAACCCTGTACTAAACCAGCCTTCCTACACTTGGTAAAAATATGGCCCAAAGATTTAACCCACGGGTTACTGAGCCTCTGAGGAGTCCTTGGTTGCCTGCCCTGGGCCACTGTCGCCACATCTGCTTCTCTTACCCGATTTAATACTACAGCCTGAGCTGGTTTTGAACTAGACCCAGTTGGCATGGTTGTGGAGCTACTACCTTTGTAACCTTGTGTATATCCCCGGCCACCTCGGTAAGTGCCCGAGCTCTGTTTGTTCATCTTCTCTTCCTTTTTGCTCTCAATACGCTTAGCAAACTCCACCACATCATTGAAAGAGTGGAATCTCTTCAGCTTCATCTTCTCCTTATAAAGTGGTAAGCTACCGTCAACCAATTTCACAACAAGCGATTCCAGCTTCGGAGCCCCATCCACTAGTACCTGGACATCCATCCATCTCTTGTAGTATGCCGAGAAAGATTCATTGGGTTTTTGGCAAATCCTTTCTAGATCTTCCAGAGTGGTCTCCACTTGAGTGTTATAGGCGTAATGCTTCACAAATGCCTCAGCCAAATCTTCCTATGTGGAGCGGGTATGAATTGGCATTTTCAAGTACCACTTAGCAGTAGCACCCTTTAGAGTTGTTGGGAACAGGTTTAACAAGTGGACTTTCCCGATCCCCAGGCTGGACATAATCCTCACATAGCTGTCCAAGTGAGCCTCTGGTGGGCCTCTCCAGTGTATAGAGGTAAGTATGGCATCTGGAAGCCGACCGGGAGCGTCTCTCCTCCTTCTGCCATCATGGTAGCTGGGTCTGCACACTTAATAGGACTGTAATGTATCATCTCTTTTAGTTTCGGCAATAGCGCTTCAAGATCAGAAAACTTCTCCTTGAGACGTTTTTCAGCAATAGTCTCAATGGAGGCCTCCCTCGCCCTCACAAAAGCCTCATCTTCTTTAGACTGACGATCAATTTACCGGTGTGGAATAGCCACCCTACTACTGCCGTGAATGTTTCTTCCTAAGTTGGGGGCTCTTTGAACAACATTCCCCTTATTCTCGGCTGAAGCTTGGGCTGGTTGACTAGTCTGACCCGCACTGGTGGTCATCACAGCTCACACCTACTCTTTGATAGTAGTTTTAAACTATTCTGAATTCAGAAAGGCATTCATGAATGCATTCATGTCAAAAGGCATCCCTCCACTTGATCTGTATTAGGCCATTTCCGTTCTGTTTGCTTTTTCTAACATAAACTAGTTGTCAATTGGCAAAGAAGGCAACTGTCCCCCGAATTCTTGCTCCGACTCTGAATCTAAACTGACCCTGACCTCTTCCATGGTGGCTGGTTCTAGCTGAGCTGATTGGATTGACTGACCGGAACCCGGTTCAACTCGTACTAGTCACTTTGAAGTTCAACTCCAAACTGCACATTCAACATAGAGTTAGCATCATAGATGGATGTCATGACCCTAGACATGACGCACTAAGTGACGTGTATGGTATGACCATGAGATGGTTGTAGTTGAATGATGTTTCATTAATGAGAAAAAAAAATGAATGGGACTTTCTTTGTTTTTATCCTTTTATTTTGGATGTTCCAAGAATGCCCAATGCTATGCAAAAGACAATGCGCAAGGGTCGCGTGTGAGCCGTCACAAGGACAGAGGTTCGGTGCTTTTTGGGGCACCTAGTAGATGTCATGAAATGGTTGCACGTGTACTGACACACGGATAGAGGTTCGACGCTTTGTAGGTCAATGAAGTGATATGAAGTTGTCACGTGGAAGCCGTCCCACGGATAGAGTTTTGACACATTTAGGGCGTCTGATATGAAATGATGTTATAGTCAAGTTGCGTGTGACTCGAGACACGGACAGAGGTTCGGTGTTCGTGGAACACCTTGCATGATTTGGTGATATCATGAAATGCCCCTACATATGTAATAATCCGGTATCGGTGGAATACCTCGCATGATTCATTTTGTCATAGGACAATTCGATATGGATTTTGACATACAAACAAGACCTTGGTAACACCATAACATCGAAAATGATGTTATGATGTCATGTAATGATATCGTGTGACCCGCCACATGAAAATAGACGTAAGACCATTGTGGTCCTCCAGTGAATGACATGGTATAGTGGAATGGCCAAGTGCAAACTGGTGCACGGGCAGGACACGGGTAGTTTTGGGACACCCGATATGATATGAAATGAAATGACCGTGATAGGCATTCTCAGAATGTCCTTGTACTAAATGTAATGATATGAATGTTCATGTCACACAAAATGCAAATGGCTTCACAAAGATGTGGTTAGGATGCATGTCATACAGGGATGGTACATGCTTCGTGGAAATGTCACACACAAGATGTATATGGCACAAAAATGTCGTGGCTGTACGAAGATGTGGTTAGCATCAATGTCAGACATATGTACATGTCTTGAAAATGGCTGCACGAAGATATGGTTAGAATGGCACATGAATGATTTTGCATGTTTAATGCTTTGTGAAAAGGTCAAATAAAACCACCATAGAACAAATGTTAGCACACGCAATGATATGCTCACCCTTCCAACCTTATTTCTCCTTTCGATTGGTATGCATTCTTCCGAGGTGTTGGGTCTCTTTAGCATCAACCGAGGATACCGAAGGCGTACTCTCAATGTCCAATTTCAAATTTATGTTCAATTTCATCACACCCCCAAGTCCATTCACATCCTCTGATCTTGGCCTTAAAGGAGATATCCTTACCTTCTCTCGCTCAATTGGGCGCTACTTACCTATTAACAGAAGTCATTTCCGAAGCTGTTCGCTCTCAACTCGCTTTGTTTGTTGATGTCACAAGGGCTGGCAGAGAGATTGACCGATTAGACTCTACTCCGATGGCTATGAACTTAGATGATTCATCTGATTATGCCGGGTATGTCTTTGGCCAAGGGTGGTAATCCTAAGGGGAAGTTACTAAGTCATTATATGCGGGCCAAAGTCAAACCAAGGGTCGTATAGGTTCGCAAAGCGAATATACACTCCTCATCATAGAACATGATGTAAGGTTCATGCGGTGCTATGAGTGGTTTACCCTTTGAGTGCCTCTAATCCTAGCGGAAGAGGTAGGTCATCTTCTGAAGTAAACCAGGCTGATCAGTGAGTTTGAAGGGTTAAGAAGAAGAAAATGCCATGATATGCAAGTGTAACATCCTGAAATTTTATATGCAAATTTTAATTTATAAAATTATCCTTAATATCACTATTTAATGGTTAGTTTGAAATAATTTTAGTTGTAACATATATATTAGAGAATATATTTATGGGTGAAATATTGAGAAAAAAATATATAGAAAGTTCTGGGGGTGAAAATTATATTCACAGTAAGGATATAATTGAAACCAATTAAAAGTCATGTGGAGGAATTTAAAAATTAAAAATATATTAATTTAAGGGTAAAATTGTAATTTAACAAGAAAGATATTTTTTTATAAAATATATATATGTATATATAAAGAAAAAAAAAGGGCGGTAACATAGGAGGCCGTGAGAAGTCTCTAGAAGGACATATGAATGGCCATATTTATATATTTACGTATATGTAGAAGAAATTTAATAACTAAATATTCTGCCGTCCGATCGTGATAAAATTTTAGGTATGTATTTAAAACTAAGTGAATTTCAATATATACGGTTAAGATTTTATTTTAAGGTCAATATGATAATGTATTTGGAAATAAAATTTTAGAGCATTTTTGTAAATTAATTCTAAAATGAAGTGATATGAGAATAAAATTAGTATTTGTGGACTCCTAGCGGTGCTGTGAATCTAGTGGTATTCTCCGTTCGAATTATGGGTACTATTCCGGTGACAGGAATATTTTCCGGCAAGTCTCTGTTAGTCTAATATTTTTATATTGATCTATGAATTATTTAGAGAAATATTAATTCTTAGAGTTTTTGACGAATTTGAGTAGATTATTTTATATGAATTATTGAAGTATTCGGAGTTAAATTAATTATATTGTTTGCTGGAAAATTAGTTTAAGTGATCGATATTATATTACGTGGATTACAGGAATATTTTGGTATGGTTAATTATAATATTATACTATTGGTTTGTTTGATGGTTTAGATTTAATGGGCAGATATGCATAGGGAGAAGTTTGTGATAATTTTGGTAAAATTAGAGAATATTTGAACAAGTTTATTATGATTAATTTATAATTATTAATTATTAATATGCATGGTGTATTTTATGGAAAGATGAAACTTTGTGTTATGGAATTGATGATTTTTGGAAATGATATTCTCAGATGGAATATTTAATATTTATGTTTAAAAGGATGAGATTATATTGATTTGATATTTAATTAAGTGGAATAATTGTCAAAGATGTGAAAATTTCTAGAAATGCATTTAGAGGAATATATGATGCTTTAGTTTTTTTTTTTATTTTTTTTATGTGAATAGAGATAAATGAGTATGTCAGGTAAAATAAGTTATATTAAAATGATAAATAAGTTATTTTAAGATTATGAGAACTACGTGACCTTGATTCTCAAATCGGAATTTGGGGTACGTAGGAAGCTTGATAATAAATAATTATCAAGTCCAAGCTAAATAAGTATATTAAATTAGATAATTTATATTTAATTTTACTGATGTATTAGTATAAGATTACTCTATATTAGGATTTGAAAATTTATGACAATGAGGAATTTATTTGAATATTAAGGTTATTGTTGGGTGGTTCGAGAGATATTAGGAAGAATATAAAGGTTAAAATATTTTAGAGCTGGGTGTCACATTTAATGGTATCAGAGCTTAGGTTATATTTCCTCGGACCGAGAGAGAGTGTATGATAGTTGATAAGGAGGAACTAAATATTGTGTTTAGAATATAAAGTTTAGTTAAGATGAATATGTTGTGGTTGATTTAAAAGATAAAATAATACAAACAGATTGGAGAATGCATATATGGTTTTAAATTAAAAAAAAAAATCAACTTTTCTATTGTATATATATATAATTTTTAGAATATAATATATGTTGGATCAATTGTTATTATACACTTAATTATGAGACTATTTGATCATGCCCATGATGACGGGTATTTTGCTGATGATACTAATAAAGTTAAGATGTGGATGCATGGTTTCTAGACAGATATTTTATATGTGATAAGACGTGGATGCACAACGTTTCCATGCATACTTTATTTATGATAGGCCGTGGATGCATGGTTTCCACGTGCTTGTTCCAAATGTGATAAGACGTGAAATGAAAAGATTTCACGCTAGTATCATCAGTTGCTTCCTAGAGCTGGTTAGTCATCCCTACGTGGTTTCGCTCTATGAAGTTGATCAATTTGATTCGTGGTTGAGTGTATAATGATTATTGATATAACATATATGACTGATAATTTTGAAAAGAGTTTTACAGTATTTCTTTTGAATATTTTGGAACTTTAACCTTGAGATAAGATAATGTTTATGCTCAAAATTGGATGATCAAAGAGACAGGGTCAGATTCAAAGTTATGCCATAATTATTTTAGTGCCCAGAAATTGCTTGTTTTTTTGATAGTTGTTCCATTATTTGTCTAGTTTAAGTAGAAAAAAAATTAGCTTGATTCAAGTTGTACGAATAAAGTTATAGTGAAATCATTAGGGGTTGTTCAAGTAAAAAGGGGCAGAAACAGGGCTGGAAAGTAAAGTTGATAATAAATTGTATGATAGTCCGAAAATTATGTGATTTTATTATGTTATGTACCTATGTGTTAGGAGTAAAATAAAACAAGAATCAGGCCATTTGAATATATATTGCAAAAGTTATGAATTTCTAAGTGTGGTAGGGTCATAAAAACCTATATATATGAGTGATGATAGTTATGTATAAGAGAGTGTTCTCATAGAAAGGGAAGAAAACATAAATGATGTATTTGTATTTGATATGAATTTGATTTATAGGAGCTCAAAACCTTGGAAATAACCCGGAAGAGGGTAAAAACTTGATTTGAGTTTGCTTGTGTTGTGGTGATAGTTGTGATTTGATTTAAGTGATATTTTTGTGAGTCATTTGTGGCATACATTTGGTTATTAACAATATAATATTTCAATTAAATATTAGATATAGAACGATGACGTTCTAATAGAAAATAAATTATGTTATGTGTATAGAAGAGATTGTATTGGTAGACGTTGATGATATGCAACAAATGTTTCAAGTGATATATAAATTTTTACTGCGAATGAGTATATAATAAGTAACTTTTACAAATTTTAAATGGATGAATAAAATTATTTTTGATCCAAAATTTTGATTCAAAATTTAATTTAGTGATGTCCTCATGAAATAGATCATGGGGTATAGTAGAATGACAAAAGTATTTGGCTATTAAATACTTGAGGTTGGTAATCAATTTAGTGATTAATTTGGTAAGCAAGTGTTATTCAGAAATATTAGTAAGGAAAGAACTAATTAGAATAAAGTGGAGTCCATGAGTGAGATAATATTTAAGATTTATGTAAAAGTAATTGTTGTGTTTATGAATTCGTATACACGTACAATTATTTGGAGAAAAACAATACAAAAGTTTAGATTAATGTTTCGAGTTTCATTAGAAATTTCGAGGACGAAATTTTTTTAGGGGAAGAGAAATGTAACATCCTGAAATTTTATATGTAAATATTAATTTATAGAATTATCTTTAATATCACTATTTCATGGTTAGTTTGAAATAATTTTAGTTGTAACATATATATTAGAGAATATATTTATGGGTGAAATATTGAGAAAAAAATATAATAGAAAGTTCTGGGGGTGAAAATTGTATTCACAGTAAGGATATAATTGAAACGAATTAAACATCATGTGGAGGAATTTAGAAATTAAAAATATATTAATTTAAGGGTAAAATTGTAATTTAACGAGAAAGATATTTTTTTATAAAATATATATATGTTTATATAAAGAAAAAAAAAGAGGCGGTAACATAGGAGGCCGTGAGAAGTCCCTTGATTCTACGTGGCCTTGATTCTCAAATCAGAATTTTAAGATTAGGAGAACTACGTGGCCTTGATTCTCAAATCGGAATTTGGGGTACGTAGGAAGTTTGATAATAAATAATTATCACGTCCAAGCTAAATAAGTATATTAAATTAGATAATTTATATTTAATTTTACTGATGTATTAGTATAAGATTACTCTATATTAGGATTTGAAGATTTATGACAATGAAGAATTTATTTGAATATTAAGGTTATTGTTGGGTGGTTCGAGAGATATTAGGAAGAATATAAAGGTTAAAATATTTTGGAGCTGTGTGTCACAGCAAGTGTGAATAGAATATGGTACTATGAACCGGTAAAATGACTGCAAGTGAGGTTATATTTCAGTAGTTACCTAAGTCTTTTAAGTTTTTATAAAAATCGTTTTTAAGAAACTTTTATCCCCAGCGGAGTCGCCACTGTGAGCGAACAACCTTTTGTTGAAGTGAAAGACAAAATGCGGTGAAGCGAACTCTAGGTTTTGAGGTTTTCAGATGTTTGATTTGAAAAACAGGTTTACATCTTGTTTTAGGAAAACCATTGATTTGGTTGGAAATCCCTTTGTAGAAAACCTTTTATTTAAATATGAGTTTTGGCAAACTGGTTTTACACTTTAGAAAATCTCATTTTATTGCTTAAAGAACTCAAAACCTAAATTTCAGGATCAGTAACAGAGTCACCACCCGGTCGCCACCAGGATTAGCTCTTCTGAAAAATTCTGGTACCGCTCTCTACTGAACGTAGACTACTGTACATAATCCAGAGATTTAGGGTTCGGATAACTTACTTATTCAACCTCAAGCTTGCATTCATTTTCTAATTTATATTACCATATTTCATTCACTTATTATCTTTCTTTACCCGTTTTATGTTTAATTATCAGCTGATGTTCATACAGATGACAGAAATAATTTACAGAATAATAAAGTGCGGAAAAGTAAACATGCATCCGAACAATCCAAAGAAATAAAGGCCAGCTTGTACAACCAAATCAAATAAAAAGAAAAACTCTCATCCTCACATTACAAGCACCTAGATACACGGAGATCTAAAAAATTACAAACGCCTAAAATACACGAGTTAATCTATTAAAAACATTCAAAATAATAAAAAGAAAAACAAAAAGCTGCAAAACAGATGGTTAGTACAGTTATATTATAAACACGAATAAGACTCACAACAGGGCAGAATTGGGATTTTAGGAGCGGGGGCATGCATTTAGGGGATATCCGGGTCAACTCGACAAGTCGGCCTGACTAGACCTGGAAAACGGTTTTGAAACGCCTTGTAGGTATTGTGCTAAAAACAGTTTAAAAAAAAGATTTGGCTCGGTTTCATGCAAATTTCTCCCTTTTAGCGCGTCGATTATCCGGGAACTCGGGGTTCTGTTCGTAGGAGTTTCTTAATTTCAACATACATCTAGGGTCTGAAAATAATAAACACGCCAAAAAATGGTTTGATTCTGAAGACAGCATCACGCGACGACGTCCGTGCGGGTCATCCTGTGATTCTGTCTCCTTCTAGAGACTACAGCTGTGCGGCTATAGTTAGAGCCGTACGGCTCTAACCACTACACCCGTGCGGCTGTAATACCTAGAACCCGAAATTGGTTTTCTTGTTTTGAAAATCACTTTTTTTCTCGTTTTCAATGTTTCCTAAGGGTTTTCATGGAGCCCGTCCGTTTTGGATCGAACGACCTCGGATTCTAAAAAACCGAAACTAAGGAAATCGAAAATCTCACATCCACACAATCAGAAATCTGAAAACCAAAGTTTGTAGTGCACTGATGTGTTTGGACCGAAATAGATCATAATAGAATGAACAAAATGGAAAACGGATTGCTTTTGGTCGTTTCAGAGCTTTTCGGGTTTCTGCCTAGGAGAACACAGCCGTACGGCTATAGTATTACAGCCGTGCGGCTCTGTTCCAAGGAACTATATCCGTGCGGCTGTATTCAAAGTAAACACAACAGTGCGGCTCTAGCTGGGCAGCTAGTTTTCCAGAAATTGGATGAAATGGAGAAGAAATGCACAACGAAAACAATGAACACAAGTTTAAGGCCTATCAGAGCTTATCTTATTGTTGTTCCCATGTATTAAACATCCGGAAGAGGATTGAGATGTCGAAATGCGCCTTGAATCCCGAAAATGATCCATAACACTCAAATTGAGTCCCTAATCGATCCGAAATGATCCCGAGACAGACCCGGACAAATGAGAAATGGTCAAGAATCCTCCCTTCTCAGTTTCTAGTGTCTTTCTCTCTGGGTTTCTCTCCCTCTGTTTTCTTTCTCTCCTCTCTCTTTTTTTTCCCTTTTTTTATTCTCTTTTTTTTTTCTCCAATTAAGAATCCTCTCTTCAATTCTGCCTTAATCTCTCTTTTCTTCTTTTTTCTCTTAACTTTTCAACTCCTAATCGATTTTTGCTGCATGATTTCGGCACAATAATCTTGAGCCTCACCCCCTACAAACAACTTGCACTGTTTTCCGTAGGCAAGTTGGCCGCCCGTTAGAGCTGTGCGGCTCTAGGTTACAGCCGCATGGCTCTGGTTCTATAGCCGCGCGGTTGTAGTTTTGAAACTACAGTCGTGTGGCCCAAACCAAAGCCGTGACTGATTCTCCTGAATTCTACACTCACCTCTAAGCCCTCTAATCCCTCAAAGGACCTTTTCTCGGGGTTTTGGATCAAGGACGGTTCGATTTTCGGACCGTTCGGGACATTCTCGGCAGCATCCCGCTCATTCTCAAGTCCAATTCACGTCCGTCAACATAACAGGTAATAAGGGACTCTCATCACAGAGGTCGAGAAAACTCATACTTACAAGCCTCCATTATGATAATAGATTATCCAAAATAATTTAGAGGTCAAGTTATAAGAACACAAACCAGACAGATTAATTGGTAATGTAGCAATTCATTTTAACTAAAAAAGAAATTTAGAGATTAAAGTTTCAAATCCTTACATTTATTATCAAATCCTTACATTTATTAATTCCTTTTAAGCATTCTTTATTTCAACAAGTGCATCGTGTTCCTTAGTGATAAGAACCTAGTTCAAATCTCTCAAGGCATCTGCGTCTTCTTCTTGCTCCTCTAATTCTTTTTGCAGCTTTGAAATTATCTCTTGTTTCTCTGTAATGAATTTTTCTAGCTCAAGACTTCTTTCTTGTTTCTTTCTTACCATTTACAGTTACTAATTAATGAGAAAAACAAAGCGTAATACACTAATGGAGATTAAAAATTAATGCAAATTAAAGGAATTTACAAACCATTGAATATTCAGTCAAATTTAATGCAAGTTCAATAGATTTCTCCATATTGTTGGACCTAGAAACAAAACATAAGGCTTTAAATAGGAGAGTGCAGAGAACTGTTCTTTCTTCCACAAATCAATACCAAAAACAGCTAATAAAGTAAAACCAAACTCAATTCAAACATTGACACCATAAATTTGAAATCCATGAAAGGGGGAAAATAGCAATATGACATAAAGACTTGCAAATCGCACAACAATCAACAAAGAAGATATGAAGAAAATCTAGGAATAAATTAAAAGCATAAATTATAGTGAAAGCATAGGAAGAAACCAAAAACCCACCAAAATTAGGCGTTATTGGCAGAGGAAATGCACGAACTATGCAATCGGCTACCTGAAAAAGACAGTGAACGAAAACCGTAAATGCCAAAGTAACCTAATAAAGACAAAACAAAATCATAGAATACCAAAAGGGAATAGAGGAGATTGGACGCAGTGGAGCTGGCCAGAATCCGGTGACTGCAATTGAAGAATTTTGGGCTCTGTAAGAAGATATTGTGCATTGATGGAGTCATCAAATCGAGAGAGAAATTTCCACTGTAGTTGAGTTGCAATGGCAGTTTTCAAAGAAGAAAATGTAAAAGAGAATGAAGAGACAAAGAATACGTAAAAGAAAAAGAAGATACGAAGAAAACGGAAAAGAGAAAGAAGCATAATATTAAAAGTGTGTTTATGAAAATATAAAAAGGTATGGGATGAATAAATTCTTAAAACATGATATTTTTAACAATTTCCCAAATTATATTTTTGTACTTGAATGAATTAGAAGATTTTTTTTTTTTTTCAAAATCACTTATTCTTATAGTATTGAATAAAAAATAAATAAAATATCTAAACATTGATATATTCACTTTTTTTAATAAATTATTTCAAATTCATGTTTGTTAGTTTTCAAAATTAAATTATAAGTTAAAGAAAAATAATTAGAATATTTTTGGCTGAACAATCTAAGAATAGTATTAGAAGTGCATTACTGACATTTAAAAAAATTTCATATATATATATATATATATATATATATTGGCGATTTTCTGCAATTGGGGAAATTACAGTCGCACGACTGTAACTTCCGTCCAAGGGCAGAATTTCCAGAATAATCATTAAAAATTCCTAAAAATCCCAAAAATTCAGAAAAATCAGAAAATCATCAAAATGAATTTTGTTGTGTGCATTCACGACCTTAGATTTAATTTTTAATGTTAATGCATTTAAAACAATACAACGACGGCAACCCGATTCTCCCGAAAACCGACCCACCTCACATGCTAAATTAAAGTAAACCGGAAAGAAAATGTTTTCAAAAATGATTTTCTCACAAAACCAAAATACAGGAACGTTTCAAAATGTTTTCCAGGTCTAATCGGGCCGGCAAGCTGAGCCGACCCGGTTATCCCCCAATTGCATGCCCTCGAACTCCTTAAAAACCGGTTCTGTCCTATTTGAGTCCTATTTGTGATGTGCCGTAAATTGTGCTAACCGTTTGTTTTGCAGCTTTTAGTTAGTTTTATTTTCATTTTTGATGTATTTAATAGATTAATTCGTGTATTTTAGGCGATTGTAAAATTTTTAGATTCTTGTGTATTTTAGGTGCTTGTAAGGTGAGGTTGACAATTTTTATTTTTTCTTCAATTGGGTTATAATAAGTTAATTATTTACTGCTTTACTTTATTCTATCTGTGTGTACGCTGTATGTTTTAATTTAATAAAATTGACTTTAGAATTATAAGATACCGTCTAAGAACATTGACCAATTTTTATTTTGATTAGACATGAAATAGGGGACTTGTCCGGACCTAGATCTTTGGATAGTGTGGCGGCCATTCGTCCGGTTCAGCTACACTGAAATTTCCCGGTTGAGCTGAGCCGGGTGGCGACTCCTACACTATCTATCGAGACTTAGGTCTCGTTATTTTATGAAGTAATTTAATTTTCCAAAAATCAAATTTCCATTCTAAAAACCCCATGCGAGGGAGGGTTACCCGATATCGAGGCTCTCTTCCGGGAGAGTTCGCGTTCCGTCGAAAACGTCATCCGCTCACAAAAAGCATAAATTATAGAGAAAGCATAAGAAGAAACAAAAAACCCACCAAAATTAAGCGTTATTAGTAGAGGAAATGTACGAACTATGCAATCAGCGACCTGAAAAAGACAGTGAACGAAAATAGTAAATGCCAAAGTAACCTAATAAAAACAAAACAAAATCATAGAATACCAGAAGGGAATAGAGGAGATCGGACGCTGTGCAGCTGGCCAGAATCAGGTGACTGCAAGTGAAGAATCTTGGCCTCTGTAAAAAGATATTGCGCGTTGATAGAGTCATAAAAAAAAAAAATTTCATATATATATATATATGTGTGTGCGCGCGCGCGCGCGTGTGTATTTGACAAATTAATAATTGTAAGTAACAATAATTTTTCGAAGTCCCAACTTGGGCTTTGTGAGCAACATTCATTATTTTGGAAATAGAATCATTTATGTCGCTCTCAGACATCTACCCTACCAACCGAATTGACCGATCATGGATTCTTCTCCATTAATGCCCTTTCCTTTCATGAATCATCTCTTTGCAGCAGATTATCAGATATGGATACCGATTGCGTCGACGAAAAAGAACACCAAGTGCTTCTACTTCCAAGGTCCGCGCTTGGTCCAACTCTGGACTCCGCTGTTAAAGGCAATCCACATCAACTGCCGCCGCTGGGCGATTCTTCGGCCACTCCTACTTTGGTTCTCCGCACCTTTGTCGCCATATGTGGTTCCTTCGCTACTGGCTGTGCTGTAATTACTTCTTAATATAAACTGCCCATTTCTTATTTGAATAAATGCTCAGTTGACATTTTAGTAGTTGGGACTTGGAATTGGTAATCCATATTGGATTCAGATGAAATTTGAGATTCAACAAACTTTTCGAATTTTGATTTTCTTGAGCAGACGGGTTATTCAGCTCCTGCTCGGTCTGGAATTATGGAAGACCTGAGCATGTCTGTGGCAGCTGTAAGCATTACTTTTACCTATTCTTTTTGTCATTCAAAAAGCAAGATTATACTGAATTGGGCTTGCCATGTAATGTTAATTCTACAAATAATGGCGATTACATAAAGCACAAGTTAAAAAGGTGTGACATTTATGCTTTGGTCGTGAATTTCTTTACCTGTAAATATCATTCTGCAGTATTCTCTATTTGGTTCTGTGATAACAATCGGGGGAGTGATGGGTGCTTTGTTACATGGAACTACAGCGGATCTGCTTGGTCGAAGATATGTAAGTTCTTTTTTCACCCTTTAAAGCAAGATTTTCAACTATCTTCCAAATTTTCTTAGTATTAGTAAATTTGTTGACCTTGCTATGCAGACAATCTTGGTGTCTCAATTTTTCTTCATTATTGGTTGGCTGGCCATTGCGCTCACACAGGTCTTCCTTTCCGCTCTTTCTTTGCGTATTCATTCAATTTTACTCCACTCGTCCTCTGGAAAGATGCCATGAGATTTGATTGCATGCTTTCCTTAAGAAGCTTGCGTGAAAGTCAAGAACTCTTCTGAACACTTGTTTTTTAACATAATTAATTCTCAATGCTTGTTTAAAGGTTGCTTGGTTACTGGATCTTGGAAGACTATTGACTGGTATTGCGGTTGGGATCAACATTTATGTGGTAATTTTGCTATCTTTGCATTTACATCAAATACGATATCCTTATAACTTTCACCCCATCAAACATACACATGTATCGATGTTTTATATCCGTTAACAGGTACCAGCATACATTGCAGAAATAACACCTAAGGACATCCGTGGGGCGTTTACTTCTGCTAATCAGGTCACAGGCTAATTTTGCTGAACTATTGGTATTCTCAATAACTCATTCTTTTGAATGTTTTGAATGTATGTCTGTTAAGTGAACACAGTTCACGACAAGTTGTGGACTTTCACTCATGTATTTCATTGGAACCATCGTTCCTTGGCGCATCTTAGCTCTAATTGGTAAAGACTTCTTGCCCCTCATATTTTTATATCCAAAATTATGTAATGTACTTACTTTTATTTGTTTGAATTTAAGGCATTGTTCCATGTGCATTGCAAGCTATGGGCATTTTCTTCATTCCAGAGTCTCCAAGATGGTTGGTGAGTATTTTCGTCTTCATTTCTTTATATTAGTTTCATGATGTTCCAGAGTCTTTGAGTTGCGCGGCATTGTTATAGAAAAACATTAATCATAATTTTTCACGAGTCAAATTTCGCAGGCAAAAGCTGGTAGAGAAAAAGAATTAGAATTGACCCTGCAGCGTCTCAGGGGAAAACACTCTGATGTTTCTTAAGAAGCTGCTGACATTAGAGTAACTTTCCAACTTCAAATATAACTTTCCCATTTTCTCCTTCAAAATTTTGATATATGATTGGTGTAAATTCTAAAATCAGAAAATCAGATAGACTTCCACTTCTGGTGCAGGACTACACTGAGACCTTAATGGGACGTTCACAAACTAGAGTTCTGGACTTATTGCAGTGGAAATATGCCCATATTCTTACTGTGAGCCTTAAATGAAAATTTGCTCATACCCTTACAATGGACATATCATGTGTAAGAAATATCTTCAGGAATATCCTACCATATATCTTATGGGCTTGAATTGGTTCAGGTTGGTATTGGGATACTGCTATTTCAACAGTTTGGAGGGATCAATGCAATTGCATATTATGCCAGCTCCATATTTGAAAAATCTGGTAATTATAGTTTGTGTATGGCTATGGTATTACATTATGTACTTGGATCATAGATTAACAGAAGACATGGTAATTTAAATCTCTAGCCGATGACAGGTTTTTCGAGTAATATTGGGCTAATATCAATGGCTATTATCCAGGTAGACACGATTATAATTAGCCAACTGAAGGTTATGTCCTTTGCTTTTTCTCATTGGACTTGGTATATTTCGTAGATTCCAGCTACTGCTGCATCTGTGCTCTTAACAGATAAATCTGGAAGGCGGCCGCTTCTCATGGTTAGAATGCTTTAAAATTTATTCTAAATTTGAGATGGAGTTGATAGAGCAAGGTAATAAAGCCTTTTAATGTAATGTTGGCAGAGTTCTGCTTCTGGCATGTGCTTAAGTTGCTTTATCATAGGACTGGCATTCTGCTTGCAGGTTTGTCAGCAATAAATTACATACAGTACTTCAATCTATTCATGCTTATAGATTGTCCATCTCTGAAAGTCGAGCTTTATTATTTTCCACATTCAGCAACTTCACAAGGCGAATGAGATCACACCCATTCTGGTGTACATTGGAATTTTAATAATTCAGATGCAACTATCTCAAAATTCCCACGTTCTTCTGAAGCTCTTTTGTTATAAACAATATTGTCTATTCCTGCAACTCTATTAATCGGTTTAAGTGTTTAGGTTAAATGATTCTTCAACATAGCATCAGACTATCAGCATCACTATATATACAGCTAAATTAATTGAATATGTTCCCTTATGCATTATGTATTATGCTGATCAACAGGGTTATAGCGTAGCTGTATCAATAGGAGTGGCAGGACTACCGTGGGTTATAATTTCTGAGGTATGCAACTTTGTCTATATCAGGGCTTGGACGTTGCACATATAATTAGGTGTGAAACAGGAAAGATTAACAATTTCCATCACAGATATTTCCTATAAACATCAAAGGAACCGCGGGAAGTTTAGCAACCTTAATAAAATGGATATGCTCCTGGATTGTTACATATACTTTCAACTTTATGATGGAATGGAGCGATGCAGGTACCCGAAATCCTTCTCCTCCTCCTCCTCGTACTACTTGCTCTTCTTCGTTGTTCTCTGCCTTTGATGCTAAACAGATGTTGTCATGAAAATGTTTCAGGGACGTTTTTCATACTTTCGGGACTATGCGGATCAGCTGTTCTTTTCATCGCTAAAGTGGTGCCAGAGACGAAGGGAAGAATGTTAGAAGAGCTACAAGCATCGATTACTCTTTCTGAAATAACTATTATCAGAAGTACTTAAGGGACAATATGAAATCAAAACAAGAAAAATTATCCTTCTTCATTGGTTCTCATGGTATGGGAAGATTCTTTACCCATTATGAGTAAGAAAATGGAATGCTTTCTAGTCTGATGTTGGCTGATGGCAACATTAATATTTATCCAAATATCTAATTATGTCCTCTATGCTATCCTAAATAGAAATTTTTTTTTCCTATCATTCAAAACAAACACAACCTGAGATAGAGAGGGGGAAAAATAACATTTACTTTGTGAACAGTCACGAAATCGAACGTGTTAGTACTTTATGAAATGTGATTCGGATCAAATTAGAGTTGACACGATAAGATCATGTATATTTTGCCACTCGTGGCCTAACCCCTATGATATCAAAGGTATGGTATTCTTGTTTACATTTTAAGTCAATTAAAATTACTTATTGAGATAGAACCGAAATGTATTTTTAGTGTTTAAGAATTAGTATATATAGTAATTGATAATTGAAAAAAATAAAAACCCACAGCACTACTTTTTTTTCTGTTTAGTAATGATATTATACTCGATTTCTGTAATAATTTTTTTTCTTTCAAGTTTATCTTAAATCATAAAACAGGAAGACAAATGAATTGTAAAAACAAAAATTAAAAAATGTTAAACATCAACTGTTAACCAAAAAAAGTTGTTTTATTTTCACATATATACTTTAATTTTTAAAATATGGTGAATATTTTACCACTATTTCATGTAAAAGTAAATTAAATAGTTAATAAAGTACAAAAATAGAAAAGAAATTAAAAATAAAATTTAGATATTAAAAAAAAATTTATTTGGAAAATAAAAACAAAATGCGTGTACTGCACATGGCGGAAATGCGTTAATTATCTTTAAGAGAATCTCAAATTTTAATTTTTCTACAATATGATTGCTCTTGATTATTGATAAACTGGCGACATAAATAGAATCAGACATAGGGTGGTTTTTTTTTTTTAACGAATATCCAACTTATCTGGTCTCTACTTCTGATCGATGAAGCCTAACTCAAGACTAAAATAATAAACTTGGCTCATTTAGTCCACTTGTATGATATAGTATTATCTACGTAACTAATTTATTAGTTTACTTTTTATCTAATAAATTAGTTAGTTTCTGTATTTTTAGAACTATTCAACAAAACAAAAGACAGAGATTTTTACAATGTATTTTTCAAAATACAGGAACCGATTAGTGTATTAGTTAAAGAATTAGGAAGCAATAATTTATTTACCCTGTTATTTATAAAATAATCCTTATTGGGGAGGAAATTTATAAAGACAAGGTTTTACGATGGTTTCTAACCCTCAATTTTCTTCAAATTTTTAATACTCCAAATTTGAGTGTTTGGAAGGATATAAGTTATTCCATTCCTTTAATGCTTTCTTATGTATGAAATTGAAATCGGCTAATAATATCATTTATTAGAATATGTATAATCAATAATTTCCTGCGTAAAATTATTTCAATTTAACTTATAGAAATCACTGCTCTATGGAAACTGTCATCAAATAAAATATTGCTGGAAATTAATACCATTTCCGTGTAAACACAATATTGACTTGTATAATCACTTAAAATTACGTGTCATGCAGCTGATAATTCTATCTACCCCTAATTGATGCAGTTAGACCAAAGTCAAGTCTTGTTGACTTGTTTATTTCTACACATATGCATCCATTCTTGTTGGGTAAGTTATAGAGTAAGTTTGACACATCACGTCATCTGTATGCTGAGCTATTAACATTACAACAAATCACACTTTAACCAATAGAAAAATGACCCAATGTATTTAATTAATTACTTATTTAATACTTCTTCCGTTTTTTATTATATAATGTTTTAAGTTTTTTACTTTTTTTTATATTTAATATTTTACACTATCAATGTATTTTTTACCATGTTTTCTCATAGTTATCCTTATTTAAAACATGAGAGAGGTTTATTATTTAATGCAAAAAAAAAAAAAAAAAAAACACTACATTAAGCTTTGATAATTAAGAAGAAAGAGAATTTTTGAACGGAAAATAGAGTTTTAGGAGATAAGTATTAAGGATAAACCAATCATTTTATTAACTTAATTACTATTTCATTGGGTTTAGTGAACAACCTTAAACATTATATAATAAAAATTCTAGATCCTAAATTATAAACCTTAAACCCTAAAATATATTACTTGGCGTGATTTTATTAGCTTTACACACAAATAATGTGCTTGGTGTATTTTATAATTTCTCATTTTTGTGTTGAATTGAAACTAATAACATTAAGTATTCCTAACTGGACGGCAAGAAAAAATGTTAATTTTCACATTCAATACTAAGCTAGTAGACTACAATGCACTTGATCCTCTCTATAAATTTACAAGTTATGTGCCTTTTGTAGCTAACAACTTGAACCAAAGAATTCAAGGCAATACTTAGCTATTATTTTGCAAAAAAAAAAAAAACATGGACCTCTCATCCCAAACAAAATTTGTAATTGGTATATTGATGATGTTAGGGATATGGGTATCTGAATCTATGTCTCGACCATCAATCAATGAGGATGCCATAATTGCTGAAAAGCATAAGCAATGGATGACTCATCATTCCCGTGTTTACCGTGATAATGCTGAAAAGGAGAAACGTTTTCAAATATTCAAGACAAATTTGGAATATATTGAAAACTTCAATAGTGCATCCAATAAGACCTACAAATTAGGTCTAAATGAATTTCCAGACTTAACCACTGAAGAATTCATTTCTGGTTACACTGGTTTCAGGATGCCTACATCCAAGCTTCCACCTGCAAATTACACAACTTTAGAGATGCAGGATGGGATTCCAGAGACAATAGACTGGAGGGATAAAGGAGTGGTCACCCCGGTTAAGAATCAAGGTCAATGTGGTAAGATATCTCTAATTGCCTATATTTGCATTAATTATTCTCTCTTTTGAAATAATATCGAGAACAGATATGCTCATAAAAAATGAGAAATACCATGCAAAGAGATATGATGGTGAATACATTCATAATGAAAAGCTTTAGTTTTGGAGAAATGATTAAAACCTTGTTGGAATGTTACTGAGGCTTCTGAGTTTTGATTAAGTCGTTGAATTTTTAATAACAATGTTTCTATTTCATTGTAACATACTTCAATCATTTTTTACATAATTTATCGGTTTTGAAATCTCTATTATATTCTTATTATGAAGTTCAAATGCATTGGTTTGAGGAATATTTAAAAATAGGAATCGACTCATATTTGGTTTGACATAATAATATTGTGTACAGGGTGTTGCTGGGCATTTTCAGCTGTGACAGCCATAGAAGGAATAATGGGTAATGGAGTGTCACTTTCAGCTCAACAATTACTTGACTGTGTGGATGGTAACAATGGGTGCGGTGGTCGTAGGATGGATACTGCTTTTGAATACATAATACAAAATCAAGGCATTGCCTCAGAATCGGATTATCCCTACCAGGCAATGCAAGGAAATTGTGATACTCAGAAATCCACCACTTTTGCCGCCCAAATTACTTCTTACCAAAATGTACAACCTAACGAACAAGCTTTGCAAATGGCAGTAGCTAACCAGCCTGTTTCAGTCGGTCTTAATGCTTCACCAAATTTCCATCATTACAGTAGTGGGGTATTCGATGGTGATGATTGTGATACAGATCTTAATCATGCGGTTGCTATTATTGGATATGGTACTACTGCTGAGGATGGGACTAAGTACTGGATCATTAAGAATTGTGGAAATAAGGAATATGTTTAGGGGTTTTTTGTAATTTTGCTACCCTAAGTAGTTATACCTAATTTGTAATTAGTTAGAGAGGTTAGGGAGGTTATGGCTGTTTATAAAGCCATCCTCATTCTGTTTTCAATTAATCAGAAATCTTTGTATTTTTGAGATCAAAAGCAATAAGCTTTCAATAAACACTTTTTCTCATGGTATCAGAGCAAGTCTCAGCGGAATGGTGAGAAATAGCCGCAGAGCACGGGTAGTAGAGATTCCGGCCGGTGAACGATTTGAAGGTGAAGATGATTTTCCAGAACCAGAGGAAGATCGTATACCAGGAAGGAATCGCGGTTTTCCAGATTTGGGAAGAGATCGCGGGTTTCCAGATTTTGAACGCCATATGTTCAATGGCTTCCCCCAATCAAACGATAATCCAGGTATCTCCATTATTAACTTCCAATTGAACGGCAACAATTATATATCCTGGCGAAGGGCTATGATTCGAGCCCTAAATGTTAAAGAAAGAAGTGATTTTGTGTTGAAGGATGCTGAATCTCCAAAGGAAACTGATCCTGGATATCAGTCATGGTTAAAGACTGATAGCTTGGTTACAGCTTGGTTGATTAACAGTCTTGAAAAGGACATTGCAGATGGTTTCCAGTATGTTTCATCAGCTCGAGAATTGTGGATGGAACTAGAACTACGGTTTGGAATTAGCAATGGTCCCCTCCTTTACAAGATTCAAAGGGAAATCACACTGCTAACACAAGGTAACATGTCAATTTTGCAGTATTATAACAAGCTTAAACGTTTGTGGGATGAGTTGAGTTATCTTACTCCTGTACCAAGCTGTCATTGTGGTGTTTCTAGAAACTGTGTCTGTAATGCTTTTCAGAGAATGGCAGATTCTATAGAGGAGAATAAACTAATTCAATTTTTGATGGGGCTACATGAGGTTTATGACAATGTTAAGAATCAGATTTTGTTAATGGAACCTTTACCTGGGTTAAACAAGGCATATGCAATGTTGTTGAAGGTTGAGAAACAGCAAGAGATATCTTTAATACATACAACAGAAATAGCTAGTTTTGTTAAAAATGACAACAGAAAATCTTCTGAGATCAATAAGGATGACTTGAAGTGTGACTATTGTGATGGAACTAGGCATGTTAGGGCCACTTGCTTCAAACTGATAGGATATCCAGATTGGCATCCAAAATCTAAGAAACAGAACTCTAAGTCCAAAAAGATTGTTCAGCCTCATCGTGCTAATGCAGTACAGGAAGGAGTCAAGAAGATGGCAGTAGGCAGTGATACTGAAGGAGATGATGAAAAAGAAGATTTTCAAAAAATGGTGAGGGAGGTGTATAAAATGATGAAGGGAAAGAATTCCATGGTTGACTCTCCTTTACAGACCCCTGATTTTACTGCTTTTGCAGGATTCTCAGGTACTTCAACTTCTTCTCATTGCTCTTCTGATTTAAATGCCGTGCACACATCTTGCTGGATTATTGATAGTGGAGCAACATCTCACATGACTTATATTTCCAGTCACTTTATTCCCGCCTCTTCTTGTTTAGTTAGGCAAACAGTAGCTTTGCCTGATGGTACTTTGAAACAGATTAAGAATATTGGAAAAGTAGAATTGTCATCCACATTAATTTTACATGGAGTCCTCTTTGTGCCAAGTTTTAGATACAACCTTTTGTCTGTTGGACAGTTGTTGAAGGATAGCAATCTTGAGGTGATTTTTCATTCTCATTATTGTTATCTGCAGGATAGGAAAACTCATATGGTTACAGCAGTGGGGTGGCAGGTTGATGGACTCTATTTGTTAGATTCAAATTCTTTTTCTGCAGATGTTATCAATAAAGTGCAGCAATTATGTTTGGCTGTCACTGATTCAACTCACACAGAATCTGATATATGGCACAAGAGACTTGGTCATGCCTCTTTTGATGTGCTTAGTCACGTTGGTAATATTGATATGCAGTGTAATTCTTACTCTTGTACTGTTTGTCCTCGTGCTAAACAGCACCGTTTTCCTTTTACTAAAAGTACAATCACTACAGACAAGTGTTTTGATTTGTTACATATGGATTTATGGGGACCTTACAAACTGAATTCTCTTACGGGTGCTAGATATTTTTTAACTATAGTTGATGATTATACTAGATATACTTGGGTCATTTTGTTACACACTAAGACTCAGGTTGGACAGGCTATTGTGGTCTTTCTCAAAATGGTCACTTGTCAATTTAATACATCAGTGAAGATTATCCGTAGTGACAATGGAACAGAATTTGTAAATAAGTTTTGTGCAGGATTATTTCAAGCACAGGGTATCATACACCAAACCACTTGTGTCTATACCCCTCAGCAAAATGGGGTTGTAGAGCGCAAACACAGACATTTATTGGAAGTTGCTAGGGCTATTTTGTTTCAATCTCATTTGCCAATACAGTTTTGGGGAGAAGCTATCTTAATGGCTACTTCTATTATTAATGCACTTCCTGTCAGAATGTTGAATTGGCAAACTCCCTTTTACAGACTTTTTCAGTGCAGGCCAGATTACACTAAGTATCATGTTTTTGGGTGTAGCTGCTTTTATACAAATGTGTCTCCTGCACGCGATAAGTTTTCTTCTCGTGCTTTTCCAGGAGTTTTTGTTGGGTTTGCTCCAGGTAAGAAGGGTTATAAGATTTATGATTTAGCAACTCAGAAACTTGTTGTTTCCAGGGATGTACATTTTTTGGAAAATGAATTTCCTTTTCATCTTCAATCTTCTATACTACATCTATCTTCTACTGACTCTGTTTCTCCTTCATCTCCTACCACTGATGTTGTTTCATCCCCTGATGTTACTGTTGTTCCATCTCCAACTGATACATCTTTTCCTCTACGGCGGTCAGTAAGAATTACTCAGCCTTCTTGTTGGTTGCAAGATTATGTTACAGATACTGCTAATGCTGTTTCACAAATACCTTTTCAGCATAGAGTGTTTCTTACCAAGATTTTGCAGATAAAGGAGCCTATCCATTACCATGAAGCTAAAACAGATGATCATTGGGTTCAAGCTATGAATGCTGAATTGCAGGCCCTAGAAGATAATCACACCTGGGAGATTGTGCCTCTTCCTTCTCACATCAAACCCCTTGATACCAAATGGGTGTACAGGGTTAAGTACAAGAGCAATGGTGAGGTTGACCGGTATAAGGCACGATTAGTGGCTAAAGGCTACAATCAGGTTTTTGGTGTAGATTATCATGATTGTTTTAGCCCTGTAGCTCGCACTGTCACAGTCAGATTGTTTTTGGCAATAGGTGCTGCTAAGGGTTGGAGTATACATCAAATTGATGTAAACAATGCCTATCTTCATGGCATTCTTGATGAAGACATTTACTTGAAACCACCTCTTGGTTATAAAACTGTTCCTGCAGGTTATGGTTGTAAGTTGGTGAAGTCTCTTTATGGCCTTAAACAGGCTGGGCGCCAATGGCATAAAGAGTTATCTGCCAAGCTTTTAGCTTACGGTTTTACAAGGTCCATCAATGATTATTGTCTGTTTACTTTGGTTGATAGTAAGGATGATTCTTTCACAGCAGCCTTAATATATGTGGATGATATTCTGATTATGGGTTCTCATTCTTGTAAAATTCAGGCTATCAAGGACCATTTACATAGTCTTTTCACTATCAAAGACATGGGGGAAGCTCGTTATTTCTTGGGTATTGAATTGACCCGGACTGATGCAGGTATTTTCCTCACTCAAACCAAATATATTACTGATTTGTTGGATGATGCTGGTTTGTTGCAAGCTTCTCCCGTTTCTAGTCCTTTGGCTACTGGTTCTGATTTTGTTAGTTCAGGGGAGTTGTTACAAGATCCTGTCATGTATAGGCGCTTGGTTGGTCGATTGCTCTATTTGGGTTTTTCTCGTCCTGATATTGCTTACGCCACCAATCAGCTTAGTCAATTTATGCAACAGCCTTGTAAACACCATCTTCAAGCTGCTATACATGTTCTCAGGTTTTTAAAGGGAACTCTGAATTGTGGTTTATTTTACTCTGCCAAAACTGACTTGTCTTCCCTTACTGCATTTTGTGATGCTGACTGGGCTCGTTGCAAGGATACTCGTCGGTCTCTCACAGGTTATTGTGTTTTATTGGGTGCATCCCTCATTTCTTGGAAAACCAAGAAACAGCCTACTGTGAGCCGTTCATCAGCAGAATCAGAATATCGCAGCATGGCTACCACGAGTTGTGAGCTAAAATGGCTTTATTCTCTTTTGGCAGATTTTCATCTTCAACCAGCCCCCCCGATCCCACTACATTGCGATAGTCAATCCGCTATTGCCATTGCTAAGGATCCGGTTTCCCATGAAAAGGTTAAGCATGTTGATATTGACTGTCATTTGATTCGTGAACAGGTTGCTGCTGGGTTTCTTTCTCCAATATATGTTCATACATCTCTGCAATTAGCCGATTTGTTCACTAAATCTCTTACTGCAGCTCATATGTCTCCTGCTTTGGGCAAGATGAATTTTGTTTCACTCCCTTCATCTTGAGGGGGGGGTGTGGAAATAAGGAATATGTTTAGGGGTTTTTTGTAATTTTGCTACCCTAAGTAGTTATACCTAATTTGTAATTAGTTAGAGAGGTTAGGGAGGTTATGGCTGTTTATAAAGCCATCCTCATTCTGTTTTCAATTAATCAGAAATCTTTGTATTTTTGAGATCAAAAGCAATAAGCTTTCAATAAACACTTTTTCTCATCAATGGGGTGAATCTTGGGGAATGAGTGGCTATATGATGATTCGGAGAGAAGTTGAGGGAATCACGGATGGTGTTTGTGGCATTGCAAAAGCAGCTTTATATCCCACCAAAGATTAGTACAAACGATTCTACGATCAAATTGGTCCAAATGAACTTAATCTCGGTATTACTTTTTCCTTTAATTTGATATTTTGGGTTTAATCGGTCCAAAATGATATGATATGATAGATAATATTTTTTACACGTGCTGACACGTGTTATAAATTTTTGGATCGGTTTAATTTAAAATGTCAACTTGAAAGGATAAAATTGTTACTAAAAGTTCATTTCAGACTAAATTGGTTCTTCTAATTAAATTGAGAAGGCAAATTGAAGTTTTATCCATAAGTTGATATATATGCATCGTTTTATACATGTGTATTGTATTAATCCAATAATGAAAGATGGTCATATTAAACATATATGTTGTCAACATTATAAACAACTTGAAGTGTTATATTGTCTTTTTGAGAATTAAGTAATCTAAATCTAAATGTTTGTTTAAGCTACTATATCATTGCAGTGTTTAAAACAATAATTTTTCTGTAAATTGCTCAATCAATTATTATTAACTTATAGTAAAATTATTTGAAGCTCCTAAACCTAAATAATTATTGTTTTGATTCTACTATTGTTATATATTCAACCACTATAATAATCTTCACAACCTATAATAGAACATATTGCGGTAACTGGAGTGAATAGAAGTCAAAAAGTTTTTTTTTTTTTTCTTTTTTTAGCATGTTGATCTGATTAATAAGTATAACTTAATTATATGTAATGGCTATAAGTTGAAGTTATCATATGGTGCGTTCTGAGGGTGTTGAAATCGACGGTATAAATGAACATATAAGTGTGGTTCAACACATGTAAAACAAAAATCTAATTGGCTTAATTATATTAAGGTTCAATATATACACTTATGTGTCGTTTTTTAGTCTCATTTATTTCTAATATGGAATCTTTCAATACAAATTACGCTATGTGTCGATTGTCCTATGGTGTCTAATAATTTGCAATTTTCCCTTCCATTTTCTAACTCTCTTCGTTTTTCTGACTTTAATCAATGTCATCAAAATCTTCAAGTATATATTTTTCTTTTTCCTTTTTTTTTAAAAAAAATACATAATAGTTAATTAACTTCGAAAAAGGGAATTCTGGAATTAAAATACTTGTTATCAGTGGCAGAGACAGGATTTTATATATTTAGTATGTAACATCCCATTTTACTGCATTCATTTTGGCATTTGTGTACGATCATTACATGTCACAATTAGATAAACTAGAGAAATACATTTGTACTACACATGTTACTAAGTAAGGTAAAAATCGAAAGTACAACACTAGAAATGTAATGTGTCTTAAATGTTTAAAATTAGAAATTAGGGGAGTAAAATGTAATTTAGGAGGGATAATTGTTTAGGGATTAAAATCTCTATAGCCATCTTATTATTATTATTATTATTATTATTATTATTATTATTATTATTATTAGAATTGTTAGTCAAACATTGGACAAATGGTCCAATAAGGGAGAGATAAGGATGAAGATGATTAATTTGGGTCTTGGCAGTGTAAAATAATCTAGAGAACTTGCAGAAAACGTAGAAGAGAAGAAGAAGAAGAAGAAGAAAAGAAATAAGGGAGATATAGAGAAGTAGAAGGAAGAGGTATGTTCATGTAGTTTGTGATATTAATTTCATCTAGTTAGAAATAGAATCTGAACAAGTTGTAAAGTAATGAATTGTTAACCTATGCGTTAGGAATATGTCTGCAAAATTTCGTAATTTTTGGACACATATAGTGAAAGCTAGAATTTTTGAAAGAGGATGTGCTCAAAACTGGATGATCAAAGAAACAGGGTCAGATACAAAGTGATGCCATAACTATTTTATCGCCCAGAAAATTCTGATTTTTGGATATATTGTTCCCTTATGTGTCTAGTTTAAGTAGAAAAATAATTAGGTTGATCCAACTTGTACGGATAAAGTTATAGTGAAATTACTAGGAGCTGTTCAGATAAAACATGGCAAAAACAGGGCTGGAATGTAAATTTTATAATAATTTGTATAGTACTTCGAAAATTATGTGATTTTAATCTGATATGTATCTTTGTGTTAGGAGTAAAATAAAATAAGAATTAGGTCATTTGGATATATAGAGTGTAAGTTATGAATTTTTAAATGTGGTTAGGTCGTGGAAACCACATTTAAAAAGTGAGGGTAGAGTGTTTTTCTAAGTGAGGGTAGAGTGTTTTTATAGAAAGGAAAAATATGATTTATTTGTATGTGATATGAATTGATATTTTGAGGAGGTCCAAATCTTGAAGATAATCAGGAAGAGGGTACCAGCTGCCCACGAGGGAATTAAAGACTAAGTTGTGAGTATAAACTTGATATGGACTTGCTTATGTTGATGAAAGTGTGAATTGATGTATTGATATGTTTGTATGTGTATTGCTGTAATTTGTTGGAAATGAATTTTACGTGGCTTTATATGTTGAGGTGAACTATTTTGTATATGAGTATATGTTGAATATATGGTTATTGCGTAGTGTACAAACGTGAAGTGTTGTTTGAATGATTATATGTACTACATGAATTATGTTGAAATGTTTGGGTTAAATGTTATATGTGAAAGTTAGTGTACATAGTTACATGAAAGATTAAGGGCGTTGTGATATACTTGACCAAACACTGCGAATACATGATTCACATGGATTATCTGGATCTAGATGGTCAATCACATGGAATATCCTTTACCGAAAGGTCAAATACATGGTTACATGAGCTGGCCAGCTAAATCATTTGATATCTAGTATATGATCCCGGGGCAGTTGTTTGGCTGGTCGTGTCACAACAAATAAATAAAATGGATCATTCATTTGCATCTGCTTGGCTGAGTTTGTTGGAATTTGTTTGTGTGAATGTGTGTGATTGTAATTCATTGATGGTTTATGCTCACTGAGTAGCGACTCATAAAAATCGCAAATTTCTCCAGTTAGGTGAAGTTGTAGATAAAGTTTAAGTTCCTAGAAGGGTAAATCTCGATAGAAAGCATGGATGAAAGGTCGGCCGGCTGAGTTCTATCTCACTCTCTCTCCTCTCATCTCCAGGATGTAGAATAGAAAATATTGGGTTTAGAACTTTGTATTATAAGTGTGGTTTGAATATGTATAATAGAACATATACTTGTGTGGTGTACTTGTGGATTTATGTTAATAAGTAAATGGAGTACATTTTGACCTATATATATATATATATATATATATATAATCATAACATCTTCGAATATAGCACAGAAAATAAGGGGTGTTACATAGTATATATAAGCTTATCAATATAGTAATATGAGACTCAATTTATAAATTTAGTGGGTACAATATTCTAATTGACTGCATACAATGCTGTGAATTTAGTAATATGTTGATTTATTTTATTCATTTTTCTCCATTTTTTCTTGATGTTCATTTATTTTCTTCCCTTTTTTTCCATTTTTTCCTTCGGCATTTTTTTCGCTTTTTATTTATGTTTCTCTTCATTTTACTCAATTTTATCTTCATTTTATTTCATTTTTCTTATTTTTTTTCTTTGTTTGATTATTTTTTTATTTGTTTAACTCGATTTAATCCTTTTTTATTTTTTTTGTTTCAATATGACATATTCCATATATTATTCAAATATTGAATCAAACATTGAAATAAGATAGGAAAAAGAATAACTATTTCATTCTTCCTCTATTCAATTCATGGAATAGCTATTCTATTCCTACCCTATTTCATTCCATGAATCAAACATGATAAATATGTTCCCAAATAAATATCGAAGTCGTCCCAAATACTTTGGTTTATGCGATTGTATATGACGCCAAATTATATAAACGATAAACAATTATGAAATCCCTCAAGTTTACCAAAATATATAAATATCTCCCTCTATTTTGTTAATTCAATTACTACCTCTCTGTGTTTTGCCTCCGTCACATTAATACCTACCTCCGTCTAATTTGAAAGTTTTTTATCCAAACTAATGATGTGACATATTATTAATTTACTAAAATACCTTTGGTATCTTTTTATCACAATTTTTTTTATAAGTCAAAATTTTATTAGATAAAAATAATATTACTAAAAGCTGACTACAAGGGAATTTTTTTTTCCATCAAACAATAAGATATCAACATCCATACACAAAAGCACATACCACATAAGAAGATCTTAAATTAGCAATCCATTTTCATGTACACAAGAGCTACATTAATTAATTAATTAATAAGACTAAAGCTTAAAAATTTCAAAGTTATAACAATGTAAATGCTTAAATTGGTGTTCTGTTTACAGGGATAATGCGCAAACATTTACACTCTGGGAAGAGGGAAGAGTGATTTATATGCGTAGCAAGATTACATTGTACAAGCATGAGAGAGGAAAAGGAAGAACTTTGAGAGGAGCTCTTTAGAGGTTTAATTCCCAATAAGCATTGGTTAAAATTCTTCATGAAGTTATAGATTTGTACTAAGTGTAAGTTCTTTATTGTTTGTTATTTTCTTCTATTAAGACATTGTGGGCAAATTAATAATCTTACCTTATTGATTCAATATTTCATAATATATCATTTATTGTAATTAAACATAAAATTTTTAAATGAAAAGAACAATGCAGTGTCAAGGAAGCATAATTGAAAAGTAGATCAACAAAGAACGTTAACAAAATTTGAATAATTAACATAAATTCATTTTTCCGTAAAACTGTAACAAATCAAATGCAAAAAATGTACTTTATATATATAGCGCAAGAAAACATATTAAAAAAGCTTGTTTTATTGTTTATTTCATTAGAAATTAAGTATCTTTATTAGTATAATTTACAAATAGTATATTAATATATTATTCACATAATAAATTTAGTATTATTCTTTTATAATAATATTCTTTTATTAAGTAATTATATTAAAACTTATTATATATTTGTGCATTTGTACTGATGGACAACTAGTATGATGAGTATTTGACCACTATTTCTTGTAAAATTAAATTAAATAGCTAAGAAAGTACAAAAATAAAAAGAAATTAAAAATAAAATTTCATAAAATTTAAAAATAATTTAGATATTAAAAAAAATTTTATTTGGAAATATCCACATGGACCTGTTTCGCTTTAAAATTTCTCATTATATATGTACAGATATTCAATTTAAAAAATAACTATTTAAATATTTTTTTTATGTGGATAGGCTTCAATGGAGCTTGGGAATTAATCTCAAGGCCCAAGCTTGGTCCAGTCTGAGTCCATACTAATAAATGAGTTGGACAAAGTTTGGGTTAACCTTATAAATATCTCTAAATTATTTGAGCATTTTACAAAAATACTTACCTTTTGACACCATATAATATTTTTACTTGAAAATGAAAAGTTTGCATAAATACATTAAAAACTTTTCTAATTTTCAAAAATACATAAAATAAAATATTCATTTTTACGTGATTCTTGCCTAATAAACAACATTGCAAAAAATCATAATCTCCAAAATACCTTCTCTAGTTTGTCTACTTTTCTCTTACCTCTTTTATAATTTTAATCTAATTTCATATCTAACTCACAATCCATTTATTTTTTCTTCGTGCGACTTTAAAAAGTTTTTTTCATTTTTTTTTCTCCGAAACGATATCCATATGGATATATTTTTTCCGATTTTTTTCAGCTTCAGTTTTTATATAAACAGTATATAAATAATGTATAAACGGTGCATAAACAATGTATGGAAATAGTATATAGCAGAAAAAAAAGTTGTATAAACAACGTATGTGACAATAAAAATATATATAACAACAATAAAAAGCTGTTATAAGGTATAGTGTATCTTAGGGTATAATTAACGTATAACTAAGGTATAATCACTATAATAGCATATTTTAAGGTATAACTAAGATATAATTAAGGTATAATCATTGTAATAGTGTATAAACAATATATAAATAGTGTATAAGAAGTGTATAAATAGTGTATAACGGTGTATAAGAAGTGTATAAATAGTATATAACAATATATAAGAAGTGTATAACAGTGTATAAGAAGTGTATAAATAATGTATAACAATGTATAAGCAGTGTATGAGAAGTATATAAACGGTGTATAATAATGTATAAGAAGTGTATAAACTTATGGATGAAGGCCTAAACAGTATTTTTTTGGGCCCAAATGCGACCTGTCACGGTAAACCAATGACAACCCTTATAGAGCTCAAAAATTACATTTCGAAAACATATTATAATAGTCAATCGGACTCTTATAGCTAAAGTTATGTCCATTTTAAGGCCTACCTGAAAATAAAACTACTTGTTTCCTTTCTTAGGCCTACAATCCCTTTTCTTCCTTGACTCTTAGTCCAGAAACTCATCTGCTACTAGCTCTGCATCAAAACAGTGTATAATGGTGTATAAGAAGTGTGTAAATAGTGTATAACAATGTATAATAAGTGCATAAAAATGTATAAGAAGTGTATAAACAATGTATAACAATGTAAAAGCAGTGTATAACAGTATATAAGAAGTGTATAAATACTGTATAACAGTGTATAAGAAGTGTATAAACGCATATATAACAGCATATAAGAAGGTATATTCACATTTCAAAGGTGGATTTCAACTTTCTCAGTAACAAATCTTCAAATCTATAAACATGGAAGTCTCCTTTTAAAATTAACAGTAGAATTTGATAACAAATCACCCAATGAAGGTTCCAACTAGAACTTAATTAACAATAGCAATTTGATAACAAATCACCCAAATTCTAAAAAATTAAAACCACACACAAGAGAAACTAAAAATGGAAAACAAAACAAGAGGAAAAAAAGAAGTAGAGAGTATTAAGTTCAGGTACATAATTCATAGATACATACACATTCCATTCATTACATTTTCTGAAATTTTACCAACAATAAATCATAACTTAAGTTTTGAAACAAACTATAGGTTACAAAACAATCAATCTCAGAAAGCTAGAACAAGACTTTACAGCTCATAAATTATAGTTTACCTAATAAGAATATGCACTTGTAGTAAGAGGAGCAATTTCCATAAACACATGACGGGAACTTAAAAAAAAAATAGCCTTGTGAGCGGACGACCTTTCGTTGAAGCGAAAGATGAAACGCAGCAAAACGAACCGGGGAAAACGACTAGGTTTTGAGGTTTTCGGACGTTTGATTTGAAAAACGGGTTTACATCTTGTTTTAGGAAAACCATTGATTTGGTTGGAAATCCCTTTGTAGAAAATCTTTTTATTTAAATGTGAGTTTTTGCAAACTGGTTTTACACTTTAGAAAATCCCATTATATAACTTAAGGACCTCGAAACCTAAATTTCGAGATCAGTGATAGAGTCACCACCCGGATCAACTCTTCCACGAAATTCCGGTACAGCTCCCTACCGAACGTAAACTACTGTACCTAATCCAGAGATTTAGGGTTCAGGTAACGTACCTATTCAACCTTAAGTTTGCATTCATTTTCTAATTTATATTACCATATTTCATTCACTTATTATCTTTCTCTACCTGTTTTATGTTTAATTATCAGCCGACGCTCATACAGATGACAAAAATAATTTGCAGAATAATAAAGTGCGAAAAAGTAAACATGCATCCAAACAATCCAAAGAATAGAGGCCAGCTTACATAACTAAATCGAATAAAAAGGAAAACTCTCGTCCTCACATTACAAGCGCCTAAATACACGAAGATCTAAAAAATTACAAACGCCTAAAATATACGAGTTAATCTATTAAACACATTCAAAATAATAAAAAGAAAAACTAAAAGATGCAAAATAGATGGTTAGTATAGTTATATTATAAACACGAATAAGACTCATAACAGGACAGAATTGGAATTTTAAGAGCGGGGACATGCATTTAGGGGATACCCGGGTCAACTCGACAAGTAGGCCTGACTAGACCTGGAAAACAGTTTTGAAACGCCTTGTAAAATGCTAAAAATAGTTAAAAAAAAAACGATTTGGCTCAGCTTTATGCAAATTTCTCCCTTTTAGCGGGTTGGTTATCCCAGAACGTAGGGTACCGTTCGTACAGTTTCCAAATTTCGACATACATCTAGGGTCTGAAAACAATAAACACGCCAAAAACAGTTTGATTCCTAAGACAGCATCACGCGATGATGTCCGTGCGGGTCATCCCGTGATTCTGTCTCCTTCTAGAGACTATAGCCGTATGGCTATAGTTAGAGCCGTGCGGCTCTAACCACTACAGTCGTGCAGTTGTAATACCCAGAACCCGAAATTGGTTTTCTCATTTTGAAAAATCACTTTTTTGCTCATTTTTAATGTTTCTTAAGGGTTTTTATGGAGCCCGAGGGTCCGTTAATGTTGGACAACGGATCCGTTTTGGATCAAACGACCCTGGATTCTAAAAAACCGAAACTAAAGAAACCGAAAATCTCACATCTGCACAATCAGAACTCCAAAAACCAAAGTTTGTAGTGCACAGATTTGTTTGGACCAAAATAGATCATAATAGAATGAACAAAAAGGCAAAAGGACTCCGTTCGGTCATTTCGGGGCTTTTCCGGTTTCTGCCTGAGAGAACACAGTCGTATGGTTGTAGTATTACAGCCGTGTGGCTCTAGAGAAGAAATGCACAACGAAAACAATGAACACAAGTTTAAGGCCTCTCAAAGCTTACCTTATTGTTATTCCAGTGTATTGAATGTCCGGAAGCAGATTAAGAAGTCAGAACGTGCCTTGAATCCCGAAAACGATCTGAAACACCGAAATTGAGTCCTGAATCGATCCGAAATGATCTCGAGACAGACCCGGACGAATGAGAAATGGTCAAGAATCCTCCCCTTTCGGTTTCTGGTGTCTTTCTCTCTGGGTTTCTCTCCCTCTGTTTTCTTTCTTTCCTCTCTCTTTTTTTCCCCCCTATTTTTTTTTTCTCTTTTTTTTCCTTTTTTAATCAGGTCTCTAATTAAGAATCCTCTCTTCAATTCTGCCTTAATCTCTATTTTCTTCTTTTTTTCTCTCAACTTGTCAAGTCCTAATCGATTTCTGCGCCAGGATTTCGGCCCAAAAATCTTGAGCCTCACCCCCTGCAGCCAACTTGCTATATTTTCCACAAGCAAGTTGGCCGCCCGTCAGAGCGGCGTAGCTCTAGGGGTTACAACCGCGCGGCTCTGGTTCTATAGCTGCGTGGCTGTAGTTTTGTAACTACAACCGTGTGGCCCAAACCAAAGCCGTGACTGATTCTCCTAAATCCTACACTCACCTCTAAGCCTTCTAATCCCTCAAAGGACCTTTCTCGGGGTTTCGGATCAAGGATGGTTCAATTTTCAGAGTGTTCGGGATATTTTAGGCAGCATCCTACTCATTCTCAAGTCCAATACAGAGGTCGGGAAAACCCGTACTCATAGGCTGCCCCTAGCAGGATCAAAGTCGATTCATGGTCGAGCTGTTAAGCCTGGATCAAGTTTGGTCCCGCGATTGGGAGCACGGTGAGAAAGGAAAAGAAAACGTACCTGACGTCTTAGTTTATTGAAGAATAGACGCAACATCTAGCTGGGAACATTGACTTTGACTCTGAAGTCGGCAGTCTGTGGTGGAGCTATACTATCGAAATCGGCTCTCTGTGGTGGAGCTATACGATCGAAATTGGCTCTCTGAGTATCGATTTTGAAGTCGGCCTAGTAGGCATTGGCTTGTAGTCGGCCCAGGGGGCGTTGATTCAAAGTCGGCCTAGGGGGAGCTGATTTGAAGTCGGCCCAGGGGGCACTGATTTGAAGTCAGCCCAAGGGGCATTGGTTTGAAGTCGGCCCAAGGGGCGTTGGTTTGAAGTTAGCCCAGGGGGCATTGGTTTGGAAGTCATGTTGAAAATGCGTATTTATTCCTTGATCGATGATTTTGGAAACTAAAATTTTTTCCCCTTTGATCAAGAATAAATACAGCTTGGCAGTTTTTGCCCCCGGATTCTTGCAAAAGGCAAGAAATATCCCTCTCAGGATTATATTGGTATAAATGGAAATTATGAAAAATTAAGAAACTTGCTTAATTGAGTGTTAGAGCTGTGCGGCTCTAATTTTACAAGACACAGCAGTGCCGCTGTATAAGAGCTGTGCGGCTATAACTTGCCACGTTGCTAGAGCCACGCGGTTCTAGCGGGGAACAGGCGAAATCCTTAAATAGCGGCAGAAACCTCATTTTACGCATATACTTATTCCTTCTTCTCTTCTGCCTCCCTTTTTCTCTCAAATCTCTTTGAACCCAATCTCCAACCTGCAAGATGATGAAGAAGCTCAGGAAGGTGCTTCGCTAGCTGCTCCCTCACAGCCCGCACCTCACACGAGATACGTCCTGCCAAAGGGGGATTTTTTCTTGCCCATTGAGATCACAGTGGATGTTTATGGGCTCCTGGACTCTGTTGCATATTGGGGGGTCAAGAGGAATGATCCCGTACCCATCATGCTTCAACCTTCCATGCATGCATCCCAAAAATTGGTTAGTTTTCCCAATTTTCTCCTTTTTTCAATTTTTTCAATTCCTACAAATGTAGACAAAATTAGGCAAATTTATGTGAAATTGATGCATGTTTAGGGTAGATTTTTCCCCTAGGAACTTTAGTTGATGATTTGGTGATGATTAAAGTTGATTTAGGGTTGAAATTGTGAAACCTAGGGTTTTTCTTCGAAACTGTTTGGTTTCTAGATAGAGCCGCGCGGCTCTACGTCATAGCCGTGTGGCTCTGTTCTTGAGCCTGGCTGAAAAATGCTTGAACAGAGCTTGTGGATCTAAATCTGAAGATCACAGCCACGCGGCTATAGTACAGTCGTGTGGCTATAAGAGACAAAACAGAAAATTTCTCATTTTTCCTTTAGTTTCAATTCTTTTTATTTGGGTCATGTGATTTAAGAGTAATCCTGATAACTCATAAAAACTCTATGTTCATTATTTTGCAGGATTGGTCCCATAACCGTAGGGCCGGGGCACTGTCAGACGCTCTGAGATGGTATAGGAGACTCCCCGACGCGGTGAGGGGAATAGTCGATGCTACCGGGATGGATAGGATGGTGTGCTTGATGTGTGAACATCCTCCCTGAATGAGCCGAGGTCTGTTGATGGCGCTAATCGAGCGGTAGATGGATTCCACGAACACCTACCATTTCCTGACTAGGGAGTACACCATCACGCCTGAGGATTTTGCTGCTATCACCGGGATGTCCTTGGGCGGGCGGATCATTGACTTCAACCATATGTTGAAGAGAGGAGGCTTTAGCCTTGAGATCATATACATGCTGATCGGGTTGTCTCCTTGGGACAGGAGGATCCAAGGTGGCACTCTCCGAGACTATTGGCTGGGGAGGCAAGCTGAGCTTCCCGAGGGTTTTACCTTCACGCCTGAGGATGTGAGGCGCTACGCTAGGGCTTTCCTTCTTTATGCCCTTAGCACCTTGGTCTTCTCCATAGGTCAGAGCAATCTGAACCTAGCTGTCCTCCCCTCACTGATCCAGTTGGGCGATGTGAGAGGCTTGAGTTGGGGACAAGCTAGGTTGGCTCAACTATACTATTCCTTCGACATATGCGCCCGAAGGAACCATAGGGAGGTGAAGGGCCCATGGATCATCATTCACATGAGTTTCTCCAACTTAAACTTTATATATATATATATATATATATATATATATATATATATATATATATATATATATATATATATATATACTTTCTTAATATGCACCCTTTGCGCAAATTTGGGCATATGAGTATGGGTTCATCCCCCGGCCAATGGTGCACATCCCTGAAACCATAGAGCTCCCCGATTTCCCCCGACTAAAACGGTGGTTAGGTTTTAGCTGGGGCGAGGTGGATAAGATTATGGAGGACTATCGCTCATTCCTGGCCCAGATGACATTTGAGGAGGTATACATCTCCCATTTCTATGCATTCTAAATTCTGTTATTTCATAACTATTCCTCTGGTCTTCTAATCTTCTAGCCTTCTGATTTCAGCTAACCAAGGAGCTGTGGTGGGGAGCTATATTGCCCCAGGAGGTGGTGGATGCCCTGAGGTTGACGCCTAGGAGGTTCATCATGGAGTGCCCGTTCGGTCTAGAGTGGTACCTTGGAGAGCGGGTCTCCGACTGGCGTACTGGTCCCACAGGGCGCAGGATCCCTGCCGCTCTACCGGTAAGACTGTTTTGGCCACACTTGTTGTCGGCAGAGGACCATCCCGATCTCTTCGGATCCAGGTATGTGGTAGATGGAGTAGAGGGAGACTACCTCCAATTCGCCATCACGCACCTCCTCCCTCCTATCAGAGCAGTATAGGCAGGGGTATGTTTCTTCTTCCACTTTCTGTTTATTTATACTATACTGCTGTTTGCTGACATCATTCTTCTTCTTTTTTATAACCATCCAGGAGGGGCAAGCGCCTTCGTACTTCATCCGGCAGGTGCTCCAATGGCCTTGGATCCTAGACCACCGGTGGTCAGAGCGATAGGAGCTCCTCAGCATATGTGGATGAGTACGGTGCTGATGCTGGGATGGAGAGCACTTCACCTGTTCCTTCGATGATCCCTCATGTGGTCCCCCCTGCTGGTTTTATTCTGGGTCGACTCGACTTTCCAATAGAGCCGTCTATTTAGCTGCTCGATAAGTTCAGGCATTTGTATCGGGCTGACTTATTTCTCCAGGACCACCTCTTCCCTAATGCTATCCCTTCTGATACCACCGAAGTGAGTACTCGTTCTTTTATTTGCTTTTTTACCCTCAATATTGCCATTTGCTTGAATTATGTGACTGTTTCCCATGCAGATTTTGGTATCTCAGGGGATGGCTCTGTACCAGGCTGTTTCTGCCCTCAGGTCGCTTATGATCTGGGACAACATGACGTTGACAGTAAGTACCTGCATTTGAGTTAGTATTGATGTGTATATGCATATGTGTGTGCATATTGCAAGTGTATGCATATATGCAACATGATGTTCATGTAGTTGATTCTGGTACAGTCTGCAGTTAATGCTCATCTACGTGAGGGGACTTACCTGAGGTCAGAGGTAGACCGACTACAAAGGCATTACTTGGATCTGGAGCTTATGAACTAGACTCTCCGCACGCAGGTGGACGCATGGGAGGATGAGAACACCATCTCTGAGGGTGTGGATGAGGTGGACGGTCAGGACAGTAGGGAACAGTCTTAACCTTCTTTTGTTTTTGTTTTTTTTTTTCGTTGTGACAGCCCGCCTGTGGGTTTAGCTTTTCTGTATTGCAGTACATTTTTCTTGTCTGTGGGCTTTGCTCTATTGTACTTATTTATTTAACCTGATACATTAGCTATTCTGATATTTACTCTAAGATTCATTGCTGAACTTACATTTTTGAATGAATTTCTTCAACTATACTCATCGTTTATCGTCACTTGAATCAATTTAAGATCTCCCAGAACCTTATTTGATGATTTTAAACTTGATTTCGACTGAAAACCACTTCCAAGCAATAGAGCCACGCGACTATAGGTTTGGAATTTTTTATGTAAGTATAGAGAGAGTGCTGCTTCTGAATTACAACCGTACGGCTCTGTTTATCGCCGCATCACTACAACTACAGCCACATGGCTCTACATACAATTACACGACTACAATCATAGCCGCGCGGCTCTAAGTGAATTTCAGCAACTTTCCTTCCTTCTACACTCCTTTCCGATGGATCAACTCCGCGATCACCTTCAAGATTGTTGGAAGACTTCCTGCTCTTCTAATTAGGCGTTACTAGCTCCTTTCGGTCTGTAGTCCATGCGATTCTACATGACTCTGGCCCCAAATCGGACTTTTCTGGCTGCTGTGACCATTTTCTGGGATCTGATGGACCATGTTTTCTGCTTCTCCAGGTAAGAGTTGTGCCCCATGGTCGAAGAGTTCAGTGCCATTCTCTGCATTCTTGCCCTTGTGGAGTCAGGTTAGTTGTTCCTGAGTCCGACCCGGATGGCTTACACACACTTTAGAGGTTGCTTGCACTGGACACGTCAGGTTTAGGACATTTGCTTTCTGGTGGGGTGCCCCTAGGAGTTTCAATTTGTCTGCTATCATGGATCTGTGCTCCATCTTAACCACTTCTGCCCCTGGTTTGGCCCCTCTAATGAGTCTATTGTTGATGTCTAGTTATATTAGCTGATTTATCTGGATTATGTTCATTCTGCCTATTCCATCGAGACCGACAGATGTTCCTTCCTATTCTAGGTATGTTCCTACCCCATGTTTTCTCATTCTGATTGATTCTACACCTCCTGATTGGTTGGCTATTATGCAGATCTGGTTACTACAGAAGTTGAGCCTTATGAGTATTCCTCCACCTTATCCGAGATACACTCCGAAGCACTATTGGGCCTAACATATTGATCTCACAGACTTTGCCACCCAGTCTGCAAAGGAGTGGCTTACTTGGCTGAGAGGGAGGACAGATGCATCCATCCATTGGGTTTGCCCCTGGTGGCATATTTCACATGTGACTATTAAGACTTGGGCTGAAGGTGTGCAACTGCTCAGGTTGACCAAGGTGATGTTTTACTCTCCTGTACGGTTATGCAGACAGTATGGGCTGGTACAGGGAGTGCCTCGTTCTTTATGCACGACTGAGTGTAAAGAATTTACACAACGATGGCCCAGACATGTACAGTAGTAATGGATGAAACCTATTCATTCTAAAATCTTGAGATATGATAGCATAGCTCTAGCAGAGATGGATGGCTATTATAGGGCTTGGCTGGCGGACTTAGTGACTTGCCCTACGAGACCCGAGCGTGAGACACTGACTTTGAGATATCTCGGTCTGTAGGGTTTTTTGGATTGCATGGAACCGCTGTTGATTGACCTTTATTTGTTTCATTTTTGTCGTTATTTTTGGCATAGACTGCCCTTACAGGTTTTTAATCTATCAAACCATCTTAACTTTTTCCTGAACCGCCCTTTTGGGTTTTCGACTCAGTAGACTTTTATTTGTATCCCAACTTTTGCATAGAGTGCCTTTCGGTTTTCAGTCTATCAGATTGATCGATTTTTTTTGTGAGGTGCATGCAAATATGGAATGTGTGCAGCCATATGTATATATATAATATGAATCCAATTTCAAATAGACTTGAGACATTTAAGCGAATAAAGCAAAGCATTCATTCATTCATTCATTAATAATGTTTTAGTACAATGCATATCAAAGATGAAATGAAGCTAAGAACAAAATCAGCAATGGTATCCATCTCGACCAAATCCATGACTGCCATCAATCGGTCTTTACAAATTTTTCCGCCGATGGTGCTCACCTCACTGTCCTACTTTTTGTATGGACCGCCTTTTCAGTTTTCGATCCATCGGACTATTCTAATTTTTGCATGGATCGCCTTTTCGGTTTTTAATCCACCGGACTTTTTTTTTTACACATAGTATCGCCTGAGCTTGTCCTGATTGATGAGGTTGATGAATTCGTTTCCGTCTATATCCATGATCTTCACAGCACCCTTTGAAAGTACCTTTTTATCCACATATGGACCTTCCCAATTCGGTTTGAACTTACCCCGTACATCCGTGTTGACTTGTTTCATCTGTTTGAGTACCAAATCCCCGTTTTTGAGTAGGTGTTTTTGATGACGGACTTTATTGTTATAAGCCATGGCTATTCGCTGTTGGTAAATCTAGAATGATCTAATGCCCAAAGACGCTTCTCATCGATCAACGCCAACTGCTCATATCTCGACTGATCCCCTTCCAATTCTGGAAACTGCACTTCTATGACCACCTTCAATGACCTAACCTCAGTTTCCATTGGTAAGAAAGCTTCCATCCCATAGACCAATGAGTACAGTGTTTCCCCGGTAGGAGTTCTGACACTGATTCTGTATCCCCATAAGGCAAATGGCAACATGTCAGCCCAATCCCTGTAGGTGACCATAATTTTTGACAGAATCCTTTTGATGGACTTGTTGGCAGCTTCTACCACACCATTGGCTTGCGGGCGATATGGAGACGACCTGTGGTATTCAACTCCTTTATCTTGAAACAATTGTGCTGTTGCCCCTTGAAACTGTGCCCCATTATCTGTCACGACATGATGTAGAATTCCATACCGTGCAAAGATGTTCTTCTCAATGAACTTGGTCATTTTCTTAGCCATAACATGTGTGAATGATTCCGCTTCTACCCATTTCAAGAAGTAGTTAACAGCCACGACTATGAAGTGGTGCCCATTTGATCTAGGCGGTTTTATTTCTCTAATGATGTCTATCCCCCAAGCAGCAAATGGCCATGGAGTCAATGATATCTGAAGTTCAAGTGGAGGGAGATGATTGAGATCTTTGTGCACTTGGCATTCACGGCACCTTTGTACTTTTTCAATACAATCGGCTTATAGAGTAAGCAAAAAGTAGCCTTGCCTTAATACTTTCTTGGCCAGGGCTAACCCATTCATATGTAGTCCACAGGTTCCTGCGTGGATCTGTCTCATGACCTTCTTTGCTTCTTCTTCTGTTAGACATTTCATGAGTAGACCGTTGGTGGTTCACTTAAAGAGCTGATTCTCGAATATTTTGAACTGTGCGGCTAATCTTCAAAGGGAGATCTTATCTGCTTCGCTAGCATCTTTGGGGTATTTCCCATTCTGAATAAACTACAAGATATCATGATACCAAGGATGTTCTTCCACTGTTGCTACAACATTGACTGACAGGTAACAGGGATTTTGTGCGGTTTCTAAGATCACTGGTTGTATCGGATGCTTTCGAGGTTCCTCCCACATTGATGAGGGTGTAGCTAAGGAGTCAGCCATCTGATTTTCCTCTCTCCGGACATGCATGAATTCACACTGCCTAAATATTTTTACTTTTTCCCAAACCAACTTAAGATAAGACAGGAGTGATTCTTCTTTTATCTCCCAATCTCTAGTAATCTGACCGATTACCAAAGCTGAGTCTCCGATCACTAACACTTTGTGCCCCTAGGGTGAGTGGGCAGCTCCTCTTCAATCTCCTTCGCCTTTCCCACCATCATTAGCTTGCCCTTTTCATTCACAGTTTCACTCATCAGTTCCTTTTGAGTCTTCACCATAGGTGCTTGCTTCTTCCCAGAACCCACATTTGCTTTCTTCAGAGAAGTCAGTGCTTTGGCAAGGGTTTCAACGGCTACTTCAACTTCTCCACTTTCTGTGTTGGCTTTCTCAGCTGATTCACCTTTGTTTCCGAATTCAAACCTAACTTGGTCGACTGCATCTTCTTGATCTCTTAGAATCTTCTTTCCTTTATCCTTATTCCCAATGCGTAGCATATTCATAACCGACTTGACCCCATACTTATAGAAGTTAATAACATCAGAGAAGATCTCGAACCACGGGAGCCGGCCCCCCCAACTGTCACTGGCTCAGGAGCTCCATTGTACACTTCTTCAGTTGCACGTATAAAAGTGCTGACCAGATTCATATGCTTATTACTTGGCTTGTTCCTTTCTTCAAGGTAACTGAGCCCATGCTGACGGTGTTTGCCAGCCTCGATGTTGAACTTGGTAATGCCTTGCTGCCTCGCCCCTAATCCCTTACCAGGTTCATGATAAGTGTATTTTATATACTTATTTTGCCTTTGTTTTTGTGCTTTAATTGAGTTGATTTTATTTATTTAAGGCATAATTTACTTCCTTTTTATGTATTTTCCTTGTTAGGACCGCTAAGAAGGGAATGGAGCTAAAAGTGCATGATAAAGGAGCAAAATTGACTTAAAACAGCCCAGGAGCAATCCTAAGGCGTGACCATGCCCTGGGAGGTGCTGATTTTGGAGTTTTAAAGCTGATTTGGTGATTTAGGCCTACGTTAATGATGGGCCAAGGAAAAGCTGCGGGTTTGGTCTCATTGAGGAGAGAACTAGAAGTCTTTTGGCTGAGAAATCTTGATAGCTAATGGACTCCTTGTCAAAGGAGGAATGTTTTCTTTTTTTTTTTTTTGGTAATTCCCTTAAAAGAAGGAAGGTATTTTTGACTATAATTAGAATTCTTCTTCCCTTTTTGTTTTAGGAGGGGAGAGTTAGAAAAGGATTATTATTCATTATTCAGCAGTAGTTTTTTAGGTTTTTGGAGTTTAGTTTTTAGTTTTCAATTTTTCAGATTTTATTCTTACTTTCTCTCTTGGAAGAACGGATGGGAAGACCGTGTTCTTGGGAGCTAGGGTTTGGAGGAGCATTCATCTTTTCATCTCAACGACTCGTACATCAACCACTTTGATTCTAGTTTTCTCTAAACCTTTCTCTTTACCATGTTTTCTTTATTCCATTTTTGTGTTATTAGTTTAGTGATGAACTAATTCCACCATAGCTAAGGCTATGGTGGATCTTAGCAATTGTTCTATGTAATTATTTTATGTTTAATGCAATTTTCATTCGTATTATTTTCCAATATTGTGTTGTGTATGTTTAATGCTTTGGATGCGTGACCATCAATTCCAATGTTCATAGTTAATCTATAATTGACCAAAGGACTAGATTAATGGAATCATACAACACGACTTTTGCATGACCATTGCTCTAGTGGCTCACTAGTTAGTGCTAGGATTTCTTAGACTTAATGCTTTCTTGCTTGACGCTTAGAACGGAGAGGTTTAAGTGTTTAGGTTAAGAATTAGAATTAATAGCCCTAACCGGTATTGATTATTTATGGAAATCGCCATTTTGGAATTTAATCGAATTAATTGCATAATATAAAATATTGCTGGGATTAATGTTAAGTGAAACCGGATGCCTTAGTTAGCTTTCTCATCGAATTTCTCTTATACAACTTTATTACATTCTTAATTTTAATTTAATTGTCTTTAGCAGTAATTTTAATTCACAACCAAAATCAAAGATACAATATTCTCTTCGCCTAGATTAATAGAAATCCGACTACGTTTAGGATCAGCATAATTAGTCCTCGTGGGATCGATACTCTACTTACTTTATATTACTTGAGCGACGAAGTGCACTTGCTTCTATAGGGATGTCAATGACTGTGAACAGCACTTTGGACTTAATCTCTCCGACACTGACTTCAACTTCGAATGTGCCAATCACATATCTCTTACTGTCATCATATGCTCTGATTATTGTACTTGACTGACAGAACGCGTCTATGCTAATACCTAGGTACGACAGAATTTTAGAAGGGCAGATGTTCAGGGCTGAGCCATCATCGACCATCACGCAAGGCATCACCCTGTCCATGATCTCCACTTTTGAGTACAAAGCCTGGTTGTGATTCATGCCCTTCGACGGTAAGTCAGACACTCCAAAACTGATTTCTGGGGCCTGATTAGTCTTCAGGTCAAATTCCCTCATCATGGAACATACTTTGTCAGGGGACAATGTAGGATTAGCATCCATCTCTATTAGCTGTTTCACCATCGCCTCACGGTGTTTCTTAGATTCCATGAGGAGATGCCAAATACTAGCTCGGGCAGGTGTTCTCTTCAACTGCTCAACCACAACATCCTTTCCATTGTCTCTCGATACCTGAATGGTCGTGTCTGCCCCTACAACTAGATTACTTCTTCTTGATGGTGCTTGAGGAGCCACGTTAGTAGGTTGATAAACCGTACTGCTTCTGGTGATGTGCATAACAAGACCGTCTTTTGTGATCGTCGTTCCTCTTCTTGTCTGAACTAGGTAAATTGGTTTTGGCTTTTTAAACCCAAAATCCTCATCATCATCATCTAAATCAATATCAGCCAGATCAATCGGACCCTACCAATTCTTTACTACTGATGTTTGTTCTTTAGCTTCTTCTGCTTTTTCTTCCTCCTCTTCGGCCATAACCGCTTGTACACTCGGATTAGCCTTGATAATCTGAGCGAACACATAGTTGGCCGGCATTCCGAACTGAACCATGTTGACCTGACCCCTAAAGTTGGGCAAGGGGTTCTCTAAACATTAGGCTTTAAGGCGGGCTCCACAATCTTCCCTTCAGCAATTAGCAGTTGAATGGCCTTTATCAAACCAGTGCATTCATTTGTGTGATGGCCTACTGTCACATGGTAGGCACAGAAGTTGCCTTTATCTAGCCTAGAGGGAGGAACATAAGGCTTCAAACTCTGTAGTAAACCAGCCTTCCTACACTTGGTAAAAATATGGCCCAAAGATTCAACCCACGGGTTAGTGAGCCTCTGAGGAGTCCTTGGTTGCCTGCCTTGGATCACTGTCACCACATCTGCTTTTCTTACCCGATCTAATACTACAACCTGAGGTGGTTTTGAACTAGACCTAGTTAGCGTGGTTATGGAGCTACTGTCTTTGAAACCTTGTGTATATCCTCGGCCACCTCGGTAAGTGCCCGAGCTCTATTTGTTGATCTGCTGTTCCTTTTCGTACCTCTCAAAACGCTTAGCAAACTCCACCACATCATTAAAAAAGTGGAATCTTTTCATCTTCATCTTCTCCTTATAAATTGGTAAGCTACCGTCAACCAATTTCACAACAAGGGATTCCAGCTTCGTAGCCCCATCCACTAGTACCTGGACATCCATCCATCTCTTGTAGTATGCTGAGAAAGATTCATTGGGTTTTTGGCAAATCCTTCTAGATCTTCTAGAGTGGTCTCCACCTGAGTGTTATAGGCGTACTGCTTCACGAATGCCTCAGCCAAATCTTTCCATGTGGAGCGGGTATGAATTGGCATTTTCAAGTTCCACTAAGCAGCAGCACCCCTCAGAGTTGTTGGGAACAGGTTCAACAGGTGGACTTTCTCAATCCCCAGGCTAGACATAATCCTCACATAGCTGTCCAAGTGAGCCTTTGGTGGGCCTTTCCAGTGTACGGAGGCAAGTATGGCATCTGGAAGCCGACCGGGAGCAGCTCTCCTTTTTCTGCCATCAGGGTAGCTGGGTCTGCACACTTGATGGGACTGTAAGGTATCATCTCTTTTAGTTTCTGCAACAGCGCTTTAAGATCAGAGAACTTCTCCTTGAGACGTTTTTCAGCAGCAGTCTCAATGGAGGCCTCCCTTGCCCTCACAAAAGCCTCATCTTCTTTAGACTGACGATCAATTTCCCGATGTGGAATGGCCACCCTAGTACTGCCGGGAATGTTTCTTCCCGAGTTGGGGGCTCCCTGAACAACATTCCCCTCATTCTCGACTGGAGCTTGGGTTGGTTGACTAGTCTAACCCACACTGGTGGTCATCACAGGTTGCACCTGCTCTCTGATAGTAGCTTTAAACTGATCCGAATTCAAAAAGGCATTCATGAATGCATTCATGTCAAAAGGCATCCCTCCACTAGATCCGTATTGGGCCATTTCCATTCTGTTTGCTTCTTCTAACACAAACTGGCTGTCAATTGGCAAAGAAGGCAACTGTCCCCCAAATTCTTGCTTCGACTCTGAATCTGAACTGACCCTGACCTCTTCCATGGTGGCTGGTTCTGGCTGAGTTGATTGGACCAACTAACCGAAACCCGATTCAACTTGTACTAGTCGCTTTGAAGTTCGACTCCAAACTGTACATTCAGCATAGAGTTCGCATCATAGATGGATGTCATGACCTAGACACGACGCACTAAGTGAGGTGTATGGTATGACCATGAGATGATCGTAGTTGAATGATGTTTCATTAATGAGAATGAAAATGAATGGGACTTTCTTTGTTTTTATCCTTTTATTTTGGATGTTCCAAGAATACCCAATGCTATGCAAAAGACAATACGCAAGGGTCACGTGTGAGCCGTCACACGGACAGAGGTTCGGTGCGTTTTGGGGCACCTAGTAGATGTCATGAAATGGTTGCATGTGTACTGACACATAGACAGAGGTTTGACACTTTATAGGTCAATGAAGTGATATGAAGTTGTCACGTGGAAGCCGTCCCACAGATAGAGTTTTGACGCGTTTAAGGCATCCGATATGAAATGATGTTATAGTCAAGTTGCATGTGACTCGAGACACGGACAGAGGTTCGGTGTTTATGAAACACCTTGCATGATTTGGTGATATCATAAAATGCCCCTACATGTGTAATAATCCAGTATCGGTGGAATACCTCGCATGATTCATTATGTCATAGGACAATTCGATATGGATTTCGACATACAAACAAGACCTGGGTATCACCATGACACCGAGAATGATGTTATGATGTCATGTAATGATATCGTGTGACCCACCACATGAAAATAGACCTAAGACCATTGTGGTCCTCCAGTGAATGACATGGTATAGTGGAATGGCCAAGTGCAAATTGGTGCACAGGCAGGACACTGGTAGTTTTGGGACACCCGATATGATATGAAATGAAATAACCGTGATAGGCATTCTCAGAACGTCCTTGTACTAAATGTAATGATATGAATGTCTATATCACACAAGATGCAAATGGCTGCACAAAGACGTGGTTAGGATGCATGTCATACATGGATGGTGTATGATTCGTGGAAATGTCACACACAAGATGTATATTGCACAAAAATGTCGTGGCTGTACGAAGATGTGGTTAGCATCAATGTCAGACATATGTACATGTCTTGAAAATGGCTGCACGAAGATATGGTTAGAATGGCACATGAATGATTTTACATGTTTAATGCTTTGTGAAAAGGTCAAATAAAACCACCATAGAACAAACGTTAGCACACGCAATGATATGCTCACCCTTCCAACCTTATTTCTCCTTTCGATTAGTACACATTCTTCCTAGGAGTTGGGTCTCTTCAGCATCAACCGGGGACACCGAAGGAGTACTCTCAATATCCAATTTCAAATTTATGATTTGGTAATCGTAAGGGGAAGTTACTAAGTCATTATATGCAGGCCAAAGTCAAACCAAGGGTCGTACAGGTTCACAAAGCGAATATATACTCCTCATCATAGAACATGATGTAAAGTTCATGCGGTGCTATGAGTGGTTTACCTCTTCGAATGCCTCTAATCCTAGTGGAAGAGGTAGGTCACCTTCTGAAGTAAACCAGGCTGATCAGTGAGTTTGAGGGGTTGAGATGAAGAAAATGTCATGATATGCAAGTGTGAATAGAATATGGTACTATGAACCGGTAAAATGACTGCAAGCAAGGTTATATTTCAGTAGTTACCTAAGTCCTTTAAGTTTTTATAAAAATCCTTTTTAAGAAACTTTTATCCCCAGCGGAGTCGCCACTGTGAGCGGACGACCTTTCATTGAATCAAAAGACGGAATGCGGAGAAGCGAACCGGGGAAAATGACTGGGTTTTAAGGTTTTCGGATGTTTGATTTGAAAAACAGGTTTACATCTTGTTTTAGGAAAACCATTGATTTGGTTGGAAATCCCTTTGTAGAAAACGTTTTATTTAAATGTGAGTTTTGGCAAACTGGTTTTACACTTTAGAAAATCTCATTTTATTACTTAAAGACCTCGAAAACTAAATTTCGAGATTAGTGACAGATTCGCCACCCGGATCATCGACAGAGTCGCCACCAGGATTAGCTCTTCCGGGAAATTCCGGTACAGCTCCCTACCGAGCGTAGACTACTGTACCTAATCCAGAGATTTAGGGTTCAGATAACTTACCTATTCAACCTCAAGCTTGCATTCATTTTCTAATTTATATTACCATATTTCATTCACTTATTATATTTCTTTACCAGTTTTATGTTTAATTATCAGCCGATGCTCATACAGATGACAGAAATAATTTATAGAATAATAAAGTGCGGAAATGTAAACATGCATCCAAACAATCCAAAGAAATAAAGGCCAGCTTATACAACCAAATCGAATAAAAAGAAAAACTCTCATCCTCACATTACAAGCACCTAGATACACAGAGATCTAAAAAATACACGAGTTGATCTATTAAACACATTCAAGATAATAAAAAGAAAAACTAAAAGCTGCAAAACAGATGGTTAGTCCAGTTATATTATAAACACGAATAAGACTTACAATAGGACAGAATTGGGATTTTAGGAGCGGGGGCATGCATTTAGGGTATAGCCGGGTCAACTCGACAAGTCAGCCCGACTAGAGCTGGAAAACCGTTTTGAAACGCCCTGTAGGTATTATGTTGAAAACAGTTAAAAAAAAAACGATTTGGCTCGGTTTCATGCAAATTTCTCCCTTTTAGCGGGCCGGTTATCCGGGAACTTGGGGTTCCGTTCCTAGGAGTTTCTTATTTTCAACATACATCTAGGGTCTGAAAATAATAAACACGCCAAAAACGGTTTGATTCTGAAGACAGCATCACACGACAACGTTCGTGCGGGTCATCCTGTGATTCTGTCTCCTTCTAGAGACTACAGCCGTACGGCTATAGTTAGACCTGTACGGCTCTAACCACTACAGCCATACGGCTGTAATACCTAAAACCTGAAATTGGTTTTCTCGTTTTGAAAATCACTTTTTTTTCTCATTTTCAATGTTTCCTAAGGGGTTTTGTGGAGCCTGGGGGTCCGCTAATGCTGGACAACAGATCTGTTTTGGATGAAACGACCCCGTATTCCAGAAAACTGAAACTAAGGAAACCAAATATCTCACATCCGCACAATCAGAAATCCAAAAACCAAAGTTTGTAGTGCACAGATGTGTTTGGACCGAAATAGATCATAATAGAATGAACAAAATGGAAAACGGATTGCTTTTGGTCGTTTCGGGGCTTTTCAGATTTCTGCCTAGGAGAACACAGCTGTACGGCTGTAGTGTTACAGCCGTGCGGCTCTATTCCAAGGAACTATAGCTGCACAGCTGTATTCAAAGTAAACACAACTGTGCGGCTCTAGCTGGGCAACCAGTTTTCCAGAAATTTGATGAAACTGAGAAGAAATGCACAACGAAAACAATGAACACAAGTTTAAGGCCTATCAGAGCTTATCTTGTTGTTGTTCCAACGTATTGAACCTCCAGAAGAGGATTGAGAAGTAGAAATGCGCCTTGAATCCCGAAAACGATCCGTAACACTGAAATTGAGTCCCGAATCAATCCGAAATGATCCCGAGACAGACCTGGACGAATGAGAAATGGTCTTTTAACACTACTACTGTTTTTTGCAGGCAAGTTGGCCGCCCGTCAGAGCTGTGCGGCTCTAGGTTACAGCCGCATGGCTCTAGTTCTATAGCCGCGCGGCTGTAGTTTTGAAACTACAACCGTGTGGCCCAAACCAAAGCCGTGACTGATTCTCCTAAATTCTACACTCACCTCTCAGCCCTCTAATCCCTTAAAGGACCTTTTCTCGGGGTTTCGGATCAAGGACGGTTCGGTTTTCGGAGCGTTGGGGACATTCTAGGTAGCATCCCCTTCATTCTCGACTCCAATTCACGTCCGTCAGCATAACAGGTAATAAGGGACTCTCATCACAGAGATCGGGAAAACCCGTGCTGACAAGCCTCCATTATGATAGTAGATAGTCCAAAATAATTTAGAGGTCAAGTTATAAGAGCACAAACTAGACAGATTAATTGGTAATGTAGCAATTCATTTTAACTAACAAAGAAATTTAGAGATTAAAGTTTCAAATCCTTACATTTATTAATTCCTTTTAAGCATTCTTCAATTCAACATGTGCATCATGCTCCTTAGTGATAAGAACCTAGTTCAAATCTCTCAAGGCATCTGCTTCTTCTTCTTGCTCCTCTAATTCTTTTTGCAGCTTCGAAATTATCTCTTGTTTCTCTGTAATCAATTTTTCCAACTCAAGACTTCTTTCTTGTTCCTTTCATACCATTTACAGTTACTAATTAACGAGAAAAACAAAGCGTAATACACTAACTGAGATTAAAGATTAATGCAAATTAAAGGAATTTACAAACCATTGAATATTCAGTCAAATTTAATGCAATTTCAATAGATTTCTCCATATTGTTGGACCTAAAAACAAAACATAAGGCTTTAAATAAGAGAGTGTAGAGAACTGTTCTTTCTTCCACAAATCAATACCAAAAACAGCTAATGAAGTAAAACCAAACTCAATTCGAACATTGACACCATAAATTTGAAATCCATAAAAGGGGAAAACATCAATATGACATAAAGACTTGCAAATCGCACAACAATCAACAACGAAGATATGAAGAAAATCTAGGAATAAATTAAAAGCATAAATTATAGTGAAAGCATAGAAAGAAACAAAAAACCCACCAAAATTAGGCGTTAGTGGCAGAGAAAATGCACGAACTATGCAATCGGCTACCTGAAAAAGATAGTGAATGAAAATCATAAATGCCAAAGTAACCTAATAAAGACAAAACAAAATCATAGAAGGCCAGAAGGGAATAGAGGAGATTGGACGCAGTGGAGCTGGCCAGAATCCAGTGACAGCAATTGAAGAATCTTGGGCTCTGTAAGAAGATATTGGGCATTGATGGAGTCATCAAATCGAGAAAGAAGTGTCCACCGTAGTTGAGGTTGCAATGGCAGTTTTCAAAGGAGAAAATGTAAAAGAAAATGAAGAGACGAAGAATACGTAAAAGAAAAAGAAGATACGAAAAAAACGTAAATGAGAAAGAAGCATAATACTAAAAGTGTATTTATGAAAATATAAAAAGGTATGGGATGAATAAATTCTTAAAACAGGATATTTTTGACAATTTCCTAAATTATATTTTTGTACTTGAATGAGTTAAAAGAATTTTTTTTTCAAAATCACTTATTCTTATAGTATTGAATAAAAAAATAAATAAAATATCTAAATATTGATGTATTCATTTTTTTTAATAAATTATTTCAAATTCATGTTTGTTAGTTTTCAAAATTAAATTATAAGTTAAAGAAAAATAATTAGAATATTTTTGGCTGAACAATCGAAGTGCGTTTCTGACAATTAAAAAAATTAGAATCTGAGAATAATATTAGAAGTGCATTTCTGACATTTAAAAAAATTTCATATATATATATATATATATATATATATGACAAATTAATAATGATAAGTAACAATAATTGTGAGCAACATTCATTATTTTGGAAATAGAATCATTTATGTCGCTCTCAGACATCATGAATTGACCGATCATGGATTCTTCTCCATTAATGCCCTTTCCTTTCATTAATCATCTCTTTGCAGCAGATTATCAGATATGGATACCGACTGCGTCGGCGAAAAAGAACACCAAGTGCTTCTACTTCCAAGGTCCGCGCTTGGTCCAACACTGGACTCCACTGTTAAAGGCATTCCACATCAGCTGCCGCCGCTGGGCGATTCTTCGGCCACTCCTACTTTGGTTCTCAGCACCTTTGTCGCCATATGTGGTTCCTTCGCTACTGGCTGTGCTGTAATTACTTCTTAATATAAACTGCCCATTTCTTATTTGAATAAATGCTCAGTTGTCATTTTAGTAGTTGGGACTTGGAATTGGTAATCCATATTGGATTCAGATGAAATTTGAGATTCAACAAGCTTTTGGAATTTTGATTTTCTTGAGCAGACGGGTTATTCAGCTCCAACTCGGTCTGGAATTATGGAAGACCTGAGCATGTCTGTGGCAGCTGTAAGCATTACTTTTACCTATTCTTTTTGTCATTGAAAAAGCAAGAATATACTGAACTGGGCTTGCATTGTAATGTTAATTCTACAAATAATTGCTTTGTTAAATGGAACTACAGCGGATCTGCTTGGTCGAAGATATGTAAGTTCTTTTTTCACCCTTTAAAGCAAGATTTTCAACTATCTTCCAAATTTTCTTAGTATTAGTAAATTTGTTGACCTTGCTATGCAGACAGTGTTGTTGTCTCAATTTTTCTTCATTATTGGTTGGCTTGCCATTGCGCTCACACAGGTCTTCCTTTCCTCTCTTTGCGAATTCATTCAATTTTACTCCACTCGTCCTCTGGAAAGATGCCATGAGATTTGATTGCATGCTTTCCTTAAGAAGCTTGCGCGAAAGTCAAGAACTCTTCTGAACACTTGTTTTTGAACATAATTAATTCTCAATGCTTGTTTAAAGGTTGCTTGGTTACTGGATCTTGGAAGACTATTAACTGGTATTGCGGTTGGGATTAACATTTATGTGGTAATTTTGCTAGCTTTGCATTTACATCAAATACGATATCCTTATAACTTTCACCCCATCAAACATACACATGTATCGATGTTTTATATCTGTTAACAGGTACCAGTATACATTGCAGAAATAACACCTAAGGACATCCGTGGGGCGTTTACTTCTGCTAATCAGGTCACAGGCTATTAGCATACCACCTCTAATTTTGCTGAACTATTGGTATTCCAAATAACTCATTCTTTTGAATGCTTTGAATGTATGTCTGTTAAGTGAACACAGTTCATGACAAGTTGTGGACTTTCACTCATGTATTTCATTGGAACCATCATTCCTTGGCGCATCTTAGCTCTAATTGGTAAAGACTTCTTGCCCCTCATATTTTTATATCCAAAATTATGTAATGTACTTACTTTTATTTGTTTGAATTTAAGGCATTGTTCCATGTGCATTGCAAGTTATGGGCATTTTCTTCATTCCAGAGTCTCCAAGATGGTTGGTGAGTTTTTTCATCTTCATTTCTTTTTATTAGTGTCATGATGTTCCAGAGTCTTTGAGTTGCGCAGCATTGTTATAGAAAAACATTAATCATATTTTTTCACGACTCAAATTTTGCAGGCAAAAGCTGGTAGAGAAAAAGAATTGAATTGACCCTGCAGCGTCTCAGGGGAAAACATTTTGATGTTTCTCAAGAAGCTGCTGACATTAGAGTAACTTTCCAACTTGAAATATAACTTTCCCATTTTCTCCTTCAAAATTTTGATATATGATTGGTGTAAATTCTAAAATCAGAAAATCAGATAGACGTCCACTTCTGGTGCAGGACTACACTGAGACCTTAATGGGACGTTCACAAACTAGAGTTCTGGATTTATTGCAGTGGAAATATGCCCATATTCTTACTGTGAGCCTTAAATGAAAATTTGCTCATGCCCTTACAATGGACATATCATGTGTAAGAAATATCTTCAGGGAATATTCTACCATATATCTTACGGGCTTGAATTGGTTCAGGTTGGTATTGGGATACTGCTATTTCAACAGTTTGGAGGGATCAGTGCAATTGCATATTATGCCAGCTCCGTATTTGAAGAATCTTGTAATTATAGTTTGTGTATAGCTATGGTGTTACACTATGTACTTGGATCATAGATGAACAGAAGACATGGTAATTTAAGTCTCTGGCTGATGACAGGTTTTTCGAGTAATATTGGGCTAATATCAATGGGTATTATCCAGGTAGACACGATTATAATTAGCCAACTGAAGGTTATGTCCTTTGCTTTTTCTCATTGGACTTGGTATATTTTGTAGATTCCAGCTACTGCTGCATCTGTGCTCTTAACAGATAAATCTGGAAGGTGGCCACTTCTCATGGTTAGAATGCTTTAAAATTTATTCTAAATTTGAGATGGAGTTGATAGAGCAAGGTAATAAAGCCTTTTAATGTAATGTTGGCAGAATTCTGCTTCTAGCACGTGCTTAAGTTGCTTTATCATAGAACTGGCATTCTGCTTGCATGTTTGTCATCAATAAATTACATACAGTACTTCAATCAATTCATGTTTATAGATTGTCCATCTCTGAAAGTCGAGCTTTATTATTTTCCACATTCAGCAACTTCACAAGGCGAACGAGATCACACCCATTCTGGTGTACATTGGAATTTTGGTAATTCAGATGCAACTATCTCAAAATTCCCACATTCTTCTAAAGCTCTTTGTTATAAACAATATTATCTATTCCTACAACTTTATTAATCGGTTCAAGTTTTTAGGTTAAATGATTCTTCAACATAGCATCAACTATCAGCATCAGTATATATACAGCTAAATTAATTGAATATGTTCCCTTATGCATTATGTATTATGCTGATCAACAGGGTTATATCCGAGGTATACACTTAGTCTATATCAGGGCTTGGACATTGCACATATGATTTGGTGTGAAACAGGAAAGATTAACAATTTCCATCACAGATATTTCCTATAAACATCAAAGGAACCGTGGAAGTCTAGCAACTCTAATAAAATGGATATGCTCTTGGATTGTTACTTATACTTTCAACTTTATGATGGAATGGAGCGATGCAGGTATCCGAAATCCTTCTCCTTCTTCTCCTACTACTTGCTCTTCTTCGTTGTTCTCTGCCTTTGATGCTAAACATATGTTGTCATGAAAATGTTTCAGGGACGTTTTTCATACTTTCGGGACTATGCGGATCAGCTGTTCTGTTCATCGCTAAAGTGGTGCCAGAGACGAAGAGAAGAATGTTAGAAGAGCTACAAGCATCGATTACTCTTTCTGAAATAACTATTATCAGAAGTACTGAAGGGACAATTTGAAATCAAAACAAGAAAAATTATCCTTCTTCATTGGTTCTCATGGTATGAGAAGATTCTTACCCATTATGAGTAAGAAAATGGAATGCTTTCTAGTCTGATGTTGGCTTATGGCAACATTAATATTTATCCAAATATCTAATTATGTCCTATATGCTATCCTAAATACCAATTTTTTTTCCTATCATTCAAACAAACACAACCTGAGATAGAGAGGGGGGAAAATAACATTTACTCCGCAAACAGTGTCATGTGCACAACTCTTTCCTAGTTGAAACGTGCGGCACTAGCGAGCAAAATCCCCAATTGCTATGCTAGTCAGCCTTCCCAAATGCTAAGGTAGAATGCTTAAGCAAACTAAATGGCGAAGTGAATAAAGAACAAAGCTTACAAACTTAAAGTGAGCTTTTTATTGCTTTGAAGAATGCTTTACAATTCTTGGATGCTTTACAAATGAAGGGGTGAGGCCTATTTATAGCCATTCCACCTCCTTAACTTGTGGTTGACATTGATTTAGAATATTCTATTAAATAATACAAAATATCTTCCTTAAAGGCAGGTTGAAGCTTCTAGAGACGCTTCTAGGGATTTCCCTACGGATCTGGAACGGATTGGCGGTTTCTGGAAGCTTCTGGAACCGGATTAGCGATGGATTTTTGGTAGCTAAAGTGTTGCAGGCCAGGCTGGGCTAGGCAGCTTGCACGTAGGCTGGGCCTTCTCCATGCGGGCTGGGCTTGTTTTTCAACTGAATCACTATGTCTTATTGCCTAACCTCTCCTTTCCTTGGCAAGTTTTGAGGCGGGCCATGACATTCTTCCCCACTCAATTGGGCAACGTCCGCGTTGCCTCTTGGTGGTACGCCTCAATCTTGTCTCGCGAGTTCCACAGTGTGAGCTCATGCTCCCAGCTTGCCTCACTATCCGGTAGTCCCTTCCACTTGATGAAGTACTCCACATAAATCGGATGTGAGCCCCTTGCTTTGATCCTTTGGTGAGTTAGTATTTCTTCTACCTCGTGCTCATAATGGGTGGTCACGGCATTTGGTTGCCTTTTCGATTCTCCTCAGCTTGGATCATCCTTATCCTCGTGATAAGGTTTTAAGAAGCTCACATGGAACACCGGATGCATCTCTAAGTGTGTTGGTAATTTGACTTGATAAGCCACCTTACCAACTCTCTTTTCTATTGGAAATCGGCCCTCGTATCGCCTTGCTAGACCCTTATCTAGCTTGGCAAACCTTATGGTTTGATGGGGAAGAAGCTTCACCATCACCAAGTCTCCTTCTTCAAATTCTAAGTGGCGTCTCTTCTTATCGGCCCATTTCTTCATTTTCTTGGCAGCTTTGGCTAAGGAGGAGCGGGCTATCTCCTTCTTTTCTTGCCAACCTTTGGCAAACTTGAATGCGGCGGGGCTTTGGCCTTGGTATCCAATAATGAGATCTTGGGGCATTGTAGGTTGCTGCCCTATGGCAATCTCAAATGGACTAGCCCCTAACGATTCACTTCTTTGTAAGTTGTATGAAAATTGGGCGATGTCTAATAACTTCGTCCAATCCTTTTGATTAGCACTCACATAATGCCTTAAGAATAACTCTAACATGGCATTCACCCTTTCTGTTTGCCCATCCGTCTGGGGGTGAAAGCTAGTGGAGAAGTTGAGTTCGGACCCCCAATAATTTGAACAATTCTATCCAAAAGCGGCCAGTAAAGCCAGTGTCTTGATCACTCACAATGGTTTTAGGTATGCCCCAGTACTTTACCACATGCTTGAAAAATAGTCTAGCAGCATCTTTTCCATTGAACTTAGTAGGTACGAGAATGAAAATTCCGTACTTACTAAATCGATCTACTATAACCATAATGTTGCTGCATCCTTCGGACTTGGGTAGACCAACGATAAAATCCATTGAGATGCTTTCCCAAGGCCTTTCGGGAATTGGCAGGGGATGAAGTAGGCTTGCGGCTTTATTTTGCTCTACCTTGTCTTGTTGACATACAAGACAAGTCTTTACATATAGCTCCACATCTTCCCGCATTTAGGGCCAATAGTATGTTCTTTCGATGAGTGCTAACGTGTGGTGTACGCCTGGATGTCCCGCCCACTTGGAGTCATAGCACTCCTTGATGATTGTCCTCCTTAAGTCTTGCCACTTTGGTATATACAGGCGGTTACCTTTGGTAAACAGTAGCCCATCCTCAAGCCAGAATCGACGAGCTTTCCCACTCTTCGCCAATTCTTCCAAATTCTTGGCTTGTGGGTCATGTTTCATCCCTTCCCATATGCTAGATGCTAAAGGCAAATTAGGTTGGGTGATGGCGGCCAACTCACCCTTCCTGCTTAAAGCATCTGCCACTAGGTTGCTCTTGCCAGACTTATGTTCCATTGTAAAATCAAACTCCGCCAAAAAAGCTTGCCATCTCATTTGCTTCAGCGTGAGCTTCTTCTAGTTTAGGAAATAGCTTATGGCTACATTGTCTGTCTTTACTACGAACTTGGACCCTAACAAGTAATGCCTCCATAAGTGCAAACAATGAACGACGACGGTCATCTCTTTTTCCTGAACTGTATAGCGGTGCTCTATATCGTTCAATTTTCTGCTTTCGTATGCAATCGGGTGCCCCTCTTGCATAAGAACTCCCCCAATGGCAAAATCAGAGGCATCAGTGTGTACCTCAAATGCCTTTTTGTGATCAGGTAGTGCCAAGACAGTCATAGCCCTTTTAAGATCTTCGAACGCGGCTTGGCACTTATCATCCTAATTCCATGGGCAGTTCTTTTTCAACAAGTCCGTTAGAGGGGATGCTATGGTTCAATAGTTCTTAATGAACCTTCGATAATAATTGGTAAGACCCAAGAACGATCATAGTTCGGTCACCTTTTTAGGTGGTTCCCAATCTACGATTGCTTGGATCTTGGCTTTGTCCGTTTGAATCCTGCCTCCTCCCACAATGTGCCCTAGGAAGGGTACTTCTCTTTGGGCAAAGGCACATTTTTCCTTTTTGACGTATAACTCGTGCTCCCTTAATACTTGGAAAACTTGTCGTAGGTGGTGTACATGCTCCTCTAATAAGCTGCTATACACCACTATGTCGTCGAGATATACTACGACAAACTTATCCAGGAAGGGTTGGAGCACTTGATTCATCAAAGTACAAAATGTGGCAGGAGCATTGGTTAGGCCAAAGGGCATGACTAAGAATTCATAAGAACCATACCTCGTGACGCATGCGGTCTTTAGTACATCCCCTTTGTGAACTCTTACTTGATAATAGCCTGATCGTAAATCTAGCTTGGTGAACCATCTTGGTTCTCCAAGCTGATCGAACAAATCCGCGATAAGGGGGATAGGATATTTGTTCTTCATAGTTACCTTGTTGAGCGCCCTATAGTCGATACATAAACGTAACGATCTGTCATGCTTCTTCTGAAATAGAACTGGTGCCCCATAAGGTGACTTTGAGGGCTGGATCTGCCCTGTGTCTAGCATCTCCTTCAATTGTCTCCTTAACTCTTCAAGCTCGGGAGGTGCCATACGATAGGGGTGTTAGGATTCGTCATTGGAAAAATAACATGGCGCAGCGGAAAATACACCGTTTAAAATTTCCTAGAATCCACCTATCGTGTCCAATTACCATTGATTAGAATAAAACCAAATTGAATCAAGAGATATTAACTCACCGGATTCGTCTCTTCTAGAGACTGCTGCAGAATCGTTTTCTTGAAAATGCGATCTCCAAAATCCGGTGCACGACCAACTATTGAGCGGGAACCAGTGCTAGCCGAAGACGCAAAGGAATGGAGGATTTGTTGGATATGCCCTAGTCCCGAGGCATTGGTCCTTGTATTTGTATCATACATTAATTGGATTCATGTATTATACTTATCTGTGTTATTAATAAAGGCATTAATTCATTTATTATATTTATCTTGTGCAATATATTAAATGAAGTATCCAATGGACATATCCATATCCATGATGACCAGTGTCATGCACTTGGCAGTAAGACCATGGATAGGGTAAACGATATGACCATAAATAGATCCGTAGTCTGTTCCAGTCATGGGAATGAATGGAACAAGAGACTATCATTAGCCTGGTTGTATGGCGGTGTCTTACCGGTCATTGGACATGGAATGTCAACTAAGTTAATGGGTACATGCATAAGGGGCATGGTACTGGATAGATCCACTTAACGAGGAATCCACATGGTATAGTATTACAAGTGATTCTCGTGTAGTACTTGTATGGATCCTTTGACCTGACCATATGATGGTGTTACATATGAGGTCACATACTTAGGGGTATGCCTAAAGAGCCTGTAATAGGGTGCCAAGTATGGGTACTTTCGCGTATGTCACTTAGCATGGTAATGCTATGGATATGCAGAAGGAATTTGTCACCCAGTAGTCCACTGGGAAGATATCACCGTCTTCTTGATGAATGTGACTGATAAGAGTGTGGCCACACCCAAACAAGTGGGAACTTGTTTGTGAGCTTCAGTGCATTCGGGATCAAGTTAATGTCCGACACAAAAGAGGGTGATCAATCCATGCCTCTGTGTAGGACACCGATATCAATGACATGGGATGTACAAGTTTAAACTACAGGGTTATGATAACAGTTAGACTGCCATATCCGTCTTAATTGGGGGCTGCAATGGCTTGCTAAAGCCCAACTGCAGTCTGTGGGCCAAAGGCCCGCTGCCAACATAAAGATGGGCCCACGGGATCGTACACATTGAATGACTGAACACCGACTTAAGGAATCACATGTATGCTTAGAGTATACGCTCTGGAGAGAGAGGTATATATATATATATTAATTATATTATAAAGATTAATTGGATTGATCCTAATAATAAAATTAATATATTTAATTGGCTCTTCATAATTAATTGGATTAATTATGAAATTATTTCCTGGGTGGAAATATTCATATGTATAGGTTTACATATGATTTTATTTTGTGAAGATCTAATTTTAATTTGATGGATTAAATTAATTGCTCAAACCAATTTTAATTTAAATGTAAATAATATATTACTTGGTGTAATATATTAAATACATGGGTATATTAAAGTTGGGCTTGAAATCAATTTAAACCAGATTAATTAAAATAAGATTGGGCCTAAATTAAAAGAAGGAAGCCCACACAAAATGGTTGAGCCAAGCTGGGCCCTAATTCCCTTAGGGAATTCGGCCAACCCAGGGTTTTTAACCTCGGTAATTTTGGCCAACATTAGGATATCACACCATAGCCGAAATTCACTAGCCTCTCCTCTCCATAGTTCATGTTTTTCCGACGCTAGCATGAGTCGTGTTCGTTAGGCGTTCGTGTACGTGAACGAGGAGGGATTCTGAATTGATTCCTGTAGTCTTCATCCATCTGTGAAATAGATATTCCGGGTAAGAGAATTATCTCTTTCTATTAAATTTTGTTTTCCAATTTCCATTTCAATTGCTCCTGGGCACAGATTTGAGGAAATCATCGCGTTATTCCGCTTTTATCGGATGATTTCCGGTGAAAAATCCCAATAGTGGTATCAGAGCCAGGTTTTGATCCATGGAAATTGTTAAAATTGGTTGAATCTCATATTTTAAAATTGGAGATTTTTCATTGGGGTTCTTGTTTTGGGTTTAAGATTTTTCCCATTTGATTTTCATACAATTGAAATTGAATTTGCATATTGGTTTGTGTTTGTTTAATTTAATTGTATGTTTTTGGAAATCTTGGTGGATTTCGTGTTGATAGATGTTTTATTTTTTTCTATCTAAAAAAGAAATCTGGCTGTTCCCGGGGGTGCGGGGCTGCCGGCGGCCGCTGCATGCAGCTAGAGCGGTGGTCGCTGCCTATTGCTGCGCTATCAGCTGCAGCCACTACTGCCGGAGCAGCGGGCTAATGCTGGGCAGTGGCTGCCGCACAGCAGCAGCAGGCATCCGCTGCTGCCCCTAGCAGCGGGCCGGGCACAGTGTTTTTGGATTTGGCGGGTTTTTGGGCCCGGGGTCCATTTTTTAAATTTTAATTGGTTTTAAAATTCGTGTGTTTAAATTTATGTAATTTAAATGCGTGTGGTTTCTTGAATGAAATTTTATTTTATTCATGTGATATTAATTTTGGAAATTAATATGGTTAATTGAAATTGGTTCGGGTAATTTTGACACAATTACTTGGACGGCTGAATTGGACCCATGGTTTCCCAATTCCAGTGGGAGCAGTTGGACTGCCTGGGCTGGAGGCCTAAAGCCCGTTAAGGGTTAGAACCATGATGGGCCAAAATTGGCGATTTCTGTATAATGGCTTGGACATAATTGAAATGGGCTTAAATCATGCATTATAACATGCTTATGAATTATATGTATTGGATGCATATGGGTGATTAAATATTTTGTTTGGTTGGATGCTATTGGGCCTTGTTCAAGATGGATTGTATTTTCTTTTTGGGTAAATACGGCCTGCGTGTTGTTTTCTTTTTAATGTAATTTTATTGTATTCATTATTATAAAATTTGTAAAAAGAAGAAGCCCATGGAGTGGTGAGCCCAACTGGAGGTGCAAGCCCAGAAGGAAGAAGATGGAGGCCCACCTGATATTGTTTTCTAGTATAGGTTTACTAAAATAATATTAGGATGTAATAAAGACCCATAGCAGTCCATTTTACTTATTTATTTAATTATGCTCTATTTTTATATGCATGTATGAATGTATGATCCAACCGCATTTCACCCGCCTTATGTATGCAAGCCGTTGTTAATTGAATCCAAAAGCCAAATGAAATTACTAAGTCACTTAAAAGTGCTTCCCTCATTCAAAACCAGCTCGAAGTGGGAATAGGCCAGTTGTAGACCATGCCCTCGCAGGATACACTGGAGTATTGTCACTTTGTATTGGGTTAGGGTATGGGATACTCTAACACTTGAATGGAGGTTTTGACTTAGCGTGGGTAGTAGGATTCTCCTGGCCCTAAGCACAGATGGGTAAGTGCCAACAAGCCCATCAAACCGAGAGTCCCTAGGTTGGGATTGGACGGTGTTCCTACCTAAATAGTCAAGGTATAGTTGTACCAGGCCCTCGTCTGGCTATATCTTGGTGAAATATGGATCTCGACCCATGAGCCCAACAGCTCGGTTTAATTAATAACTTGATTCATTATTAATTTTATATGGGAGCAACAAAGTAAAGTCCTTTATTAACACTATAAATGTTTTTCTGTGTAGAAATTCTAAATGGCAAACAATAATACCTTATCACTGCGATCAATTCTTGAAAGGGACAAGCTTTCCGGTCCTAACTTTTTGGACTGGTCTAGGAACTTGAGAATAGTTCTAAGGCAGGAGTCCAAAGAGTATGTGCTGGAGAGGCCTGTACCGGCTGCCCAGTTGGAGGAATCCACCGGCTGCCCAGTTGGAGGAATACGAGGCGCATGTCAAGGATAATAGGGATGTGACATGCCTTATGTTGGCCTGTATGGTCCTCGAACTGCAAAAACAGTTTATGGACCATCAAGCCTTTGCTATGATAACAACTCTAAACGAGATGTTTCAGGAGCCAGCTCGTCAGGAAAGGTACCTGACCAACAAGGCACTCCACTCCTGTAAGATGGGGGCCGGGACATCTGTGAGCGCACACGTGCTCAAGATGAAGGGCTATTTGGACACTTTAGCCCGTCTCGGATCGCCTATCTCTCAGGAGTTGGCGGTGGACACAATCCTAGCATCCTTGCCGGATTCTTATGATCAGTTCATCCTGAACTACAACATGCAAGGGATGAACCGCACTGTCAGTGAGCTGTATGGGATGCTTAAGCTTACTGAGCAGTCGATCAAAAAGACTCCGCCGGTGCTGCTGGTCAACAATTGGAACCCTCCTGTTGCCAAGGGTAAGGCCAAGGAAAAGGCCAAAGCCAAGGCCAAGAAGGCCAAGGCTAAGAAGGCCAAGGCCCAACCCAAGGCCCAGCAGAAGGCAGGTCCTGAGGATGTCTGTTTCGGGAGTAGACAGGCGAGCCATTGGAAGAGATCATGTCCCAAGCTGATGGGAGAGCAAAGAAGGGGCCAAGGTGCGTCCTCTTCAGTTATTTATGTTATAAACATTAACCTTACTGTTTCAACATCCTGGGTATTGGATACTGGATGTGGTTCTCACATTTGTTGCAATGTGCAGGGACTTAAGAACAGAAGGTCACTGGGGTCGGGAGAGGTGGACTTGCTAGTCGGGAATGGAGCAAGGGTTGCTGCCATAGAGATCGGCGAATACCACCTTGTGATGCCTAGTGGATTGGTTTTAATCTTGGAACAATGTTATTTTGTACCTGCAATATGCAGGAATATTATTTCAGTTTCTATGTTGGATATTTTTGGATTTTATTTTACTATTTCTAATGGTAGAATTTCAATTTCTAGAGAAGGATTATTTTATGGAGATGCTCTATTAAATAATGGCCTGTATATCCTGGACTTAAATGAAACCAATCACGTCTATAACATAAACACAAAAAGGGTTAAGCCAAACGAACTTAATCCTGTCTACCTATGGCATTGTCGTCTCGACCACATAAACGAGAAGCGTATAGCTAGGCTTCACAAAGCTAGAGTCTTAGGGTCATTTGACTTGGAGTCAATTGATACATGCGAATCATGTTTACGAGGCAAGATGAACAAGGCGCCTTTTAGCAAGAAGGCTGAAAGGGCCACTAGCTTATTGGACCTAATACTGTAACATCCCGAAATTTCATAAATGTAAATTTTGATTTCTAATATTAAATAAATAGATTAAATAGAAAGTTCTGGGTTGGAACTATATACATAGTAAATTTATATTTATATGAGCTCAAAACCTTGGAGATAATCCGGAAGAGGGTACAAACTTGATTTGATTTTGCTTGTGTTGTGGTGATAATTGTGATTTGATTTATGTGATATGTGCTGATGATGATTGTGGCATGTTATATTGATATGTTCGTGTTTATATTGCTGTGGTTGTTGGAAGTGAAATTTAAGTGGATTTATGTGTTGAGATGGAACCATATGTATATAAGTATATGTTGACTACATGGTAATTGCATGGTGTACAAAGTGAAATGTTGTTCAACCGATTATATGTACTAGATGAATTTTTGAAGTTGTTAGTGTTGTTCTTTCTTAGAGTATTGTTGCCTAACATCTTGAATTTTATAATTAAGGCATATTACGTGTATTAGATATATGGTTTAGAGAATCACATTTAAATATCACATTTGAATTTAAGTTACTTCAAGAGGATAATAACAAGAAAAGACTAGCAACAGGTTCTTAAGTTTTCTTACTTAAGTTTCATTATTTGAAAGTTCAATGTTGTGACACAAAAGACTAATATTTTGAGATATGATATTTGTTTGAGTATATACAAAGTTTTAATCTGTGGTAGAGAACAGTAATACGAACAGTAAGAAGAAATTTCGAGGACGAAATTTTTTTTAGGCGAGGAGAAATGTAACATCCCGAAATTTTATAAATGTAAATTTTGATTTCTAATATTAAATAAATAGATTAAATAGAAAGTTCTGGGTTGAAACTATATACATAGTAAGGATACAATCGAAAAAAATCAAAATTTATGTGGAGGAATTTAGAAATTTAAAAATATATATTACTTAAGGGTAAATTAGTAATTTTATAGAAAAGATATTTTATAAAAAAAATATATATATATTAAAGTAAAGAAAGAAGGGAGAGCAGAAGAAAAAGAAAAAAAAACGTGGTCTCTTCCTCCATCAATTCATTACCATTTCTTTCTTCCTCTCCCTTCTCAAGCTCAATTCTTCCTCATATGACCTCCCTTTTTCAAGTTTTTGGTACCAAATCGAAGCTAATAACACGTACTATGGATAGATGTAAGTTCCAAGGTGCAAAATTAAGTGTTTGGAAGGGGTATTAAGAAAAGGAAATTCGTAACTATGGCTGTCACCCCCGTTTCTACATGTTCCAGCCATTATCTCTTAAAATTAACCCCAAAAATGGACTCAGAAGGCTGGAAAACCTTTGGGTGAAGTGGATCTTGAAGTTTTCACGGTGGTTTGGCTAGCGATCGGAGCTTCGTCGGAGAAAATGAATTTTTCTCCGATTAACAGCCTTTCCGGCTAAATTAGAGTGATTTAAAGGTATATTTGGGCTCCTCAGGTTGCAAGGATCGTGATGGCATGATCGGATTACTAGTAGGTCAATGTTTGAATTCACGGCCACCGCGCATGGCGGCACCGGCGGCGGTTTCCGGCGAGGTACATAACAATGGTGGGAAAATTTTGAATTTAAGTTCAGAAAATTCTAAATATTATTTAGAACAATTTTAATTCTTGGTATTTTTGATGATTTTGATTAGATTATTTTCTATATATTGTGATGCATTCTTTTGTTAATTAATTGTGTTATTACTATTGGTTAATTAGTGTAATCAATACTTGCATGTGGATAAATATGAAAAATTGGAAGCATAATGCAATCAATCCCCTTAATTCTTGAAGAGTTTTGAATTTTAGGATTTAAAAATTTATATACAAGTATGTGGAGATTTTGTACTTAGTTGATGTAAATAGATATTTGGCGATGTTTAGGAGTTTCATTGATATATTTTCTATCCAATTTGACTTGATGTCATGTTGGATTTCCTTGATGAATAGTTGGTTTTCATTTACCTAATTTTACTCTTTCTTGACTTGGTGAATTTTTATGGGAGAAATGATAATTGCTTTGAGATCAATTTGATACAATGAGAATATTTTAATTCATAATTAATTTGCACTAGAAATAATTAGAGAGATTTAAGTTTACCATTCAATGCGTGGGCATGTGTTTAGTTGCTTTTGTTAGTTATGTAATCTGTTTGGTAGAATGGTATGCCATGGAAGTTTTGTAATGTGTTAAAGAAACATTAGAGTGGAATAAGGAGTTAGATTATTTAATATTAGGAGAACTACGTGGCTTTGATTCCCAAATCGGAATTTGGGGTACGTAGGAAGCTTGATAATAAATAATTATCAAGTCCAAGCCAAATAAGTATATTAAATTAGATAGTTTATATTTAATTTTACTGATCCATTAAGATAATATTATTCTATACTAGGCTTTGAAGATTTATGACAATGAGAAATTTATTTGGATATTAAGGGAATTGTTTGGTAGTCCGAGAGATGTTAAAAGGGGTATAAGGGTTATAAAATTTTGGAGTTGGGTGTCACAAATACATTCAGATGTATGTGGACCTATGAGCGCAGCGACCAGAGGTGGACACCTGTACTTCGTCACGTTCACGGACGATTTCAGCAGATATGGCTATGTCTATCTGATGAAACACAAGTCCGAGACCCTTGATAGGTTCAAGGAATTTAGGAACGAGGTACAGAACCAGCTAGGCAGAAATATCAAAACCCTTCGGTCGGAGCGAGGTGGTGAGTATATGAGCCTAGAGTTTGACTCATATTTGAGAGAGCATGGAATAGTTCCACAGCTAACTCCTCCCGGAGCACCACAATGGAATGGGGTGTCCGAACGGAGAAATAGGCCCCTGTTGGACATGGTCCGCTCAATGATGAGTCAAGCCTCTCTCCCAATTAGTTTCTGGGGACAAGCCCTCGAGATAGCAGCTCTTATCTTAAATAATACTCCGACTAAGGCAGTGGAAAAGACCCCATATCAGATATGGATGGGCAAGGAGCCCAATGTGTCTTTCCTAAGGATTTGGGGATGCGAAGCACATGTCAAGAGATTGACTAGTGGTAAGCTGGAGCCCAAAACCGATAAATGCCTGTTTGCGGGCTACCTTAGGGAAACCAAAGGGTATTACTTCTACAAACCCGCCGAGAACAAGGTGTTCGTGGCAAGGAAAGGGGTCTTTCTAGAAAAGGAGTTCCTTTCCAAGAAAGATAGTGGGAGCAATGTTGAACTCAGGGAAGTTCAAGGTCCACAAGCTCCTGAAGAGGATAACTCAGAGGGCTAGGTGGAGCTTCCACAAGGGGAAGCACCGACCCAGGCCGCACAAGGACCTAGAAGGTCTGGTAGGGATCGTCGGGAACCGGAGAGGTATGGTTTCCTCATCACCGATGATCAGACTCTTCTCATCTGGGATGAGGAAGAACCCAAAACCTACCAAAAGGCTATGGCTAGCCCACAATCTGCGAATTGGCGTAAAGCCATGGAGGCAGAAATGCAATCTATTTACGATAACCAAGTTTGGAACTTGGTTGATCCACCTTCGGGTGCTAAGGTAATAGGTTGCAAGTGGTGCTATAAGCTAAAGGCCGATAACACCTTCAAGGGGCGTCTGGTTGCGAAAGGTTTCAGACAAGTCCATGGAATAGACTATGATGAAACTTTCTCACCAGTAGCCATGCTCAAATCCATCAGGATCTTGCTAGCCATAGCTGCATGGTACGACTATGAAGTCTGGCAAATGGATGTCAAAACCACTTTCCTTAATGGAAAGCTACTCGAGGATGTGTACATGACACAACCTGAGGGTTTTGTCGATCCAATATATCTGGGAAGGGTATGCAAGCTTCAAAGGTCCATTTATGGACTGAAGCAAGCATCCCGAAGTTGGAATCTCAGATTCAATGAGGCTATAAAGGAATATGGCTTCATACAGAATCAAGATGAGCCTTGTGTGTATAAAAGGACTAGTGGGAGCATTATCACATTCTTGATACTTTATGTGGATGACATCCTACTCATTGGAAGCGACATACCTACAATGCAAGGGGTAAAGTAGTGGCTGAGTAAGTGCTTCGCAATGAAGGACTTAGGCGAAGCTGAGATGATCCTAGGGATCAGGATCTATAGGGATAGATCAAATCGGCTTCTGGGCCTAAGTCGGGCCTCGTACATAGACAAAGTTCTGAAAAGGTTCAGCATGGACCGGGCCAAGAAAGGCTTCTTGCCAATGGGCCATAGGCTGAAACTTAGTAAGAAACACTGTCCTATGACAAGGGAGGACAGGGAGAACATGAAATTGGTTCCACATGCCTCGGATATAGGATTGATTATGTACTCCATGTTATGTACGAGACCTGATGTCACCTTTGCACTGAGTATGACGAGCTGGTACCAGCAGGATCCCGGGGAGGATCACTAGAAAGCTGTCAAAGCAATCCTTAAGTACCTTAACCGGACTAAGGATAGCTTCTTAGTGTATGGTGGTCAAGAAGTGCTGTCAGTTACTGGGTACATTGATGCAAGCTTCCAGATCGACCAGGATGAGTACCAGTCGTAGTCTGGGTATGTATTTTTGCTAAATGGTGGTGCTGTAAGCTGGAGGAGCTCAAAGCAACCAACCATCGCGGACTCTACAATTGAAGCTGAGTACATCGATGCGGCTAAGGAAGCTGTGTGGATGAAGAAGTTTATCACTGAGTTGGGAGTAGTGTCAACTATCCAGGACCCAGTTGATATCTTCTGTGACAACAATAGGGCCGTTGCACAAGCTAAGGAGCCCCGGTCATACAAGAACACAAAGCACGTGCTCAGAAAGTTTCACCTCATACGAGAGATCGCGGAGAGAGGCGACATTACATTGCACAGAGTGGACACCGAGGATAATGTCGCAGATCCTTTGACCAAGGTGCTGGCCCAGCCCAAGCACGAGGGTCATACTATATCTATAAGGATTAGGCCCATGCCTAGTGGGAACTAGTGCAAGTGGGAGATTGTTGGATATGCCCTAGTCCCGAGGCATTGGTCCTTGTATTTGTATCATACATTAATTGGATTCATGTATTATACTTATTTGTGTTATTAATAAAGACATTAATTCATTTATTATATTTATCTTGTGCAAGATATATTAAATGAACTATCCAATGGACATATCCATATCCATGATGACCAGTGTCATGCACTTGGCAGTAAGACCATGGATAGGGTAAACGATATGACCATAAATAGATCCGTAGTCTGTTCCAGTCATGGGAATGAATGGAACAAGAGACTATCATTAGCCTGGTTGTATGGCGGTGTCTTACTGGTCATTGGACATGGAATGTCAACCAAGTTAATGGGTACATGCATAAGGGGCATGGTACTGGATAGATCCACTTAACGAGGAATCCACATGGTATAGTATCACAAGTGATTCTCGTGTAGTACTTGTATGGATCCTTTAACCTAACCATATGATGGTGTTACATGTGAGGTCACATACTTAGGAGTACGCCTAAAGAGCCTGTAATAGGGTGCCAAGTATGGGTACTTTCGGGTATGTCACTTAGCATGGTAATGCAATGGATATGCAGAAGGAATTTGTCACCCAGTAGTCCACTGGGAAGATATCACCGGCCTCTTGATGAATGTGACTGATAACAGTGTGGCCACACCCAAACAAGTAGGAACTTGTTTGTGAGCTTCAGTGCATTCGCGATCAAGTTAATGTCCGACGTAAAAGAGGGTGATCAATCCATGCCTCTGTGTAGGACAACGATATTAATGACATGGGATGTACAAGTTTAAACTACCGGGTTATGATAATAGTTAGACTACCATCTCCATCTTGATTGGGGGCTGCAGTGGCTTGCTAGAGCCCAACTGCAGTCTGTGGGCCAAAAGGCCCGCTGCCAACATAAAGATGGGCCCACGGGATCGTACACATTGAACGACTGAACACCGACTTAAGAAATCACATGTATGCTTGGAGTATACGCTTTGGAGAGAGAGGTATATATATATATTAATTATATTATAAAGATCAATTGGATTGATCCTAATAATAAAATTAATATATTTAATTGGCTCTTAATTGGATTAATTATGAAATTATTTCCTGGGTGGAAATATTCATATGCATAGGTTTACATATGATTTTATTTTGTGAAGATCTAATTTTAATTTGATGGATTAAATTAATTGCTCAAACCAATTTTAATTTAAATGTAAATAATATATTACTTGGTGTAATATATTAAATACATGGGTATATTAAAGTTGGGCTTGAAATCAATTTAAATCAGATTAATTAAAATAAGATTGGGCCTAAATTAAAAGAAGGAAGCCCACACAAAATGGTTGAGCCAAGCTGGGCCCTAATTCCCTTAGGGAATTCGGTCAACCCAGGGTTTTTAACCCTGGGAATTTCGGCCAACATTAGGATATCACACCATAGCCGAAATTCACTAGCCTCTCCTTTCCATAGTTTGTGTTTTTCCGACGCTAGCACGGGTCGTGTTCGTTAGGCGTTCGTGCACGTGAACGAGGAGGGATTCTGCATTGATTCCTGTAGTCTTCATCCATCTCTGAAAGAGATATTCCGGGTAAGAGAATTATCTCTTTCTATTAAATTTTTGTTTTACAATTTCCATTTCAATTGCTCCTGGACACGGATTTGAGGAAATCATCGCGTTCTTCCGCTTTTATCGGGTGATTTCCGGTGAAAAATCCCAACAGGATTAATGTTGGGATTTTCGGCTGATTTGGGGCTGCTCTTGGTGGCTGAAATTTCCAGCAATTAATTAGGATTGAATTAGGGTTTTCTTGCTTAAGTGTGCCCTTATATAGACACCTTGACTAATTGGGTTTTAATTAGGTTAATTAAACCCAAGCCCACTAGGATTATAATTACATAAATAACTTTAATTAAAAAGTATATACTATGTAATTTAATTCCATTTGGCTAAATTTAATTACCCCTAGATATAATTAAATCACACTTAAGTAAATACAACACATGTATTTAATTTTCGTACTTAGGAAAATTATTTAATTAATTGTTTACTTTATGTAATTCAATTAATTTAATTAATTAATTAATTACATTATGTAAACTTATTAATTGAATTAAATTCAACCAATGTTAATTAATTACCTTGACACCGAATGTCAACTAATTAATTAACGCATTCCTTCTAATGTACATTACATGTACAATTTCTATAAGTTCTGGCTCAGTTGATCTATGTGCACGATTCTATGGGTCTGTCTTTATGTTGGCAGTAGGCCCAAGGCCCATAGACCGTAAGTGGGTTCTAGCAAACCATTACAGCCCCCAATTAAGACAGAGATGCAACAATCTTTAGAAGACACTCATCCGATAGTAATCTCATAGTGTCCTTTGCCCAACGATATCGATATGAATAAACAAGAGGCATGATGTCCGTCATCCTCTTCTGTTGTTTATTATATTTCTTGATCTTGAGTTGACTGATTAATCAAATAAGCAACCAACTTATTTGGGTATGGCCATACACTTATTAGTCCCACTCATGAGGTGGCCAATGATATCATCTTGGTGTTACCCGAGAGGCAATTCCATCACTTCATTATCAATATCAACATGTTCACCGGTCCACCCAATCATACCCGTATTTAGCATCCTTTTAGAGACCTGTTAGGCGTATGTCAAAGTGAACCGGATTCCATATTGATATTATAATGAAATCTGGTCTGAGGACAAAAGAGACCTACTCAAGAAAGACCTATGATGCGACAACCATGTGGCTTTCTTGTGCGGATCGATCCAGTCCCATGTCAACAACATGTACCTATATTCATGACTGACTATACAAGTACTATGGCTAGTTAAGAACTGCCATACAGTCATCGAATATACAAGCCTGTGGTTCTATTCGTTCCCACGATTAGAACAGAACTGGGATTGGTTTTATGATTATCAATCAATGGATACTCTACTCATATATAGCACAAGATATAAATGAAATAGATTAATTACCTTTATTAATGTGACATAAATAATGTATTCATACGTTGCTCTTAATGTATAATACAAAATACAAGAATCCAATGCCCTAAGAACTAGGGCACACTAACAAGGGGACTCCCGCAGGTGGTGCGGCACCCGGTACTAATTCGATCTTATGATCTACTTCCCTTTCTGGGGGAAGTTTCTTTGGCAACTCTGAGGGCATTACATCCTTGAAGTCCTCTAGGACACGGACAATTTCCTTGGGCATTTCATGGCTGGCTTCCTTGCCTTCATCTTCCTTGATGGTTACAAGGAATGTGGGCTCATCCCTCTTCAAGCCCTTGGAAACTTGCATGGCCGATAATTGTTTAGTCTTTGATGGACTTTCTCTAGCCAATGGTACCATGAAAGCATTATCCTTCTCCAAGATGCACATGGCATCGGCGAAGGGAATAGGCACGGCTTGTACTTGGTCCATAAACTCCATGCCAAGTACAATAGGGTAGTCATCCATAGGCACAATTGAAAAGTTTATAAGGCCAGTCCACGTACCTAAAGTTACACGAACTCCGTTGGCCGTTCCGTGGATTGCCTTTGGCGTGAAGTTAACGGCTTTTAACCACTCGCTTTCTTTCATGTAGCGGATGCCCAACCTATCAGCCTCTTTTGCCTTGAGAAAGTTGTTGGTAGCTCCAGTGTCTACAAGCACCTTGATGACATTGTTGCCTACCTTTGCTTCCACGAATAATCGACCCTTCTTCTCGGTTTTGGGCATCTCTACCTTGGCTTTGATGGTGCTAAGGAGTTGCAAGGACCCTATCCTTGTGTCCTGCTCTTGTTGCCGTTCTTGTTGTTCCCTCTCTTTAACCAAGGCGGGCAACTTGGCCTTCATAGGACAGTCCCTTGCCTTATGCGGTCCTTCGCAAAAGAAGCATTTGAGCGGCCTATATCCGCTCTTCTCATCCTTGCCTTTGGGTGGCTTGCCATCTTTAGGCTTATTGCTATTATTGGGCTTAGAACTACTGGCTCTCCCACTCTTGCCTTTGCTACCCTTGTCTTGGTTAGACTTGGGTTTCTCAGATTTATTGTACTCGATTAATGAATCAGCAATATTGATGGCAGTGGAGAGATCAGTAGCATTCCTTCGTTGGATCTCCATCCTTGCCCACAGTTGGATACCTTCTAAGAAGAGGTAGAATGCCTCTTCTCTAGGATACCCAGGAAGTTCTAAAAGAACCTCGAAGAACTCTTTGATGTACTCACGGATGCTACCTTTTTGCTTGAGATGTCTCAATCTGGCCCTCTTCTCTAATTCGCCAGCCTCCGGATAGAACTGGGCCTTGAGCTCTCTCTTGAAATCTTCCCATGTGCCTATGGTGCAAACTCCGTGTTGCATGTCCAACTCCTTTGTTCTCCACCATACGGCGGCAGCGTCTTAGAGATATAATGAGACGGTGTCCATCATCTGGGCATCGTTGATTATGGCGTGAGCCTTGAAGTATTTCTCCAAACTCCATAGGAAATTATCGATATCCTTTGCATTTCTTACGCCACCGGAGGCTTTCGGCTTCGGCACATCTAGCCGTTGAGGGCTAGAATAAGTGGATGAGGTAGCCCCACTTGCAATGGCCTTCTTGCAAAGGACTAGCACATCCTTTTTTTCACCTAGCTCTCTCTTGGTGGAAGCCAACTCGGCAAGAACCTTCTTTAGTTCTTGCCTAAGTGTTGCTACCTCGGAACGAAAGACACCTTCCAAGGCTTTAATGCGATCCTCCCCTTCAGCGGCAGTTTTGTTTAGAGTGGTCAGCACCTCCTCCCGGAGCTCATCTCCTTTGATCTCCTCTAGGCGCCTCTCGACCTCTTCTAACCTGTCAAGAAACTAATCTTGACCTTCGGCAATAGCAAGTTCCACTTTTGCTAACCGGCCGTTGAAGTCCGCCAAGGTATCCCCCGTTGGATCCCTTGTCTTTGACTGGCCCCTCTTGGCCTTAGTAATCTTTGGTTCTTCCATGTGTGCGGTAGCAGCACCTAATTCAATGCCTGTGCTTCCCTCGTCGCCACTTGCCATTCTTGAACCTAAGCTCTGATACCAAATGTCACGTGCACAACTCATTCCTAGTTGAGACGTGCGGCACTAGCGAGCAAAATCCCCAATTGCTATGCTAGTCAACCTTCCCAAATGCTAAGCTAGAATGCTTAAGCAAACTAAATGGCGAAGTGAATAAAGAGCAAAGCTTACAAACTTAAAGAGAGCTTTTTATTGCTTTGAAGAATGCTTTACAATTCTTGGATGCTTTACAAATGAAGGGGTGAGGCCTATTTATAGCCATTCCACCTCCTTAACTTGTGGTTGACATTGATTTGGAATATTCCTAGAATATTCTATTAAATAATACAAAATATCTTCCTTAAAGGCGGTTTGAAGCTTCTAGGGATGCTTCTAGGGATTTCCCTACGGATCTGGAACGGATTGGCAGTTTCTGGAAGCTTCTGGAACTGGATCAGCGATGGATTTTTGGTAGCTAAAGTGTTGCGGGCTGGGCTGGGCAGCATGCACGCAGGCTGGGCCTTCTCCATGCGGGCTGGGCTTTTTTTTTCAACCCAATCACTATGTCTTGCTGCCTAACCTCTCCTTTCCTTGGCAAGTTTTGAGGCGGCCCATAACAACAGTCACGAAATCGAACATTTTAGTGCTTTATGAAATGTGATTTGGATCAAATTAGAGTTGACATGAAAATGTCATGTACATTTTGCCACACGTGGCCTAAGCCCTAAGATATCAAAAATAGAATATCAGAAACAAAAATGGAAAACATGATAGATTAGGAGGGGAGGGCTAAATAGAAGGTATGCTATTCTTTTTTACATTTTAAGTCAATTAAATTTACTTATTGAGACAGAACCGAAATGTATTTTTGGTGTTTAAGAATTAGTATATATAGTAATTGATAATTAAAAAAAAAAACCCACAGCACTACTTTTTTTTTCTGTGTAGTAATTTTTTTTTTCAAGTTTATCTTAAATCATAAAACAGGAAGACTAATGAATTGCAAGATCAAAAATTAAAAAATGTTAAACATTAACTGTTAACCAAAAAAGTTGTTTTATTTTCACATATATAATTTAATTTTTAAAATATGGTGAATATTTGACTACTATTTCATGTAAAAGTAAATTAAATAGTTAATAAAGTACAAAAAATACAAAGGAAATTAAAAATAAAATTTAGATATTAAAAAAAACTTTTATTTGGAAAATAAAAATAAAATGAGCGTAATGTCCATGGCTGAAATGTGTTAATTATCTTTGAAAAAATCTCAAATTTTAATTTTTCTACAATATGATTGGTATTGATTATTGATAAACTGGTGATATAGATAGACTCAGACATAGGGTGGTTTTTTTTTAATCAAGATTCAACTTATCTAGTCTCACAACTAAAATAATGAACTTGCCCCATTTAGTCCACTTGTATGACATAGTATTATCTGCGTAACTAATTTTGTTGTTAACTTTTTATCTATTACATTAGTTAGTATATTCAACAAAACAGAAGATAAGAATTTTTATAATGTATTTTGAAAAATACAGGGATCGATTAGTGTGTTAGGTAAAAAGTTAGGAGGCAATAGTTTATTGACACTGTTATTTATCAAGGCAGGGTTTTACAAGGATCTCTATACCTTCAATACTCTTCCGACTTTAACACTCCAAATTGGAGTGTTTTGAAGGATATAAGATATTCCTTTAAAAGTCATTCCTTGAATATCTTTCCCTACACTCCTTCTAAATAGGCCCTTATTTAGGAGGAAGTTTATTTTAGAGGCAAGGTTTTACAAGGGTTTTTAACTCTTAATTTATTATCTATTATATATACTAAAAGTGGATACATCTTGCTGAGTTGTCATTTTGTGGGTTTTTTTTCTAAATTATTAATAATTAATTTTATTTAACTTTTAAACATTTAGTTACTTCAATATTTAATTTATTTAAAATTAAAAACCTAAAAGTGGATACACCTTGCTGAGTTGTCATTTTGTAGGTTTTTCTAAATTATTAATAATTAATTTTATTTAACTTTTAAACATTTAGTTACTTCAATACTTAATTTATTTAAAATTAAAAAAAAAATGTTTCATCTTCCCCGATTCACAAATGTTTCTTCTTCTTAGAGTTTCTTCTCTACTATTTTTCCTATCATTAGCTCTTTCTCTCTCTCTTTCTCATTTCTGCCTCCTCTCCGATCTTCCCTGCCATCAGCTCTCTCTCCCTCTTTTTCTCATTTCTACATCCTCTTTGATCTTCCCTGCCATCAGCTCTCTCTCCCTCTTTTTCTCATTTCTGCATCCTCTTTGATCTTCCTTGCCATAAGCTCTCTCTCCCTCTTTTTCTCATTTCTGCATCCTCTTTGATCTTCCCTGCCATCAACTCTCTCTCCCTCTTTTTCTCATTTTCGCATCCTCTCCGATCTTCCCTGTCATCAGCTCTCTCTCTCTCTTTGTCATTTTTATATCCTCTCGGTAAGCGGTTTCAAGCTTAATCCCTATTATAATGTTTTGCATTATCCATTTTTGGAATTGAAATTTGTCATCAATCACACTGTCCTGGCTTTTGTTCTGCTCATTTTTGGGTTTAAGAGTGTTTGATGAAATCTCTCTTCTAATTCTGGGAATGAGTTTAAGAGGGGGAAATTTATACAATTAATTTCACTTTTTTTTCTTCCGTTTTCGTTGTACAAGTCTTTTAGTTATTGACCATGACAGAAATCGCTCAACCTCATCTCTCTCATTCAGGCGCCGCCCCTGTTAGCTCCGTCTTCTTCATTGTAGCACCATTCGTTTCATTTCTCTCCATTATAATACAGATTCAATAATCTTCCGAAATTTTTCACAGCCGCGATCCTTAGTTTCACATAAGTCTACCCTTTTCTCTGTGTCGCCGGATGTGAGCGGATGACCTTTTTCGAAAAGAAGAAAATTGGGACGCGGCGAAGCAAACTGAGGAAAAACGTTCTCGTTTGTTTTGATTTTGGTTTGGAGAACGGGTTTTGTTTATCTTGAGTTAGGAAAAACCATGGATTTGGTTTGAAAATTCCTTTGTAGAAAACATTTCCTGTTTTAACTTAAAGACCTCGAAACTTAAATCCCGAGATCAGTGACAGAGTCACCACCCGAATCAGCTCATCCAGGAATTTCGGTACAACTCCCTACCGAGAACAGACTACTGTACCTAATCCAGAGATTTAGGGTTCGAGCAAGTGACTTACTTTAACCTCTAGCTTGCTTTCACTTTACAGTTTATAGTACCATATTTAATTCACTTTATTATCTTTCTCTAACCCCATTTTGTTTATTTTTAATCAGCCGATGCTAAAGCAAGAATGCAGAAAATAAATTGCAGAAAAATAAAGCATACATCCAAAATATATAAGAAAATAGTATAGGCCGATTATACAACCCAATCGAATAAAAGATAAAAAATCTCGTCCTCACTTTACAATCGCCTAAGTACACGAGGATCTAAAAATTACAACCGCCTAAAAATACACGAAATCTATCAATTACAGTAAAAATTTTAAAAATAAATGTTGCAAAACAAATTGGTTAGCACAATTTATATTGCACACATAGATATGACTCAAATAGGACAGAATTGGGAATTTAAGAAACGGGGGCATGCATTTAGGGGGTAATCGGGTCAATCTGATCGGTTGGACCGATTAGACCTGGAAAGCGGTTTTGAAACGCCCTGTAATTTTTGTGCTGGAAAATCGATTTTTGGAAAACATTTAGCTCGGTTACATTCAAATTTCCATTTTTGTAGGTCTGTTATCCCGGAATCTAGGGTTCCGTTCGTGCGGGTTCCCAAACTCAACATCCATCTAGGGTCCAAACTACAATAAACACACCAAAAACATTTGTGAAAATACCATTTTGCTCATTTTCAATATTTTTCGGGGATTTTATAGGATTCGGGGGTCCGCTAATGCTGAACTACAGATCCGATTCGGATAAAATAAACCCGAAAATTGGAAAATAAAACCACGGAAAAACTGAAAACCTTAATATCCGTACGTACAGAAATTTGAAAACCAAAATTTTATAACATACGGATGGATTTGAGCCGAAAATGATCACAACAGAATGCGCAAAATGGAAAATGGACTGTTTTCGACCAATCGAGACAAATCAAAATCTATCCTTACAGAACAGAACAGGGCGGCTCTGGATACCAGAGCTGCCTGGCTGTGTTCATGAAGAACACAGCAGCCCGGCTCTATTCGGGTAATCCGGTTTCCAAAAGTTGCAAAAATGAAGAAATCGCATAGAAAAGACAATGCAAACAGGTTTAAGGCCTCTCAGAGTTTACCTTGGTGATGTTTTAATGCTTTGAACGTCAAGAAACGGATTGAAAGCTTGGAATATGTCCTGGGAACTCCACCGGCCGAAAATTCGAAACAATCCGAAACGATCCCGAATCAATAAGCGAAGGTTAAGCAACTTGTCACCAATGTTTGGGGGTTGATTTTAGGTCTTAGTTTGAGTGTTTTTGGGTTCTCTCTTTGCTTTATGTCTCGGCCTCTCTTTCTTTCTTTTCTCTCTACTTCTTTTTTCTCTCTGTGTCTTGAAAATTGTTTTTCTACCTAAGAGATGAAAAAGCATCCTCCTCTCTTGATTTGATTTTTTTTTTCTTTTATACTCTCCTCACACATATCTTTTCGAACATTAAATGGCCGCCTGAATTTCTAATTTTGCCCAAAATCCCTTCTGCCAAACCAAGTTGCTCTGCTTTACAGAGCAACTTGGCTCACCCACTAGAGCTATACGACTCTAGTTTGCAATAGTGCCGTGTGGCTTTAGCAAGAGCTGGGGCAAAATATCGAAAATCGGACGCGCACCCTAAACCCTAGAGACCACTCAGGAGACCTTTTCGGGGATTTCGGATCACGGATAGCTTGGTTTTCAGAACGTTTGAGAACTCCGGGTGACACTCCGTCGTTTTCAAGTCCGATTCGAGTCCGTCCATTCCACAGGTAACACAGGAATTCTCATCATAGAGGTCGGGAAAACCCAGCGCTTACAGCTGCCCCTCACATGATCAAATTCAATACCCGATACCAGGTTTTGGTTACTTGAGGGGAATTTGAGAATATGAATGAAGCGCTGCAAACAAAAGGAAAGAAAGACATACCTGAGCCGCAACGATGAGTCGGAATAAGCCGATACCGGGTCTAGGTTACCCGAGGCAAAGTTGATGACGAAATAAGCAGATACCGGGTTTAGGTTACCCGAGGCAACGTTGATGATGAAATAAGCCGATACCGGGTCTAGGTTACTCGAGGCAAAGTTGATGACAAAATAAGCCGATACCGAGTCTAGGTTACCCGGGGCGAAGTTGAGGAAGAAATAAGCCGATACCAGGTCTAGGTTACCCGAGGCAAGGTTCTGTTGGGGATCTGGAATGAAGTCGATCTGGACCGATACCGGGTCTAGGTTACCCGAGGTGGATCTGCTGGGGATCTGAAATGAAGCCGATTTGGACCGATGCTGAGTCTAGGTTACCCGAGGTGCATTTGCTGGGGGATTTAAAGTGAAGCCGATCTACCAGGTCTAGGTTACCTGAGGTGGATTTGCTGGAGATTTAGAGTGAAGCCGATCTAGACCGATAACGGGTCTAGATTACCCGAGGTGGATCTGCTGGGAATTTGAGTGAAGCTGATCTGGACCGATACCGGGTCTAGATTACCCGAGGTGGATCTGCTGGGAATTTGATGAAAGCCGATACCGGATCTATCTGTATCCACGACGGGCCAAGGTTGATGAATTCCTGCATTTGAAACAACGAGTCTTCATTCCTTGATTGAGAGGTTTTGAACAAAAATTTTTGCCCCTTCAATCAAGAATGAAGACTAGCTGGGAATGAGTGCTTTATACATGATATGTAGGTATGCATGACGATGCATATGAATGCAGATTCTAAAAGATATGTTTCCTGCCATGTCTGACCCGAGCGTCTCACATTCTTGCTGGGGATGTTTATGGAGGTTATGCTACGACTTTGACTGGCTTTTAACTGAGGAAGTACACCCTTTGGGCGGTGTGATCCTTAAAGCCTTGTTGGGGATGTGCGATGACTTACTGGGGAGGAAATGAAAATGCCCCTTGTAAAGGTCCCACTGAGAGTAATATAGATGCTCTTGCTGGGGAAGATATCATGGAAGGGTTCCTGCTGGGGAGAAAGTGATGGCACTCTTTGTGATAGTTTCGCTGGGGAATAGTGTAGGTGATCCTGCTGGAGGACATATGGAAAGGCTTCTACCGAGGAATGGTAAAAGGGATCTCCGCTGGGGAATGAAAGTGTCTCCGCTGGGGAATAGCGTAGAGTATTCTGCTGGAGAATAGTAGAAGAGCTTCTACTGGGGAATGGTGGAAGGGTTCCACTTTACTACCCCCTTAGCGAGCTCTTTTTTTTTTTTTTTGAAGGTCTTGTGGCTCTTGAACTTGGATCTGTTCCGAAATTTTCGACCGCTCTAAGGAATGATGAATTGAATTCGAAGAAAAAGAAGAGATTGTGAGTTGCAAGTATTTTAGCACATTTCATCATTGAATAATGTGAGTCTTTTAACCAATTTAATGCAAAGTGCTTTCTTTAAATGGATGTTTATGCAAGATAATTTTGTTTATGCATTATGATATAACCATGCAAACATGTTTAAACAAAACATCACACTTTATTGATGAAAGTAGCATGAATACATTTGAAAAGATTGGTTCCCAAAATGGTATACATTCCTCATAGAATCAGAATCCATCACCACCCGTCCCTTTTGGGTTTTCTGACTGATCATTTTCTCTCGTGTCCTGATTTTTTCCTAGGCCGCCCTTTTTGAATTTTCAACCTAGCAGACGTTTTCTTTCTTTCTTCTTTTTTTTAAACATAGTAAGGCTTCAGGCGGTCTTGGTTGACAGGGTTTCCAAATTCATTCCCGTCCATGTCTGCGATGCTTACACCACCTTTCGACAGCACTTTCTTCACCACATAAGGGCCCTCCTAATTCGGTTTGAATTTCCCATGGGCATCCACATTTGTAGGCCTTAACTGTTTCAGAACCAGATCCCCGACTTTCAGCTACTGTCTGGGATACTTCACTTTTTGATTATAAGCCCTAGCAATTCTGCGTTGATACATCTGCAGGTGATCCAGTGCTTTCAACAGGCTTTTCATCGAACGCGGCCAACTGCTCGTATCTATCCTGAGCCCATCCCGTTTCTGGTAGCTGGGCTTCCAAAGCTACTCTGAATGACTTGAGTTCCATTTCCACTGGCAACACTGCTTCCATTCCACACACCAAGGCGCAAGGAGTCTCGTCGGTTGGTGTTCTGACACTAGTTCTGTAACCCCAAAAGGCATATGGCAGTTTATCAGCCCAGTCTTTGTAGGTGGTTACCATCTTTTTTTTCTTCCAATATGAAATCATTATATATACTAAAAGTGAATACTCAAAGTCCACGTGTCATGCTCTCCTAATTTTCAATTAATTATTATTTATTTTTTATATTGTTATGTAATTATTATTTGTTAATTAAAAATAATCCACTGATAATCTGCGTTCAAATTTTGAATTAGCGATTATCTCTGTTATCATTATATCATCATCATTATTATATATACTAAAAGTGGATACACCTTGCTAAGTTGTCATTTTGTGGGTTTATCTAAATTATTAATAATTAATTTTATTTAACTTTTAAACATTTAGTTACTTCAATATTTAATTTATTTAAAATCTATTATCAATCTATTATCTATCTATTATATATACTAAAAGTGGATACACCTTGCTGAGTTGTCATTTTGTGGGTTTTTCTAAATTATTAATAATTAATTTAATTTAACTTTTAAACATTTAGTTACTTCAATATTTAATTTATTTAAAATCTATTCTTGACCTTTGCCTTATTTTCTTTGCCCAATGCGATTGCTTTTGGCCATTTTTTCATGCATATAATTAAATTTTTCTAATTTAGGTTGGCTTTGTGGTAAGAATTGCTTCCCTATTTGCAACTTGCAGATGCCATTAGATTAGAAGTAAGCCTTCACTAACTCAATTCGGCATATTTTTGTCTTAATTATCTATGTTTCTGCTCTAATTCATAATTTCTTTTTTATTATATTTTGTCCTTGGCCACCAATTTTCTTCTCTTCATCCAGTTGAAATTATTTTGCTAGATGTTTGTTGATTTAGAAAGTGCAACATCAACAAAGAAGAAATGAGAGTTGGCCATATTGGAATTATTCTTACTTTAGTTAATTTTAGCATTTTCTTATTTCGTTTATTTTATTGACAGTTTGTTATTCTTCTCAATTGAGTTATATTTTTTCTAATAAAATTGATAAATGTAGCTCTGGTAACTCACATTCACGCAAAATGTATTTGTACATGGATGGAATATAAAATTTATTTTTATTTATTTTTATTTATTTCATTTCATTGTTGTATTCACTTTATAAAGCCAATGATATTGGTCATGATGTAGTATGGAGAAAAATTGAACTTTCAAGTTTGGGTTGTAGAAGACAGAGGGATTTAGAGAATTAAAATATGGAGGAACAAATTAACCATTTTTTAAAGAAAGAAACAAATTAACACTAATAAAACTTCAAATAGGAACAGTTAAAAAATATGAGTACTGTGATATTAATTTATAGCTGACAAATTGACATGTTTAAAGTTTTACCTATCCCAATCAAAACAAAACAAATTATGAGAGGATAAAGCTACCAAAAGTTAAAATAAAATTAGCTGAATTCAAATTCAACAAATATTTTTAAATTTTAGATTACGACTAAAGAAAATGGATGATACTCATAATATTTCGACAGGAATCTATACTATGTTTTCTTATATTTAAAATATTATATATGTTTTGCAAAATATTAAATTACTACTACAAAGTTTTTTCTAATAAATAGACAGTTCATGTTTAAAAAACTTTAAATATTGACTAATGTTAAATTATAGTGTAAAATTATTATATATGTAATTTCTATCTATTTAAAAATATAATATTAAATAAGAACGATTAAAGCAATAATAAAAATATATTTTTTCTAGAAACAACAATAAAGAATATGTTACCCGTGCATTGCATGGGCATTAGGCTAGTTTAATAAAAATGAAATGAATTGAATTCCTTCCATACTAATAGTTCCAAACATACTCTTAATTGGAGCCCACGAAGTGTCGTTTAATTCGGTAACCCGGTCTAAATTTATGGAAAACAGACTTCAGGTTCAATTTTTGCTAAATACACTCATAAAGAAAGGCAAATTTCTTAATGGAACAACAAATGTAATTAATTATTTGAATCAGGTATATGATAGTCATATGATGAATAATTTCTTTGCAAAAAAATGAGAAGCCCAAAAAGAAAACTAGATAAAGAAATAAATAAATATAAAATATGAGAAAATTAAGAATACACTTAATGCACCATGTCATCGGTACATCGTAATAAACAATTCATGTCAAGTCATAAAATTACTCAAAAAATAGAAATTTTTTATTTATGGATATATATTAAGTACACGTTTTGCAAGCAGCTTGGAAATCAATCTACTTATTTCTTGTATGATATATAACTAAATATATTATAAGAATAATACATGTGATATTTTGAGCAAGACTGACCAGACAGTCCACACCAAACTATCACCAAATGAAACAAAATCCATCAACAAAATCAAACTGCACTTTCACAGAATCACTTTCGAATCGTTGAACTTCTGCTATAACTACAAATTACCAGTTATTATGTGTACTGAAAGAAAAATATCAAAAAAAGAGAAACTAGAATATATGTAAGTTCCAGTCCCCTCTATTTGGTATCAAGAGCAAAAATGGAAGATGATGAGCTGCTACCAAAATCCACAATTGCTGTGGATGGATATATTCAAAGTGGATCTTCGGCTACTCCAATTGTTATTTTCAGCACCATTGTTGCCATCTGCGGCTCCTTGGCCGCTGGCTCGGCTGTAAGCGTCTCTAATAGATTTCTCCCTTTTTAACCAACTCTGCGAATTAGCCTTCACGTTCATTCAACTTTCAATTTAATTCTTTACCTTTTTGTTTCCATTGCATGTGCCAACACAATAATTTGGATGCGCCAAAAAGAACCAATCATATGTTAACATTTGTCAAAATTTTACCCTTAGCCTAAAAGTGTATTCTACGCCTAACATACTAAAGGATATAATTGAGGCCTAAGGTTAGTGGCAACGGAATGCTTAATTTCCTTGTCAGTTTGCCACATTAATGCTTCATCAAACCAACAGATAATTTACACTAAATTTATTTAGCTGGTGATGAAAATTTTGAAAAATTAGTTTACCGGACTTATGAGCTGTCTAACGCTTCAATGATGGTTAATGTCATACATAATATGAGAGCAAAAATTACAGAGAAACAAATAGGTCGTTATGCTGACACATTGCGAATTTTTAATTAACTCTCTGACCACAAAGCGTGGATTTGTTGATGAAGTTGACTATAAAGTTGACGGAGAAAGAAAGCAGGAATTTCATTGGTTTTAAAAAAGCAACATTAGGCCCTACTATTTAGTATGTTAGGAATTTCATTGGTTTTAAAATATCCATTTAGTATATCAGTGATATTTTTTGTACCTTAATTTTTTAAAACCAGTTTAACAAAAGATGTTAAATTGTGACTAAATTGATACTTAATAATTTATTTTAAATGATCTTGTAAGAAAATCTAAATTGATAGTTTATCCTTTAATTGATGGTATGATGATTATTTTTTTTCTTTTTCTCTTTGAAGTCAGGATATTCATCGCCTGCTGAGACTGGAATTAGGGAGGACTTAGGCATGTCAGTAGCAGCAGTAAGAAATAGTTTCCCTTTTCTCCCAATTCTTACAAAAATATTAGCCAAATTTCTCTTTCTTCAGTGACCATTTTTTTTTTTCAGTACTCTGTTTTTGGTTCACTAGTTACAGCAGGAGGAGTGATTGGTTCTTTAGTGAGTGGAAAGATGGCAGATTTCATTGGACGCAGATTTGTATGTTCTATTGTTATCCTTAAATGCGGAATCAAATTTCAATTTTAATTACTTTTCCATTAAATTTGTTAACTTCATTTGAGACACAGACAATGTGGGTTGCTGAATTTTTCTTTATCATGGGATGGTTAGCAATAGCATTTGCACAGGTTTGTTCTGTTTCATTCTAATTTTTTTCAATCCTTTTATGAAAATGAGCTTCAAATTTATTAATGCATTCTCTTTCTGGATATTTTTGGGGTAAATATGTTTTTTTTCCTGGTACTGGAATTAATATTTGGATAAGCAACCAGGGCGCTTTGTCGCTTGATCTAGGCAGAATATCAATGGGGATTGGAGTAGGGATTATTACTTATGTGGTAAGATTAAGAATACTATTCATTTATTAAACCTTAAAATTTACTTTAAGGTGTCTGATCAACCGCGAATGCCTTGGCATATAAGCAGGTACCGGTGTACATTGCAGAAATAACACCTAAAAACATTCGTGGAGCATGTACTAGTGCAAACCAGGTAAAAATAAACCGCCGTGATTGTAATTTGAAAACTTTGCCATATTAAGTCTGTCAACTCAACTCATTCTTCTGTTTTCTCTGTCCTTGTCAAGTCTACAGTTCATGATATGTTCTGGCCTTTCGCTGGCGTTTTTCGTTGGAACTGTCGTTTCTTGGCGCATTTTGGCTATAATTTGTATAACTTCTCTCACACCCTCTTTTTGAAGCCATTTGTGTTAGACAAGTACTGATTTTATTTCATATTCCTTCTTTGTTGGATGGAAAGGTTTCATTCCCTCTGCATTGCATGCTTTCGGTGTGTTTTTCATTCCGGAGTCTCCTAGATGGTTGGTAAGGCCTCAAAGATTGAATCTTTAAGTGTAAAACTAGATTGCAATTTCTTAGTGAAAATGGTCACAACTTGTTACAGGCGAAAATTGGCCGGGAGAAAGAGATGGAAACGACTCTGAAGCTACTCAGAGGAATAAATGTCGATATTTCGCAAGAAGCTGCTGACATTAAAGTAAAGTAAAGTAAACTTGGCATGATTGATACGTGCTTTGCTATAAGATAACTGAATATAATTGATTTCCATTGTTTTTTTCAGGAGTATACTGATACATTTCAAGGTTATTCGCGGACTGGATATTTGGACTTGTTCCAGAGGAGATACGTGCGTGCTCTAATTGTAAGCGCGCCTTACAATGAAATTTTTAAGTTTGGCATCTGATTTCTCTTTTGATTAATCGGATAGCGTGTTCTCTATTCAGATTGGTTTTGGCGTAATGATATTTCAACAACTTGGAGGGAGCAATGGAATTGCATTTTATGCCAGCTCCATTTTTGAAGAAGCTGGTACTGAATCATAATAGATTTGAAATTCCATTTATTTAGTTATTTATGGCTTATGAGTAGAAGTTATGGCAAAAACAATGAAGATTGTTTGATGTTTTGCTCCTAACAGATTTTTCAAGTAGTGTGGGATCAGTATCAATGGCTATCATCCAGGTATGTTGCAATGTTGAATTACAATTAATCAAGGCAGGATTCTGCTTCTTGGATTTCTGATCAGATAATTCTTAATTTCCTGTGCAGCTTCCAGCTGTAGGTGCTTCTGTACTCTTAACAGACAAAGCTGGACGGCGGCCTCTTCTCTTGGTTAGAATGCGGAGATTTTGTATGAAACTTAAAGATAAATCATCTAGTATATAATTTTCCTTTTCTAAAGAAGAAAAAATTGCAGATTTCTGCCTGCGGCATGTGTTTAAGTTGCTTCATTGTAGGCCTGGCATTCTGCTTGCAGGTTCGTAAGCAAACTAAATTAGAAAAAAAGCGAATAAATTTGTAATCTTTTATGCCAAGCCTACCAATGAAATGAAGATAACTGTCTAGCTGAAAATATTGAGTTTGTTTGAGCAGGACTTCCACAAGGCAAAAGAGGTCACTCCAATTCTAGTGTACATAGGCATAATGGTAAGAAAATGAAACTACTGAAAGAAAAATATTTTCCTTAATTTGCATCATTTTTGCTGTTTTTGATTGTCTTTTTTGCTATTGCTCTAACAAGCCGAACTCGATATCTAACTTAGAAAAGAAGAGGCGCCTAATCACCCCAACCAACAAATGTTGATTGCTATGTATAAAGGAAATAGTTTAAGTTTTAAATTGAAATGCTGATTAAACTTGTTTTAAACAGGGATTTAGTGCAGCCTGCCCATTTGGGATGGCAGGAATACCATGGGTTTTGATGTCTGAGGTATAAAACATGCTACTTCAGAATAGGCCTTAAAATTAATGACAACAAGAGTTTTTAATTTTTTTAAAAACTTTTGGTTTGATTTCAGATATTTCCTATAAACATAAAGGGTACAGCTGGAAGTCTTGCAACAGCAACAAACTGGACAACTTCATTTATAGTGTCATACTCATTCAACTTTATGATGGAATGGAGCTCTGCTGGTACTTCAAATCCTATTCCTACTATTTTTCCTATCAGTTTGATGCTAATAATTTCTATATTTTTAGGAACATTTTTCATATTCGCTGCCATTGGCGCCTTGGGAGTGGTGTTTGTTGCCAAGGTTGTGCCTGAAACCAAAGGGAGAATGTTGGAAGAATTACAAGCATCACTTACTAACTTCCAGGAATAAGACCAAATTCCCCAATGTGGATTACTTCAATTGTATTTTGAGAACTGTTTGACAGCAACAGAGAAGTTTTGATGTTGTTCCCATTTTTCATTTTGGAGTCTTGGCCACAAAATAGACAACATATTTCACGAGATAAGATTGGAAAACACCCTAGACATTGGTACAAAAAAGTTAAATTTTACTCCTATTAAATAAAATGGGTCAATTGAGAGTCTAATGTTACCAAAGAAAACTAATTATATCTTCACTAACGAATAATATTAATTAATTTTGAAGACGCAGTTACTTTTAATTTTTAAACTCTCTCACAACTTGTTGCAAATTATGGTTGGTATAACTGGAATTGTTTGGTAACATTTGTCCTTCAATTGTTTGCTAACTGTCACACGTGAAAAGCTTTCAAGACCTTTTTACCCTTTTGTTATTATATTTTTTGCTTTTTGCTCTGTGCGGTATGGCCGTTACCCATTTGCCTCTCATGTTATGTAACAAAACTCCAAAATAGTCTAAAATAAGACGGAATATGCTGATTTTAAACCATTTTGGAGCTCTTTTTAATAGTTAGTGACATGAACAAAAAAGCAAAACATTGATAATATAGATGGCAAAAACGTCTATAAGCCCAAATAAAAATAGGCAAAAAAAAAAAAAAACATATTTCGGCCTCTGATTATTCCAAATGTTGTTGAGCTGCATGGCATGCTCAAGCTTGCTGAGCAGTCTCTTAAGAAGACTCCTGAAGTTTTGCTGGTGAACAAGGGCAATACGCCCATTGCTAAGGGAAAGGCCAGATCTAAAGCCAAGGCTAAGGGCAAAAAGGTGGTGGCCCAACCTAAAGCAAGAGTTGCTTCTCCTGACGATGTATGCCATGAGTGTCATGAGAAGGGGCACTGGAAGAGCTCATGTCCAAAGCTAAGGGACCAACTAAAGGGCAAAACTGCTGCTTCAGGTATTTATGTTGTTGAGATTAATCTGGCTATTTCTACATCTTAGGTCTTGGACACTAGATGTGGATCTCACATTTGTTCAAATGTGCAGGGTCTAAGAAATAGGAGATTACTAGGATCTGGAGAAGTAAATCTTCGAGTCGAAAATGGTGCTCGGGTTCAGGCCATGGAGATCAGAGATTATTTCTTGGAGATGCCTAGTAGACTTATTTTGGAACTAAGAAACTGTTATTTTGTACCTACGATGCGCAGGAATATTATTTTCGTTTCTTTGTTGGATATTTCTGGTTTCGTATTTAATATTGGACATGGTAGAATTTTTATGCAATGTGGCAATATTATTTATGGAACAACATTTCTTGAAAATGGCTTATATATCCTTGATCTAAAACGTGAGAGTACAATCTATAACATAAATACTAAAAGGATTAAACAAAATGAAATTAATCCTACTTACATCTGGCATTGTCGACTTGGCCATATAAATAAGAAGCACATAGCTAGGCTTCACTCTAGTGGAGTGCTAGGGTCATTTGACATCCAGTCTTATGACAGATGCGAATCTTGTTTGAGAGGCAAGATGACAAAGGCGCCTTTTAGCAAGACTGCTGAAAGGGCTTCAGAGCTATTGGAGCTAATACATTCCGATGTATACGGCCCAATGAGCACTAGTGCTAGATCTGGTTTTCTGTACTTCATCACCTTCACGGATGACTTCAGCAAATACTGTTACATGTATCTGATGAAGCATAAGTCTGAGACTCTTCAAAGGTTCAAGGACTTTAAGAATGAAGTAGAAAACCAACTTGGCAAGAAGATAAAAGCACTTTGGTCTGACTGAGGGGGTGAATATTTGAGCCAAGAGTTTGACTCGTTTTTGAGAGAGTGTGGGATTGTATCCCAACTCACTCCTCCTAGTACACCCCAGTGGAATGGAGTGTCAAAAAGGAGGAATAGGACCTTGCTAGACATGGTTCGCTCGATGATGAGTCAAGCTATACTCCTTGTCACCTTTTGGGGATATGCTTTAGAGACAGCTGCTTACATTCTTAATAATACACCAAGCAAGGCAGTTGAGGGAACACCATATGAACTATGGAAGGGCTGAAAGCCTAATGTTTCCTTCTTAAAGATTTGGGGTTGTGATGCACATGTTAAGAATTTGACAAGTGGTAAACTCGAGTCCAAATCTGTCAAGTGCTAGTCTGTGGGTTACCCTAAGGAAACTAAGGGTTATTACTTCTATGATCCGATAGAAAATAAAGTTTTCATAGCCAGAAATGCAGTCTTCTTGGAGAAGGAATTCCTTTCCAATAGAGACAGTAGGAGTAATGTAGAACTTTCAGAAGTTCAAGACTCACAAACTCCTACAGCTACTGCTGAGGATGCTTTGGGAACCGATCTGACTACTCAAGAAATTGAGGAACCAGAACCGATTGCACAGGACCTTAGAAGGTCTGGTAGGACACATCATCAGCTTGAGTGGTACGGCTTTCTCGTGACTGATGATGGGGACCTTATGGTTGTTGACCAAGAGGAGCCCAAGACCTATCGGAGGCTGTTGAAAGCCCACACTCAGATCAATGGCGCAAACCCATGGAGGTTGAGATGTAATCTATGCATGATAACCAAGTATGGAACTTGGTGGATCCACCTCCGGGTGCTAAGGTGATAGGTTGCAAGTGGTGTTTCAAGTTAAAGCTGACAACACCTTCAAGGGGCGATTGGTGGCAAAAGGATTCACGCAAGTTCAAGGAATTGACTATGATGAAACCTTTTCACCAGTTGCTATGCTCATATCCATTAGGATACTACTAGCCATAGCTGCATGGTACGATTATGAGATATGGCAGATGGATGTTAAGACCGCTTTCCTTAATGGAAAGCTACTCGAGGGTGTGTACATGGCACAACCTGAGGGTTTTATCGATCCAAAGTATCCAAACCAGGGATGCAAGCTTCAAGGATCCATTTATGGATTGAAGCAAGCATCGAGATCATGGAATTAGAGATTCAATGAGGCTATTACGGAATATGGCTTCACACAGAATTCTGATGAGCCCTGTGTGTATAAGATGGTTAGTGGGAGCATTTCCACCTTCCTAGTGCTGTATGTTGATGACATCCTTATCATTGGAGGCGACATACCAACACTGCAAGGAGTTAAGCAGTGGTTGAGTAAGTGCTTCGCAATGAAGGACTTAGGCAAAGCTAAGACAATCTTAGGGATCAGGATCTACAGAGATAGATCCAATCGGCTTCTAGACCTAAGTCAGGCCACGTACATTGACAATGTTCTGAAAAGATTCAGCATGGAGAAGGCAAAGAAAGGAATCTTGCCTATGCGCCATGGGTTGAAGCTGAGTAAGAAAGATGGTCCTAAAACAAAGAAGGACCGGGAGAGCATGGAAAAGATCCCTTATGCATCTGCTATAGGATCCATCATGTACTCCATGTTATGTACAAGGCCTGATGTCATGTTTGCACTAAGAATGACTAGCCGGTACCAATCGGACCCCGGTGAGGAACACTGGAAGGCAGTCAAGGCAATCTTGAAGTACCTTAACAGAACTAAGGATACTTTCTTAGTGTATGGAGGTCAAGATGAGCTGGTAGTGTCAGGTTACACTGATGCAAGCTTTGAGACCGATGAGGATGAGAACAAGTTATAGTCTGGTTATGTTTTTCTCCTGAATGGTGGTGCCATTAGTTGGAGGTCCTCAAAGCAGGCCACCATTGCTGACTTTACAATGGAAGCTGAGTACATAGCTGTGTGCGAAGCTACAAAGGAAGCCATTTGGATCAAGAAATTCATAACTGAGTTGGGAGTAGTACCCACCATCCTAGACCCAGTTGATGTTTTTTGTGACAACAACAGGGCCATCGCATAAGTTAAGGAGCCCTGGTCACACAAGAGATCCAAACATGTGCTCAGAAAGTTTCACCTCATTCGGGAGATCCTGAACAAAGGTGACATATCATTGCAGAGGGTTGACACCAAGAATAATGTCACTGATCCATTGACCAAAGCGCTGCCGCAGACACAGCACGACGGTCATACCAGATCTATAAGAATTAGGGCAATGCCCACTTGGAACTAGTGCAAGTGGGAGATTGTTGGTGTGCCCTAGTTCTTAGGGCATTGGATTCTTGTATTTTGTATTATACATTAAGACTCATTATATGAATACATTATTTGTGTCACATTAATAAAGGCAATTAATTTATTTCATTTATAATTTGTGCTATAATATGAGTAGAGTATCCATTGATTGATAATCATAAAACCTATCCCAGGTCTGTTCTAATCGTGGGAACGAATAGAACCACAGACTTGTATATTCGATGACTATATGGCAGTTCTTAACTAGCCATAGTACTTGTATAGTCAGTCATAAATATAGGTACATGTCGTTAACATGGAACTGGATCGATCCGCACAAGAAAGCCACATGGTTGTCGCGTCATAGGTCTTTCTTGAGTAGGTCTCTTTTGTCCTCAGACCAGATTTCATTATAATATCAATATGGAATCCGGTTCACTTTGACATATGCCTAACATGTCTGTAAAAGGATGCTAAATACGGGTATGATTGGGTGGACCGGTGAACATGTTGATATTGATGATGATGTGATGGAATTGCCACTCGGGTAATACCGAGATGATATCATTGGCCACTTGATGAGTGGGATTGATAAGTGTATGGCCATACCCAAGTAAGTCGGTGCTTATTTGATTAATCAGTCAACTCAAGATCAAGAAATATAATAAACAACAGAAGAGAATGACGGACACTATGCCTCTTGTTTATTCATATCGATATCGTTAGGCAAAGGGCACTTTGAGATTCCTACCGGGTGAGTGTCTTCAAAAGACTGCTGCATCTCTATCTTAATTGGGGGCTGTAATGGTTTGCTAGAACCCACTTATAGTTTGTGGGCCTACTGCCAACATAAAGACAGACCTATAGGATCGTGCACATAGATCAACTGAGCCGGAACTTATAGAAATTGTACATGTAATGTATATTGGAAGGAATGTGTTAATTAATTAATTGACATTCGGTGTCAAGGTAATTAATTAACATTGGGTTGAATTTAATTTAATTAATAAGTTTACATAATGTAATTAATTAATTTATCAATTAATTGAATTGCATAAAGTAAACAATTAATTAAATAATACATGTATTGTATTTACTTAAGCGTGACTTAATTTTATTTAGAGATAATTAAATTTAGCCAAATGGAATTAAATTACATAGTATATACTTTTTAATTAAAGTTTATTTATGTAATTATAATCCTAATGGGCTTGGGTTTAATTAACCTAATTAAAACCCAATTAGACAAGGTGTCTATATAAGGGCACACTTAAGCAATAAAACCCTAATTCAACCCTAATTAACTGCTGGAAATTTCAGCCACCAAGAGCAGCCCCAAAACAGCCGAAAATCCCAGCATTAATCCTCCATTCCTTCATGTCTTCGGCTAGCACTGGTTCCCGCTCAATAGTTGGTCGTGCACCGGACTTTGGAGATCGCAGTTTCAAGAAATGATTCTGCAGCAGTCTCTAGAAGAGATGAATCCGGTGAGTTAATATCTCTTGATTTAAATTGATTTTATTCTAATCAATGGTAATTGGACACGATAGGTGGATTCTAAGAAATTTTAAACGGTGTATTTTCCGCTGTGCCACGTTATTTTTCCGATGACGAATCACAACAAAAATTTATGTATAATATATGCACACCCTGTCGTTGAAAGGATTTCTTTCTTAAAAAAATCTTTTGTTTCAAAATGTTTACTGCTTTAAAAAAAAATCAAAAAAACATTTATTAATTTCTTTCAAATGTAATCTTGCATTTGATGTTGATTAACAAAGTGATTTGTTTTTTTAAAAAATATTAGGATGAGTACAAAAATAAACTCTGTAGTTTTAGCTATTTGCAAAATGGTACTTACGGTTTAAATTTTTACAAAATAAGACATGTGGTTTGACAATGTTAACAAAAGTAGTCTATCATCAAAAACTTGTTGCCTTGAAATTATGCACTAGCAAGTATACTAGATCAGTTGTAGTCCTAGGCAAGACAAGTGTCGTATCCAAAGGGAATAAAGGAAAACTCTAAAAATTCCAAATAAATCACAAGATGTAAAAGGTTTTCCAATAAAGTTAGAACTAGGGATTTATAAAAGATGAGAACATAAAACATGCAAGGCAAGGTAATAGAGGTTGCTTAAAACAGAAAACAATAATGATAAAAACACAGACTTCCACAGCTAAACAGGCAATCTCAGAATATCTTCCTCTAGAATTTACTATGAATATATTAGGACCGTAGATCTAAGGTTTCTTGCTCTCTATTCACCAAGCTTATCTCTCGACCTCACTTAGATCTATGACTTACAACTAAGCTTATCTCTCGACCTCACTTAGCATAGGAAATCATGCATTAAGACAAGCAAGCATTCCACATCAAGTAGAAACCCTTAGCACACTCCCAATCTTCTCTCGGTCTCACGGAAAGTGTGTGTGTGTGTGATTCTCCATACTCCTAAATCTCCTCTCGGTCTCATCAGGAATACTAAGAAATATGAGAGGGCCCTTTCCCATATTAATTAAGCATTTCACCACATAATCATCAAAACATAATATTCATAGTAAAAACAAAGAAAGACTTCCTAAGATCACTAGCCTAAGCTGGCTTCAGCCTGCTAGGAAACCTACTTGCAATACATGATAATTATAAAAACGAGATTTCCAAACCAGAAAACTTGCAAGAAGAACAACAATTCAAAACTAAAATTAATGCAAAAATAAAAGTTGTTGAGAGCATTCACTGCTTCCTAACCCCCAAAATAGTGTTGGAAATTTGACAAATATATTGGATTATATACTAGTGATTATTTGTCAACTTTGGGCCAAATTATATTATGGAAAGGAAGCATATTACATCAAATGATTAGTGTCATTGTATAGTACGTAACGTGAGCTTTCCAACGGTATATAATTTACCCAAAACAGACAAGTAGTGAATGAGAAATTGTTGCTCAAAGTTAGCCTAATGAAATAGAATATTTGGAGAAATTTTGGTCCAAGTTAACTTATCCCACATGGGAAAATAACAAAGGGGAAAAGGTGTTTATATTGAAACACACTTTTGTAAGGTGTTAACTTGTTGTAAGTGCCGGAATTTTACTTCCTCAAAAAAAAAAAAAGAATAGAATAGTCATACGACTTTAACTACAGTCGTACGACTGTAATTAAACTACAGTCATATGACTGTAGATCGTGGCAGGTGAGCCAACCCATACCCTAAAAGCAGAGAAAGAAAGAAAAAAGGGGGGAGGCGGACAGAAAACGAAGGAGAGAAGAAAAAAAAGAAAAAGAGAGAAAAGAGAGAGGAGAAGAAAAAAATCAGAGAGAAAGAAAGAACTCATCTTCAAGGATCCCCCAACATTTGGAGATCTTTGGACCCAAAGTGCCTAACCCTAACTCAAGGAGAAAAGTGCGGATTTTAGTGGATTGGAGCGACGCCAGGGGTCAATCCTATGGTGGACGCGTGCCACAAAGGTAGACACTCCTTTTCCCTTCTCTTTTCCAAGTTTTCTTGGTGATTGGTGTGGTTTTGTGCCATTTCTATCCATTTTCTGCGTTTTCTGTTCCTGGAGTGTTCTTGATTTCCAGTGTTTTTCTCCCAGTTTACTTCAAATAAAGTTTTGGCGAGATTCTGACCTTGGGTGGCTTACAGTCGCACGACTGTAGTTACAGTCGCATGACTGTAACGTATTTCCAAGATCAAAATTTCCGTTTTAATCCCAAAAAATTTCTAAAAATCCATAAAAATTCAGAAAATCCCAAAAATCATCAAAATGAATTTTGTTGTGTGCATTCACGACCCTGGATTCAATTTTCAGTAAAATTGCATTTAGAACAATGCCACGACGGAGACCCAGTTCTCCCGAAAACCGACCCACCTCATATGTAAAAAATGCATGTAAACCGGAAAAATTGTTTTCAAAATGATTTTTCCACAAAAAACCAAAATACAGGAACATTTCAAAATGTTTTATAGGTCTAATCGGGTTGGCTAGCTGAGCCAACCCGGTTATCCCCTAAATGTATGCCCCTAATTCTTGATTTCCCATTCTGTCTATTTGAGTCCTATTTGTGGCGTGCTATATATATTGTGCTAACCCTCTGTTTTGCAGCTTTTTATTTTTATTTTTGATGTATTTAATAGATTAACACGTGTATCCTAGGCGATTGTATTTTTCTAGATAAATCGTGTATTCTAGGCGTTTGTAAAAGTGAGGCGAGAGTTTTTATTTTTTATTCGATTGGGTTGTAAACCACTTAAATATTCATTACTTTACTTTTATTTTTGTAATACCTGTATGCGTGCTATATGTCTATTTATTTCAATAAAATTGACTTTAGAGTTTGAAATACCGTCTATGAACATTGACCAATTTTATTTTAATAGACACGAAATAAGGGACTTGTCCGGACCCAAATCTCTGGATAGTGTAGCGGCCGTTCGTCCGGTTCAGCTGCATTATAAATTTCCCGGTTGAGCTGAGCCGGGTGGCGACTCTACAATATTCATCGAGACTTAGGTCTTGGTTCTTTTAAGAATTAATTCCATTTATTTTCTAAAACCGATTTTCCATTTATAAAAACCCCCCACGCGAGGGAGAGGCCCGCCCGAGATCGTGGCCCCCCCTTCCGAAAGGAAGTCTCGCGTTCCGTCGAAAATGTCGTCCGCTCACACTTGTATAAACCAAAAGGCTCTCTCTTGCGCGTGCAGGGGGGGTGCAAATCCTAGCCCCGAGCCTTTAAAGGCCCAATGCGCACCCGCACGACGTGGGCGTCGCGAATGCCGGACCGAACTGGGCCACTACGGGCCTGCCTAACTTTTGCTCCGGTCTGACTAATTTTCTCCAGATATTTTATTTTTTTAGCCTCTTCAATTTTTCTGTCAGTTTTAATTTTCCAATAAAAAAAAACTGCAGAATTAATTCTCTCTTAATAAGAGAATTAATCCAATTAATTGTCATTATTAATCCAATAAATCCTCTTAACCAGCCTATATTTTCTTGCTCCATCAGTTGCAGAAGACACTTTGCAAGAATTTTGAATTTCTCTTTCCTCCTTTTTTCTGCAATCTGTTTCCTTCTACATAGGCTGTCGTTTTTCCTTTCTTCTCCGGTGATAGTCCGCTTCGCACAGTTGAGTTCGCCATCGAGAGTTGTTGTATCCTGGAAGACAAATCGCCAACTACGGGCAGATAATTGTCTTAAGGAAACTGTATTTTTCAGGCCTCAACTCTACTGTTCTTTTTTGTTAAGGTTGAAAAGTATCATATTTTTTGTTCTTCAATTTATTTCGTTTCTGCAATTTAATTATATAAATTGTATTTGTTTACTGTTATCTAACAATTAGTAGATTATTTATAGTCCTAAAAAGTAAGATCTAAAAGATATGAGGTGCTAATCATCCTTGAAACAAGTTCCCTATTAAACTAATGGTTAAAATTCTACAACCACAAAATTCATTAGCTTCCTTGAGAAGCTAAGGTTAGAAATGAAATTTCCAACAACAGAAATATCTCCTCCTCCTCTTGGGCCGCGCCCTTCTCTTTCAACTCCAGTCCATCCATGCCGCAGCCCGCAACAATTTCTCTTCTCCAGCTTCCTCACTCTGAGACTTCCCAAACTAAGAAATCCCTCTGCAACAGGCATCAGACCTGGAAAAGCTCAATATTAGCCATGATTTCTCAATTCTCAATAGAATTTTTATCAATTAACTGCTGAATTCTTGCTAAATTACTTGATAGTATTTTCACTCATCATTAACAAAGTGATTTGTTTTTTAAAAAATATTAGGATGAGTTCAAAAATAAACTCTGTAGTTTTAGCTATTTGCAAAATGGTACTTACGGTTTAAATTTTTACAAAATAAGACATGTGGTTTGACAATGTTAACAAAAGTATTCTATTATCAAATACACTCCCCAAAAATTCATTTATCCTTTGAATTTTTATCTGAAATTTTATATGTTAGTTAATTAAAATACAATGGACCATAATGTTGAAAATTGGAATTTATCATGAAGTGCTTATATTTTTAATAATTAATAATGCAAAAAAATTAAAAAAAAATTCATAAAAATTTGAAAAATGGCTAGAAAATTTTCAAATCTTCAAAATTTGATGGAAATTTATTTTTGGATAATAGACTACTTTTATTAGCATTGTGAAACCACATATCTCATTTAGTAAAATTTTAAACCATAGGTACTATTTTGCAAATTGTAGAAACCACATGGTTTATTTTTGTACTTATCTTAAAATATTTATATGGATATTTTAGTAAAATAATATTATAATTAAAATATTTTAATAACTTGTTTCATGTATATGCTAAAACCTTAAAATATATATATATATTTTTTAAGGAGGGAGGGAGCAAATAAAAATATATATGGGATAAAGTAATTAATGAAATGGGTAAAGCATATGAAAGGATGAAGGTGCTAATAGAGGCTGATTGGTTGATTTATGTGGTGCTATTCTTGTGATGAAAGTATAAGTTTCCCTCTTTGCATTATCATATGGAATCTGTACTATCATTATCTCTAACTTTATTCGATACTTGTCACCAGCCATCAGAAAAGTTGCCAATTTCTCATAATTAGCAAAAGTGTACTCTGCATTACTTTATTCTAATTATTTTTTTAGTTTATATAATATTCATGAATGCCAGTCTTTGTCCCTCGATCGCCTTTACCATTTTGAACAGTTAGCCATTCACATCACTCACAAAATTTCAACTCCGATTCTCTGCATGCGCTTCTTGTTCACTTGTCCAGGAAAACTCTAATTTCTGATATCTGAAACAATCAATGGTCAGATTCTTCTTTTTTTTTTCTTTTCTTTTCTTTCAGTTTCAATCTTAGTTGAGGGGTAAAGATCTTCACATATAGCTAAAGATTTTTGAACAAGTTAAGGGGTAAGTAACTTAAGTTGCTTACCATATTAATTATCTCCTTAATGCAATTTCACAATTAAAACCATGTGTTAGTGTTATTCTGTTTCGTGTATTGGAATGATGTGCACTTGCTCCATTTTTAGCCTTTTAACCCGATAAAAATTCTTTTATCAAGCATCAATTTTTCAAACCTACTCCCAAGACTTCACTTCCTACGTAAAACAAAAACAAGTGTGTTTGATAGGGAGAGCAAAAAAACCTAAAAAACCGAACCGAAGCTAAAAAAGGAACAAAATCGAACCAAACTCATTTTGCATATTAGATAATTTCGGTTTTTGGTTTTTACTAAAAAAAACCAAACCTAAAAAAATCAAAGAGATTGAAATTTTTTTTATTAGAAAAGAGATTGAAATTTTTTTATTAGAAAATTGTTAGTATCTTATGGAATAAAAAAAAATTTATTAATAAAATTAATGAGTAATCGGAGTTTAATTATTTCACAAAATAAGAAAATATCAACTCAATTCATGATTAATTCATTTTATTCCAACACAAAATATTTAATGTTAAATTAGTATATAGATAATATTTTTTTAAAAAAATTAATGGATAGATAATTTACTTTTTATTTTATGTTCGATCATGCATAGTTATAGAAAAGTAGAAAATTGCAAACTTTGTTAAATAATAAAATTATAATATAAATTTTAAAAAACCAAATTAATTAAAATATATATTATTATAATTTCAAGTATCTCAATTTGGTTTTTTTTTTTTACTAAACCGAACTAAACAAAACCTAAATATTTTGGCTTGGTTTGAATCGAATTGAACTCTATTAGATTCGGTTGTCGTTTCTAAATATTTTTACTATTAATACTTGAATATTTAGAGGTTTATTATTTTGAACTTGTTTCTAATAATTTTTTTGGTACTCCATCAGTCCTTCTTAGTAAGCTGCAATACATTCTCGATGAGCAGCGCATACTCTATTGCCTTAAGAATCAGCAACTACTCAGCAAGGAAAAAGAAAATTCAAGATTCTGAACCGTATTGTTATTTTGTTTCCATAGCTCAAAAAATTAATTAAGAGGTAAGTTTTTCATCTCCGAGCAGTAAGTTGTTCAATAATTAAGTTGCTTATTATATTGTGTCCTTAATGCAATTTCATGTTATGTCTTCTTAGCGTTATTTATTAGCCACACCCCATAATCAAGCATCAATTTGGGAGCTACTCCAAAGGACCAAAAACATTTCAGTTTCTATTTTCTTTCTGTTTGACCAAAAACAAAAACAGTTTCTATTTTCAGCGCATTCTCTTTTTTTTTTTTTTTTATTTATTTAACGTCATTTTGTTCTTTCTTATCACTTTGTTTTTGGAGAGTTTTTGCCGTGTGATACATTGCTATGAATTCCTTAGCGTTTCTTAGTTTCGTTATGTCGTTGGATCCCTCACACGATGGTCCACCACCTATTCAAAATTTGTAAAATAAGAAAAAGAAGAGGCTTGTATAAACGGATTAAATACTTTTTTGGTCCTTGTGCTATTATCAGTTTGCCCTTTTGGTCCCTGTCCTATTAATATTTTCCTTGTACTCCTTGTGGTATGCAAAAAGGTTCCAAAATGGCCCTTAATAATCATATTCCGTCAGATTTCGTTAATAAAATTGTTAACAGAATCTAACAGAATATGCTTTTTAAGGGCCATTTTGTAATCTTTTTCCATATCACAGGGGGTAAAAGGAAAATTTCAATTGCACAGGAACCAAAAGGACAAACCGGTAATAGCACAGAGATCAAAAAAAATCTTTATACCTTGTATAAACTGGAAAATTAATTTACGTACCCTATCAAGGGCTCCTAAGAGGACATGACTAGTAGTGATTAAGTGCGACTTAGTTATTCAAAACTCTTCTCTTGACTTGTGGTGTTATCAAATCATTGGCATCATTAAATTGCAAAAGGGATTTAGGAGCCCTCTTAAAGTAACATTTTATTTATTTATTTTTGCCATTAGAATGGGTGGACAAAAAAGGAAAGGGCCCATTCTCAATTTTACTGTCAACCTTCTAAACATAGTGGTGGGTACCATGTTAGTAAAACTTCATCATTCAATGAACTTTCATGAGGGACATGCGGCTAACTTAGTTACATTCAGTTATATCAGGACTATTAGTGTGAGTATAGGCTAAGTAGTATATATAGATGCGGTATGAGAAGAAAAGGTAGCTCTTTGGATATTTTCACATTTTGGGAATTTAGGTCTCTTTGGGTCTCTTAGCTCTTAGCTAGGAGAAGAGGGAGAAATCCATGGGCTCTGCTTAAGAGCAAAGAGACCCTTTTTGTCCCTTTTTTTTTTTTTTTTTTTTTAAAACATTTTATCTCATTTATATTCAACGTCAGAAAAACAGAATATGGAAGTGGCAGCCCCATTAACCAATGCTATAGCCTCAGAAGTTTCCAATGAACTGGTGGATTCCGTCTGGCGTCAGATTGGTTACATATGGAACTACAAAACCAACATCCATGACCTTGCGCAGCAACTTCAGAAGCTGAAAGCCGAAAAACAGAGCATGCTACACCATGTGGAAGGGGTCAAAAGGAACGGGGAAGAGATTGAAGACATTGTAAACATCTGGCTGAAGAGTGCAGACGAGGCAGTTGAAGCGGCAGAAGAGATCCTAAAAGAAAATGACGCTGCCAATAAGAGCTGTTTCACGGGTTGCTGTCCTAATTTGAAGACTCGTCACCAGTATAGTAGAAAAGCGAGGAAGGAGACAACAGTCCTTGCTCAAATTCAACTAGAAAGGAACTGCATTAATGAAATTTCCTGTCGTTCCAATGTTCAGGACTTAGAGCCTTTGAAAGATTATGAGGCTTTGGAATCAAGAATGGAACTGTTGAAGGAAATCATGGGAGAATTGAAGAGTTCTGAAAACAGTTTGATTGGGGTATATGGTCTCGGAGGCGTGGGTAAAACTACCCTTCTGAAACAGTAGGTCATTGCAAAGAAGAAGGTATTTTAAAAGTGGTGGCTGTAGCAAATGTAACCCACATTTGGGACCTACGCAAAATTCAGCAAGAAATTGCAGAATGGGTAGGTCTCAAGTTTGACATTGACTCCACTGAATTAAGGGCAGCACGATTACGAGCACGATCGAAACAGGAGGAGAAAGTTCTCGTGATTCTAGATGATCTTTGGGAGATGATCCAATTGGAGAAGATAGGAATTCCTTATAAGGATGATCACAAAGGATGCAAAGTATTAATGACATCTAGAGATATGAATATATTATCCAAGATGGGTGTGCAAAGACATTTCCTGCTTCAAGTTTTACCAGAAGTTGAGGCATGGCAACTATTTGAGAAGAAGGCTGGTGATTTGAAAAACTCGGAATTACGATGCATTGCAGTTGAAGTGGCAAGGAGATGTGCAGGATTACCCATTCTTATTGTGGCAGTTGCAACCTCATTGAGAGATAAGGAGTTGTTTGAATGGAACGATGCCTCAGACGTGAACTTACTAACAATATTACCATTATCACTTGGCTTTCTTGAGAACCTTCAAACATTGTGTTTGGATCGTTGTGTTTTGGAAGATAGAAGTGCAATCGGAGAGCTAAACAAGTTGCAAGTTCTTAGTTTAATTGGTTCCAACATAGTTCAGCTGCCGATGGAAATAAAGAACTTGACTCGTTTGCAACTTCTAGATTTAAGCGAATGTCAAAGACTTGAAGTGATTCCACCAGGTATTTTGAATTGTATGGTGAAATTAGAAGAGCTGTCTATGGTGGGTAGCATTGTTCAGTGGGAGCGTGAAGGTGATATCGCCAAAGGAAAAAATGCCAGTCTTTCAGAATTGAAGAATTTGTCTAACCTAATCAGTTTAGAAATTCATATTATGGATGCAAAGACCATTCCTGCAAATCTGTTCCATGACAAGTTAGAAAGATTCATCATATTCATCGGGGATGATTGGGATTGGTATCTTGAGAATGAAACTTCCAAATCATTGAAACTGAAGCTCAATGAAGGCGTTGAAGTGGAGAGGGTAAAAGTGTTGTTGAGAAGATGTTAAGATCTGTATTTAGATGATCTCAAGGGTGGGAAGAATGTAGTCCCCAAGTTAGATGGACACGGATTTACTGAGTTGAAGCATTTGGTAGTCCAAAACTGTGATGAGATGGAAGTTGTGGTAGAGGAGGAAAGGATCGGTGACATCATTGTTTTCCCAAGTCTTGAGTCGTTATCTTTGTTGAATTTGAAAAAATTGAAGGAAATTTGGTATGGCCAATCTGCAAGCTCTTTTAACAATTTGAAGAAGTTGGTGGTGGGGAATTGTAATGTATTGGAGAATTTGTTTTCATTCTCTATGTTTAAATTTCTTATCCAACTACAAGAAATTAATGTGAGCCAATGCGAAATCTTGAAAGAGATAGTTGATTTGAGATATGAAGATGAAGATGCTGTCAAAGATGAAACAGTTAAGCTGACTCAATTACGCAGGTTGACCCTAAAAGATATAACCAAGTTTGTAGGCTTTTGCTCTCCAACTACTTACAAGACACTTGGAGATATTTCATTGGTGGATGAATTTGAACAACTTTTCAACAAAAAGGTTTGGTCCATATCTTACTTCCATTTTACGCCAATACTTATTCTATGCATTTCTTACCAATGTATTTGTTATGAATTTACTCATTACTACAACATATCTTTTATTTTTAGATTGTGCTCTATTTTCATATTTGAGTTTTATTATGATGTTTGAGGAAAAAAAAAACCATTTTGATTAGTTAGAGAAGTAGGCAATCGGAGGTCAAAGCTGAACAGCTTTATGAACATCAATCTAATAAACAGATAGAAGAATGTAATTAAAAACCTTAATTAGTACTCTCAAGAAAAATTTAATAATATTTTGGTTAATTTTTTCTTATTTGTCTTATTCACTTTTGTTATTACAGAGACATTGAGAGGAATTTCTGGTTTTTCATTGATGAATACCTAGGGATATATATACAACATACAAGCTACAAGAATGGGAATAAATCCCTAAGTTTACTCTTAAATTACTCCTAATTAAGGCTATTTGCAGCTACTGATTCCTAATTAAGGCTATAAATTCTGTAACACTCCCTCTCAAACTGGAGCATAGATATTAGTCATGCCCGGCTTGGTACAAATGTAGTTGACTCGATTTCCCGGTAAAGCTTTAGTGAATACTTCTGCCAGCTGGCTTCCGGTTCTCACATGTTGAGTTGAGATTGTACCATCCTCAAGTTTTTCTTGGGTAAAATGACAGTCAACTTCTATATGCTTGGTCCTTTCATGAAATACAGGATTATTGGCAATGTAGATAGCTGCTTCATTGTCACACCATAATGTCATTGGTTTTGTTTGAACAAAACCAATTTCCTCAAGTAAGTGACGTAGCCATACAAGCTCACACGTAGTCTGTGCCATAGCCCTGTGTTCAGATTCAGCGCTTGAACGAGATACCACATTCTGTTTCTTACTTTTCCAAGACACAAGATTACCACCAACAAACACACAATAACCAGTTGTAGAACGTCTATCTGTAATGTCACCTGCATAATCAGCATCTGCGAATCCTTCTACTATATGATGACCATGGTTTTGATATAAGATACCACGTCCAGGTGCTCCCTTCAGATATCTCAAAATATGAGTAACAGCGTCCCAATGTGAAGTTCTAGGAGATGACATGAATTGATTGACCACGCTTACTGGAAATGCGATGTCAGGACGAGTGATTGGAAGATAGTTCAATTTCCCAACAAACCTCCTTTACTTCTCAGGATTTTCAAGTAAATCACCGACTTCCGCTTTCAACTTCACATTTGGTATCATTGGTGCATCACACGTCTTTGCTTCAATCAAACCAGCATCACTTAACAAATCAAGACAATATTTCCGTTGAGTGAGACAGACTCCCTTTCGGCTGCGGAGAACTTCAATCCCCAAAAAATATTTCAATGGTCCTAGGTCCTGTGTTTGGAAACAAGTACCAAGAAAGGCTTTCAGCTTTGAAATTCCTGACTTATCACTTCCAGTAATCACTATATCACCCACATACACAACTAGCAAAACACATCCTGAGCTGGATGAGGTAAAGAATACGGAATGATCATACGCACTTCTTTGTAGGCCAAACTCAGTCACAGCAGAACTGAATTTTTCAAACCATGCACACGGAGATTGTTTCAAACCATACAAGGATTTTCTCAACTTGCACACCTTTCCTAACTCCCCCTGAGCAACAAACCTAGGTGGTTGCTCCATGTATACTTCTTGACATAAATCACCATGTAAGAAGGCATTCTTAACATCAAGTTGATGAAGAACCCAATTATAAGTAGCAGCCAAGGAGATGAATAGATGGACAGAAGATAGCTTGGCAACCGGAGAGAATGTTTCAGAGTAGTCTACCCCATAAGTTTGAGCATACCCCTTTGCAACTAAATGAGATTTCAGCCATGCAACAGAACCATCTGGATTCATCTTCACCGTGAACACCCACTTGCACCTAATATCTCACTTACTCGAAGGTAGAGTCACTAGATCCCAAGTATGATTATGTTCCAGTGCCCTAATTTCTTCTTTCATTGCCTCTTGCCAACCAGGATGAGCCAAAGCTTCTGCCATGGACTTGGGAATAGTAACAGAATCTAAAGATGCTATAAAGGACTTGGAAGAGGGTGATAAGGCATTATAAGAGACATAAGTAGAGACTAGGTAAGTGCATATGCGTTTACCTTTGCGGATAGCAATTGGTAGGTCAAGGCTCGGATCAGAGATAGATACAGGGTCTGGAGACGAAGCAGTGGGTGCAACATTGGTGTTTGAACCAAGTGGAGATGCCTCAATCATATGCGGCACACGACGGGAGTAAACTTGACGGACAACAGGCCGAGGAGAGGATTCCACCTGTGTAACAGTAGGAACATGAGGGGATTGCACCTGTTCATTCACAGTATAATCAAGAAAGTCATTTTCAGAAGTACTTGTGGGGGATATAGGAACTGACGCAACGAAGCCGAAGAAAGGGTTGTTCTCAAAGAAGGTAACGTCTACAAACACCAAGTAATGACCTATAGCAACGATACCCTTTTTGTTGCCGAGAATATCCCAAAAAGACACATTTAAGAGACTTAGGGTCTAGTTTTGATACCTGAGGAGGGAGAGGAAACAACTCTTTTGATGGAAAGAGAAGGGAATAAGGGATCTGTCCGTTAAGAATAGAAGAAGGCATACGGTTAATAAGGAAGCAAGCAATGGAAATAGCATCAACCCAGAAGGGTTTTGGGACCTGCATATGAAACATTAATGCACGAGCAACCTCGAGCAATTGATGGTTCTTTCGTTCAGCCACACCATTTTGCTGAAGTTTAACAATGCACGAAGTTTGATGAATGATGCCATGCTGGGAGAGATATATGTGAATGTACTAGATATGTATTCCTTAGCATTATCACTCCTTAGAATGCAAATAGACTTGTTAAATTGGGTTTTGATCTCAGCATAAAAAGAACAAAATATTGTAAATAATTCTGAACGAGATTTCATAGGATAAAGCCAAGTTACTTGAGAATAATCATCAACAAATGTCACAAAATAACGAAAACCAGTTTGGGACAAAACAGGACAAGGACCCCAAACATCACTGTGTACTAAATAAAAAGGAGACTCAACGTGTTTATTTATTCTAGGAGAGTAAGATACTCTATGGTGTTTAGCAAATTGACAAGCTTCACACTCTAAAGTAAACTCTCGTTTAGGACTAGGACACAATTGTTGTAAAACTCGAAGAGGCGGATGACCAAACTGATAGTGGAGTTGCAGAGTGGCTAAGCTGGTGCATGCAATTGATCGAGGCATTGGTTCAAAAGTTGACTCAAGTGCATACAAGCCATTCACCAAGCATCCTTTACATAATCTGCTTCGTCCCAAGATCCTGAAAAAGGCAATAAGTAGGATAGAAGATAACACAGCAGTTAAGGTTTTTTATGAGTTGGCTAACAGATAACAAGTTAAAAGGGAACTGTGATAAGCATAAAACAGAGGATAAATGTAATGTTTTTGAGGGGTATGCTGTCCCACGCCCAAAAACAGAAGCTGTAGCTCCATTGGCTAAAGTAACAGGAGGTAAATTGGCACAAGGCATAAAAGAAGAAAGAATACCTGAGTTGCCAGTCATATGATCTGTAGCACTCGAATCAATAACCTAACTACAGGATGAGGTGGAAAGCCAGGCAGCATGATTACCTGTATTAGCCAAGGCGGACACGAATGAAGATGGTTGCTCTAGGTTAGAAGCATCGGAAATTTGCTATTGAGCACTAGTAAGGCGAGCATACTCATCAACCGAAATGGTGATAGAAGGTGAAGATGATTGAAAAGCTTCTCCTTGAGTAGCAACATTAGCAAATTTCTTATGATTGTTTTATCCTGCGTACTTTGGAGGCTTACCATGCAGCTTCCAACAAAACCTCTTGATATGTCCCCCTTCACCACAATGATGGCAAGTACGAGTAGCACTCCCACTGCTATTTCCTTTTTTGTCACCCCAATTAGAGCTGCTCACTAATGCCACCATGTCATTAGGCACCCCACCAGAAGTTGTGTCTTCATTCTTTGAAACTCGAAGCAATCGGGCATATACTTCTGTAATAGAAGGAAGTGCCCCACCACTAGTCAACAATTGTGTACATGCCTCGTGTTGGGATTTGTCACCGAAAATCACCTGATTAAAACGGAAAAACGCGATGATTTCCTCAAATCCGTGCCGAGGAGCAATTGAGATGGAAATTGGAAAAACAAAAATTTAATTGAAAGAGATAAATCTCTTACCCGGAATATCTCTTTCAGAGATGGATGCAGACCGCAAAAATAAACTTAGGATCCCTCCTCGTTCACATACATGAACGCCTAGGGGTGGCAACGGTGCGGGTGCGGGTGCGGGGGTGCATTCCCCACTCCGCCCCCAATGATTGCGGGGGCGGTTTCGGTGATTCCCCATTTAACATTTTGGAGATTTTTTCACCCCCATCCCCGCCCCGAGCGGGTACCTACGGGTTTCGGTGAATCCCCGCCCGCCCATATCCAATAAATAAAATAAATTAATATTATTTTAATAACCATTTTAACATTCAATAACCAAAATACAAATTCTACCACATTACAAATGTGGTTTAACATTAAATATTCAAAGTACAAAATATATCCAATATTACAAATATTTAAGTTCCAAGTGAACTTTCTTTGAACAACTTGAAATTAAAGTCCAATCATTTAAGAGCTGGGACTTGGTTTTGTTATTTTGCTGTGATTCATATTTTCATCATCCTATAAGAATAAAAGCAAATATTAGATGCATAGAATAATAAATAAAAAAAATAAATATCAAAAGTTAAAAACTACTTGAAGAACATCCATATCTTTGTTCATGTTCTACAACAATGAATCCATAACTGATTTAGAATCTAAAAACATAAGTATTCATTATATTAAAACATTTAATACATAACTTTGAAGTAAAGTAAATTAATAAGTAACCATTTATAAGTATAATACCTTTTACTTCAACTTCGAACCAACTTTGAGTGCACATCAATGCTTCTACCATCTCAGAATTAAGACTGCTACGGGACTCACTTATAACTCTACCACCTGTACTAAAAGCTGACTCTGAAGCCACAGTTGACATGGGAATTGCAAAAATATCCCGAGCAATTAATCGCAACATAAGGAACTTGAGGCAATTTTTCCACCAACCAAGTAAATCAAATTCTTCTTTCCTTGGTAACAAACGCTCCTCCAAATAATGATCAAGTTCAACTCCAACATTTTCAATAGATTGTTTAGAAGCAGCAACAAATTTTTCAAAACTGCATATTTCTCCATCTCTTTGAACTTGGTAAGTTGGTGATAATTCATTATTTTCTGGCGATAATTAGCTTGACTTAATTAGGAATTAATTAACCTTTATATACAAACATATATATATATGCGGGTTTTATACGGGGATTTATTCGGGAACGGGTGGGGATCCCCACGGGGCGGGGATAGTACTCCCCGCGCCCATGCCCGTTTAAGTACTGGGGGTAAAAAAATCCCCACCCCCATCCCCGTGGGGGATAATATCGGTTATTCTCCTCGCCCACCAGTTCGGATCCCTACAGTTTTCGGGTAATCCCCGCCCCATTGCCACCCCTATGAACGCCTAACAAACACCACCCGTGCTAGCGTCGGAAAACACGAAACTTTGGAGAGGGAGACTAAGGAGAATTTCGGCTAGTGTATTGTCTACCCTGCTTGGCCGAAAATCCTAGGGTCATTAAACCCTTGAGAATTTCGGCCCAAGCTTGCTCATTTATCTGTGGGCTTTCATCCTTTATTCCAGGTCCAAATCCATTTTAATTAGTCTGGTTTAAATTAATTTCAAGCCCAACTTTAATTTACCTATGTATTTAATATATTACACCAAGTAACATATTATTTACATTTAAATTAAAATTGGTTTGACTAATTAATTTATTCCATCAAATTAAAATTAGATCTTCACAAAATAAATTCATATGTAAACCTATACATATGAATATTTCCACCCAGGAAATAATCTCATAATTAATCCAATTAATTATGAGAGAGCCAATCAAATATTAATTTTATTATTATGATCAATCCAATTGATCTTTATAAAATAATTAATAAATACCTCTCTCTCCAGAGTGTATACTCCAAGTATACATGTGATGCCTTAAGTCAGTGTTCAGTCGCTCAATGTGTACGATCCCGTGGGCCCATCTTTATGTTGGCAGTGGGCCTATGGCCCACAGACTATAGTTGGGCTCTAACAAGCCACTGCAGCGCCCAGTTAAGATGGAGATGGCAGTCTAACTGTTATCATAACCCTGTGGTTTGAACTTGTACATCCCATGTCATTGATATCGATGTCCAACACAAAAGCATGGATTGATCACCCTCTTTGGTGTCCGGACATTAACTTGATCCCGAATGCACTGAAGCTCACAAACAAGTTCCAACTCATTTGGGTGTGGCCACACTCTTATCAGTCACATTCATCAAGAGGCCGGTGATATCTTCCCAGTGGACTACTGAGTGACAAATCCCTTCTGCATATCCATAGCATTGCCATGCTAAGTGACACACCCAAAAGTACCCATACTTGGCACCCTATTACAGGCCCTTTAGGCATACCCCTAAGTATGCGACCTCACATGCAACACCACCATATGGTCAGGTCAAAGGATCCATACAAGTACTACGCGAGAATCACTTGTGATACTATACCATGTGGATTTCTCGTTTAGTGGATCTATCCAGTGCCATGCCCTTTTGACATGTACCCATTAACTTGGTTGACATCCCATGCCCCATGACCGGTAAGACACAGCCATACAACCAGGTTAATGATAGTCTCTTGTTCCACTCATTCCCATGACTGGAACAGACTACGGATCTATTTATGGTCATATCGTTTGCCCTATCCATGGTTTTACTGCTAAGTGCATGACACTTGTCATCATGGATATGGATATGTCCATTGGATACTTCATTTAATGTATTGCACAAGATAAATATAATAAATGAATTAATGCCTTTATAAATAACACAAATGAGTATAATACATAAATCCAATAAATGTATAATACAAATACAAGGACCAATGCCTCAGGACTAGGGCATATCCAACAATCTCCCACTTGCACTAGTTCCAACTAGGCATGGGCCTAATCCCTATAGATCTGGTATGACCCTCGTGCTTAAGCTGGGCCAGCGCCTTGGTCAAAGGATCTGCGACATTATCCTCGGTGTCCACTCTATGAAATGCAATGTCACCTCTCTCTGTGATCTCTCACATGAGGTGAAACTTTCTGAGCATGTGCTTTGTGTTCTTGTGTGACCGGGGCTCCTTAGCTTGTGCAACGGCCCCATTGTTGTCACAAAAGATATCAACTAGCTCCTGGATAGTTGGCACTACTCCTAACTCAGTGATAAACTTCTTCATCCATACAGCTTCCTTAGCTGCATCGCACGCCGCGATGTACTCCGCTTCTGTTGTAGAGTCCGCGATGGTTGGCTGCTTTGAGCTCCTCTAGCTTACAGCACCGCCATTAAGCAAAAATACATACCCAGACTGTGACTGGTACTCATCTTGGTCGGTCTACAAGCTTGCATCAGTGTACCCAGTAACTGATAGCACTTCCTGACCACCATACACTAAGAAGCTATCCTTAGTCCGGTTAAGATACTTGAGGATTGCCTTGACAGCCTTCCAATGATCCTCCCCGGGATCCTGCTGGTACCAGCTCGTCATACTTAGTGCAAAGGCGATATCAGGTCTCGTACATAGCATGGTGTACATAATTGATCCTATAGCCGGAACCAACTTCATGTTCTCCCTGTCCTCCCTTGTCTTAGGACAGTTCTTCTTACTAAGTTTCAGCCCATGGCCCATTAGCAAGAAGCCTTTCTTAGCCCGGTCCATGCTGAACCTTTTCAGAACTTTGTGTATGTACGAGGCCTGACTTAGGACCAGAAGCCGATTTGATCTATCCCTATAGATCTTGATCCCTAGGATCATCTCAGCTTCGCTTAAGTCCTTTATTGCGAAGCACTTACTCAGCCACTGCTTTACCCCTTGCAGTGTAGGTATGTCGCTTCCAATGAGTAGGATGTCGTCTACATAAAGTACCAAAAATGTGACAATGCTCCCACTAGTCCTCTTATACACACAAGGCTCATCTTGATTCTGTATGAAGCCATATTCCTTTATAGCTTCATTGAATCTAAGATTCCAACTTCGGAATGCTTGCTTTAGTCCATAAATGGACCTTTGAAGCTTGCATACCCTTTTCGGATACTCTAGATCGACAAAACCCTCAGGTTGTGTCATGTACACATCCTCGAGTAGTTTTCCATTAAGGAAAGCGGTTTTGACATCCATTTGCCAGACTTCATAGTCGTACCATGTGGCTATGGCTAGCAAGATCCTGATGGATTTGAGCATGGCTACTGGTGAGAAAGTCTCATCATAGTCTATTCCATAGACTTGTCTGAAACCTTTCGCAACCAGACGCCCCTTGAAGGTATTGTCAGCTTTCAACTTGTAGCACCACTTGCAACCTATTACCTTAGCACCCGGAGGTGGATCAACCAAGTTCCAAACCTGGTTATCGTACATAGATCTCTACCTCCATGGCTTTTGGTCGGGTGTCGAATCCGCTAAAAATAATTAAAGAATTTTCTCGTCTATTCCTAACAATAAATAATTGTAGCTGGATAAGTCGAGGTCGAACCCTAGGGATTTAATACTCAATTTAACAATTGCTTCTTAACCAAAAATAAATTAAAACAGAAAACTAAAAACAGGGGGGTTTTGTTGATGATTGTTGAAACAAAGAAACTAAGATTAACTACTAAAACAGGAATTAAAGATTGCTGGAATTTTAATAGAGTGAAAAGAATGATATAAAAATGTACTTCGCCCTAGGACATTCGTTAACTTGAATGTTAGTATTGATCATTGATGTTAAAGATAATCATTTAATTTCCCCTAGACCAGTCAAAACCTCTAGCTTAGCGCATCGAGATCAACCTTCCCAAAATCAGATTTACCTAGTACGACTCAAATAAACCTCTTCCTGAAAGACAACCCCTCCTTAGCGGGTTAGAGTTTAATCCAATGGGAGCTTTAAGTTCAAGGAAAGCCTAGCCTAAACCAATTAAATTCTTAGCGAAAATAATTTAAATTCAAGTTTTTAATCCCTTTAAACGTTCTCAAGTTAATAATTGAGATTAGAAACGAATCTAATTACTAACAACAATTTATTAAATTGCAATCTAAGAATCTGGCCAAGAAATCTAAATTACAATATAATAAAAGAGAAAATAATCTCTTGAAGCAAGATTAAAAACATAGGGGAATTAAACGAACAATAAAATAATCGATCTCACAATACTAATTCAAGCTTTGAATTCCTTAGGCAAAGTAGAAGAATTAGTTACACATAGCTAAAAGAAAATAATACATAAAGAGAAAAAAAATAATGTTGAAGAAAAATAATAGAACTTGGAAGAAAGAAGGAGAGAAGCACGTTGGAGACTGCTCCCTGAAATCAGCTTATACTTGTGCTATTTATAGATTCCCTAAAAACCTAAAAGAGAATCTTAGCAAAAAAAGAATCCTACTAAAAATAAAACTCCTAAATAACTAAATTGTCTCCCACTATTTGTGCAATTTACAAGTTTGACTGCTTCAAAATCAAAACAGGAAGCTTCTAAAAAGGAGGGCTGGAAATTAAATCCTGAATAATTCTGTCAGCTCGCCGAAGGTTTAGCCTTGCCCAAGGCTAATCACCAAAAACTGGACAGCACTCCATTATAGCCCGGAATCAGCTCCCATTAATCCAAATCAGCCCAAAAGTTACCTCCTGCACAAATAAAACCAGACCACAGCAGTATCCATCCAAATATATCCACAAAATCACAAATAAAGTCTAATAAATTACCCAAAATCAAGAGAATTTATGATTTCATCACATCCCCACACCCATTACATGCTTGTCCCCAAGTATGGACTAAAATAATTCTAAACAGAATCCTTTTTAAAGACAAAATCACCCAAAAACAAATTTCCAATCAAGAGCAACAAGAGGAAGAAAAATATTTTCAAGGAATCTATTCAAAGACACAAAGTTGCTAATCATCCTTTTAACCTACATCCACAAACACATTGCTTCAATTCTTTTCTAATTTCTCGATGTCAAGTCGCAATTTTTAATTCATGCATATTTTATAGTTCTCTATTTATTCCATCTCGTAAACAAGGGTCTCCATTAAAGTCAGCCCATGGACCTATCAAACAAATGTATTTCCTGGTTAAAAAGAAAGGGGAAAAGACTGCCAATTATTCAGGACAAAGATTAGATATGTTTTTCTCTTTTTTTTTTCGATAAAGCTTACTTCGGGTTGTAGATGTCCTTTTGACGCGAGGGTACCCGGTTCTGACCTGCATACACCCGGTTACTCAGACAACACGGACCCTTGCGGCTACTAGCTCGGTTCATGGCGCTTTGGCCAGCGGAACCTTTATTCAAGATTGACACAGGAGCCAAGAAAGAGCAGTAAAATAGATAATTTCCCTTCCTTTTAACCAAGAAAACAAATGTGATTCAGTTCTTAAGAAAGACTTAACAGAACCTTTATTACACAGGATGGCAGAATTCTTTTAGTTCCACACAAGATTTACTGTTTCGATAATTAGATTCAGACTTGACAGAGAGAATTTAGTAAAGTTTCAACTTTGTGTGAGAGAGCAAGCAAAATTTTGGTTTTTTCTACAAAGTGCTTCTTCAAGAATCCCTTAATTTGATAATTTTCTAACTCAAGCAAACTCTATATTTTGGAAAAAATTTCTGGACAATTATCTTTCTCTAGGGTTCTAATTTAAAATTTCAGCACAGATGGCAATACTCAAGACAATTCAATTCAGCGGGGAATATTCAACAACAAAAATTTTGTCAAAGGTATCCAAACAGAGCATCCACAAGACTCGACTATTGAAAGACCACTAGTACCTACATAAAATCATCCCCACACCCACACACAGCTTGTCCCAAAGCTACAGCAAACACAAGGAGGGAGAAGAAAAGAAACTTACGTGGGGTGGAGGAATAGTGAAGGACGAGTCAGGCACGTTTCGAAGGGGGAGTGAACCCCACGTGGTCGAAGTAGGCGTAACTATCGGTCTGGATGGTTTGAAGTAGAGATAAAATCTGTGATGAATCTGTTTCAGCATCACTTGATTTCCTAGCTGCTTGGGATTTTGTAAGATGGCGCGCAACAGCCAAAGAACCAGGCTCGGCAAACTGCACAACACCTCCAACTTGCCATACCAATTTCATCTCGGTGTGTAAATTCAGGTCCAAGGGGGGAAAGACATAAGAAACATGTAAGTGTGAGTTCTCAACATCAAAATTAAGCATGCGGATGGCAAGACAAGTAATCCAAGACCCTAAGTACATCTTTTTTGAATTCCTAATTAGAGAGACGAATTTGGTGGCTATCCAATATCCTAGATTCACACGCCTACCCTCCCTCATACACCATAAAAAAAAACAGTTCAGATTTTGTAATGACTATAGGATCATCATTGCGTCCCGAAAACAAATATGCAAGTATCCTATGAATGTATCTAAGAGCAGGATCAACAAGTAGCTTAGCCTTTGATTTGCCAGGTTTAAAATCATAGATGTCAGTTTGACACAAAGTTTGAAAAACAATTTGAGCATCAAAATCATCAGGATAATCACAAAGAAGGCCTTTATAATCATCAGTAAGCACATAATCAGCACTAACAAAACCCAAGCCAACATTGAATTCAGAAATGGATAAATCATGTATTTGACCCATCAGTTGAAAAGTCATACATTTAACGTCAAGCGTGAAGGGGTTAGGCATAGAAAAATCAAAAGAACTATAGAACTCAAGCACAAATGCATCATAAACAGCAAAATCGAAATTTACCAGGAACTCTTTCCAACCAATATTATCCAGCAACTGATAAACCTTGGTTTTCAATCCTAAAGCAACCAAAGCATGCTCACAAATTCTCCTAGCAGGTATAATTGGATATGAGATAATAGAAGCAAACCGTTCTGAGAATTCCATTTTCTGAAAAACAAGAGCAGGGGGCAGGTAGAAAGAGCTGAGCCCGTGTTTCAATTTCTGCCGTTTGGCTCGCTTAGGTGCACTATCACTGGAAGGGGAAGACCTGTTGGAGTCAGAAAAGTCCGTAGAAACCACTGGGTCTTCGGCCTGCGATGTGGAGGCTGGGGTTTGTTTCTTGGACCTAGTGCTTCATCTTGCGGGAACTGCAGGAGGGTTGGAGGTTGCTGTTGACGGCGGGGCTGAGGACGGCTGGACAGCAGCCGCTGGTTTTGGTCTAGCCATAAGGAAAAAGGGACGGGATCACGGTTTTGTAAAGAAACGCGATGTGGGCTGATGGTGGCGGCAGCTGGAGGGGCGGAGTGAAGGACGTCGGCGACCTGAGGGGCGGAGGTGAAGGACGGCGGCGACTGGAGAGGTGGAGGCGGTGGAAGGGTCGATGGCGATTTGGAGAGGGATGGGTGATGATAATGACGGCTGATGTGATAGAAAGGGATTGGGAGTAGGTGAAAAGTGAAAGGGAAATGTAATTAAAAAGGGTTGACTTATGAAGGCCCATTACCATACAACTCCCCAGGCCCTTTTTTTTTCTTTTCCTTATTGTCACCAGAAATTAAAAATGTGGCCCCATGCTTCAATTGCTTTATGTATTTATTTTTTTTTTTTTTCATTATCTCCATTGATGGGCTTAATTGAAGCTTCATTCACCTGTAAAACATTTCAGAACGGAATCCAAAGGAAGAAGACACAGTTAAGTTAGTTAGGGAAATAAAAACAAAGTAAAAATTAAGACAAAGAGAAACTACTTAGCCCTGGGCAAGGCTAATTCGGGTTGCCTCTCGGAAGCGCCTCTAGTTAGAGCCTATGGCCAGACATGAGTTCTGAGGTTGCTATGGTGTCTTGGGTGGTTCCTCTAGCTGCACCTCTTGCTCAACTTTAGTCTCGAATCCCTCATAAAATGTTTTGAGTCTATGACCATTAACTTTAAAAATTTTTCCAGTTTCTAAACTTTGAATCTCCACTGCGCCATGATCAAAAATTTTCATCACCAAGAACGAACCAATCCATCTGGAACGCAATTTACCCAGGAATAACTTCAATCGAGAATGAAAGAGCAAAACTTTCTGGCCTATCTTGAAATGCTTCCGGTTTAACATTTTGTCATGAAATTTCTTTGTTCGATCCTTGTAGACCATAGAACTCTCATAAGCTTCGTTCCTCAGTTCTTCTAACTCAAGCAGGTCCAATTTTCTTTCCTCACCAGTTTCATCATAAGAAGAGTTGCATTTCTTAATCGCCCAGAATGCTTTGTGTTCTATCTCCACTGGAAGGTGACATGACTTTCCAAAAACCAATCGGTAAGGGGACATACCGATAGGCGTTTTGTAGGCCGTCCTATAAGCCCAAAGTGCATCCTCCAGCTTAATACTCCAATCCTTCCGTGTCAAATTTACTGTCTTGCTCAGAATTGATTTCAGCTCTCGATTAGATACTTCGGCCTGTCCATTTGTCTGCGGATGGTATGCAGTTGACACTCGGTGTACTACCCCATATTTCTTGAGTAATGAGGTTAAGACCTTGTTGCAAAAATGTGTACCTCTATCACTGATCAGAATTCGAGGCACCCCATAACGGCTGAAAATATTAGCTTTGATGAACTGGACTACTGTTTGAGCATCGTCTCTCCTGGTGGCCTTCGCTTCTACCCACTTTGAGACGTAATCTACTGCCAAAATTATGTACAAATTGTCGTTCGAACTGGGGAATGGACCCATGAAATCTATCCCCCAAATATCAAATATTTCACAGGATAGAATGGAGGTAAGCGGCATTTGGTCTCTATGACTCAGATTCCCCATTCTTTGACAATTCGAACACGCTTTACAAAAAAGATAGGCATCGCGAAATATTGTAGGCTAGAATAATCCACACTCGAGTACTTTCCTTGCTGTTCGCTTAGGCCCACTTCTGTATGACAGAATCTCAATACTGATTGTATTTCATCATCCGGAATACACCTTCTGATTACTTAATCTGAGCAATACCTCCATAAGTATGGTTCATCCCAAGCATAGTATTTTGCATCCCTTTTGAGCTTGTCCCTCTCTGATCGTGATAATTCATCAGGGATACCACCTGTAACCAGAAAATTAACCAAGTCAGCATACCAAGGAATAAGAGTAGTGACTTGAAATAACCTTTCATCTGGAAATTCATCATTTAATGGCTCATCTTCTGTCCCCCGGACTAGCCGACTGAGGTGATCAGCTACATGGTTCTCAGAGCCTTTCTTATCACGAATCTCTAAGTCAAACTCCTGGAGGAGCAATATCCATCGGATCAAGCGAGGCTTAGCTTCCTTCTTCGCCAGCAAATATCTCAAGGCAGCATGGTCTGAATAGACTGTTACTTTAGCTCCCAACAAATAGGACCGGAATTTTTCCAATGCAAACACTACTGCCAAGAGTTCCTTCTCGGTGGTGGAATAATTGACTTGAGCACTATCAAGGGTTCTTGAGGCGTAATAAATGACATATGGTTTCTTGTCAATTCTTTGTCCAAGAACAGCCCCAATTGCGTAGTTGCTAGCATCACACATGATCTCGAAGGGGTAATCCCAATTGGGAGAGGTGATTACGGGGGCTGTTGTCAATTTGTCCTTGAGTGTCTCAAAAGCCTCTTGACACTCATGGGTAAACTCGAAAGTAGCATCTTTCTGTAGTAACTTACACAGGGGTTGTGTAATCTTGGAAAAATCTTTTATGAACGGCCTGTAAAACCCTGCATGACCAAGAAAAGAACGGACTTCCCGAATATTTCGGGGGTAAGGTAAAGATTGAATAACATCTATTTTGGCCTTGTCTACCTCTATACCCCTAGATGACACAATGTGCCCCAAAATTAATCCTCTGTCAACCATGAAATGACACTTTTCATAATTTAAGACTAAATTGGACTCTAGACATTTCTGCAAAATCAGCTTAAGGTTAGATAAACATTCGGGAAAAGAGTTACCATACACCGTAAAGTCGTCCATGAATACCTCAATTATTTTCTCCATATAGTCACTAAAAATACTTACCATACACCGCTGGAAGGTGGCTGGAGCGTTGCATAGCCCAAACGGCATCCTTCTGAAAGCAAATGTACCAAATGGACATGTGAAGGTTGTTTTGTCCTGATCTCTTAGAGCGATGGGAATCTGATAGAAGCCTGAATACCCATCAAGACAGCAATAGAAGCATTTTCCGGCCAACCGTTCTAGCATCTGATCTAGGAAAGGCAGTGGAAAATGATCCTTCCGAGTAGCTGAGTTCAATTTTCGATAGTCAATGCATACCCTCCAGCCATTCTGAACCCTTGTAGGAACTAGTTCGCCTCTCTCATTTTGGATCACAGTTACTCCCGTCTTTTTGGGAACCACTTGCACCGGACTCACCCATCTACTATCCGATATTGGAAAGATGACATCAGCATCCAACATCTTCTGGATTTCTTTCTTTACTACTTCCATAATGGTGGGGTTTAAGCGTCTTTGAGCTTGTCTTTTCGGTTCCACTCCATCCTCTAAGTGAATTTTGTGCATGCAAGTGGCTGGACTCAATCCTTTGATATCAGCTATAGTCCATCCGATTGCTGATTTGTACTCCTTCAAAACCATTACCAATTGTTGCTCCTCTTCCTTAGTTAATTTATTCGAAATTATCACCGGAAGAGTTCCATTTTCTCCAAGGAAGGCGTACTTTAGGTGTTGAGGTAGTTCCTTTAATTCCAATTTTGGTGCCTGCAAAATAGACGGAAGCAGCTTTGTATTAGAACCCGGAATTTTTATTTGAGCATCATTACTCACCTGAGTTATTGAAGTGGCTATTTCCCTTGAGATTTCAATTAAGTCTTCTTGCTGGAATTCTTCCAATGCTTCCTCATTGACGTCTTCACTCAAGAATACCTGCAACTTGTCATCACCGCTAACTCGAAAAAATTGTTGGGTTAATGGGTCAATAATATCAATACCACAAACAGTAGATATATCATTAGGATACTTCATGGCATCATAAACATTAAAGTGTACCATTTTCCCATCAAATTCCATGGACAAGACACCCTTATGGACATCTATTTTTGTTCTAGCAGTGGTAAGGAAAGGTCTTCCTAATAATATTTCAGATGATTCCGGTGAGTTATCATCCTCCATGTCAAGAATATAAAAATCGGCAGGGAAAATCAAATCATTCACTTGCACTAAAACATCCTCCAAAACTCCCTTAGGGTAAACTAGTGTTCGATTAGCCAATTGAATTACTATTCTTGTATCGCCCAGGGGACCAGCATTTAAAGTGTCATAGATTGACTTGGGCATGACATTTATTGAGGCTCCTAAGTCACACATGGCTCTTTTTATGCAAGTATTCCCTATTTTACAAGAAATAGCAAACATTCCCCTATCATTACACTTTTGAGGCAGATTTCTTTGTAGGACAGCAGATACATTAACTCCTACGACTACTTTTTCATCACCCTTTAATTTAGATTTATTAACACATAATTCCTTCAAGAATTTAACATACCTAGGAATTTGTTTAATAACATCAAGTAAAGGGATGTTTACCTCAACCTTTCGGAAAGTCTCGAGTATGTCTTTATCTTCCCTCTTCTTCTTTGAAGTTGCAAATCTCTCGGGAAAAGGTGGAGGAATCACAATGGGACGAGGCTGATTCTCATCCTTGTGCTGGGATGACGGGTTGTGCTCCTTCCCTTCCAGATTCTCAGCTTCTTTATTGACTTTGACCTCCAACTCTTTCTCAACCCTTTCCTTATCTTTTTCAATAGCTCCTGGAATTTCCTTCCCATTTCTAAGGGTAATTGCACTTGCATTTTCCCTAGGATTTTCAACTGTTTGGGAAGGTAACTTCCCTCTAGACTCCAGGGCACTCATTGATGTGGCTAGTTGACTCATTTGCTTCTCCAAATTCTAAATACTAGCCTTTGTTTCTTGCTGATGTTGTTGCATATTTGTAGCTAAGGAGTGCACAATATCTTCAAGAGACATTCCGAGGTTTTTGGGTGGATGAAGATGGCTGATTTCTCACTGGAAATAGATTGTGAGGTTGCTGTTGAGGACGATTTCCAAAGCTAAAATTCGGGTGATCACGCCATCCTGGATTATAAGTCTGAGAGTACGGATCATATCTCCTCTGATTTTGTTACGGAAAACCTGAGGCGGCATTTACGTGCTCGGAATCCATGGTAAGTGTTGGACAAGAATCAGTTAGGTGTCCTGATATTGCACAAATTCCACAAACCATGCCTTGGGCTCCGCCTCCAGTTACTAAAGACCGAACCAATGTAGTTAGTGAGTTGATTTTATCTTCCAAATTATGAGTGTTCACCTCATGTGCTCTTCTAGTGGTCTCGGCTGGGTTTTCAAATTGTCTTGAATTTTTGGCCACATTCCGAATCGGCTCCCACGCAGCAGTTGGCGTTTTGTTGATTAAACACTCACCACTTGATGCATCTATGATTCTTCTCTCAATCGGTAACATTCCCCTATAAAAATGTTGTACAAAAGCTGACTCTGTCATCCCATGTTGGGGGCAGCTGTCTCTCAGATGCTGAAATCGCTCCATATAGTCATAGAGTGACTCAATTTCTTTTTGCTTAATGCTACTGATTTGACTCTGAAGCATGGCTGCTTTGGATGCCGGAAAGAACCTTTCCAAGAATAATTTTGCCATATCAACCCAAGTTGTAACCGACCCTGGAGGTAAGTAGAATAGCCAAGTCTTAGCTTTATCCGCCAATGAGAACGGGAAAGCTTTCAATTTGATTAGTTCCTCGCTAATGCCATGGGGTTTCATCCCTGAACATACTGCGTGAAATTCCTTTAAGTGCATATAAGGATTCTCACTTTCCATCCCATGAAATTTTGGTAATAAATGTATCAGCCCTGATTTGAGTTTAAAATTTGCTTCAGTGTCCGGATACGTAATGCACAGGGGCTGCTGATCTATGTTGGGGGTCTGTAGTTCTCTGAGAGTTCGAGCAACCATTGTCTCGGCTTCTATCTCTGATTCACTCGAAGGGTCTGCTGAAGTTTCAGTCTCAGCGTAACTAATTTCAGCACTTAAACGCTTTTCTTCGGCCCTTCTCAACCTTGTCTCCTTTCTTAATCTTTTTGCTGTTTTTTCAATTTCAGCGTCGTACTCTGATTCCTTGGAGACTTTAGACCTGGTCATAAAGCAAAAGAAAAATTAAGTGAGATTAAATCCCCGGCAACGGCGCCAAAATTTGGTCGGGTGTCGAATCCGCCAAAAATAATTAAAGAATTTTCTCGTATATTCCTAACAATAAATAATTGTAGCTGGATAAGTCGAGGTCGAACCCTAGGGATTTAATACTCAATTTAACAATTGCTTCTTAACCAAAAATAAATTAAAACAGAAAACTAAAAACAGGGGGGGTTTTGTTGATGATTGTTGAAACAAAGAAACTAAGATTAACTACTAAAACAGGAATTAAAGATTGCTGGAATTTTAATAGAGTGAAAAGAATGATATAAAAATGTACTTCGCCCTAGGACATTCGTTAACTTGAATGTTAGTATTGATCATTGATGTTAAAGATAATCATTTAATTTCCCCTAGACCAGTTAAAACCTCTAGCTTAGCGCATCGAGATCAACCTTCCCAAAATCAGATTTACCTAGTACGACTCAAATAAACCTCTTCCCGAAAGACAACCCCTCCTTAGCGGGTTAGAGTTTAATCCAATGGGAGCTTTAAGTTCAAGGAAAGCCTAGCCTAAACCAATTAAATTCTTAGCGAAAATAATTTAAATTCAAGTTTTTAATCCCTTTAAACGTTCTCAAGTTAATAATTGAGATTAGAAACGAATCTAATTACTAACAACAATTTATTAAATTGCAATCTAAGAATCTGGCCAAGAAATCTAAATTACAATATAATAAAAGAGAAAATAATCTCTTGAAGCAAGATTAAAAACATAGGAGAATTAAACGAACAATAAAATAATCGATCTCACAATACTAATTCAAGCTTTGAATTCCTTAGGCAAAGTAGAAGAATTAGTTACACATAGCTAAAAGAAAATAATACATGAAGAGAAAAAAAATAATGTTGAAGAAAAATAATAGAACTTGGAAGAAAGAAGGAGAGAAGCACGTTGGAGACTGCTCCCTTAAATCAGCCTATACTTGTGCTATTTATAGATTCCCTAAAAACCTAAAAGAGAATCTTAGCAAAGAAAGAATCCTACTAAAAATAAAACTCCTAAATAACTAAATTGTCTCCCACTATTTGTGCAATTTACAAGTTTGACCACTTCAAAATCAAAACAGGAAGCTTCTAACAGGGAGGGCTGGAAATTAAATCCTGAATAATTCTGCCAGCTCGCCGAAGGTTTAGCCTTGCCCAAGGCTAATCACCAAAAACTGGACAGCACTCCATTATAGCCCGAAATCAGCTCCCATTAATCCAAATCAGCCCAAAAGTTACCTCCTGCATAAATAAAACCAGACTACAGCAGTATCCATCCAAATATATCCACAAAATCACAAATAAAGTCTAATAAATTACCCAAAATCAAGAGAATTTATGATTTCATCAGCTTTACGCCAATTTGCAGACTGTGGGCTTGTCATAGCCTCCTGGTAGGTTTTGGGTTCTTCTTCATCCCAGATGAGAAGAGTTTAATCATCGGTGATGAGGAAACCATACCTCTCCGGTTCCCGACGATCCCTACCAGACCTTCTAGGTCCTTGTGTGGCCTGGGTCGGTGCTTCCTCCTGTGAAAGCTCCACCTGGGCCTCCGAGTTATCCTCTTCAGGAGCTTGTGGAACTTGATCTTCCCTGAGTTCAACATTGCTCCCACTATCTTTCTTGGAAAGGAACTCCTTTTCTAGAAAGACCCCCTTCCTTGCCGCGAACACCTTGTTCTCGGTGGGGTTGTAGAAGTAATAACCTTTGGTTTCCCTAAAGTAGTCCACAAACAGGCATTTATCGGTTTTAGGTTCCAGCTTACCACTAGTCAATCTTTTGACATGTGCTTGGCATCCCTAAATCCTTAGAAAAGACACATTGGGCTCCCTACCTGTCCATATCTGATATGGGGTCTTTTCCACTGCCTTAGTTGGAGTATTGTTTAAGATGAGAGCTGCTGTTTCAAGGGCGTGTCCCTAGAAACTAATTGGGAGAGAGGCTTGACTCATCATTGAGCGGACCATGTCCAACAGGGTCATATTCCTCCGTTCGGACACCCCATTCCATTGTGGTGTTCCTGGAGGAGTGAGTTGTGGAACTATTCCATGCTCTCTCAAATATGAGTCAAACTCTAGGCTCATATAGTCACCTCCTTGGTCCGACCGAAGGGTTTTGATATTTCTGCCTAGCTGGTTCTGTACCTCGTTCCTAAATTCCTTGAACCTATCAAGGGTCTCAAACTTGTGTTTCATCAGATAGACATAGCCATATCTGCTGAAATCGTCCGTGAACGTGACGAAGTACAAGTGTCCAACTCTAGTCGCTGCGCTCATGGGTCCACATACATCTGAATGTATTAGGTCTAATAAGCCAGTGGCCCTTTCAGCCTTCTTGCTAAAAGGCGCTTTAGTCATCTTGCCTCGTAAACATGACTCGTATATATCAATTGACTCCAAGTCAAATGACCCTAAGACTCCAGCTTTGTGGAGCCTTGCTATGTGCTTCTTGTTTATGTGGCCAAGACGAAAATGCGATAGGTAGACAGGATTAAGTTCATTAGGCTTAACCCTTTTAGTGTTTATGTTATAGACATGATTGGTTTCATTTAAGTCCAGGATATATAGGCCATTATTTAATAAAGCATCTCCATAAAATAATCCCTCTCTAGATAAAGAAATTCTACCATTAGAAATAGTAAAATGAAATCCAGAAATATCCAACATTGATACCGAAATAATATTCCTGCACATAGCAGGTACAAAATAACAATGTTCTAAAATTAAAACCAATCCACTAGGCATCACAAGGTGATATTCGTCGATCTCTATGGCAGCAACCCTTGCTCCATTTCTGACCCACAAGTCCACCTTTCCCGACCCTAGTGACCTTCTGTTCTTAAGTCCCTGCACATTGCAACAAATGGGAAAACCACATCCAGTATCCAATACCCAGGATGTTGAAACAGTAAGGTTAATGTCTATAACATAAATACCTGAAGAGGACGCACCTTGGCCCCTTCTCTGCTCTCCCATCAGCTTGGGACACGATCTCTTCCAATGGCCTGCCTGCCTACACCCGAAACAGACATCCTCAGGACCTACCTTCTGCTGGGCCTTGGGCTGGGCCTTGGCCTTCTTACCCTTGGCCCTCTTGGCCTTGCCTTTGGCGAGAGGAGGGCTCCCCTTGTTGACCAGCAACACCGGCGGACTCTTCTTGATCAACTGTTCAGTAAGATTAAGCATCCCATACAGCTCACTAACAGTGCGGTTCATCCCTTACATGTTGTAGTTCAGGATGAGCTGATTGTAAGAATCCGGTAAGGATGCAAGGATTGTGTCCACCGCCAACTCTTGAGAGATGGGCGATCTAAGACGGGCCAATGTGTCTAAATAGCCCTTCATTTTGAGCATGTGTGTGCTCACAGATGTCCCAGCCCCCATCTTGCAGGAGTGGAATGCCTTGTTGGTCAGGTACCTTTCCTGGCGAGCTTGCTCCTGAAACATCTCGTTAAGAGTTGTTATCATAGCAAAGGCTTGATGGTCCATAAACTGTTTTTGCAGTTCGGGGACCATACAGGCCAACATTAGGCATGTCACATCCCTATTATCCTTAACATGCACCTCGTATTCCTCCAGCTGGGCAGCTAGTGGATTACGTCCTTGAGGCGCAGCCGGTACAGGCCTCTCCAGTACATACTCTTTAGACTCTTGTCTTAGAACTATTCTCAAGTTCCTACACTAGTCAAAAAAAGTTAGGACCAGAAAGCTTGTCCCTTTCAAGAATTGATCATAGTGATAATGAGTTGTTATTTGCCATTTAGAGTTTCTACACAAAAAAACATTTAAGAGTGTTAATAAAGGACTTTACTTTGTTATTCCCATACATAATTAATAATAAATCAAGTTATTAATTAAACCGAGTTGTTGGCTCATGGGCCGAGATCCATATTTCATTAAGATATAGCCAGACGAGGGCCTGGTACAACTGTACCCTAACTATTTAGGTAGGAACGCCGTCCAATCCCAACCTAGGGACTCTCGGTTTGATGGGCTTGTTGGCACTTACCCATCTATGCTTAGGGCCAGGAGAATCCTACTACCCATGCTAAGTCAAAACCTCCATTCAAGTGTTAGAGTATCCCATACCCTAACCCAATACAAAATGACAATACTCCACTGCATCCTACGAGGGCATGGTCCACAACTGGCCTCTCCCCACTTCAAGCTGGTTTTGAATGAGGGAAGCACTTTTAAGCGACTTAGTAATTTCATTTGGTTATTAGATTCATTTAATAACAACTTGCATACATAAGGCGGGTGAAATTGTTGTTGGATCATACATTCATACATGCAAATAAATATGAAGTGTAATTAAATAAATAAGTAAAATGAACTGCTATGGGCCTATATTACATCCTAGTATTATTCTAGGAAACCTATATTAGAATCCAATATCAGGTGGGCCTCCATGTTCTTCCTTCTAGGCTTGCGCCTCCACTTGGGCTCACCACTCCATGGGCTTCTTCTTTTACAAATTTTATAATAAGTGAATAAAATAAAATTACATTAAAAAAAAAGAAAAACGACACGCAGGCCGTATTTACCCAAAAAGAAATTACAACCCATCTCGAATAAGGCCCAATAGCATCCAATCATACAAAATATTTAATCACCCATATGCATCCAATACATATAATTCATAAGCATGTTACAATGCATGATTTAAGCCCATTTCAATTATGTCCAAGCTATTATTTTAAAATCACCAATTTTGGCCCACCATGGTTCTAACCCTTAACGGGCTTTGGCCTCCAGCCCAAGCAGTTCAACTGCTCCTACTGGAATTGGGAAACCATGGTCCAATTCAGCCGTCCAAGTAATTGTGCCAAAATTACCCGAACCAATTTCAATTAACCATATTAATTTCCAAAATTAATATCAGATGAATGAAATTAGATTTCATTCAAGAACCCACACGCATTTAAATTACATAAATTTAAACACACGAATTTTAAAACCAATTAAAATTTCAAAACTGGGCCCCGGGCCCAAAAACCCGCCAAATCCAAAAATACTGGGTCCAGTCTGCTGCTAGAGGCAGCAGCGGTGCAACCTCCTAGCGGCTGCCTGCTACCGCCGTGTGCAACTCTGCATGCCGAGAACAGCTAGATTTTTTTTAAAACAGAAAAATTAAATAAAAAATATGGCATCCATAGCAAGAAATTCCCCAAGAATTCCAAACATACAATTAAATTAAACAAACATAAAACTATATGCATATTCAATTTCAATTGTACAAAAATCAAATGGGAAAAATCTTAAACCCAAACCAAAAACCCCAATAAAAAAACTCCAATTTTAAAACATGGTATTCAACCAATTTTAACAATTTCCACGGATCAAAAGCCCGCTCTAATACCACTGTTAGGATTTGTCACCGGAAATCACCCGATTAAAGCGGAAGAATGCGATGATTTCCTCAAATCCGTGCCTAGGAGCAATTGAGATGGAAATTGGAAAAACAAAAATTTAATTGAAAGAGATAAATCTCTTACCCAGAATATCTCTTTCAGAGATGGATGCAGACCGCAGGAATCAACTTAGAATCTCTCCTCGTTCACGTACACGAGCGCCTAACGAACACCACCCGTGCTAGCGTCGGAGAACACGAAACTTTGGAGAGGGAGACTAGGGAGAATTTTGGCTAGTGTATTGTCTACCCTGCTTGGCCGAAAATCCTAGGGGTCATTAAACCCTAGGTGGCCGAAATTCTCAAGGAGAATTTCGGCCCAAGCTTGCTCATTTATCTGTGTGGGCTTTCATCCATTATTTGAGGCCCAAATCCATTTTAATTAGTCTGGTTTAAATTAATTTCAAGCTCAACTTTAATTTACCCATGTATTTAATATATTACACCAAGTAACATATTATTTACATTTAAATTAAAATTGGTTTGACTAATTAATTTATTCCATCAAATTAAAATTAGATCTTCACAAAATAAATTCATATGTAAACCTATACATATGAATATTCCACCCAGGAAATAATCTCATAATTAATCCAATTAATTATGAGAGAGCCAATCAAATATTAATTTTATTATTATGATCAATCCAATTGATCTTTATAATATAATTAATATATACCTCTCTCTCCAGAGTGTATACTCCAAGTATACATGTGATGCCTTAAGTCAGTGTTCAGTCGCTCAATGTGTACGATCCCGTGGGCCCATCTTTATATTGGCAGTGGGCCTGTGGCCCACAGACTGTAGTTGGGCTCTAGCAAGCCACTGCAGCCCCCAATTAAGATGGAGAAGGCAGTCTAACTGTTATTATAACCCTGTAGTTTGAACTTGTACATCCCATGTCATTGATATCGGTGTCCAACACAGAGGCATGGATTGGTCACCCTCCTTTGTGTCCGGACATTAACTTGATCCCAAATGCACTGAAGCTCACAAACAAGTTCCAACTCGTTTGGGTGTGGCCACACTCTTATCAGTTACATTCATCAAGAGGCCGGTGATATCTTCCCAGTGGACTACTGAGTGACAAATCCCTTCTGCATATCCATAGCATTGCCATGCTAAGTGACATACCCGAAAGTACCCATACTTGGCACCCTATTATAAGCCCTTTAGGCGTACCCCTAAGTATGCGACCTCACATGCAACACCATCATATGGTCAGGTCAAAAGATCCATACAAGTACTACACGAGAATCACTTATGATACTATACCATGTGGATTTCTCGTTTAGTGGATCTATCCAGTACCATGCCCATTTTACATGTACCCATTAACTTGGTTGACATCCCATGTCCAATGACCGGTAAGACACCGCCATACAACCAGGTTAATGATAGTCTCTTGTTCCACTCATTTCCATGATTAGAACAGACTACGGATCTATTTATCGTCATATCGTTTGCCCTATCCGTGGTCTTACTGCCAAGTGCATGACACTTGTCATCATGGATATGGATATGTCCATTGGATACTTCATTTAATATATTGCACAAGATAAATATAATAAATGAATTAATGCCTTTATTAATAACACAAATGAGTATAATACATAAATCCAATAAATGTATAATACAAATACAAGGACCAATGCCTCGAGACTAGGGCATATCCAACACCTCGACCAGCTCTTTTTGCTCTAGCATTTTCTTCACATCGGCAACAATAGGAAATATAGATCGCTCTTCTTCAACAGCATTCTTGAAATTAGTGTAATACTGTTTAAGAGAACGATCTTTTTGGTCTGGTCGATAAAGCTTGAACAACAAATTATGAACATATGACATATCCTCTTTGCTAGCATAATTCTCTAATAGATTCACAGTGAGTCACAACATCATCAAATGCTGGGTCTAAGGTGTTCTGAATTTGATTGAACAGTTTATCATCTTCTTTTATCCATTTCTTTCTAGCCTCAGGATTAGATGGTGGGTTACCAATTAAATGGTCTTCTAAATCAACACTATTAACAAATCTACGAATAATTCTTTTCCATTGACTATAGTTTTGACTCCAAATTTATTTTCTATCAGTAATCTTAGAGGAACCAAAAGTGACTTCAGTAACTACTTTCTTTTCACCACTATCCTCCATGTAAGCAAATCACAACTACACTGAAAATCACTAACACAGACTGAAATCACAACCAAATGGAAAAGACCAACCTCAAAAATGGACAAAACACAATCGGCCCCTGAAATCACCACCGGTGGAGTCGCCGGACCGCCGAACCGACCGAACAGAAAGGTCGGAAACAAAGAGACGCCGCCGCTGTAAAAATCCAGTGGCCAAAGGACAAGCCACGCCCCCACAGGCTGGTGAGTGATGAGGCACGTCTGGATAGGGTGGCGCGTGAGACACACGCGCAGGGAATCTGGTCGTCGGATTTTGGGGAACCACCGATCAAAGCTTCCTCTTTCCGTCTAGGGGGGCGGTGAGACAAGACTGTGTCTCCAAGCGACTGCCCACGAAACCCTATAACACTTACAGTTGAGGAGCTAACCGAAAAATCAGACTAACTCAGAAAATTCAAGCTCTGGTACCATGTTATTACAGAGACATTGAGAGGAATTTCTTGTTTTTCATTGATGAATACCTAGGGATATATATACAACATACAAGTTACAAGAATGGGAAAAAATCCCTAAATTTACTCTCTTAAATTACTCCTAATTAAGGCTATTTACAGCTAGTGATTCCTAATTAAGGCTATTGATTCTGTAACAACTTTAAACACAGGTGAGATAAATAAATAAGGAAATCTCAAAATTTAAGCATTTTTCTAATTTCAAATGATTCTTTACCATTAGCAAACATTTTGTTAGTCTTGTTTTTTAAGCCAAAAATCAAGGTTAAGTAATGGTTTCAATTGAAAATACATTTCTCAGTGCATCTAATTGTTTGTTAATTTTGGGCAAAACAACTAAAAACGTACTGATTTATAAAAATTTCAAATAAAACAAAGTTGAAAGAATTCACTAATTTTCAAGTTAAATTTTGTTGTGCTTGATTCATAAATTATAAATTTCGTTGTCCTATGGTCTCTTCTCTTGTTCATCTCTATTATCTTTCTTTTAATGACATCATATTTTGTTTCACTATTTTTTTTTTCCTTCTCATTGGAGAATAACTCTGTTGTCAGATTCAATTCCCCGATTTGGTAGAGCTGGAACTGTCATCAATTAAAGTGGAGAAGCTATGGCACCACGACAGCATGGAATTCTGTCCGTTTGAAAAATTGTCAATCTTGATTCTTCACGGCTGCGAAAATTTAGCATCTGTCTTCACATCTTTGATGATTAGGAGTCTTGCTCAGCTACAGAAAATTGAGATATGTGACTGCATATCCATTGAAGAACTGATAAGCACAGATGGAGAAACAGAAGAAGAGATGATATTCCCCAAGTTGAATAATTTAAAGTTGAAAGGTCTTCCAAAAGTTGTAAACTTTTGTACGAGTAATTCATTTCTTCAGTGTCCCTCCTTGAAAGTGCTACGCGTAGAAAATTGTCCTCCTCTGCAGAGATTTGTGTCAACAGGTTCAAGCAGTGGTAATGAAGCTGAAGATTATTCGACTCTTTTGGATAAAAAGGTAATTTGATTTCCTTTTCCTTTTTTTTTTTTTTTTTTTTTTTTTTACCTTGGGTCACATCACATGTGTGTTTGGTATTTATAAAATTATAGTTGAAGTTTGAGCGAGTCAAATTTTTTTTCTTTTATTTTCTTTGATTTATATATTTCTGTTAATTTAAAAAAAAATAAAATGAAACAATACGTATAAAGTGGTATACCAAACTGTGATTAGGGAGATAGTTGGTATATCATAAGTGAAATTAAGCCCAACAAAGTGCTGATGTGGCACAGTTAACCTGCAATAACAGGTCACATGTACCACAATGCGAGGTCACCTAGAAGTTGGGGTACTACAGTGTGCAAAACGGTAGTTGGTATACCAAACTGTGATTAGGGAGATAGTTGGTATACCATGAGTGAAATGAAGCCGAGATTCTTGCATGCCCTAGTCTGAAAAGCGTGTTTCTAGCCTCCATAGCAAAATGTCTTGTGCGTCTAGAAAACATTAAGATCGCAGATTCCGGAATGCAGAAACTCATTGCAAAGGATGAGGGAAGAATAGAAGGTGCAGCTGTGTTTGAGTTTCCTAAGTTAAAGGTTTTAGGTCTTGGAAGATTATCAGAACTTGAGAGATTGTACTCTGGAACACATACATTAGAATGGCCAGCATTAAAAGAATTGAAATGTTAGGGTTTTCCCTTAGGTTTTCCATTGATTAGGAATGTATAAATACATGGATACATAGGCCGGTTATGGGCTGCTGTACATGGATATGGGCTGAATATTATTTACATAAATATGATTTGTGTCAACAGGTTCAAGCAGTGGTAATGAAGCTGAAGATTATTCGACTCTTTTGGATAAAAAGGTAATTTGATTTCCTTTTCCTTTTTTTTTTTTTTTTTTTTACCTTGGGTCACATCACATGTGTGTTTGGTATTTATAAAATTATAGTTGAAGTTTGAGCGATAAGGGTCAAATAATCTCTGAGTTTATTGGGTGTAATAGAAAACGGCCTAATTTTGCCTCCGTGTTAAAGGTTTGAACACGTCCTAATTTTAGCTTTTCGTTGATAAATATTTTGGCGAGGAATCAAAATGTATTCGTCATGACCAACAAATTATGCGAAGTTTATCCAAAAAGGGTGAGATTGAGCTACACATCTACCATACATTGTTTTTGTACAATAAGGTAAAACTAAATTATCCTAATGACCTAAATTGATCCATTATCTTATGGATTGATATTAATTTCATAGATGATGAAATTTGAGGAAAATTAATGAATGAACCAGGTTGAGTTCCCTAACTTGGACGAACTGAAAATTTCGGGAGTCCATGCATTGACGGTGATTTGGGGTCGTGATTTTATGAAGATTCCTTTGCAAACTGAAATACTTGACTATAGAAGATGCACAAGCAGTCGTGAAAGTTTTCCCTCCCAATTTGGAATTGAGAAGATTTCAGAATCTTGAGTCATTAAAGATACATGGTTGCAACGCTCTGACGGAAGTGTTTGACATCCAAGCTTTTATGGATGTGAAGAAAGAAAGAGGTGGTGTAGTGATTACTCAATTGAACACATTATCGGTACATTACGCTCCAAATTTGACGTACATATGGACGAGGACCCCAAAGAAATTTTCGACTTTCAAAATGTAAGTTCAGTGGAGATTCTTGCATGCCCTCGTCTGAAAAGCGTGTTTTAGGGCTGTACAATAGATGATCCAATAAGTTTTGGATCATCACCCAACCTAACCCATGAAAACAAGAGATTCATGGGTTGGTTGTAAAAATCAGTCCAACCCACCAAATATTCAGTGTTATGGGTTGGGTTGATTATGGGTTGGGCCGAATTTTAATTCGAATATTTATATAATTTAACAACTAGTTAAATTTCATGTTTTTTAGTTAACCATGTGTACTAGTACATATATGGTGCATTTTCTTTAATTAAATATTTTTTTATATTTCTCCAATTGCTAAAAACTTATTTTTATTTTTACTTTTCATTATTTATTATTATTTCTTGAATTTTAAAGTTGTTATATATTATTATTATTATTATTACTATTATTACTATTACTATTATTATTATTATTATTATTTAAAATGGTTATTATTATCATTAGCAATAAATAAATGAATATATGAAATTTATATACAACAATTAATATTTAATTAACCACTACATCAATACATTAATTTAGAAACCAATCAAATATCCATTATATTTACAATTGAAATCAGTACATTGAAGATAATCAACTTTTCCAACTGCAACGTTTCCAAATTAACCGATCATAATAAAGTTGGAACGTTGCAATTAGTTATAAAAACAAATCAAAACAATACGATCAGTTTATAATAAAAATTAACATTTTGATATTATTATTTATTATTATTACAGCATCTCAATAGCCTAAATCAAGAATATACATATAATTATTGTGCTTTCTGTGTGTCTATAATTAATATAGTAGTTGATTAAATATTTATTTAATTATTTAATTAAATTAATCTGTGTGTCTAGAATTTGTCGTTAGGTAAATTATGTTGAAGAATCTTCCAACAATGATAATAGTTTTGTGGTAATCCAACTGTTTATTCTTGAGGATTCTTCTTGCGATTATCTAATTGAAAGACGACAATTGTATCCCTCCAAAAACCAATTTATCTATCGATTCATGGGAAATTATATAATGGACCCGGTCCATATGGACCTTTCCAATGAAAAATTGACACGTAAGCGTTTTTTATTTTCAAAAAAGGTTATATTACTTACGTGTCAATTTTTCAATGGAACGGACCACATGGACCCGGTCCACTATAAAATTTCTCATCGATTCATTTCAATACATGTACTGTCAAGGGGTTGAAAATACGAAAATAATATTTTAACATTTTTAAATAAAAATTTACGAACATGAAATTGAAAAGTGAAAATTTTTAAATGAATAAAATTGAATATCGATGAAAAGTAGTACAAAGAAGTGAAGATTTTCAAACGGAGAAAACTGAGTTTTACATGTGACAGTTAATTTGAATCCAACCCAACCAAACCCAATTACTTTTCTTATTTCATCCAACTCAACTCAACCCAACCCAATGAATAACCATTAAGATAAAGAATATATGAGTTGGGTTGGGTTGGGTTGAACGAATTCATTGGGTTGGGTTGATTTTGTACACCCCTAACTGCAAGTGAAGGAGGTGAAGTTGAAGCTGAGATTGGATTCAGTCAGCTGAAACATCTAGAACTTCATTGTTTGCCAAAACTGACAAGCTTCTGCTCAGGAAATGATGCTTTCAACTTCCCAATTTTGGAACAAGTAATTGTGAGAGAATGCCCCAAGATGGAGTTTTTTGTTCGAGGAGAATTGTCTACTCCAAATTTAAAGTGTGTTCAAATAGGAGATGAAAATGAATGCTGTTGGGATGGCAGCCTCAATGCTACCATAAAAAGGTTGTTCATTGAAACAGTAAGTTAAAATATACTTGCATTACTTGCTCTATTTATTCTTCTTCTTCTTCTTCCTTTTTTTTCTTGAATGCATTTATTAATTAGCTAGTAATTTGAAAAAGCTTGCAGGATTTGATATGTTTCTTTAAGATTAACTATATGATATTGATCAATCCATGCATCAAAGAGTTCATTTGTAATAAAGTTATTCTAATAAATCTTTTGCAGAATGCTAAAAAGGTTGAAGATTGAAGAACGTTGAACTCGTCTATCATGTTGGCAAAGCTCAAATCAATCGAATGTTTTGGTTGATAGTTTTTTAGAAAGCAAATAATTAAAATAGAAGAGAGAATCTTGAACTCATAACTTTGATAATTTGAGTTAATGATAGAAACAATATAGCTGCCTATATTATAGCCAACAAAAAAGCTAAAAATAAGCAACTACTTGATATGAAATTGACTAAGTAAACTCCTTAGTCTTAGCTAACTAAATAACAAATAAAATCAAAGATGCTAAATATCTAATAGTTAGAATTAAATCTCCAACACTCCCTCTTAATTCAAAATCTGTAAAATTTATTATTTTTGATGTTGTACTTGCCATCATCCTTCAATTATTGGAGTCACTTGATGATGTACTTCCCATCACCTTTGGAGCACTTCTCTCCCAATACTTCTTCTTGGTGCACATCTCACCAACTAAAACAAAATTTCTTCTTCTTCAGCAACTTGTGTCAAATTGACACTTTCTTCCTTCTTCATTCTACAATTGTTTTGTATGTGTCCAAACCTCTTGCACTTGAAACATTAAGGCTTTCCTTTATGCCAACAATCGTCTTCATGGTAACCAAGCTTATAGCAAATGCCACATTTGGATTGGACTTTTCCTTTTAAAGATGATGCCCTTGCTATATAAGCTCCATCAACGACTTGTTGAGTTTCTTCTTTTCTCAACATTCTTCTTTTCTTAAGAGCATGCAAGGCATTAATTAATGGTGAAAATGAAATTTGACTCATATTTCTAGAATCTTCTAAAGACGAAATTTTTGCCTCAAATCTTTCAGGCAAACTCACAAGCACCTTCTCTACGACCCTGCTATCTGGTAGCTCTTATCCCATTAATCTGATTTTATTGATCACAATCATTATCTTGTTAGAAAACTCTTGTAGAGTCTCCTCTTCTTCCATCCTCATCATCTCAAAATCCCTTTTGAAATTTAATATTAGCATCTGTCTTGTTCTATCATTGCCATAATAGAATTGTTTCAGCGTATCCCAAGTTTCTTTGGTAGTTTCGCAACCCATAATTCTTAGGAAGATCGAATCAGTGACACCAGCATGGATTTGAGACAAAGCTCTTGGAGCTTTGGCTTCTTCATCTTCATGAGCTCTAATTTGATTTAGTGTTGGATTGTTTCCTAGAGGTGGTAATTCCCTCTTAGTTTCAACCCATTGCCATAAACCAATCCCTCTCAAGTAGGCTTTCATTTTAATTGCCCAAACTTGATAATTCTCTCCATTGAAGATTAGAGGTGAAAGGGATGAGTTATTTGATGCCATTTTTGTTGCCTCAAAAAACACTCACAAGTCCCTCAAGAACAAATAAGGCTCTGATACCATTTGATAGTTTTTTAGAAAGCAAATAATTAAAATAGAAGAGGGAATATTGAACTCATAACTTTGATAATTTGAGTTAATGATAGAAACAATATGGTTGCCTATATATAGACTTATAGCCAACAAAAAACCTAAAAATGAGCAACTACTTGATATGAAATTGACTAAGTAAACTTCTTAGTCTTAGCTAACTAAATAACAAATAAAATCAAAGATGCTAAATATCTAATATTTTGAATTAAATCTCCAACATTGGTATCTGTCATTATTCCTTCAAGTGATTCGTTCGGGTTTATTTATAGTTGTTGGTGTTAAACATCTTTCTTCATTGGATGTTTTTGTTGGGAAGAACTGATTGTTTCCTATATTTTATTGTTTGAAATTCGTATTCATGTAATAATTGATTCACATTCTAATGGAATTTTCAGTTAAACATAGAGGGGCAGCTACTTACAAGGTTTCGTAGACCTTGTGATAACCAAGCAAGGCAATCCGTTACTTTTTAATTCTCCATTGTTTTATGACTGCGTAATTTGAAGCATATATACATATTGATTTGGGATCATTTCGGGGCGATGCTTCATATTGGTTAGGGGTTCATGAAGATTTGTTGGCTGGGTTTGTCGCTTGTTGGACTTGGTGATAGGCTAGTTTGGTTTGGTTTCTAGCTTGTCATCGTTTCTCTTAAACTTCATGCCGTTTTTCCTCTTTCTTCTTTTTTTTTTTTTCCAAGATGACAAGCTACTTTGATTTCAGACTTGTCTTTAACTGCCTCTGTTTGCATATGTACTGTTTTTTCTACTGTGTGCAATCTGTCAATTGGTTGTAACTACTGTAAATTATTGGGTTATTTATTCTAAGAATGGGCTATAATATTAATTCATTATTGTTTGGTGTATGAAATAGGTTTTGAAGGTTATGATATTAATCAATCAATTCACAAACTAGACCAGAGTTAATTTATTTCTAATAAAGTTATTACTCTGATAATTTTCTGCAGAATGCCGAGAAGGTAGAGGATTGAAGAACATTGCACAAACTCAAATGAACATTGTGTTTATGTGGTATTCTTTTAATTGAAGGTAATGGGGTTTATTTTATGTTTGTTGAATTGGTGGGAGTAGGGGTGTCAATTTTTGACACGACACGATAACACGACACGACACGACCCGCATTTTTGCCGGTTTGGGTTGGGGGTTAAACGGGTTCGGGTCATAAACGGGTCAACACGTTTATGACACGAAATAAACGTGTTGTAAATGGGTCAACCCACATAACCCGTTTCTGACCCGCGTAACCCGTTTATTTTATTAGGCATATATAAATAAGTTAATAATTATATATAGTAAGTATATATTATATCAATTAAATATAAATTATTAATATTTATTTATATAATTAATTATATTGCTGGATGATGTTAGATTTTAATTAATGGTATTAACTAATATTTATAGTCGGGTTGCTAAACGGGTCGGGTTACTAAACAGGTCGTGTTATATATGGGTATCGTATAATTAATTTTTTTTATTAATCGTGTTAAACGGGTCGTGTCGTGTTATCCGTTTATTAAATGGGTGGTGTTCGTGTTTCAATTAATCGTGTCAAACTTAAACAGGTCGTGTTCGTGTCGTACTTAAATGTGTCATCAGAATATCCAAAAACGACACGAACACGATCCGTAAACACGAATCGACACCCCTAGGTGGGAGGAACTAATTGTTTCTTACATTTGATTGTTTTACATTTGTATCCATCAAATTAATAGGTGCACATTTTCATGAGATTCGAATTTTATTTCATTTTTCAACTAATTTATATTATTATGATTCTTTAGTGTCACAAGTTCATCCATTTGTGCTTTTGAACTCCCCATCTTCAAGCTTGTCATTGTAATGCGTAATTTCCTCTTAACAAGAGCGAAAGAAAATTAAGCCTTTGATTTAATTTATTTAGAGATTATATTAATGATCTTGATTAGAAAACTGAGTTGCACTATTATATGTGTACAGATATTCAATGTAAAAAATAATTATTTAAATTTTTTTTTATGTGGATGGGCTTCAGTGGAGCTTGGGAATTAATCTCAAAGCCGAAGTTGGGTCCAGTCTGAGTCCATACTATTAAATGAGTTGGACTAAGTTTGGGTTTATAATGACAAAGTTTGATTAACCTTATAAATATATCTAAATTATATTCTTGTACCTGAATGAGTTAAAAGAATTTTTTTTCTTTTTTTCTTTTTTTTCAAAATCACTTATTCTTGTAGTATCGTTATTGAATAAAAAATAAATAAAATATCTAAATAATGATATATTCATTTTTTTAATAAATTATTTCAAATTCATGTTTGTTAGTTTTCAAAATTAAATTTTAAGTTAAAGAAAAATAATTAGAATAATTTTGCCTGAACAATCTATTACTAATAACTAAAATAACTAAGAATAATATTAGACATTTAAAAAAATTTCATACATTTATTTGAGAAATTAATAATTGTAACTAATAATAATTTTGGGAAATTGTCAAAATTACCCTCGTTTCAGAGTTTATTTTGATGGCTTACCTTTTATTATTTACTCTTTTATGTTTTTTTCTAGATCTGATTCTTCTTTACGCTACAGGCTTGAGTTTTTCCTTTCTTACATTTTTTCTTCTCCTTTCATCGAATGTTTCATGCGTGGCCTGAGTCCATGTAAAGCAAATCTGCTTCTCCTCTACCAACGGCAACATTAAATCCCTAAATCAGTCCTTCAAACGGTAAAAAAAAAGAAGACAGTGATGCCATATAATCTCTTCATCCTTGTTCGAAGCATTCATCTGGTTCCGATTTCCTTTTATTCCTCCCTCTGTAGCTAGACGAAGATCGTTTTATACGCTACCTTCCAAGATCTTTAAAGACGATCCTCTCTCCATCTGTGGTACTCTCTCTCTCTAATTTTTGTTATTTTTGTATTTTTTGCTCCACTTTCATTTTAATCCGATAAATTGATGCCTCGGGCTTTGTATTTTTCATGATCTTGCTTTGTTTCTCGAGTCTCGCCAAGATGCTACTGCTCATATCCGGGTACATAATCTCATTTCTCTCTTTTTTTGTTCTATAATTGGATTATGATAATGACTTTGTAATATGCAAATTGGGGATTGTTTCGATCATATAATTGGGATTTGAATTTTGTTTCTATTATGGTTTCTTTATGTGTGTTTAAGATTATTGTTCTGGACGCTCATCATTATTGTGATCACATTGGAGAAATGATCATATTTTTGTGCAATTTATGGTAAAAGTTTGTACCTTTTCCCCTAAAATGAATTGATCATTATCCTTCATGTCCTTAGTGGGATTGCATTTTATCATTGAGATTGCATTTTATTATTGAGACTGCACTTTGGAAATGTATTTTAGGACTGCAATTTTGGGACTGCATTTCAATTTTGGGACTGCATTTTAGGATTGCAATTTTGGGACTGCAATTTCGGGACTGCATTTACACTTTATCATTGCATTTCAATTTTGGGACTGCATCTGCACTTTAGGACTGCAATTTTGGGACTGCATTTGTACTTTATGACTGCATTTTAGGACTGTAATTTTGGGACTGCAATTTTAAAACTGCATAAACACTTTAGGACTGCAATTTTGGGACTATTACATTTTTTATACACTATTATACCTTAAGATACATTATTACATTGATTATACCTTAGTTATACCTTAATTATACCTCACTTATACCTTAAGATACACTATTACAGTGATTAAACCTTAGTTATACCTTAATTATACCTTAGTTATACCTTAAGATACACTATTATAGTGATTATACCTTAGTTATATCTTAATTATCCCATAGTTATACCTTAAGATACACTATTACATTAATTATACCTTAGTTATACTTTAAGATACACTATTACATTGATTATACCTTAGTTAGACCTTAATTATACCTTAAGATACACTATTACAGTGATTATACCTTAGTTATACCTTAATTATACCTTAAGATACTCTATTACAGTGATTATACCTTAGTTATACCTTGATTGTACTTTAGTTATACCTTAAGATACATTATTATAGTGATTATATATTAATTATACTTTAGTTATACCTTAAGATATACTATTACATAATTATACCTTAATTATACTTTAGTTATACATTAAGATACACTATTACATTGATTATACCTTAGTTATATCTTAAGATACATAATTACAGTGATTATACCTTAGTTATACCTTAATTATACATTAGTTATACCTTAAGATGCACTATTATATTGATTATACATTAGTTATACCTTAATTATACCTTAGTTATACCTTAAGATACAGTACTACATTGATTATACCTTAGTTATACATTAATTATACCTTAAGATATACTATTACATTGATTATACCTTAGTTATACATTAATTATACCTTAAGATATACTATTACAGTTATTATACTTTAGTTATACCTTAATTATACCTTAGTTATACCTTAAGATACACTATTACAGTGATTATACCTTAGTTATACCTTAATTATACCTTAGTTATACCTTAAGATACACTATTACATTGATTATACCTTACTTATACCTTAAGATACAGTATTACATTGATTATATCTTAGTTATACCTTAATTATATCTTATTTATACCTTAAGATATACTATAACTTTGAATATACCTTAATTAAGACTGCATTTCAATTTTAGAGCTGCATCTGCACTTTAGGAATGTAATTTTGGGACTGCATTTGCACTTCATGACTAAATTTCAATTTTGAGACTGCATCTGCACTTTAAAACTGTATTTTAGGACTGCAATTTTGGGACTTCATATGCACTTTAGGACTGCATATGCACTTTAGGACTGCATTTCAATTTTGGGATTGTATTTGTACTTTATGACTGCATTTCAATTTTGGGACTGCATTTGCACTTTAAGACTGCATTTTTGGACAACAATTTTGGGACTGCATTTGCACTTTAAGACTATATTTCAATTTTGAGACTGGATTTGCACTTTATGACTGCATTTCAATTTTGGGACTGCATCTACACTTTAAGACTGCATTTTAGGACAGCAATTTTGGGACTACATCTACACTTTAGGACTGCATTTCAATTTTGGGACTACATCTGCACTTTAGGACTGCATTTAAGGACTGCAAATTTAGGACTGCATCTGCACTTTAGAACTACATTTTAGGACTGTAATTTTTGGACTGTATCTGTACTTTATGACTGCACTTTAGGACTGCAATTTTGGGACTACATCTGCACTTTAGGACTGCAATTTTGGGACTGCATCTGCACTTTAGGAGTGCATTTTATGACTGCACTGTTGTACATTGTTATACACTTCTTATATATTGTTATACATTGTTTATACACTGTTTATACATTGTTTATATATTATTTATACACTGTTTATACACTTCTTACACACTGTTTATACATTGTTTATATACTTCTTATATACTGTTATACATTGTTATACACTGTTTATACACTTATTATACATTGTTATACACTTCTTATATATTATTATTCATTGTTTATACACTGTTTATATATTATTTATACACTGATTATACACTTCTTATATACTGTTTATACATTGTTTGTACACTACTTATACACTGTTATACATTGTTAAACACTTCTTATACAATGTTGTATGTTTATACACTTATTATACATTGTTATACAATCTTCAAATCTTAATTAATATTTGTTATCAAATTGCTAATGTTTATTTTAAATGGAGATTTCCATGTTTATAAATTTGAAGATTTGTTACTGAGAAAGTTGAAATCCACCTTTGAAATGTGAAAATACCTTCTTATATGCTGTTATATATGCGTTTTTTTGTTGCAGGAACTGAGTAGAATCTCATTTTTGGTGGTACAATTGAAAACCAAGAAGAATTTTTCTTTTTACTGAAGAAGAAGATTAAATGAACTGAACAGAATCTCAACATTGAGTAGTTTGAGTTTGTCATCTTTTTATATTTGTACCCAACACCTTTGCTTCAAGACATATTAGTATTATCTTGTAATTTAGATTAGGTCCTTTTGCTCCTAATGTATTTATACATTTCTTATACACTGGTATACATTGTTATACACTTTTTATACAATGTTATATGTTTATACACTTATTATACATTGTTATATACTGCTTAAACATTATTATACACTATTTATACACTTTTTATACACTGCTTATACACCATTTATACACTTCTTATACATTGTTATACACTGTTATACATTTTTTATGCACTGCTTATATATTGTTATACACTGTTATGCACTTTTTATACCTTGATTATACCTTAATTATACCTTAAGATGCACTATTACAGTGATTATACCTTTGTTATTCCTTATTTATACCCTAAGATACATTATTATATTGATTATACCTTACTTATACCTTAATTATAGGCAAAAAGCATCCAAAACCCCCTGATCTTTCATCTTTTTTGCAATCAGCCCCATGATCTTTATTTTACCTACATTGAGTACATGATCTTTTCTTTTTTTGTCTAGTCGCCCGCATTTTTTACGGCCTCTTGCGCGTGTAACCCAGTCTCCGTTATCGGCGCGTCAACCATTATGTATACCAGGCAAAACACATCCAAAGCCCCCTGATCTTTCTTTTTTTATGCAATCAGCCCCATGATCTTTGTTTTACCTACATTAAGTACATGATCTTTTATTTTTTTGTCTAGTAGCCTGTATCTTTTACGGCCCCTTATGCGTGTAACACAGCCTCTGTTATCTGGCGTGTCAACCGTTATATATGCCACGTCATCCGCCACATCAATATTTTGGTCCCACTTACCCATACTTACACCCAACCCAAAAACCCAACCAACCCAGCTAATATAACCTGATCCGAAATGCTGAAACCGGATTTTACATTCTAAAATAGCGTCTTCTTCTTCTTCTTCTTCTTTTTCTTGAATTCGTTCAAACCCTAACACCAAAACCAGTTTTAGAAGAAGAAGAAGGCATTATTTTAGAATGTAAAAATCCGGTTTCAGCATTTTGGGTCAGGTTATATTAGCTGGGTTGGTTGGGTTTTTGGGTCGAGTATAGGTATGGGTAAGTGGGATCAAAATGTTGATGTGGCGGATGACACGGCATACATAACGGTTCAAGCGCCAGATAACGGAGGTTGGGTTACACGCATGAGGGGCCGTGAAAAATGCGGATGACTAGACAAAAAAAATAAAAGATCATGTACTTAATGTAGGTAAAACAAAGATCATGGGGCTGATTGCATAAAAAAAAAAGATCAGGGGGTTTTGGATGTGTTTTGCCTGGTATACATAACGGTTGACGCGCCAATAACAGAGACTGGGTTACACGCGCAAGAGGCCGTCAAAAATGCGGGTACTAGACAAAAAAAGAAAAGATCATGTACTAGGTAAAACAAAGATCATGGGGTTGATTGCATAAAAGAAAAAAGATCGGGGGGTTTTGGATGCGTTTTGCCTTAATTATATTTTAAGATACACTATTACAGTGATTATACCTTTGTTATACCTTAATTATACCTTAAGATATACTATTACATTGATTATACCTTAGTGATACATTAATTATACATTAGTTATACCTTAAGATACACTATTACGTTTTAGTTATACCTTAATTATACTTTAAGATATACTATTACAGTGTTTATACCTTAGTTATACCTTAAGATATACTATTATATTGATTATATATTAGTTATACCTTAATTATACCTTAGTTATACTACAAAAGTATCATTAGTTATACCTCAGTGAAAAAAATATGTTGGAAAAAGTATATACATATGGAGTTTGTTTCGAAGATAAAAAAAAATTCTAAAGTCGCATGACAAAAAAATAAACGAATTGAAAGATAAATGCAAAATTAGATTAAAAATTATAAAAAATGAGAGAGAAACGTGGACAAAGTGGAGGAGGTATTTTGGAGATTATATTTTTTACTTTTATTGTTTTTTGGGCAAGAATCACGTAAAACAGGAATAAATATTTTAGGTATTTTTGAAATTTTGAAAAGTTTTTTTATGTATTTATGTAAACTTTTGTTTTGTATGAAAAAAAGTTATATGGTGCCAAAAAGTAAGTATTTATGTAAAAAGCCCAATAGTTTTTCCAAGTCCCAACTTGGGCTTTGTGAGCAACATTCATATTCATTATTTTGGAAATAGAATCATTTATGTTGCTCTCAGACCTCTACCCCACCAACCGAATTGACCGATCATGGATTCTTCTCCATTAATGCCCTTTCCTTTCATTAATTATCACTTTGCAGCAGATTATCAGATATGGATACCGATTGCGTCGAAGAAAAAGAACACCAAGTGCTTCTACTTCCAAGGTCTGCGCTTGGTCCACCACTGGACTCCACTGTTAAGGGCATTCCACATCAACTGCCGCCGCCGGGCGATTCTTCGGCCACTCCTACTGTGGTTCTCAGCACCTTTGTCGCCATATGTGGTTCCTTCGCTAGCGGCTGTGCTGTAATTACTTCTTAATATAAACTGCCCATTTCTTATTTGAATAAATGCTTAGTTGACATTTTAGTAGTTGGAACTTGAAATTGGTAATCCATATTGGATTCAGGTGAAATTTGAGATTCAATTAACTTTTCGAATTTTGATTTTCTTGAGCAGACGGGTTATTCAGCTCCTGCTCGGTCTGGAATTATGGAAGACCTGAGCATGTCTGTGGCAGCTGTAAGCATTACTTTTACCTATTCTTTTTGTCATTGAAAAAGCAAAAATATACTGAATTGGGCTTGCCATGTAATGTTAATTCTACAAATAATGGCGATTACATAAAGCACAAATTAAAAAGGTTTGACATTTATGCTTTGGTCGTGAATTTCTTTACCTGTAAATATCATTCTGCAGTATTCTGTATTTGGTTCTGTGATAACAATCGGGGGAGTGATAGGTGCTTTGTTAAATGGAACTACAGCGGATCTGCTTGGTCGAAGATATGTAAGTTCTTTTTTCACCCTTTAAAGCAAGATTTTCAACTATCTTCCAAATTTTCTTAGTATTAGTAAATTTGTTGACCTTGCTATGCAGACAATGTTGGTGTCTCAATTTTTCTTCATTATTGGTTGGCTTGCCATTGCACTCACACAGGTCTTCCTTTCCTCTCTTTCTTTGCGAATTCATTCCATTTTACTCCACTCGTCCTCTGGAAAGATGCCATGAGATTTGATTGCATGCTTTCCTTAAGAAGCTTGGGGGAAAGTCAAGAACCCTTCTGAACACTTGTTTTTGAACATAATTAATTCTCAATGCTTGTTTAAAGGTTGCTTGGTTACTGGATCTTGGAAGGCTATTAACTGGTATTGCGGTTGGGATTAACATTTATGTGGTAATTTTGCTATATTTGCATTTACATCAAATACGATATCCTTATTGCTTTCACCCTATCAAATATACACATGTATCGATGTTTTATATCTGTTAACAGGTACCAGTATACATTGCAGAAATAACACCTAAGGACATCCGTGGGGCGTTTACTTCTGCTAATCAGGTTACAGGCTATTAGCATACCACCTCTAATTTTGCTGAACTATTGGTATTCTCAATAACTCATTCTTTTGAATGTTTTGAATGTATGTCTGTTAAGTGAACACAGTTCATGACAAATTGTGGACTTTCACTCATGTATTTCATTGGAACCATCATTCCTTGGCGCATCTTAGCTCTAATTGGTAAAGACTTCTTGCCTCTCATATTTTTATATTCAAAATTATGTAATGTAATTACTTTTATTTGTTTGAATTTAAGGCATTGTTCCATGTGCATTGCAAGCTATGGGCATTTTCTTCATTCCAGAGTCTCCAAGATGGTTGGTGAGTATTTTCGTCTTCATTTCTTTATATTAGTGTCATGATGTTCCAGAGTCTTTGAGTTGCACTGCATTGTTATAGAAAAACATTAATCATATTTTTTCACAAGTGAGTCAAATTTCTCAGGCAAAAGCTGGTAGAGATAGAGAATTAGAATTGACCCTGCAGCGTCTCAGGGGAAATCATTCTGATGTTTCTCAAGAAGCTGCTGACATTAGAGTAACTTTCCAACTTCAAATATAACTTTCCCATTTTCTCCTTCAAAATTTTGATATATGATTGGTGTAAATTCTAAAATCAGATAGATTTCCTCTTCTGGTGCAGGACTACAGTGAGACCTTAATAGGACGTTCACAAACTAGAGTTCTGGACTTATTGCAGTGGAAATATGCCCATATTCTTACTGTGAGCCTTAAATGAAAATTTGCTCATACCTTATAATGGACATATCATGTGTAAGAAATATCTTCAGGAATATTCTAACATATATCTTACGGGCTTGAATTGGTTCAGGTTGGTATTGGGATACTGCTATTTCAACAATTTGGAGGGATGACTGCAATTGCATATTATGCCAGCTACATATTTGAAAAATCTGGTAATTATAGTTTGTGTATGGCTATGGTATTACATTATGTTACTTGGATCATAGATGAACAGAAGACATGGTAATTTAAGTCTCTAGCTGATGACAGGTTTTTCGAGTAATATTGGGCTAATATCAATGGCTATTATCAAGGTAGACACGATTATAATTAGCCAACTGAAGGTTATGTCCTTTGCTTTTTCTCATTGGACTTGGATATGTTTTGTAGATTCCAGCTACTGCTGCATCTGTGCTCTTAACAGATAAATCTGGAAGGCGGCCACTTCTCATGGTTTGAATGCTTTAAAATTTATTCTAAATTTGAGATGAAGTTGATAGAGCAAGGTAATAAAGCCTTTTAATGTAATGTTGGCAGAGTTCTGCTTCTGGCATGTGCTTAAGTTGCTTTATCATAGGACTGGCATTCTGCTTGCAGGTTTGTCAGCAATAAATTACATACAGTACTTCAATCAATTCATGCTTATAGATTGTCCATCTCTGAAAGTCGAGCTTTATTATTTTCCACATTCAGCAACTTCACAAGGCGAACGAGATCACACCCATTCTGGTGTACATTGGAATTTTGGTAATTCAGATGCAACTATCTCAAAATTCCCACATTCTTCTGAAGCTCTTTGTTATAAACAATATTATCCATTCCTGCAACTTTATTAATCGGCTCAAGTTTTTAGGTCAAATGATTCTTCAACATAGCATCAGCTATCAGCATCACTATAAATACAGCTAAATTAATTGAATATGTTCCCTTATGCATTATGTATTATGCTGATCAACAGGGTTATAGCGTAGCCGTATCAATAGGAATGGCAGGAGTACCGTGGGTTATAATTTCCGAGGTATGCAACTTTGTCTATATCAGGGCTTGGACATTGCACATATAATTTGGTGTGAAACAGGAAAGATTAACAATTTCCATCACAGATATTTCCTATTAACATCAAAGGAACCGCAGGAAGTTTAGCAACTCTAATAAAATGGATATGCTCCTGGATTGTTACATATACTTTCAACTTTATGATGGAATGGAGCGATGCAGGTACCTGAAATCCTTCTCCTTCTTCTTCTCCTACTACTTGCTCTTCTCCGTTCTCTGCCTTTGATGCTAAACGGATGTTGTCATGAAAATGTTTCAGGGACGTTTTTCATGCTTTCTGTACTATGCGGATCAGCTGTTCTGTTCATTGCTAAAGTGGTGCCAGAGACAAAGGGAAGAATGTTAGAAGAGCTACAAGCATCGATTACTCTTTCTGAAATAGCTAGTATCAGAAGTACTTAAGGGACAATCTGAAACCAAAGGTTCTCATGATATGGGAAGATTCTTTACCCATTATGAATAAGAAAATGGAATGCTTTGTAGTCTGATGTTGGCTGATGGCAGCATTAATATTTATCCAAATATCTAGTTATGTCCTATATGCTTTCCTAAATACAATTTTTTTTTTCCTATCATTCAAAACAAACACAACCTGAGATAGAGAGGGGGAAAAATAACATCGACTCCGTGAACAGTCACGAAATCCAACGTGTTAGTACTTCATGAAATATGATTTGGATCAAATTAGAGTTAGACATGATAATGGCATGTATAATTTGCCACTCGTGGCCTAAGACCTAAGATATCAAAAATAGAATATGAGAAACAAAAATGGAAAACATGATAGATTAGTATATATAGTAATTGATAATTTAAAAAAAAAAAAAAAACACTCACAGCACTACTTTTTTTTTTTTTTTTTTTTTTTTCTGTTTAGCAATGATATTATACTCAATCTCTGTAATAATTTTTTTTTTAAAATTTATCTTAAATCATAAAACAGGAAGACAAATGAATTGTAAAAACAAAAATAAAAAAATGTTAAACATAAACTGTTGACCAAAGAAAGTTGTTTTATTTTCCCATATATACTTTAATTTTTAAAATATGGTGAATATTTGACCACTATTTCATGTAAAAGTAAATTAAATAGTTATAAAGTACAAAAATAGAAAAGAAATTAAAAATAAAATTTAGATATTTATAAAAAAAACTTTTTATTTGGAAAATAAAAACAAAATGCGTGTACTGCACATGGTCGAAATGCGTTAATTATCTTTAAGAAAATCTCAAATTTTAATTTTTCTACAATATGATTGCTATTGATTATTGATAAACTGGTGACATAGATAGAATCAGACATAGGGTGATTTTTTTAATGAAGATCCAACTTATGTGGTCTCTACTTCTGATCGATGAAGCCTAACTCATGACAAAAATAATGAACTTGACCCATTTAGTCCACTTGTATGATATAGTATTATCTATGTAACTAATTTATTAGTTGTTTACTTTTTATCCAATAAATTAGTTAGTTTCTGTATTTTTAGAACTATTCAACAAAACAAAAGATAAAAATTTTTACAATGTATTTTGCAAAATACAGGAACCGATTAGTGTATTAGTTAAAGAATTAGGAAGCAATAATTTATTTACCCTGTTATTTATAAAATAATCCTTATTTTGGAGGAAATTTATAAAGACAAGGTTTTACAAAGATCTCCATGCCTTCAATATTTTTTCAGACTTTAATATCTTTTCCTACGCTCCTTCTAAGTAGGTTCTTATTTGGAAGGAAGTTTGTTTTAGAGGCAAGGTTTTACGATGGTTTCTAACCCTCAATTTTCTTAAAATTTTTAATACTCCAAATTTGAGTGTTTCGAAGGATATAAGTTATTCCATTCCTTTAATGCTTTTTTCTATACAAATAATATCATTTATTAGAATATGTATAATCAATAATTTCAATTTAACTAAGGAAGGATCACTGCTCTGTAGAAACTGTCATCAAATAAAATATCTTACACTTTTTAAGTGATTATACAAGTCAATATTGTGTTTACACGGAAATTTCCAGCATTGCAGTTTGTTAAAGATGCTAAATTATTTTTAGAGACACTCATTTAAAATTACGTGTCATCTACAGCCCGTTGATCATGCAGCTGATAATTCTATCTACCCCTAATTGATGCAATTAGACCAAAGTCAAGTCTTGTTGATTTGTTTATTTCTACACATATGCATCCATTTTTGTTGGAGAAGTTATAGAGTACGCTTAACACACCATGTTTTCTGTGTGCTGAACTATTAACATACACATATGCATCCATTCTTGTTGGAGAAGTTATAGAGTAAACTTAACACACCATGTTATCTGTGTGCTGAACTATTAACATTACAACAAATCACACTTTAACCAATAGAAAAATGACACAATGTATTTCATTTTACTTATTTAATACTCCTTCCGTTTTTTATTATATAATGTTTTAAGTTTTTCACTTTTTTCTTTTTTATTTAACATTTTACACTATCAATGTATTTTTTACCATATTTTATCATATTTGTCCTTATTTAAAACATGAGAGAGGTTCATTATTTAATGCAAAAAAAAAAAAACATTATATTAAGCTTTGATAATTAAGAAGAAAGAGAATTTTTGCATGGAAAATAGAGTTTTAGGAGATTAGTATTAAGGATAAACCAATCATTTTATTAACCTAATTACTATTTCATTGGGCTTAGTGAACAACCTTAAACATTATATAATAAAAAATGGAGGGAGTACTAGATGATTTCAAAAAAATTCTAGACCCTAAATTATAAACCCTAAACCCTAAAATATATTACTTGGCATGATTTTATTGGCTTTACACATAAATAATGTGCCTGGTGTATTTTATAATTTCTCATTTCTGTGTTGAATTGAAACTAATAACATTAAGTATTCCTAACTGGACGGCAAGAAAAAATGTTAATTTTTACGTTCAATACTAAGCTAGTAGACTAAATTTACAAGTTATGTGCCTTTTGTAGCTAACAACTTGAACCAAAGAATTCAAGGCAATACTTAGCTATTATTTTGCAAAAAAAAAAACATGGACCTCTCACCCCAAACAAAATTTGTAATTGGTATGTTGATAATGTTAGGGATATGGGTATCTGAATCTATGTCTCGACCCTCAATCAATGAGGATGCCATAATTGCTGAAAAGCATAAGCAATGGATGACTCATCATTCTCGGGTTTACCATGACAATGCTGAAAAGGAGAAACGTTTTCAAATATTCAAGACAAATTTGGAATATATTGAAAACTTCAATAGTGCATCCAATAAGACCTACAAATTAGGTCTAAATGAATTTTCAGACTTAACTACTGAAGAATTCATGTCTGAAGAATTCATGACTGGTTACACTGGTTTCAAGATGCCTACATCCAAGCTTCCAACTGCAAATTACACAACTTTGGAGATGCAGGATGAGATTCCAGAGACAATAGACTAGAGGGATAAAAGAGTGGTCACCCCGGTTAAGAATCAAGGTCAATGTGGTAAGATATCTCTAATTACCTATGTTTGCATTAATTATTCTCTCTTTTGAAATAATATAGAGATCAGATATGCTCATAAAAAATGAGAAATACCATGCAAAGAGATATGAGGGTGAATACATTCACAATGAAAAGCTTTAGTTGTGGAGAAATAATTAAGACCTTGTTGGAATGTTACTAAGGCTTCTGAGTTTTGATTAAGTCGCTGAAGTTTTAATAACAATGTTTCTATTTCATTGTAACATACTTCAATCATTTTTTACATATTGTATCGGTTTTGAAATGTCCATTATATTCTTATTATAAACTTTAAATGCATTGGTTTGAGGAATATTTAAAAATAGGAATTGACTCATATTTGGTTTGACATAATAATATTGTGTATAGGGTGTTGCTGGGCATTTTCAGCTGTGACAGCCATAGAAGGAATAATGGGTAATGGAGTGTCACTTTCAGCTCAACAATTACTTGACTGTGTGAGTGGTAACAATGGGTGTGGTGGTGGTAGGATGGATACTGCTTTTGAATACATAATAAAAAATCAAGGCATTGCCTCAGAATCGGACTATCCCTACCAGGGAATGCAAGGAAATTGTGATACTCAGAAATCCACCACTTTTGCCGCCCAAATTACTTCTTACCAAAATGTACAACCTAATGAACAAGCTCTGCAAATGGCAGTAGCTAACCAGCCTGTTTCAGTTGGTCTTAATGCTTCACCAAATTTCCATCATTACAGTAGCGGGGTATTCGATGGTGATGATTGTGATACAGATCTTAATCATGCGGTTGCTATTGTTGGATATGGTACTACTGCTGAGGATGGGACTAAGTACTGGATCATTAAGAATCAATGGGGTGAATCTTGGGGAATGGATGGCTATATGATGATTCAGAGAGAAGTTGAGGGAATCACGGGTGGTGTCTGTGGCATTGCAAGAGCAGCTTTATATCCCACCAAAGATTAGTACAAACGATTCTACGATCAATTTGGCCTAAATGAACTTAATCTTGGTATTACTTCTATCCTTTAATTTGATATTTTGGGTTTACTCTGTCCAAAATGGTATGATATGATATGATAGATAATATTGTTTACACGTGCTGACACTTGTTATAAATATTTGGATCGGTTTAATTTAAAATGTCAACTTAAAAGGATAAAATTACTACTAAAAGTTCATTTCGGACTAAATTGGTTCTTCTAATAAAGTTGAGAAGCCAAATTGACGTTTTATCCATAAGTTGATGTATATGCATCTTTTTATATATGTGTATTGTACTAATCCAATAATGAAAGATGGTCGTATTAAACATATATGTTGTCAACATTATAAACAGCTTGAAGTTTTATATTGTCTTTTTGAGAATTAAGTAATCTAAATCTAAATGTTTGTTTAAGCTATTGTTCTATATCATTGTTGTGTTTAAAATAATAATTGTTCTGTATATTGCTCAATCAATTATTATTAACTTATAGTAAAAATATTTGAAGCTCCTAACCCTAAATAATTATTGTTTTATATCCAACAACTATAATAATCTTCACCACCTATAATAGAACATATTGCAGTAACGGGAGTGGATCGAATTCAAAAAGTTTTTTTTTTCTTCTTCTTTTTTTTAGTATGTTGATCCAATTAATAAGTATAACTTAATTATATGTAATGGCTATAAGTTGAAGCTATTATATGGGTGCGCTTTGAGAGTGATGGAATCGACGGTATAGAATTCAAAAATCTAATTGGCTTAATTATATTAAGATTCAATATATACACTTATATGTCGTTTTTTAGTCTCATTTATTCCTAATATGGAATCTTTTAATACAAATTACGATATGTGTCAATTGTCCTATAGTGTCTAATAATTGGCAATTTTCTCTTCCATTTTCCAGCTCTCTTCGTTTTTCTGACTTTCATCAATGTCATCACTAACTATTCAAGTATGTGTTTTTCTTTTTTCTTTGTTAAAAAAAAACATAATAGTTAATTAACTTGGAAAAAGGGAATACTGGAATTAAAATACTTGTTATCAGTGAGGATTTTATATGTGTAGTATGTAAAGGCTAAAAAATTTAGGGAGTACAAAATAGTAATATGAGACTCAATTTATAAATTTGGTTGGTACAATATAATACTGTGAATTTAGTACAATATAATTTTTGACTGGGGTGCATAAAAGTTTTTTTGTTTAAAATTTTTGATGTTTTATGTTCATTAATTTTCTTCCGTTTTTTTCCATGTTTTCCTCCATTATTTTTTTTTTTCATTTTTTATATATGTTTGTGACACCCAACTCCAAAATTTTATAACCTTTATACGCCTTCTAACATCTCTCGAACTACCCAACAATTTCCCCCTCAAATAATTAATGGGATAACTAATTTATAATTTGAGACTTTCTTCTTTATATACATATATTTAAATTAATCATAGTAATATTAAAGACAATATTATGAATCAAAATTTAAATATAAAAATTCGGGATGTTACAATGTTTCTCTTTATTTTACTCAGTTTTATCTTCGTTTTATTTCATTTTTCTTATTGTTTTCTTTGTTTTCGTTGTTTGATTATTTTTTTATTTGTTTAACTCGATTTGATCCACTTTTTTCGTTTTAATATGACATATTCCATATATTATTCAAATATTGAATCAAACATTGGAATAAGATAGGAAAATGAATAACTATTTCATTCTTCCTCTATTCAGTTCATGGAAAAGCTATTTTATTCCTACCCTATTGCATTCCATAAACCAAATATGATCAATATGTTTCCAAATAAATATCGAAGTCGTCCCAAATACTTTGGTTTATGCGATTGTATATTACACCAAATTATATTAATGGTAAACAATTATGAAAACTCTCAAGTTTATCGAGATATATGAATATTTCCATCTATTTTGTCAATTCAATTACTACCTCTCTGTGTTTTGCCTTTGTTACATTAATACCTACATCCGTCTATTTTGAAATTCTTTTATCCAAACTAATGATGTGACATATTATTGATTTACTAAAATATCATTTGGTACATTTTTAAGTCAAAATTTTATTAGATGAAAGTAACATTACTAAAAGCTAACTACAAGGAAATTTTTTTTTCCATCAAACAATAAGATATCAACATCCATACAAAAAAGCACATACCACACAAGAAGATCTTAAATTAGCAATCCATTTTCATACACATAAGAGCTACATTAATTAATTAATTAATAAGACTGAAGCTTAAAAATTTCAAGGTTATAACAATGTAAATGCTCAAATTAGTGTTCTTTTTACAGTGATCGTGAGCAAACTTTTACCCTATTGCTTTGGGATTGTAAATCTTATTCAGTCTTATTATTTAGGAAAGTGGACAAGTGATTTTAAACTTTATAAATTCAAATTAACATATTTTCTAGGAAGAGGGAAGAGTGATTTATATATGTAGTAGTAGAGTTCTATATCATATGTGAGCATACCAAAAGATTCCATTATACAAGCATGAGAAAGAAAAAGGAAGAGTTTTGAGAAAAAGTATTGCTGCAGACAGTACAAATAGTGTTCTGCGTTACCTTGGATTGGACGAAGAGAGGAGCTCTTAAGAGGTTTAATTCCCAATAAGTATTAGTAAAATTCTTCATGAAGTTATAGATTCGTACTAAGTGTAAGTTCTTTATTGTTTGTTATATTCTTCTATTAAGATATTGTGGGCAAATTAATAATCTTATTTTTATTAATTCAATATTTTATAATATATCATTTATTGTAATTAAAGTGAAACATAAATTTTTTAAATGAAGAACAATGTAATGTCAAGTAAGCACAATTGAAAAGTAGATCAATAAAGAAAGTTAAAAAATTTGCATAATTAATATAAACTCATTTTTCCATAATTACTGTAGTATGAGATTGCAATGAAGAACAAAATTGTAACAAAATAAATGCTAAAAATATATTTTATATATATAGCGCAAGAACACACAAGTATTTGCAATAGCGGAGAGAAAATATATAATTGTATTTAAAGTATATTTTTTAAAAAAGCTTGTTTTATTGTTTATTTCATTAGAAATTAAGTATCTTTATTAGTATAATTTACAAATAGTATATTGATATATTATTCACATAATAAATTTAGTATTATTCTTTTATAATAATATTTTTTTATTAAGTAATTATATTAAAAGTTGTTATATATCTGTGCATTTGTACGGATGGACAACTAGTATGATGAGTATTTGACCACTATTTCTTGTAAAATTAAGTTAAATAGCCAATAAAGAACAAAAATAAAAAGAAATTAAAAATAAAATTTCATAAAAATTAAAAATAATTTAGATATTAAAAAAGCTTTTATTTGAAAATATCCACATGTACCCGTTCCGCTATAAAATTTCTCATTATATATGTAAAGATATTCAGTTTAAACAATAATTGTTTAACTATTTTTTTGTATGGATGGGCTTCAATGGAGCTTGGGAATTAATCTCAAGGCCCAAGTTTGGTCCAGTCTGAGTTCATACTAATAAATGAGTTGGACTAAGTTTGGATTAATCTTATAAATATCTCTAAATTATAAGAGCACTTTACAAAAATACTTACCTTTTGACACCATATAACATTTTTACTTGAAAATGAAAAGTTTGCATAAATATATTAAAAACTTTTCAAAATTTCAAAAATTCCGAAAACAAAATATTCATTTTTACGTGATTCTTACCCAATAAATAATAAAGCAAAAAATCATAATTTCCAAAATACCTTCTCTAGTTTATCTACTTTTCTTTCTCCTCTTTTATAATTTTAATCTAATTTCGTATTTAACTCATAATCCATTTATTTTTTTGTCGTAAGACTTTAAAAAGTTTTTTTAGTTTTTTTCTCTTCGAAACGATATCCATATGTATATATTTTTTCTGATTTTTTTTTTCACCTTCAGTTTTTGTATAAACAGTATATAAATAATGTATAAATAATGTATAAACAATGTATAAACAATATATAAACAGTGCATAAACAATGTATGAAAATAGTATATAGCAGAAAAAAAATGTATAAACAACGTATCTGACAATGAAAACATATATAACAACAATAAGAAACTGTTATAAGATAGGGGTGAGAAAAAACGAACCAATGTCCAAAAACGGAAAATCCAAACCGAACTAAACCAAACCAAATCTATCCATTTTATAGTTTGGTTTGGTCTGGTTTTAAGTTGTTAAGGAGTTTGGACTTCGGTTCGGTTCGGTTCGGTTCGGTTCAAAACCGAAAAAACCGAATAATTGGTAAAATACTAAAATTAATTATAAAATTAATATATACTAATTGTAGAGAATTTTAGACATTATATTCTTTTATAGTTTTATATTGTAATTTTTGGATGCTAATTTATAGTTATTAAAACTTGAAAGTTGAAAAAAAAAAGAGTAGAGAATTTTAGTATTTTATTGTGATGTAATAGTATTATTTAGTATTACTGATTTTTTAAGTTAATTTTTTGTATTTCTTTTTCTTTTTAAACAAACTACTTATATAAAATTTTTATTTTGAATTTTTTTAAGAAGAAGTTGATTTTTTTTGTTCGACCTAGTCCAAACCGAACCGAACCAAAATTTAGTTTGGATTGGATTGGTTTATAAAATACAATGTTTTTTGGATCTTTTTTTATGGTTTTTGAACCGAACCGATCCATGCTCACTCCTAAGGTATAGTGTATCTTAGGGTATAATTAATGTATAACTAAGGTATAATCATTGTAATAGTGTATCTTAAGGTATAACTAAGGTATAATTAAGGTATAATCACTGTAATAGTATATGAACAATGCATAAGTAGTGTATAAATAGTGTATAACGTTGTATAAACAGTGTATAACAATATATAAGAAGTGTATAACAGTGTATAAGAAGTATATAAATAGTGCATAACAATGTAAAAACAGTGTATGAGAAGTATATAAACAGTGTATAACAATGTATAAGAATTGTATAAACAGGTGGATGAAGGCCTAAACATCATTTTTTGGGCTCAAATGCGACCGGTCATGGTAAACTAGTAACAACCCTTATAGAGCTCAAAAATCACATTTCGAAAACATATTATAATAGTCAATTGGACTCTTATAGCAAAAGTTACATCCGTTTTAAGATCTACCGAAAAATAAAACTAATTTTCCTTTCTTGGGCCTACAAACTCTTCTTCCTTGACTCTCAATCCAGAAACTCATCTGCTACTAGCGCTACATCAAAACAGTGTATAACGGTGTATAAGAAGTGTGTAACAATATATAATAAGTGTATAACAGTGTATAAAAATGTATAAGAAGTATATAAACAGTGTATAAACAATGTATAATAATGTATAAGAAGTGTATAAACAGTGTATAATAATGTAAAAGCAGTATATAATATTATACAAGAAGTGTATAAACATTGTATAACAGTGTATATGAAGTGTATAAACGCATATATAATAGCATATAAGAAGGTATTTTTACATTTCAAAGGTGGACTTCAACTTTTTCAATAACAAATTTTCAAATCTATAAACACGGAAATCTCCTTTTAAAATTAATCGTAGCAATTTGATAACAAATCACCCAATGAAAGTTCCAACTCGAACTTAATTAACAATAGAAATTTGATAACAGATCACCAAAAATCTGAAAAATTAAAACCATACACAAGAGAAACTAAAAATGGAAAACAAAACAAGAGGAAAAAAAGAAGCAGAGAGTATTGAGTTCAGGTGTAAACCATCAAAGAAACATCTCATCCTTACATAATTCATAGATACATACACATTCCATTCATTGCATTTTTCTGAAATTTTACCAACAATAAATCATAATTTAAGTTTTGAAACAAACTATAGGTTACAAAACAATCAATCTCAGAAAGCTAGAATAAGACTTTACAGCTCATAAATTATAGTTTACCTAATAAGAATATGCACTTGTAGTAAGAGCAGTAATTTCCATAAACATATGGCAGGAACTTAACAAAACTAGCCTCCATTATGATAGTAGATAATCCAAAATAATTTAGAGGTCAAGTTATAAGAACACAAACCAGACAGATTAATTGGTAATGTAGCAATTCATTTTAACTAACAAAGAAATTTAAGGATTAAAGTTTCAAATCCTTACATTTATTAATTCCTTTTGAGCATTCTTTAGTTCAACATGTGCATCGTGCTCCTTAGTGATAAGAACCAAGTTCAAATCTCTCAAGGCATCTGCTTCTTTTTCTTGATCCTCTAATTCTTTTTGCAGCTTCAAAATTATCTCTTGTTTCTCTGTAATCAATTTTTCTAGCTCAAGACTTCTTTCTTGTTTCGTTCTTACCATTTACAGTTACTAATTAATAAGAAAAATAAAGCGTAATACACTAACTCAGATTAAAGATTAAGGCAAATTGAAGGAATTTACAAACCATTGAATATTTAGTCAAATTTAATGCAATTTCAATAGATTTCTCCATATTGTTGGACCTAGAAACAAAACATAAGGTTTTAAATAGGAGAGTGCAGAGTACTATTCTTTCTTCCACAAATCAATACCAAAAACAGCTAATGAAGTAAAACCAAACTCAAATCGAACATTGACACCATAAATTTGAAATCCCTAAAAGGGGAAAATAGCAATATGACATAAAGACTTGGAAATCGCACAACAATCAACAACGAAGATATGAAGAAAATCTGGGAATAAATTAAAAGCATAAATTATAGTGAAGGCATAGGAAGAAACCAAAAACCCATCAAAATTAAGCGTTATTGGCAGAGAAAATGCACTAATTATGCAATCGGCGACCTGAAAAAGATAATGAACGAAAATCGTAAATGCCAAAGTAATCTAATAAAGACAAAACAAAATCATAGAACACCAGAAGGAAATAGAGGAGATCGGACGCAGTGGAGCTAGTCAGAATCCGGTGACTGCAATTGAAGAATCTTGAGCTCTGTAAGAAGATATTACGCATTGATGGAGTTATCAAATCGAGAAATCACTGATGGAAAAAGAAGTGCCCACTGGAGTTAAGGTTGCGATGGCAGTTTTCAAAGAAGAAAATGTAAAAGAGAAAGAAGTATAATATTAAAAACGTATTTATGAAAATATGAAAAGGTATGAGATGAATAAATTCTTAAACCATGGTATTTTCGACAATTTCAAATTATATTCTTGTACCTAAATGAGTTAAAATATATATATATATATATATATATATCAAAATCACTTATTCTTATAGTATTGAATAAAAAATAAATAAAATTGACCCTACCAACCGAATTGACCGATCATCAATTATGTCCTTTCAATTGCATCTCATGGATTCTTCTCCATTAATGCCCTTTCCTTTCAATAATCATCTCTTTGCAGCAGATTATCAGATATGGATACCGATTGCGTCGAAGAAAAAGAACACCAAGTGCTTCTACTTCCAAGGTCCGCGCTTGGTCCACCACTGGACTCCCCTGTTAAAGGCATTCCACATCAACTGCCGCCGCTGGGCGATTCTTCGGCCACTCCTACTGTGGTTCTCAGCACCTTTGTCGCCATATGTGGTTCCTTCGCTACTGGCTGTGCTGTAATTACTTCTTAATATAAACTGCCCATTTCTTATTTGAATAAATGCTCAGTTGACATTTTAGTAGTTGGGACTTGGAATTGGTAATCCATATTGGATTCAGGTGAAATTTGAGATTCAACAAACTTTTCGAATTTTGATTTTCTTGAGCAGACGGGTTATTCAGCTCCTGCTCGGTCTGGAATTATGGAAGACCTGAGCATGTCTGTGGCAGCTGTAAGCATTAGTTTTACCTATTCTTTTTGTCATTGAAAAAGCAAGAAAATACTGAATTGGGCTTGCCATAGCAAGAAAATACTGAATTGGGCTTGCCATGTAATGTTAATTCTACAAGTAATGGCGATTACATAAAGCACAAGTTAAAAAGGTGTGCATTTATGCTTTGGTCGTGAATTTCTTTTCCTGTAAATATCATTCTGCAGTATTCTGTATTTGGTTCTGTGATAACAATCGGGGGAGTGATAGGTGCTTTGTTAAATGGAACTACAGCGGATCTGCTTGGTCGAAGATATGTAAGTTCTTTTTTCACCCTTTAAAGCACAATTTTCAACTATCTTCCAAATTTTCTTAGTATTAGTAAATTTGTTGACCTTGCTATGCAGACAACGTTGGTGTCTCAATTTTTCTTCATTATTGGTTGGCTTGCCATTGCACTCACACAGGTCTTCCTTTCCTCTCTTTCTTTGCGAATTCATTCAATTTTACTCCACTCGTCCTCTGGAAAGATGCCATGAGATTTGATTGCATGCTTTCCGTAAGAAGCTTGGGCGAAAGTCAAGAACTCTTCTGAACAGTTGTTTTTGAACATAATTAATTTTCAATGCTTGTTTAAAGGTTGCTTGGTTACTGGATCTTGGAAGGCTATTAACTGGTATTGCGGTTGGGATTAACATTTATATGGTAATTTTGCTATCTTTGCATTTACATCAAATACGATATCCTTATTGCTTTCACCCCGTCAAACATACACATGTATCGATGTTTTATATCTCTTAACAGGTACCAGTATACATTGCAGAAATAACACCTAAGGACATCCGTGGGGCGTTTACTTCTGCTAATCAGGTCACAGGCTATTAGCATACCACCTCTAATTTTGCTGAACTATTGGTATTCTCAATAACTCATTCTTTTGAATGCTTTGAATGTATGTCTGTTAAGTGAACACAGTTCATGACAAGTTGTGGACTTTCACTCATCTATTTCATTGGAACCATCATTCCTTGGCGCATCTTGCCCCTCATATTTTTATATCCAAAATTATGTAATGTACTTACTTTTCTTTGTTTGAATTTAAGGCATTGTTCCATGTGCATTGCAAGCTATGGGCATTTTCTTCATTCCAGAGTCTCCAAGATGGTTGGTGAGTATTTTCGTCTTCATTTCTTTGTATTAGTGTCATCATGTTCCAGAGTGTTTGAGTTGCGCAGCATTGTTTTAGAAAAACATTAATAATATTTTTTCACAAGTGAGTCAAATTTCGCAGGAAAAACCTGGTAGAGAAAAAGAATTAGAATTGACCCTGCAGCGTCTCAGGGGAAAACATTCTGATGTTTCTCAAGAAGCTGCTGACATTAGAGTAACTTTCCAACTTCAAATATAACTTTCCCATTTTCTCCTTCAAAATTTTGATATATGATTGGTGTAAATTCTTAAATCAGAAAATCAGATAGACTTCCACTTCTGGTGCAGGACTACACTGAGACCTTAATGGGACGTTCACAAACTAGAGTTCTGGATTTATTGCAGTGGAAATATGCCCATATTCTTACTGTGAGCCTTAAATGAAAATTTGCTCATGTCCTTACAATGGTCATATCATGTGTAAGAGATATTCTACCATATATCTTACGTGCTTGAATTGGTTCAGGTTGGTATTGGGATACTGCTATTTCAACAGTTTGGAGGGATCAATGCAATTGCATATTATGCCAGCTCCATATTTGAAAAATCTGGTAATTATAGTTTGTGTATGGCTATGGTATTACATTATGTACTTGGATCATAGATGAACAGAAGACATGGTAATTTAAGTCTCTAGCTGATGACAGGTTTTTCGAGTAATATTGGGCTAATATCAATGGCTATTATCCAGGTAGACATGATTATAATTAGCCAACTGAAGGTTATGTCGTTTGCTTGTTCTCATTGAACTTGGTATATTTTGTAGATTCCCGCTACTGCCGCATCTGTGCTCTTAACAGATAAATCTGGAAGGCGGCCACTTCTCATGGTTAGAATGCTTTAAAATTTATTCCAAATTTGAGATGGAGTTGATAGAGCAAGGTAATAAAGCCTTTTAATGTAATGTTGGCAGAGTTCTGCTTCTGGCATGTGCTTAAGTTGCTTTATCATAGGACTGGCATTCTGCTTGCAGGTTTGTCAGCAATAAATTACATACAGTACTTCAATCAATTCATGCTTATAGATTGTCCATCTCTGAAAGTCGAGCTTTATTATTTTCCACATTCAGCAACTTCACAAGGCGAACGAGATCACACCCATTCTGGTCTACATTGGAATTTTGGTAATTCAAATGCAACTATGACAAAATTCCCACATTCTTCTGAAGCTCTTTGTTATAAACAATATTATCTATTCCTGCAACTTTATTAATCGGCTCAAGTTTTTAGGTTAAATGATTCTTCAACATAGCATCAGACTATCAGCATCACTATATATACAGCTAAGTTAATTGAATATGTTCCCTTTTGCATTATGTATTATGCTGAGCAACAGGGTTATAGCGTAGCCGAATCAATAGGAATGGCAGGACTACCGTGGGTTATAATTTCCGAGGTGTACAACTTAGTCTATTTCAGGACTTGGACATTGCACATATGATTTGGTGTGAAACAGGAAAGATTAACAATTTCCATCACAGATATTTCCTATAAACATCAAAGGAACCTCGGGAAGTCTAGCAACTCTAATAAAATGGATATGCTCCTGGATTGTTACTTATACTTTCAACTTTATGATGGAATGGAGCGATGCAGGTATCCGAAATCCTTCTCCTCCTCCTTCTCCTACTACTTGCTCTTCTTTGTTGTTCTCTGCCTTTGATGCTAAACAGATGTTGTCATGAAAATGTTTCAGGGACGTTTTTCATACTTTTGGGACTATGTGGATCAGCTGTTCTGTTCATCGCTAAAGTGGTGCCAGAGACCAAGGGAAGAATGTTAGAAGGGCTACAAGCATCGATTACTCTTTCTGAAATAACCATTATCAGAAGTGCTTAAGGGACAATCTGAAATCAAAACAAGAAAAATTATTCTTCTTCATTGGTTCTCATGGTATGGGAAGATTCTTTACCCGTTATGAATAAGAAATGGAATGCTTTCTAGTCTGATGTTGGCTGATGGCAACATTAATATTTATCCAAATATCTAATTATGTCCTATATGCTATCCTAAATACAATTTTTATTTTTATTTTTTTCCTATCATTCAAAACAAACACAACCTGAGATAGAGTGGGGGAAAAAATAACATTTACTCGGCGAACAGTCACGAAATCGAACGTGTTAGTGCTTTATGAAATGTGATTTGGATTAAATTAGAGTTGACATATTAATGATATGTATATTTTGCCACTCGTGGCCTAAGCCCTAAGATATCAAAAATAGAATATGAGAAACAAAAATGGAAAACATGATAGATTAGGGGCTAAATAGAAGGTATGCTATTCTTTTTGACATTTTAGGTCAATTAAAATTACTTATTGAGACAGAACCGAAATGTATTTTTGGTGTTTAAGAATTAGTATGTAATTGATAATTTAAAAAAAAAAAAAAACCACAGCACTAATTTTTTCTGTTTAGTAATTTTTTTTTTCAAGTTTATCTTAAATCATAAAACAGGAAGACAAATGAATTGCAAAAACAAAAACTAAAAAATGTTAAACATCAACTGTAAACCAAAAAAAGTTGTCTTATTTTCACATAAATTCTTTAATTTTTAAAATATGGTGAATATTTGACCATTATTTCATGTAAAAGTAAATTAAATAGTTAATAAAGTACAAAAATAGAAAAGAAATTAAAAATAAAATTTAGATATTAAAAAAAAAATTTATTTGGAAAATAAAAATAAAATGCGTGTAATGCACATGGCTGAAATGCGTTAATTATCTTTGAAAAAATATGAAATTTTAATTTTTCTACAATATGATTGCTATTGATTATTGATAAACTGGTGATATAGATAGAATCAGACATACGGTGGTTTTTTTTTTTTAATGAAGATTCAGCTTATCTAGTCTCACAACTAAAATAATGAACTTGCCCCATTTAGTCCACTTGTATGATATAGTATTATCTTCGTCACTAATTTATTGTTTGTAATACATTAGTTAGTTTCTGTATTTCTCAAACCGTTCAACAAAACAAAAGATAAAGATTTTTATAAGGTATTTTGCAAAATACAGGGACCAATTAGTGTGTTAGGTAAAAAAATAGGAAGCAATAATTTATTTATCCTGTTATTTATAAAGTGATCCTTATTTGGGAGGAAATTTATAGAGACAAGGTTTTACAAGGATCTTCTTGCCTTCAATATTCTTCAGACTTTAAAGGGTATAAGATATTTCTTTAAAAGTCATTCCATTTCATTCCTTTAATGTCTTTTCCTACACTCCATCTAAATAGGTTCTTATTTGGGAGGAAATTTATTTTCGAGGCAAGATCTTACGAGGGTTTATAACCTTCAATTTTCTTCAATTTTTTAACACTTCAAATTCGAGTGTTTCGAAGGATATAAGCTATTTTCTTAAAAATAATTTTATTCCATTCCTTTAATGCCTTCTTCTGTACTCCGTCCAAATAGACCCTTAATAGACAAGTATGAAATTGAAATCGGCTAATAATATCATTTATTAGAATATATATAATCATAAATTTCCTTCCACGAGTTCGGCCTAAGTAAAATTACTTCAATTTAACTAAGGATCACTGCTCTATAGAAACTGTCATCAAATAAAATATCTTACACGCTTGTATATATGGCTGCAAATTAATACCATTTCGGAGTAAACACGATATTGATGCAATCAGCCTGTACAATCAGTTAAAATTATGTGTCATCTAGAGCCCGTGGATCATGCAGCTGATAATTCTATCTACCCCTAATTGATGCAATTAGCCCAAAGTCAAGTCTTGTTTATTTGTTTATTTGTACACATATGCATCCATTCTTGTTCGAGAAGTTATAGAGTAAGCTTGACACACCACGTTATCTGTGTGCTGAGCTAGTAGCATTACAACAAATTACACTTTAACCAATAGAAAAATGACACAATGTATTTAATTAATTACTTTTTGAATAGTAGATTATTATTTCTAAAATCCTAAATATTAATTTATTAACTCTAAACCCTAAACTATATTACGTGGCATGATTTTATTCGCTTCCCACAGGGTTAATGTGCCCGGCGTATTCTATAATTTCTAATTTCTGTGTTGAATTGAAACTAATAATATTAAGTATTCCTAGCTGCACGGCAACAAAAGGTGTTAATTTCCACATTCAATACTAAGCTAGTAGACGTATTCCTAGCTGCACGGCAACAAAAGGTGTTAATTTCCACATTCAATACTAAGCTAGTAGACGACAATGCACTTGATCCTCTCTATAAATTTACAAGTTATGTGCCTTTTGTAGCTCACAACTTGAACCAAAGAATTCAAGGCAATACTTAGCTATTAATTTGCAAAAAGAAAAAAAAAAAAACATGGACCTCTCACCCCAAACAAAATTTGTAATTGGCATGTTGATGATGTTAGGAATATGGGTATCTGAATCTATGTCTCGAGCATCAATCGATGAGGATGCCGTAATTGCTGAAAAGCATAAGCAATGGATGACTCATCATTCTCGGGTTTACCGTGATAATGCCGAGAAGGAGAAACGTTTTCAGATATTCAAGACAAATTTGGAATATATTGAAAACTTCAATAATGCACCCAATAAGACCTACAAATTAGGTCTAAATGAATTTTCAGACTTAACCACTGAAGAATTCATTTCTAGTTACACTGGTTTCAAAATGCCTACATCCAATTCTCCAACTGCAAATTACACAACTTTGGAGATGCAGGATGGGATTCCAGAGACAATAGACTGGAGGGAAAAAGGAGTGGTCACCCCGATTAAGAATCAAGGTCAATGTGGTAAGATATCTCTAATTACCTATGTTTGCATTAATTATTCTCCCTTTTGATAATAATATAAAGAATAAATATGCTCATAAAAAATGAGAAACACCAAGCGAAGAGATAATGAAAAGCTTTAGTTGTGGAGAAATAATTAAAACTTTGTTGGAATGTTACTATAAGGCTTCTGAGGTTTGACTAAATATATACGCAGCTAAGTTGTTGAATTTCATTGTAACATACTTCAATCAGTTTTTACATATTTTATCAGTTTTGAAATGTCTCTTATATTCTTATTATAAAGTTTAAATGCATTGGTTTGAGGAATATTTGAAAATAGGAATTGACTCATATTTGGTTTGACATAATAATATTGTGTACAGGGTGTTGCTGGGCATTTTCAGCTGTGACAGCCATAGAAGGAATAATGGGTAATGGAGTGTCACTTTCAGCTCAACAATTAGTTGACTGTGTGGTTGGTAACCATGGGTGTAATGGTGGTTTTATGAATACTGCTTTCGAATACATAATACAGAATCAAGGCATTGCCTCAGAAGAGGATTATCCCTACCAAGAAATGCAAGGAAATTGTGATACTCAGAAATCCAACACTTCTGCTGCCCAAATTACTTCTTACCAAAATGTACAACCTAATGAACAAGCTCTGCAAATTGCAGTAGCTAACCAGCCTGTTTCAGTTGCCCTTCATGCTTCAACAAATTTCCAGCATTACAGTAGCGGGGTATTCGACGGTAATGATTGTGGTACTCATCTTAATCATGCGGTTGCTATTGTTGGATATGGTACCACTGCTGAGGATGGGACTAAGTACTGGATCATTAAGAATCAATGGGGTGAATCTTGGGGAATGGGTGGCTATATGATGATTCAGAGAGAAGTTGAGGGAATCACGGACGGTGTTTGTGGCATTGCAAAAGCAGCTTCATATCCCACCAAAGATTAATACAAACCATCCTACGATCAATTTGGCCTAAATGAACTTAATCTCGGTATTACTTTAATCCTTTAATTTGATATTTTGGGTTTAATCGGTCCAAATGATATGATATGATAGATAATATCTTTTGCACGTGATTGCACGTGTTATAAATTTTTGGATCGGTTTAACTTAAAATGTCAAATTAAATGACAAAATTGCTACTAAAAGTTCATTTCGGACTAAATTGGTTCTTCTAATCAAGTTGAGAAGGCAAATTGAAGTTTTATATCCATAAGTTGATATATATACATCGTTTTATATATGTGTATTGTATTAATCCAATAATGGAAGATGGTCATATTAAAATATTTTATTAAATATAGATGTTGTCAACATTATTAACAGCTTGAAGTATTCTATTGTCTTTTTGAGAATTAAGTAATCTAAATCTAAATGTTTGTTTAAGCTACTGTTCTATATCATTGTTGTGTTTAAAACAATAATTGTTCTGTACATTGCTCAATCAATTATTATTAACTTTTAGTAAAAATATTTGAAGCTTCTAAACCTAAATAATTATTGTTTTGATTCTACTATTGTTGTATAGCCAACCACTATAATAATCTTCACCACCTATAATAGAACATATTGTGGTAACTGGAGTGGATAGAAGTCAAAAAGTTTTTTTTTTTTTTTTAGTACGTTGATTTGATTAATAAGTATAACTTAATTACATGTAATTGCTATAAGTTGAAGTTATTATATGAGAGTGATGGAATCGATGGTATAAATGAATATATAAGTGGGATTCAACACATGTAATACAAAAATCTAATTGGCTTAATTATATTAAGATTGAATATATATACTTATGTGTCGTTTTTTAGTTTCATTTATTTCTAATATGGAATCTTTCAATACAAATTACGATATGTGTCGATTGTCCTATGGTGTCTAATAATTTGCAATTTTCCCTTCCATTTTCCAAGTCTCTTGGTTTTTCTCAATATTATCATAACCGTACTGGACATCAAACCGGTGAAACTACTGGTACGTGGTATTACCGGTTCAACCGGGTTTAACCGGTGGTTATACCGGATTATTATTTTTTTTTTGAAAAAATATTATTTAAATAATAAATAAGCTTATAAATTCATCAAACACAAGTTTCAAATGTTTAATACTCAAAATAACTTCATGAAATATCCTAAAACTCCATCAATTTTAAATTTTAATGATAATTGATTTAAGTTTTAAAAATTTGGAAAATTTTGGTTTGGAACCAAACCCAACCTAAACCAAACCAAACTAGTTCAGTTCGGTTCAATTCAAACCGAATGTATATTGGTTTGATTTTGGATTTTTACAATTTTCTATATTTGGTTTTGATTCGGTTTGGTTCGGTTTGGTGTTTGAACCGAACTGAATCCAAAACCAAACATAGAAAATTATAAAAACCGGTTTTGACCGGTACACTGGTTCACTGGATTTTTACCGGTCGAACCGGTCATCTCTGGTTTTCTATAAAACCGCTTATTTTAATCAAATCGACCAGATCCATGGCCGGTTCGCGGTAAAACCGATCGAACCGGCCAGTCCGGTCCGGTTTTCATAACATTGGTTTTTCTGACTTTAATCAATGTCATCAAGTATGTATTTTTCTTCAAAAAAAAAAAAAAAAATAATACATAATTAACTTGGAAAAAGGGAATACTGGAATTAAAATACTTGTTGTCGGTGGCAGAGACAAGATTTTATATATTTAGTATGTATAAACTTATAAATTTAAGGAGTACAATATAGTAATATGAGGCTCGATTTATGAATTTAGTGGGTACAATATTCTAATTTACTGCGTACAATACTGTGAATTTAGTACAATATAATTTTTGACAGGTTGCATAAAATTTTTGACTCCACTTAATGCAATATGGCTCGCCACTACTTGTTATCTCCCTTTCTAATACTATATATACAAAATGCAATTATTTTACACTAATGATATTGAACAAATAAATTTCAATGACATTTTCTTAATTGGAATTAGTAAAAGTAATCTACATTTCCTTCACATAACTTTCAGTCAATACATAAGTTAATAATAGATGAGTTAATAATAGATGAGGACTGAATAACTATTCTAATGTTTGGTTCAATATTTTGCTATGGAATGGTTATTCCTCAAAGTAAGGAATAGTTATTCTTTATGAAACCAAATAATAGTTATTTCATACTTTACTTTTTTTTATATATTAATTTTTATCTTTTTCATTTTTCTCCATTTTTCCTTTATATTTTATGTTCATTTATTTTCTTCCCTTTTTTTCCATTTTTTTTCCTTCTTCATTTTTTTCATTTTTTATTTATGTTTCTCTTCATTTTACTCAATTTTATCTTCACTTTATTCATTTTTCTTATTGTTTTCTTTGTTTTTGTTGTTTGTTCATTTTTTTTATTTGTTTATTACAATTTTTTTTATTTATTAGATAAAAGTAATATCACCAAAAGCTGACTACATGGATATTTTTTTTCCATCAAACAATAAGATATCAACATTCATACACAAAAGCACATACCACATAAATTATGGGCAAACAGATCTTAAATTAACAATCCATTTTCGTGCATACAAGGGCTACATTAATTAATTAATTAATAAGATTAAAGGTTAAAAATTTCAAGGTTATAACAATGTAAATGCTTAAATTAGTGTTCTGTTTACAGTGATCATGAGCAAACTTTTACGTTATTGCTCTAGGATTGTAAATCATATTCAGTCTTATTAGGAAAGTGGTCAAGTAATTTTGAACTTTATAAATTCAAATTAATATGTTCTCTAGGAAGAGGGAAGAGTGATTTATATACGTAGCAGTAGAGCTATATATCATATGTAAGCAGACGAGAAGGTTACATTGTACAAGCATGAGAAAGGAAAAGGAAGAATTTTGAGAAAAAGTACTAATGCAGACAATACAAATAGTGCTCTGCATTACCTTGGATTGGACGAAGTAGGGGTGTACAAAATTAGTGAAAGTAATCTACGTTTCCTTCAAATAACTTTCAGTCAATATATAATGGTGATGTTTGATTTATAGAATAGAGGAAAATTGAATAGCTATTCTAATGTTTGGTTCAATATTTTGTTACGGAATGGTTATTCCTAAAAATAAGGAATAGTTATTCTTTGTGGAACCAAATAATAAGGAATAATTATTTTTTGTGGAACCAAATAATAGTTATTTCATCCTTTATTTTTTTATATTAATTTTTATCTTTTTCATTTTTCTCCATTTTTTCTCAATGTTTTATGTTCATTTATTTTCTTCCCTTTTTTTTCCATTTTTTTCCTTCTTCATTTTTTTTCATTTTTTATTTATATTTCTCTTCATTTTACTCAATTTTATCTTCATTTTATTCATTTTTCTTATTGTTTAACTCGATTTGATCCATTTTTTTTCGTTTTAATATGACATATTCTATATATTATTCAAATAATGACATTGGAATAGGATAGGAAAAAGGAATAGCTATTTCATTGTTCCTCTATTCAATTCATGGAATAGCTATTCTATTCGCACCCTATTTCATTCCATGAACCAAATGCGATCATTAAAATAAATATCAAAGTCGTCCCAAATACTTTGGTTTATGCGATTGTATATTACACCAAATTATATTAACGGTAAACAATTATAAAATCCCTCAAGTTTACCAAAATATATAAATACCTCTATGTGTTTTACTTCCGTTACATGAATACCTCCCTCCGTCTATTTTGAAATTTTTTTATCCAAACTAATGATGTGATATATTATTAATTTACTAAAATATCCTTTGATACCTTTTTATCACAATTTTCTTATAAGTTAAAATTTTATTAGATAAAAGTAATATTATCAAAAGTTGACTACATGGATTTTTTTTTTTTTTTTCATCAAACAATAAGATATCAGCATCCATACACATAAGCACATACCACATAAATTATGGACAAAAAGATCTTAAATTAGCAATCCATTTTCGTGCTCACAAGGGCTACATTAGTGTTCGGTTTACAGTGATCATGAGCAAACTTTTACGTTATTACTCTGGGATTGTAAATCTTATTCCGTCTTATTATTTAGGAAAGTGGTCAAGTAATTTTGAACTTTATAAATTCAAATTAACAGTAGTGCTCAGGGAAGAGGGAAGAGTGATTTATATACGTAGCAGTAAAGCTATATATCATATGTAAGCATACGAGAAGTTTACATTGTACAAGCATGAGAAAGGAAAAGGAAAAATTTTGAGAAAAAGTATTGCTGCAGACAATACAAATAGCGCTCTGCATTACCTTGGATTGGACGAAGATATAAGCTCTTTAGAGGTTTAATTCCCGATAAGTATTGGCTAAAATTCTTCATGAAGTTATAGATTTATACTAAGTGTAAGTTCTTTGTTGTTTGTTATTTTCTTATGTTAAGATATTGTGGACAAATTAATAATCTTATTTTATTGATTCAGTATTTTATAATATCATTTATTGTAATTAAAGTGAAGCATAAATTTTTTAAATGAAGAACAATGTAGTGTCAAGTAAGCATAATTGAAAATTAGATCAACAAAGAAAGTTAACAAAATTTGAATAATTAACATAAACTCATTTTTTCGTAATGGTTGTAGATTGAGATTGCAATTAAGAATAAAATTGTAACAAATTAAATGCAAAAAATGTACTTTATATATATAGAGCAAGAACACACAAGTATTGATAAAACCATAATTTTCAATTATTTCCAACATTAGTCATTTTTTATTAGTTTTGTACTTAATTTTGGATTATTAATTTTATAATTTTCTTTTAGGTACAAAAATAAGGACTTAATAAAGATTAAGCCATAATCAAGGAAATTGAAGATTAACAGGAGCAAAATCCGGATGGGCTGGACAGACTGATTTTAAAGAACAGTTTGGTATTTAGGTGTGGGCAGGCTTGAAGGTTAAAACCAGAATTACTGCATTAAATCAGAAATCTGCATTGGAGAGAGAAAGATCATTTCATGATTTTAGTAATCCGTTTATTTTGGGCGAGATTTGTATAAATTTGTTTAATTAGGATTTATTTTTCCTTCCTTTCTTACCCTTCTCTTCTCCTATAAATTGGAGTATCTTTCATTAGTTGGGGACAGATTTTATCTTAGAGTTTTCTCAAATTTTCAGCTTTCTCCTCTTATTTTTTTGTTTTTGTTTCAAGCCATGAGTGGCTAAAATTCTTATTCTAGCAAAGTTTATTAAAGTTTGATTCCATAATAAAATTGTGAGAATTGTTCTTCAAAGTTCTTGTCTCTTAAATTTTGAATGTCTTCTATATTCTTGAGATTTTATTTTATTTAAGTATTGACGTCTTACTTTCATCAATTAAATACTTCTAATTGAATCTTTAAACTCATTCATGTTTATTAGACTCAATAAAGTAGAAAGCAAACGTATTCAATGAATTTAAATCGTTAGAATTGCATTTGTGAAGATATTCAATTCACCTTAAATAATCCAATTCAAGTATTATTGTGTGTTAAATAGTGACTCTTCTAAATCTCAAAAGCTGTTTACAATCTAAATCTTAAAAGCTGATTTAGGATTGATTGATAAACAAGATTTATTTGTGGAGCAATTCCCATTTAAATTGCAATCTAAGGAAAAGTAGAGTTTCAGAACTTATTGATACTCATAACCATTTCATTTGAGAAAAGAAATATATATTTCTATTCAATGATCAATTTAATGGAATCAATACTAAAATACCTTGGCTGGAAACTATTGTCAATATTTTCTTCATATTACAATTTTTGCAATTGTTTTATTCTATTTTATTATCAAATTGATTTAATCATAAATCCCACTTTTTTTTATTACTGTTTTAAAATTTTGGATAAGTAAACCTAGTCCCTGTGGATCTCGATGTGAGCGGACGACGTTTTCGACGGAACGCGGACTCCCTTTCGGAAGGGGCGCCTCGGTTTCAGGCGGACCCCTCCCTCGCATGGGGTTTTTACAATGGAAAATCGCGTTTTGGAAAACATAGAATTATTTCATAAAAGAACCGAGACCTAAGTCTCGATGAATATTGTAGGAGTCGCCACCCGGCTGAGCTCAACCGGGAAATTTATATTGTAGCTGAACCGGACGAACGGCCGCTACACTATCCAGAGATCTAGGTCCGGACAAGTCCCTTATTTCGTGTCTAATCAAAATAAATATGGCAAATGTTCTTTGAAGATATTTCAAATTCTAAGGTCAATTTTATTGAATTAAGTTAAACATACAGCGCGTATACAGATAAAGTAAAATAGTAAATTATTAAATTATTACAACCCGATCGAATCAAAAATAAAAACTCTCGACCTCACTTTTACAACCGCCTAAAATACACGATTTATCTAAAAATTACAATCGCCTAAGATACACGGATAAATCTATTAAATACATCAAAAATAAAAATAAAAGAAATTAAAAGCTGCAAAACAAAGTGTTAGCACAGTTTACGGCACGCCACAAGTAGGACATAAACATGATAGAATGGGAAATTTAGAAATTGGGGGCATGCATTTAGGGGGGAAACCGGGTTGGCTCGGCTAGCCGGCCCGGTTAGACCTGGAAAACATTTTGAAATGTCCCTGTATTTTTGGATTTTGTGAGAAAATCATTTTTGAAAACGATTTATTTTTCCGGTTTAATTTAATTTTACATGTGAGGTGGGTCGGTTTTCGGGAGAATCGGGTCTCCGTCGTGGTATTGTTCTAAATGCAATAATACTGAAAATGAAATCTAGGGTCGTGAATACACACAACAAAATTCATTTTGATGATTTTCTGGTTTTCTGAATTTTTATGGATTTTTAGAAATTTTTAGGGATTAATCTAGAAATTCTGATTCCGGACAAGCATTACAGTCGTGCGACTGTAATTACGGTCGTGCGACTGTAATTACAATCGTGCGACTGTAAATCATTCCAACTTTAGAACTTCGCCAAAATTTATTCAAAATAAAACTGAAGGAAAACAGCTGGGAACCAAGAACACTCACACGATTGTATTTACAGTCGTACGACTGTTCATCAACTCAAGAACAGTTCGCACGACTATTCTTACTTTTCCAGAAACAAAAAACGCAAAAATTGAAATAAAATGCACAAAAAACACCAAATCACCCAGAAAGTACGAGAAAAAGAGGGAATGAAGTGTGTTTACCTCTTAGGCGCTGATCCACTGTAGGATTGACCCCCTGGCGATGCCCCAATCCACACCAAATTGCTTCTTTTCTCCTTAAGTTGGGGTTGAGAAGTTTGATCCAAAATCTCCAAAATGGCACGGATTTGAGTGAGTTAAAGCTTGAAATTGATTGAGTTTAAGTGTTAAGTCGTTAAACCTATGATTTCTATCTAGTTTTAGACGTTAACACTAAAGAATTAGAGGAAAAGAAAAGGAGGAGAAGCTTGAGTTTTCTGGGTGAGTTTTCTCTCCTTTTTTCTCTCTATTTTCACTCTCAAATTTCTTTCTCTCTGATCTCTTTTTTAGCCAAGAGCCAAAAGTCCCAATCTTCTCTCTTTTTTTTCCTATCCCCCTTTCTTGCTGCTTTTCCCGAGCATTTATTGCTCCATCTTTTCCTTTCTTTTTTCAGCTTTCAGGGTATGGGCTGGTTCACCTGCCATGACCCTACAGTTGTACGACTGTAGGTTGATTACAATCGCACGACTGTAGTCAAAGTCGTACGACTATTGTCTCTTCTTTTCTTTTTTTGAAGGACGGAAAATTCCGGCGCTTACAGCTGCCCCTCGCGTGATCAAATTCGACACCCGACTCTAGGTCTAGAATATCTGAGGTGATGAATTTGAGAGCGCGAATCAAAGCACCGTAAACACAGGAAAGAACCCATTGTTGAAATAAGCCGATACCGGGTCTAGGTTACCTGAGGCAAAGCTGGGGAAGAAATAAGCCGATATCGGGTCTATGTTACCAGAGGCAAAGAAGGGGGAAGGCGAATAAGCCGATACCGAGTCTATGTTACCCGAGGCAAGGATGGGTGGAAGGCGGATAAGCCGATACCGGGTCTATATTACCCGAGGCAAGGATGGGTGGAGATTAGGCTGGGGATCTGAAATGGAGCGGATCTGCTAAGGACTTGCAGTTGTATAGGCGATATGTTTATTCCTTGATCGACTATTTTGGGAACAAAAATTTTGCCCTTTCGATCAAGAATAAATATGGCTTGATTACATTGCTCTAAGATGTTGAAGCTTGGGCCTGCACGGCTTTGATTTGTCTCTTGAGACCTATTTTCTACTTTGAGAGGGGCCCTGGCTCAGAGCGGTCCGGTGATGTTGGTGGGTACCTGCACTTGGATTGGTTATGATGAATATGCATATGAATTGTGTGTGTTTACTTTAAACGTATGCATGTATGTACGGATGCGTGTATAGTTCTAAATGTATGTATGCATGCATGCAACATGTGGCTTATGCTTTGTTCTTGGTATCCGTGCGAGCCCGAAGATGGAATTCGTGGCTCGCGATTAGCCTGAATGTTGACCCAGATGACTTGCAGCACCACGCTAATATGGTTTAATCTCATTGAAACAGGTAGATGCCTCCTCTTGACTCCAAGCGCGCTTTTGTATCATGTTGACCCATTCCGATCGTTCTGACATTTTCCTAATTGACTGACCATCACACAGATCTAGGTATTAGAGGAACTAACCTTCCCGAGTGCCCTTCCACTTTATCCTTTGCATATTCTGGAGTGCTATCAGGCTCAATGGATCAGGGTAATAGGTCACGCTGATGGGTGGTTTGTTTGGCTGAGCAAGAAGATAAGGGCGAGACTTTGCATTTCTGTACTATATAATGCTTCGGCCTGGTATTAGTATGTATAACAGGAGTTCCTATGGCATTATCATGGGTTCGGATGCAATGTCCTACTAATGGATGTTTATATGTAATGGCATGGTGTATGCAAGATGAACATCTGATGGGAAATCCAAACATACAGAATATTGCAATGGTGACATCAGAATGAGTATAATAGAGAATACGAAAGTGACCCTGACTTTGTTTATCACCCCTTTCCCATCACTAACACGTCCTTTTGGTTTTCCGTGTCGGAAGATTTTTTTTTTGGCCCAAAAATTCTGTGATGGGCATTTTGTCTGCGTTGATCCCTTTTGCAACGGTTTGTCTTAGGACGAGAAAATATACCTTGATATGTTCATTGCGACTTGCGAAGATACTGCTGTCGATGATACCCAGTGGTTTGGTTTTTTACTTGCCCCTAGTATTAGAGGTTTGTGTTTGGGGTGTAAAACACTTCAACAGATATGGTTTGCTGTGTGATATAGCCCGTAAGTGAACATTGACATCAATAACACAACAAATGCATATTGAACACCAAAATTAAATACAAAACATTTATGACATGATGAATGTGGATGCATTAGGAAAATCCAAAGGGTGGCCCTGGTTTTAATTAATGCCCCTTCAAATTACCAATATGCCCTTCTCGGTTTTACACATTGGAGAGATTTTTTTTTTTTTTGAAACTAGGCAGCTGAACACTGAATAGAGTTGCCACTGTGGATGGACAACCTGAGATGGATTCAATTAACCACTGGATTCTCCATGAAGTCTGATGCGGTATTCATGTTTCCAATTCACCCCAGATTCAAGTTCAAGTACAGTTCCTAAAGATGGACACAGCTTCCAGCCTTCCAACGCGTGATCTGATTCAGACGGACTTGAGTTAATTTTGGTTCCCTTGTGTCTGCCACTCACAATGACCCTGGTAGGTATTCATTTCTGCTGCAGCCAAAGACCGAGTTCTTAAAATGGTTGGTACATGCAACCTTCCCCTGAATATTAGCACAGCAGGCTTTACAAGCTTTTTCTGTTGATATCATCATTCCATTCATGATTGTCAAAGGCCTTGTAAAACCAAGTTGCTCCAACACTGTCGGTGAAGTTCACAAATGCATAACCAACATTTCCTCCAGTCTTGAAATCCATAGGGAAGTAGGGAAAACCATAAGCAGACTTCCCTTTGGACTTACTCTTGACCAGAATTTGTGGCAGATTATGTCTTTGGAACTAGCCTGGCAGACTTCTAATCATCAGGCTTGTTTTCTCACCGAGACTTGCGTTGATCTCCCTCTTATTCGACTTGATCTCTTTAATAGTTAGGTTCTTGGGTAACCACTGTTGCCCCTTTTCACCTAAAGAAATTGCTTCCTCCTTACTCCAGAACCTCAGAGCTATACATTTCATTTTCCCCTTTTTCCAGCATTATTGAGCTCATTTAAAGTAGACTTATATTCAAATCCTCTCTCTATCATGAACTCAAGACCTCTCCCATACTTTGAGGATTCAAAATAATTAGCCTAGGAGTTCAGATTGAACAAAAATGGCGCGTAATTAAAAGGGTATCCCCAATTCAATATAGGTTGATAGTAAACAAAGACTGATTGGAACAGCGCCACAACCACCTACTCCGTCATCCCTCCGGTGATGAGATGATGCAGAAAAATATGATATGGAGCAGCAGTGGGGTTCAATTTCTTATTGGAAGCCATTGATGGAAGAAAATAAGGCTTCACAAAATCGGTTCAAGGGAGAAGATGAAAGTGTTGTGCCTTGCATATAATAAATGGAAGACAAAGGGCATTGTAGGCAAAGGATAAGGTAGAGGGCAGAATGAAAAGGGAAGTGCTTTGGGTTTGAAGACAAGGGAAGTTTAAATTTTTCAGAGAAAGTTTAACAAAAATCTGATAACGATGGAAATTAGGAAGTAGAGATTACTTGTTATACCTTGCCATTTAATGCTATGAGGTGCTCCAGTGTTAATTATGGCCGCATTGTATGAGAGAGATAAAGACACCAATCTTCTTTGCCACCTCGCGAAGTTAACTTTTCAGAATAGGCAAAAACGTACTTATCTCTATTGTCTCAACTCACTGATCCCGGCACTTCATGCAATAGATGGGCCACCCCCGGATTCATCAAGCATTCAACAGAGTTTGCTTGGGTTTCATGGTTTGGATAGGAAGAATTGGGAAGTTGTACAAACGAGGAAGTATGAGATATAGGAGTGGAGTAACAGGTATAGGGGTTGGAATTTGGTAGTGGGAACAAGGGCAGAAGTGGATTGATGCTAGGGTGACAGGTTAATTGGTAATTGATCAGGGAGGATTCAGGCGTTTCTGGGTTTAGCTTTGTTTGTGCCACCATTGCGGCAACGTGTGAGAGATTGACAAGGCTATATATCTATGAAGGAAGAGAGCACGACTGTAGGCCTGGAGCAGAAATCTCATTGTAAGGGAGAGAGGAAGTCTTCCATCTGTACTGGGTTCCCTTTTTTTTTTTTTTTTTTAAGAAGCTAAATCCAAGCCACAGCCACCTGTTGATTTTCCTGCTGCATTCAAATCCATGTATGTCATGCTTGTTTAATATGTCTTTTTGGATTAACAATGCATGTGTAATGTCATATGCACATGAATGCCACACAAATAAGACTATATATGCACTAAAACCAATGTCTGCTTCAGAGTTTTATAGCATGGTGGGTGGCAAAGATCATTTGGACTTCTTAGGGCTTGGTGCTTCGGGCGAGTTTGGTTTTTTTTTTGTTTTTTGCTGTGAGATGTTTTCTCGGGCATGGAATTAGATTTGAAGCTTCGTTTTGGGAATCAACTCTGAATAGCTTTTGGTTTGGAATGATTAGGGTGTATTGTGGGCTGCTCAAATTGAAACTTTAGGGTAAAGCCTATAGTGTTTTGGATTATGATTTGTAAGGATCATTGATTTAGGTCGGCGAATAACTTAGTGGAAGTGGCGCTATCCCATTATTTATTTGGTAGACATCTCTTTCCTTTTTTTTTCAAAAGGGTTCAATCAGAGTTAGGTTCACCTTTAGATTCCCTACAACACTTAGATTGATGTTATGGATCTTAATATTATGCGTGATGGACATGTCGTTTCAGATGATCAAACGCATGCTTAATGCCATATACATGTAATCACCACATAAGTAAGAAAATAACAGGACGCATTGCATTCAAAACAAGTTCAATACACTTTACAAACAAAATGAGTTCCCTACAAGAAGGAGCCTCTAAGGGTATTGATCTCACAGCGCCCGACCATTCCTTGTCCAGCCACTGCCCCAGTGTCAGTGTCACCGCCCTGCTCTCATCAAACCAGACTTTGGAGATCTTCATCATATTCTTCGCCCCGAGAGGTTTGAGGAATTTCCTTGCCAGTCTCCCTACTTGCCCCCAGTTGCTCATTAGTAGCAGATGGCACCTTTAACCTTCCCTCATCAACTTACTTCTGGATCTCCTTCCTTAAAACATAGCAGATGTTGGTTCGATGACTTGTCACCACATGATAGTTGCAGAAGTTGTTCTTTTGATCCGGTGCCAGCTCCATATACGGCTTGACGCTCTGCAGTAGCCCCTCCTTTCTACATTTGGCAAATAATTGGCTCAACGAAATAGGCCACGAGGATATGCCCTTTCCGTCACCCTTGGGGAGTGGACTCCTGGTTTGTCGTGGAACAAGGTCGGTATTGGCTTTGAGGGGCACCTTTGATTTTGCTTCACCAGTCAACCCTCTTATTACTCCCTCAAGCTCAATCACATACCTCCAATTCAGAGCACCTTGTCGTTAGCTTTTCTATCTTGTCAAGATCACCTCCTAGCATCTCCTTTAACATTGCCGCTGCCCCTTCCCTAACCATCTTTCGAAATCATGATGAAGTAACATAATCATCTACGACATCTATTATGGTGTTGAAGTTCATTGGGCCAGCCATTCTCGAGACTCCTTCCCTTTCTCCCTTGATAAAAACACTTGTTAGCATTGACTGGGGCATGCACACAGAGAATGCCAAGTCAAGGGATGATGGAGGCATGAGTGCGTGATGTGATGTATGCATGTACAGACAGTGATGTCATGTGATGCTGTGTCATGTTATGCAATTCTAAGCTAGTCAAGTGCACACAAAGCCAGGAATGGGAGTGTGCAAAATGCAATGAATGTTGTTGATGAAGCTATATGTTGAAGTAGAGCGTGGTGTATAAATATACACCATATGGATAAAATGACACGTAGGGTGTCCATGGATCGAAGCAAGGTGATACTTGTGAAGTGCTTATACATATAGGGCGGATCTTATACAGGGGTTAGATCTACGTGTAGAGCGGTACGTGTAGAGCGGATCTTACACGGGAAGAAGTTTAATGTTTAAAGCGGTACGTGTAGAGCGGATCTTACACGGGAAAAAGTTTAATGTTTAGAGTGGTACGTGTAGAGCGGATCTTACATGGGAAGAGGTTGTTTAGAGTGGTACATGTAGAGCGGATCTTACACGGGAAAAGGTTTAATGTTTAGAGCGGTACGTGTAGAGCGGATCTTACACAGGAAGAGGTTTAATGTTTAGAGCAGTACGTGTAGAGCGGATCTTACACGGGAAGAGGTTTAATGTTTAGAGTGGTACGTGTAGAGCGAATCTTACACGGGAAAAGGTTTAATGTTTAAAGCGATACGTGTAGAGCGGATCTTACACGGGAAAAGGTTTAATGTTTAGAGCGGTACGTGTAGAGCAGATCTTACACGGGAAGAGGTTTAATGTTTATGTGTGTGGGACACAAGGATGGGGTTTCTAATGATTACAGAAGACCTAAGGGGTTTGATGAAATTTCTAGTGTTTTTGGAACACCTAAATGGCTCGGTGCATGTGGTAAAGTCCTTGGTGCTTGTGGAGTGCTTGAACGTTTGACGAATGAGTGAGATGTACATCGTAAGATAATGAGAATGACTCCCTTGTTTTTATTCTTTTGACTTTGGACATTCCAAGAGTACCCCATGCTATGCAAAAATAATGCAAAGAAGACCGCATGTGAACCGTCATTCGGGGCACCTAGTGAGTTGTCATGAAATGGGTATGTGTGGGCCGGTACACGGGCAGAGGTTCGACGCTCTGTAGGTCGATGTCCTGAAGTGAAATGGTCGCATGGGGGCTGCCCCACAGACAGAGTTCTGATGCTTTGAAGCAGTGCGACATGACATGATGTGACACGAGAGTTACGTGTTACTCGAGACACGGACAAAAGTTCGGCGTTCGTAGAACACCTTATATGACCTAATAATGTTATGAAATGCCCCTGTATGTATTCTAATCTAGTTCTCGGGGAGCACCTCGAATGATTTCACAATGTTATGAAATGGTTTGATATGAACCATAACGCGCAAATAGGACTTCGCATCACCGGGATACCTATAATGAATGATTGTGATATCATGCGATGAGATCATGTGAACTGTCACACGATAACAAATCTAGGACCGTTGTGGTCTACTATTGATTGATATGATATTTTGTGAAATGACCACATGCAATCCGGTGCACAGGCAGAACACGGGTAGTTTTGGGATACCCGATATGTCATGTAATGAAATGATCGTGAGGGGCACACTTGGAATCATCCTTTATTGAGTAGCATGATATGATGTGGATGTGCATGTCATACGGAGATGCAAGTGGCTGCGCGAAAACGTGGTTAGATGTATGACATGCAGAATGATGTCATTTATGCTTTATGGGATATTGTACATGAAAGGTAAATGGCACACAAACAAAATATCATGGCTGCACGAAGATGTGATTAGTGTCACGCATATGTTGATGTTCAAAAATAGATGCATAAAAATGCGGCTGATGTCAATGTCATACAAATGTTGATATCTTGAAAACGGTCGTGCAAAGGCACAATCAGAATGACATACAAATGATTGCGTGCATTTGATTTTTTATGAATGAAAATGATAATGGACGCGAATCCTCTATTCCGGACATCCCAAGAACGCCTAATGCTATGCAAAAAAGGTCACGTGTGAACCGTCACACGGACAAAGGTTCGGTGCCTTTGGGGCACCTAGTGATTTTTATGATATGGTCGCATGTGTGTCGACACACGGACAGAGTTTTGACACTTTGTAGGTCTATATAATGATATGAAATGGTCGCATGAGGCTGCCCCATGGACATAGTTCTGATGTTTTTGAGCATATGATATGAAATGATGTTATGAGAGAGTCACGTGTGGCAGGGACATGGACAGAGGCTAGGTGTTTGGGGAACACCTTTCATGATTTGGGATGTTATGAAATGCCCCTACATGCGTACTAACCTGGCACTCGGGGAGCGCCTTGAATAATGTAGTAATGTCATGAAGTAACCCGATGTAGATCACAGTTTTACATGATATTTGTGATGAATGGGTATGATATCATGAAATGCATCGTGTGGATTGTCACACGGAAGTATACCTAGGACCATTGCAGTCTCTTTTGAATGAAATAATTTGGTGGAATGGCCGAATGCAACCCGGTGCATTCGCAGAACACAGGTATTTTGGGATACCCGATAAGTTATGAAATGAGATGATCGTGGTGGGCGTTCTTGGAATGTCCCTAATTTAATTTAGGTGATATGTCATGAATGCTTATGACACACAAAATGTAAATGGCTGCACAAAAACGTGGGTTAGGATGCATGACATACATAATGATGTTATGTATGCTATGTGAAAAATGTTAATCACACAAATATAATGTTATGGCTGAAAAGAGAAATGGTTAGTATGAATGCCAAACGGATGATCTAATGTTTTTACCACGCATAAGAGAAACTAAAAATGCAAAACAAAACAAAAGGAAAAAATGAAGCAGAGAGTATTTAGTTCAGGTATAAACCATCAAAGAAACATCTCATCCTTACATAATTCATAGATACATACACATTCCATTCATTGCATTTTCTAAAATTTTACCGACAATAAATCATAATTTAAGTTATGAAACAAACTATAGGTTACAGAACAATCAATCTAAGAAAGCTAGAACAAGACTTTACAGCTCATAAATTATAGTTTACCTAATAAGAATATGCACTTGTAGTAAGAGGAGCAATTTCCATAAACACATGACGGGAACTTAACAAAAATAGCCTCCATTATGATAATAGATAATCCAAAATAATTTAGAGGTCAAGTTATAAGAACACAAACCAGGCAGATTAATTGGTAATGTAGCAATTCATTTTAACTAACAAAGAAATTTAAAGATTGAAGTTTCAAATCCTTACGTTTATTAATTCCTTTTGAGCATTCTTTAGTTCAACATGTGCATCATGCTCCTTGGTGATAAGAACCTAGTTCAAATCTCTCAAGGCATCTGCTTCTTCTTCTTGCTCCTCTAATTCTTTTTGCAGCTTCGAAATTATCTCTTGTTTCTCTATAATTAATTTTTCTAGCTCAAGACTTCTTTCTTGTTTCTTTCTTACCATTTACAGTTACTAATTAATGAGAAAAACAAAGCGTAATACACTAACTCAGATTAAAGATTAATGCAAATTAAAGGAATTTTCAAACCATTGAATATTTAGTCAAATTTAATGCAATTTCAATAGATTTCTCCATATTGTTGGACCTAGAAACAAAATGTAAGGCTTTAAATAGGAGAGTGCAGAGAACTGTTCTTTCTTCCACAAATCAATACCAAAAACAGCTAATGAAGTAAAACCAAACTCAAATTGAACATTGACACCATAAATTTGAAATCCATAAAAGGGGAAAATAGCAACATGACATAAAGACTTGCAAATCGCACAGCAATCAACAACGAAGATATTAAGAAAATCGAGGAATAAATTAAAAGTGTAAGCGCCAGAATTTTCCGGACTAAAAAAAAAAAAGATGCCATAACTATAATTACAGTCGTGGGGCTGTATTACAGTCGTACGACTATATTAGCGGAGCAGGTACAACAGCCCATACCTGTGAGATAAAAAATTTGGATTGATGGGAGAGGCAATTAATGCCCGGATTCTCAGCAGAAGAAAGCCAGAAAATAAAAAGAGAAAAAGAAGGAAGAGGAGGGGGAATTAGCTCTTAAGATTTTGGGAAAGTTTAGAGAGAGGAATTAAGGGAGAAAAGAGAGGAAAAGCAAAACCAATGCAACTCAATCTTTTTCTCCTCTTTTTCTTTTAATTCTTAAGTGTTAAAGTTAAAACTTGTTAGAAATCATAGGTTAATAACTTGACACTTAAAACTCAATCAATTTCGGACTTTAAACTCTCTAAATCCGTGACATTTTGGAGATTTTGGACTTGACTTTCAAAACCTTAACTCAAAGGAAAAGAAGCGATTTGGAGGTGATTGGGAGTTTCGAGCAGTCATTCCTACGGTGGATCAGCGCCACAAAGGTAAATATACTTCAAACCTTCATTCTCTTGCTTTTTCTGGGTGTTTTGGTGTGTTTTTGTGCATATAAACCTAATTTTCAGGCTTGCTGTTTCTGGAATTCAAGAACAGCCGTACGACTATTCTTGTGTTGAAAAACAGTTGTACGACTGTAATTACAGTCGTATGAGTGTTCTTGAATTCCCACGGCTTTTAGTTTTATTTGAATAAAATTTTGGCGATTTTCTGCAATTGGGGAAATCACAGTCGCATGACTGTAACTTTTGCCAAGGGCAGAATTTCCAGAATAATCACTAAAAATTCCTAAAAATCCCAAAATTCAGAAAAATCAGAAAATCATTAAAATGAATTTTGTTGTGTGCATTCATGGCCTTAGATTTAATTTTCAATGTTATTGCATTTAGAACAATACAACGACGGAGACTCGATTCTCCCGAAAAGCAACCCACCTCACATGCTAAATTAAAGTAAACCGGAAAGAAAATGTTTTCAAAAATGATTTTCTCACAAAACCAAAATACAGGGATGTTTCAAAATGCTTTTCAGGTCTAATCGGGCCGGCTAGCCGAGCCGCCGATTATCCCCCAATTGCATGCCCCCAAACTCCTTAAAATCTCGTTCTGTCCTATTTGAGACCTATTTGTGATATGCCGTAAATTGTGCTAACCGTCTATTTTGCAGCTTTTGGTTAGTTTTATTTTCATTTTTGATGTATTTAATAGATTAATTCATGTATTTTAGGTGATTGTAAAATTTTTAGATTCTTGTGTATTTTAGGCGCTTGTAAGGTGAGGTTGAGAGTTTTTATTTTTTCTTCAATTGGGTTGTAATAAGTTAATTATTTACTGCTTTACTTTATTCTATCTGTGTGTACGTTGCATATTTTAATTTAATAAAATTGACTTTAGAATTATAAAATACCGTCTAAGGACATTGGCCAATTTTTATTTTGATTAGATATGAAATAGGGGACTTGTCTGGACCTAGATCTCCGGATAGTGTGGCGGCTATTTGTCTGGTTTAGCTACACTGAAATTTCCCAGTTGAGCTGAGCCGGATGGCTACTCCTACACTATCTATCAAGACTTAGGACTCGGTTCTTTTATGAAGTAATTTAATTTTCCAAAAATCGAATTTCCATTCTAAAAACCCCATGCGAGGGAGGGTTGCCCGAAATCAAGGCTCCCTTCCGAGAGAGAGTCCGTGTTCCGTCAAAAACGTCGTCCGCTCACAGTGGCGACTCTGCTGGGGATCTTCTTATAAAAGTTTTCTTAAAAACGTAAAAGAATTTGACAAGCCCTAAAAAAGTGTCTAATGAAAATAAGGTGGATAATTCTTGTATGGTATTTTATTTTGCATTCTTTAGTTAGACATTTTTGCATTAGGTTAAGTATCCCTTTTTAGCCCGGTGGATTGTTGAAGTGTCGCCTTGTTGGGATTCGTCATCGGAAAAATAATGTGGCGCAGTGGAAAATACATCGTTTAAAATTTGCTAGAAACCACCTATCGTGTCCAATTACCATTGATTAGAATAAAACCAATTTAAATCAAGAGAGATTAAATTACCGGATTCATCTCTTCTAGAGACTACTGCAAAATCGTTTCTTGAAACTGAGATCTCCAAAGTCCGGTGCACGACCAACTATTGAGTGGGAATCGGTGCTAGCCAAAGACGCGAAGGAATGCATGATTAATGCTGGGATTTTCGGTGGATTTGGGGCTGCTCTTGGTGGCTGAAATTTCCAGCAATTAATTAGGGATGAATTAGGTGTTTGCTCCTTAAGTGTGCTCTTATATAGACACATTGTCTAATTGGGTTTTAATTAGGTTAATTAAACCCAAGCCCACTAGGATTATAATTACATAAATAAACTTTAATTAAAAAGTATATACTATGCAATTTAATTCCATTTGGCTAAATTTAATTACTCCTAAATAAAATTAAATCACACTTAAGAAAATACAATACATGTATTTAATTTTCCTACTTAGGAAAATTATTTAATTAATTGTTTATTTTATGTAATTCAATTAATTGATAAATTAATTAGTTACATTATGTAAACTTATTAATTAAATTAAATTCAGCCCAATATTAATTAATTACCTTGACACCGAATGTCAACTAATTAATTAACGCATTCCTTCCAATTTACATTACATGTACAATTTCTATAAGTTCCGGCTCAGTTGATCTATGTGCACGATCTTATGGGTCTGTCTTTATGTTGGCAGTAGGCCCAAGGCCCACAGACTGTAAGTGGGTTCTAGCAAACCATTACAGCTCCCAATTAAGACAGAGATGCAGCATTCTTTAGAAGACACTCACCCCGATAGTAATCTCATAGTGTCCTTTGCCTAACGATATCGATATGAATAAACAAGAGGCATGGTGTTCGTCATCCTCTTCTGTTATTTATTATATTTCTTGATCTTGAGTTGACTGATTAATCAAATAAGCAGCCAACTTATTTGGGTACGACCATACACTTATCAGTCCCACTCATCAAGTGGCCAGTGATACATCTCGTTGTTACCCAAGTGGCAATTCCATCACTTCATCATCAATATTAACATGTTCACTGGTCCACCCAATCATACCCGTATTTAGCATCCTTTTACAGACCTGTTAGGCATATGTCAAAGTGAACCGGATTCCATATTGATATTATAATGAAATCTGGTCTGAGGACAAAAGAGACCTACTCAAGAAAGACCTATGATGCGACAAATATGTGGCTTTCTTATACGGATCAATCTAGTCCCATGTCAATGACATGTACCTATATTCATGACTGACTATACAAGTACTATGGCTAGTTAAGAACTGCCATACAGTCATCAAATATATAAGTTTGTGGTTCTATTCATTCCCACGGTTAGAACAGACCTAGGATAGGTTTTATGATTATCAATCAATGGATACTCTACTCATATTATAGCACAAGATATAAATGAAATAGATTAATTAACTTTATTAATGTGACGCAAATAATGTATTCATATAATAAGTCTTAATGTATAATACAAAATACAAAAATCCAATGCCCTAAGAACTAGGGCACACCAACAATCTCCCACTTGCACTAGTTCCAAGTGGCCATTGCCCCTCCTATAGATCTAGTATGACCGTCGTGTTGTGTCTGCGGCAGCGCTTTGGTCAATGGATCAGTGACATTATTCTTGGTGTCAACCCTCTGCAATGATATGTCACCTCTGTTCATGATCTCCCAAATGAGGTGAAACTTTCGGAGCACATGTTTGGATCTCTTGTGTGACCGAGGCTCCTTAGCTTGTGCGATGACCCCATTGTTGTCATAAAAAATATCAACTGGGTCTAGGATAGTGGGTACTACTCCCAACTCGGTTATGAATTTCTTGATCCAATCGGCTTCCTTTGCAGCTTTGCAAGTAGCTATGTACTCAGCTTCCGTTGTAGAGTCAGCAATGGTGGCCTGCTTTGAGGACCTCCAACTAATGGCACCGCCATTCCGGAGAAAAACATAACCAGACTGTGACTGGTTCTCATTCTCATCGGTCTCAAAGCTTGCTTCAGTGTAATCTGACACTACCAGCTCATCTTGACCTCCATACACTAAGAAAGCATCCTTAGTCCGATGAAGGTACTTCAGGATTGCCTTGATAGCCTTCCAGTGTTCCTCCCTGGGGTCTGACTAGTATCGGCTAGTCATACTTAGTGCAAACGCGACATCAGGCCTCGTATATAACATGGAGTACATGATAGATCCAATAGCAGATGCATAAGGGATCTTTTCCATGTTTTCTCGGTCCTTCTTTGTTTTAGGACCATCTTTCTTACTCAGCTTCAACCCATGGCGCATAGGCAAGAATCCTTTCTTTGCCTTGTCCATGCTGAATCTTTTCAGAACCTTGTCTATGTACGTGGCCTGACTTAGGCCTAGAAGCCGATTGGATCTATCTCTGTAGATCCGAATCCCTAAGATCCTCTGTAGATCCTAATCCCTAAGATCGTCTCAGCTTTGCCTAAGTCCTTCATTGTGAAGCACCTACTCAACCACTGCTTAACCCCTTGCAGTGTTGGTATGTCGCCTCCAATGATGAGGATGTCGTCAACAAACAGCACTAGAAAGGTGGAAACGCTCCCACTAACCATCTTATACACACAGGGCTCATCAGAATTCTGTGTGAAGCCATATTCCGTAATGGCCTCATTGAATCTCTGATTCCATGACCTCGATGCTTGCTTCAATCCATAAATTGATCTTTGAAGCTTGCATACTCAGTTTGGATACTTTGGATCGATAAAACCCTCAGGTTGTGCCATGTACACATCCTCGAGTAGCTTTCCATTAAGGAAAGCGGTCTTAACATCTATCTGCCATATCTCATAATCGTACCATGCAGCTATGGCCAGTAGTATCCTAATGGATTTGAGCATAGCAACTGGTGAAAAGGTTTCATCATAGTCAATTCCTTGAACTTACCTGAATCCTTTTGCCACCAATCTCCCCTTAAAGGTGTTGTCGGCCTTTAACTTGAAACACCACTTACAACCTATCACCTTAGCACCCGGAGGTGGATCCACCAAGTTCCATACTTGGTTATCGTGTATAGATTGCATCTCGGCCTCCATGGCTTTGCACCATTGATCTGAGTGTGGGCTTTCAACAGCCTCCTAATAGGTCTTGGGCTCCTCTTGGTCAACGACCATAAGGTCCCCATCATCAGTCACAAGAAAGCCGTACCTCTCTGGCTGATGATGTGTCCAACCAGACCTTCTAAGGTCCTATGCAACTGGTTCTGGTTCCTCAATTTCTTGAGTAGTCAGATCGGTTCCCAAAGCATCCTCAGCAGTAGCTGCAGGAGTTTGTGAGTCTTGAACTTCTGAAAGTTCTACATTACTCCCACTGTCTCTATTGGAAAGGAATTCCTTCTCCAAGAAGACTGCATTTCTGGCTGTGAAAACTTTGTTTTCCGCCGGATCGTAGAAGTAATAACCCTTAGTTTCCTTAGGGTAACCCATAAACTGGCACTTGACAGATTTGGACTCAAGTTTGCCACTTTTCAATTTCTTGACATGTGCATCACAGCCCCAAATGTTTAAGAAGGAAACATTAGTCTTTCGGCCTTTCCATAGTTCATATGGTGTTCCCTCAACTGCCTTGCTTGGTGTATTATTAAGAATGTAAGCAGTTGTCTCTAAAGCATATCCCTAAAAGGAGACAGAGAGTGTAGCTTGACTCATTATCGAGCGAACCATGTCTACCAAGGTCCTATTCCTCATTTCTGACACAACATTCCATTAGGGTGTACCAGGAGGAGTGAGTTAGGATACAATCCCACACTCTCTCAAAAACGAGTCAAACTCTTGGCTCAAATATTCACCCCCTCGGTCAGACCAAAGTGCTTTTATTTTCTTACCAAGTTGGTTTCTTACTTCATTCTTAAAGTCCTTGAACCTTTGGAGAGTCTTAGACTTATACTTCATCAGATACACGTAACCGTATCTGCTGAAGTCATCTGTGAAGGTGACGAAGTACAGAAAACCAGATCTAGCACTAGTGCTTATTGGGCCGCATACATCGGAATGTATTAGCTCCAATAGCTCTGAGGCCCTTTCAGCAGTCTTGCTAGAAGGTGCCTTTGTCATCTTGCCTCTCAAACAAGATTCGCATGTGTCATAAGACTGGATATCAAATGACCCTAGCACTCCACTATAGTGAAGCCTAGCTATTCGCTTCTTATTTATATGGCCAAGTCAACAATGCTAAATGTAAGTAGGATTAATTTCATTTTGTTTAATCCTTTTAGTATTTATGTTATTGAACTTTCACGTTTCAGATCAAGGATATATAAGCCATTTTCAAGAAATGCTGTTCCATAAATAATATTGCCACATTGCATAGAAATTCTACCATGTCCAATATTAAATACAAAACCAGCAATATCCAACAAAGAAACATAAATAATATTCCTGCGCATTGCAGATACAAAATAATAGTTTCCTAGTTCCAAAACAAGTCCACTAGGCATCTCTAAGAAATAATCTCTGATCTCCATGGCCTAAAATCGAGCACCATTTCCGACTCGAAGATCTACTTCTCCAGATCCTAGTAATCTCCTATTTCTTAGACCCTGTACATTTAAACAAATGTGAGATCCACACATCCAGTGTCCAAGACCCAAGATGTAGAAATAGCTAGATTAATCTTAACAACATAAATACTTGAAGCAGCAGTTTTGCCCTTCAGTTGGTCCCTTAGCTTTGGACATGAGCTCTTCCAGTGCCCCTTCTCTTGACACTCATGGCAGACATCGTTAGGAGAAGCAACCCTTGCTTTAGGTTGGGCCACCACCTTTTTGCCCTTTGCCTTGGCCTTTTGGGCCTTAGCCTCGGCTTTAGATCTGGCCTATCCCTTAGCAATGGGTGTATTGCCCTTGTTCACTAACAACACTTCAGGAGTCTTCTTAAGAGACTGCTCAGCAAGCTTGAGCATGCCATGCAGCTCAACAACCGATTTATCCAACCCTTGCATATGGTAATTCATGATAAACTAGTTGTAAGACTCAGGAAGTGACCCGAGAATAATGTCTGCTGCCAAGTCCTGCGGAACTGGTGAGCCGAGGCAGGCAAGTGTATCAATATAGCCCTTAAACTTTAGCACATGAGTGCTAACAGAAGTCCCAGCTGCCATCACAGTCATGCAAAGTGCCTTAGTTGTCAGGTAACGTTCCTGACGAGCCTAATCTTGGAACATCTTTTTAAGCTGATCCATCATCTCATAAGCATGCTCGTCCATGAACTACTTCTGAAGATCAGAAGCCATGGTACCCAGCATGAGGCACGAGACATCTCGGTCATCCCTCACGTGCCTGTCATATTACTCCACCATCGCCGTGGTGAAGCCTCGACCTGCAGGAGGGCCAGTTGGTAAAGGAGCATTCAGTACATACTCCTTGGACTCTTGTCTAAGAACTATTTGTAAGTCCTTAGCCCAGTCCAGGAAGTTAGTCCTCGAAAGCTTCTCCTTCTCCAAGAGTGACCTAAGTGAGAGGGAGTTGTTGTTTGTTGCAGCCATTTAAATTGTTTCAGTGCAATGGGATTATCTACATGGAAGAAATCATTGCTTGAGTTAGAAATAAAGGACTTTTAAGCCAATTCAAATTAATAATCTGATTTTAATTTGTTTGTTGGTGATGTTAATTGGCTGACTTAACCAAGATCCACAACTTATCAATGACTGGCCGAACTAGGGCTCGCTAACCAACCATTGATTCGTTTAGTAGGACAACCTATCCAATCCTTCCATGAAGGACTCTTGGTTTGATGGGCTTATTGACACTTTACCCATCTGTGCTTAGGGCCCACTCTGAGCTAATGCTACCCATGGTGAGTCAAACCACCATTCACATGTTAACCATACCAGGTATCCTAACCCTTGACGGCCCACCGAATACTACAATGTACCCAGCTAGGGCATGGTGCACATTGCAGCATCAATGGGAGGAAGAGATGTGAATATGGGAAGCACTTTTAAACGACTCAGTACTTTAATTACCGGATTAAAATTAAGTGATACGGCTTAGTATGCATAAACGTGGTGATCCATACATCCATATTATATGACAAATGCAATAGCGTACTTAATTTAAAATAAATGAGATTCTATGGGCCTTTAATTACAACCTAATGGAAAACTAGATATCCTATCTAATTCTTCATGGGCTGGACTGCAATCCTTCTTGGGCTCCCATCATGGGCTTGCTCCATCTGGGCCTTCCTTCATACCTGATGCAATTACAATAATTTCATTTAAAATAAAATCTATTCTAAAATTACATCAAAATAAAACAAATAAAAAATGGCACGCAGGCCATATTTCCCAAAATTAAATTACAACTGATAATAATTTAGGGCCCATAGAACTCAACATCACATTTCAAAAAAAGTACAAGTCGTGAACATACATACCAATATGATGCATGATCATGGCATTCCAAATTATAAATATAAATGTTAAGCCGAGTTACTTAGGGTGAAATCGCCAATTTTAACAAATGTGACTAAGGCCCAATGGATAACATCCATAAATGCAAAATTAACAATTTTGCTCCCACTTGAATTTGGGTTGTCAAAAATTTAAAATTTAGCCCTCCCAATTTTAACCGGTGTCACGGTTTATTGGGCCAATTTCACAAAGTCCATATTCAATTTAATATACAAACAATTAAATTAAATATGCATGCCAACAAAATAAACAATTTAAATACAAATTAATTTAAAAAAAATTTAATTTAATTTGCATTAGGGTCCGGGATAAAAAAAAATACCTGCAAAATCCAAAGCCGGACCCAAACCCCGCGCGCGGCAGACTGTTGCCAGCAGCAGCCCCTGTGGGCACAATTGGAATCGCAGATTGCAATTCCAATTTTGGCCAAACTATTTTTTTTAAAATTTTTTTAACATAAAAAAAATAATCGAATAAAATCAATAATCAATAAAACAATAATTTTAGATGGAAACCAATTGGGGAAAATAATTAAAAACCCCAATCCAACAATTCTAGGGTTCATCCAAAAACAAAACCAATTGAATAAAAAACCCTAAAATCACAAACTTGAAACCCATTCTTTCTTCAAGAATGCTTTCAAGAACCAATTCCAATCAATCTAATGGACAAAACCTAGGCTCTGATACCAGTGTTGGGATTCGTCATTGGAAAAATAATGTGGCGCAGCAGAAAATACACCGTTTAAAATTTCCTAGAATATACCTATCATGTCCAACTACCATTGATTAGAATAAAACCAATTTGAATCAAGAGAGGTTAACTCACCAGATTCGTCTCTTCTAGAGACTGCTCTAGAATCGTTTCTTGAAACTGCGATCTCCAAAGTCCGGTGCATGACCAACTATTGAGCGGGAACCGGTGCTAGCCAAAGACGCGAAGGAATGCAGGATTAATGCTGGGATTTTCGACAGATTTGGGGCTGCTCTTGGTGGCTGAAATTTTCAGCAATTAATTAAGGTTGAATTAGGTTTTTCTTCCTTAAGTGTGCCCTTATATAAACACATTGTCTAATTGGGTTTTAATTAGGTTAATTAAAGGGGAATTATCAGGGCTTTTGTTTTTGGGCCTACCTTTTCTTATTTACTGAAATACGTTATTTTTTTTTTTTTTACTTTCTCGGGGTCACGCTTTTCTTTCATATGTTTTTCATTTCTGCATTCCATAATTTTTTGTATTCCACTTTTCTTTTTCGTTTTTTCGGCGTTCTTCTTCCTGCTTTTTCTTCGATTCTTCTACTGCGTGATTTTTATTCATTTTTTATACTTTTGGCGTTCATCATTTTCTTCTTGGTTCGTATGGTTTGTTCGTGGGTTTGTTCATCATTTTTTTTTAGTTCGTTTAGGTTTTTTTTGCATGCGTTTATTTGTTTTGTTTGTGTGTTTGTTTTGTGATTTTTGTAGTTTTGTTTGCAGTGTTATGTTTTTCTAAAATGGTGAAGGGTACAAAGAACACTGGGTCGCAAAAGGGAAAAAATGTTAAGAAGCCTCTTGCTGTTTTCAAGGGCAAATCCAGGGAGGATGTTGTTGCTGGAAAGTTTGTGATAAGTTTTTTTGTTTCATTTATCCTGTATTTTTATAGTTTTTGGTTTTTTTTTTCTGTGTTTTTATTTTTTGGGCTTATTGTAATATTGTAATAGTGTATTTTATAGTTTTTGTTTTTTTTTTTCTGTGTTTTTCTTGGTGTGTTTATTTTTCTGTTACTGTAATAGTGTATCATATACCTTAGTGTATCCTATTATACATTAGTTATACCTTATTTATACTTTATTTATACCTTAGTTATACATTAAGTTATACCTTAGTTATACAGTGTTTATACGTTAGTTATACCTTGATTATACATTAATTATATTTTAAGATAAATTATTATTCCTTAAGATACACTTATTATAGACTTATTTATACTGTTTTTGCATTGGTTATACCTTATTTATACATTATTTATACCTTTTTTATACATTATTATAGTGATTATACCTTACTTATACATTAATTATACCTTATTTATACATTAGTATGCACTATTACATTCATTATACATTTAGATAGAGTATTATATTGATTATACATGAGTTATACATTTTTTATACCTCACTTATACCTTAAGATACATTATTAGAGTGATTATACCTTTGTTATACCTGAATTATACCTTTCTTATACTTTAAGATATACTGTTATAGTGACTATACCTTACTTATTGATTAATTATACCTTACTTATACATTAATATGCATTATTACAGTCATTATACATTAGTTATACCGTATTTTTTGAGTAGTTATACATTGTTTATACTTTAGTTATACATTGTTTCTACATTACTTGTACCTTAGTCTGCTGTTTTGTTACTGACAGATTGGTTACACACTGATTATACCCTACTTATACATCATTATAGTGATTATATGTTAGTTATACCTTTGTTATACCTTAAGATTCAGTTCTATAGTAATTATACCTTAGTTATACCTTAGTTATACCTTAAGATACGCTATTACAATGATTATATTTTTGATTTTAACTTTGTTATGTTTTTGTTATATTTTAACAGACACTATTACATTGTTTATACCTTAATTATACTTTTAGTTGTACTTTTTTAGTAATTATACCTTAGTTATATGTTAATTATACCTTTTAGATACACTATTACTTTGATTATACCTTTTTTATACCTTTTTTATACTTTAAGTTGCAGTTTTTCAGTAATTATACCTTAGTTATTTTTTAATTTCTAAGGTATAATGAGTGTATAACCAAGTTATACACTGATTATACCCTAGTTATACCTTAATTATACCTTTTTGATACACTATTACTTTGATTATACCTTTGTTATACCTTAAATTGCACTTTTTCAGTTTGATTATACCCTAGTTATACCTTAATTATACCTTTTTGATACACTATTACTTTGATTATACCTTTGTTATACCTTAAATTGCACTTTTTCAGTAATTATACCTTAGTTATTTTTTAATTACATTTTTCAGGTTGGGAGACCTATTTACAAGAAACGGGAGTATTGGGGAAGTCATCTTTCTGTTTTCTCCGATTATGATCTGCTCAAATTCCTGAAGTTAAACCTGCCTGATCGAGTAATTCGGATGTTTAAGGAAACCATTTTTGGTTACTTCTTAGATTTACCTATTCTAAGGGTTACAAAGCAACTCATACATTCTTTGCTACTAAGGGAGATTTATCAGGAGGATGAAAATGATTCAATTATTGTTGAAGTAGCTGGCACTGAGCTAAGGTTTGGTGTGGAAGAGTTTTTATTGATTTCTGGCTTGAAATCAACTGATTATATTTCTGAGGAATGTGGCATCAACCACAACAACTGGTTTGCAATGTTTCCATCCTTCTATTGAAGCTTGCATTGCTACAAATAGGTACAAAAATCTGTTTTCTTTTGTTTCGAGACTGATTTTTGTTCCTGGGTTTGTTTTTTGCAGCATATAGAGTTAGCTTGGTAGCATGTTGTATGATTCAGATGGTGAACCTCTGATTATTTTGAGTGCTTCTTCTTTTGAACGCCATGCTTTTTGGTAATTGATTTCTACCCCTATGTGTTCTTTCATGTCATATACTATATCTTTTGCTGTATATATTCTTTTCAGTCTGATGTATTTGTTCTTGATGATGCTTGCTATAAGTGCCTTTGTTGCCTGTCTTTTATCACCATTCCTGTCATCAATGTTGCATGTGTGCTTTTCATCATACTTTCTTATTATGAATCTTTCTGTATTTTTTTTCCTTGATGCGTTGAATCTCCACGTACACTGTTCATCAATGCACTGCAGGAAGTACTGTTTTGGACAGGATTTTTAACCTTGAATTGGAAATTTTTTCTTATTGCATAGAGACTAATTGCTTCTTTGAGTGTCTTTTTGTTTGTATAGATTTGTCCAGCTTGTATGTAGTCAACATTAGCATCTGTTATTTCATTGTCTTCTTCTCCTCTTGTAATTGTGTTTGCTTGTTTTGTGCTATATATTTCTTCTATTATTCTGTCTGCTATGTTTCTTATGTAAGCTACATGGTCATCTTCTTCATCTTCTGCTTCTGTGTTGTACTGGTTGTACTCTAGTTGGTACACAGATTCTTCCATGTTACTGTTGTGATCCTTTTCTTCAGTTCCTATAATAGATACACACAGACACACACGTGTTACATATCAGGTTATACATAGATTATACCTTATTTATACATTGTGATAAACAGATGTGATACCTTACTTATACATTGTGATATTTTTCGTACGACTTACTTATACATTACTTATACTTGAATTATACATTAGTTATACCTGAATTATACCTTAGTTATACATTAGTTATACCCTAAGATACACTGTTATTGTCATTATACCTAAGTTATACATTCAGATACATTATTTTCACTGATTATACCTTAGCCATACCTGATTTATACCTTAGTTATATTGAGTTATACATTAGTTATACCTTAAGATACACTATTATACCTGATTTATACCTCAGTTATACCTTAAGATACAATGTTATTGTGATTATACCTAAGTTATACATTCAGATACACTATTTTCACTTATTATTCCTTAGTTATACCTGATTTATACATTAGTTATACCTTAAGATACACTGTTATACCTGATTTATACCTTAGTTATACCTTAAGACACAATGTTATTGTGATTATACCTTAGATATACTTTCTGATACATTAAGTATACCTTAGTTATACATTGATTATACACTTTTTTTCACTGATTATACCTTAGTTATACTGAGTTATACATTAGTTATACCCTAAGATACACTGTTATTGTGATTATACCTAAGTTATACATTCAGATACACTATTTTCACTGATTATACCTTATTTATACCTGATTTATACCTTAGTTATACTGAATTATACATTAGTTATACCTTAAGATACACTGTGATTGTGATTATACCTTAGTTATACTTTCTGATACATTAATTATACCTTTGTTATACATTGATTATACACTTTTCTCACTAATTATACCTTAGTTATACCTGAATTATACCTTAGTTATACTGAGTTATACTGAATTATACCTTAGTTATACTGAGATGTTGTGATGATTTTACCTTGTTCATCTTCTATTTCTCTCTGAATTGTTGTTATGTATACTGGATACTGCATTAGGATATTGCTTGCACTCTTTAGTTGTAAATAGAATCTAATGGACATTTCATTCATTATATCCATTGGAGGATATCCTTTTGTTACTTGGAATTGGATCTTTAAATCTTCTTTTTGTTGATCGATCTTGATTTTTGCTTTGATAGTTTGGTTGAAGTCATTGAATGTTGATGTTGTTGGTATTAGGACTCCACTTACTTTGTAATTGCTGAATCTATAATCTTCAGTCCAAGTTCCATTATGATGGAGTAGAATTGCGATTTCTTGCATAGCTCTGTGATCGATTGAATTGCTATGTTTCTTTTTGCAGTGATCGATTGTTTTGCAGCGATCGATTGAATTGCTAGGAGAGATCGATCCAGTTGTGCGATCCTGATTTTTGCGTTTCTAATCGATGTTGATGTGTTGCAATTTTTGGCGAAACTGATTTGTGATTCTTGGCGAAACTGATTTGCGATTCTTGGCGTTTGAGAGTTTTTTGCGTTTGAGAGGTTTTTGAGAAGGTGCGATTCACGTATTTTAGAGATTTTGGTTTTTGTTTTTGTGATTTATTGTTACAGATTCACGTAAAACAGGAATGTCCTGTTTTAGGTATTTTTGAAATTTTGAAAAGTTTTTAAAGTATTTATGCAAACTTTTCCTTTATAGGTAAAAAAGTTAGATGGTGTCAAAAGGTAAGTATTTATGTAAAAACCCTGTAATTAAACCCAAGCCTACTAGGATTATAGTTACATAAATAAACTTTAATTAAAAAGTATATACTATGCAATTTAATTCCATTTGGCTAAATTTAATTACCTCTAAATAAAATTAAATCACACTTAAGTAAATACAATACATGTATTTAATTTTCCTACTTAGGAAAATTATTTAATTAATTGTTTACTTTATGTAATTCAATTAATTAATAAATTAATTAATTACATTATGTAAACTTATTAATTAAATTAAATTCAACCCAATGTTAATTAATTACCTTGACACCAAATATCAACTAATTAATTAACGTATTCCTTCCAATGTACATTACATGTACAATTTATATAAATTAAGGCTCAGTTGATCTATGTGCACGATCCTATGGGTCTATCTTTGTGTTGGCAGTAGGCCCAAGGCCCACAGACTGTAAGTGGGTTCTAGCAAACCATTACAGCCCCCAATTAAGACAGAGATGCAGCAGTCTTTAGAAGACACTCGCCCGATAGTAATCTCATAGTGTCCTTTGCCTAACGATATCGATATGAATAAAGAGGCATGATATCCGTCATCCTCTTCTGTTGTTTATTATATTTCTTGATCTTGAGTTAACTGATTAATCAAATAAGCAGCCAACTTATTTGGGTATGACCATACACTTATCAATCCCACTCATCAAGTGGCCAGTGATATCATCTCGGTGTTACCCGAGTGGCAATTCCATCACTTCATCATCAATATCAACATGTTCACCAGTCCACCCAATCATACCCGTATTTAGCATCCTTTTATAGACCTGTTAGGAGTATGTCAAAGTGAACCGGATTCCATATTGATATTATAATGAAATTTGGTCTGAGGACAAAAGAGACCTACTTAAGAAAGACCTATGACGTGACAACCATGTGGCTTTCTTGTGCCGATCGATGCAGTCCCATGTCAACGACATGTACCTATATTCATGACTGACTATACAACTACTATGGCTAGTTAGGAACTGTCATACAGTCATCGAATATACAAGTCTATGGTTCTATTCGTTCCCACTATTAGAACAGACCTGGAATAGGTTTTATGATTATCAATCAATGGATACTCTACTCATATTATAGCACAAGATATAAATGAAATAGATTAATTGACTTTATTAATGTGACACAAATAATGTATACATACAATGAGTCTTAATGTATAATACAAAATACAAGAATCCAATGCCCTAAGAACTAGGGCACACCAACACGCCTATGTTCCTCTTAGTCTTAGGGGCACGGATACGAAACACCACCCATAGCCTCGTACGAACCCCTTCGTTCGGACCCTTGAGTAAGGAGAAGTGAGGAGTATATCTTGCTATGGGATCCTTGATTTTGACCCGACTTGGACCGAACTCATGTAGGCAACCTTAGCTGGATTCCCTTAGGATACCAAAATAAATTGTGTGAATGATATAAAATCACGCCTTCATCATCCTCGGTTGATGATCGAAGAGAACCCCTCCTAAGACTCGGTTAGAATTTTTAAAGTCCGACCACGTTTGGAGGAATAAGGTTGGAAGAATACTCATCATGTGCCATGTGTTACACACCTCTCGACATTTCATGACATACCATAATCAACATTTTCCGTGCACATGGCATACCATACACAAAGCATTTGTGTTATAACTAACCCACATTTTTATGCAGCCACTTGCATTTTATTTTCATGTGTGGAAACATTAAATCATCTGTGTGACATTCATACTAACCATTATTTTTGCAGCCATAACATTATATCTGTGTTAACATTTTCACAAGCATACACGACATCGTTATATGTGTCATGCATCCTAACCATGTTTTTGTGTAGCCATTTGCATTTTGTATGACATAAGCATTCATGGCATATCATTTCATTTAAATTAGGGACATTCTAAGAATACCCATCACGATCATTTCATGTCATAACATAGCGGGAGTTCCAAAACTACCCGTGTTCTACCGGTGTACCAGATTGCACTTGGCCATTTCAATGCATCATTTCATTCAATGTAAGACCACGATGGTCCTAGGTCTATTCCTGTGTGACAGTTCACATGATGTCATCATATAGCATCATACCCATTCATCATAGGCATCACGACAACGCCGAAATTCTGCCTGTACATCATGGTTCACGTCGGACCGTTTCATAGCATTGTGAAACCATTTAAGGTACTCCCCGAGTACCGGATTAGTACACATATAGGGGCATTTCATAGCACAATTAAGTCATATAAAGGTGTTCCACGAACATCGAACCTCTGTCTATGTTCCAAGCTACACGTGACTTTTCTATCACATCATCTCATATCATATGCCTCAAAAGCATTAGAACTCTGTCCATGGGATGGTCCACATGCGACCATTTCATGTCATCTCATTGGCCCACAAGGTGTCGAAACTTTGCCCTTGTGTTGGCACACTCACGACCATTTCATGATGTCCACTGTGCGCCCTACAAGCGCCGAACCCCCGTCCATGTGATGGTTCACACGTGATGCTCTTGCATTATCATTTGCATGGCATTGGGTATTCTTAGAGTGTCCAGGATAAAAATAATAAAAACAAAGGAAGTCATCCTCATTATCTCACGACATACATCTCATTCACCTATCAAATGTTTAAATGCTCCACAAGCACCAAAAACTTCATCTCATACACTGAGTCATGTAGGCACTCCATGAGCGCCAAAAAAATAAAAAAATCTCACCTCATACATCAAATCATTTAGGTGCTCCGCGAATGCCTAGAACCTCGTTTCATGCACCAAACCATATAGGTTCCTCACGAGCATCGAAAATGTCATTTAATGCATCAGGCCATTTAGGTGCTCCATGAGCACCGGAAAATATCATCTCACACATCAAAACCCAAGAAGCTCCCCGAACGCCAGAACCTCACCCATATACCACACACATATACTTCAACCCAGCTCTCGTATAAGATCCGCTCTATACGAAGATACAAACCCGTATAAGATCCGCTCTATACATAGATCCAAACTCGTATAAGATCCGCTCTATACGTCAACCCAGCTTCCGTATAAGATCTGCTCTATACGTCAACCCAGCTCTCGTATAAGATCCGCTCTATACGGAGATCCAAACCTGTATAAGATCCGCTCTATACATAGATCCAATCCCGTATAAGATCCACTCTATAGGTCAACCCAGCTCTCGTATAAGATCTGTTCTATAAGAAGATCCAAACCCATATAAGATCCGCTCTATACACAGGTCCAAACCTGTATAAGATCCGCTCTATACGTTCAACCAGCTCTCGTATAGGATCTACTCCATACGGATAAGCGCTCCGTAAGTTCATCTTACTTTGGTCCATGGACACCCTGCATGTCATTTTATCCATGTAGCGTATATTTATACACCATGCCTTACTTTAACATCTGGCCGTATCAACAACATTCATTGCATTTGCACGTTTCTATTTTTTGGCTTTACATATGCTAGGTTGGCTTGGAATTGCATGACACGACACAACATCACATGACATCATCATTCATGCCTGCATGCATCACATCACATGTTCATGCCTGCATCACCCTTGATTTGGTATTCTTCGTGCGCATACGGCTGTCAATGCTAATAAGCATTCTTGTCAGGGGGAAAGTGGAAGAATCTCGAGAATGGCCAACCTAACGAACTTTAACACCATAATAGATGTCGTGGATGATTATGTTGCTTCATCACAGTTTCGAAGAGCGGTCAGAGAGGAAGCGACAGCAATGCTGAAGGAAATGTTAGGGGGTGATTTTGACAGGGTGGAGAAACTAACGGCAAGGTGCACTGATTTGGAAGCACGGGTGGCAGAGCTCGAAGGAAATATAAGAGGTATGGTATGTATAGACTCCAATGCCGATGCTAACCAGAAGCAAAATGTCCAGATTTTTGACCCTCACCCTCGGCACGTTAGAAGGCGCTCTTACCGAGACTCAGGTTTACCAGGGTTGATCGATGAAGTGGAACTAAAGCTCCCCCTCAAGGCCAATGCTAACTCTGTTCTGCGACACACCCGGAATCCACCCCTCAAGGGTAATGGAAAAGGCATATCCCCTTGGCCTAGCTCGTTAAGCAGACTATTTGCCAGGTGTAGAAAGGAGGGACTACTTCAAAGCGCCAGGCCATATATGGAACCAATGCCAGATCAAAAGAACAACTTATGCAGTTATCATGCGATGACGGGCCACCGAACCAACGAATACTTTGCCTTAAGAAAGGAGATCCAAAAGCTAGTCGACGAAGGAAAGTTAAAAGCCCCATCTACCATTGATCAGCGACTAGGGGCAATCAGGGAGACTGCCAAGGAAATTCCTCAAGCTTCTCAGGGAGAGGATTATGATGAAGAACTACAAGGTCTGGTTTGATAAGGATGAGGCATTCAAACCAAGATGACAACTGGTCGGAGCATAGTCAACTATGAAATTGATACCCTTAGAGGCTCATTTATTGTAGGGGACTCATTTTGTTTGTAAGCTGTATTGAACTCATTTTGAATGCAATGTGTCTTGATATTTTCTTACTTATGTGGTGATTGCATGTGCATGGCATGATGCATGCATTTGATCATTTGAAATGATATATCAAATACGCATACTATTGAAATGCATGATATCAGTCTGAATACTATAGGGGACTTGAAAGTGAATCTAGTCTTGACTGAACTCTCTCTTGAAAAGTGAGCTTATGAGATAAATAAATGACATGATGGCTTCACCTCCGCCGAGCCATTCGCCAATCCAAATCAGTGGTCCTTACAAATCATAATCCAAAATGTTATTGGCCTTGCTCTAAAGTTTTAACTTGAGCAGAACGCACAATATCTAGGCCATTTCAACCAAAGGCTATTACTAAAACTTAGAGTCAAACTCCAAAATGAAGCTTCAAGCCTAATTCCATACCCCAGAGATTACCCTGTACCAAAATCCCAAAGCTAAAATTCCAAACATATCGAAAACACTAACCTGTAAGAAACTCAAATGACCTCCATCACTACCGTGTGGTAAAAACATTGAAGCAGCTCTCGGTTGTAATGCACGTATAATCTTGTTTGTATGACATTCATGTGCATATGACATTATACATGCATTGTTCATCCAAAAGACATATTAAGCATACATGACATGTATGAATTTGAAAGCAGCGGGAAAACCAAGAGGTGGCTGTGGTTTGGATTTAGTTCCTTCAAAAAAAAAGAAGAGGATCGGTGCAGACAGAAAAGTTCTTCTCTCTCATACATGGCTGCTATAGCTAACATTGGAGTGTCCCACCATCCCAATTTCCATTATTATCAGATTTTTGTACTCTTCCTGTGAAAGATTTGAACTATTCTATTTTCAAACAACCTATGAAAGATTTGAACCTTCCCGTTTCCAAACCCAAAGCACTTTCTTACTCGACCGTCATCCACACCTTCAACACCTTTTCTCTTACGTTTATCTATGAGACCCGAACACTTGTTCGATAAACTACCCATTCCATTTCCCCTCTTGAACTGATCCTGTGAAACCTTATCTCCTACCACCAACGGCCTCTAACAAGAAATTGAACCCTAATGCTGCCCCATATCACATTTTCCCACGTCATCTCATCACTAGAGAAGTGTTGGGGCAGGTGGTTATGGTACTGTTTCAATCGGTCTTCGTTTATCATCAATATGTACCAGACTGGGAATCCCTTTTATTCCGTGCCACTTTCTTTCAACCTAAACCCCCAAACTAATTACATTGCATCCTCAAATGGTGGGAAGGGCCTTGATTACATGCTAAAGAGAGAGGATTTGAATATAAGTCTGCTTCAAGTGAACTGGATAAGGAGTAGCGAAAGCCGCCTAAGAACTTAACTACTCAAGGAGCCAAGCTGGACAAGAAAAAAAAAAGATTGCAGTCAACTTTGATGTGAAAACAAGCCTGATGATCAGAAATATACCCAATTTCTTATGCCTTCCTATTGTCTTCAAAAACAAAGTGGACAAGGGGTATGCACTTGTAAACTTCACAAATCCAAAGGTTGTATGCAAGTTCCAGCGAGCAGTTCATGATGAGGGATGGCCACTTTTCTTGCCCAGCAAGATTTGCACTATAGCCTATGCTAGACTTCAGGGCAAAGAGGAGCTGGTAAGGTGACTTGAGAGGTCAACATTAGAGTATGAAAAGGATGATTGTCTACCAGTAACATTCAACCCATCAAGGGATGGTACAAAGGGGGTTCAGCTAAGCAAAAGGTGATAGAGAGGAAGCAAAGATCGACACTTATCCCCTTTCAAACTGGGAGAAACCTTGGTGATGCACTCAAGCACTTCATTAACAATGCTAGAGCAACCAGGTTTTACAAAGCCTTCAACAATCATGAATGGGACGACTTGCAAAGACTACTATGCCAATATTCAGGGAAAGTTGCATTTACCAACCATTTCAAGAACTCAGTCTTCAGCTGCAAAAAAATTGACTACTTACCAGTGAATCTTTCACCTCTGGAAGATGGTGTGATTTGCCATAGGATCATTATGGGCGGCAGGCATAAGGAGACCAAGATTAACTCAAGTCATTCTGAATCAGGCCATACTCTGAAGGACTAAAAGTTGTGTCCATCCTGGAAAACTATGCGTGAATTAGAATCTGGGGTGAATTGAAAACATGGGTACGGGTTTAGACCCTCGGAGAATCCAGTGGTTAATCAGTTGATTTCAGTCCAATGCTCAGCTGTACACTTGAATTTTCCTTAAAAAAAACTCTCTCTAATGTGGAAAACCGAAAGGACATGTTGGTAATTTGAAGGAGCGTCAATCAAAACCAAAGCCACCGATTGAATTTTCCTAATATATTCATGTTCATCATGTCATAAATGTTTCATATTCTGTTTTGATGTTCAATATGCATTCGTCATTTATTGCATGTCAATGTCTATATACAGATTGTAGCACATAGCAAACCAGATCTAAAGAAGTGTTTTACATCTTAAATACAAATCTCTAACACTAGGGGTAGGCAAAGGCCAAACCACTAAATTTCATTGATAATAATATTCTTGCGATTTTTGTTGAACATATCGAGGTACACTTCCCAATCCTAACACAAGGCGGTACAAGAAGACCAACTCAGATGGAACGCTCGCGTAAAATTTTTGGGCCATTCAGTCCTAAAAAAAAAGAGAGAGAGAAAATTTCTGACATGGAAAACCGAGAAGACGTGTTGGTAACAAGAGGAAGGTGATGTTCATAGCCAGAGTCACCTATGATCCTCCTATTGTATTCATTCTAATGTCATCATGGTAATACTATACATGTTTGAATTTCTACTTGAATATTCATCTTGCATGCATCGTGCCACTACATGTAAACACCCGTCAGTAGGTCATTACAAAAAAAAAAGGGAGATTCATGCCATAAACAATGACATCCGACTAGAGTGTCATATATGAGAATGTAATACAGAGTATAAGATCTAGCTATCATCCTACCTCTCAACAAGTAGCTTATTCCTTGGCGAAATGGGTAGCAAAGTCTGTGTTATCGATATGCCAAGCCCGCTAGCACCTTGGGGCGTGTCATGGATAAAATAGAAGGATAGCCAAAAGGCACAACTCCTCTAACAACCAGCCTTATGTAAGAGCCAGTCGATTAGAAAGGTCTGGAGAGTACCGGATTGAGCAAGTGCGACATGGAAATATGCTCTAAGCAAGGAAGAAGCAACTATCAGTCTCCATGGGGTGAATAGAACGAACAAAACTTAGAGAAATCAGAAACAGAACTTAGAGAAATAAGAAGATCAACTGAGGTAAACCCCCCACGGGCGAAGCACTGTAAACCATCTGGACTGCCACAAAGGATCATTGCAAGCTGCGAATCCCATCCCCAGCCTCGCACGGATACCGAGAACATTAGCATGAATATCATATCGCATACATGCATACATCCAAAACATACACATATTCATGCATACATGCATCACAACCAATCCAGGTACAGGCACCCATCACCACCATCGAGTTGTCCCGGATCGAGATCGTCTTCAAAGTGGAAGTAGTCCAGCACTGGGGCATTCACCGGGTCCCAAGATATGAGTGAAAGCTGCGCAGGCCCAAACCTCAGCATCTCTGATATCCAGGGACAAAGCAATCAAGCCGTATTTATTCTTGATCGAAGGGGCAAAAATTTTTGTTCCCAAAATTATCGATCAAGGAATAAATACTCATTCTCAACCCAATATCAAAGCTATCACTCCTGGAGCCAACCCCATTCAATTCAAGCAAGGTTCTAAATCCTTGAATCCAACTCAATTCAGGCAAGGCTGCCTTTTCATACAGACATTGAATCAAGTCCCTGAACCAAGAACTCAGCTTAGTTCACCGCCTCGGATATAGATAGATTCGGCACAAGCTTATACCATCCACTCAGCCTCGGATACAGATAGATCCGGAACAGGTTCATTCCATCTTCACCTTCAAATCAGCAAATACACCTCGGGTAACATAAACCCGGTATCAGGTCTAGATTGACTACCCTTCAAATCAGCAGATCCACCTCGGGTGACATAAACCCGGTATCAGGTCCAGATCGGATTCCCTTCAAATCAGCAGATCCACCTCGGGTAACCTAAACCCATTATCGGTCTAGATTGTCTTCATTTCAAATCCCCAGAAGATCCACCTCGGGTAACCTAAACCCGGTATCAGTCCAAATCGGCTTCACTCCAAATCCCCAGCAGATCCACCTCAGGTAACCTAAACCTTGTGTCGGTCCAGATCGGCTTCACTCCAAATCCCCAGTAGATCCACCTCGGGTAACATAAACCCGGTATCGGTCCAGATCGTCTTCATTTCAAATCCCCAGTAGATCCACCTCGGGTAACCTAAACCCAGTATCGGTCCAGATCAGCTTCACTCTAAATTCCCAGTAGATCCACCTCGGGTAACCTAAACCTGGTATCGGTCCAGATCGACTTCACTCCAAATCCCCAGCAGATCTACCTCGGGTAACATAAACCCGGTATCTGTCCAGATCGTCTTCATTTCAAATCCCCAGTAGATCCACCTCGGGTAACCTAAACCCGGTATCGGTCCAGATCAACTTCACTCCAAATCCCCAGCAGATCCACCTCAGGTAACATAAACCTGGTATCGATCCAAATCAGCTTCATTCCAGATCCCCAGCAGATCCGCCTCGAGTAACCTAAACCCGGTATTGGCTTATTTCATCTCCATCCTCGCCTTGGGTAACCTAAACCTGGTATCGGCTTATTTCATCTCCAACTTCGCCTCGGGTAACCTAAACCTGGTATCGGCTTATTTCATTTTCAACCTCGCCTCGGGTAACCTAAACCTGGTATCGGCTTATTTCATCTTCATCCTCGCCTCGGGTAACCTAAACCCGGTATCGGCTTATTTCATCTTCATCCTCGCCTCGGATAACCAAAACCCGGTATCGGCTTATTTCATCTCCATCCTCGCCTCGGGAACTTAAACCCGGTATCGGCTTATTTCATCTTCATCCTCGCCTCGGGTAACCTAAACCGGGTGTCGGCTTATTTCATCTTCATCCTCGCCTTGGGTAACCTAAACCCGGTATCGTCTTATTTCATCTTCGTCCTTGCCTCGGGTAACCTAAACCCGATATCGGCTTATTTCATCTCCATCCTCACCTCGGGTAACCTAAACCCGGTATCGGCTTATTTCATATCGATCCTCGCCTTGGGTAACCTAAACCCGGTATCGGCTTATTTCATCTCCATCCTCGCCCCGGGTAACCGAAACCCTGTATCGGCTTATTTCATCTCCATCCTTGCCCCGGGTAACATAAACCCGGTGTCGGCTTATTTCATCTTCATCCTCGCCTCGGGTAACCTAAACCCAGTATTGGCTTATTTCATCTCCATCCTCGCCTTGGGTAACCTAAAACCGGTATCGGCTTATTTCATCTCCAACTTCGCCTCGGGTAACCTAAACCTGGTATCGGCCTATTTCATTTTCATCCTCGCCTCAGGTAACCTAAACCCGATATCGGCTTATTTGATCTTCATCCTCGCCTTGGGTAACCTAAACCCGGTATCGACTTATTTCATCTTCATCCTCGCCTCGGTTAACCTAAACCCGGTATCGGCTTATTTCATCTCCATCCTCGCCTCGGGAACCTAAACCCGGTATCGGCTTATTTCATCTTCATCCTCGCCTCGGGTAACCTAAACCCGGTATCGGCTTATTTCATCTTCATCCTCGCCTTAGGTAACCTAAACCCGGTATCGGCTTATTTCATAACCCGAGTATCGGCTTATTTCATATCCATCCTCGCCTCGGGTAACCTAAACCTGGTATCAGCTTATTTCATATCCATCCTCGCCCCGGGTAACCTAAACCCCGGTATCGGCTTATTTCATCTCCATCCTCGTCCCGGGTAACCTAAACCCGGTATCGGCTTATTTCATCTCCATCCTCGCCTCGGGTAACTTAAACCTGGTATCGGCTTATTTCATCTTCATCCTCACTTCAGGAACCTAAACCCGGTATCGGCTTATTTCATCTCCAACTTCGCCTCGGGTAACCTAAACCTGGTATCGGCTTATTTCATTTTCAACCTCGCCTCGGGTAACTTAAACCCGGTATCGGCTTATTTCGTCCAATCAACTCAGTGCATCACCACAACAGTGGGACTTCAATAAGGCAGTTGCATGTTTTCTTTCTTGCGTCTACGACGCTTCAATTCGCGCTCTCAAATTCATCACCTCAGGTATTTTAGACCTGGTGTCAGGTGTCGATTGATCACGTGAGAGGCAACTGTAAGCGCTGGAATTTTTCGAACTTGAAAAAAAAAAGATGCCACGATTGTAATTACAGTCGTGGGGCTGTATTATAGTCGTACAACTGTATTAGCGGAGCAGGTACAACAGCCCATACCTGTGAGATAAAAATTTTGGATTGATGGGAGAGGCAATTAATTCACGGATTCTCAGCAGAAGAAAGCATGAAAATAAAAAGAGAAAAAGAAGGAAGAGGAGGGGGGATTAGCTCTTAAGATTTTGGGAAAGTTTAGAGAGAGGAATTAAGGGAGAAAAGAGAGAAAAAGGAGAGAAAAAGCAAAACCAATGCAACTCAATCTTTTTCTCCTCTTTTTCTTTTAATTCTTAAGTGTTAAAGTTAAAACTTGTTAGAAATCATAGGTTAATAACTTGACACTTAAAACTTAATCAATTTCGGACTTTAAACTCTCTAAATCTGTGACATTTTGGAGATTTTGGACTTGACTTTCAAAACGTTAACTCAAAGGAAAAGAAGCGATTTGGAGGTGATTGGGGCGTTTTCAGCGGTCATTCCTATGGTGGATCAACGTCACAAAGGTAAATATACTTCAAACCTTCATTCTCTTGCTTTTTATAGGTGATTTGGTGTGTTTTTATGCATACAAACTCAATTTTCGGGCTTGCTATTTTTGGAATTCAAGAAAAGCCGTATGACTGTTCTTGTGTTGAAGAACAGTCGTACGACTGTAATTACAGTCATTCGAGTGTTCTTGAATTCCCGCGGCTTTTAGTTTTTTTTTTGAATAAAATTTTGACGATTTTCTGCAATTGGGGAAATTACAGTCATACGACTGTAGTTACAGTAGCATGACTGTAACTTCCATCCAAGGGCAGAATAATCACTAAAAATTCCTAAAAATCCCAAAAATTCAGAAAAATCAGAAAATCATCAAAATGAATTTTGTTGTGTGCATTCACGACCTTAAATTTAATTTTCAATGTTATTGCATTTAGAACAATACAACGACGGAGACTCGATTCTCCCGAAAACCGACTCACTTCACATGCTAAATTAAAGTAAACCGGAAAGAAAATGTTTTCAAAAATAATTTTCTCACAAAACCAAAATACAAGGACGTTTTAAAATGTTTTCCAGGTCTAATCGGGCCGGCTAGCCGAGCCGACCCGGTTATCCCCCAATTGCATGCCCCCGAACTCCTTAAAATCTTGTTCTGTCCTATTTGAGTCCTATTTGTGATGTGCCGTAAATTGTGCTAACCGTCTAGCTTTTAGTTAGTTTTATTTTCATTTTTGATGTGTTTAATAGATTAATTCGTGTATTTTAGGCGATTGTAAAATTTTTAGATTCTCGTGTATTTTAGGCGCTTGTAAGGTGAGGTTGAGAGTTTTTTTTTTCTTCAATTGGGTTGTAATAAGTTAATTATTTACTGCTTTACTTTATTCTATCTTTGTGTACGCTGTATGTTTTAATTTAATAAAATTGACTTTAGAATTATAAAATACCGTCTAAGAACATTGGCTAATTTTTATTTTGATTAGACATGAAATAGGGGACTTGTCCAGACCTAGATATCTGGATAGTGTGGCGGCCATTCGTCCGGTTCAGCTACACTGAAATTTCCTGGTTGAGCTGAGCCGGGTGGCGACTCCTACACTATCTATCGAGACTTAGGTCTCGGTTCTTTTATAAAGTAATTTAATTTTCCAAAATCGAATTTCCATTCTAAAAACCCCATGCGAGAGAGGGTTGCCCGATATCGAGGCTCCCTTTCGAGAGAGAGTTCGCGTTCCGTCGAAAACGTCATCCGCTCACAAAAAGCATAAATTATAGTGAAAGCATAGGAAGAAACCAAAAACCCACCAAAATTAAGCGTTATTGGTAGGGGAAATGCACAAACTATGCAATCGGCGACTTGAAAAAGACAGTGAACGAAAATCGTAAATGCCAAAGTAACCTAATAAAAACAAAAAAAAATCGTAGAATACCAGAGGGGAATAGAGGAGATCGGATGCAGTGGAGCTGGCCAGAATCCGGTGACTGCAAGTGAAGAATCTTGGGCTCTGTAAAGATATTGCGCGTTGATGGAGCCATCACATCGAGAAATCACTAATGGAGAAAGAAGTGTCCACTGTAGTTGAGGTTGCGATAGCAATTTTCAAAGAAGAAAATGTAAAAGAGAAGGAAGATACAAAGAAAACGTAAAGGAGAAAGAAGTATAATACTAAAAGCGTATTTATGAAAATATGAAAATGTATGAAGTGAATAAATTCTTAAAACATGGTATTTTCGATAATTTCTCAAATTATATTCTTGTACCTGAATGAGTTAAAAGAATTTTTTTTTTTTTTTTCAAAATCACTTATTGTTATAGTATGGTTATTGAATAAAAAATAAATAAAATATCTAAAATATTGATATATTCATTTTTTTAATAAATTATTTCAAATTCATGTTTGTTAGTTTTCAAAATCAAATTATAAGTTAAAGAAAATTAGAATATTTTTGGCTCAACAATCTATTACTAATAACTAAAATAACTAAGAATAATATTAGAAGTGCATTACTGACATTTAAAAAAATTTCATATATATATATATGCAACATTCATTATTTTGGAAATAGAATCATTTATGTCGCTCTCAGACATCTACCCTACCAACCGAATTGACCGATCATGGATTCTTCTCCATTAATGCCCTTCGCTTTCATTAATCATCTCTTTGCAGCAGATTATCAGATATGGATACCGATTCCATCGAAGAAAAAGAACACCAAGTGCTTCCACTTCCAAGGTCCGTGCTCGGTCTGGAATTGTGGAAGACCTGAGCATTTCTGTGGCAGCTGTAAGCATTACTTTTACCTATTCTTTTTGTCATTCAAAAAGCAAGAATATACTGAATTGGGCTTGCCATGTAATGTTAATTCTACAAATAATTGCGATTACATAAAGCACAAGTTAAAAAGGTGTGACATTTATGCTTTGGTCGTGAATTTCTTTACCTGTAAATATCATTCTGCAGTATTCTCTATTTGGTTCTGTGATAACAATCGGGGGAGTGATGGGTGCTTTGTTAAATGGAACTACAGCGGATCTGCTTGGTCGAAGATATGTAAGTTCTTTTTTCACCCTTTAAAGCAAGATTTTCAACTATCTTCCAAATTTTCTTAGTATTAGTAAATTTGTTGACCTTGCTATGCAGACAATGTTGGTGTCTCAATTTTTCTTCATTATTGGTTGGCTTGCCATTGCGCTCACACAGGTCTTCCTTTCCTCTCTTTCTTTGCGAATTCATTCAATTTTACTCCAATCGTCCTCTGGAAAGATGCCATGAGATTTGATTGCATGCTTTCCTTAAGAAGCTTGCGCGAAAGTCAAGAACTCTTCTGAACACTTGTTTTTGAACATAATTAATTCTCAATGCTTGTTTAAAGGTTGCTTGGTTACTGGATCTTGGAAGACTATTGACTGGTATTGCGGTTGGGATCAACATTTATGTGGTAATTTTGCTATCTTTGCATTTACATCAAATATGATATCCTTATAACTTTCACCCCATCAAACATACACATGTATCGATGTTTTATATCTGTTAACAGGTACCAGTATACATTGCAGAAATAACACCTAAGGACATCCGTGGGGCGTTTACTTCTGCTAATCAGGTCACAGGCTAATTTGGCTGAACTATTGGTATTCTCAATAACTCATTCTTTTGAATGTTTTGAATGTATGTCTGTTAAGTGAACACAGTTCATGACAAGTTGTGGACTTTCACTCATGTATTTCATTGGAACCATCATTCCTTGGCGTATCTTAGCTCTAATTGGTAAAGACTTCTTGCCCCTCATATTTTTATATCCAAAATTATGTAATGTACTTACTTTTATTTGTTTGAATTTAAGGCATTGTTCCATGTGCATTGCAAGCTATGGGCATTTTCTTCATTCCAGAGTCTCCAAGATGGTTGGTGAGTATTTTCGTCTTCATTTCTTTATATTAGTGTAATGATGTTCCAGAGTCTTTGAGTTGCGCAGCATTGTTATAGAAAAACATTAATCAGAATTTTTCACGAGTCAAATTTCGCAGGCAAAAGCTGGTAGAGAAAAAGAATTAGAATTGACCCTGCAGCGTCTCAGGGGAAAACATTCTGATGTTTCTCAAGAAGCTGCTGACATTAGAGTAACGTTCCAACTTCAAATATAACTTTCCCATTTTCTCCTTCAAAATTTTGATATATGATTGGTGTAAATTCTAAAATCAGAAAATCAGATAGACTTCCACTTCTGGTGCAGGACTACACTGAGACCTTAAAGGGACGTTCACAAACTAGAGTTCTGGACTTATTGCAGTGGAAATATGCCCATATTCTTACTGTGAGCCTTAAATGAAAATTTGCTCATACCCTTACAATGGACATATCATGTGTAAGAAATATCTTCAGGAATATTCTACCATATATCTTACGGGCTTGAATTGGTTCAGGTTGGTATTGGGATACTGCTATTTCAACAGTTTGGAGGGATCAATGCAATTGCATATTATGCCAGCTCCATATTTGAAAAATCTGGTAATTATAGTTTGTGTATGGCTATGGTATTACATTATGTACTTGGATCATAGATGAACAGAAGACATGGTAATTTAAATCTCGAGCTCATGACAGGTTTTTCGAGTAATATTGGGCTAATATCAATGGCTATTATCCAGGTAGACACGATTATAATTAGCCAACTGAAGGTTATGTCCTTTGCTTTTTCTCATTGGACTTGGTATATTTCGTAGATTCCAGCTACTGCTGCATCTGTGCTCTTAACAGATAAATCTGGAAGGCGGCCGCTTCTCATGGTTAGAATGCTTTAAAATTTATTCTAAATTTGAGATGGAGTTGATAGAGCAAGGTAATAAAGCCTTTTAATGTAATGTTGGCAGAGTTCTGCTTCTGGCATGTGCTTCAGTTGCTTTATCATAGGACTGGCATTCTGCTTGCAGGTTTGTCAGCAATAAATTACATACAGTACTTCAATCAACTCATGCTTATAGATTGTCCATCTCTGAAAGTCGAGCTTTATTATTTTCCACATTCAGCAACTTCACAAGGCGAACGATATCACACCCATTCTGATGTACATTGGAATTTTGGTAATTCAGATGCAACTATCTCAAAATTCCCACGTTCTTCTGAAGCTCTTTTGTTATAAACAATATTATCTATTCCTGCAACTCTATTAATCGGTTTAAGTGTTTAGGTTAAATGATTCTTCAACATAGCATCAGACTATCAGCATCACTATATATACAGCTAAATTAATTGAATATGTTCCCTTATGCATTATGTATTATGCTGATCAACAGGGTTATAGCGTAGCTGTATCAATAGGAGTGGCAGGACTACCGTGGGTTATAATTTCCGAGGTATGCAACTTTGTCTATATCAGGGCTTGGACGTTGCACATATAATTTGGTGTGAAACAGGAAAGATTAACAATTCCCATCACAGATATTTCCTATAAACATCAAAGGAACCGCGGGAAGTTTAGCAACTCTAATAAAATGGATATGCTCCTGGATTGTTACATATACTTTCAACTTTATGATGGAATGGAGCGATGCAGGTACCCGAAATCCTTCTCCTCCTCCTCCTCCTACTACTTGCTCTTCTTCGTTGTTCTCTGCCTTTGATGCTAAACAGATGTTGTCATGAAAATGTTTCAGGGACGTTTTTCATACTTTCGGGACTATGCGGATCAGCTGTTCTGTTCATCGCTAAAGTGGTGCCAGAGACGAAGGGAAGAATGTTAGAAGAGCTACAAGCATCGATTACTCTTTCTGAAATAACTATTATCAGAAGTACTTAAGGGACAATCTGAAATCAAAACAAGAAAAATTATCCTTCTTCATTGGTTCTCATGGTATGGGAAGATTCTTTACCCATTATGAGTAAGAAAATCATTTTAAATGGAATGCTTTCTAGTCTGATGTTGGCTGATGGCAACATTAATATTTATCCAAATATCTAATTATGTCCTCTATGCTATCCTAAATACAATTTTTTTTTTCCTATCATTCAAAACAAACACCACCTGAGATAGAGAGGGGGAAAAATAACATTTACTCTGTGAACAGTCACGAAATCGAACGTGTTAGTACTTTATGAAATGTGATTCGGATCAAATTAGAGTTGACACGATAATGTCATGTATATTTTGCCACTCGTGGCCTAACCCCTATGATATCAAAGGTATGGTACTCTTGTTTACATTTTAAGTCAATTAAAATTACTTATTGAGATAGAAACGAAATGTATTTTTAGTGTTTAAGAATTAGTATATATATTAATTGATAATTAAAAAAAAAAAACCCACGGCGCTATTTTTTTTTCTGTTTAGTAATGATATTATACTCGATCTCTGTAATAATTTTTTTTCTTTACAAGTTTATCTTAAATCATAAGACAGGAAGACAAATGAATTGTAAAAACAAAAATTAAAAAATGTTAAACATCAACTGTTAACCAAAAAAAGTTGTTTTATTTTCACATATATACTTTAATTTTTAAAATATGGTGAATATTTGACTACTATTTCATGTAAAAGTAAATTAAATAGTTAATAAAGTACAAAAATAGAAAAGAAATTAAAAATAAAATTTAGATATTAAAAAAAAACGTTTATTTGGAAAAAAAAAAAATGTGTGTACTGCACATGGCCGAAATGCGTTAATTATCTTTAATAGAATCTCAAATTTCAATTTTTCTACAATATGATTGCTATTGATTATTGATAAACTGGTGACATATATAGAATCAGACATACGATGGTTTTTTTTTTTTTAACGAAGATCCAACTTATTTGGTCTCTACTTCTGATCGATGAAGCCCAACTCACGACTAAAATAATGAACTTGGCCCATTTAGTCCACTTGTATGATATAGTATTATCTACGTAACTAATTTATTAGTTGTTTACTTTTTATCTAATAAATTAGTTAGTTTCTGTATTAGTTAAAGAATTAGGAAGCAATAATTTATTTACCCTGTTATTTACAAAATAATCCTTATTTGCGAGGAAATTTATAAAGATAAGGTTTTACGATGGTTTCAAACCCTCAATTTTCTTCAAATTTTTAATACTCCAAATTTGAGTGTTTGGAAGGATATAAGTTATTCCATTCCTTTAATGCTTTCTTCTATACTCCATCCAAATAGAACCTTAATAGACAAGTATGAAATTGAAATCGGCTAATATCATTTATTAGAATATGTATAATCAATAATTTCCTGCGTAAAATTATTTCAATTTAATATATAGAAATCACTGCTCTATAGAAACTGTCATCAAATAAAATATTGCTGGAAATTAATACCATTTCCGTGTAAACACAATATTGACTTTTATAATCACTTAAAATTACGTGTCATCTACTGCCCGTTGATCATGCAGCTGATAATTCTATCTACCCCTAATTGATGCAGTTAGACCAAAGTCAAGTCTTGTTGATTTGTTTATTTCTACACATATGCATCCATTCTTGTTGGAGAAGTTATAGAGTAAGCTTAACACACCATGTTATCTGTGCGCTGAACTATTAAAATACACATATGCATCCATTCTTATTGGAGAAGTTATAGAGTAAACTTAACACACCATGTTATCTGTGTGCTAAACTATTAACATTACAATAAATCACACTTTAACCAATAGAAAAACGACACAATGTATTTGATTAATTACTTATTTAATACTCCTTCCGTTTTTTATTATATAATGTTTTAAGTTTTTCACTTTGTTTTTTTTTATTTAATATTTTACAGTATCAATGTATTTTTTACCATGTTTTCTCATAGTTATCCTTATTTAAAACATGAGAGATGTTTATTATTTAATGTAAAAAAAACACTACATTAAGCTTTGATAATTAAGAAGGAAGAGAATTTTTGAACGGAAAATAGAGTTTTAGGAGATAAGTATTAAGGATAAACCAATCATTTTATTAGCTTAATTACTATTTCATTGGGCTTAGTGAACAACCTTAAACATTATATAATAAAATTTATGGACCCTAAATTATAAACCCTAAACCCTAAAATATATTACTTGGTGTGATTTTATTGGCTTTACGCACAAATAATGTGCCTGGTGTATTTTATAATTTCTCATTTTTTTGTTGAATTGAAACTAATAACATTAAGTATTGCTAACTGGACGGCAAGAAAAAATGTTCATTTTCACATTCAATACTAAGCTAGTAGACTACAATGCACTTGATCCTCTCTATAAATTTACAAGTTATGTGCCTTTTGTAGCTAACAACTTGAACCAAAGAATTCAAGGCAATACTTAGCTATTATTTTGTAAAAAAAAAAAAAAAAAAAAAAAAAAAAAAAAACATGGACCTCTCACCACAAACAAAATTTGTAATTGGTATATTGATGATGTTAGGGATATGGGTATCTGAATCTATGTCTCGACCATCAATCAATGAGGATGCCGTAATTGCTGAAAAGCATAAGCAATGGATGACTCATCATTCTCGGGTTTACCGTGATAATGCTGAAAAGGAGAAACGTTTTCAAATATTCAAGACAAATTTGGAATATATTGAAAACTTCAATAGTGCATCCAATAAGACCTACAAATTAGGTCTAAATGAATTTTCAGACTTAACCACTGGAGAATTCATTTCTGGTTACACTGGTTTCAAGATGCCTACATCCAAGCTTCCAACTGCAAATTACACAACTTTGGAGATGCAGGATGGGATTCCAGAGACAATAGACTGGAGGGATAAAGGAGTGGTCACCCCGGTTAAGAATCAAGGTCAATGTGGTAAGATATCTCTAATTTCCTATGTTTGCATTAATTATTCTCTCTTTTGAAATAATATAAAGAACAGATATGCTCATAAAAAATGAGAAATACCATGCAAAGAGATATGAGGGTGAATACATTCATAATGAAAAGCTTTAGTTTTGGAGAAACAATTAAAACCTTGTTGGAATGTTCCTGAGGCTTCTGAGTTTTGATTAAGGCGTTGAATTTTTAATAACAATCATTTTTTACATAGTTTATCGGTTTTGAAATCTCTATTATATTCTTATTATAAAGTTCAAATGCATTGGTTTGAGGAATATTTAAAAATAGGAATCGACTCATATTTGGTTTGACATAATAATATTGTGTACAGGGTGTTGCTGGGCATTTTCAGCTGTGACAGCCATAGAAGGAATAATGGGTAATGGAGTGTCACTTTCAGCTCAACAATTACTTGACTGTGTGGATGGTAACAATGGGTGCGGTGGTGGTAGGATGGATACTGCTTTTGAATACATAATACAAAATCAAGGCATTGCCTCAGAATCGGATTATCCCTACCAAGGAATGCAAGGAAATTGTGATACTCAGAAATCCACCACTTTTGCCGCCCAAATTACTTCTTACCAAAATGTACAACCTAATGAACAAGCTCTGCAAATGGCAGTAGCTAACCAGCCTGTTTCAGTCGGTCTTAATGCTTCACCAAATTTCCATCATTACAGTAGCGGGGTATTCGAGGGTGATGATTGTGATACAGATCTTAATCATGCGGTTGCTATTATTGGATATGGTACTACTACTGAGGATGGGACTAAGTACTGGATCATTAAGAATCAATGGGGTGAATCTTGGGGAATGGGCGGCTATATGATGATTCAGAGAGAAGTTGAGGGAATCACAGATGGTGTTTGTGGCATTGCAAAAGCAGCTTTATATCCCACCAAAGATTAGTACAAACGATTCTACGATCAAATTGGCCCAAATGAACTTAATCTCGGTATTACTTTTATCCTTTAATTTGATATTTTGGGTTTAATCGGTCCAAAATGATATGATAGATAATATTTTTTGCACGTGCTGGCACGTGTTATAAATTTTTGGATCGGTTTAATTTAAAATGTCAACTTAAAAGGATAAAATTGTTACTAAAAGTTCATTTCGGTCTAAATTGGCTCTTCTAATTAAGTTGAGAAAACAAATTGAAGTTTTATCCATAAGTTGATATATATACATCGTTTTATACATGTGTATTGTATTAATCCAATAATGAAAGATGGTCATATTAAACATATATGTTGTCAACATTATAAACAACTTGAAGTGTTATATTGTCTTTTTGAGAATTAAGTAATCTAAATCTAAATGTTTGTTTAAGCTACTATATCATTGTTGTGTTTAAAACAATAATTTTTCTGTAAATTGCTCAATCAATTATTATTAACTTATAGTAAAAATATTTGAAGCTCCTAAACCTAAATAATTATTGTTTTGATTCTACTATTGTTATATATCCAACCACTATAATAGTCTTCACAACCTACAATAGAACATATTGCGGTAACTGGAGTGAATAGAAGTCAAAAAGTTTTTTTTTTTTTAGCATTTTGATCTGATTAATAAGTATAACTTAATTATATGTAATGGCTATAAGTTGAAGTTATCATATGGTGCGTTCTGAGGGTGTTAGAATCGATGGTATAAATAAACATATAAGTGGGGTTCAACACATTTAAAACAAAAATCTAATTGGCTTAATTATATTAAGGTTCAATATATACACTTATGTGTCGTTTTTTAGTCTTATTTATTTCTAATATGGAATCTTTCAATACAAATTACGATATGTGTTGATTGTCCTATGGTGTCTAATAATTTGCAATTTTCCCTTCCATTTTCCAGCTCTCTTCGTTTTTTTGACTTTAATCAATGTCATCAAAATCTTCAAGTATATATTTTTCTTTTTCATTTAAAAAAAAATACATAATAGTTAATTAACTTTGAAAAAGGGAATTCTGGAATTAAAATACTTGCTATCAATGGCAGAGACAGGATTTTATATATTTAGTATGTAACATCCTATTTTACTGCATTCATTTGGTATTTGTGTATGATCATTACATGTCACAATTAGATAAATTAGAGAAATACATTTGTACTACACATGTTACTAAGTGAGGTAAAAATCGAAAGTACAACACTAGAAATGTAATGTGTCTTAAATGTTTAAAATTAGAAACTAAGGGAGTAAAATGTAATTTAGGAGGGATCATTGTTTAGAGATTAAAATCTCTACAGCCATCTTTTTATTATTATTATTGTTATTAGAATTGTTAGTCAAACATTGGACAAATGGTCCAGAACATTAGGGTTAGAGACAAATGGTCCAATGAGGGAGAGATAAGGATGAAGATGATTAATATGGGTCTTGGCAGTGTAAAATAATCTAGAGAACTTGCAGAAAACGTAGAAGAGAAGAAGAAGAAGAAGAAGAAAAGAAATAAGGGAGATATAGAGAAGTAGAAGGAAGAGGTATGTTCATGTAGTTTGTGATATTAATTTTGTCTAGTTAGAAATAGAATCTGAACAAGTTGTAAAGTAATGAATTGTTAACCTATGAGTTAGGAATATGTCTGCAAAATTTCGTAATTTTTGGACACATATAGTGAAAGTTAGAATTTTTGAAAGAGGGTGTGCTCAAAACTAGATGATCAAAGAAACAGGGTCAGATACAAAGTGATGCCATAATTATTTTATCGCCCAGAAAATTCTAATTTTTGGATATATTGTTCCCTTATGTGTTTAGTTTAAGTAGAAAAAATAATTAGGTTGATCCAACTTGTATGGATAAAGTTATAGTGAAATTACTAGGAGCTGTTTAGGTAAAACAGGGCAAAAACAGGGCTGGAATGTAAATTTTATAATAATTTGTATAGTACTTCGAAAATTATGTGATTTTAATCTGATATGTATCTTTGTGTTAGGAGTAAAATAAAATAAGAATTAGGTCATTTGGATATATATAGTGTAAGTTATGAATTTTTAAATGTGGTTAGGTCGTGGAAACCACATTTAAAAAGTGAGGGTAGAGTGTTTTTATAAGTGAGGGTAAAGTGTTTTTATAGAAAGGAAAAATATGATGTATTTGTATTTGATATGAATTGATATTTTTAGGAGGTCAAAATCTTGAAGATAATCTGGAAGAGGGTAACAGCTACCCACGAGGGAATTAACGACTAAGTTGTGAGTATAAACTTGATATGGACTTGCTTATGTTGATGAAAGTGTGAATTGATGGATTGATATGTTTGTATGTGTATTGCTGTAATTTGTTGGAAATGAATTTTACGTGGCTTTATATGTTGAGGTGAACTATTTTGTATATGAGTATATGTTGAATATATGGTGATTGCGTAGTGTACAAACGTGAAGTGTTGTTTGAATAATTATATGTACTACATGAATTATGTTGAAATGTTTGGGTTAAATGTTATATGTGAAAGTTAGTGTACATAGTTACATGAAAGATTAAGGGCGTTGTGACGTACCTGACCAAACACTGCGAATACATGATTCACATGGATTATCTGGACCTAGATGGTCAATCACATGGAATATCCTGGACCGAAAGGTCAAATACATGGTTACATGAGCTGGCCAGCGAAATCATTTGATATCTGGTATATGATCCCGGGACAGTTGTTTGGCTGGTCGTGTCACAACAAATAAATAAAATGGATCATTCATTTGCATCTGCTTGGCTGCGTTTGTTGGAATTTTTTTGTGTGAATGTGTGTGATTGTAATTAATTGATGGTTTATGCTCACTGAGTAGCGACTCATAAAAATCACAAATTTCTCCAGTTAGGTGAAGTTGTAGATAAAGTTTAAGTTCTTAGAAGGGTAAAGCTCGATAGAAAGCATGGATGAAAGGTCGGCCGGCTGAGTTCTATCTCACTCTCTCTCCTCTCATCTCAAGCATGTAGAATTGAAAATTTTGTGTTTGGAACTTCGTATTATAAGTGTGGTTTGGATATGTATAATAGAACATATACTTGTGTGGTGTACTTGTAGATTTATGTTAATAAGTAAATGGAGTACATTTTGACCAATATATATATATATATATATATATATATATATATGATCATAACATCTTCGAATATAGCAGAGGAAATAAGGGGCGTTACATAGAATATATAAGCTTATCAATATAGTAATATGAGACTCAATTTATAAATTTAGTGGGTACAATATTCTAATTGACTGCATACAATGCTGTGAATTTAGTAATATGTTCATTTATTTTATTCATTTTTCTCCATTTTTTCTTGATGTTCATTTATTTTCTTCCCTTTTTTTCCATTTTTTCCTTCGGCATTTTTTTCGCTTTTTATTTATGTTTCTCTTCATTTTACTCAATTTTATCTTCATTTTATTTCATTTTTCTTAGGGGGTGTTTGGTATACTAAAAGCATACTATGCAATGGGAATGGAAATAGTTATTTCCCTTTGTTATTGTTTGTTTAGATAAATTCCACTAAGTAATGGGAATGAGATTCCCCCATATATGGGAATCAATCATTCCCCCACTATCACATATCAATCATCTTCATTCCACCACTATCTATTTTTCTTTGTTTAATTTCCCCACTTTTTATACATTTTTTTTTTTCCCAACCATCAACATATACAATTTGGATTTCATTAACACCCACAAATCTTTTAGGCAATTTCATGGTTTGAACGGCAATTTTTTTAGAGTCCTTTGTGTGAATGCTTGTTTGGTTTTGCGTATTTTGTGATTTTTATGTTTTGGTTAGATTTTCATAACTTTTAGCATTTTTCGTGTTTTTTTAGGGGTGTTTTTGTAATTTTGGATAATGTGTCATTTTTGTGGTCTGTGGCTTTGGTGCGGTTATGTTTCTTTATGTTTTTTTTGGACAGGCATTATGACCCGGACCGAAATTTGTAGCGACGGCGGTAAAGAAGAATTTGAAGTGCTGAAAAGCAATGAGGGCACGGCGTGCCATTCCAGCGTGCCAAGGGACGGAATCTAATGGATCGGCACGCAGTCGTGCCACCACCACCAGCACGGCGTGCCACGTCCACCAGCACGGCGTGCCGAGCTCCGGAATTCTACTGTTACCCTACTTTCATCTTTTCTGTTTAGCGGTTTTAACCTAGCCGTATAAATAGGTTATTTTCTAAGTTGTATGGATCTTTTTCCAGACTTTTAAAGTGTAAAGCTCAAACTTGTAGCTAGGTTTATGTGCTTGAACTATTTGTTTCTTTGAGTTTGAACCACCCTCAATTGGTAGAAGTTTTGCATTGAATCTTCCCCTTTTGAGACGTTCTTGGTTCCGGCTTGAGTTCGTCTATAGAGGTACACCCCAAGCATCTTCACACCGTCGGAATCCGGTTAATCGGACCAAAAGGGCATAAGTTTTCTTCTTCTCTTTTGTAATTCGATTAGTTAGTTGATTCCTCAATTGATTCTGTTTGGTTGTAAACATTGAATTCTTATCATCTTTCTTGATTAATACAATTGATTACAATTTAAGTTCAATTTTTACACCTTTCCTTTATGCAATTCCTTTAATGATAATCTAGTCTCATAAGATCTTAACTTATTAAGTTCATATTTGTGGCATTACCTAGATTGACACCTAGGAAACCATTAGTATTGACGACACTGTGGAATTTACGTGCCCCTATTTTCTGAGCTTTAGAATTAGACCACCTCTAAAGAAGGAAAACCGGCTAAGGACCTAAAAGATCTAGACACGCTAGGTTGAATATTCGGAAGAACATAATTAAGGTTTAATTGTTGAGTTAAGTTCGTCTATTTTAATTAATTGATAAAGCCATCACCACTAGCATTCATAGGTCGGTAAACCGCCAATTGATAACCCGAATTCAAGAGCAAAGTAAGCTGGGATAGATCAATTAGGAGTAGGATAATTTAGTTGTTAGTATAATCACAATCCAAAATTTAGTTCCGCCTAGGACACGCAAGGAACCCGAGTAGTTTAGTGTTTGCAAAATATTTTTCTCTGTGGGATCGATACCTGGACCAACCAGATTTATAACTTGTCAACGATAGGTACACTGCCTTAGTTGTGTGACTCTAGGTTTAGTTTCACTACTTCGCCTAGGATCCACCAAGTTTTTGGCGTTGTTGCCGGGGATATTTATTTTCCTCCATCATTGAACCAAAGGTTTATTTGCTGATCTAGGTACTGTTTATGTGCATATAGTTAGATAATTTTTCTTTTCTGTGGATATTTGTTGCAAATTTTTTTTTTATTTTCTGTGTGTGTGTGCGCTTTCTAGCTTATGCAAACTCGTTCTCAGCACCCTGAGCTTTTACCCTATAACCCTGAAATTGAACATTTTTGTAGCAGGAACTGTTGGAAATGCCCTAGTCCCGAGGCATTGGTCCTTGCATTTGTATCATACATTAATTGGATTCATGTATTATACTTATTTGTGTTATTAATAAAGGCATTAATTCATTTATTATATTTATCTTGTGCAATATATTAAATGAAGTATCCGATGGACATATCCATATCCATGATGACCAGTGTCATGCACTTGGCAGTAAGACCGTGGATAGGGTAAATGATATGACCATAAATAGATCCATAGTCTGTTCCAGTCATGGGAATGAATGGAACAAAAGACTATCATTAACCTGGTTGTATGGCGGTGTCTTACCGGTCATTGGACATGGAATGTCAACCAAGTTAATGGGTACATGCATAAGGGGGCATGGTACAAGATAGATCCACTAAATGAGAAATCCACATGGTATAGTATCACAAGTGATTCTCGTGTAGTACTTGTATGGATCCTTTGACCTGACCATATAATGGTGTTACATGTGAGGTCGCATACTTAGGGGTACGCCTAAAGGGCCTGTAATAGGGTGCCAAGTATGGGTACTTTCGGGTATTTCACTTAGCATGGTAATGCTATGGATATGCAGAAGGGATTTGTCACTCAGTAATGCACTAGGAAGATATCACCGGCCTCTTGATGAATGTGACTGATAAGAGTGTGGCCACACCCAAACAAGTGGGAACTTGTTTGTGAGCTTCAGTGCATTCGGGGTCAAGTTAATGTCCAAAACAAAAGAGGGTGATCAATCCATGCCTCTATGTTAGACACCGATATCAATGACATGGGATATACAGGTTTAAACTACAGGGTTATGATAACAGTTAGACTACCATCTCCATCTTAATTGAGGGCTGTAGTGGCTTGCTAGAGCCCAACTGCCGTCTGTGGGCCAAAGGCCTGCTGCCAACATAAAGATGGGCCCACGGGATCGTACACATAGAACGACTGAACACAGACTTAAGGAATCACATGTATACTTGGAGTATACACTATAGAGAGAGAGATATATATATTAATCAAATTATAAAGATCAATTGGATTGATCCTAATAATAAAATTAATATATTCAATTGGCTCTTCATAATTAATTGGATTAATTATGAGATTATTGCCTCGGTGGAAATATTCATATGTATGGGTTTACATATGATTTTGTTCTGTGAAGATTTAATTTTAATTTGATGGATTAAATTAATTGGTCAAACTAATTTTAATTTAAATGTAAATAATATATTACTTGGTGTAATATATTAAATACATGGGTATATTAAAATTGGGCTTGAAATTAATTTAAACCAGAATAATTAAAATTGGACTGGGCCTGAATCAAAAGATGGAAGCCCACACAGAATGAAAAAGGAGCCAAGCTGGGCCTGAATTCCCCTAGGGGAATTTGGCCACCCTACGTATAAAAACCTAGGGTGAAAATTTCGGCCACCAATCACTTGAACATAATATAGCCGAAATTCCTTAGCCCCCTCTCTCACCATTGCTCGTTTTTCCTACGCTAGCACGGGTTATGTTCGTTAGGCGTTCGTGTACGAGAACGAGGAGGGAATCTAATTTGATTTCTGCAGTCTTCATCCATCTCTAGAAAGAGATATTTCGGGTAAGAATTTAATCTCTCTCTATTTCAATTTTATGTTTTAAAATTTCCACTTCAATTGCTCCTGGGACTGGATTTAAGGAAATCATCGCGTTCTTCCGCTTTTATCGGGTGATTTCCGGTGAAAAATCCCAACAGGAACCATAGAGCACAACAAGAGCGAATTGTCCAAATGGATCTTCAGCAACGTGAGGAAGAGGAGAGACAGCTACAGGAAAGAGCTGAGCAAGAGCGACTTCGGCGAGAGCAGGAGGAGTTTGAAAGAAGAAGGGGTGGTGATAGAGACAACATGGTCATGACTGACCTAATGGCTCCACATCGACCCCGGAATAGATCCGGAGTGGTTCTCCCAGCCATCACTACTAATCACTTTGAGTTGAAGTCCAATATGATCAATTTGATCCAAGGGAAAGGGCTATTTAGTGGCAGAATAAGTGACAACCCCAATGATCATTTAGATCAGTTTCTCATGGTGGCCGATACAGTCCGAATCGGTGGGGTGCCCCAAGATGCTATGCGGTTGAAGTTGTTTCCCTTCTCATTATGCGAGGGAGCAATGGAATGGTACAAGTCCTTGAGACCCGGGTCAGTGACTTCATGGGATCAATTGGAAGAACAATTCTTAGCATATTACTTCCCACCATCAAAGACGGTTCAGTTAAGGAATAAGATTATGGGATTCCAGCAATTTGGGACTGAGACTCTCAACGAAGCATGGCAAAGGTTTCAACGGTTGTTGCGGAACTGTCCCCACCATGACATGCCGCGATTTACCCAGGTAAGCACGTTTTATCATGGTTTGACACCAGCTAACCATGCCATTATTGATTCTTCTACAGGTGGAGACATTTTTAAGAAGACTGCTACGCAAGCCGAGGAGTTGATCGCGGAGCTGGCTAGGAAGAGTACCTTGTGGCAGTCGAACACGCCAACAAGGAGTGAGGTTCGGGCTGTGGATTTGGGATGCCAAGATGCAGCCATGGACCACGTGAACAAGAAGCTGGACCTGCTGATGTCCCACTTGAATTTAAATGTGCCACAATACCAGTCGGTGTTGTGTGTATCATGTGGAGCGGAGCATCCCGGTCAAGAATGTGCATTGGGCGATCCATTCACCCAACCATCCGAGAATGTAAGTTTTGTGGGAGGAAACCAAAGGTACAACAACTCTAACTCTTACCCATAAAATTTCAATAATAATAACAATTACGGAAGAAGGTATCAACACCCGAACATGTCTTATGGTAATAACAAAAATGTGTTAAGACCTCCTTCCGGATTCCATTATGAGCACCGTGAGTAGGCGTTAGGTAAGGCCCCATTTATTCCTAATGATCAATCCTCACAGTAACCTCAACAGTCTAAGCAAGATGAGATGGTTTTGTCTTTGTTAAAAGACGTCTCGTCTCGACTTGCTGATAATGAGGCATATTGTAGGGATTTGGGCAAGCAGGTGGCTCAAATGAGTAGGGAGAGGCAAGAAAGACTCAAGGAGCACTCCTGAGTAGAACTGAACAAAACCCTAAGGGACATCAATGGGAGACAGCTTAAGCTATAACCCTGCGAAGTGGTAGGCAAGTGGAGGACCGACTGCAAAACGCTGATATTCCATCCCAACCTACTGAAGTAAGTGAAGAGTCGGGAGAGGTAAGCAACCCTGACTCGATTTTTGAACCCGAACCTAGCACAAATGAAAAAGGGAAAATTCCTGACCCAGTGAGAGCCTATGTGCCTAAACTTCCTTATCCTCAAAGGGAGAAGAAAGATAAACTGGAGCAGAAATATTCCAAATTTCTGGAAATTTTTAAGAAGTTAGAATTTAATATGCCATTGATTGAGGCTCTCCAAGAGATGCCTTCTTATGCTAAATTCTTCAAAGAACTTCTTGCAGGGAAAAGAAAGCTAGGCGAGGATGAAGTGGTGGCTTTAACAGAGGAATGTTCAGCAATTATCACTAACAAACTCCCACCCAAGCTCAAAGATAGGGGTAGTTTTACTATCCCATGCCAGATTAGAAACTTGGAGATTGCCAATGCTCTATGTGACTTGGGTGCAAGTATCAATTTGATGCCTCTGTCGTTTTTCAGGAGACTTGGACTGGGAAACCCAAAGCCAACCAACATGACCCTCCAATTGGCGGATAGATCTCTCACAAGGCCAAAAGGGGTGGTCGAGGATGTGTTAGTAAAGGTGGACAAGTTTATCTTCCCCTCGGACTTTATAGTAATGGATATGGAGGAAGATAGCTCGGTGCCCCTTTTGCTTGGAAGGCCATTTCTCGCAACCGGTAGGACTTTGATAGATGTCCAGGAAGGTAAGATTATTCTTAGGTTGCACAATGAGGAGGTAAGTTTCAACGTCTATAACTTAATGAAATATCCATTAGATGTTGAAAACTGTAATTTTGTGGACTCCTTTTGTCCTATTGATGCTTGTTTGATTGAGAATGTGTGCAGTGAACTAGAGTGCATCATAGGAGAAGGCCTAATTGAAAGTGAGGCGAACGAAGTGTTAGTTGAAGAATGCTCATGGGTGAAGGGACGGTTTGACAAGCTGGAGCGTGAAGTCAAGCCGGCACCTAAATCCTCACTGGAGGAACCTCCATCATTGGAGCTCAAAACCCTTCCCCCTAACCTTAAGTATGTTTTTCTGCATCCTCCAAAGGACTTACCAGTTGTAATTTCTTCTTTGTTGACAGGGGAGGAGGAGGACAAGCTACTAGAGGTGCTGAGAAAGCACAAGGGAGCATTCGAGTGGACAATCCACGACATCAAGGGAATAAGTCTGACGTTTTGCATGCATAGAATTTTCCTGGAAGATGAGGTAAAACCGTGTGCACAGCCTCAGCGTCGGTTGAGCCAAAATATGAAGGAAGTGGTAAGAACCGAGGTGATAAAACTCCTTGATGCAGGTATCATCTTTCCTATTTCTGATAGTCAGTGGGTGAGTCCAGTTCAATGTGTGCCTAAAAAGGGAGGCACGACGGTAGTGAAAAATGATAAAGGGGAACTAATCCCTACTAGAGCTGTCACGGGTTGGCGCATGTGTATTGATTATAGGAAGTTGAATGATGCCACCCAGAAAGATCATTTTCCATTACCGTTTATTAATCAAATGTTAGAGAGGATGGCTGGGCACGAATATTTTTGTGCGTTAGATGGGCTATCCGGGAATATGCAAATTCCAGTGGACCCTCTCGATCAAGAGAAAACCATGTTTACGGGTCCATACGGGACATTTGCATATAGGCAAATGCCTTTTGGTTTGTGTAATGCCCCGGCCACCTTTCAAAGATGCATGCTAGCCATTTTTTCTGATATGATTGAGGATTTTATGGAAGTCTTTATGGACGATTTTTCTGTTGTTGGTCATACTTTTAAGTCATGTCTGGGGAATTTGGACCAGGTGCTTCAGAGATGTGAAGACACCAATTTGGCACTTAGTTGGGAGAAGTGTCAATTCATGGTCCGGGATTGCATTGTCTTAGGGCACAAGGTGTCGGGAAAGGGGATTGAGGTTGATCCGGCCAAGATTGAGGTGATTGAGAAATTGCCTCCCTCAAGTTCGGTTAAGTTAGTTAGGAGCTTCTTAGGACATGCGGGCTTTTATAGGCGTTTTGTGAAAAACTTTTCTATGCTAAGCCGTTGACTGAGCTACTCATAAAGGATGCCCCATTTGATTTCAATGATAAGTGTATGTATGTGTGAGCGGACGACGCGTTTTCGACGGGACACGGGACTCCCTTTCGGAAAGGGGTGCCACGATCTCGGGCAGATCCCTCCCTCGCGTGGGGTTTTTATAATGGAAATCCGCGTTTTGGAAAATAAATAGAATTAATGCATAAAAGAACCGAGACCTAAGTCTCGATGGATATTGTAGAGTCGCCACCCGGCTCAGCTCAACCGGGAAATTCTTATGTAGCTGAACCGGACGAACGGTCGCTACACTATCCAGAGATTCGGGTCCGGACAAGTCCCTTATTTCGTGTCTAATTAAAATAAATATTGCCAATGTTCTCAAATGGTATTCCAAAATCTAAAGCCAATTTTATTGAATATAAAAGGCATACAGCGCGCACACAAAATATTTAATACAAAAATGAGGAAAAGAAATAAATATTAATTGGCTTACAACCAAATCGAATGGAAAAATAAAAACTCTCGCCTCACTTATACAATCGCCTATAATACACGAGGATCTAAGAAATACAACCACCTAAATACACGATTTAATCTATTAAAATACATCAAAAATAAAAATAAAAGAAATTAAAACCTGCAAAACAGAAGGTTAGCACAATTTATACGGCACGCCACAAATTGGACTCAAATAGACAGAATTGGGAAATCAAGAATTGGGGGCATGCATTTAGGGGATAACCGGGTTGGCTCGGCTAGCCGGCCTGGTTAGACCTGGAAAATATTTTGAAACGTCCCTGTATTTTTAGTTTTGTGGGAAAAATCTTTTGAAAACAATTTTACTGGTTTACATGCATTTTTATATATTTCAGTGGGTCGGTTTTCGGGAGAACTGGGTCTCCGTCGTTGAATTGTTCTAAATGCAATTTTACTAAAAAATGTATCTATGGTCGTGATGCACACAACAAAATTCATTTTGATGATTTTTGGGGTTTTCTAATTTTTTGGGATTTTTTTACGGATAAAAGCTGAAATTCCGATTCTGGAACAAGGATTACAGTCGTACGACTGTAGTTTACAGTCGTGCGGCTGTAGTCAGTCCAGGATCAGAATTTCGCCAAAAAAATTATTTTTAACCAAAAACTTGAGGAAAATCACCTGGAAATTAAGAACAGTCGTACGACTGTATATACAGTCATACGACTGTTCATGGAAACTAAGAACAGTCGTACGACTGTTCTTAATTTCCAAGAACAGAAATATAAAAATGCAGCAAAACAATGCACAAAACTCACTTCAAACACCCAGAAAGCGAGGAAAAGTGTAAGGAAAAGAAGTGACTACCTTTTAGAAGCTATTCCAAGTCGTTTTGACCCCTGGCGTCGCTCCGATCCCAACAAATTTGCACTTTTCCCCTTTGGAATGGAAGTTGAGAGCTTTTTGTCCAAAATCCGAATTGCAAAGGGATTCTGATGATTTAAGTCTGAATTCTTGATTTGTTTAAGAAGTTAACTGATTAACCTAGGGATTTCTAACAAATTTTAACCTTAATTTCGAGAGATTAAAAAAATCAAAGGGGAAGAATGAGTTTTCTTTTTGTGGTTTTTTTTTCTCTCTTTTCTCTTTCTCTCTCTAGATTTCTTTTTACCAGCAATCTCCTCCCCCCCTTTTCTTCTTTCTCCTCCCCTTTTCCTCTTTATCTCTCTGCCTTTTTTCTTGCTTGCTGCAACAAGGGAGCAATTAATGCTCCCTTTCTCTTTCCTTCATTTCTGCTGCAGAGGTATGGGCCTCTGCAGATTTTCCGACATTACAGTCGTACGACTGTAATAATAGTCGTACGACCTTTTTTTTTTTTTTTTTAAGTATAGAAAATTCCGGCGCTTACAGCTGCCCCTCGCATGATCAAATTCGACATCTAGCTCCGGGTCTATAATACCTGTGATGATGAATTTAAGAGCGTGAATTAAAGCGCCGTGAACACTGGAATGAACCTTCTGATGAGATAGGCCGATACCGGGTCTAGGTTACCCGAGGCGACACTGGGGAGGAAATAAGCCGATATCAGGTCTAGGTTACCCGAGGCGAAGGAGTGGGTGAATTATGGTTTAGCCGATACCGGGTCTAGGTTACCCGAGGCGAGCTTGATGAAGAGATTAGCCGATACCGGGTTTAGGTTACCCGAGGCGATGCTGGAGATGAGATTAGCCGATACCGGGTCTATGTTACCCGAGGCGAAATTGATGAAGAAATTGGCCGATACCGGGTTTAGGTTACCCGAGGCGAGATTGATGAAGAAATTGGCCGATACCGGGTCTAGGTTACCCGAGGCGATGCTGGAGATGAGACTAGCCGATACCGGGTCTATGTTACCCGAGGCGAAATTGATGAAGAAATTGGCTGATACCGGGTTTAGGTTACCCGAGGCGAGATTGATGAAGAAATTGGCCGATACCGGGTCTAGGTTACCCGAGGCGATGCTGGAGATGAGATTAGCTGATACCGGGTCTATGTTACCCGAGGCGAAATTGATGAAGAAATTGGCCGATACCGGGTCTAGGTTACCCGAGGCGAGATTGATGAAGAAATTGGCCGATACCGGGTCTAGGTTACCCGAGGCGAGATTGATGAAGAAATTGGCCGATACCGGGTCTAGGTTACCCGAGGCGAACTTTACTGGGGAAATAGATGAAGCTGATCTGGGCCGATACCGAGTTTACATTACTCGAGACGGATCTGCTGGGGAACTTGGATGATGGAACGGATCTGGGCCGATGCCGAGCTCACATTACTCGAGGCGGACTCGTTGGGGAAAGTTGAGATACTAGAGCGGACCTGGGCCGATACCGAGTTTACATTACTCGAGGCGGATCTGCTGACTTGCTGAGGATATTGAGCTGGGGATGAATTCCTGCACTTAAAATGGCAAGTCTTCATTCCTTGATCGAGAGATTTTTAAACAAAAATTTTTGCCCCTTCGATCAAGAATGAAGACTAGCCGGGGATAAGTAATTGATATATGTAATGTATGGATGCATGATGATGTATATGTACATGTATGGATTCTCGGTTATTGGACGTTTCTGTCTTCCGCTGGGGAGATATGTTGTGCCCCTGGTTGATTTTGCTTTTCTTGGGGCATTGTTTGATGATTATCAAAACGAGGTGACTGTTGGGGAAATGATCATAGTATTCCTTGAAGAGATTCCGCTGGGGAAGAGTGTGACAGCTTGACTGGGGAAACGATTGTGGTGTTCCTTGTGTAGACTCCGCTGGGGAATGGTATGGGAAACTCTGCTAGGGAGTGATGTGATGAATTCTGCGGGGAATACTAAGGATGTTCTGTTTTTCCTGCTCCGTGGGAAGTCATGAATTTTTGAGTTTTTTTTTTTTTTTTTAAGTGCTCTAATTTTTGCCTGGGTAGCCCAAATCAGGTTTTCAGCCCAGCGAGCCGCTCTAACTTTTGCCTAAGGCACCTTTTCGGTTTTCACCTTAGCGAGCTTTTCATATGCCCTAACTTTTGCCTAAACTGCCCGATATGGGTTTTCAGGTTAGCGGGCCACTCTAATTTTTGCCCGAGGTGCCTTTTCGGTTTTCACCTCAGTGAGCCCCCCCTTTTTTTTTCTTTTTTCTTTTTTTTTTTTTTTTTTTTTTTTGAGATTTGACTAAAGTGGTGTTGTAACCCTTTATTGCTCGTCTGGGAAGATGAACTGGACTTTAAAGGACGATAAGAGATTTTAAATTGCATGTATTTGATACATTTTCATTTGTCAAATAATGCGATGATATTGATCAGTTGAATGCAAAGTGCTTTCTTTGAATGTGTGTTTATGCAAGACAACTTTGTTTGTGCATTTGTCATAACCATGCAAATATATTTAAACAAACACTTCACTTTATTGATGAAATCAAAATGAGTACATTTGAAACAAGTTGGTTCCTAAACGATACACATTTCACACCGAGCCAGAATCCGTCACCAGTCGTCCTTTTCAGGTTTTCCGACTGATTATTTTCTCTCGTGTCTTAACTTTTGCCTAGACCGCTCTTTTCGAGTTTTCAGCCTAGCAGACCTCTCTCTCTTTTTTTTTTTTTTTTATTTTATACATGATAAAGCTTTAGCCTGTCCTGGTTGATCGGGTTGGTGAACTCGTTTCCATCCATGTCCATGATGCTGACAGCGCCTTTTGATAACACCTTCTTCACCACATAGGGTCCTTCCCAGTTAGGTCTGAACTTGCCCCTATCATCAACATTTGAAGGCCTTAGTTGCTTTAAAACCAAATCTCCCGCTTTCAACTGCCGCTTGGAGTACTTCACATTTCGATTATAGGCTCTAGCCATTCTGCGCTGATACATCTGCAGGTGATCCAGTGCCTTTAGTCGCCTTTCATCTAGTGCAGCCAGCTGCTCATATCTAGCTTGAACCCATTCAGTCTCTGGTAATTGAGCTTCTAGGGCAACTCTGAGTGACTTGAGTTCGATTTCCACCGGCAACACCGCTTCCATTCCATATACCATGGCATAAGGAGTTTCCCCTATCGATGTTTTGACACTGGTCCTGTAACCCCAAAGAGCATAAGGCAGTTTATCAGCCCAATCCTTGTAAGTGGTTACCATCTTTGATAAGATCTTCTTTATTGCCTTGTTAGCTGCTTCTACTGCACCATTAGCCTGAGGCCTGTATGGGGAAGACTTATGATGTTCAATACCATGTTCTGCAAACAGCTCAGCCGTTGCCCCTTGAAACTGTACTCCATTGTCTATTACTATGTGATGAGGAATCCCATACCGAGTGAAGATATTTCTCTGGATGAACTTGACCATGTGCTTGGCTGTAACATTAGTGAAGGATTCCGCTTCGACCCATTTGGAGAAATAATCAACTGCCACAACTATGAATCTATGCCCATTAGATGCAGCCGGATGAATTTCACCAATCATGTCTATTCCCCATGCTGAAAACGGCCAAGGAGACGCTAGATTCTGAAGTTCCAGTGGAGGAAGATGACTAATGTCTGCATAGATCTGACATTCATGACATTTCTTCACTTTTCCTATACAATCTGCTTGCATCGTCATCCAGAAGTACCCTTGTCTCATAATCTTCCTAGCCATGGCAAGCCCATTCATATGTGGCCCACAGGATCCTGCATGTACCTGCTGCATCACATCCTCTGCTTCTCGTTCTGTTAGACACCTTAAAAGGATCCCATGTGCTGTTCTTTTATATAACTTATCCTCGAAGATTCTGAATTGACTAGCCAGTTTTCTCAGTGTTAACTTATCAGTAGCACTGGCCTCTTCTGGGTACTTTCCTTCCTTAACATACCGGTAAATGTCAAAGAACCATGGCTTTTCTTCGGCTGATAATTCCATTACTTCACGCACTTCGAAGCAAGGATGCCTGGAAGTGGCTATGACCAGTGGTTGAGCTTGTGTCTCTTCTGGATTTTCCCACATGGAGGACAAAGTTGCTAATGCATCAGCCATCTTATTCTCATCCCTGGGAACATGTCTGAATTCACACTGGCCGAATAAACCCTTTCTGAACTGTAGCAGCTCCAAATAAGGCCGTAAGGCTTCTTCTTTTAGTTCCCACTCTCCCTGAGCTTGCCTAACCACTAGAAGTGAGTCTCCAAGAATCAGGACATCATTTGCCCCTAGTGTTAGCAAAGCTTCCATCCCAAATAGGCATGCTTCATACTCTGCCCCGTTATTGGTTATGGGAAAATTCAACCTCTTGGATAAGGGAATGACTTCACCATCTGGCGTTGCTATAAGTACTTCGATCCCAGCGCCCTTTTTATTCACTGCCCTATCGAAACACATGACCCACCTTTTCACTTCCACCATGGCTAACTGCTCATCAGGGAATTCCAAGTTCTCTGTGTAATATGATTCTAGGGGCTGGTTTGCCAGAAACTCTGCCACGGCTCGCCCTTTAATGGTTTTCTTCGTGATGTACTCAATGTCGAATTCAGACAAAAGTAACAACCACCTGGACAGCTTCCCAACCAATGCCGGTGCTTCATAGAGATACTTCATTGGATCCACTTTAGCCACAGCTTGAATCTTGTAGGATTGGAAATAGTGGCGCAGCTTCTTGGTCAACCAAATCATTGCCACACATGTCTTCTCCACCAGTGTGTATTTGGTTTCATACTCCAGCAATTTCTTGCTAAGGTAATAAATAGGATATTCCTTCTTGCCATCTTGTTCTTGTGCAAGCATTGCCCCTATGGAGGATTCTTCGACTGCCAAATACAAAATCAGAGGCTTCCCTGGAATTGGAGGACTCAACACTGGTGGCTTTACCAGGTAAGCCTTGATCTTCTCGAATGCCAGCTGACACTTGTCATCCCACACAACCGGCTGATCTTTCTTTAATAGCTTGAAGATTGGCTCACAAGTAGAAGTTAGCTTGGCTATGAAGCGGCTGACATACTGCAAGGAACCCAGGAATGATCTGACTTCCTTTTCGGTCTTTGGAGCTGGCATATCCTGGATGGCTTTGATTTTATCTGGGTCCATTTCTATCCCCCTCTAGCTAACTACATGGCCCAACAACTTCCCTGATGTGACCCCGAATATGCACTTCTTGGGGTTAAGTCGCAAGTTGTACTCTCCAATGCGTGTTAGAAATCTATCCAGGATAACAGGGTGTTCCTCCCGTGTTGCTGATTTAACAAGCATATCATCGACATACACTTCGACTTCTTTATGAATCATGTCATGCAACAGAGTTGTGACAGCCCTCTGATAAGTGGCACCAGCGTTCTTCAATCCGAAAGGCATCACTCTGTAACAGAAGGTACCCCACTCTGTGATGAACGATGTTTTCACCTTGTCGATCACATCCATCAAAATCTGATTGTATCCCGAGAAGCCATCCATGAATGAGTACATTGCTGCTTTTGCTGCACTATCAACCAATACGTCAATGTGAGGTAGTGGGAAATTGTCCTTAGGACAGGCCTTGTTCAAGTCCCTGTAGTCGACACATACTCTGACCCTTCCATCCTTTTTAGGCACGGGGACAATGTTGGCTAGCCATTCCGTATACTCCACCACTTCCAGGAACCTGGCATCCATCTGTTTGGCCACTTCTTCTTTCACCAGTGTAGCCCATTCCGGCCTTAGTCTTCTCAACTTCTGCTTTACCGGTCTGAACTTGGGGTCCGTTGGGATTTTGTGCACTGCTATTTCTGTGTCCACACCTGGCATGTCTCCATACGACCAAGCAAAAGCTTTAACATGTTTTTGGAGTATTCTTATTAATTCTTTCTTCCTCGGATTTTAGCTCGTGTGAAATGAATACCATTTTAGGGTTTTCATCTGTACTTATATTGATTTCATGCAATGCAGTGTCATGTATGCTAAATATGCTTGATGGTGATTTGAATGCATGCACAGAATTATCAGGATAAACATCACACAAGTAAGCAAACTGAGATTTCATTGCATTGAACTTATCATAGAGTACATCAGTTACATTGAAAATGGAAGAAATAGATACAACAAAATCATTTTCATCCTCCACAGGCGGAGGGCCTTGTTCTTCCTCAGCTTCCATCTTCCCTTCAAGAGCATCCTCTGGGATTGCAGCTTTCTCGGCCACCTGTGCCTTAGCTTTTTCCATAATCTTGGCGATTTCAGCAACCACAGAGTCTAAGTTCACTTTGGCCATCAGTTCTTCGCCAAATCCTTCCTTGGATTTTCCAAAAGCTTTGGTTAATGTAGCAGTCAAAGCTCCCGAGATCACTTCTGTAGCTTCAGCATAGGTCTCCTTTTCATCTTCTTCCTTGGCCACCTCTATAGTTTCTGCTATCACCTCAGATGATTCTCCTTTCAAAATTTCAGATTCAGTAATAGCTTCCTCCATCATTACAGGGGCTACTGGCTCTTCCTGGCTTTTCTCAAAATCCACAACATCTGCAAAAATCTCAAAGCCAGGGTGTTCGACATTTCCAACTAGCACCGGTTCAGCTTGGCCTTTGTAAAGGCTTTCTCCTGCCTTCAAGAATGGCTTCATCATGACCTTGCCATTCTTGCCCTTTTTCAGGTTCTTCTGATCGGATGACCCTTCTACATAACCAAGGCCGTACTGCTTTGACTTTCCCGAGTCGATCTTGAATTCTGGCACACCTTGCAGATTAATCCCGAGTCCCATTCCCGGGACAAAGTTCAGCTTGTACAGATATCGGGATAGCCACTCCGGCATGTAGTTCTCATAAAGGACCATAGGGGCATCCGTGGTTTCTTCCTCCTTAATGACAGCAATTTGGAATCCACCAAAAGGAACCACTCCTTCATCCACTGCAGCTACCATCGACTGGGCGTCCGCCCCAACAGTCACAATCCTGTCATTCATAGAGAATTTAATCTTCTGATGCAATGTGGAAGGAACACCTCCCAAGGGATGGAACCAGGGCCTTCCAAGCAATAAGGAGAATGTGACCGGGATATCGATTACTGTGAAAACAACCATGGATTTGATGGGCCTAACTTCCACTTCTGTTTCAAAGGTCCCTATCACTGTTCTTTTAGAATCATCATACGCCCGAATGACTGTCGATGACCTCTTCAACACTTCTTCATTCATGCCTAGAAATGGTAGCATTTTCAGTGGGCAAATATTCAGAGCTGAGCCGTCATCCACCATAACGCACGGCATCACCTTATCCATGATATAGGCTCTAATGTAAAGAGCCTTGTTGTGAGCCTTTCCTTCTGCTGGTAGGTCTTTCTCAGAGAAAACAATATTAGGAGTTCCAGCATGGACTTTGTCTAGCAAGCAGCACATAGCCTCTGGTGAAGCTATAGGGGAGACTTCAATTTCTGATAGCTTCTTCACTAAAGCCTCCCTATGCTCTTTGGAGGTCATAAGCAAGTGCCACAAACTAGCTTGTGCAGGGGTCTTCTTCAGTTGGGAAATGACCAAATCTTCTTTCTCGACTTTTTCCGGTGCCGAAGTACTGCCCGACCCATTCATTAGTGCTTTATCTTTCGTCTGATCTGCCGGCTGATATACCCTTCCACTTCGGGTCACGTGCTGCACTTCTGAAATCTTCAGTTTCTCAACAGCTGGGAGTTTAACAGCCTCTCTTCTGTCAAATTCTTCGTACTCATCTTCGGAGTCAAGGTCATCCAGACTTATGGGCTTGACCTCCTTACACCCCTCCTCTTCCTCACATTTAAGCTCCACTTCAGGTTCCCCTACCACCACTGCCTGAATCGTAAGGTTCGCTTGCAGAACTTGGGCAAATATGAAGTTAGCCGGCAACCCCGACTGAACCATGTTAACCCGTTTCTCGAATGCCGGTAGTGGGTTAGTTTTAGTGCTAGGTTTAGGTGGTTCTTGCTGCTTTCCCTCGTCGATAAGCTTCTGGATAGCATCCCTTAGCTTATAGCAGTTATTGGTCCGGTGGCCTGTCACCACATGGTAGGTGCAGAAGTTATCCTTGTCAGCTTCAGGTGGGATCTCAAATGGCCTCAAGGACTGTAGTAAGCCACCATTCCTACACTTGGCGAATATCTTTGCCAAAGTAAGAGTCCAGGGTGTTATGCCTTGTCCTCCAGGACCCCTATTCTGGTTGCCTTGCTGTTGATTCACAGTAGCCACCTCAACCCTCTTCACTTCTGATGACTGCCCCTGCCTGCCACTGGCACCTGAACCAGAACCACTGCCAGACCCAGCTGCTATAGTTAATCTATACCCTGAACCATACCCTGTACTTCTTCCCCCTTTCTGACCAGCTGGCTTCTCCTCTTCATCCCTTTCTATCTTCATGGCCATGCTATAGACCTCACTAAGTTCCTTGAAGGAATGGAATTTCATGTTGTTCTTGAAAATATCTTTGCTGCCATCAATGAGCTTCTGTATAAGCTCGTCTTCATCAGGGCGGTTCTTTAGGAGGATCATCTTGTTCATCCACCTCTGGTAGTATTCATCAAAGGGCTCATTGAATTTCTGTTTCACCCTCTCCAAATCATACAGCTTCACCTGGATTTTGGTGTTGAAGCTGTAGTATTTGATGAAGGCTGCTGACAATACTTCCCAGTCAGATTGCTCCTCCTCTGACAGTGAGTTATACCATCCCAAAGCACCTCCCTCCAGTGTGGTGGGGAATAGATTAATCAATTGTTGCTTTGTAGCACCTGCTGTTAGCATAACCCGGGCATATAAATTCACATGGGCCTCCGGCGAGCCCATTCCTTTGTAAGTGGGGACTTTCGGCACTTGGAAGCCGATAGGAAATGTCTCGATGCCCCTACTGATCATGGCATCAACGTTCACCCCCTTCTTGGATTCAGCACTGATCCCGACCCCCTTCTTCAACTGGGCCATGACCTCGTCTAATTCAGAACACTTTGCCTTCATCTTCTGTTCCATAGCTGCTTCTATCTCCTGCAGCTTTTCCACGCTAGCTGAAGTGTCACCACCATGTTGGGATGACTCAGCTTCTTTTTCCTTCCCGGCTCCACTACCACCGGTCTCACCAGCTTCTCTAACCACTGCCCTCATCTCTTCCTTTAACATATCGCGGAAATCCTGCGATCTGAAGAAATCTCTCAAAATATCAGCCATGCTCGGTGTCTGTTCTGCCATATTCACGCCTTCCCCAGGCTCAGAATCACTGTCACTCTCAACTACCCTCTGTCTCCTAGCTGCCCTTTAAGCTTGCGATCTTGTCCAAGGTCGCTCCAGTGTGTTCTGCTTGGGAGTAGACAGGAGGTATTAGGGTCGTGAATGAATGACGTGATATGACATGAGAATCAAGGCATTGAATATACTTGAGATGCATGGAGTGGGATTATGTATGGAATGATGATATGAATGGTTTCTTTTTATTATTATTATTTATTTATTTATTTATTTCTCTTTTCTTTTCGAGGCATTCCAAGAACACCCAATGTTTACGCAAAACGTTACGTGTGGGCCATCACACGGACAGAACTTCAGCGCCTTCAGGGCACCTAATGAATTCGTGAAATGGTCGCGTGTATACCGGCACACGGACGTAGTTTTGACCCTTTATAGGTCTATGAGATGATATGAAATGATCGCATGGGCCGGGCCCACAGACAAGATCTTGATGCTTTTGAGCATATGATATGGAATGATGTTATGAGAAAGTCACGTGTAACAGGAAGACGGACAAGGATTCGGCATTCGAGGAACGCATTTCATGATTTGGTGATGTTATGGGCCTATATGTATACTAATCGGGCACTCGGGGAGTACCTTAAATGGTGAATTAATGTCATGAATTGGTCGGATGTGGACCAAAGTGTTATATGATGTCTATGATAGATGGGTATGATGTCGTGAAATGCATCGAGTAAATTATTAAACGAAAATGGGCCTAAGGCCGTTGTGGCTTTTATTAAATGAAATTATATGGGTGGCATGGCCGAATGCAATCCGGTGCATTGGCAAAACATAGGTAATTTTGGGTACCTGATATGTTATGAAATGGGATGGGATGGTCATGATAGGCGTCCTTGAAATGCCCCTTTAATTTAATTTAAGTGAAATGTAGTGAATAAACATGTCACACAATATGCAAATGGCTGCACAAAAACGTGGGTTAGGATGCATGACATACATAATGATGTTATGTATGCTATGTCAAAAATAAAATGCTAATCACACAAGTTTAATGTTATGGCTGAAAAAGAAATCGTTAGTATGGGTGACAAGCGAATGAATTAATGTTTTACACACGAAATAAAATGCAAAATGACTGCATAAAAATATGGGTTAGTATCACACAAAAATGTTTGTGTATGGTATGTCATGTGTATGGAAAATGGTGATTATGGCATGTTATGCATGCGTCGGCGATGTGTCATGAAACGGTGAAGAACACATAGCAAGCAAAACGAATTCTTCCAACCTTATTCCTCCAACGTGGTCGGTCTCAAAAATTTCTAACCGAATCCTAGGCGGGGTTCACTTCAATCACCAACCGGGGGTGATGAAGGCGCGATTTTACTATTATCATTCACACAATTATTTTGGTATCCTAAGGGAATCCAACTAGAGCTGCCTACATGGGTTCGGTCAAAGTCGGGGTAACATCAAGGCTCTCATAGCAAAATATACTCCTCACTTCTCCCCGCTCAAGGGTCCGAACGAAGGGGTTCGTACGAGGCTATGAGTGGTGTTTCGTATTCGTGCCCCTAAGACCAGGAGGAACTTAGGCGACACTTCAACAATCCACCGGGCTATAAAAGGATACCTAATCTAATGCAAGAAATAGCTAACTAAAAATGCAAATAAAATACCAAAAGAGAATCATTCGCCTTATTTTAATCAGACACTTTTCAGGGCTTGTCAAATTCTTTTAAGTTTTTAAGAAAACTTTTTAAAGAGCTCCCCAGCAGAGTCGCCACTGTGAGCGGACGACGCGTTTTCGACGGGACGCGGGACTCCCTTTCGGAAAGGGGTGCCACGATCTCGGGCAGATCCCTCCCTCGCGTGGGGTTTTTATAATGGAAATCCGCGTTTTGGAAAATAAATAGAATTAATGCATAAAAGAACCGAGACCTAAGTCTCGATGGATATTGTAGAGTCGCCACCCGGCTCAGCTCAACCGGGAAATTCTTATGTAGCTGAACCGGACGAACGGTCGCTACACTATCCAGAGATTCGGGTCCGGACAAGTCCCTTATTTCGTGTCTAATTAAAATAAATATTGCCAATGTTCTCAAATGGTATTCCAAAATCTAAAGCCAATTTTATTGAATATAAAAGGCATACAGCGCGCACACAAAATATTTAATACAAAAATGAGGAAAAGAAATAAATATTAATTGGCTTACAACCAAATCGAATGGAAAAATAAAAACTCTCGCCTCACTTATACAATCGCCTATAATACACGAGGATCTAAGAAATACAACCGCCTAAATACACGATTTAATCTATTAAAATACATCAAAAATAAAAATAAAAGAAATTAAAACCTGCAAAACAGAAGGTTAGCACAATTTATACGGCACGCCACAAATTGGACTCAAATAGACAGAATTGGGAAATCAAGAATTGGGGGCATGCATTTAGGGGATAACCGGGTTGGCTCGGCTAGCCGGCCTGGTTAGACCTGGAAAATATTTTGAAACGTCCCTGTATTTTTAGTTTTGTGGGAAAAATCTTTTGAAAACAATTTTACTGGTTTACATGCATTTTTATATATTTCAGTGGGTCGGTTTTCGGGAGAACTGGGTCTCCGTCGTTGAATTGTTCTAAATGCAATTTTACTAAAAAATGTATCTATGGTCGTGATGCACACAACAAAATTCATTTTGATGATTTTTGGGGTTTTCTAATTTTTTGGGATTTTTTTACGGATAAAAGCTGAAATTTCGATTCTGGAACAAGGATTACAGTCGTACGACTGTAGTTTACAGTCGTGCGGCTGTAGTCAGTCCAGGATCAGAATTTCGCCAAAAAAATTATTTTTAACCAAAAACTTGAGGAAAATCACCTGGAAATTAAGAATAGTCGTACGACTGTATATACAGTCGTACGACTGTTCATGGAAACTAAGAACAGTCGTACGACTGTTCTTAATTTCCAAGAACAGAAATATAAAAATGCAGCAAAACAATGCACAAAACTCACTTCAAACACCCAGAAAGCGAGGAAAAGTGTAAGGAAAAGAAGTGACTACCTTTTAGAAGCTATTCCAAGTCGTTTTGACCCCTGGCGTCGCTCCGATCCCAACAAATTTGCACTTTTCCCCTTTGGAATGGAAGTTGAGAGCTTTTTGTCCAAAATCCGAATTGCAAAGGGATTCTGATGATTTAAGTCTGAATTCTTGATTTGTTTAAGAAGTTAACTGATTAACCTAGGGATTTCTAACAAATTTTAACCTTAATTTCGAGAGATTAAAGAAAATCAAAGGGGAAGAATGAGTTTTCTTTTTGTGGTTTTTTTTTCTCTCTTTTCTCTTTCTCTCTCTAGATTTCTTTTTACCAGCAATCTCCTCCCCCCCTTTTCTTCTTTCTCCTCCCCTTTTCCTCTTTATCTCTCTGCCTTTTTTCTTGCTTGCTGCAACAAGGGAGCAATTAATGCTCCCTTTCTCTTTCCTTCATTTCTGCTGCAGAGGTATGGGCCTCTGCAGATTTTCCGACATTACAGTCGTACGACTGTAATAATAGTCGTACGACCTTTTTTTTTTTTTTTAAGTATAGAAAATTCCGGCGCTTACAGTATGCTTTTAATTTGCTTAAGCAGAAATTGATTGAGGCACCGGTCATGGTGAGTCCGAATTGGGAAATCCCCTTTGAACTTATGTGCGATGCGAGTGACATAGCTGTTGGGGCATGTTTAGGTCAGAGGGTGGAAAAAATTGTCCACCCAATTTACTATGCTAGTGAGACATTGAACGGTGCTCAAATGAATTATACTGTGACTGAGAAAGAATTACTAGCTGTTGTGTTTGCTTTCGATAAGTTCAGGTCTTACTTGGTCTTATCAAAAGTAATTGTGTACACTGACCATGCTGCTCTTAAGTATTTGTTGGCTAAACAGGATGCAAAGCCCAGGTTGATTCGATAGATTCTACTCCTCCAGGAGTTTGATGTGGAGATTAAGGACAAGAAGGGAGTAGAGAACGTAGTGGCCGACCATTTATCGAGACTACCAAGTGAAGGATCCGTATCCTCTCCAGAAGCGGACATTCGTGACACATTCCCCGACGAACAGTTGTGTGGGGTAACCTCTATGCCATGGTTTGCGGACATCGCAAACTTCAAAGTCGGTAACATTCTTCCACCTAACCTCTCACATGCACAGTGACGTAAATTCTATCATGATGCTAAAGATTATTTTTGGGATGACCCTTATCTTTTTAGAATATGTGCGGATAATGTGATTAGGCGGTGTGTTGCTTATGAGGAGGTTCCCTCCATTATTGAGATGTGTCATGATAGAGAAGTGGGTGGCCATTTTGGACCCGATAGAACCGTAGGAAAGATTTTATCTAGTGGGTTTTATTGGCCCACCATGAAATAGGATGTCATTAGCTATATTCGGGCCTATGATGCATGTCAAAGGATGTGAAATATCTCCCAAAAGAATGAAATGCTTCAACAGGGTGTGTGAACTTTTTGATGTCTGGGGCATAGATTTCATGGGACCCATCCCAATATCCCACAACAACCAATACATTCTTGTGGCGATTGAATATGTGTCTAAGTGGGTAGAAACTGTCGCCTTACCCACCAATGATGCAAGGGTCGTTGTCAAGTTTCTAAAGAAAAACATTCTTACTAGGTTTGGAACCCCAAGGGCTATCATCAGTGATGGGGGATCCCATTTTTGTAATAGACAATTTGACAATCTTTTGCACAAGTATGGGGTTAAGCATAAGGTAGCAACTCCTTACCATCCTCAGACGAGTGGGCAAGTTGAGGTTTCGAATAGGGAACTAAAACGAATCTTAGAAAAGACGGTAGGTGCATCTAGGAAAGATTGGAGTCTAAGGTTAGACGATGCACTATGGGCATATAGGACTGCTTTTAAGATGCCTATAGGAATGTCCCCCTACCGCTTAGTCTTCGGTAAATCATGTCATCTACCTGTGGAACTAGAGCACAAGGCATATTGGGCTTTAAAATTTCTTAACTTTGATATGCAAGCTGCAGGTGAGCTTCGATTAAGGCAACTCATAGAGTTAGATGAGCTTCGGTTGAGTTCGTATGAGAATGCCAAAATCTACAAGGAGAGGACCAAGAAGTGGCACGACCGGCATGTGATAGAGAAAGGTTTCAATCAAGGGGAGTTGGTGCTCTTGTATAACTCCCGGTTGAAACTATTTCCGGGGCAAATTGAGAAGTCGGTGGACGGGGCTGTTTACCGTGCATAAGGTCTATCCCTCCAGGATGGTGGAAATTGAAACCCCGAAAGGAATTCAACAAGTAAATGGGCATCGATTGAAGCCCTACGTCAGTGGAGGAGTGAAGGAGGAGAAGTAAGTCTTACTCCTTCGTGATGTGTAATGCGTAATCGTGGACGTAGAAGTCGAGCTATTCTGACTATAAACATAGCAAAGAGGTACGTGTACTTCCCTTGTACATTAATTTTTGTGTTAATATGTTTTTATGTGTTTATATGTGTAGGAATAGGTCACTAAGCAAGTTAATCACAAGTCTTGATCAAAGTGTGAAAAAGAAAAGGTTGGAAGAATTCCATGATAGCACACCGTGCCAGTATGGGCACGTCGTGCCAAGATGAGAAGGGGGTTAGCACGTGACGTGCTAGTGTGGCATGTAATCGTGCTAGGCAGCTGGAACAAATCGCCTGCAAGAGCCAAGCAACACGCCATGCCGTAATTTAGCACGCCATGCCAAAGGAAGAATTTTCAAGAGAGCACGACGTGCCAACACAGCACGCCATCGTGTCGTCACGCTGTTTCTAAAGAGGAATGTGTAAGAGCAAGCAGCACGCCGTGCCAATTATAGGGTTTTCAAGACAGCACGACATGCTAAGCCAGCACGCCATCGTGCCGTCGTGCTGTTTCAAAAGTGAAGTGTTGCAAGAGCGAGCCGCATGCCGTGCCATAATGTAGCACGTTGTGCCAATTAAAGGGTTTTCAAAAGAGCACGGCATGCCAACCCAGCACGCCTTCGTGCCCTCATGCTGTTCCCACGTAAGTTTCTATGCTCTGCTCAGCACGCCGTGCTGTTTATTTGGCACGGCATGCCGAGCGTTTAAATTTTGAAATTTTAGGTCAAAATCGCCCGCCTATATAAACCATTCTCCTATTTCTTTCCTTATAACCGCCCCACTTCTTCTTCTTCTTCTTCTTCTTCTTCTTCTTCTTCTACTCCTTTCTCACTTTTTGTCTCTCTCCACTTTCTCTCTCTAGAACCAACCCTCACCTTCTCTCTCTCTACCCTTATTCTTCCTTCCCTTCCCATTTTCTTCCTCTCAACTTCTCTTCAACTATTATTTTGACCTAGGATTTTGTTTTGCATCATTCTCCTTGAAACCAGGTATGAATTCATGCTTTGATTTTCCTTTCTTCTTTTTATTGCTCTTTTCTCTCACTTTGATTTTGGTTGATTTACTTGCTTAATAGTGTGATTGTATTGCGTAACTTTTCTTTATATGTTCATATTTAGTGGTTTGTATTTATGTAAGTAGGGTTTCATTGGATTTGATTTCTTTTGTTTTTTATTTTTGTTGTGTTTTTATGGTTGTGCAATAGTAAGATGAAGAAGAAGACTGTAGTTGATCGGAGACACGGTTTTTCGCAACGGCCCATAGACCCATCACCGGAACTGGTGCCAAACGAAGAATTACCTCCCGAGCAGCAGATGGCCCCTTTAACTAGGCTCTCCAGGAAGTATAAATGCCCTTTCCCTCTTCTCTCTGATGATGAAGGTAAACGCTACAAAACTTTGTTTCCATTAGAGAGTACCCCCTTTCAAACCTTCGATTGGGAATTTTTGTTTGTGCAAGATAGGTCAAAGGCTGTACGTGCTAAATTAACCAGTCTAGGATGGTATGAGTTTGTGAAGTCTAATCCGCCTGTCTTTAGGGAGTTGAACTTAGAATTCTACTCCACTTTAAGCTTCAAAACTAACCCCGATACCAGCCTTAGGACCATGACCTTCCGTTTATTTGGTGATGAACACTCTTTAGATATTGAGGGCCTTAAGGCTTGCATAGGAATTGAGGGGAATAGTTACAAATGGCCAGAGAATATGGATGCCAAGAAATTTTAGCGTATGGTAGGTCAAGGGGTATACCAACCTAGGTTTGCTAAAACTTCCCAACTACATGATCCAATCCTATAATTAATACACAAATTTGTGTGTTTTAATTTCTCGGGCAAAACTGAAAGCAACCGGGTCAATGCATTTGAACTTTTAATACTGTGGCATGTGCATAATGATGTTAAGGTGCACATGGGCTTCTTCGTCATGGAAGCCCTATACACCCACCATAACAGATCTAAGTCAGAACTCGGGTTAGGGCATATTGTAACTTGTATTGCATGTTTCTTTCATAGTAATACTTGTTATAAGAACCTCGATAGCATCCTTCCCAAGAAGCTTTCGAGGGGAATTTTGTCTTGTTCCCATGTTATGGCAGCTGCAGGTACTTCAAGTGCAGGGGTTCGAGTAGGGGTAAGGCCCTTATGGACGTAGATGATGAGGACGAGGGTGAGGAAGCTGAGGATAACGAGGAGGATGAGGAGCATGTTTCGGTGGGCCTGGATTTTATGGGGCGGATCGAAGGGCGGTTGGATGGTATAATCGAACAGCTAGAAGGTTTGACCGTCCATCAGCTTGTGCTTGAGGAGCGGATGAACGCGCGCCTTGATAGGCAAGCAGCTCAGCTCACCAATGTCGAGGCGTTTGCCTCTCGTTTTTGTGCAGCCCAAGGGTGGCCGTACCCGCCTCCACCACCACCAGCCCCTGATATGTGAGGTAACCCTTTTCCTTTCCCGCTTTATTTTGTTCCTTCTTCCATTGCACTTTTGGAAGTAAGTGCAATCTAAGTGTGGGGTGGGTAAAGGTATTTCTCCCTTTCTTTTGCTTCTTTCTACATTCCACTTTTTTTTTTGTTTTATTTTGTATGTTTGTGTGTGTTTTTGCGTATTTGGATGTTTTGCGTTGGTTTTTGGTTAGATTTAGGCTTTAGCTTTTAATGCATGTGGAGTTGGTTTGGTTTTTTTTTTTTTTTTGGTATGATAGTGTTTTTAGGTTGTTTATGTGTCAATTGCCGTTTGAGTAACATTGCTTAATCTACCCTCGAAACTAAGTCTATGTGCTTGGATTGGTAGCAATTGGCTAAGGACATTGGGAGTTGATTGCAAGTCATTAGCTTGTTTGTGTGTGATTTGTGATTCTTGATGGTAACCATTGGTTAGATTTGTCAGTAAGGTTGCGTTAGGGAATTAACCCTCTACCTCTACTTGCATGATCGAGCTAGGATTACGCCTTGGAACATTGGTTGAGTCACACGACCAAGCATACAACCCCTAGTACACTTATGAGAATTTAAGCCTTTGGAACCATTTCACATCGGTTCTATTTCTTTGTGAGGGTAAAAACAATCGTGGCACACTAGATCATAGAACCTAGCGTCGTTTTGCACTTGGCATCGAGAGCTTAGTATATGGAGACCTTTAGGATTAACCCCTTGACTTAAATGAGCCTAACCCTAACTACTAATTTATCCCTTAGATCACCCAAAGCCACTAAATTAACCTTTTTGACTTAAAAAAACCTTCACCAAGCCAAATCTATCATCCTAACTTTTTACCATTAACTTTGATTTTCCTTTCTTACCCTCCTCTCCTAAATCAAGTAATTGGCTAAGTTGTTCATTCATTTTGGGGTCAATCACCATTTGCATTTCAACTCTTTCATATCTAGTCCTATGGAAAAATTGTGCTGCAATAAAAAATAAAATAATTAAAAAAAATCCAAATAGAGTCAATGTATGTGTCCGGCTTCTTTTCTTAAAAATCGGAGTTTGTAGAAGCATGTCTTATATGTCCGGCTCTTATCTTTAAGCCGGTGTATGTGTTCCATTTTCAGTTCATTTGTTTGAATAAGGGATTAGGGCGATCATCTAATTGCCTTGACCCATGTCTTGTCATCTTTTTCCCCGTTAGGTTGTGCTTTGGCCGTTGGTTGTGGATAAGGCCTTCTCATTGTTAGTAGAATTTCTTGTTTAAAAAAAAAAAGAAAAAAAAGAGAGAAAAAAAATATATAGCAAATCAAGCACTCTTAGGACTAGTTTTGAGTTGAAAATTGCATGACCCGTCTTTAGTACTTAGTCAATTTGCATATATCACTTGATTTGTAGGAGTTGTATGCCTAAAATTTCCCTTTTATCAAACCTACCCTAAGCCGTAACATTACAAGCCCTAAGTTCTCTGATTGTGCTTCTTGACCAATGACTTCACCGAGATTGCCATTAGTTCGCTATGTGATGTGTGCCATTGTTTGTTTTTATGTGCTCGTCCGCCTCGCCTTGAACTTGAGCGTTAGAGTGACATCTTGTGAGGTGCTTTGTGGTCGTATAAACTCTGCTTGTTCCTCGCCCTTTAACTAGCTAAATTTTGTTGGGTTCGGGTATTGAGTGGTTTTCAACCTGGCGCGCCTAGTGTCATTTCGAAAGTGATGTTTTATCTTCTTGAGTTTATGAATTTCGTACGGTTAAACCCTTAGTTGGATTTGCAAGTAAAAGCGAGCAAGGTTACTCCTTTGTCTTTAGTTTATCTGCTTGAGGACAAGCAAGACTTTAAGTGTGGGGTGGTTGATAAAGTCGGTTTTTTACCTTATCTTTTGGGCAATTTCGTGGTTTGAACGGCAATTTTTTTTAGAGTCCTTTGTGTGAATGCTTGTTTGGTTTTGCGTATTTTGTGATTTTTATGTTTTGGTTAGATTTTCATAACTTTTAGCATTTTTCATGTTTTTTAGGGGTGTTTTTGTAATTTTGGATAATGTGTCATTTTTGTGGTCCGTGGCTTTGGTGCTGTTATGTTTCTTTATGTTTGTTTTGGACAGGCATTATGGCCCGGACCGAAAGTTGGAGCGATGGCGGCAAAGAAGAGTTTGAAGTGCTGAAAAGCAAGGTGGCACGGCGTGCCGCAATGAGGGCACGGCGTGCCATTCCAACGTGCCAAGGGACAGAATCCAGTGGATCGGCACAAAGTCGTGCCACCACCACCAGCACGGCGTGCCACCCCCAAATCTGCACAGCATGGCATGCCACCTCCACCAGCACGGCGTGCCGAGCTCCGGAATTCTACTGTTGCCCTACTTTCATCTTTTCTGTTTAGCGGTTTTAACCTAGCCGTATAAATAGGTTATTTTCTAAGTTGTATGGATCTTTTTCCAGACTTTTAAAGTGTAAAGCTCAAACTTGTAGCTAGGTTTATGTGCTTGAACTATTTGTTTCTTTGAGTTTGAACCCTCAATTGGTAGAAGTTTTGCATTGAATCTTCCCCTTTTGTGACATTCTTGGTTCTGGTTTGAGTTCGTCTATAGAGGTACACCCCAAGCATCTTCACACCGTCGGAATCCGGTTAATCGGACCGAAAGAGCATAAGTTTTTCTTCTTCTCTTTTGTAATTCGATTAGTTAGTTTTTGATTCCTCAATTGATTATGTTTGGTTGTAAACATTGAATTCTTATCATCTTTCTTGATTAATACAATTGATTGCAATTTAAGTTGAATTTTTACACCTTTCCTTTATGCAATTCCTTTAATGATAATCTAGTCTCATAAGATCTTAACTTATTAAGTTCATATTTGTGGCATTACCTAGATTGACACCTAGGAAACCATTAGTATTGACGACACTGTGGAATTTACGTGCCCTTATTTTCTGAGCTTTAGAATTAGACCGCCTCTAAACAAGGAAAACCGGCTAAGGACCTAAAAGATCTAGACACGCTAGGTTGAATCATCGGAAGAACATAATTAAGGTTTAATTGTTGAGTTAAGTTCGTCTATTTTAATTAATTGATAAAGCCATCACCACTAGCATTCAAAGGTCGGTAAACCGCCAATTGATAACCCGAATTCAAGAGCAAAGTAAGCTGGGATAGATCAATTAGGAGTAGGATAATTTAGTTGTTAGTATAATCACAATCCAAAATTTAGTTCCGCCTAGGACACGCAAGGAACCCGAGTAGTTTAGTGTTTGTAGAATATTTTTCTCTGTGGGATCGATACCTGGACCAACCAGAATTATAACTTGTCAACGATAGGTACACTGCCTTAGTTGTGTGACTCTAGGTTTAGTTTCACTACTTTGCCTAGGATCCACCAAGTTTTTGGCGCCGTTGCCGGGGATATTTATTTTCCTCCATCATTGAACCAAAGGTCTATTTGCTGATCTAGGTACTGTTTATGTGCATATAGTTAGATAATTTTTCTTTTCTGTGGATATTTATTGCAAATTTTTTTTTTATTTTCTGTGTGTGTGTGTTCTTTCTAGCTTATGCGAACTCGTTCTCAGCACCCTGAGCTTTTACCCTATAACCCTGAAATTGAACGTTTTTGTAGCAGGAACTGTTGGAAATGCCCTAGTCCCGAGGCATTGGTCCTTGCATTTGTATCATACATTAATTGGATTCATGTATTATACTTATTTGTGTTAGAGGCATTAATTCATTTATTATATTTATCTTGTGCAATATATTAAATGAAGTATCCGATGGACATATCCATATCCATGATGACCAGTGTCATGCACTTGGCAGTAAGACCGTGGATAGGGTAAACGATATGACCATAAATAGATCCGTAGTCTGTTCCAATCATGGTAATGAATGGAACAAAAGACTATCATTAACCTAGTTGTATGGCGGTGTCTTACCGGTCATTGGACATGGAATGTCAACCAAGTTAATGGGTACATGCATAAGGGGGCATGGTACTGGATAGATCCACTAAATGAGAAATCCACATGGTATAGTATCACAAGTGATTCCAGTGTATTGAACATCCGGAAGCGGATTAAGAAGTCGGAACGCGCCTTGAATCCTGAAAACGATCCGAAACACCGAAATTGAATCCTGAATCGATCCGAAATGATCCCGGCCTCACATCTCTCTGTTTTTTTCCCCCTGTTTTTTTTTCTCTTTTTTTTCTTTTCTAATTCGTTCTCGAATTAAGAATCCTCTCTTCAATTCTGCCTTAATCTCTCTTTTCTTCTTTTTTCTCTCAACTTGTCAAGTCCTAATCGATTTCTGCTCTAGGATTTCGGCCCAAAAATCTTGAGCCTCACCCCCTGCAGCCAACTTGCTTTATTTTCCACAGGTAAGTTGGCGGCCCGTCAGAGCCGTGTGGCTGTAGTTTTGTAACTATAACCGTGTGGCCCAAACCAAAGTCGTGACTGATTCTCCTAAATCCTACACTCACCTCTAAGCCCTTTAATCCCTCAAAGGACCTTTCTCGGAGTTTCAGATTAAGGATGGTTTAGTTTTCGAAGTGTTCAGGACATTCTAGGCAGCATCCCACTCATTCTCGAGTCTATTTCATGTCAGTCAGCTTAACATGTAATAAGGGACTCTCATCACAGAGATTGGGAAAACCCGTACTCACAAGCTGCCCCTCACAGGATCAAAGTCGATTTATGGTCGGGCTATTAAGCCTGGATCGAGTTTGGTCCCGTGATTAGGAGCGCGGTGAGAAAGGAAAAGAAAAACGTACCTGACGTCTTTGTTTGTTGAGGAATAGACGCAACATCTAGCTGGGAACGTTGACTTTGACTGTAAAGTCAGCTGTCTGTGGTGGAGCTATACTGTCGAAATCGGTTCTTTGTGGTGGAGCTATTCCATCGAAATTGGCTCTTTGAGTATCGATTTTGAAGTCAGCCCAAGAGGCGTTGGCTTGTAGTCGGCCTAGGGGGCGTTGATTTGAAGTCGGCCCAGGGGGCGTTGGTTTGAAGTCGGCCCAGGGGGCGTTGGTTTGGAATTCATGTTGAGAATGCGTATTTATTCCTTGATCGATGATTTCGGAAACAAAAATTTTTGCACCTTTGATCAAGAGTAAATACGGTTTAGCGGTTTTTGCCCCCGGATTCTTGCAAAAGGCAAGAAATACCCTTCTCAAGATTATATTGGTATGAATGGAAATTATGAAAAATTAAGAAAACTTGCTTAATTGAGTGTTAGAGCCGTGTGGCTCTAATTTTACAAGACACAGCCGTGCGAATGTGACTTGCCACATTGCTAGAGCCGCACGGCTCTAGCGGGGAAAGGGCGAAATCCTTAAATAGCGGCATAAACCTCATTTTACACATATACTTATTCCTTCTTCTCTTTTGCCTCCCTTTTTCTCTTAAATCTCTTTGAACCTAATCTCCAACCTGTAAGATGATGACGAAGCTCAGGAAGGTGCTTCGCCCAGCTGTTGCCTCACAGCCCACCCCTCACACAAGATACGTCCTGCCGAAGGGGGATATTTTCTTGCCTATTGAGACCACAGTGGATGTTTATAGGCTCCAGGACTCCGTTGCGTATTAGGGGATCAAGAGGAACGATCCCATACCCGTCATGCTTCAACCTTCCACGCATGCATCCAAAAAATTGGTTAGTTTTCCTAATTTTATCCTTTTTTCAATTTTTTCAATTCCTGCAAATGTAGACGAAATTAGGCAAATGTGAAATTGATGCATGTTTAGGGTAGATTTTGCCCCTAGGAACTTTAATTGATGATTTGGTGATGATTATAGTTGATTTAGGGTTGAAATTGTGAAACCTAGGGTTTTGCTTTGAAACTGTTCAGTTTCCGGAAACTGTTGGGATTTGTCACCGGAAATCACCCGATAAAAGCGGAAAAACGCGGTGATTTCCTCAAATCCAGTCCCAGGAGCAATTGAAGTGAAAATTGAAAAAACTTAAAATTAAATAGAAAGGGATTAAATTTCTTACCAGAAAAAATCTCTTTCTAGAGATGGATGATGACTGCAGAATTCAATGTAGAATTCCTCCACTCTCACGTACACGAACGCTTGCAACCCGTCCTAGCGTCGGAAAAAACGAAACAATAGAGAGGAGAGGGCTAGAAAATTCGGCTAGGTGTGTAATGCTTAGAGGTGGCCGAAATTTCTAACCCTAGGTATTTATACCTAGGGTTGGCCAAATTCCTTAGGGGAATTCAGGCCCATCTTGGCTCCTGTCTATTCTGTGCAGGCTTCTATGTTTTAATTTAGGCCCATTCTAATTTTAATTATTCTGGTTTAAATTAATTTTAAGCCCAATTTTAATATACCCATGTATTTAATATATTACTCCAAGTAATATATTATTTACATCTAAATTAAAATTAGTTTGACAATTAATTTAATCCATCAAATTAAAATTAAATCTACATAAAATAAAATCATATGTAAACCCATACATATGAATATTTCCACCTAGGAAATAATTTCATAATTAATCCAATTAATTATGAAGAGCCAATTGAATATATTAATTTTATTATTATGACCAATCCAATTGATCTTTATAATATAATTAATATATACACACTTCTCCCTCCATTGTGTATACTCCAAGTATACATGAGATTCCTTAAGTCTGCATTCTATCGTCCTATGTGTACGATCCCGTGGGCCCATCTTTATGTTGGCAGCAGGCGTTTGGCCCGCAGACTGCAGTTGGGCTCTAGTAAGCCACTGCAGCCCCCAATTAAGATGGAGATGGCAGTCTAACTGATATCATAACCCTGTAGTTTAAACTTGTACATCCCATGTCATTGATATCGGTGTCCAACACAGAGGCATGGATTGATCACCCTCTTTTATGTCCGGACATTAACTTGATCCCGAATGTACCGATGCTCACAAACAAGTTCCAACTCGTTTGGGTGTGGCCACACTCTTATCAGTCACATTCATCAAGTGGCCGGTGATATCTTCTCAGTTGGTTACTGAGTGACAAATCCCTTCTGCATATCCATAGTATTACCATGTTCAGTGACATACCCGAAAGCACCCATACTTGGCACCCTATTACAGGCCCTTTAGGCGTACCCCTAAGTATACGACTTCACATGTAACACCATCATATGGTCAGGTCAAAGGATCCATACAAGTACTACACGAGAATCCATTGTGATACCATACCATGTGGATTACTCGTTTAGTGGATCTATCCAGTACCATGCTTCCAGGCATGTACCCATTAACTTGGTTGACATTCCATGTCCAATGACCGGTAAGACACCGCCATACAACCAGGTTAATGATAGTCTGTTGTTCCATCCATTCCCATGACTGGAACAGACTACGGATCTATTTGTGGTCATATCGTTTACCCTATCCATGGTCTTACTGCTAAGTGCATGACACTTGTCGTCATGGATATAGATATGTCCATTGGATACTTCATTTAATATATTGCACAAGATAGATATAATAAATGAATTGATGCCTTTATTAATAACACAAATGAGTACAACACATGAATCCAATAAATGTATAGTACAAATACAAGGACCAATGCCTCGGGACTAGGGCATTTCCAACAGCTTCAACCTTCCACGCATGCATCCAAAAAAATTGGTTAGTTTTCCTAATTTTATCCTTTCTTCAATTTTTTCAATTCCTGCAAATGTAGACGAAATTAGGCAAAATTATGTGAAATTGATGCATGTTTAGGGTAGATTTTGCCCCTAGGAACTTTAATTGATGATTTGGTGATGATTATAGTTGATTTAGGGTTGAAATTGTGAAACCTAGGGTTTTGCTTTGAAACTGTTCAGTTTCCAAATAGAGTCACACGGCTCTACGTCATAGCCGTGTGGCTCTGTTCTTAAGCCTGGCTGAAAAATGCTTGAACAGAGCCGTGTGGCTCTAAATCTGAAGATCACAGCCATGTGGCTATAGTACAGTCATGTGGCTATAAGAGACAAAACAAAAAATTTCTCATTTTTCCTTTAGTTTCAATTCTTTTTATTTGGTTCATGTGATTTAAGTGTAATCCTGATAACTCATAAAAACTCCCTATTCATTGTTTTGTAGGATCGGTCCTATAACCATGGGGTCGGGACACTGTGAGATGCTCTGAGATGGTATAGGAGACTCCCCGAGGTGGTGAGGGGAATAGTTGATGCTACCGGGCTGTATAGGATGGTGTGCTCGATGTGTGAGCATCCTCCCCGAATGAGTCGAGGTCTGTTGATGGTGCTAATCGAGCAGTAGATGGATTCCATGAACACCTTCCATTTCCCGACTGGGGAGTACACCATCACGCCCGAGGATTTTGCTGTTATCACCAGGCTGTCCTTCGGCGGGCGGATCATTGACTTCAACTAGACGTTGAAGAGAGGAGGCTTGAGCCCTAAGATCATAGGCATACTGATTGGCTTGTCTCCTCAGGATAAGAGGATCCAAGGTGGCGCAATCCGAGACTTTTGGCTGGGGAGGCAGACTGAGCTTCTGGAGGGTTCTACCTTCACGCTTGAGGATGTGAGGCGCTACACTAGGGCTTTCCTTCTTTATGCCCTTAGCACCTTGGTCTTCTCCACAGGTCAGAGCAATCTGAACCTAGATGTCCTCCCCTCACTAATCCAATTGGGCGATGTGAGAGGCTTGAGTTGGGGACGAGCTGGGTTGGCTTAGCTATACTATTCCTTCGACATATGCGCTCGAGGGAACATAGGGAGGTGAAGGGCCTCTGCATTCTGAATTCTGTTATTTCACAACTGTTCCTCTGGTCTTCTAATCTTCTAGCCTTCTGATTTCAGCTAACCAAGGAGTCGTGGTGGGGAGCTGTGTTGTCCCAAAAAGTGGTGGAGGCCCTGAGGCTGACGCCTAGGAGGTTCGAGTGCCTGTTTGGTCTAGAGTGGTACCTTGGAGAGCGGGTCTCCAACTGGCGTGTTGGTCCCACAGGGCTTAGGATCCCTGCCGCTCTGTCAGTAGGACTGTTTTGGCCACATCTGCTGTCAGCAAAGGACCATCCCGATCTCTTCAGATCTAGGTATGTGGCATACGAAGTAGAGGGAGACTTCCTCCAATTTGCCATTACGCACCTCCCCCCTCCTACCGGAGCAGTGCAGGCAGGGGTATGTTTCTTCTTCCACTTTTTGTTTATTTATACTATACTGCTGCTTGCTGACATCATTCTTCTTCTTTTTTATAGCCATCCGGGAGGGGCAAGCACCTTCGTACTTCATCCGGCAGGCGCTCCAACGGCCGTGGATCCCAGACCGCAGGTGGTCAAAGCGATAGGAGCTCCTCAGCGTATGTAGACGAGTACGGTACTGATGCTGGGATGGAGAGCGCTCTACCTATTCCTCTGATGATCCCTCCGGTGGTCCCCCCTACTGGTTTTATTCCGGGTCGACTCGACTTTCCGATAGAGCAGTCTATTCGGCTGCTCAATGAGTTCGGGCATTCGTATTGGGCTGACTTGTTTTTCCAGGACCACCTCTTCCCTGATGCTATCCCTTTTGATACCACCGAAGTGAGTACTCGTTCTTTTATCTGCTTTTTAACCCTCAATGTTGCCATTTGCCTGAATTATGCGACTGTTTCCTAAGCAGGTTTCGGTATCTCAGGGGATGGCTCTGTGCCAGACCGTTTCTGCCCTCAGGACACTTACGATCTGAGACAACACGATGTTAACAGTAAGTACCTACATTTGAGTTAGCATTTATATGTATATGCATGTGTGTGTGCATATTACAAGTGTATGGATATATGCAACATGATGTTGTAGTTGATTCCGGTGCAGTCCACTGTTAATGCTCATCGATGCGAGGAGACTCACCTGAGGTCAGAGGTGGACCGGCTACAGAGGCATTACTCAGATCTGGAGCTTATGAACCAGACTCTTCACACGCAGGTGGATGCATGGGAGGATGAGAACACCATCTCTGAGGGTGTGGATGAGGCGGACGGTCAGGACGGTAAGGGACAGTCTTAACCTTCTTTTGTTTTTATTTTTTTTCATTGTGACAGCCCGCCTGTGGGTTTAGCTTTTCTGTATTGCAGTACATTTTTCTCGTCTATGGGCTTTGCTCTATTGTACTTGTTTGTTTAACCTGATACATTAGCTATTCTGATATTTACTCTGAGATTCATTGCTGAACTTACATTTCTGAATGAATTTTCTTCAACTATACTTGTCTTTTATTGTCACTTGAATCAATTTAAGATCTCACGGAACCTTATTTGATGATTTTAAACTTGATTTCGACCGAAAACCACTTCCAACCAATAGAGCCACGTGGCTATAGGTTTGGAATTTTGTATGTAAGTATAGAGAGAGTTTAGCTTCTGAATTACAACCGCACGGCTCTGTTTATAGCCGCATCACTACAACTATAGTCGCACGGCTCTATATATAGCCGCACGACTACAATCACAGCCACGCGGCTCTAAGTGACTTTCAGCAACTTTTCTTCTTTCTACACTCCTTTCTGATGGATCAACTCCGCGATCACCTTAAAGATTGTTGGAAGACTTCCTGCTCTTCTAATCAGGCATTACTGGCTCCTTTTAGTCTGTAGTCCATGCGATTCTATATGGCTCTGGCCCCGAATCGGACTTTGCTAGTGGCTGTGGCCAGTTTCTGGGATCCGATGGACCATGTTTTCTGCTTCTCCAGGTAAGAGTTGTGCCCTATGGTCGAAGAGTTCAGTGCCATTCTCTGCATCCCTTGTCCTTGCGGAGTCAGGTTAGTTGTCCCTGAGTCCGACCCGGATGGCTTACACACACTTCAAAGGTTGCTTGCACTGGACACGACAGGTTTAGGACATTTGCTTTCTGGTGGGGCTGCTCCCAGGAGTTTCAATCTGTCTGCTATCATGGATTTATGCTCTATCTTAACCACTTTTGCCCCTGGTTGGGCCCCTCTAATGAGTCTACTGTTGATGTCTAGTTACCTATGTAAGTCTAGATATGGGACTAATAGCTTCCAATTAGCCTTGGTAGTGGCCCAGATGGCCAATGGTGCCTCACCCGTGGGGGTTATCTTACCTGAGACCCTGATTTATCTGGATTCTGTTTATTCTGGCTATTCCATTAAGACCAACGGATGTTCCTTTCTACTCCAGGTATGTTCCTACCCTATGTTTTCTCATTCTGATTGATTCTACACCTCCTGATTGGTTGGCTATTATGTAGATCTGGTTACTACAGAAGTTGAGCCTCATGAGTATTCATCCACCTTATCCGAGATATGATCTGAAGCGCTATTGGGCCTGACGTATTTATGTCACAGACTTTGCCACCCAGTCTGCAGAGGAGTGGCTTACTTGGCTGAGAGGGAGGACAGATGCATCCATCTGTTGGGTTTGCCCCTGGTGGCATATTTCACACGTGACTATCGAGACTTGGGCAGAAGGTGTGCAGCTACTCAGGTTGACCAAGGTGATGTTCTACTCTTCTGCACGGTCATGCAGACAGTACGGGCAGATACAGGGAGTGCCTCGTTCTTTATGCACGACCGAGTGTGGAGAATTTACACAGCGATGGCCCAGACATGTACAACAGTAGTGGATGAACCCTATTCATACTAAAATCTTGAGATATTATAGCATAGCTCCAGCGGAGACGGATGGCTGTTATAGGGCTTGGCTGGCTGACCTAATGACTTGCCCTACGAGATGCGAGCGTGAGACACTGACTTTGAGATATCTTAGTCTGTAGGGTTTTTTGGATTACATGGAACCGCTATTAATTGACCTTTATTTATTTCATTTTTTTCCTTATTTTTGCATAGACTGCCCTTGCGGGTTTTCAATCTATCGAACCATCTTAACTTTTTCCTAAATCGCCCTTTTGGGTTTTCGACTCAGTATACTTTTATTCTTATCCTGACTTTTGCATAGACCGTCTTTCGGTTTTCAATCTATCAGATTGATCGATTTTTTTTTTGTGAAGTGCATGCAAATATGGAATGTACGCAGCCATATGTATACATATAATACAAATCCAATTTCAAGCAGACTTGAGACATTTAAGCAAATAAAGCAAAGCATTCATTCATTCATTAATAATGTTTTAGTATAATGCATATCAAAGATGAAATGAAACTAAGAACAAAATCATTAATGGTATCTGTCTCGACCGAATCCATGACTGTCATCAACCGATCTTTGCAAATTTTTCCGCCAATGGTGCTCACCTCACTGTCCTACTTTTTGCATGGACCGCCTTTTCAGTTTTCGATCCATCGGACTATCCTAATTTTTGAATGGATCACCTTTTCGATTTTCAATCCACCGGACTTTTTTTTTACACATAGTATCGCCTGAGCTTGTCCTGATTGATGGGGTTGACAAATTCGTTTCCATCCATATCCATGATCTTTACAGCACCCTTTGAAAGTACCTTTTTAACCACATATGGACCTTCCCAATTCGGTTTGACCTGTACATCCGTGTTGACCTGTTTCATTTGTTTGAGTACCAAATCCCCATTTTTGAGTGGAATTTTCTTATGACGGACTTTACTGTTATAAGCCCTGGCCATTCGCTGCTGGTACATCTGTAAATGATCTAATGCCCAAAGACGATTCTTATCGATCAACGCCAACTGCTCGTATCTCGACTGATCCCATTCTAATTCTGGCAACTACGCTTCTATAACCACCCTTAATGACCTAACCTCAGTTTCCACTGGTAAGACAGCTTCCATCCCATAGACCAATGAGTACAGTGTTTCCCCGGTAGGAGTTCTGACACTGGTTCTATATCCCCATAAGGAAAATGGCAACATGTCGGCCCAATCGCTGTAGGTGACCACCAATTTTGATAGAATCCTTTTTATAGACTTATTGGCCGCTTCTACCACACCATTGGCTTGCTGGCGATACGGAGATGACCTGTGGTGTTCAACTCCTTTATCTTGAAAAAATTATGTTGTTGCCTCTTGAAACTGTGCCCTATTATCTGTCACGACATGATGCAGAATTCCATACTGTGCAAAGATGTTCTTCTCGATGAACTCGGTCATTTTCTTAGCCATAACATGTGTGAATGATTCTGCTTCTACCTATTTCGAGAAGTAGTCAACATCCATGACTATGGAGTGGTGCCCATTTGATCTAGGCTGCCTTATTTCTCTAATGATGTCTATCCCCCAAGCAGCAAATGGCCATGGAGTCAATGATATCTGAAGTTCGAGTAGAGGGAGATGATTGAGATCTTTGTGCACTTGGCATTCATGGCACCTTTGTACTTCTTCGATAAAATCAGCTTGCAGAGTAAGCCAAAAGTAGCCTTGCCTCAATACTTTCTTGGCTAGGGCTGACCCATTCATGTGCGGTCTGTAGGTTCCTATGTGGATCTGTCTTATGACCTTCTTTGCTTCTTCTTCTATTAGACATTTCAGGAGTATACCGTTGGCGGTTCACTTGAAGAGCTGATTCTCAAATATTCTGAACTATGCGGCTAATCTTCAAAGGGAGATCTAATCTACTTAGCTAGCATCTTTGGGGTATTACCTATTCTGAATAAACTACAAGATATCATGATACCAAGGACGTTCTTCCACTGTTGCTACAACATTGACTGACAGGTAACAGGGATTTTGTGTGGTTTCTAAGATCATTGGTTGTATCGGATGCTTTCGAGGTTCCTCCTACATTGACGAGAGTGTGGCTAAGGAGTCGGCCATCTGATTTTCCTTTCTCGGGACATGCATGAATTCACACTACCCAAATATTTTTACTTTTTCCCAAACCAACTCAAGATACGGCAGGAGTGATTCTTCTTTTATCTCACAATCTCCAATAATCTGACCGATTACCAAAGCTGAGTCTTCGATCACTAACACTTCGTGTGCCCCTAGGGTGAGTAGGGCATCAATCCCAAAAAGACAGCTTTATATTCTGCCCCTTTATTAGTTACTGAGAACTCAAGGCATTTTTCCAGAGGGATGATTTCCTCGTCAGGTGTATCGATGACTACTCCTAAGCCTGCACCATGTTTGTTCACTGCACCGTCGAAATACATCACCCACCTACTTGGTTTTATCTCCCCCACAGCCAGCTATTCATCTGGGAATTCCAAGTTCTCAACATAATCCGATTCTAGAGGCTGGTTGGACAGAAACTCTGCTACAGCTCTTCCATTGATCGTCTTCTTAGTTATATACTCAATGTCAAATTCTAATAACAATAGCAACCATCTTTATAATTTCCCAGCCAAAGTGGGGTTTTGACATAAGTACTTCATCGGGTCAACCTTAGCCACTACCTGAACCTTATATAATTGGAAGTAATGCCTTAACTTCTTAGTCAGCCACACCACAGTGGTACAAGTCTTTTCTTCTACAGTATATCTAGTCTTGTTATCAAGCAGTTTCTTACTCAGGTAGTAGATCGCATGCTCACGCCCGTCTTCCTATTCTTGTACTAGCATTGCCCCTACTGAAGCATATTCAATAGCTAAGTACAGGATCAAAGGCTTATTTGGCATTGGAGTCTTTAGGACTGGTGGGTTCATCAAATAAGCCTTGATCCTATCAAAGGCTAGTTGGCATTGATCTTTCCACTTCACCAGCTGATTCTTCCTCAGGAGTTTGAAGATGGGCTTGTAGATTGTTGTTAATCTCGCGATGAACCGACTGACATACTGCACCGACCCCAGAAATGACCTCGCTTCCTTTTCTGTCTTTGGTACGGGCATATCCTTTATGGCCTTGATCTTGTCCAGATCCATTTCGATTCCCTTCTGGCTTACCACATGGCCGAGAAGTTTCCCTGAAGTTACTCCAAACACACACTTCTTGGAATTTAAGCGGAAGTTATACTTTTCAACCTTAGTTAGGAATCTTTCCAGGATAGCAGGATGCTCCTCCCGGGTCATCGATTTAACTAGCATATCATCTACATAAACTTCGACCTCCTTATGAATCATATCATGCAGAAGTGCAGTGACTGCCCGCTGATAAGTTGCCCCGGCATTCTTCAACCCAAATGGCATAACCCTATAGCAATAGACTCCCCATTGTGTGATGAAGGCTGTCTTCACTTTGTCAATGATGTTCATCAGAATCTGATTATATCCCGAGAATCTGTCCATGAACGAATACATTGCTGCCTTGGTGGCACTGTCAATCAAAACGTCAATATACGGTAGCAGAAATTCATCCTTGGGTGATGCTTTTTTCAGATCCCTGTAGTCCACACAAGCCCTGAATTGGCCGTCTTTCTTCGCAACCAGTATGATGTTGGCTAACCATTCTACTACTTCCAGGAACTTTGCCTCTATCTGCTTGGCCACCTCGTCCCTAACTTTCTCCACCCATTCTGGTCTAAGTCTTCTGAGTTTCTGCTTAATAGGTTTCATTTTCAGATTTGTCAAAATTTTGTGTTCTGTAATCTCTCTGTCAACCCCAGGCATGTTGTCATAAAACCAGGCGAAGCCTTTTATGTGCTTTTGGAGCACTTTTACAATTTCTTTCCTCTCATCAGGCATAAGGTCTTTCGAGACGGATACCATTTTTGGATCATCATCTGTTCCTAGATTCATTTCATGCAATGATGCATCATGTATGCTAAAGACATTAAATGAATGTTTGTATGTATACACAGTTCCATTCGGAAAAACATCACACAAGTAAGCGAAATTAGATTTCATTGCATTAAGTGCCCCATAGGCTGAATTGTTTGCATCAAAAATAGAAGAAACAGATACATTGAAATAATTGTCATCCTCCACATGCGGAGGGTCTTCTCCTTCTGCAATATCATCAACTTCTTCAAATAGGTCTCCTAGATCACCCTTAAAGGCTTCTTTCTGTTCATTAGGCAGCTCTTCTTTGATCGCCTTCGCCTTTCGCACCATCATCAGCTTGGCCAGTTCTTTCACAGTTTCACTCATCAGTTCCTTTTGAGTCTTCACCATAGGTGCTCGCTTCTTCCCAGAACCCATATTTGCTTTCATTAGAGCAGTCAGTGCTTTGGCAAGGGTTTCAACGGCTACTTTAACTTCTCCACTTTTCATGTTGGCTTTCTCAGCTGATTCACCTTTGTTTCCGAATTCAAACCTAACTTGGTCGACTGCATCTTCTGAATCTCTTATAATCTTCTTTCCTTTATCTTCAGTACTAATGCGCAGCATATTCACAACCGGCTTGACCCCATACTTATAGAAGTCAATAACATCAGAGAAGATCTCAAACCCCGGGAGCCGGCCCCCCTCAACTATCACTGGCTTAGGAGCTCCATTGTACACTTCTTCAGTTGCACATACAAAAGTGCTTACCAGATTCATATGCTTATTACTTGGCTTGTTCCTTTCTTCATGGTAACCGAGCCCATGCTGACGGTGTTTGCCAGCCTCGATGTTGAACTTGGTAATGCCTTGCTGCCTCGCCCCTAATCCCTTACCAGGCTCAAAGTTCTGTTTAGCAAAGTACTTGTGGATCCATTCCGGGAACCTCGGCCCATTCTCGCTCTCGCCTGAAACCACTGCTACCTAGAACCCAGTCATTGGCTGCTCTACAGCATTCAAAGCAGCTACCATAGATGGCTCATCCGCTTCTACAATCACCACTTTCCCTCCTCCCAAGAACTTCACTTTCTGGTGTAGAGTCAATGGTACACCTCCCAAGGAATGGAACCAAGGCCTTCCGAGAAGTAGAGAAAACATGATAGGGATGTCAATGACTGTGAAAAGCACTTTAGACTTAATCTCTCCGACACTAACTTTAGCTTCGAATGTGCCAATCACATATCTCTTACTGTCATCATATGCTCTGATTTCTGTACTTGACCGATAGAGTGCTTCTATGGTAATACCTAGGTACGATAGAATTTTAGAAGGGCAGATGTTCAAGGTTGAGCCATCATCGACCATCACGCAAGGCATCACCCTGTCCATGATCTCCACTTTTAAGTACAAAGCTCGATTGTGATTCATGCCCTCCGGCGGCAAGTCAGACACTCCAAAACTGTTTTCTGGGGCCTGATTAACTTTCAGGTCAACTTCCCTTATCATGGAACATACTTCGTCAGGGGACATTGTAGGATTAGCATCCATCTCCATCAGCTGTTTCACCACTCCTCACGGTGTTTCTTGGATTCCATGAGGAGATGCCAAATACTACCTCGGGCAAGTGTTCTCTTCAACTGCTCAACCACAACATCCTTTCCCTTGTCTTTCGGCACCTGAATGGCGTGTCTACCCCTACAACTGGATTACTTCTTCTCAGTGGTGCTTGAGGAGCCACGTTAGTAGGTTGATAAACCCTACCGCTTCTGGTGATTTGCATAATAGGACCGTCATTTGTGATCATCGTTCCTCTTCTTGTCTCAACTGGGTAAATTGGTTTTCGCTCTTTAAACCCAAAATCCGCATCATCATCATCTAAATCAATATCAGCCAGATCAATCGGACCCTACCCATTCTTTACTACTGATGTTCGTTCTTCAGCTTTTTCTTCCTCCTCTTCAGCCATAACCGCTTGTACACTTGGATTAGCCTTGATAATCAAAGCAAACACATAGTTGGATGGCATTTCGGACTGAACCATGTTGACCTGACCCCCAAAGTTGGGCAAGGGGTTCTTCTGAACATTAGGCTTTAAGGCGAGCTCCATAATCTTCCCTTCAGCAATTAGCCGTTGAATGGCCCTTATCAAACCAATGCATTCATTTGTACGATGGCCAACTGTCACATGGTAGGCACAGAAGTTGGCTTTATCTGACCCGGAGGGAGGAACATAAGGCTTCAAACCCTGTAGTAAACCAGCCTTCCTACACTTGGTAAAAATACGGCCCAAAGATTTAACCCACGGGTTACTGAGCCTCTGAGGAGTCCTTGGTTGCCTGCCCTGGGCCACTGTCGCCACATCTGCTTCTCTTACCCGATTTAATACTACAGCCTGAGCTGGTTTTGAACTGGACCCAGTTGGCGTGGTTGTGGAGCTACTGCCATTGTAACCTTGTGTATATCCCCGGCCACCTCGGTAAGTGCCTGAGCTCTGTTTGTTCATCTTCTCTTCCTTTTCGTACCTCTCAATACGCTTAGCAAACTCCACCACATAATTGAAAGAGTGGAATCTCTTCAGCTTCATCTTCTCCTTATAAAGTGGTAAGCTACCGTCAACCAATTTCACAACAAGGGATTCCAGCTTCGGAGCCCCATCCACTAGTACCTGGACATCCATCCATCTCTTGTAGTATACCGAGAAAGATTCATTGGGTTTTTGGCAAATCCTTTCTAGATCTTCCAGAGTGGTCTCCACCTGAGTGTTATAGGCGTACTGCTTCACAAATGCCTCAGCCCAATCTTCCCATGTGGAGCGGGTATGAATTGGCATTTTCAAGTACCACTTAGCAGCAGCACCTTTCAGAGTTGTTGGGAACAGGTTTAACAAGTGGACTTTCCTGATCCCCAGGCTGGACATAATCCTCACATAGCTGTCCAAGTGAGCCTCTGGTGGGCCTCTCCAGTGTATAGAGGTAAGTATGGCATCTGGAAGCCGACCGGGAGCGGCTCTCCTCCTTCTGCCATCATGGTAGCTGGGTCTGCACACTTAATGGGACTGTAATATATCATCTCTTTTAGTTTCGGCAACAGCGCTTTAAGATCAGAAAACTTCTCCTTGAGACGTTTTTCAGCAGTAGTCTCAATGGAGGCCTCCCTCGCCCTCACAAAAGCCTCATCTTCTTTAGACTAACGATCAATTTGCCGGTGTGGAATGGCCACCCTACTACTGCCGTGAATGTTTCTTCCTGAGTTGGGGGCTCCCTGAACAACATTCCCCTTATTCTCGGCTGAAGCTTGGGCTAGTTGACTAGTCTGACCCACACTGGTGGTCATCACAGCTCACACCTACTCTTTGATAGTAGTTTTAAACTAATCTGAATTCAGAAAGGCATTCATGAATGCATTCATGTCAAAAGGCATCCCTCCACTAGATCTGTATTGGCCCATTTCCGTTTTGTTTGCTTTTTCTAACACAAATTAGTTGTCAATTGGCAAAGAAGGCAACTGTCCCCCGAATTCTTGCTCCGACTCTGAATCTGAACTGACCCTGACCTCTTCCATGGTGGCTGGTTCTGGCTGAGCTGATTGGACTGACTGATCGGAACCCGGTTCAACTCGTACTAGTCACTTTGAAGTTCAACTCCAAACTGCACATTCAACATAGAGTTAGCATCATAGATGGATGTCATGACCCTGGACATGACGTACTAAGTGACGTGTATGGTATGACCATGAGATGGTCGTTGTTGAATGATGTTTCATTAATGAGAAAAAAAAAATGAATGGGACTTTCTTTGTTTTTATCCTTTTATTTTGGATGTTCCAAGAATGCCCAATGCTATGCAAAAGACAATGCGCAAGGGTCGCGTGTGAGCCGTCACACGGACAGAGGTTCGGTGCTTTTTGGGGCACCTAGTAGATGTCATGAAATAGTTACGAGTACACTGACACACGGATAGAGGTTCGACGCTTTGTAGGTCAATGAAGTGATATGACGTGGAAGCCATCCCACGGATAGAGTTTTGACACATTTAGGGCGTCTGATATGAAATGATGTTATAGTCAAGTTGCGTGTGACTCGACACACGGATAGAGGTTCGGTGGTAGTGGAACACCTTGCATGATTTGCTGATATCATGAAATGCCCCTACATATGTAATAATCCGGTATCGGTGGAATACCTCGCATGATTCATTATGTCATAGGACAATTCGATATGGATTTTGACATACAAACAAGACCTTGGTAACACCATGACATCGAAAATGATGTTATGATGTCATGTAATGATATCGTGTGACCCGCCACACGAAAATAGACCTAAGACCATTGTGGTCCTCCAGTGAATGACATGGTATAGTGGAATGGCCAAGTGCAAACTAGTGCACGGGCAGGACACGGGTAGTTTTAGGACACCCGATATGATATGAAATGAAATGACCGTGATAGGCATTCTCAGAATGTCCTTGTACTAAATGTAATGATATGAATGTTCATGTCACACAAAATGCAAATGGCTGCACAAAGACGTGGTTAGGATGCATGTCATACAGGGATGGTACATGCTTCGTGGAAATGTCACACACAAGATGTATATGGCACAAAAATGTCGTGGCTGTACGAAGATGTGGTTAGCATCAATGTCAGACATATGTACATGTCTTGAAAATGGCTGCACGAAGATATGGTTAGAATGGCACATGAATGATTTTGCATGTTTAATGCTTTGTGAAAAGGTCAAATAAAACCACCATAGAACAAATGTTAGCACACGCAATGATATGCTCACCCTTCCAACCTTATTTCTTCTTTCGATTGGTACGCATTCTTCCTAGGTGTTGGGTCTCTTTAGCATCAACCGAGGATACCGAAGGCGTACTCTCAATGTCCAATTTCAAATTTATGTTCAATTTCATCACACCCCCAAGTCCATTCACATCCTCTGATCTTGGCCTTAGAGGAGAAATCCTCACCTTCTCTCACTCGATTGGGCGTTACTTGCCTATTAACAGAAGTCATTCCCGAAGCTGTTCGCCCTCAACTCGCTTTGTTTGTTGATGTCACAAGGGCTGGTAGAGAGATTGACCGATTAGACTCTACTCCGACGGTTATGAACTTAGATGATTCATCTGAGTATGCCGGGTATGTCTTTGGCCAAGGGTGGTAATCCTAAGGGGAAGTTACTAAGTCATTATATGTGGGCCAAAGTCAAACCAAGGGTCGTATAGGTTCGCAAAGCGAATATACACTCCTCATCATAGAACATGATGTAAGGTTCATGCGGTGCTATGAGTGGTTTACCTCTTTAAGTGCCTCTAATCCTAGCGGAAGAGGTAGGTCATCTTCTGAAGTAAACCAGGCTGATCAGTGAGTTTGAAGGGTTAAGAAGAAGAAAATGCCATGATATGCAAGTGTAACATCCTGAAATTTTATATGTAAATTTTAATTTATAAAATTATCTTTAATATCACTAATTAATGGTTAGTTTGAAATAATTTTAGTTGTAACATATATATTAGAGAATATATTTATGGGTGAAATATTGAGAAAAAAATAAAATAGAAAGTTCTGGGGGTGAAAATTATATTCACAGTAAGGATATAATTGAAACGAATTAAAAATCATGTGGAGGAATTTAGAAATTAAAAATATATTAATTTAAGGGTAAAATTATAATTTAACAAGAAAGATATTTTTTTATAAAATATATATATGTATATATAAAGAAAAAAAAAAAAAAAGAAAAAAGGGCGGTAACATAGGAGGCCGTGAGAAGTCTCTAGAAGGTATTTTGTATATATATATATATATATATATATATATATATATAGAAAGAAAGAAAAAAAGAAGAAGAGCAGATTAGATGAAAGGCGTGGCTCTGTTCGAAAATAGGCAGAAGGACATATAAATGGCCATATTTATATATTTACGTATATGTAGAAGAAATGTAATAACTAAATATTCTGTCGTCCGATCGTGATAAAATTTTAGATATGTATTTAGAACTAAGTGAATTTCAATATGTACGGTTAAGATTTTATTTTAAGGTCAATATGATAATGTATTTGGAAATAAAATTTTAGAGCATTTTTGTAAATTAATTCTAAAAATGAAGTGATATGAGAATAAAATTAGTATTTGTGGACACCTAGTGGTGCTGTGAATCTAGTGGTATTCTCCGTTCGAATTATAGGTACAATTCCGATGACAGGAATATTTTCCCGCAAGTCTCTGTTAGTCTAATATTTTTATATTGATCTATGAATTATTTAGAGCAATATTAATTCTTGGAGTTTTTGACGAATTTGAGTAGATTATTTTATATGAATTATTGAAGTATTCGGAATTAAATTAATTATATTTTTTACTGGAAAATTAGTTTAAGTTATCGATATTATATTACGTGAATTACAGGAATATTTTGGTATGGTTAATTATAATATTATACTATTGGTTTGTTTGATGGTTTAGATTTAATGGGCAGATATGTATAAGGAGAAGTTTGTGATAATTTTGGTAAAATTGGAGAATATTTGAACAAGTTTATTATGATTAATTTATAATTATTAATTATTAATATGCATGGTGTATTTTATGGAAAGATGAAACTTTGTGTTGTGGAATTGATGATTTTTGGAAATGATATTCTCAGATGGAATATTTAATATTTATGTTTAATAGGATGAGATTATATTGATTTGATATTTAATTTTGTCCGGTTAAATGGAATAATTGTCAAGGATGTGAAAATTCCTAGAAATGCATTTAGAGGAATATATGATGCTTTAGGTTTTTTTTTATTTTTTTTTATTTTTTTTATGTGAATAGAGACAAATGAGTATATCAGGTAGAATAAGTTATATTAAAATGATAAATAAGTTATTTTAATATTAGGAGAACTACGTGGCCTTGATTCTCAAATCGAAATTTGGGGTATGTAGGAAGCTTGATAATAAATAATTATCAAATCCAAGCTAAATAAGTATATTAAATTAGATAATTTATATTTAATTTTACTGATGTATTAGTATAAGATTACTCTATATTAGGATTTGAAGATTTATGACAATGAGGAATTTATTTGAATATTAAGGTTATTGTTGGGTGGTTCGAGAGATATTAGGAAGAATATAAAGGTTAAAATATTTTGGAGCTGGGTGTCACATTTAATGGTATCAGAGCTTAGGTTATATTTCCTCGGACCGAGAGAGAGTGTGTGATAGTTGATAAGGAGGAATTAAATATTGTGTTTAGAATATAAAGTTTAGTTAAGATGAATATGTTGTGGTTAATTTAAAAGATAAAATAATACAAACAGACTGGAGAACGCATATATGGTTTTAAATTAAAAAAAAAAAAAAAGAAATCAACTTTTCTATTATATATATATATTTTAGAATATAATATATGTTGGATCAATTGTTATTATACACTTAATTATGAGACTATTTGATCATGCCCATGATGACGAGTATTTTGCTGATGATACTAATAAAGTTAAGATGTGGATGCATGGTTTCTACACAGATATTTTATATGTGATAAGACGTGGATGCACAATATATATATATATATATATATATATATATATATATATATATATATATATATATATATATATATATATATATATATATTTTAGAATATAATATATGTTGGATCAATTGTTATTATACACTTAATTATGAGACTATTTGATCATGCCCATGATGACGGGTATTTTGCTGATGATACTAATAAAGTTAAGATGTGGATGCATGGTTTCTACACAGATATTTTATATGTGATAAGACGTGGATGCACAACGTTTCCACGCATACTTTATTTATGATAGGCCGTGGATGCATGGTTTCCACGTGCTTGTTCCAGATGTGATAAGACGTGAAATGAAAAGATTTCACGCTATTATCATCAGTTGCTTCCTAGAGCTGGTTAGTCATCCCTACGTGGTTTCGCTCTATGAGGTTAATCAATTTGATTCGTGGTTGAGTGTATAATGATTATTGATATAACATATATGACTGATAATTTTGAAAAGAGTTTTACAGTATTTCTTTTGAATATTTTGGAACTTTAACCTTGAGATAAGATAATGTTGTCATGGCATACATACATGCATCATGAAATTACATCACATAGTATGAGTCACAATGTACATTGCATCGATTATGCATTAGTCTGTTACATCTGACTCAAGTGTTTATAAGTTCCAAATATATATTTAAAGATGACAAGGATATTATTAGAAAAATGTTTTTATTTTACGAGAAATGATTTAAATTTTCCATAATGCAAATGTTCATGAATAATTTTGAATTTAAATGTATTGTTTTGAAATTTCAAAGGAAGTGGAACATGTGAATTTCATGGGAAATTTGTGAAAGCCAGCGGATTGAGGAAAATGATTTATGCGAATGTGGAAAAGATGATGGGGTGATTTTTGTGGAAGCATCTTTTTCTTATGGTGTTCCACATGGATTCATAATTTTGATAACTTGACATACCAAAGAAAAAAAAAAAGGGATTTTCTTTTCCAAGTATATATACATATATATCATTGAAAATGATGGTATTTTTTATATTCAAAAGAGCATTTTTATGACAAGAATATTATAGAAAGTGAAATAGAAAACCATATGCATTCTCAGATTAGTGATCAAGTAATGAATGTGAAACTAAGAGTTGTATAGCGAGTTGAATGAGTTTGAGGATTTAAAGAAGAGGATTGTGAGAGGACATTAGAAGAGAAGAGGATAATAAAGAAGTGGAGAAGAAGAAGAGAAAGGTAAGACCTATAATTTGTGGTATTATTTTTGTGGTCTTAGAGGTAGAATCAGTAAAATTTATAAGAGAGTAAATTGTGTATCTATGTCTAAGGAAAGTTTGTGCAAAATTTCGTAATTTTTAGGCAAGTATAGTGAAACCTATAATTTTTGAAAGAGGATATGCTCAAAACTGGATGATCAAAGAGACAGGGTCAGATTCAAAGTTATGCCATAATTATTTTAGTGCCCAGAAATTGCTTATTTTTTTTATATGTTGTTCCATTATGTGTCTAGTTTAAGTAGAAAAAAAATTAGCTTGATTCAAGTTGTATGGATAAAGTTATAGTGAAATCATTAGGGGTTGTTCAAGTAAAAAGGGGCAGAAACAGGGCTGGAAAGTAAAGTTGATAATAAATTGTACGATAGTCCGAAAATTATGTGATTTTATTATGTTATGTATCTATGTGTTAGGAGTAAAATAAAACAAGAATCAGGCCATTTGAATATATATTGCAAAAGTTATGAATTTCTAAGTGTGGTAGGGTCATAAAAACCTATATATATGAGTGATGATAGTTATGTATAAGAGAGTGTTCTCATAGAAAGGGAAGAAAACATAAATGATGTATTTGTATTTGATATGAATTTGATTTATAGGAGCTCAAAACCTTGGAAATAATCCGGAAGAGGGTAAAAACTTGATTTGAGTTTGCCTGTGTTGTGGTGATAGTTGTGATTTGATTTAAGTGATATTTTTGTGAGTCATTTGTGGCATACATTTGGTTATTAGCAATATAATATTTCAATTAAATATTAGATATAGAACGATGACGTTCTAATAGAAAATAAATTATGTTATGTGTATAGAAGAGATTGTATTGGTAGACGTTGATGATATGCAACAAATGTTTCAAGTGATATATAAATTTTTACCGCGAATGAGTATATAATAAGTAACTTTTACAAATTTTAAATGGATGAATAAAATTATTTTTGATCCAAAATTTTGATTCAAAATTTAATTTAGTGATGTCCTCATGAAATATATCATGGGGTATAGTAGAATGATAAAAGTATTTGGCTATTAAATACTTGAGGTTGGTAATCGATTTAGTGATTAATTTGATAAGCAAGTGTTATTCAGAAATATTAGTAAGGAAATAACTAATTAGAATAAAATGGAGTCCATAAGTGAGATAATATTTAAGATTTATGTAAAAGTAATTGTTGTGTTTATGGATTCGTATACACGTACAATTATTTGGAGAAAAACAATACAAAAGTTTAGATTAATGTTTCGAGTTTTATTAGAAATTTCGAGTACGAAATTTTTTTAGGGGAGGAGAAATGTAACATCCTGAAATTTTATATGTAAATTTTAATTTATAAAATTATTTTTAATATCACTATTTAATGGTTAGTTTGAAATAATTTTAGCTGTAACATATATATTAGAGAATATATTTATGGGTGAAATATTGAGAAAAAAATATAATAGAAAGTTCTAGGGGTAAAAATTATATTCACAATAAGGATATAATTGAAACGAATTAAATATCATGTGGAGGAATTTAAAAATTAAAAATATATTAATTTAAGGGTAAAATTGTAATTTAACAAGAAAGATATTATTTTATAAAATATATATATGTTTATATAAAGAAAAAAAAAAAGGGCGGCAACATAGGAGGCCGTGAGAAGTCTCTAGAAGGTATTGTGTGTGTGTGTATGTATATATATAGATATAAAACCTAAAGCATCATATATTCCTCTAAATGCGTTTCTGGGAATTTTCACATTCTTGACAATTATTCCATTTAACCCGACAGAATTAAATATCAAATCAATATAATCTCATCCTATTAAACATAAATATTAAATATTCCATCCGATATATCATTTCCAAAAATCATCAATTCCATAACACAAAGTTTCATCTTTCCATAAAATACACCATGCATGTTAATAATTAATAATTATAAATTAATCATAATAAACTTGTTCAAATATTGTCCAATTTTACCAAAATTATCACAAAACTTCTCCCTATGTATATCTGCCCATTAAATCTAAACCATCAAACAAACCAATAGTATAACATTATAATTAACCATACCAAAATATTCCTGTTATCCACGTAATATAATATCGATCACTTAAACTAATTTTCCAACAAACAATATAATTAATTTAACTCCGAATACTTCAATAATTCATATAAAATAATCTACTCAAATTCGTCAAAAACTCCAAGAATTAATATTGCTCTAAATAATTCATAGATCAATATAAAAATATTAGACTAACAGAGACTTGCCGGAAAATATTTCGATCACCGGAATAGTACCCATAATTCGAACGGAGAATACCACTAGATTCACAGCACCGCTAGGAGTCCACAAATACTAATTTTATTCTCATATCACTTCATTTTTAGATTTAATTTACATATATAAAGAAAGAAAAAAAGAAGAAGAGCAGATTAGATGAAAGGCGTGGCTCTGTTCGAAAATAGGCAGGAGGACATATAAATGGCCATATTTATATATGTACGTATATGTAGAAGAAATTTAATAACTAAATATTCTGCCATCCGATCGTGATAAAATTTTAGGTATGTATTCAGAACTAAGTGAATTTTAATATGTACGGTTAAGATTTTATTTTAATGTCAATATGATAATGTATTTGGAAATAAAATCTTAGAACATTTTTGTAAATTAATTCTAAAAATGAAGTGATATGAGAATAAAATTAGTATTTGTGGACTCCTAGCGGTGCTGTGAATCTAGTGGTATTCTCCGTTCTAATTATGGTACTATTCCGGTGATCGAAATATTTTCCGGCAAGTCTCTGTTAGTCTAATATTTTTATATTGATCTATGAATTATTTAGAGCAATATTAATTCTTGGAGTTTTTGACGAATTTGAGTAGATTATTTTATATGAATTATTGAAGTATTCGGAGTTAAATTAATTATATTGTTTGTTGGAAAATTAGTTTAAGTGATCGATATTATATTACGTGGATTACACGAATATTTTGGTATGGTTAATTATAATGTTATACTATTGGTTTGTTTGATGGTTTAGATTTAATGGGCAGATATACATAGGGAGAAGTTTGTGATAATTTTGGTAAAATTGGAGAATATTTGAACAAGTTTATTATGATTAATTTATAATTATTAATTATTAACATGCATGGTGTATTTTATGGAAAGATGAAACTTTGTGTTACGGAATTGATGATTTTTGGAAATGATATTCTCGGATGGAATATTTAATATTTATGTTCAATAGGATGAGATTATATTGATTTGATATTTAATTCTGCCCGGTTAAATGGAATAATTGTCAAGAATGTGAAAATTCCTAGAAATGCATTTAGAGGAATATATGATGCTTTAGGTTTTTTTTATTTTTTTATTATATATATATATATATATATATATATATATATATATATATATGTGAATAGAGATAAATGAGTATATCATGTAGAATAAGTTATATTAAAATGATAAATAAGTTATTTTAAAATTAGGAGAACTACGTGACTTTGATTCCTAAATCGGAATTTGGAGTACGTAGGAAGCTTAATAATAAATAATTATCAAATCAAGCCAAATAAGTATATTAAATTAGATAATTTATATTTAATTTTACTGATGCATTAGTACAAGATTATTCTATATTAGGATCTGAAGATTTATGACAATGAGGAATTTATTTGAATATTAAGGTTATTGTTGGGTGGTTCGAGAGATATTAGAAAGAATATAAAGGTTAAAATATTTTGGAGCTGTGTGTCACAGCAAGTGTGATCAGAATATGGTATTATGAACCGGTAAAATGACTGCAAGTGAGGTTATATTTCAGTAGTTACCTAAGTCTTTTAAGTTTTTATAAAAATCCTTTTTAAGAAACTTTTATCCCCAGCGGAGTCGCCACTGTGAGCGAACAACCTTTCGTTGAAGTGAAAGACAAAATGCGGTGAAGCGAACTCTAGGTTTTGAGGTTTTCGGATGTTTGATTTGAAAAACAGGTTTACATCTTGTTTTAGGAAAACCATTGATTTGGTTGGAAATCCCTTTGTAGAAAACCTCTTATTTAAATATGAGTTTTGGCAAACTAGTTTTACACTTTAGGAAATCTCATTTTATTACTTAAAGAACTCGAAACCTAAATTTCAAGATCAGTAATAGAGTCACCACCCGGATCAGCGATAGAATCGCCACCAGGATCAGCTCTTCTGAAAAATTCTGGTACCGCTCCCTACTGAACGTAGACTACTGTACCTAATTCAGAGATTTAGGGTTCGGATAACTTACTTATTCAACCTCAAGCTTGCATTCATTTTCTAATTTATATTACCATATTTCATTCACTTATTATCTTTCTTTTCCTGTTTTATGTTTAATTATCAGCTTATGTTCATACAGATGACAGAAATAATTTACAGAATAATAAAGTGCGGAAAAGTAAACATGCATCCAAACAATCCAAAGAAATAAAGGCCAGCTTGTACAACCAAATCAAATAAAAAGAAAAACTCTCATCCTCACATTACAAGCACCTAGATACACGGAGATCTAAAAAATTACAAACGCCTAAAATACACGAGTTAATATATTAAAAACATTCAAAATAATAAAAAGAAAAACTAAAAGCTACAAAACAGATGGTTAGTACAGTTATATTATAAACACGAATAAGACTCACAACAGGGCAGAATTGGGATTTTAGGAGCAGGGGCATGCATTTAGGGGATAGCCGGGTCAACTCGACAAGTCGGCCTGACTAGACCTGGAAAACGGTTTTGAAACGCCTTGTAGGTATTGTGTTGAAAACAGTTTAAAAAAATGATTTGGCTCGGTTTCATGTAAATTTCTCCCTTTTAGCGGGTCGATTATCCGGGAACTCGGGGTTATGTTCGTAGGAGTTTCTTAATTTCAACATACATCTAGGGTCTGAAAATAATAAACACGCCAAAAATGGTTTGATTCTGAAGACAGCATCACGCGACGACGTTCGTGTGGGTCATCCTGTGATTCTATCTCCTTCTGGAGACTACAGCCGTGCGGCTATAGTTAGAGCCGTACGGCTCTAACCACTACACCCGTGCGGCTGTAATACCTAGAACCCGAAATTGGTTTTCTTGTTTTGAAAATCACTTTTTTGCTCGTTTCAATGTTTCCTAAGGGTTTTCATGGAGCTCATCCGTTTTGGATCGAATGACCCCGGATTCTATAAAACCGAAACTAAGGAAACCGAAAATCTCACATCCGCACAATCAGAAATCCGAAAACCAAAGTTTGTAGTGCACTGATGTGTTTGGACCGAAATAGATCATAATAGAATGAACAAAATGGAAAACAGATTGCTTTCGGTCTTTTCGGAGCTTTTCGGGTTTCTCCCTAGGAGAACACAGCCGTATGGCTATAGTATTATAGCCGTGCGGCTCTGTTCCAAGGAACTATATCCGTATGGCTGTATTCAAAGTAAACACAGCCGTGCGGCTCTAGCTGGGCAGCCAGTTTTCCGGAAATTGGATGAAACAAAGAAGAAATGCACAACGAAAACAATGAACATAAGTTTAAGGCCTATCAGAGCTTATCTTATTGTTGTTCCAGCGTATTGAACATCCGGAAGAGGATTGAGAAGTCGAAATGCACCTTGAATCCCGAAAATGATCCGTAACACTCAAATTGAGTCCCTAATCGATCCGAAATGATCCCGAGACAGACCCGGACAAATGAGAAATGGTCAAGAATCCTCCCTTCTCAGTTTCTGGTGTCTTTCTCTCTGGGTTTCTCTCCCTCTGTTTTCTTTCTTTCCCCTCTCTTTTTTTTCCCTTTTTTTTTTCTCCAATTGAGAATCCTCTCTTCAATTCTGCCTTAATCTCTCTTTTCTTCTTTTTTCTCTCAACTTTTCAACTCCTAATTGATTTTTGCTCCATGATTTCGGCCCAAAAATCTTGAGCCTCACCCCCTACAGACAACTTGCACTGTTTTCCGTAGGCAAGTTGGCCGCCCCTTAGAGTTGTGCGGCTCTAGGTTATAGCCGCATGGCTCTGGTTCTATAGCCGCGCGGCTGTAGTTTTGAAACTACAGCCGTGTGGCCCAAACCAAAGCCGTGACTGATTCTCCTGAATTCTACACTCACCTCTAAGCCCTCTAATCCCTCAAAGGACCTTTTCTCGGGGTTTTGGATCAAGGACGGTTCGATTTTCGGACCGTTCGGTACATTCTAGGCAGCATCCCGCTCATTCTCGAGTCCAAGTCACGTCCGTCAACATAACAGGTAATAAGGGACTCTCATCACAGAGGTCGGAAAAACCCATACTCACAAGCCTCCATTATGATAATAGATAATCCAAAATAATTTAGAGGTCAAGTTATAAGAACACAAACTAGATAGATTAATTGGTAATGTAGCAATTCATTTTAACTAAAAAAGAAATTTAGAGATTAAAGTTTCAAATCCTTGCATTTATTAATTCCTTTTAAGCATTCTTTAGTTCAACATGTGCATCGTGCTCCTTAGTGACAAGAACCTAGTTCAAATCTCTCAAGGCATCTGCTTCTTCTTCTTGCTCCTCTAATTCTTTTTGCAGATTTGAAATTATCTCTTGTTTCTCTGTAATGAATTTTTCTAGCTCAAGACTTCTTTCTTGTTTCTTTCTTACCATTTACAGTTACTAATTAACGAGAAAAACAAAGCGTAATACACTAACTGAGATTAAAGATTAATGCAAATTAAAGGAATTTACAAACCATTGAATATTCAATCAAATTTAATGCAATTTCAATAGATTTCTCCATATTGTTGGACCTAGAAACAAAACATAAGGCTTTAAATAGGAGAGTGCAGAGAACTGTTCTTTCTTCCACAAATCAATACCAAAAACAGCTAATGAAGTAAAACCAAACTCAATTCAAACATTGACACCATAAATTTGAAATCCATAAAAGGGGGAAAATAGCAATATGACATAAAGACTTGCAAATCGCACAACAATCAACAAAGAAGATATGAAGAAAATCTAGGAATAAATTAAAAGCATAAATTATAGTGAAAGCATAGGAAGAAACCAAAAACCCACCAAAATTAGGCGTTATTGGCAGAGGAAATGCACGAAGTATGCAATCGACTACCTGAAAAAGACAGTGAACGAAAATCGTTAATGCCAAAGTAACCTAATAAAGACAAAACAAAATCATAGAATACCAAAAGGGAATAGAGGAGATTGGATGCAGTGGAGCTGGCCAGAATCCGGTGACTGCAATTGAACAATTTTGGGCTCTGTAAGAAGATATTGTGCATTGATGGAGTCATCAAATCGAGAGAGAAATGTCCACTGTAGTTGAGGTTGCAATGGCAGTTTTCAAAGAAGAAAATGTAAAAGAGAATGAAGAGACAAAGAATACGTAAAAGAAAAAGAAGATACGAAGAAAACGGAAAAGAGAAAGAAGCATAATATTAAAAGTGCGTTTATGAAAATATAAAAAGGTATGGGATGAATAAATTCTTAAAACATGACATTTTTGACAATTTCCCAAATTATATTTTTGTACTTGAATGAATTAGAGGATTTTTTTTGTCAAAATCACTTATTCTTATAGTATTGAATAAAAAATAAATAAAATATCTAAACATTGATATATTCACTTTTTTTAATAAATTATTTCAAATTCATGTTTGTTAGTTTTCAAAATTAAATTATAAGTTAAAGAAAAATAATTAGAATATTTTTGGCTGAACAATCTAAGAATAGTATTAGAAGTGCATTACTGACATTTAAAAAAATTTCATATATATATATATATTTTGGCGATTTTCTACAATTGGGGAAATTACAGTCGCACGACTGTCACTTCCGTCCAAGGGCAGAATTTCCAGAATAATCATTAAAAATTCCTAAAAACCCAAAAAATTCAGAAAAATCAGAAAATCATCAAAATGAATTTTGTTGTGTGTATTCACGACCTTAGATTTAATTTTTAATGTTAATGCATTTAGAACAATACAATGACGGAGACCTGATTCTCCCGAAAACCGACCTACCTCACATGCTAAATTAAAGTAAACCGGAAAGAAAATGTTTTCCAAAATGATTTTCTCACAAAACCAAAATACAGGGACGTTTCAAAATGTTTTTTAGGTCTAATCGGGCCGACAAGCTGAGCCGATCCGGTTATCCCCCAATTGCAGGCCATCGAACTCCTTAAAAAGCCGTTCTGTCCTATTTAAGTCCTATTTGTGATGTGCCGTAAATTGTGCTAACCGTTTGTTTTGCAGCTTTTAGTTAGTTTTATTTTCATTTTTGATATATTTAATAGATTAATTCGTGTATTTTAGGCGATTATAAAATTTTTAGATTCCTGTGTATTTTAGGTGCTTGTAAGGTGAGGTTGACAGTTTTTATTTTTTCTTCAATTGGGTTGTAATAAGTTAATTATTTATTGCTTTATTTTATTCTATCTGTGTGTACGCTGTATGTTTTAATTTAATAAAATTGACTTTAGAATTATAAGATACCATCTAAGAACATTGACCAATTTTTATTTTGATTAGATACGAAATAGGGGACTTGTCCGGACCTAGATCCCTGGATAGTGTGGCGGCCATTCGTCCGGTTCAGCTACACTGAAATTTCCCGGTTGAGCTGAGTCGGGTGGCGACTCCTACACTATCTATCGAGACTTAGGTCTCGTTATTTTATGAAGTAATTTAATTTTCCAAAAATCGAATTTCCATTCTAAAAACCCCATGCAAGGGAGGGTTGCCCGATATCGAGGCTCCCTTCCGAGAGAGTTCGCGTTCCGTCGAAAACGTCATCCGCTCACAAAAAGCATAAATTATAGTGAAAGCATAGGAAGTAACAAAAAACCCACCAAAATTAAGCGTTATTAGTAGAGGAAATGCACGAACTATGCAATCAGCGACCTGAAAAAGACAGTGAACGAAAATCGTAAATGCCAAAGTAACCTAATAAAAACAAAACAAAATCATAGAATACCAGAAGGGAATAGAGGAGATCGGACGCAATGGAGGTGGCCAAAATCCGGTGACTATAAGTGAAGAATCTTGGGCTCTGTAAAAAGATATTGCGCGTTGATGGAGTCATAAAAAAAAAAAAAATTTCATATGTGTGTGTGTGTGTGTGTGTGTGTGTGTGTGTGTGTGTGTGTATTTGACAAATTAATAATTGTAAGTAACAATAATTTTTCGAAGTCCCAACTTGGGCTTTGTGAGCAACATTCATTATTTTGGAAATAGAATCATTTATGTCGCTCTCAGACATCTACCCTACCAACCGAATTGACCGATCATGGATTCTTCTCCATTAATGCCCTTTCCTTTCATGAATCATCTCTTTGCAGCAGATTATCAGATATGGATACCGATTGCGTCGACGAAAAAGAACACCAAGTGCTTCTACTTCCAAGGTCCGCGCTTGGTCCAACACTGGACTCCACTGTTAAAGGTATTCCACATCAACTGCCGCCGCTGGGCGATTCTTCGGCCACTCCTACTTTGGTTCTCAGCACCTTTGTCGCCATATGTGGTTCCTTTGCTACTGGCTGTGCTGTAATTACTTCTTAATATAAACTGCCCATTTCTTATTTGAATAAATGCTCAGTTGACATTTTAGTAGTTGGGACTTGGAATTGGTAATCCATATTGGATTCAGGTGAAATTTGAGATTCAACAAACTTTTCGAATTTTGATTTTCTTGAGCAGACGGGTTATTCAGCTCCTGCTTGGTCTGGAATTATGGAAGATCTGAGCATATCTGTGGCAGCTGTAAGCATTACTTTTACCTATTCTTTTTGTCATTCAAAAAGCAAGAATATACTGAATTGGGCTTGCCATGTAATGTTAATTCTACAAATAATTGCGATTACATAAAGCACAAGTTAAAAAGGTGTGACATTTATGCTTTGGTCGTGAATTTCTTTACCTGTAAATATCATTCTGCAGTATTCTCTATTTGGTTCTGTGATAACAATCGGGGGAGTGATGGGTGCTTTGTTAAATGGAACTACAGCGGATCTGCTTGGTCGAAGATATGTAAGTTCTTTTTTCACCCTTTAAAACAAGATTTTCAACTATCTTCCAAATTTTCTTAGTATTAGTAAATTTGTTGACCTTGCTATGCAGACAATGTTGGTGTCTCAATTTTTCTTCATTATTGGTTGGCTTGCCATTGCGCTCACACAGGTCTTCCTTTCCTCTCTTTCTTTGCGTATTCATTCAATTTTACTCCACTCGTCCTCTGGAAAGATGCCATGAGATTTGATTGCATGCTTTCCTTAAGAAGCTTGCGCGAAAGTCAAGAACTCTTCTGAACACTTGTTTTTGAACATAATTAATTCTCAATGCTTGTTTAAAGGTTGCTTGGTTACTGGATCGTGGAAGACTATTGACTGGTTTTGCGGTTGGGATCAACATTTATGTGGTAATTTTGCTATCTTTGCATTTACATCAAATACGATATCCTTATAACTTTCACCCAATCAAACATACACATGTATCGATGTTTTATATCTGTTAACAGGTACCAGCATGCATTGCAGAAATAACACCTAAGGACATCCGTGGGGCGTTTACTTCTGCTAATCAGGTCACAGGCTAATTTTGCTGAACTATTGGTATTCTCAATAACTCATTCTTTTGAATGTTTTGAATGTATGTCTGTTAAGTGAACACAGTTCATGACAAGTTGTGGACTTTCACTCATGTATTTCATTGGAACCATCGTTCCTTGGCGCATCTTAGCTCTAATTGGTAAAGACTTCTTGCCCCTCATATTTTTATATCCAAAATTATGTAATGTACTTACTTTTATTTGTTTGAATTTAAGGCATTGTTCCATGTGCATTGCAAGCTATGGGCATTTTCTTCATTCCAGAGTCTCCAAGATGGTTGGTGAGTATTTTCGTCTTCATTTCTTTATATTAGTTTCATGATGTTCCGGAGTCTTTGATTTGCGCAGCATTGTTATAGAAAAACATTAATCATAATTTTTCACGAGTCAAATTTCGCAGGCAAAAGCTGGTAGAGAAAAAGAATTAGAATTGACCCTGCAGCGTCTCAGGGGAAAACATTCTGATGTTTCTCAAGAAGCTGCTGACATTAGAGTAACTTTCCAACTTCAAATATAACTTTCCCATTTTCTCCTTCAAAATTTTGATATATGATTGGTGTAAATTCTAAAATCAGAAAATCAGATAGACTTCCACTTCTGGTGCAGGACTACACTGAGACCTTAATGGGACGTTCACAAACTAGAGTTCTGGACTTATTGCAGTGGAAATATGCCCATATTCTTACTGTGAGCCTTAAATGAAAATTTGCTCATACCCTTACAATGGACATATCATGTGTAAGAAATATCTTCAGGAATATTCTACCATATATCTTAAGGGCTTGAATTGGTTCAGGTTGGTATTGGGATACTGCTATTTCAACAGTTTGGAGGGATCAATGCAATTGCATATTATGCCAGCTCCATATTTGAAAAATCTGGTAATTATAGTTTGTGTATGGCTATGGTATTACATTATGTACTTGGATCATAGATGAACAGAAGACATGGTAATTTAAATCTCTAGCTGATAACAGGTTTTTCGAGTAATATTGGGCTAATATCAATGGCTATTATCCAGGTAGACACGATTATAATTAGCCAACTGAAGGTTATTGCCTTTGCTTTTTCTCATTGGACTTGGTATATTTCGTAGATTCCAGCTACTGCTGTATCTGTGCTCTTAACAGATAAATCTGGAAGGCGGCCGCTTCTCATGGTTAGAATGCTTTAAAATTTATTCTAAATTTGAGATGGAGTTGATAGAGCAAGGTAATAAAGCCTTTTAATGTAATGTTGGCAGAGTTCTGCTTCTGGAATGTGCTTAAGTTGCTTTATCATAGGACTGGCATTCTGCTTGCAGGTTTGTCAGCAATAAATTACATACAGTACTTCAATCAATTCATGCTTATAGATTGCCCATCTCTGAAAGTCGAGCTTTATTATTTTCCACATTCAGCAACTTCACAAGGCGAACGAGATCACACCCATTCTGGTGTACATTGGTATTTTGGTAATTCAGATGCAACTATCTCAAAATTCCCACGTTCTTCTGAAGCTTTTTTGTTATAAACAATATTATCTATTCCTGCAACTCTATTAATCGGTTTAAGTGTTTAGGTTAAATGATTCTTCAACATAGCATCAGACTATCAGCATCACTATATTTACAGCTAAATTAATTGAATATGTTCCCTTATGCATTATGTATTATGCTGATCAACAGGGTTATAGCGTAGCTGTATCAATAGGAGTGGCAGGACTACCGTGGGTTATAATTTCAGAGGTATGCAACTTTGTCTATATCAGGGCTTGGACGTTGCACATATAATTTGGTGTGAAACAGGAAAGATTAACAATTTCAATCACAGATATTTCCTATAAACATCAAAGGAACCGCTGGAAGTTTAGCAACTCTAATAAAATGGATATGCTCCTGGATTGTTACATATACTTTCAACTTTATGATGGAATGGAGCGATGCAGGTACCCGAAATCCTTCTCCTCCTCCTCCTCCTCCTACTACTTGCTCTTCTTCGTTGTTCTCTGCCTTTGATGCTAAACAGATGTTGTCATGAAAATGTTTCAGGGACGTTTTTCATACTTTCGGGACTATGCGGATCAGCTGTTCTGTTCATCGCTAAAGTGGTGCCAGAGACAAAGGGAAGAATGTTAGAAGAGCTACAAGCATCGATTACTCTTTCTGAAATAACCATTATCAGAAGTACTTAAGGGACAATCTGAAATCAAAACAAGAAAAATTATCCTTCTGCATTGGTTCTCATGGTATGGGAAGATTCTTTACCCATTATGAGTAAGAAAATGGAATGCTTTCTAGTCTGATGTTGGCTGATGGCAACATTAATATTTATCCAAATATCTAATTATGTCCTCTATGCTATCCTAAATACAATTTTTTTTTCCTATCATTCAAAACAAACACAACTTGAGATAGAGAGGGGGAAAAATAACATTTACTCTGTGAACAGTCACGAAATCGAACAAGTTAGTACTTTATGAAATGTGATTCGGATCAAATTAGAGTTGACACGATAATGTCATGTATATTTTGCCACTTGTGGCCTAACCCCTATGATATCAAAGGTATGGTATTCTTGTTTACATTTTAAGTCAATTAAAATTACTTATTGAGATAGAACAGAAATGTATTTTTAGTGTTTAAGAATTAGTATATATAGTAGTTGATAATTAAAAAAACATAAAAACCCACAGAACTACTTTTTTTTCTGTTTAGTAATGATATTATACTCGATCTCTGTAATAATTTTTTTTCTTTTCAAGTTTATCTTAAATCATAAGACAGGAAGACAAATGAATTGTAAAAACAAAAATTAAAAAATGTTAAACATAACTGTTAACCAAAAAAAGTTGTTTTATTTTCACATATATACTTTAATTTTTAAAATATGGTGAATATTTTACCACTATTTCATTAAAAAGTAAATTAAATAGTTAATAAAGTACAAAAATAGAAAAGAAATTAAAAATAAAATTTAGATATTAAAAAAAAACGTTTATTTGGAAAAAAAAAAAATGTGTGTACTGCACATGGCCGAAATGCGTTAATTATCTTTAATAGAATCTCAAATTTCAATTTTTCTACAATATGATTGCTATTGATTATTGATAAACTGGTGACATATATAGAATCAGACATACGATGGTTTTTTTTTTTTTAACGAAGATCCAACTTATTTGGTCTCTACTTCTGATCGATGAAGCCCAACTCACGACTAAAATAATGAACTTGGCCCATTTAGTCCACTTGTATGATATAGTATTATCTACGTAACTAATTTATTAGTTGTTTACTTTTTATCTAATAAATTAGTTAGTTTCTGTATTAGTTAAAGAATTAGGAAGCAATAATTTATTTACCCTGTTATTTACAAAATAATCCTTATTTGCGAGGAAATTTATAAAGATAAGGTTTTACGATGGTTTCAAACCCTCAATTTTCTTCAAATTTTTAATACTCCAAATTTGAGTGTTTGGAAGGATATAAGTTATTCCATTCCTTTAATGCTTTCTTCTATACTCCATCCAAATAGAACCTTAATAGACAAGTATGAAATTGAAATCGGCTAATATCATTTATTAGAATATGTATAATCAATAATTTCCTGCGTAAAATTATTTCAATTTAATATATAGAAATCACTGCTCTATAGAAACTGTCATCAAATAAAATATTGCTGGAAATTAATACCATTTCCGTGTAAACACAATATTGACTTTTATAATCACTTAAAATTACGTGTCATCTACTGCCCGTTGATCATGCAGCTGATAATTCTATCTACCCCTAATTGATGCAGTTAGACCAAAGTCAAGTCTTGTTGATTTGTTTATTTCTACACATATGCATCCATTCTTGTTGGAGAAGTTATAGAGTAAGCTTAACACACCATGTTATCTGTGCGCTGAACTATTAACATACACATATGCATCCATTCTTATTGGAGAAGTTATAGAGTAAACTTAACACACTATGTTATCTGTGTGCTAAACTATTAACATTGCAACAAATCACACTTTAACCAATAGAAAAACGACACAATGTATTTGATTAATTACTTATTTAATACTCCTTCCGTTTTTTATTATATAATGTTTTAAGTTTTTCACTTTGTTTTTTTTTATTTAATATTTTACAGTATCAATGTATTTTTTACCATGTTTTCTCATAGTTATCCTTATTTAAAACATGAGAGATGTTTATTATTTAATGTAAAAAAAACACTACATTAAGCTTTGATAATTAAGAAGAAAGAGAATTTTTGAACGGAAAATAGAGTTTTAGGAGATAAGTATTAAGGATAAACCAATCATTTTATTAGCTTAATTACTATTTCATTGGGCTTAGTGAACAACCTTAAACATTATATAATAAAAATTATGGACCCTAAATTATAAACCCTAAACCCTAAAATATATTACTTGGTGTGATTTTATTGGCTTTACGCACAAATAATGTGCCTGGTGTATTTTATAATTTCTCATTTTTTTGTTGAATTGAAACTAATAACATTAAGTATTGCTAACTGGACGGCAAGAAAAAATGTTCATTTTCACATTCAATACTAAGCTAGTAGACTACAATGCACTTGATCCTCTCTATAAATTTACAAGTTATGTGCCTTTTGTAGCTAACAACTTGAACCAAAGAATTCAAGGCAATACTTAGCTATTATTTTGCAAAAAAAAAAAAAAAAAAAACATGGACCTCTCACCACAAACAAAATTTGTAATTGGTATATTGATGATGTTAGGGATATGGGTATCTGAATCTATGTCTCAACCATCAATCAATGAGGATGCCGTAATTGCTGAAAAGCATAAGCAATGGATGACTCATCATTCTCGGGTTTACCGTGATAATGCTGAAAAGGAGAAACGTTTTCAAATATTCAAGACAAATTTGGAATATATTGAAAACTTCAATAGTGCATCCAATAAGACCTACAAATTAGGTCTAAATGAATTTTCAGACTTAACCACTGGAGAATTCATTTCTGGTTACACTGGTTTCAAGATGCCTACATCCAAGCTTCCAACTGCAAATTACACAACTTTGGAGATGCAGGATGGGATTCCAGAGACAATAGACTGGAGGGATAAAGGAGTGGTCACCCCGGTTAAGAATCAAGGTCAATGTGGTAAGATATCTCTAATTTCCTATGTTTGCATTAATTATTCTCTCTTTTGAAATAATATAAAGAACAGATATGCTCATAAAAAATGAGAAATACCATGCAAAGAGATATGAGGGTGAATACATTCATAATGAAAAGCTTTAGTTTTGGAGAAACAATTAAAACCTTGTTGGAATGTTCCTGAGGCTTCTGAGTTTTGATTAAGGCGTTGAATTTTTAATAACAATCATTTTTTACATATTTTATCGGTTTTGAAATCTCTATTATATTCTTATTATAAAGTTCAAATGCATTGGTTTGAGGAATATTTAAAAATAGGAATCGACTCATATTTGGTTTGACATAATAATATTGTGTACAGGGTGTTGCTGGGCATTTTCAGCTGTGACAGCCATAGAAGGAATAATGGGTAATGGAGTGTCACTTTCAGCTCAACAATTACTTGACTGTGTGGATGGTAACAATGGGTGCGGTGGTGGTAGGATGGATACTGCTTTTGAATACATAATACAAAATCAAGGCATTGCCTCAGAATCGGATTATCCCTACCAAGGAATGCAAGGAAATTGTGATACTCAGAAATCCACCACTTTTGCCGCCCAAATTACTTCTTACCAAAATGTACAACCTAATGAACAAGCTCTGCAAATGGCAGTAGCTAACCAGCCTGTTTCAGTCGGTCTTAATGCTTCACCAAATTTCCATCATTACAGTAGCGGGGTATTCGAGGGTGATGATTGTGATACAGATCTTAATCATGCGGTTGCTATTATTGGATATGGTACTACTACTGAGGATGGGACTAAGTACTGGATCATTAAGAATCAATGGGGTGAATCTTGGGGAATGGGTGGCTATATGATGATTCAGAGAGAAGTTGAGGGAATCACAGATGGTGTTTGTGGCATTGCAAAAGCAGCTTTATATCCCACCAAAGATTAGTACAAACGATTCTACGATCAAATTGGCCCAAATGAACCTAATCTCGGTATTACTTTTATCCTTTAATTTGATATTTTGGGTTTAATCGGTCCAAAATGATATGATAGATAATATTTTTTGCACGTGCTGGCACGTGTTATAAATTTTTGGATCGGTTTAATTTAAAATGTCAACTTAAAAGGATAAAATTGTTACTAAAAATTCATTTCGGTCTAAATTGGCTCTTCTAATTAAGTTGAGAAAACAAATTGAAGTTTTATCCATAAGTTGATATATATACATCGTTTTATACATGTGTATTGTATTAATCCAATAATGAAAGATGGTCATATTAAACATATATGTTGTCAACATTATAAACAACTTGAAGTGTTATATTGTCTTTTTGAGAATTAAGTAATCTAAATCTAAATGTTTGTTTAAGCTACTATATCATTGTTGTGTTTAAAACAATAATTTTTCTGTAAATTGCTCAATCAATTATTATTAACTTATAGTAAAAATATTTGAAGCTCCTAAACCTAAATAATTATTGTTTTGATTCTACTATTGTTATATATCCAACCACTATAATAGTCTTCACAACCTACAATAGAACATATTGCGGTAACTGGAGTGAATAGAAGTCAAAAAGTTTTTTTTTTTTAGCATTTTGATCTGATTAATAAGTATAACTTAATTATATGTAATGGCTATAAGTTGAAGTTATCATATGGTGCGTTCTGAGGGTGTTAGAATTGATGGTATAAATAAACATATAAGTGGGGTTCAACACATTTAAAACAAAAATCTAATTGGCTTAATTATATTAAGGTTCAATATATACACTTATGTGTCGTTTTTTAGTCTTATTTATTTCTAATATGGAATCTTTCAATACAAATTACGATATGTGTTGATTGTCCTATGGTGTCTAATAATTTGCAATTTTCCCTTCCATTTTCCAGCTCTCTTCGTTTTTTTGACTTTAATCAATGTCATCAAAATCTTCAAGTATATATTTTTCTTTTTCATTTAAAAAAAAATACATAATAGTTAATTAACTTTGAAAAAGGGAATTCTGGAATTAAAATACTTGCTATCAATGGCAGAGACAGGATTTTATATATTTAGTATGTAACATCCTATTTTACTGCATTCATTTGGTATTTGTGTATGATCATTACATGTCACAATTAGATAAATTAGAGAAATACATTTGTACTACACATGTTACTAAGTGAGGTAAAAATCGAAAGTACAACACTAGAAATGTAATGTGTCTTAAATGTTTAAAATTAGAAACTAAGGGAGTAAAATGTAATTTAGGAGGGATCATTGTTTAGAGATTAAAATCTCTACAGCCATCTTTTTATTATTATTATTATTATTAGAATTGTTAGTCAAACATTGGACAAATGGTCCAAGAACATTAGGGTTAGAGACAAATGGTCCAATGAGGGAGAGATAAGGATGAAGATGATTAATATGGGTCTTGGCAGTGTAAAATAATCTAGAGAACTTGCAGAAAACGTAGAAGAGAAGAAGAAGAAGAAGAAGAAGAAAAGAAATAAGGGAGATATAGAGAAGTAGAAGGAAGAGGTATGTTCATGTAGTTTGTGATATTAATTTCGTCTAGTTAGAAATAGAATCTGAAAAAGTTGTAAAGTAATGAATTGTTAATCTATGAGTTAGGAATATGTGTGCAAAATTTCGTAATTTTTGGACACATATAGTGAAAGCTAGAATTTTTGAAAGAGGATGTGCTCAAAACTGGATGATCAAAGAAACAGGGTCAGATACAAAGTGATGCCATAATTATTTTATCGCCCAGAAAATTCTGATTTTTGGATATATTGTTCCCTTATGTGTCTAGTTTAAGTATAAAAATAATTAGGTTGATCCAACTTGTACGGATAAAGTTATAGTGAAATTACTAGGTGCTGTTCAGGTAAAACAGGGCAAAAACAGGGCTGGAATGTAAATTTTATAATAATTTGTATAGTACTTCGAAAATTATGTGATTTTAATCTGATATGTATCTTTGTGTTAGGAGTAAAATAAAATAAGAATTAGGTCATTTGGATATATATAGTGTAAGTTATGAATTTTTAAATATGGTTAGGTCGTGGAAACCACATTTAAAAAGTGAGGGTAGAGTGTTTTTCTAAGTGAGGGTAGAGTGTTTTTATAGAAAGGAAAAATATGATGTATTTGTATGTGATATGAATTGATATTTTTAGGAGGTCAAAATCTTGAAGATAATCTGGAAGAGGGTACCAGCTGCCTACGAGGGAATTAACGACTAAGTTGTGAGTATAAACTTGATATGGACTTGCATATGTTGATGAAAGTGTAAATTGATGTATTGATATGTTTGTATGTGTATTGCTGTAATTTGTTGGAAATGAATTTTACGTGGCTTTATATGTTGAGGTGAACTATTTTGTATATGAGTATATGTTGAATATATGGTTATTGCGTAGTGTACAAACGTGAAGTGTTGTTTGAATGATTATATATACTACATGAATTATGTTGAAATCTTTGGGTTAAATGTTATATGTGAAAGTTAGTGTACATAGTTACATGAAAGATTAAGGGCGTTGTGACATACCTGACCAAACACTACGAATACATGATTCACATGGATTATCTGGACCTAGATGGTCAATCACATGGAATATCCTGGACCGAAAGGTCAAATACATGGTTACATGAGCTGGCCAGCGAAATCATTTGATATCTTTTATATGATCCCGGGGCAGTTGTTTGCCTGGTCGTGTCATAACAAATAAATAAAATGGATCATTTATTTGTATCTGCTTGGCTGAGTTTGTTGGAATTTGTTTGTGTGAATGTGTGTGATTGTAATTCATTGATGGTTTATGCTCACTGAGTAGCAACTCATAAAAATCGCAAATTTCTCCAGCTAGGTGAAGTTGTAGATAAAGTTTAAGTTCCTAGAAGGGTAAAGCTCGATAGAAAGCATGGATGAAAGGTCGGCCGGCTGAGTTCTATCTCACTCTCTCTCCTCTCATCTCAAGCATGTAGAATAGAAAATTTTGGGTTTAGAACTTTGTATTATAAGTGTGGTTTGAATATGTATAATAGAACATATACTTGTGTGGTGTACTTGTGGATTTATGTTAATAAGTAAATGGAGTACATTTTGACCATATATATATATATATATATATATATATATATATAAGATCATAACATCTTCGAATATAGCAGAGGAAATAAGGGGCGTTACATAGTATATATAAGCTTATCAATATAGTAATATGAGACTCAATTTATAAATTTAGCGGGTACAATATTCTAATTGACTGCATACAATGCTGTGAATTTAGTAATATGTTCATTTATTTTATTCATTTTTCTCCATTTTTTCTTGATGTTCATTTATTTTCTTCCCTTTTTTTCCATTTTTTCCTTCGGCATTTTTTTCGCTTTTTATTTATGTTTCTCTTCATTTTACTCAGTTTTATCTTCATTTTATTTCATTTTTCTTGTTGTTTTCTTTGTTTGATTATTTTTTTATTTGTTTAACTCGATTTAATCCTTTTTTATTTTTTTGTTTCAATATATTCCATATATTATTCAAATATTGAATCAAACATTGGAATATGATAGGAAAAAGAATAACTATTTCATTCTTCCTCTATTCAATTCATGGAATAGCTATTCTATTCCCATCCTATTTCATTCCATGAATCAAACGTGATAAATATGTTCCCAAATAAATATCGAAGTCGTCCCAAATACTTTGGTTTATGCGATTGTATATGACGCCAAATTGTATAAACGATAAACAATTATGAAATCCCTCAAGTTTACCAAATTATATAAATATCTCCCTCTATTTTGTTAATTCAATTACTACCTCTCTGTGTTTTGCCTTCGTCACATTAATACCTACCGCCGTCTAATTTGAAATTTTTTTATTAATTTATTAAAATACCTTTGGTATCTTTTTATCACAATTTTTTTTATAAGTCAAAATTTTATTAGATAATGATAAAATTACTAAAAGCTAACTACAAGGGAATTTTTTTTTCCATCAAACAACAAGATATCAACATCCATACACAAAAGCACATACCACATAAGAAGATCTTAATTTAGCAATCCATTTTCGTGTACACAGGAGCTAGATTAATTAATTAATTAATAAGACTGAAGCTTAAAAATTTCAAAGTTATAACAATGTAAATGCTTAAATTGGTGTTCCGTTTACAGGGATAATGCGCAAACATTTACACTCTGGGAAGAGGGAAGAGTGATTTATATACGTAGCAAGATTACATTGTACAAGCATGAGAAAGGAAAAGGAAGAATTTTGAGAAAAAGTATTGCTGCAGACAGTACAAATAGTGCTCTGCATTACTTTGGATTGGAGGAAGAGAGGAGCTCTTTAGAGGTTTAATTCCCAATAAGCATTGGTTAAAATTCTTCATGAAGTTATAGATTTGTACTAAGTGTAAGTTCTTTATTAAGATATTGTGGGCCAAGTAATAATCTTATCTTATTGATTCAATATTTCATAATATATCATTTATTGTAATTAAAGTGAAACATAAAATTTTTAAATGAAAAGAACAATGCAGTGTCAAGGAAGTAGATCAACAAAGAAAGTTAACAAATTTGAATAATTAATATAAATTCATTTTTCCGTAATTATTGGAGATTGAGATTGCAATTAAGAATAAAACTGTAACAAATTAAATGCAAAAAATGTACTTTATACATATATAGCGCAAGAACACACAAGTATTTGTAATAGCGGAGACAAAACATATAATTGTATTTAAAATATATTTTTTTAACAAAGCTTGTTTTATTGTTTATTTCATTAGAAATTAAGTATCTTTATTAGTACAATTTACAAATAGTATATTGTTGTCGCCAAAAGTGACACTAGCAAGTGCACTAGTTCGGTTGTAGCATAGAAATGGCGAATACATGTGTCGTATCCACAGGGACTAAAGTAACCAATCTTAAATTAATCAAGCAAGTTGATAGATCTGATTTCTTTTAAATTGATATGAAGAGTGATATATTTGAATGAACATTTAATAAGAGAAAAGCACAAATAAATAGAGATTGAGTTATAGAAATTCGAGTCAAGCAAGTTGCGTGAATACAGAATTAGGAAGTACAGGCTTGAGCAATGCAAGGTGCAGTATTTTCAGCGAATCTTTTCTTTATTACTTATGAGCAATGTTGAGAACGTGGATCTATGGTATCTTACTTCTTTATTCACCATACTTGGAACCTCCTTCATATGGATTCTATGATGATGCATTTACTAGGAACATCCTGCAAAAACTCATTATCATGCATTAGATTTTAGTAAGCAATTCATCAAAGACAAATACCCTTAGCATGCAATCTATCCGGAACATCCGTTAGTGAATTACACGTGTTTTATGGCCTATCCGCACTTATGATTTGGAACCTCCTTTCTCATAAAATGCTAATTAAGAGATGATCAAGCTCTATATAATTTAATTCCACCATAAAAACAATCACCTAGATAATTACTCATAAATAATACGGAGCAGACTACTTACTCATACTGTCCAGCAAGCTCAACCCTACTGGAGGGAAGTTACTCACACTACATGCTAGGTTGCGTGATAATAATTAATGAAGAAGACATAAAATAATCAAGAGAAAGAAATTAATTTGATTGAAAATGATAACAAAGAGATTGGAGCTATGCCTAATCCGAAAAGTGGATCCTAATTCCCAAGCTGCTCAAGGCTTAAATAGCCAATGAATTCTTGCAACTTGGACAATAAAGAAATAAAATATCCTTACAATTAATTATAAAATAGGTGGCAGATAATGCACACATCTCAAATGCATTTAATCATATAGTTCCAAAGTTTGTGATTAAACTAATAAATTTTCTCCTTCCTCTCTCTCCTGCTTGTCATTCCCTAGGTATAAGCTGGTGGCTGGCAATCACATGTGGCTGTCTCCTGCTGCTCCTTCTGCCCATGCACGTCCAGGCAACTTGGTTTCTGCCATCTTTCTATATTTGTCTTTTGTTCCAGTAGTTTTCACCTTGCGCACCAAGACTGCTTGCCCTTATCTAGAATTCTTCAAGCAACCTAAAAACTGTTCTTTTTAGCTTATTTGCTTATCAAAATAATTCAATTTTAATTTGATTTACACCCAATTATTTAGGTATAATTTCCACTTATCATATATTAATATATTATTCACATAATAAATTTAGTATTATTCTTTTATAATAATATTCTTTTATTAAGTAATTATATTAAAACTTATTATATATCCGTGCATTTGTACGGATGGACAACGAGTATGATGAGTATTTGACGACTATTTCTTGTAAAATTAAATTAAATAGCTAAGAAAGTACAAAAATAAAAAGAAATTAAAAATAAAATTTCATAAAAATTAAAAATAATTTAGATATTAAAAAAAACTTTTATTTGGAAATATCCACATGAACCCGTTCCGCTTTAAAATTTCTCATTATATATGTACAGATATTCAATTTAAAAAATAATTATTTAAATATTTTTTTATATGGATGGGCTTCAATGGAGCTTGGGAATTAATCTCAAGGCTCAAGTTTAGTCCAATCTGAGTCCATACTAATAAATGAGTTGGACTAAGTTTGGGTTAACCTTATAAATATCTCTAAATTATATGAGCATTTTACAAAAATATTGGGTTAACCTTATAAATATCTCTAAATTATATGAGCATTTTACAAAAATACTTACTTTTTGACACCATATAACATTTTTACTTGAAAATAAAAAGTTTTCATAAATACATTAAAAACTTTTCAAATTTTCAAAAATACCTAAAATAAAATATTCATTTTTACGTGATTCTTGCCCAATAAACAACAATGTAAAAAATCATAATTTCCAAAATACCTTCTCTAGTTTGTCTACTTTTCTCTCACCTCTTTTATAATTTTAGTCTAATTTCGTATTTAACTCATAATCCATTTATTTTTCGTCGTGCGACTTTAAAAAGTTTTTTTTGTTTTTTTTTCTTCGAAACGATATCCATATGGATATATTTTTTCCGATTTTTTTCACCTTCAGTTTTTGTATAAACAGTATATAAATAATATATAAACATTGTATAAACAGTGCATAAACAATGTATGGAAATAGTATATAGCAGAAAAAAAAAGTATAAACAACGTATGTGACAATAAAAACATATATAACAACAATAAGAAGTTGTTATAAGGTATAGTCTATCTTAGGGTATAATTAACGTGTAACTAAGGTATATTCACTATAATAGTATATTTTAAGGTATAACTAAGATATAATTAAGATATAATCATTATAATAGTGTATAAACAATGTATAAGTAGTGTATAAGAAGTATATAAATAGTGTATAACGATGTATAAGAAGTGTATAAATAATATATAACAATATATAATAAGTGCATAACAATGTATAAGAAGTGTATAAATAGTGTATAACAATGTATAAGCATTGTATGAGAAGTGTATAAATAGTGTATAACAATGTATAAGAAGTGTATAAACTGATGGATGAAGGCTAAACAACATTTTTTTGGGCCTAAATGCGACCTGTCACGGTAAACCAATGACAACCCTTATAGAGCTCAAAAATTACATTTCGAAAACATATTATAATAGTCAATCAGACTCTTATAGCAAAAGTTATGTCCGTTTTAAGGCCTACTGGAAAATCAAACTACTTATTTCCTTTCTTGGGCCTATGATCCCTTTTCTTCCTTGACTCTCAGCTCATAAACTCATCTGCTACTAGCTCTGCATCAAAACAGTGTATAATGGTGTATAAGAAGTGTATAAATAGTGTATAACAATGTATAATAAGTGTATAAAAATATATAAGAAGTCTGTAAAAATATATAAGAAGTCTGTAAACAGTGTATATAAGAAGTCTGTAAACAAAGTATAACAATATAAAAGCAGTGTATAACAGTATATAAGAAGTGTATAAACACTGTATAACAGTGTATAAGAAGTGTATAAACACATGTATAACAGCATATAAGAAGGTATTTTCACATTTCAAAGGTGGATTTCAACTTTCTCAGCAACAAATCTTTAAATCTATAAACATGGAAATCTACTTTTAAAATTAACAGTAGCAATTTGATAACAAATCACCCAATGAAGCTTCCAACTTGAACTTAATTAACAATAGCAATTTGATAACAAATCACCCAAATTCTAAAAAATTAAAACCACACACAAGAGAAACTAAAAATGGAAAACAAAACAAGAGGAAAAAAAAATGAAGTAGAGAGTATTAAGTTCAGGTACATAATTCATATATACATGCACATTCCATTCATTGCATTTTCTGAAATTTTACCAACAACAAATCATAACTTAATTTTGAAACAAACTATAGGTTACAAAACAATCAATCTCAGAAAGCTAGAACAAGACTTTACAGCTCATAAATTATAGTTTACCCAATAAGAATATCCACTTGTAGTAAGAGGAGCAATTTCCATAAACACATGATGGGAACTTAACAGAAATAGCCTTGTGAGCGGACGGCCTTTCATTGAAGCGAAAGACGAAATGCGGCGAAGCAAACCTGGGAAAAAGACTAGGTTTTGAGGTTTTCGGATGTTTGATTTGAAAAACGGGTTTACATCTTGTTTTAGGAAAACCATTGATTTGGTTGGAAATCCCTTTGTAGAAAATCTTTTATTTAAATGTGAGTTTTTGCAAACTGGTTTGACACTTTAGAAAATCCCATTATATAACTTAAAGACCTCAAAACCTAAATTTCAAGATCAGTGACAGAGTCACCACCTGGATCAACTCTTCCGGGAAATTCCAGTACAGCTCCCTACCGAGCGTAGACTACTGTACCTAATCCAGAGATTTAGTGTTTAGGTAACTTACCTATTCAACCTCAAGTTTGCATTCATTTTCTAATTTATATTACCATATTTCATTCACTTATTATCTTTCTTTACCCGTTTTATGTTTAATTATCAGCCGACGCTCATACAGATGACAGAAATAATTTACAGAATAATAAAGTGCGGAAAAGTAAACATGCATCCAAACAATCCAAAGAATAGAGGACAGCTTATATAACCAAATCGAATAAAAAGGAAAACTCTCATCCTGGCATTACAAGCGCCAAGATACACAGAGATCTAAAAAATTACAAATGCCTAAAATACACGAGTTAATCTATTAAACACATTCAAAATAATAAAAAGAAAAACTAAAAGCTGCAAAACAGATGGTTAGTATAGTTATATTATAAACACGAATAAGACTCACAACAGGAAAGAATTGGAATTTTAGGAGCGGGGGCATGCATTTAGGGGATACCCGGGTCAACTCGATAAGTCGACCCGACTAGACCTGGAAAACAGTTTTGAAACGCCCTGTAGGTTTTGTGCTAAAAACAGTTAAAAAAAAAAACGATTTAGCTCGATTTCATGCAAATTTGTCCCTTTTAGCGGGTTGGTTATCCCGGAACTTGGGGTTCCATTCGTACGAGTTTCTTAATTTCGACATACATCTATGGTTTGAAAACAATAAACATGCCAAAAACAGTTTGATTCCGAAGACAGCATCAAGCGACGATGTCTGTGTGGGTCATCCCGTGATTCTGTCTCCTTCTGGAGACTACATCCGTGAGGCTATAGTTAGAGCCGTGCGGCTCTAACCACTATAGTCGTGCGGCTGTAATACCCAGAACCTGAAATTGGTTTTTTCATTTTGAAAATCACTTTTTTGCTCATTTTCAATGATTCCTAAGGGTTTTTATGGAGCCCGGGGGTCCACTAATGCTGGACAACGGATCTGTTTTGGATCGAACGACCCTAGATTCCAGAAAACCGAAACTAAAGAAACCAAAAATCTCACATCCGCACAATCAGAAATCTGAAAACCAAAGTTTGTTGTGCACAGATGTGTTTGGACCGAAATAGATCATAATAGAATGAACAAAAAGGAAAAGGGACTGCATTCGGTTGTTTTGGGGCTTTTCGGGTTTCTGCTCAGGAGAGCATAGTCGTACGATTGTAGTATTACTGTGTGCGGCTCTGTTCCAAGGAACTACAGCCGTGCGGCTGTATTCAAAGTAAACACAGTCGTGCGGCTTTAGCTGGGCAGCTAGTTTTCGGGAAATTTGATGGAACAGAGAAGAAATGCACAATGAAAACAATGAACACAAGTTTAAGGCTTCTCAGAGCTTACCTTGTTGTTATTCCAGCGTATTGAACGTTCGGAAGCGGATTAAGAAGTCGGAACGCGCCTTGAATCCCCAAAATGATCTGAAACACCAAAATTGAGTCCTGAATTGATCCGAAACGATCCCGAGATAGACCCTGATGAATGAGAAATGGTCAAGAATCCTCCCCTTTCTGGTGTCTTTCTCTCTGGGTTTCTCTCCCTCTGTTTTCTTTCTTTCCTCTCTCTATTTTTTTCCCTTTTTTTTCTCTTTTTTTCCTTTTCTAATTCAGTCTCCAATTGAGAATCCTCTTTTCAATTCTACCTTAATCTCTCTTTTCTTCTTTTTTCTCTCAACTTGTCAAGTCCTAATCGATTTCTGCTCCAGGATTTTGGCCCAAAAATCTTAATCCTCACCCCTACAGCCAACTTGTTATATTTTCCATAGGCAAGTTGGCCACCCGTTAGAGCCGCGCGGCTCTAGGAGTTACAGCTGCGCAGCTCTGGTTCTACAGCCGCACGGCTGTAGTTTTGTAACTACAACCGTGTGGCCTAAACCAAAGCCGTGACTGATTCTCCTAAATCCTACACTCACCTCTAAGTCCTCTAATCCCTCAAAGGACCTTTCTCAGGGTTTCGGATCAAGGATGGTTCAGTTTTCAGAGCGTTTGGGACATTCTAGGTAGCATCCCACTCATTCTCGAGTCCAATTCATGTCTGTCAGCTTAACAGGTAATAAGGGACTCTAATCACAGAGGTCGGGAAAACCCGTACTCACAGGCTGCCCTCATGGGATCAAAGTCAATTCGTGGTCGGGCTGTTAAGCCTGGATCGAGTTTGGTCCCGCGATTGGCAGCGCGGTGAGAAAGGAAAAGAAAACGTACCTGACATCTTTGTTTGTTGAGGAATAGACGCAACATCTAGCTGGGAACGTTGACTTTAACTCTGAAGTCAGCTGTGTGTGGTGGAGCTATATTGTCGAAATCGGCTCTCTGTGGTGGAGCTATACCATCAAAATTGGCTCTCTGAGTATCGATTTTGAAGTCAACCCAGGAGGCATTGGCTTGTAGTCAGCCCAGGGGGCATTGATTTGAAGTCGGCCTAGGGGGCGTTGGTTTGAAGTCGGCTTAGGGGCGTTGGTTTGGAAGTCATGTTGAGAATGCGTATTTATTCCTTGATCGATGATTTTGGAAACAAAAATTTTTGCCCTTTTGATCAAGAATAAATACGGCTTGGCGGTTTTTACCCCCGAATTCTTGCAAAAGGTAAGAAATACCCTTCTCTGGATTATATTGGTATGAATGGGAATTATGAAAAATTAAGAAAACTTGCTTAATTGAGTGCTAGAGCCGTGCGGCTCTAATTTTGCAAGACACAGCCATGCAGCTGTACAAGAGCCGGAGGCTGTGACTTGCCACGTTGCTAGAGCCACGTGGCTCTAGCGGGGAATGGCAAAATCCTTAAATAGCGGCAGAAACCTCATTTTACACATATACTTATTCCTTCTTCTCTTCTACCTCCCTTTTTCTCTCAAATCTCTTTGAACCCAATCTCTAACCTGCAAGATGATGAAAAAGCTCAGGAAGGTGCTTCGCCCAGCTGCTCCCTCACAGCCCACCCCTCACACAAGATACGTCCTGCTGGAGGGGGATTTTTTCTTGCCCATTGAGACCACAGTGGATGTTTATGGGCTCCAGGACTCTGTTGCATATTAGGGGGTCAAGAGGAACGATCTCGTACCTGTCATGCTTCAACCTTCCATACATGCATCCCAAAAATTGATTAGTTTTCCCAATTTTCTCTTTTTTTCAATTTTTTCAATTCCTGCAAATGTAGACCAAATTAGGCAAAATTATGTGAAATTGATGCATGTTTAGGGTAGATTTTGCCCCTAGGAACTTTAATTGATGATTAAAGTTGATTTAGGGTTGAAATTGTGAAACCTAGGGTTTTTCTTCGAAACTGTTCGGTTTCTAGATAAAGCCGTGTGGCTCTATGTCATAGCCGTACAATTATGTTCTTGAGCCTGGCTGAAAAATACTTGAACAGAGCCGCGTGGCTCTAAATCTGAAGATCACAGCCACGCGACTGTAGTACAGTCGTGTGGCTATAAGAGATAAAACAGAAAATTTCACATTTTTCCTTTAGTTTCAATTCTTTTTATTTGGTTCTTATGATTTAAGTGTAATCCTGATAACTCATAAAAACTCCCTGTTCATTGTTTTGCAGGATCGGTCCCATAACCGTGGGATCGGGGCGCTGTTAGACGCTCTGAGATGGTATAAGAGACTCCCCGACGCGATGAGGAGAATAGTTGATGCTACTGGGCTGGATAGGATGGTGTGCTTGATGTGTGAGCATCCTCCCCGGATGAGCCGAAGTCTGTTGACAGCACTAATCGAGCGGTAGATGGATTCCACGAACACCTTCCACTTCCCGACTGGGGAGTACACCATCACGCCCAAGGATTTTGCTGTTATCACTGGGCTGTCCTTCGGCCGGCGGATCATTGACTTCAACCAGACGTTGAAGAGAGGAGGCTTCAACCCTGAGATCATAGGAATACTTATCGCCTTGTCTCCTTGGGACAGGAGGATCTAAGGTGGTGCTCTTTGAGACTATTGGCTGGGGAGGCAGGCTGAGCTTCCCGAGGGTTCTACCTTCATGCCTGAGGATGTGAGGTGCTACGTTAGGGCTTTCCTTCTCTATGCCCTTAGCACCTTGGTCTTCTCCATAGGTTAGAGCAATCTAAATTTGGCTGTCCTCACTAATCTAGTTGGGCGATGTGAGAGGCTTGAGTTGGGGACGAGCTGGGTTGGCTCAGCTATACTATTCCTTCGACATATGCGTCCGAGGGAACCATAGGGAAGTGAAGGGGCAATGGATCATCGTTCACATGAGTTTCTCCAACTTAAACTTTATATATATATATATATATATATATATATATATATATACACTTTCTTATTATACACCCTTTATGCAGATTTGGGCGTATGAGTATGGGTTCATCCCCCGGCCAATGGTGCACATCCCCGAAACCATAGAGCTCCCTGATTTCCCCCAACTAAGACGGTGGTTGGGTTTTAGCTGGGGCGAGGTGGATAAGATTGTGGAGGACTGTCACTCATTTTTGGCCCAGATGACATTTGAGGAGGTATACATCTCCCCTTTCTATGTATTCTGAATTCTGTTATTTCATAACTGTTCCTTTGGTCTTCTAATCTTCTAGCCTTCTGATTTCAGCTAACCAAGGAGCCGTGGTAGGGAGCTGTGTTGCCCCAGGAGGTGGTGGATGCCCTAGGGTTGACGCCTAGGATGTTCATCATGGAGTGCACGTTCGATCTAGAGTGGTGTGAGCACGGGTTTTTCCGACCTCAGTGATGAGAATTACTTAGTTACCTGTGGATCGGACGGACTCGAACGGGAATTTGAAGCAACCGGAATGCTGCCTGGAGAATCTCAAACGTTCTGAAAACCAGGCTATCTACAATCAGAAACCCCCGGAAAAGGTCTCCCGTGTGGTCTCTAGGGTTTGGGGTGCATGCCCGATGTTTCGTCTTTTACTCCGGCCTTCGCTAGAACCGGGCGGCTTTGGTTTCTTAAACCAGAGCCGGTCGGCTCTAGTACACACTAGAGCCGCCCAGCTCTAGGCAAGACAAGTTGCCTTGCAAAACCAGGCAACTTGTCTCGTAGAAAGAGGGGTATGGGCAGAATTAGAAATCAGGCGGCCATTTAATGTGAGGTATGATATGAGAGAGAGGGATATAAAAAGAGGAAAAAAAGGAAATCTAAGGGATGATTTTTGCAATCTAAAAACCAAAGAAAAGAAGAAGAAGAGAGACCGAGAGAAGGAGTCAAAGCAACTCCCACAAACAATCTCCTTAGGACCATAAGTTGATCTCAAAACAATAACAACACAACTCACAACCTTTACTCTTTGATTCGGGATCGTTTTGGCTTGGTTTCGGATCGTTCTGGGTCATTGTGGGATTCCGCTGGTTGAGTTGCCAGTGCACATTCCAAAGCTTCCAATCCGTCTCTTAACGCTCCAAGTTTCCGAACAACAATCAAGGTAAACTCTGAGAGGTCTTAAAACTCGTCTGCATTTGAGTTTCTATGTGTTTCTTTTATTTTTGCGAAAATCCAGAAGATGGGCTACCCATCATAGCAGTACAACTGTGTTCCTCAGGAACACAGCCGGCCGGCTATGTTTCTGATGAACAGAGCCGGCTGGCTCTGTTCCTTAGGGACAGATCCCCGATCTGTCCCAAACGGCCGAAACAGCCCATTTTCCACTTTGATTTTTCTGTTGTGACTATTTTCGGCCTGAAATCATCCCTACGTATTTGTATTTTGATTTTCTGACTTTTGTACATACGGATATCGGGGTTTTCAGTATTTCCCGGGGTTTTTTTTGAGTTTTGGGGTAATTTTATCCGAATCGGATCCATTGTCCAGCATTAGCGGACCCCCGAATCCTATGAAGTTCCCGGAAAATATTGAAAACAGGTAAAACGGTATTTTCACAAATGTTTTTGGTGTGTTTACTGCTTTTTGGTCCCTAGATGGAATATGTGTTTAGGAACCCACACGATCGGAACCCTGAGTTCCGGGATAACCGACCCACAAAAATAGAAATTTGCATGAAATCGAGCCAAATGGTTTCCAAAAAATTATTTTTCAACACAAAAAAATTACAAGGCATTTCAAAACCGTTTTCCAGGTCTAACCAGTCCGACCGGTCGGGTCGACCCGGTTACCCCCTAAATGCATGCCCCCAATTCCCAAATCCTAATTCTGTCCTGATTTGAGTCCTATTTGTGTTTATAATATAAACTGCACTAACCAGACTGTTTTGCAGCATTTATTTTTATTTTTACTGTATTTAATAGATTAATTCGTGTAATTAGGCTGTTGTATTATTTTTAGATCCTCGTGTACTTAGGCATTTGTAAAAATAAGGACGAGAGTTTTTACTTTTATTCAATTTGGTTGTATAATCGACCTCTATTATTCTTTTGTATATTTGTGTGAATGGTTTAATTTCCTGCAATTTATTTTATGCATTTTTGCTTGAGCATCGGGCTAATAAAAATAAACAAATTGGGTAGAGAAAAGATAATAAATTGAATAAATATGGTTTTATAAATAACTAACGAATACAAGCTTGAGGTTAAGTAGGTAAGTTGCCCGAACCCTGAACTCTGGATTAGGAACAGTAGTCTGCGCTCGGTAGGAGCTGTACCCGAATTTCCCGGATGAGCTGATCCGGGCGGCAACTCTGTCACTGATCTTGAAATTGAGGTTTCGAGGTCTTTAAGTTATAAAATGGGAAAATATTTTCTACAAAATGAATTTCCAAAATTAAATCAATAGTTTTCCCAACTCAACATAAATAAAACCCGTTTTCCACAAATCTCGCTAAATCAAATCTCTTTCCCCGGCTCGCTTTGCCGCGCTTATCTTATTTGTCCTTCGTTGAAAAGGTCATCCGCTCACAGTGGCGACTCCGCTGGGGATGTTGATTTTCCTAAAATGTTTTTATTAAAACTTAAGGAACTTAGGCAACAATTGAAATATAACCGCTTGTATTCGTTTATCAATTTATAAACGCCATATTTATTCATACCTTGCATGTCATGGCATTTGCTTCTTCTCAACCCCTCAAATACACTGTTTTACCCCGGTTTACCCAAGAAGGTGACCTACCTCTACCGCTGGGATTGGAGACACCTGACGGGGTAAACCACTCATAGCCCGCATGACCTTACATCGTGTTTTATGGTGGGGAAGTGTTTATCCGCTATGAGAGCCTGTACGACCCTTGGTTTGACTTTGGCCCACATGTAATGGTCTAGTAACTTCCTGTAGGGTTACCAAAACATAAAATTAAATTGAATATTTAAGTATGCACCTTTGGTATCCCTCATTGATACCAAAGAGACCCAACACCTAAGAAGAATGTGAGACCAAGCGAAAGGAGAAATAAGGTTGGAAGGGAGAGCATACCTCTGCATGTGCTAATTTTTGTTCCATGGTGATTTCCCTTTTATATTTTCATGAAGCATCCAGCATGCATAATTATCCATATGTCATTTTTAACCACATATTTGTAGGACCATCTTTAACATGCATGCATGTGTATGGCGTTTGCACTAACCACATCTTCGTGCAGCCACGACATTTTATTTGCATAACACATATACATATCGTATGCCAACATCTTCATAGCATATACACGATATCAATTTATGTGTCATGCATATTAATTACATTTTTCTGTAGCCACTTGCATTTTGTGTAACATATACATCCATGCCATATCATTTCATTACACCTAATAACTGATGTTCTGAGAATACCTGTCATAATCATTTCATTTCATTTCATATCAGGTACCCAAGAGTGCCCGTGTTTCACCCGTGCATGGTTTTCACCCTTCCATTTCACAAATACAATGTCATTCAATATAAGACCACAATGGTCTTAGACTTGTCTCTGTGTGACGGTTCACACGATGCATCACATGACATCATATTTATCCATTGGTGTCCTGAGGCGCTGAAATTCTGTTTGCACATATCGGTTCACGCCGGACCACTTCATAACATGGTGAAATCATTTGAGGTACTCCACAAGCATCGGTTTAGTACTCATATAAGGGCATTTCATAACATTATCAAAACTATGCAAGGTGCTCCATGAACACTAAACCTTTGTCCGTATCCTCGATGGCACGTGACTTTTCTATAAAATCATCTCATATCATATACTTCAAAAGCATCAAAACTCTGTTCATGGGGCAGTTCCCATGCGACCATTTCATTTCATGCTATCGACCTACAAAGTGTCGAAACTTTGCCCGTGTGCCCGCTCACACGTGGCCATTTCACAATAATTCATTAGGTGCCTCAAAAGCGTCGACTTTTTACTTGTGTGACTGTCCACATATAGTTTTCTCTGCATTATTTTTGTACAGTATAGGGCGTTCTTGGAACGTCCGAAATAAGAAATTCGTGCCCATTCTTGTCTTCATTCACGAAGCATCAAATGCGCACAATCATCTGTATGTCATTCATATCATGTTTTGTATAATCATTCCCAAGGCATCAACATTTGTGTAGCATTGATACTAACCACATTCTTCTGCAGCCATGATACTTTATTCACATGTGCCATACACATATTGTGTTAATATTTCCATGAAACATGTAAGGCCTTACTTTTTATGTTTGTTATGTGTACTAATCACGTCTTTGTGTCTCTACGATGCTTTATTTGGGTGACATATGCATTCATTCCTTGCATGTATAACATCATCTTATATGCCATGCATCCTAACCACATCTTCTGCAGCCACCTACATTCTGTGTGACATGTGCGTTCACACCATTTCATGTCATTACTCCTAACAAAGGATGTCGCAAAGATGCTCATCGTAATCATTTCATTTCATAACAGGTGCCCTAAAGTCACTTGTGTTTTACCTGTGCCTTGGTTTGCACTGGGTCATTTCTACATTCCATTCATTAGGAGACCACAACGGGTCTTTTCTTTTGATTTTGATGTTTCTCCAGAAATCCGAGATCGCCCAAAATCGTCAAGCTTTGCAAAACGATTTTCGAAAACGCAAAAAGCACACTGGAATCGGTTCTGGAGCACCACAGTCACGTGGCTGTAGTGTTACAGCAGCCCTACTATGTTACAGCTGCTCGGCTGTGGTTCTGGAGGCAGAATTACAGTTTTGCCCTTTTGGGCCCCAAACTTGTAATTTTGCATCCTTTTCTTATTCAAAAATGAATTTTGGCGTGTTTGCATGCTTTTGGACCTTAGATGGATGTTTGATTTAGGCCCACACACGAATGAGACCCTCGGGTCCCAGGATATCCGGCCCGTTAAAGTTGGGAAAATGCATGTAAATGAGCCAAACCGTTTTTAAAACTGGTTTTTCATCCATAAAACCTACAGGGTGTTTAAAAAATCGTTTTCCAGGTCTAACCGGGCCGACCAATTGGGTCGACCCAGTTACCGCCAAATGCATGTCCCCCACTTCTAAAAATTCCTATTCTGTCCTATTTGAGTCTTTTGTATGCCTTGATTATTTGTGCTAACCCTATTTGGATGCAGCTTTATTTTTAGTTTTCTTTTTCCTTTTGATGTATTTAATAGATTATCCCGTGTATCTAGGCGATTGTATTTTTTAGATTATCGTGTATAATAGGCGGTTGTAAAAGGTGAGGATGAGAGTTTTCTTTTTCTTGGGTTGTATAATTTGGCCTCTGATTTACTTTTCCACACTTTTATTTTTTCGCAATTTATTTTAGTATTTATATTTTTTGCATGAGCATTGGTTAATGATTAAGGGAAGATAAAATGGGTAGATTCGAGTGAATGAAATATCATATTATGAAATAATAATTAAAAATAAGTGAGGATTAGTAGATTTGTTACCCGAACCGTGAATCTCTGAATTAGGTACCGCGTCTACACTTGGTAGGGAGCTGCATCGGAATTTCCCGGATGAGTTGATCCCGGTGGCGACTCTGTATCTAATTTCGAAATTTAGGTTTTGAGATCTTTAAGTTCAAATTGGGATTTTCTAAAAACCTATTTTCTAAAATTTGTGTCTAAAATTCAGTTTTCTACAAAAAAAGACTTGTCCAATAAAATGAAAGGTTTTTTTTTTCTAAAGAGAGATTAAAACCCGTTTTCAAAACCAAAACATCACATCTCAAAAAGAAAATCCTCGGTTCCCGCTTCGCCACGCGTTCCGAAAAAGGTCATCCACTCACAGTGGAGACTCTACTGGGGATTAACGGTTTCTTCAAAAAAGTTTTCAAAAAAACTTAAGGAACTTCGGCAACAATTGAAGTATATCCTCACTTATAGTTGATTCTTAAATCGTAACTCAATATTTCATTCACATTACATAAAGCATGACATTTTCTCTTCTTAAATCCCTCCAACACTCATTTAAGCCCGGTTTATTTCCAAAGGTGACCTACCTCTTCTGCTAGGATTGGAGGCACCCGAGGAGGTAAACCACTTATAGCCTTGTACGAACCCCTTCGTTTGAACCCTTGAGTGGGGAGAAGTGAGGAGTATATTTTCGCTATGGGAACCTGTACAACCCTTGGCTTGACTCATACCTTCATGTAATGGCCTAGCAACTTCCCCTTAGGATTACCAAAACATATACTTGAAAATGGATATTGAGAGTATGCCTTTGGTATCCCCCGTTGATGCCAAAGACACCCAATACCTAGGAAGAATGCGAGACCAACCGAACGGAGGAATAAGGTTGGAAGGGTGAGCATATTTTTGTGTGTGTGCTAACGTTTGCTCTATGGTTGTTTTATTTTCGACCTTTTCATACAACCTAAACACGCATCATACATATGCCATATTCTAATCACTTTCTTTATGCAGCCATTTCAGAGCATCCTTATACGTGTGTGTTATACTAAGCATATTTTTCGTGTAGCCATAATCTTTTTCCGTATGCCATATTCATTTTGTGTAAAGCATACATGACATCATCTTGTATGTCATGCATTCTAACCACATTTCTGTGCAGCCATTTGCATTTTTGTATGACATAGGCATCCACATCATTTCATTTCATTTAAAATGTAAGGATGTTCTAAGTATGCCCTTCACGACCATTTCATCTCATAACATATTGGGAGTCCCCAAGGCTACCCGTACTCCGCCTGTGCACTAGTTTACATTTGGCCATCCCATTACATTATTAGAAGACCACAACGGTCTTAGGCTTGCGTTTGTGTGACTGACCACACGACATCATCACATCTTGATCATTCACATTTGGTGTCATGGAGACGCCTTAGTTTTGCTTGTGTGTCCCAATCCATATCGGATTGTTACATAACATCGACAACCCATTTGAGGTACTCCATGAGTGCCGAGCTAGTTTTCATATTAAGACATTTCATAGCATTCCTAAATCATATAAGGTGTTCCACAAACACCGAAATGCTATCCGTGTTTTGACTCGCATGTGACTTATATGTGACATCACTTCATGTTAGATGCCATAAAAGCATCGAACGTCTATCTATGGGATGGTTCCCTCAGGACCATTTCATGTCATCACATTGACCTACAAAGTGTCAAACTTCTGTCTATGTGTCGGTACACATGTGACCATTTCACGACATCCCCTAGGTGCCCCAAAGGCACCGAACCTCTGTCCGTGTGATGGCTTGCACGTGACGTTATTGCATTATCTTTTGTGTAGCATAGGGTATCTGAAACAAGAGAAAGAAAAGCACTAAAACCATCTTTAGCATCATCCATATCCATGAGATATCATCCGAAAATGAGCCGAAAAGTACCATATAGAGTGTCGAGTCTAGGACCACGACAACCATCTGAAACTCTAATCTTATATTGATTTTGCAGTTTGGAGTCGCATCTTGGGAAGGTTAGTTCGAGTTGAGTCAGAACCAAACACCCCAGTTTAGTTAGTTCAATCAGAATCGATCACCGTGGAGGGAGTCAGTTCAGGGTCAGATTCAGACAGGGAATTTGAAGTGCAGTTGCATACCCTACCAGTTGACAGTCAGGTTTTGTTGGAAGAAGTCGATGGAATAGAGATGGCTGAAGGAAATAACGGAAACAATGGGAACACCAGGAACAATGGAAACCTGCCTTTTGACATGGCTACCTTTATGAGGAGCTTCTTAAGCTCGGATGAGTTCAGAGTCACTCTCAGGGAGCAAGTGCAGGCGGTGATGACCACCCTCCCTATTCAAGTTATCCAATTGGCCCAAACGTCAGATGGAAGTGGGGGACAACAGTTTGTCCAAGTTACCAACAGTGCTGGAGGAAGTCTTCCCGGGGGGAATGGCCCAGTGGTGAACCAGAGGGAACTCGATCGGAAGTCGGAGGAGGATGAAGCCTTTGAGAAGGCAAGGGAGGCTTCAATTGAGACGATGCTGGAGAAGCGTCTCAATCAAAAATTTTCTGACATTGATGCCATGATGCCCAAGTTGAAGGAAACTATCCACTTTAACCCTATCAAGTGCGCCGATCCTGCCACGCTGGTGGCTGAAGGAGAAAGGCCCCTGCCGGCTGGTTTTCACATGTCGTACCTCCCTCCCTACACTGGGGAAGGACCACCGGAAGCCCACCTGGATAGTTATGTGAGGTTGATGACCAGTATGGGGATTGGAATCTGTTGAAGTTGTTTCCAACTACTCTGAGGGGTGCTGCTGCAAAGTGGTATATGAAGATGCCCATACACACTCGGTCCACCTGGGAGGATTTATCTGATGCTTTTGTGAAGCAGTATGCCTACAACACCCAAACTGAGACCACTCTTGAGGATCTAGAAAGGATCCGTCAGAAGCTGAATGAGTCTTTCCCAGCTTATTACAAATGGTGGATGGATGTGCAGGTTTTGGTGGATGGGGCACCAAAGTTGGAGTTTTTGATTGTGAAGCTTGTGGATGGAAGCTTGCCCCAGTACAAGGATAAAATGAAACTGAAGAGATTCCATTCCTTCACTGATGTGGTGGATGTTGCCAAGCGTATCAAGCGGTACGAGGAAGAAGAGTAGAAGGGCAGACAGGGTTCAGGCTCCTATAGAAGCAACTAGGGGTACTCTCAAGGGTATAAGAGTGGAAGTTCTAAAACTACTATAGTAGGATCTAGTTCAAGGACAATGCCTAAGGATACAAGAGTGGAAGTTCTAACTGCAGTAGGAACTTCTAAAGGGTACTCTCAAGGGTACAAGAGTGGAAGTTCTAAAACTACTGCAGTAGGATCTAGTTCAAGGACAATGCCAAAGGCAGCCTCTATTGAAGCTCAAGAGGCAGAAGTGGCTGCTGTGAATCAGGGGAGAGCAGGTGTTCCAAGAATTACCAGTCCGTCGGCCGAGTCAGTCAGCTGAATCTTTGCCAAGTGTAGGAAGGCAGGGTTGCTATAGAGTTTAAGGCTGTTCTCACCTCCAACAGAGGCAGATAAAGAGAATTTGTATTCTTACCATGTAATGGCGGGTCACCGTACAAACGAGTGTACCCAATTGATTAAAGCCATCAAACAGTTGGTCATAGATGGCAAGATAGTAGAGCTGGCTCTGAAGCCGAATGTGCAAAAAAATCCACTCCCCACCTTTGGTAGTAAGGTAAACATGGTGCAGTCGGGCCTGCCAGCCAACTATGTATTCACCCAAATCATTAAGGCGAATCCGTGTGTACGAGCTGTACTGGTACAAAAGGAGGAAGAGCCAGAGGTGATTGAAGAGCAGACCGCGGCGGTGAAGGATAAGATGGGTCGTATTGATTTAGATGACATTGAGGTGGAAGATGAGTATGATGAGTTCGAGGTACAAGGGTCGAAGCCTGTTTACCCGGTGGAGACAAAAAGGGGGACTATGATAGAGAAGGATGGGCCGGTGATGCACATCACAAGGAGCGGTAAGGTTTATCAACCCATCAGTGCACCACCTCCAGCACCCCCAAGAAGGAACACAACACCGGTAGAGAATGATACTCCAGTGGCTAAAGAGGAAGACATGGTGGTGGACTAGCTGAAAAGGACATCGGGTCGTGCCAGTGTGTGGCACTTACTTATGGAATCCAAGAGGCACCGAGAGGCGGTGGTAAAACAACTGATGGAGATGGATGCCAACCCCACTATGTCCCCTGATGAGGTGTGTGCAATGATTAGGGGAGTGGATTTGAAGGCTACTAAGGCCTCGGAGATCAGTTTTGGGGTAGAGGACCTCCCACCTGAAGGGGTGAATCACAACAGGGCCCTGTACTTAAGGGTGGAATTCATGGATAAAGTGATGTCAAGTATAATGGTGGATGATGGCTCGGCCTTGAACATGTGTCCTTCTCAGATCCTACCTTTCCTGGGGGTGAATCCTGAAGCTCTTTACCGGTCCAACACCTTAATTAGAGCTTATGATGATAGCAAGAGAGTTGTCTTGGGAACCTTCGAAACGGAAGTTAAAGTGGGAGAGGTCAAATCAAAGGTACTGTTTACCGTGATCGACATTCCTGTCACCTTCTCTCTGCTCTTGGGGAGGCCATGGTTCCATGCTTTAGGAGGAGTTCCATCAACTCTGCACTAGAAGGTGAAGTTCTTAATTGAGGGGAAAATAGTAACAGTGGAAGCAGATTAGCCTTCTGTGGTAGCCGCATTGAGTGCTACCGAACAGCCGATGACGGGGTTTCAGGTTGCTATGATTTCTGAAAAGCCTGAGCTTCCAGACTGGATTCATAGGTATTTCCCCAAATAGAATTATGAACCGAGAAAGGGATTAGGGGCCAAGCAACAAGGAATCCCTGAATTTAACATTGAGGCTGGTAAGTATCGACAGTTTGGGCTGGCGTATCAAGAAGGAAGGGCCAAGCAAGAGCGGAAGTGTGTGAACTTGGTGGATACTTTTGTCTGGGCCACAGAATCAGTGTATGATGGGACTCCTGAGCCGATAATTGTAGAGGGAGGTCAGCTCCCTGGATTTGAAATTTTTGCTGATGTGGTTGATTTCAGCAAGTATGGAATAGAGCCAGTTGTGAGCATGCTGCGTGTCAGAGCTAAGGATGGAAACAAGGGGGTTCAGAATCGGAAAGCTGTTGACCAAGTCAGGGTTGAATTCGAGGACAAGGGAGAAGCTTTCAAGAAGACAGAGCTAGTGAGAAGTGAGATGGAAGTGTCTATGGGGGCCATTACAAGAGCACTGTCCACCTTGATGAAGCCAAGCAAGGGTGCAGAAAAGAAGACATCACCTGCTGAGAAAACACATGAAGAACTAGTAGAGGAAGTAGTGAAGGAGCTCACTAAGCTGGTTCACACATGAAGAACTAGTAGAGGAAGCAGTGAAGGAGCTCACTAAGCTGGTTATGAGGGGCAAGGCTAAAACGCCAGAGGAAGAGCTGACTGAGAAATAGAAGGAAGATCTGGAAGGAGACCTGGGGTACCTGTTTGAGGAGATCGACTGTGATGCTGTTGACGAAGACCCTCCACATGTGGTGGATGGAAATTTTTTTAATGTATCTACTTTTTCTGTTTTTGATGTGAACAATTCTACCTAAGAGGCACACAATGCAATAAAATCTGATTTTGCTTACTTGTGTGATGTTTTTTCGGATGGATCTGTGCATACATACAAACATTTATTTAATGTCTTTAGCATACATGATGCATCATTGCATGAAATGAACCTAGGGACAGATGATGAACCAAAGATGGTATCCATCTCGAAAGACCTCACGCCTGATGAGAGAAAAGAACTTGTAAAAATCTTGCAAAAGCACATCAAAGCCTTCGCCTGGTCCTACGACGACATGCCTGGGGTTGACAGAGAAATTACAGAGCATAGAATCCCGACAGATTCGAAGATGAAACCGGTTAAGCAGAAACTCAAACGACTTCAACTAGAATGGGCTGAAAAGGTTAAGGAAGAAGTAGCCAAATAGATAAAGGCCAAGTTCTTAGAAGTGGTAGAGTATCCAAAGTGGTTGGCCAACGTAGTGCCAGTTGCAAAGAAAGATGGTCGAGTAAGGGTTTGCATGGATCACAGTGATCTGAATAAGGCGTCTCCCAAAGATGACTTTCCACTCTAGCATATCGATGTTCTGATTGACAGTGCCGCTAGGGCAGCTATGTATTCCTTCATGGATGGGTTTTCGGTGTACAATCAGATTTTAATGAATCTAATCGACAAAGTAAAGACAGCCTTCATCATAGAATGGGGAGTTTATTGCTACAGGGTTATGCCTTTTGGGTTGAAGAATGCTGGGGCAACTTATCAGCGGGCGGTCATGACACTTCTGCATGATATGATCCATAAGGAGGTTAAGGTTTATATGGATGATATGTTGGTAAAATCCATGACCCGGGAGGAGTACCCAGCCATCCTGGATAGATTTTTAACTAGAATCGAGAAGTACAATCTTTGCCTTAACCCTAAGAGGTGTGTATTCAGGGTAATCTCAGGGAAATTGCTTGGTCATGTGGTCAGCCAGAAAGGGATTAAGATGGATTCGGACAAGATCAAGGCCATCAGGGATATTCCAGCACCGCAGTCGGAGAAGGAAGTAAGGTCGTTTCTGGGTTCACTACAGTATGTCAGTCGGTTTATTGCGAGATTGACGACAGTTTGCGAGCCAATTTTTAGACTGCTAAGGAAGAACCAGCAATGTCAGATAGCCTTCGATAGAATTAAAACTTATTTGATGAACCTCCCAGTTTTAAAACCTCCAATACCAAACAAGCCTTTGATTCTGTACTTAGCCATTGAAGAGACTTCTGTGGGAGCCATGCTGGTACAAGAACAAGAGGATGGGCGCGAACATGCGATCTATTATTTGAGCAAGAAGCTACTGGAGTATGAGACTAGGTATACGATAGTAGAGAAGACTTGTGCTGCTATGGTATGGTTGACGAAGAAACTAAGACACTACTTCCAGTCGTATAAGGTTCAGGCGGTGGCCAAGGTGGACCCCATGAAATACTTATACCAAGCTCCAGTACTAGCAGGGAAGTTATCCAGGCGGTTGCTTTTGTTGTCAGAATTCGACATAGAATATGTGACGAGGAAGACAATCAAGGGAAGGGCCGTAGCAGAATTCCTAGCTAACCAGCCAATAGATTCAGACTATATGGAGAATTTAGAATTTCCCGACGAACAACTGGCGGTGGTGGAAGAGGATTCGAATAGGTGGGTGATGTACTTTGACGGAGCGGTGAATAAACACGGCGCGGGCTTGGGGGTAATCATTGCTACACCCGAAGGAGAAATCATTCCTCTAGCGAGGCGACTTGACTTTCAAGTGACCAATAATGAGGTAGAGTATGAAGTATGTCTCTTTGGTATTGATGCCCTGATCACATTAGGGGCAAATGAGGCATTCGTCATTGGGGACTCAGCTTTGGTGATTCGGCAGGTTATCGGAGACTGGAAAATAAAAGAAGAATCACTTCGGTCTTATCTCGAGATGGTTTGGGAAAGGGTGAAGGTATTTAGTTAGTTTGAATTCTGACATGTGCCGAGGGAGGAGAATCAGATGGCAGACTCTTGTGCTACATTATCATCAATGTGGGAAGGTCCCCGAAAACAACCAATACAGCCGGTCATCCTGGAAACTGCTCAGAACCCATGCTATTTGTCAGTCAACATGATCACAACTATTGAGGCACGCCCCTGGTATTATGATCTTCTACAGTTCATTCAGAACGATCAGTACCCTGAAGATGCCAATGAGTCCGATAAAGTTTCCCTCAGAAGGTTGGCATCACAGTTCCGGATATTTGAGAATCAACTTTTCAAAAGGACAACTAACGGAGTTCTTTTGAAGTGTCTCATGGAGGAAGAGGCAGTCGTGGTTATGAAACAGATACACTCTGGTGCGTGTGGTCCGCACATGAATGGGTTGGCCCTAGCAAAGAAAATACTAAGACAAGGATACTTTTGGCTCACTCTACAAGCTGACTGTATCGAGAAAGTTAAGAAATGCCATGAATGTCAAGTGTATGAAGACCTCAATCATCTTCCCCCGCTTGAACTTCAAGTATCTTCGACTCCATGGCCATTTGCAGCTTGGGGTATAGACATAATTAGAGAGATAAGGCCACCTGCCTCAAATGGGCATCGATTCATTGTTATAGCTATGGATTATTTCTCTAAGTGGGTCGAAGCGGAATCATTTGCAAATATCACTGCTAAGAAAATGGCCAAATTTATAGAAAAGAACATCTTCGCAAGATATGGGATCCCTCATCATGTCGTGACCGACAATAGGGTACAATTCTAAGGGGTGACGGCACAGTTATTCCAAGAGAAGGGGGTCGAGCACCATAGGTCATCCCCGTATCGCCCACAAGCCAATGGGGTAGTGGAAGCAGCGAATAAATCCATTAAGAAGATTCTGTCAAAGATGGTGGTCAACTACAGAGATTGGACCGACATGTTACCATTGGCTTTATGGGGATACCAGACAAGCATCAGAACCCCTACCGGAGAAACTCCGTATTCACTGGTTTACGGGATGGAAGCAGTATTATCGGTAGAGATGGAAATCAGATCATTAAGAGTGGTTATGGAGGCACAGTCGCCAGAATCTGATTGGCTCCAGTTGAGATATGAACAGCTAGCACTGATTGATGAGAAGCGTCTTCAGGCTTTAGATCGGTTGCAAATGTACCAACAACGGATGGCTAGGACATACAATAACAAGGTTCATCACCAGAAGCGCCCATTTAAGGCAGGGGATCTGGTACTCAAGCAGATGAAACAGACCAACACAGATGTACGGGGGAAATTCAAGCCAAACTGGGAAGGTCCGTATGTAATCAAGAGGGTACTTTCGAAGGGTGCTGCAAAGATTATGGATATGGATGGGAATGAATTTGTCAACGCCATCAATCAGGACAAGCTAAAACACTACTACGTTTAAAAAAAAAAGAGTCCGATGGATTGAAAACCGAAAAGGCGATCCACGCAAAAGTTGGGATAGTCCGATGGGTCGAAAACCGAAAAGGTAATCCATACAGAAGTTAGGACAAAGAGGTGAGGACTATCAGTTGGAAAATCTGCAAAGACCGATTGGTGGCAAGCGTGGCTTCAGTTGAGACGTATACCATTAATAATTCTGTTCATAGTTTCATTTCATCATTCAATGTACATTGTGCTAAAACATTATTTATGAGTGAATGAATGAATGTTCAGTTTTGTTCGCTCCTAAGTTTATCTGTAATTCAGATTATTCTGTGCATATTTATCTTTATATATCTTCTGCATATCTCACATCCACAGATTGAACACATACATTTAAAAAAAAAAGTCCGATAGATTGAAAACCCGAAAAGGGCGGTCTATGCAAAAGATAGGACATAAAATAAGGTCTGCTGAATTGAAAACCCAAAAAGGGCGGTTCAAGAAAAAATAAAGATATTCCGATAGGCTGAAAACCCAAAAGGGCGGCTTATGAAAAAATTAGGACAATAAATGCAAAAAAAAAAAAAAAGAATAAAAGTCATACAACAGTAATCAATTTTAATCCTAGTCATCTAGAGGCTGAGATACCTCAATGTCAGCGCCTCACGTCCTCGCCTGGTGGGACAGCCAACCAGATCTGCCAACCAAGCCCTGTAGCAAGCATCTGTCTCTATGGAGGCAAGACTGTCATACCTCAGAACCTCAGTGCGAGTAGGATGCATCCACTGGTGCTGTACATGCCGAGGCCATTGCGGCATAAACACCCCGCACTCAGTAGTACACAAAGATCGAGGAACCCCTTGTAGTTGCCCATACTGTCTGCACAACCGAGCAGGAGACTAGAAAGTCACATAGGTCAATCCAAGCAACTGGAGACCTCCGGCCTAGGTCTCAGTAGTCACATCAGTGATATCCCACCAAGGGTAGACCCATCGGATAGAGGCGTCGGACCACCTCCTCAGCCAGTCAAACCAATGCTCCATGGACATGAAACCGAAATCTGGGAACTCCATGTGTCGAGACTAATAGCGCTTCGGAGCATATCTCAGATGAGGTGGAGGAGGGCTCAAGAGACACAGCTTCTCCAACAGCCAAATCTGCATGTGGTTTAGTCAGGATGAAGGGGTAATGAACATTTGAATTCAGAAAAGGGCAGTACTGAAGCATACCTGAAGCAGAAGAGGAGACCCACAGCTCTTGATGGGAGAATCAGAATGGATGGAATCTAAGTGGATTAGGGTCTCAGCCAAGACAACCCACATGGAAGATGCACCCTAAGACACCTGAGTCACTGCTGAAGCCAGCCTAAGGCTACAGGTACCATCTCGGGACTCGCACAGATAGCAAGCCGTCAGTAACAGACTCATCAGCGGAGCCCAGCCAGGGGCAGTGGGAGATAAAGCGAAACATAAGTCAGCAATGACAGAAAGACTGAGTCTGGGAGAGGTAGACCTACCAGTAAGTGCACGACCTATGCCTGCTACAGTAGGAGCGAACTGGCTCAGAAATGTGTGAACATCACCAGAGTCCTGGACCCCCTGAGGGCAGGGAACACAGAAAGTGGCACTAAACTCCTCTATCAAGGGGCATAACTCTTGACCAGAGAAACCTAATACATAATCCATCAGATCCCAAAAGCTGACAACTGCATCCAAGAAGACCCGGTTCTGGGTCAAAGCAATGTAACACCTGAGATACTACAAGCCAAAGGGTGCAAGTAGAGCCTAATTAGAAGAGTAGGTCGTACCCCAGTAGTCCTGGAGTCGTCCTATGACCTGATCCATGCCGAAAGAGGAGCGAAAGAAGAAGAAAGGCTGAAAAATGAGTGGGGCGGCTGTAATCTGCTACAGGAGCACGACTGTAATGCATGGGGCTGCTGTAACACTTATAGGAGCTCAGCTGTGCTGAAGAAAGCTTGTAAATCGATGTGGGATAGATTTTTGGTGTGGGGCGGCTATAACCATACATAGCCGCGCGGCTGTAGCCTACAGGGGCGCGGTTGTAGCATGTGGGGTGGCTGTAATGCCTACAGGGGCGCGGCTGTAGTACAGACAACACTTCATTTATATCTTTATATGGTTTCTGATGATTATGGCCGTGCAGTTATGGGTTCTGGGGATCGCCTTTCAAGGAAAACAAAGTCTAAAGGCACCGGAATATATCCCGGACCCGACCAAATTGAACAGAAGAGTGGTAAAGCGTAAGAAAAGGCAAGGAAATATGTGGATAAAAGGTACAAATGTTATACAAAAGGCATGTACATCAGATACATCACTAAACCAGGCCTACGTAAGGACCCAAAATGTGCGAAAAAATAACCCACAGACGGGTTAATACATTACAAATAAAGAATGGAGGGATAAGCCTAAGAGGAGTCATCATCATTCTCGTCGTCTTCTGCCTCGTCATCATCATCCTCGTCATCACCTGCATCTCCCATCTGGGCACTCCAGTTACCCGCCTGGTCTCTGAAGGTCTGGTTCATGACCTCCAATTCGGTGACCCGACACCATAATTGATCGTTTTTCAGCCCTCAAGTAAGTGGACTCACGGCGCTCTATCCCGATCGTCGTCTGTATTGAACAAAGCATGAGAAACATCACATTACATGCATATGCATCCATACATACATGCATACATCCAGACATAAGCATACTATCATGTACAGGTACTTACTGTCGTAGCGGCATTGTCCCGAAAAGAGAGCGCCCTCAGCGCATAAATGGCCTGACCCATGTATATACCTTACATCACCGGAATCTGCAAAGATCACAATTCAGAGGATCAGCTAATGACAGAAAAGGGGTAGAAATAGATAAGCAAGGAAACAATCACATGTGTGGTGTCAGGAGGAATAGCCGGGGGAAATTATGGTCCTGGAGATTCAGATCAGCCCAATAAGATTGCCGGGAATCATCATACAGCTGAATGGAATCTTCAATTGGGAATTCGAGCCGGCCATGTACATATCCAACCTCGCACCGGTGGCAGAGTCCGTCCCAGCAGTCCTAGAAGCAGCGGTACCCGACCTACCTCCTCTTCCCCTGGCAGATGAAGACGCGCGTGCTCGCCTACCTGGTGAAGATGGCTGGAATCAATTAAAAACAATAATGTAAAAAAAACTTTAATTAACCTAGCACCAGTACCAGCATAAGCAGATGGCGGAAGCAAATGAACAGTGATGAAGCGGCTATAAACACCGTCCACACTGCCAGCCTCGTATCCAACACCGTAGAGGTTCGGGTGCAACTCAAGAGACAACAGATGAGGCCAGAATAACCCTACCGACGAGGCAGCTAAAATCCTACATGCCCCAGGACTAAAACATTAGTCGTGAGTCCTCTCACCTGAGAACCACTCCTGACCGTAGGGGCACTCCATCACAAAACGCCTGCTCACGAGCGCCTGTGATCACGAAGCTGCTGGGGCAAATTTTCGCCCTCCTGGCTCCAAGGGGCCTTGGCAATCTGAGATTGGGGAACCAGGAAATTAAAATATATATATATATATATATATATATATATATATATATATATATATATATATATATATATATATATACAAAAAAAAAAATACCCCCCTCAAATGTCATCTCTCTCAACGCCTGCCGGCACTCCTCTTGGTCCTTATCAACCCCGCTCCAGACATATCCCATGTATCGTCAGAGGCGGGGGAATTCAACCAGGTCAACCCCTTCAAGAATTTGCACAACTAGGGGAGGGACAAAACGGTACTCGTAGACCCAGATCTGAGAAGGGAGATTTAAAGCAAGTTAGCAAAAAAAAAACAAGAGGTCCAAGATACTCACGTGTAGCAGAATCCAGAAAGCCTTCAACTCCTTGTGGGAGCCCCGAGCGTAGAGATCTAGGGCATAGTAAAGTTGGGCCAAGGTAGCCCGAGCGCAATTAAGAGTCCTTACAGACTCCAGGTCGATTAGTGAAGGCGGCAAGGCCAGATTCAGATTGCTCCGCCCGTAGGAAAAAGGGTGGTGGAGAGAGCATGCAACAGGAAGGCTCTAGCATACTTTCTCTCATCAGTAGGATCGAAGGTAGCCCCCTTCGGGAGCGCACGTTACCGACCGAGCCAGTACTCACAGATACTCCTACATTGGATCCGGCTCTCGGAAGAGCTAATCCCAATCAGCATGGATACCAGCTCCTGATGATAGCCACCATGTACAAAGATCTGATTGAAGTGGATCGTCTGGCCGGAGAAGGGAATACCCATGATAGCAATAATATCCTCTGGGGTCACCGTGTACTCCCTGGAAGGGAAATGAAATATGTGGGTGGAATCCATCCACCTCTCCAGAAGTGCGGCTAAAAGCCCTCGGCTCGTGCGAGGAGTAGTGATGGACATGCTGCGAACCAGTTGGTGCAAACCAATAGAGTTTACTATATCCCTCACTCTTTGGGGGAGATGCCTATACCACTTTAGGGCCTCCGTAATGGATCCGTTACCACAATGGCCGGATCTCGACTGTAAAATCAATAATCAGGGAGTTTATGAGCTTTTTAGAATGCATATATATCATAAAAATCGAAGAAACATCATTCGAATCACGAAAAACCGGCTTGCCTTGAATCTGCAGGTTACAGCTGCCCGGCCATAGGGTCACAGCCGCGTGGCTGTAATCCCCATGATCATAGCCGCGTGGCTGTGATCATGCATGGGGCGGCTGTAGCTGCAAATTTTCAGCCCTTTTGGATTTTTTTTGTTTTTTCTGTTAAATCTGGTCCTAACTCAAACCAAATCAACAACTAAGCATCCTAGGGGCATAATCTACTTAAATCATGCATCAATTTCACATATTTTCTCTAATTTTGCAGAAATTTGAAACTTGGAAAAAGTGGAGAAATTTGAGAAAACTAACCGGATTCGTGTAAGCATGGTTTGAAATTTGGAGTAAGATGGGCACCGGGGCGTCGATCTTCACTCCACAATACTCATCCTCCTCTTTTAATCCATAGATGTACTCCATGGGTTCAAAGGATAGAGTAAAGTTTCCCTCCAGAATGGAAAACGAGTTTGAAACACGGGTTGAGCAGCAGGGACTGGTCGAAGGACTCTACCATCTTTTGCCTCATGGTTTCGGTTTGGGAGCAAGAAAATCACCAAAAGGGAGAGTTTTTTGGCTGAAAATAGAGGAAATGAGGGCTGCCTTCATTTTGTGGCTTTTAAGCCACTTCCTGACCTACCACTACAGCCGAGCGGCTGTAGCTGCTATAGCCGCTCGGCTGTAGCTTTTCTCCCTTAAAAAATTTTTTTTTTCTTTTCCTAAACTTGTTTTATGTCTATTTGACCCCGAGAAAGGTAATTTCCATGTTTTGTAGGCATCAAAGGACAAGATACTAGGTCCACATTCATTCTTGATTGAAGGGGCAAAAATTTTTGTTTCCAAAATTATCAATCAAGGAACGAATATGTGCCCGAAACGACTTCAAAACGTCAAGTGTTGACTAAACTTTTCAACCCTCCAAAGCATCATTCTCCTGGCTACATGAGCTCCACGGGAAACACAATTATCCTTTACTTCAGTGACAGAGGCTCCACCAAAAGTGAAATGACCAAAATGCCCTTCAGTTAATAACCACACTACCGGATGGCCAAAACACCTTTCCTTTAGCGATGCGAGCTATATGGAAGACCAAATCACCAAAATATTTCTTCCCCTAATGACATAGGCTCCATTAAGGGGTGAAATGACCGAAATCCCCTTTTGTCGGCCACCAAGCTGCCAAATGACCAAAATACCCTTTTTCCACAAAAAGGGGACACCAAATCACTGAAACCCATTTCTTTTCATGACATAGGCACCACGAAAGACCAAATGACCAAAGTACCCTTACTTTAAGGAATACCAACTTCCCAAGTTGTAAAATTACCAAAATACCCTTCCCTTTTGTAAGCACCGAATGGCAAGGAGAACTCAATCCGGGCAAGTCCTCTGCTTCGCAATGGAGTCAAAGCATGTCCCTGGCAAATCAAACAGATCTGGGCAAAGTCCTCTGCATCACAATGGAGTCTAAGCATGACCCTAGAGAACATCAAATCAAGTCGGGCAAAGTCCTATGCTTCGCATCGGAGTTGAAGTAAGACCCTGAAGATTCAAACCAACTTAGGCAAGACCACTATCTCGAAAAGCAACCGTGACAAGTCTCTACAAACATCAAAACAAGTCAACACGAGGAGAATCCCCAGGTGCATTCTCTCTTCCTTCTCACCGTGCTCCCTATCGCGAGGCCAAACTCGAATCGGGCACAAGCACCCGTTCAAGTCGACTTTGGTCACGCGAGGGGCAGCCAGTGAGCACGGGTTTTTTCTCGACCTCGGTGATAAAAGCTACTGTTACCTTTTTCACGGATAAACGTGAAGCAGATTCGGACCGACCGAGATAATGTCGGAAATGTCCCTAGATAGCCCGAAGGTGTGTGACAAGTCATAATACGGAACCCCGAGGAATTCAAGTGAGTATTTTAGAAACAACCAAAGCAAAAATATGAAAATGGGCAAAATAGGCATTTCTGGCCGCTACAGCCGCGCAACTGTGAGCGTCAGTTTTCCTTTTTTGCCGAAATCAACAATTAATTCTGATTTAATGCCAAAAAGGGAGATATATAAGCATCATAATCCGGGATTAGGGTTAAGAATACAGAAACAGAAAAAACAAAAAAAAAAAGAAAAAAAAGGATTTTGAGAGAAAATAACACCATCACTTAGATTTTCTCTAAGGTTCTTAAGGCAATTGAAAAAAAAAAGAGTTTGACCTAAAAAAAATAATCTCAATAAAACACATAAAAACGATCCTAGGGTTTTGTGATATCATAATCAATCCTTCAATCTTCTTCGGGGTTCCGTTCGGGCTTCGAAAATCGTGCACTATTCGGGTTGTTTATGACTGCAAGACTATTCCGGCATCCGAATCCATTTTTCGTGGTCCAAACACTGGAACACAGACAAGGTAATCTCCTGAGAGGCCTTAGAAATCCGCTTTGTTCATTCTGGTTGTGATTTGATTACATGTTTTGAATTTTTTACGGTTTTGGGAGTTTTTCTGGTTACAGCCGCCCTACTCATGATCACAGCCGCCAGGCTGTAACCTACAGCCGTGCGGCTGTGACCTATAGGGGCACGGCTGTAATCTTCTGATTACAGTCGCTCGGCTATAACTTTCAGGACAGAAGCTGCAAATGCCCTAAAATCGATCGATAACACTCCCATATTTCAATTAAATGTGTTTTTCATATTTGTTATCGGCCCAATTACATCCCTGCATGCTTAGATTCCCTGTTCTCTGATTTTTAATGGATGGATGTAATATAAAGTTTGGTGATTTTGGACAATAAGGGATTTTCAGATTCGATTCGATCTGTTTTGGGTCTTTTCTGTTGATTTTGATGTTTTTCCAGAAATCCTAGATCACCCAAAATCGTCAAGCTTTGTAAAACAATTTTCGAAAACGTAAAAAGCACACTGGAATTGGGTTCTAGAGCACCACAGCCGTGCGGCTGTAGTGTTACAACCGCGCGGCTGTAATGCCTATAGCCACTCGGCTGTGGTTCTGGAGGTAGAATTATAGTTTTGCCCTTTTGGGCCCCAAACTTGTAATTTTGCATCCTTTACTTATTCAAAAATAAATTTTAGTTTGTTTGCATGCTTTTGGACCCTAGATGGATGTTTGATTTAGGCCCACACACAAACAGGACCCCCGGGTCCCAGGATATCCGGCCCGCTAAAGTTGGAAAAATGCATGTAAATGAGCCAAATCGTTTTTAAAACTGGTTTTTCATCCATAAAACCTGCAGGGCGTTTAAAAAATCGTTTTCTAGGTCTAACTGGGCTGACCAATCAGGTCGACTCGGTTAGCCCCAAATGCATGTCCCCCACTCCTAAAAATCCCTATTCTGTCCTATTTGAGTCTTTTATATGCCTTGATTATTTGTGCTAGCCCTATTTGGATGCAGCTTTTATTTTTAGTTTTCTTTTTACTTTTGATGTATTTAATAGATTATCCCGTGTGTCTAGGTGATTGTATTTTTTAGATTATCGTGTATAATAGGCGGTTGTAAAGGTGAGGATGAGAGTTTTCTTTTTCTTGGGTTGTATAATTTAGCCTCTGATTTACTTTTCTGCACTTTTATTTTTCCGCACTTTATTTTAGTATTTATATTTTTTGCATGAGCATTGGTTAATGATTAAAGGAAGATAACATGGGTAGATTCAAGTGAATGAAATATCATATTATGAAATAATAATTAAAAATAAGTGAGGATTAGTAGACTTGTTGCCTGAACCCTGAATCTCTGAATTAGGTACCGCGTCTACACTTGGTAGGGAGCTGTACCGGAATTTTCCGGATGAGCTGATCCGGGTGGCGACTCTGTATCTAATTTCAAAATTTAGGTTTCGAGATCTTTAAGTCCAAATTGGGATTTTCTAAAAACCTATTTGCTAAAATTCGTGTCTAAAATTAAGTTTTCTACAAAAAAAGACTTTTCCAATAAAATGAAAGGTTTTTTTTTTTTTTTTTTTTCTAAAGAGAGATTAAAACCCGTTTTCAAAACCAAAACATCACATCTCAAAAAGAAAATCCCCGGTTCCCGCTTCGCCGCCACATTCCGAAAAAGGTCGTCCACTCACAAGGTGTTTCATGAACGCCAAACTTTTGTCTGTACCTCGAGTTACACATAACTCACCTGTAACATCATTTCACGTCAGATTCATCAAAAGCATCAGAACTTCGTCTGTGTGTCGGTATATACATGACCATTACATAACATCCATTAGATGCCTCAAAAGCATTAGAACTCTGTCTGTGTGCCGGCCACTCGAGACCATTTCATGATATCCATCAGGTGTTCCTAAGGCACTGAGCTTGCACCTGTGTGTCGGTACACACGTGATCTGTTTGCATTGCCTTTAGCATAGTGTTGGGGCATCTGCAGAACGTCCAAAATAAATAATAAAGAAAATCATACTCATTCGTGTTCCCATCCGTTTAATATCATTCGTCCGCATTAACCCGTGATCATGCATCTCATTCATACATAAGCATAAGGCGCTCCCCGAGCACCAAAACTCAGCCGGTATGCCAAGCACATTATCTCATATCATTTCATCACATAAAAGCCCAAGGTGCTCCTTGAGTGCCGAAAAACCATTCGCATGCCAAGCACTCTATTCTGTCTCACCTCATATCATGTTTCATCATCTAAGGTGCTCCCCGAGTGCTGAAGATTATGTTAGATCATCATGCGCATACACAGCACCACAGTATTCAACTTCCCTCGCAAGTAATGTCTTGCTTCGTGGACACCCCAGTGTGTCATTCTTCCCAGGTGCATAACTATGCACCCTATCTCAACTTCCCTCGCAAGCAATGTCTTGCTTCTACCCGTGGACACCCCAGTGTGTCATTCTTCCCAGGGGCATAACTATGCACCCTATCTTAACTTCCCTCGCAAGCAATGTCTTGCTTCGACCCGTGGACACCCCAGTGTGTCATTCTTCCCAGAGGCAAAACTATGTACCCTATCTCAACTTCCCTCGCAAGCAATGTCTTGCTTCAACCCGTGGATACCTCAGTGTGTCATTCTTCCCAGGGGCACAACTATGCACCCTATCTTAACTTCCCTCGTAAGCAATGTCTTTCATCGACCCGTGGACACCCCAGTGTGTCATTCTTCCCAAGGGCATAACTGTGCACCCTATCTCAACTTCCCTCGCAAGCACTGTCTTGCTTCGACCTGTGGACACCCTAGTGTGTCATTCTTCCCAGGGGCATAACTATGCACCCTATCTCAACTTCCCTCGCAAGCAATGTCTTGCTTCGACCCGTGGACACCCCAGTGTGTCATTCTTCCCAGGGGCATAACTATGTACCCTATCTCAACTTCCCTCACAAGCAATGTCTTGCGTCAACCCGTTCCCAGGGGCATAACTATGCACCCTATCTCAACTTCCCTCGCAAGCAATGTCTTGCTTCGACCCGTGGACACCCCAGTGTGTCATTCTTCCCAGGGGCATAACTATGTACCCTATCTCAACTTCCCTCACAAGCAATGTCTTGCGTCAACCCGTTCCCAGGGGCATAACTATGCACCCTATCTCAACTTCCCTCGCAAGCAATGTCTTGCTTCGACCCGTGGACACCCCAGTGTGTCATTCTTCCCAGGGGCATAACTATGCACCCTATCTTAACTTCCCTCGCAAGCAATGTCTTGCTTCGACCCGTGGACACCCCAGTGTGTCATTCTTCCCAGAGGTAAAACTATATACCCTATCTCAACTTCCCTCGCAAGCAATGTCTTGCTTCAACCCGTGGATACCTCAGTGTGTCATTCTTCCCAGGGGCACAACTATGCACCCTATCTCAACTTCCCTCGTAAGCAATGTCTTGCATCGACCCGTGGACACCCCAGTGTGTCATTCTTCCCAAGGGCATAACTGTGCACCCTATCTCAACTTCCCTCGCAAGCACTGTCTTGCTTCGACCCGTGGACACCCTAGTGTGTCATTCTTCCCAGGGGCATAAGACCCTATCTCAACTTCCCTCGCAAGCAATGTCTTCCTTCGACCCGTGGACACCCCAGTGTGTCATTCTTCCCAGGGGCATAACTATGCACCCTATCTCAACCCTCGTAAGCAATGTCTTGCTTCGACCCGTGGACACCCCAGTGTGTCATTCTTCCCAGGGGCATAACTATGCACCCTATCTGAACTTCCCTTGCAAGCAATGTCTTGCTTCAACCCGTGGACACCCCAGTGTGTCATTCTTCCCAGGGGCATAACTATGCACCCTATCTCAACTTCCCTCGCAAGCAATATCTTGCTTTGACCCGGACACCCTAGTGTGTCATTCTTCCCAGGGGCATAACTATGCACCCTATCTAAACTTCCCTCGCAAGCAATGTCTTGCTTCGACCCGTGGACACCCCAGTGTGTCGTTCTTCCCCGGGGCATAACTATGCACCCTATTTCAACTTCCCTCGTAAGCAATGTCTTACTTCGACCTGTGGACACCCTATTATGTCATTCTTCCCAGGGGCATAACTGTGCACCCTATCTCAACTTCCCTCGCAAGCAATGTCTTGTTTCGATCCGTGGACACTCCCGAGTGTCATTCTATCCCTGTGGTGTATATTTATACACCATGTTTTATTTTAGCATGCATCATCCCCACCAGGATCCATTACATCTGTATGGTTGATCTCCAATAGTATAGCATGACATGGCATTACATGACGTCACACATGCAATTCATCATCCACACACATACGCGTCATGTCACGCATTTATGCATACACTGTTCCTTGTTTGGTATCTACCTATCGACACTAATGAGTGCTCTCGTTAGGGGGAAAGGATCTTGAGAATGACCAGCCCACAGAACGTCAACCCCATAGCAAATGTGGTGGAAGACTATGTCGCTTCATCACAATTCCGGAAGGCAGTTAGGGAGGAAGCAGTAGCAATGTTGAGAGAAATGCTGGGGGGATGATCTTAACAGAATAGAGAAGCTGGCGGTGAGATGCGGTGAGTTGGAAACCCGGGTGGTAGAACTCGAAGGGAAAATAAGGGACATGATGAGCACGGACTCCAATGTTAGTATTGATAAGAAGCAGAACGCCAAAATTGCTGATACTCCTTCTCGACACCTCGGAAGGTCCTCTCACCAAAATTTGAGCTTATCGGGGTTGTCCAATGAAGGAGAACTGAAAATACCTCTAGAGGCCAATGCCAACATTGACTTTGTTTCACGACAAATCCAGAGTTTGCTTCCCGAAGACAAATGGGTAGTCGCATCCTCTGGGCCTTGTTCAGTGACCAGACTATTCGCCATCTGCAGAAAGATGGGCCTGTTACAGAGTGTCCGACCATACGTGGCACCAACACTAGAACAAAAGGTTAACTACTGCAGCTATCATGTGATAGCAGGCCACCGGACTAATGAAAGTGTCAGTCTGCGAAGGAAGATCCAGAAGCTGGTCGACAAAGGAAAATTGAGGGTGCCGTCTGCCTCCAACGGGCGATCTATGGCAAGCAAAGGAACCACCAAAGGGATTCCTCAATCTCCCCAGGGAGAGGAATATGATGAAGAGCCACAAGGTCTGATCTGACGAGAATGGGGTAATGGTACTGAAGTCGAGGCAGTAACTAGTCAGGGGCTAAAAAAAAAAACTACCCTCGAAGCTTTCCCTTTTATAGGGGAATCATTTTTGTTTCTACAGTGTATTAATATCATTTTGAATGCAATGCATTTTGTTATTTTCTTACTTATGTGGTAATTGCTTGTACATGGCATTATGCATGCATTTGAGCATCTAAAATGACATATCAAACATGCATAGTATCAAAATGCATGACATCAATCTGAATACTATAGGGAACCCAAAAGTGAACCTGGCCCTGAGCGAACTCTCTCTTGAAAGGTGAGCTTGTGAGGTAAATAAAATGATATGGTGGCACCACCTCCACCGAGGCATCTGCTGATCTAACTCCGTGATCCTTGAAAGACGCTACTAGTCCTGCCCTAAAATTTCAACGGAAATGGCACACACGATGCCCAAACTATTCCAAACCGAAAGCCATCTTTGAAACTCTAAATCCTACCCCAAAAGGGAAAAGCCCTCCTTGAGGCACCCAAACTGAAGAAAGCCCTCCTTGAGACAAAATCAAATTTAAAAAGCCCTCCTTGAGGCACCCAAACTGAAGAAAGCCATCCTTGAGGCAACTACACCCAAGAAATGCTCCCAGGGACACAACTTGACCCTATATCCAAAGGGGGCATCTCAAGCCAAGACCCTGAAGCTAAAATTCCCAACCTCACCAAAATCTCCAGCCTATGGGAAATTCAAATGGCTTTCATCACCCACCTTGTGTAAAGTACTGAAACAATTTTGGTTGTAGTGTATACATTATCTTATTCATGTGACATTCATATGTACATGACATTACGCATGCATTGTTTATCCAAAAAGCATATCAAACACACATGACATGCATGAGTTTGAATGCAGCAGGAAAACCAACAGATGGTCATGGTTCGGTCTCGGTTCTCATATAAAAAAAAAAAAAGAAAAAAAACAAACAACAACAAAAAAGGGAATCAATGCAGGTGGAAGAATCTATCTCTTTCATGCATAGCCGTTATAGCTGAAACTGGAGCGCCTCCACTTCCCAACTTTCCATCACTATCAGATTTTTGTACTCTTTCTATGAAAGATTTGGACTTTCCTATCTTCAAACCCATAGCACTACCTTTTTCCAACCTCTTCCATACCTTCAACACCCTTTGTCTTCCGTTTACAATCAAACCACCAACACTTGTTTGGTGAATCCTTTTTTCATCCTTCCCCCTGAACTAATTTTGTGAAGCCTCATTTTCTACCATTGTGAGCGGACGACGTTTTCGACGGAACGCGAGACTCCCTTTCGGAACGGGCGCCTCGATCTCGGGCGGGCCCCTTGTGGGGTTTTTATAAATGGAAGATCGGTTTTGAAAAATAAATGGAATTAATTCATAAAAGAACCGAGACCTAAGTCTTGATGAATTTTATAGAGTCGCCACCCGGCTAAGCTCAACCGGGAAATTTATGATGTAGCTGAACCGGACAAACGGCCACTACACTATCTAGAGATTCGGGTCCGGACAAGTCCCTTATTTCGTGTCTAATTAAAACAAAATTGGCCAATGTTCTCAAATGGTATTTCAAATTCTAAAGTCAATTTTATTGAAATAAATAGACATACAACGCGCATACAGGTTAAGTAAAATAGTAAATGAGTAAATTATTACAACCCGATCGAATAAAAGATAAAAACTCTCAGCCTCACTTTAAAGTAACTAGAATACACGATTTATCTAGAAATATAACAATCGCCTAGGATACATGTATTAATCTATTAAATACATCAAAAATAAAAATAAAAAGCTGCAAAACAGAGGGTTAGCACAATATATAGCACGCTACAAATAGGACTCAAATAGACAGAATTGGGGAAATCAAGAATTAGGGGCATACATTTAGGGATAACCGGGTTGGCTCGGCTAGCCGGCCTGGTTAGACCTGGAAAATATTTTGAAACGTCCCTGTATTTTGGTTTTTGTAGGAAAATCATTTTTGAAAACAATTTTTCTGATTTACATGCATTTTTTACATGTGAGGTGGATCGATTTTCGGGAGAATTGGGTCTCCGTCGTTGCATTGTTCTAAATGCAATTTCACTGAAAATTGAATCTAGGGTCGTGGATGCACACAACAAAATTCATTTTGATGATTTTTTGGGTTTTCTGAATTTTTAAGGATTTTTGGAAATTTTTGGGGATTAACGGAAATTTTGATTCTGGAAATACGTTACATTCGTGCGACTGTAACTACAGTCGTACGACTGAAATTACAGTCGTGCGACTGTAAGCGACCAAAATTCAGGATTTCGCCAAAATTTTATTCGAAGTAAACTGGAGGAAAATGCTTGGAAATCAAGAACACTCGTATGACTATAACTACAGTCGTACGACTGTTCATCAAATTCAAGAACAGTCGCACAACTGTTCTTGATTTCCAGAAGCAGAAACGCGGAAAAAAGACAAAAATGGCACAAAACCACACCAATCACCCAGAAAGCTGGAAAAACAGAAAGGATAAAGAGTGGTAACCTTTTTGGCGTGTGTCCACCGTAGGATTGACCCCCTGGCGTCGCTCCAATCCACTAAAATCCGCACTTTTCTCCTTGAGTTAGGGTTAAGAGCTTTGGGTCCAAAGATCTCCAAATGCAAGGGTTTCTGATGAGTTTTTCCCTTTCTCTTCTTTGTTTCTCTTCTTCCTCTCTTTGATTTTCTGAGATCTCCCTTTTTCTTTTTCTCTGCCTTTCTTTTTCTCTTTCCCCTCTTTTCCCCTTTTTTTTTGCTTTTAGGGTATGGGCTGGCTCACCTGCCACGAATCTACAGTCGTACGAATGTAGTTTGATTACAGTCGTACGACTGTAGTTAATGTCGTACGACTATACTTTTTATTTTTAGAAAAGACTAAAATTCCAGCCCTTACAGCTGCCCCTGGCGTGATCAAATTCACCACTCGATCTTAGTCTGGGATAATTGATGTGAATTTGAGAAACGCGATTCAAAAAGCCGCAGACACAGGAAAGAACCCACCATTGAAATAAGCCAATATCGGGTCTAGGTTACCCAAGGCAAAGCTGGGGAAGAAATAAGCTGATATCGGGTCCAGGTTACCCGAGGATAAGCTGAGGAAGAAATAAGCCGATATCGGGTCTAGGTTACCCGAGGCAAAGCTGAGGAGGAAATAAGCCGATATCGGGTCTAGGTTACGCGAGGCAAAGCTGAGGAGGAAATAAGCAGATATCGGGTCTAGGTTACCCGAGGCAAAGCTGGGGAGGAAATAAGCCGATATCGGGTCTAGGTTACCCGATGCAAAGCTGGGGAAGAAATAAGCCGATATCGGGTCTAGGTTACCCGAGGCAAAGCTGGGGAAGAAGGAAGAAATAAGTCGATATCGGGTCTAGGTTACCCTAGGCAAAGCTGGGGAAGGAATAAGCCGATATCGGGTCTAGGTTACCTGAGGCAAAGCTGGGGAAGGAATAAGCCGATGTCGGGTCTAGGTTACCCGAGGCAAAGCTGGGGAAGCAATAAGCCGATGTCGGGTCTAGGTTACCCGAGGCAAAGCTGAGGAAGAAATAAGCCGATGTCGGGTCTAGGTTACCCGAGGCAAAGCTGAGGAAGAAATAAGCCGATATCGGGTCTAGGTTACCCGAGGCAAAACTGAGGAAGAAATAAGCCGATATCGGGTCTAGGTTACCCGAGGCAAAGCTGAGGAAGAAATAAGCCGATATCGGGTCTAGGTTACCCGAGGCAAAGCTGAGGAAGAAATAAGCCGATATCGGGTCTAGGTTACCCGAGGCAAAGCTGAGGAAGAAATAAGCCGATATCGGGTCTAGGTTACCCGAGGCAAAGGAAGGTGAAATTGCGGATAAGCCGATACCGGGTCTATATTACCCGAGGCAAAGAAGGTGGATTGATGGATTGGCCGATATCAGGTCTAGGTTACCCGAGGCAAAGGAAGGTGAAATGCGGATAAGCCGATACCGGGTCTATGTTACCCGAGGCGAAGGAAGATGGATTTTGACGATTTGAAATCTTACTGGAATTGGATGGACTTGAAATAATGAAATAAGAAGTTCAAGGATTCGAGACCATACTTGAACGTAATGGGGTTCAAGGGTTCAAAATCTGGCTTGAATGAAGAAAGGGGTTCAAGGATTTGTGACCGTGCTTGAACGTGATGGAGTTCAAGGGTTCAAAATCTGGCTTGAATGAAGAAAGGGGTTCAAGGATTTGCGACCATGCTTGAACGTGATGGAGTTCAAGGGTTCAAAATCTCGCTTGAATGAAGAAAGGGGTTCAAGGATTTGCGACCATGCTTGAACATGATGGAGTTCAAGGGTTCAAAATCTCGCTTGAATGAAGAAAGGGGTTCAAGGATTTGCGACCATGCTTGAATGTGATGGAGTTCAAGGGTTCAAAATCTGGCTTGAATGAAGAGAGGGGTTCAAGGATTTGTGACCATGCTTGAACATGATGGAGTTCAAGGGTTCAAAATATGGCTTGAATGAAGAAAGGAGGTAGCTTTAGGAAGGATAATTTTGATGTTGGCTCGAGGATGAGTATTTATCCCTTGATCGACAATTTTGGAAACAAAAATTTTTGCCCCTTCGATCAAGGATAAATACGACTTGATTGTTTTGCCCTTTGGTATGTCGAGATTTGGGTTTCCGCTGATGCTTAAGGCATAATAGATGACCCGGCATTGTGCCATCTCTGCTTTGAGAGCGAACCTAGTTCGAAGAGACCTGGTGGTGGTAGTGGGTACCTGCACTTGGATTAGTCGTGATGCATATGCATATGAATCGTGCATGTTTACTTTAAACGTATGCACGTATGTACGGATGCATGTATAGTTCTAAATGTATGTATGCATGCAACATGTGGCTTATGCTTTGTTCTTGGTATCCGTGCGAGCCTGGAGACAGAATTCACGGTTTGTGACTGGCCCCGATGGTAGCCCAGGTGATCTAGTCCGATTGCTCTGACTTGTTTTCTGACCGACTGACTATTACGTTGATCTAGGTATCAGAGGAGTTGGTCGTCTTGAGTGACCTTCCACTTTACCCTTTGCATATTCCGAAGCATTGTTAGGTTCAGTGGATCAGAGTAATAAGCCGCACCGACGGATGGTCCGTTTGGTTGAGCAAGAAGATGAGAGTGAGACCTTGCATTTTCGTACCGCATAACAGGATTTTCTGCGATATTGTCAAGGGCTTGGATGCAATGTCCTACTGATGGATGTTTATATGTAATGGCAGGATAATGCCCCTCGACATGTCATGGCTTCCGCCTCTGTCGCAGAGGAGGCACCTTACAAACGGAAACATCTCGCCGCGATCATCTTCTCTATCGAATCTCGAACTACCAATCCTCCTCCTATTTCATTCCGATGTGCAGCATAGCTAGCATCAATATTACATTTAAATTGCCCCAGTAATGGTCGTTGCCATCTTGCTATTACTCGCCGCTGCACGCCGTTAGTACCAGGACACATCAACGCAGCCGCCGGTTGAGCAAGGATCCAGTCTTGAACTTCTGCAGCAGCCTTCCACACAATTTGATTGATTTCCACCTTCTCGTTACGCCAAAGCAAGCCATTCCGGGATGACCATATACTCCACGCAGACGTTATCAGTTGCGCCCACCGCGAATCGGGCATAAGTACTTCCGCCACCCACTGGTTCAGTCGCAATCCTTGGTGCATCAGCTGTACGTCTCGAAATTCAGTCCATACAGTAGGAATTTGAGGGCATAGAAAGAGTATATGTTCAACAGTTTCAACGGCCTTGTTACATAAAACACAACTTCCATTTAACTGAATCCCCTTCCGGCAAAGATTTTCTTTTGTTGGCAAGCATTTGGAAACACATCTCCACCAGAAATTCTTCATTTTTGGGGGCACCTGTAGCTGCCATAGCAGTTTCCAATGTCCCACCACTGGGTCATTCCTGATTCTATACCTCTTCATCAGTTCATAGTAGGCACTCTTAACCGAGTACTGTCCTTTCTCCTCATATTCCCATCTCAATCGATCCGGTTTTCAACAATTTGGTAATGGAATTTTTTGTATGAGATCTACATCATGCTTGTCAAATAAAGAATGAATAAGGGGAAGGTTCCAAGCTTGCTGTCCCGGAATTAATAAATCACTTACATTTAATGATTCCCCACCCGGGATTAATAGGGTTTGCACCATAGGAGAATTCGCTGTAGGAAGCCACGCCACATGCCAAACCCGTGTACTTCTGCCATCACCTATCACCGATCTTCTGCCATCACCTATCACTGATCGAACACCACTCCGAATCAAGGGAATAGCTGCTGTAAGGCTCTTCCACAGGTAGCTGTCATTGTTCCGAAAAACGCCTTGAAGGACCCCGTAGTTTGGATAATATTTCGCCTTCATCAACCTGCTCACCAAAGCTTCCGGGTGCACTAAAAAATAAATAAAATATCTAAATATTGATATATTCATTTTTTTAATAAATTATTTCAAATTCATGTTTGTTAGTTTTCAAAATTAAATTATAAGTTTAAGAAAAATAAATAGAATATTTTTGGCTCAACAATCTATTACTAATAACTAAAATAACTAAGAATAATATTAGTAGGGGTGAGCAAAACCAAACCAATGTCCAAAAACCGAAAATCCAAATCGAACCGAACCGAACCAAACCAAACCGATCCATTTTATAGTTTGGTTCGGTTTGGTTTTAAGTTGTTAAGAAGTTTGGACTTCGGTTCTGTTCGGTTCTGTTCGGTTTGGTTAGGTTCAAAACCGAAAAACTGAATAATTGGTAAAATATTAAAATTAATTATAAAATTAATATATACTAATTGTAGAGAATTTTAGTCATTATATTCCTTTATAGTTTTATATTGTAATTTTTAAATGCTAATTTATAGCTATTAAAACTTGAGAGTTGAAAAAAAAAAGTAGAGAATTTTAGTATTTTATTGTGATGTAATAGTATTATTTAGTATTACTGATTTTTTAAGTTAATTTTTTTGTATTTCTTTTTTTTTTTTTAAACAAACTACTTATATAAATTTTTTATTTTTTATTTTTTTTAAGAAGTTGATGTTTTTGGTTCGACCTAATCCAAACCGAACCGAATCGAACTAGTTCGGTTTGGACAGAACCGAACCAAAATTTAGTTTGGATCGGCTTGGTTTATAAAATACAGTATTTTTCGAATCGATTTTGTTCAGTTCGGTTCGGTTTTTGAACTGAACCGGTCTATGCTCACCCCTAAATATTAGACATTTAAAAAAATTTCATATATATATATATATATATATATATATTTGACAAATTAATAATTCTAAGTAACAATAATTTTTCATAATTAATTCTCAATGCTTGTTTAAAGGTTGCTTGGTTACTGGATCTTGGAAGACTATTAACTGGTATTTGCGGTTGGGTTGGGATTAACATTTATGTGGTAATTTTGCTATCTTTGCATTGACATCAAATACGATATCCTTATAACTTTCACCCCATCAAAGATACACATGTATCGATGTTTTATATCTGTTAACAGGTACCAGCATACAATAAAAGAGTCTTGGATTTCAAGGGAGTTCCAGAAAATAAAAGAGTCTCGCTAGTCACGACGAGATTTTGGGATCGAGCGATGGCATGGTGGATGCAGGTTAAACAGACCCGGTTACGGATGGGTAAGCCAAAAATCGTTACTTGGGAAAAGATGAAAAAACAGATGAGAGCCACTTTTCTGCCCTTTAATTTTAAACGAATGAGGTATCAGAGGCTGCAAAATTTAAGGCAAGGTAGTCGCTCAGTTGATGAATGCACAACAGAATTTTATCAATTGATAGCAAGGAGTGATATCATGGAGTCCGATGACCAGTTGGTATCCAGGTATATCAAAGGGTTGAGAGAGCAGATTAGAGACGTGGTTAACGATTTTGACCTATTAAATGTATCTGAGGTGCATCAGCGAGCCTTAAGGCTGGAGAAAAGGTTACTACGCCCTAGTTACGGTTTTTCTAGTAGAGGCGGCAAGAAGACTATAGAGGCGGTTCCAGTTAAACCCCCTGAAGCTGCCCCTAGGAGGACTGGCCAGAGCAGTACCATAAAATGTTTCGGGTGTGGAGAGTTGGGGCATAGGCAATCGGAGTGCAAGAAGGCTGGAAAGAGGGCCATGCTGATAGAGGCGGATGAAGGTGTAGAGGCGGATTCTGGAGAGTTCGAAAATACAGCCTCGGAGGAGGAAGAGGAAATTGAAGAGGAGGTCATGGCTGGTGATATAGGCACTGCTTTTTAGTGGTGCATCGTTCGTGTTTAACACCTCGGGCAGCTGTTGATGATGAGTGGCTCAGAAGTAACATCTTTCAGTTCATTTGCACCATTAGAGGAAAGGTGTGCAAGCTAGTGATTGATGGAGGGTGCTGTGGGAATATTGTGGCAACTAAAGCGGTACGAAAATTGGGGTTGGTGACCGAAAAGCATCCCAAACCATACAAGTAGGCGTGGCTGAAACAAGGAGGAGAGGTGTCGGTGACAAAGAGGGCAGTAGTTCCATTTTCTACAGGGTCTCGGTATAGAGATGAGGTAACATGTGATGTTCTATAGATGGATGCGTGCCATCTATTATTGGGACGACCCTGGCAGTTTGATAGAGATGTAACCCATCAAGGAAAGGCGAACACTCACACCTTTGTTTTTGAAGGGGTGAAAATCACTCTTGTTCCGAAAAGAGACGAAATCCGAAATAACACAGGAGCTGGTAATGTTGTATTGCTGACTTTAACACAGTTTGAGGAGGAAGTAAAGGCCAATGAGTTGGTGTATGCATTGGTGGGGAAAACGGCTGAGAAAGAAGTTAAGGTTCCTGAGCAGATCAAACCCATTCTGAGAGAGTTTCAGGATCTGTTCCCGAAAGATCTTCCTGCAGGCTTACCACCCCTTCGTGACATTCAGCATCAGATTAACTTAGAACCTGGTGCAGTCATTCCACACCGTCCGCATTACAGAATGAGCCCAGCAGAGCACGAGGAGTTGAGGAGGCAGGTTGAAGAGCTGCTATAAAAGGGCTACATCCGGGAGAGTCTAAGTCCCTGTGCGGTTCCAGCCCTCTTAATCCCAAAGAAAGATGGCAGCTGGCGAATGTCTGTGGACAGCAGAGCCATCAACAAAATAACCATCAGGTATCGGTTTCCAATTCCTCGCTTGGATGATTTATTAGACAAGCTCAGTGGGGCTTCTGTTTTCACTAAACTAGATTTAAAGAGTGGTTATTATGATATACGTATTAGACCTGGGGATGAGTGGAAAACCGCGTTTAAAACTGGGGAGGGGCTGTATGAGTGGATGGTTATGTCGTTTGGGTTGTCTAAAGTACCTAGCACTTTTATGCGAGTCATGAACCAATTATTGAGACCCTTCATTGGGAAATTTGTTGTGGTTTACTTTGATGACATTCTGATTTATAGTGCTAGTGAGGAGGAGCATGTCTAGCATTTGAGAGAAGTGTTGGTAGTGTTAAGAAGAGAAAAGATGTACGTAGCCTTGAAAAAATGAGTTTTGATGTCCCCTGGTGTTTTGTTTTTGGGATATATTATCTCCGCAGATGGCTTGAAAGTATATGAGGCCAAGGTGGAGGCGATTAAAAATTGGCCTAGACCCAGCTCTATTACTGATGTGAGAAGCTTCCATAGGCTAGCCTAGTTTTATAGGCGATTTATTTCGCACTTCAGTAGCATAATGGCCCCAATTACAGAATGTATGTAGCAGAGTAGGAAGTTTGAATGGACTGAACAAGCTGAGGAAGCATTCCATGAGATTAAAAACAGATTGGTCTCCGCTCTCGTTCTCATCTTACCAGATTTCCAACAATCTTTTGAGTTGCATTCGGATGCCTTAAAGTTAGGCATTGGAGCTGTGCTGAGTCAGAACCACAAACTAGTTGCTTATTTCAGTGAAAAACTATCTGGTGCCAAACTTCATTATAGCACGTATGATGTGGAGTTTTATGCCGTGGTTCAAGCAGTCAAACATTGGCGCCATTACCTATTCCAAAGGGAGTTCGTACTATTCACTGATCATGAGGCCTTAAGGCATTTACACAGCCAAGATAAGGTTTCTGCCAGGCATGCTCGATGGGTGGCTTATCTTCAGCAATTCACTTTTATGGTAAAACACAAATCTGGTGTCTCCAACAAGGTGGCTGATGCATTAAGTAGGAGAAAGGGGCTACTTGTTCGCCTCTCCGTTGAAGTACCAGGTTTTGCAACTTTTGCTGAATTGTATGACTCTGACCCTTACTTTGCAGCCATTATTCAGAAAATTCAATGAGGGGAGCCAACAGAGTTTCATGAATGTGAGGAGTTTATCTTTAAGGGGAACCAACTTTGCATTCCTGATTGCAGTTTGAGATTAAAAATTATACAAGAAGTTCATGGCGAAGGGCATGTGGGGAGAGATAGGACTCTGCAGTTGATTCAAACCAATTACTTTTGGCCATCCATGCGCAAGGAGGTGGATAAATTTATGAAGCGTTGTCGGATTTGTCAAGTTTCAAAGGGGGTAGCCACTAATGCAGGTTTGTACTTGCCCTCACCGATTCCCTCTCAACCTTGGGAAGAAATCAGCATGGACTTTGTATTACCACAGACTCAGCGGGGCAGTGATTCTATATTTGTAGTGGTGGATCAGTTCTCCAAAATGGTGCACTTTATTCCATGTAAAAAAAACAACAGATGCAGTTAATGTGGCCCAGTTGTTTTTTTAGAGAAGTTTACAAGCTACATGGGCTCCCTAAGTCCATTGTTTTCGATCAAGACACTCGGTTTCTCAGTCATTTTTGGTGCAGTTTGTGGAAGCTTGTGAACACCCAACTGAACTTCAGCAGTGCATACCATCCATAAACTGATGGCCAAACGGAGGTAGTCAATCGTTCTCTCGGTAATATGCTGCGGTGTCTGGTAGGGGAACATGTGAAGAGTTGGGATCAGAAATTATGCCAAGCTGAGTTTGCACATAACCGAGCAGTCAACAGGAGTACGGGGTTCAGTCCTTTCGCTGTGTTATATTCGGTTGTCCCATGAGGACCCCTTGATCTTTTGCCTCTTCCCGACAAGACCCAGGTGCATGGAAATGCTGAAACTTTTATGGCTGAATTACAGTCTCTACATCACACTGTGTGTACTAATCTAGAACAGGCTACTGCACGTTATAAAAGGGCTGTGGATAAGAAGCAACGTTTGGTAGAATTTGAGGTCGGTGATTTTGTTTGGGCTGTTCTAACCAAGGATCGATTTTCTGTTGGGGGATTATAATAAATTGTCGGCCAAAAAAATTGGTCCTGTGGAGATTGTGGAGAAAATTAATCCCAATGCTTATAGATTGAAGTTGCCTAGCCATATTCGTACGGCTGATGTTTTCAATGTCAAGCACCTGATTCCGTATGTGGGGGATTCCTCCGACGATGACAATTCGAGGACGAATTCTTTTCGGCGAGGGGAGAATGATGTAGAGGATCAAGCATTGGCTTATTTAGCCAAATTTTATCATGAATAGTAATTTCAAAAAAATGGACCGATTTCAGTAATTTTTGAGCCTAACTTATTGGAAACAGGCCAACGGTTCAAACGCACTGCCTTTAGCTGTGACGTCCGTCGCTTTCCGGCCAAAAAACGTCGTTTAGGCCTTCAATTTTGTGATTTACTGATTTTTGGCCTATTTTGGTTATTTTTTCGGTTTTATTTGTTTTTCCTTTTTTGTTTGGGTTTCCTAGATTGATTAGAATCCTGTTTAGACCAAGGTTATCCTGTTTAGGGAAGGTTTAATTGTAGCCTATAAATAGGCCTTTCTTGTTAAGTTGTAAGGAGTTTTTGATTGAAATAAAATTTTCGAAATTAATTCCTTTTTACCCTGGTTTTGTGAATTTTATGAAATTCAATTAGTAGAAGACTATTATCCGGCATCGTGCGCGATCAACGGATTCTAGTATCTTTTGTTCAAAGTTTCCGCTGCATCATGAACAGAAGACATGGCAATTTAAGTCTCTAGCTGATGACAGGTTTTTCGAGTAATATTGGGCTAATATCAATGGCTATTATCCAGGTAGACACGATTATAATTAGCCAACTGAAGGTTGTGTCCTTTGCTTTTTCTCATTGGACTTGGTATATTTTGTATATTCCATCTACTGCTGCATCCGTGCTCTTAACAGATAAATCTGGAAGGCAGCCACTTCTCATGGTTAGAATGCTTTAAAATTCATTCTAAATTTGAGATGGAGTTGATAGAGCAAGGTAATAAAGCCTTTTAACGTCGGCAGAGTTCTACTTCTGGCATGTGCTTAAGTTGCTTTATCATATGACTGGCATTCTACTTGCAGGTTTGTACTTGAATCAATATATTACATACAGTACTTGAATCAATTCATGCTTATAAATTGTCCATCTCTGAAATTCAAGCTTTATTATTTTCCACATTCAGCAACTTCATAAGGCGAATGAGATCACACCCATTCTGGTGTACATTGGAATTTTGGTAATTCAGATGCAACTATCTGAAAATTCCCACGTTCTTCTGAAGCTCATTGTTATAAACAATATCATCTGTTCCTGCAACTTTATTAATCGGCTTAAGTTTTTAAGTTAAATGATTCTTCAACATAGCATCAGACTATCAGCATCACTATATATACAGCTAAATTAACTGAATATGTTCCCTTATGCATTATGTATTATGCTGATCAACAGGGTTATAGCATAGCCGTATCAATAGGAATGGCACGACTACCGTGGGTTATAATTTCCGAGGTATACAACATACTCTATATCAGGGCTTGGACATTGCACATATGATTTGGTGTGAAACAGGAAAGATTAACAATTTCCATCACAGATATTTCCTATAAACATCAAAGGAACCGCGGGAAGTCTAGGAACTCTAATAAAATGGATATGCTCCTGGATTGTTACATATACTTTCAACTTTATGATGGAATGGAGCGATGCAGGTACCCGAAATCCTCTCCTTCTTTTTCTCCTACCACATGCTCTTCTCCGTTGTTCTCTGCCTTTTGATGCTAAACAGATGTTGTCATGAAAATGTTTCAGGGACGTTTTACATACTTTCGGGACTATGCGGATCAGCTGTTCTGTTCATTGCTAAAGTGGTGCCAGAGACGAATGGAATGTTAGAAGAGCTACAAGCATCGATTACTCTTTCTGAAATTACTATTATCAGAAGTACTTAAGGGACAATCTGAAATCAAAACAAGAAAAATTATCCTTCTTCATTGGTTCTCATGGTATGGGAAGATTCTTTACCCATTATGAGTAAGAAAACGGAATGCTTTCTAGTTTGATGTTGGCTGATGGCAACATTAATATTTATCCAAATATCTAATTATGTCCTATATGCTATCCTAAATACCATTTTTTTTCCTATCATTCAAAACAAACACAACTTGAGATAGAGAGAGGGAAAAATAACATTTACTCCGCAAACAGTCACGAAATCGAACGTGTTAGTGCTTTATGAAATGTGATTCGGATCAAACTAGAGTTGACACGATAACGACATGTATATTTTGCCACTCGTGGCCTAAGCCCTAAGATATCAAAAATAGAATATAAGAAACAAAAATGGAAAACATGATAGATTAGGAGGGGAGGGCTAAATAGAAGGTATGCTATTCTTTTTTACATTTTAAGTCAATTAAATTTACTTATTGAGACAAAACCAAAATGTATTTTTGGTGTTTAAGAATTAGTATATATAGTAATTGATAATTTAAAAAAAAAAACCCACAGCACTACTTTTTTTCTGTTTAGTAATTTTTTTTTAAAGTTTATCTTAAATCATAAGACAGGAAGACAAATGAATTGCAAAAACAAAAATTAAAAAATGTTAAACATTAACTGTTAACCAAAAAAAGTTGTTTTATTTTCACATATATACTTTAATTTTTAAAATATGGTGAATATTTGACTACTATTTCATGTAAAAGTAAATTAAATAGTTAATAAAGTACAAAAAATAGAAAGGAAATTAAAAATAAAATCTAGATATTAAAAAAAAAACTTTTATTTGGAAAATAAAAATAAAATGCGCGTGATGTACATGGCTGAAATGCGTTAATTATCTTTGAAAAAATCTCAAATTTTAATTTTCCTACAATATGATAGCTATTGATTATTGATAAACTGGTGACATAGATAGAATCAGACATATGGTGGTTTTTTTTAATGAAGATTCAACTTATCTAGTCTCACAACTAAAATAATGAACTTGCCCCATTTAGTCCACCAGTATGATATAGTATTATCTGCGTAACTAATTTATTAGTTGTTACATCCAACCACTATAATAATCTTCACCACCTATAATAGAACATATTGCGGTAACTGGAGTAGATAGAAGTCAAAAAGGTATTTTTTTTTTTTCTTAGTATGTTGATCTAATTAATAAATATAACTTAATTACATGTAATTGCTATAAGTTGAAGTTATTATATGAGAGTGATGGAATCGACGGTATAAATGAACATGTAAGTGGAGTTCAACACATGTAATACAAAAATCTAATTGGCTTAATTATATTAAGATTCAATATATACACTTATGTGTCGTTTTTTAGTCTCATTTATCTTTAACATGAAATCTTTCAATACAAATTATGATATGTGTCGATTATCCTATGGTGTCTAATAATTTGCAATTTTTCCTTCCATTTTCCAGCTCTCTTCATTTTTCTGACTTTAATTTATGTCATCAAGTATGTATTTTTCTTTTTTTTTTAAAAAAATACATAATAGTTAATTAACTTGGAAAAAGGGAATACTGGAATTAAAATACTTGTTATCGGTGGCAGAGACAGGATTTTATATATTTAGTATGTATAAGCTTATAAATTTAAGGAGTACAATATAGTAACATGAGACTCGATTTATAAATTTGGTTGGTACAATATTCCAATTGACTGGGTACAATACTGTGAATTTAGTACAATATAATGCATACCCCACTTAATGCAATTTGGCTCGCCGCTGCTTGTTATCTCCCTTTCTAATACTTTATGTACAAAATGCAATTATTTTACACTAATGAGATTGAGCAAATAAATTTCAATGACATGTTCTTAATTGGAATTAGTGAAAGTAATCTATGTTTCCTTCGCATAACTTTCAGTCAATACATAAGTATCATGTTTGGTTCATAAAATAAAGGTAGATTGAATAGCTATCCTAACGTTTAGTTCTATATTTTGCCATGGAATAGTTATTCTTCAAAGTAAGAAATAGTTATTCTTTACGGAACCAAATAATAGTTATTTCATACTTCACTTTTTTTTAATATTAATTTTTATCTTATTTATTTTTCTTCGTTTTTCCTTGATGTTTTATGTTTATTTATTTTCTTCCCTTTTTTTTCCATGTTTTCCTTCTTTATTTTTTTTTTCATTTTTTATTTATGTTTCTCTTCATTTTACTCAGTTTTATCTTTATTTTATTTCTTTTTTCTTATTGTTTTCTTTGTTTTCGTTGTTTGATTATTTTTTATTTGTTTAACTTGATTTGACCCTTTTTTTTTAAATGACATATTGCATATATTATTCAAATATTGAATCAAACATTGGAATAAGATAGGAAAATGAATAACTATTTCATTCTTCCTCTATTCAGTTCCTGAAATAGCTATTCTATTCCCACCCTATTGTATTCCATGAGCCAATATGTTTCCAAATAAATATCGAAGTCGTCCCAAATACTTTAGTTTATGCGATTGTATATTACACCAAATTATATTAATGGTAAACAATTATGAAATCTCTCAAGTTTACCAAAATATATGAATATCTCTCTCTATTTTGTCAATTCAATTACTACCTCTCTGTGTTTTGCATCTGTTATATTAATACCTACCTTCGTTTATTTTGAAATTCTTTTATCCAAACTAATGATGTGACATATTATTCATTTACTAAAATATCATTTGGTATCTTTTTAAGTCAAAATTTTATTAGATGAAAGTAACATTACTAAAAGCTAACTACAAGGAAATTTTTTTTCCATCAAACAATAGGATATCAACATCCATACACAAAAGCACATACCACACAAGAAGATCTTAAATTAGCAATCCATTTTCATACACATAAGAGCTACATTAATTAATTAATTAATAAGACTAAAGCTTAAAAATTTCACGGTTATAACAACGTAAATGCTTAAATTGGTGTTCTGTTTATAGTGATCGTGGGCAAACTTTTACACTATTGCTTGGGATTGTAAATCTTATTCAGTCTTATTATTTAGGAAAGTAGGGGTGAAGATGGATCGGTTCGGTTTAAAAACCGAATCAAATCAAAAAACTGATCCTAAAAACACTGTATTTTATAAACCAATCCGATCCAAACTAAATTTCGGTTCGGTTCTGTCCAAAACCGAAACAGTTCGGTTCGGTTTGGACTAGGTCGAACCAAAAATATCAACTTCTTAAAAAAAGAAATCAAAATAAAAATTTTATATAAGTAGTTTGTTTAAAAAAAAATACAAAAAAATTAGCTTAAAAAATCAATAATACTATTACATCACAATAAAATACTAAAATTCTCTTTTTTTTTTCAACTCTCAAGTTTTAACAACTATAAATTAGCATCCAAAAATTACAATATAAAACTATAAAAGAATATAATGTCTAAAATTCTCTACAATTAGTATATATTAATTTTATAATTAATTTTAATATTTTACCAATTATCCGGTTTTTCGGTTTTGAACCGAACCGAACCGAAGTCCAAACTTCTTAATAACTTAAAACCAAACTGAACCAAACTATAAAAAGGATCGGTTTGGTTCGGTTCGGTTCGGTTTGGATTTTTGGTTTTTGGATATTGGTTCGGTTTTGCTCACCCCTATAGGAAAGTGGTCTAGTAATTTTAAACTTTATAAATTCAAATTAACATGTTCTCTGGGAAGAGGGAAGAGTGATTTATATATGTAGCAATAGAGTTCTATATCATATGTGAGCGTACCAAAAGATTCCATTGTACAAGCATGAGAAAGAACAAGGAAGAGTTTTGAGAAAAAGTATTGCTGCAGACAGTACAAATAGTGTTCTGCATTACCTTGGATTGGACGAAGAGAGGAGCTCTTAGGAGGTTTAATTCCCAATAAGTATTAGTTAAAATTCTTCATGAAGTTATAGATTTGTACTAAGTGTAAGTTCTTTATTGTTTGTTATTTTCTTCTATTAAGATATTGTGAGCAAATTAATAATCTTATTTTATTAATGTATCATTTACTGTAATTAAAGTGAAACATAAATTTTTTAAATGAAAAACAATGTAATGTCAAGTAAGCATAATTGAAAAGTAGATCAATAAAGAAAGTTAACAAAATTTGCATAATTAATATAAACTCATTTTTCCGTAATTATTGTAGATTGAGATTGCAATTAAGAATAAAATTGTAACAAATTAAATGCAAAAAATGTACTTTATATATATAGCGCAAGAAAACATATAATTGTATTTAAAATATACCAAAGGTTCTCATGATATGGGAAGATTCTTTCAACTTTATGATGGAATGGAGCGATGCAGGTACCCGAAATACTTCTCCGTCTTCTTCTCCTACTACATGCTCTTCTCCGTTGTTCTCTGCCTTTTGATGCTAAACAGATGTTGTCATGAAAATGTTTCAGGGACGTTTTTCATGCTTTCGGGACTATGCAGATCAGCTGTTCTGTTCATTGCTAAAGTGGTGCCAGAGACAAAGGGAAGAATGTTGGAAGAGCTACAAGCATCGATTACTCTTTTTGAAATAACTAGTATCAGAAGTACTTAAGGGACAATCTGAAACCAAAGGTTCTCATGATATGGGAAGATTCTTTACCCATTATGAATAAGAAAATGGAATGCTTTCTAGTCTGATGTTGGCTGATGGCAACATTAATATTTATCCAAATATCTAATTATCTCCTATATGTTTTCCTAAATACAATTTTTTTTTTCCTATCATTCAAAACAAACCCAACCTGAGATAGAGAGGGGGAAAAATAACATTTACTCCGCGAACAATCACGAAATCGAACGTGTTAATGTTTTATGAAATGTGATTCGGATCAAATTAGAGTTGACACGATAATGACATGTATATTTTGCCACTCGTGGCCTAAGCCCTAATATATCAAAAATAGAATATGAGAAACAAAAATGGAAAACATGATAGATTAGGAGGGGAGGGCAAAATAGAAGGTATGCTATTCTTTTTTACATTTTAAAATTACTTATTGAGACAGAACCGAAATGTATTTTTGGTGTTTAAGAATTAGTATATATAGTAATTGATAATTAAAAAAAAAAAACCCACAGCACTACCTTTCTTTTTTTTTTTTTTAGTAATTTTTTTTTCAAGTTTATCTTAAATCATAAAACAGGAAGACAAATGAATTACAAACACAAAAATTAAAAAATGTTAAACATTATATATACTTTCATTTTTAAAATATGGTGAATATTTGACTACTAATTTATTAGTTGTTAACTTTTTATCTATTACACTAGTTAATTTCTGTATTTTTCAAACTATTCAACAAAACAAAAGATAATAATTTTTATAATGTATTTTGAAAAATACATGGACCGATTAGTGTGTTAGGTAAAAAGTTAGAAAGCAATAATTTATTTACTATGTTATTTATCAAGGCAGGGTTTTACAAGGATCTTTATACCTTCAATACTCTTCCGACTTTAACACTCCAAATTGGAGTGTTTTGAAGGGTATAAGATATTCCTTTAAAAGTCATTCCATTTCATTCCTTTAATGTCTTTTCCTACACTCCATCTAAATAGTTTATTTTAGAGGCAAGGTTTTACAAGGGTTTTTAACCCTCAATTTTCTTTAAATTTTTAATACTCCAAATTGGAGTGTTTCGAAGAATATAAGATAGTTATTCCTCAAAGTAAGCAGTAATTATTCTTTACGGAACCAAATAATAGTTATTTCATACTTTACTCTTTTTTTATATTAATTTTTATCTTTTTCATTTTTCTCTATTTTTCCTTTATATTTTATGTTCATTTATTTTCTTCCCTTTTTTTCCCTTTTTTTCCTTCTTCATTTTTTTCATTTTTTATTCATGTTTCTCTTCATTTTACTCAATTTTATCTTCATTTTATTCATTTTTCTTACTGTTTTCTTTGTTTTCGTTGTTTGATTATTTTTTATTTGTTTATTACAATTTTTTTATTTATTAGATAAAAATAATATTACCAAAAGCTGACTACATAGATATTTTTTTTCCATCAAACAATAAGATATTAGCATCCATACACATAAGCACATACCACATAAATTATGAGCAAAAAGATCTTAAATTAGCAATCCATTTTCGTGCATATAAGGGCTACATTAATTAATTAATAAGATTGAAGGTTAAAAATTTCAAGGTTATAACAATGTAAATGCTTAAATTAGTGTCCTGTTTAAAATGATCATGAGCAAACTTTTACGTTATTGCTCTGGGATTGTAAATCTTATTTAGTCTTATTATTTAGGAAAGTGGTCAAGTAATTTTGAACTTTATAAATTCAAATTAATATGTTCTCTGGGAAGAGGGAAGAGTGATTTATATACGTAGCAGTAGAGCTATATATCATATGTAAGCATACGAGAAGGTTACATTGTACAAGCATGAGAAAGGAAAAGGAAGAATTTTGAGAAAAAGTATTGCTGCAGACAATACAACTAGCGCTCTGCATTACCTTGGATTGGACGAAGAGATAAGCTCTTTCCAGGTTTAATTCCCAATAAGCATTGGTTAAAATTCTTCATTAAGTTATAGATTTGTACTAAGTGTAAGTTCTTTGTTGTTTGTTATTTTCTTATATTAAGATATTGTGGACAAATTAATAATCTTATTTTATTGATTCAGTGATAACTCATATTTACATAGGCATATTTAGGTGCATTTTAACTTATTTTCTTAGTTATTTTCGTATTTTAGTATTAGTTTTATTATCTTCTTAATTAGTTTGTTTGTTTTGTTTTATATATCCTTATTTAGTGTTATTCACCTCTTTTAGGTGCTTGGAAGTAGATTTTGGCTTTTTAGGAAGACTGCTAGAAGAGGTTTTGTTGGAGCTTGAACTTCAACTGGATTTTCAACAGTGTTGGAGGCTGTCTTAGCTCAAGGTTTGTTCTGCAAGATTGTGCGTCTATCCGTTAGCTTTCCATAGCACCTTGAATCGCGCCAATCGGAGCTGTATCGAGGAAGTTAGCTGAGGTTTTATGCAGCCAGTTTGGGTCCTGCGGGTCAACCCTTGTTGACCTTCTCTTCTTAATTGGGCCTAATTTCTGTTTAAGGAGCCCATGGCTTGCACTTTAATTTCCAGCAGGCCTCTTTAATTAAGTAGGTTAATGAGGCTCCTAATTAGGTTAGGAGTAGGAGAGCTATAAAAGAGAAAAAGAGGAGAAGGATTAGAGTTTAGTTTTTGACTACTTCAAAAACGTTTTGGTGGAGGCTTGGAGAGGGGAGAAGGCTGCAAGTTTTTCTTAAGGTTTTCGGTAGAATTTGTTTAGTTATGAGTAGCTAAACTCTCTTCTAGTTGAGGTACTTTGAAGTTTAATTCCATCATATTCATGAGACTTATGTTTTAATTGTATTCTTTTATTCGAATATTTATTCAATTCCTGCAATTATAATTTTTTATATTGCTATTGATTTAATCAAATTGATTTGGCCAGTTAATTGATTGATTGTATTGCATATCGCCGAATAGAATAATATATCCGTGATTGTTGTTCTATCATAGTGGCAAGTTAGCTTCGTGTAAAGTTAACGGAATTGAATGATTTAGTTTTTATGATTTACGGCGTTTCCGATTTCATTAACTAAGATAGAGGTCTTTTTTGTGTTTAATGCTGCCATAGGTTAATTCTTATTAAGAGGTTTCTTGGAGATTATCTATTGGCTAGGAAAGTAGTTTATTCGGGCGTTTCCCGGTACTATCGATAAATTAAGAAAAGATTAGTTATTGAGTACGTTTCACCTTTAACTATAACTCTATCTATTTGGATAATTGAATTGGATCTTTGGTGTCTGTGATTGAATTACGGAATTAAACTGAAAAGTATCTCGGCTAGTTGTTCATCCTATTGATTTATTCTGTCTTAATTTACATTCTGCAATTTCTCAAATCACCTCATTTATTTTTATTTCAATCCAATTAAATTTATTTCTTTTTGCAAATAAATATACCTGCATTAATCCCTGTGGTTCGACCCCGTTCTTGCTATACTACCCAGTATAAGGAACCGGAGATATTAAATTTAACTTTGACGGGTTGACAACCTATCAAATTTTGGCGCCGTTGCCGGGGATTTGTGTATAAGGTTTATTTATTTGCTATTTCTAATTCCTTTTCTGAGTGTATGCAGCGTTCTTCTTCTGTAGGTGGACTTCTGTTCGACCCAGAAATTGAAAAAACTGTAAAGCGGCTCAGAAAGGAAGCAAAGTTGCGCAAGAGACAAGCCCTTGAGGCTGCAAAAGACGACTCTGATAGTACTGAAACTCATCCTACCATTGAAACAGATTCGGACTCAGAAACTGAAATGGACAATCCACCTCTAGCAACTTTGCGAGATATGCTCGCCCCTCCTGTCAACCAACAGCCGCTGTGTATACAATATCAAAATGTGGAGGATGGATTTGAGCTGAAACCTGCATTGATTCAGCTTCTACCAAAATTCCATGGCTTACAAGCGGAAGACCCAAATCGGCATTTAAAGGAGTTTCATGTGGCTTGTTCTGGATTTAGACCACGTGGAGTTACTGAAGAGCAAATCAAGTTGCGTGCATTTCCATTCTCATTGGAAGCCACTGCAAAAGAATGGCTGTACTACCTTCCTTCCGGAACTGTTAACACTTGGACCGAAATGGCAAGGCTGTTTTTGGAGCGATTCTTTCCTGCATCTAGAGCTGCAAACTTGAGAAGGGAAATTTGTAGCATCAGAAAAAAAGATTCCGAGTCCTTGTATGAATATTGGGAAAGATTTAAGAGACTATGCGCTAGTTGCCCTCAACACGGTATAACGGATCAGCTGTTGATACAATATTTTTATGAGGGGCTGCTACCACTTGAACGGAGAGTCATTGATGCTGCAAGTGGAGGTGCTTTGGTCAGGAAGACACCTCAAGCTGCCCGAGACCTGATTTCTGCCATGGCTGCAAATTCACAGCAGTTCAACAGCCGTTCTGACACTCCTGCACGAGGTGTTCATGAGGTAAGGTCTTCTGATCTTGAATCTAAACTGGATAGGCTTAATCAACTGCTGGAAAAGAGTATTATTGGAAGTGCAGGTGCTTCTAACCAAGGGCAACAAGTCCAAGTTTGTGGTATTTGTTGTTTTCAGGGACATTCCACTGATGCATGTCCAACGCTTCAAGACGATTCCAGCAGTGAGATGGTTAACGCCATGGGAGACTTCAACGCCCAACACAGAAGGAAATATGATCCTTTCTCCAACACATACAATCCAGGGTGGAGGGATCATCCGAATTTCAGATATGGCAATAACCAACAACAGCAGCCACATCCCCCAAGAATGAATTATGGAGAAGAAATTAACTCATTGAAAGGCATGATGGCGCAATTGGTTGAATCTCAGCAGAAGAGTGTTGACAAGATGAGTAAAATGGAAGACCAAATTAGCCAATTAATCTCCTCTTTCAACAAACTTGAAAATAAAGGAAAATTGCCCTCCCAACCTGATGTGAATCCGAGGCACAACATCAGTGCAATTACCTTGAGAAGTGGCAAAGAACTCGAAGCACCACCAGCACCAAAAGCATCAGCTCCATGTGGCCGTGCAACACCAGCCGAGACAGAAAAGATAACTCCCATCGAAGAGCTGATTCAACCCAATCCTGAAAAACCACCATTTCCACATCGATTGGCAAGAAAGAAGAAAGCTACCGATGACACAGAGGTGTTTGAAACTTTAAAGAAGGTGGAAATCAACATCCCACTCCTGACAGCCATCAAACATGTACCTTGGTATTGCAAATTTTTGAAAGAGCTCTGCACTGGGATGAACAGAGTTCGGGCCAATGAGAGGGTACCCATGGGTGAGACCGTTTCAGCAGTACTTCAAGGTAAATTACCCATAAAAGAACAAGACCCAGGTATGTTCACAATTCCTTGCAAGATAGGCAATGTAGGCATAGAACAAGCTATGTGTGATCTCGGTGCTTCTATTAATTTGATGCCTTTGTCTATTTACTCCGCATTGAATTTGGGTCCTTTGAAACAAAATGGTGTAGTTTTGACATTAGCTGATAGGTCTAGTGTTTTTCCTGAAGGAGTATTAGAAGATGTTCTTGTACAAGTCAATGACTTAGTATTCCCCGCGGATTTTTATGTTTTGAATATGGAAGGGGGAACTTCTTCTAATCCGGGAATGATACTGTTAGGACGCTCATTCTTGAAAACAGCCCGTACAAAAATTGATGTGCATGAGGGGACATTGACTATGGAATTTGATGGTGCTATGATTAAATTTGACATAAATAGAGCAATTAAGCACCCGGTTGATTATGCCTCTGTTTTTGCAATCAATTTCTCTGACATTTACACTAATAAATTTTTGGAGATGTGTAGTGGTGATCCTTTGCAGGTTTCTTTGGCTAACAACCTCACAAACCTAAAATTGGCTGAATGGGAAGAAGAATGGGTAATGCCAACAGAGCTGATATATACAGTCCAAGACCTCGAAGCACTTAAACCTGTAAACCAGAGTCCAATGCGATACAAAACAGCAACTGAATCACATCTTGACCATGCTGCAATTGGGAGAAACAGAATTCTTCCTTCCATTGAGAAACCGCCAGAATTGGAGCTCAAACCACTACCTCCTCATCTCAAATATGCTTTTTTGGGGCCTAATGACACACTTCCCGTGATTATTTCTAGCGAGCTAACAAAAACAGAGGAGGATAGCTTGATTAGAGTACTGCGAGAAAATAAAGAAGCCATGGGATGGACAATTGCAGACATTAAGGGAATTAGTCCAACAATATGCATGCACCGAATCCTTTTGGGAGATGATTGCAAACCTAGTAGGCAGCCACAGCGGAGGTTAAATCCCCCAATGATGGAAGTTGTCAAGAAGGAGATTCTGAAATTGCTAGATGCTGATGTAATTTACGCGATCTCAGATAGTAGATGGGTGAGCCCCACTCAAGTTGTTCCAAAAAAGACCGGGATCACAGTGGTAGAAAATGAGAAAGGGGAGTTGATTCCAACGAGAGTTCAAAACGGATGGCGCGTGTGCATAGATTACAGGAAGTTGAACGCAGCCACACGCAAGGATCACTTTCCATTGCCCTTCATCGACCAAATGTTGGAGCGTCTTGCAGGATGAACCCATTATTGCTGTTTGGATGGGTACTCAGGCTTCCACCAGATTCCAGTCGCCCCCGAAGATCAAGAAAAGACCACATTCACATGTCCGTTTGGCACCTTTGCATACAAACGTATGCCATTTGGATTATGTAATGCGCCGGCTACATTTCAGAGATGTATGGTAAGTATTTTCTCCGATTATGTAGAAAATATAATTGAGGTCTTCATGGATGATTTCACTGTGTATGGGGACTCTTTTGCTGCATGTCTTGATAATTTAAGAAAGGTTTTAAAAAGATGCATTGAAACCAATCTTGTTCTAAATTATGAAAAATGCCATTTTATGGTTAATCAAGGATTGATTCTAGGACATATAGTTTCAGCTAGAGGAATTGAGGTGGACAAATCAAAAATCGATATTATTAGTTCATTGCCTTACCCCGCAAGTGTGCGGGAAGTTCGATCTTTTCTTGGCCATGCAGGATTCTATCGCAGGTTTATCAAGGATTTTGCCAAGATTGCACACCCGATGAGTTGTCTACTGCATAAAGAAGCTGTCTTTGAGTTTGGAGAAGCATGTCAGCACTCTTTTGATTTGCTGAAGGAGAAACTTTTGTCCGCTCCAATAATTAAAGCTCCGGATTGGAATCTTCCGTTCGAGATTATGTGCGACGCTAGTAACTTTGCTGTTGGTGCTGTTTTGGGGCAGAGAATAGGGAAGGATCCACATGTCATCTACTATGCGTCCAAAACCTTGGATGACGCGCAGAAAAATTATACAACCACCGAAAAAGAGCTCTTTGCTGTAGTCTTTGCACTGGAAAAATTCAGATCATATTTGCTTGGCACCAAAGTGATCGTCTACACTGACCATGCCGCCTTGAAGCACTTGATGAACAAGCAAGATGCAAAGCCAAGATTGATTCGATGGGTGTTGTTGCTTCAAGAGTTCCAGCTTGAGGTTAGAGATAAGAAAGGTACTGAGAACCTTGTTGCTGATCATCTCAGTCGTATTGTAAATTCTTCAACGACTGATGAAGCTGTTAATGCAGAATTCCCTGATGAACAATTGTTTCGGGTGGACACAAAATGGCCATGTCGCAACCCATGGTACGTAGACTTGGTGAATTTCCTAGCAAAACATGGGTACCCTGAAAGTTACACTCCAGCACAATGCCATAAGCTCAAAAGTGATGCCAAATATTACATTTGGGATGATCCATACCTGTGGAAGATGTGTTCGGATCAGATTATACGACGATGTGTACCTGAAAATGAAATCGAATCCATTTTGCAATTCAGCCACTCATCGGCTTGTGGTGGTCACTTTGGACCAAAAAGGACAGCAAGAAAAGTACTTGAATCTGGATTCTATTGGCCAGACCTGTTCCGAGATGCATACGCCTTTTGCAAAGCTTGCGACAGATGACAGATGACAGGTAACATTGGTCGCCGTAATGAAATGCCCTAAATGCCCATAATGGTTTGTGAGATTTTTGATATTTGGGGCATCGATTTCATGGGACCTTTTCCTTCCTCCTTTGGCTTTGAATATATTCTTCTTGCTGTTGATTATGTGTCTAAATGGATTGAGGCAAAAGCCACGCGTACTAACGATGCTAAGGTTGTTGTCGATTTTGTGAGAACTAACATATTTGTCAGGTTCGGCACTCCTAAAGCTATTATTAGTGATCGTAGGACTCATTTTTGCAACCGTGTAGTAGAAGCCCTGTTCAAAAAATATGGGGTTACACATCATACATCCACTGCATATCACCCACAGACGAATGGGCAAGCCGAGCTATCCAACAGAGAAATCAAGAGCATCTTAGAGAAAACCGTCAACCCAACGCGTAAGGATTGGAGTCTACGCTTGGACGATGCACTTTGGGCATACCAGACAGCTTACAAAACACCATTGGACATGTCCCCATACAGACTTGTCTATGGGAAGGCCTGTCACTTACCATTTGAGATTGAACACCGGGCATTTTGGGCTATAAAAACATGCAACATCAATTTTGATGATGCTGGGCAACAGCGACGCCTTCAACTCCAAGAGCTCGAAGAAATCCGCAATAACGCTTACCAGAATGCTGCAATTTACAAAGCCCGCACCAAAGCTTTCCATGATAAGCGGCTTGCAGTGAAGAAGTTCAAAGTTGGTCAGAAGGTCCTTCTTTTTTATTCCACCTTGAAAATTTTTGGAGGAAAATTGAAATCTAAATGGATAGGCCCTTTTGTAGTCACTCACGTCCATGAAAGTAGGGCTGTTGATGTCCAGAGCAAGAAATCCAGAAAGATTTTCAAAGTGAACGGCCACCGCCTTAAACCATTTTATGAAGGGTTTGAGCCATACTTAGTTGAAGCACATTACCTCAGTATACCCTCTTATAATTACGTATAGACATCGTCGAGCCAACGACGTTAAACAAAAGCGCTTTTTGGGAGGCAACCCAAAAAAATTCATTCTATAAGTGTTTTATTTTATGCTTGTAATATGTAGGGTTAAAAAAAAAAAAAAAGGGTGCAAAGTTAAATTTCAAAAAAAAAAAAAAAAAAAACAACAACAAAAAAAGAAAAAAAAAAGAAAAGAAAAGAAAAGAAAAAAAAAAAGGGGCAATAGAGGTGGCAGAAGCAGGGCGCCGCGCCTGCCTGCCTCGGCAGCAGCTTGACGAGCTGCGCAGTGCCCAGGAGAAGCAGCGCGCAGCGCGCCCCTGCCTCGCCAGCAGCACGTCGAGCTGCCCCTCCACGCCCCACGCCCCTGACTCGCCGACGCCTCCACGAGCTGGTCTTCCCCACCTGCAACTAGTCAACTCGTCCATGACTCACTGAGTCATGTCTCCAGGTAAGTAAAAAAAAAAAAGTCAAATAAGGGATTTGGGTTTTTTTTTTTTTCTTCTTCTTCCCCTTTCTTTCTACACCCAGCCGCCTCCCCTGTTCTTCTTCTTCTTTTTTTTCTTTTTCTTTCTTTCTTCTTCTTCTTCTTCTACCCTTTTCCTACCCTTCAATCCCTCCAATTTCTTCACCTATTCCCTTCCTCTCCTAATTTCAGCCCTACCCCTCATCTTTCCCTTCTCCTTCCTTCCAATTTCACCCCTTTTGACCTAGCTACTTCCAACTTGGGATTTTTATGCATGTGCCTTCCATATGCCTCCAAGGGTTAAAATTGGTGCCAAAAGGAAGTCCACCAACGTTTTTAGGGATGCTATGCAGGAGAAAATCCCCATCTCCAGCCCGGTAAGTTCACTATCCTCTGAATTTAATTGCCCTTTTCTATTGAAAACTAAGAAGGAGAGAAATATTTGAGTTTGGCTAAGAGGGAGATCCAACCTTTTGTTTATTTTGACACTAATATGTTAGATAAATTTGGGTTAAAAGTTGCATTTCAGTCTGCTACAGAACAACTTGGTTGGAGAGGTCTCATTACTAATGAACTTCCCTCTTTTCCTCAGTTAATGCATGAATTTTACACTACTATCGCTTACCATGAAAATGCTGTTGATGGTGATCTTGTCAAATTTAGACTCAAAGGCACTGAATTTACTTTATCTGTTGAAAACTTGCGCCATTTTTTTAGCATGACAGTTAATGGTTTGTCTGAGTTTGGAGCTGAATTTGATGTGAATGAAATGTGGAATTATTTGACTGGGGAGGATGAGTTTAGCACCCATGCTGCACGGACTGTTTTAATTCGCGATCCTACCTTATTTTTATTGCATAAATTCATGTGCCCATCAGTAGTAGGCAAAAAGGAGAGCAATAGGGTCGCCACCACTGAATTATTCTTCTTTTGGTGTCTTAGGCACAACCGGCCCCTTAATACCACGAAATTCATGCTTAAATTCTTAGTTGAGATGCCTAATTTCCCTAGGAAGGCATTGGGGCTTGGGCATGTAATAACCCGGATTGCTGTTAAGATGTTGCATTTTTTGAATCCCAATTTTGATCTACCTAAGGTTGGTGCATTGACATTCACCTATGCATGTTTGAACAAAGCTAACTTCTGCTCTAAGTCTGGTGAAGTGTTTGATTATGCTAAACGCACAAAAGGTAAGGGCAAAGATCCTATGCAAGATGACCGTGCAGGTTGGCAAATAGTAGCAGACAAGCTTGATGCTTATCACGAGGAGGTGCGCGAAATGAAGCAGATGATGGAGCAATTTTTCTCCCGGGTCTCGCTGAATGACGCGAGTTCATCTCGCAATTGAGGGAGTTCCCTTTTCCCTTTCTTTTTCTTTATTTTGATTTTTGCATGTTGCAAATTGGGACCATTTGCATGTTAAGTGTGGGGGAAGGGATTAGTTAGGAAAATTAGGAGATAATTTTCAATTTTTAGGATAGTTTAATGTTTGTTTTTTGTTTTATTCTTGTGCTATTTAGGATTGCATGTAGTTTTTGCATAATTCCCTCTCCATAAATCGGATTCTCAGTTGTTTGTCCATGAGTAAATTAGGCTCAAATTTAAAAATTTGAAATTGTCTTGGTTTAGCCCTTGGAAAATCCTAATTTTTGTCATCATTGAATATAATAAACCAATTGGAAGTAGGAAGAATTAGAAACAAAGCATGTTAGTGGGTTTGTCGTAAGGATTGGGGGTTGAGCTTGGTTTGCATATGACTCTACGTTTAATTTTGACAGAATGTGATGAGGTTTAATTGATCAATTGCTTTCAAAAAGTTTGTTGGCTAATGTGAAGCAAGTGAGTTATTACCAACTTATGGAGGATGAGATAACTAGAGTCTAGCTTATAATTGATGATGTTGGTTGAATTATACTGAGAATGTAAATTTTATAATTTAATCGTCTCGATTACCCTTGAGCCTTGAATTGGGAGATGGGACCAATTCACCTTAAGCAAGGTATGACAAAAATCATTCCTTGTGTATGGAGAGTGGCTTAAGAGGGAGAGCAAACTTCTCATAAGAGACCCTTTTCATTGCTCGAAAAAGCGAGACCTTTCGCATTCCAACACCCATGGGTTTTGAGTTGGGGGATAGGCCCACCTCACCTTAAGCAAAGTTAAAAACAATGACTTTGTGTATGGAGCATAACCTATGGGGAGAGTTACCCCTCATTAGAGGCCTTTTCAATACTCGCAAAATTGGGATGTTGACTCTATGCTTAATTTGGTAACTATCTTGGTTTGAAGTGCTTTAAATGTGAATAAAAGCTTAAAATCTCTAGATGTCCTTCTAGGTTGGACAATTCACTTGCCTAAAGTTAGTTAATTCAATAATTTGTGGTGGTTTTTCAATTGACTAAGTCTTGTGAAGTTGGGTTAAATGTTTTGTTTATGTCGACTTGTTTGATTTTCTAGTTCTTATGATTAAGCTTATTGGCTTGTAGAGTTTTGAAACTTCCTATGAAATCTTGGTGGTTTAACTTCCTTGAATGAATGGTTAAGGATTTACTAGGGTTCAACCATAGTCAATTTCGGGAGAAATTTTCCTTTAGTCCTAGTTTTGCTTGAGGACAAGCAAAGATCTAAGTGTGGGGGAATTTGATAACTCATATTTACATAGGCATATTTAGGTGCATTTTAACTTATTTTCTTAGTTATTTTCACATTTTAGTATTAGTTTTATTATCTTCTTAATTAGTTTGTTTGTTTTGTTTTATATATCCTTATTTAGTGTTATTCACCTCTTTTAGGTGCTTGGAAGTAGATTTTGGCTTTTTAGGAAGACTGCTAGAAGAGGTTTTGTTGGAGCTTAAACTTCAACTGGATTTTCAACAGTGTTGGAGGCTGTCTTAGCTCAAGGTTTGTTCTGCAAGATTGTGCGTCTATCCGTTAGCTTTCCATAGCACCTTGAATCGCGCCAATCGGAGCTGTATCGAGGAAGTTAGCTGAGGTTTTATGCAGCCAGTTCGGGTCCTGCGGGTCAACCCTTGTTGACCTTCTCTTCTTAATTGGGCCTAATTTCTGTTTAAGGAGCCCATGGCTTGTACTTTAATTTCCAGCAGGCCTCTTTAATTAAGTAGGTTAATGAGGCTCCTAATTAGGTTAGGAGTAGGAGAGCTATAAAAGAGAAAAAGAGGAGAAGGATTAGATTTCAGTTTTTGACTACTTCAAAAACGTTTTGGTGGAGGCTTGGAGAGGGGAGAAGGTTGCAAGTTTTTCTTAAGGTTTTCGGTAGAATTTGTTTAGTTATGAGTAGCTAAACTCTCTTCTAGTTGAGGTACTTTGAAGTTTAATTCCATCATATTCATGAGACTTATGTTTTAATTGTATTCTTTTATTCGAATATTTATTCAATTCCTGCAATTATAATTTTTTATATTGCTATTGATTTTATCAAATTGATTTGGCCAGTTAATTGATTGATTGTATTGCATATCGCCGAATAGAATAATATATCCGTGATTGTTGTTCTATCATAGTGGCAAGTTAGCTTCGTGTAAAGTTAACGGAATTGAATGATTTAGTTTTTATGATTTACGGCGTTTCCGATTTCATTAACTAAGATAGAGGTCTTTTTTGTGTTTAATGCTGCCATAGGTTAATTCTTATTAAGAGGTTTCTTGGAGATTATCTATTGGCTAGGGAAGTAGTTTATTCGGGCGTTTCCCGGTACTATCGATAAATTAAGAAAAGATTGGTTATTGAGTGCGTTTCACCTTTAACTATAACTCTATCTATTTGGATAATTGAATTGGATCTTTGGTGTCTGTGATTGAATTACGGAATTAAACTGAAAAGTATCTCGGCTAGTTGTTCATCCTATTGATTTATTCTGTCTTAATTTACATTCTGCAATTTCTCAAATCACCTCATTTATTTTTATTTCAATCCAATTAAATTTATTTCTTTTTGCAAATAAATATACCTGCATTAATCCCTGTGGTTCGACCCCGTTCTTGCTATACTACCCAGTATAAGGAACCGGAGATATTAAATTTAACTTTGACGGGTTGACAACCTATCATTCAGTATTTTATAATATCATTTATTGTAATTAAAGTGAAGCATAAATTTTTTAAATGAAGAACAAAGTAGTGTCAAGTAAGCATAACTGAAAATTAGATCAACAAAGAAAGTTAACAAAATTTGAATAATTAACATAAACTCATTTTTTCGTAATGGTTGTAGATTGAAATTGCAATTAAGAATAAAATTGTAACAAATTAAATGCAAAAAAATGTACTTTATATATTTAGAGCAAGAACACACAAGTATTGATAAAACCATAATTTTCAATTATTTCCAACATTAGTCATTTTTTGTTAGTTTTGTACTTAATTTTGGATTATTAATTTTATAATTTTCTTTTAGGTACAAAAATAAGGACCTAATAAAGATTAAGCTATAATCAAGGAAATTGAAGATTAACTGGAGCAAAATCCAGATGGGCTAGACAGACTGATTTTAAAGAACAGTTTGGTACTTAGGCGTGGGCAGGCTTGAAGATTAAAACCAGAATTACTGCATTAAATCAGAAATCTGCATTGGAGAGAGAAAGATCATTTCATGATTTTAGCAATCCGTTTGTTTTGGGCGAGATTTGTATCAATTTGTTTAATTAGGATTTATTTTTTCTTCCTTTCTTACCCTTCTCTTCTCCTGTAAATTGGAGCAGTGGTGGTTTTTGGGGGGGGGCGACGGTGGCGGCGCCCCCTGCCGCCGGCGGTCCCCTTGGACCGCCATTGATACACAAAAGGGGGTGCTGAAAAAGCACCCCTCTGTCATCCTTCAAGCAGGCGCCTGCTTGAAGGAGAAGACAGCCTAGGCTTAGGCCTGGGCTGGACTTTTTTTTTTATGAAGCCCACTAACCAAAACGACGTCGTTTTGGTTAGTGGAGAAAAAAAAAAAAGTAAAGGCAGCAATAACTTCACACAGCACCCGTTTCTCCCCCAATTCTCTACCTTTTTGCAACATCTCCTTGTCTTTTTTTTCCCTTTTCTCTCTTCAAAATTCCCAATCCTTTTTTCTTTTACAATTATTTCTTTATCATTTGTTCTCCATCCATGTTTGTGGCTTAAAGCAAAGCAAGGTTAGTTATTACTAGTCTCTTATTATCAAATAATAGCATTTTATTTGGAAAGTTTTATGTTAAATTTGCTTTTAGGGTTAAGGATTACAAATTGATAAATTAATTATTAGTTGTTTTACACACTTAATTACGGTTTATTTGATTAATTTAGTTGATTGTGAAACTAATTTAGGGTTTGTACTTTAGTAATTTAGTAATTTTAGTTGATTGATTGAGTTAGTATTAGAGATAACTTAAGCATGCTTATATAGTGAATTTGATTTTGTGATTAAGTTGAATTAAAATCTTATTATTATTTTTGTATACTTGTCCTAGGTCAATATGGATAAATTTGTTACTAAGACTAAAAGAAACCAAAATGTTGGTTCATCCTCCTCGGGCACTGCAAATACCTAGTCAAAAACTCATAATCATTATGTAAGTAAAAACTATTTTCTAACTATTTTTAGTAGAATTTTAATTTTATGTTTTTTTTTTTAAAATTCTAACATAAGTAAAAATTTATTTATAAAATCTAGCCCCCCCTAAATTTCAATACTAGATTCGCCACTGAATTGGAGTATCTTTCATTAGTTGGTGACAGATCTTATCTTAGAGTTTTCTCAAATTTTCAGCTTTCTCCTCTTATTTTTTTGTTTTTGTTTGAAGCCATGAGTGGCTAAAATTCTTATTCTAGCAAAGTTTATCAAAGTTTGATTCCATAATAAAATTGTGATAATTGTTCTTCAAAGTTATTGTCTCTTAAATGTTTGAATGTCTTCTATATTCTTGAGATTTTATTTAATTTAAGTATTGACGTCTTATTTTCATCAATTAAATACTTCTAATTAAATCTTTAAACTCATTCATGTTTATTAGATTCAATAAAGTAGAAAGCAAACGTATTCAATGAATTTAAATCGTTAGAATTGCATTTGTGAAGATATTCAATTCACCTTAAATAATCCAATTCAAGTATTATTGGGTGTTAAATGGTGACTCTTCTAAATCTCAAAAGCTGTCTGCAATCTAAATCTTAAAAGCTGATTTAGGATTGATTGATAAACAAGATTATTTGTGGAGCAATTCCCATTTAAATTGCAATATAAGGAAAAGTAGAGTTTCAGAACTTATTGATACTCATAACCATTTCATTTGAAAAAAGAAATATATATTTCTATTCAATGATCAATTTAATACAATTAATACTAAAATAACCTTAGCTGGAAACTATTCTCAATATTTTCTTCATATTATAATTTTTGTAATTGTTTTATTCTATTTTATTATCAAATTGATTTAATCATAAATCCTCCTTTTTTTTTTATTACTGTTTTAAAATTTTGGATAAGTGAATTCTCTGTAATTTGAAAAAATAAAAGTAGAAATTGTCCAAAGATATTTTCACCTCATGTAATTAACTGTTAACAAAAAACAGTTGTCTTACATTGTCTATATATATATATATATATATAATGCAAAAGTTCTCTGAATTACACGTGGTATATTTGAAATTAAACTCTTTTTTTAATTATTTGAAGAAAAAAGAGTCAAATAGTCAGACATGCAATACTTTCTCCTCCTTGTCTTTGTCTTCTTCTTCGCCATGAAAGAAAATTCCCATTTTTGAGAGAAAAATATCTATACGCAATTGCTATATTTCAAATCCAAACAATATCTTTCCCAGCTCTGAGAGGGTATATTATTCTGTCCACAATTCATAGACATACCTACAACTCCAGCTTAATTAAAGAAAAAACTTTTTTATGGGTGAGGAAAGCATAGGAGAATTAGGAGAAATTTCAAGAACTCTGCTTGTTAAAGTGCAGAGAAATGGGGGTTCTTCCGTAACTAAGGAATTGGTATTCTGCACACTGATTGCTGTTTCCGGCTCATGTGTATTTGGTTCAGCTGTAAGTTCTCTCACTAACTCTTCACTCAATTCAAGTAAATTTCATTACCCGTTTGATATTTATGAGAAAATTTCGATTTTAGGTCTCCTCTTTGCCTGTCCTGTGAACTTGGGTCGTATTAGCATAATAATTGTTGAATTATCATCAAATTATTAACAACGTACAATTTTCTTGTTTAAGAGATTTTATATATTTATATGGCTAATAGAGCTAATAGTGTGATTTATGTGCAGATAGGATATTCATCCCCCACTCAATCTGCAATAACGGAGGACCTGTCTCTCTCTGTAGCTGAGGTGAGCAATGAGAATGGCTAATTCTGGCTTTATTAGATTCAGGTATTTGTTGGTAATTAGCTCAATGGAATGATTGTATTATGCTTTTATCAACCATATAAAGAGATTATTATTAATGAATTTGAAGTTGATATTAGTGAACTCAAACTTGATGTCTATTATGAAAAATTACTTGTGCTGTCTAAGCAGACACAAAATTGTAACCTTTTCCCTTTCCCAATTTTGTTAACGGTGCAGTTCTCAGTTTTCGGTTCTATATTAACTATTGGGGCAATGATAGGTGCTATAATGAGTGGGAAGATAGCAGATTACATTGGTCGAAGAGGCGTAAGTCCTTTTTCTGACTCTGTAATTGCCATTATCCCTGTGATTAAGGTGTATTGTTTTATTGTTGACTCTATTTTTCTGTGGTAAACCAGACAATGGGTTTTTCGGAAGTATTCTGTGTCATGGGATGGTTTACAATAGCATTCTCAAAGGTATGGCATACTCATTTGTATTTTTTAATATGTGACATTTTAGATAATCATAGCTCATTAGTAGACAAAAAAAATGTACAGAAAACTTCAAGAAGCAGTTGTTTTCCATGGATGCAAACCATATTGTTGACTCTTATTTCATGGTGAAGGTGTATTGGTGGCTTTACATTGGAAGATTGTTGGTAGGATATGGGATGGGCGTTATTTCTTATGTGGTAACTTTTTTATTAGTTCCGCATTTCGCTTCCATTACTTTATCCATTTTAAGTTTCAAGAATAGTTTTTAATAGGCTCTAACACATTAATTGGAAGGTGCCTGTGTACATTGCTGAAATTACACCGAAGAATCTTCGAGGAAGATTTAGTGCACTTCATTCGGTAATCATATAGCATTATTGAGTTATTAGGCAATGTAAGCAGTTTGAAGATGCACCTACTAACCCTAGATTTTGCAGTTGATGACATCCTGCGGTATGTCTGTAATGTATACCGTTGGATCGTTTGTATCCTGGAGAGTTTTAGCTCTGATTGGTAATGTTTCTATCTCCTTTGATGGTGCATGTATTAAAAGTGATGTAAAGATATTTCCACAATAACTTGATGAAATTATGTGGTTTCACTTCAGGAACTATTCCATGTCTTATTCAGCTTGTTGGCTTGTTCTTCATTCCTGAATCCCCTCGATGGTTGGTGAGGATTGTCAATTTGTAATATATTGGTATATAGTCATGTATGGATTATAAATTTATGATATTGATTTACAAGGAACAAGAGAAATTGTTTTTTCTTGTTTTTCATTGCTCATAAGAGACTCTTAAAATTTTGCACAGCAAAAGATGAAAATGAAACGTAGGCACATTACTATTAAATATTTATTGTGTACAGACAATTTAGTAACTAAGACTAGGGAAGATTGCAATGTCAAATTGGTGAATGAATCTTGCAGGCAAAGCTTGGACGGTCGAAAGAGTGCGAAGCTGCTCTGCAGTATGTTCGAGGGGAGAAGGCTGAGAGTTCTGATGAAGCGGCTGAGATTATAGTGGGTTTTTAATTTCAAATGTGCAGAACTATAAGAATCTTTTGATTGCTTTGCATTCGAAATTTACAATTTGGTTGAACTGCACTTGTGTCTTAACCGAATTTGTGCATGATCTAAGATGGGCTCTTATTGTTTATAGGATTTCACAAAAACCCTTCAAAGGCATTCTGAAGCTAGAATTTTTGAACTATTCCAGTGGAAATATGCACATTCACTGATTGTGAGCTTTCTATTTAATCCTCGCTGCAGCAATTTACTTTTTGTGACTTGAGGGATGAGTAGAAATTATTAAGTAATAATGAAAACTCTTCAAGGTTGGAATTGGATTGATGGTACTGCAACAATTTGGAGGGATCAATGGCATTGCATTTTATGCAACTTCTATATTTGTATCAGCTGGTAATGAAAGCAAACCATCACTAATAGCAAATTGGAAACATATAATAAAACTGATGAATCTCTATCATAATTTGTATGACAGGTTTCTCTGGCAGTGTAGGGACTCTAGCACTGGTTGTTGTACAGGTCATTGTCTCTCACTTAATAGAAGTTCTGTAAAGATCAATTTGCTCCATAACGAACTCTGGGTATCAATTTGGTTTACAACTTGGCATTAATTCAAAGTGATATATTATAACATATAATTCATGTTGTTTTGACACGTGCCTCATTTTTTTTTTTTTTATGATGACTTGTGTCATTTTGGATTAATGTGATAAAATATGACAAGTGAACCAACCGAGTTATCTTGGGGCAAATCTACTCACAAGTGAAGTTAGAAGGCCAAATCGACCTTTTATCATTTCTTTCTGAGGCAGATAGATATGCTAACTGATTTTCAGCAGCTTCCGATGACAGCTTTGGGAGTAGTCTTGATGGATAAATCAGGGAGAAAACCACTTCTGATGGTAAGAAGTCACAGGAGTTGTCTGAGTTTACAGTGAAGTATGAAATATGAATTCCACAACGAAAGCTAACACGAATTTACAGATTTCTGCAGCTGGAACATGCTTGGGGACTCTTCTTACAGCATTATCATTTTTGTTTCAGGTCCTTGAACTAAAATTGTTACTTGGGTTAATTTTTTACACGTGTTTTCCTTGTGTTTTGTTAACTGCAATGCTTATCATTTGCAGGACCTTCAAAAATGGCTTAATTTCTCTCCTTTTTTGGCACTCATGGGTGTTCTGGTAATGCTTGATTTGTTTTGAACTGAGTTGTCCATTTATTTACACATGTCGAAACCAACAGCAAGACTATATGAAAAGATTTCACTGGAATTATGGTTCGGATTATGAATTTATTTATCACTGATCTCTTCATCTGTCTACAATCTGAACATTAAAATGAAATATCCATTTCTAATTAAACTTTCTTGTGAATTCTGAAAGCAGATATATAAAGGATCATTCTCACTCGGGATGTCAGGAATACCTTGGCTCATAATGTCTGAGGTAAATTAACTATGAACTGTGCAATCTTCATTTTTCTGTCTTAAAAGAAACCGAGTGGCTGAAAGAGTAACCATTTCAGGTGTTTCCTATGAACGTGAAGGGGTCGGCCGGAAGTCTAGTGACAGTAGTTAGTTGGTTTGGTTCTTGGATTGTCTCATTTTCTTTTAACTTCCTTATGAATTGGAGTTCAGCAGGTAATTAACATCTGCTCTATTTGACTTGTCCTGAGTATTAACCTGGACAAATGTTGAAGTCATTGTTTACACATGTTTTTTTGCCTCAGGGACATTCTTCATATTTTCAAGCATATGTGGCTTAACTGTGCTGTTCGTTGCAAAACTTGTGCCAGAGATGAAGGGTAGAAGTTTAGAAGAAATACAAGGATCCATGAATTCATTTTCCAACAAATAGATAAATGTAGCATCCTCACCTTAGGCCTGACTTCTTTTAATTTGTGCAAACACCATGTAAATTCCTTGCATTTGTTTGCATAGAATTAGCCCTTTTTGATGCTAAAGTTAATCATTTTAGTATCACATGCGAATCTTGTTTATCAGCAACATGATTTGGTATAAGCAAAAGATAAAATTTGGCCTTGTATTTGATGCTAGATTTATTGGGGAAGATCACTTTTATTCTGTGGTACAGGATGGCTTGATGTTGTCCATATGATAATAATCTTAATTCAATTTTATACTTGTGATAAAACGCTAGCTTAATTTTCACTTTTCTAAGGAAATAAAAATGGAAATTACTTAGAGGACTACCAATAATAATTTCGTACAAGAAAGGTTAAATTGACCTTCCACAGTAACTTTTTTACAAAATTGGTTCATATGTCGAGAAAATCTCATAACAAGTAAAAGATAAATAATTTTGTGATGGAGACATTGCAGAATCAACCACAGAATTGAGATGTGATGCCAATTTTAATCATAGTCAATAATATTGAAGGAAAAAAAGCTTAATAAGGAATGGATGCAACTATCAAATAATGCACAGACGCCTGATGTTGGATTTATTCGAAGTGGAGTTTATAATTTTTATTTCCTTTTTTAGTTTATTACAAAAAAAAGTCAAAGATTTTTCTTCTCTAAGTAGACTTTGAAATAATTATCCTTATTGTTGTTGTCCGCTTCTTCGCCTTGGCCAGGACTCGATTCATCGAAAAACAAGATAAAAGCTGTATACGCAATGTCCACTATTCATATAGATAGATCTCCACCTTAATAAAAGAAAATTAATGGGTAACGAAAGCATAGAAGAATTAGGAGAAAGTTCAAGACCTTTTCTAGTCAAAGTGCAGAAATATGGGGGTTCTTTTGCAACAAAGGAATTGGTATTCTCCTCCCTGGTTGCTGTTTCCGGTTCTTGTGTCTTCGGTTCAGCTGTAAGTACTCTCACTCAATACAAGTAATTTCTTGGCCCATTTGATATTAACTAGAAAATTTTGGACTTTAGCCTTTTGGTCTCTCCTGTGATTTTGGAAAAGAGTTACTATGTTGTAAATTATGTGATTTATGTACAGATAGGATATTCATCCCCTACTCAATCTGGAATAATGAAGGATCTGTCTCTCTCTGTAGCAGAGGTGAGCAATGGTTGTGGCTAGTTATGGCTTTTATTAGATTCAGATCTATGTGGGTAACTAGTACAATGGAATGCATTGTTTGCGTTCTTCTTGTGTCAATTGCATATAGAGATTAGTTTTAATGAATTTGAAGTTGAAATTAGTGACATCAATGTGCTATTTCTCTTAAGTAGAACTTGATGTCTTTTTGTGAAAAGTAACTTCTAATTGTGCCGTCCAATAAGATACAAAATTGTAACTTTATTTCTTTTCTCAATTTGGTTAACTGTGCAGTTCTCAGTTTTTGGTTCTATATTAACTATTGGGGCGATGATCGGTGCTACAATGAATGGGAGGATAGCAGATTACATTGGTCGAAGAGGCGTAAGTGTATTTTGTGACCCTTTAATTATCAATATTCATGTGATTAACTTGTGACTTTGTGATTGTTTACTTTGTTTTGGCTTTGGTGAACCAGACAATGGGCTTTTCGGAAATATTCTGTATCATAGGATGGCTTACAATAGCATTTTCAAAGGCATGGCTTACTATTTTCATTCTTTAATATGACTTTTTATATAATCATAATTTGATAAGTAGATAGAACTAAAAAAGATTATTCAGAACGATTTAATGAAACATTTGGTTTAATTGGATGCAACATCATATTGTTGACACTTATTTGTGCTGAAGGTGTCCTGGTTGTTAAGATTAAGGGTTAATGAAAGAGATAATCTTGGCAGTAGAATATTTTTTTGTGATGTATTTGATACTTACAATTAGTTCTTTATATAATACAAGTATTTGAGTTAAACTCTACTACAATCTATAAGCACTTAATTACAAGATAAACATTTTAAATTTGAATTTAACAAACTCTATCTTATATAACTAACACCCCCCCACAAGCCCTTGGCGAGGGCACATGGATAAGCGATCCCGAGGAAGAGTAAAGCGTGCACTCGACAAAGGCTTGGTTAAGATATCCGCTACCTGATCTTCTGTGGGAATAAACCGAACCTGTAAAAAACCATTGGCAACCTGTTCGCGCACAAAATGATAGTCAAGTTCAATGTGTTTGGTACGAGCATGGAACAGCGGATTGGAAGTAAGATAGATAGCACCGACATTGTCACACCATAGTTGAACCGGACTAGGAATGGGATAACCAAGTTCAGAAAACAGGGAACGGAGCCAAAGTAATTCAGCTGTAGCATTGGCAACAGCTTTGTATTCACTTTCAGTGGAGGATCTAGCAATAGTGGGCTGCTTTTTCGTTTGCCATGAGATTAAACTTTTGCCAAAATAAATACAATAGGCGCCAGTGGATCGACGATCATCAGAGCAACCACCCCAGTCACTATCTGAATAACAATGTATTAAGTGGGCAGCCGAGGATGAGAAGAGAATCCCAAAGTCCGAAGATCCTTGAATATAGCGTAAAACACGCTTAACTCCTTTCCAGTGTTCATCAGTGGGACTGTGCATGAATTGACAAAGTTTATTGACGGAAAAGGCGAGGTCAGGGCGAGTGATTGTGAGATATTGAAGAGCACCCAAAATTTTTCGATATTCATCACCCGATTTAAGAGGGTTACCAAGAGATTTGGAGAGATTTGGGGTGGTGGCCATTGGAGATAGGCAGGGTTTACATGTCTGCATGTTGGCTCGGGCTAATAGATCCTGTACATACTTGGTTTGAGACAAGTGAATGCCCTTATTGGAGTAGTGTATCTCAAGACCCAAGAAGTAAGATGCTTGCCCTAAATTTCGGATAGGAAATTCGTGCTCAATGGCAGCAATCGTGAGATTGATGAGTTCCACATTGGTTCCTGTAATCAAAATATCATCCACATAACACAAAACAAAAACCTTGTCAGTGTTAGACGATTTAATAAATAGGGACTGATCAGCTAAGGACATGTGAAATCCAATGCTGTGAAGGAACTTTTTCAGTCTGGTAAACCACTCCCTGGGTGCCTGTTTAAGACCATACAATGACTTCTGAAGTAGACAGACATGATCAGGGCGATCCTTATCAACAAATCCCTGAGGTTGTTCCATATAAACAGTTTCAGAAAGGTTCCCATGCAAGAACGCATTTGAAACATCTAGTTGGTTAATGAACCACCCTTTTGAGGCTGCAAGAGCAAACACAATTCGAATTGTAGTGGCTTTAACAACAGGACTAAATGTCTCCTTATAATCAATACCCGATTGCTGTGTAAATCCCCGAGCAACCAAACGCGCTTTATAGCGCTCAATAGAGCCATTAGCATTTCTCTTGACCCGATAGAGCCACTTACAACTTACGATATTCCGATTGGCTGGACGAGGAACAAGATACCAGGTGTTTTATAGATTATGATTTTGATATAGAAAGAAAAATATTGCTCTTCTAAAAATTTGATGGAACTCTATACAATAAAAGATGAACAGTGGAACTTAGGCACATGACTATTATTTATTGTCTATGCACAATTTAGTAAGACTAGGAAACTTTTTTTAAGAAAACGTAAGACCAGGAAACACTGCAGTATGAAATTGGTGAATGACACTTGCAGGCAACGATGGGACGGTGGAAAGAGTGTGAAGCTACTCTGCAGCATGTTCGAGGGAAGAAGGCTGATATTTCTGATGAAGCGGCTGAGATTAGAGTACGTTCTTAATTTTGAATGTGCAGATCTATATGAATCTTTTGATTGTTTTGTATTCATAATATGTTCAAAAAGAGTCTAATCTTTCGTTGAATTGTGTGTATTGACAAGTTTTTATTGTGTATAGGATTTCACAGAAACCCTTAGAAAGCATTCTGAAGCTAGCATCTTTGAACTGTTTCAGTGGAAATATGCTCATTCACTCGTTGTGAGGATCTAGATACTCAATACAGCAATTTTCTTTTTTCCTGAAATGAGGGACGAGGAGAAATAATTAAGTAATATTGGGAACTTTTTCAAGGTTGGAGTTGGATTAATGGTGCTGCAACAATTTGGAGGAATCAACGGCGTTGGATTTTACGCAACTTCTATATTTGTGTCAGCTGGTAACTAAGTCACATCATCATAGTTAGCAAATTGGAAATAAATAACAAAAACTGATGAATCTCTATTATAATTTGTATGTCAGGTTTCTCTGGCAGCGTGGGGACTATTGCATTGGTTGTTGTCCAGGTTATTGACTCTCATTAACAGAAGTCTGAATTGTGCTTAAAGCAAAACACCTTTATAAGCCCTTAAACTTAACACGTTTGTAGCATTACTTTTATTCTATTAAGCCCTTAAAACTTTATGCTTCAGTGATATCAAGTTCCTAAACTTCAATTTTTTTCTTTCTTTTTGTGCTCTATCACTTGCATTTGATGCTGCATGCTCATCATTTGTGTTAAAAGATGCTCAATAGGTTTCAATTGTAAAGTTTAGTGGCATATAGAACAAATGTAAAGTTGAAGGGTTTAATAGCACAAACACGTAGCGTTCATGAGCTTCAAATTGTGTTTTGCCTTCTGCTTTAAGCTTTTTCGAGGCAGATTTGCTAACTGATTATCTGCAGCTTCCAATGACAGCACTGGGAGTGGTCTTGATGGATAAATCGAGTAGAAAACCACTTCTGTTGGTAAGAACTGATCACAGCAGTCCTCCGAATTTCCAAATAAGTATGAAAGAAGAAGTCCACAATAAAAACTAAATTCCACAATAAAAACTAACACATATTTACAGATCTCTGCAGGCGGAATGTGCCTGGGTTGTCTTCTTGCAGCATTATCATTTTTGTTGCAGGACTTTCACAAATGGCCACATTTCTCTCCCTTTTTGGCACTCATGGGTGTATTGGTAATGCGTAATTGATTTACTTTGTACTGAGTTTTCCATTTTTTTCGATACAAGTCGAAAGTAACAGCATGACTATATGGATCACAATTCTGCAATCAGATATATAAAGGATCATTCTCGGTAGGCATGTCAGCAGTTCCTTGGCTCATTATGTCTGAGGTAGATTAACCTCAAAGCATGAGCTGTGCAATCTTGTAACCTCAAAGCATGAGCTGTGCAATCTTGTAATAGAAGAAACCGAATGGCTAAAGCAGTAACAATTTCAGGTATTTCCAATGAACGTGAAGGGTTCAGCTGGAAGTCTTGCGACGCTAGTCAGTTGGTTTGGTTCATGGATTGTCTCATATTCTTTTAACTTCCTTATGAATTGGAGTTCAGCAGGTATGAACATGAACTCATCTTATATATACTAAGCTACAATGTCAATCCGAAGCCATTTTTACACATGTTTCGGCCTGATCAGGAACATTCTTTATGTATTCAAGCATTTGCGGCTTAACAGTGCTGTTTGTTGCGAAGCTGGTGCCAGAGATGAAGGGTAGAACATTAGAAGACATACAAAAATCCATGAATCCATTTTCATTGAAGTGATAAACAACTAACAATATGGAAATCAGTTGGCATGAAGTGGACAAAAGCTATATTTTCAGCCAACTGATACACAACTAATAAATCTGTAAAATTTATAAATTTTACAATTTCAGTCATAAGGCCAAAAAAGAGTCTTGCCTAACTAGTAGATTCGTTAATTAGCTTCATTTATTGGTAATCTAGCCTTTAACTGAAAAATTCTTTAAAAAAAAAAACAAAAAAAAAAAACTAAATCGAAATTGAAATTTGGATCTCAAAATTAAAATTGTGGTGAAAAATCCTCTTTCACTTTGAGTTTTAACTAAAACCATAAAGGTTAAGTTTATCATAAATCGAAATTATTTTCTCTGTATGTGATATTTTACAAATTTGTTAATAAGTGCATAAATTATCCAACAATTGAGAATACAGTAGCTAATTATGTCTAGACAATAATATTCTCTCACGTTTTGTTGATCAAAGTGCCGTGGTTTTAAGTAAATTGGTGTGGTTTATCGATTTTACAGACCAAGGGTTTATTTTTCAATACATTCCTCTAAAAATCTCTTACTTTTCAAAACTTCATAAGTTTATTGATTAAAATGCAATGAACTTTGGCATCGGAGTTTGTAATTTTTCGAGAAGTGCATATATTTTTATTAATTAATAATGAAAAAAATTTATAGAAAAATTGCCAAAAAAAAAAAAATTTGATCCGGAGTCTGTTTATATGAATTTGTAGGTTTATTTTTTTTGTTCAAATGCCCATGTTTAAACTAGAAAAGATGTCTAGTGATTAACGTAAACAGCCCTATGGTTAATCTATAACATTAAGAGAGATAATTGTGACATGAGTAGTAAAGTTTAATTAAAAAAGTTGGGTTTGACATGTATTTTTCATATTAAGCATATTTGACCCTCAACCCAATAAGGTTTGAAATTTGGTGAACTGGGTTTGAGATCTTGTGTATTTTTTCAAACCCGACCTAACTAACATATATGTACACTGTATTTTAAATTTTATTTTTTTATTTTCTATAAATAATTTCTAAATTTAATATGAGCTTTTTTTATTAAATTTATTTTAGATGATTTTAGTTTTGCAATGTTAAATTATATGGTTATATAATTTTCTTTGCCATATATTTTTTTTAGTTTATTTATTAAGAAAAATAGTTTAATAATCAAATTTATTGGATGAGCTTAAGTTGGACTTGAGATTAATAATCTAAATCCAACCTAGGTCTAATCAGATCCCGAATTAATTTTTATACAAATTGAACTAAGATTGAACAAACTTTTCTATTATCAAACTGCACAGGCTCAGCTCAAGCCCCGCCCAATGAATAGTTTTACATATATACCTCATTCCTATTGCATAAATATTGCTTCTTTTTATTTTTTTTTAGCACATATATTAGACTTGTACCATATTTATATTGTGCGAATACGAAGGAATAACTATAAATTTAATTATCACTTAAAAAAACTTGTAAATAATGTAATCATGATATCATCTCCCACATTTTTATAAAAAAAATAACGTATTGTAATTTGTAGTTTAAGAAAACATTAGATTTTTAATTTATTTTCCAGGATGTATTTTCCTTAAAATATCATGCCATTTATGTGAAGGAAAGCACGTTTTGCCTAATTAAGTAATTATCTCCATAATGCCAAACACGCAAATGCTTTTCATCAGAATAGAAATCTGCAAAATCAATTTCTACATTTAATATCTCCATTTCTTTTTATATATATATATATATATATATATATATATATATATATAAAATAACGATTCTATTTTTCAAAAACTTGGAAAATTTGTTTGAGTTTTTTCTATTTTGAAGAAATTCATTTTAAGTGTGGGGTCAATTTTATGGGGTTAATTCAAATTGAGTTATTGTTTTCTTTATTCATGGGATACTTAAACTTAAACTTTACAAAAATAACCAGCCAAGAAAAATTTCATAAAATATTTTTAAAACATAAAAAAAAAAATTCATTTTTAAAATATAACATAGATTATTGTTAAAAAATTTCAAACTAGACGGAAACCAGATAATTAAACAGGACAATTATGCTTCAAATATATTTTTTATCTTAGCAAGATGGCATTTTCAAAATTTATCAGTAATATTTCAACAAAACGAAAAAAAAGGTAAAAATTTAGCCTAATTTTTAATTTCATCCAACACGTTACACGTATATATAAAACATAAGTGGGTTCATGTCCCTGTCTTCAGAGTGATAAATTCTGGTTGTCGTCTTGTTTGTCTTGTTGGCCTTTATTGAAATGTATTTCCCATTTGTTTTACTTCCAAATTCTAATCCAACACGACACTGCTCAGCTGTAATTCATCTTCAACCTTGAATTTGATATATGATTGTTAGTTCTCCTAGAACCTCTTCGCCAGTGAAGAAAATCACAAAAATGGATGATAAGGATAGCATAGAAGAAGGAGAAATTTCAAGGCCTCTGCTTGTCAAAGATAGAGCTCCCATTCGTGAAGGAGATGAAGTCAGTCAAGGTTCTTCTCTAACAACGGCACTGGTTTTCACTACCCTTGTTGCTGTTTCTGGTTCCTATGTTTTTGGCTCAGCTGTAAGTACCCCCACTTATACTTTTATTGCAACTAATTCCTTGGCCCCATTTTGATTTCCCATTTGATTATGAATGATAAAGATCTGGACTTTATTTCCTTTTTTCCTCTCCTTTGAATTTTTCCTCTCCTTTGAATTTTTCCTCTTTGGGTTAATTTTAACTTAAAAATGGGTTAATTTGTCATGAAATCATCAACAATTAACCACTATTTTCTTTCATAGGTGCTAACTGCTAGATGTTGTGAATTCATTAGACTTTGCTTATAATGACATTGCGTTTGGATAATGAAGCTAATAATGTGATTAAATTGCAGATAGGATATTCATCACCCACTGAATCTGGAATAATGGAGGACCTGTCTCTCTCTGTAGCAGAGGTAAGTGGCTTCTATTTTCATTTTGTGTAGATTGCCTTTTTCAATGGCTTTATATCATTCATAAATTCGTGCTGGTTAGCACAATGGCATGATGCAGTCTTCTTGTATCAACTATGAAATAAAAATGGATCTTAAATTTGTTTGGTGATTCTTGTTAATGAATTTGAAGTTGAATTAGTGACCTCAATGTGTTCCATCTAGAAAACTTGATGTCTTCTTTGAACAATAACTTCTTCCCTTTCACGATTTGGTTAACTCTGCAGTATTCGCTTTTTGGTTCTATATTAACAATTGGGGCAATGTTAGGTGCTATAATGAGTGGGAGGATGGCAGATTACATTGGTCGAAGAGGTGTAAGTCTCCTCTGTGACCCTGTAATTGTTAATATTTATGTGATTAAGTTTAGTTGTGACCTTCTGACTGTGTACTCTATTTTGGCTGTGGTGAGCTAGACAATGGGAATTTCGGAAATATTCTGTATCATAGGATGGCTTTCAGTAGCGTTCTCCAAGGTTCTCTCTCTTTGTATCCTTTTTCATCTCAAAGTTTACTTTCATGTATCCATGCTTATGCTTGCCAATGTTAAATACTTCAGAGCTTGATTTCTTCACATGTCTTAAAGAAGAAAGAAAATGAAGATGATATTATTTTGTAGTCATACCGGAAGCAATAACTCGTAAATATCATCATTTGGCATTTGATTTTACTTGAATTGCATCGAGAAGCTGTTTTCTAAACAACTTCAGAAGAGTAATATGATTTTCTGAGTCTGTTTGAACTTATAAAAGTTCTTCTTGTACAGAATAAAAACTTCTTTCAGTAGCATCTGCATCCGTTGATAGATGACATTTCAGATAATTAAAACTCATAAGTCAGCTAAACAATAGAAAAGTCTTAGCGAGCATTTATTTTCTTGGATGCAGCTCATATTGTTAACACTAATTGCATGTTGAAAGGTGTCTTGGTGGCTTGACATTGGAAGACTGTTGATAGGATGTGGGATGGGCGTCCTTTCCTATGTGGTAACTTTTTAGTTAGTGCTGCAATTTTTTATTGAATCTTTTTTAATAGTTATTCCTCCTTTCTTATTCATTTCTGGAAATTAATACATTTGCATTTCTCATTAATGAGAAGGTACCTGTATACATTGCTGAAATTACGCCCAAGACTCTTCGAGGAGGATTTACAACAGTTCATCAGGTACATAATTGGCATTGTTGAGTTATTAAGAATCTAGTTGGAAGATTCACCTGATTTCCACTGATTCTGCAGTTGATGATATGCTGTGGTGTTTCAGTAACATATCTTATTGGAGCTTTTGTATCCTGGAGAATTTTGGCTCTAATTGGTATGATTTCTACCTCCTTTTTGGGTACTTAAGATGTGATTTGATGATAGTCTCATAGTAACTTTTTGACTGCGATTTGACTTCAGGAACTATTCCATGTCTTATTCAGCTTGTCGGCCTATTCTTCATTCCAGAATCCCCTAGATGGTTGGTGAGAATTAGGAATTCATAATTGATATATTACTATTAGGCCATGTGTTGATAACGATTTTCATTATCGAGGAACTGAGAACTCTTTTATGGTTTTCATTGCTCATAAAAAACTTATACAGATGTGATTACAACTTTCCCCGAAAAGATGAAAATGAAACTTTTGCACATGGCTATATTTTTAGTATTTACATGCAATGTATAGTAAGACTAAGAAAGATTGTAATGTTGAGTAGTGACTGATCCTTTCAGGCAAAGATTGGACGGTGGCAAGAGTGTGAAGCTGCCCTGCAGCATACTAGAGGGGAGAGGGCTGATATTTCTGATGAAGCGGCTGAGATTAGAGTATACTTTTAGCTTTTCGTGTAAATATTATGAGAATCTTTCACTCAATTGAACTGTGGTTTCGACAAAATTTGAAAATACAGAATTGAGATTAGATTTTATTGTTTATAGGATTACACAGAAAACCTTCAAAGGCATTCCGAAGCTAGCATCTTCGAATTGTTTCAATGGAAATATGCTCATTCGTTGATTGTGAGTTTTCCAAATTAACCCTATAGCTAGCTGCAGCAATTTACTTTATATGTCTTGAGGTATCAGTAGAATAGTGTTGTAAAATGAAATCTCATTCAAGGTTGGAGTTGGACTGATGGTACTGCAACAATTTGGCGGGGTCAACGGCATTACATTTTATGCAACTTCTATATTTGAATCAGCTGGTATGTGAAATACACACTGTCACAATTTGCAAATAGGAAACAAATACAAAAACTGATGAATTTCTTAAAATCATATGACAGGTTTCTCCGGCAGTGTAGGGACAATAGCAATGGTTGTGGTCCAGGTTAGTAATTCTCACTTGATTAAAGTTTCATATTCTGCTTAGTGTTTTTTTCAAGACAGACATTCTAACTGATAATCTGCAGCTTCCAATGACAGCACTTGGCGTAGTCTTGATGGATATATCTGGGAGAAGACCGCTTTTGATGGTAAGAACTCATAGGATTTTATCAAAATTCGCTATGCATTATGAAATAACAAGTGCATTTTGAAATTCGCGCACATTTACAGATTTCTGCCGCTGGAACATGCTCGGGTTGTCTTCTTACAGCATTATCTTTCTTATTGCAGGTGCTTAAAAATAGAATTTACTAGTAACTACAAAATATTGATTTTATACATTTTTTTGCCTTCTGTTCTGTTTATGTTGATTGAAATATTTTCCATTTCGCAGGACCTTCATAAATGGACAGAAATCTCTCCCTTTTTGGCACTCATTGGTGTGCTGGTAACTATAAATTTTTATCTGTTGTGGATACTTTTCCCACTTCTAGTTAATCTTATGATGCTATTGGCTGTGAAAATGCAATTGAAGATAACTAATCACAGCGTTACTTCTGTTAGATGAATGACGGCAAAATGATATTTTTGGCCCTTGTACTTGAATTTCAGCCCCTGAACTTTGATTTTTATTATAATAAACCTCTTAATGGACGAATTTCTGATGCTCAAGTTAAATGCCACATGCCATAAACTCCTCATTCAGGATAAAGAAAATTAAAGTTCCATCCTAATGGCTACACTCGTTTCTGTACGTATGGGATACATTTTAAATAAGAACCAATAGTTGAAGGGGCCAAACTTCAAGAAATCGAACTCTATAGACCGGAAATTATGTTTAGCCAAGTGAAAGACGGTCCAAAACTGTCGTTTTGCAGATGAATGACTTATAATTTAATTTTGTGCTTCTGTTATCAGATATATACAGGATCATTCTCACTTGGGATGGGAGGAATTCCTTGGGTCATAATGTCTGAGGTTAGAATAACCTAATGATCAGTCCTTAATATTAATTATGCAACATTTAATTTGGTTTTCATATCTTAAAAGAACCAAATGGCTGAAAGGTAACAATTTCAGGTATTTCCCATAAACATGAAGGGGTCGGCCGGAAGTCTAGTGACGCTAGTCAGTTGGTTTGGTTCTTGGATCATATCATATGCTTTTAACTTCCTCATGAACTGGACTTCAGCAGGTAATTAATATTAACATTATATGCTCTACTTGACTTGTCTGAATTCGATCGTGGACTCATCAATTAGGCTATAAAAACACAATCTCGAGCCATTTTTACACATGTTCTTTTGGCCTGGTCAGGAACATTTTTCATATTCTCAAGCATATGTGGCTTAACTGTGCTGTTTGTGGCAAAGCTGGTACCGGAGACAAAAGGAAGAACATTAGAAGAAATACAAGCATCTTTGAATCCTTTTTCTGCAAATTGATATGCCAAAATATTGCTCCACCAATAAAGACACCAACGCCGAGACGGGGATTCAAACTCATTACTGCTGAGCGCATCTTGATTGTGATTGAGAATAAAACTAAATTAATTTACAGTAAATGACCAAATTTTATGAAAAATTGCTGGTTAAATGTGTCAAAATTAAGTAAGATGGTTAAAGTGACTAATTATACATGCCAAATCTAGGAGCTAATTATTTACTTTTACTAATAATAATAATGATAATAAACAATGCAAATTCTTTTTTTCTTGTTTTTTTGGTTAATTCTAGTATATATGTAATATAAAAGTTATCATACTTTCTGATTTACTTTAATTAGCATAAATAAAATAAGGATTAAGGTACCAAAATGCCTTTAATATTGCTGGGAAAATTGGTATTTACTCCTAAGGTCCAAAATGTATCAATTAAAACCATAAGGTATGAAATTGGTGCAATTTTGAGCCTCTCCAATGGAATTTCACACTTCAGCCCGTTACTCCGTTAAATATTGACAGGTCATTTTAAGTGTTCCATTCACCGTCTGGCATATGGATGATGGGACCATGCTGATTAGGATATAACACAACCTACAAATATCAAGTAATCCGGATTTTAAAAACCCCGATCAACTCCTTTATCCTTGCAACTCAACCTGATCCACCTTCTCCTATCGATTAAAACATCATGAAAAAGAGAAGCAAAAGTTCGCAATACTCCTCATTCTCACTCGTCTCTCTTTTCTTCCTCTGTTAGAGTCCACAATTGTTAGGGCTATCATAATGGATTCGCGTGTCGTGTTAACACAGTTTGGTGATACTTATAAGGTTAATACTTACACTACCCATATATTAAATGGGTTGACACTACACAACACTATATTATAACGGGTTTACACTATTAACATGTTCAACCTATTTATTTAAAAATAGATTATTTATAGTAACAAAAAAATATATTATTTACAGATGAATTCAATATTGAACCACATTATCTATAAAAATAACAATTACCCTTCTAAAAATAAATTAACATGAATTCATCAATTCAATTAAACATGCAACAATGCAAATAGGTAATAAAAAGTAAAAATTAGTTTAAATTTCTGCATTTTTACTAATTAAACAATATCTGGTGAAACTTTTACATCCCATTCAGGCAATCCTTCCGAAACTGCAATTTCTACATCAAAAGCCATAATAGCTACTAGCCTAGTATAGTCCAAAAAATATCCATTAAATCACAATGAATAAGGGTTTGGAAGTATTGAAGAAAGAATAAATTTATACTATCAGCTCTCAAGTGCAAATGATAGTTTCAACATTTGTATTAGTTAAAATTATTAATTTGTTAACAGGTTATATGGGTTCATGGATTGACTCATGACCCAACATGTTTATCTCGTGTCATAAATGTGTCGATCCTTTTCCGACACTAACCTTTATAAACCAACCCTAATTCGTTAAATTCCGTATTAAACGAATCGTGTTATCGTATCACCATCCATTTTGACAGCACTAACAATTGTGATTGAATTCACAATTGTGATTGAATTCTGATGCTAGAAAATATACGAAGAAGATGAAGAACTCTGTGACTTAAGACAAAGCTGAAAATTTGGTGTTGCTTCGACCAAATTCAAACAGGTGATAAGAAATCCTAAGTTTGTTTGAGAATAAAAATTGGCTAAATAAATTGCATTAAACGGAATTCATTAGAGGTTTCAATTAAACTATATGCAAGATAATAAACTATAATTATTCATTAGAGATCCATTGAAGTTAATAGATTCATACAAAAATCTTACAGGTGTATAGTATACGTATCCTTTTAGGATAATACTTCCCTTATTTAATCTTTGAAACACATAGCAAGTTAATATATAGATTCAAATGAATAATGAATATGATAATGCTGAAATTGGAAGGAAAATGTTATTTTTTGGTTTTGTATATATGTTTCCCACTATATGCTGTTGTTTAGCTGTGAATGTGCTGTAGGACAAAAAAACCCCAAATTATTTTACTAGTTTTTTACATGTGCTTTCATAGAGCTGGCATTAAAGGGCAAAAAAAGTAATGGGTGTGGTAACTTTTTTCGTATATACTTTATAATGCACTTTCTATTATTCATAAACAGTCACAAAGTCCAACCTTTTTATTGGATTCTTCACAAATGTAAAATCTTATATATTGAATACAACCATCTTTATATGCGGTCCCAACTTATAAATAGTTAAAAAAAAAAATATCAGTAAGAACAATTTGCAACAATGATAATTTTTCAATGAAATTATGTAGCTATATATATTTGTTATCATATCTAGGTAGCTGCTTGCCTGCTTTTGAAGATGGATTCCCCTGTCTCCCACCGGTATGCTAGAAGTCATCTAGGAGGGCCATGTCTGGCCTTGGTGAATAGGCAAAATAATGGAAAAAATGAAAAAGAAGGGAAGTCAAGTAGGCAATAACTAGAAAGAAGAATAGAATAAGGCTAGTAGCAATAAAGCAGAGTTTGACAGCAGAAAGATTTGGAACACAAAAACTGAAAAAAGGATAATTAGTAAGCCAAATAGGAAAGCTAAGAACTGTGTCAGTAAACCAAGTAATATGACATGACATTTTTCCATTTGGCTATACGTAGTTATAAATGCATTTGGGAATTATGATTTTGTAGTAAGAATATTCTCATAGATCCACTCATTGCCATAAATCTATTAATATAAAAGAATAGTAGAGATAAATGAAATCAAACATTTCTATGCAATAAAACAAAAAATTATATAAACATTGTGTGTGTATATATATATATATATATATATAATGTGTGTGTGCGCGCGCGCGTGTAACTTGCATAATGTAAAATTACACTCTGATTCCCTTAAATTTCCATCAAAAACCCAGATTTTGACTTCAGTGTTATAGTTGCATTATTTGCATTATTTCAGCAATTAATGTATTAATAATAGAGTAAATTGAATAATCTTCAATACCTAGATGGAATGGTTAAAATATGAAATAGAGAGATGAGTAATTAATTAAATTATGGGAAAGAGAAAAAAAACCAAGGGTATTAATTTGTCTTATTTATGTATTTGATGAAAAATCTTGCAGGGTCGTTGGAATTATATGTTTTCTTTTTTCAAGTGGTGGCTGAATTTATTTTTCCTATATATATGCCATGCAAATATAGTTCATTTTATTTTATATTATCATTCATTGTGCATTATGTGATGATGACAACGTGATTTTTTCCTTGACAAATCCTTCATTTTTTTCCTACACTTATGTTTTGCAGAATGGAATTATTTTGTGAGCTGCATTTAGACATGGCCAAATAGGACCTGAACCGGTCGAACCGGACCGGACCGGACCCGGTCAAACCCTGAACCGGACCGGACCGGACCGAAACCGGAGGTTCAAAAGGAAATAAGGTTAAGGTTCAGGGTTGTTGGTTTGATGAACCGCCGGTTCAAACCGCCGGTTCAAACCGCCGGTTAACCGCCGGTTTGAAGGAATTTAAAATCAAAATTTTTTTTCCTATAAATACCTTATCCTCCTTTTAATTTTTTCACACAATTAAACCGCCGGTTAACCGGCGGTTTGAAGGAATTTAAAATCAAAATTTTTTTTCCTATAAATACCTTATCCTCCTTTTAATTTTTTCATACAATTCTTTACACTCTCTCTTTCTCTCTATTATATCCAATTTTTTCACACTTTCATTTACATTTTACAAGTTATTAATTGTAAAATAAAAAATATAAGTTGTTTTTTATATTTGAGAAATTATTTATATATATATATATATATTAATAATTTATCGAGAAATGTCTATATCGAAATCACACGGAAATTAAATTCTCAATGTTTATTGAAAAGGGTTGAACCTGAACCGGACCGGACCTGAACCTTGTCTGAACCTTGTCAAACCCTTGTCAAACCCTGGTCAAACCCTGAACCTGAACCGGACCGGACCGGACCGGCGGTTCATCCCTTTTGAAGGTTAAGGTTAAGGTTCAAGGATTTCTTGAACCTGAACCGGCGGTTCATGAACCTGAACCGGAGGTTCATGAACCGTGGCCATGTCTAGCTGCATTACCATTATGGTGGGGTTTGGGTTTAAGTGCCCTTGCCCTTCAGGGATTATGTGGGTAGTAAAGTTGAAATTAGAAAAAAATTTAAAAGTGACTTCATATTTTGGAAAGACATGAAGGAGACTTACAGTGAGTTGGGTTACAGGGAGGTAGAAGACATCTATTTTGTAGAGCCTGGAAGGTCTGTACAAGATGGGCTGATCTTAATTGAAGGGGATGACGAAACAAGGATGCTAATGGATAAACTTAGAGCAAATAAAGGTGGTGAGGTCTATATGTATGCTTCTGATTATTGTGATCTTCCAGTGTAAACCCCAAATAGATGCGGTAATGATACGTAAAGCACAATTGCTGCTGGTGATGAATCCAAACCAAACAATGGCATAGCAACTAGCACACAATTAAGTACCGTATTGACTGGTGTTGAAGACATGACTGGTGGAGTTGCTATTGGTGCAAAAAGTAGCATAGTGGATGAAAACTCAAGGCTTCATGCTTCCTATAGTCGCAAGAGAAGAGCAGATTTAGCAAGTTGTTCAAAGTCATTAAATCCCGAAGACAATTATGAGCTCATCAATGATCTCAACACTTATTAGTTAGAAGATTCTAGTAGTGATGACTATGATTACTTAGATGAAATAGATTCTGAATATGGCTATAAGGGAGCTAGATGAGGGATATCAAGACGAATATTCTTCACTTGAAGGATATGCCGAAGAACTAAAGACTAGAAATCCAGGAAGTTATATTGACCTGCAATTTTCAAAAGAGGGACTAAAGGCAGGAAAAAGAATATTTTGGAGAATGTTCATCTGTTTTGATGCTTGCAGAAGGGGATGGTTAGAGGGGTGTCGTCCCATAATTGGTTTTGATGGGACCTTTTTGAAAGACACATGCAAGGGAAAATTGTTTGTTGCGACGGGACACGATGCAAATAATCAATTTTACTCTATTGCCTAGGCTGTTATTGGCAAGGAGAATAAGCGCAATTGGGAGTGGTTCATATGGAGACTATGTGAACAACTTCAGTTGGGAGATGGAGAAAAAATTACCATAGTTTCAGACATGCAAAAGGTAATAACTTGACATATCATTTTAAACTATAATTTACATGTTCTGTTCAAATTGATAATTTATTAGTTCTAGTTTTATTTATTTTACTATTTTATTTACTTGTTCTATTCAAATGAGTTGTTTTAATATTTCTTACTACATGTGAAATCAGTTCATGTTATTTATTTATTATTTCAAACTCATTTACATGCCAAGAAAAAGATAGAAAAAAATTTCAGCTTTCTAGTATCCTTCATTTTCATTTTTGACTTGTAGGGACTGCTAAATGCTGTTGGATCTCAACTCCCTAAGGCCGAACATAGATGGTGTGCAAGACATGTTCTCACAAATTGGCGATTGAAATTTCCAGGAAAGTCTTTTTGAAAGGCTGTTTTGGGATTGTGCATTGGAGTGCATTTGAAGAGGAATTTAAAGATAATTTAGAAAAACTAGGGGAAGTGAACAAGAAAGCAACTAAGTGCCTATTGAAGTATGCTCCACAGAATTGGTGTAAAGCTTATTTCAGTACAAGATCCAAAGATGACATGGTTGATAATAATTTTACAGAAAGTTTTAATGCTTGGGTAGTAGAGGCTAGAGGAAGACCTATACTCAGGTTGCTTGAAGAGTTAAGAGTGTTGATCATGAACCGCATCAGCGAAAACTCTTTAATGGTGCAAAATTGGCCAAGTCAATATTCTCCCAAATGCATGGATTTGTATGATGACAATAATGATGGCTCAAGATACTACAAAATTGAGTTCAATGGAGCTGGAGGGCATGAGGTGACAACAGGGATAGACAGACATGTTGTGATTATTTCCAAGAAAAAATGCACTTGTAGAGAATGGCAACTAACTGGAATACCATGCTCACATTCGATAAGTGCATTATACCATGCAAAGATCAATCCTATTACACAGATTGATATATGTTATCACAAGTCTTCCTACATTAATACATACAAGCACAAGCTTCAACCGATTCGTGGAAAGAGGTTTTGGAAGTGTGACCCATCAAAATGTATTTATCCTCCTACTATTAAGGCCATGACATATAGACCAAAGAAGAAGCGTGTTAAGGGACGAAACGAACCTCAACCTCAACCAATTGATAAAAACAAACAAGTGTATTCAAGAATTGGCTAGGTGAGCAAGTGTCGCACTATTAGCCATAAAAGAAACAAGTTCCCAAAGGTAATTTACTTAAGTAACTTGAATCTGAAATGTTAATTTAGTTGCAATGGAGAAAAAATTATTTTTACAATATCAGATTAATAAAAAAGTATGATTTGTGCATGTCAAATGTGTATAGCATGTTCAGCAATTGCTGTGAACTTTAATCAGCTGAACAATCCAACTGATAAAGTGAATAGTTTGACATCTGCTTGAACATCAAGCAATGCAACCAAAGGAAAGTCAGTTGATAAAGGAAAAGGGATTGCTACTGAACCTACTGATCATCCTGTTTGGATTGCACCGCGAAGTCCTCTCAAACATACTGGGTTTGGTTACCTTTATGATGACAGAACCGGCAGTGTTGTATATGATGTAAGTTTAAACTATAAATCTATCATGTACATTGCATTTTGCATTTTCTAAACTAAATTTATACCTTTCTCAAATGTTGTTTGTATGTAATGAAGCCCAGACTCCCTAGAGAGTGTGTCTTGGAACAAGGGGATATGGTCAGCGAAGACATTCAACATAACCTAGACCCGCAAATCAAATTCCCTATTCCAAATCAAAGACAACTGAGGCTAGCTAAACACAGGACAATGGCTATTGGTAGTGTGAAAGTGAATATGAAGTTAGCATGCCGAAGGATTAGCCATTCCAACCTCCAAAACTATAGTGGAAAGGAAAAAAGGTTGTATCTGGAAACCATATTGAACTAACAAGGCAGAAAAGAATTGGAAAAATAGCTAAGAAGAAGTGAAATATAATTTGATATTTTGAAAGACTTTATGTTATGTATTTTGTCAATATAATATGGTGTACATGCTGATAAATTTTGGACATGTAGGATGATACTTGTTAGTATCATATTTTGCTAGTATTATTCTAATATGTTTTGCTATGTTCCAGGACAATATTGTTGATTGTAATAGCCATGGATATAGAAGAAAGACCAAACATTTATGGTCTGTTTTTGTATTGTGTTTGGTAATGGACAAAAGTGAAGTACAATGTTAGTTTTGTAGAGTTTAATGCTAGTTAGTAGACTTTAATATATCTGTTGCAAAATTCACTTTATTTATTTGCCATTGTTTAAGTTTGGTAGTTACAGGTTCTCGAAATTGTTATAAATTATCACAAGGAAGACTTTACTTTTGGCGACCAGGTTTTTATTTTTTTAATTAAATTAAAATATTGCAAATAGTAAAATTAGAGAACGAACTTGTTGTTTTAAAAAGCCAACCAAAACAACAATGGAATTTATGTAATTATCTGTCTCTGAGTCTTATTGTTCGGATTATGTTTAGTTTTTACTCTCTAATTTCAGGTCAAGAATATGACTACAAAATTTCAAGTTCAATATTTTCCTTTTTTGATTTTCTATATGACTATGTATGTGTACATGCCTATGATGCTCTCTAATGCACACACAAATTCAATGACATACAAACACAACCACAACCACTTGCTGATATATATTGTTAAGATGCAATAATATTACAAAAACCAACATTTCTTGTTTAGAGGAAAAAAATTCTATTACAAATAAGATATCATAGGAACATCAGATCTTATACAAGGTAAAACAAGAAAAGGACATTCTTCCAAAAGAAAATAGGACAAGACAAGGAGGAGCTCCAATTAGCAAATGCATGAGCTGATGTATTTGATCTTCTTCTTTCAAACACAAAAGGATGGTTTTGAATGCAACAACCAAATTAACTATTTTTCACAATTTAGCAGATAGGATGCACGCTTTTGCGAGAGAGATGATATCATTAATAACATGTTTGCAATCAAATGTAACAATTAAATCTATGAAGCGAGAATCCAGAGCAACCTTCAAGCCAGAGAAATTGCTAATAGTTTAGCGAATTACTGCGGCACAACTTTCCTTTTTCTGCAAATTAAAACCAAGCAAGGAATCAAGTATATTTGCCAAAACATCAATCATATCAAAACCAAGAAATTAGGCAACATCTTTCTCAAATTGGATACAGTAACCAAATTAAACCCAAGTAATCAAGCTAATTAATTATTTTTCAAATCCAAAAAACAGTAATGGAAATCAAAATCAAAGTCAATGCCTACTCATAAACCAAACAAACCAAAAATTCAGTAAGAAGATGTAAAAAAATAATTCAACAATTAAGCATTACCAATTAAACATCAAAGCAAAATATACAGTAATCAAGTATATTTTCCCTATTAATTAAAGAAATATCCATTCAATTTAAGAAGATTAAGGCTTTCTTCTTACCTGTTTAGATTCGATTGAAGCAGCTCAAAATCTTCAACTCCATCGTTCAATCACTCATTCCATTATCTTCTTAATCGTTCTTCGAGCATCAGAATCCAATTCACAATTGTCGATTATAATGGAGGAAGAAAAGAGAGACCAATGAGAGTGGGGAGTAATGCAAAATACTGCTTCTCTTTTTCACCATGTTTTAATCGATAAATTGGGTTGGAGAAGGTGGATCGGGTTGGGTTGCAAGGATAAATGATGAGTGAAAATATTACCAAGTAATTATGTAAGAATTCAGCAATTAATTGATTAACATTCTATTGAGAATTGAGAAATAATGGCTAATAGTGAGCTTTTCCAGGTCTGGTGCCAGTTGAAGAGAGATTTCTTAGTTTGGGAAGTCTCAGAGTAAAGAAGCTGAAGAAGAGAAATTGTTGCGGGCTGCGGCATGGATGGGCCGAATTTAAAGAGAAGGGCGCGGCCCAAAGGAGGAGGAGATATTTCTGCTATTGGAAATTCCAGTACTGACCTTAGCTTCTCAAAGAAGCTATTGAATTTTGTGATTGTAGAATTTTAACCATTAGTTTATTTGGAACTTGCTTAAAGGATGATTAGATCTTACCTTTTTAGGGACTATAAATACTTTTCTATCTTTGGGGGTTGAAAAAAGCATTGAATGCTCTCAACAACTTATTATTTTTGCATTAATTATTCTTCTTCTTGCAAGTTTTCTGGTTAGGAAATCTTATTTTTTATGGTTATTATGTGTTGTGAGTAGGTTTCCTAACAGGCTGAAGCCAGCTTAGGCTGGTGGTCTTGGGAAGTCTTTCTTTGTTTTTATTATGAATATCATGTTGAGATGATTGTGTGGTGATATGCTTAATTAAAATGCGAAGAGGCCTTTTCGTATGTCTAGTATTCCTGATGAGACCCAGAGAAGATTTAGGAATATGGAAAATCACACACACACGCACTTGCCATGAGACCAAGAGGAGATTGGGAGTGTGCTAAGGGTTTCTACTTATTGTGGAATGCTTGTTCGACTTAATGCATGATTTCCTATGTTAAGTGAAGTCGAGAGATAAACTTAGTTGCGGGCCATAGATCCAAGTGAGGTCGAGAGATAAGCTTGGTGAATAGAGAGTAAGAAACCTTATATCTACGTTCCCTAATACATTCATAGTAAATTCTAGAGAAAGATATTCTGAGATTGATTCTTTAGCAGGTGGAAGTCTGTGTTTTTATCACTATTGTTTTAATCTATTCTGTTTTAAGCAACCTTTATTATTTTGCATTGCATGTTTTATGTTCTCAGCTTTTATAAATTCTTAGTTCTAATTTTATTGGAAAACCTTTACATTATTAGGAATTTTTAGATTTTTCTCTTATTCCCTGTGGATACGACACTTGTCTTGCTCAATACTACAATTAACCTAGTATACTTGCTAGTGCATAATTTCAAGGCAACAATAAAGGAGCGGCTCAGGGTTTTTAAAATCCGAGTTAATTGATATGGGCGGATTGTGTTATATCCTAGTCATCATGGGCCCATCATCCACGTGTCACACGGTGAATGGAACACTTAAAATCACATGTCAATATTTAACGGAGTAAATGATTGAAGTGTGAAATTCCGTTAGAGATGCCCAAAGTTGCACCAGTTTCATACCTTAGGGCTTTAATCGAGCCATTTTAAATCTTAGGGCATTTTGGTACCTTAACTCATAAAATAAAGTAACTGAATAACACCTTTGAATATGAACATTTGAAAAGTAACAATACGCTTGTAAAAGAATAATTAATTAAAATTAGTGTATGATTAATGAACTTAATTATTTATATATAAAAATTTAAAGAGAAGACTTTACTTTATAATTAATATAAAATAGAGTTTGAGATCTTATTCTTCATGGATCCATTGACCCCAATTCTAGGATCCCATCTATAGGCTGCAATCCAAATATTATATTCTACATGTTTAGTTGCACATTAGATTTAGAAAATTGAAACCTCAGTTTATTAGCATAAACCAATTAATTAAAAGCTAATTATCTTTAGTAGAAATTAAGCAAATCAAGGAATGTTTGAAAAAAACAAAAACAAAAACAAAATCCCTTAGAAGAAAAGTCAATTCCTCCATCTACAAGTCATCAGTCCATGCATAATATCTAGAAATTAAAATAGCATTCAAAAATTTCACAGATTAAATAGGAAAAGGAGAAAACAAAAGAGATGCTTGATGATTAGTTAATTGGTGCCGTGGTTTTCGGGGGAGAAACTCTCTTCAGGAAAGTTAGTTGAGTTATAAAATTAAGTATGGGGCGAGATATTATGAAAAACAAGAGGAAAATCACAACAATTTTTTTTTTTTTTCTAACTAACGGTCTAAATTTTAAAAAACTAATGACATATTTAATAAAATTACTCAGTAACCAAAAAAAAAAAAAAAAAAAGTCAAAATGAACATAATTGAGAATAGACCATACAAGGATTTATATAAATGGATTGAATTGACAAATAAGAATTTCATTTTCAAAAGTTGATTTTATATCTTATATTAATTCATCTTAAAGTGTCATTTCAGACTACAGAAATCAGAAATAGTGAAAATAATAATAATAATAATAATAATAATAATAATACGTAAATTTGGCAAATTTTGGATAGGATGAGGTATAAAATATTACTAATAATTTTTTGATAGTTCAGTTTAAGAAACTTTAACTAAGATATTTAATTGAAAAACCAATAATTCATGCAAGGATATTCAAATTAAAAATGAGAAAACTGAAATAAGATAATAATAAAAATTTAAAAAAAAAAAAAAAACCATTCAAATATTAGGGATATAACTTAAGAATCCGTGATACTATCTCAATAAACTATTAATTGACCTAAAACTTAATATATTCATAAAAAAATAACTTTGTGTAATCCCTAAACTCAATGGATTGTTACGTCAGTAAAAATCCCAAATGATAGTATTTATCCATTTATTACCTATCAATTGGTAACATTTGTGCCCATAGTGTATCCAATTTGATAAAATCTCAGTGGTGTGAATGCGTAAGGTGGCAGACAAATTTTGGTCTGAAATTCAGGCTAATATTTGGGTGGGTGCAGTCGTTGACCATTTGTTAAGAATTCAGACTAGCTTTGATATTGGATCTTGTTCTATTTTGGCTTTATTTATGATGCGCTGGCCTCCCATTGTCACTGTGTCGGACATGAAATCAATTGTCCCCATCAAATTAATTACCCACATGAAATCAATTGTCCCCATCAAATATTCGTACAATGTTTATGCAACAAACCACGCTACAGCGAATTCAAGATATTAAATTTATCCGTACACTGAATTTTAATATCTTAAAAATTCAATTCAATTCCACAGTTACTATTAGTTCAATTCAACCACACGTATAAAGTATTAAATTAAAAGTGTTATTGAATCTTAAAAATAGGGAGGACAATGAGGCAGGGATTACCCGAAAACCGTGAGGATTCAAACCGACGGACGTGAGAAATAACTGATATTATCCCCTACGGGAATAGGAGTGGAGATTGTTTTACCCCAGTACTTAAACGAACGTGGGAGCAGGGAGTACTATCCTCGCCCCGCTCCCAAATAAATCCCTGTATATATATATATATTAATTAATTAATTAATTAATTCCTATTTAGTGCCAAGTACATTTCTGTATTTATTTTTCTGCAAGATTGTTTTCTTCAAAGTTGGTTAGAAGTTGAAGTAAAAGGTATTATACTTATAAATAATTACTTATTAATTTACTTTACTTCAAAGTTATGTATTAAATGTTTTAATATAATGAATACCAAGTCCTAGCTCTTAAATGATTGGACTTCAATTTCAAGTTGTTCAAAGAAATTTCACTTGAAACTTAAATATTTGTAATATTGGATATTTAATGTTAAACGACATTTGTAATGTGGTAGAATTTGTATTTTGGATATTTAATATTAATTTATTTTATTTATTGGATATGAGCTAGGATTCATCGATAACCGTAGGCACCCGTGTGGGACGGGGATAGAGGTAAAAAAATCTCCAAAATATTAAATGGGGAATCACTGAAACCGTCCCTGTAATTATTAGGGAGCAGAGTGAAAAATACATCTATGTCCTCGCACCTACACCGTTGCCACCTCTACATAAAAAGATGGAAGGATAGTTTAAAAATTTTTTTTTCCTTTTTCTTTCTGTAAGTGAAATTGAATATTAACCCTGACTAAAGATTATTTTTTTACTTTTGGAAAAAAACGTGGCACAATTTTTAACCACTTAATTCTGCTAATCATTATTTTGAGTAGTTAAGTTTACAAAAGAAATAAGTCTTAATTACTTATTACTATAAAATTACCATAATTTGGTAATGGTGTGCAGTAATAAGCAATAATTAAGTGATGACATCCGGTCATCAAGAAACCGGATCCCTTATTCGTGTCTAACATATCGGATTCTCGTCCGATTCTCTAAAAAAAACGTAAAGGCTTTCGTAGCAGAACCGGTATAGATCATCTTCATCTGTGGAAAGATTTTAGAAGGTGGGTGATGATGTCCCACTAGGATTCTACTTGCTGTGTTGTACTAGGAGAAGGACTCTATATCCCACGTGGAGTTTAGGAGACAAGTCTTTCAGTTTGACTGAAAGTAGGGTTTGGAAGTTCTGTTAAACCAAGTTCAACTCTATCAATAACTATATAAAAGGAGGGTACGTAGAGGTAAATCTAATTCATTCTAATCAAACTAATACACTCACAGCTAAAAACAGCCCAGACTAACTTAGGCATCGGAGTTTACCCCCGAGGTTATCAGTGTCTCAGCTTTTCTATTTCGCAGGAACGATAACAGATCCGGCTCAAAAACAATCCGAACCCGGATCCATCGAAGGATTTCAGACAATCCATTATTTGGTGCGGTGAGCGTGGAACGACTAATCATGAATTCAAGTTCCGCTAACATGACTTCAAAAACTACGGGAGATAACTCTCTCACAACCATGACAACACCATCCGTGACAACACTGAACTCGTCAGTATCCCCTCAAGCAGCGGTGATCAATCGCATAGCCAGCAACCTAAGCCCTGCCGATGCCAGAGACCTAAGGCAAGCAATTCTTCAGATTCAAAACTACGGTATGGTAGGCCCAACTATCAGCAGCACCACGTCCCCTCTGATCATAGGCATTAGTGGTTTGGGAACAGGGGCAGCCAGGAGCCTCTTTCCATTACCCCAACCTGAAAAGAGTCAAGCGGTCCCACTTGTAGCAACACCACCAGCATATACCTTCTTGGGAGATACCAGGAAGATAAATCAGCCAAATCCAATTTTCGCGAGATACGGAGAACCCCACAACGCATATCAACAGCCCCTGGCAGTGGGAGCTCTGCCATCCCCACCAACCTCACAAACAAGGCTATCCAATTACCAAACCCTGATTCAGACACCCCCTCCTAGTTATCACCCTGCTCATGGGTACATGCTGGCAGTGGCGAATCTAGCATTGAAATATAGGGGGGGCTAGATTTTATAAATAAATTTTTACTTATGTTAGAATTTTAAAAAAAATATATATAAAATTAAAATTCTACTAAAAATAGTTAGAAAATAGTTTTGGAGAACAAATGATAAAGAAATAATTGTAAAAGAAAAAAGTATTGGGAATTTTGAAGAGGGAGAGGGGAAATAAAGACAAGAAAATGCTGTAAAAAAGGTAGAGAAGTGGGGAGAAACAGGAGCTGCGTGAGTTATGATTGCTGCCTTTTCACTTTTCTTTCTTTTTTTTTTTTTTTCTCCACTAACCAAAACGACGTCGTTTTGGTTAGTGGGCTAAATAAAAAAAAAACCCAGCCCAGGCCTAAGCCTGGGCTGTCTTCTCCTTCAAGCAGACGCCTGCTTGAAGGATGACAGGGGGTGCTTTTGCAGCACCCCCTTCTTTGCATCAATGGCGGTCCAAGGGGACCGCCGGTGGCAGGGGGGGCGCCGCCACCGTCGGCCCCCCCCTAAAACCGCCACTGCATGCTGGGACCGCCACCAACACCAGCAGCAATATCCGTACCTGAAGGGGCTGATGACCCAAAGATGATGGCACTTTCAAGCACTACTTCTCCTGGTTCTCAGTTCGATCCAAGAGCCGTTACTAGAAAGCGGAGGATCTTGTTTCACCAACCGGATCCTGGACATGCCATGCGACCCAAATTTTAGCAGCTCAACTTCAAAAATTGTAATGGGAAAACTGATCCCTACACCAACCCAAGAACTACAAAAACCAAATGGAGATAGCAGGGGCGAATGAACGGTTAATGTGCAGGCTATTCTCATTAATAGTGGTAGGCCCGGCTTCCTACTGGTTCGAAACCCTAGAGCCAGCTTCAATCAATAGTTGGGATTAGCTAAGGGAACAGTTCTGCACAAAGTTCTATAGATCAGTACCCACAGGAACAGCCAGCAGAACCTTGCACAATGTGAAAAAAGACAAGGGGAGTCCCTCATAGAATTTATGGACCGGTTTAACTTAGCAACGGTAGAAATACGGAAGCTAGATTTCCACACAGTGCTGGAAACATTAATCGCCAACACTACCAACGAGAGACTAAGGGCAGACTTGGTCCTAAGGAAACCCCAAAATATAACTCAAATGATCTATATGGCCAAAACCTTCATAGAGCTAGATGAAGTAGGAGCACTGGTCAAGAACCGCAAGGAGGGAGAGAGGAGATCAGAAGACAGCAGTCCAAAAGGGACAAAAGGAACCCCAGACAGTCCAGAGGGTTTACTCCACTAAACCGGCCGCTAAGCGAAGTACTAATAGCAGTCGAGAAAAGCTCAGACAAGAAAGGTGTATCCTACCCAGAAGCTAGAAGAGGACAAATGATAGGTGAAGACAAAAACACATACTGTAAATACCACCGGGTGAATGGCCACAATACAAACAACTGAAGACATCTAGTTAAAGATATCAAGAAACCGATAAGGAAGGGCAAACTCCAAAAGTTTGTAGATAAGAAAAACAAAAAGGAGCCGAAGTAGTCGGCCTCAAAAGAAAGTAAACCGGCCAAAAGGACCAAGGGAGTGGTCATGGTAATTGCAGGAGGAGATCTACCAACCAAAAAAATCAAAAGAACAGAAAAGACAGGGAAAGACAATAAGCCCAACCCATCCTTTTCAACGGAAAGCCAGGTGTAACCAGGCCACTCGGACGCCTTCGTCATGGAGGCAGAAATTAAAGGATACTTAGTCAAACGGATCCTGGTAGACACTGGGAGCTCCACTAACATCATCACCAAACATGCGATAGAAAAACTGAAAGTAGCACCAAGCCAGATCCACCCAGCACATGCACCGTTGGTTGGCCTCTGTGGACACATAGTCCCGATCGTGTGGCAGGTAACACTAGATATGGAGATCGGATATGAGAAACATGTTTGGAGGGCCAAGGCAGATTTCACCATTATAGACTCCCCGCTGGCATACAACGCCATATTAGGAAGACCAATCCTCTCAGAATCAAAGGCAGTACTATCTATTCGGTACTTGACGCTGTAAATACCCACCTCAGTTGAATGGGCGGTAGCTAGGGGAAGCCAGTAGATAGCTTAAAAACCGTACTTAGCATCCCTGTAGCCAGAAAGAAGTGACCTGGAGGAAGAGGAAAGAAAGGTAGAATCGGTGGACAAAATGGAAACATTAACAATTGCATCAGATAGAAGTAACTAGATCTCCAAGGAACTCAACAGCAGCATCAAGGAGCAGATCATGCAATTAATAAAAGAGGAGCAGAGCACATTCGCTTGGAAGATCAGTGATATCAAAGGAATACCTCCAAAAATCATGAAACATTCTCTTTATATAGAGCCAGAAGCAATTCCGGTAGTCAAGAAAAAGTGAAAGTATGCACCGGAGAAGCAAAAAGCAATGACGAAGAGATCTAGAGATTAAAGGAAGTAGGGCACATTCGGGAAGTTCACTACCCCAAATGGTTGGCGAACATAGTGATGGTTAAGAAGGTGAACGGAAAGTGGTGCATGTATGTTGATTTCACTGACCTTAACAAGGCATGCCTCAAAGACAGTTACTAACTACCGAACATAGACTAGCTAGTAGATTCAACAGCAGGATGCGCCATCTATTCGTGTCTAGATGTGGCTTTCGAATATCATTAGATCCTTATGGATCCCACTGACCAGGAGAAAACATCTTTCATCACCCACAAAGGGACCTACTACTACCAAGTTATGCCCTTTAGGCTAAAAATGCGGGAGCCACCTACCAGAGATTGGAACACAGCATGTTCAAAGAACTAATTGGGAAGATGGTTAAGGTATACGTGGATGATATGATCGTCAAAAGCATAACCTTAGCAGACCATCCCAGAGACCTCAGGGAAGTATTCTCCATCCTCCAGAAGCACAGGCTCAAACTCAACCTAGAGAAATGTGTGTTCAGGGTATGAGAAGGAAAATTTCTAGGTTTTATGATCTCGCAAAGAGGGATCGAGGCAAATCCAGAAAAGATAAAAGCGGTGTTGGAGATGACCCCACCTAAAACTCTAAACGAGATCCAGAAGTTGAATGGGAGTATCACCGGCCTAGGAAGGTTCATTTCTTTTTCTGCAAAAAGATGTATACCCTTTTATAAAGCGCTAAAGAAAGGCCGGACTTTCAAGTGGGATAAAGAATGCCACAAGGCATTTGATCAACTCAAACAATTCCTCGTTTCACCCCCACTGCTCAGAAGACTGGTGCAAGGGGAAAAGTTATATCTGTACTTAGCTGCCATTGATAAGGCCGTTGGGTCAGTTCTAGTGAGGGAAGAAGAAGGGTAACAATTCCTAGTATATTACACAAGCAAGGTGCTAAAAGGGGCAGAGACCAGATACCCGAACATCTAATTCCCACTGAAAAAGGTGTTGCAGAGACCTGAGACATCCAGAATACTGACAGAATGGGTAATATGACTAGGGAAATTTGACATCAGATTCAAACCTAGGCAGGCCTTAAAAGCACAAATCCTAGTAGATTTTGTAATAAAGTTTGCCGGTCTAAAGCAATATTCAGCACCCCTATCCGAAGAATGGGACATTTTTGTGGATGAGGCATCATCAAGAGAAGGAGCGGGAGCCGGCATATACATCTGAGGACCAAATTGGATCTGCCTTCACTACGCGGTAAAGCTGGATTTTCCCACTACAAACAATGCAGCCGAGTATGAAGCAATGATAAAAGGGCTGGAACTGATAAAGGAGTTAGGACCAGACAAGGTCTGGATACTTAGCGACTCTAGGCTGGTGTCTAATCAGATAAACAAACACTTCGAGGTCAGGGGCCCATCTATGAGCGGGTACTAAGAAAAGGTTCGGATATTGCTAAAACAGATCGAGTCACAAGGAATGGCCTGGAAGATAGAAAACATACTACGGGAAGCAAACAATCTGGCAAATGAGCTTGCTAAAGCCGCCTCCAACAAGGTAGAATGGCATCATATGTACTGCCCATACGAGGTACAATCACACCCAAGTACAGAGCAAATAGAGGCTCTGACAATAAACCACACCAGTTTATATTGGACACAGCTCATCATTGACTTCCTCAAGAAAGGAAAACTTCCAGAAGAAGAAATAGAAGCTCGTTGGATCTCGAGAAAATCAGCTAGATACGGTCATTGGTGGACAACTCTACCCGAAGTCCTTCAGTCACCCGTGGATGAAGTGTATCTCAACAGAGAAAAGGAATTACGTGCTGAGGGGGCTCCACGAAGGGATTTGCAGATCTCATCAGGCGGCCTTAGCCACTGTCTGCAGAGCAATGCTAATGGGATATTTTTGGGAAACAATTAAGAAGGATGCAGACGCTTATATTGCGGCATGCCACCGATGCTAGGTGCACGCCAAAAAGACAAATCAGCCCCTAGCAGAGCAAAAGCCCATCCTGACAGCATAGCCCTTTTCCATATAAGTAATTGACCTAGTGGGCCCTATGTTAGAAGCAAGCAGGCAGCATAAGTGGATAATTGTAGCCGTCTACCACTTCACCAAATGGGTGGAGGTAGAAGCTATATCTACCATCAGTCCAGAAAAGGCGATAAGCTTTATAAAAGAGCATATCCTAGGAAGGTTCGGTGTAGGGGTGGCAATTTCTAACACGATAACATGATTTACAGAGACAACTCGACTGACACGACCTATTTGACACGGAACGCATTTTTGTTGCTTTTATGTTATATATAATCATGTGGAATATATTAAACAACGTAATATGATTATGACACGATAACACAAATTGACACATCTAGTTCGGTATACCGAATGTAGTCATCATGGACAAAGGAACCCAATTCACCTCTAGGAAATTTGGAGAGTTCTGCAAGAGCTTCCACATTACCCACAGATGCAGTTCGGTGGCACATCCACAGAGCAATGGCATGACCGAGGTCATGAACCGCACATTATACGATGGCATTAAGAAGAGGTTGGAAGGACACAAAGGAGCATGTGCTGAGGAACTCAATAGTGTTCTTTGGGCCTACCGGACCACCCCAAGACGAGCAACAGGAGAAACGCCCTTTGCACTGACATACGGCACCGAGGCTGTGATCCCGATGGAAATAGGTTCCCTCAGCGACCAGGTGGCATATTACAGCAAAGCCCAAAATGACATCAAACTGCGTTTCCATTTGGACTCGTTAAAAGAAAGGAGAGATAGGGCCTTTTTTTCTCATGGCGGCCTACAAAAATAAAATTGCTGGATACCACAACAGGAGAGTTAAAGTAGTAGCATTCCAACCAGGGGATCTGGTGCTCTGAGATGCGAAAGCTTTGCAGGCATGAGAGGGCAAAGGAAAATTAGTGGTGAAATAGGAAAGGCCTTACCGAGTTGAAAAAGTACTGGGACCAGCAAAATACAAATTAAGCCATATGGACAGGAAGGAAGTCCCACGCACATGGAACTCAAGAGCACTCTGGAAGTATCACCAGGGATAAGAGCCATTATATATGTTGCACTCTTTTTCCCTCAGCAATGGTTTTTTCCCTCAGGGTCTTCCTTACTGAGGTTTTTAATGAGGCAACTTTAGCATTTTAATGTTGTATCATCCCAGTTTTACAAATAATAAATTTGCTTCCAAATATATATTTTTTATACTAAGTCTGATGTCATATTATTTGCTTTCGATAATCTTGGCCTTCCCATGATAAACATTCGCTTTCGAATATGGATCCCACTAAGTCCGGTTTTATGAATTCGCTTTTGATCTTACCATGATAAACTAGTTCACTTTCGAATGCGGTCTATGTTAAGTTCAGGTCATATTATTTGCTTTCAAATAAAAGTAGCATTACTGTATCTATGGTTAAGCGAAGATTTAAGGGCCATGAAGCCCGAAACAAACAGTTATATATCGTGGAACAAATTAAAAAGCAAAAACAATTCTTTGTATTAATACCCCTCAAAAAAGGAAGAATGTCAAATTACAAAAGGTAGTCCAACTACTCAAGATTCGGTGCATCCGTTGTATCCGCATGTGGCTCAGCTGAGTCTACCCCTAATGCAGGAGCTTCGAGGACTGTCTTAGGAGTGACATGACTTACCTTCGGCAAGGGGGAGAGAGGAGGGGGATCCGCCTCTTGAGGAAAATCCAATTCTATGTCCCCATAGGAGATATCCGGATACGCCTTTGCACTCCTCTCAAAGATGTGGTCTCCATACAAGAGGGCCAGCTTCCCATATGACAGAGTCCTCTCCTTAAGCTTCTCCTCCACCACCACGAGGTCATTTTTATGCCTCTCCCTCTCTTGTTCTAGAGCAACCTCGGAGGACGTTAAAGAATGTTTCAGGGCAGCATTTTCAATAATAGCCGCATCGAGAGCCTTTTGCTGCTGCTCAGCCTTCACAGCAACCTCGGCTAAGGCCTCTTTCATCTTCTTTCATTCCAAAGCGCCTACCAAGGTCTGGTCATAGATGCGGTCAACCTCTTCAACCCTTCTCAATTCCTCATAAAGGAACGAGATAGCCTGCAAGAAAAGTCTGATGAATGGCGCCAAAGACCTTGGGAGTAGTAAAATCAGAATACTTATGGTATAAAGTTTGCTTAGGACTCGGGTACCAATGGTCCGATTACTCAGAGCCCCCATCTTAGATGAGTCAGTTGGAAGATACATCACATTACTCAGCTCCAGCTGGACTAGAGGATGGGCCAGACTAGCCTCTTTCCCGAATTTGGAGATTAAAATATCCCGAATAAGGCTGTCACCAACGGCGGGACGAGACAAGTCCGGAGCCACCTCCTGCGAAACGAAAAGCCAAGTGTAAGCTTCACTGTGTATTATAGAAGGCAGTAGAAAAAGGGATCTTACCGTCCAAACTTTCTTCCCTTTACCTGTACCAGACGCGGGGACGGAGGTTCTTTTTCTACTCCCAAGGGTGCACTCGGTACTTCCACCCAGGATGTCAACTGGCTCCGGATGGCTTGGAATAGAAATAAGCGGAACCGGAGCAGCTGTGGAAGCCGTTGAGGCCTTGGATCCACCCCTCCAGGCTCGTAAGGCTGTAACAGCATCAGCAAGTGACATCCCTGCCAAAAATGGAAAATACTAAATGAGTATCAGGGAAAAGGTACCTTGGTCCTCTATGGGATCACTAAAGAAAATAGGGAGTCCAGTCCGATCATCAAGTGCTGCAAATAGCAGCCCCTGGCGGAAAGCCTTGACCCCATACTAGAGCTTCTAGTACTGGGTAGGGACGATGGTCAGCAGTTCCAGATCCGTCGTCTCCTGTGGAGAAAGCTTGTCCTTTGCTCCCTTCATTCTGGATGTGGGTTGAAAAGACTAGGCAGTTGGAAACATCGGGGCATCATCCTTCAGTTTGATGAAGAAAAAGAGGCTTTTGAAGCCCTTGACAAACGAAGTATGGCTCAAGAAAAACCAAAAGAGGGGTTGGCCATTGTAAGATGATCATTGTTTGTATTCTGGAGGACCGGTGTGGCAATGTGTCGGAACATTACACCGGTCAACTGGATGTTGAGGTTGCAGCACAACCAATATAGTGCACAGATGTCCTCCATGACATTCGGGTGTAGCTATGCCGGACACACATTGTACTAGTTTAATATGTTACAGATCTCTTCTGGTAACGGGTAAGTGAACCCGCCTTCGATGTGATGGAGATATATAAAGAAGAAACCTTTAGGAGGCTGGTGGACTCTCTAGCTAGGGGAGGGAATGAGCCAGTTGCAGACTTCCAACCATGGGTGGTTGGACTGTAGATGGCATATTTCCCCTTCGGTGATGGAGGAAGGCATTTCAGAGATTCTGGGTGTTAGGGTTTTTTCTTTGGCGGTTCTGGCGGTTTGGTGCGTTAAGGGGCGGTGCATTGGTGCGCTAGTTTCTCCAACAGAATATGTCCTCTCAGAGGACTCTGACGAGGAAAGTCTGGCTGCGGCGAAGTCCATCTCTACAGATTGAGATGGGGGACGATGAACAATGCTCGAACACCAAGAGTAATTTAGAGATTCCATAGTTTCCAGAAAGATTTTCACAGAAACAAGGTGATGTATCTAAACCGAGGGTGAAAAACGAAAGAAAAACATAACCAACACGGAAATAACAACAGAAGGAAAGGGAAGAACTTACTGGCTTTGCTCGGAGATGGTGAGAAGTCAGAGTGAGGCTAGACAATGCTTGCAGGAGATAAAATGCGCTAATTGATATCCTTTTGGGGGGAAAATGAAGAGTTACAGCTTTTGAAAATCGAGCGTCAGATCAAAGGTCACGTATCTACAGTTGCTCAGTACGTGATAGAAAGTTGGTGAGCGCGTGGCTCTAGGTCGGGTTTTAGACATTAAACCCTAAAGGGTCTTCAAGACTAGGGGGAACTTCTGATGACATCCGGTCATCAAGGGTCCGGGTCCCTGACCCGGGTCTGACACACTGGATCTCTCGTTCGGTTCTCTAGAAGGAATGCGAAGGCTTTCGTAGCAGATCCGGTGTAGATCCTCTTCATCTGTGGAAAGATTCTAGAAGGTGGGTGATGATGTCCCACTAGGAGTCTACTTGTTGAGTTGTACTAAGAGAAGGACTCTATATCCCATGTGGAGTCTAGAAGACAAGTCTTTCAGTTTGACTGAAAGTAGGGTTTGGGAGTTCTCCTAAACCAAGTCCAACTCTATCACTAGCCCTATAGAAGGAGGTTATATAGAGGTAAATCTAATTTATTCTAATCAAACTAATACACTTACAGCTAAAAACAGCCCAGACTGACTTAGGCATCGGAGCTTACCCCCGAGGTTACCGGTGTCTCAACTTTTCTATTTCGCAGGAACGATAACAAATCCGGCTCAAGAACAATCCGAACCCAGATCCATCAAAGAATTTCAGACAATCCATCATTAAGCATCTCTTAATGAAAAAGCTATATAGTATAGCTCAATATAAGAGAATATGTCTCTTTCTCCTCCATTTGTCTCTATAATAAAGTTTTGCAAAAATGGCCATATTCCTATTTTTGGGAAGCATCTTTTTTATTTCCATTGTTTTGTTTATTTGAATAAAAATTTTTCTCCAACTTTCCAATAACTTTGGGAATGTAACCAAAGTTTGATTCAAATTCAGATCGACATAACATAAAAAAAAAAAAAAAAAAAAAAAAAAAAAAAAAAACCGAAACGATATCTAACATAAATAAAATTATAATTTGATTAATTTATAGTTTTAATTCGGTTTTGGTTTTTTTAGATCTACCAATTTAATGTTATCCGTAATTGTATTAGAATTTAGGGATCTTATAAATTAAGTTTCCAAAATTATATTTAAAAAAAATTCCTAATCGGATTGTGTTAAATTTTTATAAAATCTGATCCAGATAATTGGGTATTGAATTGCAATACAATAAAAAAGACGGTTATTCGGTTATTTTGATATTTATCACTTAAAGGTTAAAATGAACGACATAATGATACTGATCAAAATACATAATCTAATGAATTTAATAAATAATAAAAATTTAAATTTTATAATAAAATATATAAAATATAATCTACATATTGACAAAGCAGAATATATATTATGAAAATTTATTTATCCAAAAACCTATTTATATTATAAAAAAAATAAGTATTTGATTTCATTCAAAATAATTTGATTCAGTTATTTGTCTTGATATTAATAAATTTTATGAAGTGTACGTAATGAAAGTTAGAAGTATAATTTGGTTTGATCCTAGCGAAAAAAATCAATAGTTCAATCCAATTTTAGATTATTTTATTTGGTGTTGGATGTGATTCAAAAAGTTTCATCAATTTATTTAACTTTTAGATATGAAAATGTATTTATTTGATATTTCATTTGCCTATCAATTATATTCTGACCTTACAGGCAATTTTCTTTCCTACAAAAGGTAGAAGTTTAGATAGAGTTTTGTTAAGTAACCAAGACAAATTGAACATGTTAGTGTGTGTGTATATATCATGTTACTCTAATAAATAAAAGGTATGTATCCAGTTCAGATATATCCTACAAATTTTAAATAGTCACTTGCCACATTATGCGAGAAATGTTCGGATCATGAGACACTAAAATAATCTACTGTAATATTTTCTTAATAATAACAACACGATCACATATCAATTTTGTTGAACATTGTCATATTCATTACATATCAATTTTGTTGAACATTGTCATACTCATTGACTAATATTGGCCAAAGCATCTTGAATCTTCCACTCATCATAAATGTGTTAATAGTAATTGTTGAAAAATAGACCATACACTTCGCATCATGTATATTATTCAAAATAAATAATACCAAAAATTATTACCATTTATTTTTAATATTTTCGTTTTAAAGAGATTTTAAAATAGACCCTTTCAATAAAAAAGCAAATTTATATGCAAAATGAGTATCGAAAAATTAATCATTTCAGAAAAATAAAAAATATATATGTATTAATCTTTTATTTAGAGAATTCACGTGAATTTGGTCTATTATAAAATTTTTCTATTTTTTTAATTGCTTTCTCCCCAGTATTGCTTTATAGGAATCTCATTTCCTCGTGTCAAACGAATTGTAATGAGTTGTACATTTTTCTAATTGCCTTTGATATTTACATAAATGGTTCGGCTAACCACTTACTCAATGAGCTAGTGCAATCATAATAAATCAAGATTCAAAATGCAAGACACGCGTAATTAAGACACAATAGTAATTTTCAATCGGTAGGAAAGTAATGGCATCCTCCAGTCAAGAAAGTCAACGTGTTCATAACGTTGGTTTGGGGTATAAATTGGATTTGATTGGCTCATTTGTTCATCACAATACATATATAGATCTCCAGTCTCCACCTTTTTCTCATTCAGTTTCGCCTTTTCTATTTAATGTCGCAGTTAAGAGTTTGAATGCAACTGCGAAATTCATCGGCTGAAGATTATTATTCATTTTTTTTCTTTTCAGTTCTAATTCCAACAAATAATATTATTGTGTTTCGAAGGTATATAATTAATAACAGCTAAAATCGGTTCGTAATGGACGAGGAAGAGTTCAACATACAGGATTCGTTAAGAAGTTCCCTGCTTGATAACGGCGGCGGCGGCCAAGAACCAGCGAGCGGTGGCTCAGCCACTGGTATTTTACTTTTCAGCTCCTTAATCGCGGTTTGTGGTTCCTATGTCTTTGGTGCCGCTGTAAGTATATATTTTATAACTTATTCTAATTGGTTTTGAGCTGAAAGGAAATATCTTTTATTGTTTTTAATAAGAATATATTTAATATGTTTCTTTTTTTTTTCTTTTTTTTTTGTCTTTATTTCCAGCTTGGATATTCATCACCTGCAGAAACTGGGATCATGGAGGATCTTGGTATGTCTGTGGACCAGGTATGCAGAGTATAATAATTAATCACATCCGTTACTAAATTTAAAAATTTTAAAAAAATAAAAAGTATAATAATTAAGCAGCAGTGTGAACAAATTACATGAAAGATCTGCTTAATTTATTGATCGATGTAAATCACTGTAATTCAGTACTCGGTTTTCGGCTCAATTATGGCGATCGGAGCAATGTTGGGAGCAGGAATTAGTGGAAAGATTTCTGATTTCTATGGTCGAAGAAAGGTTAATTAATAAAATCTCTTGAATATGTAATTTTCCTAAATTAATTAATATCTTTATCTTCTTTCAAATTTTGTTTTTGATGCAGGCAATGGGGATTTCAGAAATAATCTGCATTGTCGGTTGGCTTGCAATTGCATTTGCTGAGGTTAATTAAGTGAATTCGTTGTTATTCAGGCTAAACTTACCATCAAATTGCGGGGTTTTAAGTTGAAGATGAGTTAACATTAATATTATTATTATTATTTAATTCGTTGACAGAGTGCTTGGTTGCTTGACCTTGGAAGACTTTTCACTGGATGTGGTGTTGGCCTTCTTTCTTTTGTGGTATATTAATTTCCCACCACACATGCATGGATAACTCTAATTTAAATTTAATTACCAATAACAAATTATCTCACAAATTAATATAATTTGTTGTTAATAGAAACCCCTTAGTGAATTTTGTAATTACTATTTGAATCAAATTAATATATATTAATTCTCTTCAATATTATCGGTTTTTTTTTTTTTTTTTTTTTGGTAGATACCAGTTTATGTAGCAGAAATAACACCAAAAAATCTTAGAGGCGGCTTTGCAGCTCTTCATCAGGTAATTGATTTAATTAAGCATATATACGATACGAATATTAATCATCGCAACAAAAAGATAATTTTATTATCACTTTTCTCAGTTTGTGCTGTCAGTTGGTACAGCACTAACATACTTCATCGGAGCTGTTGTCTCTTGGCGTAATTTGGCTCTTTTAGGTAACTTTGTGCATATATTCACATATTAATTTAATTACTCCAATTACTATTAGCCTTTTCTTCAATTAAATTCAAATAATATCTACAGGAATTATTCCTTGCCTAGCTCAACTTTTTGGCCTATTCATCATTCCAGAATCTCCGAGATGGCTGGTACTTGATTAATTTATTAATTAATTAATTAACTACTAAAGTTCATTATAAGTATTAATTAATTAATTAATTCACTGCTTAATTAAAATAACTCAAATAAAACCGAAAACTTATGCAGGCAAAGATTGGTCTACAAAATGAATCTGAATCTGCTCTAAGGAGGCTTAGAGGCCAAAATGCCGATATATCAGAGGAAGCAACTGAAATTAATGTACTTATTATAAACTAAATTAATTATATTATTCAAATTGAATATTTTATTTACTGAATAATAATAATACATTGATATATGCTTATTATTATATATTACAGGAATATATTAAAAATCTTGCATTGCTTCGGGAGGGTGAAATTCTAGACTTATTTCAATGGACATATGCCCGTTCACTTACTGTGAGTCTTGCCACATTAATTTTTCTTAATCTGACTAGTATTATTTGATTATTTTACCTAATTAATCCTAATTTTGATAATTCTGCTTAAATTTAATTGCAGGTCGGAATAGGGATAATGTTACTTCAACAATTTGCAGGAACTAATGCGATTAATTTTTATGCCAGTTCTATATTTGATGATGCTGGTAATTAACTAATCTAATCAAGTTTAATATCCTATTAGAAAATAATCATTTTAATGATCAATACTAGAACTTGACAACAGGTTTTTCAGCTGACATTGGAGCAGTAGTGATGGCAGTTATTAAGGTGATTTCATTCGTCAATTGGAATAATTCAACAATATCTCAATTAATTTATGCTCCTCGTATTTCATATTTTTGTTTTTAATTAATAATATCCTTATAAATTTCGTTGTGCAGATTCCAATGACCATATTGGGCGTATTTTTAATGGATAGAACTGGAAGAAAACCACTTCTGCTGGTAATTAAAATAATAGAATTAACATTATTATACAGTATATAATACGTTTTAAAAAGATTATTGTTCTAATACACCAAAATGTTTCTTAATGATTAATTGATTTTTTTTTTTTTTTTTTGTAGGTTTCTGTACTAGGAGCATGCTTAGGCTGCTTTCTAGTTGCTTTATCGTTCTCGTTACAGGTTTTTTTTTTTTTTTTTTTTGGGGACTCCATTTATGCCATTATAATTACCACTTGAAACTGTTTACTAATTTACAACTTATTGACCAAAATTAGGACATTCAGCAGTGGAAAGACTATTTCACCCCTCTTTTTGTATTCGTTGGCATATGTGTAAGTCAGTTAAATTAACACATACACATACATTAGACTTGAGCATTAATTTTGGTTTGTTGTAGAATGTTTAATGACAACTTTAATTAATTAATTAATTAATTAAATGCAATTTCAAATCAATTATCAGATATACAATGCATCATCAGGACTAGGACTGGCAGGAATTCCTTGGATAATTATGTCTGAGGTTTGTTTATAACAAATTCATCAAAATCAAATTTCAATATAGAATTAATTAATTATATATGTCTAAATATATATTTCAGATTTTTCCAATAAACATGAAAGGTTCAGCCGGTAGTCTTGTGTCTTTAATCAACTGGTTTAGTTCTTGGACTGTTGCCTACATTTTCAATTTCTTTATGGAATGGAGTTCATCTGGTAATTTATATATATCTCTCCACCTTAATTAATTTTTATTCATATTTTGAGAGTTCAATTATAAATGTAAATTAGTTTTGTTTCAGGAACATTTTATATATTCTTTGGAATATGTTGTAGTGGTGTTGTATTTATTGCAAAAATAGTACCAGAAACTAAGGGGAAAACGCTTGAAGAAATACAGGCAGTGATGACTCAACCACAAACTCATAGCGTGTGAAGAATCAGTTTACACTCGTGCAATTGGAGTTTTTATAAGTAAATTTTTACTCGTAATTCAAATATATATTTGTAAAATGTGATTAATCAGGTGGTTATATTTATACATGTATTCCAAACCGAAAAAGTGCATTATACTTTTTGTTAGATTTTAGACCCGATTCATCCGTATCAGTTAAATTTAGTGTAAATCGGTCCACCCGTAAAAATACAAGCGAATACAAATAAGTTAAGAAGTTAAAAAACTATATATATATATATAGCGATAAGTTGGTATCAGTGGAAGAAGAGGAAGAAGTTGGTATCAATGAGTTAATATCCTTGAGAAACTCATCTTCTTCCTTAGCTTCTCTTTTATTTTTTCCATTACTGTCGCTTTGGTTCGTGGATTACACGGATTCCTCCCGAATACGTTGGTATGGGTTTCTTGTTGACCGGTAATACGCAATCGGTTCGTAAATCATTCCGCTGCGTTCATTCTTTGGATTCTGCGCTACAAGAGGTAACCCGTTTCCACTAACCCGGATATATATGAGAATCCATCACTTTTTTTTTTTCCTAAAACCAATTCTTGTTACAATACATATACACACACACACACACACACACGGTGAGTTTCACCATTAAACTTAGGGGGTGTTTGATAACTCATTAAACAATTAAAATTAATATTTTAAATGCTTATAAGTTTTAAGCTTGTATGACAGTATAACATTACTTAAAAGTTTCAGTTAAGTCAAAAAATCACTTAATCCAATAAATTAAAACATTTGACTTAAGATTTTAAAATGAACATTATCACTAATTTTTTAAAATTCAGTTCTTAATTTTCGTATTTATCAAAAAACAAAATCTTTTGATAGTTTTAGCATTTATAATATTCAACATTCAAAATTTAGCGTTTATCTCAACATTTAATTTTTGGTTTTATCAAACACCTCCTTAGTTTGGATAGATAATTTCACAAAAAGTAAAAATTTTTATAGCAATTTAACTGTCAATTAGGTATACATAAAAAAATTTTAAAAAAAAATGAATTGAACCAGTATATACAAATTGAAAGTTAGGTATACATAAAAATGTGATAATAATGAAATGGACAAACCTTCTGATATTTGTTTTGTACTTTCTTGCTGAATTTTTTTTTTTTTTATACACACACCAATGGCAGCCAAATTCCACATAAAAGAATGCGTTTACTCAAGCTGTTTTATTATTTTAAAAATGAATAAAATAAAATAAAATAAAGTGCCAGTTGTGTTATGGATAAAATGACATCATGAAGCAATATAGTAGGAGATGAGAATTATGCACTGCATGTGAATAAATAAAATGTAACTCCAACATCTACTTATCATCACACCCATATTATGCAATTAATGAAGCAATAATTAATATTCTTGCATTCTTAATTTGGAAGCTATATATGGATATATACTTACTGTTTTGGCTTTTTTTTTTATTACCTTGTTAATTATATCAAAAATATTATATGTTAATTAATTAATTAATTTAATTAATGATTTTTAGGTCCTATTTATTACCTAATTGTCCTTTTAGCTCATGTCATGTGGAGATATCTTTTAGCTCATGTAATCAAAACAATTGAACGGATTCAATTGTTAGTTTTGCCTTTGAGAACTAGAGAGAGTTAAGATTAGTAGTTTCTGTAATTAGTTTACTGTGCGAATTTTCTCATGGTGAATTAGGGTTAATTGAGGGAGTGTAAACACTTGCGTGATTTTATAAATTTTCAGTTTATTCTTAGTGATGTTTTTTTTTATCGTCTGGTTGTGTACGTAGGAAGTATTGCTAAACCACGTTAAATTGTTGTGTGTAATTGTTGTTATTTTTCTTGCTTATTTTTGTTCTCCATTTATCAATTAAACCATTCCAAGATAGCAAGGGTAATTGAACGATAATTAATTGTACATTATTCTAATAATATATAATTAATTTAATTAGTTTTATATTACATGTACACGATAAGTTATATAATCAAATCTAACATTTCATAAAATCAAACAGAACTACAGACTTCACATCAAGAATTCAGTACATCATTAATTGAGGATTAAGTTTGAGGAATAATGTAATCTAGAATAACTTTTGAGGGTCATTTCGGCAAGCAAATTGTTTAAATTCTTAACATAGTTTAATTACTATCTTCTTTTTTAACATATCCCAATTTAGCCGCCTAAAATGGTTTGGTTGCAATCAACTTTCTTTCTTTTTCACTTTATATTTATGAATTTTTTTCTCTTTTTTTATTCCGGTATTTTATATATATATATATATATAATTCTTTATTCCTATACATATGCGTACAAAAGGTAAGTATATAAAAGATTATATATAATCTAAGAGGCTTGTTGTAAGCAACAAGAGCCCATTCTGTCTTTGTAGCCGGAAGTATTCTATAAAGTAAGTGGACTAAGGTTAGATGTTTTGGCATATCTAACAGATGCTTTCGTATAATGTTAATATAAACATGCACTTCTTTCTAGATGAAAGAAGAGAACATCATAACACATGTTTTCATACCATGTGTGCTTAGCTACCCTAAGATGGAAAATTAGTGATCTCAACTTTTCCTAGTGTGAGACTCTGGCAACGAAACAGAGGTTTTGTTGAGTTAACTATACCCTAACTTATTTTAGAAGTATAGTCTAATGTGGCTGTTTTGGAAGGAGACTTTGAAAGGGTCAAGTATGATTCAATCTTGGATTAGTCCGACTGGACAAGCGAGTTAGATTATGATGAAAAGAACATAGTAAAAAAGGGGAAGATCACCATGTGTTCATATCTTGAGTTTCTATACATTACAACCCGGGTAGTTATGCATATGTGCATATCTATAATAATAGAAAATTGTAGAGATCAAAAGGATTACAATGGATGTGATGTGAGATATAGGATAAGGCATACAGTGTTTTGATATTTTCATCGAGTTGCTATATATCTCCAACGAGTGTATAGCATTAAAAGCTCTCAAGGTATGCTGGTCGCACGAACTATTTACGAGTATGAAAGAGATGGTGTAATGGATCTATTCTGTTACGTGCGAGTGGGAGATATTGGATTTTAGACCCGATTCGTCCGTATCAGTCAGACCAAGTACAAATCGGTGCCCCCGCAGGAGTACAGGCGAACACAAATGAGCTGAGAATATATATATATATATATATATATGTGTGTGTGTGTGTGTGTGTGTGTGTGATATCAATAAGTTGATATCGGTTGAAGAATAGGAAGAAGTTGATATCAATAAGTTGATATCCTTGAGAAACTCATCTTATTCCTTAGCTTCTCTTTTACTTTCTCCATCTCTGTCGCTTTAGTTAGTGGATTACATGGATTCCTCCTGAATACGTCGGTGTGGGTTTCTCGTTAATCGGTAATACACAATCAGCTCGTAGATAATTTCATTGCGTTCATTCCTTTGGATTCTGTGCTACAAAAGGTAACCAGTTTCCACTAACCCGAATATATATGAGTATCCATCACTTTTTTTTAGCTAAAACAAATTATTGTTACAATATATATATATATATACACACACACACACGGTGAGTTTCACCATTAAACTTAGGGGGTGTTTGATAACTCATTAAACAATTAAAATTAATATTTTAAATGCTTATAAGTTTTAAACTTGTATGATAGTATAACATTACTTAAAAGTTTCAGTTAAGTCAAAAAATCACTTAATCTAATAAGTTAAAACATTTGACTTAAGATTTTAAAATGAACATTATCACTAATTTTTTAAAATTCAGTTTTTAATTTTCGTATTTATCAAACAACACTATCTTTTGATAGTTTTAGCATTTATAATATTCAACATTCAAAATTTAACTTTTATCACAACATTTAATTTTCAGTTTTCTCAAACACCTCCTTAGTTTAGATAGATAATTTCATGAAAAAGTCAATTAGGTATACACAAAAAAATAAATGAAAAAAAATGGGTGTAAACAAAAATCAATTGAACCAGTATATCCAAATTGAAAGTTACATGTTATTAAAGTTGGGAAAAATGAGTTTTTTTTACCAAATAAATGTGATAATAATGAATTGGACAAACCTTCTGATATTTGTTTTGTACTTTCTTGCTGAATTTTTTATTTTTTATATACACACCAATGGCAGCCAAATTCCACATAAAAGAATGCGTTTACTCAAGCTATTTTATTATTTTAAAAATGAAATCATTAAAATAAAATAAAGTGCCAGTTGTGTTATAGATAAAATGACATCATCTACTTATCATCACACCCATATTACGCAATTAATGAAGCAATAATTAATATTCTTGCATTCTTAATTTGGAAGCCATATATGGATATATACTTACTCTTTTGGCTTTTTTTTTTTTTTTTTTTTTTTATTACCTTGTTAATTATATCAAAAATATTATATGTTAATTAATTAATTAATTTAATTAATAATTTTTAGGTCCTATTTATCATCTAATTGTCCTTTTAGCTCATGTCATGTGGAAATATCTTCTTTATCTCATATTCCATACCAAAAAAATCTAATCTGACCATGATTGATCTTTTTATCCTCTTCATGAGTTAAAGTTGAAGGATAAAAAGTTTAATTATAGTTCAATTGAATATGATTTTGTACAAAATGAGCACTAAAAGGATAATTTTGAAAAGATATAAACTAAAAAGAACAATTAGTTAATAGTACAGGGATCGAAGAGGACTTTTTACTTAATTAATTTGATTTGATATATGTACTCTATAATGCAGTAGATTATGTACATAATATTTTTTCATTATATTTATTTCTAATTAAGTTAATTATTACTAATACATATTATTTGTAGGTTTGAATATGTAATATAAAATGGACAGAATAGGCAATTAAGCTGGTCCATGTATAAGGCAGTAGTCACCACCAGATGGTCATCGCAATTTTCTAAGGAGCTTCGCTTCCCAACCTTGTCCCGTCCTTTAAATATTTCAAAAATTTCGCAAATGATAATTTGATATTGATTTCTTTTTTATCCTATTTAAAATTTGTGTAAAACACCTTTCTAAGTGGTCTGAACTTTTATAGGGAGTTTGTTAGGTAGGATATGGATATATTATCATATCTATCTAGCGGAGCCAGGATCACAGCATTGAGGGGGCCAAAAACAGACAGCGACCGGCAGGTCATCACGGTAATAGACTGGCAGATCATCACGGTGACAGACCGGTAGACAACAATAGAGAGAAATCAAATAATAACTCACACTTATAAATTTTAAACAACAAATTATATAAATAATGTTTTAATTGGTACTAATCATAATCATAATTACAAAAAATGAAACCCAATTTTTAGAAAATATAGATTATGAAATTAAAAATTACATATACCAAACAATAAAAATACATATGACAATGGCATAAAAAAAAACTACAATACAGCATGGAAATTTGAAAATAACAAGAAATTCATCTCATTTAATTTTTTTTTTTCTAAAAAAAGAAAGACAAAGAAAAATAAAACATTTTATTGATTAATATATACTAATATTTGTTAAATATATTTTAAATCACTATAAAAGTAATAGAAACAATTTAAAAAAATAAATCTTTTTATGAAAAAAAGACAGCCCAGCACTAATGGATTAATGTTTTAATTTTTCTTGTTAATACATTATTAATAAAAAAATAAATTATTAAAAACTAAAAATTTTAGATACAATATATTAATTAGAAAAGCTAAATATAATTATTATATTTTTTAATAATTACAGATTTAAAAAATATTTAATAAAATTATTATTAAATGTGTAATTTTCACATTTAAATGATATAAATATAGTATTATTTTAATATATATTTTAAAAACCGGTTTGACCACACTTAAATGAACCAATACCTTCACCAAGACAATTACCAGTCCTTTTATAATCAGAAAACAATTTTAATATTATTTTCACCCTTATTAATTTGGGAGACTGTCCTTCAAAAATGAAAAAATAAAAATAAAAATAAAAATTAGAGACTGTGCAAGAGATCACATTAAGGTATTAGTTCTAATATTGTTTCTATTGAATTATTCTCCATTCCTAACATAATTGGCCTCATTTTCACACTATTTTATATGTACTTACTGGCAGACATGTAAAGTTTTGTATTTTGCATCCAAAACAATTGAACGGATTCAATTGTTAGTTGTGCCTTTGGGAGCCAGAGAGAGTTAAGATTAGTAGTTTCTGTAATTAGTTTAGTGTGCGAATTTTCTCATGGTGAATTAGGGTTAATTAAGGGACTGTAAACACTTGAGTGATTTTATAAATTTTCAGTTTATTCTTGGTGAAATTTTCTTTGATCGTCTGGTTGTGGACGTAGGAAGTGTTGCTAAACCACGTTAAATTGTTGTGTGTAATTGTTGTTATTTTTCTTGCTTATTTTTGTTCTCCATTTATCAATTAAACCATTCCAAGATAGCAACCGTAATTAAACGATAATTAATTGTATATTATTCTAACAATATATAATTAATTTAATTAGTTTTATGTTACATGTGTTTAATCCATGTACACGATAATTTATGTAATCAAATCCAACACTCCGTAGAATTAAGGCCAAATATATACGTGGCCCCTTCAACTTTAATTTTTGAGCCGCTTGGCCCCCTCAACTATTTTAACGACCTATCTAATGCCTTATCTAAAAGTCAAATACATATTTAGCCCCTTCAACTTTTATTTTTGAGCCGCTTGGCCCCCTCAACTATTTTAGCGACCTATCTAACCCCTTATCTAAAAGCCCCTCAACTATTTTAGCCACCTATCTAACTCCTCATCTATTTTAAAGTGATATTTTTAGACATCTAAATTGCTGACGTGTCGTATTTTTTCATCCTCTTGAGTTTAATTAATTGCTAGGAAATCTTCATTTTATAATAGTTTATAATATTAATTAGATAGAAGATAGTTTCCAGAGCGTGTGTCCTACATGTCTTTAGTGTCGGACGCGTGTAATGCATGATACTCTGTTGTGTCTGGTTATATTCACTCAAAATTTTAAAAATACCACTTTAAAATAGATGAGGGGTTAGATAGGTTGTTAAAATAGTTGAGGGGGCCAAACGGCTTAAAAATAAAAATTGAAGGGGCTACGTATATATTTTATCTTTAAATGAGGGGTTAGATAGATCGCTAAAATAGTTAAGGGGGTCAAACGGCTCAAAAATTAAAATTAAAAGGACCGCATACGTATTATCCGAATTAAACAAAACTAAAGACTTCACATCAAGAATTCAGTACATCATTAATTGGGAATTAAGTTTGAGGAATAACTTTTGAGGGTCATTTCGGCAAGCAAATTGTTTAAATTCTTAACATAGTTTAATTACTATCTTCTTTTTTAACATATCCCAATTTAGCCGCCTAAAATGGTTTAATTGCAATCAACTTTCTTTCTTTTTCACGTTATATTTATGAATTTTTTTCTCTTTTTTTTATTCCGGTATTTTTTTTTTATAATTCTTTATTCCTTTGAGGGTATAGTATTTTATCTAGATGGGATTTTTGCTTTTTTTTAAAATTTGTGTGGAACTGAGCTCTGGTTTTTTGATTTTGTTAAAATTTCAAATTTTACTTTTAAATATATAAATCCTGAAATTATATTAAACCGTATATAGAATCATTTATTTGATATATAATGAAAATGAAGTGACAATTCAGGTATTTAATTTGATATACAAATTTAGGTGGTTTTTATATTTCATTAATATTTGATAACGAAATATATATATATATTAGATCATATTCAACTTAAAAAGAATTGACCCAATAATTCATTTTTTCTGCTTTATATATATATATATATATATATATATATATATATATAAGTTTTACTTCCATGTCCAGGCATCGAGTATGTTAATACGAAAATCATGATAATATAATCAAGATTTTTTTTTTTGAAATAATATAATAAAGATTTTAATTACTTAGTTTTCAGTGATTAAACTAAACTCATCATGCTGAATCAGATTCTTGTCCACACTATCAGTGCGGTATAGTCAGCAGTAGATTCTCATATAGGACTGAAGTATCTTTTTCTTTATCTATAATTAATGAATAAATTCAAATGTTATTTCAAAATCAATACATATAGAGCTACCATTCCATTGACTGTTTCCAAAATAAATAAATAAATCATATATCATGTCAACTGTAAACAAAATTTTTAAAAAAAAATTCCAAGATAGGATCATTTGGAAAAGAACAAATTAAAAAAACAAAATCATATATTCTTATTTATCATTTTTATTTTCAGGAACCTAAAATATTGATTTCACAATTAGATCTGTTTGTGGGTTTCAATACCCGTCTCGTCTCATCCTCTCATGCCCATATATTTCATGCACTAGGCTTGGTTACATACTTGCATATTTAATTTATGTGGTGCACTCGGGCCAAAACTTGACATTATATATTATGGATTTGACTTGGGAATATGTAAGAAAATCCAGGCCTCCAGACCCAAATAATATAAGTGGATTAGGTTGGATCGAATTTGAAAATTCTTTTCAAAGCAAGAGTCTAAATGGCTCGAGGCTACATAAGCGAATCCAAGCAAATATTTTAAGCCTAGTCCACAAACAAGTCTATAATTTTATTAATGTGGTTATTGAGTATTTTAGGCCCAGTTCACAAACAAGTCTAGTTGGGTAAAATATTTTTTAATGTGGTTATTGAGTATTCTTTTGTAAAAGAAACAGTAATAAGTAATAATTAGGAAAACATCTAGAATTAATTTTGTATCAATTTTATATGTTTTTGTTCGACAATTAATTTATGCGTTGTAATCTATTATGGATAAATATATGCACAATTTTTTTCTAGAGAATATATACACAATTTATTGTAGATATTTTGAAATATGGTTCACAAAATTGATGAATATATATATATATAATTTAAGAAAGGTTGGGGCGTGGGATTAATTGAAGGGAGAGAGAGTGAGATTAATAATTTCTGGTCTTTTTTACCATAATTTACACCAAAAATGATAATGTGTGAAATTGATAAGTTAAATAAGAAAATGGATAGATGCAAAACTAACTAAAATTGGCACGTGAAAATTGCAAAATTGAAATATATAAGAAGAAGCCTTTAATTGATATTTATCCAATAATCAATTGTAATACTAAATAAGGCATTTTAAGGAGAGATCCATACCCTAAAGCCAATCAATTTGATTTCGTAGATCATTAACCTTATATATACGTAATAATTCTGTAAATTCATTAAATATACATGCAGAATTTCAGTTAGCTTATTTAACTTAAAAAAAAAACTCCCACTTGGTTTATTTTTATTCTAGTCTCCAAAAAAAACGTGTCAACTCACTTTTTGACAAATCAAATCAAGAATAAAATATATATTATATAAATTATCAGATTTGTATGCCTTTATTTTTTTTAATTTAGTTTTTACTTTTTATAGATTCTATTTTAACAATTTTTATTTTATGTTTTTCTTATTTCAGTAAAGCAAATATATATTTTATTATAAAATATGTACAAAATAATAATTTTAAAAAAAAAATTAGTTGAACCACCAATAAACCGGTCGAACCGGTTAAATTGTAAACCAATAACTTTGTGGGTTTATTGTCCGATCCGGTTTTAAAAACATTGCTTTTTTTAAAAAAAAAAATTCAAATTTATTTTTTATTAAAAAAATTTGTAACTCGTTTTCCAAGTTTATCTTTCTGTTCGATGTTGGTTATAATTAATGAAATAATTTTTTTTTTTAAAGAATCAGTTACATGTTTTAGTTAAATATATATCAGACTGTAGTATTTATGTATTTATGTGTTGTTATGGGATTTTTGCTGTTCCTTCCACCTAGAAATACTTCCTTAATCTGTGTTAAAAGTTAAAAAGACTAGTGTTCGAAAAAAAAATATAGGTATAAAAAAAATGAAAAATATTTTAATTCATTTTTTTCAAATATCTATGTTTTAGTTAACATAACAGTTAAGTTACAAATATCTAACTTGATCAAAATTAAAGTACATGATTTATTTAATTTGTATTTAACATGACATAATTTCTAATTACGATTTAAAATGTGAATTTTGTATGTTTGATATGTCTATAAAGAGAGGTCTTGAAAATATCTCTCTCCAAACGAAGAGGTTAATCTAAAAAATATACAATATTACACACATATAAAATGAGTCAAAAGCTATATTAATAATAAATGTAGTAATAAAATATATTATAGTAATAATAACTAACCCCATTAGTCAATATTTCACTGCGTGCAATCTATTTTTTTTTTTTTTAAATGGTGTTGAGTAAGTTTTTTTTTTTTTTTACAGCGAGATTATTTAATATTTTTTTAAATCTATTCCCAATTCTATAAGTGATATTCCAAAAAATATTTATAGGAATAATTTAATAAAATGACACTATACTTAAGATATTTTAATAATATTGTAAATGGAAGTACAAATTTATTATTAAAAAAATAGAGGAAGTAAGAGATATAATGTGTAAAATTCCAAAATATCAAAGTTGTGAGTGTAGTTTTTGTCAACCTAAATAATTACAATTTTCATTTGGTGCACATTGAAACGGGTATGGATGAAGTAAGCTGCATCATGATGCACATGGATGCATCATCTGATGCCAAATTCTCACAACCTTACTATACTTTCTCCTATAAATAAAAACACAACCAAACGCATCAATATGCATCTAAAACAATTAAACCCCAATTAAGCTCCAACTCTTTGTTTTAATTTAATAACAATGGCTTCAAAAGGCAGCAAGAGCATAGCAACTGCAGCAGCTAATCTAGCAAATCTATTGCCAACAGGCACAGTTCTCGCATTCGAAGCACTTATCCCATCCTTCTCCAACAACGGTGAATGTTTCGTCGCTAACAAATGCCTCACTTTAGCCGTAATAATTGTTTGTTCATTAGCTTGCTTTTTCTCCTCTTTTACCGACAGTTTCGTCGGTAAAGACGACAAGCTTTACTACGGAATAGCGACAATAAAAGGCATATACGTATTCAACGATTGTGATAACAACGACGGAAGTGGAGAGCAGGAACTGGATGATAATCAGAAGGCTAATTTTAGAATAAATTTGAAGGATTTTGTGCATGCAATTGGGTCTTTAACTGTGTTCTTGGTGTTTGCATTTAGTAGCTCTGATGTACAAGATTGTTTCTTTCAAAAAGAAGGACCAAATGAGAAACAGTTGATTATGAATTTGCCGTTAGGGGCTGGAATTTTGAGTTCATTTTTGTTCGTCATTTTTCCAACTCATCGGAGAGGAATTGGATATGGAGACTTGACTCCCCAACGTTATGATAAGCCTTCTACCTTTTCCAAACCTTGATCTTTCTAATTGTTGTTAATTATATGTTTAATGTTTTTGTCACTAGTAAATGATAATAAAAAATTCTATTATGAAATATCTATTTGTGCTAAGATTTGAATTTTTTTTAAGAAAACTTTGTATTCATATGGAACTTTTTGAAACGATAGCTATTTGTCTCTGGAAAGCAGTTGCTAAAAGCTCCTTTGAAAAAAGAACCAAACACGTTATATGTATATTTTACTAAAAGTTTAGTATTTGGTTCAATTGTTATTGTTAGTTATTCATTGTTTGCTGTTTGTTGGTATGTCTTTCTTTTTTAGTTTATAGCTATTTAGTGTTTGGTAAATCTATGATGAATTGTTACTGTTATAGTGCAAAATGATTAATTACATAGACATGTTTTCAATAAATCAATCATAAAAATAAAAATATATATATATATAATATTAAAAATTAATAAATATAATATAAAAATTAGAAAAAATGACAAATAACTTTATTATTTTCTTGGTAAGACTATGATAATGTTTCTATTGATAACTAATACAATAGGAGTAAATAATTATGACCTCACTGAGGTTTGGGTAAATACATTAGTACTTCTCTGTGTTTTATATGTACAATTTATACATCTCTGAAGTCCATCTCTATCACATTATTACCTCCCTCAATTCACTATTAAACATTTTCTTTCAAAATTGTTGATGTTGTTAAGATTTGTGATAGGACTGTCAAAATGGGTTCGCGTGTCGTGTTCGTGTCATGTTGACACAATTTGGTGATACTTATAAGGTTAACACTGACACTACCCATATATTAATACACAACACTATATTATAACGGGTTGACACTATTAACATGTTCAACTCATTTATTTAAAAATAGATTATTTATAGTAACAAAAAAATAGATTATTTATAGATCAATTTAATATTCAACTATATTATCTATAAAAATAACAATTGCCCTTCTAAAAATAAATCAACGTGAATTCATCAACTCAATTAAACATGTAACAATGCAAATAGGCAATATAAAGTAAAAATTAGTTTAAATTTATTCATTTTTACTAATTAAACAATATTTGGTGAAGTTTTTACATCCCATTCAGGCAATCCTTCCGACGCTGCAATTTCTACATCAAAAGCTATAATAGCTACTAGCCTATTATAGTCCAAAAAATATCCATTAACTCACAATAAATAAGGGTTTGGAAGTATTGAAAAAAAAAATACATTTATACTATCAGCTCTCAAGTGCAAATGATAGTTTTAACCTTCATATTTGTCAAACTTATTAATTTGTTAATGGGTTATATGGGTTCATGGGTTGACTCATTACCCAACCTGTTTATCTCGTGTCATAAATGTGTCGACCCTTTTCCGACACTAACCCTCATAAACCCAACCCTAATTCGTTAAATTCTGTGTTAAACGAATCATACTATAGTGTCACCATCCATTTTGACAGCCCTAATTTGTGACTAAGATTAGGCTTGTCTCCTATCTAATGTTGATTTTGTAAGGTCGTTTGTCACAAAATTATTTCTTTTTCACTTATTATAAGACTTTTTCTATACCCTTTAAGTTGTGATTACGTTAAAAAAAAAAAAAAAGACATTAAAAGGCTGTATTTAAGAAAAACTTAAATGTAAAATATTTTAAGAGATGATAGTAATCCATAAATATATATCACGTTAGAAGTTTTGATAGAAAATGAAATAATAATAAATAGAGGGAGATCATAGTGTGATAGATGCAAAATACATGAAGGTATGAATTATATATGTAAAACACAAAGAGGTACTAGTGTATTTGACCAAACCTCAAAGAGGTTATAATTATTTACCCTAAAATAAATTAACAAGAGTAAATAAAATAAAAAAAAAAAAAGTAGTGTGCTAGTAATTCATTAATGAAAGTTGTGGAGTGGGCTTATGGAAAAGGTACCTCAATTGTTTTAGGAGGCCCATTGGAGTCGGGCCATAGGTCCATACCACCTTTAAGACTATTAAATCAAGGGCATTTTACATAAATACATAACTTTTGGCACCATATAACATTTTTACCTCAAAATGAAAAGTTTACATAAATACCTTAAAAACTTTTCAAAATTTCAAAAATACCTAAAACAAAAATTATCATTTATACGTGATTCATTCAGAAAATAAACAACAAACACAAATCAAAATCTCCAAAATACCTTCTCTACTTTGTCCACGTTTCTCTCTCCTCTTTTTATAATTTTTAATCTAATTTCGCATTTATCTCTCAATCCGTTTATTTTTTTGTCATGCCACTTTAGAAAATTTTTTTTATTTTTTTTTTATCTTCGAAACAAAGTCCATATGTATATACTTTTTCCGACATATTTTTTTTCACTAAAGTATAACTAATTATGCCTTTGTATATTAAGGTATAACGAAGGTATAATTAAGGTATAACTAAAGTATAATCACTGTAATAGTGTATCTTAATGTATAAATAAGGTATAATTAAGGTATAACTAAGGTATAAATACTGTAATAGTGTATCTTAATGTATAATTAAGGTATAACTAATGTATAATCAATGTAATAGTGTATCTTAAGGTATAACTAAGGTATAATTAAGGTATAACTAATGTATAATCACTATCTTAAGTATAACTAAGGTATAATTAAGGTATAATCAATATAATAATGTATCTTAGAGTATAAATAGGGTATAAATAAGGAGTAACTAATGTATAATCACTATAATAATGTATCTTAAGGTATAATTAACGTATAACTAAGGTATAAAGATTGTATAAACAGTGTATAAATAGTGTATAAGCAATGTATAACAATGTATAGGAATTGTATAAACAGTGTATAAACAATGGATAAACAGTGTATAATGTATAAACAATGTATAAAAAATGTATAAACAATGTATAACAGTGTATAAATAATGTATAAGCAATGTATAACAGTGTATAAGAATTGTATAAACAATGTATAAACATTGTATAAACAGTGTATAATGTATAAACAGTGTATAAAAAATGTATAAACAATGTATAACAGTGTATAAATAATGTATAAACAATGTATAAACAGTGTATAAAGAGTGTATAACAATGTATAATAAATGTATAAACATATAACATTGTATAAAAAGTGTATAATGTATAACAATATATAAGTAGTGTATAAACAATGTATAAGCAATGTATAACAGTGTATAAGAAGTGTATAAACAGTGTATAACAATGTATAAATAATATATAAACAATGTATAAGCAGTGTATAATGTATAAACAATGTATAAATAATGTATAAACAATGTATAACAGTGTATAAACAATATATAAACAGTGTATAAAGAATGTATAAACAATGTATAAACAGTGTATAAAGAGTGTGTAACAATGTAAGCATTGTATAAACAATGTATAAACAATGTATAAACAGTGTATAAACAGTGTATAATTAACGTATAAACAGAGTATCTTAGAGTATAAATAGGGTATAAATAAGGAATAACTAATGTATAATCACTATAATAATGTATCTTAAGGTATAATTAACGTATAACTAAGGTATAAAGATTGTATAAACAGTGTATAAATAGTGTATAAGCAATGTATAACAGTGTATAAGAATTGTATAAACAGTGTATAAACAATATATAAACAGTGTATAATGTATAAACAATGTATAAACAATGTATAACAGTGTATAAACAATATATAAACAGTGTATAAAGAATGTATAAACAATGTATAAACAGTGTATAAAGAGTGTATAACAATGTAAGCATTGTATAAACAATGTATAAACAATGTATAATAATATATAAGAAGTGTATAAACAATGTATAAACAATGTATAATAATATATAAGAAGTGTATAATAATGTATAACAATGTATAAGAAGTGTATAAACAATGTATAACAATGTATAACAGTGTATAAATCCTGTATAAAAAATGTATAAATAATGTATAAACAATGTATAAGTAGTGTATAAAAAATGTATAAACAATGTATAACAGTGTATAAATAATATATAAACAATGTATAAAGAGTGTATAAACAATGTATAATAAGTGTATAAACATATAACATTGTATAAGAAGTGTATAATGTATAACAATGTATAAGCAGTGTATAAACAATGTATAAGCAGTGTATAAAAGCTGTATAAACAGTGTATAAAGTGTATAAACGATGAATAAATAATGTATAATAATACATAAGAAGTGTATAATAGACATTGGGAGTAGAACATAGACATTATAAACCAAAAAAAGCTAAACAATCTGATATGGCTCCAAAATCAAAAAGCTAAAAAAAAAGCTATAACTCCATCATACATCCCATTGGCGATAGGCGCAGGCCAGGTATTGTGTAGTCTCAACCCCACTTCATGTTATTGCAGGGTGACCTGAATGTTAGTTCAGTTGCTTGGCAATTGGTGAACCATAAAATTTGAAATGGCAAATGTAACAAAGTAAAATAAATCATGAGCCTAAGGAAACAAGTTGCATGTTGAACTGCGCAAAATTTGTCATTCATCTGCCTCTATGTTCTTTCTAACATCTCAAGTCTACGTTTAGGGGTATCTTGACAATGTCATTTCCTACAACAGGCTCCTAGACTTAGAAACCGAAGAAGCCAAGTTCACTTGCTCTTTCCTTCTCAAACGTCTCGAAATACTGATATATAATGGTAACTGCAAGCAATATTCCAGTTCCTGAGCCAATTGCTCCCATGAAATCTGCTAGTACTGTAAGAGCACCAATGCACATTCCTCCGAACGCAGCTGCTGTTGGTATGTAGCGGTTCAATTCTTTCTGCAGGTTTGAATCACGGTGTCCCGGCATCACCATTTGTTGTTCCTGCAGAAACAGTTTTAATCAGTAAATTATACGAGCAATAGTCTTTCAGAATGAACCACAGATCAATCAGAACAGGGTTGATTTAAGAAAATCAAAATTCATAGTAGATGAAGACATAATTGCACCTTCTATGCAAAATGCTGTAAGAATATGTTTCGGAATTATAAGAAACACACTTTACAGTAGCCAAAGCATTCATAGACGTGTGCACAAGCTCGACATACCTTGAGCTGCTTGGCAACATCTCTGGCAGAGGACCCTGAAACCTCAATCCATGTTTTCGAGAAGAGTGCACAAGCAGAAAGCATAAATATCAAATAGAACAGAGCATGGAAGGGATTGGCTGCCATATCTGCCAAACTGCACTCAACAAAAATCATTAAAGGTGTCAGTACAAACGAATCGAGAAAAGCGAAGAACTAAAATAAATCAAGCATAAAATGGCAAAGACATGAATGCTGCTTCACCTCGCTGGTGCAGTCACATAGTAAGCAAGACCACCAACTGGAACATACTGGCCACCTGAATATTCAGATTCCTTCCATTTCCCCAACAGATTGACAAAGAAGTTTCCACCATACTTCCTGTAAGGCAACTGTCCAAAGATGCATGCTATTATTTTCTTAGCAACACCAAAATCAGGCATTAAACCAATTACACAAGTAATTCATGTACCTGAGAGATGAAATAGAGATTAGAAACAAGTGCAGATTGTAGAATAATTGGCATATTGGAGGTGTAGAAAAGCTTAATTGGATAGGATCCCTGTTGCCCACGAGCATTCTTTGACCTCACAGGTAAAACCACACGAAAACCTTGGAAATAGATGACAATAAGGAAGATCAATACAGTAGCAAGCAAATTGGTAACGTTTGGAAGGTTCTGCCTATAGAAAGCCTCTCGAAGCGCGCGAACTTTATCAGTCCTTGTGATGAGTAAATGGAACAAAGCAATGACAGCACCTTCAAATTCTGCTCCCCTACCACTGTTAATAGTTGTGGGGCTAAATGCTTTCCATATAATATTTTCGCTGCATCCATAACAAGAGAAAAATTATGGTGGGAAGAAAACTGACGGATGCAAATGCTTGGAAAATAACAGGTTAGAGACTAAAAAAAATGGTAAGAGAAAAGTGAGCTATCTACCAAATATTGGTCGCTATGAAAAGAGAGATCCCAGACCCAAGGCCATATCCTTTCTGGAGAAGCTCATCCAGGCATATAACAATGATTCCAGCAAAGCAGAGTTGGACAATAATAAGGATTGCATTCCCGGCACCAAGTTGGCTGACACTACCATACATTCCCGATAGCACATAGGCAACTGCCTCACCCACAGCAATCAATATGCCCAACAATTTCTGCGCTCCATTTCTGCAAAAGTAGATACAAGTATCTGTCACATGAATTCTTCTACATATTAATTACTCCAGACCAGGAAAAGAATTTCCTTATCTTTAAACAATTTTTTCATAACTTCAAAAACCAAAGAATGATTAATAAAAAATTCTGAAGGTTGAAGTTTCAAACATAGGCGGCATAATTGACAGTAGCAATTCCTCAAGCCATTCAACTGTATAAAACCATTCACTTACAGGAGTGCACGATCCTCACGCACATTGTTATCCACTTCAATGATCTTTGACCCAGCCAACAATTGCATCACCAATCCAGAAGTCACAATTGGGGTAATACCGAGCTCCATGACTGTTCCTCGGTTTGATGCAAGAATAACACGCATCCAATAAAATGGATCAGCAAATTGGAATTTGGAGCCAGAGGTCATGTCTTACTATGTATCCATGTATGGCTCTTCCTTGCTTTCAAATCCCTAATACATGAATTTAATCTCCGGTAGAGATCCGGTGGGTTGGATGAGGAAGATGAGGAAATTTCATGGATCGTTGGTCGCAGAGCAGAGCTCCATGGGGGAGGGAAAGATCGCCGGAAGAATCTCCATGCAGGAAGTGGACTAGCTGAACTACCATGGGGATAGGGAAAAAAAATTGACAGAAAAAGAGAGAAAGAGAGGGGAAGAGAGAGAGAGAGAGAGAAAACATATAAAAACGTAAAAAAAAGAAAAACATAAATATTAAAGTAATGAATAAAAGAATTTTAAAAAAAAAGGTAATTTAGTAAATAGTTAAATGTATTGTTTGAAAGTAAACTTAGTTTCGGGTGTAAAACTGACAATTTCCCTTAAATCAACATTAAAATGACTTGATGTAAGAGATAATAAAATAATCAGTTCTAATAAAATTAGTCTTAAGTTTCAACTCATTAATGCAAACCTTTAGAGTTAAATGGGTTTTTTATATAAATAATATATAATTAATAAAAATGAAAAATGAATATTTTTTATGATTAAATTTTAAAATTTGTCACTATTCACGAAAATCTTATGCTAGAAAATATTATATTGTTCTTTATCATTTAATAATAATCAGATCCGATTGATTGATTTGGAATTTTTTTCCTTTAAAAAATACTTGTAAGACTTTTAATGCTTTGTTAACCAAGTACAAGCCAAATTTTTAAAATCCGATCAAATTCATACGAAAATCAGATATCCATTTTCTGGTTTATAACTTTATTGAATGAATGTGCATGCCATGATTGTTTCAACTTAAAAGAAAGGAATTTCTCAAGGTTAAGGAGAGATTCCTAACTTTTCATTCTTTTTACTCCTCAGTGAAAAGTGGAAGACACTCTCATAAACTGGATATTCAATATCCGGTTCGGGAGATATAGTCTGACTGTAAATTTTTTTATTTTTCTAAAAATGATGTTACAAACCAGAAAATGGATATCCAGTTTTGGAACGAATTTGAATGGATTTTCAAAATCCAATTTATACTTGGATTAGCAGAGCAATATAGGCTGAAATAAATTCCCTTTTGCAGCAATTTTTGGAAGGTTCTATTGGTTAATTAATGGGCATATATATAAATGTGGCTGAAGGCTACACCTGCATTCAAGATAAGATGTGTCTGGTGAACATTACAAATTAAACTTCCAAATATTGGCTCTTTGATTTTGACTCTTTTATCCACTCCAAAAATTTTGCACGTTTTCCTGTAAAATGATTATTAATTTTATTCTTTTCCTTTGATATTGACATCATCTTACTCCCATTGTCGTTTAACTAAGAAGGTGTTTGGTTAACTAGAAAAGTAGTAGGGAATGGAAATGAGAATCACCAATTCCCTATGCTATTGTTTGGTTTAACAAAATCATTTAGGTAATGGGAATCTCATTCTCCCATTTGTAGGAATCACTCATTCCCCTCTCTCCCCCCATTAATCAATATTGACTCCCATTCCTATATTAAATTTGATAAAAACAAAAAAGAAAAAAAAATAATTCACCATTTCTTATCCTTATTTTGTCAAATAACTAACCATTATTTCAATTTCTCAACTTCTCTAATATATTAATATTTTTATATGCGGATATGATTATTATTAATGTAATTTAGTTACTAACATAAATAAAATGCTAAAATAATAAAATAATGATAGCAAATATAAAAGAAATAATTGTTAAACATTAATGATATTTTATATCTTATATATTTTTCTATCAAATTGTATTTTATAGAAACTATTATTAATTTCTAAAAAAAAATTAAATTCCAATTCCGGACTAAACCAAACAAAACTATTAATTGGTGATTCTGATTCCGATTTCCTATCATTCCGTTTCCGATTCCGATTCCAAAACTTGAACCAAACGCACCCTAAGTAATATACCCAGGGAACCAATCTGCTATATATCTTAGATTAAAAAAAAAAAAAGCATTTTACTACTCCTGTTATTTATTTATTTATTTATGAACAATATACATTTTTGTTTGGTGGATCAATATACATTTTTATTTAAATAATCGTATTAAGAATTTAGTCACAATTCTTTTTATAAATGTATTTAGTTTTTGCGAAGAATATTTCACACCCCTAATCCTTTAATTACTCTCTTTACTACACTTTCTGATTTAAGTATTGGAATATAATTAGCGGACTTACCAGCTCCACTGATCTCAGTTGTAGTTATCTACAAAGCAAGGGAAGTTCTCATTTGATACCATTGATGTTGAAATCCAATAACCTTTTCTTTGAAAATGGATGGAGGAAACAAACAAACAAAAAATTGCAATCTTGAAGGAATAAAAGAATAATACTAAATATTTATAAAAGTTAATTAACAATGATATGTTCCCCTTTATATATGCTTTGTCACCGTCACCTCAACTCAATTGATTTCTGTGAACAAACCAGATATTTTTGGTTTGCAAAGAACAGAAAACAAAACTATTCTTTTATTTTATTCAATCAGAAAAAACTCAAATTATAAGAATGAAGGAAGAGTATTTATACATGAAATGAAACTAATTCTAACTAATCTGTAACTAATTTCCTAATCTCCCGCCTCCTTTCCTTTTCTTCTGTTTTCCCGCCTTTTCTTGGAACAAGAATCCGGTGTTGATGGCCCAATTGATGATGACGGCCCAATTGATGATGGCCCATCTGTCCCTCCTGTACACCCTTCCTCACTTTCAGCTTGTAATTCTTCAACACTCCCCCCACAAGCTGAAAAAGACTGTGCGGGATCCAAGTGCTGAACTACTCCCATCTGACTCAATGCAGGTAACATCTTGGCATGGGATAAAGGTTTGGTAAACAAGTCAGCAAGTTGAGAATCAGTAGGAACAAATGGTGTAGTGATAAAACCATCTTCAACAGCATTGCGTACAATATGGCAATCAATCTCAAGATGCTTGGTTTTATTATGACATACTGGATTCTTGGCAATGGCAATGGCTGAGGCATTATCACAATGCATAGAGATTGGGAGCTGTAAGTTAAGTCCTAAATCAGAAAGTATATAGGATAACCATTTTAGCTCACAAATAGTTTGGCCCATACTCCTGTATTCAGCCTCAGCAGAGCTTCTACTAACCACACTCTGCTTCTTTGTTTTCCAAGAGATAAGTGAGGACCCCAAAAATACACAATACCCTGTGACTGATTTTCTAGTAATCTTACATGTACCCCAATCAGAATCACAGTATGCTACTAACTTCAAATCAGTATCCTTTTGGTGTGGGTAAAAGAGGCCATAGGTGTATGTGCCTTTTAAGTATTTAAGCACATGTAAAGCAGCTTGGAGATGATGATGACAGGGTGACTGCATATATTGGCTTAACTGTTGGCTAATATGTGCAATATCAGGTCTAGTGAATCCCAAGTACAGCAATTTACCAATAAGACGCCTATACATTTCTGCATTATCAAGAAGTGTACCTGGATCAGTTAAGGTAATACCAGTTGCAGCTGGACTAGAGACTGTTTTGGCATTTGTGAGTCCTGCCTCTGCAAGAAGATCTGTTATGTACTTCTGTTGAGATAACACTGCTCCTACTTCTGATCTAGCAAATTCCACTCCTAGGAAGTATTTCACATCCCCCAGATCCTTGATAGTGAAGAGGCTATGCAAATACTCCTTGACTTTTTGTATATCTGCCAGATATGCACTAGTGAGAAGAATGTCATCAACATAAAGAACTAAATGCACTGTGGCACCTTGAAGAGATGTGTAAGTGAAGAGACAGTGATCATGGGAAGATCTGTGGAAACCATAGTCAAGCAGTTTAGCTGAAATCTCTTTGTGCCACTGGCGACCAGCCTGCTTCAAGCCATACAAGGATTTCTGAAGATGACATACCTGCTTACTGCTGCATTTGGTGTAGCCTTGGGGAGGCTGTAAGTAAATGTCCTCATCTAAGAAGCCATGAAGATAGGCATTGTTGATGTCAATTTGATGCACTGGCCAATTTCTTGCTACTGCTAGAGCCAAAACTGTCCTGACAGTGACTACTTTTGCTACAGGACTGAAGGACTCATGGTAATCCACACCAAAGGTTTGGTTGTACCCTTTGGCTACAAGTCTTGCCTTGAAACGGTCAACTTCTCCATTAGGTTTATACTTGACTCTATAAACCCATTTGGATGCAAGTGCCTTCTTATCTGCAGGTAAATCTGAGATAACCCAGGTGCCATTCTGCTCCAATGCATCAAGTTCCTGTTGCATGGCATGAACCCATTCTGAATGTTGGCTAGCTTCAAAATAATTTTTAGGTTCCTTGATGGGACTGATATTGCATAAAAATGCAGTATGTGCAGAAGAATACCCTGTAACATATGGTAAGGAGTTAGTAGGAGCACAAGAAAGAGAGACAAAATCTTTTAACCAGGATGGAGGTTGAGAGACTCTGGTGGTCCTGCGTAATGCAAAAGAAGTTGGAGGTGGTGATGATGAATCAGAGGAAATCACTTCCTTATTATGAGCTGATGAAACTGGAGTTGAAGGAATAGTAAATGACTCCTGTTCCTGCAAGGAAGGAGAAGCAAAAGGAAAAATGTCTTCCTTAAAGGTGACATCTCTGACTGTAAGTAGCTTCTGTGTCTGCAAATCATAAACCTTAAACCCTTTTTGCCCAAGAGAAAAACCAAGAAACATGGCAGGGTGTGCACGAGGAGCTAACTTATCCTTATAAGGATGAACATCAGTGTAAAAACACAAGCAGCCAAAAATTTTGAAATGTTCATAGGTAGGATGTTTATGATATAACCTGTAGTAGGGTGTATCCCACTGCAAAATCCTAGAAGGAAGAACATTGATGATGCTGGTAGCCATCATTAAAGCCTCTCCCCAAAACTGTGATGATAAAGATGCCTGAAACAATAAGGAACGTGTAACATCCAAAAGATGTCTATGTTTTCTTTCAACAACACCATTCTGTTGTGGTGTATAGGCACAAGTTCTCTGATGCATAATGCCTAAAGAATCACATAATTGTCTACACTTCCGATTCACAAACTCACCACCATTGTCTGTTCTAATGATCCTGATGTCAGTTTGAAACTGTGTATGAACATATGTGAAGAAATTAGCCAAAGCATTGTGTACCTGGGACTTGTTCTGTAACAAAATGACCCATGTAGCTCTGGAGAAATCATCCACAATAGTGAGGAAGAATTTTGCTCCAGTAAGAGAAGCTCTTTTGTAAGGCCCCCAAATATCTAAGTGTAAAAGCTGAAATATGGCAGTGGAAGTAATGGTGCTTCTAGGAAAGATATGCCTGTGTTGTTTAGCAAGTGGACAGATTGTACAATAGTCAAATTGAACTTTATTCAAAACAGTAATGTGTTTCAGTACATCAGCAGAGACATGTCCTAATCTTTTATGCCAAATATTGCCATCATGTGTCTTAGGTAACATAGCTACATTACTAAATTGAAAGGCTAAATTGTGTACTCTCTGTAAGCATTCAGCAGTGAAAGAGGCTTTATTAAGCTGATAAAGACCATCCTTGTACCAGCCTACAGCCACAAGCTTATGAGTGAAGTGGTCCTGTAAATAGCAATAGGTTGCAGCAAAATGGACTTCAAGGTTAGAAGCTTGCAATAACTGCCCCACTGATAACAAGTTAAATCTGAACTGTGGCACATGCAATACTCCTTGTAACAATACTTCTGATGATAATCTAACAGTGCCTATATGTTGTACAATCTGTGTATTTCCATCAGGTAATAGAACTGATTCTCTATTTCTGACAAGTGTAAAGTTCTCAAAAAAAGAGACATGTGGAGTCATATGTGATGTAGCACCACTATCTATAATCCAGACATCATCTTGTGTTTGAATATTAAAACAGTAAGAGGTGACATTACCAGAAAAACCTGCAAATGCAGAGAAATTAGCTGAGCTCTCTGGCATTGGCATCTTTCCTTGCTGTTTAAGCATTCTGTAAACTTCATGTAGCATCTGCTTGGTGCTGACTTCTGATAAGGTTTCCTCCTCTGAATCAGTAGTATCGTCAAGAGGATTATCTTTGATTTCTTGAACAGCATTAGCCCTGGATCTAGGCTTGTCTTGACCACCTGTATATCCCTTGTTCCCTCCTTGAGTTAATTTTGGTCCCTGCCACCAGTCAGGATAACCGATGATCTGAAAACATGATTGTTTATCATGACCCATACCATCACAATGACTGCAGACTAGATCTTCTTTCTTCATATTTTTCTTCCCTCTGGTACCAATTCCCTTGCTAGAACCATAGGACTGTTTGGATCCACCTTTGCTATTTGGTTTTGTAGAGGCAAAATTGGACATTTCTATATTTTGCTCTGTAAACACTTCTCGTTGCCTTTCAATTTTAGAAAGCATTGAATAGGCCCGATCAATGCTAGGCATAGGTTCCATAAGCAATATTTGGTTAATCACATGTTCATATCCTTCATTCAATCCTGTCAAGAACTGTAATAACTTGTCTTCTTCCTGCAAATCTAAAAACCGCCTAAAAGCATTGCACACACATGCATTTGCTGCTCCACACTGACATTCAGGAATTGGCCTAAGCAGGAAAAGCTCATCCCATAGCTTTTTAAGTTGAATGAAGTATGTTGTAACAGAATTATTCCCTTGTGTAAGCACACTAATCTCTCGTTTAAGTTTGAATAAAGTTGGGCCATTACTATCCCCAAATCTATCTTCTAACTCAATCCATAATGCCCTAGCAGAGGTGGTAAATTCAAAAGCATCTGCCAAATCACGGGAAATGCAATTAAGAATCCATGAAATTACCAGACAGTCGGTCTCCTTCCATTCATCATATTCTGGTGAATTTCTTCTCGGAGGAACCTCTTCTCTGTTAATGAATTTCAGTTTCTTCTTCGCCGTTATCGCTCGCAGCATTGCATGCCTCCAGGTAAGAAAATTGGAACTTCCTTTCAGCACTGAACTGATGAGGATGAGACCTGGATTATCAGATCCTACACCAGCATTTCTGTTATCACCATAGCCAGTTCTCCTTTCTGCTCGCTCTTCTTCGAGATTCATATTTCGTTGAGTGCTGGTTTCTTCTTCGAAAACTGGTAAATCGGCGTTAATCACTATCTGAGGCGCCCTTCGCTGCCTTACCATGGAATTGGTTCCAAGATCGTCTTCCTTAAGAGCTCTGATACCATGTGAACAAACCAGATATTTTTGGTTTGCAAAGAACAGAAAACAAAACTATTCTTTTATTTTATTCAATCAGAAAAAACTCAAATTATAAGAATGAAGGAAGAGTATTTATACATGAAATGAAACTAATTCTAACTAATCTGTAACTAATTTCCTAATCTCCCGCCTCCTTTCCTTTTCTTCTGTTTTCCCGCCTTTTCTTGGAACAAGAATCCGGTGTTGATGGCCCAATTGATGATGACGGCCCAATTGATGATGGCCCATCTGTCCCTCCTGTACACCCTTCCTCACTTTCAGCTTGTAATTCTTCAAATACGTGTAAAAACCCTCGTGGAGATAGGGATTAGAATTCCTATGGAGTGGAGAGAGAAGATTTTATCTCCATCTCTGAGAAAAATACTTTTCTTCATCCCAACTTCGTAGGAAAATTAAATAGAAATTTTTGATTCATGTCGGAACGAATCCCAATTGAGGTTGGATTTTTCACACCCCACCTAAAATACTGGAAACAACCGATAGAAGTATATAACAACTTAGAACAGACATTGATACATGTTCCAACAACATCGAGAAAAACAAAAAATGCGGCCACATTTGTTGAGTAGCAAACAAAACATGCCAACAACTATGAATTTGGGTGGCCAATCCTAAAATTACTAAAACTGATGTTTCAGCTTCATAAATTCCTATATTTTCTTACATAATCTTCTATTATCTTTATATAATTAAAATTGAATTCTGTAGGTAACACCACAGGATTCTTTTTTTTTTTTTTTTTCTAAGTTTTTTATTTTTATTTTCTTTAATTTTAAGAAAATAAAAAGGTTGAATTTTTTTTCTTCAATTTTTTCCTTTTTTTTTTTCATTTTTTTAACATTATTTTCTTTTACTTTCTCTTTTCTTATTCGACTTTTTCCTCTTTTTACTTTCTTTTTGTTTTTTTCTCTTCCATTTTTTTTATTTTTTAAAAATGTCTCTTTTACTTGTTCTTATAGTTGAAAATCAATTTTAACAAAAAATATTCATAGTTACAATAGGTAAGTTTACGTATGATTTTAAAAACAATAGTTTCATATATATTTTTATGAATTCTGCTTAAATTTTTTTTTATTATATGATTATTTATGTTCATAGGCTGGGCTCGGGCCGAGCGTAACAGGTTTTTTCAAAAAAAAAAAACATTATGGTTTGATTGTTTTTATCCATTGGACAGCCGTTGGATATCTTTGTAAAAAATTTCAGCCGTTAAATTTGGTCAACATATAGACAATTTTTTTCCTTGCAGTCTTCTTCTTCCTTGACTGGACCGTCAGCTGTTGTATTTGGTTAAAGTATGGAAAAGTTTTTGCTCACAATCTTCTTTTTTCACAGTCAGTCTCCTTCTTTGTCAGTCACGATTCTCCACGTCTGCTCATTCCGTTCTGTCTCTCAAAAATTTTTTATGTAATCGTTTCTTTTCCAAGTGATGGTTCTTCTCATCTGTTTCTCCTTTTTGAACATTTTATAAATGCAAATTTCGATCGTTAGCTCAATTGAAACCATCGTTACTTTTGTTTTTAATTTATCCCTCGATGATATTGAAAATCTTCAAAAATAATAATAATAATAAAAACATTGAAAAAAATTCACTTAAAATAATAAACCGCTTAATTTTTCAAAACCTAAATTTTTTCTTTGCTTCCTAGGCAAAGCAAAAGTTTAAAACTAGTAAATGATGATAATTTCAATTAGTAAATTAGTACTTTAAAAGAAAATGAAAATCTATAAATAGCAATCTTGAGTTTAGCATTCTGCAATCAGTACATAGATTGTCCTCAAATTTAAATTCGAAGATCTGGTACTTCTCAATTTTATTAATAAAATTTATTGGCAACAACTAACGGTGGATAGTCGCTTAAACTCAAAATAATTTGGAAACTGAAACTTTGAAACTCGTATGCAGCCTAGTTCAGTGAATCATTAATCAAATGCATTAAACTCCTCTCATGGCTTAGTACCTCCACGGATAATGGATAATATTGTTTCAATCTTCCAGCATTTGTAGATTATTTTTACAAATAAAAATGAGAAATTAGGTAGAAATTTCAAAGCTACAACATATGATCACAAAAACAACCATACCAAAAAAATAAAAAATAAAAAGATAAAAGGAAGAATAGGAACTAAAGTGGCGTTTGATGTTGCAGGTAATTGGGAGAAACTTTATAACATGTCTGAGTACAATATATCATTCGTGTGTCAAACCCTTAAAATAATACGTAATATATTTTAAGGTCTCAAGATTTATAAATTTGTCTCTAGGATTTATATTTTAGATCTAAAGTTTTTAATCTAGGTTTTAAAATTTTATTTAAATAAATACATATTACATAACTAATAAATTGACTATACTTTGTTATTTTTTGTTATTTTTTTATTGCTTGGAAAGTGAGTTGCCTTAATTTTATTGGTTTGACACACGGACAAAGTGGTGCGTCAGACATACAATAAAATTTCTCGGTAATTTGTAGCTATATTTTTTCCTCAAATAATTAACTTACCAAAAGATTTTTTTTTTATTTCAAAAGATTTTTTTTTTCACACTTAAAAAAATAGTAAATACTTGTTGATAGTTATTTTATCCTAACAGTTGTCATTTCTAAGAGGATGTTTCAAGTCACATGTTGGATATATAAAACGGGTATAAAGAGGGGTATATAAGTGATATAGATTGCACCTTAAATCAATTGGTTTTGTATTACATTAATCCCATACATGTGCTCACTCATGCAATCAAATCCAACACTTTCAAGATCCACAGAGACTCTTCATCACATAACAAAATATTGTTGGTTTTTATTCATGTATTTGGAATTTTCACTAACAGAACTTCAGCTGGAGTCTTTTTTTTTTTTTTTTCCACAAAAATATAGTTTTGTATTGTTACATGTTTTTGTTATGGTAAACAATGTATTAGTCTCTATGTTTTTATATATTATATTAATCAGTCCACATGATAATTATATAGTCTCTAAGTTTTATCATTTTCAACTGTTTAATTCGTTTATGTCAAATTAGACTAATAATACCACAATTACCCTTGGAAAATTGGTTAAAAAATAAAAGATTTACAATAAATTTTGATGCAGAATCCAACCATAATTATGAGACAGCCATTGAGCCCAATAAATAAACATTTAACTCATTTCAAAATGTATCTTAAAAAAAGAAAATTTTCTTATAAATTTAAAGAGCCATTGTGATATACAAGACTTTGATATTATATAAACAAATACTTAATACACTCGGTCTCAAAACATATTTCTAAAAGGGGATTGCTTTACATATATCAAAAAAATCACATAACTTGCTCATTAAACAATGTTGAACCAACTCTAATATCAAAATTAACCTAATATCAAAATTAACGCCAAACTAAAATATAGGCATATTCGAATCTAACCCAATTCGAGAAGATCAGAAAGTTCTTATAAATTTCATTTAGCAACTAGAACTAAAATAAATTCTTAGAAGGCAGAAGAAGGTCGGCAGGGCCAAAATAAAAAATATAAATTGTGAAAGTCTCAAAACTCAGCAAAATATAGGTTTTTAATCACTCAAAATATGTAGTAGCTTTTAGAATTAATTTTATTTGTTTTACATTAGCTCATCAGCAATGTGATAATAATGATCAATTCGACAAACATTCTGACTCTTGTTCTGTAAGTTTCTTGCTGACCAATCGCAGCCAAATTAAATACGCTTAATTGTACGTTTGCTCAAGCTGTTTTATTGTAAATTACAAAAAAAAAAAAAAGAAAAAATAGAAATGCCAGTTGTTTTATAGATAAAATGACATCATAGCATAGGAGAATTATGGAATGCATGTGAATATATAAAATGTAACTCCAAATTCTAAAATATCTATTTATCATCAGCAAAAATCATCACAACTCATATGTATTAATATTTTTCTTACAATCTTAATTTGGAAGCTCTATCTATAGAAAAACATATATAACTATTTTGGTTTTTTCTAATTACCTTAATTGTCGATTATGTCAAAATTATTATTATGCAGTGTAAATTCATATATGTTAATTAATTCATTAATTAATTCTCCCAAGAATTTGATGTGACCCCATGGGCTCTATGAGGCAGTATATTTTATGTATATGATTTTTTTTTTCTCATTATATTTATTTATTTTTTAATTAAGTTAAATATATATCATTTTTATTTGTAGATTTGAATATGTAATATATTAAATATATTAGTATAAAACGGCCAGAATAGGCAATTAAGCTGGTCCATGTCATCGCAATTTTCAAGGAGCTTCGTTTCCCAATCTTCTCCCGTCCTTCAAATATTTCGAAATTATCACTATTGATAATTTGGATATTGAATTTTTTTTTTTTTATCATATTAAAATTTTTACAAAACACATTTTAAACCCCTTGAATTTTTAGAAGTATTGTAATTACTTTTAATCAAATTTTTCAGTATATTGAGTGCATATTTTTTTGGTTTTAATAATATACTTCGAATACTTCCAATAAACTTTAAAGTCTTCTATTTTCCTCGAGAATCACGTAATATTTTATTTATTTATATGTTAGGTTGTTAATTTTTTTTTTTCGTATTTTCTTCTAAACTAAAAAAGCAAGTGCTTATTGGGTGATTGCTAAGAAAACTATTTGGAAAGAATAAACAAATGTCTAAATAACCCTAATAGATATCTCAAAGGATTAGAATTACCTCACCAATAAAAGGATCAATATACGATAGCCAAACATTTTGGGATTCTAACACAAACCTCTCGTGCCCATATTTATCTTGGATGTATGGGGTCATGGGTGACCAATAGCAGGGTTGACCCAACATCGTTTTTTTACCTATGATATCATGTAAATAAAAATCTAATTACCCCAAAAAAATATCTCAAAGAGTTAACATTATCTCACCAATATAATTAAGGAATAATATATATCCGTAGCCAGGTAACGTGGAATTCTACCCGTGATAATAGTTGTTACAAAAAAAAAAGTGATAATAGTTGTTTAAAAAAAATTACTGACAATTTTCTTGCCACTTCCAAAAGATATTTTTAAGACTTTGAAGGCCTAGACGATCCAACAAACAACTCTGCAAAAGAACTAAACAAAAATTCTCTAGATTTCACATGTATTTTAGTTTTCAAGTTTTCAATTTGTTAAACCTTAGTCACAATAGTTTCTTGCTTTGTAAGTACTTTCAAGTTTACAATTTTCATATTTTTTTTTAATTTCAGTAGATTTATATCAGTGTTGGTGTATTTATCTTACGGGGTATTTAGTTACTTAGAAAAGTAGTAGGGAATGGAAATGAAAATCACCAATTCCCTTAACTATTGTTTGGTTTAACAAAATTATTTAGGTAATGAGAATCTCATTCCCCTATTTGTAGGAATCACTCGTTCCCCCTTCTCCCCTCATTAATCAATATTGATTCCTATTCCTACATTAAATTTGATAAAAATAAAATAAAATTCACCATTTTTTACTCTTATTTTACCAAATAACTAACCATTATTTCAATTTCTCAATTTCTCTAATATATTAATATTTTTATATACGGATACGATTATTATTAATATTATTTAGTTACTAACATAAATAAAATGCAAAAATAATAAAATAGCAATAACAAATATAAAAGAAATAATTGTTCAACATTAATAATATTTTATATCTTATATATTTTTCTATCAAATTGTATTTTATAAAAACTATTATTAATTTCTAAAAAATAATTAAATTCCGATTCCGGACTAAACCAAATAAAACTATTAATTGGTGATTCTGATTTCGATTTCCTATCATTCCGTTTCCGTTTCTGTTTCCGTTTCCGTTTCCGTTTCCGATTCCAAAACTTGAACCAAACGCACTCTTATATTGCTTTTTATTTTGTAAAAATTAACTACAGTCTTTTGTTATTTTTTTTGTTCCTTTTAAACACCACCCAATCATCTGATAAAAGTTTTAAGCGTATTTATTTCAGCAAATTTGCATTTATATGTGTGGACTAGGGTCAAAATTTCTAACACACGGATTAAAAATTTGAAAAACTAAATTTTTAGAAATTCTGAAAGTTAGGTATTTTTGCACCGCCGATTAAATTATTAATGCACTTATATTATGGTTCTATCTTATTAAGCAAGACTATCTGAATTGATTTAAGACAATTTGACTATTTTTTTCGCACTATTTAATTTGGAGAAATTTTAACATTAGGGCTGGGTATAAGAATCGAATATATTGTACCAAACTGAATATTCGAAAAAAAAAGATCCAGAATTGGACCGAATTGTTGACTTTTTTGAAAAAAAAGAACTGGATTGGACTAGACCGTAATTTATCCAGGATCGGACCAATGATCGGGATCGAATTGGACTGGATCGAGGACCAGACTAATAGATATGAGAATTTATTAGTATTAAATTTATGTTTTATATATAAAAATATTAATTAATTTTAAAATTTTATAATATGTGTGAAAAAAATAATTTATAATATTTCTAACCACTGAACCAACTTAATTTATTATATTTTGTTAAATATTATTAGAATTTATATTTTTTAGTTGAAATTGTCTAAGAAATATCTGTGTTTTTTTTAAGACTTATTTTTTAATATTTGGATTGGACCAGAATGAATCCCAGACTCCATAACCGAAAAGGACCGGAACCAAATTGCCGAATACCCGAACAAGACTAGACTGAAATTTTTAAAACAATCCAATTCCAAAGATTTATTACTCCAATCCAATTCTATCCCCGGATTGGACCGAACTATGCTCAGTCCTAATACATATTCCCCTTGTTATAAAGATATCGTGTATGAGATCATATTTAGGAATTAGGATAATAATTCTTGAATAGGAGTTTTCTTGTTCTGTTATTATTATTATTATTATTATTATTATTATCATCATCTTAATGAACAAAGTTTTCTTGTTTTATAATCATTCTTATTAGGATTAATCTCTTGTTGCGTGTGTATATATCTTGCTGTACCAATAATAAACTTAAGGATTTCAAAAGTATTTTAAAAACTTTTTTTTCTTTTTTTCTTTTTTTTAAGTTTTAAGAAACATTATTGAATATAATAAAATATTTTTTCTTGATATTCAGAGAATAATACTGTTAATATATATATATATATATATATATATATATATATATATATATATATATATGCTCACATATGGAAGTCCACCTAGTTTTTTTATTTTTCTTTTTGTTCTTTTTTCTTCTTGTTCTTGACATTTTAGCTTAATTAATTTTCAAATTGATATTTTACCCAATAATTCTAATTTCTAAAACCTAACGTCTATAGTCCGATTAATAACTTGAAAGATTAAAAGTAGATAAATAAGTTTAATTAATTATTTCGACTTAATTTTTATTTTATTTTCTTTTGTGTTGTAATTTCTTAAGGGTTTGTGCACCATATTTTTTGTAATGCCATTGTAGTTACTTAGTTAATTTTGAATTGACTTGTTCAAATTTGTTTATTTTTTGTTCTTATGGATGGAGTTTTTTCATATACTTAAACGTTACATGTATAGCATGAATCTAAAGAACCAAGAAAATGAATGTTTCCATGAATAAGAAATAAGAAGCATGAGAATTTCTTCCCTGGAATTAAAGTATACCAAATCAATGTTTTTAGGCACAAGTTAAACTGTAGGCATATATATTTTGCCCTTTGACAAATATGATTTTGCCCTTTTAATTATATATTTTCATTCAAAATATATATAGTTCGTAATTATTTCATTTTCATTTTTTTATTTTTCCATTTTTACACGTGGATTTATTTTTTTGTTCACTTTTTTTTGTTATCCGGTTTTAATTTGTCTTAATATGGATGAATTTGTATGTATTAATTTATTTTGTTGGTTTTAGGTACGTACATGACATTTTGGAACGTCAGAGACTAAACTGTAATTGTGATAAATTACACAAATGTGTAATTTGCAGGAACCAAATTTATATTTTGGACTAATCCTATAAATAGATGGAAGTTGAGATTTTTTCTATAAATAGTGAAGTCGTTTCTCTGATTTATTTAACCATAAGAACAGAAAATACTCCCAGAGAGAAAACCTGAAACGCAAACAAGCTTTTCGTTCGTCGGAAGAATTCACGGAAAGGCAACCAAAACGATCCGGTTTTCCGTGTTCATCAGAATCATCCAGTAAATAAATTTTCCGCTGCACATAAACTGTAAGTTAGGGGTGCATACGGTCGGTTAACCGGTCCATGTGGACTTCTACTAAAGGTTAACAGCTTGAACGGTTTTTCTAATTTACTAACTGTACACCATCCATTAAATTCGGTTAACCATTAATTTCGGTCGGTTAACCATTTTTTTACGGTTAACTATTTCCGAAATAAACATTATATTTTAAACCTTAAAATTTTAAATCATAAGTCTAAATATCAAAGACAAATATGAAATTACAAACTATAGTCTCAATAATTGATTAAAAATGACATTACAACTTAATAATTGATTAAAAATGACATTACAACTTAATAATTGATTAAAAATAACATTACAACTAGAAGTGAACTGATTATGTTTATCGGTGAATTAATTGTTACCAATTAACAGATTGGGACAATTGATGTACTTTAGAAGTATTACAAGATAAAATGCTGTACAAGATTAGCTTTTTCTTCTAGAAATATATAATGAAAATCTAGGACTGGAATGAATAGAAATTTGTATACAATGGATTTTGCCACTAGATAGTAACCTGTCAGTTGATTTTTTCACTCTATTTTTTCTAGAGTCACAAAATTAATTTGTAAAGAATTCTGGCTCTTCGTATTAAAAAGGACAAATATTAAAGTAACATAGTCTAATCCCATTTTGACATGAGAGGACCCAAATCCTTGTCTATACATAAAAGATTTAACACTAAAGTTATTTAGCCATTTTTAACATAAAAGGTATGCATTTGTTTCAAAAATTTTGTTTGGAATGAAATTCTGAAATAAATTCAAGCTGAACTCCCTTATGATTTGTAATTCCTTTGAATGATCTTATTACTTTTTTTAGAAAAAAAATATTGAATTCTCTTATTCAATTCTTGCTAACAATGAATTTCATGGGTTATAAAATCTGAATCCTCCAAAACTTATCAAAATGAATGTTTCCAACAAGGGGTAAAATTTTTCAGGGATAGTATCATTGTGTATCGGTATCCTTGAGTGTAACGAAATCCATTTTTCTAAAAACGGCATTAAGGAATATATATATATATATATATATATATATATGTGTGTGTGTGTGTGTGTGTGTGTGTGTGTGTGTGTGTGTGTGTGTGTGTGTGTGTGTATCTTTAGTATTTTCGTTTTCATCTCTAAAAATTCAATTTTCTTTCCTAGAAATATATATATATATATTGGAAAATAAAAATTAAATTAAGGACAAAAATTACATTAAACATATTAGAAATTATGGAGGTAAAATTACATTAAACACCCAAATGTTTCACCATTAATTCATATAACCTATATATCCAATTATATAATTAAAAAAAAAAAAATTTCAATAGTCGGTTAACCGAGTCCACATGGACTTTCAGTATAAAAACCGAAATCGAAACTGAAACCGAAAATTTTTAAAAACAAAAACCATACACTAGTCCGTCGGTTTCGGTTAACCACATTTTCTATCCGGTTTCGGTTCGATTTCACGGTTTTTCGGTTTTTTTGGTGCACCCCTACTGTAAGTTCGTTTTTTTACATTGTTTATGTGATCTATGCATTTATTGTACGGTCGATTTATATACAAAATATGATTTCATTAGTTTCAGAGCCATAAGGTTCAAAGGTGATGTGTTCAAATCTTGATTTCTGGTAATCCGTGTATAAAATATGTTTTTGTTCATTTTGATACAGATTTGCATTGATTTCCGTGTCAAAATGATACTGTGTTTGATCCAACAGTATATAGAGTCAAAATTTTTTGTCGAATTTTTGAAAATTTGATCAAACCACTGAAATCAGCAAGAAAAATGGAGTCGGAATCTTAAATTTTACGACCAATGAAGCCTCGGAAGGCAGCGCGTGGACCACACGCGCCACCACTGTGGCTGGAATTGGCAAAAAAAAACTGTTGTGATGTATCTATATCAAAAGACACGTGTCGAAGCGCGACGGATGGTTTTTCTGACGGTTGAAAAGTCAAACCAATCGCTTGTCGACACTTGTCATGAGTTAACCGTTTTGAAATGGTCAAATGGCACACGTGGCATACATATGGACCATTAATGTGATGACACGTGGCAGGCCGTTGTGAATGTGCCACACCATCTGCCACGTAAGCACTTGAACCAATTAGGTGATGACACATGGCAGGTGTGCCACGTCAGTGCCAATCACATGTCACCATGTGTCACATGACTCAATCGATCTTGAGTGGCGCGTGGGCGCACGTGGCAATCCTTCCAGAGGCACGTGTCGGCGCGTGCGGGTGTTTTCGGTGTCCAAATTTCGTCAAATTTTTTCCAAAATTAAAATTTACATTTTTCTTGAATTTTTGGTATATTTTGATGAATTTTTGAAATTCATTTGATATTTAAACTAAATTTACTAGTATTTATTGTGTATTAATGCTTTATTTATGTTTGAAAATTTTCAAGAAAATTCAGTATATTTATTGTGTATTTATATATTGATTTTTGGTTGATCATTAACAAGTTTTTGTTATTTCTATATGTGTTATAAAAATGGCAACTTTTGTAAAAACGACAAAGGTGATCCAGTCTCAAGAGGAGGCAAGGACAATACAAAAACTTGAAGACAAGTTTTTCTCTAAATGGTATCCTCCGTTGGAAAAAGAGGATATTGTTAGAGTTATGGAGAGGTTTAATGCGTTAAACCGGGAAATCCAAGAGCTTGTTTGGATAGGAGGATTTTCCTCTGGTACTGATCAATTTAAAATGTTAAAATTTGTGAAAAAGGCTTTTCGTGAAAAGCATTTTAAGAAATTCTGGTACGGTGAAAACCCTATATTTGACGCAACGGTGGACTCCATTGAAGGATTAGTTCCTGAAAAGAAATATGAGTACCAATGTAAAGTGTTTGTATTATAATTGGCTGAAACAGGAGCTAAGTTATCTCATAATCCTAGAACCATGTTACTTAGAAGTAACAGATTGGTTCGCCGCCCTTGTCTGGATGTTGCTTTTGAGGGTGTCGAGAACATGCCTTTGGATCTCTATTTTAAGTTCGTAGAGATGATACCAGTCACCTCAAAAGAAATTGAGATTGTTGAATTAGAGGAAGAGGAAGAGATCGACACTAGTGTCAAGGAGGACCTAATGACTCAAGAAAATTACCACAATGTGGAGTATTGGTCCGAAAATGAAGATTGAGTTCTTCAGTTTCCATTCTTTCTCTTGCTGATTTCATTGTTCAATTTTGTATTGAATTAGTTTCGTGCTAAAATTTTTTTAAGTGGTTGTATTTTTTTTTATTATTGTTGGATAATTTTTTTTTTTAATAATAAAATGTTTATTTGTTAAGCATTGCTATTTTGGTTAATTGTTTTAGTTATTCACATTTATTTATTTTGAAGTTTATAACTAAGTGTTATATAATTCATTAGTTTTATACTTAAGAAAGTATAAATGTTAAATAAATTAGAATGTAGTCTAAAACATAACTTAATAGGTATATTTATTATTGGAAATTTAAACCTAACATAGTGTTTGTATTAGCCGTATAAATGGTGACTATATGCATTGCGCATAGTGTTCGATTTTATGTGAACCAAACACTATTTTTAGTTTTAAATAATCTTATAATAAATATGGTGTATCGCTTACTTGTTTATGCTACTTTTTCTTTATAGCTTTTTAATGGCTGCTTCGAAATCAATTGTCGCTGAATTGAATAAGGATCTTCGCTTGAACGGTGACAATTATGAGATTTGGGCAATGAAAGTCCAATACATAATTGAAGAGCAAGAGGCTCTGGACACCCTGGAGAGAATAATGGTTCCTCCTGAAAAGGGTACCACCGCTCAAGCCAGAAGGGACCTTGAGGCTTATCAAATCTAGAAAAGGAAGAACTCGTCTACCCATATCATTATGCTTAGTCCAATAGATGATGACATCACAAAAAGGTTCCGCGTTTATAACATAGCCAAAGAACTGTGGGATGCTCTTAAGGAGAACTTTGGAGTTGTCTCCTTAACCAAACTCCATTCTTTAAGTATCAAGTTTGATACTTACAAGAAAAGAGCTGACCACACAATGAAGAGGCCTTTAAGGGAAATGTCCAACATAATAATTGAGCTTCATGATGCTGGTCATAAGTTGACTGAGGAACAGAAGGTTCAAGCTGTGATACGTTCTCTGTCGAACGGGTGGGAGCATATGAAGTTGCACCTAACCCATGCCAAAGACATTAAGACCTTTGATGATGCAGTTCGACATATTGAATTAAAAGAGGACCGTTTGGCTTCTCTTAGTGTGAAAACTAAGGTTCACATGGCCAGTTCAAGTTCTGGTCTTAAGTCTAAAAATAAGAACAAGAGGTTCTTCAAGAAGAAGGCAAAGGGAACGGCGGGCATTGTTTCGGTTCAAAAGAAGGGTAAGAATAAGGTTAACATTTCTAGGGTGAGATGTTACAACTGCAGACAGAAGGGGCATTTTGCAAGAGATTGCAATGCTCCTAAGGTAAATGTTACCAAATTGTATAAGTGTTATACATTTGTTTCAAGTTCTGTTTTCTTAACTGAATCTCGTCCTTTATGGATTGTAGACTCAAGAGCCACGGACCATGTAACAAAGGATCGAGATTCCTTTGTAAAGTTCCGAAGCGTTCCACTAGGAACAAAATGGATATATGTGGGAAATAACTCAAGGGAGGAAGTCTTAGGGATTGGCTGTTGCCAGCTGGTCCTAAATGGTGGTCGTCCACTCTTTCTTGAAGATGTTCTCTATGCTCCTGGGATTCGACGGAACTTGATATCTGTTTCTGCCCTCATGAATTTGGGATTCATGTTGTCTTTTGAATTATACAATTTTAATCTTTTCATAAATAATATTTACTTTGGTGATGGATATTTGTCTAATGGTTTTATTGTCTTGGATTTGTATCCAAATTATATGTGTAATAATAATAGCTTTTCCTTTTCTGTTAACTCATCTGTGGACAATGTTAGCATTTCAAAAATGTGGCATGTGAGACTTAGTCACATTATGTGAACACGAGATTTTACCCATAAAAAAAAGAGTCGTGTAACCAGAGCCTACAGTCGTACGACTATACTATAGTTGTACGACCGTAGTTCATCACCATGGCTGTATTTCAAATTTCTCGGTCAAAGTCAAACAAATAATAGTCATGCAAATCTCGTTACAGTCGTACTACTATACTTGCCCACTTTACAGTCGTACGACTGTAGCCTGCTTTCTGTCACACCTAATAGGGGGAGAGGTGTGGGCGATTTTAGAGGTATGGAGGCCTCTGATTGCCAGGTTTTTGGGGGAATAAAAGGACCAAAAAGAGAGAGAAGAAAGGGGGGACTAGAAAAAGGGATTAAGGAGAGAAATTGAGAGAGGAGAAAGAAAAAGGGAAGAAGAGAAAACCCATCAAAAGACTATTTTTCTTCTCCTGTTTTTCTTTTGATTCTGGTGTTAAAGAGTTTATAACCGGATGGAAATCATAGGTTAAAAACTTGACACACCAAATATAATCAACTCCAAGCTTCAAACCCTCTCTAAATCCATGACATTTTGGAGGATTTCGGACAACTTCTCAAACCTTAACTCAAAGGGAAAAAGAAGCAATTTGGAGGGGATTGGGGCGTTTTCAGTAGCGCCAAAGAGGTGAATACACCTCAAACCTTCATTTTTGTTGCTTTTCTAGGTGTTTTGATGTGATTTTGTGCATATAAACTCAATTTTGAAACCTACTGTTTCTGGAAATCAAGACAGCCGTACGACTGTTCATCTGTGAAGAACAGTCGTACGAGTGTTCTTGAATTCCCCCGCTATTTTCCTTTTCTTTTAAACAAAATTTTGGCGATTTTTTGCATCTGGACGATTTACAGTCGCACGACTGTAATCCCCGTCCAGAGGCAGAATTTCCATTTTAGCCCATAAAAATTCCCAAAAATCATAAAAATTCAGAAAAATCAGAAAATCACCAAAAAATGAATTTTGTTATGTGCATTCACAATCTTAAATTTAATTTTCGGTGTCATTACATTTAGAACAATGCCACGACGGAGACCCAATTCTCCCGAAAACCGACCCACCTCGTATGTTAAATTAAAATAAACGGGAAAATGTTTTCAAAACGTGTTTTCTCACAAAACAAAATACAAGGACGTTTCAAAACTGTTTTCCAGGTCTAATAGGGTCGGCCGGCCGGACCGACCCGGTTACCCCCTAAATGCATACCCCTGATCTCTAAAATCCCTAATTCTGTCCTACTTGAGTCCAATTTGTGGTGTGCCATAAACTGTGCTAACCATCTGTTTTGCAGCTTTAATTTCTTTAATTTCTATTTTTAATGTAATTTATAGCTTAATTCATGTATTTTAGGCGATTGTATTTTTTCAGATTCTCGTGTATTCTAGGCGCTTGTAATGTGAGGCCGAGAGTTTTTATTTTCATTCGATCGGGTTGTAATAATTTAATTATTTACCGCTTTACTTTTATTTTATGCGTATGTGCGTCGCATGATTTAATTTAATAAAATTGACTTTAGATTTATAAAATGCCTTCGAAGAAAATTGGTCGTATTTATTTTGATTAGACATGAAATAGGGGACTTGTCCTAATCTAGATCTCTGGAAAGTGTGGCAGTTCTCGCTTTGGTTTAGCTACACTATAATTTCCCAGTTGAGCTGAGTCGGGTGGCGACTCTTACACTTTTTATCGAGATTGAGGTCTCGATTCTTTTACAAAATAGTTAATTTTACAAAAATGAATTTCCAATTCAATACCCCACGCGAGGGAGGGTTGCCCGATCTCAAGGCTCCCTTTCGAAAGAGTCAGCGTTCTGTCGAAAACGTCGTCCGCTCACACATTGGTCAACATCATTTAGTACGATTGGCAAAAGTAGGTTTGTTGTCTAATTTATCAAAAGTAGATCTCGCAACTTGTGAAATCTGCTTAAAAGGAAAAATGACAAGAAAACCATTTGGTAAAGTTAAACGAGCTAACCAACCGTTACAACTAATCCATTCTGACATCTGTGGCCCAATGAATGTTCGGGCAAGGCATAGTGCGTTCTATTTCATTACATTCATAGATGACTATATAAGGTATGGTCATGTTTATTTTATTACATATAACTCTGAAGCATTAGCATGTTTCAAATGGTTTATGGCTCTGGTTAAAAATCAACTAGATAAGAGAATCGAAGCTTTAAGGATCGAATGAGGAAGAGAGTACCTCTCCGAGGAATTTAAAGTTTCATGTGATGAGAAAGGTATTGAATATCAGTTGACCTTACCGAGAACTCCACAACAAAATAGAGTCGCGAAAAGAAGAAACCGAACCCTCTTAGAGATGGTGAGGTCTATGATGGCTGAAGCCAATTTGCCTATCTCTTTTTGGGGAGACGCATTATTGACTGCCACATATGGACTCAATAGAGTACCTTTTAAGTCCGTTGAAACCATGCCTTATGAATTGTGGAGGAGCCGCAAGCCTAATTTGAACCATTTACGACCATGGGGATGTTCTACCTATGTTCACAACAAATCTAGCAAGCATGGCAAGCTAGGCCCAAGAGGCAAGAAAGGTATCTTCATAAGATATCCTTATCTCTTAATAGGATATATTCTAGTGGGCGAGAATGAAAATGGTCAAATAACAGAATTTGAGTCATGAGATTTGACATTCTTAGAGAATGAATTTCCTAAGCTAAGAGAGATGGATAAAGAATTCACTTTCTTTGAAACTCAAAAGTCTAAAACTTTAGGATCACTCAATCTGAGTGGGAGAAATGAAGTTGAAGACGTAAGGGAAAGGGAAGAAAATAATGTTTTTCAACCTTCGCAAGCGGATTTAAGCAATCCTGACCTAAACTTGAGTGGTCTTGATGTGAGTGGGAATCTTGTTCAAAATTCAAGTATGAATATGGATATAGATCCCAGTGGGAGTGGTTCCAATGGAAGTTCTGCCTAAAATCTTGATGAATATATGAGATTCATTTATCAAAAAGCAGAACCTCTGAGACGATCAAAGAAAGGAAATGTTCTGCGACACTGTCATTTAGTTGATAGTGAAGCTTTCTCAATCGTAGCTCAGATTGTAATATGAGAGAGTTATTGGCATCTCTAGCAAAGGAAGAATGGATAAAAGCAATGTAAAGTGAGATGGAGTCAATGAGGGTCAACAAAGTTTGGGAACTAGTTGATCTACCCAAAGAGGGTAAAGCCATTAGGAATAAGTGGGTATATACTATTAAGCGATCAACGGATGACAAACCTATCCAGACTAAGAGTCGGCTGGTTACGAAGGGGTTCACACAACATGAAGGAATTGACTATCAGGAGACTTTTTCATCTATTGTCCATTTCGCATCTATAAGAATAGTACTTGCTTTTGTAGCATGTATGGACCTTGAATTACATCAAATGGATGTAAAGACTGCATTCTTAAATGGAGAACTGAACGAAGAAATCTATATGGTTCAATCTGAAGGTTTCATTGTCCAAGGTCAAGAACATAAGGTTTGTAAGTTGAAAAGATCAATTTATGGCCTTAAGTAGTCTTCAAGACAATGGTTCTTTCATTTCCATGAAGCGATTATATCAATGCAATTTAAGGTGATTAATGCAGACTCGTGTGTCTACATTAAGCGTGAAAACAGAGGGAAGTTTTTCATTCTAAGATTATATGTTGACGATATTTTATTAGCAGGAAATGACATTTCCTTACTCAAGAAAGTAAAGACTTGGTTGTCTTCTAACTTTGAGATGAAGGATCTAGGAGAAGCCAATTATATTCTTAGGGTTAAGATCTTAAGAGATCGATCTAAGAGATTACTAGCTCTTTCACAAGAGATGTATATCAATAAGATCTTAGAATGTTTTGGTATGCCTCACTGTGATCCTGATCCAACCCTTATTGCTAAAGGTACGGAACTGAATGCAAGTATGTGTCTCACGAATCCAGAAGAGGCTAAAAGGATGAAGAGAATTCCTTATAGGTGTGCAATTGGTAGCTTGATGTACGCTATGATTTGTACACCACCTGATATAGGTTTTGCGGTTGGTCTCGCAAGTTGATATCAGGTATTGGGCAGTAGTGAAAAGGATATTGAGATATTTGAAGGGGACTTCAAATTATTCCCTTTGTTATCAAGGAAAGGATCTGTAGTTAAAGGGATATGCAGATGCTGATCATGGAACTGATAAAGATGGGAGAAAGTCCATGTCTGGGTATATTTTCACTCTAGGAAGTGGTGCAATTTCCTGGTGTAGCAAGAAACAAACTTGCGTGGCATTATTGACTATGGAGTCGGAATATATAGATGCAGCAGCTGCAGTACAAGAAGCAGTTTGGTTAAAGTACCACATGGTGAAATAAGTTTAGTGCATGTTCCAACTGGAGAAATGATTGTAGATTTGTTAACGAAGCCAATAGCCCTAATTGTTTTTAGTGAACACATTTTGGAATTTGGCCTTCGTAAGTTATAGGAACGTGTTGTTGTTTTTGAACTATTGTAATAATTTTGGTAAATTCTATTGGAATAGAATGTGAGTTATTTGTTGTGTTCAAATTCATTTACAATTTAAAGCGATATAAATAGAGCTATTGAGTATAGTTCAGTATGTTGACGAAATACATCTACTCACATAGATGAATCTTTTACTATGAGCAATGGGTTCATAGGTAAAAGTATAGATGGAGATGTGAAAAACTCCATATGTGATACGTGTAATATCATAATTTCATTTATACCAAAAGCTGTCATGTGGAAGGCTTAAATGTGGACTAGAGGTAATGATGCATGAGTTGTAGTTAGAGACTGAATGATTTCGCATAGTGTTGATAAAACATACGTCCTAAGTGGATTAACACTATGGAATATTTTGGTAATATGTGTAAAAGCCGACCACGGGATGGAAAGAAGAAAATTGATCTCAACTTTCCTAATGTGAGACCCAAATGAAACTATAAGTTTCAATTCACCCTTAAGGACTCTTATAAATAACAAGAGTGGTATGTCTAATAATTATCTTGATTACGGGCATATAGGGACCTTTCAGATAAACATTGGATATATGGTGGAAGGTTAATTATAGAGAGGAAGTATATTTTCAGTAACATGTCACTTGTTAATAATTTTTTCGTGGAAAAGGTATGTAGTGTGTATGAATGTTTTCGTGAGATCGAAAGTGAGTCGAAAACTAGTGATCATAGAAAATGAACTAGGGGGAAGTCGCGTTAAGCTAAAGGTGGAATGATGAAGGGGAGCTTCAAAGGTCTAATCGTTACGTTAACTGGTCGCGTGAATTCGCCGAATAAGAATTAAAAGAAGTATGTGTGTTCAATCACAATGAAAGTGTGTCTTGTCATGTGCGAGTGGGAGATGTTGGTTTTAGGTCCGTCCATGACATTTTGGAATGGCAGGGACTAAACTATAATTCTGGTAAGTTACAGGGATCAAATATGTAATTTAGACTAACCCTATAAAATAGATGGAAGTTGGGATTTCCTCTATAAATAGAGAAGTCGTTTCTCTGATTCATTTACGCATAAGAACATAAAATGCTCCTAGAGAAAAAAACCTGAAATACAAACATGCATTTCGTTCATCGGAAGAATTCACGGATAAAGTCCGTACTTAGTGTATCGTACATTCGTAGGAAAGATAACCGAAACCATCCGGTTTTCCGTGTTCATCAGAATCATCCCGTAAACAAGTTTTCCGCTGCATATAAACTGTAAGTCCGTTTATTTACATTGTTTAAGTGATCTGTGCATTTGTTGTACGGTCAATTTATATACAAAATATGATTTCATATTTATTTTGTGTATTTTTTTCATTAGTAAAATGAATACCTGTGAGCTATGTTGCATGAAAGCGGAAACGGAAAAGGATAAGGAAACTGAAATGGACACCGAAAAAGGGTATTTGTAAAAGAAACGGAAACTTGACTGCAAATGTGTATATAATAAACTATAAGGTTTATTTATAAATTTAAAAACTATAAGAATGCATTTTTGTAGTGTTTATACATACATAACGAAGACAAATTAAATACTAGTATAAAATAAAATAAAATAAAAATGAATTTTAAATTTTTTACTTCATAAAAAATGAGTTTTTAAATTTCAAAAATTGAAGTGATCCAAAATGTTTTACATAAGTTTTCGAGGATATGCATAATTTTAAAAAATCTAAGATGCATTTGAGTTGGATAATATTAATAACAATAATAGTCTTTGTTTTATTTTAAGAAAAAAAGAAAAACAAATAATAATAACTTTTTTTTTAAAGTTAATTCTTGAGGAATTTGGAGTTAATTTGAAAGTCCCAAACTATCTCTGTTAGAGATGGATTGGTAATTAATAATACCAAACATAATTATAATAATCTTTTTGCAGGAGTTGAAAAATGTGGACTAGAATATACTAGATCTAGAAAAAAAATAAAGAAGGTACTTATGATTATCCAAATCCAGTGAAAATCACAGCAATGAAACAGCTTAACTAAAATGGGGCATCACGACCTATAACTAAAATTTGCAATCCTCTTCTTCCTTTTTTTAAATTATTTTCTGAAAACTAAATTAAAATTAAACCAATCAGATTTGAGTTTTTGAGTGTAAATTAACAGGGCACTGCTAATAATAATATGGGTAACCACTTGTAGTTGTACCTGTACGTGAATCTCTTTTTTTTTTTTTTTAATTTTGTTGAAATCAACGCATCACTAAAATAAATACATTTTCTTTTTCTAATTTCATCTACTTAATTATATATATACTTTTTTTAAAAATTAATTCATTTTTAAAATAAATTTAAAACGAGCTTCTTCAACTACATGCCATGCCAAAATATCTCGCTTCCTAAATCTTCTTCTTATCATCTATTCACGTGATCTTTTTAACTATATTAATTATCCATTTCCATTATTAATTATTTCTTACTTTATCCGTCATTCAATTTTAATCTTATTTTCCCTTTCAAAATTTACACTCTCGCCTCTAGAGGTGGTCACGGTTTATGACCGCCGGTTCAGGTTCAAGAAATCCTTGAACTTGTAACCTTCAAAAAAGATGAACCACCAGTCCGGTCCGGTCAGGTTTAGGGTTTAACCAAGGTTTTGAATAAACATTTACAATTCAATTTATATGTGGTTTCGATGTTAACATTTCTCGATAAATTATTAATATACGTAACAAAATAATATAATTTTTCAAATATAAAAAACAACTTATATTTTTTATTCTACAATTAATAATTTACATAATATTAATTTACATCATAACTTACCCTTGATTGAACCTAAGGGTTGAATCATCGGTTCAAATATCTGTTAAAAACCGTCGATTAACCACCTGTTCAAAAGTTGAAGGGTTGATCGACCCTGAATCTTAACCTTTTTTTCTTCCGAACCGCTGATCCGGTTCCAATTCCAGTCAGAATTTGACCAGTTTTGATCTGATCCGGTCCGATTTGACCGGTTCAAGTCCAATTTGGCCACCTCTACTTACATCTTTCCCACCCATTTCAATATATCTCACTAATAACTACTTTTCTAAAACTAATTGTATATTAATGTATTTAAATGAAAAAAAAATTAATGTCAATACTAAATCATATAGAAAAAAAGATCTGCTAATCATAGCAACATAATATTATGTTTGCATAGAAAAAAGATCTACTAATCATAGCAACATAACATTATGTTTGTATTACAGTAAAATTTGATATAGTTTCAGTACCGCATGTAACAACGTATTTAAAAATTTATTGCTATAATTATTTTAATTTTTTTACCAATTATATAATCTGAAAAATCTTTAGATATATTACTATTTTCATCATTAATTAAAAAAAATTATTATAATACTATTTTTAAACTTTTTTTACTTGTTTAAATTTATTTTAGTGTTGCATATTCAGTAATGTTTTAGTGATAAATGTTCCTATTTCCAAGTAGAAGTATTAGAAAATGGATGGCTTAATTTGATACCATACACTATCCTTTGAACAATGGAAATTTAAAAAAAAAAAAAAAGTTTTGAAATTTATTAAATTAAAAAATCATTTATCTAGTATTATTATTGGAGTGAGTGGCATAAATAATAATTAAGGCAAAAATTTGAAATTCTTTTTAAAAAGAAAAATAATAATAATAAAAAAGAGTGGAAGAAAAGGTAGATGAGAGCGAAGTCTCAGGCCATCTTACGTGGGACCCGGCACCGTTTCCTCTATCAGTCCAGCTAATATATTAATATTGGTTTCACCTTCCTTTCATCCCGTCGCCACTCTCCCCTTCTTATTAATTCACCTCCTCTTCTTCTCTCTTCTTTCTTCTTCCTTTTCCCACCTCCGCCATTGATTTTACCTTTTTTCTTTCTCTATCAAGACATTCTTTATCTGTATATATATATACATACATACATGAGTTCACTCTGTTTCTCCATTATTATCTACCATGATGAGTTTCTGTAAGAAGAGCGTTCACTCTTTGCTCGGTCTCTCAATTCCCATGAATCTCGATCCGGATTTCAAAATTAAACCTTCCGGTCCTGCTTCTTCTTTCACTTACGCTGCCTCATCCGGTGCCGGTGGAGGAATCGGCTTGATTACTGCTACTAGCGATTCCTTTAAAACGCCGAACGTTCTCGAATCGGCTACTGTGTTGATTAGGTCGTCGTCTCTTCCGCTGCCGCCTCCTTCTCCTCCTTCGCTGAAGAAAGATCCCGGCGGGATTGGATTTATTGATGATGTAGGTGGCGGTGTTGATGGATTGATGTCTTGCACTGAGAGTTTAGGGTTTGAGAGTTGCGATGAGCGAAGGGTGGATGATGAGATTGAGATGTGTTGTACAAGGTCCAATTCGAATTCCTCTTCTAAGGTTGTCGATTGGAAGAAAGTTTGTGGGAGGAGGCGAGAGGTGAAGAAATTTCCGCCGCCGCTTTCTTCTTTGAATCATAATGGTCAGCCTTGTTTTTTTCTCCGGCCGGTGAGGAGAGACGGCCGGCTTGAGTTGATGGAGGTTAGGATTGATAGACCGGAGATTTTACGCGCTTCTCGTGAAGATGGGAGGTTGAGGTTGCATCTTGTTAGGGATGAGAAATTAGATACTTTTATTGAAGAGAAACAAGTTCAGGATGAAGAAACGAAGGAAAATGAAAAAGCAGAAGAAGAGGAGGAGAGAGTTGAAGAAGAAGAAGAAGATATTGTGGAAGAAGAAACTGTAGAAGGAGAAGAGGTGGAGGTGGAAGAGGAGAAGAGAAGTGAGGAATGGAGGTTTCCGGTGGCCGGAGAAGGGTTGAGGAGGTGTCATGAGGTGGTGGCGCACCACCATGATTATCACCGGCACCACCATCAACATAACAATCACCACCATAATTTACATGTATGGAGCCAGCATTGTGTGACAACTAGCTAGTGGCTAAAAATGGTGAAGAAGAGATAAGGTGGAGAGTCGTCTGTGAATTTGAATTTTTTGAGGTGTCATAATTAATTTGGAGGCATCTTGTTTGGATCCCGAGAAAATTTGCAAAGAAAATGAAAGAAAAAAGATTATATTGATATTATGTTGAGGCAAAAAAAAAAAATTAAAAATACTGAAGAGTAGAGTGGAATCTTGAGGCTTCACACAGCTATTCAAAAAAGGAAAAAAAAAAAAAAAAAGGAAATACATGAATTCACCAGTGAATTAACGATCACAAAATTAATTTACTATTAATTAGCTAAGTTATTACTAATAATATTCTCCCTGAAATGCCTAATTGATACCAAATGCCATTTTCAGTATTCATCTGCTTCACCAACGTGATTATTATGTCTGTTTTAGCTCGAATCTTGTTTTGCTTTGTGCTTCTCTAAAAAGAAAAAAAAATATTGTAAAATTCGGTTGGAAAATGTGGTTGACTTTTAAAAAAGTACTTTGGTGGGTCTGTAATTTGTTACTCTATAAAGCAATTTATATGTACAATTTCAGTCATGTCGATGATATCTATCTATGATTTGTATGACGTGAGCTAAACAAAAGCATTGAGAGCAATTCGTGCCACTTGGATCTTTTTTATTGTTATTATTAGTCATATGTTGTTGTAGGCGAGTTAGCAACATCTGATATTTAAGGGAGCTACATGCGAGGTTCCTATTAAATACATCTCCAAATCTGCATAAAATAATCGGCAACTGAATCACTAACCTCAGTTTATGACCCTTTTTATGGTCTTAAGCTAACTCGTGGTTAAACTATTTCTCTAAAATCAAATATGATCTTACATTTTATTCAATTTTTTGTGCAAAACACTTTCTATAGTGAATGATATGAGCGTACCAATATGACAGAGACCAAGTTGACATGTGAGTTTGGCTTTGTCTAAAAGCTTCAACTTCTACCTAAAATGCAATGGTGAAATGATCATAGGCGCATAAACACATACTTATTTTTTGGATAGAATTTCTTCCTATTGAGAATGACAGTGTGGGCTCCTCTTTTGGCTTATAGGAAAATTAATGCATATGTAAGACGTATGGCTTGTAATATTTAAATGTCATCCATCGTAGAAAACGTTTTACTCAAAAAAAAAAAAAAAATCGAATAGACAAAAGATGAAATTAGTAATTTTTGAGTGAATTTGAAGGAATAATTTAATAGTGGAATGAGGCGAAGGAGTTGCAATAAAAAGGGGTGAAATTGAGTTGAGGAGGTGGTGAATTATTGAAGATGTTAGATTGAGACGAGGGGATGCAGCAGAGATTGGGAAGGCATAGGAGAGGGAGTGGGATTGAAGTGACATAAAATGGTAAAAGCAAAGGCCAAAGACACTTCTGTTGTGATGTAAGTTGTCCCCTCCATTAAACCCACCACCCAACAACATTTTACATAAAAGTATCTTCCTCCCTACATATTCAATAAAAATTATAAAAAAATAAAATTAAAAATATTTGGAGCTCCCCAACTTTTGAAAAATTACTCCTTTTTTTATTCTTTTTATTCAAAGTAAATAAATATAAATATTAATATTCAACCACTTCTAACGCAAATACTATTGAAAAATGTAATTGTTTACCTTTTTCTAATAATGGTAAAAACAACTCTTACTCTTTTTGAATTAGACCATATATATGCATGACAAGTCTTGATGTAAATAAATGCATCATTTTTACGCATAGTCACCATATCATGAATCACGTGTGAGATTTATTTTTATCTATATTATTTCTCATCATTTGTGTCATCTTCAAAACTATTATTCATGGGCTTCAACAATAAACGCTGAAAGTGGTCCATTATTTTAGGAAAAAAAAATAGTAAAATTATTTCAAGTTGAATTGACTTAAGAAGTAGTTTTAGAATTCCTAACTATTAAATGCAAAATCAATATTTGAAATTCAATTTTTAAATTTTAGAAATTAATTATTCATTTGTTAAATAATTCAATGTTAATCATAATGGTTGAGGTGCGTTAAATACAAGCTCTTTATCAAAATCAAATAACAATATGTGTTATATTTTATTTACGTTTAAAATTGCATGCTCATTTCACTTCAAAAATAAAAAATTTGTATAATTATTTTATAACTACTTCATAAAATTTTTTTTTACTAAAATAATTATATTTAAAAAAGCCACAATTAAAATTTCTACAAGTGTATTTAGTGGAAAAGAATTTAAAATCTCTTCTTGTAAATTTAATTTGTATTGCGAACTGCCATACAAATATATGTGTAGTTTACGGTAATTCTCTACAACATAATAATGGATAATATCATCTAAAATTATCCGTTATTGATGAATTATTAACAAAATGATATAAATATTTTTGGAGGGGGAAAAAAAGCTAAAAACTTTATATCTACAAGCAATTATACATATGAAAAGAAAATGATATTTTTCTGCTACAATGTGCTAATATTATGTATGTTTTTCCTTTCAATAAATTGACAACAATTATTGTCAATATTATAATTTATATTAAAAAAAATATATGTAGAAATAAAAGAAGTTAAAATTTTACCCACAAAAAAAAAGCCTTTAAACTTTATCGTTTGGTTTAAAAGAATCTGAATTATTATTTCTTTTTGATAAATAGACTCATTATTATTATTATTATTATTATTATTAGAGTAGAATACTTGATCGAGACAAATAAATAATTAATTAAATTTGGGCTATGAATTTATTGTAATTGTAAACGCATGTAAAACATGTGTTAATATTGAGGATAACGATCCAATTTATAAAAGAGGTTCTATTTGTAATTCAGTTCTAAATGACACTTCTCAACTATAATTTTGAAATGTGTTTAAAAATAATATATTAAATACTGATGTTATTTTCAATCGAACCATTGACCGATTGCAGTTCAACCAATTGAATTAACTGGTCTAATTTGATTTTGATAATATTGGATCATAGCACTTTTAAAAATCCATGAATATAAATAGGAGTGGCAATAGAGCGGGGATTACCCGAAAACCATGGGAATCCGAACCGACGAGCGCGAGGAATAACCGATATTATCCCCCACGGGGATGGGAGTGGGGATTTTTTTACCCTCAGTACTTAAACGGGCATGGGGACGGGGAGTACTATTCCCGTCTCGCTCCCGAATAAATCTTCATATAAAACCCGTATACACATATATATATATATATACACACACACAGAGAGAAAGGAAAGTCAGATCTTCGCCCATCTGACTTTCCTTATATATATATATATATATATATATAATGTTAATTAATTCCTAATTAGGCCAAGCCCTTTGTTTTAGGCCAAGCCTTCTGTTTTTGTTTAAACCCTAGCCTCCCAAATTTGATTTACTTGGTTGGTGGAAAAATTGTCTCAAGTTCCCTATGTTGCGATTAATTGCTCGGGATATTTTTGCAATTCCCATGTCAACTGTGGCTTCAGAGTCAGCTTTTATTAAATACTGAATCGTGTTATTTTCAATCGAACCATTGATCGATTGCAGTTCAACCAATTGAATTAACTGGTCTAATTTGGTTTTGATAATATTAGATCATAGCACTTTTTAAAATCCATAAATATAAACGTTAAAACATAATAAAAACTATAAATCTTCTTTTAATTATAAGATTATAGGAAAATTTCTGAATTAACCTTTTTATCTTATTGAAAATATGCACACCTTTTTGACATAAACACATTTTTTTTATAAAAATTTGATATTTTTGAAATCAAATTTGCCCTGAAAAAAAGAATAGATTATGTATTAAATGTGTAATTGTAATTACTTAATGCTCTTCTGTGTTTTACAGATATGAAGTAGAATTATTTCTTCTCAATAATATGATAAAATCTTTGGCATGTGTTGCACGTGTGTATCACATTTTTTGATTATTTTTATCCAATCAATTAATAGAGGCTTCCCCATGATTAATTACAATCCTAATTAATCGGACATGAAGATTTTTAAATTATTTTTCTTGTCAAAATGAATTATGCCCTGCTTGATTCGCATGCCAACGTAATCATCATAATGCAATTATTCAACACAAGTCCAACTCAAAAAATTAATAATGTTAAATTAATTACATATAGATCAGTGTCTGAACTATAAACATTATTTAATAAACAAAACTATTTTTTTCAACTTTGTGTCTCATGAACAACTTAACACGTTATATATAGCCTTTTTTTTTTTTTTTTTATTTAATTACATTTAGGTTTTGGTGTTGCTTTGTCATTTGGGAAACCAGCATTTAGCTGTTTTTTTTTTTTAATTAAAAAGCATACGAAAATCTTGTTTGGTAAAATATGTTTTGAGTTTCGAAAACAAACTTTTTTTAAAAGCTGTTTTTTCATCTAAAAACTACTGAAAGTATTTAAAAGCACTTTTATCAACAAAAGTTCTAAACCGGCCCTTAACAATTAAAACCTGTATCGCTCTCTTAATTTTTTTTTTAATTTCTTTTTCAACAAAACTCAATCTTTAAAGAAGATTTCTTTTTTCGTCTTTTGTGCATTTTTTCTTTAATGTTTCTCATTTTCTATGTTTTGGTCGAGAAACTCCATTAACAATTGATTTTATTTGCTATATTTCCATTTGTTTTTTTGACCATTCTTTTGATGTACACCTTTTCAAATTCCATACAGTTAGTGGAAGAAACATAATTTTTTTTTTTAGAGACAGCAATATTTTTGTCACGGTCAATACATTATTTTATAACGATCTTTTCAGATTTATTTACTATTAATAAATATAAAAATATATTTTAGAAATATTTAAATTTGACTTTTATAAAAGTAGATATTTTAGAACATCAGTGGGAAAAAATTAGTAAAATAAAATTGTGATTATTACCTATTCTTTTCCAAATTCATAGAAAAGGTCTTTCTAGGTATTATTAGGAAAAACGTCGACAGCAGGGTTCGAACCTACGCGGGCGAAGCCCAACAGATTTCAAGTCTGTCTCCTTAACCACTCGGACATATCGACTTTTGGATTAGTTCTGAAAGAACACTATATTTAGTAAAATATAATCACATTTTAACTAGGAACAATATGATTCTATGAAATTGTTGTTATTTATTCTATGGTTGATTTAAGTTGGTTTCTTAACTATGTAGAAAGGTTAGATTTTTTTTTTTTACTCTATTATTAAATTAAGATTATAGTATTTATCTTATAGAGAGTCGAATTCTAAACCTCCTAACTAGAGAGAGATGATTTCACTACTAGAATATAGCTAATTGATATTAAAATTATAACCTTACACCTCTCTTTTACGGAGATATTCTAGTTAAGTTACACTTAATTGCTTAAATTTATATAGTTTTTTAAGTGAATCTAATTAGTCAATTTGATATTCAGTAAGCTCGTATATATAGCTCTTCTCCAATTAAAATTTGTTGATTACACGATTATATCTTTATATTTGTATAGTATATGGTATATTAACGTTTTCCCAATAAAAATATTTAAAAAAAAAAAACCTTAATTGAAACGTCTTATATTTATAATAACATTTACTTCCAAGCGAAAGGAAAAGATAACTTGAAAAATTCAGTAACAATTTCAGAAATTAAGCTCAAACATTCTTAGTAACAAACAATGGCAACATAAATATTTTTATTTATAATTATACCCTTTATTATGTATAATATTAAGAAAATTGAATAATCACAAGGCTTTTTTATTAAGTTTATGCAGTATATTATCAACAATAGATTGATTTTAATTGGCAAGAGGGGATATATATGTACACAGGTAGAAAAAATTTAAATGGAATTCTGTGTTAAAAATGCAGAGATACATATCATAAATTGGTATGGTTAGTAGAGTAATGCAAGTTAAGAAATTGTCTTTAGACACAAGAGGTTCACTATATTCACTGAAAAAATCTGTTTTCAACATTCAAATGGCAAATTGCATCAAGAGAATTATCATGGATTCTAACTTATCCGATGCCGATAGCTACATCTAGCTCATTCACTTTACAATGTATGGGAAATCCCCTAGAAAAGAGCAATGAAAGATTAAAGTCAGACTGAGCTAGCTCCTTCAAACCTATTAGCAAATGTGCTCTATTGCCAGTCAAATCTTCAGAATTCCCCATCAATTGGTCGAATCCGATTGGCCTGGTTGCGATGGACAAGAGATCATTCACATCATCGCATGGTTACTCACTCAAGCTTGGTGTATTCAAGCAGCATATGCGGTGAACGGTATATTTTCACTAGTGTCCAATAAAGGACCTCTTCAACTTCAAGCTCACCCTCTGCTCTTGCAGCATAAATCCCCTCACAGATGGCCAATAACCTGCATCAACCATTTAGCCATGTTTAATACGAACTTGGCTCAAATTCTGCTTTCCCAAGGCATAGCAGAAATCAGAAAAACTGAAAAGTTTGACAAAGAGATATAGCTCGCATACCTGTCACAAGATGGAAGATTTTCGAACGGGATTCTCATTCTCAGGTCTGAACATTGTAGTCTGATAAAACGGCCAACTGCTAGCACGAAAGTAATGTAGAGACCCCAGATACTGAACTTGCTAAGTGTTTCACCTAAAATGCCTTCTGTTAAAAGAATAGAAGCATATCAAAGATCAGCAAACAAGAACAACAACTAGAACTTTCACGAAATAACTATTAGAGTTTTATATACGCGTTTTAGCTACACAAATCCCTACTTACGTGGTGTTTCCTCGGATACGATTATTGCCATTGGACCTGCAAACTCACCACATCCGTAAGTCTCATTGATATCATGGAAAGACCACCACTCTGGACTCCCACGATTGAGGACAAGATCCCCACTAACCAAATCTACCTGCATAAGCATAGACAATACTGAGGTATGCAATAGGAGATACGGACTTTTCTATGATTCCCAAGGCATTTGCTTAGATAAAAGAAAGGATAACAAACATACCAACTCTTCCAAAAACCGCACGTCGCCAGATCCAGTGACTCTGAAATATCTTGGATAAACATTATGCATCCTGAAGCCGTTGGCAGTACCATTTAGTACTGCCATTACTTCTGAATAAGTTGGAAGATCCTGATCTTGAACTCTCAGTTCGTAATTCACAACTTCCTTTCCTTTTGGCCTATCTCTTGTCAACTGCCAAGAAAAAAGGATTTCCATGCCTGACCTGAGAGAATTCATGTATCTAGCCTGGACTACTGGTGGAACAAGCCATAAGGTGCTAGCATCAGCTTGGCAGCATATCAATTGGATGTCTCTCTGATCATATGCACGTAAATAACCATGAGGATCAAGATCATTATGCGAAACAATTTTAACCCAGGAGATCTTTTCACATAAAGTTGTCTCGAATAATGTTAACCGCCCGCTAGTTGTCCTTACATCAATCCGGATGCTAGCTTCTTTTATTGGGTTAGCAATGTTGGTTGGGTTACCGCTGCTGTACATCTGTCCACAAAATTAAGCATATGTACGTATCTATCAGATTATGCAAGACCAAAATTGTACAGATCCTAATCTATGAATTTGCATATTAGAGCAGAAAATATAAAAGGTTAATGCTCTAGAAATTCCCACGGAACATAAGACTCAATAGGTGTTGAAACAGAAAGCTAACATACCAAAATCCACAAGTCTATGGAGCTTAATACTTTTTCTCATAATTCATTCATCCACACTGAAAAAATAAAAGTCAGACCAGATTTTAAGTTTAAGCTGATAGATAATGTTCAAGAATAGTTTTATTATATCTAACAAACCCTCTACACAAATGGCCCTTCAACTTGAAGGGGGTACAACTCAAGCCCACTCTACTCTATGTTGAAGTTTCATTAATAAATGGAGTTGCAGGGATATGAACCCTTGACCTCTTGGTCTAAGAGACACTGTTATCATGTCAATTAACCACTTAGGTCGAACTTTTAACCATATAGATAAGGTCCAAGAATAGTTTTATTATCGCTATCAAAGTTAGTTCCTTCTAGTTCTATCAGAAGAGACATAGCTATTCCTGATCTTCTACTTGAGGAATTCAATTTCTTGATTTTCAGTTTCAATAAAAACCAATGTTTCTGAATATTTCTTGAAAGAGCCAGACATGTAGGATTTTACTGCATAGATTTTCCACTGTGTGGTTTCATTCTTAACATTATGTATGCACATCAAATGAATTGAATTAGTTCATCATCAGTCATTATCAGAGTCCAGGTAGCAAATTAGAAGCCCAATCAACTCAACAAGAGATTTTGAGTGGGACATTTTTTCTTATTCTACCTCTCTCTCTTGAGCTACTGCCCTTACTAACAGACAATAGCTGATGGAATATTGCTCAGAGAACCATTATAAACATTTAAGACTTCCGACAACAAGAAACAGTTTACTATCCTTACCAGCATTGGAGCCCATATAACACACATCAAGACCAAGAATAAGCATATTCCATTGCAGAATTTAGTAAGTTTAGACTGCTTGTCTCCCTGTTGGTGTTTTGCTCTATTCAAAACCGCATCACATTTCACAAGAAACAAGCTGGCATGAATATCTTCCAACTGAAAGGAGAACTAGTATCAGATACTTGAAACCACTGCTTCGGGGAAACAAAATAATGGAAACAACGATCAAGTAAGCTTAATATTGGCCATGGTACTCACAAACTAATGAGTATCAATATATCATAAAGTGGGATTAAAGCTTAAAATTAATTGGTTAGAATGAAGCTGAGTTTACCATTGAGAGTATGTGATTAACATAAAAGCTTCCAACTTGAAGGTGCATAGGGTTTATTCTATGAATGATCCATGAAAATTATTCAGCCTTGATAATCATACAAATGGACATACCTTGAGCCAGTCATACATGGTCAAAGACGTAGTTGTGCAAGACCAATCAAGTACACATCGCAATTCATAAAGGAAAGGTAGAGCGCGATAGAGTCGAAAACCCAAGTAGTTCACTTGTGAAATGGTACTTGTCAAAAACTGTCTATACAAAGTACTTTTATGTGGAATCCCAAATCTTATTTGTACAGCCTGAAGAGTTAGAGAAATTGCCTTTGTGAAATATATAGATCGAAGTGCAAATTTTGTAGAATGCCTGTGTTGTAGCTCTGTGCTCCATGCGTACATTGCGACCGAGTATGTGAAAAGGGCAAAGTTGAAAAAGTAGAAGATCACTTTTCCAGTAGCAAATGAACAAAGGTATATCACACGATCAAGCACAATCAAGAAAAATATCACCTGCAAGAAATTAACCATCTACTTCAGAAAATTAGCCTGACACCATTGATGTACTAGGAAATTAACCATTAATGCACTTTTATGTAAATATTATTCAGTGCCGGTATTTATTGATACATTTACGGATTACCATTAAGATAAAGACAAACTCTTTCGGGAATTGATCTTCAAGCTGATAAACTTCAAGAAATTCACTGTTGTTTTTTATGACTGATTGGTAGAAAATGGCAACCAAGAAAAAAACAGCCAAGTCAGCACAAAATGTGTAGGCATAAAGATCAATCTCTTTCTTTCCTCCACCAATCGCAGAGAGTATTGGGTAAGGGAATCTGATTTTTTCCAAAATACCAGCATGCTGAGCTTCTAAAATCTCACATGCCACATCAGCTGCTGGAGTTAGTGATCTGTAAAATTCTGCTTGGGTACATACTTTCAAAGGAGAAGCATATAGCACTTCAAAAACAGCCAGAGCAACATTATCATTTTCTGGATTTTTTTCAATGCTTTGAATACGGACCCTACTGATTGAGTGGAAATGGTCTCGGCTCATATCCTGACATCTCTTGTCATGCATGATTTCGAGCAGTTTGTTTATTCCTGATTGGACTCTTTCTGGTTGAATTCCATCCCCAGGCCACAAATCAACTTTCATCGACAACTGTACAAAGTAAGGTGGAGTTTCTGCTTCCTCTGTCAGAGATTTCCAATACCTATAAAGGTTTCTCATCAATTGTTTTATGAAATTCTCAGCAAACAAAAAACAACCCTCTATTCTCCTTCCACAGTCTTCAACAGCCTCTTCTCTGCAACTGTTTCTTCTCTTTGAAAAGCTACTATCAGCAATTGTCGCCCATTCTGCATTTCTTACAGTAATGGATGTTTGTAGAAGAGTAAATATATACACCATAAATAGAGGCATGTTGCTGATCACAAAAGATGTCATGATTTTATCTGCAGGAAATCCTAAATGCTGAAGTAAACTCATATTGAAGGTCAATCCGCAATGTTGGATAATGATCTGATATATATACTGAACCAATATACCCATTTCTGTGTATATCAGAACAATAACCCAGAACACATTTCTCGGACCAGCACTTACACAGAGGGCATACAAAAAGAGAATTGCAGGATAAACCATCGACAATAAACTAAAATTCCACATGAATATGAGAACAAAGCAACAGTAACAAACAATGTCGTTGTTAGATCGCATTTGGGCCCACATGTACTGGAGGATCATCCTGATTTGCAGGCATGAGCTATCAGAGATGGTCAGATCATTATCAGATTGAAAAGAAAATGTCCAGTCATTAGAAGAATATGTTATCACAGGTTCAACACCTATGTTCTCCACCTCATAGTACATCTCATCATTAGAAGAATCATCACTGAGGTCTGAGTCCTCACGTTTTATGTTGAAGTAATTCACAGTATTGACAACTGCCATATTTCCAAGAGATTGCACCTGAGAAACTCCATACTTTACCAGACGGAAAACTGAAGTTAGCAGTCTTTTGTTAGATTTGGACTTTGTTTTCTCTCTGTCATATATATTGGGAAACTCATAGCTTGCATTATCTTTTAGCTCGGTAATCTCATTAAGAAATTCTGTTGAAAGCCTTCTGGATTGTACAGCTGGTGGACTATCAAAGTTTTCATTCCTCGGAGAATTATTCAAATGAAAAGAAAACAATAGATCAGAGTTTAAGTCAACTGATTGCTTCTTATAATCAGTTTCCTCTTGGCCTGTGATGTTATTAACTCCATCTGCAACTAAGGGTGACTTTCGCCTTCCATTTCCTCGACTTTGAGAAGCATGACCACAATTTCCAGTGTTGCTCATACTCTGAAGCTGGATTTGGAGACTAAGCATTTCCGACTTCATCTTTTCTACTTGTAAATTACGCAAGCGCTTCTCCTCTTCGGATTTCCGTATCTGTTGCAACTGTTCAGTCTTCCAAGAAGCCGCCTTCTCTTGCTCATGCACAATTGCATTAATCTGTTCTGCTTCAAGATATTCAGACAAATAATCAAATTCCTCAGCTGAAAACATGTATGATTGCAGAGATACCAGCATAAATATGATAATCTCAACTAATGCTGATCTTGATGTAATTCGAAACCCATAATCATATTTACGAAATCCAACCACCTCATTTATGTGATCTATCATTGCGCAATCACCCTTGCAAAAATCTCCTAGAAAAGGTGATTGATAAGCCAGAGAAAGGACAATTACAGCAAAGTTGTATATCCTCAAGAACTTAAAGATTTCATTTTTCTTTTTTAGAACTTGAAGCCTTATACGAAAGAAAACCAGACCAAAACCAAGATATCCGAGGTGAAGAATATCAAATTCAAGTGTCCCCGTGATTAACATCAATGTCAAAACTAGATCTAGTAAATGGCAATAAGTATAAAGCCTCAGGTAGTCGAGAAATGTCCACAAGAATTTTCTATCAAATGAAAGATTATTCAATGATGCCTTCTTATATTGGGACATCATATGTTGATATGTTTCTGATGCTGAAATGCTGGAGAAGTGATCAGCACGGTACTTGAGACATGATAACATAAAGACCACATAATAGCTGATAAGCATTCGTGGATCATCAACTATGATTCCTGCAGAAATATGATATAGAGAAAATCAAAACAAAAATAAGGGAAAAATTATAATTTTAGCCCTTTCACTGGGTTAAATTTTGACTTTTGGCCTCTAAACTTCAATTTTGTGAGATTTAGCACTGAACGTTGAATTTAGTTAGAATATCACCCTTAGTGGACAGTATCATCATGTTTGACTGCCACATGCCGTGAAATTAAAATTCAGAGGAGAAACAAGTTTATAAGGCCAAATAAAAAATTCAAACTTGAGGAATGTGATGTTCAAACATAACGGTGATATCCATTAAGGATATATTTTAATCAAAATCAATGGTCAAGGCCAAATCTCACAAAATTAAATTAAAGAACAAAAAGTCAAAATTTGGCATTATTTTGACAAAATATAAGGTAGGTACTGGATAAAAACAACCTATAGTTTGAGGGGTATTTGTATACGGACTTATATATAGTTCACTAGGCAGCAACTTCTTACACAACTACTCAACAAGGAACCACCTTTTTTCTCCACCAGTTAAGACTCACTTAAGTTGTGTAAATAACATAGGATGGTAGGTTGGTTACACAAAATTGTAACTGGTTACTGAAGGAGATACCTAGCCAGCACTTATTGCAGTGGTCAAAGTATAGATTAGAGCTTCTCCAACATTGATTACAAGGCACTCCTGTGTCACCTGTAGAGTGTTGCTTCCAAGATATCTGATTCAGCCAAATGGCCAAATACTCAAGGACAATAATAGAACCAAACAATAACACGAATATGGGCCAAAATTTTCTGACATGGCGAGGTAAAAGAATGCAAGCAGCAAGTGATGCAACATATATCAAGGAAATGGAATTCAGCACAGCAAAGCTGGCAAGAAGCAATGCAATCATGTTGATCTCAAGGCCAAAAAGATTGAACATATTCTCTATCCAAAACTTCGCACATGCTCTTAGAGTAATCATCTGCAGGTGTAGCCGTTCCCTTCTCAAGAAATGAATTCGTTTCCGATTCCACTTATGATTTTCTTTCTGGTTTCCTAATGCATTTGAATATGTTCCAGTGTAACTGCCTTCAAAATACGGCCACTGAGAGATAAAATTACCTAAAGATGGCCATGAATGCCTTCTCTTTTCTTTTCGTTGTTCTAATAAGTTGTTTCTGCTTAACAAGTTTGTTACCTCACTTGGGGCATCTTCTGAAAAGGAAAACAAAGCACAAGGCTCTTCCCATCTTCCTCCACTACTAGAAGTGCATGGCATGTTCTCCAACCAATGGAAGACATTATACTGAACTATACATGAAATAATAACGACAACTTTTCCTCTCAACCCTGACTCAATACCCAAGAAACCAGGCGCATAGAGCTGCAATCCCAGGAATAATGACACAGATGAGTACTTCTGCCCGGGGAACATTTCAGCCTGATGACCCCATAATTGGAAAAGGTACTCAAAAGTGACTAGAAATCCTGAATAAAATAGAAACATTCTCGAAGGGATCCAAGAAGACTTTGGTAAAGTTGAACAAACAGCCAATCCAAATAGATATAGAAAACCGAAAGCACCTATAGGGGACAGAGATGCATAAAATAAAGCAAGATATAGTATCTTCTCACAGTGCAAAATTAGAAGGCGTTTCACAAAGGAAATGTAAATTTTTTCTGGTTCATCCCCATCATGTAATTGAGAAAAATTGCTCTGTCGCCTCTCATAGCTGTATAGTTGCATCACAGTTAATACAGCAAGGGACTGCCAAAGATTTTCCAACATGGAAGCCTCTGAGTTATAACCAAAGGCAGAAGACAAATCAAACATCCTGGACAACCATCTCTGAAAAAAGAAAAAGATACTGAGGCCACAAATAAGAATAAACACTAGAACTGCATATATCTTCAGCGGCAACCAAACAGGCCTTTTTGTCTTCCCGAAAAGTTGTCTTCCAGCCATCCAAATGAGAAGGAAGAATAGGTAACCAAATGAAACAAAATTAGGCTTGACTAGGTAGACAGTAAGAAGAATTGTCAGAAAGGCAATGTGGGTTCCACATGAATGATACATTGAATGAAACTTCTTCCCTGTTGTCCTCAGATATGACACTATCATTTTCTCTGAAGATAAAACAAAAACATAGAGGTTAAATTCTACAAACATCATATAATTTTGTTAGTTACCACAATTTATTGCATAAACTAACATCTTGAAAGTATTGGCATGGTTCAGCTTAATTTGATTTGAAGTTACAGTTTCTATATCGAAGGCAATATAAAAAGAGATGATAGAAGCTAAAAGAATTATCCTGATAACATAAAATCTCACATACAATTTCTGTGATACAGCATGAAGAGCACCGGTATGACCCTCATTTTCTCTACAAAATTTATCTCATAATTAATACCAAGAATTCCTTGTTCAAATTCATGCAAGATGAGATTTGATGGCAAGATTAGTAGTAGATAACTATGAGCTCACAGATCAAATTGTTTCTGAAAACGCACATTTATTAGCTAAGTTTTTCAAACCATAATGATAACAGAAAAGACTACGATAGATCATTATCAGACACATATGCATTTATCAGAATGTAGATTGGATAAATAAAAAAAGCATCATAGACTACTATCAACCTTGGCTGAATTATACCATGAGATGAGAATCTGTCATGGCTCTGGTTGTTTATTGAAGAATAGACTGATAAGAGAACTGATTTCAACAAACCAGCTCTCAAGATGCTAAAACCAATTGGAGGGCAGGGAGTATGCCGCAGAATTTCTGAAAAAGAGGACAGCAATTCAAAGCCATGATTTTGAATAGCACAGGAGCATGCAAGTGCTGCTATCTTCAAGAAATCGCCAGAACTAGCACGATTAAGCAAACCTATGGTAGTAGAAGTAAAGATAAGAATTATATCATCAACAAATAAACTTATGCAGTATATGCACAAGAGTTAACATCCCAAAAAAATAATCTGTGTTGGTTGCTTACCTAACTGAGAAAAGATGCACACAGTAAGCGAACCTTTCTGTTTCACAGCTTTAGAAACTAAATTAAGCTGAAGAATGTACAAGCAGGAAAAATGCATCTCGCATAAAACAATCAATGCTTTCCGTGTCTTTGAACTGATGGTGTGACTTAACAGAAATACTAAAAAGAAAATCACTGCATGAAGCGGAGATTGGTAAAAGTTAGTGTGTAGTTTGTGAAATGGGCTGAGATATAATACAACGGAAAAAAAAAGGGATCATTTTGAGGAATACTGTACTGCATCTGAAGCGTTTAAACTATGTAAGGAAACATTACGGCTGCATAAATATGTAAATGAATATAATTTTGGGTATGAAGTGATTAACTTACTATATACTGCATGAATGATGCCAGGTTTCAGTGCAACAAAAAATATCAGCACCAGTACTATCGCACGAGAGCTTTTACGCAGTCCCCAAACTATTGTAGCTACAACCAAAACTTTGGTCTCTTCACTCTCTGAAATTCAAATGACCAGTAAAATTATGTCCCAAGAGAATAGCATCCTTCAAGGAAAATGAAACAGAAAACTAGAAAAGTAATAAGGATTTTATATGAAAAGTATTTCACTGTATTCAAACTCCAACTATAAGTTCAACAACACAAGAAATTATTGAATGTAATAAGCAATCCAAAAGGTTCAAAAAAGGACACATGCTCATATTTTGACACCTTGTAGACACTTAAAATAACATAGTGATGCCATTCATGATCTAGGGAAAGGATATATGAAATGAAAGGACAATTCACAATAAAATGTGCATGGCTGTACCATGTCTGTCAAGTTGTCAACAGACCCCAGCATGAGTCAAAATGAATGTTATGCATCCAACTTCAAGAAAAAGACTTTGGTCCATCAAAACTTTCCCAGTTATTTTGTCAACAAAACCACTGACAAGAGCCTCAAAGTGCTAAGTGAAATCAACAAACTACATTGCATGGGCATTTCCCCATTGGGGGTTTTGGAAATGAAAAGCTGATAGCTCAAAGAATACTACCTTAAGTTAGATAAGACATAGATGAGCTAAAGTGGAGTAAAGCAAATTATAGAAAATGAGAGTGAGAGGAATTTTGCCATCTTCTCTCAATGGTCACTAGTAGCAATGCCTTGTCTAAAACACAAACAACCTCTTATCTACTATACAGACTCCCAATAGAAATGCATGAACCTTTAGAGAAATTGATCACAAAAATTCAAACCCCTTAGGATTGAGATTAAGCTTGGAGATGAACCATTGATCGATTAGACGATAGTATTATCACCATCATGGTTTAAGATTCAATTTTGCTTCTACATATAGGTTTTCCAAAGAGTTATGTTGTTGAGAAGTTCAACACTAAGAAAAACATATAACTTGATTTTTATGTTCATCTCTTCAAGTTGGTCATCCCCTGAGATTTGTTTCATTCAACATTACATACAATTGCAGCAACTTATAAAACAACTATTGTTCTGTCACCAAGTGGTCCCGGCAACTAAAAAATTTTCCAGCGAAAATATTCTATAGCTTAGGTATGAAAAAGTTTCAAATAGTTGGGTACTGTTTCAATTCCTCACCTTCTACTGTGAAATCTTCGTTGAAAGACTGTCTATTTCCATCAGACAAGTAAAGGAAAACAGAATTATTCACGAGATTGCCTAAAGCCACCAGGACACCAAGAGAAAACTGTGCAAGTAGATAAAATCCTGGAATAGGGTAATGCCACAAGCCAATAGTTTCCCATATTTCCATATCCTGTAAACAAAAATCTACACAATCACGTAATGATATTGTGGTAAATTTAAACATTTGACAGTAAAGTATACATCAAAAAGTAGAATACCTTCCGCATTTCCTTATTTAAGAATGTAAATGCCACATTAAAGACGTAGGTGCTAGCAGCCCAAAAGAGAATGAAGACAAGAAGCAGACCATTTAACTGGTGCAAATGGAACAATGAAGGGAAGGCATACACAATGTAGCCGACATAAGCAAGTAATCCAAATGCGTAGACACTTGCAAAATGGAAACTCCAAAATGATAGAGCAAGCAAGGATATCTGTCACAGTAATACAGGCAATATTAAGTGAATAAGGAAAAATCTGAAATGTGTTGATAGATAACAAAAACAAGGCGAATGCTTGCAGTGAGAAACCAATTTCAATATCAATGTCGAGAAATTAGTTATGAATGACTCATTTAATATGGACCCGACATTATTTAGGAGCAGTTAAAGTGTTATTTTGAGTGAATATGTGCGCTTGTTGAAATCGTAGCATACTTTTCTATCCTTAGTGTAACAACTCCATATGTCCAAATTGTTGCGCAGAAATAACATTTTTCCTAACAGATATCATGGTTCACCTGTTGATATTTGTAACCCTGCTATAAATGAAAGGAGCAAAGTAATCATTCCCAGTTCCCACAGGAAACATTATATTTATCATAGGTGATATTAAAAACTGTATTTTGCATTTATTGTCATTTTTGCACTATCAGTAAAAAGTTATTCCAGATATGAAAAAGAATAGAAAACTCTGTACAGCTTAACGTATGAAACAGTATAAACTAGTTATAAATAAACTGAAAACGGAAAGAATGGAATTAGGTAATGTGGTGAGCATACTGGAAAACCATAAGTGAAAAAGTTCACACTGAATGTCCGAAAAACTGATCTTCTTAACATGAAGTTTGTGTGCCTGACACCAGATCTGCACAATGATAAAAACAGAAAATATCACAGCAGTACCCCCAAGTTAAAAATCATAGAATCTGATGATGAATTTCATTGAAGATAAGTTCACAGTTGGGAAAAACTCTTTTAATTAAGGAAGAGGAGAAAATTATAGATGAATGTGATAGCACAACCAAATAGTACCTGAATTCATGAAAGAAAAATGAATACTTGGGGAGAAGCAGCGGCTCAGTCAAGTAGCTTTCACTCGTTGACATGATAAAATCCATTTCTGTCAGATCATATCTAATCCAAGATAACTGCAGAAAGGAACAAACATAATGAAAATGAATATTCCCATATCTAATTCGGAAAAGGCATGATTTCATGGCCAGTTGTATTTGTATGCTGCTCTGGACATCTACTCTCTGTATTTTAAGTGTTATATTAAATATGAAGTCTCTCACATAATACACATAGCATAATCATGCTCGGTCAACAGAAAAAGTATTATAAACATTTTATAGAGGTATTTAGGAAAGCTAAGGGGTGGGATTGTGTTCAGTGTAACCTGAATCTGGATAATTCCTGTGTTGACACATGGTTTCTAAGCAAAAAAATGTTTCAAAATATTTCTAATATTCAGCTGGAAGAGATGGTAGCTTAAAGCCAGGGATATATGAATGAAGAAAATAAACAATTATTGCTTAGTTTATACTTAAAGGATTTTACATACAGACTGATATACCATACTCCTATGAAGACACGTCTATAATTTTATTTAAACTAAGAGGCTACCCTTGTACCAGTTTTGTGTCAACAGAGACAGTTAACTTCAGTGAGAGATGCTCTCAAGTATGGACTCATTATGGGTTTTGTAAAGTCATTTCAACAATATGTCAACCAAGATTTTTTCCCTTCCCTTGTACTTACCTTAGCTTACCGTCAAGCAAAAACAATCTCTAATTCTAAAATTTTTTGTGTGGAAAGTTTCCCTTGAAGGATGAAATTTATGTTACAATGCTTTGGGTGTCTACAACTTTTTTTAATATGTTTACCTTTAGGGAATGAAGTACTATAATGCTTTCAAGTCCCAGAGAATTAGAGGAAAATACCTCCAAATTTTGCAATATCACATATTTTCAGAACAGTACTGTCAAGGAACTAATAGCATTCCACATTCATAGTGAACACATTAAACTTCTGCTTCACTAGTTCAATTAATTAATAGTCCTAGCTAGGCCACTGGCTAAATGAAACTGAGGATCAATTTTCTGTGACTTCATAGATGCAGAAAAGGAAATGCAGATTAAATTTGTGTACGAAGGAGAAATAAGAGGTAAAAATGGCCAACCAGATTTACCAACGGATAACTGATTAACTATTACCCATCAACCGATGGATCAATGATCCCCTTCCAAGTTAAATAAACATCAAGTTTGAAACTACTTTATAATCATCTACACTTGTCTTCCCATTTTATCTTAGATCTTACCAAATGTTGCAACAAATACATACAAATCCAAATTTTCTGCGAAAAGGAAAGGAAAATGAAAAGCTAAAAACTGTATAATATTAGTTCACTGCTCAGCATCTTATAATTTAAAGCAAGCAGTGTATCCCAAGTATAAATATGACTTTCTCACCATAATGTAGAAAAGAAGAAGTGAAAGGAAAGAACAAATCTCTGTCCACTCTGCTTGTGCAGATATCTTGTAAAGACCAAAGAACCCAGCAATATGTTCGATCATCTCTGGCAACTCGATGGGAAGTTGATATGCATACAACAGCACAATGTTCAAGCCTGAATACAATAAAAGATACCTCCACCACCTGGAAACCAATACAAGTACATACATTACTAAAGCTGACATTTGATGGTACTGAGAATAGCCATTATTAGTCATCCAAGAGCCAGTCTGCAGGAATACAAGTTACTTACTGAAAGAGTCCCAAGAAATTGCTTGTTATTGACCACTTAATGAGTCCAATACTGCTGCAAATGAAAAATGGCAGAGATGCCCAAGATGGATGGCTAATTCCCACAACCAGCTGTACAATGGGCAGCAATAAGCAGCATAAATCCCTGAGTTGAGAACCTTCCATGGAGCAAATGGAGAGATTATCAAAGCTGAACATTCATTAGCAGAATTAATTGCATAGAAAAATCATGATCACCTAATGGTCATTACAATGCCGTTGAGAAATAATGTACGAAAAAAACAAGAGACACTATTATTAAGGGAAAATAAAATGCTGATGCAATAAAAAAATTGTATATTTTGTGGGAACAAAAAACTGTCCAAATTAACATCTAGGTTTCAAAGAAAAATCTGTTCATGATATGCTAAAATGTGCAATGATGACAGATAAATAGCTAAAGAACTTTAGCAATTACAAATGCAGAGAGACTGTGCACATTCAACGGAAAAAAAAAAAGGGTTTTGGGGAAAAACCAAGAAGAATCATGTGCTAAGCATATGTCACAAGGTTCGCAATATACTAAAATGTTCTAAGAGTACTTGCCAGCTAACAAAAGAATTATAATGATTTGAAAAGAGGAAAGGACAAACATGAATATTCAAAGAAAAAGAAGTTTACATGGTATACCAGACTATCATGACAAACCTATATATAGGATAGAAGAAAAAAAGTCCCACAAGCAAGAATCGCCCCATACGTCCAGGCCAAATCTGCTTCTATAGATTCCTATTAGAGTAACCAAAGATGTAGATACTTGAATGGCCGAAAAGAATATTGCATACTGTAATCTCCATGCATGAGAACTGTGAACCAAAAATGTACAAATTTGTAATTTGTTCATGAAAATAACCACAAACCTTCAGAAGCTTTTATTCAACTACAAACTTTACCTCAGGAAACCAATTAATTTGGCCCATTGAGAAACAGAAATACTCCACTGATCCCCCTTAACAGCCCATATGATATTGAATATGGAAAGTGAAAGAATAGCCAGCAGAGAAAAGATAAGCGTACACCATGATAGCAGCAATTGTCTTTGAGACTGAAAACCTATTGCATTCAAAACAATTACCAACATCACTAACTAGAAAAGCTTATATAAATGAACCTTAACCAACAGAACTGCAATCATAGTCCTCAGTTTTATTAATTGGCCTGATCATTGACTCTTTGCAAGAACTAGCTCTACAGTTTCAGAATCCAATTATAACATGAATTCTAGAGAACTTACATTTCTCAATAAGCCACAAAATCACAAAAAAAAAAAAAAAAAAAGGAAAAGTAACTATCATAGAAATCAGATCAACATCACACTCTATGTAAACCGAAGCTTCACAAATAACTCTACAATTAGGATATTATTGGAGTTCAGATGCATTATTCTGTCTGAGGAATAAATTGATGGTTTCCTAGGAAGACGCAGCAATGTTTCTCCCACAAATCTACAGCATCTTCCTGTACTAGGAAGCATGTGAGTGTGAATAAAAGAGTTGAAGATCTCTTAGTTGAAAGTTCCACGACCATATATTTCAATCATTTTACAAATTATTCAACCAGCATTAGCCAGATTTAGTCAACTGGGTAGTTCAAATACTAGTTTTACTGAGGACTTCAAAGCATTCTTCGACAAATAATCAGATTGAACTACAGTTTAACTTCAATTTAATAAACCTCATCTAGAAAAATAAAGCTTACAAGAAATCCATGTTCTGAAGCATTTATGAGAATCCAAATAAGTGAAAAAATGGAGACATCAAATATAAAGCAGCAGCTTACCAAATCTTGGTGGAGCATACTGGATGAAGAGAAAGAGTAGAAAGTCAGCCAGAGACATCAAACTCCAATTCGTTAAAGCAGCTGCATGAAGCAGAACAGAAAAAGGACAAAAGGTTAAAACTGGTGTAGTGGTTCACTGTCGAAGTAGCAGATGCAAAACAATAGACTAATATATTGAAACCCTCAAAATAGCCTCATGAAGCACTTGGCAGGTTTTGCAAACTTGCAAAAGGTCCTGAACAAGATTTACTTTGAAGTGTTAGTGAACAATGTACCTTAATGAAGAGGGTTTCCAATAAATATTGTTCTTCTAAATGGCTAAAGTGGAGATGCGCTACAATCAATGTCATATAGAAGTGCAAAAAACATTATAATACAAGCTTAATTAAGATTACATTGTTCATTAACAGTTCATTAACACCAATGCAAGAAGACAAATCTATTAAAACCATTGCTACAACAACCCATTTACTTGTGCATAAATAAAAAAAGTGGAAAAATCTTCCCCAAGTAAGCATCTCAGACTAAAATGCATTGGATGAGAAATTGTCGTTAAGCTTCAACTGGACGCTAGAATGGTTCAAACCTGTGAGAAGTAGTACAGGCAATACAAAGCCAATGAAGAATCTCCCCATGACAAACGACCTATCAACACCAAAAGCTACTATAATTGCACCATTTTTGCGGCATCATCTTTCTTCTGAAATCCTTTTACCAATAAAACTAATACCCATTTCAGTAAATTCGAAGCTCACCATAATAACTCTATATCTCCATCTCGTTCTCTCTCTTTCTGTACAAGATCAACAAAGGCAAATGCTAATAAATATAACGAAATGAAAGATGGGTTTGTTCAATTACAGCCAGTGACGAGTCACCCATCTCCCAAAAACGGCAATGTATAGCCAATTTCAAATGGCAGCGCAAGAAGTTTTGAAGAAAAAGAATGTTTGTATTCAGCTGATCAATATCGAAACGATTTTGAGTAATTAAGCACAGAAAAAATCGAGGCAATGCAGACGATCAAAAATGGGTTTTAGATTATTTTTTTCCTTTTCGATTTTACTCTAAACAAAATCCTCGAAGGTTTGTTTATTTGATCTGTTTAAGTGGCAACAACACAACGCGCATCACCTTCTAACAGAATTCTTCATGTCCTACGAATAATTTTGGTTCTTATACGTTCAGTAGTCCCAACTCACTCGCCTGCCGTTTAATTAAAATAAATAAATTATATTAATAGCTATTTTTTTGAGTAAATATTTATATAAACAAAAATCCACCCAAACATTATTAAGAAAAAAGGAATGTGTTTTGGTGAATTATTTCATATAAAAGGGCGGTGGCACCAACTGATAAAGTGCGCCTACGAACCTGCATTATCAGTTCCAATTTCTGTTTATTTGCGCAGCCCAAATTTCATAAACTTAATATTCAACAAAATTCTAAATTAACATATCAGTCAATAACATTTACTTAACTAATAAATATAAAACTAAATGCGGGTACGGATACCCTGTGGGGTATACTCGTATTCTAGTTGCATCCATGATGAGCAATTTTTTAAATTTTATTCTCATTTAATACCTTTTTATATAAGATTCGATTAGTCCCATTAAAATCGAGTGGAGTCAAATATCCGTAAAACTTGTATATGTTATCCCTAATTTAACTAGGATATAGAATTTCCTGCCCTTCAAAACCACTATCTTTTTCTAAAGATAGAATAAGTATCCTAGCGTAGTATCCAAGCTAATTAATTAATGTTGCACCCTATACATATCATTTTAATTCTTTCATTCTCTCTTAAATTTATAATATCATTTTCTTTCTTAATATAATATAAACTAACAATAAATATTATTATAATCTTGATAATTTTTTAAAATAATATTCTTTTCTTAATGTTATCCATAAGATATATTAGGTGATCTCCAAAAAGAGGTTGTTTGTTAAGGCATCTCAAATAACAATATTTGAAATATATATATATTAATAATTTAATTAAATGGAAAGAAATCACAAAAATGATTATTTATTAAAAATATCTATATAAATCATATAAAGCAAACAAAAATTGTATAGAAGGAGAATAAAGAAATAAAACAAAGTCTATCTAGCTACAGTCTGGTAGTAAATACATTATACATCTTGTTCCAACTAGAAGGTCCATAATTCGAATCTTAGTGAGACTAGATACTACACCCTTAATTAAGAATAAGAATACTAAAACAAGAAATAAAACAAAAATCAAATGAACTAATAAAACAGAAAGAAAACCAAATTCATATTTTGCATAATTTGAAAATAATATTTTTATCTATATAAAAATACACAAATATATATATATATATATATTGCAAAAAGCTTTAGTTTGGAGCTTTTGAAAAATAACAATTTATAGACTCCAAAAGCTAACAGAACAACTTTTGTCGTTTTAAACGTTTTACCAAATACCTAGAAGTAGTTTTTAGGACAGAAAAAGTTAAAAACAGCTATGAAAAAGCTAAATCAAACACCCTTTTATATTTATTTGTAGAGAATGGTCTGTCATAAAAAAATAAAAATGAAAATTTAATCAGTAGTATTAATTATTTTGTTTTTGATTTTAAACTATGATTATGAGAGACCAGTCAATATGCCCCTGCGTTTGATATTATTAAAAAAAAAAAAAAAAGACAGGTATGATAATTTAATAACACACAAAATTTGTAATTTGTAAATTGGAATTTGAAATCCACTAGTAATCAACATTTACAAATTGAGGCTTCAAATTATAATGCTGTAATTAATGGACACACTCTTCTTATGCATTTGTATATTATTTACATTAAAAAGGTTTATAATTATTATGTATATATAGTGTTGGTTTTTGGTCTGCCCATAACATTTTGGAATGACATGGACTAAACTGTAATTATGTGTAAATTATAGGGATCAAATGTGTAATTTGATACGGCCATATATATCTTTGCTGGTTAAGCTACTTATATTTCAAAACATTCCATTGTCATATCTCAAAATGTTGTTTTTACTCCCCCATCTATAAAACTAACTTTTGCCTACTAATTTATCCAATTTGATTACATTTATCTCAATTTGGATGGAATGTGGTAAATGCCATCCAACATTAAATTAATGTTGTATAACCAAAATTTTCAATTTAATCATATACAATGTAATCACGGCCCCGTCCTGGAGTATTTCAGAGAATTCCTCGTATTAAATTTGGGAAATTAAATTTTTCAATCCCCACGGGAATGAGGATCCCATGAGAATTTTTTTTATTTCTTTTAAATATTAATTAAAGACAAAACTTATACAATGAACTATCAAATTAATGAAAGAAAAATTTTAATAAATATTTAAATTAAAAATGAATAATATGTTTAAATTTTAATTTATTATAATTACAATTTGTCTAATTAAGTATAGAACTACGTTGATATTTTAAAAAATAATAAATAAATAAAATAGAGATTTTGGGGTCGAAAGTTTTGCAAGGCGAAAAAGGGTATCTCCTTTCTCATATCAGTTAGTCTTTTCGGAATAAAATTGTCCTTATCTTGGTCCCACGGGGAATTTTATAGGGGATTTGCCTATGCTATTTATTTTTCATTCAAATTAGATTAAAATTAATCAAAATGAATAAATCTTGGGAAAAAAAGTTGTGAATTGCTAAGTGATGGGACAAAATTCAAATTTTGTTAGAGGTGAGAGGACAATTAGATAAAAGTCCAAGCAAAAAGAACCGAAGAAGTGGACGTCAAAGTATTCAGAAAATAATATTTATATAGTTATAGTGCGCAGAAAGTCCGCCAGGGGGATGTAGCTCATATGGTAGAGCGCTCGCTTCGCATGCGAGAGGCACGGGGTTCGATTCCCCGCATCTCCATTTTTCCATTTTACTCTTGCTTCACGTGTGTGTGTAGCCTTTGCGCTTTCTCTAACCCTTTTCTTTTTTAGCAACTTTATATTTGAGGTTATGATACGTTTCAAACATTTTTCAATTTTTGAAATTATTTAACATCTCTTCATATATTTTCACGTGGCCTGTATACAATTAATTAATTCTTTATTTTCATGATTTATATATATTAGAAAATATATATTAATAGTAATAAATAATTATATTTCAATAAGATGATAAATAAAGTACAAATAAATTTTCAATTAACTTGAGATTACCAAAAATAAAATTTTAAATAAAAAAAATAAAACTTTTAACGTTAGCAGTATATAAAACAATTGATAAAAAGATTTTGTTGAGGTCCGAATCGGTTTCTTTAAACTAGAATTCACCTCGTATACGGATGATTATCTTTCAGGATACAACAATAAACTTTTGTCGAACTTAATCGAGTATATAACCTATCACCAAAATACTTAAAACCAATAGACCAGAATTAATTAGACCACATGAGTTTTGAGATCAAATATTAAAATAAATTTCCCTTAAGCTTTCATCTCTTCTCCTCATCAAATGAGAAAAATGAGGCTTTATATAGAAAATGTGAGGGGACTAAATAGTGATTTCATTTTTTAATTAAAATGAATTAAAATAAACAAATTTTTTCAACAATATATAATATAAAAGAATATATTTCTAAAACTCATCTTATCCATATTTTACTCATTTGGTATCCTATACTTTTAATACTAGAATTATAGAAATCAATAACATTTTGATATTTTGGTAATCATCAACATCACTGTAATTGATAACTATTCGCTACTGCTTATTTGAATTTCACCGTTTCATATTTTCCGATTTTCTATTAAATAAATTTTATTATTGTATACAAATTTACGAAATTATGTTTTAAAACATGAAAAATATGTTCTGAAATTAAACAAACTTTAAAAATTGAATTTAGACTCTCAAGTTCTCTTTGAAATTTTTATGGTTTCTGTTCTTAATGTATTAATTATATTAGGGCTTTGTTCAAATAAAATAAAGTGGATAATTATATTTTATTTTTTTATTTTATAAACAAGATTATGTCGCCAGAGAATTTTAATTCTTCCATGACTATAACTAATATTTGTAAATTATACTTGGACTTGAATTAAGTTGGTGATTATTTCCCAAATTATTCGAAATAATCTAGAATGTTGAAATTATTTTAACAGTAATTTTGATGATGAGCGAAGAGTATGAATTGGTTAAAGATTGTGGAAATAGTTTAGGCTGAATTATACTTTAGCGTTTTTACAGTTTCATCTGCAAATTTCACTTTTCCTCAGATAAATACATAAATTTATATATAATTTACCACTGAGGTGCCCGTACGTTACTATAAAAAATAAACTAAAAAATTGGTGATGTGATTCGATTTATCTTATCTCAATTCTCACCTTTTTCTCTTTCCAACTTATCTATCTAAAACTTTTTTTTATATATATTCTCATTTTAATTTTTTATTTTATTTTGTAATAAACGAGAAAAAAATAAAATAAAAGTTAAATTGTTATTAATTTGCTCTTTCATTCAATTGGATTGCAAACTCCTAAATTCAAAAAAATATACTCATAAAATTTTTTAAAATTTTATTGTTATTATTTTCTTCCATTTTTTCCCTCTCTACTGTTTTTCTCATCTTATAACACCTTACTCTAGTTGTTACCTCCACCTTTGTGTCACTACTGCCTTCAAAGCCGTTGATGCTGTCATCCCTGTCACAATCTGTGTTCTTTCTCAAACCTGCATGGCTCGGAACATCTTAACTTTTCAAGATGCACCATCAATTCTTATCATCTATTGTTTCTTCATTCCTTTTCTATTTATTTCATACAACTAAGATCCAAGGATTCTTCTTGACGAATAATAGCTATGGAATTAAGCTTACAATCTGGAAATTTCATAATCATTATAACCCATCTAGATGAACAACAAATCTGAAACATCAATAGACAACAAGAAATCGATGAAATCAAGAGTAGCATTGAGATGAACTGTTTGTGGCTCGTTTCATGGTTGAAGGGGGGAGATTGCTATCGAAAATGATGCAAGCCAAGTGGTGATCTTGAAAATAAGAAAGAGAAGGAGAAAGAACGTCATTGAGAGAAGGGGGGAGATGAAAAAAGAATAATAATGAAAAATGATTCAAAAATACTAAAAGTGAATTTTTATGTTTAATTTTTTTGGAGCTGCTACATGACACAGTTGTGCCATGACACAAGAGATACAAATGCCAATACATCCTTGAAAAATTTTAGAATTTTAATTTAAAGATAATTAAAATGATAATTTTAAAATTGGAACTTTGTAACCTAATGCCACATGTTAGAAAGAGGATAACATTTGATGATTATGGGACCAAGTTTCTTGTAAATTGAATAAGAGATTCGAGGAAATAACAGTAATAATTACAACCCATCATGCGAACCGTAAAGTTAAAAGTTTTATCTCTTATACATTAGTATTTTTTCATTCGTTAATTTATTCCCCATGTTGTAATTTCACATTTTGTCAACAAGCATTTGACTTGTTGAATTTTGTAAAATAAAGTAGGTTGTGTGAATCGAATTTGTTTATCCGCGTACCAAATTATGAAAAGTGCTAAAATCTATATACCATCAGATGTAGTTTACCTAAATAGAGCTTTTTTTTTATATATATATAAATTTGGAATATTTTGTCGAACTTTTGAAAATTGTGAGGATTGAGTCCACAACCTTACATTCTTTTTTAGAATGTGGCAGCCGCCAAGCAATGGATCGGTGGTTTACCCAAATAGAATATAGTAGTATGAGTTAGGCAACATCTCATTAATTAAAGATTAAGTAATAGATTAGCATGCAAACGTCTAAAACTAATTACAACAAGTCAAGGAAAAGCAAGGAAAGAAAACGTGTGCCGCAAATCTAGTGAGCGCCAGCGAGCATTTTGATTGGTTAGACATATCTGATATCACCGCCACGCCAGCCAGCATGACAATTATGAAACCAAAGTATTATTCATATTATAATGTTTTTTTCCACATGGCAATAGATATAGATATGATTAGATTGGGACAACAATTTAGGCAAAAAGCTACTTTTTATTTATTTATTACATTTCCATAGGTAATTTCTTTTTTCTTCTGAATCCTATGGAAAATTACTCGTCAAGTTTTCTAGATTTTCAACGGAGAAAATTGTAGCTACTATAGTTTGGTCATACAATTTGGATTTGTATCACCAAAAAAAAAAACGTAAATATGCCTACTCTCTTATCCTCAATTTTCTTGTTATATTGAGGGCATAAAAATATTAGATGTTGATGAATTTACTTTTCTTATATCAAAGGTGTAATATCTAGTTTGAAAGAAATCCAAACTTTGGTTTTTTTATTTAGGAAAAAATATACATACTATATGCAAATAACCATTTAATTAATAGATATTTTAAATAAAAATATATTTTATTTTGTGAGGTATATCTAAATATCGAATTTAGCAGCATTCTATTTCGTAAACTATACCATAAAATTGAATTTAGTTTTCAATTGGAATGAATTTTTAAAAAGGCGTACATCTCTTAACAACTGTTTTTTTTTTTTTTTCATTTTCGAAACGTAAATTTAAAATTTTCCTAAGGAAGGTGGATGTATTAATTTTAAGTAAATTAAATTTATACCAAACCCAAATAGCAAAATTTTAAAAATATTTATTTTACTTTATTAAATAAAAAAACATTTATTTCATTTACCATCAACCCATTTTATTTTATTTTATCTCTGTTTCTCTGGAAAAAAAAAAAAAAAAGTTTAAATAAAACAAACAGAGACTTTATCAAATGACTCGAGAAGAGAGATGTGAAAAGTATAATTTTATAGAAGGAAAATGAAGGCATGGGAATGGCTGCAGTATGTATAAATTGGACAAATCAATAGCACTGGAACCGCATTCATCACAAACACACGCTGACCTTATCCTACAAGTTATTCTTCAGTTTAAAGACATCATCAGAGAGTGGAAAACTGCCATTTGCAGTTTCTCATTTTCAAATTCATTTCGGTTGCCAATTTTGAAATCGAGAAAATCTTACCCCGAATCAAACGAAATATGAATAACAACCACCATCATAACCACCACGCCGACACGATCAAAGATCACCACTCCTACAAGTTCCTTCCGAAGCGGATAATCTTGGTCCGTCACGGCGAGTCACAAGGCAACCTCGACACCTCCGCCTACACCACCACACCGGACTACAAAATCCCCTTAACCCCATTGGGGCTTTCTCAAGCCCGAGTCGCCGGTGACCGGCTGTATAAGTTGATATCGGAGAATGATGCATCTGGGAACAACTGCCGGGTTCACTTCTATGTGTCGCCTTACCAGCGTACTCGATCTACTCTCCGGGAGTTGGGGCGGTCTTTTGCGAAAGAGAAGATTATTGGGGTTAGAGAGGAGTGTAGGATTAGAGAGCAAGATTTTGGGAATTTTCAAGTGGCAGACAGAATGAAGGCGATTAAGGAGACGAGAGAAAGATTTGGGAGATTCTTTTATCGGTTTCCTGAAGGAGAATCTGCTGCAGATGTTTACGATCGCGTTTCAAGTAAGTTTTTGTTTTTTTCTCCTTTAATTTTCCTTCTTTCTGTTTAGATATTAATTAACTTGGTTACTAGGTGCTCTTCTTCTCCAAATTCATAGTTTGTTTCTTTGTTTCTTAATTAGTAAATTTTTTTGTTTACTGAATTACTATTATAATGATTTCTTTCATTTAGTAAGGATTTTATAGAAACCCTTGTGTTGTTGAAATGCCTCAAAAGTTAATTTTTTTAGTATTAAATTTGTTGAATCAAGTTTCAATAATTTTTATTCGGTGATATATTGTTCAGCGGTCTAGTGTATTCTTAACCTATATGGAACCATCAAAATTGTTTGTTTGCCTTTAAAAATCCCCTTAATATGTTGTTTCTGTATTATTTTACAGAGAAGATTGGAATTATAAAAAGTGAACTTTATGATGGCTTTGACTTTCTTGCATTGGTTGATTTGTTCTAGCTTGTTCGTTTGTTTCTGTGATTAGGTTCAGTCTTTGTTTCTGGAATTATACGACTTACGTTGATACTGTAAACCTATCTGCTAAATCATTTATCTTTTTGTCTTGTGATCTTGTGAAGCCTAAGCTAAGAAAAAAGTGGATGCAGAGCTTACTAATTTGTGTCCTTTAACAATGAAACCAACTTACTGTAATTTGTGACTTCGATGAACCGAGGTTTACTTGTTTCTCTCCAGAGTGCTAAATTATCTACCATTGTTAGTCGGGATCCTTGGGCTGATTTCATAATGAATTTTTCTTATGCCAAACACTAGTTAATTCAAAATGCTTTATTTAACTGTTACTGGTAGACATGGACGCTCGACACCTGGGAATATACATTTTACTTATCTTGGTGCAAAGCACATGAATTTGGTGTCATATAAGCTCTGGGGGAATCTCTGAAAGCTGCTGGTTTTGTTTACTTCCTTTTCTGTAACATAGCTTTGTAATGTATTCGGAAAATGTTAATGTGATGAAGTTCAAAAAATGGACTCAGGAAATCTTTCCATCAACTGTTTGATGGGTAAAAGTAATTTTGCTGTTTGGTTACCTATGGGACTTGGACAACCCAGACTCCACTGAGCCTGTGGAACAGAATTCCTGTTGATGTCTATTTAAGAGAATAATTATTCATAATACGATTTTTGTTTTTCCGTTGAAATAGTGAAATGTGGTTGCATGTGCATTACGCTGAATCGAATTGCATATAATATGGTTGAGATACCGATCTTTTACAATGGGAAACTTTTCCCCTCATTTTACCGATGAGAGAAGTTCCATGATAAGATGATTGATGCAGATTACTGTTATTTTCTTGTAGGTTTTCTTGAATCTCTTTGGAGGGACATAGATATGAACAGGTTACACCAGAATCCATCGCAGGACTTGAACCTTATTATTGTGTCACATGGATTAACATGTCGTGTATTTCTCATGAAGTGGTTCAAGTGGACAGTTGAGCAATTTGAGCACCTAAATAATCTTGGGAATTGTGAGTTCCGAGTGATGGAATTAGGACACGGTGGAGAATACAGCTTAGCAATCCACCACACGGATGAAGAAATGGAAGAATGGGGATTGTCCCCCGAAATGATTGCTGACCAGAAGTGGCGAGTTGATGCCCAAAGAGGTAACTGGAACGAGAACTGTGCCTGGTATTTCGATGCCTTTTTTGATAATGTAAACAAAGATTTGGATGAAGGTGATAACCAAGCAGACGATTCTTCTAGTATTTGTGAATAGACCACTTACGATGTTTTTAGATAGGAAATTCATTTGATTTTAATGTATCATTTCCTCTGATTCACTTATTTGACTGTGTTTTTGTAGCTTAGCAAATACATTGAAGCTGTAGTTCTGATATGCAGAAGCAAATACACTGCTAGATTTATCAAAAAGTAAAATTGATTGACTACTCACTGCAAATTGTAAAGCTACACATCTAGTTCTAACGTTGAATTTGTTACATTTTGATCGTGGATTATCATTTGCCATTATTTTCTTTTTCTTTTTCTTTTTCTTTTTCTTTTCTTTTAATTAGCTGTTACAGCTTTATCTGCACCAGATTTATTATTGTTAGTGAATGTGGAGAATTTATGAAATAACTACTGTCGCTTTTCCTTCATGACAACTGACAAGTGATCAATTACTTGGGTTTATTGCTTGAAAAGCTCAAGCTGCATTGTAGCAGCATCACAATACGACAATGCATAGGCATGTCGCCAAACTACATGTCTAAGACGTCTGTTTGAGGCCATTTGCGTACAATATATGAAAATATTATTGGCATCAAGAAATTTTATGATAGTTTTGGTTGAATGGTCACTATGTATGAAGCATCAATACAAATCAATAATATATCCAATGCAAGGTAAATTATATGTACGTGGTGTTGTGGTTCAGTTGGCACAAACTGAAATTGTGAAGTTCAACCTTGTGTAAGGGGGGAGACGGTTGAGACTGCTCAACTGTTGGCACATCTCCAAGGAACTTTAGCATCATGTCATTCGTCTCACTTGTTTTGATTCTACATAATGATCATTTTGAACTGAAAGGAAACTTTTTTTTTCGTGGAATATTGCGTACAAGTCTATATAACATAGAAAAACAAGATACTCATGCCGTGTACGTATTGGATGAACCAAATCGTCATTAAATTTTATTTTTCCATTAGAGGGGGCTCATACATGTTTTATAGTATTCCAGTGAGTACTCTACCTGTATAAAACGTTCTTAATGTTAGTTGAGTATCTGGCTCCCTAATGGATTAGCCTGCAATAATACCTACAGCTTCTCCCAATTCCGCTTTATCGCTATAAGTAGGTCTATACTACTTTAGCCAACAAAGATATTTCAGGTTGGATCTCAACCACCCTAGGCTAGTGGACTGACACTTGGCCCATAACTCTTACGGAGCATTGAGTTCTGACTGGGGATTATTGTGGGGTGATATACTCTCCAAATTAAGACTTGACGAAATGATTATTATGAAGAAATTCTTTACGTATCGGTTGGTTAGCTGTAGAGTTAAAAAATCGACATTTTATTGGGGCTTTGTCCAAACCAAAATGTGACCCTTGATCCACCCCAGGGAGGAACATTGAGTCTAAGTTGTAAATAAACTTCAAACCTTTCTATTGCTAATGCTTTCACGTTTGATCCATCATCAAAGACAAACCCATAATAAAAGTTGTTCCTTCGCAAAAACTAAAGTCAATTGTGATTCCAAATAACAACCATAGGTATTGGAAAACGGCACGACCGTTGTGTGTGACATAGGAATGATCAAATTATGTGGTCGTTTGGTTATCCATCACTTGTCAACTCAAAATGGAAAGTGGAAAGAGAGTGACTTCTCTTTACACGAGCTGCTACAAATGGTGCTAAATTAAGTATATAAATAAGGTTGATCACCCAGTCGCTAATGATAAGTATAGGACAAAGGTGTAATTATCATATACCAATCAGAAGGTACAATTATTAGCCACGTGTACGAATAAAAAACGTTGAGAAAACGGTCTTTAATTCTTCATTTTTTTTAAGGCTGTTGCTCGCTGCGCATTTTGAAGTTGCCATGTGCTTCACTACCTCTGCTGCCTACAATCTCATATTTTATTATTTTCATCTCCTAATTTCATCTCTCTCCTATTCTTTTTCTCTTTTTACCTTTTTCCTTTTTCGGGGTTTGTTTGTTTTTTTCTCTGTAGAAACAAAAGCAGTAGGCATGAGACACCGAATCAATTAAAGCAACACTTGGGACATTTAACTCAAAAATCAAGATCGTATTTCTCTCCCATTCTCCACTTTTTCTCTGTTCTTCCATTGAAACAGCAACTAACCCACATTTCTACAAGTCTCTATTACACTTTATAGGGATCTGGGTCTCCTTTGCTTGCTCGAAAAATACATAGAAGAGTTGCACTTTTCTTCTTTGAAGGAATTCTGCGCCTTCTTATAGTGTTAAAATGTTACTATTATAGTCAAAGTTCTAATCTTTTTCTACTTAGTGCCAGATCTTGAAACGGGTGCATTTCAAAATACTTCAACAGTGGGATTGAAGTTGAAATTTATGTTTTAGTAGCAGATCCTGTAATGGGTATTGGATACTTCTGCTAAAACTTGGTTTTGCTTCTTTTCTTTCTGGGTAATTGGTATCTGACACTGGGTGAATACTCTTTCTTGCAATTCCAACATAGTAGGATACTGTTTCTATCTTAGTGTGAGAACTAAATTGATGGCTTTAAGGATAGTGTTGGCGTTGGTGGCTACTTTCATGATTGGGTACATTGTGAAACCCCATTTTTACTCGAGGGATCGAACAAGTAATCAAGTTTCATGCCCTTGTGATTGTGATTGTGATGAAGATTTTTCCTCGCCCTTACCAATAGGTCAGCTTTTATTTCTCTATAAATGATAGTGTTTGATACCTTTGATTGTGTGTTTGTTTAATCAGGTTTAGCAGGCTTGTGGACATAGAATTTAGTTGGCGTTTCTGGTCTTCTTACTGTTGTTCTGGAAATGGTTACTGTCGGTTACTTCGCTTATATTTTTAATATCTATTCTAATTTCTTATTGCTTAGAAGGCCATATATGCAATTGCTTTGCTCTCTCTCGGATGCTGTTTGCTGTAGCTCTGCGTCACCAGCTTCTTAGTTTTGACATAATTTGACAGTAGAATTGTTCTTAGTTTTGACTTACCGTATGCCCTTTGAAACAGACAATATATATTTAAAATAATGGGCTGTGTTTACAATACAAATCCAGTTGTAAGATGCTAACAAACATATAAAAATAGCTTACTTCCTTTTTGTATTTTTATGTCTGGGTTAGTTTGCCAGGAACAAATTAGGGGCAAAATCATCAAATAACTGTCACGGTGGATGTGGTGCCACTCTCATGAGATACCGCCATAAGAATTAAACCACTTTTCTTAATGAATTTGATTTGACTTCTTTGATATAGGAAATCATGGTTTAGTTAGAATCAATTAAGAAACCATTTTCAAGGAAGGCGGATGGACTGTAAGATCGAATAGGTTGTAAAGGAGAAGGAATTCATTTTTGGTAGGTATAAAGCTCATAGGTTTTTGACTTTATCTAGCATTCCAGTTGCTATTTATTTTTAAAGTACGATATAGAGATGCTGGTTTCTGGTCAAAAGAATGATGTCCTTTTGTGTGGTTGCCAGTTTAAACAAGTATGAACACTGTGAGACGAAGGATTTCATTATGAAAACTGTGAGATGAAGGATTTCATAGCACCCTCGAGAAACTACTGCCGCTCCCACCTATGCTCTAAGTAATGCTATTTCTTAATTGCTGATTGCATAATGATGGGTGATAAATTCAGATAGTCAGAAATTATAGCACAGATTGTAGACCTCTGCTTATCTGATATAAAATTGTTGCAAGAGTATTAATATTGTGCAACATCATGCATCATCGAAGACTGAAATTTTTAGTAGTGCTTCTTGCAAGCTTCGCTTTTGTTCGCACTTCTGTATCTGCTAGTTACTACATTACTTTTGTTCTGTACTTCTGTATCTGCTAGTTGCTACACCTTACTGTCACTGTTTTCTCCTCCTTCAAAGACATTATGTACTTACACTAATTTTCTTCTGATGTCTACTGTTCTGCAGGACTTATCAACAGCTCATACGCAGGTCAGTTATGCGCATATCATGCTAATTATCATAGTTCATCTTTCTGTGTTTTGAAAATGTTATTTTTCCATGCGTGTTAGTTGAAGTGTTTCCAGATATAGGAAGTTCAAATCTCTAAAACCTGTGCCCCTTATGTTGAATGGAGTCTTATCTCAAAACATTCTACTGGGCAATCAAATGTGAAAACTGTACATTTAAGCCGCCTGATTCCCCTATATTATAGAGTACTGGAAAAGCGTATTTTATCTTAGAGTAGCGAATGCGTATATGCTTTTTTTTTTTTCATATTATTAATTGTAGCAATATGGCAGCTCATAACAAATGTGACAATTAAGTTATGGATTATCCGTACTCTCGATGCAGCCGAATTAAAATTTCTTGCACCTTTGGTTTCGTGCCTCTCACAACTCCAAATTGAAATTGTATTAAGAAACTTATTTTACGTTTGATATGCTCAGGCTGATGGTATCTCCTTATTGAATTCCTCTCTACTATATTTGCAGACTGTGGCAATGGTGATCCTGATATACATGAAGAGATGGAGAAGGATATTGTAGCTTTACTGTCAGAGGAAATTGCTCTGCAAAGAAGGGTAGCTAATGATTCATTAGAGCATACCAAGGCATTAGTGATGGATGCTAGGAGATCTTCCATGCACTATCAAAAAGAAGCAGAAAAGTGCAATTCACAAACAGAAACTTGTGAAGGAGCAAGAGAAAGGGCAGAAGCAGAGCTGGTAGACGAACTTAAGCTTTCAGCACTGTGGGAGAAACGGGCTCGGGAACTTGGATGGGAAGACAGAAAAAGTACATAATCATGAGTATGAATGCTAGCATTTTTGTCTGTTATCTTGCTTTAGGTTTTCAATTTGCATAATGGCTTCTATAAATTTTCTTGTAAGTCTCTTGTGAATTGTTGTTTCATCTTGTCTGAGAATTAACAGTAAGCTTCCTTCAATGTAAAGAATGACACAAATGAAATTGTTCTGTATTTCTTCAATCTCTCGTTAAAATACTCGAGTATCTTTCCTTTTTCGGATCAAAAAACAATTTTTATGTTAGCTTTTCTGCAAGGCTATCAATAAAGCTCTTCACAGTTCAATTTCTGCACTTGGGGGAAACTGTTGCAGATAGTTGCTATTTCTGCAAAAGTCTGCAAAAAGTTTACGTAAACATGGGAACACATATATAAAAATTTAGCAACTTTTATTTGATTAAAAAAAAGTAGTTACAGGTGCAGTTGCAATTGATCCCATTCAACTTCCGACCTCTTATTTCTGAAATGTAATATTTCATCTGCAACCTGTCTTCCAAATTGTTTCGAAGAAATAATTGAAAATATTTTTAGGCGATGGTCACACAAGACATACATGAAAACCAAGCAAATCAGGCAACCCATTATCATTGCCATTGAACAAGAGAAACAATGTGGTTGTCCTCGGTGTGAATATCAACATCCTCCAGGAATCATAAGAAAAAATAAGTCTTCTCACCACTGTTAGATCTGGTGCAAAATGACTCTGGCATGTAGGAGTCAATTATGAACTGTTTGATGCTGTAAAAATTCTTGAAACTAAGGATACTCCCTCATCTTAAGTATATACTATCCAGGACTGCAAATCCAGCTGCAACTCCACCTTCATTTGAAGATGAAACCTTTGTCCGCATCAAGTATCCACATTGGTCATTTACAATAACCCTGTCCTTGTTCCTGTTCATAGAAGTCCAATAATGTCAAAGCAAACTCTAAGTATGCGCATTAACCATTTTTCTAAAAACCGCACTTTTAGCAACTGATTTAGTCATTCTTATCAATGTCTTTTGATGCACAAGTCATGTACCTCAAGTAAGCGCTGTATACTCCAAGTTCTGATACTGCATGATCTTTATGACATATACCATTGCGTACCAAATATGCGGGTGAAACAGCTGGAAAAATTCGCTGCATGAGGATGTACGCCGCATTTTCATCAGCTCCATCCTTTTGCAGTCTTAAGAGGTTTTCCCTCACATCATCACCATAGATATTGTTCCCTGGAAATGAATATTGACTCATCATTGTTAGTAAACACCAAACAAGCAATAAAATCATGGCAAGAACTTATGAAGTTAAGAAATATGGAACCTCCGCCTTCTCTTTGGGGCTTCATCACAAATAGTTCGGGTCTTTCAATGGCTCTTTTGACAATGTCATCCTCATCCAAACTCCACAGCCCAGCAAAGAATTTCTGCAGTTTCGCAATATCTTCCTTGTTGTCTAGAAATCTGCAAGAAACTGCCTCATATTAGACCAAAGTAATCGTGTATTAACCAAGCATGAAACTTTAAAACCACAATGAATTGGATTAGTAGGAAGGGTTAATCATGGAAAAATACCTCTCGAGAATATTAGGCTTTGCAAGTTCTTGTTGTACCTTCTTGGTGCCAGCCAAATGATAAGCTATGGATGGACACTTGACAGCTAATGACTGCTCCATAAGCATCCTAGCTCTCCATTCCTAAAAGTGGAATAAGGGTAAGCAGAAAATCAACCACATTTTTCACGGTTTTTAAGTTCAAGGATTATATTTTGAGGGGAAAACAAACAAGTCAAGGTAAACTAAAGAACAGGAAGAGATGCTTACAGCTTCTGAAGGATAATCGGTTGGTGCATACCCAGATCTAAAATAAACCACTGCAATTGCTTGGCCACCTCTGCAAGTGTGTAACTTTCATTTATTGAAGTCTAAATAGTGCAAACTAAAACCACAAATCGAGAGATGAGAATATTCTCAAGGCAGGAATCACATACACAAGGAGTGTTCCATCTGGTAGAAGTTCCCCTTCTTTATCAATGTGTGCCAATGTTTTCCGAATTGCTGTGATATTATGTGTTTTGTAAAGCTAAGGAAGAAACTATCTAGAGAACTTCGAAAACATCTTCCATTTTGAACAAATATCTTAGAAGCAATTTCTGAAAATTCAATTCTTCAACTTCCAACTGATCTGCAAATTGGTAAATTTCAGCTTAAATAAAAATGCAAGAAACAAATTGTCCTTGTGATTTTATCAATATCTTCATCTCAGAAAAAAGGATATTTTTCCTTCAATACAGCAGAAAGCCAATGTTGATCATACATGTTGTGCTCTTCAGGCTGAACAACAATCATAACTAGAGCCCTGCACAAGTGTATTAAGTATCATTAACCAATCTTACCACTTTGAGAACAGAAGCAGCAAATAAACGAGGGAACTGTAACTCAGACTACCTCGGGTTATTATACTCGATCCAAGCTTCAGCAAGAGCCTCAGCAAACTGCTTTGAAGCATTGTTGCTTGGTACTCTCTCAAAATCTAATCCAAGGCGTTCTCCATATTGCCTAAGCAAGCTCCTGTAGATATAAACTGCAAGTGTAATTCTTTGTTGTTCATTGCATCAAAGTAAACATAATCGTCGACAATGTGACACAAAGAAGTATAAGCGACCTTTTTCTTTTCAAAATGAATGTCTACCAAAATAGATCACCTGAGTTTTTAAATTTATCATATCAGAAAGGAAAAAGATAAAGGGATGTATTGTTGACTTCAATTTGTTAAATTCCAGATCACAAAATTACAATCCAAACCATGGCTCTATAATTGATTCACATAACAGTAACCTCTCCAACTCAATAAGATGAACATACATTAAAAGCCTACAACCTACTTCAGCTAATGAACTATGTAGCTATTCCATAATAAATCACTTAAAGTCAATGTAAGAATTATCCCCAAATAAGACACATGCTAAATTGAGGTTTGCAGAAAAACAGAATGCATTTTGACTTAGAAAATTATAGCTAATAATGGAACCAAAATAAAAAAGATGATAAATTTCTTACCTGTGAAGTTCACTGACAAGACAGCTGAGGCCAGGAAATGAAGAAGAAATTGTATTCAACTCTATTTGAAGAAGCAATTTAGTTTGCTCATCAAGCATGTAATCGGAGCGATGCAAACCCAAGCGTATTTCCTGTATCAATACAACAACATTAGCATCTCCTAGGCTCGATGGTAGTCAGCTAGCCTGCCTTTCCAAAAAAACAATTATCTAACTCGACCATATAAAGTACTATGGACCAGGTCCCTTACCTCCACTTTGTTCATTTCTAGAATCTTGGAATGGATATCTAGAAGTCTTGATGTAAAAGCATCTACTTTCTTTGTTCTACAGTATCAAGAGTTAAAAGAGACTTAGTGCCTCAATTTGGCAGGATAAACCACAAACAGTTATTTGCAACTAAGCAGCTAAAGCTTCCCAGGACTAAAAAACTGTATATGTAATGAATCGTGCAAGAAAATATGTCCTAGAAAATGGAACTGTTAGCAGAAATCTTCTATAAAGCAAGGTAATGAATGAATCAGGCAGGAATGAATGATGAAAAGTACCTTGATAATGACTCTTGCAAGAAGTTTCCATCTGAACTCACACGATCAATAAGTTCATTGAAAATGGGTGCAACCTCACATGCTTGTTTCCATTGATTTTCTGGGAATGAAACAGGCAGCAAGGCAAATGGAGCATGTACCATTCCAACACCAGGTACTTTTCCTGATCTCTACAATGAAAACCCCCCATTGTTCCTATCTTATATCAGATAAAACATCATGATATCGTGTTGATACAAAGAGTAATAAAAATTTAAATGAAAGGATTTCTCTCTTTAGATTCCTCTTCCATCATTAAAATTAACAATCATGAAACTGACAGACTAACTTTATAAATATTGATGAAGAACAATAGAATCAGGTAATCAAAAGTTCCCGACTTTGACGTCAAAAAGAACGAAGAAAGAACACCACGATGTTTAATCAAAAATAGGATTTAGTTTTCGATAAGAAACAAGTATTAGTAATAAAAAAGAGAACTTTTATGGACCGACCTGAACACTTCTGTCACCAACAACAAGGCCATGGAGAGAGCTCCAAACAAGAGCATCATGAAACATGTTCGCAACCAAATCTTCATCAATACCATGTAAACCAAAAACAGGTGTTGTACCACTTCCTTCTCGGATCTCCATCAATCTTCCTCTGCCACTCCTCAAAGGAACAATCTTCGAAGATGTAAAGGGAGAGTATTGGCGTTGGGATAGAAAATGGCAAGTGGGTTTTATAAAACGAGAACCAAAGACGGAAAAGGAAGTAGAGGAGCAAAGACTGGGGTTGGGAGTGGAAGGAAAAGAAAGGGAGAGTGAGGGAGAAGAGGAATGGGCAGCACCCATTTTGACTTTAATTTTGATTTTGACCTTATTCTTGGTGGCTCCAAACAGAGCGTAAAGATTCTATTTGGCAATGGGATTTTGGAAAATGAAGGGTAATAGTGAGTGGAAACAAATTAGGAACATTGTACTGTTGTTGATTTTGATTGAATAGTCAAAATTGTTTTTAATATGGTAAAACACATCCAAAACCCCCTGATCTTTTTTTTTTTTATGCAATCAGTTCCATGATTTTTGTTTTATCTACATTAAGTGTATAATCTTTTATTTTTTTGTCTAGTCGCCCGTATTTTTCACCGCCCTTACGCGTGTAACCCAGCCTCTGTTATCTGGCGTGTCAACCGTTATATATGCCACGTCATCCGCCACATCAGTGTTTTGGTCCCACTTACCCATACCTATACCCAACCCAAAAGCCCAACCAACCCAGCTAATATAACCCGATCCGAAATGCTAAAACCGGATTTTACATTCTAAAATAGCATCTTCTTCTTCTTCTTCTTCTTTTTCTTGAATTCGTTCAAACCCTAACACCAAAATCAGTTTTAGAAGAAGAAGAATGCATTATTTTAGAATGTAAAAATCCGGTTTCAACATTTTAGGTCAGGTTATATTAGCTGGGTTGGTTGGGTTTTTAGGTCGAGTATAGGTATGGGTAAGTGGGATCAAAACGCTGATGTGGCGGATGACACGGCATACATAACGGTTCACGCGCCAGATAACGAAGGCTGGGTTATATGCATAAGGGACCGTGAAAAATGCGGGCGACTAGACAAAAAAATAAAAGATCATGTACTTAATGTAGGTAAAACAAAGATCATGGGACTGATTGTATAAAACAAGAAAGATCAGGGGGTTTTGGATGTGTTTTGCCTTTTAATTTCGATGTGTTGTTGTTGATAGTGGATACACACTCAGCAGCTGCTTAATTGAATGTGGTTGCTTTTGGGGCCTTCATACATACATAACCATTCTTAATTTTTTAGGCATCACAAAAAGATTATATTCCAAAATGATATTACAATAGGTGGAAAATGGAAAGGTCGACTTTGATACTTAACCCCTTTGTTTATAATTTCTTTTTAACGAATTCCATCTTTAAATTGGGAAATTTCCTTTTATTTTACTGAAAATAGAAAATATTTTTTCTTATTTTCTTGTATTTGCACAAAAAGGAAGTTATTTTTCACATGAGAGAAAAAAACATATTATATATATGTACTTGCTATAATTATCCTATACTTGGGGTTACCTTTGGTGATAGTTGGACAACAAATGCGGGATTTCCAACTTCTTGCGGATAAATTGTAGGCTAAGATTCAAGGTTGGTGATGTCGGGGGATTTCTCAAGCTGGGGAGGAGGTTCTGCTAAAGCCGGTTGGGCAAGTGTTACCATATGCAATGGGAATTTTTTTGATTCCTCAGCAAATATGTGCTACTCTGGAAAAACTTTTGAATGCATTTTGGTGGAGAAATAACATGATTGGTTAACGAGTTCTACATTGGCTTGTTTGGCCAAAGTTGTGTCTGCCAAAGGAATTAGGAGGAATGAACTTTCGTAAACTAAGGGAATATTATATAATATTGCTTTATTAGGCCAAACGGCTTGGCGTTTCCTGTTTCATCTTGACGCTCTGGTTAGTAGAATGTTTAAGGATAAATATTATCCTAATTCTATTCTTTTCAGAGCGGAGGTAAAGTCGAATGATAGTTTCTTATGGAAGAGTCTTAAGACTGCGAAACCTTTATTACGTACGGGTTCCAGGAAAGTGATAGGGGTCGGGAAGAGTATGAGTATTTGGAATGATGTGTGGCTCCTAGAGGTTAATCCGATGATTCAGTTTGAATCGATTATGGGATTTAAAAATCCCCTCGAGGATGAAGAATTTTTGGTGGCGGACAGTGTTGTTTTAATTAAATAAATTTTAATTAAAAGTTCATGCTATATAATTTAATCTCATTAGGCTGAATTTAATTATCCCTAGATTAAAATAAAATCACATTTAAGAAAATACAATACATGTATTTTAATTTTCTACTTAGGAAAATAATTTAATTAATTTATTTACTTTATGTAATTTAATTAATTGTTAAATTAATTAATTACACTATATAAACTTGTTACTTAAATTAAATCAACACAATGTTAATTAATTACCTTGACACCGATGTCAACTAATTAATTATCGCATTTCTTGCAATGTACATGACATGTACAATTCTATAAGTTTCAGTTTAGTTGATCTATGTGCACACTCCTATAGGTCTGTCTTTATGTTGACAGTAGGCCCAAGGGCCACAGACTGTAAGTGGGTTCTAGTAAACCGTTACACCCCCCAATTAAGACAAAAGTACAGCAGTCTTTTGAAATCACTTACTCGGTAGTGATCACATAGTGTCTTTTGCCAAATAACATCGATATGAACAAATAAGAGGGGCAGTGTCCGTCATCCTCTTTTGCTGTTTATTACATTTTTTTATCTTGAGTTAACTGATTAAATAAATAAGCAACAACCTTATTTGTGTATGGCCATACACTTATCAGTTTCACTCATCAAGTCGCTAGTGATATCATCTTGGTGTTATCCGAGTGGCAATTCCATTTCTTCATTATCAGTATCTCTTATTTAATTTTTAACAAGAGAAATTATTTTCCACAAAATAAATGGAGCTTGTAAGTAACTTTTAGGGGTGAAATCATTTTTGAGTTTAAAATTATTGGGAAGACCAATTTAACTTTTATAATATATTTTGATGCAATATTGTTCTCATTATAAAATTTTAGCTTAATTTTACCATGTCCAATCAAGAAATTAATTTTACCATGTCTAATAATGGTAAAATTGAACTAAAATTTCTATAAAATAAAACTGACTTCTATAAAAACAACATTGTTCATATTATATGATAAGAGCAAAATTGATATTTCCTGATGATGTTAAAAATAATATTAATCCTTAATTTTAATTTTTATGAGTTAGATATAATATACAATTATTGGAACACAACATTGTTGACATTATATGATGGGAGTATAATTTTAATGACGAAGAATCATACAAGATTATGAATTTGAATATTAAATTATGAGACATTTGGTAATATGTATTATTTTTAATTAAGTTAGGAAGATGAAAAACCAAAATTGGATAATTACGGGAAAAATTAATTAAAATCCAAAAGTTTTTTTTTTTTTTTTTTTTAATTTTTATTTTTATGACTGAAAAAAGTGGATAAATGGAAAAATTTGAGGTATATACACTGTAAATGGAAACATTTGCAAGGGGCCCAAAGCCTTATAGGCCTGGCCGTTGGGCTGGTGCTGATTTTAAGTGAAAAAGATGTTTTCACTAACATAATTTTTTTTCAATAAATAAAAAAATAAGTAGAAAAATGATAAATTAAAATATAACAGTATATATGTATGAGATATTAACTCGGTATATATATATATATATATATATATATATATATATATATATATATATATTAATATTTATTCTATGAATATATCATTCCGCTAGAAATTATAAATTGCAAAAGCTTGTTGATATTTTTAAACAGCTTCTATTCAATGTAAATAGCTAAATAAAAAATAAAATAAAATAAAGTAATTATTTTATTTTTTAAAAATTAAAGCTATATTATGTTATAAATTACTTCTAACTTTACAAATTAAAAAACTGTGAATTGTGGCTCTGAGTTTCAAACTCAGTTTCTTAAATCTGAATTACTCAAATAAATTCCTTCCATATTCTGGAAATTATTTTCAGTCCCTTGATTTGAACCCTTTAACTCATTGAATACATAAAATTTTATTATCTATTTACTAATTTTTATCCTGAATATGATTTATCCATTTATTAGCAAATTAATTATAGAATTGCAATTAAATCACAAAATGATGCGGGTTGCCACACTACTTCAAATTTTCCTTCAATAGACAACCACTTATGCATATAATAATAATAAATAATAATAAAATGAATTTTATATATATATATATTCTAAGAATAAATATAACCAACCCATTTTGAAGAATTATTGGATCAAATAAAATAAGCATTATTATTTTCATAAACATGGTATAAGGATAATAGAAATATTTTCACAATTGAGATTTGTATTCTTTGGAATTTAATAATGTTGGATCAAGAGGTGTTATCCTCTTTAATAGGTGTATGTTACTGATGACTCTTATGCTGTTAATGAAGAACAAAGGGTCTTAACAATAACAAAGACCTTATGCATAATCTTCTTATCCATGATTAGATTGATTAACAAAAGAAACTGATTTTTCACCTGAATAAGATCCTACTTTGAGAATTGATTTGAAAGGTTTAGGTCCATCTTCTTCATCTTTCTCAAATGAAGTCCAATTTTCTTTAGATTTCTTCCTTCTTATTTTCTTCTTACTTGTATCAATCTCCTCCACCCTCTCATTTATGCTGACAACTTTCTTTGGAGGTTTTGCTACAACACTAGGCGATGTTAACGCTGCATCCTCCTCTGCTCCCGTTTCATTACTAATAATGATATCAACATTTCCTTCAACTTGCGGCAGCTTCTCACCATTGAGTACAACTGAGATGTTGGAATTTCTTTCACCGTGGGGTTCACCAGTTTCATCGCGTTGAACTCTGGAGTACACCATTTGATCACTCTCATCTATAGCCTTGTTTTGTGCTTTGAATAAATGTTCATGTAAAGGGTCACCTAATTTGACACTCTTTGAGGCATGTAGCATAAATGTATTCTTAATGAAGTTATAGAGCCTGTTGCAAATGCCAAGAGTTTGAACATGGACCTCTTTTTGATCCATTTCTTGGACTTGATTTCGAAACTGGAATACGGTTTTTAGAATTTGATAGAATAGTGAAAGAATCGGATAAATGAGGTGCTTTCCTTGCAACTAGAGGCACATTGGAAACAACATAAACAAGTTTTAAGAGACTATTCTTTTCTTCATATATATGCATGAAGAAGTATAATCGCATGAAGAAGTATAATCCCAGAAGACAAGTCACTGTCTATTCTCTTTCTGATTGAGGAAAAAAGGGGCCTTTTGAGCACATGAGAATGTTGGAAAGGTTGAGTGCACATTACAACAATTGCTATTGTGACACAAGAAAACCAATCCAAAAAGGGTCTCCATATCCCATTTTTTCTTTTACAGCAGAAGCCATTTTTTAGCCCTTGCACAAGTCTAAATTTCTTCTATAAACCCTTATACTTTAATTTTGGCCATAGCTAGCCTCTGTACTTGTAATGACGAACCAAGCTGTCCAACAGATCTAACAAATCTCCATTAATTGCTCGAGAAGAACTATCAAGATTACATCTGACATGGATGATTACACGCCAACTAAGGAAAAATGGGAGATACTTTTAATAGATTTTTCTTATCAGGGGCTAGATTATCCAAAAATTATAAGTCCATAGGCTAATTAAAGCTAAATCAAAGTACAAGGGCTAAATGTTTTTTTCCCATATTTTATTAAGCAATTTTTTGTTTTGCAATGAAAATAAAAGGTACTGTAAAGTGCTTCTCATTCATATCTGTCGAGGAGAGAAGTGATACAATCAGATTTTCTTTTTAGACAAATAATGACTGCTACCAAAGAAAGAAATTGGATATGTAACCTAGCTTGAACTCAATGACTATTGAAAGTTAAAAAACAATTTATTCACATTATCTCAGTGTCAGCATTTGAATTTAATTCTTACAAGTAATGATCTCTACCCGAAATAGTAAAGAACCAAAAGAACAATAAAATAAGCCAAAAAAGCGAAAAATTGAATATGAGATGATGCCCAAAAATCCTACAATTCTCTCTAGTTTGAAAAATTTTGTAGCTTTATATGATTATTCAATCACAGGGTAGAACTTTGGTCTAGTAGATAGGTACCTGCCTTAAATAGAAATCCTCCCGCATAGACGCCAGTAAGCTCCTTTATGAAAAAGAGATTTCTCAAATACCCAGATATCGCGGACAAGGACCTGAAAGTATTGTAGGCAGCAAACAAGTTGATGGAGTGGGAATAAAGTTGACGAAAAGTAAGGAATTTGAGAAAACAAAAATTGTGCTTCAAATAGTAAATGAATAGTATTGTGCATCATATAAAAAAAAAAGCTTTATATAAACTAGAGATATCAATCATCATTATTTTTGAGCATTCTCCTGTTTCTGTAAACCATAGGAATGTAGTAGAATCAAAGAACGATTCACAATTCACATGTTTTCAGGATACATTGAGCTGATTTATTCTTCAGCGCTATCAAAATCTTCCATTCTATCAACAACTCCAGAAAATTGCAAGCCTTTATGAGCAATAGCTAAAACAAATTGACAATTTTAACATTCAATTTTGCAGTAATCTCTTCAATTCATTACTAGTTACCAAACCTCTTTCCTCCATTTCGTCCACAACTAACCTAGCCTCCTCAGCCCTCTTTAATTTAATCAGCTTAGTAGCCAGTGTTCCAAAATTGTCTGTATCCAATGATACATCTCTTCCTCCATAAATTTTCACAAACTTCAGTGCCTCTGAATAGTATCCCAATTTCAAGAATGCATTAATAACATGCATATAAGTAGAATATAGTACATGAACTCCATCATCCTCCATTTTCCTCAGTATCACCAGAGCCCCCTCCACTTTCCCTGCCTTACACGCACCCAATACCAGCGCATCATATGTTCTTTCATCGGCACCTAAACCTGCCTCTTCCATCCTCTTCATCACCTTAATTGTATCCGTTAAATTTCCATTATAACAATATGCTGTTAAGAAATAGTTGAATGCTGTCATATCAGGGCAAACCCCCTCTCTCCTCATCACTTCCATAACATCCCAGGCTCTCTCCATCTTCTTCTTCCTAGTGAGAGAACACAGTATAGGGTAAAAGCTGCAGTTGCTTAAACCATGTTGTCCACGTGCCATGATATCAACAATGAGCAGCGACTCTGCAATTCGGCCCAGTTTGCAGAGACGTGCAATGAGCATATTATAAGCACTTGTTCGAGGGAAACCATTGTCAAGGCGAGCTAGAGTTTGAGCAAGTTCTTCCAAGACAGAGAGGGAAGCATCAGTGTTTGTGATGAACTTGAAGGTGTTAGACGTGTTGTAGACCTGATCTCTCACACGCTTGTTGAGGAGGTAACGGAGAGTGTCAAAGTCTCTTTCATGGCCAGCGACATTGATGAGATCATCGTAGTAGGTAGCAGTGGGTTTGTCAGGAAATGAATTATGGACAGGGTTTTGGGTGCTATAAAAGCGAGTGGTGGACAGGATAGATTGGGGATTTCGGAATTTGTGCAGCTTGCGGAGATATGGGAGTGCCATTGTTTTAGGACTTAAGCAAAATAGGTCAACACACTGCCAATTAATTCTCCGAATCAATTACAATCCATAAGAACAGCGTAATACAACTATAGGACTACAAAAGGCTAACTAACATGATTATCTTACCTCTTTCGTTTTATCTCCAGCAACAACAGTGCCTTTTGCATCATAGGCTTCAAACTTCTGCAAGGAATAAGCAAAAGCACAGGTCAACTAAGCTGAAAGACTGCAACAGATTCACAAACAACAGCAAATACATTGACAGATAGTTGCTTCAAACTAAAGCATCAACCTTCAATTCGACAAATGATTAAACTCTTCAACCTGTAATTATTGCTAATCAATTATGTGAGGCATACAAAGCATGAACTCTCAAGATTTGAAAATGCATTGTTTTGTTATAATATAAAGTACTGCCAATGAACTAAGTGAATAAATAAACTACTTAAGGCAGTGGAAGGTGAATTTGTAAATTAGTAATCCAGGGCCCTTTTTCTCGGTCTTCAGCAATTGCAGTCAGTCACTCCAATTCTACAAGGATGGATGTTAACCACAAAGTATCCAAGGACAGTATTGCAGGAAAGGGACTAAAAAGGTTTGACTCCTAATTGATATTTGGGGTTAGATAAGACATGCAAAATTTGGGTTGCATTACGCCAAGTCGCAAAAGTTTCTTAGGCAACAAAATTGGCACGTAAGACTACCATAGGAAATATACTGCAGACAAGGTCATCATTACCTGCTTTGTAAGTAGCTCAATTGTTAGCTGTATGAAAACCTTTTTAAGGTCTTTCGGATCGACACCAATCTGAAATTATACACAACAAGGAAAATGTGTGATTTAGAGCAGATAAAAGAGCTGCTGTTTGAAATTCAGGGATATCCACAGCTACATATTTCCACCTTTTCTTTAAGATACGAAATTAAGCGGTATTTATTTGTTTCAACACTAGACTATGCAGAATCTGTAAGGGATAAATCAAACTCTTAAGGGAGCAGAATCTGAATACTTGCCAGTCGAGCTCGCAAAGTTCGTATCTTAACCACAGGTTCAATCATTTCCCAGTAAACCTCACTCCACTTGGACTCTCTTTGTTTAATTTCGTTCTTGAGTTCCTGTCATTAACATAAAATTACTAGAGATATAATACCTATATTAAACCAGACAAGATCGTCGAATAAAGAAAGCCAAGAGAAGATAATGGATGGTTGACTACAGGAAAAGAAGAAACAAGCTAGAAGGTAACAGAACAAGAACATACTGAGTACATTTTCTCTGTAACTGCTTTCCTCAATGACTTTTTGTCACCATTTGCCATCTGAGTACTTATCTGGAAAAAGAAGCAGGAAAGAGGGCAGAATAAACAGGCATTCAAGCACACCGTTTTCCTCAGATGACATAAACGATGTCAGTATAACTCTAATTGAGTTATTAGAAATTTGAGCATGGTACCTGCTTGTACAACTCAATGGCCTCTATATAGAATTCATTCTTTGAGTATCCGGACTTTCTTAACTTAGAAATTGCATAAGCACTTTTCATCTGCAAATATGAAGAGAAAATGTGATTTAAAAAGATACCAAATATTCACTAAACGTAGCAATGAACATGAAACATCAGTAAAATCTTCATTAAAAAAAAAGGGAACAATTTTGTACGTGGAAATTTCAAATCCATTATCAGAAAAAAAGAAAACAGTTAGAGAGATGAGGGTTTGGAGAGGCGCATCAGTTGGCAAAAAAAAAAAAATCTAAATACGTAAGATGATTGAAGGGACATAATAAGTGGATCACTAAAACCAATAAGCAAGAATGTTACCTCTATTATGATATCTTCTTTTGTTCTCTTCCAACCACTTCTAGTAAACCACCTGATGTAAAAGAACATACAAAATCTTTTGATGGCTGAAAACACAAAGTAGATGCTCACAGACTTTATAAAAGATTAAATGTTCATAAGGGTAGAAAATGTGTTATAAACGCATTTGCACAAATGAAACACAGGTAAATATAGGCTCATGTCTAAACGACCCAGACTGTTCTGTCAACAAAAAGGCCTATGTACAAGAAATTCTAGGCAATACGAAAAACAATACTAGTCAATATAAAGTAAGCTTAGTTTCTTGCACAATATGAAGTACGTAGATCTGTAGTGCAACATAAGAATCCCCAAATGAAATATCCACCCAATGGGCTTCATCGAGGATGCTCTCGTAAGTTCAAAAGTCATGCAAACTCAGTTCAATCATAATAAACAACAAAATATCACAGACAAGAAAACAGTAAAACAAAAGAGTTATAGAAGAATATCTGTGTATCAGTGGATAAAATGCAACCAACCGGAAATGAAAGAGCAAATGGAGAAACCCAAACAGGAAAAGAAAGATAAAATCAGTAGAGAGAAACCCTACTGTCCAAGCTAACAAGCCGAAATCATTCGCTAACAGAATTCTCAATGCTTTCCAAAAGGCCAGCTGCTACAGTACTAATAACCAACTATTCCCTTTCCCCAATGCATAACTAACTCAAGCCCTTATTCAAGGACATATCTTCCTATTTATTCCCCCTAGTGTACACCTACCAACCCTAGGCTTATAAGAAGGAAGACCGAATAGCTGCACATTAGCAACAATCGTATCAAAAACCCAAAGGCCACTTGCCTCCTTTCATTAGCAAACAATTTCTGTCCTAATATCTACACATTAGGCTGCTAAAGCTTGAGCTAATTCATCTTTTGCCAAAAACTGAAAACTTACTACAAATGATAGACTAATAGTAACAAGAACCAGAATTGAATAATGCTTCTAGAAGCACTTGTCAAGAATTGTTATCAAGGCATTTAATGAGTCGTATGTCACATATCAGAGGAAAAGAGGAAAGGAAAGCAGCAAGTCAGTTAAAATTAGTTAATTCAGTTTCTGTTTTCTGATTAATTCTGTTATTCCTGTTATTTTAGTTAAGTTGCAGCCTTAAATTACAACATTATAGGGAAAGGAAGCTAGATTTTATCCTAGGGCTGATTCATCCTATTGCTGGTATGGATAGTACTAGTGGTTAAGGAATTTGTTATGCTAATTTGGCATTTAGCACAGCTGTCTGTACTGCCAGATTATTTCCTTCTATTTATTGTACTAGAATAGACAATTCTGGATTATGAAAATACAGCAGACTTCTCATTTCTCTCTGCCTATTCTTCCTTCTACCTCTCTTCTATTCTTACCCTAAACTTCTCTATTTCTGTTTCTCTATTCTAAGAACATCAGGTCAGCATCATAATACCTGACATTGGTATCAGAGCCACCTTTCCTCGGCCTACTTTTTATGGTTAGGAAATCTAAAAAACCAAAAGCCACCATGAATGCTTTAGAGAAAAAAATAGATGAGCTAAACCAGAGATTCCTCGACAGATCAGAATCCACTGCTGAGCAACTAGAAGAAATCAAAAAGAACCAAGAAAGGTTTGAAAGAAGACTGGATCATCTAACCTTACAGCAGAATGACTTGAGGAAGGAGCAGATGGATCAGCAGTTGGACTTTGAAAGGAGGCAGGAGGCCCTGCAGCAGTCCCTTGAGAAGACCATTGTGGACACACTGTCCAGGATGGTGCAGCCAGCTTCTCAAGGAATGGAGGGAGGAAACCTTAGTGCCACCATGACCAGTCATAGCAATCCAGGAATTTTGCCCACTCCACCACCCAAACAGAACCCAAACACCACTACCAACAACCCAAATACCACCCTTAACCCAAATACCACCTATAACAAAATGCTACCTAAGTTAGACTTACCTTACTTTGATGGGGTTGAGGTGGAGGACTGGATTTGCAAATGCAGGAGATACTTCCAGTTTTTTGAAGTGGCAGATGATAGGAAGGTGAGCCTGGTTAGCATTTATTTACAGGGAAAGGCTGACAAATGGTTCCGGAACTGGTTTAGAGACAACCCTGCCGCTACATGGGATTTGTTCTTGGCTGAGATAGCCAATAGATTCAGGGAAACTGCAGTAGGGGATGTGGTGGAGCAGATTTCTAACCTAACTCAATCTGCCACTATGATTGAGTATCAAGAGAAATTTGAAGAAATGAAGTTGGGGATGGAGAGGGAACACCCGGGCATTGATGAAGGGTATTATGTTAAGAAGTTCATTGCTGGCCTAAAACCTGAAATCAGGTCTGCCGTTCAAACCCAGGAGCCCACAGATTTGTACTCTGCAATCAGAAAATCACTACTTCAGGAGAGACATGTTAATAGCCTCCTAGAAGCCTCCAAGCAAAAAAATGCCTATAGACCACCTCCCACATACAACAAAACACACCCAAACACCTATCAACCCAAACCCCCTATCAAACCACTACAAAATGCAAAACCGCAACCCTTTAAAAACACCCCTGGTGCCTGTTGGAAATGTGGGGATAAGTACTTCCCGGGCCACCAATGTAAGAAACTGTTGGCTATGACTGCAGAAGATGGGATTGAAGAGGGTGAAGAGCCAGAAATGACTGAGCAGCAGGAGGTTGAATCAAGGGAAGAGATTGAAGATTCACAAGGAGACACCATGCAACTCTCCATTAATGCCCTTGATGGGGGATTAACTGACACAACTATGAAGCTTAAAGGTACACTTAACCGAAAACCTGTCATGATTCTGATTGATAGTGGTAGTACTCATAGTTTTGTTGATTCTAAGTTAGCCAAGGATGTTAAACTGCCCTTAACTGAAGTGAGACCTATAGCAGTGACAGTGGCTGATGGTAGGAAGCTGTTAGTGAATTATAAGTGCACTGGGTGTTGCTGGTCAATGCAAAATGAGAAGTTTAGTTTCACATTAAGGGTTTTAGACTTGGGGGACTATGACTTGATATTAGGAGTGGATTGGATGAGGCACCATACACCGGTAACCTTTGATTTTGGGGAAAATAGACTGTTAATCCATAAGGAGGGTAAACAAGTAGAATTAAGGGGAATAAAGGAAGAGATGGCCTTAAAAATGATGTCTCTAAAATCCCTGAATAAGCTGGTGACTAAAGGTTGGAAGGGAGTTACCTCAAGACTGTTCTTAATGATTTCTACCCTTGAAAACAACCACCCACAGCAGCCTACCCTTACAATTACCAAACACAAGAACCAAAACCAGATCCCTGTCCCTATACAGACCCTGTTATCCACATATGCTCACCTATTCCAGACACCTATGTCGCTCCCACCTAAAAGAGAACATGACCATTCCATACCCCTAAAGAACTCTGCAGAACCTATAAATGTCAGACCCTACAGATATTCACATCACCAGAAAGGGGAAATAGAGAGATTGGTGGAGGAAATGTTGAGGGAAGGGCTGATCAGACCTAGCCACAGTCCCTATGCATCACCAGTGTTGCTAGTTAAGAAAAAAGATGGTTCATGGAGGTTTTGTGTAGATTATAGGGAATTGAATAAGGCCACAGTGAAAGATAAATTCCCCATACCTATAATTCAGGAATTAATAGATGAGTTGGGTGGAGCAGCCATCTTTTCCAAAATTGACTTAAGGGCAGGGTATCACCAAATTAGAATGAAGGAAGGGGACATTCACAAAACAGCCTTTAGGACTCATTCAGGGCATTATGAGTTTGTGGTAATGCCTTTCGGCCTCACCAATGCCCCAGCCACTTTTCAGAGTCTTATGAATGCTATATTCAAACCTTATCTCAGAAAATTCGTTTTGGTTTTCTTTGATGACATTTTGGTGTATAGCCCTACTCTAGAGCAACACAGAGAGCAATTGGAGATAGTGTTTCAGGTGATGGAAGAGCACAAACTGTTTGCTAAAGCAGTAAAATGTGAGTTTGGAGTTAGCCAAGTTACTTACCTAGGCCATATCATTTCCAAAGAAGGGGTAGCTACTGATCCTGAAAAGATTAGGGCAATGATAGAGTGGCCAAGGCCAAAAACCATCAAAGGGCTAAGGGGATTCCTAGGCCTTACAGGTTACTACAGAAGATTTGTGAAGGGATATGGAGAAATTAGTAAACCTCTCACAGACTTACTAAAAAAAGACCAGTTTCACTGGAATCCTGAGGCAACAGTGGCATTTGAACAACTTAAACACATTTTGTCCCAAGCCCCGGTCTTAGCTATGCCAAATTTTGATGAACCTTTGGTGCTAGAGTGTGATGCTAGTGGGAAGGGCATAGGGGCAGTCTTGATGCAGAACCAGAAGCCTATCTGTTACATGTCTAAGGCATTGTGTCCCAGGAATCAGAAATTATCCGCTTATGAAAGGGAACTGCTGGCCATCACTCAAGCAGTGTCTACTTGGAGACCCTACCTAGAGGCAAGTCATTTTATTATAAGAACTGACCAGCAAAGCATTAAGCACCTGTTGGAGCAGCGTTTGCATACTGCAGTCCAGCATAAAGGGGTCACTAAAATGCTGGGATTGGATTATTCAATTCAATATAAGAAAGGCAAAGAAAACAGAGCAGCTGATGCCTTGTCTAGAAGGGAAGAAGAAGAAGCCTTAGAAATGGAGGTGTGTGCCATTACTGCAGCAATACCTACTTGGGTAGAAGAAGTGGTGGAATCATACAGTCAAGATGCAATGGCTAAAGGGCTATTTCAGAAGCTAGCAGTAAATGCAGATGAAGGAGGAAATTGGTCATTAGCTAAGGGGGTCCTGTTTTTTAAAGGGAGGATGTATATTGGCCAAACTACTGGATTGAGAAGCAAGCTAATCCAAGTCTGCCATGACTCACCCTTAGGGGGACACTCGGGAATAAGGGGCACAGTGACAAAATTACAGCAGTATTTTTTCTGGCCAAAGATGGGGGAAGCAGTCACAAGGTGGATAGCTAATTGTGATACTTGCCTAAGGTGTAAAACAGACCATACTGCATACCCTGGTCTCTTGCAACCTCTACCTATTCCAAATACTGCTTGGCAAGACATCTCACTTGATTTTGTGGAAGGGCTGCCTAAATCTAAGGGGTTTGATACTATTCTGGTAGTGGTGGACAGGTTTACTAAGTCAGGGCATTTCCTACCTCTTTCTCACCCCTACACAGCAGCCACAGTGGCTAAAACCTTCCTAGACAATGTGTTCAAGCTTCATGGAATGCCAAGAACAATTGTCTCAGACAGAGATAGGGTGTTTACAGGAGTTTTTTGGGGAGAACTGATGAAGATGTTGGGGGCTAAACTGCTATTCAGCAGTGCCTATCACCCACAAACAGATGGACAGACAGAAAGGCTCAATCAATTTTTGGAGGGCTATCTAAGAAGCATGTGTTTCCTGGTTCCTAAGCAGTGGGCAAAATGGCTATCCCTGGCTGAGTATTGGTATAACAGCACCTACCACAGTTCCATCAAAATGGCTCCTTTTCAGGCCTTGTATGGTATTAAACCACAGCTACCCGTGTTACCATTCAGCAACACTGCAGTAGCAGCAGTAGAAGAGATGTTACAGGTGAGAGAGCAAATGAACCTAGCCCTTAGAGATTGTCTGACTCAAGCACAGAATAGAATGAAGCAGTTTGCGGACAGACACAGAACTGACAGAGAGTTTAAGGAAGGAGATTGGGTTTATCTAAAGCTACAACCTTATAGGCAACAATCTCTAGTTGTGAGAAGCTCACAGAAGTTGTCTGCTAAGTATTTTGGGCCCTTTAAGATACTACAAAAGATCGGGCAGGTAGCCTATAAGCTCCAACTACCTACAAATGCTAAGGTACACCCAGTATTTCATGTGTCACTACTGAAAAAGAAGCCAGAGACAGCTCAAGCTCCTATATCTACCCTACCACCTATTGAAGAGGGAATGGTTGTTATTAAACCAGAGAGGGTACTGAACACCAGGCATGTTCTAGTGCAAGACCAGCCAGTTCAACAGCTACTAATTCGTTGGGAAGGCCTGTCTGCATTAGATGCTACATGGGAGGATTATAAGCACTTACAAAGGCAGTTTCCTGAGTTCATACATTCTTGGGGACAAGAATGCGCCAATGGGGGAGGTATTGTCACATATCAGAGGAAAAGAGGAAAGGAAAGCAGCAAGTCAGTTAAAATTAGTTAATTCAGTTTCTGTTTTCTGATTAATTCTGTTATTCCTGTTATTTTAGTTAAGTTGCAGCCTTAAATTACAACATTATAGGGAAAGGAAGCTAGATTTTATCCTAGGGCTGATTCATCCTATTGCTGGTATGGATAGTACTAGTGGTTAAGGAATTTGTTATGCTAATTTGGCATTTAGCACAGCTGTCTGTACTGCCAGATTATTTCCTTCTATTTATTGTACTAGAATAGACAATTCTGGATTATGAAAATACAGCAGACTTCTCATTTCTCTCTGCCTATTCTTCCTTCTACCTCTCTTCTATTCTTACCCTAAACTTCTCTATTTCTGTTTCTCTATTCTAAGAACATCAGGTCAGCATCATAATACCTGACATCGTAGTTTGAAAGAATAATAAGTCAAAGCCAAAATCCCAGGGAAGAATTTAAATTACTAACCTTTTCCAGAATGGAATTTGTTCACGAGGTGCATAAGGTTCGTAAATGAATCCGGGACTTGTAATGGAAATTTTAAGAGACCCCTACAAAAAAGTATATTTATGCATGTGATAATTATTTTATTAACATATACCATAACAACCAACAAAGCAATAAGAGGCACAAACTACCTTGTGCCCCTCATTCAGTCTGTCAATATTCCAAATTAATTAATTAGATGGGCATAACTAAATCAAATCTAAGTTGGTACAGAGATGCAGAAGGACAAGAAATAACATGACAAACTAAACCCTAAAAATGTCATATACTCTTCATACAATGCCCTTTTGCAGCATACAGCAGTAAAAGAAAGTTTTCAAATTTATGCCAGCATTATGGTTGTTACACAGGTAATTCGTTGTCATGGTCTTTCCAATTTGGTTATTCTGCAGAAGTAACACTTGTACTGTTGCAAATAAGAATTTTCTTGGGAGGAACAAGAAATAGGATATAAAAGATAAATTCTCAAGTTCAGTTATAAAACACAGTATCCTAATTGCAAAATTATGTGAAATTTATTTTTTCAAGTATATGGGGGTAATGTTTTGCGACTAAAACTTTGGAACCAATAGATCTCTACTTGAAGAATAACAACACAAAAATAGGTGTAAAAGAAACCAAGGTAAAATAACAATGTTTGTTGTGTGAAGCTAACGCGTCCTGAATTTTTATAATTTTTTTTTTTTCACAATAAACCATGCATCAAGTGCATGCAAAGAGCCAATAAGCAACTACTTTTTTAATCATAAAGAAGGGACAAAAACAACTGGCATTTTGAAGGTGTGGATAACCGATAACATACCATTTGCCGTGCTTGCGGTGGAGGCTTTACTTGTGTGGAGAGCAACCTCTTGTCATTTGACAAAAATGACGACTGCATAGCCAAAAAATTAGCACGACTACTCTCATTAGTCTTGCAGAAAGGGTCACTGGCGTTAAAATCAAACACTGCATGCTTCTCTATCTTTCATAGACCTACACACAAATTTGTGCTCAATCAATCAAAGGTGAGCTTACCATTGAAGATTGAAGGGTCATTGTATCTCCATTAATCCAAGGGAGAGCATTATGGCCGCTACGCCGGCATAAATAAGTTCTCGACGAGTTGATTTCAAGACCTAATCACACAGGAAACTACGCAAATAACGGATCTTCCATTACAAATTAGCTAATATTGTAACAGATCTATTAGAATTGATGCCAAAATAAACAATTCACCATTTGAAAATTTACCAAAGAAGCTTCTTGAGGTCCGGAACCTGAAGACACAGAAGTAACATATTCGTAAAAATACCTCCAAAGCACAATAAACCAACACCAATTTCAAAATTAGTGAAATATGATTCGATATGTTGTACAAAGAGAATTAGAAAATGCCAGAAATCCAAACAAAAAAAAGATGTTAGAAGAATATAACGCAGGCCCAAGAGGTTACAAAAGAGGCAATAGGCAGTTAAAAAGAAGATTCATTATATGTAAGCCAAAAATCTGGCTGGTTTATATACATTCTTCTTTTCACGATAAAAAGAACCTAACATACAAAATTGAGACTTCCATTTTTCTTCTTCAGGGATTTCTCGCCAAAACCAGTCTCAACCAGAAAACTAAACTGAAGTGCCAAGTGCTAATTTTGCAAAATACCATAAGCAGAGTAGCAAAAATGAAATTATTACTTACAAAAACAAAGAATCTCGCGTCTCAAGGTTTGAAGCAACAGCACGAAGTGCTTGTAGTCTTCTGAAAAGAGCCATCGATCATGTACTGATACTGATGACCGAATCAAAGAAGGGTTTTGAAACAGTTGAAGGGTTTAAGGAGCAAGTAAAGCCAGTTGCCTACTATGCAGTTACTCATGGGCTTGGGTTCAAAACGTTGGGCTTTTATTTATTATGACTCTGTTCAGTCCATTAAATAAAGCTTCATCCTTTATTCCTTGCTCCATCCTCAAAATAACAGAACGGGCTGTTGTAGTGTTGCTTGTTTTTGCTTCTATAAACGACATCAGTAGCAGTAACAAGCAACCGCACCGGTAGGACATCCCCAAAATGTATGGAAAAGTGATACTTTCTATTGTGTTCATTCTTCTACTTGTCTTCTCTTACTCCATCTTCATTGGAACCGTCGATGTAAGATCATACTTCTTCCCTCTCCTCCAACAGTCACCGGCAGGTGCACTCTCAGCTTGTGCAACCGGTTCACCGCTTAAGGTCTACATGTACGATCTCCCCCGGAGGTTTCACTTCAGTATGATAGATCACCGGTATGATAATGACAGTGTTCCTTTGACGGCGGAGAATTTACCGCCGTGGCCTAAGAAATCGGGGATAAAAAGGCAGCATAGCGTGGAGTATTGGTTAATGGCTTCGCTTTTGTATGACGGCAATGAAGAGAGTAGAACGGCGGTCAGGGTTTTGGATCCGGAAAAAGCAGATGCGTTCTTCGTGCCGTTTTTCTCTTCGTTGAGCTTCAATACGCACGGACATAACATGACAGATCCGGAGACGGAGAAAGATCGTCAATTGCAGGTACTTTTGATAAATAGGTTCAACTATTGGATCCGAATTTAGTTCAATTTAGAATCTCTAGCATACCTCTGATGTGATTTTGGCGTTTGGATTACTTCTATTGAATTGGGTTGTGTTTAGCGACTTTAGAGATCTGCTGTTTGTAAGCTCAGGATGATTCAGAAACTGGTTGAAAGAAGCTATTTTTAAACCGAACTTCTTCCTTAAATTTTTCAGAGGAATGAGTTGCAATTTGCTGTTTTCTTTCTATATGTGATAAAATCAAATCAGTTGTTAGATAAAGATTGTGGCTTGGCTTTACATAGAGCTAAGTTCCAACATTGAAGAAAAGAAAAAAACATTCTGCAGTGGGGAATTCTGAATTTTTTGCGGATGAAGTATTGTGACTCTAAGATCAGTATGTGTGGAGAGCATAGCTGGATGGTTTTATATATATATACATATGGAACTGATGTGATGAATCCTTTAGGAGAAAGGATTCAAATTTCCTATTTTAGTTGACAGATATTAAGTTGTTTCTGGGCTGAATATGGTATGCCACTGAGTTCACATGCAAGTCTCGAAGTAGTATTTTGTACACACTTCTAACTGTCAGAGTGGTAGTCTATTATGTCCACTTCACCTTGCAACTAACTTTCAGAGCAGTAGACAATTTAGAAAAGCCTGGGTTTGAGTAATTTCATTGGTAAGAGCTTCTATATGTCTATATTTGGCAAAAGAAAGACACAAAATGGAAAGCTCAAATGCTGTGTACAATTCACACTCATTTAATGAAGCAGAATTCAGGTGTTTGTTACAATTTTTTGAGTAGGGGCAGGGCTGCTGAGATGAAGCTTGATGTCTTTCGTCTAAAATAGAGCTTTTCAAGTTATGCCTGCTAACCTATTTGTTGGAAGAAATTATTCTAATCTGCAGCATATATTTACCATATTTTTCTTGTTTGTCGCCATGCTTTTTATCTACTGATCTTGTCTCTCTCTACCAGAGTGTCCAAGTTTTTGGTCTATGTCTTAGAATTGTCTCTATTGAGCATATTTTGGTTTGAGGTTCATTATAATTATCAAGTTTGAATGTGGTGTGATTCTGATCTCAGGTGGACGTAGTAGAAATGCTGTATAAATCCAAGTATTGGCAGAAGTCTGGGGGTAGAGACCATGTGATTCCCATGACACATCCGAATGCTTTTAGATTTCTCCGACAACAGTTGAATGCATCTATTCTAGTTGTTGCAGATTTTGGCCGGTACCCCAGATCCATGTCAACTCTTAGCAAAGATGTGGTGGCCCCCTATGTTCATGTCGTTGATACCTATACTAATGATGAAACTGAAGATCCATTTGAATCTCGCCCCACACTTCTCTTCTTCCGTGGAAATACAGTCAGGAAAGATGTATGTCTACTATCTAGTCCTATAGGTGGTTATCTCATTCGAAAACCTCTACCTTTCTGCCGGAAAAATGATTGTTAATGATTATTTGATGTCACAGGAAGGCAGAGTTCGTGCTAAATTGGCAAAGATACTAGATGGTAATGATGACGTTCATTTCCAGCAAAGCCCACCGACAACAGAAACAATTAAGGCGGTATGTAGACAGATAATTAACGTACTCTGTTTGAATAGGAAACAGACACATAGTAAATTATAATTTTTCTGGAATTATTGTTTTCTGCTGGTTTTTCCATTACATAATCATTTGTTTCTACTTCTTGCCAGTCAACAAAAGGCATGCGCTCATCAAAGTTCTGTCTACATCCAGCAGGAGACACTCCATCATCTTGCAGACTATTTGATGCTATCGTAAGCCATTGTGTCCCTGCTATTGTGAGTGATCAAATAGAACTGCCTTTTGAGGACGAAATCGATTACAGCCAGTTCTCAGTTTTCTTCTCAATAAATGAGGCAATTCAACCAGGTTACATGGTTGAGCAACTCCGGCAATTCCCAAAGGAGAGATGGATAGAAATGTGGAGACGGCTCAAGAGCATCACCCATCACTTTGAATTTCAGTATCCACCAAAAAAGGACGATGCAGTTGACATGCTATGGAGAGAGGTGAAGCACAAACTTCCTGGGGTTCAACTAGCTGTACATAGAAACCAGAGATTGAAAATTCCAGATTGGTGGTAAAACGAGAAGAGTATACTACTGGACCTTGATCCTGCGATACTGTATATTCGTATTTTTTGTAGAGCAGAAACTATTAATTTTTTGAGAGAAAAATTAGATAAAGGTAGAAACTTGCCTCTCCATCGTCCGGCTTCGTAGTTGTATAGAGCATATAATCTTCACTAATACATCATCAAAGAAGTTTTATTGATTATTTTGACAATGAAGACAGAGTGTGGTCTTGTCTGCAGAAGGGCTAACATACATATATACATTTTTTGTTCTTATCCATGCAGAACTGAGTTATCGAGTCTGATAGCACAAGCGGCTGTGTACATTTACTTCATTGAAAAATGATGAATATCATCCATTGTATATTCAGACAAGTTTCTCCATATTTTTTAAAGGGATGCGAGGTAGTTATTTTTTTATTGTTAAAAATAGGAAGATTGATGTGATAAACCCTATCTAAATATGAAAATATATTTAAACATTGTAAATGAGGTTAGTTGATTAATATGGTATATTTCTCTTATCGTTGTCCTATTATTTGATATTTTATTTCTTTAAACTAACATTAAATATTATTTCACATCTTAATACTCTTTTTGACTCAAGAAGAAATACCATTAATGAAACTTAGGAAGCAATTACTTTTTTCAAATCTTAATCCTTTTTTCAACATTGTATCCATAATATAATATTTATTAGAGATAAAAAAAAAAAGTTTATGTTTAAAATTTTAAATAACTATACACCTAAGTTTATAATGTTGAAGTGTTTTTCATTAATTTTATGAAGAAACAAGTTGTATGCTCTTAAATGAAAATCCTATAATTATATAAAATTAATATATTAATTATTCGAATATTAGAAAAATTATACCTATCTAGCTATAACTTAGTGGTAAAAGTATTTTTCCCAAAGGTCCAGCTTTGAAGTCTCACTAAGATCAGATACTATACCCTTATATATAAAAATATATTTTTCTTGAACTTCAACCGCTAAAACAAATATGGTTTGTATGGTTTGCATGCAGGGGCTTCATCCATGAAATTATAACAATCCCCTAACATTCTAATTATTGTAAGCTGAACGACAAATAATCCCCTAATCTTCTAATTAATCATCAATTCCACAAAATAATTTCCAAATTTAGAGAAACATAAATAAAAAAAATATTTGTTTCCAATTTTGTAAAACTTCAAAATAACAGAAATTCAAATAAAGTTTAGCATGTAGTTACAAAAATATATTCTAAAAAAAAATTATATTAGATTGTTGTAATAAAAATAAGTGGGATGTGCATAATCCTGTTCTGTATTAGACCTTAAAAATTCAATAGTTGAATTACTGCTCCACAGTGGCGTTCATATTGCCTTGCCAAAGCCCTTCGTCTTCTTCTTATGAAAGTTGTACATTCTGATTCTGTAACTTGGGTGTGGTTCACTTATAACTACTTGAAATTGAAGCTACATTCCGCTGAGCAAAAGCTTACAAGGATTGGCAAATCATGTAGTTCCATGTATTGTAATTTGCTGAAGACAATCTCTTCTTCTTTTGATTCCTCTCCAACAATTTCTAATAGCTAGGCTCATGCTCATCTTTTGGAGTTGCAATAGGCTTCTTGCCCTTGAGAGTGTGCCATCACTTAAGCTTTCCAGTCCACCACAATTGTCTTCTTCCAAATTGGTTAGGTTTTGGTGCTAAACTAATCAAATTAATCCTCACAATTCACTACTTTCATAATCTTAAGCGTTTGAAGAGCATTGTCCAATCCTTCACCAGGGAACACTTCCTCCAACACACTACATCTTACCATAAACTTCTTCCATTTTGTCGAATTACTTCAGGAGATCATGTGTAGCAGTTTGTGAAAAAGTTGTGGCTGAATCCTTGCTTGTCTACGATAAATTTTCCAATTTGGGAATGATCTGAAAATGAATCAAACAAAACCAGGTTATTCACCAATGCCATAATAACAGTTCCTCATAATTTTCAAAAGTCATGAATTCAATTTTTTTTTTAGGTACTCTCACAAAATATAAGCAAAACATAATTAATTGCTTAATTGTTGACTTGGTCAATAGACTTGCTGTATCGCAGTGCAAAAAATCCGTATATTACTGGGATGGAGTTTTGTAATCAATCTACACTATAGAGTTGACTCAGTCAAAAACTTTCTTTAAGTAAATTTTGTGTATCATTGAGGATGAATGCTTTTGTTATATATATTGTCATAATGATTCTATTGTATAAATACTGTTTCCTCTCATTTGTCTCTTTGTTTTTGGCAAGTGCGAGAACAAAATTGTTTGACTTAAAAAAGTCTTGGAATTATGTGGGAACCATTTTAAAATAAAACCAACTAATCTTTATTCTTAATTTAATGATTAAGAAAAAAGATTAATGCATAATACAGGTGTGCAAAAGCTATAATTTGAAGTAATGTTATTATAACCGGATCAGAACCGATTCGAATTAGTGATTTAATTGTACATTTTATTTTTAAAAAATATTATTTAATAATATATTATAATAAATTATAATATATTTCATCTAAAAAATATTATTTAATGATATAAAATAATTAATTATTATTATTTTTGAAAACTAGAGAATTTAAAACCAACCGAACGGACTTATGGTCGGTTCTCAGTTTAACCGGTCGAACCGACCGGTCCGGTCCGGTTTGATAACATTATTTTGAAGCAAAGAACAACTTGCATAATTGACATTTTGTTTATTTAATTAATTAATCATTTCAACATGGTTAACCCATTCCCATTCCCATTCACATTCCGTACCCCCTCTGAATAATCCTTTTGATTCAGTGACTGTGTAACCATTCCACAGAATCTTGGCAATAATTTCAGTGGTTATCTTCTAGGTATTGCCTCATCAGATCGGAGTTGAACGTAATTGATGGATTTAGCTGTGGGTGCTGTTGGCACTGTGAAGGATGGAGTTCAATCCAAAGCTTCAGACAGTTGGTTGATTCCATATGGCGACAATTTGGGTATGTATGGAACTACAGAAGCAACATCCAAGACTTCAAGGATCAAGTCAAGAAGCTCAAAGCTGAGAGAGAGAGCGTGCAGCACAGAGTCGATGAGGCTCGAAGAAATGGTGAAGAAATCGAACAAACTGTTCTGACATGGCTCACAACTGTGGATGAGACCACTGAATCTCGACGAAATCGAAAGAGCCAAGAAGATCAACCGCTGCATAGGAATAGTGTCTTCTAATTTCAAGACGCGCTATCTTCTAAGCAGGAAAGCGAAGAAGGAGACGCCGGGGATTGTTGAAGTCCGACAAGAAGGCAGATTTGAGAGCATCTCTTACCACACCTCAACTGCTATGCTGCGGATGAAGACTTTCCGAGGCTATGAGCACTTTGAGTCAAGAACTCTCATCTTTAATCAGATAACAAAAGAAATAAAGGATGGGGATTCTTGTTTGATTGGGGTGTATGGAATCAGTGGTGTGGGCAAAACCGCGCTGGCCAAAAAGATAGCTGAAAAGGTGAGAAAAGATGGCATCTTCAAGATTGTGATTACAGTATCTCTAACCGAGAAGCCAGAATTGAGAGAAATTCAGCAAGAAATCGCGGACTGGTTAGATTTGAAGTTTGATGCAGAGTCCACCCAGATCAGGGCAGCACGATTGCGGTCCAGACTGAAACAGGAGGAGAATATTCTGATAATCTTGGATAATGTCTGTGAAAGAATCCAACTGGAGGACATTGGAATTCCTTATGGAAATGATCACAAGACTTGCAAAATACTTGTGACATCTAAGAATAAGAGAGTGCTGTCACAAATTGGAGTAGAAAAGGATTTCGAATTGGAAGTTTTGCTAGAAGAAGAGGCATGGCAACTGTTTGAGAATAAATTATCAGGGAATGATAATCTGAAAGATGAGGATCTGCAAACTCTTGCTATGGATGTTGTGAAGAGATGCGGCGGCTCGCCTGCTATGATTGAAGCAGTTGGATACGCCTTGACAAATAAGGAAGAATATGAATGGAAGAACTTCTTGAACCAATTGAAACAATTTGAAAAGCTTCAATTTGATGACCAAATTAAGTTGCTTCTTGGGTATTAGACTGCATTTATTTGGTTTGTGTATTGGTTAATTTGTAATGATTTAATTGATTGTTTGTATCTAGCATCTCATTTGATTTAAATGCATGGGAAATTATACAATGGATTCGGCCCATGTGGACCTTCCAAATGAAAAATTGACACATAAACTTTTTTTATTTTTAAAAGGGTTATATTGCTTACGTGTCAGTTTTTCAGTGGAACGGTTCACATGGACCCGGTCCACTATAAAATTTCTTTTAAATGCATTTCGTTTTTGGTAATATTTCAAAGAGTGATATCACAATAGGTTCCAACTGCCAAGAGGCAACTCTAACGCACAATCATTCTTATTAAGCCTGGAATAGAGGAAAAACACACCAACTGGTCAATCATTACTTTTGTGTCAATAAATTCATTAAAGTTTAGTTTCCATGTAAATAAAATCACTAGGCCGGACTAAAGCAAGGTGATTTTAAGCTTCATGCATGCAAGAAGAAAGGATCCACCTACATGGATTATATTGGTGGTTTGGGATCCAATTAAATTCGGATAAAAACTCTAAAGAAATCCTAATTATGTGGAGGCATCTTGTTCGTCCATATGTCTACCACGTAACAAATCGCAATTAAACGATCACATGTAGTACTGATGTAGCTAGTCAAAATCAGCTTTCTAGCACTTTCATTCATCTATTCTTGTCGAAAAGACTTTATTGACATTGAAAATATAATTTGGTGACTTTATTGACATAAAAATTACTTCAGTGACTATGGATACATTAACATTAAACTTAAGTGACCATCTCTGTAATTTACCCTGAAAAATCGGTTGGCGTACATCATGTGCCATATAATGACAAATTGCTTTTTTTTTTTTTTTTTTTTTTCACTATATGAAAAAGGACAAATATAGTTGGTTACAATCGTAGTTGTAAAAAAGGACCGGACCGGGTTCGACTCGAATCAGAGGTCCGTTCGGTCGGATCGTCCAGTGGAACTGGAAAACCGTGAACCGGACCGGTTTTGCGAGACTTTTTTTTTATAAATTTATTTGAATATAAAATTTAAGTTATTATTTTGAGGTGTTTTTAATTAAAATAAAATATAATTTGTATTTTTAAATTATTTTAAATTAAATCGACATTTAATTGTAAATATAAAAACTATATTTCATAAATTGAGCTTTTTTAATTACTATATTGTGTTTGAAATGTTTAGACTTAAAGAATTATAATAAAAATGTTCAAATTTTCATATATTATAAATATAAAAATAAAAATATATTAATATATTTATTAAATCCGGTTCGATTCCGGTTTAATCCAAAATCCATAAATCCATCCTTTCACCGGTTCGATGACCAGTCCGGGTCTGAAAACCATGGTTACAATACTAGCTTGTAATTAATCTATGGCATTATTGTTCTATCGGTATACAAAATTTTAGTTTTAATTACCATTTTCTTTTGATGGAATATAGTGATTTTATTTAACGCTAAATAATTTATTATTTTATGTGTTTTTACATTTAATATTAGTAAATTTTTTGAATTTTTTGAAATAATTATGCAATTTTAAGTTTTATATATATATATATATATATATATATTATCAAGGTGTGAATTAAATTTGGAGCGATAATTAATAATCATATATACTAAACTAGTTGTAATCATCTTATGTTTGCAATTTGAATACATATATTAATTATTCAGTTGAAAAAATCGAAGGAAATAATTATATTAAAACATTAGTTCAAGACATTCAAGTCTGTTTTATTCATCAAGCAAGGTGATGGACAGATAAGCATTCTGTTCTAATTGGGATTTGTTTAATTGATGTAATCACTAAAATATAGGATAATTCAGATGCAATTAATTAATAGTATATTATTCCCTCCGTTTTTTATTATATGATATTTAAGGTTGTCCACTAAAATCAATGAAGTATTAATTAGGTTACTAAAATGACTAGTTTACCCTCAATACTTTTTTCTTAAAACTCTATTTTCCATGTAAAAATTCTCTTTTTTCTTAATTATCAAAGCTTAATGTAGTGCTTTTTGCATTAAATAATGAATCTCTCTCATACATTAAATAAGGACAAATATGAGAAAATATGATAAAAAATGCATTAGTAATGTAAAGTGTCAATTAAAAAAGAATAAAGTGAAAAATTTAAAACGTCATATAATAAAAAATGGTGGGAGTTTTATTTATTTATTTATTTATTTATTTTAATTATTATTATTAAATGAAGGTCACCATTGAACAACTGCGTTTAGTTGAGTCACTGGTAATTAGCCCTCCAAATAGTTTCTCACAGTTACTCTCTCCATCCCTCCAAAAAGTTTGATATTTGGAATTTGGATCGAGTTTCTTTCATCTAGCCTCCTAGTTAGATATCAGGTCAACCATATTTTTCCGAGTTTCTCTTCATAGATATTATGCTGCAGGGATTTGATTCCTACATATTCTTCAACGGATCAAATTTAAGGCATTCTTAATCAAAGCCTATAGATTCAATCTTTCATCTCGATTAGAACCAAAAGGTGAGTGAGTTTACACTTTAAACAAACACTTTTTTCTTTTAATTTTATTTATTTTTTCTCTTATCATAATATTTTTTTTTACTGTTGAATGTTTTGTATCAGCATCAAGGACTACTTTTGAGCATGGCATACTCTTCTCACTGTGGAGGATTTCAGTAACTGAGGAAATAAGGTTTTATTTTTAGTTTCGACTTTATAGCTTTATTAAAATTAGCCTGCATAAAATACTTTCATTGCCCATAATTTTATTTTGTGACATAAAACTTTCGGAATTTCTCTGCTTTATAACTGGGAGTGATGAAATTGTAAAAGAGGGAGAGGGAGGGGAGAGACTGGAAGAACAAGAAAAATTTGGGAATAAAAGGGCCAAAAGGGAAAAAAACTGATGCTATAATTAGGAATATTCTTGTTAAGTACGATGTTCCAAATACCTTAATCTTTGTGAGCTACCGTTGTAAATTTGAAAGATAAAGGAAACATTAATGATTTTGAGAAATTACAGACTAAGTCGACTTTTGAACAATAGTTCAAGGGGCAATTTAATCCGATGCTTTTAAAAAATTGATTGTAAACTATATCAAGGCTCAGTTTGTTTTATGAAAAATATTCTTACAAAAAATACTTTATTGATAATACTATTTAGCAATTTCAGTTAAATAAAAAAATCGCTTAATTTAATAAGTGAAAATATTTGATTTAAAATTTTAAATTACATATTTTTAATAGCTTTTAAAAATCTAATATTTTATTTTCATATTTATCAAACAAATCTATGTACCATTTAATAAGTTTAACTTTTATAATATTGAACCATTAGAGTTTTAACAACTCATTTTTCGGTTTTCCAAACCCCACCCGATATTAACTACTAGTGTAGCACTGTATTTGTTTTAAAGTTAAGTAAACCGTCAAATGGACTACTGTTTGATTGAAAATTGAAACTAGTAATACAATAAATCAGAAATGGACGAAATCGAAATCCATCTGATGGAGAAAGAGAAAAGGGTAAGCAACTTTTTTGTGTGTTTTAAATCAGCCATTGATAGTAAATTGACTTGTCTATTTTTTTTCTCACGAGTCATCATCTTGCTGGTTCTGTTCGTTAACCAGAGGCAGAGCAAAAATTACAGTTACTTTTGAGGTAAGCTTACAGATCTGACTTGTCCTTTGAAAAATGCTCATCTTTTTCGAGCGATTCAAATTCATTCGGTAGAGAGAGATTAAGCTTTTGTTCTTCTGATCCATTAATGGCACTTTAGAGTTTTCAATCAACTACTAATCTGATCTAATCTGATTTGATTTCTGTGGCCTTAAAATTGTAAACTAGCAAGTGTACTAGGTCAATTGCAGTGGTGACAAGACAAGTGCCGATCCCACAGGGAATAAGGGAAAACTATAAGACTTCCTAATAAACCGTCAGATATAAAGTTTTCCAAATAAATCAGCAGTACAATTTTACATAAACTGCAATCAATATAAAACATACAAGATAACGTAAGGAAGGTTGCCTAAAATAGAAGATGAAAAAAAAAAACAATAATAGTAAAAGCATAGACTTCCACCATTTAGACAGGCAATCTCGAGATATTTTTCTTTAGAATTTATTATGAATATATTAAGGAACGCAGATCTAAAGTTTCTTGCTTTCTACCCACCAAGCTTATCTCTCGACCTCACTTAACTTAGGCATTCATGCATTCAGTCAAGCAAGCATTCTACTGTAAATAGAAACCCTTAGCACACCCCTAATCTCCTCTCGGTCTCATGGCAAATGTGTGTGTGTGTGATTTTTAAATCCCCAAATCTCCTCTCGGTCTCATTAGGAATACTAAGCATACAACGGGGCCCCAACACAATATTCATATTAAAAATAAGAAAGACTTCTCAAGATCACCAGTCTAAACTGGCTTCAGCGTGCTGGAAAACTACTCACAACATATAATTAATAATCAAAACGAGGTTTCCTAACCAGAAAGATTGAAAGAAGAAAATTCAGAAAATTAAAATTAAAGCAAAGAAAATAATAGTAGTTGGAGAAACATTCAATACCCAACCCCTCTGAACAGCAGACTATATATAGTCCCCTTAAAGAAAAGAAATATAATCTACCTAGACACATGTTCCTAGATTAAAATAATAATTAAAATTAACAACCACAGAATACAATGGCTTCCTTAAGAAGCCAATGATAGTTCTGCAATTTCCCAAAAGAAAATATCTTCTCCTCCGCTCTGGGCCGCGTCCCTTGCTTCAACTCCGGTCCGTTCACGCTGCAGCCCACTCCAATTCCTTTTTCTCATTTCTGCTCCTTAAGACTTCCCAAATCCGGCAGCCTTCCTGAACGACGTCTTAGACCTGGAAAAACTCAATATTAGCTATGAATTCTCTATTCTCAATAAAATTTAACCAATTTAGCTGCTGAATTCTTGCATGATTAACTGGTAATAATTTCACTTATCAATTTCTCCATTGATTATATACTCAGAGGGCATCATTTGACTACTGGGATTGGGGTTTTCTTTTCGGCCGGAAAATTCAACAAAACTAAAAGGTACTTTTTCTCTTTTTCTTTTCTATTTTTCTCTTTTTTTTTTCCTATGGGATAATATACTTTTTGGTCCCTGTACTTTATCTATTTTCCCATTGTGCTATGTACTTATTATTTTGTAACTTTTTGGCCCATATTTGACTTTCTTTTTCCTATAAAAGCTCCTTTATTATTATTTTATGACATTTATCATATATTTTTTTTTTTGAATGAGATTTAACACCATATTTATTTGCGAAGTATTTTGTTTAAACAAGATATCAATTGCGCAACTTAAATATGTTAACTAATTAATTTTATCCGATTTTGTTTGGTTGCTTCTTTTACCCCTTTTTCAGTGTTTTTAAAGCATTTTTTCACATATTGTTTTTGTAATTGTTGTATTATGAAATAACGGTTGGTGTCAAATATTTGGTAGCAAAAAATTGATCTTGTTAGGTTAAATTCCGGGTGAAGTGTGTAAAATTCTTTCCTTTTAGGAAAAAAATAATTCTGTTAATTAAATCATCATCTAATGCTGAGCATAAGATGGTGTCTTGTAGAACCAAACCTTGCACATTGTCGAAGAACTAGACGTTTTTACTAGAGTATGACCTAATTAGTTTGTTGACTCATGAACATACTGAAACTTTGCTATCCCTCTCTCTTTTGCGAACCGTAAACATCTGCCACAAGTTATCCTATAATGGTTCGATCACCATGCAGCTGATGCAAATCATTCACCCTAATTTGTGCATTCAATGCCATTACCACCTGTAAAATGTTCAACTGCTTGTGCAACCTGAACAACTATAGATAAAAGCGAGATATGTCAAACAAGCACATGCCCAGGATAATCCCCTTACAGCACAACCATGCCCAACCCGTGCTCAACTGTATTTAGAAAAAAAAAAAGCCACATCAACATTACGTTTATACCTCCCAATAAGCGGAGGATACTAACTCTTGCCAAAGTCAACGGTTGGGAATGTTTTTGTGCTTGTTGCCATCCTACAAGAACCATTGTTCATAGGAATCAACAATATAGTGTAAATCGAACACCCAACCCTCCCATCTAACTTTGTTACGCACAAACCAAGTGCTCCATGTCATTGCGATCACCTTTATCAACTTACCATCCAATAGCGGATTAAAGAAAAAATTATGGCACTATTACAAACTATTACCCAATATAGGGTAGAAATGAAACTAATTCCAAATTTGTGGTGTTTTTGTCAAGGTCCGCATATCATATTGGCGGACATTCCTTTTTTTTCTCCCGCCGCAGGTCTGCCAGTCAAACTAATGGACCTAAAGAAGTCCGCCTATAAAAGTAGCGGACTCAAAAAGTCCGCTCATGGGAGAGGCGGACGCTTAGGTCCGCTTTCAAGAAAAGCGGACCTAAAAGCTGCCTTGTCCCAATTGATGGGACAAGGCAGAGTCCGCCTACAGAGAATGCGGACACAGAGGTCCGCATTCCAAAGGCGCGGACTCATTTACATATTTTAAGTCCGCGTCTTTGAAATGCGGACACCTGTGTCCGCATTCCAAACACGCGGACCTACATCCAAATTCTCTCCCCCCAGCCATCCGATCAAATGTAAATATAATCCCAACCGTCCGATGAATTTATATATTTACTCATTTATACGTTGTAAACACATATCGGTGAATCAGAAATTTTTTTTTTAGCTTCGTTCTCGTGCGTTCTCCTTCCTTACTGCTTCTCCTTCCTTCTCCTTCTAAACCTTCCTTCTTCTTTCTTCTCCTTTTAAGCTTATTACTTCAGTTCCTTCTACATTGTTTTCTTTTTTTTGGTAGGTTTATTTTATTAACTGTAATTTTTATTTTATATTTATAATTATATAATTAATTTTTGTTAATAATATTAATCAACTTTTTGTAATTTTTTCTCAGGATTGTCAGCATCAAATTGGAAACAAAAAATTTTATCACTACAACCACCAGACAACAGTTATTGTAGTATTAAACAGGAAAAAAGGTAAATATAAAATTTTTGTAAAAATTTGTAATTTCTGGAATAATATATATATATATATATATATATATATATATATATAGGAGATTTATGGAAAAATGGAATATGTATAAATTTGTATTAGATTTATTTTTGTGAAGTTAGTATATAATATTTATATGTTTGAAAAATCATATAGATATGATATAAACTATATAGTTAGTAAATATCTTTATAAGTTTTGTTTAAAAATTGTTATTAAAATTTGAAATATTTTTAGTTTTACAGAATATTGGAAAAAAAAATAAAACTGAGCTAGTAAAAAAGAATTTTTTTTAATTTGGTGTAAAATTTTATATTTATTTTTATCATTATTATTGTTATTGTTATTATTTTTAATACAAGTTATTTTTTTGTAAATTATATTTTTATTTTTTTTTTTTGTATTATTGTTGTTATTAATATTAATATTATTATTATGATTACTATTATTATGATTATTATTATTACAAGGGTTTAAAATAGAAAACTGGTGTAGTGATATATAATATTTTATTTAAGTTGTTGTTTAATTAATTAATTAATTAATTAATGTGTATTTGAAATGGTTCAATTAAGGTTAATATTTTTTTATGCAACCTGTAGATGGTTAAAACAATACTGACCCCAAAGATTATGCGGTTCCCGGAATTTGCATTGAAGAAAATAGAAAATTTAAAAAAAATTCGGATGAGAAGGGGAAAAAAGTTACTGGAGTACCTGCTAAATATGAACGAAAAATTACAAGACATAATAATGTCTAGCTACAAATTTGATGTGCGAACGAGAGAACAAATGTGGATGCTAAGAAATGGATTATCTTGGCGTTATCAACGCTTATTTGATGAGATTTTTGACGAATCACCTGTAGATTATGATAATATGGTAAAAATATTAATTACGAAGGAGAGTGAATGTATAAAATTACCCCAAGAATTGGTTGGCAAAGTTCTAGAAACTCTGCCAATATGTCAAGTAGACTATTGTAATAAAGTTAACGCTAGGAATGGTTTTAAATTTAAGATTAGGAGATGACTATAGTAGTAGTTTAATTTTATAATTATGTAACTTATGTATTTTTTTTGTTGTTTAGTGTTATAATGTAATTTAATATTATAATGTAATTTAGTATTATGATTTTAATTCAGCATTAATATTTTTAGTAAAGTCCTTTAATTATATATAACATAAATGAACTCTAGAGTTATAACAATCGTTAAATAAATATACAATTTTACTATCATGGTATTATTAATAACAGTAAAAGGGGGAAAAAATAAAATAAATATGAAAATAATTTATGACCACTCGTTAAGAGCTTGCATTTAGAAAAGTGATTAGCATCATTTTCGATCTCCAATTTTAATATTGCCAATTTTACCATAACATTTTCCAAGTGTGAAGTTAATCAAAAGATGTCATCAAACAATCATTCCAATTAAAGGATTTCTGCAATTTGGTATTGAAATTCGTAGGAAGATTTCTCACTGCAATTTCTTTCTTTTCAATAAATACACCTCAAAATAATAACTTAAATTTTATATTTAAAAAAAGATTTAAAAAATAGTTTGGTCGAACCGGATCCAAACCGATCGGTCTGCCCTCTGGTTCCAGTCGAACCCGGTCCGACCGGCCGGTCTTGTTCGGTTTTCACAAATATGGTTTTCATTAATTTGTATGTTTGATAATTTATATGTGTATTTGTCATCTTCATTTATTTTAATAATTTTGCTTAAATTCTAAAAATTTTTTAAATTAATATTGATAAAATATCAAAACTAAATTAAAATGCTGCAAATTCAAAAAAATATTAATACATATACAACTTGGAACTATCATAAAATTTGATATATCCTATTTTTTAATCATTAAGTGTTATTTTTTGCATTAATATGTTAATTTTTTTTAACTATATCCTATACGATTTTATTTTATAAAATTATTTATTTATTAAAACATTACCCAGTCCATTAAAATTTTTTATATATTATTAACACTAAAATGTTTTGAATTACCCTTTATTAAAAACAATGAATAATATAATTGTATGTAAAAAGTAATATAATAGTAATAAAAATGTTTGTCGAAAGGAATAAATTAAAAATATTTTAATTTGGAGTGCAAATTTAGACTGCATAGTTGGAGATGGTCTTATATACTAACTTCACAAAAATCAATCTCATAAAAATTTCTAAACAAATATTATATACATATTCTATTTTTGCATACATCATATATATATTGGTAATGAAGTCGACATTATTCTGTCATATAATTAAAAATCATTCAATATATATATGTAAAAAATTATCTTAAATAAAATTATGATATTTTTTAATTAATTCTAACATAAATGCAAATATATATATATATATATATATTTATTTATTTATATAAATCAAATAGACATTTCTAATACAAACTATATAGTTTATATCATATATTTAAGATTTTCGAAACATATAAACATTAAAAAATTATTATGTAATTTAAATAATTTTTTTATATTTAATTAACATTAAATTTTTTTCTAAGAATTTCATAAAAAATATGTTAATAATATTATATAGTATGTAAAAAGAAATATATTAATAATAAAAATGTTAGGTGGAAAGGAATAATTTTAAAATATTTTTATTATAATTGGAAATTTGGAGTGGAGAGTTGGAGATGGTCTTATATACTACACAAAAATCAATCTAATACAAATTTATAAACAAATATTATATACATATTCAATTTTTCCATGCATCAATCACATATATATTACACAAATTTAAAGAAATTCACAACATAATTTCAAAAAAATACAAAAATTACAAAATTCATAAATTTTTTTTATTTACCTTTATTACGTTTAATAAACGCGGACGATAGCTGCTCTTTGATGATTGTAGTGCTAGGATTTTCGTTTCTAATTTGTTGATGCTATTCCTATATATAAAATGCAAAAAATTTATACATTTAATTAAACACATATTATACATCTAATATAAATTTTTAAACGAACATTTTATACATATTCCATTTTTTTACACATTACATATATATTACTACAAAAATTTATAGCAATTCACAACATAATTTCTACAAAATCTACAAAATATAAAATTTGCACAAAATTTTAGTATTTACCTTTCTTGGGTTGAATACTTTACAATATTTGTTATTTGGTGGTTATATTATTGTTAGTATTTTCGTTCCTAATTTGATAATGCTAATCCTACAAAAAAAAAATTGTAATAAAAATTAAGAACTTAATTAAATATATATAAATATAAAATAAAATTATAATTACTAAAAACTTACTAAAAATTAATTAAATTAATAATTAAAAGAGGTAGGAAACTTACTTGAAAGAGATATAATGTTGAACAAATTTAACTTCTAAAATATTAAAGATGGAAGGAAATCAATTTTTTTTTACAGATGAAGGTTGGAGAAGGAGAGGAAGAACAAAGCTGGTTTTTTTTTACTAAACGTATAAATGAGCTGAAGAAAGCAGATGAAGGATAAATGAAGGTATAAAATTTGATCGGACGGCTGGGATTATTTTACATTTTGATCCGATGGCTGGGATATGTCGGTTGGATGGGGGGAGGCAGGGATTCTGCATGATGTTCGCCTGTTGGGTATGCGGACACAGAGGTCCGCATTTCAAAGACGCAGACTTAAATGAGTCCGCGCCTTTGGAATGCGGACCTATGTGTCCGCATTCTCTGTAGGCGGACTCTGCCTTGTCCCATCACCTGGGACAAGACAGCTTTTAGGTCCGCTTTGTTTGAAAGCGGACCTAAGCGTCCGCCTCTCCCATGGGCGGACTTTTTGAGTCCGCTACTTTTATAGGCGGACTTCTTTGGGTCCATTAGTTTGACTCGCGGACCTGCGGCGGGAGAAAAAAAAGGAATGTCCGCCAATATGATATGCGGACCTTGACAAAAACACCACAAATTTGGAATTAGTTTCATTTCTACCCTATATTGGGTAATAGTTTGTAATAGTGCCATAATTTTTTCTTTAATCCTCCAATAGCCGAGGTAAATGCGACTGAAACCAATCCTCCCACCCTTGATTCCTTACACTAAGCGCCTAGATGTTGAATGACCACCATATATTATCGATCTTAGAGCATGCAAAAAATAAATGCAAATTATCTTCAGGTGCAACACCACAGAAAGAATAAACCAAATCCACATTAACATGTTTTTGGTTTAATTGCACTTTACTCCTTCTGGTTTTTAATATATGGTGTTTTAGTAATTTTACTTTGTTCTTTTTTATATGACGTTTTAGATTACAAATACATTTTTGGCAATGTTTTCTCATATTTTCCTTTGTTTAAAGTAGGAGAAAAGTTAAATACATAATGAAACAATCTTCTATTAAGCCTTAATAATGAAAAAAAAAAAGAGAAATTTTGGCATGAAAAGTAAGAGTTTTAGTAGAGAGTTATTAAAGGTAGACTAGTCATTTTAATAATCTAATTAATACGTCATTGTTTTTTATGAACAACCTTAAACGACATATAAAAACAACCAGAGTTTTGGTAAGCATAAATTCACCAACCTCCACCAAAATGTTAAGAGTCTTGGTGGTATTTTCAAACGACAAAGCTGTGTCCAATTTTCCTATGATATGTGATCCTCTCGAGCATAGTGATCCATTAATTTATAATACACAGATTTTATGGCATAATTTCCTTTGGCATCCCAACGCCAATCTGCCAGATCCTCATGTGAAATCGATGTTACTAGAATATGCATAATCTTTTCTCAATCATTAAGCTCAAACAAATCTTGTAGCTCCTCTGTATCCCACACCACCTTCCCCAACAACATCAAACCCGCCACCTTGTTGTTTCTAGCCCCTCCAACCACCAGGTATTAAATTGTCGGCACTGCCGCCTAGAACTAAGAAAATTTCTAAAATGGGAACTGTTTCGCCATTGTCTGCAACAAAACTAACCCTATGACGCGTAAAAGACTGAGTTGCCACAAAACTTCACCACAAATAGTTGTACCAAATAATCTTCTCCTGTTGTCACCAATACTGCTTTTGGTGCTCTAATAAATATACTCCGCACGAACATGCCTATATTGCTCAATTGAAACGACATCTATTGGATCACCCACATGTTGCATATCTTGTTGACATTGAGACGCAAAAAACCATACTCCACAAATCGTTCTTGCCAAGCCTTTGTAACAACATTTCTACATTTCGTTACCTTACTCCATAAATTTTCAAACCTGAAACTAACAACCTATTTTTGAAGAAACAAAGTAGAATACTGCGAGTTAACCGTCACAATATTTTGCACTTGAGCATCCGGGTATGTCACCTAAGAGGTCTTTGGTTTTTGAACCAAGTAAACCTTTGTCCATTCATGCCCAAATCGATTAATGAACAGAATTCCAAATCCTCCCCAAAAGCATCCATTAATTGTTGCAGCTGGAACCTTCCCCCCCCCCCCCCCCCGCCTTTTCTCTTGGGCTAAGTAAATCATTAAAGTCGCCTAAGACATACTGTAGATCCATCGAGCCATGTAAAGTTCCTTTCAAAGAAGCCCAGGAAGCTTTTTTACGACCCTGCCACAGAAACTTGTAAAAAAGCCTGTCAACTGCCAACTTCCACGCTCTTCATCATGCTCGTGAACATCAATGAGTTACTAGCATTAAACAATAAAGAAACTTGTTGTCTCACTTTTTAAAACAAAGCCAATCTGCTACTATGCCTTACATGTGGAATATAAAACAAATCCTCAAAATTGATCTCCTTTCTCATAGGAATATGATTATATGTATCCATGTTATATTTATGTACAGAGTACAGGGAGTTATGTATATATTTCACATGTATAGCTTTAGGGTATAAATACCCATTAAGCATCAATACAATCCAAGGGGTTTCACAAATCTTACATGGTAACAGAGCATAAAGGCTAAACAACCAATCTTAAAAAAAAATTAAACCCTAGCCACCGGTCTCCACCATGTCCACCGTATCAAGCACCAGTGCAGCCGTTACTGATGTCGTTGCCACCGTGACTGGGGCTGTTGCCAGCATCGACTCCACTGCAGCAACATTGACAGCACCGCCCCTCCCCATGTTGTCAACTCAGATGTCGACCAAACTCATGAGCTCTAATTTTCTCCTCTGGAAGACATAGATATTACCGATGATTAAGGGCAGCGGCTAGATGGACACCTAGACGGCCCAGAATCAGCACTGACCGAGCTGTTGACTGATGGAACCAGAAATCCAGCCTACACGATATGGCATCGATGGGACCAACAAGTATTATGTTGGATTTTATATTCGATTTCGGAATCTCTTTTGCCCCAATTAGTGGGAGTAACATCTACTAGGGCTGCTTGGAATAAGTTGAATGTATTGTATGCTTCTGGGTCTAGATCACAAATAAGAGAATTGCGTAGTCGATTGCATAGTCTGAAACAAGGGAATGCTGAGATAGCTGTTTATTTACAGCGGGCTAAATCTATTTTTGATTCATTGTTAGCATTGGGTTATAATATCCGAGAGGATGATTTAATTAAAGTTGTTATTGAGGGGTTGCATGAGAATTGTGATGCTTTTGTTTGAACATTTGAAGTTCAGATGGATAATGTTGGATTTGAAGATTTATATGGTATGTTGTTGATTTAGGAAAGGAAAATTAATTGACGTCTAAGTAGGGAGAGTTCAGTCCCGTCCGCTCATGTGACGGTGAGGCAGCATTTTAATGCTCCAGGTAGTTATTCTGGTCAGAATTCCGGAGTGTTTGCTGCCAGTAGAGGCCGCGGGAATGGCTGTGGAGGCCGAGGATGAGGAAGGCAGTAGCAGCTGCTTTTCGGTTTTGTTAATGCAGGACGAGGAACTATTTTCAGCAAGGGAATTCAACAGCTTCAGCAGGGTATGATGTAACTATAGTTATCAGTCACAACTGCAAAGGCAACGGTCACTATGCAAGGCAATGTCCTTCACTCAGACTCAACCCACACCAAAACTGAAACCCCCAGTCTAATCATACTACCATAGCTTCTCACCCACCAGCTCATCAACCAAGGATCATGGATACGGGGGCTACTCATCATCTTACCTCTGACATGGGAAATCTAGCTCTTCACTCTGATTACGCTGGGACAGAAAAAGTGATTTTAGGTAATGGTTCTAAACTTCCAATTTCTCATACGGGTCATTCTGAATTTCCTGTTTCTGGTAAATCTCTTAAATTGTCTAATGTGCTTCTTGTTCCACAATCTAATTCCAATTTAATATCTGTTTCTGTTCTCACAAACAACAACGATGTTTCTGTGGAATTTTTTAATGTCTGTTTTCTTGTGAAGGACCTGAAATCCAGGAAGGCCATCTACCGAGGTCCGAATAGATGAGGTCTCTATACAGTGCCGTATTTTTCTACTCCTCTAGCAAGGATTCATGTTATCTCTCTTTCCACTTGGCATGAACGGTTGGGTCATACGGCTCTACCAGTAGTCATAAAGATTATTAGTCAGAATAATTTGTTAGTTTCACATAAATCAGAGTCATTCTGTTGTATGAGTTGTGTTCTCAGTAATAGTTACAAACTCCCATTTCTCGCAGTCAATCTAATCAACAGGATGCCTACCAAATTACTTAATTTTTCCTCTCCGTATGAAAAATTATTGCATGTTTCGCCTGATTACAATTCTATTTGTGCCTTTGGTTGTTTATGTTATCCATGGCTCCATCCTTACTCTGCTTCGAAATTAGATTTTCGTTCTCGTCCATGTATTTTGGTTGGGTACAGCCATTTACATAAGGGTTACTGTTGCTTTGATCTTTCCTCTGGCAAAGAATTTATCTCACGCCATGTTCTTTTTTATGAGCAGGTTTTCCCATATCAAAAGTTGTCTCGTATCCATGATTCAACCACTTCTGCTCCAAATACAAACCCCACAGTCCAATTTCCCATTCCAATTGTCTCCACATCCAGCCATTCATAACAACTTACCTCACCCACAGCTCGATGAGCCATCCCTCCCCTCGCCTCCAGCTAGTCAGCTCAGCCTACCTCGCCCGTAGCTGGCCGAGCCAGCCCCCAACCTGCACCCAGCAAGTCACCTCCAGCTGCCTCGCCCATAGCTTGCTGAGCTCGCCCTTCCCTAGCCCCCAACAAGTCAACCCCGCCCACATCGCCCACAGATCATCGAGCCATACCCCTCTTTCACAGCACCCACCCGCTGAGTCCACCACCAGTCTCACTGTTGGATAAGCCCTAGTCCCGAGGCATTGGACCTTATATTTATATTATACATTTATTGGATTTATGTATTATACACATTTTGTGTTATTGATAAAGACATTAATTCATTTATTATATATATCTTGTGCAATATCTTAAATGAAGTATCCAATAGACATATCCATATCCATGATGACAAGTGTTATGCACTTGGCAATAAGACCATTGATAAGGTAAAAGATATGACCATAAAGAGATCCGTAGTCTGTTCCAGTCATGGGATGAATGAAACTAAAGACTATCATTAACCTGGTTATATGGCGGTGTCTTACCGGTCATTGGACATGGGATGTCAACTAAGTTAATGGGTACATGTAAAAGGGGCATGGTACTGGATAGATCCACTAAACGAGAAATCCACATGGTATAGTATCACAAGTGATTCTCGTGTAGTACTTGTATGGATCTTTTGACCTGACCATATGATGGTGTTGCATGCGAGGTCTCATACTTAGGGGTACGCCTAAAGGGCCTGTAATAAGGTGCCAAGTATGGGTACTTTCGGGTATGTCACTTCCCATGGCAATGCTATGGATATGCAGAAGGGATGTGTCACTCAGTAGTCCACTGAGAAGATATCACCGGCCTCTTGATGAATGTGACTGATAAGAGTGTGGCCACACCCAAACAAGTTGGAACTTGTTTGTGATATCAGTACATTCGGGATCAAGTAAATGTCCGGACACAAAAGAGGGTGATCAATCCATGCCTCTGTGTTGGACACCGACATGGGATATATAAGTTCAAACTACAGGGTTATGATTACAGTTGGACTGCCATCTCCATCTTAATTATGGGCTGCAGTGGCTTGCTAGAGCCCAACTGCAGTCTGTGGGTCACAGGCCCACTGCCAATATAAAGATGGACCTACGGGATCATACACATTGAGCGACGGAACACAGACTTAAGGAATCATCGGTATACTTGGAGTATACACTCCGGAGAGAGAGGATTATATTAATTATATTATAAAGATCGATTGGATTGATCATAATAATAAGATTAATATTTGATTGGCCTTCTCATAATTAATTGGATTAATTTATGAGATTATTTCCTGGGTGGAAATATTCATATGTATAGGTTTACATATGAATTTATTTTGTGAAGATCTAATTTTGATTTCATGGATTAAATTAATTAGTCAAACCAATTTTAATTAAATGTAAATAATATGTTACATGGTGTAATATATTATATGCAAGTCAAAATTAAAGTTGGGCTTGAAATTAATTTAAACCAAATAAATTAAAATAGATTTGGGCCTCAAGACAAGAAGGGAAGCCCACACAAGATGAGCCAACATGGGCCGAAATTCTCAAGGATAATTTCGGCCACCTAGGGTTAAAATAACCCTAGGTATTTCGGCCAACATGTATCCAAGCCACAATAGCCAAAATTCTCACCCTCTCCCTCTCCAAAGTTCGTGATTTCCGATGCTAGCACGGGTTGTGTTCAAGAGGCGTTCGTGTACGTGAACGAGGAGGGAATCTAAGTTGATTTCTGCAGCCATCTCTTAAAGAGATAGTCCGGGTAAGAGTTTAATCTCTTGTTTGAAAATTTTATTTTTGCAATTTCCATTTCAATTGCTCCTGGGCATGGATTTGAGGAAATCACCGCATTCTTTCGTATTTAATCGGGTGATTTCCGGTGAAAAATCCCAACACTCACTGATCCAACCCGAGCCACCTAGCCCCTCCCCATCTGACCCTTCCACCTCCACGCCTAGCACCGAAACCTCACCGGGAGTGCCCCCTTGTTGTTGATCTCACTAAGTTTCCCTCTTTCGATGCCGCTGCACCTGAGATCCAACTCGTCTCTGCTCCCCGCCGAATGGTGACCTGCTCTCAAACCGGGTCCTCAGGCCCGGAGCATTCCATAGCCGAATTGCTGAAGTGAACCCTGTCACATACTTCGAGGCTGCCAAATTGGAACATTGGCGTGTGGCCATGGCTGAGGAATATAACGCTTTGATTGTGAATGGCACATGGGAATTGGTGCCTCCACCACCAGATGCTAATGTTATAGGATGCAAATAGGTTTTTCAAACGAAAAGAAAGACTGATGGAATGGTTGACAGATACAAAGCTCGTCTAGGTGCAAAGGGCTACCATTAACGCCTAGGGATGGATTTTACTAATACCTTCACCCCGGTTGTGAAGCCAACTACTATTCGGCTCCTTGCTCTTACCGTCTCTTTTTCATGGCAGATTCTACATTTGGATGTATCAAATGCTTTTCTCCATGGTGATCTTGAGGAGAAAGTGTTCATGCAGCAGCTGACAAGTTTTGTGGATCCTACCCGTCCCTCTCATGTGTGTGCACTTCATAAATGATTGTATGGTGTTAAACATTCTCCTCGTATGTGGCATAAATGACTGACGTCTGTATTGGTTGGTTTTGGTTTTCAATGCTCTTAGGCTGACATCTCACTCTATATGTTCCATTCTAGGGTTGTTGTCATTTTTTGTCTCATTTATGTTGATGATCTCCTTCTACTTGGTAATGACCCCAAATGAATACAATCTCTCATTGCTTGTCTACAAAATCAGTTTGCTATCAAGAACTTGGGACATGTTCAGTATTTTTTGGGATTGGAGATGTAATCGACCGATAATGCTTTATATGTCAATCAACAAAAGTATGTTCAGAATCTGCTTAAGAAATCTGATATGTCTGGTTATAAGCCGTTATATACCCCAGCTTGTGTTTCTACTAAACTTACGGCTTCAGGGGGTGAATTACTGGTCGATGGGTCTAAGTATAGGAGCATTGTTGGTGGCCTTCAGTACTTGACCATTACTAGACCTGATATTGCTTATGCTGAGCACAGGGTGGCTCAATTCATGCATGCACCCACTGAAATGCATTGGTAGTCCGTTAAGCGCATTCTCTACTACCTACAGGCGTCTTCTTCCTATGGCTTGGTCTCTCGGCCTAGCCCTTAATTTCAGCTTCAAGGTTTCTCAGATTCGGACTGAGGTGGCGACTCGGATGATCGTCGCTCCACCACAGGTTTTACCATTTTTCTGGGGAATAATTTGATATCTTGGGTCTCTAAAAAACAATGCACGGTTTCTCGTTCATCTACCGAGGCCGAGTACCGAGTCTTAGCCACTACCACTTCTGAGTTATCCTGGATTACTATGCTCCTCCATGACATTGGTTTCCCCTGACTCAGGCTCCCACACTCTGGTGTGATAACTTAAGTGCCATATACTTAACGACGAATCCAATATTTCCTTCCCATACAAAGCATCTTGAAATTGATTTTCACTTTGTCTGGGAAAGGGTGGCGGCAAAGTGTCTTTTTGTGCGGTATCTTCCCACGGGACGTCAACGGGCCGATATCCTCACCAAAGCCCTTCCGAAGGCACGGGTTCTTTTGTTGCGGGACAAGTTAAGCATTGTTTCCTCTCCTGCTTAATTTGAGGGGGTGTGATAGGAATATGTTGTATTTATGTACAGAGTATAGGGAGTTATGTATATATTTCACATGTGTATCTTTAGGGTATAAAGACCCATTAAGCATCAATACAATCCAAGGGGTTTCACAAATCTTACACTTTCGAACATTATCCACCTTGTCTTTATCCACCTTCACCTCCATCAAGAACACTGCATTGAGCTTATAAGAGGACACTAGTCCTTTAAATCCTAAATGGTGCGTGATTTTGCCCATCCCACGACAGTTCTAACTAAGTAGAATCATGGTGTCCGGCACGCGTGTGGTTCCACCCCTTGTTATTGAACAACTATATTATTATTGTCCTTTAGTTGACTACGAAATATCAAACATCTTAAATTCATTCTCTATTGTATTACACAATCATCTTCTTTTTGGATCAATGATTACCAGCTCCTGTGTTTCATGCAGAGGTGAACTCACATTAGTACACTGATGAGTGTCGAGCACACCGAAAATAAATTTCTACTCTCAGAAACTGAATTTTGTAGTAAAGAGTGAGCAGGGTCGAATCCACAGGGATTGGCCGGATTATCTCTTCTTAAGGTTCGAACAAGAAAAATAAAAAGGGGGGGTTTTAGCAATTGTAAATAAAAATTTAAGAATAACAAAGACGAAATAATTTGATAAAAATCTATGGGAGGTAAATTCCAGCTAGAAGGCGGATTGAAGTCTTGAGTCAAACCAATCAATCATCGATCAAACACAGAGGATAACTTCAATGCATTCAAATAAATTAGTTATAGTTATTATAAAGCATGACCTAGTCTCTTCCTATGGATTAGATAACTAAGAAAAGCTAATTACTTATCCCTATTTAATCAAACAGTTCCAAACAAACTTCGGAATTTAATTCAATCAAAAGCATTAACACACGAAAGAGACACTAATTCTACTTAATAATCACACGAGTGGGATTATTTAAAGCATATCAATTTCATCCATAACACAAATTAAAAACTTATCCATAATTAATCGTGTTATTCGCTACTTGGGTTAAGTGAATTAAACGATTAGGTATTTAATCACCAAACTAGCAAATCAATCATAAGTAAATAATTAAATCAAGGATTAAATTAAATTATGCAAAAGTAATAAGAACATAATGAAATTGATTACTTGAATTAAAGAAGAAATTAAGAACAGTTGATCTCACTGTTGACTTTACAAGATCGAATTTCCTTCTAGCTAGAAATTAGGGTTTTAGTTCTTCATGGTTGGGAAGAACACGTTCAGAAGAGAGAAAAGAAGGCTGCTGTCAAATCACGTTCAAAACCAAAAAAATATGTCTAAGAAGAAAAAGAAAACAATTGATCTAACTCTTTTAAACCTAATATACTAAGGAAAGAGTTCTAAAAAGGAAATAACTCTAATTAAGATTTTTGTAGGAAAATCTAATTAGAGTTACACTAGAAATAAAAATATCCCAATCATAAAAAGGCTGAATCAAATAAACTAAAACTAAAATAGGAAGTCTTCTAATCCAATAAAAGTTCTTCAAATTCGTAGCTCCCTTTAAGCCAGGATCTTGGCTTATGCAAAACAGCTCCTAGGCTTATTTTCAACATTAACAACATTCCATAAGCCATGCCCATAGGTTAGGACTTCAAGCTCCAACTTCAATGCACTCCAAGCTCCCAAATACGGCTCTTTAAGCTCATTTCCAATTTTAGAGTCCATAGCACGAGTAATTACACAAAATGAAGTAAATCCGCCTAAGTTAACTAAAAATATATCAATTAAAGCCTATAAACAAAGACAGATTACGTGCATAAAATGCACTTATCATATACCTAGTAGTATCCATCTAGTGCCCCTTATTTGCTGCACTACATGAACCAACGTTGGCAACTGTTAGAGTATATAGTTGTTACAGTTGTAAATAGCTAAATTATAAGGGTTAGATTGATTCATATTTATTTTCTTTCCTAGTTTAGCAGATAGGCTTCTGTATATGTACATGTATTATTCCTAATAGAATGCATTGAGTATTTTTCCAGATAATATGGTATCAGAGCCATGTGAGCTCCTACAAATTTCTTGTTCTTGAGGTGAGACTCTCAGGGTGTGTTTTCTATAGTCAAGTAGTGTGTTTTTGCTATTGAAAGTGGTGACTTTTCAGCAATGGAAGAGTAGTGTGTTTAGAGTGGCGTGTTCCATTTATCTCACCCTACCTCCATAGAAAGCCTCAGCCACGGCCGAACAGTCTCTGTTCAAAATCCGATCTCCAAAAAAGTAGCACGTGAAGCTCCTACGCTGTAACTCTCTAACGCGCCTCCCACTCACATGGATATGCGTAGCTGTTTTTCCGGCAACCAGATTTTGCTTCTGGTGTCGGTTTCTCATTTCCGACGATCCTGTCTGGTTACTTTTATGATCTAACAAGTCTTCAGTTCCTTCTTTTGCTTGCTGTGTGTTTCCTGTGTCGAAACATTTCAGAAATATTGTTTGTTGCACCTGTGTGTAGTATATCTGTGATGTTTGCTTGCTGCCCATGTGTGCAGTGTTGTCTTGCTTACTACCCTAGTATGCAGTGTTATTGGCACATTTTGGTTCCCATTAGTTTGAAGTTTTCCATGTGTGAGCAGAGGTTTCTTCCTCCAGTCATGGTCTCCCAAGGAGTGCAACTGTTTGGGTCCTCGTTTCTGCTGTAGAGTAGTCGTTTCTTGGGTCTATGAAGAAGTGCAACCATTTGGGTGACCTAAGGTTTTGAACCAATTCTTGTCTTCTTTGCTTCTTAAGATCTTGATGAGAACTGAAAAGTTGTATCTAGATGAGTTAAAGGGTGTAGAAAATGTGCTCGGTAAGTTAGATAGGGAGGGTTTTCCTAAGTTGAAACATCTGCTTGTTCAGAATAGTCCAGATATTCAGTATATCATTGATTGTGGAAGTATGGGCCATGTCTCTGTTTTTCCCTACTTGGAGTCGTTATCTTTGAACAACTTGCACAGATTGGAGAAGATTTGCAATGCTCCATTGAAAATGATGTCTTTTGGCAGTTTAAGAAAGGTACAGGTGGAGAATTGTTGTGAATTGAAAAATCTATTTTCATTCTCCATGTTTAAAGGTCTTCAACAGTTGGAAAAAATTGATGTTAGTAATTGCAAAATTTTGAAAATGATTGTTGGAAATGGTGATGATGGTGGTAAATGTTAGTGTATATATATATGTAGTTATATTATGTTGTATATATGGGCTTGATCTACATCTTAGGCTTGGCCCTCACTCTCTTGTATACCTATAAATACCAATGCTAATAATATTCAACCCTAAGGGGATTCACAGTTATCTTGGTATCAGAGCCAAAATTTCACCCTAATCTTCAATTATGTCGACCACCTCCTCACCATCGGCAGCAACCACAATTCCACCACTAAATACATCTGAAACAGCCCCGCCATAAGTAGTTCCTGTGACTTCGCAACTGTTATTTTCTAGCTCTGGTGTTATTACGAATTTGACAGAATTATTAGGATTAGTTTCCTCTTCTCAATCGGTGAATCCAATCCCCTCTACCAACTCGATTATCACCACCACTACAGCTACTCAGAATGATGTTTCTGCCAACTTGTTGCCGCCAAACCCTCACATACAAATCCTAAATTTATCCACCCTGCTCAACAACAAATTGACGTCAAGCCACTTTGTGATATGGAAAGCGCAATTGATGTGCGCACTTCGAGGTTTCCGATTGCATCATCACCAGGATTCAAATGATTCAGTTCCAATGAAATATCTTGCTGATGGTTCCACCAATCCAGTTTTCAAAGTGTGGGAACAGAGAGATCAATAGGTACTTTGCATTATCATGAATTCGGTTTCGGATAGTTTGGCCCCCCAAATTGTTACTGCTGAAACAGCTTCAGCTGCTTAGAATAAGTTAGTTTGCACTTATTCGTCTGGTTCTCGCTCTCAAATCCATAACTTGAGAGCACAATTGATGGGTTTAGAACATGGTAGAGATGAGAATATTACCACCTATATGCTTCGGGCTAGAAGCCTTTGTGATCAGTTGGGGGCACTTGGTCAAATTATGAATGAAGATGACCTAGTGGATGCAATATTGAATGGTCTTGGTGATGATTATGAGATTTTCCATAGGATTCAAGAAGCTAAGATGGAACTAGTGAATTTTGATGATCTCATGGGTCTTTTGTTAACTGAAGAAAGGAATTTGAAGAAAGAAGCCAAAAAGAAAGAAGTTTTGGCACCTACTGCTTTTGCAGCAAACTGAGGACATTGAGGTAGGGGTGGTACGGGCCGTGGCGGTCGAACCAGCAGAGGTGGTCGAACTGCAGGCAGAACTGGTTACAGGCAGAATTCTAGATAGAATTCGGGTTGCTATTCAAATGGGCAGAATTCGGGTTACTCCAATCCACAGTCTGGTTTATATCCTGACCCGAATCAACATGCTGTTTGTCACAACTGTCATGGTCTTGGTCATATAGCGCGCAACTGCTCCTCACCCAAATTTATTCGAACCAACAATCAACCCAACTGTGGCCCTTCCTCCAACATTGCTACCTCAAACACTCAAACCTAACCCTGGATTGTTGACTTTGGGGCTTCCCACCATTTGACTTCAGATTTGGGTAACCTGAATCTCCATTCTGAGTACTCCGGACCGGAAGAGGTCACTATTGGTAATGGCACTAAACTCCCTATTTCTCGTGTTGGTAATTCATTAATGTCCTTTGGTTCCAGTTCTCTTCAATTTTGAGATATACTTTATGTTCCTCAATCGTCCAATAATTTGTTATCTGTTTATGCTCTAACAAATGCTAACCCTATCTCTGTTGAATTCTTTTCTGATTCCTTTGTGATTAAGGACTTGGAAACAGGAGCGATCAAGTACAAAGGCCGGAGTAACAACGGACTTTATTCTCTCTGTTTGTCTGCTAATGGATTTCATTCTGGAAATTTAGCTTCATTATCTACTTGGTATGATCGTTTAGGACATGCCTCTTTTCCGATTGTTAAGAACTTGTTGCAAATGAATAAAATTAATGTTTTGAATTTATCTCATTCTTTGTGTTCTTCATGTTGCATTTCTAAAAGCCATAAATTGCCATTTGAACTCTCTGATACTGTGTCATCTGGTCCTCTTGATCTTATTTGTGCTGATGTCTGGGGACCGGCTCCTGTTGAGTCCATTGATGGATATCCTTATTATGTTTTATTTCTTGATCACTACAGCAAATATTCTTAGGTATATTTTCTCAAACGAAAGTCTCATGTACATGGTGTGTTTGAACAGTTTAAGGTTTTAGTGGAAAAATATTTCTCTCATCCCATTCGCATTTTTCAATCGGATTAGGGGGGTGAGTTTACTATTATGCATGATTTCTTTCATCCTCATGGCATCACACACTGCATTTCATGTCCCTATACATTGGAACAAAATGGTTCCGCCGAACGAAAGCACAGACACATTGTTGAACACGGCCTTGCCTTAATGCACCGCGCACATGTTCCCCAAAAATTTTGGACTTATGCATTTGACACTGCTACTTACCCCATAAATCGCACTCCAACTGCAAACCGCCAACATCAAACACCATTTCAAACACTTTTTGGAACCCCACCCAAATATCATCATCTTCGCATTTTTGCTTGTCAATGCTTTCCTTGGCTTCGCCCTTATGCTCACAACAAATTTGATGCCAAATCTAAATCATGCATATTTATTGGTTACAGTAAACTACATAAAGGTTACAAGTGTTATGATCCCATTTCTTCTAAACTGTTCATGTTACGCCATGTACTTTTTAATGAACAGGTGTTCCCGTTCTCGAAGTCAAATGATGTGGGGTCTCCTTCGTCAACAATCTCAGACCCTCCATCACCATTCCTCCTTCAGTTTCCTCACCCGGATACCTCACCGACTACACAAACTGCACCCTTTACTCCATATCGGCCCCCTAATCCTGCACCCTTACCCACCACCACTACTGAAACTCCTATAGCACAACCAAACACCGAAATTGCCACCACTTCCCCACCTGAACCGAATCCCTCTTCCCCCTCCACCACACCGACGCTAACCATTGGTCTCCCTCACTCTCCAACTCAACCGCACTCCACCAGCACCTCACCAATAAGACCAAACCCATCACAACCAAAACCATCCCAACCGAACCCTCATCGGCGCATGATCACTAGATCACTGACGGGTTCTTCTCATCCCTGGGTGCCCTTTGATTTGTCTCACATTGTTCAAACCCCAAATACATACCTACAGGCTTCTAAAAATGCCAACTAGAGGAAGGCTATGACGGAGGAGTACAGTGCTCTTCTTCAAAATGGAGCATGGGTTCTTGTTCCACCGGATTCCAAGCAGAATGTAGTTGGTTGTAAGTGGGTTTTCAAAGTAAAACAGAAGCCAGATGGCAGCATTGATCATTATAAGGCGTGATTGGTGGCTAAGGGATTTCATCAGAGGTCGGGAGTTGACTTCTTTGAGACTTATAGTCCTGTCATCAAACCAGCTACATTCATCTCCTTTTGGCAGTTGCGGTTTCTCTTGGGTGGCACATCACTCAACTGGATGTATCTAATGCATTCCTCTATGGTAATCTTGAAGAGACAGTATTTATGACTCAGCCGCCTGGTTTTGAAAATCGGCAGTTTCCTCACTATGTTTGTAAGCTTCAGAAATCACTATATGGATTGAAACAAGTGCCTAGAATGTGGCATAAGCGCCTTACAGATGTTTTATGCTGCTTTGGGTTTCATGGTTCCAGGTCTGATGCTTCTCTGTATTGGCTTCGTCAACAACATATTGTCATCCTTTGTCTGATATATGTTGATGATCTGCTTGTGATGGGCAATTCTAAGTGAGCTATCTCTCGGCTCATCTCTGAACTTCAACAAAAGTTTGCAATCCATGACCTGGGCTCTCTCAGTTATTTTCTTGGCATTGAGGCCACCTGGTGTAAACAGGGACTGTTTCTGAATCAATCCAAATATGTTTGAGACTTACTTGATCGCAGTGAGATGTCGGGTTGTAAGAGCATTTCCATGCCCATGTGTTCCAAGGAGTTGTTTATGCTGGATAATGGTGATCCCTTTGAGGATGTCACAAAATATCGTGAAGATTATGGGATGCTTGCAGTATTTGTCTTTGACACGACCTGACATCTCCTTTGCTGTTGGCAAACTTTCTTAGTTCATGCATTCCCCTACCAGCATTCATTGGCAAGGCATCAAGCGGTTGTTATGATACTTACAGGACACGTGTCATCATGGTCTTTTCATTCATTGTGATTCAGAGTTATTCCTTCATGGATATACTGATGCAGATTGGGCGGGTAACTTGGATGACAGGAAATCTACCACTGGTTATGCCATCTACCTGGGCCGTAATCTTATTTCATGGTCCTCTAAGAAGCAAAAGTCAAGTCTTCCGGTCCTCCACTGAAGCCGAATTCAGAGCATTGGCTACTGGAGCATCTGAACTTGGTTGGTTGCAAAACCTACTTCTTGAGCTTTCATTTCGACTTCCTCGGCCCCCCAGTTATGGTGTGACAATCAATCCCCCACCTATCTTACTGTGAATCCTATTTATCATCAGCGGAGCAAGTATCTTGAAGTTGACTTCTATTTTATTCGAGATCGTGTGTCTAAAGGTCTTTTGTAAGTTCTCTACATTCCCACGCTTGATCAAGTTGCTGATGTGCTCACTAAACCGCTGTCAAGGCTCGGTTTCTACCTTTCCGTGACAAGCTGAGCATTTGCGCCCCCCCTGCTCAGCTTGTGGGGGGGTCTTAGTGTATATATATATGTAGTTATATTATGTTGTATATATGGGCTTGATGTACATCTTGGGCTTGGCCCTCACTCTCTTGTATACCTATAAATACCACTGCTAATAATATTCAACCCTAAGGGGATTCACAGTTATCTGTGAAGATAAAGCAATTAGGTTGCAACAGTTACACACACCGACACTGGGTCATCTTCCTGAGTTTGCAAGCTCTGCCCCATGTAAATTTGCCTTCCTCTACTCCACTGCAAATGCAGAAGACAACAATAGGTAGTGCAGGATGTGGGGATATCATTTCAGAAGATGAGAATGAAACCCCATTGGTTCTTTTTACTGAAAAGGTATGACAGTAATTGAAATTTATGAAAGGCGAACTAAATTGCAGGAAATAAAAGTTTTAATAACACATGCCATGCAAAACCCATAATATATAACTTTATATGTATGGCTCTTTTTCCATCAACTATGTTGATCAACAGATTAACGAACCTAGAGGTTTTGGTTGTGAAAGATTGTGACTTAATTGAAGAAATATTTGATTTGGAAGGAGAGATGCAATTGAAAGAAAGACTTGTTTTGGCTTTAAGAACGTTGGAGATGCAATACCTGCCGAAGTTGAAGCGTGTTTGGAATGGAGATACCTATGGAATTCTGTCCTGGAACAACTTGCGTTCAGTGATTGCTTGTTCTTGTTATAGTTTGAAGAGTTTGTTTCCAGCTTCAATAGCTACACAACTTGTACAACTTGAAGAGCTCAATTTAACTTCTTGTTGTGATCTAGATGAAGTTATAGCAAGGGGATTAGTAATTTCCTTCATTTTTCCTAAGCTAAAATTCTTTCAGCTTTTGAATTTACATGAATAAGCTAAAATTCTTTCAGCTTTTGAATTTACATGGACTCAAGAATTTCTATCCTGGAGCTCATACTTTGAAATGCCCAGCGCTGGAAACCTTTTGGGTCGATGGCTGTGAAGAATTAGAACTTTTTGCTTTAGAATCTCCAAGCATGCAAGAAATGCATATGGACAGCAAAACCGGGGTGCAACCGCTTTTCTATTTCACAAAGGTATATATGTTTTCGCAAAATGCTATTCATATAAAAATTTGTATGTTCTATTATGTTGTACCACTTCATCATCATTTTTATTTTATTTTTTGATTTTTATACAATTCTCATGCTTTTAAGGGTGCAGTATTTGGTTTCAATGAGACTCAAATCTTGTACCTTCATTTAGATTGACTTCATCACTTTCATTTGTTTTAAAATGGTAGCAATAAAAACAATCCAGACAAATACAAAATAAGCTAAGTTTTGCTAAGAAATATATTATTTCAATTACTAAGTATTGTCATGCATCTTTGTAAAAACTTCAGTCATTATAGCCTATTCAGTTCTTCATTTTTTTTTCATATTGATTATATAGACTTAATCGCCATTACAAACTTAGGTATATACATACAAATTGTAATTTGAATAATTTTCAAGCAACCTAACTATAGATGACTCATTTTAATATAGGGATATTGACTAAATTATGGCACTATTTGAAACTATTTACGTATTTGCGGTGAAAGGAGTGTAATTTACAAGTTTGGGGTATTTTAGGTCATGTCCACTTGTCAAAACAGTGGACAGACTTATCCGCAGGTTTAAAGAGCGGATGAAGGGAGAATGTTTGTGGTGTCAGGCGACCGCTGGTAAGAAAAGTGGATAAAATCAGTCTGCTGCTTATAAAAACACATGTTGTGGATTTGGCCCAAGTCAAAGGCGGCGCAATATTTCCGCTGGTAATAAAAGCGGATATCTGGTTCGCTGGTTATAAAAGAGGACAAGATATCTGTCCGCTTGTATGAAAAGCGGTCCAGATGTTTTGTCCGCGCCCAGCGGCCCAAATGGCCACAAAGACCCTAAACTAAATTTTTTATAAAAAATAATTTTTTTTTATAAAAGCGGCCCAAATTAAATTTTTTTTATAAAATATTATTATCTGGATTATGTATATAGAATTATGTAATTTTATATATAGACTTATTTTATGTAGGAATATATAGAATTATGTAATTTTATATAGAATTATGTATAGAATTATTTTTTATAGGAATATATAGAATTATGTAATTCTATATAAATTAGAGTACAAGTTACCCAGAACTATTATACCAGCTATCCATTCATTCTATTAAATTTGTAAAGACCCTAAACTAATTAAATTGAAAAGTTTACAAATACCAGATTTTTAATTACAAAATTTATTATAGCTTTTGTTGTTACCGTAAAATTTTTGAGCAAGAAATAAAAAAACTAATTAAACTTAATAATATTGTTTACCATCTTAATAATTTTGTTTACCATCTAATTAAACTTAAAAATTTTATTTTCTTAATACTTGAAGGTATATATAAAGTTAATTGTAATAATATCTAACCTAAAATTATGTAGTAATAATATGAACTAGAGCATTGATTCATAAATTAAAAAAAATATAATCCATAAAAGTCTTAATCCATAAGTTTTGGAGTTTGTAATTACAAAAATAAAGAAAACATAAAACCAAATTGGAAGACAAATCAATTTTGACGTCTTCCTCTCCGTGGAGGCTGTCGTCTACCTGGCTGTGGTGCAACTGTATGTGATGGATCGTTTTGATCTGTGGATGGTGTTCCAAAATGAGGCTATGTCATACCTTGATATTGGTAAGATGGAAAACTAGACAAGTCTGGACAATGTTCTACCGACGATGGCCGAGTAAATGTTGAAAAAATCATATTAGTCGGTGTTTGGGGTGTACCGAATTGAACTGAATGTTGTGGTTGAAAACCCATACTGTGTGCACCCTAAGGTGATTGAGTAGTCCATGGTGAAAAAGGATTTTTTGAAACACCCAATTCGTACTGAGACGATCCCGATTGATGGTTTGCCGATGAAGATGCTCCATGGTCATAAGTATGTGGTATAGACGGGCCAACAAAGAATGAAGCTTGAGGCTGAGTTGGCTGCGATGTACCTGCTTCAAATGAACCCTATAAATGATAGGTCACCGGATTCGAAACAATGTCACACGAAGGGGTTTGTGGTCGTGGGACCTCACGCCTACGTGGTGCATCCGTGGACGTCGTCTATGAGTGGTATTAGCAGGTTCGGCTTCATCCACTTCTACATCAGGATACGTGGCTGTTGTAGCTGGCTGAGGTGGTGCATTAACAACATAACGTCTTTCTTACCCAAGTGCACCATATATACTCCTCCTAATATTTTGAAGGTTATCCACATCAGACTCTAATGCCATTCTCTCTAGTCCATCTAACTGCACACATTATATATTCTTAGCATACACTTAAAAAAAAAATTGTAAAGTTAATGAATTATACAAACGATATCAGTTTCTTACACAAGCACCATGAGAACTGCCTCAAATGGAAATCCATCTCCTTGTTATGTTCCTATACCACTCTATGTATTGGGAATGATAATGGAGCTGGCATCAGAAGGTTCAGCCATGAAAACATAGCATACCCTATCATTCCAAATTGCAATCCAGTGCGCTTGTTTTGCCATAATTTCATTCTTAACTTCTTTCAAGTCAATGGAATGCAATGCATCCGTCTGACGAGGTTCACGTGGAATATATTGCTTCAATCCAAACTAGCGAAGAACCCTGTCAGGCTGGTGCCATTCTACAATATGCATGCATATCAGTGGCACAATAGCTCTCCATATTTGTTGACCTTGAAAGCAATATGCTGGCAATGCTGCTCGAATTTCAGGAGTGTATGGATCCCAAATGAACTAACACAAATATTTCATACACCATTAACACTAATAATTAAATATATTCGATACTTGTTTATAATAAAATTCAAATAAAATTGTTAGTAGTTTATATTGAAAATCAAATAAAGTGCAATTAAGATCAGAATATCAATTATAAATATGTGTCAAAATAATATGCCATATGACAGGAGTATATGGATCCCAAATGAAATGAGACAAATATTTCAAATACCATAATACTAATAATCAAAAATTTTTGGCACTTGTTATATTAAAATTGAAATAAAATTGCAACCACTTATTGAAAATCAAATTCCATGTGACTTACAGCATCCTTATTGGCAAGATCAAGCGCATAACGTATATGCGAGATACTATGTGTTACTATTTCTGTGGTTGTCCTAGGGGTACTCCACCTATCACATTTTAGTTAATTAGATACTATCATGAATGATATAACTTTAATATACAATAAAATTATAGTTTTTGGAATATATCGACGACCAAGTGGTATGCCAGGCACAATGTCTCCATACATTAACCCAGGTGACAAAAATTTTAATCGATCCCATGCCCAAATCTACAATAAAAATAATGCACCACCAATCTGTGCCGTGCCTGGGTTTGTGGCATTACATAACTCCCTATACAAAAATGCTAGAGAACCTGCTCCCCAACTATATGTACTAATTGCATTAATGTTTTCTAAAAGTGGTAGATGCACCAGATTCACACTACCTGTGCTTTTTGTGCAAAACAACATATTAATTAATTGCAATAAATATGCACGTGTATAACGTGCCATTATCACTTCATCAGCATCAGCAGGTATCTGAGTGAAATCAAAATTCTCCACCAGCCAAGAACGCTTCAAGTACATATTTTTATGGAAGATCGGGGAGGAAGAATACCTAACAACCTTTCACACTCAACCTCCCAATTTCTGGGAAGAGGGCAAGTCAATGCATTACCATCAATTGGTAATCCTGTTTGTATAGCCACATCCTGTAATGTAATTGTGGCCTCACCCTCCGAAAGATGGAATGTATGTGTCTCTGGTCTCCATCTCTCCACTAATGCTGTGATGAGATGATGATCAAGCTGGAAAAAAACCTAATCGAGACAAACCATAAAATCCTGTTTTTCTTAATATGTGAATAAGTCTCTCATCAGTAACATCAAGACGAATGATGCCTGCTTCTCTTCTACAGTTGAGCACATTATTGTCATCCTAATATACCAATTTTAAAAAAAATATCAATGTAATAAATCAATATGTACCAATTTAAGAAAGGAAAAAAAATATAAACATGATAAAACAATATGTACCAATTTACTATTATTATAAATGCATGTGCTCTTAATCTATTATTCAATAATAAAGGGTTTGGTTTAACTTTTAACTTTTTCCTTTCCTAAATACCTAAATATAATTTTCAACACATTTCTAAATTGATGCAATTATATTTTACAGTAACAATGATTCATAAAGCATACTATATACATACATACATACATACATACATACATACATACATATAGACATATTTTTGCCCTCAAACCAATGTAATTTCAAAAAGAACAATTACGATACATTATGATTTTTAACTACCTATTGAAGCTAAACTATTTCTATTGGATCAATAGGGGTATGCTGATATAAAGCCTTTGCAATCCCTCATTATCAAATAATAATTATAATTATAGAAAGCTATTACTTTTTGAAAAATTATAATTATACAAAGCTATCAAATAATAAATCGGTGCTAGGTTTCTTTTTCCCTTATTAGAAAGATTATCAACATTAAAATAAATAAATAAATAACACATAATCATTTTTCACATATGAATTTCCTTTGAAAAATACATTCTGAAGCCTCAAACTAAAGTTCATCTTGCTCTTTGAGTATTTCAGTGCTATGCAATCAAGATTTTAAATAAAAATGCTAACTTGGATCAGAAGAATAAAATACAAATAGAGTACTCATCTGCTTTACTGATTACACTACTGTATGACAAATTCATGAAGTACCTGGTTATACCAAACGGCTTTCGACCTATGTGATCACTGTAGACGTAATACAGTCGGATCAATCGGCCCGAGATCTATGTAAGCACACTGAGGTATATGATCTGACATAGCTACATTAATAAAATTATATCAGCATTTTACATGTATAAACTTATTACAGTATCAAATTTTAACGCATTCAAATTAGTTTTCATATGTCACACAACTAGTCCGGTAAAATATGTTGATACATAAAATAGTACAAAAATCATACGATACATATCAATGTTCAAAGTATACAAAATTCATAACATAAATTACTAAACAGTACATAATACATAATAATCAACCATGCTTGCATGTCCTAGTGTTATGACCGGATTTTCCATATTTACTACAAAAAGTCAAAGTATTAGCTTCAGTAAGTTTCTAGTCCATCTCATTTCGAATCCGGGATCTCTTTGGTCTACCTCTTTTCCTCATCCACTATCCATCTGCAATTGGCCAATAGTCACGGTTGCCTAAAGGGACAAAACACTTGACCAATATTTTATGGCATTTTCTACTCTATAAACAGGATCAATAAAGAGAGTTGCATCAATGTTGTGTTTTAAACATCCTGCAACTGCATGAGAACAAGGAATTTTAAATTGTTGAAACTTCCCACAACTGCAACTCTTCTCACTTAAGTTAACCACCCGCTTCTTGCCCCCTTTCCCGGAAGAATTTCTCCTTGTTGTATTATTTCAAATATACCCCTTCTTCTATCATACCTTCGTACATGATGACCATTTGCATTTTCATACCTCTTCTTCAATGTCTTAATTGCATTTCCAGTAAATTTGAAGCCTTCATCCATTTGACTCTGGTAAGCACTCCTTTGCTTGTCAAAAAGATCAACAATATTAACATATATCATTTCCATCATTGTTGTGATAGGCATGCCTTGAGCTTTTTTCAATAGTGCATTAACAGATTCAGCAATATTTGTTGTCATACTGCCCCAACGATATCCATTGTCATATGAAACAACCCATTTCTCCTTTGGGATCTTCTCCAACCACATATAACTATCAGGATCTTTCTCCTCAAGTGTCTTCATCATCTTATCGAATTTTGTCTTTTGACTTTGATATGCTACAAAAGAATAGGAGAAACGATTTTATTACAACATGAGATTTTATTAAAACTCAACTAAGAATAGCAAGTAATGGTTACCTGCATTGATGATAAAATTCTTCATCGCTGTATTTTTGAACTTCTTATTATAAATGCTTGCAATATGGCGTATGAAGAATCGATGAGCTGCTCCATCCCCACACTCACTTCTCATTGCATACAAGATTCCAGCATGCCTATCAGTGACTACACATACATCAGGCTTGTTTGGACAAACAATACCTCATATACAGCGCATGAAGTAGTCCCAATTTTCGTTATTTTCCACATTAACAATAGCAAATGCTAAAGGAAGTACATTGTTGTTACCATCCAGTGCTGAAGCTGTGAGTAATACCCCCTTATACTTTCCAGTCAGAAAAGTTCCATCAATGTACAAAACAGGAGGACAATGTTTGAAACCTTCAACACATGGTTTGAAAAACCAAAACATACGGTCAAACACTCTTACTCCTTGTATCAGTTGCCCATTAACATAATATGGACAATCTTCAATCAGGTAGCCTGATCCAGGGTTCACATATATTGCTGCATGTATCCACGGACGTAGATATTCATATGACTCCGCCCAGTCTCCAAATATCTTTGCAATTGCCTTCATTTTTGCATACCACGCCTTTCTGTAAGAGATTGTGATTTTGAATCTCTGAGACATGATTGCAATAATAGCGTTCACCTTCAATGTATGATCCTCACGCACTATAGCCTCAACTATACCCAACATATAGTCCGAGTCAAGATTCCTGTGATCTTGGGATGTCAAAGGTGGACAAGTATGTTCACCAATGTATTTTGTGATCTCCCAAAATGATGTTTTTTTCTAAGAGTAGTGCGCAACCCCCACGGACAACCTTCATCGAATTGATGACAAACTAATGTAATAGTGTTTGGCCGAGTCTCTCTACTTTTGAACTCTCTATTCTTTCTCATTGAGTACTCCTCAGCTGCCATTTTAACTTCTTCCCTTGATTTAAAAAGCATTCCTTCTGCAAGATCCAATGAGGAATTCCATACTATAGCATTTGCATTTTGATCATATGGGACAACTCTAATCCTTGAAATATCAACTTCTGTATACTGAGGCATATTTGGAAAAAACATAGGGACAAAATTATTGCATCTCACAGTACCATCTGTATTTGATGGAGGTGTAATATGAGTAGTGGGTATATTAATGCTTACACCCCCGTCATCATCCTCCTCACCCTCCTCGGAATCCTCTTCCTCATCCTCGGAATCCTCATCCTCATCCTCGGAATCCTCCTACTCCTCCTCGTCCTCCTCCTCAGTGTTTGCAGAATTAGTGACACTGAACTGAGGACATTTAGAAGTAGATGGCCCTGCTCCACTATCAAGTGCTATAATAGATTGATCATGAATATACTCTACATATAATTCATAGCAAAACAATATAGTAATACTCTTGATAATGCCCAACATTATATTTAAATCATCATCATCCATATTTGTTGACTACTAAACACTAAGGTTTCACCGTAAGTTGCCACAGGGTTTCGGAATTTTTTCATTTTTCCCTAATCTCATAGCAGCCCTAAGTTTATCAATCAAAAATGCAAAATCGAATTGTTGAGGAAAAAGTATTGCTTTCGAATATCCATTTTCATAATCCACACCGAATTGATTCTTAATGACTTTTCCATCCTAACGAATCAATGTAGTCAATGAAGTTGACATTATTCTGTCAATAATTATAAACAAATAAAAGAGACATTAATTCTATGATTAAATTACCATTTAATAATTATCATCAAGTTGAGATATTACAATTAATATATATTTATATTATTATATAATTTATATTTATATTTATAAGATTTTAATAATATATGTAATATAGACTATTTTTTACAATAATTTATATACAATTAATAATAATTTATTGATAACAATAATAATCAAATTATATTATTTAAATTTAAAATTTCAAAAATTTTGTTTGGAATCGATTCGGTTCGATTCAATATGATTACGTGATTACGTGAAATATTAAAAAAAAAAAAAGAGAGAAGTTTGGGCTGGAAACTGAAAAAAATTTGATGAAGAAGATGATGAATAGGGAAGGAAAGGGAGAAAAAAGATGGGTGAAAGAAGGATAAAATTTAAATTGTTAGTTGGGTGGGTGAATTATTTTGTTCTGTAGTAATTTCGGTCTTCAAGTCTTTAATTTACTCCTGCAACAAAAGCTTTGGCAGAAAAAAGAAAATAAAAAACAGCCGTTGATCCTTTGATCAACGGCTGGGGACTGCAAAAGCGTCCGCCTTTATGAAAAGCGGATGCTCTGTCCGCTTTTACGAAAAGCGGACGTGTTGGACGCTTTTCATAAAAGTGGACAAAACGGACCGTTGATTCTCTTAGATCAACGGTCAGGTTTCGTCCGCTTTTATAATAAGCGGTCAGAATAAAAGCAACGCCCAACGTCTTGTCTTGCAGGTGTCTTGCAGGGCATCAATTCCTCCGTTCTTGTGACTAGCGGACGAGAGAGTTGTTCGCTTTTGTGGATGGCGGAAATAAGCTATCCGCTCTTATGACCAGCGGACGGTTCTGGGAAGAAAAAAAACTGCTCATCCGCTATTTTGACAAGCGGATGATGATCAAAACACCATAAACTTGTAATTTCCTCTCCCACTGCCACAAATCCGTAAATAGTATGAAATTGTGTCATAAATAAGTCAATATCCCTTTAATATACTAGATAATTTATTTATAGTTCAGTTTCTCCTTTGGAAAAAAAGATATTCGTAAAGGCAAATGAATATGTAACACATAATTATTTTAGATATTGATATTAATTTAATTAGCTGATTTTGGCAGGTGGTAAAAAACTTGAGGAGAATGACGCTGCGTTACAAGGACTCCGTGATGATAAGGGTAGCCAACTTACCCACACCTGTTTCATAAATTAGAAGAACTTGAACTTGATTGCTTCCATGATGAACCATCGTACCTTCCATTTGACCTCCTCCATCGATTTCAGAATCTTAGAAAACTAATCATGAGCAGCAGCCTTTACAGTGAGCTATTAGGCCTTTTTTAAACAAGAAGAGGAGAAGAGCTATTCCCATTTGGGCTTGATGATAAAGATGTTGGAATTCTTGCACAGATACGACACTTGTAATTGAAAGGTCTTTATCATCTGAAGCGTATATGGAATAAAGGATCTCAGTATAAACAAGTTCTTCAAAATCTTCTCACTCTTGAAATTAAATCTACTAGTATAAGCAATTTAGAACTATCATTAGCGTCTTTCCAAAATCTTACGACACTGGATGTGTATAGTTGTCAGCAGCTGTCATACTTATTCAAGTCTACAGCTGCAAAGAGTTTGCTGCACCTCAGAACCATCAGCGTCAAAGAATGCTACAAGGCAATGGAAATTGTTGCAATCGAGGGGGATGACATACAAACTGAGATTATTCTCAGCAAATTGGAAAGTCTAAGACTTCATTGTTTGACAAAACTCGCTTTAGCTTTGCAAGTTGTGCAATGAAATTCCCATCCCTGGCAGAAGTGATTATTACACAGTGCCCCAATATGAGGTTTTTCTCTCAGGGGATCTCCTTCACGCCGAAACTAAAGAAAGTGTATGTAACCGAAAAAAGCGACCATGGGCATTGGTTTGGGGACCTTAATTCAACAATACAACAAGTTTATGTGGAGATGGTAAGTTGTCTTTAGTAAGGCACCATTTTCTTGCTATTACCCATGTGCTGTGTTTAGATGTCCCTTTTCATTTTCTGTTCTAACATTTTATGAAGTTTTGCATTTGCATCAGGAGCTAACGTTACATTTATCCTCTTATAGGCTGTTGGCTTCAATGGTGTAGAAAGTTTGACACTCTCTGAATCTCCCCAGCTCAAAGAGATATGGCTTTCTCAACTTCCTGTTCATTTTTTCCATAAGTTATTTAGTGGTGGGTATTTTAAAAGTTTATAAGAGCATGTTAAATGTTTTTGAACGGAAAATCATATAATAGGCACGAGAACTCGTAGGCTTGTAGTCTTATTTATTATGGATAACAATAGAATCAAAGTTTACTACACATTACTTCCAATAAAACTCTCACAAGAATAAATACAAAACATTAATTTACTGAATTTTGACTCGGTAAAAAGACTTTATGGATTGTAATGCCAACGTTTTGTATGTTTTATAGTCTACAATATAGGGCAATGTTATTAGAAACGAACCGACTAGTTTGATCAGTTCAACTGTAAACCGATTATTGATCCGATCAAATTTGATATAAAGTATCGATTTTGAAAACGAAAGGGCTTTGATCAGATCGACCAAAAACCGGTCAAACCAATAAACCGAACCGGTTAAACAGCCGATTGAATAATATTTTTAATAAAATTAATTAAATAATATTTTAAAAAAATATTATTGATTTTTTTTTTATCAGAAAAGAGAAGTCTTAAGTATCAAGCATGAAATTATTGATTCTTAATATGACAATTAAAGAAAGATAAAAGCATAATGGAGGTGTACAAAAAGCTACAAGGTAATTGACAAAAGAACAACTTGCATTTATATATTTTTTACATTTTAATTATTTTGATAACATATACGTTCACGTCAAACGAAAAAATATATTAAAATATCATTAATTAGATAAAGACTTGCAACCTAACGTTGTGGTTTAATTGATTTATTTTATTTGATAAAATAACAAAATACCAGTGTACAAAAAGCTACAAAGTAATTAACAAAACAACAACTTGCATATATGATTTACATTTTAATTATTTTGACAACCGAGAAAACCCATTGCCGTTCATATCCATACAAAATAGACACACAACTCAATCAAAGATTTGCAAAACACATTCTCATTTAATGAAAAATCCAACTTCACAATTTGTTCCCCCAATCAATTTTTCCAACATATTCACCATATGATATTTCTATTTTAATGGTATTAGTTCTTAACTTGATAAACTTATTTCGTGTGGGCTGCAGTATCTAATAACTAACACTTGATACAATGTTTTAGGAAAGTATAATAATCTTATTTTTTTTTTGGATGAATCTGACTCATACTTCCTATGTAGGTGTATCATAGCTATAAATGTGAACCATATTTTCGATTTGGTTTCACATATCTGCACAAGACAGAAGTATCAAGTTTGAGACTAACATTATTAAAAAAAAATTATATATTTAATATGTTGATTAGTTGCAAAATTCATTCCAAACTCTTCCCAAGGCAGCAAAACTATAGCTACAATCATCTTACAAGTTGGAAATCTCAATGAAGACAATGAGATCTAATCTTAACAAAAAACTAATTTTGCTAGCTACCTACCTACCTTTTTGCAACGGAATCCTATCATAAAACCAATCTCCAATAGGCTATAGCCTTGGCTTTATTCATATATATTTAAAGATGAGTGACCTTTTGCAACCTTTATAACAGTAACAGTAATAGCAATGTAATGATGATATGATGACACAGAGGAGATCAAGCAAATAAAGAGACAATTTGGTGAACTGATTATGGAGAGAATACAAAACTTCTATTTCTTACAATATTACTAAGTGCATTTCAGTTGAAACGATGTCTCATGCATTTCAGTTGGCTGATTCTATTTGTTATATATTATAATTATAATATTATTGTATGTATTTTTTTTTAAAAAAAAAAAATTTATTAATATTTAGCCCAGATAATAGCTAAAATATAGGTATTAATTTTTTTTTTATTTGGAACATATATTTAATAATTCGGTTATTTTGCTATTTATAATTACACTTGGATTATTTTGGATATACATTGTATCATATAGGCTATGTAGCTAATTCACCTCATTTTATTCTTGAGCATTTTTTGGGTGGTCCTAAAGATTGGAGGCAGTAAATTGTATTATTGATAATTAGGAAACATATATACATAGGGTTTCCATGGGGTATCCTATTACAATTACAATTGTAGCACAATAAATACACTTAATTACAATTATACACTATTACCCTCCCTCAAGTTGAGCAGGGGGACGAACAGATGCTCAACTTGCGGCGAAAAGGAATAAAGCGGTCCTTGGGAAGAGCCTTGGTGAGAACATCAGCGATTTGATCACGGGTAGGCACATAGTGAACATGTAGTAAACCCTTAGAAACTCTATCCCGGACAAAAAAGAATTCAACCTCCAAGTGCTTACTGCGTTGGTGATAAACCGGATTAAGAGTAAGATAGGTAGCGGAAAGGTTGTCACACCACAACCTTGGAACCTATGGAAGCGGAACACCGACCTCATGCAATAAAATCTGTAGCCAACCAATTTCAGAAGCACCGGTAGCTAAGGCTCTATACTCAGCTTCAGTGGAGGACCTGGCAACAGAACGCTGTTTCTTGGAGCTCCACGAAATCAGGTTGCGCCCTAGGTAAATGGCATAGCCAGTGGTGGACTTGCCATCATCCAGGCTACCCACCCAGTCAGCATCAGTGTAACCTTGAAGCATAAAATTAGGATCACGGTGAATAAACAAACCAAAGTGACAAGTTTTCTGGAGGTACTAAAGGAGCTGTTTGACTCCCTGCCAGTGGAGAGTCGTAGGGGCATGCATAAACTGAGACAACTTATTCACTGTCAGGCCGAGTTAATGATAAATACTGCAAGCAACCAAGTGCACCTCTATAAGCGGTCGGATCCGAGAGAGAGTCACCCAATCCCAACATGAACTTATCCTTAGAACCCATTGGGGTTGCAACCCCTGAACATCCCTCCATCTGAGTCCGGTGGATTAAATCCTGAATATATTTTGACTGAGACAAGAAGAGACCATTCGCGCACCAAGTAGCTTCAACACCCAAAAAATAGTCCAATTTACCAAGGTTGCGAATGGCAAACTGGGACTAAAGTTTGCAAACAAGATCATTCACAACAGACATATCAGAACCCAATACTAGCAAATCATCCACATAAATAAGGCAGAAAATGTGTACCGAACCACGATGAAGGAAATAAAGAGAAGTGTCAGATTTAGAGCCAACAAAACCCAAGGAGTAAAGTACATCAGTCAACCGACGGTGCCACATCCGTGGTGCTTGTTTCAGGCCGTACAAAGATTTATGCAAACGACACATATGTGTGGGAAAATCAGGATTCACAAAGCTCGGAGGTTGCTCCATAAAAACAGTTTCATCCAAGTGACCATGTAAAAATGCATTGCTGACATCCAACTGAATAATCACCCAATTCAAAGAAACAGCAATAGCTAATAAAGCACGGATAGTAGCAGGCTTGATAACAGGGCTACAAGTCTCAAAGAAATCCACACCTGGGTGCTGATGAAATCCCTTGGCGACTAGGCGTGCTTTGTAGCGATCAATGCTACCATCAGCCTTTTGTTTCAACTTAAAAACCCAACGACACCCAACTAAATTTTGAGCAGTATTCGGAGGAACAAGCGATCATGTACCATTAGCCACTAAAGCATTATACTCAGCTGACATTGCATCACACCATTCCTGAATTTTAGAAGCTTGCAAAAAGGTGGAAGGCTCCCGAACGTGGATAAGAGAGCGTGGCTTCAGCTTACCCTTCATTTGACGTGTAAGCATTTGTCGAGGAGGAGAAGGAGCTGATGTAACGGCTGTGGCAGAGGGGGACAGCAGCGGTGGCGGAGAGGAGGTGATGGATGGCGGTAAGTGACCAAAACCAGAGAGATCAACACAGAGGTTGAGCTCAGTTGGGGGCTAAGTGGGACTGCTGGACGGTGAAGAGGGGGCTGCCGGTGTGGAAGTGAGGGGCGGGCTGGACGTGACGGGCAGGGGGCTGAAGGGCGTGGTGGCTGACAGGTGGTCAGTTGTAGGAGGTGGCGGGTTGGCAGATGTAGGAGGTGTAGTAGTGGGTGCCGGGAAGTAATTCAGAGGGGTGGATTATCAGTGAGCCGGGACTCCAGAGGTAACACTTCATCATGCTTCAGAAATGGGAACAACTGTTCATCAAACAAGACATGATGTGAGACAAAAAATTTCGATGAGATGGGATCAAAGAAAACATACCCTTTGTGAAAACGGCGGTATCCCATGAAGACACAAGGACGAGACTTCGAATCAAATTTATTTCGGGCATATGGTCGGAGCCAAAGATAACAACGGCACCCAAAAATCCGAAGTGCATGATAGTCCGGTGAATCATTGAACAAAATGTGGTAGGGTGTACGGTTCTTTAATTGGGCCATTGGTGTGCGATTGATGAGGTAAACGGCGGTGTCAAAGGCATAGGTCTAATATTGGTGGGGCATGTGGGCACGATGAAGGAGAGCAAGGCCATGTTCCACAATGTAGCGGTGTTTACGTTCAGGGGTTCCATTTTGTTCTGGTGTATGAGGGCATGACATTCGATGTGAAATGCCATGGGTACGGAAAAAATTTTGTAAGGCAATGAACTCTCATCCACCATCGGATTGAAAGGATTTAATGGATGTTTGAAAATAATTTTCCACAAGTGCCCGAAATTGGACAAAAATATCATGCACGTTGGATTTTTTGCGCATAAAATAAATCCAAGAATACTTACTAAAGTGATATACAAAAACAACATAATAACGATACCCATCACAAGAAACAACCGGGGTAGGACCCCAAACATCAGCACAAATAAGTTCAAGGGGTTTTCGTGAGACAGACTGAGACAAAGAAAATGGTAATTTATGACTCTTACTAACGGAACACGAAGCACACACAGATTTATCAGAAGCAGAAACATGAATTTTATTAGATTTTATTAAATGTTCAACAGCAGACATAGAGGCATGTCCCAAACGATCATGCCAAGTACTTAAAGAAGCTAAATTGACACATTTTTTATTCAAAGCATCTAAACACAATGAGTACAGCCCGTTGTTACTCTGGCCTCGGTATTGGATCTTCCCCATTGCCAAATCCTTGATAAGAAAAGAATTAGAAAAGAATTCAACAGAAACGGGGTTAGAGCTGGTGAGAGCATAAACTGATAATAAATTATTCGAAGAATTAGGAATAAAAAGCATATTATCCAAATTCAAAGAATAATTATCAACGGAAACAATAGAATTACCAACACGAACAATAGGGAGTTTAGAACCATTACCAACTGTAACTGAGTCTGTGCCTTGATATTCGGAATGAATGTCCAGGTTGCCCAAGTCAGAAGTTAGATGATGTATGGCCCCGGAGTCGATAACCCACTGATTCTGAGGTGGTGTGTGGCTGGTGGCAATGTTGGAGATGGGGCGAATCTGATTTTAAAGGTTGAGTTTGGGAGAAGAACAATCGCGGGCTACATGACCCAATCCATGACAATTATGGCAGGTTATGTTGGGATTTTTCACCGGAAATCACCCGATAAAAGCAGAAGAACGCGATGATTTCCTCAAATCCGGTCCCAGCAGCAATTGAAATGGAAATTGAAAAACTTTAAAATAAATAGAAAGAGATTAATTTTCTTACTAGAAAATCTCTTTCAAGAGATGGATGAAGACTGCAGAAATCAAAGCAGATTTCCTCCTCGTTTTCGTACACGAACGCCTAACGAATGCAACCCGTGCTAGCGTCGGAAAAACGAAACAATGGAAGAGAGGAGGCTAAGAATTTCGGCTAGCTTGTGTGTTAGGTTGGGGGGCCGAAATTATCACTCTAGGTTTTATACCTAGGGTGGCCGAATTCCCCTAGGGGAATTCAGGCCCAGCTTGGCTCCATTTCATTCTGTGTGGGCTTCCATGTTTTAATTTGGGCCCACTCTAATTTTAATTATTCTGGTTTAAATTATTCCAAGCCCAATTTTAATATACCCATGTATTTAATATATTACTCCAAGTAATATATTATTTACATTTAAATTAAAATTAGTTTGACCAATTAATTTAATCCATCGAATTAAAATTAAATCTTCACAAAATAAAATCATATGTAAACCTATACATATGAATATTTCCACCTAGGAAATAATTTCATAATTAATCCAATTAATTATGAAGAGCCAATCGAACATATATTAATTTTATTATTAGGATCAATCCAATTGATCTTTATAATATAATTAATATATATACACCTCTCTCTCCATAGTGTATACTCCAAGCATACATGTGATTCCTTAAGTCTGCATTTAGTCGTTCTATGTGTACGATCCCGTGGGCCCATCTTTATGTTGGCAGTGGGCCTTTGGCCCGCAGACTGCAGTTGGGCTCTAGCAAGCCACTGCACCCCCAATTAAGATGGAGATGGCAGTCTAACTGTTATCATGACCCTGTAGTTTGAACTTGTACATCCCATGTCATTGATATCGGTGTCCAACACAGAGGCATGGATTGATCACCCTCTTTTGTGTCCAGAAATTAACTTGATCCCGAATGTACTGAAGCTCACAAACAAGTTCCAACTTGTTTGGGTGTGGCCACACTCTTATCAGTCACATTCATCAAGAGGCCGGTGATATCTTCTCAGTGGGCTACTGAGTGACAAATCCCTTCTGCATATCCATAGTATTACCATGCTCAGTGACATACCCGAAAGTACCCATACTTGGCACCCTATTACAGGCCTTTTAGGCGTACCCCTAAGCATGTAACTTCACATGTAACACCATCATATGGTCAGGTCAAAGGATCCATACAAGTACTACACGAGAATCACTTATGATACTATACCATGTGGATTACTCGTTTAGTGGATCTATCCAGTACCATGCTCCCAGGCATGTACCTATTAACTTGGTTGACATTCCATGTCCAATGACCTGTAAGACACCGCCATACAACCAGGTTAATGATAGTCTCTCGCTCCATTCATTCCCATGACTGGAACAGACTACGGATCTATTTATGGTCATATTGTTTACCCTATCCATGGTCTTACTGCGAAGTGCATGACACTTGTCATCATGGATATAGATATGTCCATTGGATACTTCATTTAATATATTGCACAAGATAAATATAATAAATGAATTGATCCCTTTATTAATAACACAAATGAGTATAATACATAAATTCAATAAATGTATAATACAAATACAAGGACCAATGCCTCGTGACTAGAGCATTTCCAACAGGTTACATGTGGACGTCCATGGGAATTTCCATAAGAAATTTGTTGCTGCTGTCCACCAGAAAAGTGCTGCTGTCCCCCAAAAAATTGCTGCTATCCAGCGTGAAAATTAGTGCCAAAACCAGACCTGCCGCCCGCCCCTCGCTGTTGCCGTCCACCAAAACGGCCTCCACCACCACGCTGGTGGGTCTGACGCCCACCACGGCCACTGCCTCGGCCAGGATGCTGAGAGTAGGCGGAATACATTGCTGTAGGCGGAATGGCAGCAGTATTTTTTGATTTTTCTCTCGCCAATCGGCGTTCCTCAGTCAATAACATACCCAACAAATCATCAAAATTAACATCTTCTTGCTTAGTGTCTAGGGTCCTAGTAAACAAACCATATTCCTCTCTAAGACCCATAAGAATTGCATCAATTAAATCTTCTTCATTCATGCGATAGTTTGACGAAGCAAGCTGATCATAAATGGACTTTGCTCGAAACAAATAAGTGGTGATATCAGAATTACCTCTTTCAATCGTCGTCAACTATTGACATAAATTACGAATTTGTGCTCGTGACCCAGAAGAATAGGTAAAGAGCAAATGATTCCAAGCACTTGCAGCCATCTCGCAATTAATTATTTGCGGAAGTAAAGAGTTATAAACGGAACCTAAAATCCAGCTCAACACTTGCTGATTTTGTTGTTCCCAAAATTCAAAAAGGGGGATTTGAAACCCCACTCACTAAGGTCCGTTCCGGGACCAGAGAGTTTTCATCAACATGATGCGTAAGGCGACATCCACGGAGTAGTGTCATCATCTGCCCTTTCCACAAGATACAATTGCTGGAATCCAATTTATTGGAGATCAGTCCAGTAAGATTAGAAAAAGTCGAAGGTTGTAGAACCGGAATTGGGGGTGAAAAAGATGGTCCTCCTCCACTGAGAGCGGGTTACTGCACTCTAGAGAAAGATGTTAGATTGGCCGCTGTAGCTGCAACAAGGGCATCATTGGAAGACATAAAAAATAGAGCTGTATAACCCCATAGAGAAGCCAACGCTGGCTGCTGGACAGGGGGCGGCGGAACTATACCGGCAAGGCTGACAACCGGTGGAGGGATCGGCTGGGAGGCGTCGGCAGCGGTAGTCCTAGGGTTCATGATGGGATTTCGGGTGTGGCTCTGATACCATAAAGATTGGAGGCAGTAAATTGTATTATTGATAATTAGGAAATATATATACATAGGGTTTCCATGGGGTATCCTATTACAATTACGATTGTAGCACAATAAATACACTTAATTACAATTATACACTGTTAGGTCCATCTTGAAACTAAAATTTTTTAAAAATGTAGAAATTTAAACTCGAGACCTAGTTTAAATAACCGTAGACCCATACCACTGTATCTAACACTAAGTGGTTCATGTACTTCTAAATTGAATGACACCCAAAGTATGTGTTATACAACCTAACCTAGGAGTGATACACATGCAATGTAACCGATCCTTAACTAACTTAACAGAAACAATCAACTAATTAAAACTAATAAGGCTAATTAATCCTAATTATAAATTACCTTAGCCTGTTGTTGTAATTTGAAATTAGAGTTGTATATAGCATTAATTTCCTAAAATACAATAATTTATTGATTTACATTATGATAGATTCGATAAAATCCTCTGGATGATCCGGGTCCGGGTTACTACTCTGCCCGGATCCAATACTGCTCCTACAAGATAGAAATGGTGAGACACCGGTAACCTCTGGGGTATACTCCGATGCCTAAGTTAGTATGCTTCTGTGTGTTAAGAATACTCTTAAGAGAATTGGGAGTAGAATTGAATGAATAACTACCTCATACAGAACACCCTCCTTTTATAGGAGGGATGGTAGAGTTGGATTGGTATTGGAAGAGCTTACCAATCCTTCGGATCAATCCTCATGTGTCCACATGGGTGGTGTTCTTACCCTAGTAAAACACGGGGGGTGGATTCCTAATTGGACACCACCTCTTCTCCTAAGATCTCTCCGCGGATTAAGGAAGCTTAATCCGAATCTGTTCAGGGGAGGTCAGGATCCGAATGTGGAATCCGGCTTCTTTAACCGGGTGAGGGGATCCGGGTCCGGACTACCGGACTGTACCAGATGGTACCAGACTGGATGTCATCAGAAGTCCCCCCCCCAAGTCTGAAGTAGACCCTTTAGGGTTTATCACCTAAAACCCTGCCTAGGAACGCATGCTCACCCACTGTCTGCCACTTACTGTGTAGCTGCAGAGACGCGACCTTTGATTTGACTTAATTTTCAAATGCTGCAACCGTTCGATTTCCTACCAGCAGGGTATTTAATTCACTGATTTCAGCTCTAGGCATCATTCTGAGTTCCTAGCATTCTCATTTCTTAAAACCAGTAAGTTCTCTCTTCCTTCTTCTACTACTTTTCTATTTTTCTTCTGTTTTTAGTTCTAGGGTGAACTGCTTGTTTGTTGAGTTATGGGTTCTTCGAGTTATTCATGGACTTCTAGCACTGCTCCCCGCCCTGTATCCCTTTCTATGGAGGTGGATTCTGACGCCGCCAGGCTTTCTATGTCGGAGTCTTCTGAGAGAACCCGCTCTGCCAGAGAGACCAGTGCACCAGTCTACCTCCCTAAGTCATCTCAGGTGGCTAGAAGTGTCTTAGGGAGAACCCTTACCCCTAGGATATCAGAAATGGCCTCTTCCATCGCCGTCCATGAGATAAATCAGTTGGCTTTTGACTACCCTTGGTTAGAAGCCTGTGAGTGCCTCATCCCTGCTTCCAGCCAAAGGGTTCATCTTCCCTCGCCCGGCTATTTCTCCATCTATCTCCACCATGTAGTGGGCAGGTTCACCTACCCGCTCCCGGAGGGGATCTGTTCTATCTTGAACCGGTACGAGGTGTGTCCGACCCAGCTGCACCCGAATGTGATGGAAGACGTGTGCGCCATGTATTGGTTATGTTGCAACCTCAGCATCCAACTGACCGGTGTCCTCTTCCGGCACATCGCCACTCCTGTTCTCCTAAACACCAACAGCGACCATCTCACCATGGCTAAGGGGCCTCTCTTCTGGTTTTTTTCTGGCCGCACCTCTTCGGTTAAGGGATTCAAGGGTTTATTTTTCTTCATAAAGTTGAAGGAAAATGTTCCCACTTTCCCCACCGCCTGGTCTTTTCGGTCTGTAAGCGAGATGCGGGGGGAGAAAGATAAGCTCTCGCCCCAGGAACAGGCCCACCTGGATCTGCTGACGGCGATTCCGACTCAGTACTGGAAGCTTCAGTATGCCACAAGGGCTTACCGCTAAGGGTTGCCACTGGCAGCGCTTGATGACCGGACTGGTCTCCCTGTGTTCTTTAATGATCCCTTAGAGGGCCGAGGTATTTATTTACTTATTTTTGTATTTTCCCTCTGTGGCAGGGATGTCACTTGCTGATACTGTTGCAGCCTTGCGTGCCCGAAGGAGCGGATCAAAGGCGTCAAGTGCTCACCCGCACCGGTCCCAGCCATCTCTTCTGCTGGTCCAGATCCTGCCACTATTCCCAGCGTGAGTGTGGAGCCTACTCCGGGAAATAAGAAGAGGCCCGGCATTCCCACATCTAGATCAGATAAAGGGAAGAAGACCCGAGTGGTATGTTCTCTTTTTTTTTTTAGGTGACATTGGGTTGTGCTCACTTCTTGTTTTGCAGGAGGTAGCGCCTGACTTTTCTGGTCCGGTGGACACCAACAGCTCGATACGGGATATCTTAATCTCAAAGTTTGGCAAGGATGCTAGTCTAGCTGACCCCCTGGTACAGCTAGAGCTGAGCAACGGGATGTACCTCCCTGCTGACTCCTCCCGGATGAGAAATTTGACGAACCGGACCATCGGGATTCGAGTCCTGAGCAATTTGTACATGGTAAGTCCTAAACTTTTTCCCCCATCTTCTGGCTATGTTTAATTGTTTCTCTATTTGTAGGCCATCCCCTTCCTCTACGAGGAGTTGAAGAGAGTTGAAGAGGCGGATCGTATCTACGATCAGAGCATCACCGGCGCTTTAGAGAGAAAGAAGCTGGAAGAGGGCCTGGCTAAAGTAAAAGCGGAGGCTGAGCAGCAAAAGAAGACTCTGGATGCTGTCACCACTGAGAACGCGGCCCTTAAGTGCTCTCTTGAACTAGCCGAAGCGGCCCTTGAGCAGGAGAGGAAGTCCCGCGAGAGTGACCGGTTGGTGGCGGAGGAGAAGCTGAAGGGAAGGACCCTTACCTACGAGCGTCTTGCCCTGTTGTATGGGGACCACATCCTTCAGAAGTGCTCTGAAGTCCACCCTGATGTTGCTTTTAGGGACATAGAAGTGGACTTTCTTGATGAAGCCGATTTCCCTGATGAGGAAGAGGATGTCCCTCCTGCCGCCTTAGTACCTGAAGAGGGATCAGCTGATCGATCCGGCGATCAGACTAGGGTGTGAAATTCTTATAAATGTAAACATTTCCCGTTACGGGCACTTAATGAAACAAAAAAAATTTTGTGATGCGGTTTTGTTTTTCTTTCTTTTTTTATGTAAACGAATCTGCTTATAGCTGCCATTTAAAGCCGGGTTTAAATTGTCATTCGGAATCGAATGTTTAGCCAGGACTTTAATTTTATCGAAATCGAATAAAAAGGTCAAGCATATAAATATTCGAAAGCGAATAAAAAATGGACAAGCACAACAGAGATGTATTCGAAAGCAAATAAAAAAATGGACAAGCCCAACAGAGATGTATTCGAAAGCGAATAAAAAAAATGGACAAGCCCAACAGAGATGTATTCGAAAGCGAATCTCCATTAAGTATGAAGTTACAGCACTATAGCTATAGTTGCCTTGTTAAAAACCTCAGCAGGGAAAACCCTGTGGGAAAAAACCGCTGCCGAGGGAAAAAGAGTGCAACGTGCTCTACTGGTAGTATTTCCTGAGTGCTCTTGAGTTCCATGTGTATGGAATGTCTCTTCCGTCTATGTGGCATAGTTTGCACGTGGCCGGTCCTAGGGCTTTGTTGATTTGGTACGGTCCCTCCCATTTGACAACCAGTTTTCCTTTACCTTCTCTAGCTTGTGAGGCCTCTATGTCTCGCAGTACAAGGTCTCCCTGCTAGAAGGCTACCGCCTTTACTTTCTTGTCATGGTACCGAGCAACTTTATTTTTGTATGCCGCCATGAGGACAAAGGCCCTCTCCCTTCTTTCCTCCAGTGAGTCCAAGTGAAAGCACAGGTTGATGTCATTCTGAGCTTCGCTGTAGTAAGTCACCTGGTCACTAGGGGAGCCTATTTCCACCGGGATCACTGCTTCGGTATCGTACGTTAGGGCGAAGGGGGTTTCCCCAGTGGCCCGTCTTGGGGTGGTTCTATATGCCCATAGTACGCTGTTAAGTTCGTCAGCCCATGCTCCCTTGTGCCCCTCCAACCTTTTCTTGATGCCGTTGCATATGGTGCGGTTTGTAACCTCTGTCATGCCATTACTTTGTGGGTGGGCAACCGACCTACACCTATGTGTGATGTGGAAGCTTTCGCAGAATTCTTTGAATTTTCTGGAGGTGAATTGAGTCCCATTGTCCGTGATGATGGTATTCGGCATACCGAATCTTCCTAGGATGTATTCCTTCACAAAAGTCATCACTTTCTCAGGGGTGATGGTAGAGAGGGCTTCTGCTTCCACCCATTTGGTGAAGTGATAAACCGCGACAATTATCCACTTCCTCTGTCTGCTTGCTTCCGGCATCGGGCCCACAAGGTCAATCCCCTATGTCGAAAAAGGCCAAGTCGTTAGGATTGGCTGTTGTTCCGCCGGAGGTTGGCTGGTTCTCTTGGCGTGTACCTGGCACTGGTGACAAGCATAGATGTAGGCCTCTGCGTCTTCTTTCATTGTTTCCCAAAAGTATCCCATGAGCATTGCTCTGCGGATTATGGTCAGGGTGGCCTGATGTGACCCACAAATCCCCTCGTGGAGTTCTCTCAAAACGTAGTCCCCTTCTTCCGGCGAGACGCACTTCATCCAGGGCGACTGAAAGACTTGCGGTAAAGCTGTCCGTCTATGATAGCATACTTAGCAGATTTCCTCGAGATTCGGTGAGCCGTTGATTCATCTTCCGACAATTTTCCCTCCTTTAGGAAGTCCATGATGGGCGTCATCCAACATATGCTGCTGTGGTCTATCGCCAGGGCTTCGTTTTACTCCTTGCTGGGATGAGATTGTACCTCGTACGGACAGTGCAGATGCTGCCACTCTTCTTTGCTTGTGGCGGCTTTAGCGAGGTCATCCGCCAAGCTGTTGGCTTCCCGGGGTATGTTTTCAATCTTCCATACTGTTCCCTGCTCCTCAATCTGTTCAGACAGTGTCTAAGTACCCTTTCATGGCTGGGTCTCGGACTTCAAAGTACTTGTTTATCTGGTTTGACACCAACCTTGAGTCACTAAGTATTCGGACCCTGTCTGGCCCTATCTCTTTGATCAACTCCAGTCCTTTGATCATCGCCTCGTATTCTGCTGCATTATTTGTTGTCGGGAGGTCTAACTTCACTGCATAGTGGAGTCGGATCCGGATATTGTTGTCTGTTCTCTTCTCTTACTAGAACCGATCTGACGGCTTCTTATACAGCCGCTAAGTATACATACAATTTTCCTCCCGGTACCGGTCTGCTCAGCAGCGGGGGTGATGTGAGAAACTTCTTCAATTGGTCAAACACCTCATGGCATTCCTTGTCCCACCTGAAGGCCTGTCCTTTCTTAAGTGCTTTGTAAAACGACATGCATCTTTTTGCGGAGAACGAGATGAACCTTCCTAACGCGGTGACTCTTCCATTTAGTTTCTGGATGTCGTTGAGGGTCTTGGGTGGAGCCATCTCTAATACTGCCTTTATCTTCTCCGGGTTCGCTTCAATCCCTCTTTGTGAGATCATGAATCCCAGGAATTTACCGCCCCGTACTCCGAATATGCATTTTTCTGGATTGAGCTTAAGTCTGTACCTCTGGAGGATGGAGAATGCCTCCCTTAGATCTCTGGGGTGGTCATCTAGGGTCTGGCTCTTGACAATCATGTCATCTATGTACACTTCGACCGTTCTCCCAATCAAATCTTTGAACATACGATTCACCAACCTCTGGTAAGTAGCTCCTGCATTTTTTAATCCGAAGGGCATGACCTGGTAACAATATGTCCCTTTATGCGTAATGAAAGAGGTTTTCTCCTGATCTGCCGGGTCCATGGGTATATAGTGATATCCGGATGCCGCATCCAGGCATGAATATATGGCGTAACCGGCAGTCGAATCAACCAGTTGGTTGATGTTGGGCAGGGGGTAGCTGTCTTTGGGACATGCTTTGTTGAGGTCGGTGAAGTCGACGCACATGCGCCATTTTCCACTTGCCTTTTTTACCATCACTACGTTCGCCAGCCATTTGGGGTATTGAGCTTCCCGGATGTGTCCTGCATCAAGTAACCTCTGGATCTCTTCCTCTATTGCCCTTTATCTTTCTGGTGCATATTTTCGCCTCTTCTGGACCACTGGAGTTGCTTCCGTGTTTACATTGAGTGAGTGTTTTATTACTTCTGATGGTACTCCTTCTATGTCTCTAATTTTCCAGGCGAAAGTGTTCTGCTCTTCTTTTATTACTTGTATAATCCGCTCTTTGATGCCACAGTCTAGCTCTTGGGATATCCATATGTTTCTGTCTGATGCAATTTTTAGTGTTTTTAATTTGTCAACCGGCTCTGTCTTTCTCTCTTCTTCCTCCGGGTCTCTCTCTGGTTGTAACAAAGCAAGGTATGTTCTTTGGGCTACCTGCTGGCTTCCTCTGGCTATCGCCCATCCGAAAGTGGTTGGTATTTACAGCGTCAGATATCGGATTGATAAGACAGCCTCTGATTCGGAGAGAAGTGGTCTCCCTAGTATGGCGTTGTATGCCAGTGGAGAGTCTATTATGGTGAAATCAGCCTTCGTCCTCCATACATGTTTCTCGTCCCTTATCTCCATATCCAATGCTACCTGACCTATCACCGGTACAGTGTGTCCACTGAGGCCGACCAGTGGGGCGTGAACCTGATGGATTCGACTGGGCGCTACTCTCAGCTTCTCTATTGCATGTTTGGTGATGATGTTTGTCGAGCTTCCCGTGTCCACCAGGATACACTTGACCAGGTAGCCTTCGATCTCAGCTTCCATGACCAGGGCGTCTGTGTGACCCGGTGCTACTCTGTTCTCCGAGAGGGGAGGGTTAGGCTTAGTGTCTCTTTCAGTTTCTTTTATTCTTTTGATCTTTTTGGCCGGTGGATCTCCCCCTACTATTACCATGACCACTCCTTTCATTCTTTTGGTTGGTTGGCACTATTCATCTGCCGGTCGTTTTGATTCCTCCTTGCCTTTCCTTTCCAGAAACTTTCGTAGCTTGCTCCTCTTGATCAATTCCTCGATGTCCTCCGCCAGCCGCTTGCAGTCGTCCGTGTCATGGCCGTTCACGCGGTGGTATTTACAGAATGCTTTCTCGTCCTCTCCCATGATCTGTCCTCTTCTAGCTTCCGGGTAGGATAGGCTCTTCTTGTCTCTGCTCTTCTCGACCGCTACTAGCACCTCGCCTAGTGGCCGGTTAAGGGGTGTGAATTCTCTTGGTTGTTTGTGGTCCCTTCTGTCCCTCCTGGGCCGCATGTCCTCTGATCTCCTCTCTCCATATTTATGGTGATGAGCTGGTGCACCCACTTCATCTAGTTCTATGAATGTTTTTGCCATAGAGATCATTTGTGTTACATTTTGGGGCTTCCTCAAGACAAGGTCGGCCCTTAGCCTCTCATTAGTTGTGTTGGCGATCAGTGCCTCCAGTGCCGTATGGAAATCTAATCTTCGAATCTCTACTATTGCTAGGTTGAATCTGTCGACGAATTCTCGGAGGGACTCTCCTTGCCTCTGTTTTACATCGTGTAGGGTTCTACTAGCTGTTCCGGTGGGGACTGAACCGTAGAACTTGGTGCAGAATTGCTCCCGGAGCTGTTCCCAACTGTTAATTGAGGCCGGCTCTAGTGTCTCGAACCAGTAAGAAGCTGGACCCACCTGCGTTGATGAAAATAACCTGCACATTAGCCCCTCATTGGCCCCAGCTATCTCCATCCTGTTTTTGTAGTTTCTGGAGTGGACGTAGGGGTCTGTTTTCCCATTATAGTTCTCAAAGTTCAATTGTTTGAATTTGGGGTCGCATGGTATGTTCAGGATCCGATTGGTGAAGCAGGATCCTCCGCTTTCTAGTAGAGGTTCTTGTATGGGCACTGAGAATCGGGAGAAGTAGTGTTTGAATAACGCCATCATCTTTGGGTCGTTCGCTCCTTCCGGCGTAGGTGTTGCTGCTTGTGCTGGAGGTGGGCCCAACATGTACCCGTGGGTAGGATGATAGCTAGGCGGAGGTGTCTGGACCAGGGTCTGGAAGTTAGGTAGCCTGGCCTGTGATATTGTTGGAGCCAGCGGCGCCCCAAACGTTGTATGCTGGGCTGTGGGATCCCTAAATCCAGGGAAGATCATGTTAGGCTGATTCATCTGCCTAGCGTCTCCTGAGAAAGCATGTGCTGGGTTTGTGGTTGGCAGGGCCATGGTGTACTCTGGTAGTGGGAAAAGGTTCCTAGCCACTCCCATTCCCAGGCTGTCAACTCCTATGATCAAAGGGGATGTGCTACTGCTGATGGTTGGTCCAACCATGCCATAATTTTGGATCTGAAGAAATGCCTGCCTCAGGTCTCTGGAATCGGCGGGGCTCAGGTTGCTGGCTATGCGATTGATTACTGCTGCCTGGGGAGATATGGATGAGTTCAACGTCGCCGGCGGAGTTGTGGTCACGAGAGAATCTCCCAAAGTGTCTGAAGTCATGTTAGCGGAACTTGAATTCATGATTATTCGTCCACGCTCACCGCACCAAATGATAGATTCGATAAAATCCTCTGGATGATCCGGGTCCGGGTTGCTACTCTGACCGGATCCAATACTGCTCCTGCAAGATAGAAATGGTGAGACACCGATAATCTCTGGGGTATACTCCAATGCCTAAGTTAGTATGCTTCTGTGTGTTAAGAATACTCTTAAGAGAATTGGGAGTAGAATTGAATGAATAACTACCTCATACAAAACACCCTCCTTTTATAGGAGGGATGGTAGAGTTGGATTGGTATTGGAAGAGCTTACCAATCCTTCGGATCAATCTTCATGTGTCCACGTGGGTGATGTTCTTGCCCTAGTAAAACACGGGGGGTGGATTCCTAATTGGACACCACCTCTTCTCCTAAGATCTCTCCGCGGATTAAGGAAGCTTAATCCGAATCTGTTCAGGGGAGGTCAGGATCCGAATGTGGAATCCGGCTTCTTTAACCGGGTGAGGGGGTCCGGGTCCGGACTACCAGACTGTACCGGATGGTACCGGACCGGATGTCATCACATTATAATCAACAACTAAATTGATAGTGAAAGTGTAAGAAATGTCAAAACGCGGAAATTGAACATTGACAATTGGGCAGTTATTTATACTCTTTGAGTATTCCTTCTACATTGTAAACAAAATTGGGGAAGAAATTTGTGAAAACAATATAACCAAAAGTCTTCAACTTCAAGTAAGTTTATTAATTTCTATCTTTATCATCACACATTTTTTTTTTTATTGTTGATTAATCCTTACCAACGAACAAGTTCCATACTTTTTCAAATTTTATGGCTTAATTCTACATCTCAGTGATATTTAGTAGCCAATGAATTCAAGAACAAAAAGAGATTAACAACTAAAAGAAATCATGAAGTGTTTGGTAAGTGACATAATCAAGTTTAGCAAGTCTTAAGTGAGAATTAGTCAAAGGGCCAAAACTTCTTCTAATTCTTTCTTTCTTATTTTATTAATGCATACATTTGTGTTTCGAATGCAACTATATTCTACTATTAAATAATATAATATATTGGACATGGTTTTCCCTCTATAAAATGAGCACCAAGTTAAGCAACTATATATATATATATATATATTGCGCATCAACTGCCGAAAAAGAAAAAGGGAAAAAGTGAAGAGAAAATTGAAGAAAAGGATGGGTAAAATAACAAGTATTGGCATTATAACCATAGCAGTGGGTTCATTAGTGAATTCGGGTGCTGCAAAAACACATGTCTTCTTCAATAGAAGGAGCTGTTTATCTTGCTTTTAGAAAACCTATACTGAGTTTGATAATGTCTTGTTAAAATTATTAGAAAAGCTGCATCTATATGTATGTACAAATATTAATTGGATTGAGTGTGTTTGATTTCTTTCTTTCATGGAAATTGAATCTCAATATGTTAAAGTTTTTCTTTCAGTTCAAGAATCCTCTATCCAGCCTCCAACATTATTTCTCGGGGCTGAATGAAATACAGGTCAGTGGTGCTTTGAGTTGATTGTTTAGAATATAAATTAGCTTCATAATTATTTCACATATATATATTTCAAAAAATTATTGAGATATAAACCTCAATACAACAGTTACAAAAATAAAAAGAATCTAAAAGGGAATGTTGCGATTTTTAATATTTTAGTACATTCTCAAAACAAGTTTTAAATTTATTATTTTATCACCCATAAGTTAAATGTATTTTTTGTAACCCAAACATTAAAAGTCCATTTCCTTTTTCACCCAGAAAATTAATGAAATCATTTAGCTGTACAGGTAGGAGGTAGGAGGACTATAAATCCTCATGACTTGATCAAAATGAAAATATAAACTATAAATACATTAGTTTTTAACTTATGAACATTAGCTTTATTTAAGAACTTAAGGCCAAAGGTGCAAATTGGGGCCTACAACTTACATTATTACATATGTAGTTGATAACGAATGTGTTTTTTTTTTTTTTTTTTTGTCCAATTAGGTACCTATAAAATGTATTTTGTTAGATTAAGTGCCTATGAATGTAAGAATAGTACAAGTTTATGATGGACTTATATTTGCCTTTTTTTTTTCCCCCTCATAGATATAAGAGCACACTGGAGTCATGTTTTAAGTAAATGATTGTATCGAGATATAAATGTCATAAAAAAAGAACATATTTTTAGATAAAATTGCATATTTTTCCAGTAATTGCGATACTATATAAGTCCGTTTAGTAGAATAAAATAATGTAAAAGTAAAATAATTTAAAGTCCATTGTGAAATTGTCTTATTTTTAGATTTATAGGTACTAAATTGGGACCAAAAAGAAACAAGTACTAAATTGACTAAATATTTAAACTATATGTGGCCAAAATTAATTCGTGATAAAATATATAGAAATACCTATGGTGATGAACCTGATCATACTGTCAACTAACAAAACTTTTGTCCTTATGTGACAGCAAAAATCTAACTTTTTCCTAAATGGCATATACTCAACGTTATTGAAACCGGACCGGACCGGCCGGTTCGACCGGTTTTACCGCGAACCGGCCATTGGTCCGGTCGGTTTAATTAAATTCAACGGTTTAGTCAAAAACCGGTCAAATCCGGTTCGAACCGTAGAAAACCGGTAAACCGGCGAACCGGTCAAAAACCGGTTTCTTGACCAATTTTAAGTTGAAATTAAGAAAATGCTGAAAGTAGGATTTGAACCCATGTCCCCTCACTTAAGTTTGACATCTTATACCACTGGGCCATCCTGACTTTACTGATGGGTTTTACTTAAATTTTTAATATATCAATTAAATAAAAATGTATCATAAAGAAAGCATTTTCATGAAATTATTTGCTTATATCAGAAAATAATAAAATCAAAATGACACTTTTCGTCCTTAATCTTGAAAAACGTACATAAATTGAATTTGAATTTATGAATTTTTGTATAGTACAATAAAACTGAATATTCTATATTAGTTCATTATGTTTTATTGAATCCTACCATTTTGTAAGTTAATTTCTCATTCAAAATCCAGTTTACTACTTGCTTAATCTAGCAGTAGTACCTTTGATTTCTTTAGTATTGCCCTTACTATTACTAGTCTCTGTTTTTGCCCTTGCTATTACTAGTTTATTTTTATTATTTAAGGCTTGTATTTAATTAAGTTTTAAAATATTTTGTGAAGTTATTTTGAATATTTAACATTTAAAACTTATGTTTGATGAATTTATAAGCTTATTTATTATTTAAATAATATTTTTTTCAAAAAATCAATAATCCGGTATAACCACCGGTATAACCACCGGTTGAACCGGTAAATCATGTACCAATAGCTTCACCGGTTTGATGTCCGGTACGGTTATGATAACATTGCATATACTGCAATTATTAATTATATTTCAAGTTGTTTGGTCATTAATTTGTTTTATATTGACAATATAATTTGTATTTTGTGTCACATCACGGCACGGTAGCTGGCTGATTGCTTTCAAGAAATAAATTTTAATTATTTATCCTAATTGGAAATCCAGCCAATAGCGTTGTAAGTCGTCAAGTCTTTCTTTGTATATATGTTTTGAGGGAATAAATTTAATTTTTTTTGGCTTAATTTTTTTTGGCTTTATCTCACTCAATGGCCGGACATCTTTAACTTTTAATGCTATATTGACGTGGCGCATGAAGTTGACAACCAATAACACTGCACTCATAAATTCAGTAATCATATATCTGAAAACAAGTTGTAATTTAAAATTGATATAAACAATGTAAATAAAGTTATATGATTAAGTGCCCAAAAAATGCTTTGTCATTAAGTTAAATTTTTATTTTCAAATTCTCCAATAATATATACATGGCTAAGTTCTTAACTTGATACAATATTTTTTTGAGTTTTCTCATTTCTTCTCGCTACTCATTTGTTTTCATGAGTCAGTCGATCAACATTTTAATGGTTTTAAGAATACCTCATATGTAAGAAGAAAAGAAGAGAGTAGTGTTTGGTTTTGTAGAATTTAGATCTAAATTCATTCATCTCTGGAAATTAAATGGTAAAAGGTAAGCTTTGATTTAATTTGGTATCTTCATTAGGAAATCAGTTGTTCCTGATTATATCTGGATATATATAATTCTCAGAGCGAATCAACTTGATGAGATGTATTATTTAAGGAGAAAGCGAACTTAAAAGCCTATTCATTCATTCTTGGAAGAGGTGAATCTTTTTTTCTTTTTTTTTTTAATATTTTTTTTTATGTAATCTACAGATTTTAACCAATATGCTTTTATCTGTCTTTTGCTATAGCTACGTTTCCGGTCAGGCACTACGTTTTAGATCCTTTAATCATAGGCTTTATCGGCTCACTAGTTCAATCTGGAAAAAATGGGTAAGTGAGAAAGGTTTTAGATATAATTTACCTCTTTCAGTCTTGATTCAATGTTTTATTAGTTTCAGTGAGTATATAATTTCTTTTTCCAGTGAGTCAAATATCTTTCATCCTTGCTTAATATGGTTCCTTTTCATTTGTTTAGTCACGGATTACCATAATTCGAAAAATTTGAACCCAATTCATAAAATTTATTGATATAATTTGTTAATTATACAAAAGAGGAAGAAAAAAAATTATTCTGTCATAAATATATGATATAAAATTTCTGTTAAAGTTTCATTTTTTTTTTTCATAGATTACATCATTAATTTTAGAAAATTATTTCAAAAACAAATATTCATTATTTTGCGGAAAAATAATGGGTACATTTTTATCAATATTTTATACTTCAATATTCAATCTTAAAATAAAAATATTATTAATATTGAAGTATAAAAGAATAATGGGTATATCTAAAAATACTCATAATTAAGCTTATATATGTTTAAAAGTGTAGAAGGTGATGGCCAGCCAGATAGGCTGAATTAATTAAATTGTGATGGGTGATCTGTTTGGGATTTGTTTAATTAATATAATTAGTAATTAAAATATAGGATAATTCAGATGGGATTAATGACACTGCTGTATACTACTTCTTATTTATATAAATTAACAACTGCATTGTGTTGAGTTACTGGCAAATAATTATTGTCTTCATCCTTCCATTTTCAGTCAACATTGACTTCTAAAATTACTACAAAAAGAAAAGTTTGGCATATATGGAATTTGGATCCAAATTATTTCATCTCTGACAAATTAACAGCGAAATAAAGGTAAAGCTTTTCTTTTGCCATATCTGAATTTTTAAGCGTCTGCCATGTTTTTCTGAGTTTTTTTTTTTTTTCTTTTATATACATATGCTATTTTCAATTTTCATTACTTTAAAAAAATTAAATAAAATGATGAGATAGAATAATTGAAGATAATAATAAAGTAAATAATATATTCTAATAATATACCATCAGAAATCTCATGGTATCTGATCTTATCAAAAGAAGGATCCACCCCATTTTCTGTCAAAAAGATGTAACGGAGTCAAGGGTATTTCTGTCTTTCCCAATTATGCCCATTGAAATAATACTGAAATTTCCATAAATTATGCCACAATATTTCTCCCACTGAACAAGATGCAACCTTTAATACCACACCTAAATAATAATAATAATAATAATAATAATAATAATTAGGCAGGAGAACTGAGAATCCAACAAAACCCAAAAACAAATCCAAAACCCAAACAAATGGCAAAGATGAACAATAAGAGTACAGTCAGGAACACTAAATGGGACTTGCAATAGAGAAATCTCAAAGAAAGCCGAAAGTACATCTCTTTCTCAGAACCAGAAAAAAATAATAATAATAAATAAATAAAAATCATCCACGAATTAGAGTCTTTTGTCAAACCAAAAATAAACCAAAATCCTATCATCTAACCTATTCTCAATTCTAATTACTAACAATTCAAAAAAAAAAAAAAGAATAAGTTTTTATGGTTTTTGTTTCATTTTTTATTGGATGGCTTTTCAAAATCAAACAAACAAATGGCCAAAAATACCCTCAACAACTTCTACTCCCTTCACTGTCGCCGCCGACTCAATGGAAGATCTCATCTTTCTCGACACCAAGAAGTGAATGAATTTTGTACTCTTTTATAGCCTCTACTCGGCCTACATCTTCGAATTCCGACAAAGAATTCGAAACGGAATCAGTCCTTGAGACTTGAGATGTCGCGAATTTCATCTTGACCCGTGTTGAAACTGAAGAAAAAGAAGAAGATGATAATGATGTTGGATATGGGCTGGGTGATGAAATGGTTAGGGTTGTCAAACAGGTGACGGGGGTCCGTTTCTGTTGGGGACGGAGAATCTCCGATTAAAATTTCTGCGGGACGGGGACGGGGACGAATTTGTCCTTGTTTATTAATCGGGGACGGGAATGGTAATACCTCTACCCGCCCTACGGGCCCCCGTCCCCATCCCCGTTTAAAGCCCGCGGGGATCCCTGATAAAATACCCGAATCACATATAATTAACTTAATTATAAAATTCAAGATTTTGGACAATGATACTCTAAGTATAACAACACTAACAACTTTCAAAATTCATATAGTACGTATAATCGGTTGAATAACATTTCACTTTTGTACACTATGTAATTACCATATAGTCAACATATACTAATCTATATATGTTTCCATCTCAATACATAAATCCACTTAAATTTCACTTCCAACAATCATAGCAATATAAACACAAACATATCAATATAACAGGTCACAATCATCAGCACATATCACATAAATCAAATCACAACTATCACCACAACACAAGCAAACTCAAATTAAGTTTGTACTCACAAATTAGTTGTTAATTTCCTTGTGGTCAGCTTGTACCTTCTTTTGGAATATCTCTAAGGTTTTGAACTCCTATAAATATGAATTCATATCAAATACAAATACATCATATCTATTTTCTTCCCTTTCTTTGAGAACACTCTCTTATGTATAACCATCCTCACTTATATATATAGGTTTTTATGACATTACCACACTTAAAAATTCATAGCTTTCGCCATATAAATTCAAATGACCTGATTCTTATTTTATTTTACTCCTAACACACAAGTACATAACATAATAAAATCACTTAATTTTCGGACTATCATATAATTTATTATCAAATTTACTTTCCAACCCTGTTTCTGCCCCGTTTTACCTGAACAGCTCCTAGTAATTTTACTATAACTTTATCCTTACAATTTGGATCAAGCTAATTCTTTTTTCTACTTAAACTAGACACATAAGGGAACAACATATCCAAAAATAAGTAGGCGCTAAAATAATTATGGCACAACTTGGAATCTGACCCTATCTCTTTGATCATCCAGTTTCGAGCACATCCTCTTTCAAAAATCCTATCTTTCACTATACTTGCCGAAAAATTACAAAATTTTGCAAAAATGTTCCTGAGATATAGATACACAATTTACTCTTTTTAAATTTTACTGATTCTACATCTAAGACCACAAAAATAATACCACAAAGTATAGATCTTACATTTCTCTTCTTCTTCTCCACTTCCTTATTTCTCTTCTTCCTTTCCTCCTCTATGTTTCCTTTCACAACTCTCTTCTTTAAATCCTCAAACTCATTCAACTCAGTACAACTCTTAATTTCAATCCATTATTCGATCACTTATTTGAGAATGCTTATGGTTTTCTATTTCCCTTCCATAATACTGCTATCATAAAAATGCTCTTTTGAATCATCATTCTGAATATTATATATATATATATATATATATATATATATATATATATATATATATATATATATATATATACTTGAAAAAGAAAATTCTTTTCTTTTGTTTCAAATCATAACTATTTTTTTTTTCTATATTGGTATGTCAAGTTATCAAAATTATGGATCCATGTGGAACATCATAAGAAAAAGATGCTTCCACAAAAATCACGTCATCATCTTTTCCACATTCGCATAAATCATTTCCCTCAATCCAATGGCTTTCACAAATTTCCCGTGAAACTTCACATGTTCTATATTCTTTGAAATTTTAAAACAATATATTGTAAATTCAAAATTATTTATGAACATTTGCATTATGGAAAATTTTAAAACATTTCTCAAAAATCTAGTAAAATAAAAACATTTTTCTAACGATATATCCTTGTCATCTACATATATATATTTGGAACTTACAACAGTTGAGTCAGATGTAACAGACCAATACATAATTGATGCAATGTACATTGTGACTCATAAGATGTGATGCAATTTCATGATGCATGTGTGTATGTAATGACAACATCATTTGATTTCAAGGTCAAAGTTCAAAAATATTCACGAAAAATGCTGTAAAACTCTTTTCAAAATTATCTATCATATATGTTGTATCAATAATCATTATACACTCAATCACGAATCTCATTGATCAACTTCATAGAGCGAGACCACGTAGGGATGACTAACCAGCTCTAGGAAGCAACTGAAGATACTAGCGTGAATTCTTTGCATTTCACGTCTTATCACATCTGGAATAAACACGTGGAAACGATGCATCCAAGTCTTATCATATATAAAGTGTGCGTGGAAACCTTGTGCATCCACATCTTATCACATGTAAAGTATCTGTGTGGAAACCATGCATCCACATCTTAGCTTTATTATCATCATCACCAGAATACCCGTCATCATGGACATGATCAAATAGTCTCGTAATTGAGTGTATAATAATAATTGATCCAACATATATTATATATTTTTTTTAAATATATATATATATAATAGAAAAGTTAATTTAATTTTTAATTTTTTTTTTTAAAATTGAAACCACATATGCATTCTCAAGTTTGAATGCATTATTTTATCTTTTTTATACTCGGTTTCTAATCAACCACAACTTATTCATCTTTATTAACCCTTATATTCTGAACGCAATTATTTGATTCATTTTTATTAGCTATCACATACTCTCTCTCGGTCCGAGGAAATATAACCTAAGCTCTGATACCATTAAATGTGACACGCAACTCCAAACTATTTTAACCTTCTAACGCCTCTCGAAACACCCAAAAATATTCTTAATATCCAAACAAATTCCTCGTTAACATCAATCTACAAATTCTAATATAGAATATTCTTCTATTAATGTATCAGTAAAATTATACCTAATCTATCTAATTTAATATACTTATTTGGCTTGGGCTTGATATTATTTATTATCAAGCTTCCTACATACCCCAAATTCCGATTTGGGAATCAAATCCACGTAGTTCTTCTTATCCTACAGGACCTAATTTTCTTCTAAATCTATTTAATTACATCAACAAATCTCAATAAAATGTTGTCCTACTGCTATTTACATACACATGTATCAATCATAATAAATTACTACCACAATATGGTATGCAGGGATTCACAATACCACGAAACTACCAAAATATTACATATTGCTTCAACACATTTCTCACAAATTTGAAAATTCAACAACTGCAAATTGCATGTACATGTGCTGCCAACTAATATAGTGATTTATCTTTTAAATGTAGGCTTAAACATTTATATAATTGCTCTATAAATTTTATCAATAATAATGAGACAAAGTTTCAATATCAATAATAGTAAACTATCTAACTAATTGTACCCAAATATAACTTCAGCTTCAATGAACAACAATCAATAATCAAAACATATACAGTAAGCTCACTATATCCATATCTAAATGATATTATACCACTTATATATATATATATATATATATATATATATATATATATATATATATATATATATATATATATATATATATATATACTCACAACCAATCTAATCAATTATGAATCAAACTATGTAGTTTATATTTACTGGGAACAAACTTTTAAATTCTTGTACTAAATCTTACATCTTACTTTATAAAAGTAAATAACCTTCTAATACCTTAAAAGAAATATAACTCATGCATATAACTTTATTCATATAAAATCCAAACTACCAAACTAATCTCAAATTCAACCTTATGCACTGCCAGATTATTTCTCATAACCTTTTTCCACATATAACTACCAATTAAACTAATTAACCAACAATATAAGGTAATTTAACAATATTCCATAATTAATAGGAAATAATATACTAGAAATCACCAAAAATTCCAAGAATTAAAGTTGCTCTAAATAATTATTTAAAATTTTCTAGACTTAATTTCATAATTATTGTATCTCGCTGGGAAAACTCTGCCGTCGCCGCCAAACCGAGTACATCATCATGACCCTTGTAATTCCAGGAGCTCAAAAGTAACTTTGGATAGCATTAAAACAGTTGGGAAGTCAATGGATTGGAGAAAATCATATTTTCTCTGGCGAAGCTCCGACCGCCGGCCAAACTTCCTTGAAAGCTTCAAATTCCACTTTACCCAAAGGTTTTCCAGCCTTCTGAGTCCATTTTTGGGGTTAATTTTAGAAATAATGGCTAGATGTAGGAGAATCAGAGTGGGCAGCCATTAATATGAATTTTTGTCCTCTCCCATAACTCTCTAAAAATGTAACTTCACCCTCTAAAACTCAAGTAAACCTGTAGTGCTTGTTGAAAGCTTCGATTTCATATGAAAAAAATACGAAAAATGATGGTAAAATGAGGAAGAATCGAATTAAACAAGGAAAGGAGAAGAAAATGGCGTCTTTCATCCTTTCTTTTCTTTTTATAAAAAAAAAATCTTTCTTTAAAAATTACCATTTTACCCTTAAAATTATATATTTTTAAATTTCTAAATTCCTCCACATAATTTTTAATTCCTTTCGATTATATCCTTACTATACATGAAATTTTCACCGCTGAACTCTATAAAAATCCTCAAATTATATATCACTTTTTGAATATTAATACTCATTGAATTTTCGGGGGATTACAAAAGCTAACAAAAAAAGAAACAACCGAAAACTTTCCCAAAAAGTAAAAAAAAAATGCAAATTTGAAGCCCTAAACGATGTTTTTTGGCCAAAAAGCAACGGACATCACAACCAATGGCTATGAGTTTTGATCGTTGGCCTGTTTCCGATAAGTTTGGGCTAAAAAATCACCAAAATCGGTCCACTTTCACTAGTCTCTATAAAACTTACACAAATAGGCCAAAGCCTTCTCTTCTACATCATCTTGCCAAGGTAAAATGGTCAAATCCATGGCTACACTAGGATTAGATAAAGAATTCACATGAGATTGGATAAAGAATTCACATGAGCTTACTTAACATTGCAACATTGAACCCATATCACCCACACAAGGACATGCTTACATAACATGGCAATATTGAATTCACATGAGCAGCGAAAATCTAGATCACCCTTCTCTTGAGATTGACATTTTTTTCCAACGTTTCAAAGCGCTTTTGCAAAGCATCAATAACATGTGATGGCATGAGAAAAATATTCATAGCATACATCGGTAAAGCTTGAGCAATTGAACTTAGTAATACCCCTTTACCACCCATGGTTAACCAACGTCAATTCCATCCCTACAGCCATTTCCCTACCTGACCAGGAATAAAATTAAGCACTTCTTTTTTTCATCTACCCACCATGGAAGGAAACCAATGCAAAATTGTGGTTCTTGACTCAACCACCAAGAAATTCGCATTCAGTCCTCTAGGAGTTTGCTTCAACAATATGGCTTAAAAAATAGAAGATATATTAAAATTCGTTAATTGCCATGAAGATTTTTCATATATTCAAAACAATTTCATGACAACCAAAGTTTCATCATGTGCTGCCTTAAAAAGGAAAAAAACTATCGATAGCTAACAAAATAATTGGTGTCGCAGGCTCCAACTTACAACCAAGTAGGAGGATGGGAAAGAGGGTCCCTCTAACGAATTCCTAGAGAAAATTGTATAAAATCTTAATATGCAAGGGATTGTGAAACAGGTGCCGATAAATCCTCAAACTATTTATTTGAGATCGTTAGCTAAACTAAATTAAAAATCTAGTCAGACTCTATGTCATTTCTCTTAATTTTGTTGAATTTAGTGTCCTATCTCATTATCCCACCCTATTCAAGAATTGAAATCATGATGAAGTCTCTTGAATTTTTTTTTTTTTTTTTTTGCCGACTAAAAGCTGTTGTCCAATGGAAAATTGTGAATTTGAATCCCCATTCTTCAGCCACGCCACCGTAGATCTTTGTTTTTGATACAGTTTTTCCTGGTGTAAAATCTGTCCTAATTCTTCTTTTTTTTTCCCTAAAATATTATCCTCAACATCCCACCCATTACGAGAACACAAATTCTCAAGCTCTGCCAAATGAGTTCCAACCGAAGCTTCTTCTTAAACAGTGGACACTGCTCTCTTCCCCAGGAATCTAAAGTTGCTTCACAAGTAGATAATTTTGTCAAAACAGAAATCAAGCCCAATGAGTTAGGAATAGAATCCCACTCGCTCTCAAATTAGAAAGATGGCTTGCGAGTGATTAAAATTGCTAAGTGATTTGGTTCAGATGTAGCAATGATATTCACCTAGGCATCTATGACCAAACCAATAAGGCCGGTGCCCAATCCAACCGTTCCCCAGGCCATTGATTTGAACCTTTGATCCTTTCCCTAGTGAACCAATAACCTGTCATCCAAATCAAATGAACCGCATCCTAACAATGTATCCCGTTAACCATGCGTGAAAGAAAATTTGATGTGGCTGCCCACCAAGTTTCTCTGAAGAGTCTAACAAGTCACTAAAGTCACGTATTACCCACCACAACATGTTATTATTCGTGCTTAAATGCTTTAAACAATCCCATGAATCTCTTTGTCGAGAGCGTTTAGGAAAGCCATAATACCCCATAATCTCCAAACTCCCCCGTCTTCATCATGAATGAGAACATGAATAATGAAGGGAAGAATCTCAAATCCTTTTTAAGTGAACATCGAATAGCTCTAACACATTTAATCCATCCAAACACCAAATCAATACAGTAAAAATGTGTTAAACATAAAAAGGTTGAGTTTGAATTTATCATTAAACATTAGTGAAATCTTAAAATAACGAGATTTTGTTATAAAAGAAAATTGATTTTATTGCTTTGTAACATTGCTTTTGCAATTTAAGAGAGTAGATTTTATTGTCTTATAACACTGATAGCAGAATTTGCGATATTTAAGTGAATTGTTTTTATTGTTTTGTTGTCGTATTGTTTTCATCTGATAAACAAGTTAAAGATCAGTATGATTTAATTGATTAAGCCTTTAATTTGTTGTTCTGATACATAAATGGCATTTAGTGAAAGAGAGAAGGGGAAGAAGCTTTCGGTCTGTTTTAAATTCATCTGATTTCTCCGTTTTTTGTTTGTTTTTGGTCATAACTCTTAATCTTCTCGGCCAGTTCCCGATTCGTTAACCAAATTAGTGTTGGTGTTTGAAGAGGTTCAAATTCATCTGATGAAGAAGTCAAAAAGAGAGAGAGATACAAGGGTAAGCTTGAATTGATCTGATCAACATTTAGAGTTATGAATCAGCCACTGATTAATCTGATCAACATATTTCTCCACTAACGATTCTCAGAGGGCATCATCTTTCTAATCAGATTTCAGTCGGTAAAGGAAAACCAAAAATTGAATCCGATCTATTCACCCGGAGACAAACAGGTACTTTCTTTCTCTTTTTCTTCAGTGCTATCAATACAAAATATTAATTTTAGGTGTTTATTTATTTATTTTTTACGAACCATCCAGTTGAATCTGGATTCGAAGGTTTAAACCTGAAATCTTGCTTGCGGGGAAGGAGCTCCTTATCACTTCAACCAAGGTAGGTATTTATTAGTTTTAAGCTTGGTGATAACACTACTTAATAGTTTTGTCAAGCCATAATATATGACTAAGTTGAACATTGTCAATAATATTTTTGACTTAGACTGTTTTATTTTTGGTGCTTATTATTCAGTTTCATCGAGATATTGATGACCAATATTTTTTTTTTTTGGTTGACCATTTATAAAATTCATAAATGCTTTATTTTTTGCTTCGGACAAATAAATAATTTGGAAAATAATTAAGCAATGTAATAAAATAAAAATAAAGATTTTATTATAATGTAATGAAATAAAAAAAATAACTCGGTAAAAAAAAATCAATTTATGCTAATAAAATAAGTGAAATTTTACTTTGTTTCAATGATATCATATCTTACAATTTTTTTTTTTTTTTTTTGATAATATGAATAAATTCTAACTTTTATATCATTGAATTTTGAAATTTGTGAAAAGTTTACTGGCCGTGTTGCCTAATTTAGGCATAATTATTCAAATGGAATGTTCAAAATCTGAGATTGTTCTACCTATTTGTTTTGCCATTAAAACAACAAAATTATTGTCAAATGTAATTTTTTTTGAAGCAAAAGTAAAATTTCAATAATTTATTGACATAAATTGAAACTTTGTTACCATAATGAAGCATTATCAATAATTGAATATTTATATGTGCATTTAAATATTAATGGAAGAGAAATTTAAACTATTAAAAAAAAAAAGAGGATTTGAATAAATTATGAATAGAATTATAATTAGCATTGACATTTCGACCAAAAAATAATAAGCATTAAAATTGAAATTAGCTAATCTCAATTTTTTGGTAGTATTATTTTTCTAATATTATTTTTCTTTACAAAAATAGGAAGAAGAAGAAGAGAGGAATGGCGGAAATTGGAACGAAAATTGGAGAGGCTGTTTTATCCAGAGTTACTAATGAGGCGATTGATTCTGTGTGGCGTCAAATTGGGTATGTATGGAACTACAAAACCAACATTCAAGACCTTAACAAGCAACTTGCCAGATTGAAAGGCGAAAGGACGATCATGCAACACAAGGTGGATGAGGCCATGAGAAACGGAAAACTAATTGAAGTCAGAGTAAAAGATTGGTTTCAGGATGCCGACGAGGCTATTGGAGTCGCAGGGCAGATTATTGAAGACAATGGGAGTGCCAATAAGAGCTGCTTCGTCGGTTGCTGTCCTCATTTCAAGACCCGTTACCAGTTCAGCAGAAAGGCTAAGAAATTGACACCACTCATTGCTGAAGTTCAAGGAGATGGGAAATCCATCACAGATATTTCCTATTTTCCCTATGTGCAGGAATTACAGCATGTTGGGGACAAAGAGGCCTTGGTATCAAGAACTCAAGTTCTGAACGAAATTGTGGGAGCATTGAAGGATGTGGACTTCAATTTGATTGGAGTTTATGGCATGGCAGGGGTTGGTAAAACTACTCTAGTCACGAGGCATCTTATTGCCGAAGTCAAGCGAGCTGGAGTTTTTGAAGTAGTCACTTGGACAAAGGTGACTCAAAATCCTGACCTCAAAAGCATTCAAGAAGAAATTGCAGCATGGTTGGGTCTTAAGTTCGAAGTCGACTCCATTCAAGTGAGGGCTGTTCGGTTATATTCACGTCTCAAACAGGAGGAGAAAGTACTTGTCATTCTTGATGATATTTGGACGAAAATCCAACTTGAGGAGATTGGAATTCCTAATGACAAAGATAGTAAAGGATGTAAAATTGTGATGACGTCAAGAAATCAAAATGTATTGCAGGAGATGGGTGTACAGAAAGATTTTCGACTTCAAGTTTTGCAACCAGAAGAGGCATGGCAACTATTTCAGCAAAAATTGGACAAAGTCATAGACTCAGAGTTGCAACCTATAGCAAAAGAAGTGGCAGAAAGATGTGCAGGCTTGCCTGTATTAATTACAGCAGTTGCAGGAGCATTAAGAAGTCAGCAGTTGAACGAGTGGAAGGATACCTTGCAGCAGCTGAAGCAATTTGCTCATGAAAAAATTGAGGATCAAGTTAACTCAGCCCTTAATTTAAGCTATAATTTTTTGAAAGGTGAATGCAAGTCATTGTTCTTATTATGTGGTCAAAATGGACCACTCAACATTGACATTGCATATTTGTTGAAATATGCTATTGGTTTGGGCATTTTAAAACACTGCAAGAAAGTAGAAGCTGCAAGAATCAGGTTACATTCTTTGGTCAATAACCTTAAAGCCTCGTCTTGGTTGCTGGAAAGCAATAAGGATGGAGAACTACAGATGCATGATCTCGTTTACAACTTTGCCATCACAGTTGCATCAAGGGATCAACCTGTCATCACTGGCATTGGAATGGAGGAATGGCCAGAAGATGATACATTAGAGAATTACATGGCAATGGTGTTGAATAATGGCAAAGTTCCCCGGCTTTCTAAAGTGTTAATTTGCCCAAAACTCAGGTTCTTGCTACTAAACAATGAGGATTCCTCCTTGGAAATTGGAGACTATTTTTTTGGAGGCATGAAAGGGCTCGAAGTCCTGAATCTAAAAAATGCATGTTTTTCCAGCTCTTTGCCCTCGTCGCTTCAGTGCCTTAAGGATCTCCAGACATTGTGTTTGGATTCCTGTGTCTTGAATGACATAGCCATAATTGGAAAGCTTCAGAAATTAAAAGTTCTCAGCCTTGTCAATTGTACCATTTCTTGTTTTCCAAGAGAAATTGGGAATTTGACTCATTTGCAGCTTTTGGATCTGAAGAATTGTTCGAGCCTGGAAGTAATTGAGCCAAATGTACTCTCAAGCTTAACCCAATTGGAGGAGTTGTACTTGGAAAACAGCTTTGTAAAATGGGAGAGCATTGAAGGAAACAATGGTCAAAGAAAGAATGCCAACCTGACTGAATTGAAGCATCTTTCCAAGCTTGTCACTCTGCACATACATATTTTGGATGCAACAATGTTGCCGTATGATCTTCCTGTGAAACAATTCGAAGGTTTTAGAATTCTTATTGGAGCGGAGTTGGACTGGAGTGTTGAACACAAGACTACAAGAACATTGAAGGTCAAGCTCAATACAATCAATCATTTGGAGAGGGTGAGAAGTCTCTTGATGAAAACTGAAGATTTGTATCTACATGACTTAGTGGGTGTGGAAAATGTACTCAACAGCTTAAATAAGGAGGGTTTTCCTCAGTTGAAACATCTCTTCATTCAAAACAGTCCAGATATTAGATATATCATCGACTGCAGAAGGATAGGTCACGTCACTGCTTTTCCCTGCTTGGAGTCGTTATCTTTGAACAACTTGCACATATTGGGGAAGATTTGCAATGCTCCATCGAAAATGATGCCCTTTAGCTATTTAAGAAGGATTAAAGTGGGGAACTGTAGCATATTGAAATATCTCTTTTCATTCTCCATGTTCAGAGGACTTCAGCATCTCGAAGAAATTAATGTAAATAATTGCAAAATTATGAAAATGATTGTTGGAACTGGCGGCGATGACGATGATGACGGAGTAGATGAAGCAATTAAGCTGCAAAAATTACACACGCTGACATTGGATCATCTTCCTGCTTTTGCTAGCTTCTGTTCCCTAGTGAAGCTGCCTTCTTCTGCTTCGCAGAAACTAACAATAGATGGTGGAGGCTGCAGTGAAACTATTGCCGAAGATGAGATTGAAACTCCCATGGTGCTTTTCACTCAAAAGGTACAATAGTAATCGAAATACATGAAAGGCCAGCTAAGTTGCAGGAAACTGAAACTTCAATAACAAATGACATGCAAAATTTCGTTACTAGTGATACAATTATTGCTCTTTTTTCTTTTTGGATTATTATAAGATATTAAGCTATTCCTTCTCAACTAATTGGAATATAAAAACGTAATTTGTCTGCATGAAATAAACAGAAAAGTGAAAAAAATCTTGTATTTCATCCTGTTTACTTAGTGATCTGTTGCGTCCTATATTTCCTCTAATAGTTTCTTATTGTATGTTTTTGTATTTTAAGAGATTGTGATTGTGTTGCAGATTGAATTTCCCAATTTGATAAATCTCAATTTGTCATCAACTAATGTGAAGAGTATATGGTCTAACCAACTTAGAGTTGTATTTCAAAACTTGACAAGCTTGATCGTGGATGGCTGTTGGAATTTAAGCTATCTATTTACATCATCCATGGTACAAAATCTTGCTGAATTGAAAAAGCTTGAGATAAGCAACTGCAGTTCCATGAGAGAAATAATATCTGGAGAAGGATTAGAAGAAGAAATTGTGAGGAGGAAGATTTTGTTCCCGAAACTAGACATTTTGAAGCTCAAACATCTTCCAAAATTGGAAAGATTTTGCTCTGGGAATATGTTGGAGTGTACTTTATTGAAAGTCTTACGAGTTGAGAGTTGTCATTATTTACAGGCATTCGTGTGTAGTTCTGTGCAGACTGATATGGGTGTCAACGGTGGAGCTAGACAACATGGAGATGCAACCCTCTTTGATGACAAAGTGGGTTTTTAGATTCTCTTATTTTTGTGTGTGTAATTTTTATAATCACGTTGATATCCTATTTTATAGTCATTGGTTTAACATAATGGGATTTGTATGCTATAGGTTTTGTTTCCCAATTTGGAGGAATTGGAAATATTCCACATGCATAGATTGAGGATGATATGGAAAAATGAAGATGAATTAGCAGCTGGTTGGTTTGAGAAATTGAAAGTGTTGAAGGTAGAACATGCCAAACAGTTGTTACAACTATTCCCATCAAATATGTTGATTGGAGGATTGAGGAATCTAGAGACTTTGGTCGTCAAATGTTGCGACTTATTAGAACAAGTGTTTGATTTGGAAGGAGTGATGGTAGTGAGAGAAAGACTTGTTTTGGCTTTAAGAACTTTGGACATGCAAAACCTGTCAAACTTGAAGTGTGTTTGGAATATTGGAGATACCTATAATGGAATGGAGACTCTTTCGTGGAACAACTTGCGTTCAGTGACTGTTTGGCGTTGTCACAGTTTGAAGAGTTTGTTTCCAGCTTCAATAGCTATAGATCTTGTACAGCTTGAAAAGCTTGATTTATCTTGGTGTAAGATATTAGAGGAACTTGTTGTGAGAGGATTAGAAACATCACCAATCTTTGTTTTTCCTAAGCTAAAGTTCCTTCAGCTTCACCTCTTATATGAATTGAGGAGTTTCTATCCTGGAGCTCATACGTTAGAATGCACAAAGCTGGAAACCTTGTGGGTCAATAAATGTCACAAATTAAAGATTTTTGCCTTAGAATCTCCGAACTTGCAAGAAATGCATGTGAACAGCCCTAAAACCGAGGCTCAACCGCTTTTTGACTTCACACAGGTATATATGTTTTTCCCTATATATGTATATGTATTTCATTTAAAAATTATTAAACAAATTATCAGTCTCCATGTTTTTACATATTACATGTTCTTTAGTTTTGTCATGGTCAACAAGTCTTTAATCCCTAGGCATTTAAGAGTATATAAAAATTACAAATTGCCCTTAGTTATAAAAGAAAACTTGTCTTTTAGTTTCCAGATTTAATTGGAATAGTCTTAATGATTTTTTTGTTTTTGTTTTTAAATGTTATATACATTGATTCTTCGTACTTATATTAGTTCCTAAAAAATTCTAAAAAAATTATCAGTTACATATGTACATTTCTATTATGGTTTTCTCATTATTTGATACATAATGTCTCTGAACAAAATTAAATATCATTATAAATTTTGAAATTCTATTCAATATCATGTTGTTTTTATCATCGTATCCATAATATTAATTAAATATAAAAAGGGTATGTTAAAAATTTTTATAATTGTACTCTTAATTTAAGAGAATAAATAATATAGAATTAATAAAAAGAATGCTTTGAAAAAATTATTATAGTTCACAACAATATTTAATATGCTTTTAGAGATATTATATTAAATAATAAAAGAAGATAATATATTAAAATCTTTATTTACTCAGCGTATAGCTATTATACTGTTGAAATAAATCCATTAAATTTCAGTAAAGAAGAAAATATATCCATTAAATCAAAGCTTAATTGTAGGTGTACTTCATCCCGTAATTATAGGTTTATTTGTATTTCTTTTCTTTTTCATCTGTATTTGTTCCGAAGTATTAGGTTTTTTAAGGTTTGAGCATAAAGATCAAATAGGAATTTTTTTAATAAAAGGTCAACTTTATTACTCAAATAAAAGGGAAGAGTTGCAGCAACTTGTTTCCACACTTACAAAAATTTAATTTGTATTAATAAAGTCATTGAGTTTTCATTTCAGTGTCAATTTAGTCACTTTCACCCAAATCATTGAAATTAAATGCTAAAATGATGACGTGATAAGTCAATACAAGTTTGATTTGCTTATGTCAACTTGAATTTTGAATTTTTTTCTGTTTTTTTTTTTTTTTTTCAATATAGTCATGTTGTGCATGTGAGTGCTACATTAGTAGCATGTATCTGTTTTTTTTATTGTTTGCAATTGTCATGGTATTGTGTTAGCAGATCGAGGTTGCTGTTGACTTGCTACGTCATCATTCTGGCGCTAGATTTTGACGGTTTATCTGCAACATTCACTTTGTTCACATCAAAACAATAATTCAGTGACTTTATTTGTACAAAATTAAAGTTTAGAATATAATTAGTATCAAGTTACAGAACTTCATTCTGGTCTCGTTCTAGTTCATTGAAATCTGTTGTCGAAATAATGATGTGACAAGTCAATATCAAATAAGGTCTATTAGCAAGATACCATGTCAACTCCAACCAATATGAAAAATGACACGTGTAACCCACATAACTCCCATGTGTACGACACTTTGTGGAAAAAATAATAAAAATTGAAATTCATTATTAGTTAGAGCTAACATGATACCCTGTTGGCACGTAAGATTTGGTATTAACTTGTCACATTATCATTTTGATCCTAAATTTCAATAGATTAGGGTGGTAATAACTTCATTGATACCAAAATGGAAGTTCAGGAACTTACAGACATAAATTAATTTTATTGACGGTGGGTTAGAATTCCAAAAATGTTCAATTTCCCCTACAAAAAATTGATTTTTTTTTTTTTTTTGAAAAATCATGCTACGAAATGGTCTTGCTATAATTAGTTCGGTAGTTCATTATTATTTCCCAGGATTTTATCTATTGATGTGGTAATAACACATATTCATTGTTGAAATTGGTAATTTTGGCAGGTGGTACGTAGCTTGAAGAAAATGACGCTGAGTTACGAGGTTGCCATGATGGTAAAAGAAGCCCACTTACCCTCTTATCTCTTTAACAACCTGGAAGAACTTGACCTAAGATGCTTCCATGATGGATTATCATACCTTCCATTCGAACTCCTTCATAGATTTCAGAATATTCAAACACTATACGCGGCCTCCAGCGATTTTGAAGAGATTTTCCCACATGGTGATGATCAAAATGTTGGAATTCTTGCTCAGATACGATACTTGAAATTGAACTATCTTCGTAAACTGAGACGTATATGGAATCAAGGGTCCCGGCATAAACAAGTTCTTCAAAATCTTCACACTCTTCAAGTTACAAGTTGCGATAGACTAACTAGTTTGGAGCCATCTTTTGAGTCTTTCCAGAATCTTCAAACATTGGACGTGTATAACAATGATGGACTGATGTACTTGTTCAAATCTACAGCTGCCAAAAGTTTGGTGCACCTCAAAACCATCAGCGTCAAAGAATGCAATATGGTGACAGAAATAGTAGCAGTTGAGGGAGATGAAACTGACATTACTCTCAGCAAACTGGAAAGTCTAAAACTTGATTGTTTAGAAAGCATTGTTTGCTTTACCTTGGCAAATTGCCCAATGAAATTCCCATCCCTCACAGAGGTAGTTGTAACACAGTGCCCCAAGATGAAGTTCTTCTCTCGGGGAAACTTGTACGTGCCAAAGATGAATAAAGTATATGTATCAAGAGAAAGCGACAAATGGCGTTGGGTTGGGGATCTTAATTCAACTATGAAACAACTTTGTGTAGAGATGGTAAGTTGTGATTAATAGGATCTCATTCTCTTTCAATTTGTTTATTCATCTACTGGTTTAGAGGTTCTTTCTTCGTTTTCTTATCTAAAATTGATGATAAATTTCAAATGGCATTAGCTAACTTCACATTCATCTTCTTATAGGCGGGCTTTGATGGCATTCAACAATTGAAACTCTCTGAATTTCCTGAGTTGAAAGAGAAATGGCTTGTTCAACTTCCAGTTAATTTCTTCTATAATCTGACTTCATTAGTGGTGGATTGTGCAATCCTGTCTTTTGCAATTCCATCGAATCTACTACCTTTCCTAATTGCTTTGGAAAAACTTGAGATAAGAAATTGTGATTTATTAGAAGAATTATTTGAATTGGAACGGCCAAATACTGATTGGAGCTTTGGATATTTGTCCAACTTAAAAGTGTTTCAATTGATTGGTCTACCACAGCTGAGGCATGTTTGGGATGAGATTCCTAAAGATCTGCTGGATGTCAAGAACCTTACATTGTTGAAAATTGAAAATTGCAACAGTTTGAGAAATGTTTTGACTCCTACTCTATGCTTGAGCCTTGTTCAACTCAAAACATTACTAGTCACAAGTTGTCAGATGGTTAAAGAGATTATCACTGCTACTCCAACCACTGAAGATGGAGCTATGGGCCATGTGATCGTATTTCCTTTATTGGAATGCATTACTTTGGAAGATTTGCCCAACTTGACTAGTTTATACCCTGGAACTGATTCTGTTGAATGCCCTTACATGAAAGAGATCACCATAGCTGGTTGTCCACAGCTTAATATCGACAATACAATTGCCGAGTCAAAGGTCAGTCATTTTTCAAATTATCATCATAATTTTGCATGGTTGGAACAACTTTTCTTCAGGTTCTTGTACACAAACTTATTAACTATTAGTAGCCATTTTGTATATGATTGCATTATCAATCCATCTAAATTACTATCTTATTTATTGCAGTTATGGAAGTGCAAAATTTTTTTATTAATGTAAATATTTTGTCCATAGGCTGTTAGTTTTCCACACCCGAAGGACTTGAAACCTTCATCAATTGACATTGAAAAGATATGGAATGGGCAAAGTTTAACAAGCTTGACGATAGATGGTTTTAGGAATTTGAAATTTCTTTTTCCATCATCTATAGCTAAAAGTCTGTTGCATCTAAAAAAGGTAGAGATTTCTAATTGTGAGATGCTAGAACAAGTAATAGCCATGGAAGCACACGAAGAACAAATGATGAGACTGCCAAAGATAGACTTCCTGAAGCTTAAAGATCTTCCACAACTCGCTCAATTCAGCATATGTAAGATACTTGAATGCCCTTCCTTGAAAGAACTACAAGTTCAAAACTGTCCTCAACTAATGGTATTTGTCTCCGATTACATTGGCTCAAATGTTGTATCCAATAGTGAACACCAAATAGCAACCTCTGCTCTCTTTGATGACAAGGTGGTCTCTGTCCTTTTTATCTTCTGTTTTTGTTTCTGTAGTTCCTGTTATTATATTTTTTTAAAAGTACCTTTTTTCATTGTATATTATTTTTTAAAAATTAATTGATCAAATTGTTCTAACATTTCTTTGCAGCTATCTGTCATCTCTATTTTGATTTGGTCCCACATCTTTTTAGCTATTTAATGTTTACCATTAATATAGTATGATTACTGTTGCAGGTTGCATTCCCCAACTTGGAGAAAATGCAAGTTATCCAAATGGATAATTTGAGGATGATTTGGAGCAACCAGGTCTGTTCGAATTCCTTTGGAAAATTGGAAGTACTTAAGGTAGAATATGGTAAACAACTGCTGAAAATCTTTCCGCATAATTTATTGGCAAGACTCCAAAATCTCAAGGAATTGGTGATAAAGAATTGTAACTCACTAGAAGAGGTGTTTGACATCCATGAGCTAATAAATGCAAAAGAAATGGAACGAGTAACTAGTCAGCTGAAAAGACTGGATATCCGAAACATGCTGAGTTTAAGATGTGTTTGGAATGAAGATCCAAAAGGAGTTGTATCGTTTGGCGAACTAAATTGTGTGTACGTTTATGGATGTCCTAACCTAAAAAGTCTCTTTCCATTTTCAATAGCTAAAAGACTACAACAACTGAAAGAGCTTGATTTGAAGAAATGTGGGCTTGTGGAAATGGTCACGAAAAAGAGTGGAGTAGTGGAAGAAGCTCCTGAGTTTGTGTTTCCTCGGCTTATGCACTTGAATCTTTGGAATCTAGAGGAGCTTGAATGTTTTTTTCAAGGAATCCATACCTTGGACTGCCCATTATTAGAAAGATTGAGTGTTTATCGCTGTGACAAATTGGAGGTTTTCACTCAAATGGCCGAGAATCCAGAAGAAACACTGATGCAGAAGTCACTTTTCTCATTTTCGAAGGTAGACCTTACATCCTTATTACCATACTTTTTTTTTTTTTCCCCAAGAAGCTACTTTAAAAAAGATAGTAACTCCTGCTACTTCCAAACTTTGACTATTAAGCCATAATTGTTCTAAATTTGATTATCCTATTGATTGAAAACAGTTTCAATTCTGCTTATAAATAATTTTGTAATTTTTTTTTCTCACTTTTAATTAGCAATCACTAAACTGAAGACACAGGCAGAAATGACAAGTTGTTCTTACAGAAAAATATATTTGCTTTCTCTGTAACTTTTCTTTGTATTATATTTTGTATGCGATGAACAATCTTGAGTGAGCTTCCAATTCCTTCTGCCCTGGATTCTTTTCTGTGCTTTCATTTGACTTTTTTTTAGTTCACATTATCAATTTAAGAAATCATGGGCATTTTCAATTTTTTTTTTACGGGAAGTCAACTTTAACCTGGTTTTTGTTTGATTGTTTTTCAGATCATCCCCAACTTAAAATGCGTATCCTTCACTAGTAGGGATGCCCAAATGACAAAGGAAAGCCAGTTTCCACCACAACTCTTTCACAAACTTAAGACTGTTGAACTACATTGCTTTGATGGTGAACCAGCAGACTTTCCATCTGATCTCCTTAAGTTGTTTCATAAAATGGAAAAACTTTATTTAAGGTCTTGTAAGTTCAAGGAAGTGTTTTGTGGTGAAGGACTAGACCAAGCTCTTCAAACTCTCAAGGTTTTGTATGTTGGGAGTTGTCACAAGTTGATTAGTTTAGCACCAAGCTCTGCTTCTTTCGAGAACCTAACGAATTTGGATTTACACAATTGCAAACGATTGGATAGCTTGATGGGACACAAAACAGCAAGTAGCCTAGTTCAACTCCAAAAAATGATTATAAAAAAATGTTACAAGATGTCAGAAATTGTTTCAAATGAGGGATCAGAGGAATCGAAAGGGGAGATCATGTTCACCAAATTAGAACGTTTGGAACTACATGATTTGGCAAGCCTTGTAAGCTTCAGTTCAGCAGATTGCAGTTTCAAATTCCCATCTTTGAAGAAAATAATTGTAAGTGAATGTCCCAACATCAAGTTTTTCTCCAAAGGAGTCTTAACCACACCCAAGCTACAGAGCGTACAACTCTCAGAAGCAGACAGAGGGCATTGGAAAGGCAACCTTAACTCCACCCTGCAGCACTTATTCAACCATCAATAAGCTGATTGGGGTCCAGAATCCTTGATTTTGAAGATAGAGAGAGACAATGATTGTTTGCTTTACCATTTTCTTAATTATTGCAACTGCAATTTTGTTCAGTTAAAACTATGGGTGCATCTCTTGTTAATATATCCAATGTCTACTTCTTTTGACTTCAAATCATTTTATACGAGGTTCTAATTATAATTTTCATATAACTTTATATTATTAACTCATGAGTTTACTCAACCATGAATCCAAATAACATAGTATTTCATATGACAATATCATACCACACTCCATCTACCATACTTTAGTTTATTAACTCCTAAACCAAACAAATGATAAGTTTAAGCAGTTAGATGTTTGGCATCTAGAAGAGAAACATGGATGCATAAATCACTTTTATCACACATGTAATTAGCAATCACTAAACCAAAGACAAGGCAGAACTGATAGAGTCCTTTGTATATGTGACACCCAACTCCAAAATTTTATAACCTTTATACCCCTTCTAAAATCTCTCGGACTACCAAACAATTTCCTTAATATCCAAATAAATTCCTCATTGTCACAAATCTTCAAATCCTAATATAGAATAATCTTATATTAATGCCTCAGTAAAATTAAATATAATCTATCTAATTTAATATATTTATTTGGTTTGAACTTGATAATTATTTATTATCAAGCTTCATACGTATCCCGAATTCTGATTTGGGAATCAAAGCTACGCAGTTCTCCTAAACTTAAAATAACGTAATTATTTATTCCACTATAACTTATTCGATATAACACATCACCCTATCACTATGCACTTATACGGTTAATACTTATACGAAGATACGAGTTACTATTCACAAATACGGTATAATTTATGTATACCACTATTCACCAATTTTTAAAAAATCACCCTAAATATCATATATTTCTCCAAATACACACATATAAATCTCACTTAAACAAATTTTTCAACAAATAATATAATTAATCTACTCAAAATCATCAAAAACTCCAAAAATTAATATTACTCAAAATAAGTCATAGATCAATATAAAAATATTAAACTAACAGAGACTCACCGGAAAATATTCCGGTCACCGGAAAAATACCCATAATTCGAACGGAGAATACCATTAGATTCACAACACTGCTAGAAGTCCAAAAATACTAATTTTATTCTCATATCACTTCATATTTAGAATTACTTTACAAAAATACTCTAAAATTTCATTTCCAAATGTCCTATTATATTGACCACAAAATAAAACATTAACTGTACATATTAAAATTCACTTAGTTCTAAACACATACCTAAAATTTCATCGCAATCGGCCCGTAAAACATTCAATTATCAAGATTATATATATATAACCTTCGCCTGGGACTTCGTCCCCGCCCCCCCTTCCTTCTTTTTGTTCTATATATATATATATATATATATATATATATATATATAATTAATGTCGTCTAGAGACTTCTCACCGCTTTTTTTTTTTTCTTTTTCTTTTATATATATATATATTATAAAAATATCTTTCTTTTACAATTACCTTTTTACCTTTAATATAATATATTTTTACTTCCTAAATTCCTCCACACAATTTTTAATTCCTTTCGATTATATCCTTACTGTGCATATAATTTTTACCTCTAGAACTTTCTATTTTTATATTTGCTCAATATTTCACTCCATATATATATTTCACCGCTGAACTCTATTCTATAAAAAATTCTCAAATTATAATATCACTTTTTAAATATTAATACTTATTAAATTTTCCGAATGTTACAGTATGTATTTTGTATGCAATGAATAATCTTGAGTGAGTGAGCTTTCCAATTTCTTCTTCTCCGCATTCTTTTCTTTGCTTTCATTTGACTTATTTCTTTCCTTTTTTTTTTTTTTTTAACTAAGTTACAAAGAGTTCATATTATCAACCTGGTTTTTGTTGGATTGTTTTTCACACCGTCCCCATCATGAAACATGTATCCTCATGATGAATCGACCTTCCAACGCTTTGCTTGGATGTGATTTAGAGGGGTTGAACTAAAGGAAGATTAAATTGGATATTTACTTTGAAAATAAAAAAAGGATATTTAAGTCATTTTCCAGTATTAATTATTGTTTGAGTTGGCTACATTAATTACTTTATTTATATTTTCCTCCTTTATAAATGATGGATTCAGTAAAATCTTCAGGATGATCCGGGTCCGGGTTGCTACTCTGACCGGATCCAATACTGTTCTTGCAAAACAGAGATGATGAGACACCGGTAACCTCTGGGGTATACTCCGATGCTTAAGTTAGTACGCTCATGTGTGTTAAAAGTACTTTTTAGGAGAATTGAGACTAGAATTGAATATATCTTTACCTCATACAGAACATTCTCCTTTTATAGGAGGGATGGTAGAGTTGGATTGATAATGAAAGAGCTCCACGTGGGTGGTGTTCCTGCCCTAGTAAAACACGGGGGTGGATTCCTAATCGGATACCACTTCTTCTCCTAGGATCTCTCCATGGATCAAGGAAGCTTAACCGAATCTGCTCAGGGGAGGTCAGGATCCGGATGTGGAATCCGGCTTCTTTAACCGGGTGACGGGATACGGGTCCAGACTACCGGACTGAACCGGATGGCATCGGACCGGATGTCATCAGAAGTCCCCCCCCCCAGGTCTGAAGTAAACCCTTTAGGGTTTAACACCTAAAACCCTGCCTAGGAACGCGCACTCACCCACTGTCTGCCACGTACTGTGTAGCTGCAGAGACGCAACCTTTGATTTGACAAAATTTTCAAATGCTGCAACCGTTCGATTTCCTACCAGCAGGGTATTTAATTCGCTGATTTCAGCTCTGGGCGTCATTCTGAGTTCCTAGCATTCTCATTTCTTTAAACCAGTAAGTGCCCTCTTCCTTCTTCTGCTACTTTCCTGTTTTTCTTCTTTTCTTAGTTCTAGGGTGAACTGCTTGTTTGTTGAGCTATGGGTTCTTCGAGTTATTCGTGGACTTCTAGCACTGCTCCCCGCCCTGTATCCCCTTTTGTGGAGGTGGATTCTGACGCCGCCAGGCTTTCTACGTCGGAATCTTCTGAGAGAACTTGCTCCGCCGGAGAGACCAGTACACCAGTTTACCTCCCTGAGTCATCTCAGGTGGCCAGGAGTGTCTTAGGGAGAACCCTTACCCCTAGGATATCAGAGATGGCCTCTTCCATCGCTTTCCGTGAGATAACAGTTGGCTTCTGACTACCCCTGGTTAGAAGCCTATGAGTGCCTCATCCCTGCTTCTAGCCAAAGGGTTCATCTTCCCCCGCCCAGCTATTTCTCCATCTATCTTCACCATGTAGTAGGCGGGTTCACCTACCCGCTCCCGGAGCGGATCTGTTCTATCTTGAACCGGTACGGAGTATGTCCGGCCCAACTGCACCCGAATGTGAAGGAAGATGTGTGCGCCACGTATTGTCTATGCCGTAACCTCAGCATCCAACTGACCGGTGCCCTCTTCCTGCACATCGCCACTCCGGTTCTCCGAAACACCAACAGCGACCATCTCACCATGGCTAAGGGGCCTCTCTTCCGTTTTTTTTCTGGTCGTACCTCTTCGGTTAAGGGGTTCAAGGGTTTATTTTTCTTCATAAAGTTGAAGGAAAATGTTCCAACTTTCCCCACCGCCTGGTCTTTCCGGTCTGCAAGCGAGATGCGAGGGGAGAAAGATAAGCTCTCGCCCCAGGAACAGGCCCACTTGGATCTGCTGACGGCGGTTCCGACTTAGTACTGGAAGCTGCAGTATGCCACAAGGGCTTATCGTCAAGGGTTGCCACTGGCAGCGCTTGATGACCGGACCAGTCTCCCTGTGTTCTTTAATGATCCCTTAGAGGGCCGAGGTATTTATTTACTTATTTTTGTATTTTTCCTCTGTGCCAGGGATGTCACTTGCTGATACTGTTGCAGCCTTGCGTGCCCGAAGGAGCGGCTCTAAAGCGTCTACTGCCGCACCCACACCGGTCCCTGCTACATCTTCAGTCGGTCCAGATCCTGCTGCTATTCCTATCGTGGGTGCGGAGCCTGCTCCTGGAAATAAGAAGAGACCTGGCGCTCCCACATCCGGATCAGACAAAGGGAAGAAGGTCCGAGTGGTAAGTTTTTTTTTTTTTTTTTGAATGATACTGGATTGTGCTCACTTATTATTCCGCAGGAAGTAGCGCCTGACTTTTTAGGTCCGGTGGACACCGACAGCCCGATACGGGATGTCTTAATCTCCAAGTTTGGTAAGGATGCTAGTTTGGTTGACCCCCTGATACAGCTGGAGCTGAGCAACGGGATGTACCTCCCTGCTGACTCCTCCCGGATGAGGAATTTGTCAAACCGAACCATCGGGACTCGAGTCCTGAGCAAGTTATACACGGTAAGCCCTAAACTTTTTCCCTCACCTTCTGGTTGTATCTAATTGTTTCTTTCTGTAGGCCATCCCCTTCCTTTACGAGGAGTTGAAGAGGGTTGAAGAAGCGGATCGTATTTACAATCAGAGCATTGCCGGTGCTCTAGAGAGAAAGAAGCTGGAAGAGGGCATGGCTAAAGTAAAAGCGGAGGCTGAGCAGCAGAAGAAGACTCTGGATGCTGTAGCTGCTGAGAACGCGGCCCTCAAGCGCTCTCTTGAACTAGCCGAAGCGGCCCTTGAGCAGGAGTGGAAGTCCCGTGAGAGTGACCGATTGGCAGCGGAGGAGAAATTGAAGGGAAGGACCCTTACCTACGGGCGCCTTGCCCTACTGTATGGGGACCGCATCCTTCAGAGGTGCTCTGAAGTCTACCCTAATGTCGCATTCGGGGACATAGAAGTGGACTTTCCTGATGAAGCCGATCTCCCTGATGACGAAGAGCAAGTCCCTCCTGCAGCCTCAGTGCCTGAAGAGGGATCAGCTGAGGGGTCCGGTGATCAGAATAGGGCTTGAGATTCTTGTAAATGTACACATTTCCCGTTACGGGCATTTAATGAAATGAAAGAAAATTTTATGATGCGGTTTTGTTTTTCTTTCGTTCTTTCTTTTTCCGGTGTTTGAATGCAAACTTAACGTATCTGCTTATGGCTGCCTTTTAAAGCCAGGTTTAAATTTGGAATCGAATGTTTAGCCAAGACTTCAATTTTATCGAAAGCGAATAAAAAGGTCGAGCATACAATTATTCGAAAGCGAATAAAAAATGGCCAAGCACATCAAAGAAATATTCGAAAGCGAATAATAAAAAGAATGGTTAGGCATAAAAGAGATGTATTCGAAAGCGAATCTCCATTAAGTATGAAGTTACAACACTACAGCTATAGTTGCCTCGTTAAAAACCTCAGCAGGGAAAACCCTGTGGGAAAAACCGCTGCCGAGGGAAAAAGAGTGCAACATGCTCTATTGGTAGTATTTCCTAAGCGCTCTTGAGTTCCATGTGCGTGGAATATCTCTTCCGTCCATATGGCACAGTTTGTACGTGGACGGTCCTAGGGCCTTATTGATTCGGTACGGTCCCTCCCATTTGACAGCTAATTTTCCTCTACCTTCTCTAGCTTGTGAGGCCTCCGCGTCTCGCAGTATAAGATCTCCCGGCTGGAAGGCTACCGCTTTTACTTTCTTGTCATGGTACCGAGCAACTTTATTTTTGTATGCCGCCATCAGGACAAAGGCCCTCTCCCTTCTTTCCTCCAGTGAGTCCAAGTGAAAGCACAGGTTAATGTCATTCTGGGATTCGCTGTAGTAAGTCACCCTGTCACTAGGGGAGCCTATTTCCACCGGGATCACTGCTTCGGTACCGTACGTTAGGGCGAAGGGGGTTTCCCCTGTGGCCCATCTTGGGGTGGTTCTGTACGCCCATAGTACGCTGTTAAGTTCGTCTACCCATGCTCCTTTGTGCCCCTCCAACCTTTTTTTGATGCCGTCGCATATGGTGCGGTTGGTAACCTCTGTCATGCCATTACTCTATGGGTGGGCAACCGAGCTACACCTGTGTGTGATGTGGAAGCTCTCGCAGAATTCTTTGAATTTTCTAGAGGTGAATTAAGTCCCATTGTCCGTGATGATGGTATTCGGTATGCCGAATCTTCCCAGGATGTATTCCTTCATAAAGGAAATCACTTTCTCAGGGGTGATGGTAGAGAGGGCTTCTGCTTCCACCTATTTGGTGAAGTGATCAACCGCTACAATTATCCACTTCCTCTGTCTGCTTGCTTCCGGCATCGAACCCACGAGGTCGATCCCCCACGTCGAAAAAGGCCAAGCCGTTAGGATTGGCTGTTGTTCCACCGGTGGTTGGCTGGTTTTCTTGGCGTGTAAGTGGCACTGGTGACAAGCATAGATGTAGGCTTCTGCGTCTTCTTTCATTGTTTCCCAGAAGTATCCCATGAGCATGGCTCTGCGGACTATGGTTAGGGCGGCCTGATGTGACCCACAAATCACCTCGTGGAGTTCTCTCAAAACATAGTTGCCTTCTTCCGGCGAGATGCATTTCATCCAAGGGTGACTGAAAGACTTGCGGTAAAGTTGTCCGTCTATGATAGCATACCTAGAAGATTTCCTCGAGATTCGGCGAGCCGTTGGTTCATCTTCCGGCAATTTTCCCTCCTTTAGGAAGTCCTTGATGGGTGTCATCCAGCATGTGCCATGGTGGTCTACCGTCAGGGCTTCTTTTTGCTCCATGCTAGGATGAGATTGTACCTCGTACGGACAGTGTAGATGCTGCCACTCTTCTTTGCTAGAGGCGGCTTTAGCGAGGTCATCTGCAAAGCTGTTGGCTTCCCGGGGTATGTTTTCAATCTTCCATACTGTTCCCTGCACCTCAATCTCTTTCAGCAATCTCCGGACAGTGTCCAAGTACCCTTTCATGGCTGGGTCTCGGACTTCAAAGTGCTTGTTTATCTGGTTGGACACCAACCTTGAGTCACTGAGTATCCGGACCCTGTCTGGCCCTATCTCTTTGATCAGTTCCAGTCCTTTGATCATCGCCTCGTATTCTGCTGCATTATTCGTTGTTGGGAAGTCCAACTTTACTGCATAGTGGAGTCGGATCCGGTTTGGTCCTTTGATGTATACGCCTGCTCCGGCCCCTTCTTTTGACGACGCTCCATCCACAAAGGCGTCCCATTCTTCAGATGGAGGCGTTGAGTTGTGCTCGAGATCTTTGAACTCTGTTACGAAGTCTGCTAGAATTTGAGCTTTCAAAGCTTGCCTGGGTTCGAATCTGATGTCAAATTCTCCCAGGCGTATCGCCCATTCCGCCAATCTGCCAGATGTTTGGGGCCGTTGCAGCACCTTTCTGAGTGGGAACCCGGTTCTAACGATGATGGTATGTGCCTGGAAGTAAGGCCTTAGTCTGTTGGATGCAGAAAGCAGGGCCAGTGCCATTTTCTCAATGTTAGGGTATCTTGTCTCCGCCCCTCGTAGTACCTTGCTGGTATAATACACCGGATATTATTGTCCGTCCTCTTCTCTTACTAGAACCGATCCAACGGCTTCTTCGACAGCTGCTAGGTATACATACAATTTTTCTCCCGATACCGGTCTGCTCAGCAGCGGGGGTGATGTGAGGAACTTCTTCAATTGGTCAAACGCCTCGTGGTATTCCTTGTCCCACTTGAAGGCCTGCCCTTTCTTAAGTGCTTTCTAAAATGGCATGCATCTTTTTGCCGAGAACGAGATGAACCTTCCTAGGGCGGTGACTCTTCCATTTAGTTTCTGGATATCGTTGAGGGTCTTGGGTGGAGCCATCTCTAGTACGGCCTTTATCTTCTCCGGGTTTGCTTCAATCCCTCTTTGTGAGATCATGAATCCCAGGAATTTACCACCCCGTACTCCGAATATGCATTTTTCCAGATTTAGCTTAAGTCTGTACTTCTGGAGGATGGAGAATGCCTCCCTTAAATCTCTGGGGTGGTCCTTCAGGGTCCGACTCTTGACAATCATGTCATCCACATACACTTCAACCATTCTCCCAATCAAATCTTTGAACATACAATTCACCAACCTCTGGAAAGTAGCTCCTGCGTTTTTTAATCCGAAGGGCATGACCTGGTAACAATATGTCCCTTTGTGCATAATGAAAGAGGTTTTCTCCTGGTCTGCCGGGTCCATGGGTATCTGGTGATATCCGGATGCTGCGTCCAGGCACGAATATATGGCGTAACCAGCAGTCGAATCCACCAACTGATCAATGTTGGGCAGTGGGTAGCTGTCTTTGGGACATGCTTTTTTGAGGTTGGTGAAGTCGACGCACATGCGCCATTTTCCACTTGCCTTTTTTACCATCACTATGTTCGCCAGCCATTTGGAGTAGTGAACTTCCCGGATGTGTCCTGTATCGAGTAATCTCTAGATCTCTTCCTCGATTGCCCTCTGTCTTTCTGGTGCGTATTTTCGCCTCTTCTGGACCACTGGGGTTGCCTCCGAATCTACATTGAGTGAGTGTTTTATTATTTCTGATGGTACCCCTTCTATGTCACTAATTTTCCAGGCGAAAGTGTTCTGCTCCTCTTTTATTACTTGTATAATCTGCTCTTTGATGCCACTGTCTAGCTCTTGGGATATCCATACGTTTCTGTCTGATGCGATTGTTAGTGTCTCAAGTTTGTCCACCGGCTTTGTCTTTCTTTTTTCTTCCTCCGGGTTCCTCTCTGGTTGTAAGGAAGCTAGGTATGTTCTTTGAGCTATCTGCTGGCTTCCTCTGGCTATCGCCCATCCGGAAACGGTTGGTATTTGCAGCGTCAGATACTGGATTGATAAGACGGCCTCTGATTCGGAGAGAAGTGGTCTCCCTAGTATGGCGTTGTATGCCAGTGGAGAGTCTATTATGGTGAAATCGGCTTTTGTCCTCCATACGTGCTTCTCGTCTCCTATCTCCATATCCAACGCTACCTGACCTGTCACCAGTACCGTGTACCCGCTGAGGCCGACCAGAGGGGCGTGGACCGGATGGATTCGACTAGGCGCCACTCTCAGCTTCTCTATTGCATGTTTGGTGATGATGTTTGTCGAGCTTCCCGTGTCCACCAAGATACGTTTGACCAGGTAACCTTCAATCTCTGCTTCCATGACCAGGGCGTCTGTGTGACCCGGTGCTACTCTATTCTCTGAGAGGGGAGGGTTAGGCTTAGCGTCTGTTTCAGCTTTTCTTTTGATCTTTTTGGCCGGCGGATCTCCCCCTGCTATTACCATGACCACTCCTTTCGTTCTTTTGGTCGGTTGACACTCTTCATCCGTAGGTCGTTTTGATTCCTCCTTGCCTTTCCTTTCCACAAACTTTCATAGCTTGCCCCTCTTGATCAATTCCTCGATGTCCTCCGCCAGCCGCTTGCAGTCGTACGTGTCATAGACGTTCACGCGGTGGTATCTACAGAATGCTTTTTCATCCTCTCCCATGATCTGTCCTCTTCTAGCTTCCGGGTAGGATAGGCTCTTCTTGTCTCTGCTCTTCTCGACCGCTACTAGCACCTCGCCTAGCGGCCAGTTAAAGGGTGTGAATTCTCTTGGTTGTCTGTGGTCCCTTTTGTCCCTCCTGGGCCTCCTGTCCTCTGATCTCCTCTCGCCATCTTTATGGTGCCGGGTCGGCGCACCCACTTCATCTAGCTCTATGAATGTTTTTGCCATTGAGATCATCTGTGTTACATTTTGGGGCTTCCTCAAGACGAGGTCGGCCCTTAGCCTCTCGTTAGTTGTGTTGGCGATCAGTGCCTCTAGTGCCGTGTGGCAATCTAATCTCCGAATCTCTACTGTTGCTAGGTTGAATCTGTCCACGAACTCTCGGAGGGACTCTCCTTGCCTCTGTTTTACGTTGTGTAGGGTTCTACTAGCTGTTCTGGTGGGGACTGAACCATAGAACTTGGTCCAGAATTGCTCCCGGAGCTGTTCCCAACTGTTAATTGAGGCCGGTTCTAGTGTCTCGAACCAATAAGAAGCCGAACCCACCAGCGTTGATGAGAATAACCTGCACATCAGCCCCTCATTGGCCCCAGCTATCTTCATCCTGTTTTTATAGTTTCTGGAGTGGACGTATGGGTCTGTTTTCCCATTATAGTTCTCAAAGTTCAATTGTTTGAATTTGGGGTCGCATGGTATACTCAGGATTCGATTGGTGAAGCAGGATCCTCCGCTTTCTAGTAGAGGCTCTTGTATGGGCACTGAGAATCGGGAAAAGTAGTGTTTGAATAACGCCATCATCTTTGGGTCGTCCGCTCCTCCCGGCGTAGGTGTTGCTGCTTGTGCTGGGGGTGGGCCCAACCTATACCCGTGGGTAGGATGATAGTTAGGCGAAGGTGTCTGGACCAGGGTTTGGAAGCTAGGTAGCCTGGCCTGTGATATCGTTGGAGCCAGCGGCGCCCCAAACGTCGTATGTTGGGCTGTGGGATCCCCAAATCCAGGGAAGATCGTGTTAGGCTGATTCATCTGCCTAGCGTCTCCTGAGAAAGCGTGTGCTGGGTTTGTGGTTGGCGGGGCCATGGTGTATGGTAGTGGGAAAAGGTTCCTGGCCACTCCCATTCCCAGGCTGTCAACTCCTGTGATCAAAGGGGATGTGCTGCTGCTGATGGTTGGTCCAACCATGCCATGATTTTGGATCTGAAGAAAAGCTTGCCTCAGGTCTCTGGCATCGGCGGGGCTCAGGTTGCTGGCTATACAGTTGATTACTGCTGCCTGGGGAGATACGGGTGTGTTCAACGTCGCCGGCGGAGTTGTGGTCGCGAGAGAATCTCCCAAAGTGTCTAAAGTCATGTTAGCAGAACTTGAATTCATGATTATCCATCCACGCTCACCGCACCAAATGATGGATTCAGTAAAATCCTCAGGATGATCCGGGTCCGGGTTGCTACTCTGACAGGATCCAATACTGTTCCTGCAAAACAGAGATGATGAGACACCGGTAACCTCTGGGGTATACTCCGATGCCTAAGTTAGTACGCTCCTGTGTGTTAAAAGTACTTTTTAGAAGAATTGAGACTAGAATTGAATATATCTTTACCTCATACAGAACATCCTCCTTTTATAGGAGGGATGGTAGAGTTGGATTGATATTGAAAGAGCTCCACGTGGGTGGTGTTCCTGCCCTAGTAAAACACGGGGGTGGATTCCTAATCGGACACCACCTCTTCTCCTAGGATCTCTCCGTGGATCAAGGAAGCTTAACTGAATCTGTTCAGGGGATGTCAGGATCCGGATGTGGAATCCGGCTTCTTTAACCGGGTGAGGGGATACTGGTCCAGACTACCGGACTGAACCGGATGGCACCGTGATAACTCATATTTACATAGGCATATTTAGGTGCATTTTAACTTATTTTCTTAGTTATTTTCGCATTTTAATATTAGTTTTATTATCTTCTTAATTAGTTAGTTTGTTTTGTTTTATATATCCTTATTTAGTGTTATTCACCTCTTTTAGGTGCTTGGAAGTAGATTTTGGCTTTTTAGGAAGACTGCTAGAAGAGGTTTTGTTGGAGCTTGAACTTCAACTGGATTTTCAACAGTGTTCGAGGCTGTCTTAGCTCAAGGTTTGTTCTGCAAGATTGTGCATCTATCCGTTAGCTTTCCATAGCACCTTGAATCACTCCAATCGGAGCTGTATCGAGGAAGTTAGCTGAGGTTTTATGCAGCCTGTTCGGGTCCTGTGGGTCAACCCTTGTTGACCTTCTCTTCTTAATTGGGCCAAATTTCTCTTTAAGGAGCCCATGGCTTGCACTTTAATTTCCAGCAGGCCTCTTTAATTAAGTAGGTTAATGAGGCTCCTAATTAGGTTAGGAGTAGGAGAGCTATAAAAGAGAAAAAAAAAAGGAGAAGGTTTGGAGAGTTTTTTTACTACTTGAAAAACGTTTTGGTGGAGGCCTTGAGAGGAGACGAGGCTGCAAGATTTTCTTGAAGATTTTCGGTAGAATTTGTTTAGTTATGAGTAGCTAAACTCTTTTTTAGTTGAGGTATTTAGAAGTTTAATTCCATTTGATTCATGAGACTTATGTTTTAATTGTATTCTTTTATTCGAATATTTATTCAATTCCTGCGATTATAATTTGTTATATTGCTATTGATTTAATCAAATTGATTTGGCTAGTTAATTGATTGATTGTATTGCATATCGCCGAATAGAATAATATATCCGTGATTGTTGTTCTATCATAGTGGCAAGTTAGCTTCGTGTAAAGTTAACGGAATTGAATAGTTTAGTTTTTATGATTTACGGCGTTTCCGATTTCATTAACTAAGATAGAGGTCTTTTTTGTGTTTAATGCTGCCATAGGTTAATTCTTATTAAGAGGTTTCTTGGAGATTATCTATTGGCTAGGGAAGTAGTTTATTCGGGCGTTTCCCGGAACTATCGATAAATTAAGAAAAGATTGGTTATTAAGTGCGTTTCACCTTTAACTATAACTCTATCTATTTGGATAATTGAATTGGATCTTTGGTGTCTGTGATTGAATTACGGAATTAAACTGAAAAGTATCTCGGCTAGTTGTTCATCCTATTGATTTATTCTGTCTTAATTTACATTCTGCAATTTCTCAAATCACCTCATTTATTTTTATTTCAATCCAATCAATTTTGTTTCTTTTTGCAAATAAATATACCTGCATTAATCCCTGTGGTTCGACCCCGTTCTTGCTATACTACCCAGTATAAGGAACCGGAGATATTAAATTAAACTTTGATGGGTTGACAACCTATCAAATTTTGGCGCCGTTGCCGGGGATTTGTGTATAAGGTTTATTTATTTACTGTTTCTAATTCCTTTTCTGAGTGTATGCAGCGTTCTTCTTCTGTAGGTGGACTTCTGTTCGACCCAGAAATCGAAAAAACTGCAAAGCGGCTCAGAAAGGAAGCAAAGTTGCGCAGGAGACAAATTCTTGAGGCTGCAGAAGACGACTCTGATAGTACTGAAACTCTTCCTACCGTTGAAACAGATTCGGACTCAGAAACTGAAATGGCCAATCCACCTCTAGCAACTCTGCGAGATATGCTTGCCCCTCCTGTCAACCAACAACTGCTGTGTATACAATATCAAAATGTGGAGGATGGATTTGAGCTGAAACCTGCATTGATTCAACTTCTACCAAAATTCCATGGCTTACAAGCAGAAGATCCAAATCGACATTTAAAGGAGTTTCATGTGGCTTGTTCTGGATTCAGACCACCTGGAGTTACTGAAGAGCAAATCAAGTTGCGTGCATTTCCATTCTCATTGGAAGCCACTGCAAAAGAATGGCTGTACTACCTTCCTTCCGGAACTGTTAACACTTGGACCGAAATGGCAAGGCTGTTTTTGGAGCGATTCTTTCCTGCATCTAGAGCTGCAAACTTGAGAAGGGAAATTTGTAGCATCAGACAAAAAGACTCCGAGTCCTTGTATGAATATTGGGAAAGATTTAAGAGACTATGCGCTAGTTGCCCTCAACACGGTATAACGGATCAGCTGTTGATACAATATTTTTATGAGGGGCTGCTACCACTTGAACGGAGAGTCATTGATGCTGCAAGTGGAGGTGCTTTGGTCAGCAAGACACCTCAAGCTGCCCGAGACCTGATTTCTGCCATGGCTGCAAATTCACAGCAGTTCAACAGCCGTTCTGACACTCCTACACGAGGTGTTCATGAGGTAAGGTCTTCTGATCTTGAATCTAAACTGGATAGGCTTAATCAACTGCTGGAAAAGAGTATTATTGGAAGTGCAGGTGCTTCTAACCAAGGGCAACAAGTCCAAGTTTGTGGTATTTGTTGTTTTCAGGGACATTCCACTGATGCATGTCCAACGCTTCAAGACGATTCCAGCAGTGAGATGGTTAACGCCATGGGAGACTTCAACGTCCAACACCGAAGGAAATATGATCCTTTCTCCAACACATACAATCCAGGGTGGAGGGATCATCCGAATTTCAGATATGGCAATAACCAACAACAGCAGCCACAGCCCCCAAGAATGAATTATGGAGAAGAAATTAACTCATTGAAAGGCATGATGGCGCAATTGGTTGAATCTCAGCAGAAGAGTGTTGACAAGATGAGTAAAATGGAAGACCAAATTAGCCAATTAATCTCCTCTTTCAACAAACTTGAAAATAAAGGAAAATTGCCCTCCCAACCTGATGTGAATCCGAGGCACAACATCAGTGCAATTACCTTGAGAAGTGGCAAAGAACTCGAAGCACCAGCACCAAAAGCATCAGCTCCATGTGGCCATGCAACACCAGCCGAGATAGAGAAGATAACTCCCATCGAAGAGCTGATTCAACCCAATCCTGAAAAACCACCATTTCCACATCGATTGGCAAGAAAGAAGAAAGCTACCGATGACACAGAGGTGTTTGAAACTTTAAAGAAGGTGGAAATCAACATCCCACTCCTGACAGCCATCAAACATGTACCCCGGTATTGCAAATTTTTAAAAGAACTCTGCACTGGGATGAACAGAGTTCGGGCCAATGAGAGGGTGCCCATGGGTGAGACCATTTCAGTAGTACTTCAAGGTAAATTACCCATAAAAAAACAAGACCCAGGTATGTTCACAATTCCTTGCAAGATAGGCAATGTAGGCATAGAACAAGCTATGTGTGATCTCGGTGCTTCTATTAATTTGATGCCTTTATCTATTTACTTCGCATTGAATTTGGGTCCTTTGAAACAAAATGGTGTAGTTTTGACATTAGCTGATAGGTCTAGTGTTTTTCCTGAAGGAGTATTAGAAGATGTTCTTGTACAAGTCAATGACTTAGTTTTCCCCGCGGATTTTTATGTTTTGAATATGGAAAGGGGAACTTCTTCTAATCCGGGAATGATACTGTTAGGACGCCCATTCTTGAAAACAACTCGTACAAAAATTGATGTGCATGAGGGAACATTGACTATGGAATTTGATGGTGCTATAATTAAATTTGACATAAATATAGCAATTAAGCACCCGGTTGATTATGCATCTATTTTTGCAATCAATTTCTCTGACATTTACACTAATAAATTTTTGGAGATGTGTAGTGGTGATCCTTTGCAGGTTTCTTTGGCTAACAACCTCACAAACCCAAAATTGGCTGAATGGGAAGAAGAATGGGTAATGCCAACAGAGCTGATATATACAGTCCAAGACCTCGAAGCACTCAAACCTGTAAACCAGAGTCCAATGCGATACAAAACAGCAGCTGAATCACATCTTGACCATGCTGTAATTGGGAGAAACAGAATTCTTCCTTCCATTGAGAAACCGCCAGAATTGGAGCTCAAACCACTACCTCCTCATCTCAAATATGCTTTTTTGGGGCCTAATGACACACTTCCCATGATTATTTCTAGCGAGCTAACAAAAACAGAGGAGGATAGCTTGATTAGAGTACTGCGGGAAAATAAAGAAGCCATGGGATGGACAATTGCAGACATTAAGGGAATTAGTCCAACAATATGCATGCACCAAATCCTTTTGGGAGATGATTGCAAACCTAGTAGGCAGCCACAGCGGCGGTTAAATCCCCCAATGATGGAAGTTGTCAAGAAGGAGATTCTGAAATTGCTAAATGCTGATGTAATTTACGCGATCTCAGACAGTAGTAGATGGGTGAGCCCCACTCAAGTTGTTCCAAAAAAGACCGGGATCACAGTGGTAGAAAATGAGAAAGGGGAGTTGATTCCAACGAGAGTTCAGAACGGATGGCACGTGTGCATAGATTACAGGAAGTTGAACGCAGCCACACGCAAGGATCACTTCCCGTTGCCCTTCATCAACCAAATGTTGGAGCGTCTTGCAGGACGAACCCATTATTGCTGTTTGGATGGGTACTCAGGCTTCCACCAGATTCCAGTCGCCCCCGAAGATCAAGAAAAGACCATATTCACATGTCCGTTTGGCACCTTTGCATACAAACGTATGCCATTTGGATTATGTAATGCACCGGCTACATTTCAGAGATGTATGGTAAGTATTTTCTCTGATTATGTAGAAAATATAATTGAGGTCTTCATGGATGATTTCACTATGTATGGGGACTCTTTTGCTGCATGTCTTGATAATTTAAGAAAGGTTTTAAAAAGATGCATTGAAACCAATCTTGTTCTAAATTATGAAAAATGCCATTTTATGGTTAATCAAGGATTGATTCTAGGACATATAGTTTCAGCTAGAGGAATTGACGTGGACAAATCAAAAATCGATATTATTAGTTCATTGCCTTACCCCGCAAGTGTGCAAGAAGTTCGATCTTTTCTTGGCCATGCAGGATTCTATAGCAGGTTTATCAAGGATTTTGCCAAGATTGCACACCCAATGAGTTGTCTGCTGCATAAAGAAGCTGTCTTTGAGTTTGGAGAAGCATGTCAGCACTCTTTTGATTTGCTGAAGGAGAAACTTGTGTCCACTCCAATAATTAAAGCTCCGGACTGGAATCTTCCATTCGAGATTATGTGCGACGCTAGTAACTTTGTTGTTGGTGCTGTTTTGGCGCAGAGAATAAGGAAGGATCCACATGTCATCTACTATGCGTCCAAAACCTTGGATGATGCGCAGAAAATTTATACAACCACCGAAAAAGAGCTCTTTGCTGTAGTCTTTGCACTGGAAAAATTCAGATCATATTTGCTTGGCACCAAAGTGATCGTCTACACTGACCATGCCGCCTTGAAGCACTTGATGAACAAGCAAGACGCAAAGCCAAGATTGATTCTATGGGTGTTGTTGCTTCAAGAGTTCCAGCTTGAGGTTAGAGACAAGAAAGGTGCTGAGAACCTTGTTGCTGATCATCCCAGTCGTATTGTAAATTCTTCAACGACTGAAGAAGCTGTTAATGCAGAATTCCCTGATGAACAATTGTTTCGGGTGGACACAAAATGGCCATGTCGCAACCCATGGTACGCAGACTTGGTGAATTTCCTAGCAAAACATGGGTACCCTGAAAGTTACACTCCAGCACAATGCCATAAGCTCAAAAGTGATGCCAAATATTACATTTGGGATGATCCATACCTGTGGAAGATGTGTTCGGATCAGATTATACGACGATGTGTACCTGAAAATGAAATCGAATCCATTTTGCAATTCAACCACTCATCGGCTTGTGGTGGTCACTTTCGACCGAAAAGGACAGCAAGAAAAGTACTTGAATCTGGATTCTATTGGCCAGACCTGTTCCGAGATGCATACGCCTTTTGCAAAGCTTGCGACAGATGCCAGATGACAGGTAACATTGGTCGTCGTAATGAAATGCCCCAAATGCCCATAATGGTTTGTGAGATTTTCGATATTTGGGGCATCGATTTTATGGGACCTTTTCCGTCCTCCTTTGGCTTTGAATATATTCTTCTTGCTGTTGATTATGTGTCTAAATGGATTGAGGCAAAAGCCACGCGTACTAACGATGCTAAGGTTGTTGTCGATTTTGTGAGAACTAACATATTTGTCAGGTTCGGCACTCCTAAAGCTATTATTAGTGATCGTGGGACTCATTTTTGCAATCGGGTAGTAGAAGCCCTGTTCAAAAAATATGGGCTTACACATCGTACATCCACTGCATATCACCCACAGACGAATGGGCAAGCCGAGCTATCCAACAGAGAAATCAAGAGCATCTTAGAGAAAACCGTCAACCCAACGCGTAAGGATTGGAGTCTACGCTTGGACGATGCACTTTGGGCATACCAGACAGCTTACAAAACACCATTGGACATGTCCCCATACAGACTTGTCTATGGGAAGGCCTGTCACTTACCATTCGAGATTGAACACCGGGCATTTTGGGCTATAAAAACATGCAACATCAATTTTGATGATGCTGGGCAACAGCGACGCCTTCAACTCCAGGAGCTCAAAGAAATCCGCAATAACGCTTACCAGAATGCTGCAATTTACAAAGCCCGCACCAAAGCTTTCCATGATAAGCGGCTTGCAGCGAAGAAGTTCAAAGTTGGTCAGAAGGTCCTTCTTTTCGATTCCACCTTGAAAATTTTTGGAGGAAAATTGAAATCTAAGTGGATAGGCCCTTTTGTAGTCACTCACGTCTATGAAAGTGGGGCTGTTGATGTCCAGAGCAAGAAAACCGGAAAAATTTTCAAAGTGAACGGCCATCGCCTTAAACCATTTTATGAAGGGTTTGAGCCATACTTAGTTGAAGCGCATTACCTCAGTATACCCTCTTACAATTAAGTATAGACATCGTCGAGCCAACGACGTTAAACAAAAGCGCTTTTTTTGGGAGGCAACCTAAATAATAAAAAAAAAAGGAGAAATTGCAAAATTTAAAAAAAAAAAAAAAAAGAGGAGAAATTGCAAAAAAAAAAAAAAAGACAAAAAAAAAAATATAGGCAAAAGAGGTGGCAGAAGCAGGGCAGCGCGCCTGCCTGCCTCGGCCGCAGCTCGACGAGCTGCGCAGCGCCCAGCAGAAGCAGGGCGCCGCGCCTGCCTACCTTGGGCGCAGCTCGTCGCGCCCCTGCCTCGCCAGCAGCACGTCGAGCTGCCCCGCCATGCCTCAGCACGCCCCACGCCCCTGCCTCGCCGACGCCTCCACGAGCTGGTATTCCCCACCTGCAACGAGTCAACTCGTCCATGACTCACCGAGTCATGTCTCCAAGTAAAAAAAAAAAAGTCAAATAAGGGATTTGGGTTATTTTTTTCCCTCTTCTTCCCCTTTCTTTCTAAACCCAGCCGCCTCCCCTGTTCTTCTTCTTCTTCTTTTTTTTTTTTTCTTTTTCTTTCTTCTTCTTCTTCTTCTACCCTTTTCCTACCCTTCAATCCCTCCATTTTCTTCACCTAATCCCTTCCTAATCCCTTCCCCTCCTAATTTCAGCCCTACCCCTCATCTTTCCCTTCTCCTTCCTTCCAATTTCACCCCTTTTGACCTAGCTATTTCTAATTTGGGATTTTTGTGAATTTGCCTTCCATATGCCTCCAAAGGTTAAAATTGGTGCTAAGAGGAAGTCCACCAACGTTTTTAGGGATGCTATACGGGAGAAAATCCCCATCTCCAGCCCGGTAAGTTCACTCTCCTTTGAATTTAATTGCGCTTTTCTATTGAAAACTAAGGAAGAGGGAGAGAAATATTTGAGTTTGGCTAAGAGGGAGATCCAACCTTTTGTTTATTTTGACACTAATATGTTAGATAAATTTGGGTTAAAAGTTGAATTTCAGTCTGCTACAGAACAACTTGGTTGGAGAGGTCTCATTACTAATGAACTTCCCTCTTTTCCTCAGTTAATGCATGAATTTTACACTACTATCGCTTACCATGAAAATGCTGTTGATGGTGATCTTGTCAAATTTAGACTCAAGGGCACTGAATTTACTTTATCTGTTGAAAACTTGTGCCATTTTTTTGGCACGACAGTTAATGTTTTGTCTGAGTTTGGAGCTGAATTTGATGTGAATGAAATGTGGAATTATTTGACTGGGGAGGATGAGTTTAGCACCCACGCTGCACGGACTGTTTTAATTCGCGATCCTACCTTATTTTTATTGCATAAATTCATGTGCCCATCAGTAGTAGGCAAAAAGGAGAGCAATAGGGTCGCCACCACTGAATTATTCTTCTTTTGGTGCCTTAGGCACAACCGGCCCCTTAATACCGCGAAATTCATGCTTAAATTCTTAGTCGAGATGCCTAATTTCCCTAGGAAGGCATTGGGGCTTGGGCATGTAATAACCCGGATTGCTGTTAAGATGTTGCATTTTTTGAATCCCAATTTTGATCTACCTAAGGTTGGTGCATTGACATTCACCTATGCATGTTTGAACAAAGCTAACTTCTGCTCTTAGTCTGGTGAAGTGTTTGATTATGCTAAACGCACCAAAGGTAAGGGTAAAGATCCTATGCAAGATGACCGTGCAGGTTGGCAAATAGTAGCAGACAAGCTTGATGCTTATCACGAGGAGGTGCGCGAGATGAAGCAGATGATGGAGCAATTTTTCTCCCGGGTCTCACTGAATGACGCGAGTTCATCTCGAAATTGAGGGAGTTTCCTTTTCCTTTCTTTTTCTTTATTTTGATTTTTGCATGTTGCAAATTGGGACCATTTGCATGCTAAGTGTGGGGGAAGGGATTAGTTAGGAAAATTAGGAGATAATTTTCAATTTTTAGGATAGTTTAATGTTTGTTTTTTTTGTTTTATTCTTGTGCTATTTAGAATTGCATGTAGTTTTTGCATAATTCCCTCCATAAATCAGATTCTCGGTTGTTTGTCCATGAGTAAATTAGGCTCAAATTTAAAAATTTGAAATTGTCTTGGTTTAGCCCTTGGAAAATCCTAATTTTTGTCATCATTGAATATAATAAACCAATTGAAAGTAGGAAGAATTAGAAACAAAGCATGTTAGTGGGTTTGTCGTAAGGATTGGGGGTTGAACTTGGTTTGCATATGACTCTACGTTTAATTTTGACAGAATGTGATGAGGTTTAATTGATCAATTGCTTTCAAAAAGTTTGTTGGCTAATGTGAAGCAAGTGAGTTATTACCAACTTATGGAGGATGAGATAACTAGAGTTTAGCTTACAATTGATGATGTTGGTTGAATTGTGCTGCGAATGTAAATTTTTGAATTCAACTGTCTCGATTACCCTTGAGTCTTGAATTGGGAGATGGGACCAATTCACCTTAAGCAAGGTATGACAAAAATCATTCCTTGTGTATGGAGAGTGGCTTAAGAGGGAGAGCAAACTTCTCATAAGAGACCCTTTTCATTGCTCGAAAAAGCGAGACCTTTCGCATTCCAACACCCATGGGTTTTGAGCTGGGGGATAGGCCCACCTCACCTTAAGCAAAGTTAAAAACAATGACTTTATGTATGGAGCATGACCTATGGGGAGAGTTACCCCTCAGTAGAGGCCTTTTCAATACTCGCAAAATTGGAATGTTGACCCTATGCTTAATTTGGTAACTATCTTGGTTTGAAGTGCTTTAAATGTGAATAAAAGCTTAAAATCTCTAGATGTCCTTCTAGGTTGGACGATTCACTTGCCTAAAGTTAGATAATTCAATAATTTGTGGTGGTTTTTCAATTGACTAAGTGTTGTGAAGTTGGGTTAAATGTTTTGTTTATGTCGACTTGTTTGATTTTCTAGTTCTTATGATTAAGCTTATTGGCTTGTAGAGTTTTGAAACTTCCTATGGAATTTTGGTGGTTTAACTTCCTTGAATGAACGGTTAAGGATTAACTAGGGTTCAACCATAGTCAATTTCGGGAGAAATTTTCCTTTAGTCCTAGTTTTGCTTGAGGACAAGCAAAGATCTAAGTGTGGGGGAATTTGATAACTCATATTTACATAGGCATATTTAGGTGCATTTTAACTTATTTTCTTAGTTATTTTCGCATTTTAGTATTAGTTTTATTATCTTCTTAATTAGTTTGTTTGTTTTGTTTTATATATCCTTATTTAGTGTTATTCACCTCTTTTAGGTGCTTGGAAGTAGATTTTGGCTTTTTAGGAAGACTGTTAGAAGAGGTTTTGTTGGAGCTTGAACTTCAACTGGATTTTCAACAGTGTTCGAAGCTGTCTTAGCTCAAGGTTTGTTCTGCAAGATTGTGCATCTATCCGTTAGCTTTCCATAGCACCTTGAATCGCGCCAATCGGAGCTGTATCGAGGAAGTTAGCTGAGGTTTTATGCAGCCTGTTCGGGTCCTGCGGGTCAACCCTTGTTGACCTTCTCTTCTTAATTGGGCCAAATTTCTCTTTAAGGAGCCCATGGCTTGCACTTTAATTTCCAGCAGGCCTCTTTAATTAAGTAGGTTAATGAGGTCCTAATTAGGTTAGGAGTAGGAGAGCTATAAAAGAGAAAAAAAAAGGAGAAGGTTTGGAGAGTTTTTTTACTACTTGAAAAACGTTTTGGTGGAGGCTTTGAGAGGAGACGAGGCTGCAAGATTTTCTTGAAGATTTTCGGTAGAATTTGTTTAGTTATGAGTAGCTAAACTCTCTTCTAGTTGAGGTACTTAGAAGTTTAATTCCATTTGATTCATGAGACTTATGTTTTAATTGTATTCTTTTATTCGAATATTTATTCAATTCCTGCGATTATAATTTGTTATATTGCTATTGATTTAATCAAATTGATTTGGCCAGTTAATTGATTGATTGTATTGCATATCGCCGAATAGAATAATATATCCGTGATTGTTGTTCTATCATAGTGGCAAGTTAGCTTCGTGTAAAGTTAACGGAATTGAATAGTTTAGTTTTTATGATTTACGGCGTTTCCGATTTCATTAACTAAGATAGAGGTCTTTTTTGTGTTTAATGCTGCCATAGGTTAATTCTTATTAAGAGGTTTCTTGGAGATTATCTATTGGCTAGGGAAGTAGTTTATTCGGGCGTTTCCCGGAACTATCGATAAATTAAGAAAAGATTGGTTATTGAGTGCGTTTCACCTTTAACTATAACTCTATCTATTTGGATAATTGAATTAGATCTTTAGTGTCTGTGATTGAATTACGGAATTAAACTGAAAAGTATCTCGGCTAGTTGTTCATCCTATTGATTTATTCTGTCTTAATTTACATTCTGCAATTTCTCAAATTACCTCATTTATTTTTATTTCAATCCAATCAATTTTGTTTCTTTTTACAAATAAATATACCTGCATTAATCCCTGTGGTTCGACCCCGTTCTTGCTATACTACCCAGTATAAGGAACCGGAGATATTAAATTAAACTTTGACGGGTTGACAACCTATCACACCGGACAGGATGTCATCAATAAATAAATTCAAAAATCCAAATTTCGTCTTACACTGATGCATATCCTCTCTGCAATTGCTATAATTGCATGGCTCTTCTTTATGTGCTAATTTGGAGTATTTAATCTTAATAATTGGAGTGATATAATTCTCTTGAATAGAATATAACTAATGTCAAATTCGTTCTAAAATAGAAGAAAGTTTGACGAAAAAATCTGTTAACACCCACCAAAAAAAAAAAAAAAAAAAAAAACTCAAATAATCTTAAAATCTCGAATAACTATGCACTCAAACTTACTACTAAATATTGAAAGATTTCAGCTTTGATTACCTAACTGATAAAAAGATGACTTTAGAATTAGATAATGAATAATCCAGATATTTGCCTTCATAAAAATTTAAAAAGAAAAAGAAAAAGAAAATGAGAGTACGTGATTTTTGGATAACTAATGGACATTTCAAAACTCAAACCATACATGTGATTTTAAGAACTCATATATCATACTAAAAGTTATTAACCGATCAACCAAACAATTTGTCAAGAGAGGAGTTGTGATCTTGGAGACCGTAACAATAATTTTAGGATAGTTTAGCTTTTATACGTATTATTTTTCCCCTTTCTAGTTATGTGCACTCACTGCTCTAATTTGTCCATAGTGTCCAAGTCATAAGAGAGGGACATGCATTTGACAGGACCTGAGCTTCACCATAAGCTTCACGTTTAACGATGGTGTTAAAAAAGGGCTTGCTAAAGTATAAACATATGTCTAAACTTTAAAGGAAATTTTCAAAAATGCCTCTGTTTTAGGTTTTGTTTTTAGACTCTACCTTTTCAAAATTACTTTTATATCTTTTTTTGCTTTAGTAATTGTTGAATTGCCTTTTTTTTTTTTTTAATTCATATCTTTTATATATTTTCTCTTGCAAAAGTCCCTTTCAAATTTTTCAAATTTACTCAAATATATTAATTCTACTTTATCCACATTTCTCTCCTCTCTTTATATAATTTTAATTTAGTTTTACATTTATCTCTCAATCCGTTTATTTTTCTACCTTACAACTTTAGACAGTTTTTTTTTTCTCTTCGAAACAAGATGGTGCCAAAATATAAGTATTTTTGTAAAATCCTTAAACTTTAATTGGTTCAACAATCACAAAGTACTATTACGAGAAAGTGTTAAAAAAATTCACAAAAAAAAAAAAACAATAGTCTTGTTTAAGGCCCAGGGGGCAATTGCATCGACGTTCACTGAAGTTTGAAGTTTTGTGCATATACAATTACTAAAACTTAATTTTGTTAAAAGAATCTCTTAACATTTGTTATGTTGTCAATAAAGTAACTTTAGTTTTCGAAATATGGTGCCAAAATAATGACGTGACAAGTCAATACTAAATCAGACTTATCAGCATGATGTCATGCCAACTCTCACTAATAAAAAATAGTGTCATTGACATACTTCCTACATGTACGACATATATAGAGAAAAAAAGAAATTCAAAATTCAAAATTAGTTTGAGCTAATGAAATGTTGCATTGACAAGTTAGACTTGGTATGTGATGGGAAAGGAATGCGGAATAAATTTTCTCCCGCTTAAATGAATCCGTGAGGAGCGTAATCAACAGAACATCCACAATCACACAGAAAGGAACACCGAGATTTTTACGTGGAAAACTCCTCTAACATGAAGGATAAAAACCACGAGGCATCTCCTGGCCCAAGATAAAGTATCCACTATAATATGAGAATTTTACAGCAGATACAAAACCAAGCTAGTGAATAACAACAAGTTTCACGGTTCCAACAAACAATAACAACAACAAATGGATATACCAATGTTACACAGCAAAAGCAAAAATTTCTAGACCTCCAAACAAGATCTTCATCTTAAAAAATGAAGATAAATGAGTCCAGAACAAGCTCACCAAATTTTAGCCCAATCCGAGAGGAAAAACCTGTTCAAAGGACTGAAAAGGATGAAGCAGCTCAAGCTGAAAACCAGCAGAAGAGAAACCGCAAACAGTAAAATAGGGACAGACAAACGAGGACCTTCCTAACCTCCAGTGACTAATGCCACCTTCCAGAATATAGAAAAATATGTCTTCAAACTTGTGTCAAAGTTTCAACCAAATCCAACGGCTAGAAACGAAACTACAAGCAGAAAAGCGCCCAAAAAACAACAGCTGTTGCAAACTCAAAAATCCAAACTTATGAACCTCCAAATTCTGATCCGACCATTCAAAATCAAGAAACAACAGTCTCCAATATGCTCTCCAAAAATCAGCAAGATCGGATTCCATATGTGCCAGAGATCGCTGAAATAAAAACAAGAGTATAGTTGAAGAACAAAGTTCATAAGCTCAAAAGATTTTCTCTCTTAGTTCTCTCTACTCCCTTGTATCAAAAAACCCTCTCAAATGTTGTTATGCTTCTCTCTCATCCTCACATCTGATCTGCTCCTTCTTATAAGCTCCTTCTCACTTCACAAAGAGGCTCCTTCTCACCTCACAAAAAGACTCCTTCTAGGGCTTGAAGGATACACATGAGGTTTCTTCCTCCACATAGAAAGAGCTTCAAGGACTTAAAGAATGCACATGAGATTTCTTCCTCCACATAGGAAAAGAACAAAACCCAACAATATGGACTTATCACGTCATCGTTTGTCGTTAGAATTCAATAAATTAGAGTGAAAATGACTTTATTGACAACGAAATAAGAGTTCAGTAAATTTATTGATATAAATTATACTTTAATAATTATAAACATATATATTCCTTAAGTGACCACAAGTGAAATTTAGCCGGTGTATGGCGAAACTAAACTCTTCGTATTGTACCCTATGTTAGGGTAAAATTGGACCTTGGTACTAACTCTTGGGTAATTTTGTACTCTATTCGTACGGAAAACAAAGAGGTAAAAATACAGCCAACTTTTTTGCTTTCTACAATCCATTTCCCTCTATATTTCTCCATTCTCGTCTCTATGATTCACCACATGAGAGTAATTGCATTTTTTCGTCTCTTATTCTGTCAATCATACAAAATGGAACTTTGAAGAAAGAAAGTCGATTTCCTAGCACTCGGTCGATTCTAAAAGGCTTTTCTGCTTCCTATGCTGGATCTTTGCTTCGCATTTCCTCTCATATCGTCGATTAAGTTCAATTTCTACCGGGGAAGATAGATTTGATTATTTGGTAGGTCAGTTTTCTCTTTATGATATCAAATTTTTTAATTTATGATTCTGTATGTGATATTTACTGTTGATGACCCATATAATTCCATTTTTGTGGTCTTTCTATATGAGGGTTACGAAAGTAAATTAGAAGGTTTTGGCATTGTTACGCATTTGTTCAGATATTTTTGATAACTAGTAGAGTTTTGAAATGTCGTGATTTTCTGCACTAAGAAGTACTACATTTTGTTTTATTTTCTTTTTTGAGTAAATATAGACTCTTGGGCTTTAATTTTCTGAGAATTTGAACTAGCTAAGTCTAAGGAAATACCTAAGTTCAAGGGCAAAGTGATCATCATCAGTGGGAGTTTCAAGGTGGTAGTTAGCCTATATGCATAATAACTCAGGTACTGGTTATGGTTTAAGAAGCCATACCGGTTTAGTATTGAAAGAGATGATGCTGATGCTGATAATCTGGGTATTAGCCCTTCCTCTTTTATCTTGTAGCTTTGGATGAGAATTTCTTATTAGCATTGGATTGTTCTGTCTCGTCCATTATCACCACATATATAAGTGAAACAGGGATATGGTAATGACCACGATTGACAGAGAGTCAATAAAATCAGCTTTTAGATCTGAAGAGAAACTGTAGTTATTGCAGTAAGTGTCTACTGTGTACTATTACAATCTTTATGCTTATAAGAAGCTTATATTAAGCCATCTTGGGCACCAATGCTTTCACCAAAAAAGGTCAACTAACAACTTGAGCCGAAAATTTATTTACAAACGCAAACCAACACTTGTGGTAATCTTAATAATGACAATATATACATAACAACGAAAATGAGGCAACCATAGAGTTGGTTATTTCATCTTAATTATGATAATTGCAAAGACTTCCATTGTGGCATCCAGTGGTACTAAAAGTACCAAAGGCATTGAGATGAGGCATGGCGTGACATTAGCTTCTCCAAACACCCTGGGCAAGGCGCCTTCAGTGAGGCACTGCCTAGGCGAACGCTTCAATCCAGGCACCTTGTTTTGAAAGGCACTCCTTAGTATAATTTAGCCTTTTATGCAAGTTTTAGTGCTATTTTTAAAAAGAAAACAGTCATGATTAAAGGTGCTTGAAAAGGAAGATTTGATTTAAAGTCAAAGAACATAAATTTTCATTAATTTTGATGTTGTTACCTTATATTTTGAATACAGTTTTAGAAAGGGAGTAACATACCTAAGGTAACAACATCATAATCAATGATTTGGTTTTTTTAAAGCCATAAATTTACTTTTCAAAACAAATCAAATTAAATATACTTCTCGGAAATAGGAAGTCAACAATATTTGTGAAGATGAACTGGAAAATAAAGAGAAATTCCTTAGAAAGACTGTGTAGACCGCCATAAGAGCTACAAGGATGAGGAAAAAAAAACAACTTTATAGGTAAAAGGTAAATAGTTTATAGAATTCTATGTGTTTTTTTTTTTTTTTTTTGAAACTTCAATTCTGTTTCTACATATGTTTTTACCCTTAAGGGGTGCCTCACTTTTCTCGGGTGAGCGCCTAGGATGGTGCCTAGTGCCTCAAGAAATTTGAAGTCTCATCATCTTGAGAGCACCTAGCGCTTTTAATAACATTGGTTGCATTTGTCTATAATAGTTGATTTTTAAAAAAAAAATTTTACCTTAATGCATTGACATGTTTTTATGTGTATCTTCTTGTGTGAGAAATAGAGCTCTAGAAATGCCTTGGATAATCTGATATAATGTGTCTTTCTATAGACATACAACTTTCTAACACATGTAATTACTTATGAATAGCAAGCAATTCAACCGTTATAGATATTTCTATTCCTACATGGCTTCTAGTATATTTTATTTAAAAAATAATGAAAAATATCAAAGGTTGGAGCTGAAGTTATCAAGTGATACACCATTTACCCCCTTGGCCTCTGAATTTTAATATTTTTATTCAATATTTTGAGAGAAAATTACTGCAGATGCATGAGCTGATATTGTATAGTGTTGAAGCTTTACTTCAACTTTGTGTATTCTATTCAAAAGCACAATGAAGACAATGAGATCTAATCTTACAAAAAAACTAATTTTCCTAGCTATCTACCTTTTGCAATGGAATCCTATCGTAAAACCAATCTCCAATAGGCTATAGCCTTGGCTTTATTCATATATGTTTAAAGATGAGTGACCTTTTACAATCTTTATAACAGTAACAGTAATAGCAATGTAATGATGATATGATGACACAGAGGAGATCAAGCAAAACAAGAGACAATTTGGTGAACTGATTATGGAGAGAACACAAACTTCTATTTCTTACAATATTACTAAGTGCATTTCAGTTGGCTTATGTTCTTTACATGTCTTCTTCAATAGAAGGAGCTGTTTAGCTTGCTTTTAGAAAACCTATATTGAGCTTGATAATGTCTTGTTAAAATTGTTAAAAAAGCTGCATGTATATGTATGTACAAATATTAATTGGATTGAGCGTGTTTGATTTCTTTCTTCCATGGAAATCGGATCTCAACATGTTAAAGCTTTTCCTTTAGTTCAAGAATCCTCTATCCAGCCTCCAACATTTCCTCTCCGGGCTGAATGAAATACAGGTCAGTGGTACTTTGAGTTGATTATGACCGGATGTGTTCAATCTTTTTTAGGACATAAATTAGCTTCATAATATTTTATATATATATATATATATATATTCCAAAAAATTATTGAGATATAAACCTCAATAGAACAGTTACAAAAATAAAAAGAATCTAAAATGGAATTTTGCGATTTTTAATATTTTAGTACATTCTCAAAACAAATTTTAGATTTATTATTTTATCACCCATAAGTTAAATGTATTTTTTTGTAACCCAGACATTAAAAGCCCTTTTCCTTTTTCACTACATTTCAGGTAGGACTCTAAATCCTCATGACTTGATCAAAATGAAAATATAAACTATAAATGCATTAGTTTACAACCTATGAACATTAGCTTTATTTAAGAATTTAATGCCAAAGGTGCAAATTGGGGCCTACAGCTTACATTATTACATATGTAGTTGATTGTGAATGTTTTCTTTTGTCCAATTAGGTACCTATGAAATGTATTTTGTTCAATTAAGTACCTATGAATGTAAGAATAGTACAAGTTTATGATGGTCTTATATACCTTTTATTTAAAAAGTGAAAACAACAAAAAAAAAAATTTAGTTAACTTGGAATTATCTTTATGTATAGGGCACATTCTTATATACTTCTTTGCAGCAATCTAGTATTCCATTTGGTCTCACTTTTTCTGTATGGTTTTCTGGGGTGGTAAAAGTGTTTATTTTTAAGAGGAAATCTGTTTTTGTAAATAAATTAGAAAACAACAGAAATTCTATACTGATGAAGAAACAAAGCACTTATTATTTTTCACCACCCCCAAAGGAGAATTAGCAGTGCCTATTTATAGGCTTACACTTAACAGAAAAAGAGAAAAATAAGCAACTAACTGATACATAATTTGACTGAGTAAAAATCAGAAATTTCTCCTATCTAATAGCCAACAAAATAACTAATTATCAGTGTTTTCATGCAATAGATTTTGAATCAAATCTCCAACACTCCCCCTTGATTCAAAATCACATACACCAAGCAAGCTTCTAAGAAAAGCATGTCTTTGACCAGACAAGGCTTTGGTGAAGATATCTGCAACTTGGGCATCAGTGGGACAGAACTTCATAGTTACTTCTCCCTTGGCCACCAACTCACGAATGAAATGAAATCTCAACTCAATATGCTTTGTATTGTTATGAAATGCTGGATTCTTTGCCATTGCAATTGCCGAAACATTGTCACAATAAAGTGCAGTTCCTTTCTCTTGCTTTTGGTGAAAATCGCTTAACATCCTTCTAAGCCAAACACACTGACAAGCTGCTGTAGTAGCAGTAACATACTCTGCCTCTGCTGTTGATAGGGCTGCTATTGGTTGTTTCTTAGAACTCCAAGTGACAGCACCTGATCCAAGTCCAAACATATTTCCAGAAGTGCTTCTTCTATCATCTGATGAGGTTGCCCAATCGCTATCAGTAAATCCAACTAATCTGAAATTTGTTACATGAGTGTATCAAATTCCATAATTGATTGAACCTGCAATATACCTTAGGATCCTCTTTGCTGCTCCATAGTGTAGTTTTGATGGATTGCTCATGAACCTTGACACAACTCCAACTGAGAAAGAAATATCAGGTCTTGTGTGTGTTAGATATATTAACCCACCGACCAAACTTCTAAACTGTTTCTGATTTGCTGCTTCTTCTCCATCTTCTTTCTTGAATTTTTCATTCTTGTTCATTGGAGTAGCCACCATCTTGCAATTTGACATGTTGAACTTCTTTAATAAATCTGTTGCATATTTCTTTTGAGAAACGAATACTCCATCTTCATCTTGATGTATCTCTAATCCAAGAAAATAGTGCAGCAATCCCAGGTCTGTCATTTCAAAGGTGCTCATCATGCTGAACTTGAACTCTTCTATAAGCTTTGAACTTGACCCCATGTAGATTATATCATCTACATATAAGCACACTATCAAAAAATCTGTTTCCCTTTGCTTCTTCAGATAAAGAGTAGGCTCATTTGGACTTCTTTTAAAGCCATTTTCATGAAAGAATGCATCAATTTTACTGTACCATGCCTGTGGAGCTTGTTTTAAACCATAGAGAGCCTTTCTCAACTTGTACACTTTATCTTCATGTCCATTAATCACAAAACCTTCTAGTTGCGAGACATAAACGTCGTCTTCAAGTTCACCATTAAGAAAGGCTGATTTTCCATCAAATTGATACACCTTCCATTTGAATTGAGCTGCCAAAGCCAAGAACATTCTTACTGTTTCAAACCAAGCTACAGGTGAAAATGTCTCCTCGTAGTCGACCCCTTGTTGTTGTGAATATCCTTTCGCAACTAAACAAGCCTTGTGCTTTTGAATGCTTCCATCTGCATGAAATTTTGTTTTGAATATCCACTTCACTCCTATTGCTTTCTTTCCATTTGGCAGATTCGTCAGTTCCCAAGTTGAATTCTTTTCTATGGACACAAGCTCTTCTTTCATTGCCTTTCTCCACTCTTCTTTTTCTACTGCCTCTTCATATGTCATAGGATCTGGAACAATTAGTGCGAACTCCCCCTTTTCATTGATCTCCTTCAGTGATTTAAGTTTCCTTAGTGGTGTGTCATCTAAAGATACACTTGAACTCTTGCTGCTAGGTGTAGTTGCTGAGCTGCTTGGAGTAGTTGGTGGTGTCTCAACAATTGGAGTAGAAGTTGGTGATGTGCTTGGAGTTACCGCTGCTGAAGTAGTTGGAATTGGGTCTGAATTTGCTTCCTCCATTAATGGAATTTGGGGATGATCTTCCTCGTTGCCGTCATCACTTCTCCAATTCTAGCTGGCTGCCTCATTAAAAATTACATTCCTACTGATAATTGTCTTGCCATTTACAGGATGATACAATTTATATGCTTTCGACTCAGTACAATAACCAACAAAAATACATTTAATTGATTTTTCATCTAATTTTTGGCGATTTTGAGCATCAATTAAAACATAAGCAATGCAACCAAAAATTTTTAAAAAACTCACAGTTGGTTTGGTCCCTTTCCAAGCTTCATATGGAGTGATATTTTGAACAGCTTTTGTTGGTGAGAGATTCAACAGGTACACTGCTGTTGCAACGGCTTCTGCCCAATATTGGTTTGGTAGACCTTTCTCTTTCATCAGACTCCTTGCCATCTCCACCACTGTTCTGTTTTTATGTTCAATAACTCTGTTTTGTTCTCAAGTATATGGTGCAGTCAATTCCCTTCGAATTCCATTCTCCTCACAGAAATGAACGAATTCTTTTGACAGAAATTCACCACCTCTGTCTGTGCGAAGTACTCTGATACTTGTTCCTCTTTGCTTTTCTACTAGGGTTTTAAATTTTTTGAAATTCTGAAATGTTTTAGACTTGAATTTCAGAAAATATACCCAACTCATTCTACTGAAATCATCAGTAAACAAGAGAAAATAACAACTTCCACCAAGTGATTTGTTATTCATGGGACCATATAGGTCAGCATGAACCAATTCAAGACACGTTGAGGCTTTCCATGCTCTTCCTGTAGGAAAGGACTTCCTAGTTTGCTTCCAATAAATGCAGCCTTCACATAAATCAAACGATTGAATTTTTGGTAATCCATGGACCATTTTCTTCCTTTCCAGCAGCTGCAATCCTTTTGCATTTAGATGTCCATATCGTAGATGCCATAATTTGGAATCATTTTGTTCTCCCGTTACCAACGCGAAATCATTCAAAGTGGAGACTTCAAATGGAAACATTCTGTTTTTGGTCATTTGAACAGTGACAATTCTGATTGCTTATCTTTAATCACACATGCACCATTGTCAAACATAATAGAATATCCACTAGCCATTAGCTGTCCAACACTTAGCAAATTATGAGCTAAGTTAGGAACAAATTGAACATCATGTAAAAGCTTAGTTTTACCTTGGCTAGTTTTAATAGCTATTGTTCCTTTGCCTTCCACTTGCATCTCTTTGTCATCACCTAATTTGACTTTCTTCTTTTGAGTTTCATCAAGCTCTTTAAAGATTTCCTTCCTGCTGGTCATATGATTTGAGCACCCACTATCAATAAACCACACTTCATCTTGTGTGTCAAATGTGTCTGAATGTGCCATGAACAGTCTACCCTCTTCATCAACTTCTTCTGCAAAGTTTGCCTGTTTGTCTTTAAACCAGCATTCTACTTTCACATGCCCATATTTCTTGCAGTAATAACATTGGATGTTGCCTTTATTATTGTTAAACCTTTGTTCAGATCCTCTGCCGCCTCCTCTGCCTTGGTTGTGATATTTCTTTGAAATCCACCTCTGCCTTTTCCACGACCTGCACCTTTTTCATGCTCCTTCGACATTGAACTCACTCCTTTCACTTGGAATGTTGTTTCATCAATCTTCTCTTCTCTTCTGTTTATTCTTGCTTCATGAGATTACAAAGATCCCATTAGCTCATCAAAGGAATAGGCGGATAGGTTTTTAGACTCCTCAATTGCTGCGACCACATGGTCAAATTTTGGAGTTAAACTTCTTAACACTTTTAAAACAACTTTGCTTTCGGTGATGTCTTCTCCATAGGACTTCATCTGGTTGACGATTGCTGCAACTCTTGTCATAAAATCCTGCACTAATTCACTATTCTTCATCTGCAGATTTTCAAATTCACGATGAAGTGTCTGCAACTTTACCATGATTACTATGGATGAGCCATGAAATGCCAGCTACAAGGTTGTCCATGCCTCCTTTGCTGTTGAGGCTGCTGTAATTTTTGAAAAAATTGATTCATGAACAGCTTGTTGTATAAAGAAAAGAGCCTTTGAATCTTTCTTTTTGTTTTCTCTAAGCGTGGTCTCCTCATCTTGCTCATTGTAGCCATTTTCCACCAAATCCCACAATTCTTATGACTTGAACAATGTTTTCATTTTGGTGCTCCAAAACTAATAATTATCTCCATGGAAAATTGGTATGGAAGGTTGGGCTATATTTACTGCACTGCCACTGTTTGCCATGTCGAAATGCCCAAGGATGGCTCTGATACCAAATGTTTATTTTTAAGAGGAAATCTGTTTTTGTAAATAAATTAGAAAACAACAGAAATTCTATACTGATGAAGAAACAAAGCACTTATTATTTTTCACCACACCCAAAGGAGAATTAACAGTGCCTATTTATAGGCTTACACTTAACAGAAAAAGAGAAAAATAAGCAACTAACTGATACATATTTTGACTGAGTACAAATCAGAAATTTCTCCTATCTAATAGCCAACAAAATAACTAATTATCAGTGTTTTCATGCAATAGATTTTGAATCAAATCTCCAACAAAAAGAAGCTATTTTACGTTTATTAATAAGTAGTTGGACTGGTGATGCTGGTTGCATTCCCGAACTTGGAGCAAATGCAAGTTATCAAAATGGATAATTTGAGGATGATTTGGAGCAACCATCTCCATTCAGATTCCTTTGGCAAATTGGAAGTACTAAAGGTTGAATATGCTCAACAACTACTGAAAATTTTTCCACAAGATATATTGGCAAGACTTCAAAACCTCAAGGATTTGCTCATAAAGAATTGCGATTCACTAGAAGAGGCGTTTGATATCCGTGGACTCATAAATGAAAGAGGAATGGAGAGAGTAGTCAGCTAGTTGAGAAGTATGGATATTAGAAACATGCCAAATTGGAGGTGGGTATAGAATGAGGATTCGGAAGGAGTTGTCTCATTTGGTGAACTAAGTTCAATGTATGTGTGGAATTGTCCAAATCTAAAATCTCTCTTCCTATTTTGGATAGCTAAAAGCCTAGAACAACTTCAAGAGCTTGATTTGAATGCATGTGGGCTTGAGGAAAATGGTTACAAAAAAGAAAGGAGTAGTAGAAGAAGCTCCTCAGTTTGTGTTTTCCTTGCTTAAGTTTTTAGACCTTTGGTATCTAGAAAAGCTTGCATGTGTCTTCAAAGGAATTCACACCTTGGACTGCCCGGTGCTAGAAAGGTTGAGCATTTATCGCTGTGACAAATTGGAGGTTTTCACTCAAACACCCAAGAACCCACCAGAAATAGGGATACGAAATTCAGTTTTCTCATTTTCCAAGGTAGATCTTACCTTTCCTTTTGCTTTTTGTAGTAGTCTACCAAAAGAGTTATAATTTTTTTTAATTAATGTTCATTTGACTTTGCTCTCAGTTATAAAAATAGATTTTTTTTTAATCTAAGGCAAATAACATCCTGAGGCCTTTGAACTTTTATGAAATTTATAATTGGCCTCCTGATCAATTTTTTGAACACATTGGGTATATGATCTTTTTGTTTTAATAGTATTAGCCCCAAACTTGACATTTTTTTTCCTTGTGGGCTACAGTATATGTTCACTAACACGTGACACAATTTTTGAGAAAAATAGAAAACTCTAAAGTTGATTGGAGAGATCAGAATCATACTTCCTATGCAGTCTTACGATAGCTACGAATATAAATTATACCTCCGATTTAATCTCATGTGTCTGCGAAAATTGTGTCACACACCAGTGAATGGATACTATAGCCCACGGGAGAAAAAAGTATCGAGTTTGGGGCTAATACTATTAAAACAAAAAGATCATGTACCCAATGTGTTCAAAAACTTGATCAGGGGACCAATTGCAAATTCCATAAAAGTTTAGGAGCCTCAGAATGTGTTTTACCTTAATCTAACTTCTCATCTGTTTTCTTTGTAGTTTGTCTGATTTTTTTTCCTGCTGGTTTGAGCTTTTTATGAACTTAGTTTTTCTAATCAAGTTACAGAGGCTACATTGTCAATTGGTAGAACTTAAGAAGTATTGTTCGGTGATAATGATATGCATTTTCATGTTTCTTGATAAAGGTGAGCTTCAACTGCTTTTGTTTTATTGTTTTTCAGATCATCCCCATTATGAGACATTTATCCTTAACAAGCACAGATGCCAAGATGATAAAAGGAAGCCAGTTTCTATTGGAAATGCCCTATTCCCAAGGCATTGGACCTCGTATTTGTATTATACATTTATTAGATATTTGTATTATACATATTTTGTGTCATAAACAAAGACATTAATTCATTATCATATATCTTGTGCTGTATTTTAAATGAAGTATCCAATGGACATATCCATATCCATGTTAACAAGTGTCATGCACTTAGAAGTAAGACCATGGATAGGGGAAACGATATGATCATAAATAGATCCGTAGTCTGTTCCAGTCATGGGAATGAATGGAACTAGAGACTATCATTATTTTGTTGTATGGCGGTTTCTTACCAGCCATTGGACATGGGATGTCAACCAAATTAATGGGTACATGCAAAAGGGGCATGGTACTGGATAGATCCACTAAACGAGAAATTCACATGGTAAAGTATCACGAGTGATTCTCGTTTAGTACCTGTATGGATCCTTTGACCTGACTATATGATGGTACTGCACGCGAGGTTGCATACTTAGGGGTATGCCTAAAGGGCCTATAAAAGGGTGCCAAGTATGAGTACTTCGGGTATGTCACTAAGGATGGCAGTGCTATGGATATGCAGAAGGGATTTGTCACTCAGTAGTCCGCTGAGAAGATATCACAGCCTCTTGATGAATGTGACTGATAAGAGTGTGGCTACACCTAAAAGAGGGTGATCAATTCATGCCTCTGTGTTGGACATTGATTTCGATGACATGTGATATACGAGTTTAAACTACAGGGTTATGATTTCAGTTGAATTGCCATTTTCATCTTAATTGGGGGCTGCAGTGGCTTGCTAAAGCCCGCCTGCAGTCTATGGGCAATAGGCCCACTGCAAACATAAAGATGAGCCTACAGGATTATAAGCATTGAACGTCTGAGCACGGACTTAAGGAATCACCTGTATACTTGGAGTATACACACCGGAGAAAGAGGATTATATTAATTATATTATAAGGATCAATTGGATTGATCATAATAATAAAATTAATATTTGCATTGGTCTTCTCATAATTAATTAAATTAATTTATGAGATTATTTCCTATGTGGAAATATTTCACATGTATAGGTTTACATGTATCTTTATTTTATGAAAGTCAAAATTAATCCCATGGTAAAATTAATTGATCAAATTAATTTAAATTTAAATGTATCAAATATATTATTTGGAATAATAAGTTAAGAATACATGTTAAATAAAATTAAGTTGATAATTAACTGGACCAAAGAGATTAATTTTGGACTGGGCTCTAAAAGAAGAAAAGCCCGCATAAAATAAATGAAGGGATTGGGCCAAGTCTTGGGCAGGAAATTTCGGCAACCCTAGGTATATTACCTAGGGCAATTCGGCGAAGACATTATATACACCAAGGGAGCCGAAATTTGTAGCCTCTTTCTTCGTGTACTTGAATGCGGAGGGAATCTACTTTGATTTCTGCAGCCATCTCTAGAAGAGATATCTCAGGTTAGAAATCTTTTCTTTGTTGTTAACTTTTGATTTTACAATTTTCATATCAATTGCTCCTGGGCAAGGATTTGAGGAATCATCTCGTTCTTCCGCTTTAATCGGGTCATTTCCGGTGAAAAATCCCAACAGTGGTATCAGAGCGGGCTTTTCATCCATGAAAATTGTTTAATTGGATTGAATCCCTTGGTTTTGAAATTGGAGATTTTAATTTGGGATTCTTGGATTGGGGTTTGTGATTTTCCCCTTTGGAATTTTTCAATTGAAATTAAATTTGCATATAGGTTTATGTTTATTTAATTTTATTGGATGGTTGTATTTCTTGGTGAATTACATGTTATTTGGCTGCAATTTTTTTTTTTGGGAAATTAAAAATCACCGGCTGTTTCCGGCCATGCGGGACTACCGGCGGCGGAAACAGTGGTAGCAGCCGCTGCCGCTGGTTCCAGCAGCAGCGGCGGCTACTCCTAGGGCAACATAGTTGCCCTAGTTGCAGCGGGTGGGCCCAGTGTTTTGGATTTGGCGGGTTTCGGGTCCGGTGTCCAATTTTAAAATTTTAATTGGTTTTAAAATTTCGTGTGTTTAAATTTTTGCAATTTAAATGCGCATAGTTTCTTGAATGAAATTTTAATCTTATTCATGGGATATTGATTTTAGAAATTAATATGGCTAATTGAAATTGGTTCGGGTTTTTTTGGCACAATTACCCGGATGGCTGAGATGGACTCATGGTTTCCCAATTCCAGTGGGAGCAGTTATCTGCCTGAGCTGGAGGCCCAAAGCCCATTAAGGGACAGAACCATGATGGGCCAAATTGGCGATTTCAAAAATAATGGCTTGGACATAATTAAAATGGGCTTAATTCATGCATTATAACATGCTTATAAATGGATGTATTGGATGCATTTTGTGTAATTAAATATTTATTTGGTTGGATGCTATTGGGCCTTGTTCAAGATGGGTTGTATTTTTCTTTTTGGGTAAATACAGCTTGCGTGCCGTTTTTTCTTTTAATGTAATTTTATTTTATTTGTTTATTATAAAATTTGTAAAAGAAGAAGCCCAAATGGAGGGGTGAACCCAAGCGGAGGTGTAAGCCCAGGAGGAAGGAAAATGAGGCCCATATGATATTTCTTTCTAGTATAAGTTTACTAGAATAATATTAGGTTGTAATATAGGCCCATAGCAGTCCATTTTACTTATTTAATTATACTTCATATATATTTGCATGTATGTATGTATGATTCAAACCCATTTCACCCGCCTTATGCATGTAAGCCATTATTAAAATGAATCTAATAACCTAATAGAAATTACTAAGTCACTTAAAAGTGCTTCCCTCATTCAGAACCAGCTCGAAGTAGGGATAGGCCAGTTGTAGACCATGCCCTTATTGGATGCACTGGAGTATCGTCATTTTGTATTGGGTTGGAGTATTGGTTACTTCGACACTTGGATGGAGGTTTTGACTTACCGTGGGTAGTAGGATTCTCTTGGCCCTAAGCACAGATAGGTAAGTGCCAACAAGCCCATCAAACTGAGAGTCCCTTGGTTGGGATTGGACGGCGTTCCTACCTCAATAAGTAAGGTATAGTTTTTCCAGGCCCTCGTCTGGCAATATCTTAATGAAATATGGATCTCGGCCCATGAGCCCAACAACTCGGTTTAATTAATAAATTGATTCATTATTAATTATATATGGGAAAATAATAATAAAGTCCTTTATTAACACTCTTAAACTTTTCTGTGTAGAATTTCTAAATGGCAAATAATAACTCACTTTTACTGCGATCTATTCTTGAAAGGGACAAGCTTTCTGGTCCTAACTTCTTAGACTGGTCTAGGAACTTAAGGATAGTTCTAAGACAAGAGTCAAAGGAGTATGTACTAGAAAGGCCTGTACTTGCTGCGCCTCAAGGACGTAATCCGACAGATGCCCAGCTGCAGGAATACGAGACGCATGTTAAGGATAATAGGGATGTGACGTGCCTTATGTTGGAATGCATGGTCCTTGAGCTGCAAAAGCAGTTCATGGATCATTAAGCCTATGCTATGATAACAACTCTGAATGAGATGTTTCAAGAGCAAGCTCGTCAGGAAAGGTACCTGACCAATAAGGCATTCCACTCCTGTAAGATAGGGGCTGGGACATCTGTGAGCGTACACATGCTCAAGATGAAGGGCTATTTGGATACTTTGGCCAGTCTCGGATCTCCCATCTCACAAGAGCTGGCGGTGGGCACAATCCTTGCTTCCTCACATGATTTTTATGATCAGTTCATCCTGAACTACAACATGCAAGGGATGAACCGTACTGTTAGTGAGCTACATGGGATGCTTAAGCTTACTGAACAGTAGATCAAGAAGACTCCGCTAGTGCTGCTGATCAATAAAGGGAACCTTCTCTTACTAAGGGCAAGGCCAAGGAAAAGGCCAAGGCCAAGAAGCCTAAGGCCCAGCCCAAGGTCTAGCATAAGGCCAGTCCCGAGGATATCTGCTTCGGGTGCCAGCAGGTAGGGCATTGGAAGAGATCGCATCCCAAACTGAGCAGAGGAAGACCCAGGGCACATCTTCGTCAGGTATTTATGTCATAGACATTAACCTTACTGTTTCAACATCCTGGGTATTGGATACTAGATGTGGTTCTCACATTTGTTACAATATGCAGGGACTTATGAACAGAAGGTCACTAGGATCAAGGGAGGTGGACTTGCGGGTCGGTAATGGAGCAAAGGTTGCTGCCATAGAGATCGGCGAATATCACCTCATGATGCCTAGTGGATTGGTTTTGATTTTGGAAAAATGTTATTTTATACCTGCCATGTGCAGGAATATTATATCTGTTTCAATGTTGGATATTTCTGGATTTAATTTTTCTATTTCTAATGGTAGAATTGTTATATCAAGAGAGGAATTATTTTATGGAGAATCTCTATTAAATAATGGCCTATATATCCTGGATTTGAATGAAACCAATCATGTCTATAACATAAACACTAAAAGGGTTAAGCCTAATGAACTTAATCCTGTCTACCATTGGCACTGTCATTTAGGCCACATAAACGAGAAACTTATAGCTAGGCTGCACAAGGCTGGAATCCTAGGGTCATTTGACTTGGAGTCACTTAATGTATGCGAGTCCTGTTTATGAGGCAAAATGATGAAAGCGCCTTTTAGCAAGAAAGCTGAAAGGGCTACTAGCTTATTGGACCTAATACATTCAGAAGTATATGGGCCTATGAGCGTAGCTACCAGAGGTGGACATATGTACTTCATCACGTTCACAGATGATTTCAGCAGATATGGCTATGTCTATCTGATGAAGCATAAGTCCAAAACCTTTGATAGGTTCAAGGAATTTAGGAACAAAGTACAGAACTGGATAGGCAGAACCATAAAAGCCCTTAGGTCAGACCGAGGAGGTGAGTATATGAGCCTAGAGTTTGACTCCTACTTGAGAGAGCATGGAATAGTTCTGCAGCTCACTCCTCCGGGAACACCACAATGGAATGGGGTGTCTGAATGGAGGAATAGGACTCTGTTGGACATGGTTCGCTCAATGATGAGTCACGCCTCTCTTCCAATAAGTTTCTGGGGACATGCTCTCGAGACAGCCGCTCTCATTTTGAATAATACTCCGACTAAGGCAGTATAAGATATAGACGGGCAAGGAGCCTAATGTGTCTTTCCTGCGGATTTGGGGATGCGAAGAACATGTCAAGAGATTGACTGGGGGCAAGCTGGAACCCAAAACAGATAAGTGCCTGTTTGTGGGCTACCCTAGGGAAACCAAAGGGTATTACTTCTACAACCTCGCCGAGAACAAGGTGTTTGTAGCAAGGAAGGGGGTCATCTAGAAAAGGATTTTATTTCCAAGAAAGACAGTAAGAGCAATGTTGAACTGAGGGAACTTCAAAGCTCACAAGCTCCTGAAGAGGATAACTCGGAGACCCGGGTGGAGCTTCCACAAGAGGAAGCACTGACCCAGGTCACATAAGGACCTAGAAGGTCTGTTAGGGATTGTCGGGAACCAGAGAGGTATGGTTTCCTCGTCCCCGATGATCAAACTCCTCTCGTCTTTGATGAGGAAGAACCCAAAATCTACCAGGAGGCTATGGCAAGCCCACAGTCTACAAATTGGCGTAAAGCCGTAGAGGCAGAGATACAATCTATGTACGATAACTAGGCTTGGAACTTGGTTGATCCACCTCCGGGTGCTAAGGTGATTGGTTGTAAGTGGTGCTATAAGGTAAAAGCCGATAATACCTTCAAGAGGCATCTGGTTGCAAAAGGTTTTAGGCAAGTCCATGGAATAGACTATGATGAAACTTTCTCTCCAGTTGCTATGCTCAAATCCATCAGGATCTTGCTGGCCATAGCCGCATGGTACGACTATGAGGTCTAGCAAATGGATGTCAAAACTGCTTTCCTTAACAGAAAGCTACTTGAGGATGTGTACATGACACAACCTGAGGGTTTTGTCGATCCAGAGTATCCTGGAAGGGTATGCAAACTTCAGAGCTCCATTTATGGACTGAAGCAAGCATCCCGAAGTTGGAATCTTAGATTCAATGAAGCTACAAAGGAATATGGCTTCATACAGAATCAAGACAAGCCTTGTGTGTATAAGAGGATTAGTGGGAGCATTGTGACGTTCCTAGTGTTATATGTGGACGACATCCTACTCATTGGAAGCGACATACCAACATTGCAAGGGGTAAAACAGTGGTTGTGTAAGTGCTTCACAATGAAGGATTTAGGCAAAGCTAAGATGATGATCCCAGGGATCAGGATCTACAGGGATAGATCCAAACGGCTTCTAGGCCTAAGTCAGGCCACGTACATAGACAAAGTTATAAAGAGATTCAGCATGGACCAGGCCAAGAAAGGTTTCTTGCCAATGGGTCGTGGGCTGAAACTCAGCAAGAAGAACTGTCCTAAAACAAGTGAGGAGAGGGAGAACATGAAATTGGTCCCATATGCTTTAGTTATAGGATCAATTATGTACTCCATGCTATGTACGAGACCTGATGTCGCCTTTGCACTAAGTATGATGAGCCGGTACCAATAGGATCCCAGGGAGGATCACTGGAAGGTAGTCAAAGCTATCCTCAAGTACCTTAACCGGACTAAGGATAACTTCTTATTGTATGGAGGGCAGGAGGTACTATCAGTTACTGGGTATACTGATGCAAGCTTGCAGACTGACCAGGATGAATACCAGTCGCAGTCTGGTTATGTGTTTTTGCTAAATGGTGGTGCTGTAAGCTGGAGGAGCTCAAAGCAACCGACCATCATGGACTCTACAACAGAAGCTGAGTACATCGTAGCGTGTGATGCAACTAAGGAAGCTATGTGGATAAGGAAGTTTATCACTGAGTTGGGAGTAGTACCCACTATCCCGGACCCAGTTGATATCTTCTGTGACAACAATGGCGCTGTTGCACAAGCAAAGGAGCCCCGGTCATACAAGAACACAAAGCACGTGCTCTGGAAGTTTCACCTTATACGAGAAATCGTGGAAAGAGGTGACATTTCACTACATAGAGTGGACACTGAGGATAATGTCGCAGATCCATTGACCAAGGCGCTGGCTCAGCCCAAGCATGAGGGTCACATTAGATCTATAGGGATTAGGCCCATGCCTAGTTGGAATTAGTGCAAGTGGGAGATTGTTGGAAATGCCCTAGTCCCAAGGCTTTGGATCTTGTATTTGTATTGTACATTTATTAGATATTTGTATTATACATATTTTGTGTCATAATAAAGGCATTAATTCATTTATCATATATCTTGTGCTGTATTTTAAGTGAAGTATCCAATGGACATATCCATATCCATGTTAACAAGTGTCATGCACTTGGAAGTAAGACCATGGATAGGGGAAACGATATGACCATAAATAGATCCGTAGTCTGTTCTAGTCATGGGAATGAACGGAACTAGAGACTATCATTAATCTGGTTGTATGGCGGTGTCTTACCAGCCATTGGACATGGGATGTCAACCAAATTAATGGGTACATGCAAAAGGGGCATGGTACTGGATAGATCCACTAAACGATAAATCCATATGGTAAAGTATCATAAGTGATTCTCGTATAGTACTTGTATGGATCCTTTGACCTGACTATATGATGGTACTGTATGCGAGGTCGCTTACTTAGGGATACGCCTAAAGGGCCTATAAAAGGGTGCCAAGTATGAGTACTTTCGGGTATGTCACTAAGGATGGCAGTGCTATGGATATGCAGAAGGGATTTGTCACTCAGTAGTCCGCTAAGAAGATATCACCGGCCTCTTGATGAATGTGACTGATAAGAGTGTGGCCACACCCAAACAAGTTGGAGCTTGTTTGTGAGCATCAATACATTCAGGATCAAGTAAATGTCCGGACACAAAAGAGGGTGATCAATCCATGCCTCTATGTTGGACATCGATATCGATGACATGGGATATACGAGTTTAAACTACAGGGTTATGATTTCAGTTGGACTGCCATCTCTATCTTAATTGAGGGCTGTCATGGCTTGCTAGAGCCTGCCTGTAGTCTGTGGGCAATAGGCCCACTGCCAATATAAAGATGGGCCCATAGGATCGTACATATTGAACGTCTGAACATAGACTTAAGAAATCACCTGTATACTTGAAGTATACACACCGGAGAGAGATGATTATATTAATTATATTATAAGGATCAATTGAATTGATCATAATAATAAAATTAATATTTGCATTGGCCTTCTCATAATTAATTAAATTAATTTATGAGATTATTTCCTAAGTGGAAATATTTCACATGTATAGGTTTACATGTATCTTTATTTTATAAAAGTCAAAATTAATCCCATGGTAAAATTAATTGATCAAATTAATTTAAATTTAAATGTATCAAATATATTATTTGGAATAATCTGTTAAGAATACATGTTAAATAAAATTAAGTTGATAATTAACTGGACCAAGGAGATTAATTTTGGACTGGGCTCTAAAAGAAGAAAAGCCCGCATAAAATAAATGAAAGGGATTGGGCCAAGTCTTGGGCAAGAAATTTCGGCCAACCCTAGGTATATTACCTAGGGCAATTCGGCCAAGACATTATAGACATTAAGGGAGCCGAAATTTGTAGCCTCTTTCTCTCAAACTTTGATTCTATCGCTAGCACGAGTCGTGTCCATTAGCCGTACGTGTACGTGAATGCGGAGGAAAGTTACTTTGATTTCTGCAGTCATCTCTAGAAGAGATATCTCAGGGGACAAATCTTTTTTTTGTTGTTAAATTTTGATTTTACAATTTTCATATCAATTGCTCCTGGGCACGGATTTGAGGAAATCATCGCGTTCTTCCGCTTTAATGGGTGATTTCCGGTGAAAAATCCCAACAGTTTCCCCCTGAAACTTTTTGACAAACTTACAAGTGTTGAACTACATTGCTTTCATGGTGAATCAGAGGACTCTCCTTCTGATCTCCTTAAGTTGTTCCATAACTTGGAAAAACTTTATGTAAGAAGTAGTATGTTCAAGGAACTATTCCCTTGTGAAGGACTGGACCAAGCTCTTCAAACTCTTGAGATCTTGAAAGCAGTGAGTTGTGACAATTTGATTACCTTATTACCATGCTCTGCTTCTTTCCAAAAACGAATTTGGATATAGACAATTGTGATGGACTGGTTAGCTTGCTGGCACGGTCAACAGCTAGGAGCCTGGTGCAACTCACAAAAATAAGTATAAGAAACTGCGACAAAGTGTCAGAAATTGTTTCAAATGAGGGATCAGAGGAATCAAAAGAGGAAGATGAGATTGTCTTCACTAAATTAGAAAATTTGGCAACAGTCTCATTTGCCAAGCCTTAAATGCTTCAGCTCAGCAGAATGCTGCTTTGAGTTTCCTTCTTTGTTTAAAGTAAGAGTAAGCCAATTTCCCAACATCAAGTTTATCTCAAAACGAGTATCAACCACACTAATTCTACGGGATTTACAACTATCAGAAGTAGACAGACGGCTTTGGAATGACAACCGTAAGACCACCTTGCAGCCACCGCAAAATGGTACATCATCTTTTTTTTTTTTTTCTTAACTATTGAGATTAGAATTTTCTCCCAAGGCATTAAATCAGCTTCTTGATGTAGACTTTCTTTCCTTCTATTTCTCATATGTTGTTCAGAATGACAAGGACCAAATGATGAAGCTGGAATAAGGTCAACTTCTCTTTCAAGCTACTGAAAGGCATTGGGATAAATATCCCTTTGATTTTAATAAAGAGTGAGACTGTCAAAAGACTTTCTTAATGCAACTGCATATTTGTTGAATGCTTTCAATTATTTTTTTTTAAAGTGTAATTTTAATCTTAACAAAACTATTAAAGGCATAACGTTGCCACCTAAGGTCAATTTAGTCACTTGCAAACGAAAATTTCCATTTCTCTATCAATTTAATTAACATTTAGCCAAAATAGTGCAATTTTATCACTAAACTAGATAAACTTCTACTACATGTGTGCCAGTTGATAAAAACTTTGAAATTTTAGTTCATTGGACTGGTGCATTGGTCAGTGCTTCAATGTTGGATCGATATCAAATATAATGAGAGTAAAAATTAGTGAAAAATATACATGTCCTGTTGACACAATTAATCTTTAATTGGTTTTGTTAGTCGTAGGCTTAATTTGCCACTAGATGGCATGCACCATTAGTATGTATAGGGGTAAAATTACTTATTATTATTGTTATTATTATTATTATTAGGATAAAATGCAAAAATACCACTAATTTTAGTAGAAAAATTAAATTTATCCCAAAGCATTAAATGGTAAATAACTTTGTTTATATTTAGTAGTGTTAAATTTTTATTTCTTTTTTTTTTTTTTTTGTCATAATTTGATTAAACTCGCATTAATGATCACAAAGCACTAATGTAAGTGTTAATTAAATAATTTAACAGAAAATAAAGTATTTTGCTACTCATAGGTTTTAATTGGTCTTTGGTGGCAATAGTAAACCCCCAATTGTAACATTTAAATAGCTCAAGGTAAAATTACATATTCCCATAACGGAAAGTACATAAAATAATTTTTTTTGTGGTTTGAGCGTTTTGCCATTAATGGCGGTATTTTAAAAATTTATAAGAGCATGTCAAATGTTTTTGAATGGAAAATCATATAATAGGCACGAGAACTCGTAGGCTTGCAGTCTCATTTATTATGGATAACAATAGAACCAAAGCTTACTACACATTACTTCCAATGAAACTCTCACAAGAATAAATACAAAACATTAATTTACTGAATTTTGACTCAGTAAAAAGACTTTATGGATTGTAATGCAAACGTTTTGTATGTTTTATAGTCTACAATGTACAAGAATGTTATTAGAAACGGACTGACTAGTTTGATCAGTTCAACTGTAAACCGGTTATTGATCCGATCAAATTTGATATAAAGTATCGATTTTGAAAACGTAGGGCTTTGATCAGATTGACCAAAAGCCGGTCAAACCAATAAAGCGAACTGGTTAAATAGCCAATTGAATAATATTTTGAATAAAATTAATTAAATAATTTTAAAAAAAACAATATTATTGATTTTTTTTTTTTAATCAGAAAAGAGAAGTCTTAAGTATCAAGCATAAAATTATTGATTCTTAATATGACAATTAAAGAAAGATAAAAGCATAATGGAGGTGTACAAAAAGCTACAAGGTAATTGACGAAAGAACAACTTGCATTTATATATTTTTTACATTTTAATTATTTTGATAACATATACGTTCACATCAAACGGAAAAATATATTAAAATATCATTAATTAGATAAAGACTTGCAACCTACCGTTGTGGTTTAATTGATTTATTTTATTTTGATAAAATAACAAAATACTAGTGTACAAAAAGCTACAAAGTAATTAACAAAACAACAACTTGCATATATGATTTACATTTTAATTATTTTGATAACCGAGGAAACCCATTGCCGTTCATATCCATACAAAATTGACACACAACTCAATCAAAGATTTGCAAAACACATTCTCATTTAATGAAATCCAACTTCACAATTTGCTCCCCCAATCGATTTTTCCAACATATTAACTAGATGATATTTTTGTTTTAATAGTATTAATTCTTAACTTGATAAACTTATTTCGTGTGGGCTGCAGTATCTAATAACTAACACTTGATACAATGTTTTAGGAAAGTATAAGATTGGTTTTTTTATTTGGATGAATCTAAATCATACTTCCTATGTAGGTGTATCATTGCTATATATGTGAACCCTATTTTCGATTTGGTCTCACATATCTGCACGAGACAGAAGTATCAAGTTTGAGACTAACATTATTAAAAAAAAAATTATATATTTAATATGTTGAAAAATTTGATCAAACAATTAGTTGCAAAATCCATGCCAAACTCTTCCCAAGGCAGCGAAACTATAGTTACAATCATCTTACAAGTCGGAAATCTCAATGAAGACAATGACATCTAATCTTACAAAAAACTAATTTTGCTTGCTACCTACCTTTTGCAACGGAATCCTATCATAAAACCAATCTCCAATAGGCTATAGCCTTGGCTTTATTCATATTTGTTTAAAGATGAGTGACCTTTTGCAACCTTTATAACAGTAGCAATGTAATGATTATATGATGACACAGAGGAGATCAAGCAAAACAAGAGACAATTTGGTGAACTGATTATGGAGAGAGCACAAAACTTCTATTTCTTACGGTATTACTAAGTGCATTTCAGTTGAAACTATGTCTCATGCATTTCAGTTGGCTGATATTCTTTACATGTCTTCTTTAATAGAAGGAGCTGCTTATCTTGCTTTTAGAAAACCTATACTGAGTTTGATAATGTCTTGTTAAAATTATTAGAAAAGTTGCATGTATATGTATGTACGAATATTAATTGGATTGAGTGTGTTTGATTTCTTTCTTTCATGGAAATTGAATCTCAATATGTTAAAGCTTTTCTTTCAGTTCAAGAATCCTCTATCCAGCCTCCAACATTATCTCTCTTGGCTGAATGAAATACAGGTCAGTGGTGCTTTGAGTTGATTGTGACAGGATGTGTTCAATCTTGTTTAGGACATAAATTAGCTTCATAATTATTTCACATATATATATTTCAAGAAATTATTGAGATATAAACCTCAATACAACAGTTACAAAAATAAAAAGAATCTAAAAGGGAATTTTGCGATTTTTAATATTTTAGTACATTCTCAAAACAAATTTTAAATTTATTATTTTATCACCCATAAGTTAAATGTATTTTTTGTAGCTCAAACATTAAAAGCCCTTTTCCTTTTTCACCCGGAAAATTAATGAAATCATTTAGCTGTACAGGTAGGAGGACTCTAAATCCTCATGACTTGATCAAAATGAAAATATAAACTATAAATACATTAGTTTATAACCTATGAAAATTAGCTTTATTTAAGAACTTAAGGCCAAAGGTGCAAATTGGGGCCTACAGCTTAGAATATTACATATGTAGTTGATGGCGAATGTTTTTTTTTTGTCCAATTAGGTACCTATAAAATGTATTTCGTTCGATTAAGTACATATGAATGTAAGAATAGTATAAGTTTGTGATGGACTTATATTTGCCTTTTTTTTCCCCTTATATATATATATAAGAGAATACTAGAGTCATGTTTTAAGTAAGTGATTGCATCAAGATATAAATGTAATAAAAAAAGAACATATTTTTCCATAAAGTTGCATATTTTTCCGGTAATTGTGATACTATATAAGTCCGTTTAGTAGAATAAAATAATGTAAAAGTAAAATAATTTAAATTCCATTGTAAAGTTGTCTTATTTTTAGATTTATAGGTACTAAATTGGGACCAAAAAGAAAGAAGTATTAAATTGACTAAATATGTAAACTATATGTGGCCCAAAATTAATTCATGATAAAATATATAGAAATACCTACGGTGATGAACCTGATCATATGGTCAACTAACAAAACTTTTGTCTTTATATGACAGCAAAAATCTAACTTTTTCTTAAATGGCATATACTGCAATTATTAATTATATTTCAAGTTGTTTGGTCATTAATTTGTTATATATATGGATTTATTTATATTGACAATATAATTAGTATTTTGTGTCACATCACATGGCCATCTTTTGAAAATTTTGGGAAACGTATTGGAAGAATGGTTACGGTAGTTGGCTGCTTTGCTTTCGAGAAATAAATTTTAATTATTTATCCTAATTGGAAATCCAGCCAATGGCCTTGTAAGTCGTTAAGCCTTTCTTTATATATATGTTTCGAGGGAATAAATTTAGCTTTTTTTGGCTTAATATTTATCTCACTCAATGGCCTGACATCTTTGACGTTTAATATTTATTGACGTGTCACATGAAGTTAAAAACTAATAACATTGTACTTTAAAAACATAAATTTAGTAATCAAAGTTAAAATTGATATAAAGTTTAAACAATGTAAACAAAGTTATATGGTTAAGGGCCCAAAAAATGCCTTATGATTAAGTTAAATTTTTATTTTCAAATTATCCAATAAAATATACATGGGTCAGTTCTTAACTTAATATAGTACTTTTCTGAGTTTTCTCATCTCTTCTCTCTACCAATTTGTATTGATCAGTCAGTTAATCAACATTTTAAGAATACCTAATCTGTAAGAAGAAAAGAAGAGAGTAGTATTTGGTTTTGTGGAATTTAGATCCAAATTCATTCGTATCTCAAAATGAAATAGTAAAAGGTAAGCTTTGAATTGATTTGGTATCTTTATTAGAAAATCAGTTTTTCTAATTATCTCTGGATATATATATAATTTTCAGAACGAATCAACTTGCTATTTAAGGAGAAAGCGAATTTAAAAGCCTGTTTGTTTAGACTCAGATGGAAGAGGTGAATATTTTCTTCTTCTTTTTTTTTTAATATTGTTTTTCATGTTATTTACAGATTTTCACCAGTCTACTTTTACTTGTCTTTTGTTGTAGCTACGTTTATGGTCAAGCACTACGTTTTAGATCTTTTAATTACAGGCTCTGTCTGCTCGCTAGTTTGACCTAGAAAAAATGGGTAAGTGAGAAAGGTTTTAGATATATTTTACCTCTTTCAATCTTGATTCAATGTTTTATTAGTTCCATTAAGTATATAATTTTTTTGTTTTTCCAGTGAGTCAAACATCTTTGATCCTTGCTTAATATGGTTCCTTTTCATTTGTTTAGTCATGGATGACCATAATTCGTTTAGATTTAAAAAAAATAAAAATTTAACCCAATTCATAAAATATATTGATATAATTTGTTAATTATACAAAAGAGAAAAAAAAAAAAATTTTTCTGTCATAAATATATGATATAAAATTTCTGTTAAAGTTTCATTTTTTTTCATAGATTTCGTCATTAATTTTAGAAAATTATTTCAAAAACAAAAATTCATTATTTCGCGGAAACATTGTTTTTTTTTTTTGTGTTAGATTTAAAAACTAATTCAACAATTTATGCTTTGTGTAAGAATAGATTCTCCATATTTACTTAATTTTTCTAATAATAGAAAAATGCTAAATATTGAAATATTTAAATTAAGTCTTTCAAAATCAAGGAAGCTTTATAGAAGTAATAAATTATTAAATTGCCTAGGTAACGAAAAATTTAATTATTCTTTGAAAAACGGATTTAAATGTTACGATGATCTTACTAGTTGGAAATCTCAAACCTAACCACACATTTTATCAATATTTTTCAATCTAACTCTTCTTGCAATATTCAATCTTAAAATAAAAATATTATTAATATTGAAGTGTAAAAGAATAATGGGTATATCTAAAAATACTCATAATTAAGCTTATGTTTACTTTCAAATACATTACATAATTTTGTTGATCAATTGAAAAAATCAAAGGAAATAAATATGTTAAAATATGATTAGATCAAGACTTGCAACCTACGTTGTGGATTAATTAATTTGACGAGCAAGTCTTTGTGATGGGTGAATTCAGCAAGCAAAAGGTGATGGCCAGCCAGATAGGCTTAATTAATTAAATTGTGATGGATGATACTGTTTGGGATTTGTTTAATTAATTTAATTACTAATTAAAATATAGGATAATTCAGATGTAATGCTGGTGTATACAATTTAAGTAATTTACTAATTTACTTCTTATTTATATAAATTAACAACTGCGTTGTGTTTAATTATTCTCTTCATCCTTCCATTTTCAGTCAACATTTACTTCTAAAATTACTAGAAAAGGAAAAGTTTAGCATATGGAATTTGGATCCAAATTATTTCATCTCTGACAAATTAACAGGTAAGCTTTTCTTTTAGTATATTTAAATTTTTAGCCTCTCCAATCCGCCATGTGTTTCTGAGTTTTTTTTTTTTTTTTTTCTTTTCTATTTGATAAAACATCTTCTGTATATTCTTCAAGGAAAAACCAATTCTTAACTAATTAAACCTATATATATATATATATAGAGAGAGAGAGAGAGAGAGAGGTCATAATCAATGTTATCAAAATTGTACCAAATCAGATAGTTCAATCTGTTCAATAAAAACCAGTCGTTAGTATAGTCAGTTTGATATAAAATTTTAATTTTAGAGAAAATTGGTACAAATCCAATTCGACCGGTGAAACAGATCAATTGGACCATAGATAGAATAATATTTTTGCATAAGATTAATTAAATAATATATTTTGTAAGAAATAAATATCTGGTTGAATTTCTAGTTGAACCTGATCCAATTATAAATTGATAGTGTTACCGATTTGTTGCAGTGTATAAGAAGTATATAAACAGTGTATAACAATGCATAAGCAGTCTATAAATAGTGTATAACAGTGTATAATAAGTGTATAACATTGTATAAGCAGTGTATAAAGAGTGTATAACAATACATAATAAGTGTATAAATATATAACATTGTATAAGAAGTGTATAACAATATATAAGTAGTGTATAAACAATGTACAATAGTATATAAGAAGTGTATAAACAGTGTATAACAATTTAGAAGAAGTGTATAAACAGTGTATAAAATGTATTTATAACTTTTATAAATATTATATATTAATTATACCTTATGATATAATAATCATACTTTAGTTTATACATTGTTTATAACTGTTAGTCCTTGTTTATACATTGTTTATACCTTATTTTATACATTGTGTGAGCATTATAGTATGTAACCAATGTATAACAATGTATTAGAAGTATATAACAATGAATAACAGTATATAAGAAGTGTATAAACAGTGTACAACAATGTATAAGAAGTGTATAAACGGTGTATAACAATATATAAGCAGTGTATAAGAACTGTATAAACAATGTATAATAATATATAATAAGTGTATAAGCAGTGTATAACAATGTATAAGCAGTGTATAAAGAGTTTATAACAATATATAATAAGTGTATAAACATATAACATTGCTTAAGAAATATATAATAATGTATAACAGTGTATAAGTAGTGTATAAACAATGTATAAACAGTGTATAACAGTATTTAACAATGTATAAGAAATGTATAAACAGTATATAACAATGTATAATAAGTATATAAACAGTGTTCATGTTTATAAGTGTATAAACAACATATAATTAAATTAAAAAAAAATAAAAAAGAGCTCAGCAAGCTGTTCATATTTCAGAGGTGCCAATTCCTGATCAAATTCAACAAAATGCAGTCTCAAAGTGCAGTTCAAAAATATGTAATTCCAAAAATATGTAATTCCAATAATAAAATGCAGTCCCAAAATGCAGTCATAAAAAGTAGTCCCAAAGTGCAGTTCAAAAAGATGCAGTCCCAATAATAAAATGGAGTCCTAAAATGAAATCCTAAAGTGCAGATGCAGTCCCATAATTACAGTCCTAAAATACATTCTCAAAGTACAGTCTTGATAATAAAATGCAGTCCCAAAGTGCAGTCTCAATAATAAAATGCAGTCCCAAAAGTGCAGTTCTAAAATACAATCCTAAAAGATGCATTCTTAATAATAAAATGTAGTCTCATAGTGTATAAACAATGTATAACAATTTATAAGAAGTATATAACAGTATATAACAATATATAAGATGTGTATAAACAGTGTATAACAATGTTTAAGAAGAATATAAACAATATATAACAATGTATAATAAGTGTATAAACAATGTTCATGTGTATAAGTGTATAAACAATGTATAATTAAATTAAAAAAAAAAAAAGCTCTGCAAGCTGTTCGTGTTTTAAAGGTGCCAATTCTTGATCAAATTCAACAAAATGCAGTCCCAAAGTACAGTTCAAAAAGATGAAGTTCCAATAAAAAATTGCAGTCCCAAAATGCAGCCATAAAATGTACTCCTAAAGTATAGTTCAAAAAGATGCAGTCCCAAAAGTACAGTCTTAAATGCAGATATAGTCCCAAAATTACAGTCCTAAAATGCATTCCTAAAGTGCAGTATCAATAATAAAATACAGTCCCAAAGTGCAGTCTCAATAACAAAAAGCAGTCCCAAAAGTGCAGTCCTAAAATACAATCCCAAAAGATGCATTCTCAATAATAAAATGCAGTTTCAAAGTATATAAACAGTGTATAACAATATATAAGAAGTGTATAACAGTATATAAAATGTATAAGAACTGTATAAACAGTGTATAAGAAGTGTATAAACGGTATATAACAATGTATAAGAAATGTACAACAATGTATGATAAGTGTATAAACAGTGTTCATGATTATAAGTGTATAAACAATGTATAATTTAATTTTTTTAAAAAAAGGGCTCTGCAAGCTCTTCGTGTTTCAAAGGTGCCAATTCCTTATCAAATTCAAAAAAATGCAGTCCCAAAGTGTAGTTCAAAAAGATGCAGCCCCAATAATAAAATACAGTCCCAAAACGCAGTCACAAAATATAGTCCCAAAGTGCAGTTCAAAAAGATGCAGTCCTAATAATAAAATGCAGTCCCAAAAGTGCAATCATAAAATACAGTCCGAAAATTGCAGTCCTAAAGTGCAGATGCAGTCCCAAAATTGCAGTCCTAAAGTGCAAATACAGTCCCAAAATTTCAGTCTTAAAATACATTCCCAAAGTGCAGTCTCAATAATAAAATGCAGTCCCAAAAGTGTAGTCCTAAAATACAATCCCAAAAGATGCAGTTTCAATAATAAAATGCAGTCCTAAAATGCAGTCTCAAAGTGTAGTTTCAAAATGCACCAAAAAGATGCAGTCCCAAAGTGGAGTTATAAAATGCAGTGTATAATAGTATATAAAAAAAATGTATAAACAATGTATAAGCAGTATATAATAATGTATAATCAGTGTATAATAATGTATAATAGTGTATAATAATGTATTTATAAATTTTATAAATATTATAACTTAGTTGTACCTTGTGATACAAAGCAACAATCCAATCACTACAATTAAATTTTCATCATTTCAACTTAAAAATTATGCTTTACAACATTTAGAATAAGCATAAATCTTGACTACATTTTCTGGTAGAAACCAATGAAACCCAATCACATCAGATCCTGCATACAAATCAGCCACCAATTCTCCATGAGGAATAAACTCTTGTAACTTTTACAGTAAGGTATCAAAGGTCTGAAAACAACAATATTAATTGGTGTTCATTAAGATAGAATTAGGGTTGTCAATTCTCTCCCAAAGGGTGGAGAGGCAATCCATTGAATATTTATAGAAGAAGAGTACAATACAATTAGAGTTCTATACAAAGTAGAGTTTATAAACATATAAAACATATATACTCTATTACTCCATCGCAAGTTGAGCTGGGGTAGAGACCATAGCCAACTTGTCTCTTAGAATGCGAAACTGCTACAGGGAGAGAGGCTTGGTGAGAATGTCGGCTACCTGATCATCAGTAGAGATGTAACGAACAACCAACTGCTTAGAGGCGATACATTCCCGAACAAAATGAAATTTAAGCTCCAAATGTTTGGTACGGTGATGAAAAAAAGGGGTGGCCGTAAGGTAGGTAGCACTAAGATTGTCACACTAGAGAGTGGGTGCACGCTCCTTAGGAAAGCCAAGTTCAACCAGAAGCATCCCAATCCGAGACAATTCCAATGTAGAAGTGGCAAGAGCACGGTATTCTGCTTCTGTTGAAGAACAAGACATAATGCGTTTCTTGCGGGACGCCCAAGAAATAAGATTGGTGCCATGAAAAATCATGAAACCCGAGGTAGACCGCCGATCATCGATATCACCTGCCCAATCTGAATCCGAAAAGGCATGAAGGCAAGTCTGAGATTGAGGCTGAAATCGCAAACCAAAAAATGTTGTGGGCTTCAAATAACGCAAAATGCGTTTTAATGCTTGCCAGTGCAGGGTGGTTGGTGCATGCATGTACTGAGCAACTTTGTGTACAACAAAGGCAATATCTGGACGTGTGATTGTCAAGTACTGTAAGCCACCTACCAAACTCCTATATTCTGTAACATAAGGTGATGGCTCACCCGAAATGCACAATCGATCGGTGGAATGAGCTGGAGTGTCCACCGGTTTGGAATTCAACATGTGGGCCTTGGATAAGAGATCACAAACATACTTCTTCTGAGTCAGAAACAAAGATCCATCAAGCCTTTTAAGTTCAATACCCAAGAAATGCTTGGCTGGTCCCAAATTTTGAATGGCAAATTGAGACTGAAGAGAAGTAATTAAGAAGCCATTTGACCCAAATCATTACACAAGATCAACAAATCATCAACATAAATGAGAAAAAACATAACCATGGTACCTTGACGCAAATAATATAAGGACATATCAGCTCGTGAGCAAAGAAAATCGTGAGCAACCAGTGCTTGAGTCAGACGTCGGCGCCACATCCGAGGAGATTGCTTGAGGCCATAGAGAGACTTCCGAAGTCGACATACAGGAGAGGGCAAAGTTTTATCCACAAAACCAGGAGGCTGAACCATGTAAACGGGTTCATTAAGATCACCATGCAGGAAGGCATTAGAGACATCCAAATGTGAGATAGACCATCCAAAGGAAGCAGCGAGAGATAGAAGTAACCAAATTGTGGTAGGTTTAACCACAAGACTAAAGGTATCATGGAAATCAAGCCCCGAACGCTGGTGGAAACCCTTAGCCACCATACGTGCTTTGTAAAGCTCAACGGACCCATCAGGCTTGGTCTTCGTCTTGAACACCCATTTACATCCAATTATATTCTGAGCAGAATTTGCAGGAACTAATTCCCACGTACCATTAGACACCAACGCTGAATATTCTTCTGCCATAGTTGTACGCCAATAAGCACTCTTGGCTACCTCTGTGAAACTGGTGGGGTCTGGAGGAAGCACCGAGGTATGGAAAAGTTTGGGAGGAGGCGACAATTTTTCGGTTTACTGCCTAGCAACCATGCGGCGAGTGGGCTGAACACCGGGAGCAACATGAGACGTGGAAGGTGCTGTAGAGGGGGTAGGGGCCTTGTGCATAGCCTCTTGTAGGTCAACAACCAAGGAAATTCTAGGTAGTGTGTTTCGGTTTGAGGGTGGTAGTTCGGTTTGAACTGTAGTGGTTGGAGTTTCGGTTTTGGTCTGAGCAGATGGTGGAGGAGGTTGGGTTATGGGCTGGTCAGGTGGAGAGGGAACGGGCTGATTATGTGGCAGTCATGGAAGGGCAGGAGCAATTTGACAACTGAGAAGCGTGGTATTGGCAGGAGATGGATCGGGAACAGTAGAACTACATAACTCCAAAAAAGGGAACACCTGCTCATCAAAAACAACATGGCATGAGATAAAGAGTTTCTTGGACATAGGATCAAAGCATCTATAACCCTTATGTAATTTGCTATAGCCTAAAAAGATGCATTTGCGAGAATAAAAATTTAATTTATTCGAAGAATACGGAAGCAACCATGGGTAGCAAAGACAACCGAACACACGCAAAAAGGAGTAGTCTGGGTGACTATTAAATAAGTGAAAATACAGTGTAGATGAGTGTAAGGCAGGTGAGGGCATTCTATTGAATAAATAGGCAGCAGTATCAAAGGCTTATGTCCAAAAATTCATGGGCAAATTAGCACAGTGTAATAAGGAGAGACCCGTTTCTACTATGTTGTGATGTTTTCTTTCTACTGACCATTTTGTTCAGGGGTATAAGGGCATGACATTCGATGTTGAATGCCATTTTCAGCTAAATATGACCTCATAGCAATAAATTCCCCCCCACCATCAGAATAAAATATCTTAATTGGACGACCAAAAAATTTTTCAACCACGGAGCGAAATTTAATAAACATACTCAATACTTCAGATTTATACTTCAAAAAATAGATCTAACAATATTTGCTAAATTGATCATAAAAAAGCAAATAGTATAAGAAACCATCATGAGATTCAGTAGGGGCAGGGCCCTATAAATCAGAACAAATTAAATCAAATGTTCCATCAACAACAGAATTGGAAAGAGAAAAAGGAAGTTTATGACTCTTGCTAACCGCACAGCTAAAACAAATAGTGCGATCCCTACTAGCTAAGAAACGGATATTATTATGACTCAAAATACGACTGACTATTGGTAGAGCAGGATGACCAAGCCAAGCATGCCATGTTGCCAAGGATGTGAGATGTGCTCGGACAGGAGGTGGAGTACTTGCAGGAAGAGTGTACAGACCATTCTTATTATGGCGTCGAAGTATCACCTGTTTGGAAATCATGTCCTTCACAACAAAATAAGAGTCAAAAAATTCAATAGAAACATCATTAGCACGGGTTAGAGCACTAATAGAAACAAGATTAGAATGAGAAGAAGGCAGGTGGAGGACTTGAGATAATTTTAATGGACTAACAGCAGTAGAAATAAAAAAGGACCCAACATGAGTAATAGGGAGACGCGAGCCATTACCTAGATGAACCTCTTCAGGCTCATTGTATTCTGAGTGCAGATGGAGTTGTCCCAAGTCTGGAGTGAGGTGGTGTGTAGCTCCACTGTCCATAATCCACAAAGAGTCGGTTGGGTGGGTAGTAGTATGATTGGAGGTTGGAGGGTTTGGATTTCGCTGTTGGTTAATTTTTAGAGATGGACATTGGTGCATAATGCCCCAATCCTGTGCAATTATGGCATGTACCGTCGCCACGTCAACTAGTGCTGATTGAGTGTGCTGCCCCTGCTGTTGGCGTGTATACTGCTGCCCGAAAAATTGATTCTGTTCGTAATGCTGTTGTTGATACGGTCCAAGAATAGACTGCTGCTGTTGCCGGTGGTAGGAGGGGCCGGACTGACCCTGAAAATTCTGTTGGTGGCGTCCGTGACCTCTCCCGTGGCCACCAGAACTCGGCTGCCTTGTCGTGAAATAGGCAGTCAGTGCATTCAGCTCCTCTGTCATGGATTTTTCCTTTTCGATATGCCGTTCCTCAGTTAGCAATAAACCAAATAAATCATCATACGATATAGTACGTTCCCCAAACGTACGACAAACATCCTAAAAAGGACCTAGAAGTCCATCTAAAATAGCATCAACAAGATCTTCATCTGAAACTATGTATTGTAAAGAAGCTAACTGATCGGAAATTAATTTTGCACGTTGCATATAATCAGAAATTGTTTCAGAGTTTAACTTTACCAATGAGTGTAGTTGTTGTTTCAAGTCTTGTACCTGAGCCCTTGAACCAGAAGCACAAGCGTTTTCTAATTTTACCCAAGCGTCACGAGCCGTTTTAACACCAATGATCTGCGGAAGGAGAGACGGAGAGATAGAGTTCAAGATCCAACTTAGAACTTGCTGATCTTTTTAAAACTACACTTGGTAAAGAGGATTGACATCATTATTGGCCAGCCTCTCTGCTGGAATTGGGGCCGTGCCATCCACATGATAGGCCAAACTACACCCCTGCAAGAATGAGTGTGCGCCAAAGCACATAATTGGTTGAGTCTAATTTCAACAAAAGTTGATGAGAGAAGGTTGGGGTAGCCGTTCCCCCAAGGCCGGAAACAATAGAATCAGTAGGGGAAGAGGTTGCCGAAGAGTTGGTAGAGTTACTGGTGGTTGCATGATAAGAAGAAGAAGATTGATCAAAGAGAGAAACCAAGTGAATCCTTAGGGTTAGGGTTTCGTTTATCACAAGAAAGAAAGAAGAAGAACCAAGAGAATCTTTAAGGTTAGGGTTTCGGTTGTCACAAGAAAAGAAAGAGGAAAAACCGAGAGAGTCTTTTAGGCTTAGGGTTTCGGCCTTAGCTCTGATACCAAGATAGAATTAGGGTTGTGAATTCTCTCCCAAAGTGTGGAGAGGCAATCCATTGAATATTTATAGAAGAAGAGTACAATACAATTAGAGTTCTATACAAAGTAGAGTTTATGAACATATAAAACATATATACTCGATTACATTAAGCTTGCAATATTATTCATTTATTGTATATAAAAAGAAGAAAAATTACATTAAAAAAATTCAATTCAAGGTTATTGCTCTTCATAATAAATTATACCTTAGTTATACTTACTGATGCACTAATTATTCCTTAGTTATACCTTATGATACACTAATTATATCTTAGTTATACCTTTTAGAACATTAATTCTACCTTAATTATACATTGTTTAAGCATTACAGTGTAGCTGATACAGGTGGATTACTCTCAATTAATATTTTCTTAAAATTGGCTTGCTTTCAATTAGATTACAAAAACAATTTAAATTTCAAATTTAAAAACTCACAACTCAAACCTAGCAAAAAAAAAAAAAAAAATCAAATGAACAATTTAAATTTCAAAAACTCACAAATTCATAACTCATCCAAAATTTAAATTCACCAAAACATAAAACTTACCGAGAGGAAGCCGATTAGGATTAGAGGAGAAGCAATCAAAGGTGAAAATGGTATTAGCATGAAGATTTCAACACATCTACAATAGAGAGCAACACAAAAGGATGAAGGAGCTGCCGACGACGATGGAAAAAATAGGTGGAGTTAGCGGTGGACGAAAGGAGAAAGAACGCCGATGATGAGACGGCAACCGAGGATAGACCACGATCAACGATGAAGAAATTGAAGAAGAGAATATGAAAAAGCAGAAAAGAAATAAAAAATATAAAAAAGAAAGAACTCAAGCAGTAATGTAGAAAAAGAGCAAATAATAAAATGTAAACCAACAAAATAAATTCTAAAGCAATCAAAATAAATTCTGAAACGGGAATAATTTTGATAATTTCCCCAAATTAACTTAGTTCAACATCTCTAGGTATTGAAGTTGTTACTATTCAATTCATGAGTGAAAAGAAAAAGTTATTATTATTTACTCTTAAGATATTTTAGAATCAATGGTTGTGTGGATGGAGAAGATGTCAGAAAAATCAAGTATAAAATAAAAGTATTTTGTAATATTGTTGTATGTATGTGCGTGGTGGTAGTCCAGAGAAAAAAGAGGAAATAATTGTTGAGGGTGGAATCAAATTAATGAAATAAGTGACAGTGCGGGGGCAAATTACGATACTGGAGTTGCTTTCTAATCAAATCAGTTCCACTACTTTACATATAAAATAAAATTACTTTCTCTCTCCACTCTTTTGTTAGTGAGTCAATCAACTTCTTTTCTTTTGGAATTACTTTTTTTCTTTTGTACTTTTTTTTTTTCTTTTTTATTAGAGCATCTTTAACGGATTCAATCTAAAAGCTCCATTAAACTCGTTACGTTATCGATACATTATCTAACAAAATAAACTCAACTCTATTAAACTCCTTTTTATAACCATTAAATTCTACAATAACTTAATTATATGAGATCCATCACAAATCAAATTTTTTTTATTTTAATACTTCTTTTATTTAATTATTCAATAATATTTTAAAATAAAATAATTAATTTTAACAAATAATTAATCTAACCAAATACTTTACATATTTATTATAAATTAATAATAATTAATTATTAAATAATAAAAATGTAAAATGCACAAATAAATATATGAAATTAAATTAAATGAAAAATATCCCTACTACAAATAAATAATTCGTAAAATGCATCCTAATTTTTGAAAAATAATTAATAGTAATATTCTCTTTCAATCTCTTTATAATATTCCTAAATATGATTGACCAAGTCAGATTGAAGATGATGATACACTTCTCGGTCACGTAGTTCTGCATTCCTTTGAGATATTATTGAAATTTCAGGACATGACATTGATTAACTATTACACGAGCCTCTCCTTCGTCATCTTCCCAATCAATTACGGTAACTTATTCATCTTCAACAATCATATTATATAATATTATACATGAATATATTATATCACTCAACTTTTTCTGATACCCTAAGCGTCTTGGCCCCCGTGCTGTAGCCGATCTAGATTGTAACACACCAAATACTCGTTCAACATCCTTTTGTGCAGCCTCTTGCATTTTTTTGAACTTGATTCTTTTTTTTTATCTTTCGGATATGAAAAACTTTTAACAAGTGTTGCCCACTCCGGATATATTCCATCAGCAAAATAATATCCGTTTGTATAATTATTGCCATTCACCATGAATTAAATGTTTGGTCCACTTTCTTAAAAAAAAAAAAATTATTAAACAATGGAGATTGGTTGAGCACATTGATATCATTGTTTGACCCTGCAACTCCAAAGAATGCATGCCAAATCCATAAATCGCTGAAGTAACTACTTTTAGCATTGGAGCCCCTTGATCACATCTAGTAAACTAACCTCTCCTTGCAACCAGACAATTTTTTCATTTCTAGTGTATGCAATCAATGCTAGGAAGCATACAAGGAAAACCATGACGATTAGATTGTATTTTAAGCAGTCGCTTAATATCTTCATTATTAGGTTTTCGAATAATGTCAATAACGCAGTGACAAAAAAATTTTTAAACATTGATAGGGGTACATTCACTAATCTCTAAGTACTCATCATATTGGTCAGCTGCCCCTCCATGTGCTAACTATCGGATTACTGAAGTACATTTTTTGAAGGGGAGAAACTCTTTTTTTACCAGCTGCATCGAACCTCTATTTGAAATAATCTGAATGATTTTGGAGAGCTTCTATAGATCGCATGAATAACTCCCTTTTCATCCTAAATCTTCGACAAAACTTATTTGCTGGACATACTAGTGCTTCAGAAAAATAATGTTTGAAAACTTGATCATGTGTTGCTTCACGATCCAAGTTGATATCCCTCCGAGTTCTTCTTTGGTTCTTTGTTTCCTCATCCAATAGCCCCACTATTGTGTGACAATATCATAAGATCCTCCTCGTCGTCTTAATCTTCTTCAAATTCATCAATCATTTTTTCTCCAATTTTGATTATAAGATCAACAAGATCCATTCGAGCGTATAAGTAAGCATTTTTTTGAAAAATATAATAGTGGTGGAGGTTGTTACCCTTTAATCCAAAGAAGATTGTTCATAAAACTATATGGTAACGGCTAGTGACGGTTATTTTTACAACGGTTAGTTTTATAGCATCAATTTTTCTAAGTTAAAAAAAAACATAATAATTAAATTAATCAAGAAAATTACATTATGTTTACAAATTCAAATTATAAACAATAACAATAATATATTCAAATTAATAATAATAATAATAATAATAATAATAATAATAATAATAATAATAATATATTACCGTTTCGATGGTCTAAAGTTACCATTTTTTACAACATATAATTAAAAAAAATTACAATTGTTTTCATAATAATTAAAAAAAAAAAAGAAAAAAAAAAACTGCAATTGGAGCAGTGGATTACCACCCCGTTGAATCCAAACAATCCCCCGTTAACCTCTCCCACTAGGGAGGGATTAACATTAAGGGTTTAATAAGTGGGGATAAACCCCCACTAAAGATGGCCTTACGTCTGTTCCTTTTTTAATTATTCATACACTCTCATCAGAATCTCATGAATAATAATAATAATAATTTCTAATGATAGGATTGTAATTTTACATTATTCATTGACAAATCCCACTCGAATTGGGATTTAAAAGAATTTTGTTGTCACAAGCAACACAGGCCCTCGCTGAAGCAGAACCTAAGAATTAGATTAGAATATCGTGAGTCAATTTGATGAAGTTTCGTGTGCACCGTTGCCATATATGATGATTACAAGAGAAACCGATTATATCACAAATGAGCTCACATATTCTGTGTCTAGTGTTTCGAACCCAAATCAAACGAAAAACAAAAAAAAGGGTTTAGAAATGGACGATATTGACTTGTCCATATTTTTTCTCAGGATTCATCGATCATCTTCCTGGGCAGAGCAAAACAAAGAGTAACTGAGTAAGAGAAAGCTTTTGTTCTTCTGACACATTAATTTTAATGATCTGATCGACATTTTTCTCCCCTCAGAGGACATTTTCCTTTTTTTTCCTTCATCTATTTTTGTGGGATGATATACCATTTGGTCCCTGTACTTTATCTTTTTCCTTTTTTCCCATTTTGCTCCTGTACCTCATTATTTCATAATTACCTACCTACCTTCTAACATGTTGAATTAACTAGCAAACTATACACCAATTGGATTTAGCTCAATTGGTATATCTTCTAAAATAGAGGTAGGAGATCATGGTTCAAAATTAATATTTATAAAAAAAAAAAAAAAAAAAAAGCAAACTATGTTCAACAATCTATATGTGTATATTTAAACTATAAAAGAAAAAGGTCAATTTGAATAAATTATGAATAGAATTATAATAAGCAATAATATTAAAATTGGTCAATCTCAATTTCTTGGTATTAATATTTTTCTTTACAAAAATAGGAAGAAGAATAATAGAGGAATGGCGGAGATTGCAATTGGAGAGGCTGTTATATCCAGAGCTACCAATGAGGCGATTGATTCCTTGTGGCGTCAAATCGGGTATGTATGGAACTACAAAAGCAACATTCAGGACCTGAACAAGCAGCTTACCAGATTGAAAGACGAAAGGAACAGCATGCAACACCGAGTGGATGAGGCCACAAGAAATGGAAAATTAATTGAAAACACAGTAACGAATTGGTTTAAAGATGCGGATGAGGCTATTGGGGTGGCAGAGCAGATTATTGAAGACAATGGGAGTGCCAATAAGATCTGCTTCATCGGTTGCTGTCCTAATTTGAAGACCCTTACAAGTTCAGCAGAAAAGCTAAGAAACTGACACCAGCCATTGCTCAAGTTCAAGGAGATGGGAAATCCATCACAGATGTTTGCTATTTTCCCTATGTGCAGGAATTACAGCATGTTGGAGACAATGAAGCCTTGGAATCAAGAACTCAAGTTCTGAACGACATTGTGAGCGCGTTGAAGAATGTGGACTTCAATTTGCTTGGAGTTTATGGCATGGCAGGCATTGGTAAAACTACTCTAGTCACAAAGCATCTTATTGCTGAAGTCAAGCGAGCTGGAGTTTTTGAAGTAGTCACTTGGACAAAGGTGACTCAGAATCCTGACCTCAAAAACATTCAAGAAGAAATTGCAGCATGGTTGGGTCTTAAGTTCGAAGTCGACTCCACTCAAGTGAGGGCGGTTCGGTTATGTGCACGTCTCAAACAAGAGGAGAAAGTTCTTGTCATTCTTGATGACATTTGGACGAGAATCGAACTGGAGGAGATTGGAATTCCTAATGACAAAGATAGCAAAGGATGTAAAATTTTGATGACGTCAAGAGATCAAAACGTATTGCTGGAGATGGGTGTGCAAAAAGATTTCCGCCTTCAAGTTTTGCAGCCGGAAGAGGCATGGCAACTCTTTCAGCAAAAAGTGGACAAAGTCATAGAGTCGGAATTGCAACCTATAGCAAAAGAAGTGGCAGAAAGATGTGTAGGCTTGCCTGTATTAATCACAGCAGTTGCGGGCGCATTAAGAAGTCTGCACTTGAACGAGTGGAAGGATTCATTGCAGAAGCTGAAGCAATTTTGATCACGAAAAAATTGAGGATCAAGTTAACTCAGCCCTCGATTTAAGCTACAATTTTTTGAAAGGCGAATCCAAGTTAGTGTTCTTGCTATGTGGTCAAAATGGACCACTCAACATTGACGTTGCATATTTGTTGAAATATGCTATTGGTTTGGACGTTTTAAAAAACTGCAAGAAAGTAGAAGTGGCAAGAATCAGGTTATATTCATTGATCAATAACCTTAAAGCCTCGTCTTGGTTGCTGGAAAGTAATAATGATGGAGAACTGCAGATGCATGATCTCATTTACAACTTTGCCATCACAGTTGCATCGATGGATGAACCTGTCATCACTGGCAATGGAATGAAGGAATGGCCAGAAAATGATACATTGGAGAATTCGATGGCGATCGTATTGAACGATAGCAAAGTTCCTAGGTTTTCTGGAGTGTTTGATTGCCCCAAAGTCAGGTTCTTTCTATTAAACAATGAGGAGTCCTCCCTGGAAATTGGAGACGATTTTTTTGGAGGCATGAAAGGGCTTAGAGTCCTGAATCTGAAAAACACTTGTTTTCCCAGCTGTTTGCCCTTGTCACTTCAATGCCTCGAGGATCTCCGGACATTGTGTTTGCATTCTTGTGTCCTGAATGACATTGCCATAATTGGAAAGCTTGAGAAATTACAAGTCCTTAGCCTTGTCCATTGTACCATTACTTGTTTGCCCAAAGAAATTGGGAATTTGACTCATTTGCAACTTTTAGATCTGAAGAATTGTTCGAGCCTGGAAGTAATTGAGCCAAATGTACTTTCAAGCTTCACCCAGTTGGAGGAGTTGTACTTGTAAAACAGCTTTGTAGAATGGGAGAGCAGGGAAGGAAACAATGGTCAACAAAAGAATGCCAGCTTGACTGAATTGAAGTTTCTTTCCCACCTTTCCACTCTGCACATTCATATTTTGAATGCAGCGATGTTGCCGTATGATCTTCCTGTGAAACAATTGGAAGGTTTTAGAATGCTTATTGGAGTGGACTTGGACTGGAGTGTTGAACATAAGACTTCAAGAACATTGAAGCTTAAGCTCAATACAATCAATCATTTGGAGAGGGTGAGAGGTCTCTTGATGAAAACTGAAGATTTGTATCTGTATGACATGGTTGGTGTGGAAAATGTGCTCGACAGCTTAAATAAGGAGGGTTTTCCTCATCTGAAGCATCTGTTGGTTCAAAACAGCCTGGATATTAAGTATCTCATCGACTGTGAAATGATAGGTCATGTCACTGCTTTTCCCTGCTTGGAGTCATTATCTTTAAACAACCTGCACATATTGGAGAAGATTTGCGACTCTCCATGGAAAATGAAGCCCTTTGGTTGTTTAAAAAGAATTAAAGTGGGGAATTGTGGCATACTGAAATATCTCTTTTCACTCTCCATGTTCAGCGGTCTCCAACAACTCGAAGAAATTGATGTCAATAATTGCACATTTTTGAAAATGATTGTTGGAAGTGGCAACAATGATGGTGGCCTAGATGAAGCAATAAGGTTGCAAAAGTTACACACACTGACATTGGATCATCTTCCTGAGTTTGCAAGCTTCTGCTCCCATGTGAAGTTGCCTTCTATTCCTCAGAAACCAACATTAGATGGCAGAAGCTGTGGAGAAATCATTGCAGAGGATAATATTGAAACTCCCTTGGCGCTTTTCACTGAAAAGGTATGACAGCAATTGAAATTTGAAAAAAGGGCAGCTAAATTGCAGGATATTATGATTTCAATAACAAATGACATGCAAAATTTCGTTAACAAGAGATATAATTATGGCTCTTTTTTCTTTTTGACTATTTGTAAGACATTAAGCTCTTCTTCTCAACTAATTGGAATACAAAACGTAATTTGTCTGCATGAAGAACTAAAAAGAGAAAAAGAACTTGTAGTCTATCCTGTTTACTAAGTGATCTGTTGTGTCCAAGTTTCCCTCCAATATTTGTTTTTGTATTTTAAGAGATTATGATTGTGGTTGCAGATTGACTTTTCAAATTTAAAAAACCTTAATCTGTCATCAACGAATGTGAAGAATATATGGTCTAACCAAGTTGTATTTCAAAACTTGACGAGCTTGATCGTGGATGGCTGTTGGAATTTAAGCTATCTATTTACATCATCCATGGTACAAAATCTTGCTGAATTGAAGAAGCTTGAGATAAGCGACTGCAGTTCCATGAAAGAAATAATAGCTGGAGAAGGATTAGAAGAAGAAATTATGAGGAGGAAGATTTTGTTCCCTAAACTAGACATTTTGAAGCTCAAACATCTTCCAAAATTGGAAAGATTTTGCTCTGGGAATCTGTTGGAGTGTACTTTATTGAAAGTCTTACGAGTTGAGAGTTGTCTTTATTTACAGGCATTTGTGTCTAGTTCTGTGCAGACTGATATGGGCGTCAACGGTAGAGCTAGACAACATGGAGACGCAACCCTCTTTGATGACAAAGTGAGTTTTTAGATTCTCTTAGTTTTGTGTGTGTAATTTTTATAATCACGTTTGATGTCCTATTTTATCATCATTGGTTTAATATAATGGGATTTGTATGCTATAGGTTTCGTTTCCTAATTTGGAGGAATTGGAAATATTCCACATGCATAGATTGAGGATGATATGGAAAAATGAAGATGAATTAGCAGCTGGTTGGTTTGAGAAATTGAAAGTGTTGAAGGTAGAACATGCCAAACAGTTGTTTCAACTATTTCCATCAAATATGTTGATTGGAGGATTGAGGAATCTAGAGACTTTGGTTGTCAAATATTGCGACTTATTGGAACAAGTGTTTGATTTGGAAGGAGTGATGGTAGTGAGAGAAAGACTTGTTTTCGGTTTAAGAACTTTGGACATGCAAAACCTGTTAAACTTGAAGCGTGTTTGGAATATTGGAGATACCTATAATCGAATGGAGACTCTTTCGTGGAACAACTTGCATTCAGTGACTGCTAAACATTGTTACTGTTTGAAGAGTTTGTTTCCAGCTTCAATAGCTATAGATCTTCTACAGCTTGAAGAGCTTGACTTATCTAGTTGTCGGATATTGGAGGAACTTGTTGTGAAAGGATTAGAAACATCTCCATCCTTCTTTTTTCCTAAGCTAAATTTCATTCAGCTTCACCACTTATATGAATTGAGGAGTTTCGATCCTGGAACTCATACGTTAGAATGCCCGGTGCTGGAAACCTTGTGGTTCTCTAGATGTGAAAAATTGAAGATTTTTGCCTTAGAATCTCCAAACTTGCAAGAAATGCATGTCAAGGCTCAACCGCTTTTCTATTTCACACAGGTATATATGTTTTCCCACCATAATATTCATATAAAAATATAAATATTTTATTATTTTTGTTTCAAGATTAAACAATGTATTAGTCTACATGGTTTACTAATTAGCTTCTGTGTTATTAGAAATGGTTTCATACTATCTAAGTGTTTTCTATGTTAACTATTCGGTCTGTATTTTAGAGTCCAATGTCAAATTGAATTAAACAAAATTACCTTATATGTACTATATCATAAAACACATCAGTTTTCTCATTCAAAACAAAAAGACATTATTTTTCTTATTTTATGTTTCTTTTTGTTACTTAATTCTAATTTCTCTACTATTAAGTACTTAATTTATTAACTTTTCTATAATTGCCATAAAATTTATTTTATTTAAAAAATAAATGAAAAATAACAGAGAATTATTTTGTTTCTAAATTGTAAAAATATCGGGAAATATAAGAACTATTTTCGCAGGATTTTATGTGCACATAATCATTGGTATTAATTAATTAGTTGATTTTTGGCAGGTGGCAGCCAGCTTGAAGAAAATGACGCTGAGTTACGAGTACGCCATGATGGTAAAACAATCCCACTTACCATCTTATCTCTTTCAGAACCTGGAACAACTTGCAATGCGAGGCTTCCATGAAGAATCGTCATCCCTTCTATTCGAGCTCCTCCATGGATTTCAGAATATTCAAAAACTATTCTTATCCGACAGCAATTTTGAAGAGCTTTTCCCCTGTGGTTATTATGATCAAAATGTTGGAGCTCTTGCACGTATACCATTCTTGAAATTGCACTATCTTCGTAATCTGAGGCGTATATGGAATCAAGGGTCCCGGCATAAACAAGTTCTTCAAAAACTTGAGACTCTTCAAGTTTCGGGTTGCGATGGACTAACTAGTTTGGAGCCATCTTTTGCGTCTTTCCAGAATCTTCAAACATTGGATGTGAATAACTGTGATGGACTGATGTACTTGTTCAAATCTACGGCTGCAAAAGGTTTGGCGCACCTCAGAAACATCAGCGTCAAAGAATGCGATATGTTGACGGAACTAGTAGCAGTTGAGGGAGATGAAACACAAACTGAAGAGATTACTCTCAGCAAACTGGAAAGTCTACAACTTCATTGTTTAGGAAGCCTCACTTGCTTTAGCCTTGCAACTTACCCAATGAAATTCCCATCCCTCACAGAGATAATTGTAACACAGTGCCCCAAGATGAAGTTCTTCTCTCGGGGAAACTTGTACGTGCCAAAGACGAATAAAGTATATGTATCAGAAGAAAGCAACAAATGGCGTTGGGTTGGGGATCTTAATTCAACTATGAAACAACTTTATGTAGAGATGGTAAGTTGTGAGGGATAGGATCTCATTCTCTTTCAATTTGTTTATTCATCTACTGGTTTAGAGGTTCTTTCTTCGTTTTCTTATCTAAAATTGATGATAAATTTCAAATAGCAGGCATTAGCTAACATCACGTTCATCTTTTAATAGGCTGGCTTTGATGGCATTCAACAATTGAAACTCTCTGAATTTCCTGAGTTGAAACAGAAATGGCTTGCTCAACTTCCAGTTAATTTCTTCTATAATCTGACGTCGTTAGTGGTGGATGATTGTGCATTCCAGTCTGTTGCTATTCCATCCAATCTACTACCTTTCCTGATTGCTTTGGAAAAACTTGAGATAAGAAGTTGTGATTTATTAGAAGAATTATTTGGTTTGGAAGGGCCAAATGTCGATAGGAGCTTTGGATATTTGTCCAACTTAAAAGAGTTTCAATTGATTGATCTACCGCAGCTGAGGCACGTGTGGGATGAGATTCCTAAAGATATGCTGGATCTCAAGAAACTTACATCATTGGAAATTGACAACTGCAGCAGTTTGAGAAATGTTTTGACTCCTACCATGTGCACGGGCCTTGTCCTACTCAAAACCTTACAAGTCACAAGTTGTCAAATGGTTCAAGAGATTATTACTCAGGATACATCTGAAGATAGAAATATTGCTCATATTGTTATTTTTCCTTTTTTGGAATGCATTATTTTCATGAATTTGCCCAACTTGACTAGTTTCTACTCTAGAACTGATTCTGTGGAATGTCCTCACTTGAAAGAGATCACCATAGCTGGTTGTCCACAGCTCAATATCACCGACACAATTGCTAAGTCATAGGTCAGTCACTTACTCAATTTATGGTCATAATTTTGCATGGTTGGAATAACTTATCTACTGGTGCTTGTAGCTAATTGAAGCCTTTTTTTTATGTGATTGCATTATCAATCTATCTGGTTTACAATTTTATTCATTGAAGTTATAAAATTGCAAAATCTTTGATTAAACTAGATATTTTGTCAACAGGCTGTTAGTTTTCCACACCCGAAGGACTTGAAACCTTCATCAATTAACATTCAAAAGATATGGAATGGGCAAAGTTTAACAAGCTTGACGATAGATGGTTTTAGGAATTTGAAATTTCTTTTTCCATCATCTATAGCTAAAAGTCTGTTGCATCTAAAAAAGGTAGAGATTTCTAATTGTGAGATGCTAGAACAAGTAATAGCCATGGAAGCACATGAAGAACAAATGATGAGACTGCCAAAGATAGACTTCCTGAAGCTTAAAGATCTTCCACAACTCGCTCAATTCAGCATATGTAAGATGCTTGAATGCCCTTCCTTGAAAGAACTACAAGTTCAAAACTGTCCTCAACTAATGGTATTTGTCTCCGATTACATTGGCTCAAATGTTGTATCCAATAGTGAACACCAAATAACAATCTCTGCTCTCTTTGATGACAAGGTGGTCTCTGTCCTTTTTATCTTTTGTTTTTGTTTCTGTAGTTCCTATTCTTATATTTTTTTAAAAATACCTATTTTCATTGTAAATTATTTTTTAAAAATAATTGATCAAGTTGTTCTAACATTTCTTTGCAGCTATCTGTCATCTCTATTTTGATTTGGTCCCACATTTTTTTAGCTATTTAATGTTTACCATTAATATAGTATGATTACTATTGCAGGTTGCATTCCCCAACTTGGAAAAAATGCAAGTTATCCAAATGGATAATTTAAGGATGATTTGGAGCAACCAGGTCTGTTCGAATTCCTTTGGAAAATTGGAAGTACTGAATGTAGAATGTGGTAAACAACTGCTGAAAATCTTTCCACATAATTTATTGGCAAGACTCCAAAATCTCAAGGATTTGGTCTTAAAGAATTGTGATTCACTAGAAGAGGTGTTTGACATCCATGAGCTAATAAATGCAAAAGAAATGGAACGAGTAACTGGTCAGCTGAAAAGACTGGATATCCGAAACATGCTGAGTTTAAGGTGTGTATGGAATGATGATCCAAAAGGAGTTATATCGTTTGACGAACTAAGTTCATTTTATGTTTGGAACTGTCCAAATCTCAAAAGCCTCTTTCCATTTTCAATAGCCAAAAGCCTAGAACAGCTTGAACTCCTTGAATTGGATGGCTGTGGGCTTGTGGAATTAGTTACAAATGAGAAAGGAGTGGTAGAAGAAGCTCCTATGTTTGTGTTTCCTCGGCTTAAGAACCTGGACCTTTGGAATATGAATAAGTTGGAGTGTTTCTTTCGAGGAATTCATATCCTGGACTGTCCAGTACTCAGGCGGTTGAGTGTTTATCAGTGTGACAAATTGGAGGTTTTCACTCAAGCGACCGTGGATCGACCAGAAACACAGATTCAGAAATCGTTGTTCTCATTTTCAAAGGTAGATCATGCATCTCTTTGTTACAAAATGCAAAAAATTGACTTGTTAGCAATAATTGTTATAATTTTTTTATAACGGTGAACGAAAAATACTTGAAATTGACCTCTTAGAACTGAAGAAGTGTTGATTAGGTCATAATCATTGGAGTATTTAGTTTGAAACTTGTTTTAATCAAAACATATTTGGTTGATTTTTCCTTCTTCCTTATTATTAGTTATTTAAATGTAGGATATTTTCTGTCCCTTGTTCCATCATTTGGAAAAATCAAGTCCCTTCGTAAGATATGCCCATATATTTTTACTTTTAACATAAAATGAGGTTCAAGGCCAGTTGAATCTGTGTTAAACAATTCATTCAACAATTGCTAAAAATCTTATTGGGTCATGTGATTTGCATCTGTGCAAATTACGAAACGTAATTTATCGTGTTTCTCAAGGAATTTGAAAAACGTCCTAGTAGTTGTTTTTCTTGAAATAATTATAATGATGATGATGATGATGATGATGATGATGATGATGATGATGATGATGACAATAATAATTTATTCCAAGTGTCCACATCTCTTGTAAAAACTACTCCCTCCGTTTTTTATTATATGATGTTTAAAGTTGTTCGCTAAGACCAATGAAGTATTAATTATGTTACTAAAATGACTAGTTTACCCTTAATATTTATCTTCTAAAATTCTATTTTTCATACAAAAATTCTCTTTTCTTCTTGATTATCAAAGCTTAATGTAGTGTTTTTTGCATTAAATAATAAACATCTCTCATGCTTTAAACAAGGGCAAATATGAGAAAAGATGGTAAAAAATACATTGATAATGTAAAAGATCAAATAAAAAAGAACAAAATAAAAAATCTAAAACATCATATGATAAAAAACAAAGAGAGTAATTTCCTCACTTTTTGAAGAAATGGAAGGTGACCATCAACATACTTTTGATGATAATTTTCTATATATACTTGACAAAAATCATTTTTCTTTCCATGCTTTTGGTGGAACATGAACTTCAACCTTGTTTTGTTTGATTGTTTTTCAGATCATTTCCAACATGGAACATTTGTCCTTGACAAGCAAGGATGCCAAGATGATAAAGGAAAGCCAGTTTCCGCCACAACTTTTTCACAAACTTAATGCTGTTGAACTAAATTGTTTTCACGATGCATTGGAGGCCTTTCCCTCTGATGTCCTTAAGTTGTTCCATGAAATGGATCAACTTTATGTAAATTGTAGTACGTTCAAGGAACTATTTCTGTGTGAAGGACTGGACCAAGCTCTTCAAAAACTCAAGATCTTGAATGTAGGGAATTGTAATAATTTGATTAGCGTGCTACCATCTTCTACTTCTTTCCGTGAGCTTACAACATTGTATGTGAATGGCTGTAATGGATTGATGGACATACTACAATCTACCACTGCAAAAAGTTTGGTGCAACTCAGAACCATGAGCATTGAAAATTGCGAAAAGGTGACTGAAATTGTAGCAAACAAAGGGGATGAAATACATGCTGAGATTACTCTCACCAAACTAGAAATTCTAAAACTTCATCATTTAAAAAGCCTCGGTTGCTTTAGCTTTGCAACCTGCACAATGAACTTCCCATCACTGAAAGAGGTGATTGTAACACAGTGCCCAAAGCTGAAGTTTTTCACTTCGGGAATCCTATACACGCCAAAGCTAAAGAAGGTATCTGTAACAGAAGAAATTGACAAAAGGCGTTGGATCGGGGACCTTAATACAACAATACAACAACTGTTCCTGGAGATGGTAAGTTGTAATTGGTAAAATCCCCCTATCTCCTAGCTACAAGGCTAAATTTCATCTCAACTTACATGTGCTGGTTTAGATGTGCCCTTATTTTCTTTTCTAAAATGTTTCGGATTTTTCTTGTGCAGTAACTAGTTCACTTGGCATTTATATTCTTATAGGTTGGCTTCAAGGACATGCAACATCTGAGACTCTGAATTTCCTGAGTTGAAAGAGAAATGGCTTGGTGAACTTCCAGTTAATTTCTTCTATAAGCTAAGTTCATTTGTAGTGGATGATTGTGCATTCCACTCGGCTGCTATTCCATCCAGTCTTCTACCTTTCCTGATTTCTTTGGAAAAACTTGAGATAAGAAATTGTGAATTACTGGAGAACTTATTTGGTCTGGAATGGCAAAATGCTGAAAGAGGGATTGGATATTTGTCCAACATAAAAGAGTTTCACGTGATTGATCTACCGCAGTTGAGGTATGCATGGGATGAGGTTCCTAAAGGAATGTTGGACATGAAGAACCTCACATTGTTGAAGTTCCACAACTGCGGCAGTTTAAGAAATGTTTTAACTTGCAGCATGTGTAGGGGCCTTGTACAACTCAAAAAATTACAAGTCACAAGTTGTGATATGCTTGAAGAAATCATCAGTGTAACTGCAGTGGATGATAGAACCGAGGATCATATTATTGTATTTCCATCATTGGAATCTGTTATTTTAAAGGATTTGCCCAGCGTAACTAATTTCTACTCTGGCACTGGTTCTGTGGAATGTCCTTGCCTGAAAGAGATCACTATAGTTGGTTGTTCACAACTAAATTTCACCTGTACAATTGCAGAGTCAAAGGTCAGTCATTTATCACATTATCACTGATATTATTTGTTTCTGAAGTTGTACGTGCTTTGTCTTTTGGCCTCTTAAGGACCCAAAAAGGGGAATGCAACTAATTGTTTGGTGCTTGTACAAGAAGTAATAAATTATTGCATTATCAACTTTATCTATTTCACTATCTTATTCATCCGTGTAAAATCAAAATATTGATTGTACCAATCGCTTTATCCACAGGTTTACTGTCATAAGATATGGAATTTCCAAAGTTTGACAAGCTTGACGATTGATGGTTTAAGAAATTTGAGATATCTATTTCCGTATCTATACCTAAAAGCCTCATGCATCTTCGAAAGGTCGAGATATCTGATTGCGAGATGCTGGGACAAGTAATAGCCTTGAAAGGATTGGTTAGCTTGGTGGCAGTCTCAACAGCAAGAAGCCTGGTACAACTCCTGAAAATGAGTATTAAAAATTGTGACGAGGTATCAGAAATTGTTGCAAATGAGGGATCAAACGAATCAGAAAAGGACATCGTCTTCACCAAATTACAGCGTTTGGAACTACATGATTTGCGAAGCCTTGTAAGCTTCAGCTCAGTAGAATGCAGCTTCAAGTTCTCCTCTTTGACACAAGTAATTGTAAGCAAATGTCCCAACATCAAGTTTTTCTCAAAAGAAGTGTCAAACACACCCAAGCTAAAGAGTGTACAACTTTCAGAAGCGGACAAAGGGCATTGGAATGGCAATCTTAACACAACCGTGCAGCTATTAATCACCGATCAATGGTAAACTATCTATATCTTTTAATCTAGTTTCCAAATCTTGTTTATAACTGTTGACTTTATTTCTCATATATTGGTATGCAGAATGGCAGTTAAGGATCAAATGCTGAAGCTGTTGATGAAAGGAATTGCGATCTGTATCCCTTTCCTTAATTTTTTAAGACTTTCTTGTTTGATCTTTAAACAAACCTCTTATCTTTTTATTGATAATCTTGCAAAAAAATGTATTCTTATTTGGAAAAGAACATTTTCCTCTCTTTTATCTCTTTTTTTTTTTTTTGGTTAAGCTCGTAATGTTTTAATTTAACACATTGAGTTCTTAATATAATCATAAACATTTAACCCTATTTGTGAGGGAAGTTAATTGAGAACATCAAATTTAATTGAAAATGTGTTACTCATTTCATCTGCATATTAGATTATATTTTTAACAATTCAAAATTATTTTTAACTGAGACTACATGGAAACTGTAAAAAATATGAAATTTTAGACAAAGCTGAAATGAGTCATGCATTTTTAGTGGGTTTGATAAAACTGTTTGTTTTATTATTGATCGACAATGAATTTGATGAACAACTAGTTTTATTGTTATTAATTGAGAGGTTAACGTATTGAAAAAAAAGATGAAAAATTTCATCAACAAAAATTAAAAGATTAGTAGCGTTAAAATGATTTTTTTGCCTTTTAATTATTCTTACTCATGTGAACGATTTATTTGACAAAATTATTTCACGCATTCATATCCTTGTATAACAAATCATATATGTAATGGGAAAAATCATTTAATCGTAAATGATTAGTGGAGAAACAGTGATAGCATGGAATCCTAAAACTTACCGCGTGCTTCACACGGCCATTAACCGCGTAAATCCATCAACCAATTGCCTTATAGCTCTTCTTGTCTTCACTCGGTCACCATAGAATAGTGCAAAGTAACATCATCAGCAATGGCCGGCTGAATCATAAGGAGGAGCCTATTGAACACCTGATCAAACAACTTATGCCCTAATTAGGTTTTCTGCCTCAAGAAGACAGATGAGCTGATCTTTACTGTACACGTGTAAGGACGCAATGTTGTACCAGCAATAGGTGCCGCGGAAACAAGAGCAGAGTGAGTCTGCTACCCAGGTATGCCAGAAGGAGACCAAAAAGCAGACCACACCCAGTCAATGAGAGAGGACCGTATATAACGGTCTGACAAGACCACGCGGAACAATCCTGTATAAAAGGGGGCAACGAGAAACCCCCAGGTATCTCTTTCTAAACTCTGAATATTTCATTTTTATTTTCTATTCCTATCCTTCAAATTCATGACTTAGGTATCGGAATGGACCCGGAGATCACCCGGTCCTTACATTTTCTTTCTTATAGGCATCCGGTCTTTCCCCAAGTGGAGATAGCCTTTTAGTCACCTCAGGCCGCGTGAAGCCATACTTTTTCCCGGAGCTATCAAATTGGTGCGGTGAGCATGGACCCGCTGAACAACAATGTCATCGGGATCAACAATGCCCTTACCTGCAGCAACCGTTACCCTAAGTACATCAAACACTTTCACCACAACTTTGGGTAGCAGTAGTAACTCTGCTAGTGTTGTTCTGGATCCGATTGCCAGGAATTATGGATGAGTCCAGCTGATCAGAACGATTTCCGGTGAGCTGTCTTGCAGATGCAAGGCCAAAACATGATAGGATCCTTATTGAGTAGCAGTACTCCCCTTTCTATGGTGAACACTTTGCCGGAACCTGTTTCTCATCCAAGCGATGTGCGTGCCCTTTTCCCTATTTCTGAATCTGGGATTTCTGTTATGAGATCAGAAGGGTCAGGGCCGAGTATGATTCATTCCACCAGCGTCAACGTCGGAGTAGTTGGCGGAAGAGAAGCTGGAGGATCTCAAGTGGGAGGAAGTCTGCCTGCTTTTGGTTGGATGCCCACACCAGCCGGAGACCAGCCACCTGTCATGTAGGTAACCCCCAACATGACAGCCCAGGGAAGCATTGGTCCCCATATGTTGGTCCCAAACTCTTGGTATGGAATACCCCAACCTTATTTGCCTTATATTGCTCAGTCATACCAAATGCCAACCCTACCTTAAACACCTAATTTCCTTACTCCGTACGGCGTTAGCAACTGTGCAGCCATCCTATATAACACACCCGTTCTAGGCAACACTTCTCCTCCTCTAACACCATCCTCATCTGGAGCAGAGCTCACGGACGATCCTAGATTCATGACGATGAATAAGAAAGCACTGAGTACATTTTCCATACCTTACCAAGAACCGTTGATGGAAAATGGAGAATCTCCCTTTTCAACCAGGATACTCAACTAGCTGATCGACCACAAATTTAAACAGCCAACTTTTAACAGCTACAGGGGCGACACAGATCCCCGAGTCCATGCGAGGAACTTTAAAAACCGGATGGATAGAGCAGGAGCCACTGAAGAGCTGATTTGCCGCCTGTTTCCTACGACGCTGATAGGAGCAGTCGCTTATTGGTTTGAGTCGTTAGACCCGGGAACGATTGACAGTTGGGATCGGTTGAGGCAGGAGTTTTGCAAGAACTTCATGGGCTCGATACCGACTGGAGCAGCCAGTCGTACCCTTCATGAGGTGGTCCAAAAGCCCGGAGAATCTTTAAGATCCTTCATTGACCGGTTCAACCTGGCATGCTTGGAGGTTAGAAATTTGGATTTCAGTACAGCCAAGGAGGCTATAATCAAAAATACCACTAATGAGAGGCTTCGAGGGGAGATCATAACTAGGAAGCCCAGAAAATTGACTCAAATGATAGTCCTTGCGAAGAGTATGGTGGAAATTGATGAAATTGATATGCCTACAAAGCACAGAAGACATGGCAAAAAAGACAAGGGTATCCGGTCAGAGGAAAGGCAGCAAAGACGGGATCAAAAAAACGGCCCTCGTAGAGATCGCCCTTGGGACCGATCACGGTTTGCACCATTGAATGCCCCACTCAGTGAAGTGCTGGTAGCAATTCAGAGAAGCTCGGATGCGAAGAGCATTTGATACCCTTACACCAAGCCAGGCTAGACAATAGGAAGCGAAAAGGAAGCATATTGTAAGTTTCACAGAGCCAAGGGTCACCACACAGATAATTGCCGAGTCCTTGCCACATAGGTGGACCTGCTAATCAAGGCAGGAAAATCCAGCAGATTTGTTGATGGCATAACAAGGAGCACAAACAAAGACAGGGAGCAAAAGGACGGAAGTGATGATAATGAGAGACCATCTAAGAAGTCCAAAGGGGTGGTCATGGTTATTGCTGGGGGACCCGAGTTTTAACTGCCCAGTAAAAGAGCTAGATCCTCAACGCATCAGCCGGTGAACACGGGGAAATCCAATAGCTTGAATCACTCGTTCTCATTCCACAATGATGTGCAAGCGCACCATGCAGACGCCTTGGTCATTGAAGCATTGGTAGAAGGGTATACGGTGAACATTGATAACTCATATTCACATAGGCATATTTAGGTACATTTTAACTTATTTTCTTAGTTATTTTCGTATTTTAGTATTAGTTTTATTATTTTCTTAATTAGTTTGTTTGTTTTATTTTATTTATCCTTATTTAATGTTATTTACCTCTTTTAGATGCTTGGAAGTAGATTTTGACTTTATAGGAAGGCTGCTAGAAGAGGATTTGTTGGAGCTTGAACTTCAACTAGATTTTCAACAGAGTTCGAGGCTGTTTTAGCTAAAGATTTGTTCTGCAAGATTGTGCGTCTATCCGTTAGCTTTCCATAGCACTTGAATCACTCTAATCGGAGCTGTATCGAGGAAGTTAGCTGAGGTTTTCTGTAGCTTGTTTGGGTTCTGCGGGTCAACCCTCCCTTGTTGACTTTTTCTTCTTATTTGGGCCAGATTTCTCTTTAAGGAGCCCATTGCTTACACTTTAATTTCCAGCAGGCTTTTTTAATTAAGGAGGTTAATGAGAGACTCCTAATTAGGTTAAGAGATGGAGAGCCTATAAAAGAAGGAAGAGGAGAAGGTTTTGGGGACTGTTTTTACTTCTTCTAAAACGTTTTGGGAGGCTATCAAGAGGACAAGGCTGCACGTTTTTCCTGAAGATTTTTCGGCAGAATTTGTTTAGTTATGAGTAGCTAAACTCTCTTCTAGTTGAGGTATTTAGAAGTTTAATTCCATTTGATTCATGAGACTTATGTTTTAATTGTATTCTTTTATCCGAATATTTATTCAATTCCTGTGATTATAATTTGTTATATTGCTATTCATTTAATCAAATTAATTTGGCCAGTTAATTGATTGATTGTATTGCATATCGCCGAATAGAATAATATATCCGTGATTGTTGTTCTATCAAAGTGGCAAGTTAGCTTCGTGTAAAGTTAACGGAATTGAATAGTTTAGTTTTTATGATTTATGGCGTTTCCGATTTCATTAACTAAGATAGAGGTCTTTTTTGTGTTTAATGCTGCCATAGGTTAATTCTTATTAGGAGGTTTCTTGGAGATTATCTATTGGCTAGGGAAGTAGTTTATTCGGGCGTTTCTCGGAACTATCGATAAATTAAGAAAAAATTGGTTATTGAGTGCGTCTCACCTTTAACTATAACTCTATCTATTTGGATAATTGAATTGGATCTTTGGTGTCTGTGATTGAATTACGGAATTAAACTGAAAAGTATCTCGGCTAGTTGTTAATCCTATTGATTTATTCTGTCTTAATTTACATTCTGCAATTTCTCAAATCACCTCATTCATTTTTATTTCAATCCAATCAAATTTATTTCTTTTTGCAAATAAATATACCTGCATTAATCCTTGTGGTTCGACTCCGTTCTTGCTATACTACCCAGTATAAGGAACCGGAGATATTAAATTAAACTTTGACAGGTTGACAACCTATCAAACATCATCACGAATGAGGTAGCCCGCCAGCTGGATGTTCACCAGAGCAGAATCCAGCCGGTACATTCACCTTTGGTAGGTTTAAGTGGCCATTCGGTCACGATCGTGGGACAGGTAACACTCACTTTGGAGGTGGGTGATGAAAAGCACAGCTGGAGATCTGACGAAGAATTCATGATTATTGACACCCCGCTCGTCTACAACATCATCTTGGGAAGACCATTCCTGGTGGAGTCTAAAGCGGTTCTTTCCATCCGGTATTTAGCCCTCCAAATACCGACTACGGCGGGGGTAGCAGTGGCCAGGGGAAGTCAACAGGTGGCCCAAAAAACATACCTAGCTTCCTTGAAGTCAGAAGAGGTTAGCTGGGAATCAGAAAAGCAAGAGAGACAAGACAGAGCCGAGCCAGTGGATGAGCTTGAAGCCCTCGTGGTAGGACCAGGAAGGTCAGTCCGAGTGGCCAAAGAATTGAAACCTGAGCTCAAGCAATCGATCACGACAGTTCTCAAAGAAGAGCAAGAGACCTTTGCCTGGTGCATAAGCGACATTATCGGAGTTCTGCCTAAGATAACGAAGCACAGCCTGAACATAGACCTTACTACTAAACCGGTAGTACAAAAGAGAAGAAAACATGCTCTAGAAAGGCAAAAGGCAATTGAGGTAAAAATAAACAAATTGATGGAAGCAGGACACATCAGGAAGGTGTTATATCCCGAGTAGCTAGCAAACGTGGTCATGGTAAAGAAACCGGGTGGGCCATGGAGGATGTGTGTGGACTTCATTGACCTGAACAAAGCTTGTCCAAAAGATAGTTATCCTCTACCCAGCATTGACCAGCTGGTCGATTCAACGACCAGGTATGCAATATACTCGTTCCTGGATACAAAGTCGGGGAACCACCAGATTCCAATGGACCTAAAGGATGAAGAAAAAACTGCATTTATCACGCATGAAGGCACATATTGCTATCGGGTAATGCCCTTCAGCTTAAAAAATGCAGGAGCCATGTATCAGTGCCTGGTCAATGACATGTTCAAAGAGCAAATTGGAAAGACAATTGAAGTATACGTCGATGACATGATCATTAAAAGCAAGGATGAGGAGAACCATGCTCGAGACATTCAGGAAGCCTTCAAAATACTGCAGAAGTACCGCCTCAAACTCAACCCAGAGAAGTGTGTATTTGGAGTACGAGGGGGGAAGTTCCTGGGTTTCATGATTTCACAAAGAGGGGTAGAGGCGAATCCAGAGAAGATTAAGGCAATTTTAGACATGGTGCCTCCCAAAACTGTGAATGAAGTCCAACACCTCAACGGCCGCATCAACGCACTAGGAAGATTCATTTCTTTCTCAGCCAAGAAATGTCTACCTTTCTATAAAGCAATCAAGAATGGTCAGAAGTTCGATTGGGATGACGAATGCCAGGAGACCTTTGGCAGAATAAAGAGCTTCTTGGGAACCCCACCATTGTTCAGTCGGCCAATTCCTGGTGAAATGTTGTACTTATACTTAGTGGCAACAGATGAAGCAGTAGGCTCGGTGATGATTAGAGAAGAAGAGGGACAACAATACCCAGTATACTACACCAGTAAGGTGTTAAGGGGGGCGGAGCTCAGATATCCGAGGATTGAAAAGTTAGCCTTGGCAATAATTTCAGCATCCATTAGGTTACGGCCTTACTTTCAAGCCCACACGGTGATTGTAAGAACAAATTTCCCCTTGAGGAAGGTAGTCCAGAGACCGGATACTTCTGGCCGGTTAGCTGAATGGGCCATCAGGCTTAGTGAATTTGATGTCCGCTTCGAGCCCAGATCAGCACTAAAAGCTCAAGTTCTAGCAGATTTTGTGGTAGAATTCGCGGGTTTAGAGCCAAACCAGGTGTTGAAGGTGGAAGAATGGAGAGTGTATGTAGATGGAGCTTCGTCTCAGGAAGGAGCAGGAATTAAAGTACATATTGAAGGGCCTGAGAGAATAAAAATATCTTACGCCACCAAGCTTGCCTTTCCTGCCACCAACAACGCTGCAGAGTACGAAGCCATGATTAAGGGGCTGGAGCTCATCCGGGAAATCGCTCCAGACCGAGTGAAGCTGCTAAGTGACTCAAGGTTAGTTTCTAACCAAATCAATAAAAACTTTGAAACTAAAGATCCTTGCATGTCCAGATACCTGGAAAAGGTACGATGCTTGCTCGAGGGGGTTGAAAGCAAAGGCACCACATGGAGAGTAGAGAACATCTCCAGAAATGAAAATGCTAAAGCAGACAGGCTAGCTAAAGCCGCGGCAAGCACCGGAGATTGGAAATTTTTAAATTGCCCATATGAAGTCCAAACCAAGCCTAGCATCGAACCAAAAGAGGTGATGACAGTGGAGAAAAGGACGATGGGATGGATGGAACCCATAATAAAATACCTGGTCGAAGGACATCTACCTAAAGATAGGGGAGAAGCAGTAAGGATCTATAGGAAATCACAACGATATGCAATGATTGACGGAGAGCTTCACAAGAAGTCTTTTACCGATGCATGGTTGAAATGCATCACTGTTGAAGAAGGAGATTATGTCCTTCGAGAGCTACACGAAGGAATTTGCGGGTCCCACAAGGCGGCACAAGCGCTAGTAAGAAGGGCGAGACTGCAAGGCTACTACTGGGAAACGATGGAGGCGGATGCAACGGCCTATATCAAGAGGTGCCATCAGTGCCAAATCTATTAGAAAAAATCCCATTTGCCTGCAGCAGAGTAGAAGCCAATATTAATCGGATGGCCCTTTTCCACATAGGGCATTGACATCGTAGGACCCATGCCTGAAGCCAGCAGATAGAGGAAGTTCATTCTAGTTGCGGTAGACCACTTCAGCAAGTGGGTTGAAGCAGAAGCGACCCAAACGATCACACCAGAAAAGGTCATCTCCTTCATATGGGACCACATCATCACCAGATTTGGGATACCCCACAAAATCATATCTGACAATGGAACCCAATTCACTTCGAGCAAATTTGAAGAATTTTGCAAAGGACTCAAGATCACGCACAACTCTTCTTCAGTAGCACACCCTCAGAGTAACGGGTAGATGGAAGTCACCAACAGGACTATAGGAGACAGAATCAAGAAGAGGCTGGAGAGTCACAAGGGAGCTTGGGTTGATGAGTTGAACAACATCTTATGGGCTTACAGAACCACACCAAGAAGACTGACTGGGGAAACCCCATTTGACATGGTATATGGAGTTGAAGCGGTAATCCCAGTCGAGATTGTAGCCCCCAGTGACCGAGTGCTTTACTACACAGAAGCTCAAAACCATATCAACATGAAGTACCACCTGGACTCATTGGAAGAGAGGAGAGAAAGAGCTTACATCCTGATGGTAGCCTACAAGAATAAGGTGGCCCGTTACCACAATAAAAGGGTGAGGAAGACGATACTCAAGGAAGGTGACTTAGTCCTAAAGGACTCTACAGCATCACAGGCGAGGGAAGGAAAAGGAAAGCTTGGCGCAAAATGGGAAGAGCCATACAAAATTGCAGCGGCAGTCGGTCCAGCAACATATAAGCTTCAGAGTCTAGAAGGAAAAGAAATCCTAAGAACATGGAATATTGCCAATTTAAGGCAATACTTCTCTCCTGAAAGTAGCTAAGGAGAAAAAGGGCTGCACTTTTTTTTCCCACTAATGGATTTTTTTCCACTGGGTTTTTCCATAGTCGGGTTTTTAACGAGGCAGCACCTCCATTTTTAAAACTTAGCAGGGGATGCCTTCTAAGATGTACTTCAAAAAGATAAATAAAAATATCTTTCAATCATGAGCCGGTCATAACCGAATAAGCTTATTATAAAAACTCCCACAAAAGGAGCCGGTCATAACTGGATGCGATTATTCTAAAACCTTCCACAAAGGAAGTTGGTCATGACCGAATGAATACACTTATCAACTTTAAAAGAAGAAGTCAAATTCAAAAGAAGAAATAAATATGCAGACTTGGCACGAGACTACAAGCTTAAGAACCAAAAACAAAGCATAAGCCGAATGAAAGCCGAATAGAATCTTTTTATTAATAATAAAAGGTAATACAAACAAGGACCTAACAAGGCCTTAAAAACATTACAAATCAAGCAAATCACTAATAGGCAAACATCCGCTCCATGAACACTATCCCTTGCATTTGCTGGCTCCTCAATACCGGCTGACGACTCGGCATTTTCCTCATCATGACTATCAGCCGGAAGTTCATCATATTGAGGAAAGTCGACCGACTCCAAGTCAAGGGCCAGGTCAAGATGGATGGCTTGGCAAGCAACCAGGACACGTTGACCATACAACTGTCCTAAAAGAACCAGCTTATTGGTCGAGTCAAACAGTACGGCCTCGCACTTATCAACATCTTGTTTGCGCGCTGCCTTTTCGTCCTCGAGCTGTTTCTTAAGGACGTCCTGTGCTGCCTTCTTGTCCTCCAGCTGCTTCTGCAAGCGGTTAATCTCATGCCCTTGCGACCAGGCCTTACTCTTCTCTGCCTCCAAAGCCACCTGGGTCTCTTTCAGCTTTTTGTTCAGGTGGCTAGTCTTAGACAGGTGACCAGCCAATTCAACTGCCCTAGAGAATCCCTGCAAAACAGCAAGCCAAATGAATAAAAGAAAGAGGAAAGAAGAATTCAGCAGCTTCATTGAGATCCTTACAGAGGTCAGATCCAAGAGGCACATAGAAGCCACCGCGTGATCGCCAAGTTTGGCATACTCCTCTCTATCAGCCGGCAGCACGAAGCCAGCCTTGAATTCAGCTTGAGCCGCTGGATCCGTTATTCGGGCCCCTTACCCTCCTCTTCCTCGCAACTAAGGTTGAGGAGGAGAAGATGGCCCAGAGGAGGCAATAGCCGCTCCACAGCCCTGACCAAGCAAAAGTAACGATTAGTAAAGATAAAGAGCAATAATAATAATACAAGGGAGAAGAGGAGACCAAAAACTTACAGGGTGAGGAACCGGCTCAGGACCAGCAGGAGCAGTCCTTTTTCTCTTCGGCACCTTGGAAGCGCCTGGTCCCTTAGCATGTCCCCCTGTATCAGATGGAATTTCAGTCGGGTTGGGACACGGCTCTTTCAGTAGATTTTTCTTCTTGGCGGCTATAACGCGATTAAGAACATCAGCTGCATTCATGCCTGAGAAAACAAGTAAATAACTAAGCAAAGATAAAAAGATACCTCTTTTCACCACAAGGACAGGACCTGGGTAATAAGTAAAGCCGAATCCCTCCTGCTCTACAAGCCTAATCTTCTCCAAATAGGTATCTACAGCGACCTGCCAGGTCCACTAGTTAGGAGCCAGAGTCCTGAACTCCTCAAGAAAAATCCTTTCACCCGGCTCTAAGCGCTAGCGAGCCTTTCCTGCCCTTCTAATAGACCAGCTTACAGGGAACGTATCCAGACCCTCATTGACTTTGATGTAGAAAAAGAAGTGTTTGAAACGCTTCAACAAAGAGATCCGTCCCTTGAAGGTATAAAAATCCGCCTTCTTGGATAGCTGGTAATGGTCTTCCCCAAAGTTCAACTTAGGAGTAGCCAGTCTTCAAAAGAAGGCGGCATTTAGACTGAACCTTAGGTTTTCACATAGCCAGAAGGTGCCGCAGATGTCTCCCTAAGAGTTGGGATGGATTTGGGCAAGACAGAAATCCCAGTTGCGGAGGATGTCGCAAATGCCGGATGGGAAAGGATAGGAAAAGCCGGATCTGATTTGGTCCATGTATATGGAAAAATAGCCTGGTGGAGGCTTATGGACACGCTGGTACCCGGAAGGCAGCATGACCTGGCACTCACGCAGCCAGGGATAGAACTCTCTATAAAGCCTTATATAGTCCTCGTGAGTTTCAACAACCATATCCTCGATACGAGGAGTCATTTTCTTAGCCCTAGTTCTACTGGGACCGGGTGGAGGGACTTCAGATGGAGAAGAATCCACCTGGACGGGACCTTCAATAGACGGTCCAACAGACCTAGGAGGCTGAGCAGAAGTGCCTGCCTCTTCATCAAAAGCAGGGGGTGCTGAGTGGTGAGAGCTAGCCTCTGAGGAGGTGGTTAGACGGTACTCATTCCCTGAGGAAGAAGGTGGAGTCAGCAAATTAGGAGTGCTAATTATTCGGTAGTCATTAGGGTCTGAGGGATCTAGAAGGCGACGAGCCAGCTTAGCACCGGTGGTTTTGAAACTAAAACCCTGAGTAGCCTCACCTACCCTAGGGCGATTTCTAGAATTTACCAATTCCCCAGATCCTCCACTATTAAAGGAGCCTAAGTCACTAAGTGTTATGGAGGAACTTATTTCAAAGAAAAGAGAAAGAAAATACAAGCAGCAGACCCAGAACAGTAAAGAAGATGAACAGCCAAAGGAAGAGGAACAGGCGAAAAGAAAACCAAACCAACCGATCCAAACAGAAAAAGGGAAATTCTTTCCAGAAATCAAAATCGCAATGCCAATAAGTGGAAATATGAAGAAAAACTTACTGGAAACGAAGGAAAGGAGAAACAAGTTGCTGATGCAGAGATGGAGGCACGGAAAATTGCAGAAGAATGGAGCCTTGGAAGTTCTTGAAGTAAAGAACAAAAGGGGCGGCTCAGTTCCCCTTTTAAAGAAGATAGAGAAGGGGCAGGTGAAAGGACACCTTCTGACACCGTTTAAATAGGGGACATGTGTCGCCCAAGCATTGGATTCATTAGTCCCAAGAAACTCCTAGGTTCCCGCAAACCTACCGCCAAAAAAAAAAAAAAAAAAACCTTAAAAGAGTTTTAACTCATCACCAAGGAGGGGGGGGGGGGGTACTTCTAATAGCATGGAGTCATAAAGCTTACCGCGTGCTTCACACGGCCATTAACCGCGTAAATCCATCAACCAATTGCCTTATAGCTCTTCTTGTCTTCACTCGGTCACCAAAGAATAGTGCAAAGTAACATCATCAGCAATGGCCGGCTGAATCATAAGGAGGAGCCTATTGAACACCTGATCAAACAACTTATGCCCTAATTAGGTTTTCTGCCTCAAGAAGACAGATGAGCTGATCTCTACTGTACACGTGTAAGGACGCAATGTTGTACCAGTAATAGGTGCCGCGGAGACAAGAGCAGGGTGAGTCTGCTACCCAGGTATGCCATAAGGAGACCAAAAAGCAGACCACACCCAGCCAATGAGAGAGGACCGTACATAACGGTCTGACAATGCCACGCGGAACAATCCTGTATAAAAGGGGGCAACGAGAAACCCCCAGGTATCTCTTTCTGAACTCTGAATATTTCATTCTTATTTTCTATTCCTATCCTTCAAATTCCTGACTTAGGCATTTGAGTGGATCCGTAGGTCACTAGGTCCTTACATTTTCTTTCTTATAGGCATCTGGTCTTTCCCCAAGTGGAGAGGGCCTTTCAGTCACCTCAGGCTGCGTGAAGCCATACTTTTTCCCGGAGCTATCAAAAAGTAAATTGTACTATAATAAGTGGAGAAATTTATACAACGATAGAGAACCTAATTTATGCATCCAGTGAGTATTAGATGAACAATCCAATTGGTTGTTAAAAACTACCCAATCAAATACTCAATAAAGTTGGATTGGGTTGGTTTTTTTTAATCTATTGGTTTTTTTTTCTTTTCAATAAAGTTGGTTTTTTTTAAAACTTAGATCACATTTCCTCTCTCCTTCCCATTAATCAACTTGATTCTCCCACTATATATATATATATATATATATATATATATATATATATATATATATATATATATATTAAATTTCCTTTCATTTTTCTGTTATCTATTAATCTCATTACGGTTTCTTTTTTAATCTTACAATTTTTTTTACGATTGTAATATCAATTAAGAGTATATTCTACAGTTATAATTAACAACAGTCAACTTTCCCTCCTTAATTAGAATACATTGCATTATATTAAAAATTATTATAATAGTATTTTACGTTATTAAAATATGATAGTGTAACAAAATTATAAAAACTACTATATGAATCATATTATATTATTCCCATAAAATTTAATAATTTCTGATAAATCTATTATTGGAATGCTAGATTATTTGGAAATTATAAATACAGGAACTAATTTGTTGAAGATATTAGACAAACAGAATTACACCGATTGAATATCAAATTTTTGAAAAGTACATGACTATTAAAGTCTTTTTAACAATTGCATCAAAAAAAAAAAAAAAAAAAAAAAGTACTGAAAATAAGTTTATGGAGTTGCTTGTCAGTTAAAAATAGATATTAAATTACATTAAGATTTAGATCTTAATAATCTAAATCTCAAAACTTGTTTTAAATCAAATTGGATTGGGTAGCTTCATTATACTACACCAATTGCGTCTTAGTTTATAATTTATCTTAATAAAATCATTCAGTTTAAAGTAATCCATTTCCTAAATATTTATAATATAGAATATGATCCTTTATTGGTTATACTGTAATCGGAAAAATATTGAATATATTGTATGATATTAATCAATGCATAATTTATTTGAGTAACATATTTAACCAACTTATTTGACCTCAAACTTTAATCAACTCGTATACAATTGTTAAAAAAAGTCATATTCAGACTGAACAAAAACGAAATGGAGTTTTTTTTATATTTTGTTCAACTAGTAATTGTAAAAAAAAAAAAAAAAAAAATTAAAGACCAATTTAAAATAAATTTAGTAGATTGCTAATTAAATAAAATCAGGGAATAATAGTGAAGATTTTCTATGAAGCATGGGCTAATAATAAAGGAGAATCAAATGTAACAAAAGATAAAGAATGAAAGAAGAAAAGAAATGATTCATTTCCATTTATATATTATTCACTTATCTCATTAGTTTCTGACATAGGATTCCAACTCCGTACTTACCTAATATTTATCCTTAATACATGTTCTTCCTACGATTGTAATACAATCACTCAGGTTATATTTCTTTACATTAAAAAAAAAAATCGTAGGAGTTATGGTTACTTTAGGCCACCATGTGTCACTGCTCCTACACAACAACTAAACATGTAAAATTAATTATAATATCATTTTGTATAGCAAAAAAATACATTATCAAGATGCTGTTTGTGAAAATTGAAAATCAAATTGGTGATATGTTTACTAATTAAAGTACTTAATCGAGATACGTCTATTAATTTATTTAAATTACATTATTTCAGCATCTGTAGGGTATTGAAGTTGTTACTATTTAATTCATGAGTGACAAAAAAAAGGTATTACTATTTGCTCTAAGATATTTTATTATAATCAATGATTGTGTGGATTGAGAAGATGTAAGAAAAATAAAGAATATAACAATAGTTTTTTTTTTTGCAATGTTGTTGTAACGTACAAATAAGGCATATTATATTATATTATATTATAAATATGTGTTGAGCAATTAAATTGTTGAATGTTGGGATCAAATTAATGAAATAATTGAGAGTGTGGGGGCAAAGTGAGATAGTGGAGTTCCTTTCTAATCAAATCAGTTTTATTACTTAATGACACAAGAGGAGAAAGCTTTTGTTCTTCTGATACTTTAATTTTTAATGATCTAATCGACATTTTTCTCAGAGGACATTTTCTTTTTGCTTGGATTCGAATCAACAGAACAATAAAGGTACTTTTCTTTTTTTCTTTGTCGATTTTTGTGGGATGATATACTTATTCATCATATTCAATATCATAAGATCTTCCTCGTCCTCTAAATCTTCTTCGAATTCATCGATCATCTTTTCCTCCAATTTTGATAATAAGATCGACATGTTCCATGCGAGTCTATAATTAAGCGTTTCGTTGAAAAGTATAGTAGTGGTGGAAGTTATTACCCTTTAGTCGAATTAAGATTGTTTATATAATTATATGGCAACGGCTAATAACAGCTATTTTTACAACGATTAGTTTTGTAATGTCTAGTTTTACAACGACTAGTTTTGTAATAATTATTTCTCCAACAACTAGTTTTATAGTTACGCATTAATTTTTCTAAGTTATAAAAAATAGCCATTAAAAAGAAAACATAATAATTGAACTAATTAGGAAAACTACGTTATATTTACAAATTCAAATTATAAATAATAATAATAATAATAATAATAATAATAATAATAATAATAATAATAATAATATATTACTGCTTAGATGGCCCAAAGTTACCATATTTTATAGGGGATTTTACAAAAACACATAACTTTTGGCACCCTACAACACTTTTATCTGAAAACAGAAAAATATTCATAAATACATTAAAAACTTTTCAAAATACCTAAAACAAGCATTCCTCTTTTACATGATTTTTTCTGCAATAAACAACAAAACAAAAAAATTATAATCTCCAAAATACATATATTCTCAAACGCCAAAATCTCCAATCGCAAGAATTTCAGAATCGAAATGCTCAATCTATCACTGTCTCACTGCAAACAAACACATCACTATTGTTCAATCTATCACAGAGATATGTAGGAAATTGCAATTTTACTCCATTGTAATGGAACTTGAATGGAAAATTACAGATTCATAAACTACAAAGTAAGTGGAGTCCTAGTACCAACAACGTCAACATTCAATGACTTCAACCGAATTATCACAGGAAACATCAAGATCGATCAAGACAAAGAAGATTTAAAGATTTGATTCTAGGTAACAAAAGGATATCCTCCCATGAAAATAATAATGACGTGTCAATTAGATTCTATTTACAGCTAAAGAGTGCAAGCAATTCGATTCTAGGTAACAAAAGGATATCCTCCCATGAAAATAATAATGACGTGTCAATTAGATTCTATTCATATAGAACTCTTTATATATGAATGTGTTAGAACTAGTTAGAAGTAAGAAACAAAAAAGGAATAGAATTATATTGGTAATGTAGTCAAATTACAGCAACAATGAATAAACCTTAAACAAAAGAAAAAAGGGTATGTTGAGGCCAGAATAGGATCAGTCTCCTTAAGACAGATTAGTTCGCATTGAACTTTCGCCTCCCAGGATACAACAGCAACTGAATCGAACTCAACCGTGTGTTAGAAATATAACCGGACTAGAACCTAGCAGCAGCCTTGTATTTCGAAAATAGAGAGAAAAAGCTTTTTCTAGGATTCTGTAATCTAATTCTCAAAACAAAATGAAAATTTTAATATTAAGACTACAGGAGGAGAGTTACAGAAAATAAATGGCAATTAAGGAGAATAATTCTCCATAAAGAGAATTAAAGCCGAATTAATTGTATTTAATACAATTAATCCCAAGAAATATTTCTGTTGAGAAATTCAAACGATTATTTTAGAGGAAAAAATAAATGGGCCGGAACAATAGTAGGCAGGCCCGAAGTGGCCCATATCAGTACGACATTCGCGTCGCCCATATCATGCAGGTGCACATTAAGCATGTGGACTTCCGGGCTTAGATTTGCACCCCCTGCGAGCGCAAGAGAGAGCCTTTTGGCTAGAAATGCTTACAAACCTATCGAAATGTAATTCCTTATAAACCACTCACCTTTAGATGTGAGATTTGAGAATTTCATAACTTTTCCTCTACAAAAGTCTTTCTTTCAAGCTCACTTTAAGCATCAATTTCTCATTCATACTTAATCCATTTTAGGCGTCTTATATACCATTGGAAAGATCTCTTTGCGTAGAATACAATGACATAATTCTCGTTGTTTGAATCACAGACTAACCACAATATAATTAAGCTTAAAGTTGACAAAAAAAAAATCACTTGTCAAAAGCCAATTTTTTCCAACAAAATGTTTGTCGTAACTGTAGCTATACTAGATCTAATAGATGAAACATGTACACGATATTTCGTAAATTAGTCAAACTACTTATTTCTCTTTGGTTAATTTCATCCATTTTCTAGAAACTGAGATGTATAATATAATTAAATCTTCAGTTAATTGAATGGTTTTTGCTTTGTGCCTTTTGCATCTGAAATCTTAGTTTAGTTAAACCTTCAGCATTCCGCATTAAGTTTGTCATTGTTTTCATCTTTAGGCTTAAGGAGACTAATGAAGGTCTTTCTATCAGAATTAATTTCAGACACACCTGTATACATACAATCTATCTTTAATTAATTTGTTCAACTTTAATTTGGGTTATTAATTAATTAGTTAGTTACTCTAAAAGCAGCAGAAGAAATCCATCCATGATATGGCTTCAAACTGATATTGTAAGAATCTTCCACAATTTGCTCCATTTCTTGATCTGGATCACTCACTAATCTTTCTAATCCCTTGCACCATATTCGGTCGGCGAGGCACGACGAAGAAGTAAACTCCACTGGAGCCGGCTACTCTGGTTTAGATATTGATTTTGGAGTTTATTGCAGACTCCTTCCATCTGTTGAAGGAAGAGGAACTTTTGATAAACAAAAAATAAATACTAACAAAATAAAACACTCTTTATTATTAATTTGTGTTACTACACTTGATGATTACAAACTCAAAACCTTGCTCTATTTATGGAACTATGAAACAAATTATAACCACATATTAAACCTAACTAAAATGCCACATCTTCCAATTAGTTTCGACAAATTCTACCAAGCTAATAACATTCACAAACTTTACCAAACTCCCTTCAATGCATATGTGTCACCTTATTCATCTTTTATTTTTTAATTGTTTTCATTAAATTAAGTAGAATTTAATTATTCAACACTCCCCCTTAAACTTAATTTTTTGTAACTCCTAGCGATGCTCGCAATTGACTAAACAGGTCATATTTTAACGGCTTCGTAAAAATATCAGCAACTTGATCTTGAGTTTTCACATACTTCAATATGACCTCCTTTTGCTCAATACATTCCCTGATGAAATGATACCTTGTATCAATATGCTTGCTTCTATCATGAAATACTAGATTCTTTACAAACGCTAATGCCGATTTATTATCAACAAGAATTTCCGTTGGATCATGTTGAGCCGTATGCAATTCCTTCAGCAACCTTCTCAGCCATATTGCATGTGTTGTCGCAACAACATATTCCGCTTCATAAGTCGACCAGGTCCAATACGTTGCTTCTTTGAACTCCAAGTAAATGCCATATCATCTAGAAAAAAAATACAAAACCTGTGGTGCTTTTCTGATCATCCTTGTCACCCGCCCAATCGGAATATCTTAGGATCAACCTTCTCTCCATTTTCATCCTTGGTCAGTTTCAGGCTACATTCAACATGAGTGTTGACAGAATTGCAATTCTCCATCATGAATTTCTTCAAGATCTCTTTAGCAAAGCCATTTTGAGAAATAAAAATGCCATCTTCATTTTGCTTCACTTCAATACCAAGATAGTATGACATTAGGCCAATGTCAGCCATCTCAAATTCACGAGCCATTATCTTCTTAAATTCTTCAAACATTTGTGGATTGTTTCCTGTGAAAATTAAATCATCCACATACATGAAAATAATTAACATGTCTCCATTTCTTACTTTCATATATATGGCATACTCATGGGAACATTTGAGAAAACCAATTTCTTGAAAATATTTGTCAATTCGTCTATTCCAGGCTCTTGGTGCTTGCTTAAGCCCGTATAACACCTTTTTCAGTTTCAACACCTTATCTTCATGGCCTTTGACAGTGTAACCAGGTGGTTGCTGGATGTAGATTTCCTCTTCTAGATACCATTCAAGAAAGCTGACTTGACATCCATCTAATCATTCTAATGGTTTCCAATCTAGCAACCGGAGCAAAAACTTCATTGTAGTCAATTTCAGGTCTTTGACAGAACCCTTTTGCCACTAGTCTTGCCCTATGCCTGACAACTTTGCCTGTTGCATCTTTCTTTGCCTTAAACACCCATTTGACACCAATGGGTTTCTGGCCAGCTGGAAGTGATGTTAACTCCCACGTCTTGTTTTTCTCAATTGCTTGAATCTCCTCCTCCATGGCTCTTCTTCACCTCTCATCTCTCATGGCTTCTTCTACATCAATTGGTTCACTGTCAACAAAATGACAATAACGGGTTAATTCTTCATTGAGATTTCTTGTCACATTATAGAGATCTTCAACACGTCTTAGCTTCCGTGGTCTTAGTTTAGGACTTTCATTCTCATCTTCTTCTTCATTGGGGGATGCACTTCAAATTGGTGCATTCACTGGTGTTATGGTTGGTGCCTCAAGGTGAGGATCATTGTTTCCATCCATGGTGAATGGATAAAAACTATAACTTTTTTGCTTCTCATTATTGTTCCAATCCCAAATTGCTTCTTCATCGATAAGTACGTCTCTGCTAATGATTGTCTTTCTTGTATCAGGATCAAACATCTTGTAACCTCTGGAAAATTCTAAGTATCCCACAAATAAATACTTCTTGATTTTATCATCTAGCTTTCTCCGTTCTTCATCTGGTACGTGAACATGTGCAACACTTCCAAAAAAAGGAAAATGAGAGATATTGGGCTTTCTCCCACTCCATGCTTCTTGGGGTGTCATATCCCAAACACTTGCTATTGGGGATCAGTTCCAGATGTAGACAACACAATCAACAGCTTCTGTCCACAGCTCCTTCGAAAAATTCTTGTTCTTTAACATGCTTCTCACCATATTAAGCATTGTTCTATTTTTTCTTTCAATAACGCTATTTTGTTAGGGAAATCTTGGAACTGACAGAAAAAGATAAATTTTGTGCTCTTGATAGAATCTTTTGAATTCATTTCTGTGCTCTTGACAGAATCTTTTGAATTCATTAGATGTGAATTCACCTCGTATATCGAATCTCAAAGCTTTAATGTAGTGACCACTTTCTTTCTCAATGAGCACCTTCAATTTCATGAATGCTCCAAAAACTTCTTATTTCTCATTCAAAAAATACACCCAAGTCTTTCTGCTACTCTCATCAATGAAAAGCACAAAATATTTATTGTTACCCAAAGACATCGGAGTCATTGGTCCACAAACATTAACATGTACGAGCTCGAGCGGTGCCTTTACTCTTGATATGGACTCCTTTGGAAAACTGGTTTTGGATTGTTTTCCAACAAGACATCATTCACAAAGTTGATGGGGTTTATCAATAGGAGGCAAACCATGCACCATCTTCTTTTGACTCAGTAGCTTTAGCCCTCCAAAGTTGAGATGCCCAAACCTTAGACGCCAAAGCCAATGAGAATCCTTCACATAAGCTTTTAAACACTTGGCCACGTCCGTCTGAATGTGAAGAGTGAACATCATGTTCTTTGACATTGGTACACTTGCTAAAAGCTCCTTTTTCTCGTTCAGCTGCAACAACTTTTGATTTGCCATGTGAACTTGGTAATTTTTCTCTAGGAGTTGTCCCAAACTCAAAATGTTACTCTTCAAGTTTGGCACATAGTAAACATTGCTGATGAATTGGTGTTCACCATTCTTGAATCGAATAAGAATGGTTCCTGTTCCTCTAATGGGAACTTTTGAGGAATCTCCAAAAACTACATTTCCTCTAAAGGATTGGTCTAGTTCCAAGAACATCTTCTTGTCTCCACACATATGGTTACTTGCTCTGTTATCAAGGTACCACATGTTGTTTTTTGAACTTTGCTCACCTTCACGGGTTAGTAACACCGTGCCAGTTACATCCTCGTCTTTGATGTTGTTCATTGTTTCCTCTACTTGCTTAGGCGGACTGTAGCATTCTGATGCGTAGTGGCCATATTAGGAGCAATTGTAACACTATACATTGGACTTGTAGCGTCTGTCATTCTGCCTCCAATTTCTTGTTCCTCATCCTCGTCCATGTCCATAGCCTCTTCCTCTTTTGTATTGAGTGTTTCCATCATTATTATTGTAAGCGCTGGAATTCTCTATACTTAAAAAAAAAAGAAAAAAGAAGAGAAGAAGAGTCGTACGACTGTAATAGCGGAGCAGTTGCAGGAGCCCATACCTCTGCAGCAGAAAATGGAGAAAAAGGAGGTGGCGCAATTAATGCGCCGGGATGGACAGGAAGCAATCAGAGGGGAGAACATAAAAGGAAGAAAAAAAGAGGAGAAAAACCAACTTGAATTCTGGTGAAAGAATTAGAGAGAGAAAGGAGAAAAGAGAGAAGGAAAAGAAAGAAAACCCAAAAAACCCACAAATCCTTCTTTTCCTCTTCTATTTTCTTTGATTCTCAGAATTAGGATTAAAATTTGGTAGAAATTCTTAGGTTAATCACTTAATTTCACAAACAAATTAAAATCTCGGACGTAAATCATCAGAATCCCAAGCAATTTGGATCTTTGGCCACAAAGCTTCCCCTCTCAATTTCAAAGGAAAAGTGCAAATTCGTGTGGATTGGAGTGACGCCAGGGGTCAATTTCGACTTGGATAGACTTCTAAAAGGTAGGCACTCCTTTTTCCTTCACTTTTTCCTGCTTTCTGGGTGCTGGTTGTGATTTTTGTGCGTTTTTGCTTTTCTGCATTTCTGTTTCTGGGAATCAAGAACAGTCGCACGACTGTTCTTGGATTTGATGAACAGTCGTACGACTGTATATACAGTCGTACGAGTGTTCTTGATTTCCAGGTCGTTTTCTTTCATTTTGATTCGAATAAAATTTTGGCGAAATCTTGATTCTGGGCCGTTTATAGTCGCACGACTGTAATTTACAGTCGTACAACTGTAGTTACAGTCGCACGACTGTAATCTTCGTTCCAGAATCAGAATTTCATCTTCAAGTCATAAAAATTTATAAAAATCCATAAAAAATTCAGAAAATCCGAAAATCATCAAAATGAATTTTGTTGTGTGCATTCACGATCCTAGATTTATTTTTAGTAGAATTGCATTTAGAACAATTCAACGACGAAGACCCGGTTCTCCCGAAAACCGACCCACCTCAAATATAAAAATGCATGTAAAACGGTAAAATTGCTTTCAAAAAAATGAATTTCTCACAAAATCAAAATACAGAGACGTTTCCAGGTGTAACCGAGCCGGCTAGCCGAGCCAACCCGGTTATCCCCTAAATGTATGCCCCCAATTCTTGATTTTCCAATTCTGTCTATTTGAGTCCAACTTGTGGCGTACCGTAAATTGTGCTAACCCTCTGTTTTGCTGCTTTTTATTTTATTTTCAATGTATTTTGATAGAATTAATCGTGTATATTACGCGATTGTAACATATTTAGATAAATCGTGTAAATTAGGCGGTTGAAAAGGTGAGGCGAGAGCTTTCCATTTTTATTCAATTGGGTTGTATAACAGACCTCTATTCTTCGTTTGTATATTTTGAATGTATGATTTTATTTCTTGCAATTTATTTCTTGCATTTTGCTTTAGCATCATATAATTAAAATAAACTAATTGGAGTTAGAGAAAGATAATAAAGCGAATTAAATATGGTAATATAAACCGTAAAGTGAAAGCAAGCTAGAGGTCAAGTAAGTTATTTGCCCGAACCCTAAATCTCTGGATTAGGTACAGTAGCCTGTCCTCGGTAAGGAGCTGTACCGGAATTCCCGGATGAGCTGATCCGGGTGGCGACTCTGTCACTGATCTCGGGATTTAAGTTTCGAGGTCTTTAAGTTAAAAACGGGAAAATGTTTTCTACAAAAGGATTTCCAAATTAAATTGACAATTTTCTAATTTAAGGTAAACAAAACCCGTTTTCCACAAATTTCGCAAATCCCAATTCCATTTCATCTCTCTCTTTTCTTTTTTCCACGGTTCGCTTCGCCGCGTTCCCATTTTAAAGGTCGTCCGCTCACAATTATCACTACTTTCGAACTGTTGATTTCTGCCATGTCCTCTTCCTCTTCCTTTTCCTCCTCGACCTCTACCACGTCCTCTTCCGAATTGACTCGTTTCTCGGCTATTATCATTTTCCTTGAACGAAGTCTTTGTGACTAAGACTTCTTCTATTGATTCTTCCTTTTGTCTATTTAGCCTCTCCTCACGTGCTTGCAATGAACCAGTAACTTCATCAATGGTCATAGTACTTATAACTCGCGATTCTTCCATATCTACCACTACATAGTCAAACTTTGGTAGTAGCGATAGCATAATTTTTTCGACAATTCTGGCTTCGTCAAATCTTTCTCTATACTGCCCCATTTGATTAATGATAGATTTTACTCATGAGGAGTAATCTGTAATTGCTTCTATCTTCTTCATCTTCATCATCTTGAACTCAACCCTCAACATTTGTAATCGAACCTTCTGTACTTTCTCCTCTCCTTGAAGAGAAACTCGTAGTATGTCCCACGCTTGTTTGGAAGTAGTAGCTTTTGCCACCTTCTCAAACATAACATCATCCAATCCTTCATGAATAATACTGAGTGCCTTCTGGTCACCTTCTCCGACTTTTATGCAGATTATCTTTTTCTACTTGTGACAGTCGCATATTGTCTGCTGGGACTGCGTAGCCTTTTTTGACAATATCCCAAACATCTTGGGCTCCGGGAATGGCTTTCATTTTAAAACACCAATTTGTGTAATTGGTTTTGGTGAGTTGAAAAAAATTGTAAGAGATGCTTTAGCTATTTATTTTTCTTTGGTAAGGCCTCTCAAACACTCAATTAAGTTCTGATGCCACTTTGTTGAAGGAAGAACAACTTTTGATAAACAAAAAATAAATATTAACACAATAAAACACCCTTTCTTATTAATTTGTGTTACTACACTTGATAATTACAAACTCAAAACCTTGCTCTATTTATGGAACTATTAAACAAATTATAACCACATATTAAACCTAACTAAAATGTCACATCTTCCAATTAGTTTCCACAAATTCTACCGAACTAATAACATTCCCAAACTGTTACCAACTCCCTCCAATCCATATGTGTCACATTATTCATCTTTTATTTTTTAATTATTTTCGTTAAATTAAGTTTAATTTAATTATTCAACACCATCTCCTCCGGCTATCGGTTAAGCTTCCTCTGATGGAAAGGTAAATCTTCTCCGATCGCTGCAATTTCCTTTCTATTTTAATATTTTGAGTGTGAGATGAGCGGAATGCTGAAATTAGGGATTTAGAATTCCACTTAATTACCGTTGCTCCCATTTAATTTGACAGAAAAAAATTTGATGTACAAAATCCTTGTTTCTGTTTGTACTGCTGATGATGAAAATATACAGCTATTATAATTTTCTGTACTCAATCCTTTTTCTGTTATTGTTGGTAATGATGATAATTACAGCTCTTATAATTTTATGGCACTACCATGGAGTTTACTGCTGCTCTGGTTGAGAATTTGTATGGGAAAGAAAAAGCTAAGAATGTTTATAGGGTCCCGGTATGTACTTTCTCAGTAGTATTTGTGTTGCTTTGATTAAAATAATCAACATTTCATGGTTTGTAAAACAGGGTCAATGCTGAGATCGTTTTCTTTTGTTACTGAAATCATATGAAGCAATACTTCCAGTTCTATAAGCTAGATTGTGCCTATTGCTCGTTCATAGGGTTCCTTGTCATGTTTATTTCCTGGTTTTGTACTTTTAATACTGATATTCCTTAAGGGGAGTTTTTTTTTGTTTTAATGGGATTATGTTATCTAGGTGAAGTAATTTAGTGTTTAATGTTAGATATAAAAGAATGATTGTCAGTAGCAAAATCTGGTTTGGTCTCTTGTTTGCTTTTTTATTATTTTTAAGGTTACTATGCTAGATGAAGATGTAGGTGTGGTTCTCTTTGATTTAAGGGGGGATTCATCCTAAATCTGAGATGTATACTAGATTGATTTGAAATGAAACGGCAATTAGAAATTTTTTCTGTCATTATGCATGCGAGGTCAAGTGTTAAAGAAGCATGATCAGCTCTGACAGTCTTACACCAAAAAGAGATAAGTGGGGGAATCGTTCGGACACATGAACTAGGTGGAGAGGTAAAAATTATGTTCAAACATTCCAGATAATTGGTTGTGTTAATTCTATACTGTGTGTTAAATAGCACCATTTGTACTTGGTGATGTATGTTCAGATCTCTTTTATATTGATATGTTTTTATTTGGTCATTGGGTTTGCTTCTACTTTTATATTCTTTATTTGATGAGTCGCTATGCGGAAATTGGTCTCTTAGTTTCAGTGACTCCAACTTAAATCATTTTTTACCTCTCTTGTTCTCTTAGTTTTAGCCACTGCAATTGTCAAAGTAGCTGTATGCCCAGCGCAGCTGCACCTCTTCACTCGAAATTGTGGCATTATAGGTATGGGTTTATGCATTTTTTTTTTTTTTTTTTTGAAAAATTTTCAAATGAGGTTGAATTGTTAGTATGAGATTAAGGGCTGGTAAAAGCTCATTGAAACAAGCTAGTTAATATGTATATGGATTGTTGCCATTTCCTTAGTTACTTTGTCCTAAAGGTTTCTGAATTGCTGAGTAATGTTTCAAGTGGGATTGTTCCACCTCTGTAATTTGTAGTGCATGAAATATTTGTATCGATTTTCAGTCTTGCGAGATATTTTTTTTCATTTAAATGAGTTAGATATTTAGGTCTCTTATGGTGGTTGTTGATTAGTTCTTGCACTATTTGGTTTTTCAGCTTCATAGAAGTCTAATTAAGGTGAAAAGGAAATGGCTATTGCTGGCGAACCCATTTAGTATAGATGCCTTATCTATGAAACTAATGGAAAGCCCATTAAGCTAGATATGAGTTGGATTGAACAATAATGGGTTAATTGAGTTTGTGTTTGTGTACTTGTGCAGGAAAATGGAAACTGGTACTTTTTCCAACAATTCCATCCCCTGCATCAGCCTTGGAAACACTCAATTTGGTACTTGATAATTTTAAAGCTAATCTACCCGTCTTTGCTTTTGGTATTATACTTCTTCAGGTATGTTAAATTGTCTTTACTTTTGCAGGATTCGCAATCTCAATCTTTTTAATTTCTTATCTTAAATTAGTAGAGAAATGGGTTTATGCCATGTGATTGGTTTCTGTTTGGTTTTGCTTCTTATTCTGATCTGTTTATTTGACATAAGCAACTTCATTATAGCTTGGTTATTAGAATTAGGGATTTACCTGATAAGTTCTTAAATTTGACCTTAACCTTAGCTTAATTCAAATACACCTCAATTAACGACTATAGTATTCATGAGTTCTAAGTTTTTTTCTTTATTATTTGTTAGCTGCCCTTCTCTCTATCTCTATTCATTCACAATTTAGTTATTGTTAATTATCTTCTGATGAGTTCATGAACATGGTCTTTCAAGTGTTAATTGAGGTGCTACTTTGTTTTTGTTGTTGCAGTCATTTAATTCTTGTGTGAAATGTGCTACTTTCACTTGCATATACGTGGTTAATTTTAAATTTCAAGAGTTCTCTTTTATCATATGGATTCTCATGAATTAGGAACGATTAGAAAATTCTTTATGGAGTTCTGTAAAAAAATTTGAGTACCCTTTGATCCAAACTAACGGAAATTATTATTATTATTATTTTATTTTGGAAAATAATTACCAACGAGATACCCTTCAGTAAAAACCGTTAGTAAATTTCACCGGCCAACTTTTTGCCAGCAAACTTCCGTTTGTAATTACCTTATATGTACTATATCTTAAAACACACCAGTTTTCTCATTCAAAACAAAAAGACATTATTTTTCTTATTTTATGTTTCTTTTTGTTACTTAAATTTAAGCTATGTGTGGAATGAAGATCCCAAAGGATTTGTCTTGTTTCACGAACTAAGCTCTATGTATGTTTGGGAATATCCAAACCTAAAAAGTCTCTTTCCATTTTCAATACCTAAATGCCTACAACAACTAGAAAAGCTTGATTTGAACGAATGTGGGCTTGTGGAAATGGTCACGAAAAAGAGCGGAGTAGTAGAAGAAACTCCTAAGTTTTTGTTTCCTCGGCTTATGTACTTGGATCTTTGGAATCTAGAAGAGCTTGAATGTTTTTTTTCAAGGAATCCACACCTTGGACTGCCCTTTGTTGGAAAACACTGTGACAAATTAGAGGTTTTCACTCAAATGGCCGAGAATCGAGAAGAAACACCAATGCAGAAATCACTTTTCTCATTTTCAAAGGTAAACCGTATGTCCTTATCATTATATTTAAAAAATAAATAAATAACTACTTAAAAAAATAGTACCCTTACTACTTCCAAACTTTGACTCTTAATTGTTGTAAATTTGATTATTCCACTGATTGAAAACAGTTTTGATTTCACCACTTATAAATAATTTTGTAATTTCTATTTTTGTTATCACTAAACTAAAGAGAAGGTAGAAATGACGAGTTTTCCTTCGTATGTAATTTGTATACAATGAATAATCTTCAAATGAGCTTCCAATTCCTTCTTCCATGCATTCTTTTCTTTTTACTCTTTTAACTAAGTTGCAAAGTTCACATTTTCAATTCTTAGAATTTAAGAAGTGGCTTATGGTCACAATCATGGGCAGATTCATGGAAAGCCAGCTTTAACCTGGTTTCTGTTTGATTGTTTCAGATCATCCCCAAGTTGAAACTATGTATCCTTCACTAGCAGGGCTTCCCAAATGATAAAGGAAAGCCAGTTTCCACCACAACTCTTTCACAAACTTAAGGCTGTTGAAATACATTGCTTTGATGGTGACTTTCGATCAGATCTCATTAAGTTGTTTCATAACATGGAAGACCTTAATTTCAGGTCTTGTATGTTCAAGCAACTGTTTCCTGGTGAAGGATTCGACCAAGCTATTCAGAATCGTAAGTTTTTGTATGTAAAGAGTTGTCCCAATTTGATTAGTTAAGCACCAAGTTCTGCTTCTTTCAAGGGCTTAACGAATTTGGACGTATGCAAATGTAAGGGAATGGTTAGCCTGATGGGACACTCAACAGCAAGAAGCCTAGTTCATCTCAAAGAAATGAGTATAAGAAAATGTGACAAGGTGTTCGAAATTGTTTCAAATGACGGATTAGAAGAATCGAAAGGGGAGATCATGTTCACCAAATTAAGATGTTTGGAACTACATGATTTGGCAAGCCTTGCATGCTTCAGCTCAGCAGAATACGCTTTGAAGGAAGTAATTGTAAGCCAATGTCCCAACATCAAATTTTTCTCAAAAGGAGTCTTAGCCACACCTAAGCTACAGAGGGCACAACTTTCAGAAGCAGACAGAGAGCATTGGAATGGCAGTCTTAACACAACCGTGCAACAGTTGTTCACCTATCGGTGGTAAACAAAATGTTTCTTTTAATCTGATTTCCAATCTTGTTGATAATTATTTCTTGCTCGTGACATTATTTCTTATATATCGGTATGCAGAGTGGGAATTTAAGTTCAAATGTTGAAGCTGATGATGAGAGGCATTGCTGTCCATATCCCTTTCATTTTTAAGACTCTTAATTTTCTATAATGATCATTTGATTTATCACAACACCTTTTATTTCCTATTCTGCAGATTTGTTGAATGCATTCAGTTATTCTTTTTTTCAACAAGGACAGTTATTCCATGTTTTTAAACTATCTATTTCTTGTTGAAATCCAAGTCTAGTTTTTGAATTTGGATTTTCACTTCGAACATGAGAGGGGTGGTAATGCTGATAATCTAGTTTGATATAAGTTCGCAAATGCCTAAAGCTACAACGATTTTTATTTTTATTTTTTAACATATCCCTATTTCAATCTTCATTGATTAAGCTCCTTATATTTTTGACGCCTGACCTTGAGATGTGGATCATCCAAGTGGATCATCCAAGTGGATCATCCAAGTCACATTAGCATGGCATACTTCGCCTGACCTTGTATGAATTTGTAAAGGGCTAAACAAGTTTATTTTATTTATTTATTTTTAGATACCCCTATTTTATCATCAACGATTGTCTCTTGAAAAGTTCAAGAATAAAACAATACTAGTTTTTTGTATTGTTGTTGCAGCGTACAGATAAGACATAGAAATATGAGTGGTATTTAAGTGGGTGGGTCCATTGAGAGAAAAAGAGCAGTTAATTGTTGACTGCTCATTATCAAAGTAATGAAATAATTGAGTGTGTGGGAGCAACTGTCTGTGAAGTGAGATAATTGACTTCCTTTTTAATAAAGTCATTGTAATACTGCACCCATTTTCAGTCAGTCAATCACGTTTTTGCTTTTACAATTATTAAAGGAAATACTGCTCTTTCTCTTGATTTTCATTCAGATCCAAGTCCACTTAAAACGATCTAGTGCTCAAAGAGCCAACACCAGGATAGAAGTTCTGTACAAACAACAAGCTGAGTCTCGCATTAAAAAAAAAAGAGAGGAAATGATCTTGTTATGATTTTCCTCTTCTTCGATGCAATTTTCGAGCTGTGACAGTAGGCCTTGTAGCAGTCACTACTATTATAGGAAAATCCCCAAGTCATAAAGGTTTTCTATGTATACTTACCTCTTTTCTGTCTTCATTTAATGTGTTCTTTGTAGTTTTTTTAATTATCATTTTTTAGATTTTTGCGAATCCGCTTTGTTAAGCTCAACTCTTTATTCTCTCAAAATTTTGGCAACACAGAAATTTATCCGATAGAGATAGATAAAGAGAGAGGGGCAATAAGCTTTTGATCTGTTTAAAAATCATCTGATTTCTCCATTTTTTTTTTTTCTCAGAACTCTTCATCTTCGATTCCCAGCCAGTTTCCGATTCGTTAAGCAAAGCGGAAATAAAGAGGTAAGCTTACAGATCTGACTTGTTCTTCTTTTTTGAACAAAACTTGGAGTGATTTAAATTCATGTGATGAACAAGTCAAAGAGTAAGGTTGATTCAGCCTCTCTTTCATTCTCAGAATTTACTGCTGGCTCAAGGATTATCAAAACAAAGAGGTACTTTCTTTTTCTTTTCCATGTTCTTTTTCCCAAGTTCTTTTTTTATAATGTTTTCCTATTTATCCGAGAATGAAATACTAAATCCCTTCCCTTTTTTATTAGATTGATTTCTAGATTTTTCCCTTTTTTTTTTAATTATTAATGTATTTTTTTTAATATTTAACCGTATTTACAGTTTACTAGATGTTGAATATTAATACAGACAAACTTACATTAGAGAATTTTGACATGAAAAAAATATATTTTTAAGAAATAATTATGAAATGAAAATTAATCATTTTAATAATATCACTAATATCTAGTTTAAATAAACAATTTCAAACTACATATAATAAAAATAAAAAATAAAACTACAAAGACACTTAAAGGAAATTAATGCTTCAATTGCAATGATTTAATATATTTTAAAAGAAATTTTTTGTAAATCACACACCTATGAACTATGTTTTTAAAGTGGAGGTTCTATATATTTGTAAGAATTATGAATGTCAACAAGTATGAGTTTCGCGGATATTTAGTGTTATTCGATCTTAATGGGACTACCCGAACCAGATATAAAAGAATACAGGGCAGGAATGAGATGTAGTTTCCTACCTGTTATGGATTTGGGACGGAAATGGATTAACCGTAAGGGAGCCGCCACCCAAACCCGTCCTATTAATACACAAAATATTGTAAACATTTCGTAGGCTTGTGGTGGTGGGTTTAGCACCACCTTTTTATTTATTGAAGTGTTAAAGTATTAACAATTACGACAATTTTGGTTTATTAATAATCTGTGCATGTAATTATATTTACTTATTATATTCGAATATGATTAAATTATTATTAATAACAAATTATTAATTATTAATATATTTGGTTTTTTTTAATTAAACGTGTAACTTCGTGAAATGAGTGATTAATGTGCACTCACTACCCCTGATGGAATGACAATGAGATTTACTTCATCAATAATCGCGGGTAATGGAACGGAACAAATAATTATGTTTATGAACGAAAATGGGATGAATAATATTATTATTACCCGCGAGTACGCTACCAATTGCTATCCTACTATAATTGATGTTCCAATCTCAATTATTCTTAAAAGCCATCATGTATAGGGGTGAGCAAAACATGGTTTGGTTTAAAAACGAACCGAACCAAAAACCAAAGTAAAAGAAAAATAGATACCAAAAATAAACCAAAATTTAAATTTTTAAATTTTTAATTTTTATTATCATTATTTTATTATTAGTTACATAAAAAGTATTGCTTAAAAAGGATTTATATGACATATATATTACTAAAGTCTCATAAATGCAAACTCTATAAAAATATAAATATATAATATGCCAAATAATATATATATATATATATATATATATTTTGCTATTTTGTTTTGGTTCGGTTTTGTTTCGATTTAAAAAAAAAACCGAATCGAAAACCAAATTACTATATTTTATCAAACCGAAACCAAACCAAATAGAGTTTGGTTCGGTTTTTCAGTCTCGATTCTGTTCGATTTTTGGATCGCGATTTGGTATTGCTCACTCCTAACAATATACAAAAGTACCATAAATCAAATGATGAAATATCAGAAGTACTTTATTCAAGCTCAAAACATATCTATTCACATCTTACACTTAAAAATATAACCAATATTACCTGAACTCGCATTGAATGTGCATATAAAACAAGCCAAACTTAGGCAACGATAGTATAGAAATGGTGAACTTGTTGTTCAATTAACACTGGTTATTACTTGGACTGTTTAGTTTCTCATAGCGAGGATACCTACAAATATATGCAAGAGAAGAATAAGATAATTTAGAGAGACATCATTTTATAACACAAGAATTTTTATTTATTTCAACTTGAATATATTACAAGCTAAGAGCTTCTTTATATAGAGGATGAAAGGCTCTGGAATCTTACAAAGGACGTTAGCTTACAAGAGAATCTGCTATGAGGGACCGAACATGCAAACATTATTACACACTCACATCAGAAATAAAGAGTAACTAACTTGACATAAAGAAAGCATCTTCTTTTTACAAAAGTAAAGTTAAGATGAAACAACAATGGTTGAGGACTACTGAAGAGATGGTGAGAATTTGCTTTATTTCCATCCATTGATAGGCTCATGAGATGGAGATGCATTCATGGGATCTGGACTGTGCAAAGTTGGAGATAGTGGACAGATGTCTGATTCATCAGAATCTGTATCATAATGTCGGTCTTGAGAATCATGGAATAGTGATATGTTTTTAGTATCCAATGGTGGAGTAACTTGAGTTGAGCTAGTAGCTGAATGAGCCAATGGTGGAGACTAAATGAATTGAACATCTACTGGTTGAATAGCCTAATATTCTGGTTTCGTTGAAAGAGTTATTGCATAGAGAGAGGTAGAACATAACCAAGCAGAAGAAACATTTGTAAAGTCATTAAGCTCATAAAGATACTTCTGGAGGGTCTAGAGGATCATCTTATCTTTATTTCTATACAGAGTACTGCTGAAATTTCTCTAGTGATAATCATGATTCTGTGTGCAGAAACATTGTTGAGGATTCTGGAAATATGGCCTGTGTAGGATAAAAATTCCTACAGTTGGACTTTCTTTGAATGTACCTCTTTTATAATCATATAAACCTTCAAACTGGATTTGTCTTTGAAGTTCTTTTTGCTACCTAGAGAGAGGTGCAAACTAGTCTAGAAAAGTGAATAATAAAGTACTCACACGATCTGGATTAGCAATGAACTTATAAAGAGACGAGAGGAATCTGAACAGCAGTAGAGTAAAGAATAGTGACACACCATAGACACCAAAGCTCATGCTCCATAAGTTGATGGGATGGAGATAACAAAGCCTTGATACATATACCACGTGCATCATATTCCACTTCAAACAATTTATCAAAGCCAGGAAGAGCTCAAACAGGAACAGTACATAGCTTTTTCTCTTACCCCAAATAAAACTTTTTCCCTTCTTGAGACACTCAGTTAATGGAGCTACAATACTACTGAAATTTTAATAAATCTTCTATAGAAAGTAGCTAAGCCATGAAAGCTACGGATGTCTCCTACAGACTTCGGTGTTGGCCTATCTTGAATGGCTTTCACCTTTTCTTCATTAACCTTGATTGCATCTTTCCCCACAACACATCCCAAGTATAATAATTCTTCTAACATAAATGAGCAATTTTTCAAATTTGCATATAATTTACTTTCCCTCGATGCATTAATTACTAACTTTAAATGCTCAAAATGCTCCTCAACAGACTTTCTATGAATCAAAATATCATCAAAGTATACCACCACAAATTTTTCAATGAAAGGACATAATACCTTATTCATAAGGAACATAAAAGTGCTTCGAGCATTGGTTAACCCAAATAGTATTACTAGCCATTTATATAAGTAATCCCTTGTCTTAAATGTAGTTTTTCACTTATGTCTAGGCTTAGTCGAAATCTGATTTACCCACTGTGTAAATTCAACTTTAAGAAGATCATTGATCCACTCAACTGATCTAACATGTCATCTAGCCTTGGAATGAGGAATTTGTAGCCAATAGTGATTTTATGATTGCTCGGCTATCAACATACATTCTCCTACTCCCATCCTTTGTTAGGCATTAACGAGGCAGGTACTACACATGAACTTATGCTTTCTCAGATATACCCCTTGTTAAGTAAATTCTGCACTTGTTCCTTTAGAACCTCATGCTCTTTAGGATTCGTTCTGTAGTCTGACAGATTAGGTAAACTAGCACCAGGAACAAGATCAATTTGGTGCTGAATATTCCTCATTGGAGGTAGTTCCTTTGCTATTTCATCAGGGATAACATCAACAAAGTCTTCCAAAATGTTCTGCATCGCCACTGGTAACTTGGCTCTAGGTTCACCTTTTGTTTCCTTACCCTTCTAAACCAACATATTAGCTTTAGGAGGTTAGGGTACTCCTTTAGCTCATTGTTGTGGTTCAACATGCGTCTCTTTGTTCGACTTGATTCAACCACTTCTTTGGCTTTATCGATTGCCTTTGGTTTGAAATTCCTAGAATTGTCACCTCCACAGAGTCTATATGTTTCCCTTGGCATCTCCTTCAGCAAGGCTTTAACTTTTAATGCTAAATCCCTATCATCTTGAGCTTTCATGATCATCTAAACCCCTATCTTTTCTTGAATAATTGGATTGAAACCTCTCAACTAATCAGAAGTTAGCTGTCTCTCTGTTGTTGACAAATTAGTTCTAGTAGATAATCTATGGTTCAACAGTATATTCATGCATAGTTCGATTACCTTGAACACAGTTTGATAAGCCTCATAGATTTATTATTCATAATCAGAAGGTAAAAATCAACGCTCTAACAGTTGTTTCATATGATGCCAATAAGAGATAGGTTCTTGACCATCCCTCTTACGACACACATTCAATTGATTCCACCAAACAGCAACTCCCCCTTTTAGCTTATATGCTAAAAATTTAGCTTTTCTATGTTCAGAAATTTCAAGATGATCAAAGAAACATTCAACCGTGTGAATCCAATGAAGAAGCTCTTCTACTTCTAAGTCTCCATCGAAACTAGGTAGTTCCAATTTAACTCATCTCCGCTTTCATTCCATCGAAACTAAGTTCATAAACAACTTCATCATCCAGAATATCAAAATCATCATCAAAATTAGGCCTTACCTCGATTTGACACTTTTAATATTCTGTTCAGCCCTTTGAATTTGATGTTGATGTGGTCGACGTTGATTAATGGGACGGTCAACTAGTTCTTCCGTACGTTCCCTTTGTCCATCACCTTGCCTATTCACATTAAGCTGACTATTGGAGCAGTTAGGGGATTAGATCACTTCATGCATCTCTAGGGCAAAATTATTAAATTGTTGCAATGGAATAGGAACCCCGGTGTCTTCAGGTTGTGCCATATTTTCAGCTCAAAGAATTTTAGAGGATGACAAGAGACTTTGGTACCAACTGATACAACAGGTGCACGGTTGTGAGTTTAAATAAAAAACTTGACGAAAATAACAAATACTACAACAAATCTAACCCACTTGGACAAAAGTATGAGAAAGTTGAGAGAAATCGCAAGCTGATGTTATTAATTAATGTATGAAAAGTGCGAAAAACCAGTACAGCTTTAGGATGTTTATAAGGGTAAAACTAATCCTAATTCGAAAAGGTAAAACAAAACTAAAAACTAATAATTAAAAGCTAAAAAAGTAATTTGCCGAAAAGTAATCCAAATTCAATTTGGATGTGGATTTGCGGTAGCCTTATTAATCCTATTCCTATTGGAATTCGATTTGCGGCAACAACTAATTCCAATTGGAATTAGAAAGTGGCCCTCCATCAAAGAGCATCAAAATAAGATTAAACAAAATGAGTTATTTTAGTCCACTCAAAGCTTCTTATAGCTCTCAGCTTCATTTAGAGCTGGATCTTCGCCTCCTTGAAGCAACAAATTTCTTGTTGCATCTACACCAAAAACATCAATTTGTATTATCTACCCATGTAACAAGCTCCCCTTGGAGAAAACTAGCATCAACATTACATTTCATCCATCCTAATGGAAGACGAATCCTCTTATCATCTTGTGATGCAGCGGATACGAATAGGTTATCTCAATTACGTTGATCGCGCACGATACCGTAATTAAGATTTCCTAAATACTAGAATTGACATAATTCAGAGTATAAAGAAAATAGAGAGAATTCTTATTCAAATCAAAACTATCTCAATCAATTACATCTAGGCCTTCATATAAGCGAAAATATAACACAAAACAGTCTAAAGCGGACAAGGAAAGAAAAGCTAACAAAAAAAGAAACAACCAAAAACTTTCTCGAAAAGTAAAAAGAAAAACCAAAAAATGCAAATTTGAAGGCCAAAATGATGTTTTTTGGCTGAAAAGCGATGGACATCACAGTCAATGGCTATGAGTTTTGATCATTAGCCAGTTTCCGATAAGTTTGGGCTCAAAAATACCAAAATCGGTCCATTTTCACTAGTCTCCGTAAAACTTACACAAATAGGCCAAAACCTTTTCTTCTACATCATTCTCCCCCGGCTGAAGAGCATTCGCTCTCGAATTGTCGTCGTCTGAAGAATCTCCAGAATACGGAATCAAATGCTTGACATTGAAGACGTCCGCAGTACGAATATGGCTGGGCAGCTTGAGATGGTAGGCATTAGGATTAATTTTCTTAATGATCTCCACAGGACCAATCTTTTTGGCCAACAGCTTCTTGTAATCGCCCACTGAAAATTTGTCTTTAGTAAGAACAGCCTAAACGTAATCCCCAACTTCAAACTCCACAAGGCGATGCTTCTTGTTGGCCGCCATTTTATACTTGGCCACAACACGTTCCAGGTTATCATGGACAGTCCGATAAATGGCTTGTAATTTAGACATAAAAGTCTCTGCCTTCCCATGCACTCGAGACTTATCTGGAAGAGGTAACAGATCTAAGGGATAGCGTGGAACAACCGAGAAAACCACAGCAAAAGGACTGAAACCAGTGCTACGATTGACAGCTTAGTTATGTGCGAACTCAGCTTGACACAACTTCTGATTCCAACTCTTTACATGCTCACCAACCAGACATTGCAACAAATTACCGAGGGACCTATTAACCATTTCTGTTTACCCATCGGTCTAAGGATGGTATGCGCTGCTGAAGTTGTGTTAACCAACTTCCGCAAACTACACCAAAAGTGACCGAGAAATTTGGTGTCTCTGTCGGAAACAATAGACTTAGGCAGTCCGTGAAGCTTGTACACCTCTCTAAAGAACATCTGAGCTATATTTACTGCATCTGTGTTCTTCTTGCAAGGGATAAAACGTACCATCTTCGAGAACCATTCCATTACCACAAAAATAGTCACTGCCCCACTGAGTACGTGGCAAGCCTAACACAAAGTCCATACTTATTTCTTCCCATGGTTGAGACGGAATGGGCAAGGGCATATATAATCCAGCAGTAGTGGCTGCTCCCTTAGAAACCTGGCAAATCCGACAGCGCTGCACAAACCTGTCAACTTCCTTGCGCATAGATGGCCAAAAATAACTAGCTTGTATGATCTTCAAAGTTCTATCTCTTCCAAAATGTCCTTCTCCATGCAACTCTGAAATGATCTTCAACCGCAGGCTACTTTCGGGAATACAAAGTTGATTTCCTTTAAAAAGAAACTTATCCAGCAGGTGAAAATCCGATGGTTCTCCCGTTTGCACCTTCTAAATAACAGCGGCAAAATAAGGATCTGTTTCATATAATTCATCAAAAGCTGTAAAACCAGGAACCTCAACGGAAAGGCGACCAATCAACCCTCTCCCCCTACTCAATGCATCAGCCACCCTATTAGACACATCAGACTTATGTTTAACTACAAAAGTAAACTGTTGGAGATAAGCCACCCATCGAGCATGTCTAGCCGAAATTTTATCTTGGCTGTGTAAATGCCGCAATGCCTCATGGTCAGTAAACAGAGCAAACTCCTGCTGAAACAGATAATGCCTCCAATGCTTAACTGCTTGAACCACTGCATAAAACTCCACATCATAGGTATTGTATCTAAGCTTGGCACCTGACAGCTTTTCACTGAAATAAGCAACAGGTTTCTGATTCTGACTCAATACAGCTCCAATGCCTAACTTCGAAGCATCAGAGTGCAACTCAAAAGGTTGCTGAAAATCCGACAAAATAAGAATAGGGCCTGTAACTAGCCGTTCTTTTATTAGCTGAAACGCCTCCTCTGCTTGCTCATGGTCAGTAAACAGAGCAAACTCCCGCTGAAACAGATAATGTCTCCAATGCTTGACTGCTTGAACTACTGCATAAAACTCCACATCATAGGTATTGTATCTAAGCTTGGCACCTGACAGCTTTTCACTGAAATAAGCAATAGGTTTCTGATTCTGACTCAATATAGCTCCTATGCCTAACTTCAAAGCATCATAGTGCAACTCAAAAGGTTGCTGAAAATCCGGCAAAATAAGAATAGGGCGTGTAACTAGCCGTTCTTTTATTGACTGAAATGCCTCCTCTACTTGCTCAGTCCATTCAAACTGCCCCTTCTGTTTCATACATTCCGTGATTGTTGCCATAATGCTACTGAAGTGTGCAATGAACAGCCTATAAAATGAAGCTAGACCATGGAAACTCCTTACATCCGTAACTAAACTAGGTCTAGGCCAGGTTTTAATCACCTCCACCTTTGCCTCATCCACCTTCAAACCTTCAGCAGAAACAACATAACCCCAGAATAGTACACTAGGAGATATAAAGACACACTTCTTCAAGGCAGTAAACATTCTCTCCCTTGTCAACACTGACATTACTTCTCTTAAATGACAAATATGCTCTTCTTCATTAGCACTATATATCAGAATATCATCAAAGTACACAACCACAAATTTCCCAATTAAAGGCCTTTTTAACTGGTTCATAACACGCATAAAAGTACTAGGTGCATTAGACAACCCAAATGGCATGACCATCCATTCATACAACCCTTCCCCAGTCTTAAATGCAGTTTTCCACTCATTCTCAGGCTTTATACGAATATGATAGTACCCATTTTTTAAATCTGACTTGGTAAAAATAGTTGCTCCACTAAGTTGGTCTAACAAGTCATTAACTCGGGGAATAGGAAACTGATACCTGATAGTGATCTTATTGATGGCTCTGATGTCCACACACATCCGCCAAATCCTATCTTTCTTTGGAATCAAGAGGGCCAGCACTGCACAGGAGCTCAAACTCTCCCGAATATAGCCCTTCATTAGCAGCTCCTCTACTTGCCTCCGCAACTCCTCCGGACTCCTTTTGTAATGTGGACGGTTGGGAAGAATAGCTCCAGGCTCAAGGTCAATCTGGTGCTGAATATCTCGAAAGGGCGGTAATCTGGCGGGAAGCTCATTCGGAAACAGATCATCAAACTCTCTCAACATGGGCTTGATCTGTTCAGGGATCTCGCTCTCCTTCTCAGCTACTTTCCCCACTAATGCATATACCACCTCATTCCCTTGCACTGCTTCCTCAAACTGGGATACAGTCAACAACACAACACCTTCAGCCCCTGTACCACTCTTAACCTCCTCCTTTGGAACGAGAGTAATTCTTACCCCTTCAAACAAAAAGGTATGAGCATTAGACCTTTCTTGATGAGTCACATCTCGATCATACTGCCACGGTCTTCCTAACAACAGATGGCATGCATCCATATCAACCACATCACACGACACCTCATCCTTATATCGAGATCCTACTAAAAAAGAAACTATTGCCCTTTTAGACACCAATACTTCTCCCCTTTGTTTCAGCCATACTAACTTGTAGGGTTTTGAATTTTTTGTGTGGCTAAGCTCAGTTTTCGAACTGCTTCAGTAGAAATGATGTTCTCACAACAGCCTCCATCAATCACAAACTTACACACCTTCCCCTTCATAGTGCAAGTTGACTGGAATATGTTACTCCGCAACCATTCATCGTCTACAACAGCTCTTGGTGTCGAAACCACTAAAGCAATGCCAACATCTCCCACTACCATCTCTGCCTCAACCTCTTCTTCATCATCATAGGCTAGATTTTCATTATCCGCCTCTACAAACATGGCCCGTTTTCGTACCTTTCTGCAATCTGCCTGCCTATGTCCCACCTCACCACAAGCAAAACACTTCGGGGTGCTACCTTGAACAGTTCTCCTAGGTGCTGATTCTGGAGGTTTTACCACAACTGCCTCTACTACCCTCCTGCCGTCTCTACCATTGGGAAATCCAAAATTACGACGCTACAATCTTTTCTCAAGCCGCAAGGCTCGTTGGTCCACATCAGAGGTATTTAATGGGTCAAAGTCATTAACTGCTTCCCTAATCAGCTACCTCAATCCTCCAATGTACCTAGACACTAACTGCTCATCGGTCTCCATTATATCACTCCTAGCAATCAATTGATAAAACTCAGTTGTGTATTCATCAACTGACCGACTACCTTGCCTTAAATTTTGCAGTCTTTGGTACATTAATCTTTGAAAATTTGGTGGCAAAAAGGTCGCTCTCATTTGTATTTTCATCTTTTCCTAAGTTACAATTTTAGGCTTACCCATCCGAAGTCGGGCTTGTTTCACTTGCATCCACCAAGCCGTAGCCCTTTCTAGAAACCTTGTTACAACCAGTGTCACAATTGCGAGGGTCCCTCTAACGAATTCCGTCGGTTGGAGAAAATTGTATAAAATCTTAATATGCAAGGGATTGTGACACAGGTGCCGATAAATCCTCAAACTATTTATTTGAAATCGTTAGCTAAACTAAATTAAAAATCTAGTCAGACTCTATGTCATTTCTTTTAATGTTGTTGAATTAAGTGTCCTATCTCATTATCCCACCCTATCCAAGAACTGAAATCATGATAAAGTCTATTGAATTTGTTGTTTTTTTGCCGACCAAAAGCTGTTGTCCGATGTGAAATTGTGAATTTGAATCCCCATTCTTCAGCCACGTCACCTTAGATCTTTGTTTTTGATACAGTTTTTCTTGGTGTAAAATCTCTCCTAATTCTTCTTTTTTTTTCCCTAAAATATTATCCTCAACATCCCACCCATTACGAGAACACAAATTATCAAGCTCTGCCAAATGAGTTCCAACCGAAGCTTCTTCTTAAACAGTAGACACTGCTCTCTTCCCCAGGAATCTAAAGTTGCTTCACAAGTAGATAATTTTGTCAAAACAGAAATCAAGCCCAATGAGTTAGGAATAGAATCCCACTCATTCTCAAATTAGAAAGATGGCTTGCGAGTGACTAAAATGGCTAAGTGATTTGGTTCAAATGTAGCAATGACATTCACCCAGGCATCTATGACCAAACCAATGAGGCTGTTGCCCGATTCAACCGTTCCCCAAGCCATTGATTTGAACCTTTGATCCTTTCCCTAGGGAACCAATAACCTGTCATCCAAATCAAACGAACCACATCCTAACAATGTATCCCGAATACCATGCGTGAAAGAAAATTTGATGTGGCTGCCTACCAAGTTTCTCTGAAGAGTCTAACAAGTCACTTAAAGTCACATATTACCCACCACAACATGTTATTTTTCGTGCTTAAATGCTTTAAACAATCCAATGAATCTCTTCATCGAGAGCATTTAGGAAAGCCATAATACCCCATTAATCTCCAAACTCCCCCGTCTTCATGATGAATGAGAACATGAATAATGAAGGGAAGAATCTCAAATCCTTTTTAAGTGAACATCGAATAGCTCCAACACATTTAATCCATCCAAACACCAAATCAATACAGTAAAAATGTGTTAAACATACAAAGGTTAAGTTAGAATTTATCATTAAACATTAGTGAAATCTTAAAATAACGAGATTTTGTTATAAAAGAAAATTGATTTATTGCTTTGTAACATTGCTTTTGCAATTTGAGAGGGTAGATTTTATTGTCTTATAACACTGATAGCAGAATTTGTGATATTTAAGGGAATTGTTTTTATTGTTTTGTTGTCTTATTGTTTTCACCTGATAAACAAGTTAAAGATCAGTAAGATTTAATTGATTAAGCCTTTAATTTGTTGTTCTGATACATAAATGGCATTTAGTGAAAGAGAGAAGGGGAAGAAGCTTTTGGTCTGTTTTAAATTCATCTGATTTCTCCATTTTTTGTTTTTTTTTGGTCATAACTCTTAATCTTCTTGGCCGGTTCCCGATTCGTTAACCAAATTAGTGTTGGTGTTTGAAGAGGTTCAAATTCATCTGATGAAGAAGTCAAAAAGAGAGAGAGATACAAGGGTAAGCTTGAATTGATCTGATCAACATTTAGAGTTATGAATCAGCCACTAATTAATCTGATCAACATATTTCTCCACCAACGATTCTCAGAGGGCATCATCTTTCTAATCAGATTTCAGTTGGTGAAGGAAAACCAAAAATTGAATCCGATCTATTCACCCCAAAACAAACAGGTACTTTCTTTCTCTTTTTTCTTCAGTGCTGTCAATACAAAACATTAATTTTAGGTGTTTATTTATTTATTTATTTTTATTTTATTTTATTTTATTTTTTGTACAAACCATCCAGGTAAATCTGGATTCAAAGGTTCAAACCTGAGATCTTGCTTACGAGGAAGGAGCTTCTTATCACTTCAACCAAGGTAGGTATTTATTAGTTTTAAGCTTCTTTGATAACACTACTTAATAGTTTTGTCAAGCCATAATATATGACTAAGTTGAACATTATCAATAATGTTTTTAACTTGAGTGTTTTATTGTTGGTGCTTATTAATTTTATAATATTGAACATTTGATTTTTTTTTTTTTTCAGCACTTGTTATTCAGTTTCATCGAGATATTGATGACCAATATATATATGTTGTCGGACCATTTATAAAATTCATAAATACTTTATGTTTTGCTTCGGACAAATAAATAATTTGGAAAATATTAAGCAATGTAATAAAAATAAAAATAAAGATTTTATTATAATGTAATCAAATTAAAAAAAAAAAAAAAAACTCCGTACAAAAAAAAAAAGACAATTTATGCTAATAAAATAAGTGAAATTTTACTTTGTTTCAATGGTATCATATCTTACAATTTTTATATCATTGAATTTATTGACAATATCAATAAATTCTACTTTCTATATCATTGAATTTTGAAATTGGCGGAGTAGCCTAATTTAGGCATAATTATTCAAATGGAATGTTCAAAATCTGAAATTGTTCTACCTATTCTAGTAGGTGTTTTGCCATTAAAACAACAAAAGTATTGTCAAATGTAATTTTATTGAAGCAAAAGTAAAACTTCAATAATTTATTGACATAAATTGAAATTTTGTTACCATAATGAAGCATTATCAATAATTGAATATCTATATTTTGCATTTAAATACTAATCTCAATTTTTTGGTAGTATTATTTTTTTAATATTATTTTTCTTTACAAAAATAGGAAGAAGAAGAAGAAGAGAGGAATGGCGGAGATTGTAATTGGAACGAAAATTGGAGAGACTGTTTTATCCAGAGTTACTGATGAGGCGATTGATTCTGTGTGGCGTCAAATCGGGTATGTATGGAACTACAAAACCAACATTCAAGACCTGAACAAGCAACTTGCTAGATTGAAAGGCGAAAGGACGATCATGCAACACAAGGTGGATGAGGCCACGAGAAACGGACAACTAATTGAAGTCAGAGTAAAAGATTGGTTTCAGGATGCGGATGAGGCTATTGGAGTGGCAGAGCAGATTATTGAAGACAATGGGAGTGCAAATAACAGCTGCTTCATGGGTTGCTGTCCTAATTTGAAGACCCGTCACCAGTTCAGCAGAAAGGCTAAGAAACAGGCACCAGTCATTGCTCAAGTTCAAGGAGATGGGAAATCCATCACAGATCTTTCCTATTTTCCTTATGTGCAGGAATTACAGTGTGTTGGAGACATTGAGGCCTTGGAATCAAGAACTCAAGTTCTGAACGAAATTGTGGGAGCATTGAAGGATGTAGACTTCAATTTGATCGGAGTTTATGGCATGGCAGGGGTTGGTAAAACTACTCTAGTCACGAAGCATCTTATTGCCGAAGTCAAGCGAGCTGGAGTTTTTGAAGTAGTCACTTGGACAAAGGTGACTCACAATCCTGACCTCAAAAACATTCAAGAAGAAATTGCAGCATGGTTGGGTCTTAAGTTTGATGTCGACTCCACTCAAGTGAGGGCGGTTCGGTTACGTGCACATCTCAAACAGAAGGAGAAAGTACTTGTCATTCTTGATGATATTTGGACGAAAATCCAACTTGAGGACATTGGAATTCCAAATGACAAAGATAGTAAAGGATGTAAAATTGTGATGACGTCAAGAGATCAAAATGTATTGCTGGAGATGGGTGTACAGAAAGATTTTCGGCTTCAAGTTTTGCACCCGAAAGAGGCATGGCAACTCTTTCAGCAAAAAGTAGACAAAGTCATAGACTCAGACTTGCAACCTATAGCAAAAGAAGTGGCAGAAAGATGTGCAGGCTTGCCTGTATTAATTACAGCAGTCGCAGGAGCATTAAGAAGTCAGGAGTTGAACGAGTGGAAGGATACCTTGCATCAGCTGAAGCAATTTGCTCATGAAAAAATTGAGGATCAAGTTAACTCAGCCCTTAATTTAAGCTATAATTTTTTGAAAGGTGAATGCAAGTCATTGTTCTTACTATGTGGTCAAAATGGACCACTCAACATTGACAATGCATATTTGTTGAAATATGCTATTGGTTTGGGCATTTTAAAACACTGCAAGGAAGTAGAAGCTGCAAGAATCAGGTTACATTCTTTGGTCAATAACCTTAAAGCCTCGTCTTGGTTGCTGGAAAGCAATAAGGATGGAGAACTACAGATGCATGATCTCGTTTACAACTTTGCCATCACAGTTGCATCGAGGGATCAACCTGTCATCACTGGCATTGGAATGGAGGAATGGCCGGAAGATGATACATTAGAGAATTGCACGGCAATGGTGTTGAATAATGGCAAAGTTCCCCGGCTTTCTAAAGTGTTAAATTGCCCAAAACTCAGGTTCTTGCTACTAAACAATGAGAATTCCTCCTTGGAAATTGGAGACGATTTTTTTGGAGGCATGAAAGGGCTCGGAGTCCTGAATCTAAAAAATGCATGTTTTTCCAGCTCTTTGCCCTCGTCACTTCAGTGCCTTAAGGATCTCCAGACATTGTGTTTCGACTCCTGTGTCTTGAATGACATAGCCATAATTGGAAAGCTTCAGAAATTAAAAGTTCTCAGCCTTGTCAATTGTACCATTCCTTGTTTTCCAAGAGAAATTGGGAATTTGACTCATTTGCAGCTTTTGGATCTGAAGAATTGTTCGAGCCTGGAAGTAATTGAGCCAAATGTACTCTCAAGCTTAACCCAATTGGAGGAGTTGTACTTGGAAAACAGCTTTGTAAAATGGGAGAGCATTGAAGGAAACAATGGTCAAAGAAAGAATGCCAACTTGACTGGATTGAAGCATCTTTCCAAGCTTGTCACTCTGCACATACATATTTTGGATGCAACAATGTTGCCGTATGATCTTCCTGTGAAACAATTGGAACGTTTTAGAATTCTTATTGGAGCGGAGTTGGACTGGAGTGTTGAACATAAGACTACAAGAATATTGAAGCTCAAGCTCAATACAATCAATCATTTGGAGAGGGTGAGAAGTCTCTTGATGAAAACTGAAGATTTGTATCTGCATGACTTAGTGAGTGTGGAAAATGTACTCAACAGCTTATATAAGGAGGGTTTTCCTCAGTTGAAACATCTCTTCATTCAAAATAGTCCAGATATTAGATATATCATCGACTGCAGAAGGATAGGTCACGTCACTGCTTTTCCCTCCTTGGAGTCGTTATCTTTGAACAATTTGCACATATTGGAGAAGATTTGCAATGCTCCATCGAAAATGATGCCCTTTAGCCATTTAAGAAGGATTAAAGTGGGGAACTGTAGCATATTGAAATATCTCTTTTCATTCTCCATGCTCAGAGGTCTTCATCAGCTCGAAGAAATTGATGTAAATAATTGCGAAATTATGAAAATGATTGTTGGAAATGGCGATGATGATGATGATGATGGCGTAGATGAAGCAGTTAAGCTGAAAAAATTACAAACGCTGACATTGGATCATCTTCCTGGGTTTGCTAGCTTCTGTTCCCAAGTGAAGTTGCCTTCTTCGGCTTCGCAGAAACTAACAATAGATGGTGCAGGCTGCAGTGAAATCATTGCCGAAGATGAGATTGAAACTCCCATGGTGCTTTTCACTGAAAAGGTACAATAGTAAATATATGAAAGGCCAGGTAAGTTGCATGAAACTGAAATCTCAATAACAAATGACATGCAAAATTTCGTTACTAGTGATACAACTATTGCTCTCTTTTCTTTTTGGATTATTATAAGATATTAAGCTATTCCTTGTCAACTAATTGGAATATAAAAAGCAATTTGTCTGCATGAAATAAACAGAAAAGAGAAAAAATTCTTGTATTTTATCCTATTTACTTAGTGATCTGTTGCGTCGTATATTTCCTCTAATAGTTTCTTATTGTTTGTTTTTGTATTTTAAAAGATTGTGATTGTGTTGCAGATTGAATTTCCCAATTTGATAAATCTCAATTTGTCATCAACTAATGTGAAGAATATATGGTCTAACCAACTTAGAGTTGCATTTCAAAACTTGACAAGCTTGATCGTGGATGGCTGTTGGAATTTAAGCTATCTATTTACATCATCCATGGTACAAAATCTTGCTGAATTGAAAAAGCTTGAGATAAGCAACTGCAGTTCCATGAGAGAAATAATATCTGGAGAAGGATTAGAAGAAGAAATTGCGAGGAGGAAGATTTTGTTCCGGAAACTAAACATTTTGAAGCTCAAACATCTTCCAAAATTGGAAAGATTTTGCTCTGGGAATCTGTTGGAGTGTACTTTATTGAAAGTCTTACGAGTTGAGAGTTGTCATTATTTACAGGCATTCGTGTGTAGTTCTGTGCAGACTGATATGGGTGTCAACGGTGGAGCTAGACAACATGGAGATGCAACCCTCTTTGATGACAAAGTGGGTTTTTAGATTCTCTTATTTTTGTGTGTGTAATTTTTATAATCACGTTGATGTCCTATTTTATAATCATTGGTTTAACCTAATGGGATTTGTATGCTATAGGTTTTGTTTCCTAACTTGGAGGAATTGGAAATATTCCACATGCATAGATTGAGGATGATATGGAAAAATGAAGATGAATTAGCAGCTGGTTGGTTTGAGAAATTGAAAGTGTTGAAGGTAGAACATGCCAAACAGTTGTTACAACTATTCCCATCAAATATGTTGATTGGAGGATTGAGGAATCTAGAGACTTTGGTGGTCCAACGTTGCGACTTATTGGAACAAGTGTTTGATTTGGAAGGAGTGATGGTAGTGAGAGAAAGACTTGTTTTGGGTCTAAGAACTTTGAACATGCGATACCTACCAAAGTTGAAACTTGTTTGGAATATTAGAGATACCTATAATGGAATGGAGACTCCATCCTGGAGTAACTTGCGTTCAGTGACTGTTTGGGGTTGTCATAGTTTAAAGAGTTTGTTTCCAGCTTCAATAGCTATAGATCTTGTACAGCTTGAAGAGCTTGATTTATCTTGGTGTAAGATATTGGAGGAACTTGTTGTGAGTGGTTTAGATACATCTCCAACCTTCTTTTTTCCTAAGCTAAAGTTCCTTCAGTTTCACTACTTACATGAATTGAGGAGTTTCTATTCTGGAGCTCGTACTTTAGAATGCCCGGAGTTGGAATTCTTGTTGGTCAATAAATGTCCCAAATTAAAGATTTTTGCTTTAGAATCTTCAAACCTTGTTGCTCAACCGCTTTTTGACTTCACACAGGTATATATATTTCATTTAAAAATTATTAAACAAATTATCAATCTCCATGTTTTTACATATTACATGTTCTTTAGTTTTGTCATGGTCAACAAGTCTTTAATCCCTAGGCATTTAAGTGTACATAAAAATTACAAATTGCCCTTAGTTATAAAAGAAAACTTGTCTTTTAGTTTCCAGATTTATTTGGAATAGTCTTAATGATTTTTTTTTTTTCTTTTTAAATGTTATATTCATTGATTCTGCATACTTATATCATTATCAGTTACATATGTACATTTCTATTATGGTTTTCTCATTATTTAATACATAATGTCTCTGAACAAAATTAAATATCATTATAAATTTTGAAATTCTATTCAATATCATGTTGTTTTTATCATCGTATCCATAATATTAATTAAAGATAAAAAGGGTATGTTAAATATTTTTATAATTGTACTCTTAATTTAAGAGAATAAATAGCAAGAAAAATAATAAAACGATAGTTTTCTTTTTAATAAACCTTATATATAGAATTAATAAAAAGAATGCTTTGAAAAAACTATTATAGTTCACAACAATATTTTATATGCTTTTAGAGATATTATATTAAATAATAAAAGAAGATAACATATTAAAATCTTTATTTACTCAGCGTATAGCTATTGTACTGTTGAAATAAATCCATTAAATTTCAGTAAAGAAGAAAATATATCCATTAAATCAAAGCTTAATTGTAGGTGTACTTCATCCCGTAATTATAGTTTTATTTGTATTTCTTTTCTTTTTCATCTGTATTTGTTCCGAAGTATTAGGTTTTTTAAGGTTTGAGCATAAAGATGAAATAGGAATTTTTTTAATAAAAGGTCAACTTTATTACTCAAATAAAAGGGAAAAGTTGCAGCAACTTGTTTCCATACTTACAAAAATTTAATTTGTATTAATAAAGTCATTGAGTTTTCATTTCAGTGTTAATTTAGTCACTTTCATCCAAATCATTAAAACTAATTGCTAAAATGATGACGTGATAAGTCAATACAAGTTTGAATTTTTTTTTTTCATATAGTCATGTTGTGCATGTGAGTGCTACATTAGTGGCATGTATCAGTTTTTTTATTGTTTGCAATTGTCATGGTATTGTGTTAGTAGGTCGAGGTTGCTATTGACTTGCTACGTCATCATTCTGGCGCTAAATTTTGACGGTTTATCTGCAACATTCACTTTATTCACATCAAAACAACAATTCAATGACTTTATTGATACAAAATTAAAGTTTAGAATATGTGCATCTATTTTTAATAAAATTTAATTAGGTATCAATAAAGTTGCAGAACTTTATTATGTCTCGTTCTAGTTCATTGAAATCTGTTGTCGAAATGATGATGTGACAAGTCAATATCAAATAAGTTCTATTAGCAAGATACCATGTCAACTCCAACCAATATGAAAAATGACACATGTAACCCACATAACTACCATGTGTACGACACTTTGTGGAAAAAATAATAAAAATTGAAATTCATTATTAGTTAGAGCTAACATGGTACCTTGTTGGCACGTAAGATTTTGTATTAACTTGTCACATCATCATTTTGATCCTAAATTTCAATAGATTAGGGTGATAATAACTTCATTGATACCAAAATGGAAGTTCAGGAACTTATAGACATAAATTAATTTTATTGACGGTGGGTTAGAATTCCAAAAATGTTCAATTTCCCCTACAAAAAATTGAAAATTTTTTTTTTTTTTTCCAAAATCATACTACGAAACGGTCTTGCTATAATTAGTTCGGTGGTTCACTATTTTTTCCCAGGATTTTATCTATTGATGTGGTAATAACACATATTCATTGTTGAAATTGGTAATTTTGGCAGGTGGTACGTAGCTTGAAGAAAATGACGCTGAGTTACGAGGTTGCCATGATGGTAAAAGAAGCCCACTTACCCTCTTATCTCTTTAACAACCTGGAAGTAATTTGCCTAAGATGCTTCCATGATGGATCATCATACCTTCCATTCGAACTCCTCCATAGATTTCAGAATATTCAAACATTATACGCGAGCTGCAGCGATTTTGAAGAGATTTTCCCACATGGTGATGATCAAAATGTTGGAATTCTTGCTCAGATACGATACTTGAGATTGAAAGATCTTCGTAAACTGAGACGTATATGGAATCAAGGGTCCCGGCATAAACAAGTTCTTCAAAATCTTCACACTCTTCGAGTTACAGGGTGCCATAGACTAACTAGTTTGGAGCCATCTTTTGAGTCTTTCCAGAATCTTCAAACATTGAATGTGTATAACAATGATGGACTGATGTACTTGTTCAAATCTACAGCTGCGAAAAGTTTGGTGCACCTCAGAACCATCAGCGTCAAAAAATGCAATATGGTGACAGAAATAGTAGCAGTTGAGGGAGATGAAACACAATCTGAAACTGATATTACTCTCAGCAAACTGGAAAGTCTAAAACTTGATTGTTTAGAAAGCATTGTTTGCTTTACCTTGGCAAATTGCCCGATGAAATTCCCATCCCTTACAGAGGTAATTGTAACACAGTGCCCCAAGATGAAGTTCTTCTCTCGGGGAAACTTGTACGTGCCAAAGATGAATAAAGTATATGTATCAAGAGAAAGCGACAAATGGCGTTGGGTTGGGGATCTTAATTCAACTATGAAACAACTTTATGTAGAGATGGTAAGTTGTGATTGATAGGATCTCATTCTCTTTCAATTTGTTTATTCATCTACTGGTTTAGAGGTTCTTTCTTCGCTTTCTTATCCAAAATTGATGAAAAATTTCAAAGAGCATTAGCTAACTTCGCATTCATCTTCTTATAGGCTGGTTTTGATGGCATTCAACAATTGAAACTCTCTGAATTTCCCGAGTTAAAACAGAAATGGCATGCTCAACTTCCGATTAATTTCTTCTATAATTTGACTTCACTATTGGTGGATGATTGTGCATTCAAATCTTTTGCTATTCCATCATATCTTCTACCATTACTAATTGCTTTGGAAGAACTTGAGATAAGAAATTGTGATTTATTAGAAGAATTATTTGATTTGGAATGGCCAAATACTGATAGGAGGTTTGGATATTTGTCCAACTTAAAAGTGTTTCAATTGATTGGTCTACCGCAGCTGAGGCGTGTTTGGGATGAGATTCCTAAAGATCTGCTGGATGTCAAGAACCTTACATCGTTGAAAATTGAAAATTGCAACAGTTTGAGAAATGTTTTGACTCCTACCCTATGCTTGAGCCTTGTTCAACTCAAAACATTAGAAGTCAAAAGTTGTCAGATGGTTAAAGAGATTATCACTGCTACTCCAACAGCAGAAGATGGAGTTGTGGGCCATGTGATCGTATTTCCTTTATTGGAATGCATTACTTTGGAAGATTTGCCCAACTTGGCTAGTTTATACTCTGGAACTGATTCTGTTGAATGTCCTCACTTGAAAGAGATCACCATAGCTGGTTGTCCACAGCTTAATATCAACAATAAAATTGCCGAGTCAAAGGTCAGTCATTTTTCAAATTATCATCATAATTTCGTTACTAGTGATACAACTATTGCTCTTTTTTCTTTTTGGATTATTATAAGATATTAAGCTATTCCTTCTCAACTAATTGGAATATAAAAAGCAATTTGTCTGCATGAAATAAACAGAAAAGAGAAAAAATTCTTGTATTTTATCCTATTTCCTTAGTGATCTGTTGCGTCGTATATTTCCTCTAGTAGTTTCTTATTGTTTGTTTTTGTATTTTAAGAGATTGTGATTGTGTTGCAGATTGAATTTCCCAATTTGATAAATCTCAATTTGTCATCAACTAATGTGAAGAATATATGGTCTAACCAACTTAGAGTTGCATTTCAAAACTTGACAAGCTTGATCGTGGATGGCTGTTGGAATTTAAGCTATCTATTTACATCATCTATGGTACCAAATCTTGCTGAATTGAAAAAGCTTGAGATAAGCAACTGCAGTTCCATGAGAGAAATAATATCTGGACAAGGATTAGAAGAAGAAATTGTGAGGAGGAAGATTTTGTTCCCAAAACTTGACATTTTGAGGCTCAAACATCTTCCAAAATTGGAAAGATTTTGCTCTGGGAATCTGTTGGAGTGTACTTTATTGAAAGTCTTACGAGTTGAGAGTTGTAATTATTTACAGGCATTCGTGTGTAGTTCTGTGCAGACTGATATGGGTGTCAACGGTGGAGCTAGACAACATGGAGATGCAACCCTCTTTGATGACAGAGTGAGTTTTTAGATTCTCCTATTTTTGTGTGTGTAATTTTTATAATCACGTTGATGCCCTATTTTATAATCATTGGTTTAACATAATGGAATTTGTATGCTATAGGTTTCGTTTCCTAATTTGGAGGAATTGGAAATATTCCACATGCATAGATTGAGGATGATATGGAAAAATGAAGATGAATTAGTAGCTGGTTGGTTTGAGAAATTGAAAGTGTTGAAGGTAGAACATGCCAAACAGTTGTTTCAACTATTTCCATCAAATATGTTGATTGGAGGATTGAGGAATCTAGAGACTTTGGTTGTCGAGTATTGCGACTTATTGGAACAAGTGTTTGATTTGGAAGGAGTGATGGTAGTGAGAGAAAGACTTGTTTTGGGTTTAAGAACTTTGGACCTGCAAAACCTGCCAAACTTGAAGTGTGTTTGGAATGTTGGAGATACCTATAATGGAATGGAGAATCTTTCGTGGAACAACTTGCGTTCAGTGATTGCTAGAGATTGTTACTGTTTGAAGAGTTTGTTTCCAGCTTCAATAGCTATAGATCTTGTACAGCTTGAAGTGCTTGATTTATGGTGGTGTAACATATTAGAGGAACTTGTTGTGAGAGGATTAGAAACATCACCAACCTTCGTTTTTCCTAAGCTAAAGTTCCTTCAGCTTCACCACTTACATGAATTGAGGAGTTTCTATCCTGGAGCTCATACGTTAGAATGCACAAAGCTGGAAACCTTGTGGGTCAATAAATGTCCCAAATTAAAGATTTTTGCTTTAGAATCTCCAAACTTGCAAGAAATGCATGTGAAGAGCCCTAAAACCAAGGCTCAACCGCTTTTTGACTTCACACAGGTATATATGTTTTTCCCTATATATGTATATATACTTCATTTAAAAATTATTAAACAAATTATCAGTCTCCACGTTTTTACATATTACATGTTCTTTAGTTTTGTCATAGTCAACAAGTCTTTAATCCCTAGGCATTTAAGTGTATATAAAAATTACAAATTGCCCTTAGTTATAAAATAAAACTTGTCTTTTAGTTTCCAGATTTATTTGGAATAGTCTTAATGATTTTTTTTTTCTTTTTAAATGTTATATTCATTGATTCTGCATACTTATATCATTATCAGTTACATATGTACATTTCTATTATGGTTTTCTCATTATTTAATACATAATGTCTCTGAACAACATTAAATATCATTATAAATATTGAAATTCTATTCAATATCATGTTGTTTTTATCATCGTATCCATAATATTAATTAAAGATAAAAAGGGTATGTTAAAAATTTTTATAATTGTACTCTTAATTTAAGAGAATGAATAGCAAGAAAAATAATAAAACGATAGTTTTCTTTTTAATAAACCTTATATATAGAAAAAACTATTATAGTTCACAACAATAATTAATATGCTTTTAAAATCTTTATTTACTCAGCGGATAGCTATTATACTGTTGAAATAAATCCATTAAATTTCAGTAAAGAAGAAAATATATCCATTAAATCAAAGCTTAATTGTAGGTGTACTTCATCCCGTAATTATAGGTTTATTTGTATTTCTTTTCTTTTTCATCTGTATTTGTTCCGAAGTATTAGGTTTTTTAAGGTTTGAGCATAAAGATGAAATAGGAATTTTTTTAATAAAAGGTCAACTTTATTACTCAAATAAAAGGGAAAAGTTGCAGCAACTTGTTTCCATACTTACAAAAATTTAATTTGTATTAATAAAGTCATTGAGTTTTCATTTCAGTGTTAATTTAGTCACTTTCATCCAAATCATTAAAATTAATTGCTAAAATGATGACGTGATAAGTCAATACAAGTTTGAATTTTTTTTTTTTTCATATAGTCATGTTGTGCATGTGAGTGCTACATTAGTGGCATGTATCAGTTTTTTTATTGTTTGCAATTGTCATGGTATTGTGTTAGTAGGTCGAGGTTGCTATTGACTTGCTACGTCATCATTCTGGCGCTAAATTTTGACGGTTTATCTGCAACATTCACTTTATTCACATCAAAACAACAATTCAATGACTTTATTGATACAAAATTAAAGTTTAGAATATGTGCATCTATTTTCAATAAAATTTAATTAGGTATCAATAAAGTTGCAGAACTTTATTCTGTCTCGTTCTAGTTCATTGAAATCTGTTGTCGAAATGATGATGTGACAAGTCAATATCAAATAAGTTCTATTAGCAAGATACCATGTCAACTCCAACCAATATGAAAAATGACACGTGTAACCCACATAACTCCCATGTGTACGACACTTTGTGGAAAAAATAATAAAAATTGAAATTCATTATTAGTTAGAGCTAACATGGTACCCTGTCGGCACGTAAGATTTGGTATTAACTTGTCACCTCATCATTTTGATCCTAAATTTCAATAGATTAGGGTGTAATAACTTCATTGATACCAAAATGGAAGTTCAGGAACTTATAGACATAAATTAATTTTATTGACGGTGGGTTAGAATTCCAAAAATGTTCAATTTCCCCTACAAAAAATTGATTTTTTTTTTTTTCAAAAATCATACTACGAAATGGTCTTGCTATAATTAGTTCGGTAGTTCATTATTTTTTTCCCAGGATTTTATCTATTGATGTGGTAATAACACATTCATTGTTGAAATTGGTAATTTTGGCAGGTGGTACGTGGCTTGAAGGAAATGACGCTCAGTTACGAGGTTGCCATGATGGTAAAAGAAGCCCACTTACCCTCTTATCTCTTTAACAACCTGGAAGTAATTTGCCTAAGATGCTTCCATGATGGATCATCATACCTTCCATTCGAACTCCTCCATAGATTTCAGAATATTCAAACATTATACGCGAGCTGCAGCGATTTTGAAGAGATTTTCCCACATGGTGATGATCAAAATGTTGGAATTCTTGCTCAGATACGACACTTGAAATTGAACTATCTTTGTAAACTGAGACGTATATGGAATCAAGGGTCCCGGAATAAACAAGTTCTTCAAAATCTTCACACTCTTGAAGTTATATGTTGCCATAGACTAACTAGTTTGGAGCCATCTTTTGAGTCTTTCCAGAATCTTCAAACATTGGACGTGTATAACTGTGATGGACTGATGTACTTGTTCAAATCTACAGCTGCGAAAAGTTTGGTGCACCTCAAAACCATCAGCGTCAAAGAATGCAATATGGTGACAGAAATAGTAGCAGTTGAGGGAGATGAAACACAATCTGAAACTGACATTACTCTCAGCAAACTGGAAAGTCTAAAACTTGATTGTTTAGAAAGCATTGTTTGCTTTACCTTGGCAAATTGCCCAATGAAATTCCCATCCCTCACTGAGGTAGTTGTAACACAGTGCCCGAAGATGAAGTTCTTCTCTCGGGGAAACTTGTACGTGCCAAAGATGAATAAAGTACATGTATCAAGAGAAAGCGACAAATGGCGTTGGGTTGGGGATCTTAATTCAACTATGAAACAACTTTGTGTAGAGATGGTAAGTTGTGATTAATAGGATCTCATTCTCTTTCAATTTGTTTATTCATCTACTGGTTTAGAGGTTCTTTCTTCGCTTTCTTATCTAAAATTGATGATAAATTTCAAATAGCATTAGCTAACTTCACATTCATCTTCTTATAGGCGGGCTTTGATGGCATTCAACAATTGAAGCTCTCTGAATTTCCTGAGTTGAAAGAGAAATGGCTTGTTCAACTTCCAGTTAATTTTTTCTATAATCTGACTTCATTAGTGGTGGATGATTGTGCATTCCAGTCTTTTGCAATTCCATCGAATCTACTACCTTTCCTAATTGCTTTGGAAAAACTTGAGATAAGAAATTGTGATTTATTAGAAGAATTATTTGAATTGGAAGGGCCAAATACTGATTGGAGCTTTGGATATTTGTCCAACTTAAAAGAGTTTCAATTGATTGGTCTACCACAGCTGAGGCATGTTTGGGATGAGATTCCTAAAGATCTGCTGGATGTCAAGAACCTTACGTTGTTGAAAATTGAAAATTGCAACAGTTTGAGAAATGTTTTGACTCCTACTCTATGCTTGAGCCTTGTTCAACTCAAAACATTACTAGTCACAAGTTGTCAGATGGTTAAAGAGATTATCACTGCTAATCCAACCACTGAAGATGGAGCTATGGGCCATGTGATCGTATTTCCTTTATTGGAATGCATTACTTTGGAAGATTTGCCCAACTTGACTAGTTTATACTCTGGAACTGATTCTGTTGAATGCCCTTACTTGAAAGAGATCACCATAGCTGTTTGTCCACAACTTAATATCAACAATACAATTGCCGAGTCAAAGGTCAGTCACTTATCAAATTATCATAATAATTTTGCATGGTTGGAACAACTTTTCTTCAGGTTCTTGTACACAAACTTATTAACTATTAGTAGCCTTTTTGTATATGATTGCATTATCAATCCATCTAAATTACTATCTTATTTATTGCAGTTATGGAAGTGCAAAAATTTTTTATTAATGTAAATATTTTGTCCATAGGCTGTTAGTTTTCCACACCCGAAGGACTTGAAACCTTCATCAATTGACATTGAAAAGATATGGAATGGGCAAAGTTTAACAAGCTTGACGATAGATGGTTTTAGGAATTTGAAATTTCTTTTTCCATCATCTATAGCTAAAAGTCTGTTGCATCTAAAAAAGGTAGAGATTTCTAATTGTGAGATGCTAGAACAAGTAATAGCCATGGAAGCACACGAAGAACAAATGATGAGACTGCCAAAGATAGACTTCCTGAAGCTTAAAGATCTTCCACAACTCGCTCAATTCAACATATGTAAGATGCTTGAATGCCCTTCCTTGAAAGAACTACAAGTTCAAAACTGTCCTCAACTAATGGTATTTGTCTCCGATTACATTGGCTCAAATGTTGTATCCAATAGTGAACACCAAATAGCAACCTCTGCTCTCTTTGATGACAAGGTGGTCTCTGTCCTTTTTATCTTCTGTTTTTGTTTCTGTAGTTCTTAATCTTATATTTTTTTAAAAGTACCTTTTTTCATTGTATATTATTTTTTAAAAATTAATTGATCAAATTGTTCTAACATTTCTTTGCAGCTATCTGTCATCTCTATTTTGATTTGGTCCCACATCTTTTTAGCTATTTAATGTTTACCATTAATATAGTATGATTACTGTTGCAGGTTGCATTCCCCAACTTGGAGAAAATGCAAGTTATCCAAATGGATAATTTGAGGATGATTTGGAGCAACCAGGTCTGTTCGAATTCCTTTGGAAAATTGGAAGTACTTAAGGTAGAATATGGTAAACAACTGCTGAAAATCTTTCCGCATAATTTATTGGCAAGACTCCAAAATCTCAAGGAATTGGTGATAAAGAATTGTGACTCACTAGAAGAGGTGTTTGACATCCATGAGCTAATAAATGCAAAAGAAATGGAACAAGTAACTAGTCAGCTGAAAAGACTGGATATCCGAAACATGCTGAGTTTAAGATGTGTTTGGAATGAAGATCCAAAAGGAGTTGTATCGTTTGACGAACTAAATTGTGTGTACGTTTGGGGATGTCCTAACCTAAAAAGTCTCTTTCCATTTTCAATAGCTAAAAGACTACAACAACTGAAAGAGCTTGATTTGAACATATGTGGGCTTGTGGAAATGGTCACGAAAAAGAGTGGAGTAGTGGAAGAAGCTCCTGAGTTTGTGTTTCCTCGGCTTATGCACTTGAAGCTTTGGAATCTGGAGGAGCTTGAATGTTTTTTTCAAGGAATCCATACCTTGGACTGCCCATTATTAGAAAGATTGAGTGTTTATCGCTGTGACAAATTGGAGGTTTTCACTCAAATGGCCGAGAATCCAGAAGAAACACTGATGCAGAAATCACTTTTCTCATTTTCGAAGGTAGACCTTACATCCTTATTACCATAACTTTTTTTTTTTTTTTTTTTTTGCCAAGAAGCTACTTCAAAAAAGATGGTAACTCCTGCTACTTCCAAACTTTGACTATTAAGCCATAATTGTTCTAAATTTGATTATTCTATTGATTGAAAACAGTTTCAATTCTGCTTATAAATAATTTTGTAATTTTTTTGTTCTCACTCGTAATTAGCAATCACTAAACTAAAGACAGAGGCAGAAATGGCAAGTTGTTCTTATAGAAAAAATATATTTGCTTTCTCTGTAACTTTTCTTTGTATTATATTTTGTATGCGATGAACAATCTTGAGTGAGCTTCCAATTCCTTCTTCCCTGGATTCTTTTCTGTGCTTTCATTTGACTTTTTTTTAGTTCACATTATCAATTTAAGAAATCATGGGCATTTTCAATTTTTTTTACGGGAAGTCAACTTTAACCTGGTTTTTGTTTGATTGTTTTTCAGATCATCCCCAACTTAAAATGCGTATCCTTCACTAGTAGGGATGCCCAAATGACAAAGGAAAGCCAGTTTCCACCACAACTCTTTCACAAACTTAAGGCTGTTGAACTACTTTGCTTTGATGGTGAACCAGCAGACTTTCCATCTGATCTCCTTAAGTTGTTTCATAAAATGGAAAACCTTTATTTACAGTCTTGTAAGTTCAAGGAAGTGTTTTGTGGTGAAGGACTAGACCAAGCTCTTCAAACTCTCAAGGTTTTGTTTGTTTGGAGTTGTCACGAGTTGATTAGTTTAGCACCAAGCTCTGCTTCTTTCGAGAACCTAACGATTTTGGATCTACACAATTGCAACGGATTGGATAGCTTGATGGGACACAAAACAGCAAGAAGCCTAGTTCAACTCCAAAAAATGATGATAAAAAAATGTCGCAAGATGTCAGAAATCGTTTCAAATGAGGGATCAGAGGAATCGAAAGGGGAGATCATGTTCACCAAATTAGAACGTTTGGAACTACATGATTTGGCAAGCCTTGTAAGCTTCAGTTCAGCAGATTGCAGTTTCAAATTCCCATCTTTGAAGAAAATAATAGTAAGTGAATGTCCCAACATCAAGTTTTTCTCCAAAGGAGTCTTAACCACTCCTAAGCTACAGAGCGTACAACTCTCAGAAGCAGACAAAGGGCATTGGAAAGGCAACCTTAACTCCACCCTGCAGCACTTATTAACCCATCAATAAGCTGATTGGGGTCCAGAATCCTTGATTTTGAAGATAGAGAGAGACAATGATTGTTTGCTTTACCATTTTCTTAATTATTGCAACTGCAATTTTGTTCAGTTAAAACTATGTGTGCATCTCTTGTTAATATATCCATGTCTACTTCTTTTGACTTCAAATCATTTTATACGAGGGTCTAATTATAATTTTCATATAACTTTACATTATTAACTCATGAGTTTACTCAACCATGAATCCAAATAACATAGTATTTCATATGACATTATCATACCACACTCCATCTACCATACTTTACTTAACTTCATTAACCTCTAAACCAAACAAAGGGTAAGTTTAAGCAATTAGATGTTTGGCATCTAGAAGAGAAACACGGATGCATAAATGACTTTTATCATACATGTAATTAGCAATCACTACACTAAAGACACTAAAGACAAGATAGAACTGATAGAGTCCTTTGTAAATATTTTGTATGCAATGAATAATCTTGAGTGAGTGAGCTTCCAATTCCTTCTTCCCTGCATTCTTTGCTTTGCTTTCATTTGACTTTTTTTTTTTTTTTTTTTTTCATAACTAAGTTACAAAGTTCACATTATCAATTTAAGAAATAATGTGAACTTCAACCTGGTTTTTGTTGGATTGTTTTTCACATCGTCCCCATCATGAAACATGTATCCACATGATGAATCGACCTTCCAACGCTTTGCTTGGATGTGATTTATATGAGCAATCAACCGTATATTGCTTGTATTACTCAATGAATATATATACAATCAGATGTAACCCTAATTAGGGTGGTATAAATACAAATACAGCCCTCACTACATATGATATTACAAATATAGACATATTAATATATCTCCCTTACACCCCCCCTCAAATTGAGCTGGGAAAGGCATGAACAGTCAATTTGTCGCGAAGCCATAGAAACCGATCTTTAGAAAGACCTTTTGTAAGAGTATCCGCAATTTGCTCTTGAGAAGGCAAGAAACGAACACAAAGCAAGCCACGACGTACACGATCCCTTACGAAATGGAAATCAACTTCCAAGTGTTTGCTACGGTTGTGAAAAACCGGGTTCAAAGTCAAGTATGTAGCACTCAAATTATCACAAAAAAGGGCAGGAGATGGAAGCTTTAAAAAGCCAATTTCAGTCAAAAAAGACTGAAGCCACTGAAGTTCAGAGGATGCCGATGCAAGGGCCCTGTATTCTGCTTCTGTGGAAGAGCGGGAGACAGCATTCTGCTTCCGAGAGGACCATGAGATAAGGTTACAGCCCAAGAAAATGGTAAATCCGGTGGTAGATTTGCAATCATCAAGACAACTAGCCCAATCAGAATCAGAGAAGCCCGTTAATAATACTTGGCAAGGTCGAATATACAGCCCGTAACTAGTTGTGCCTCGCAAATAACGGAGAATGCGCTTGACAGCCACCCAATGATCAAGGGTCGGAGAGTGCATGTACTGTGATACACGATTAACTGAATAGGCAATGTCAGGCCGGGTGAAAGTCAAGTATTGTAAGCCACCAACAATAGAACGAAAGAGAGTGACATCATGAAAAGCTTCACCGCCAGTAAGGGTAAGTTTCTGACTTGGATTAACTGGGGTGGAAATTGGACCACAAGTATGCATTTGAGCCCGGACAAGCAAATCATTGACATACTTGGTTTGATGAAGAAACAACCCTTTTGAAGACCATTCGGCTTCAATGCCAAGAAAATAGTGAACTTTTCCCAAATTTTTGACTGCAAATTGGTGTTGAAGAAAAGTCACAACCCGATCCAAGGAAGCAGAAGAATTGCCCATTAAGAGAATGTCATCAACATATATTAGACAAAAAATTTTAATGGAGGCCAAATTGATGAAGTAGAGTGAACTATCAGACTTGCAGGCCATAAATCCAAACCGAAGCAATGCATTTGTCAAACAAGAGTGCCACTGACGAGGGGCCTGTTTCAAACCATATAAGGACTTCTTCAAACGACAGATATGATCAGGAAACCGAGAGTCCTGAAAGCCAGGAGGTTGTTCCATATAAACTACCTCATCTAGAGAGCCATGCAAGAACGCATTAGACACATCCAATTGAATAACAGACCATCGAAAAGTGACTGCCAAGGATAAGAGCATGCGAATGGTAGTGGGTTTGACCACAGGACTAAAGGTGTCATGGAAATCAATCCCGGGTCGTTGATGAAAACCCTTAGCTACCAACCGTGCCTTGTACCGTTCAATGGTCCCATCGGATTTCTGTTTGACACGGAAAACCCACTTACAGCCAATAATATTACAATTTTTTGCACGCGGCACCAAATCCCAAGTTCCATTGGAGATGAGAGCATTATATTCATCTGTCATTGCCATTCGCCATTCAGGTACTTTCATGGCTTGTTTGTAAGTAGAGGGCTCCATGACAGTAGGAGGAGAAGAAACAGCAACAAGATCCATCATTTTCCGTGGTTTCACAACACGATTACTACGTGTTATGACAGGGCCACCAGGAACACGCACATGAGGTGCAACAATTTGGGGCTCAGTTTCAAGAACCAAAGGGAAACCCGGAGATGTGGTAGAATGGTGAGAACCAGTAGGAGGGGAATTGGTGGAAGCCCGAGACAAGTGTGGGGCTGAAGAGGCCGGACGGTTTGGGGTAGAGGATGGAGTATGAGAAGTAGTAGGTGTTTCAGGTTCAGAATGATGGACAGATGCATTTGTGGCTTCGGGGTCAGAAGACGGGGAACTTGATTCATTGTTTGGTTCGGTAGGTTTTGATGTGGGTTTGGACTTTGGAAGTGGCATTATCGGTAGAGGAATATTTGATGAAGGAGATGCCGCCACAGTAGGAGTCATTGACACAGGAGGCAACACATCAACAGAAGCACCAAACGGGAAAACCTGTTCATCAAACAGTACATGGCGTGAGATATAAAGTTTGCCAGTACGAGAATTAAAACACTTGTAACCCTTATGAATTTTACTGTACCCAAGAAAAACACAAGGAGTAGAACGAGACTCAAGTTTGTGCTTTGTATAGGGACGCAGCCATGGATAACATAAACAACCAAAGACTTTCAAGAATGCATAATCCGGTTCAACAGCAAAAAGTTTGTGGTAAGGATTATCATGACCAATAGTGGGTGTTGGTAAGCGATTGATGTTATAAACTGCACACTCAAAAGCAGCAGACCAAAATTTTATAGGCATGTGAGAATGGTGTAATAAGGATAACCCAGTTTCAACAACATGTCTATGTTTACGCTCCGCTCTCCCATTTTGTTCCGGTGTATAAGGACAAGAGACCCGGTGTGTGATCCCATTCTCTCGCAGGTAATTGGTTAAGGACAAGAATTCGCCCCCCCCCCATCTGATTGGAAAGTTTTAATGGGACAATTGAAAAATTTTTCAACCAAAGTTCTAAATTGGATAAAAATGGCATACACATCAGATTTATTTCGCATAAAGTATAGCCAGGTATATTTCGAGTAATGATCAAAAAATAGGACATAGTATGAATACCCATCAAAAGATTTCACAGGCGCTGGTCCCCAAACATCAGCACAAACCAATTCAAGAGGTGCATTAGAAACGGATATAGAATCAGCAAATGGTAATTTGTGGCTTTTACTTATGGCACACGCATTGCAAAGAGACACATGAGAAGAATTAAACTTGATATTATTGGAATGCAAAGTACGTTTCACAATAGACAATGATGGATGACCCAAACGGGCATGCCAAATATTCAAACTAGCAAAACAAGCACTAACAACTTTATTCTTAGAAGGAGAATCTAAACAAAGGCTGTAAAGTCCATCATCATTCCGGCCTCGAAACAAAGTCTCCCGCGACTCCAGATCCTTAATAAGAAAATGGTCAGAAAAGAATTCAACAGAAACTGGATTAGAGTTGGTTAGAGCAAAAACAGATAACAGATTATGTTTTGCAGCTGGAACATGTAAAATATCTCTGAAATTAAGATTCAAGGAACCAACACGAAACGAATTTGAACCAATGTGAGAAATGGATAGAAATTTACCGTCCCCAATTTGAACCTCCTCGGGTCCGTGGTATTCAGAATGGAGGGCAAGGTTTTCCATGTCGGATGTCAGGTGATGTGTAGCTCCTGTGTCAACTACCCAGGACTGGTTTTGAGCGGCAGCAGCAATATTGGAAGAAGGGGAGGTACGGTTTCTGGGTATTTTGGGAGAAGGACACACATTTGCCTTATGGCGGGATCCACCACAGTTGTAACAAACAACATTTTCGTCAACAGCTTGCAAATTTGGGTTTGTAACCCTATTAGAGGCCAAAGTACCATAATTAGGATTTGTACCCCTATGATTAGACACATATCCTTGCTGTCCAGAATTATTATTATGACCAGAATAATTACCACGACCACTGTTCCGGCCCCGACCACCAGAGCGACCACTAAAGCCTCGCCCCCTCGCAGACGAACCCCTGCCAGCAAATTGAGCCGTCGGCTGAACCGAAGGGAGCATAGAAGAAAAAGCACCATTAAATTTTAATTGGCGTTCCTCTGTAAGTAACAGACCAACCAGATTAGAGAAAGACACCGGTTCTGTTCTGGTTTGCATAGTGCGCTGGAAAATTTCGTAGGGTTCACCTAACCCTTCAACAATGGAATCGACTAGGTCTGCTTCAGGAAGCATAAACCCAAGTGCATGAAGTTGGTCACTGATAGCTTTGGCTGACTGAACATATGCAGTAATAGACTCATTCCCACGACGAAGATGAGTAAGTTGATGGCGCAGGTTTCGAATTTGTGGCCTTGCACCAACTGAGTAGGCTGCAAAAACTTGATCCCATACGTGTTTTGCTGTTTGTGCACCGACAAACTGGGGGAGTAAATTCTCAGAGATTGAATTGAGTATCCAGCATAATACTTGCTGATCTCGCCTTTCCCAAGCTGAATATTCAGCAGTTTCGACACCATTAGCATCAAGCTTAGTTGGTGCAACGATTCTTCCATCAACGTGGCCCATGACGCCACTACCTTTAAGCATCGGAACAACAATGCTTTTCCATACAAGAAAATTGACAGCAGTCAATTTATGATTCGTGTTGATAATACCAGGAGTGGATGATGAAAAGAGGGATGCGGAGGTGGAGTTATCAACAGAATTCAATGTGGGGCTGGTCGAATTAGAGGAATCAGATGAGCTGGAATTGGATGTTGCCATTTGAACGGAGTAGAGAAACAGATGGACGAAATAGAAAGGAAGAGGTGATCGGCGGCTGAACCCTACAGCTCTGATACCATATGAGCAATCAACCGTATATTGCTTGTATTACTCAATGAATATATATACAATCAGATGTAACCCTAATTAGGGTGGTATAAATACAAATACAGCCCTCACTACATATGATATTACAAATATAGACATATTAATATATCTCCCTTACAATTTAGAGGGGGTAAACTAAAGGAAGATTAAATTGGATATTTAGTTTCAAAATAAAAAAAAAGGATATTTAAGTTATTTTCCAGTATTAATTATTGTTTGAGTTGGGTGCATTAATTACTTTATTTATATTTTCATCTTTTATAAATAAATTCAAAAATCCAAATTTGGTCTTACACTGACACATGCATATCCTCTCTGCAATTGCTATTAACTGCACGGCTCTTCTTTATGTGCTAATGTGGAGTATTTAATCTTAATAATTGGAGTGATATAATTCTCTTGAATAGAATATGACTAATGTAAAATTCGTTCTAAAATTAAAATAGCAGAAAGTTAGACCAAAAAATCTGTTAACACCCACCAAAAAAAATAAAAAAATTTCAAATAATCTTAATATCTCGAATAACTATGCACTCAAACTTACAACTAAATATTGAAAGATTTCAGTTTTGATTACCTAACTGATGAAAAGATGACTTTAGAATTAGATAATGAATGATCCAGATGTTTGCCTTCATAAAAATTTAAAAAGAAAAAGAAAATGAGAGTACGAGATTTTTGGATAACTAATGGACATTTCAAAACTCAAACCAAACATGTGATTTTAAAAACTCATACCATACTAAACTTTATTAACTGATCGACAAAACAATTTGTAAAGAGAGGAGTAGTGATCTTGGAGACCGTAACAATAATTATTTTTTCCCCATCCTAGTTATGTGCAGTCACTGCTCTAATTTGTCCATAGTGTTCAAGTCATAAGAGAGGGACATGCAATTGACAGGACCTGAGCTTCACCGTAAGCTTCACGTTCAACGGTGGTGTTAAAAAAGGGCTTGTTAAAGTATAAACACAAAGATCAAGGGCTCAATGTTGAAAAATAAATGCTTAAGGACTAAATCCTTAAAACCATGAAAGGTCAAGGGCCTAATCATGTCTTTTTGACTTTGTTTTTAACAAATCTCGAGTAATTTTTTTATTAGGAAAAGAAAAGTGTTCGGCTCCTTGATTTTTTCAATATTTGTTCATTGAATTCCTAATATTTTAATTCGACATATTGAGCTCTCGATCATTTGTGATCGCTCATATTAAACCTTGTTTATGAACATCAAGCTCTGTTAAAATTGTATTCCTGCTAAATTATATGGATGCTAATAAGAATTTTGAAAAATTAGTTCCTTTGACTAATAAGTTGGCTTGCACTTCACAGGTCAATGTCACATAAAATAAGAGGGAAAAATTGGAGAGAAATAAATAATTCTCACAAACACTAGAATTAATCTAGAATACCATTTCAAATAACTAATCAAAGAGAAATAAGATATTTTATTTTTTTTTCTGGAGATTTCTCCCAATCTCTTGGTTTGGTTCCAAGTGGTGCACCAGATTTATCATAGTGTTGTTAATTTTTTTTTTTTTTTTTTTTTTTGTGTGCCTTTGATTAAATTTGCATTGAACAAACATATGTCTAAACTTTAAAGGAAATTCTCAAAAATACCTCTATTTTACGTTTTATTTTTAGACTCTACATTTTCAAAATTACTTTTATATCTTTTTTTACTTTCGTAATTGTTAAATTGCCTTTTTTTTTTTAATTCATATCTTTTATATATTTTCTCTTGCAAAAATCCCTTTCAAATTTTTCAAATTTACTCAAATACATTATTCTACTTTACCCACATTTCTCTCCCCTCTTTTTATAATTTAATTTAGTTTTGCATTAATCTCTCAATCCGTTTATTTTGTTGCCATACAACATCAGATAGTTTTTTTTCTCTTCGAAACAAGATGATGCCAAAATATAAGTATTTTTGTAAAATCCTCAAACTTTAATTGGTTCAGCGATCACAAAGTACTATTACGAGAAAGTGTTAAAAAATTCACAAAAAAAAAAAAAAACAATAGTCTTGTTTAAGGCCCAGGGGGTAATTGTATCGACGTTCACTGAAGTTTGAAGTTTTGTACGTATACAATTACTAAAACTTAATTTTGTAAAAAGAATCTCTTAACATTTGTTATGTTGTCAATAAAGTAACTTTGGTTTTCGAAATATGGTGCCAAAATAATGACGTGACAACTCAACTTTAAATCAGACTTATCAGCATGATGTCATGCCAACTCTCACTAATAAAAAACAATGTCATTGACATACTTCCTACATGTACGACATATATCGAGAAAAAAAGAAATTCAAAATTCAAAATTAGTTTAAGCTAATAAAATGTTGCGTTGACAAGTTAGACTTGGTATATGATGGGAAAGGAATGCGGAATAAACTTTTCCCAGCTTAAATGAATCCGTGAGGAGCGTAATCAGCAGAACATCCACAATCACACAGAAAAGAACACCGATATTTTTACTTGGAAAACTCCTCCAACATGAAGGATAAAAACCACGAGGCCTCTCCTGGCCCAAGATAAAGTATCCACTATAATATGAGAGTTTTACAGTAGATACAAAATCGAGCTAGTGAACAACAAGTTTCACGGCTCCAACAAACAATAACAACAACAAATGAATACACCAATATTACATAGTAAGAGCAAAAATTTCTAGACCTCTAAACAAGATCTCCACCGTACAAAATAAAGATAAATGAGTCTAGAACAAGCTCACCAAATTTCAGCCCAATCCGAGAGGAACAACCTATTCAAAGGACTAAAAAGGATGAAGCAGCTCATGCTGAAAACATGCAAAAGAGAAACCGCAAACAACAAAACGAGGACAGAAAAAGGAAGACCTTTTTGACCTCTAGTGACTAATTCCATCGTCCAGAATATAGAAAAATATGTCTTCAAACTTTGTCAAAGTTTCAACCAAATCCAACGGCTAGAAATGAAACTACAAACAGAAAAACCAAAGCTGGTCGCAGAAAAGCACCCAAAAAACAATAGCTGTTGCAAACCCGAAAATCTAAACTTATGAACCTCCAAATTCTGATCCGACCGTTCAAAATCAAGAACAACAGTCTCCAATATGCTCTCCAAAAATCAACATGATCAGATCCCATATGGGCCAGAGATCGTTGAAATTAAAAAAAAAAAAGAGTATAGTTGAAAAACAAAGTTCATAAGCTCAAAAGATTTTCTCTCTCAGTTCTCTCTACTCCCTTGTATCAAAACACCCTCTCAAATGTTGTTATGCCTCTCTCTCATCCTCACATCTCATCTGTTCCTTATAAGCTCCTTCTCACCTTACAAAGAGACTCTTTCTAGGGCTTGAAGGATGCACATAAGGTTTCTTCTTCCACATAAGAAAGGAACAAAGTCCAATAATATAGACTTATCACGTCATTGTTTGTCGTTAGAATTCAATAAATTAGAGTGAGAATAACTTTATTGACAACGAAACAACAGTTCAATAAATTTATTGATATAAATTATACTTTAATAATTATAAACACATATATTCCTTGAGTCACCACAAGTGAAATTTAACCGGTGTATGGCCAAACTAAATTCTCGTATTGTACCATATGTGAGGGTAAAATTGGACCTTGGTACCAACTTTTGGGTAATTTTGTACTCTATTCGTACGGAAAACAAAGAGGGAAAAATACAGACAACTTTTTCACTTTCTACAATCCATTTCCCTCTATATTTCTCCATTCTCATCTCTGTGATTCACCACATGAAAGTAATTGTATTTTTTCGTCTCTTATTCTGTCAATCATACAAAATGGAACTTTGAAGAAAGAAAGTTGATTTCCTCGCACTTGGTCGATTCTAAAAGGCTCTTCCGCTTACTATGCTATATCTTTGCTTCGCATTTCCTCTCATATCGTCGATTAAGTTCACCAGGGAAGATAGATTTGATTATTTGGTAGGTCAGTTTTCTCTTTATGATATCAAATTTTTTAATTGCTGATTCTGTATGTGATATTTACTGTTGATGACCCATCTAATTCCATTTTTGTGCTCTTTCTATATGAGGGTTACGAAAGTAAATTAGAAGGTTTCGGCATTGTTACGCATTTGTTGAGATGTTTTTGATAACTAGTAGAGTTTTGAAATGTCGTGATTTTCTGCACTTAGAAGTACTAAATTTTGTTTTATTTTCTTTTTTGAATAAATATAGACTCTTGGGCTTTAATTTTCTGAGAATTTGAACTAGCTAAGTCTAAGGAAATACCTAAGTTCAAGGGCAAAGTGATCATCATCAGTGGGAGTTTCAAGGTGGTAGTTAACCTATATGGGTAATAACTCAAATACTGGTTATGGTTTAAGAAGCCATACCGATTAAGTATTGAAAGAGATGATGCTGATGCTGATAATCTGGGTATTAGCCCTTCCTCTTTTATCTTGTAGCTTTGGATGAGCATTTCTTATTAGTATTGGATTGTTCTGTCTCATCCATTATCACCATATATATAAGTGAAACAGGGATATGGTAATGACCACGATTGACAAAGAGTCAATAAAATCTGCTTTTAGATCTGAAGAGAAACTGTAGTTATTGCAGTAAGTGTCTACTGTGTACTATTGCGATCTTTATGCTTGTAAGAAGCTTATATTAAACCATCTTGGGCACCAATGCTTTCACAAAGAAAGTTGTGAGAAGCCGAGATGTCATATTTGTGGAAGATCAGACTTTTAAAGATGTTCAGAGGGCTGAAGTTGTTCCCCAGCCTACTGATGATCTTCTACATCAGCCTGAAGCAGTTTCTCAGCCTACTGATCATTCCCTACAGCAGCCTAAGATAGTTCTTCAGCCTACTGATTACCTTACTGATTTGGATCTAGTTCCTCCTAGGCATATTGGTACACATGTAGGAGATGATGATCACACTATTGACCAACAGGGTACTGATGGTGTTGATGCTCTACAGGAAGCTGAAATGGATGGGATTATCCATGATGAGTTACCAGTACCTGATGCACCACCATTTGTTCCACTTAGGCGGTCAATTAGAGACCGTCATCCTTCCACACGGTATTCTGTTGATGAGTATGTGTTATTAACTGACGGGGGAGAACCTGAATGTTTTGCAGAAGCCATGGAAGATGAACACAAGAAGAAGTGGATTGATGCCATGCAAGATGAAATGAAATCCTTGTATGAGAATAATACATTTGAGTTGGTGAAGTTGCCTAAAGGCAAGAGAGCTTTGAAGAACAAGTGGGTGTACAAAGTGAAGCAGAAAGAGAACTCTTCACAGCCATGATACAAAGCTAGATTGGTGGTCAAGGGATTCAGTCAGAAGAAAGGTATTGAGTTTGATGAGATTTTCTCTCCAGTTGTGAAAATGACATCTATTGGTGTTGTTCTCGGTTTAGCTGCTAGCCTTGATTTACAGGTTGAGCAAATGGATGTCAACTGCATTTCTCCATGGTGATTTAGACAAGGAGATTTACATGCAGCAGCCTGAAGGTTTTCAGGTGAAAGGAAAAGAGGATTATGTATGTAGACTACAGAAGAGTCTATATGGTTTGAAGCAAGAACCAAGGCAGTGGTACAGGAAGTTTGAGTCTATTATGAGGGAGCAAGGCTACCAGAAGACTACTTCAGATCACTGTGTCTTTGTTCAGAGATTTGGTGATGATGATTTTATCATCTTATTGCTTTATGTTGATGACATGCTGATTTTTGGCAAAGATGTTGGAAGAATTGCCTAGTTGAAGCAACAGTTAAGTAAGTCCTTTGCTATGAAGGACTTGGGGCCAGCAAAACAGATTCTTGGCATTAAAATCACCCCAGACAGGGTGGCCAAGAAGTTGCATATGTCACAGGAAAAGTACATTGAAAAGGTGCTTTGCAGGTTTAACATGGATAAAGCTAAAGTTGTTAGTTCTCCTCTCACTACCAACTTTAAGCTAACTGCAAAAGATTGCCCTTCCACTGAGAAAGAGAAGGAAGGGATGGATAAAGTTCTATATTCCTCAGCAGTAGGAAGTTTAATGTATGCCATGGTGTGTACACGGCCTGATATAGCTCATGCGGTTGGTGTTGTTAGTTGTTTTCTGTCAAATCCGGGTAAGAAGCATTGGGAAGCAATTAAGTGGATATTCAGATATCTTCGGGGTACTTCCAAATTGGGTCTCACATTTGGGAATGGAAAGCCAGTGCTGGTTGGGTACACGAATTCTGATATGGCAGGTGATACGGATAGCTTGAAGTCTACTTCTGGTTATTTGATGTCTTTTGCAGGGGGAGCTGTGTCATGGCAATCAAGAGTGTAGAAATATGTTGAACTTTCTACAACGGAGGCCGAGTATATAGCAGCAACGGAAGTGGGTAAGGAGATGTTGTGGTTGAAAAGGTTTTTGCAGGAGTTGGGTTTCAAGCTACAACGCTATGTTGTTCTTTATGATAACCAAAGTGCAATTCACCTAGCCAGAAACTCTACTTGCCACCAGAAAACAAAGCATATCGATGTGAGGTATCATTGGATTAGGGATGCTCTTGAAGAAGGGTTGTTTGAACTTGACAAAGTTCATACCGATGATAATGGTTCTGATATGTTGACAAAGGCTTTAGCTAGGGAGAAGCCAAAGGTATGTTGCTCGATCGCAAGATTGGTGAGTTTTTCCTCATAGTTAGAAAGGGGGAGATTTGTTGGGTTTCCAACATGAGGAAGCCTTTTCGAGGTGAGAAAGCCTTTCATGTGTGAATCCATATGTGGGGTGAAGAATGTGAAGACTTTGTGAGGTGAGAGAAACTAATCTTTGTGAGGTTAGTTTCCTTCAAGCCATAAGTGGAAAGTGAGATGAAAAAAGGCATTTTAAGGCATATGTGATAGTGAGGGAGAGAGGAAAAAAAAAAAAAAAAACCGAATGAAAGAGAGGTTGAAAGAAAACCATTTTCTCCACCATATCACCAACTGCACGTTTTTGGCAATCACCAGAGTTCTAACCGTTGGATCGCCTTGAAATTTGAACATTGTCTTCCTGACGTCCGTGTCTTCAATCTGAACGGTGGAGATCGTTGTTCGGGGTCCGGAGGGCATTTTCTTTCAAAGGCAGATTGTGTGTGTGTATGGTTTGTTCTTGGTCTTTTTCTCCCACTTTATTTGATTCCATGGTTCTTGATGTTTCATTCCAAGAATATGATGTTGATGGTGTATACCTCTAGTTCATCTAGAGAAGACTTGTTGTAATTGCCCATTATTGGTTGATAGTGGAAGATTAAGTGGCCTAAAGGTCCCGTGGTTTTTACTTCTCGGTTGAGAGGGTTTTTCACGTAAAAACTTGCGTGTTTGGGTTGTTGTGCATTACTCCGTTTTTGTTTCTTGGTGTTGCTCTAATTTTTAGTTTCCTCAAAGATTCATATGAGTCGGGAAAAAGAATCACAACGAAGATTCATTCAACATTTGTTGTTACCGTTGTGGTCGGTATATTTTTTCCCATCACAACTGCATTCCGTTGAATCACTGGCAATTAGCCCTCCAAATAGTTTCTCTCAGTTGCTCTCTCCATCCCTCCAAAAAGTTTGACTTATGGAATTTGGATCGAATTTCTTTCATCTAGCCTCCTAGTTAGATATCAGGTTCCGAGTTTCTCTTCATATATATTATGCTGCAGGGATTTGATTCCTACATATTCTTCAACGGATCAAATTTAAGGCATTATTAATTAAAGCCTATAGATTCAATCTTTTATCTCGATCAGAACCAAAAGGTGAGTGAGTTTACACTTTAAACAAACACTTTTTTCTTTTAATTTTATTTATTTTTTCTCTTATCATAATATTTTTTTTTTGTTTTTACTGTTGAATATTTTGTATCAGCATCAAGGACTATTAAGCATGGCATACTCTTCTTCTGATTCGAGCTTACTGTGGAGGATTTCAGTAACTGAGGAAATAAGGTTTTATTTTTAGTTTCAACTTTATAGCTTTGTGAAAATTTGGTTGCATAAAATACTTCCATTGCCCTTAATTTTATTTTGTAACACAAAACTTTCCGAATTTCGCTGCTTTATAACTGGGAGTGATGAAATTGTAAAAGAGGGAGAGGGAGGGGAGGGAGTGGAGTGGAAGGACAAGAAAAATTTGGGAATAGAAGGACAAAAAGGGAAAAAACTGATGCTATAATTAGGAAAATTCTTGTTAAGTACAATGTTCTAAATACCTTAATCTTTCTGAGCTGCCATTGTAAATTTGAAAGATAAAGGAAACATTGACGATTTTGAGAAATCACGGACTAAGTCGACTTTTGAAAAATAGTTTAAGAGCCAATTTAACCCAATGCTCTTAAAAAATTAATTGTAAACTATATTAATGCTCCGTTTGTTTTATGAAAAATATTCTTACGAAAAATATTTTCCTTAATTTCTAGTATTTGTTATGTAAAAGAATAAATCAAAGAGAATTATTTTTCAAATCACGTCTGACTATGAAGAGCTATTAAGAGAGGATTTGGTGGTAATTCCCGCAGCTTTGTTTAGAACCGGGCATCTAGTCATGCAGGAAGACTCATTAAGGAAAATCTTTAATAAATAAAGGAAAATGATTTTCTATTTTACATATGAGAAGTAATTTTCTGAAAGAGAGGAAAATTACGAATTAATATTAAATATCTCCACTTACCATAAATTTTTTTACAACCATATTTTATCTTAATGATTTTTATATTACATCTGAATCTAGTGTATTTTGTTTAAAAAATAATGATAGATATCAAAGGTTGGGGCTGAAGTTATCGAGTGATACACTATTTACCCCCTTGGTCTCTGAATTTTAATATTTTTATTCAATATTTTGAGAGAAAATTACTGCAGATGCATGAGCTGATATTGTATAGTGTTGAAGCTATACTTCAAGTTTGTAGTTTCAATTCAAAAGCAAAATGGAGACAATGAGATCTAATCTTACAAAAAAAATTAATTTTCCTCCATAAAATTAATTGTTTGTAGTTTCGACCTTTTGCAATGGAATCCTATCATAAAATAAATCTCTAATAGGCGATAGCCTTAACGAGAAGTGACCTTTTGCAACCTTTATAATAGTCAGTGGCGAATCCAGGACATCAACTTCGGGGGGGCAAAAATTTCCCTAAAAATTTTCCGGCCGGCGATCAAAAAATTCCGGCCAGCGATTAAAAATTTCCGACCGGCCAACAAACCCATAATTAATTCAATTTAATTCAATAACGACACAATTAATTCCATTCAATATCAATATATTACAATCCCTAAATTAGAATCCCTAAATAACTAAACCCCTAATTCATCTATTTATTATATTAATGAAAAAAAAAATTTTGATTCAAATAATAGTAAAATAAAAAAATGCTAACATATTATTTACAATTCCTAATCCTAATTTAACATCATAACAATCTCAATTAATCTAATTGTGTTTGTGAAATCTCAATTCAATTTAGGGTTTTAAATATAAAATATTTAGGAGTTGAAAAATAAAAATTACCTAATTGAAGAGAGAGCCGGCAGACGCAGACGGACGGAGAGGCGGAGCGTGACCAGGCGACGGCGGCTTGGACGGAGGAGGTAGTGGCGGAGGAGGTTGGTTGGGTGGTGGTGGAGGTGGAAATTTGAAACAGAGAAAGAATGAAGAAAAGAGGGAGCTGCTGGGTCAAAACACAATTTGTTTTATTTTTTTTTTGTTCCAGCACCAGGCAAAACGACGTCGTTTTGCCTGGGAGGCAAAACGACGTCGTTGTTGCCTGGAATTTTTTTTTTAAACTCCATGCAAAAACGATGTCGTTTTGCCTCCCAGGCAAAACGACGTCGTTTTACCTGCGAAAAAAAAAAAAAAAAAAAAAAAGAGGACGACGCTTTCGTCCTCCTCTGGTTTTGGGGGGGCAAATCTGCCCCCCCAAAACCAGATTTCTTGTTTGTTGGCCGCCGGTAACACCCCTACTAGGGGTGTTTTCCGGCGGCCGGGGGGGCAACGGCCTACCCGTGCCCCCCCCCTCCCTCCGCCCCTGATAATAGTAATGGTAATAGTAATGTAATCATGACGAAAATGAAACACAGAGGAGATCAAGCAAAATAAGAGACAATTTGGTGAACTGATTATAGAGAGAACACAAAACTTCAATTTCTTACAATATTAACAAGTGCATTTCAGTTGAAACTATGTCTCATGCATTTCGGTTGGCTGATATTCTTTACATGTCTTCTTCAATAGACGTAACTGTTTATCTTGCTTTTAGAAACCGTATACTGAGCTTGATAATGTCTTGTTAAAATTATTATAAAAGCTGCATGTATATTTATGTACGAATATTAATTGGATTGAGCGTATTTGATTTCTTTCTTTCATGGAAATTAAATCTCAATATGTTAAAACTTTTCTTTCAGTTCAAGAATCCTCTATCCAAACTCCAACATTACCCCTCCGGGCTCAATGAAATACAAGTCAGTGGTGCTTTGAGTTGATTGTGACCGGCTTTGTTCAATCTTTTTTAGGACATACATTAGCTTTATTATATATATATATATATATATATATATATATATATATATATATATATATATATATATTCCAAAAAAGTATTGAGATATAAACCTTAATACAATAGTTACAAAAATAAAAAGAATCTAAAATGGCATTTTGCGATTTTTAGTATTTTAGTACATTCTCAAAACAAATTTTAAATTTATTATTTTATCACCCATAAGTTAAATGTATTTTTTGTAACCCAAACATTAAAAGCCCTTTTCCTTTTTGAACCAGAAAATTAACGAAGTCATTTAGCTATACAGGTAGGAGGACTCTAAATCCTGATGACTTGATCAAAATGAAAATATAAACTATAAATACATTAGTTTACGACCTATGAACATTAGCTTTATTTGAGAACTTAAGGCCGAAGGTGCAAATTGGGGCCTACAGCTTACGTTATTACATATGTAGTTGACAGTGAATGTTTTGTTTTGTCCAATTAGGTACTTATAAAATGTATTTTGTTCGATTAAGTACTTGTGAATGTAAGAATAGTACAAGTTAATGATGGACTTATATTTGCTTTTTTTTTTTTTTTTTTTTTTGTTATATATATATATAAGAGCACACTGGAGTCTCTTTTATATATATATATATATAACGAACTATGGTGATACATATATATACAATCATTTACACTGGAGTTCTTTTTCATAGAAATGCCTATGGTGATGAACGTGATCATACTGTCCTTATATGACAGTAAAAATCAACTTTTTCCTAAATGGCATATACTGCAATTATTTATTATATATCATTAATTTGTTTTATATTGATAATATAATTAGTATTTTGTGTCACATCACATGGCTATCTTTTGAAAATTTTGGGAAACGTATTGGAAGAATGGTTACGGTAGTTGGCTGATTTGCTTTCGAGAAATAAATTTTAATTATTTATCCTAATAGGACATCCAGCCAATAGCCTTGTAAGTCGTTAAGCCTTTCTTTAAATTTAACTTTTTTTGGCTTAATATTTATAATTTGACGTTTAATGCTACATTGACGTGTCACATGAAGTTACAAACTAATAACATTGTACTGCATAAATTTAGTAATCATATATCTAAAAACAAGTTATAATTTAAAATTGATATAAAGTATAAACAATGTAAATAAAGTCATATGATTAAGGGCCCAAAAAATGCCTTGTGATTAAGTTAAATTTTTATTTTCAAATTATCCAATAAAATATACATGCTCAGTTCTTAACTTAATACAGTACTTTTCTAAGTTTTCTCATTTCTTCTCTCTACCCATTTGTTTTTATAAGTCAGTTAATCAACATTTTAAGAATACCTAATCTGTAAGAAGAAAAGAAGAGAGTAGTGTTTGGTTTTGTGGAATTTAGATCCAAAGTCATTCATATCTCAAAATGAAATAGTAAAAGGTAAGCTTTGATTTGATTTGGTATCTTTAATAGGAGATCAGTTTTTCCTAATTATCTCTGGATATATATAATTTTCAGAACGAATCAACTTGCTATTTAAGGAGAAAACGAATTTAAAAGCTTGGTCATTCAGACTCAGATGGAAGAAGTGAATCTTTTTTTTTTTTTTTTTAATATTGTTTTTTCATGTTACCTATAGATTTTAACCAGTCTATTTTTACTCGTCTTTTGCTGTAGCTACGTTTATGGTCAGGCACTACGTTTTAGATCTTTTAATTACAGGCTTTGTCTGCTCACTAGTTTGATCTGGAAAAAATGGGTAAGTGAGAAAGGTTTTAGATATATTTTACCTCTGTCAATCTTGATTCAATGTTTTATTAGTGTTTCAGTAAGTATATAATTTTTTTCCCAATGAGTCAAACATCTTTGATCCTTGCTTAATATGATTTCTTTTCATTTGTTTAGTCATGGATGACCATAATTCGTTTAGATTCAAAAAAAAAAATTGAACCCAATTCATAAAATATATTGATATAATTTGTTAATTATACGAAAGAGAAAAAAAAAAATTATTCTGTCATAAATATATGATATAAAATTTCTGTTAAAGTTTAATTTTTTTTCATAGATTTCATCATTAATTTTAGAAAATTATTTCAAAAACAAAAATTCATTATTTCTCGGAAACTTTTTTTTTTTTTTTTTGTGTTAGATTTAAAAACTAATTGAACAATTTATGCTTTGTGTAGGAATAGATTCTCCATATTTACTTAATTTTTCAAATAATAGAAAAATGTGATACTAAATATTGAAATATTCAAATTAAGTTTTTCAAAACCAAAGAAACTTTATAGAAGTAATAAATTATTAAATTGCCGAGGTAACCAAAAATTTAATTATTCTTTGAAAAAGGGATTTAAATGTTACGATGATCTTACTAGTTGGAAATCTCAAACCTAACCACACATTTTATCAATATTTTCCAATCTAACTCTACTTTCAATATTCAATCTTAAAATAAAAATATTATTAATATTGAAGTGTAAAAGAATAATGGTTATATCTAAAAATACTCATAATTAAGCTTATGTTTACTTTAAAATATATTACATAATTTTGTTGATCATTTGAAAAATCAAAGGAAATAAATATGTTAAAATATGATTAGATCAAGACTTGCAACCTACAAGTGCGGATTAATTAATTTTTGAGCTGTTTGGCCTCCTTAACTATTTTAGCAACCTATCTAACCCCTCATCTATTTTAAAATGATATTTTTAAACCTTTGATGAACATAACCACACACAACAGAGTATCATGCATTACACGCGTCTGATACTAAAGACATGTAGGACACACGCTGGAAACCATCTTCTATTTAATTAATATTACAAACTATTATAAAGTGAAGATTTCCCGACAATTAATAAAACTCAAGATGATGAAGAAATATGATTGCAGAAGAGACAACAAAGAAGAACGAAGAGAGTTTAACCAAAGTGAGGAGAGAGGGCGAAAAAAATACAGATAATTTTTTTATATAATATTTACAAAATATTACCCTTGTAAAATTGTAAACTTCATCCCAAACGCTACTTTCAATATTCAATCTTAAAATAAAAATATTATTAATATTGAAGTGTAAAAGAAAAATGGGTACATCTAAAAATACTCATGATTAAGCTTATGTTTACTTTCAAATGTATTACATAATTTTGTTGATCATTTGAAAAAAAAAAAAAAACAAAGGAAATAAATATGTTAAAATATGATTAGATCAAGACTTGCAACCTACAAGTGTGGGTTAATTAATTTGACGAGCAAGTCTTTGTGATGGGTGAATTCAGCAAGCAAAAGTTGATGGCCAGCCAGGTAGGCTTAATTAATTAAACTGTGATGGATGATACTGTTTGGGATTTGTTTAATTAATTTAATTACTAATTAAAATATAGGATAATTCAGAGGTAATGCTGGTGTATACAAATTAACTAATTTACTAATTTACTTCTTATTTATATAAATTAACAACTGCATTGTGTTGAGTGACTGGCAAATAATTATTGTCTTCATCCTTCCATTTTCAGCCAACATTTACTTCTAAAGTCACTAGAAAAGGAAAAGTTTGGCATATGGAATTTGGATCCAAATTATTTCATCTCTGACAAATTAACAGCGAAAAAAAAAGGTAAAGCTTTTCTTTTCGTATTTCTGAATTTTTAAGCATCTGCCATGTTTTTCTGAGTTTCTATATATATATATATGCTATTTTCAATTTTCATTACTTAAAAAATAAATAAATAAAATGATGAGATAGAATAATTGAAGATAATAATAAAGTAAATAATATATTCCAATAAAATCTCGACAAATGAATATTATCAATCAATATATAAAATAGATCATAATTTTAAATTGTCACTCGGTTTAAGATGTTAAAATTTAAAAAAGTAACTTCCTTGAATGAATGTGATGATATCTTCATACAAAAATTTATGTACAATTTGCAACATTAAATTATATTCTAGAAAAATTTTATTTCTAAATTTGACTCTTTGTTAAACCATGCAGTTAAAGGTTTTTTTTTTTTTTTTTTTTTTTTTTTTTTTTCTTGTAAACTAAGTTCTATTTCATCTTTCTTGTTCATACAGAGAGATAACATTTGGTATTTTTTTTTTTTTTTAACAAATAAGAATTAAGGTATTTACAACTAGAAAGTGTTATTTCAAATAAACATGTTGTAAACTACTATTTTTAAACTACCATTGTTAATAAAAATTTATCTTAAACATAGTAGCTGATAAATAATAAGATAAACTTCAAAAACAGACCCTATAGCTTAAGACATTTTCAAAACGAGGATGATATATTTAAAAAAAAAAAAAAAAAAAAAAAAAAGTCTTGTGGTATCTGATGTTGTCAAAAGAAAAAGAACGATCGGAGTCAAGGGTCTTTCTGTCTTTACATATTATGCCCACTGAAAAGTTAACAGTACTGAAATTTCCATAAACTATGCCACAATATTGCTCCCACTGAACAAGATGCAACCTTTAATACCAGACCTAAATAATAATAATAATAATAATAATAATAATAATAATAATAATACCAAGAACCGCAGATGGGTTAAATGAAGCAAATATAACAAAATTAGGCAGGAGAACTGAGAATCCAACAAAACCCAAAAACAAATCCAAAACCCAAAAAACCGGCAAAGATGAGCAATAAGAGTATAGTAAGGAACCCTAAATAGGACAAGCAACGGAGAAATCTCAAAGAAAGCCGAAAGTACATCTCTTTCTTTCTCTAATAAAAACCTCTCTCACTCACGCACATAACCAAAACAACAGGAAGAAAAATATAATAATAGTGAACAAATAAAAATCATCCACGAATTGGAGACATCCTGAATTATAAAAAAAGAACTTGTGGTTTAACTTTTTTACCAATCAAGGATTATGGTTTTTTTTTGTTACAAAAAGAAGATTATACTTCCAACTTTTAATAAATAAAGAACAATTAATATCTTTTCGTTAAAAATAATGATATAGCAAAGAATATTTTTAGCTATTTAACATTCCAATAAATGATGCATATTATCTAAGAATTTTAAATCATGAATTGAATATTTTTCGAAAAATTTTCAATTTGTTATGATTTTTTTTACATTTATTATCATTATTTAATTGAGAAAAATATTTATGCTTCTTGAAGATTTTAAAAATTTATCGTTAATGTCTATTGTATTTTTACTAACTAACTTGAAAATTTTGAGTTTAAAAAAAAAGTACTCTATATATTATGATTTAATTTTAGTTGTCCTCTTTTTGTTAACATTTTGAAACACAATCCTTTTTTTGTAATAAAAAAAATACAATCTTTTATTTTTACGTAAGTGAAACCTGAGGATTTTTTTTTTTAAATTAACATAAGAAACTTAATTTTGTGAACAAGGTTTACTATATTGAAGCATGAATATGTATCTTCATGTATGTATAGCGCAAACATAAATTAATTTATTCATTTGTTTCTCACATATTCCATGATACTAAAAGCTAACTAATTAAAAACATTAACAATAAAAGGTAAATTTTCATAATAAAAATTGAAAAACAATCAAATAAAAAGCATTGTACGAGGTTAAAACATCATGCATGTATAATGAGATTAAATTTATCTCAAAATATTTACTTTTGTCCAAAATATTAATTTAAAAATTTCAGTATGAAAATTTCATAAAGGATATCAAATAAAAGAGTAAAGAACAGGAAAAAGACGCTTTTGGTCTGTTTTAAATTCATCTGATTTCTCTATTTTTTCACAGAACTCTTCATCTTCCCAGTCATTTTCCAGCGGAAATAAAGAGGTGAGCTTACAGGTCTGACTTGTTCTTCTTCTTTGAAGCAAACTAGCTAGTGTTATTTGGTGTTTGGACAGATTCAAATCCATCTGGTGAACAAGTTAAAGATCAGTATGATTTAATTATTAAGCCTTTAATTTGTTGTTTTGATGCATTAATGGCATTTAGAGAAAGAGGGAAGGGGAAGAAGCTTTTGGTCCGTTTCAAATTCATTTGATTTGTCCTTTTTTTTTTTGTTTTGGGTCAGAACTCTTCATCTTCTCGGCTGGTTCATTAACCAAATTAGAGGAAACTAACTTTAAGTCAGGGCAAATTAAAAAAAATAATAATAAAAGAAAAAACATTGTCAAAAACGTATTAGTAATTTAAAACCTCATATAAAAAGTTTAAAGTGAAATTCTAGAAAGCCGTATATATATATATCATTGTAATTGCCAAATTAATATATTGTTCCACTGCCAATTAATTAAAATAATAAGCAATAAAACTTATTCTGTTATTCCTGTCAAAAATTCTAGATTTCTTGTTGTTAAACTCTCTTCCACCACCCAGCCATTGCCGCCACCACCCAACAGCTGCTCCCAAATCTTGTCTTCAATTATATATATAATGGAAAAAATATACCAACCACAACAGCAACAACAAATGCGGAATTAATCTTTGTTGTGGTTATTTTTTCCGACTCGTACGATTCTTTAAGGAAACTAAAATTAGAGCAACACCAACAAAAATAGAGCAATGCACAATAATACAAATACGCAAGAATTTTTATGTAGTAAACCCTCTCAAACCGGGAAGTAAAAACTATTGGACCCTTAGACCGCTTAATCTTTTACTATTAAACAATAATGTGCAATTGCAACAAACCTTCCCTAGATGAACTAGAGGCATACAACATCAATCTTTATGTTTTTCGAATACATCATCAAGAACTATGGAAACCAAATAAGTGAGAGAAAAGACCAAGAACAAACCAAATTACACACAATCTGTCTTTGGATGAAAATACCCTCCGGACTTTGACTACGGTCTCCACCGTTCAAATTGAAGACACAGATATTAGGAGTCTACTCAAATTTCACGGCGATCCAACGGTTGAAACTCTGGAAAATACCAAAAACGTGCAGGTGGTGATGGAGAAGAAAAATGGTTTTTCAAACCCTTTTTCTTTCTTTTGGTTTTGTATGCTCTGCTTCTTTTTCACCTCACTTTCTCTTACTCTCAAAGTCAACCTCTTAAACTCTTATATATATAGTATATATCTATCCTACTAAAGGGTTTAATCTCTTAAAGGGTTTAAGCTCCTAAAGGTCTTCCTTAGGTTAGAAAAAACCCAACAAATCTCCCCCTTTCTAACTATGTGGAAGAACTCACCTACTCGGCGATCGAGCAACACACCTTTAGCTTCTCCCTAGCCAAAGCCGTTGTCAGTATATCGGAACCATTATCATGGGTATGAACTTTATCAAGCTCGAACAACCCTTTTTCAAGAGCATCCCTAATCCAATGATACCTCACATCGGTATGCTTTGTTTTCTGGTGGTAAGTGGAGTTCCTGGCAAGGTGAATTGCGCTTTGGTTATCACAAAGAACAACATTGCGTTGTTGCTTGAAACCAAGCTCCTGTAAAAACCTTTTGAACCATAACATCTCCTTACCTGTGTTCGTTGTTGCTATATACTCGGCCTCTGTTGTAGAAAGTGCAACACACTTTTGCAATCTTGATTGCAATGACACAACTCCCCCTGTAAAAGACATCAAATAACCAAAAGTAGACTTCAAGCTATCCTTGTCTCCTTCCATATCAGAATCCGTGTACCCAACCAGCACTGGCTTTCCATTCCCACATATAAGAGCCGATTTGGAAGTACCCCGAAGATATCTAAATATCCATTTAACAGTTTCCCAATGCTTCTTACCCTGATTTGACAGAAAATGACTAACAACACCAACCGCATGAACTATATCAGGCCGTCTAAACATCATAGCATACATCAAACTTCCTATTGCTAAGGCATATGAAACTCTATCCATCTCTTCCTTCTCTTTCTTAGTAGAAAGACAATCTTTTGTAGTTAGCTTAAAGTTGGTGGTAAGAGGAGAACTAACCACTTTAGCTTTATCCACCAATTCCTGGCATGTTTCGATGGATTTTCTGTACGAATATTTATTTCTATGTTACTTTATATACAAAAATAAGAAAATGGGGGAGAATTTGTCTGTGAGAATTTCGTACTTATTGAGTGGGATGGGAATTAAAACATAATTTCAACATTTATAACGGAGATGATGATCTCTATCTACTCCATTGACAAGCCTAATTAGAAACTTTTTTTAATGATTTATTGAATAATAAATCAAAACATTAATTGGTTAACGCTTCATCAAATTTATTGAGTAACTAATAAAATAGACAAGCTAATCAATTAATAAAATCAGATAAGCTATTCAAATTATTAGGATTTGGATTGCATGTCTTGGAAAAATCAACATGAACTGCCTTACACTTTTCAAAGTACTAATTAATTGATAGGAATAATAGTTTTTTTCTTAGATAATAGTCAAACTTTCCACAAAGTTTTTTTTTTTTTTTAAAATTAATTTTATGCTAATATTCATTTTCTTTTCCCGAAAGAAAACTTGTCTTAATATTAAATACATGATACGTGTCAAGAACACCAAAAATTAATACTTACTCTCAGAATTAAAAATTTGTAGCAAAAATAAAGTAGGGTCGAATCCACAGAAATTAGTTGAGCTATTTCTTCTAAAGTTTTAACAAAGAAAAGTAAAAAAATGTGTTTGCAAATCGCAAATAATTTAAAAATAACAAAAACAAAAATAAATTGATGAAAAATATATAAGAGACGAATTCCAGTTAGAAGGCAGATTCGAGTCTTAAGTTAAACCAACCAGCTATCGATAAAAAATAAAAGATAATTTCAACACATTCAAGCAAATTAGCTATGACTATTAATAAGCATGAATAACTTATCTTTCTTTACTCATTAGATAATTAAAAAAAGTTCTTTAATTATTTCTAATCAATTGAATAATTCTAAATAAGTTCTAGAATTAAATTCATTTAATAACATTAATATATAAAAAGGGAACTAATTCTACCAAACAATCACTAAAGCAAGATTAGTTACAGGATATCATTTTCATTTATAACATGAATTAAAAACTTGTCTATTATAAATCATGTTATTCACTGCTTAGATTAGGTGAAATAAACAATTACGTACTTAATTACAAGTAAATAATCAAATCAAGTATTCAATTAAATCATGTAATAGAAATATGAACGTAATAAAATTGATTACTTGAATTAAAGAAACAATAAAGAAAAGTGATCTCACGTTTGATTTTACAAGACTGAATTTCTCCAGACTAGAACTTACAGTTTAGTTCTTCATGACAAGAACAAAAATGTCAGACAGAAAAGAAAGCTTAAGAAAACGTAAAAGTCAATTAAAGAAAAGAGTTCTAAAAGGGAAATAACTCCGATTAGGATTTTGTAGGATAATCTAATTAGAGTTAATCTAGAAATTAAAAAAAAAAAAAAAAAAAACTCTAATATCCAAATAGAATAAGGGCTATACAAATAAAATAAAACTAATTAGGAAGTCTTCTAAATCTATAAAATAACTACAACATTCGTTACGACAACTACATTACCATCTTTTATTTATTCCAAGCTTCAAAATCGATGCTTTTAGCTCAATTTTAACTTCAAGGCCACTAGCATACAAAATGAATTAAATCCGCTCAAAATTAAACCATAATATAGTAATAAAAACTTACAAACGAAGGAAAATTAAGCGCAGAAAATGCACTTATCAGTATATTTTTCAAATAATATGCTAATATTCATGTTATTTAAAATAGAATTTCTAAGATTAACATTTTTTTTAATTTTTATTTTAAAAAACAAATTCAATGTTATTGAGCATATGGTGGTACAAGTTTGTCATTTTTAGTGGGTTAAATGCATAGACATCAAAATTATTGGTAACCTTTTATTATGGTAAAAAAAATCAATTTGTGCTAATAAAATAGGTGAAATTTTGTATTGTTTCAATAATATAACATGTGACAATTTTTTTTGATAATATCAATGTCGAAATGTAAACAAGGATGGTAGATTGTGTAATAGAAACTTCTTAATCCTATTATTCAAGAATTTTTGACCATACGAAAACAGAAAAACTCAAAAACTGTTACAATGATCAAATTAACGTCATGCCATTTTTATTTACTAAAATTTAATTGTTTATCACTGAATTTTAAAATTTGGAAAAAGTTTACAGATGACGTAGCTTAATTTAGGCACAAAATATTTCAATGGTATGTTCAAATTTTGATATATTATTCTGATCCATTTTTAATTTGGTTTTTCTAGTTATTCTAGTAGGTGTTTTGTCATTAAAACAACTAAAATATTATCAAATGTAATTTTATTGAAGTAAAAAAAGAACTTCAATAATTTTATTGAGATAAATTGAAATTTTGTTACCATGATGAACATTATCAATAATTGAATATCTATATTTGCATTTAAATATGAATGGAAGAGAAATTTAAAATGTTGAAAAAAGAGGGGAATCTGAATAAATTGTGAATAGAATTATAATAAGCATTAAAATTGCAATTGGTTAATCTCAATTTATTGGCAGTATTATTTTCTAATAATATTTTTCTTTACAAAAACCAGGAAGAAGAAGAAGAGGAATGATGGAGATTGTTGGAGAGGCCGTTATATCCAGAGTTACCAACGAGGCGATTGATTCCGTGTGGCGTCAAATCGGGTATGTATGGAACTACAAAAGCAACATCCAAGACCTGAACAAGCAACTTACCGTATTGAAAGACGAAAGGAACAGCATGCAACACCGGGTGGATGAGGACAAAAGAAATGGAAAGCTAATTGAAAACACAGTGACGAATTGGTTTAAGGCTGCAGATGAGGCAATTGGGGTGGCAGAGCAGATTATTGAAGACAATGGGAGTGCCAATAAGAGCTGCTTCATCGGTTGCTGTCCTAATTTGAAGACTCGTTACCTGTTCAGTAGAAAAGCTAAGAACCTGACACCATTCATTGGTCAAGTTCAAGGAGATGGGAAATCCATTACAGATATTTCCTATCTTCCCTATGTGCAGGAATTACAACATGTTGGAGACAATGAAGCCTTGGAATCAAGAACTCAAGTTCTGAACGACATTGTGGGAGCGTTGAAGAATGCGGACTTCAATTTGATTGGCGTGTATGGCATGGCAGGCATTGGTAAAACTACTTTAGTCACAAAGCATCTTATTGCTGAAGTCAAGCGAGCTGGAGTGTTTGAAGTTGTCACTTGGGCAAAGGTGACTCAGAAGCCTGACCTCAAAAGCATTCAAGAAGAAATTGCAGAATGGTTGGATCTTAAGTTCGAAGTCGACTCCCCTCAAGTGAGGGCGGTTCGGTTATGTTCACGTCTCAAACAGGAGGAGAAAGTTCTCGTCATCCTTGACGACATCTGGAAGAAAATTGAACTGGAGGAGATTGGAATTCCTAATGACAAAGATAGCAGAGGATGTAAAATTTTGATGACGTCGAGAAATCAAAAAGTATTGCTAGAGATGGGCGTACAGAAAGATTTTGGACTTCAAGTTTTGCAGCCAAAAGAGGCATGGCAACTCTTTCAGCAAAAAGTGGACCAAGTCATAGACTCAGACTTGCAACCCATAGCAAAAGAAGTGGCAGAAAGCTGTGCAGGCTTGCCTGTATTAATTACAGCAGTTGCAGGCGCATTAAGAAGTCAGCAGTTGAATGAGTGGCAGGATTCCTTGCAGCAGCTGAAGCAGTTTGCCCATGAAAAAATTGAGGATCAAGTTAACTCAGCCCTTAATTTAAGCTACAATTTTTTAAATGACCAACCCAAGTTAGTGTTCTTACTATGTGGTCTAAATGGACCACTCAACATTGACACTGCATATTTGTTGAAATATGCTATTGGTTTGGGCATTTTAAAAAGTTGCAAGGAAGTAGAAGCAGCAAGAATCAGGTTACATGCATTGGTCAGTGACCTTAAAGCCTCGTCTTGGTTGCAGGAAGGCAATAAGGATGGAGAACTGCAAATGCATGATCTCATTTACAACTTTGCCGTCACAGTTGCATCGAAGGATCAACCTATCATCACTAGCAATGGAATGGAGGAATGGCCAGAAGATGATACATTGGAGAATTCCATGGCGATGGTGTTGAGTACCAGCAAAGTTCCCCGGCTTTCTAAAGTGTTAAATTGTCCAAAACTCAGGTTCTTGCTATTGAATAATGATGATTCCTCCTTGGAAATTGGAGACGATTTTTTTGGAGGTGTGAAAGGGCTGAGAGTCCTGAATTTGAAAAATAATCGTTTTGCCGGCTCTTTGCCTTTGTCACTCCAGTGTCTCAAGGATCTTCAGACATTGTGCTTGGATTCTTGTGTCTTAAATGACATAACCGTAATTGGAGAGCTTGAGAAATTACGAGTTCTTAGCCTCGTCAACTGTACTATTTCTTGTTTTACAAGAGGAATTGCGAATTTGACTCATTTGCAGCTTTTAGATGTAAAGAAATGTTCAAGCTTAGAAGTGATTGAGCCTAATGTGCTTTCAAGATTGACCCGATTAGAGGAGTTGTATCTAGAAGACAGCTTTGTAAAATGGGAGGTTAGTGAAGAGCATAATAGTCAGCGAGAGAATGCCAAGTTATCTGAATTGGAGCATCTGTCCAAGCTTGTCACTCTACACATACACATTCTGGATGCAAAGATGTTGCCTGAAGATGCAAAAAAGTTGCCTGTGGAACGATTCAAAAATTTTAGAGTACTTATTGGAGAGGGGTGGGAATGGAGTGTTGAAAATAACACTTTAAGAACATTAAAGGTCAAGCTCAATACAAGAGATCATTTGGAAAGGGTGAAAGGTTTCTTGATGAGAACTGAAGATTTGTATCTTGATGACTTAAAGGGTGTGGAGAATGTGCTCGACAAGTTAGATGGGGAGGGTTTTTCTCAGTTAAAACATCTGATCATTCGAAACAGTCCAGATATTCAACATATAATCAAGTCGAGAAGGATGGGCCATGTCTCTGCTTTTCCCAACTTGGAGTCGTTATCTTTGAACCATTTGAATAAATTGGAGACAATTTGTAGTGCTCCGTTGAAGATGGTGTCCTTTGGCAGTTTAAGAAGGCTAAAAGTGGGTAATTGCAACTTATTGGAAAATCTCCTGTCCTTCTCCTTGTTTAAAGGTCTCGATAAGCTGGAAGAAATCGATGTCAGTGGCTGCAAAATTATGGAAATGATTGTTCGGAATGACGATAATGATGGTGAAGATGAAGCGATTAAGGTGGAAAAATTACAAACACTAACATTGGATCATCTTCCTAAGTTCAAAAGCTTCTGCTCTCAAGTGCAGAGAATGCAGAAGCCAACAATAGCAAGTGAAGAAATTATTTCTGGAGAGGAGCTTGAAACTGCCTTGGGGGTTTTTAACGGAAAGGTATGACAGCTTTATCCTGCTTTTTTCTCTTTTTTATTTTTTATTTTTATTTTTTATTTTTAAAAGAAATCAATTTCAAATTTCGTCAATTTGAGAAATTAATCTTGTGCATATGGAATGCTTCTCTCATTTGTCTTCTACATGATATCCAAAACTTATTCCTAATCATTCAATGAATAAGAAATTTTGCATATGGCGTAATGCGCCAGGTATATAACAAAATTTTCCTGAAAATGAATATCACTCCATAGCCATGCATGGAGAAGTTACAAGAAAAGTAAAATTTAGAAAAGGCATAAGTAATATAATATGCTTCATTTGTTGTGCTCGTTTTTCCTTTTCCCTACAAGACATTAGCACTTTGTTTGGTATATATAAATTCCATCGTATGAAATATTTAAATCAATTACATGGAATTATTAACTAAATCAAATTCTACCAAAATTGATGGAATTTAGAAATTAATTCTATGCCAAAAGTTGCATATGAACCTATTATTTTATTTCATTCTCATCTTTTTTGTTTATTTGTTTATATTTTTTCCTACTTTCCGTTTTGATTGTTTTTCCTCTTTCAAAAGTTTGTGGTTTTTTTTGGAATTAAGTTGCAAATGAAATGAATTCCGTTGAGTAATTGGACCAAACGGATCCTAAATTTTGGCGTTAATTATACCTATGGTTATTAAAGTTTGGAGTTTGTGAATTAACGGTCACCAAATTTTAACTTGTGTCAATAAAGATACTTAACTTTTGTTGTGGCGTTAACAAAGTTACTATCACCCTAATCATTGAAATTTGGTGCCGGAATGATGACATGACAAGTGGATGCCAAGACCTATAAGCACATTAAAAACTGATATGCGTCACCGACATAGCATTCACTTGCATAACACAATAAGGAAGAATAAAAAAAAAAAAAAATCAAATTCAAACTTAGTTAGAACTAATGAGGTGTCACGTTGGCTCGTCAAACTTAGTATTGACTTCTCATGTCATCATTCTAACGTTCGATTTCAATGGATTTGGGCGAGAGCGACTTTATTGACACTGAAATAAAAGTTCGGTGACTTTATTGACACAAATTAAATTTTACTAACTATGGACAAGCAAACCTATAGATAAACTTTAGTGATGGTTGGCTCAATTTACCCCTAAGTTCCATTTTCAAAGATGAATCTCCATGTACTAGCAAGTGCTCGCTTATCTCGTTTCATTCCCTTTTAATAATTGTTTTATATATTTTTGTAAAATCTTTTGTATTTAAAAGAATAAGATTGAGATTGTAATTGTGATCGCAGATTGAATTTCCCAATTTGATAAATATGATACTGATATCGACTAGTGTGAAGAATGTATGGTCTAACCAACCTAGAGATGCATCTCCCTGCACTAAAAACTTGACAAGCTTGATTGTCGATGGCTGTTGGAATTTAGGCTATATATTTACTCCATCCATGGTTGAAAATCTTGCACAATTGGAAAAGCTTGAGATAAGCAGTTGTAGTTCCCTGAGAGAAGTAATATTTACAAAAGGATTTGAAGAAATGATGACGGGGAAGATTTTGTTCCGAAAACTGGACCTTTTAAAGCTCAAACATCTAACAAAACTGGAAAGATTTTGCTCCGGGAATTTACTTGAGTGTCCTTCATTGAAGGTTTTACGGGTAGAGAATTGCCCTTATTTGCAGACATTTGTCTCTAGTTCTATGTGGACTGATGTGGGTGTCACGACCCTCTTTGATGATAAGGTAATTTATTTTGGGTCTTTTTGTTTATTCTAAGAAATTAATTCTTGTGGTTTATGAGTTCGCTCATCATTGTCATAATGGGATTTGTATGTGTTTTAGGTTTCATTTCCAGAGTTGGAGGAATTGCAAATATTACACATGCATAGAATGGGGATGGTATGGAAAAATGAATTCCTAGCAGCTGGTTCCTTTGAGAAATTGCAAGTGTTGAAGGTAGAACATGCCAAAGAGCTGTTACAATTATTTCCGTCAAAAATGTTGATAAGAGAATTGAGGAATCTAGAGACTCTGGTAGTGAAAAATTGTGACTTAATTGAACAATTGTTTGATATGGAAGGAGCGACGCAAGTAAAAGAGAGACTTGTTTTGGCTTTAAGAACTTTGGAGGTTGTAAACCTGCCAAGGTTGAACCGTGTTTGGAATATTGGAGATAACTACAATGGAATGGAATCTCTATCCTGGAGCAACTTGTGTTCAGTGACTGCTTGGAATTGTTCTAGTTTGAAGAGTTTGTTTCCAACTTCAATAGCCATAGATCTTCTACAGCTTGAAGTGATTGATTTAAGCAGATATACGATATTAGAGGAACTTATTGTGGGTGGATTAGAATCATTTCCAACCTTCTTTTTTCCTAAGCTGGAATTGTTAAAAAAAATAAATTAAACTTAATTAATTAAAAAAAGAAGTGATCAAGAAAGGTACACATGTTTGGTTCTCATAATTTGATACAAAGTAGTTGCAATTTGTGGCCAGCAATTTGATGAAATATAAATATATGAGAAGAGAAAGCATCCACGTTGCATGGGTTGGTAGTTGGATGAATGATGACAAGGCTAGTATTAAGTAGGTAGAATGAGTGGTGTTTATTTCATATAAATTGTGTGGCTTTAATTTGTTATGAATTAGTATAAATAGAGCAAGTATTTTCATTTGTAAGACATCAAGTTAAGAAAGAGAAATATAATTAGTTTTATTATTTGTGAGTTTTTATTTTATTTATTCCTCTTTCGATTCAACAAAGTGGTATCAGAGCCACGTTAAAAGCCTGGTTAGTGGGAGTTGTGAGATTTTTTTTTCTCCGAAAATTTTTATTTTTTGAGTGTTTGAGAGACTCTACCCATAGAGAAAATGAATAGCAACGGTATTTACAGTTTTCCTCAACTCACTAAAACCAATTACAGAAATTGGTGTATCAAAATGAAAGCCATCCTTGGAGCCCAAGATGTTTGGGATATTGTCGAGAAAGGCTACGTAGTCCCAGCAGAAGATGCACAATTGTCTCAAGCAGAAAAAGACAGTTTGCATAAAAGTCGCCGGAGTGACCAGAAGGCACTCAGTCTCATCCATCAAGGATTGGATGACGTTATGTTCGAGAAGGTGGCAGAAGCTACCACCTCCAAGGAAGCATGGGATATACTACGAGTTTCTCTTCAAGGAGAGGAGAAAGTGCAGAAGGTTCGACTACAAATGTTGAGAGGTGAGTTCGAGATGATGAAAATGAAGGAGACAGAAGCAGTTACGGATTACTCTTCACGAGTTAAATCTGTCGTTAATCAAATGCGACAGTATGGAGAAAAAATTGAAGAATCTCGAATTGTCAAAAAAGTTCTACGGTCATTACTACCTAAGTTTGATTATGTAGTGGTGGCTATGGAAGAATCACGAGACATAAGTGCAATGACAGTTGACGAAGTTGTTGGCTCGTTGCAAGCACGTGAAGAAAGACTCAACAGACAGAAGGAAGAGTCAATAGAACAAGCCTTAGTGACAAAGGCTTCTTTCAAAGATAATGACAATAGTCGAGAAGCAAGTCATTTCGGAAGAGGACGCGGTAGAGGTCGAGGAGGAAATGGAAGAGGAAGAGGACGTGGCAGAAATCAGCAGTTTGACAATGGCGACAACAATGACAGAAATGCTCAGTTCACAAGAGGCAGAGGCCGTGGAGGTGGACACGGACGTGGACGTGGAAGAGGAAATTGGAGGCAGAACGATGGACGTGACAAGTCTAATGTTCAATGTTACAATTGCTCCAAATATGGCCACTACGCATCAGAATGCTGGAGTCCACCTAAACAGGTGGAGGAAACAGCTAACAACATCCAAGACGAAGAGGTTACTGGCGCAGTGTTACTAACCCGCGAAGGAGAACAAAGTCAAGAATCCAACATATGGTATCTTGACAACGGAGCAAGCAATCATATGTGTGGAGACAAGAAAAAGTTCGTGGAGCTCGACCAGTCATTCAGCGGCAATGTTGTTTTTGGAGATTCATCGAAGGTCCCCATTCAAGGTAAAGGAACCATTCTTATTCGATTGAAAAATGGTGAACATCAATTTATCAGCAATGTTTACTATGTTCCAATCATGAAGAGCAATATTTTGAGTTTGGGACAACTGTTGGAGAAAAATTACGAAATTCATATGGCAAACCGAAAGTTGGTGTTGCTGAGTGAGAAGAAGGAGCTGTTAGCAAGCGTGCCTATGGCAAAGAACAGAATGTTCACGCTCAACATCCAGACAGACGTTGCCAAATGTTTAAAAGCTTGTGTGAAAGATTCTCATTGGCTTTGGCATTTGAGGTTCGGGCATCTCAACTTTGGAGGACTAAAGCTGCTGAGTCAGAAGAAGATGGTGCATGGTTTACCCCCCATTGATAAACCACATCAACTTTGCGAAGGATGTCTTGTTGGAAAACAATCCAGAACCAGTTTTCCAAAGGAATCCATGTCAAGAGCAAAGGCGCCACTCGAGCTCATTCATGCTGACGTTTGTGGACCAATGACTCCATTGTCATTAGGTAATAATAAATATTTTTTGCTATTCATCCATGATTATAGCAGAAAAACGTGGGTTTATTTTTTGAAGGAGAAATCAGAAGTTTTTGGGGCATTCAAGAAATTCAAAGCTCTTGTGGAGAAAGAAGGTAGTCATTACATCAAAGCCCTAAGATCCGATAGAGGAGGAGAATTCACATCCAATGAATTTAAGAGATTCTACGAGGAGCACGGAATTCGTCATTTCCTATCAGTCCCGAGATCGCCTCAGCAAAATGGAGTTGTCGAAAGGAAAAACAGAACTGTGCTAGACATGGTGAGAAGCGTGCTGAAGAGCAAGAACTTGCCCAAGGAGCTGTGGGCAGAAGCGGTTGATTGTGCTGTCTACATCTTGAACCGATCTCCAACAACAAGTATTTGGGATACGACACCCCAAGAAGCATGGAGTGGGAGAAAACCCAATATCTCTCATTTCCGTGTTTTTGGGAGTGTTGCACATGTTCATGTACCAGATGAAGAAAGGAGAAAATTGGACGACAAAAGTAAAAAATACTTGTTCGTTGGTTATTCAGAATTTTCTAAATGTTACAAGATGTTTGATCCCGCTACCGGAAAAATGATCATCAGTAGAGATGTGACTATCGACGAAGAAGCAATCTGGGACTGGAGCAATCATGAAAAGAAAAACTACAGTTTTTATCCATTCAACACGGATGAAAACAATGATCATGATCCGGAGGAGCCAACTTCACCACAGACAACTGATAGTCCTATTTCAAGTGCATCTCCTGCAGCGGAAGAAGAAGCACAAAGTGAAAGTCCTAGACAAAGGCCAAGAAAGTTGAGACGTGTTGAAGATCTTTATGATGTCACAAGAGATCTCAGTGGAGAATTAAATCTCTACTGTCATCTCATTGATAGTGAACCTGTTGATGTTGAAGAAGCCATGAAGGATGAGAAATGGAGAAAAGCCATGGAGGAGGAGATCCAAGCTATTGAGAAGAACAAGACGTGGGAGTTAACTAAACTTCCATCTGGTAAAAAACCCATTGGTGTTAAATGGGTGTTCAAGGCGAAAAAAGATGCAAAAGGAGAAATTGTACGACACAAGGCAAGATTGGTTGCAAAGGGATATAGTCAAAAACCCGGTATTGACTATGATGAAGTTTTTGCACCTGTTGCAAGAATGGAGACCATTAGATTGGTGATTTCAGTTGCTGCTCAAAATGGTTGGAAAATCCATCAAATGGATGTCAAGTCGGCTTTCTTGAATGGGTACCTAGAAGAAGAGATTTATATTCAGCAACCATCTGGATATGTTGTCAAGGGCCATGAAGATAAAGTTCTAAAACTGAAGAAGGCATTGTACGGGCTTAAGCAAGCACCAAGAGCATGGAACAGTCGTATTGACAAATACTTTCAAGATAATGGTTTTGAGAAGTGTCCTCATGAATATGCCTTATATGTGAAGGTGAAAGATGGAGACATGCTACTTGTTTGCTTGTATGTGGATGATCTCATTTTCACTGGAAACAATCCTCGAATGTTCGATGATTTTAAGAAGATTATGGCTCGTGAATTTGAGATGACTGACATTGGTCTAATGTCATATTATCTTGGCATTGAAGTGGAGCAGAATGAAGAAGGAATTTTTATTTCTCAAAATGGATTTACAAAGGAGATCTTGAAGAAATTCAAAATGGAAAATTGCAATCCTGTCAGCACTCCTGTTGAATGCAACATAAAATTGACAAAGGATGAAGTTGGAGAAGGCGTAAATCCGACACTATTCAGAAGCCTGATCGGGAGCCTCAGATATTTGACGTGCACAAGGCCAGATATTTTGTATGCAGTTGGGCTAGTAAGCAGATACATGGAAGCACCTAAGATGACACATTGGAATGCAGCAAAAAGGATACTTCGTTATGTGAAAGGTACAACTAATTTTGGATTACATTATTCAAAATCTGATGAATTCAAATTAGTTGGATACAGCGATAGTGACTGGGCTGGTGATAAAGATGATAGAAAAAGCACTAGCGGATTTGTATTCTTTCTTAGTGACACGGCGTTCACTTGGAGTTCAAAGAAGCAACCGATTGTGACATTGTCAACCTGTGAAGCAGAATATGTTGCAGCGACATCATGTGTGTGTCATGCAATTTGGCTGAGAAGATTGTTAAAAGAATTGCAGATGCCACAACATGATCCAACAAATATTCTTGTCGATAATAAATCGGCATTGGCTTTAGCGAAAAATCCAGTCTTCCATGATCGAAGTAAGCACATCGATACGAGATATCATTTTATCAGAGAACGCATTGAGCAGAAGGAAGTCACATTGAAATACGTGAAAACTCAAGATCAAGTTGCAGACATTTTCACAAAGCCGCTCAAATACGACATGTTTAAACAGTTGAGAGCATTATTAGGAGTAACCAAAAATTAAGTTTAAGGGGGAGTGTTAAAAAAAATAAATTAAACTTAATTAATTAAAAAAAGAAGTGATCAAGAAAGGTACACATGTTTGGTTCTCATAATTTGATACAAAGTAGTTGCAATTTGTGGCCAGCAATTTGATGAAATATAAATATATGAGAAGAGAAAGCATCCACGTTGCATGGGTTGGTAGTTGGATGAATGATGACAAGGCTAGTATTAAGTAGGTAGAATGAGTGGTGTTTATTTCATATAAATTGTGTGGCTTTAATTTGTTATGAATTAGTATAAATAGAGCAAGTATTTTCATTTGTAAGACATCAAGTTAAGAAAGAGAAATATAATTAGTTTTATTATTTGTGAGTTTTTATTTTATTTATTCCTCTTTCGATTCAACAGGAATACCTTCAGCTTTTCTGGTTAAATGAATTGAGGAATTTCTATCCGGGAGCTCATTCCTTAGAATGCCCAGTGCTGGAATCCTTGTGGGTCAGTAAGTGTGAAAACTTGAAGGTTTTTGCTTTTGAATCTCCAAACTTGCAAGAAATGCAGGTGTAGAGTGAAACCAAGGCTCAAGGGCTTTTTAATTTCACACAGGTACAAATGTTTTCCCAAAATACTATTGTAAAATCGCATTACGTAACGGAGGAAACGATGCTACAAACTTACAATTTAATTTGTTAGTTCATTTGTTTTCCGCAAGGTTTTTATGTATTAATGTGGTAATAATTATCTTGTACACACCATTGTTGTAGATATTGGTATCTTGTACACACCATTGTCGTAGATATTGGTACCCAACTTGAAGAGAATGACGCTGAGTTACGATGTTGCCATGAGGGTAGAAGAAGCCCACTTACCCTCTCATCTCTTTCACAAACTGGAAGAACTTGAACTGCGATGCTTCCATCATAATTCATCATACCTTCCATTTGAATTCCTCCATAGATTTCAGAATATTCAAAAACTACACGTGAGTTGCAGCAATTTCGAAGGGCTTTTCCCAAGTGGGTTTGCTGGTGATGTTGGAATTCTTGCTCAGATTCGATACTTGAGATTGAATGGTCTTCGTAATCTGAGGCGTATATGCAACAAAGGTTATCGGCATAAACAAGTTCTTCAAAATCTTCACACTCTTGAAGTTGTACAATGCGATGGACTAACTAGTTTGGAGCCATCTTTTGAGTCTTTCCAGAATCTTCAAACATTGGATGTGTATAAACGTGAAGGACTGATGTACTTGTTGAAATCTACGGCTGCAAAAAGTTTGGTGCACCTCAGAACCATCAGCGTCAAAGAATGCAATATGGTGACAGAAATAGTAGCAGTTGAGGGAGATGAAGCAGAAACAGAAACTGAAATTACTCTCAGCAAACTGGAAAGTCTAAAACTCGATTGTCTACAAAGCCTCATTTGCTTTAGCCTTGCAAGTTGCCCAATGAAATTTCCGTCCCTAACAGAGGTAACTGTAATGCAGTGCCCCAAGATGAGGTTTTTCTCTCGGGGAAACTTGTACGCGCCAAAGCTAAAGAAAATATATGTAACAGAAGAGAGTGACAAAGGGCGCTGGGTTGGGGATCTTAACTCAACTATAAAACAATTGTATCTAGAAATCGTAAGTTGTGATAGATAAGATCCCATTCTCTTTCAATTTGTTTATTCATTTGCTGGTTTAGATGTAACTTTTTCATTTTCTTATCTAAATTGATGAAAAATTTCAAATAGCGTTGGCTAACTTCACATTCATCTTCTTATAGGCGGGCTTTGATGGCATTCAACAATTGAAACTCTCTGAATTTCCTGAGTTGAAAGAGAAATGGTTTGTTCAACTTCCAGTTAATTTCTTCTATAATCTGACTTCATTAGTGGTGGATGATTGTGCATTCCAGTCTTTTGCAATTCCATCCAATCGACTACCTTTCCTGATTGCTTTGGAAAAACTTGAGATAAGAAATTGTGATTTATTAGAAGAATTATTTGATTTGGAAAGGCCAAATACTGATAGGAGCTTTGGATATTTGTCCAACTTAAAAGAGTTTCAATTGATTGGTCTACCACAGCTGAGGCATGTTTGGGATGAGATTCCTAAAGATCTGCTGGATGTCAAGAACCTTACATCGTTGAAAATTGAAAATTGCAACAGTTTGAGGAATGTTTTGACTCCTACCCTATGCTTGAGCCTTGTTCAACTCAAAACATTACAAATCACAAGTTGTCAAATGTTTAAAGAGATTATCACTGCTACTCCAACCGCAGAAGATGGAGCTGTGGGCCATGTGATCGCATTTCCTTTATTGGAATGCATTACTTTGGAAGATTTGCCCAACTTGACTAGTTTATACTCTGGAACTGATTCTGTTGAATGCCCTTCCTTGAAAGAGATCACCATAACTGGTTGTCCACAACTTAATATCAACAATACAATTGCCGAGTCAAAGGTCAGTCATTTATCACACTTATTAACTACTAAATATCAACAATACAACTTAATGTATATGATTGCATTATCAATCTATCTAAGTTACTATCTTATTCATTGCAGTTCTGGAATTGCAAAAAAATTTTATTAATGTAAATATTTTGTCCACAGGCTGTTAGTTATCCACACCCGAAGGACTTGAAACCTTCATCAATTGACGCTCAAAAGATATGGAATGGGCAAAGTTTAACAAGCTTGATGATAGATGGTTTTAGGAATTTGAAATTTCTTTTTCCGCCATCTATAGCTAAAAGTCTGTTGCATCTAAAAAAGGTAGAGGTTTCTAATTGTGAGATGCTAGAACAAGTAATAGCAATGGAAGCACACGAAGAACAAATGATGAGACTGCCAAAGATAGACTTCCTGAAGCTTAAAGATCTTCCACAACTCGCTCTATTCAGCATATGTAAGATGCTTGAATGCCCTTCCTTGAAAGAACTACAAGTTCAAAACTGTCCTCAACTAATGGTATTTGTCTCCGATTACATTGGCTCAAATGTTGAATCCAATAGTGAACACCAAATAACAACCTCTGCTCTCTTTGATGACAAGGTGGCCTCTGTCCTTTTTATCTTCTGTTTTTGTTTCTGTAGTTCCTATTCTTATATTTTTTTAAAAATACCTTTTTTTATTGTATATTATTTTTTTAAAATTAATTGATCAAATTGTTCTAACATTTCTATTTTGATTTGGTCCCATATTTTTTAGCTATTTAATATTTACCATTGATTACTGTTGCAGGTTGCATTCCCCAACTTGGAAAAAATGCAAGTTATCCAAATGGATAATTTGAGGATGATTTGGAGCAACCAGGTCTGTTCGAATTCCTTTGGAAAATTGGAAGTACTCAAGGTAGAATATGGTAAACAACTGCTGAAAATCTTTCCTCATAATTTATTGGCAAGACTCCAAAATCTCAAGGATTTGGTCATAAAGAATTTTGATTCACTAGAAGAGGTGTTTGACATCCATGAGCTAATAAATGCAAAAGAAATGGAACGGGAAGACTGGATATCCGAAACATGCTGAGTTTAAGGTGTGTATGGAATGATGATCCAAAAGGAGCTGTATCGTTTGACGAACTAAATTCATTTTATGTTTGGAACTGTCCAAATCTAAAATGTCTCTTACCATTTTCAATAGCCAAAAGTCTAGAAAAACTTGAATACCTTCATTTGTATGATTGTGGGCTGGCGGAACTGGTTACAATGGATAAAGGAGTGTTTGAAGAAGCTCCAAAGTTTGAGTTTCCTCGGCTTAAGCACTTGGACCTTTGGTGTCTGAAAAATTTCGAGTGTTTCTTTCGGGGACTTCACACGTTGGAATGCCCGGTATTGAAAAGGTTAAGTGTGTACCACTGTAACAAATTTGAGGTTTTCACTCAAACAACCGAGGATCCACTAGAAATACAGACCCAGAAATCGCTTTTCTCATTTCCAAAGGTAGATGCTGCATCTCTTTGTTACAAAATGCAAAAATTTGACTTGTTAGCGATAATTGTTATCATTTTTTTATGACGGTGAACGAAAAATGCTTGAAATTGACCTCTTAGAACTGAAGAAGTGTTGATTAGGTCATAAGCATTGGCGTATTTAATTTAACTTGTTTTAATCAAAACATATTTGGTTGATTTTTTCTTATTCCTTATCATTAGTTATTTAAATGTAGGATATTTTCTGTCCCTTGTTTCTTCATTAGATATGCCCATAAATATTTACTTTTAACATAAAATGAGGTTCAAGGACAGTTGAATCTGCGTTAAACAATTCATTCAACAATTGCTAAATATCTTATTGGGTCATGTGATTTGCATCTGTGCAAATTACGAAACGTAATTTATCGTGGTTCTCAAGGAATTTGAAAAACGTCCTAGTAATTGTTTTTCTTGAAATTATTTATTCCTAGTGTCCACGTCTCTTGTAAAAACTGATAAATAATTTCCTCACTTTTGGAAGAAATGGAAGGTGATAATTTTCTATATATACCTGACAAAAATGATTTTTCTTTTCATGCTTTTGGTGGAACATGAACTTCAACCTTGTTTTGTCTGATTGTTTTTCAGATCATTTCCAACATGGAACATTTGTCCTTGACAATCAAGGATGCCAAGATGATAAAGGAAAGCCAGTTTCCCCCACAATTTTTTAACAAACTTAAGGCTGTTGAACTACATTGCTTTCATGCTGAATCAGATGATTCTCCGTTTGGTATCCTTAAGTTGTTCCATGAAATGGATAAACTTTATGTAAGGTGTAGTACGTTCAAGGAACTATTTCTGTGTGAAGGACTGGACCAAGCTCTTCAAAAACTCAAGATCTTGAATGTAGGGAATTGTAATAATTTGATTAGCGTGTGATGCAGCGGAAACTCGAACAAAAGATACAAATTGAAAGGGGTTGTTGATTCTAAGAATACCCAAACCCTAACAACTACTTAAGTCCGTTGATCGCGCACGATGCCGGAGTTTAGTCTTCTACTTGTTGAATTTTGCAAAATTCACAGAAGCAGGGTAAAAAGGAATTTAATTCCGAAATTTTATTTCAATCAAAACTGCCATTACAAACTATATTATAGCCTATTTATAGGTAAAGTATCCTAAATGTAATAAAACTCCTAAATAATTAAAACTCCTAAATAGTTTAAATTCCTAATTAGACTAAATAAGAAAAACTACTAAATAAATTAAAATACAAACAAAATAGGAATCCTTATCAATTTAGGATCCTTTGAATAAAATCTATTCCTAATCCTAATTATAAAATAATTACAATTAAAATAAAAATACAATTTAAAATATATCTTTAATTTATTTCTATGACAGGTAATTGTTCCCAAGTTGAATTGTTGATCCCTTTTACTATTTGTGGCCCGCATCATACTCCTCCTCTTAGAAAAAACTCGACCTCGAGTTTTCCCGTTAAAAAACCAAGCTTTGAGTTTGTTAAATGGATCCATATTCAAAATATAGTTGACTCCAATACAATCAGCATCACCCTTCCAATAAGAATTCTCATATTTGTCTTCATATACATCATAAATTGGCTGTAAAGTTTCTTCAATACCAACAATCTTGTCACAAGAATCATAATCTACTACTTCAACACAAGCATAATCTTCATCATATGTTGGAGGTAAAGTGAAATCAAAGAATTTACCTTCTTCAAGTTTTGATTTTTGAGAGAAAATTAGTTCATTCTTTCTTTCATAGAATTCTTCCAATCCAACAAAAGGGTCGTCTCTACCGAACGAGTTGACCAGATTCGCTTGTCTCCTATGGGGCTGATTAACCCTAACTTGGGCAGCAATCATCTCTCCCATCCTCTCAGTCAATAGATCGACAGCCGCTTGGATTTGCTGTCCGATCGCTTGATTGAGGCGTTGCTCAATCCGTCGTTCCAGGTCCTCTTCCCCTGCGATGTCACCAACTCGTCTCTCTCTTCCTCGAGGCATGATGACGCAAGGTTAGGCTCTGATACCAACTGATGCAGCGGATAAACAATCGAACAATAATACTAAGATTCGTTGATCGCGCACGATGCCGGATAATAGCCTTCTACTAATTGAATTTCGCAAAATTCACAAAAGCAGGGTAACGGAATAAACCCGAAATTTTATTGATTAATCAAAACTGCTTACAATTGAGAAATAAAAGCCTATTTATAGGCAAACTATCCTAATGTAATAAAACGCCTAAACAATAAAAACTTTTAAATAGTCTAAACTTCCTAATTAAAAAAAATACTAAATAAATTAAAATACAAACAAAATAGGAATCCTTATCAATTTAGGATCCTTACAATAAAATCTATTCTTAATCCTAATTATAAAATAATTACAATTAAAATAAAGATACAATTTAAAATATATCTTTAATTTATTTCTATGACAGGTAATTGTTCCCAATTTGAATTGTTGATCCCTTTTACTATTTGTGGCCCGCATCAGCGTGCTACCATCTTCTGCTTCTTTCCGTGAGCTTACAACATTGGATGTGAATGGCTGTGATGGATTGATGGACGTACTACAATCTACCACTGAAAAAAGTTTGGTGCAACTCAGAACCATGAGCATTGAAAATTGCGAAAAGGTGACTGAAATTGTGGCAAACAAAGGGGATGAAATACATGCTGAGATTACTCTCACCAAACTAGAAGGTCTAAAACTTCATCATTTAAAAAGCCTCGGTTGCTTTAGCTTTGCAACCGGCACAGTGAACTTCCCATCGCTGACAGAGGTGATTGTAACACAGTGCCCGAAGCTGAAGTTTTTCACTTCGGGAATCCTATACACGCCAAAGCTAAAGAAGGTATCTACAACAGAAGAAATCGACAAAGGGCGTTGGATTGGGGACCTTAATACAACAATACAACGACTGTTCCTGGAGATGGTAAGTTGTAATTGGTAAAATCCCACCATCTCCTAGCTACAAGGCTAAATTTCATCTCAACTTACATGTGCTGGTTTAGATGTGCCCTTATTTTCTTTTCTAAATTGTTTCGGTTTTTGCTCGTGCAGTAACTAGTTAACTTTGCATTTATATTCTTACAGGTTGGGCTCAACGGCATGCAACATCTGAGACTCTCTGAGTTTCCAGAGTTGAAGGAGAAATGGCTTGGTCAACTTCCAGTTAATTTCTTCTATAAGCTAAGTTCATTGGTAGTGGATGATTGTGCATTCCACTCGGTTGCCATTCCATCCAGTCTTCTACCTTTCCTGATTGCTTTGGAAAAACTTGAGATAAGAAATTGTGACTTATTGGAGAACTTATTTGGTCTGGAATGGCAAAATGCAGAAAGAGGGATTGGATATTTGTCCAACATAAAAGAGTTTCACCTGATTGATCTACCGCAGTTGAGGTATGCATTGGATGAGGTTCCTAAAGGAATGTTGGACATGAAGAACCTGACATTGTTGAAGTTCCACAACTGCAGCAGTTTAAGAAATGTTTTAACTTGCAGCATGTGTAGGGGCCTTGTACAACTCAAAAAATTACAAGTCACAAGTTGTGATATGCTCGAAGAAATCGTCAGCGCAACTGCAGTAGACGATAGAACCGAGGATCATATTATTGTATTTTGGAATCTGTTATTTTAAACGATTTGCCCAACGTAACTAATTTCTACTCTGGCACTGGTTCTGTGGAATGTCCTTGCTTGAAAGAGATCACTATAGTTGGCTGTCCACAGCTAAATTTCACTAATACGATCGCGGAGTCAAAGGTCAGTCATTTATCACAGTATTACTGATATTATTTGTTTCTGAAGTTGTACATGCTCTGTCTTTTGGCCTCTTAAGGACTGAAAAAGGGGAATTCTACTAATTGTTTGGTGCTTGTACATAAAGTGATAAATTATTGCATTATCAACTTTATCTATTTAGCTATCTTATTCATCCCTGTAAAATTGCAAAATCTTGATCGTACCAATCACTTTAACAACAGGTTTACTATCATAAGATATGGAATTGCCAAAGTTTGACGAGCTTGATGATTGATGGTTTAAGAAATTTGAAATTTCTACTCCCATCATCTATAGCTAAAAGCCTCATGCATCTTCAAAAGATCGAGATATCTGATTGTGAGACGCTGGAACAAGTAATAGCCTTGGAAGGACAAGACGAACAAATGATGAGACTACCAAAAACATACTTCTTGAAGCTCAAAGATCTTCCAAAACTCACGCAATTCAGCACATGTAATATGCTTGAATGCCCTTCCATGAAAGAGCTGCAGATCCAAAATTGTCCTCAACTAGTGACATTTATCTCCAAATCCTCAAGTTCAAATGTTGTAACCAACAGTAGACTCGATGTGACAACTTCTGCTCTCTTTGATGAAAAGGTGATCTCTTCCCTTTTTTCTTATCTTTTTCATGGTTCTCACTGTTGCCGGTACATACCTCTATTCATGTGAGAATTATTCTACCGAAACAGATGAATTAAAAAGTAAAAAGATTATTTTCATATACTCTGGTTTGATACATCGTTATCATTATTCTATGCAGCAAGCTATGACTCTGATGTGGTCTCACATTTTATAGCTATTTTATGTCTATCACTAATATGGTATGGTTAATGATGCAGGTTGCATTCCCCAACTTGGAGCAAATGCAAATTATCAAAATGGATAATTTGAGGATGATCTGGAGCAACCAGCTCCATTCAGATACCTTTGTCAAATTGGAGGAGCTTAAGGTGGAATACGCTAAAAAACTACTGGAAATTTTTCCACATTTTATATTGGAAAGACTCCAAAATATCAAGGATTTGGTCATAAATAACTGTGGTTCACTAGAAGAGGTGTTTGATATCCATGGGCTAATAAATGCAAAACAAATGGAAAGAGCAACAAGCCAGCTGAAAACTCTTGATATCTGGAACCTGCCGAATTTGAGGTGTGTATGGAATGAAGATCCCAGTGGATATGTCTCATTTGACGGAATAAGTTCAATGCATGTTTGGGAATGTCCAAATCTCAAAAGCCTCTTTCCATTTTCAATAGCTAAAAACCTAGAACAACTTGAACTCCTTGAATTGGTTAGCTGTGGGCTTGTGGAATTAGTTACAAATGAGAAAGAAGCGGTAGAAGAAGCTCCTATGTTTGTGTTTCCTCGACTTAAGAACCTGCGCCTTTGGAATATGAATAAGTTGGAGTGTTTCTTTCGAGGAATTCATATCCTGGACTGTCCAGTACTTAAGCGGTTGAGTGTTTATCGGTGTAACAAATTGGAGGTTTTCACTCAAACAACCGTGGATCGACCAGAAACACAGATTCAGAAATCCTTGTTCTCATTTTCAAAGGTAGGCCCTCCATCTCTTGTCTTTTCTTATTCTTGAAACAAACTACAAAAGTGGTACTTCTTTCCAGTCTAAAACTAGTTAGCAATAATTATTATAAGTTTTATTGTATTGGTGATTTAAAAATAAAGTTTCAAAAGACTGGCATCGAGACGTAATTGTGGACATTGTCATGCTTTTGTCGGAACATGAACTTCAACCTTGTTTTGTTTGATTGTTTTTCAGATCATTTCCAACATGGAACATTTGTCCTTGACAAGCAAGGATGCCAAGATGATAAAGGAAAGCCAGTTTCCGCCACAACTTTTTCACAAACTTATTGCTGTTGAACTAAATTGCTTTCATGGTGCATCGGAGGCCTTTCCCTCTGATGTCCTTAGGTTGTTCTGTAAAGTGGAATTCCTTTATGTAAGGTGTAGTATGTTCAAGGAATTGTCCCCTTTTGAAGGACTGGACACTCTAAAGATTTTGAATGTACAACTTTGTCCCAATTTGACTTGTTTAGGACCGAGCTCTACTTCTTTCCAAAACCTAACCGATTTGGATGTAGACGACTGCAATGGATTGGTTAGCTTGGTGGCACTCTCAACAGCAAGAAGCCTGGTGCAACTCCTGAAAATGAGTATTAAAAACTGTGACAAGCTATCAGAAATTGTTGCAAATGAGGGATCAAACGAATCAGAAAAGGAGATCGTCTTCACCAAATTACAGCGTTTGGAACTACATGATTTGCAAAGCCTTGTAAGCTTCAGCTCAGTAGAATGCAGCTTCAAGTTCTCCTCTTTGACACAAGTAATTGTAAGCAAATGTCCCAACATCAAGTTTTTCTCAAAAGGAGTGTCAAACACACCCAAGCTAAAGAGTGTACAACTTTCAGAAGCAGACAAAGGGCATTGGAATGGCAATCTTAACACAACCGTGCAGCTATTAATCACTGATCATTGGTAAACTATCTATATCTTTTAATAGACATAGTTTCCAAATCTTGTTTATAACTGTTGACTTTATTTCTCATATATTGGTAGGCAGAGTGGCAGTTAAGGATCAAATGCTGAAGCTGTTGATGAAAGGCATTGCGGTCCATATCCCTTTCCGTCATTTTTAAGAATTTCGTTTTTCTACTATGATCATTTGCTTTGTCACACCACCTTTTATTTCCCATTTTCTTAATTACTACAACTGCAATTTTAATTTATTGATAATCTTGTTTGATCTTTAAACAAACCTCTAGTATTCTTATATGGAAAAGAAACATTTTCCCCTCTTTTGTCTTTTCATCTTTTTTGTTGGTTAAGCTCGTGATCTTTTAATTTACAATTGAGCTCTTAATCATTTATAATCATACACATTTAACCTTATTTGTGAGGGAAGTGAATTGAGAACATCAAGTTCAATTGAACATATGTTATTCATTTCATATGCATATTAGATTACATTTTTTACAATTCAAAATTATTGTTTAACTGTGACTATATGGAAATTGTAAAAATATGAAATTTTAGACAAAGCTGAAATGAGTCGCGCATTTTTAATGGGTTTGATAAAACTATTTTTTTTATAATTGATCGACAATGAATTTGATGAACAACTAGTTTTATTGTTATTAATTGAGAGTTTAATGTATTGAAATAAAAGATGAAAAATTTCATCAACAAAAATTAAAAGATTAGTAAAATGATTTTTTTGCCTCTTAATTATTCTTACTCATGTGAACAATTTATTTGACAAAATTATTTCACGGATTCAGATCTTTGTATAACAAAACATACATGTAATGGTAAAAATCATTTAATTGTAAATGATCAGTGGAGTAAAAGTAAATTGTATTATAATCAGTGAGTATTAGATGAACAATCCAATTGGTTGTTAAAAACTACCCAATCAAATACTCAATAAAGTTGGATTGGATTCCTTCTTTTTTTTTTTTTTTTTTTTTTTCTTTTTTATCTATTATCCATTTTCTTCTAGTTAGTTAAAAACTTATATCACATATCCTCTCTCCTTCCCATTAATCAACTTGATTCTACCACTATCTTTTTTTTTTTTAAACTTCCTTTCGTTATTCTGTTATCTATTAATCTCACGACGGTTTCTTTTTTAATCTTACAATTTTTTCTACGATTGTAATCTCAATTAAGAGTATATTCTAGAGTTATAATTAACAACAGTCAACTTCCCCTCCTTAATTAGAATACATTGCATTATATATATTAATTATTATAATAGTATTTTACGTTATTAAAATAAGATAGTGTAACAAAAATTATAAAAACTACTATATGAATCATATTATATTATTCCCATAAAATTTAATAATTTCTGATAAATCTATTATTGGAATGCTATATTATTTGGAAATTATAAATACAGGAACTAATTTGTTGAAGATATTAGACAAACAGAATTACACCGATTGAATATCAAATTTTTGAAAAGTACATGACTATTAAAGTCTTTTTAACAATTGCATCAAATAAAAAAAAAAAAGTACTGAAAATAAGTTATGGAGTTGCTTGTCAGTTAAAAATAGATATTAAATTACATTAAGATTTAGATCTTAATAATCTAAATCTCAAAACTTGTTTTAAATCAAATTGGATTGGGTAGCTTCATTATACTACACCAATTGCGTCTTAGTTTATAATTTATCTTAATAAAATCAATCAGTTTAAAGTAATCGATTTCCTAAATATTTATATTATAGAATATGATTCTTTAAAGGTTACACTGTATATGATTCTTTAAAGGTTACACTGTAATCGAAAAAATATTGAATATATTGTATGATATTAATAAATGCATAATTTATTTGAGTAACATACTTAACCGACATTTTTCTCAGAGGACATTTTCTTTTTACTTGGATTCGAATCAACAGAACAATAAAGGTAATTTTCTTTTTTCTTTTTCTATTTTTGTGGGATGATATACTTATTCATCCTATTCAATATCATAAGATCTTCCTCGTCCTCTAAATCTTCTTCGAATTCATCGATCATCTTTTCCTCCAATTTTGATAATAAGATTGACATGTTTTCATTCGAGTCTATAATTAAGCATTGATTTGAAAAGTATAGTATTGGTGGAGGTTGTTACCCTTTAGTCGAATTAAGATTGTTTATATAATTATATGGCAACGGCTAGTAACAGCTGTTTTTAGAACGATTAGTTTTGTAATGTCTAGTTTTACAACGACTAGTTTCGTAATAATTATTTCTCCAACAACTAGTTTTGTAGTTACGCATTAATTTTTCTAAGTTATAAAAAATAGCTATTAAAAAGAAAACATAATAATTGAACTAATTAAGAAAATTACGTTATATTTACAAATTCAAATTATAAATAATAATAATAATAATAATAATAATAATAACAACAACAACAATAATAATAATAATAATATATTACTCCTTAGATGGCCCAAAGTTACCATTTTTTATAGGGGATTTTACAAAAACACATAGCTTTTGGGACCCTCCAACGCTTTTATCTGAAAACAGGAAAATATTCATAAATACATTAAAAACTTTCTAAAATACCTAAAACAAGCATTCCTCTTTTACATGATTTTTTCTGCAATAAACAACAAAACAAAAAAATCATAATCTCCAAAATACATACATTCTCAAACGCCAAAATCTCCAATTGCAAGAATTTCAGAATCGAAATGCTCAATCTATCATTGTCTCGCTGTAAACAAACACATCACTATTGTTCAATCGATCACAGAGATATGTAGGAAATTGCAATTTTACTCCATCATAATGGAACTTCTTGATAGGGTCCATTGTCATGTTTATTCCTTGGTGTTGTCTCTGAATGCTAATATGTCTTCAGTGGTGCTTGTTTTATGTGATTATATTATCTGGGTGCAGTATTCTAATCTCTGTTGTTTGAATGATAGTTAAACAGGAAAATTTTATCTGGTTTATTATATTTTTAAAAGGATCTGAATATTTCTATTAAGTTCATATAGAACTCTTTATATATGAATGTGTTGGAACCAGTTAGAAATAAGAAACAAAAAAGGAATAGAATTACATTGGTAATGTAGTCAAATTACAGAAACAATGAATAAACCTTAAACAAAAGAAAAAAGGGTATGTTGAGGCTAGAATAGGATCAGCATCCTTAAGACAGATTAGTTCGCATTGAACTTTCGCCTCCCAGTATACAACAGCAACAGAATCGAACTCAACCGTGTGTCAGAAATATAATCGGACTAGAACCTAGCAGCAGCCTTGTATTTTGAAAATAGAGAGAAAAAGCTTTTTATGGAATTCTTTAATCTAATTCTCAAAACAAAATGAAAATTTTAATAATAAGGCTGCAGGAAGAGAGTTACAGAAAACAAATGGCAATTAAGGAAAATAATTCTCCATAAAGAAAATTAAAACCGAATTAATTGTATTTAATACAATTAATCCCAAGAAATATTTCTGTTAAGAAATTCAAAAGATTATTTTAGAGGAAAAAATAAACGGGCCAGAACAAAAGTAGGCAGGCCCGAAGTGGCCCATTTCAGTATGGCATTCATGTCCCCCATATCATGCGGGTGCACATTAGGCCTGTGGACTTCCGGGCTTGGATTTTGATGCGGGCCACAAATAGTAAAAGGGATCAACAATTCAACTTGGGAACAATTACCTGTCATAGAAATAAATTAAAGATATATTTTAAATTGTATCTTTATTTTAATTTGACAGGTGCCGAATCCGTCAAATATAATTTTATAATCTCGTCTTTTCCTAAAACAATTTATTTGTAGTAGGTGGTAAGTCGAGGTCGTGTCCCAAAGGATTAGCGATTTAATTTGCTTCTCAAAAATAACCAATCGGTTTATTTCAAAATTTGTAAAAGATAAAAAAGGGGGGTTTTAGTGAAGATGATGTAGAAAAATAAAATTATTTAAAAGTGCAATTGAGCAAAAGTAAAAATCAGGAGATATAACAATTAATTAACAATTCAATTGAAAGTTTCTTCGATGGCATCTCATCGTTGTTTGATCATAGACTCGACAAGCGGATTCAAATCTCAAAATTCCAATTCGGTTAAAGTTCTAGGCTTCGTGCTTTCGAACCAGTTTTTCCTTGAGTGAAACAGAACAAGACGACTTAATTAAGTTTCTTTTCCAAATCAAATAATCCTTCCTTCGTGGTTTAGGATTCAATTTGTTGAAAACTTTAAGATCTAGAAAAACCCAAATTAAGTTAATCAATTCTTCGTGATATTGATTCAAACTTAAATCTTGTTTTCTTTTGAATGTTCTAGCAAATAAAAGAAATAAACGATTGCGTATTTACTTCTTGTTATTCAACTGAATATCAAACCCTAATTAAATCAATTGGCCTTTTGATTAATTAGAAAACTTGATATTAGAGATCGGATTTCTCTTAGGCAAGAAAACAAAATATAGAATTTCGAAATTAAATGGTTAAGAACAATAAATCTCACAAACAATCGATGATAAACCAAACGAAACTTTCAATTGAAAAAAAGAAAAGAAGTTAGTTACTCATTGTTTGAGTAACCACTTACAAGCTAAAAGAAAAATGCTGAAAATAAAAAGAATGGAGGCTAGGGTTAACAATCCCCAAAAATAAGAAATAAAGAAGTAAAAGAATTGATGCCTAAAGAGTTCTCCTCCTACCCTATTTATACAAATTTCGACCTAGCTAGATAAGACCAGTAAATGCTATCCTAAAATAAAATTCGAATTTCAAAATAAGGAAAGCTGAGCTGTGACTGAATCCGGCGCTTAGCCTTGGGCAAGGCTAAGCTTGCAGTTCCCACAATTAGCTGAACACTTGACTCCAGCCCGAAAATGCTGCTACTTTTGCTCCAACAGCTGTGAATTTCCCAAATAGCTCCTGAACAACCAAAAATACAAAGTCTGATATATTTACCCCAAAATAAAGAAAACCTAAATAGGAAAAAGGGATAAATAGCCAATAAAATTCCCAAAATAGTAGGCATAACAAATACCCCCACACCTAAACCAAACTTGTCCTCAAGTGCTAAAAACTGATTTGGAAAAATTCAGCCCTCTCTAAAGTAATTCACCCCAGCAAGAATTTCTAAGTTTTCATGACTTGAATTGACACTCCGAACCATGATTACCCACCACACACTGCCTTACTTCCTAAAACTCAAGATAAACACTTATAATTAATCATCATACCAAGGCAATTTCGGGACTCCTCAATCACAATCAATTTTTCTTGCATTCTTACTTAACATCAATTAGACCTTAATCACTAACCAAATCCTTGTTTGTCAAAGCTAAAGAGAAATTAAAATTTTATAGATATGCAGCAGCTTTTTTTTTTTTTTTTTTTTTTTTTTAAACCAAATCATCTTATTTCGGAGAGTATGCATATCGAGGCATTCCCGGTTGCTGAGCCGAGTACCCCCGACCACATTACCCTTCCTAACGGCTACTAGCTCGGCCCTTAACCATTTTGGACAGCGGGACCAGTGCATAAAGGCAGCATGCTACAATTATTGTCTCTCAAAGCAATTTAAAACAAGAACAGTTAGAATCAGGCTTTCTTTGGTCAAAGCAAGAATGCAAGATGCATAAAAAAAAAAAAAAAAAATTTTTGAGTCCCTAATTACCTAAGCTAGGACTTTCTTTATAAAATGCTATATCAAGGAAAAATTTAGCAATAAGTGATGGTGTTTTTGCAAGAGTTAATGGAGTGCAATAAAAAAAACAGAAAACCAGAATTTTCTATCATAGGACAAATACAATCTCCTAAGGCTAAATGTTTTTGCAAAATCAGCCAAGCAAAGAGAAACAATGACCCATTCCAGCAAACCACAGTATATAGAAAGAAAGATGCAAGAACAGAACAGAAAATCCTACCTACTTCAGTCATAATCAACCTTTTCCAGCAAACCACAACTTAATCCCTCCCCCACACCTAGAATCTACTTGCCCCCAAGGAGATAAAATAAAGCTTTAAAAGATAAGAGGGAAAGAAGACGACCTGGAGGGACTGCTTGGCTGCCCAAAAAATTTTTATGGTGGTGGAGTAGGCGGTTCAAACCCAACATGGGCAAACCAAGCTTGGATTTGAGTTTGGATTTGCTGTACCATTCGGGTCAAGGAATCGATGCTGTCCTGTAAGTGCTGAATCTCATTTGCCGCAGCTGGAGGTGTTTGAGAAGTGGATGGAACCGAGGGTATAGCTGCTCTAGTGCTTGTAGAAGCATCATGGAGTTTTCCTGCATCTACAAAAGAATAGGTACCATCCTCGCCCTTGGCGATTAGACGCATCTCACAAAGCATACGTATGTCCAACAGAAGCATATCAGCCACTTTACAAAAATTGTTATTTTTAACATCGAAATTGTGCAAATTGACAGCTAAGGCAGTAATATAAGAACCGAGGTATAGCTTCTTTGGATTCTTGACTAATTTCTTAAATTTTAAAGCTATCCAATAACCTATGTTCACTGCTTTCCTGTTTTCCATACACCAAAGAAAAAATAATTCTGCCTTTGTAATAACAGTTGTGTCATCATTCCTACCAGAGTAGGTGTAGGCGAGAAACCTATGGATTAGTCTAAGGGCAGGACTAATAATCAAATTGGCTTTAGATTTGCCGGGCTTAAATTCAACACTATCATCTGCACATAATTGGTTAAAGACTAGAGAGGCATTGAAATCAGCAGGGTAATCGCAGAGTAAGTTATCAAATTCTTGTGAAGCAATTAGATCAGTACTCATTAATCCTAGGGCTGATGTGAATTGTGCAATAGACAGATTGTGAAGCACACCAAACAGTTGGAAAGTGATGCATGGATCCCTCACAGAAAAGTGTGCCTCACGCATGTCAAAATTGAAACTACTATAGAACTCCAGAGTCAGTGCATCAAAAATTGGTTGATTGAAAGTTACAAATTTCAGCCATCCAATGTTGAACATAAAATTAAACACCTCTTCCCTAACATTCAGTGCATTTAAAGTGGGAACATGCAATGATCTTGCAGAAACGAATTGAGCGTTAAGTAGAGAAGTGTACCTGGTAGCATGTTCAGTGTTGTTGAATTGAAGATTGGCTCTTGGTCGAAAATGGGATCTTCCTCCCTGCATCCCAGCCCTGGTTTTCTTTGTTTTCTTTGGAGGAGGTGCAGACTCCCTGGAAGAATCGCTATCAGACGCAGAGGATAGACTCAGGTTGGATTCTGTTGAGGAGGATTCAGAAATTGGCCGCTTCCCTTTTGCTCTAGAAGGTTTCGTTACCTGCTTGCTGGTGTAGGTGGTAGGCTGATTCCTGTTTGGAGTTTTTGAGTTCTTTGCTGCAGGTTGTGACGGCTGCTTCTTCTTCTTCTTTGGCGGTGATGGAGCTTGGACCGGTTCTAAACTTCCTTCTTCTTGCTGCGTTCCCTTCTCAACGCCTCGTTCGCTGTGTTCTGTCTCGGGTTGCGCGCTTTCGTCCGGGTTATCACCCAAGGTCAAATCTTCGATATCCCCTGTTCTTTCGATGGTGGCGCGCCTTCTTCTCTTCGCCGGCTGTACTGGTGGCGGGCGATTAGAGAGCTGCGGCTCTGTCTCAACGGTGGCCTGTTCTGCTTCAGGAAGGGGAGACGGCGAGGAGGCTGGAGGTGGCGGACTGGGTGGTTGGAGTTCAGCGGTCGGTACTGGACGAACGGCGTTCCTTGTGGCCGCCGATTTTAAACGAGCCATGGTTGGTTTGGAATAGCAGAGATTTTTGCGAAAAAGGGAAAAAGAAAGAGGGCTTAGGGATTTGTGCGACTGATTTGCAGAGAGGTGAGAGGGTGAGATGGAGATGGGTGTGTAAAGGGTAGAGATAATGGGCCGGCTGTACATTAAAAAGGGCTTTAAAATTTTTTTTTTTTTTTTCTTTTATCCAAAATAATTACCCTTTTAAGTGATGGTAAAACTTGAAATATCTCCACACATAGAGCTTTATATCTCCAGGCCCAAGACAAGTTGAACTCTTTTCTCCTTAATAAGCCCCTGAAAACCCAGATTTAGCAGAAAGTCAGAAAAAAAATAAGGTAGAAGATGAGAAGAAAATAAAGAAAATAAAGAAAATAATTCAAACTAAAAGAAAGAAAAAAACCTGGTCATCAGCCTTGGGCAAGGCTAATCTTGGGTTGCCTCCCGTTAGCGCCTCTAGTTAACGTCTATGGCCAGACAATGTACATTACTTAACCCCGCTGCTCTGGTGCCATTAATTGTACCTCTTCCGCACTGTGAGCCTCAAATCCTTCATAAAACGGTTTCAACCGATGTCCGTTCACTTTAAAAATTTTTCCGGTTTCAAGACTGCAAATTTCTACTGCACCGTGAGCATATATCTTTTGCACCACGAAAGGGCCTATCCATCGCGAGCGCAATTTCCCTGGAAACAATCTGAGTCTAGATTGAAAAAGCAGCACTTTCTGACCAATTTGAAATTGTTTCCTGCTGATCATTTGGTCATGAAGTTGTTTAACTTTCTTTTTGTAAATGTAAGAGCTTTCATACGCCTCATTCCGTAATTCCTCTAGTTCCATCAGCTGTAACTTCCTTTGCTCCCCTGCCATGTCGTAAGATAAATTACATTTCCGAACTGCCCAAAAAGCTTTGTGTTCCAATTCAACCGGTAGATGGAATGGTTTACCAAACACCAATCGATACGGTGACATTCCGATCGGAGTTTTAAAGGCAGTCCTGTATGCCCACAATGCATCTTCCAATTTAGTGCTCCAATCAGTCCTTGTGAAATTCACCGTTTTCTCCAGAATGGATTTAATTTCTCTGTTGGAAACTTCTGCTTGACCATTAGTCTGTGGATGATAAGCTGTTGACATCCGGTGACTCACTCCATATTTCTTTAACAGTGCTGTCATGATTTTATTGCAAAAATGCGTCCCACGATCACTGATAAGAATTCTTGGCGTTCCAAATCTACAAAAAATGTTAGCTTTGACAAATTTAATCACAGTTGCAGCATCATCTTTTCTTGTGGCCTTTGCTTCAATCCACTTTGAAACATAATCAACAGCCAACAGAATATAGGAATTGCCAAAGGAATTAGGAAAAGGACCCATGAAATCAATTCCCCATACATCAAATATTTCGCAAGAAATAATTGGAGTAAGAGGCATTTGGTTTTTCTGACTTAAGTTACCTGTTTTCTGGCAATTCAAACATGACTTACAATACAGGTATGAGTCTTTGAATATTGTTGGCCAGAACAAACCGCACTAAAGAATTTTCCTAGCTGTACGTTTCGGACCAAAATGCCCTCCACAGGCTTCGGTATGGCAAAATTGCAAAACAGATTGCACTTCACTTTTGGGAACACATCTGCGTATGATTTGGTCTGAGCACTGCTTCCATAGATAGGGGTCGTCCCATACATAGTACTTGGCATCCCGTCTAAGTTTATCTCTGTCATGGGCTGAAAATTCCTCCGGAAAAAGTCCTGTAACCAAATAATTTACCAAATCAGCATACCAAGGAATTATAGTATGTACAGCAAATAAATTTTCATCTGGGAATTGATCATTTAAAGGGCAATCTTCCTGTTTAGACATTATTCGACTCAAATGGTCAGCCACCAAATTTTCGCTGCCTTTCTTGTCCCGAATTTCAATGTCAAACTCCTGAAGTTGTAAAATCCAACGTATCAAACGTGGCTTCGATTCCTTCTTGTTCAGCAAATATTTTAGAGCTGCATGATCAGAAAAAATTATTACTTTAGTGCCCAATAAATATTGACGGAATTTTTCTAAAGCAAAAACTATAGCCAAAAGTTCTTTTTCTGTTGTCGAATAATGGCTTTGAGCTGAATCCAAGGTTCTTGAGGCGTAACAGACAACATGGGGTTTCTTCTCAATTCTTTGTCCGAGTACAGCCCCTACCGCAAAGTCGCTTGCATCACACATGATTTCGAAAGGATATTCCCAGTTCGGGGGCTGAATCACTGGAGCAGTGATAAGCTTCTCTTTTAATTCATCAAAAGCTTGTTTACACGCATCATCCATCTCAAACCGAACATCATTTTTTAATAGATTACAAAGTGGTTGAGTGATCTTGGAGAAATCTTTGATAAAGCGCCTGTAAAATCCTGCATGTCCAAGAAAAGACCGAATCTCCCGAACATTTTCGGGGTAAGGAATAGATTTAATGACATCAATTTTTGATTGGTCTACTTGAATTCCTTTGGATGAAACTATATGCCCAAGAACCAGCCCTTGGTCTACCATGAAGTGACATTTCTCATAATTCAAAACCAAGTTAGACTCTCTACATCTTACCAATACTTTGATCAAATTTTCAAGGCTTTCAGTGAATGAGTTCCCATATACAGTAAAATCGTCCATGAATACCTCAATAATTTTCTCAATGTAATCAGAAAATATACTTACCATGCACCTTTGGAAAGTTGCGGGTGCATTGCAAAGGCCAAAGGGCATCCTTCTAAATGCAAAAGTTCCGAATGGACATGTGAAGGTCGTCTTTTCTTGATCTTCGGCAGCGATTGGAATTTGGTAAAAACCTGTATATCCATCAAGACAACAGTAAAAATGTTTACCAGCTAATCTTTCCAACATTTGATCCAAAAAGGGAAGCGGAAAATGGTCTTTTCTAGTTAAAGAGTTTAGCTTCCTATAATCAATACAAACCCTCCACCCATTTTGAACACGGGTGGGAACCATTTCACCTTGCTCATTTTTGATAACGGTTATCCCCGTTTTTTTAGGAACCACATGGATTGGGCTCACCCAATTGCTGTCTGAGATAGGAAAAATCACATTTGCATCCAACATTTTCTGAATTTCCTTTTTGACAACTTCCATCATTGGTGGGTTCAATCTTCTCTGACTCTGTCTTTTTGGAACTGCTCCTTCTTCCAAATGAATTCTGTGCATACAAGTTGTGGGGCTGATTCCTTTTATATCCGCTATTGTCCATCCTATTGCTGATTTATGACTCCGAAGTGCAGTCACGAGCTGATCTTCTTCTTCAGGTTTCAACTTACTCGAAATTATGACTGGAAGCGTCTGGTTATCCCCCAAGAAGGCATATTTCAAGTGCGTAGGCAGCTCCTTTAGTTCTACGCTTGGTGCCTGCAAAACAGATGGTAATTGACGGGAATTAGTAGCTGAAAGTGGTGCGTTAGAGGCAGTACCCACCTGCTGATTATGAACTGTTAAATTCGAACAAATTTCCAACAATTCAGCATCACTTTCTTCTTCCGGGTCTACAATTCCACTAAGAACAGCCTGCAATTTATCACACCCAATTCTTTGCAGCAATTTTTGAGATAAAGGTTCAATTATATCAACACAACATACATTGGATACTTCCGATGGAAATTTCATTGCATCATAAACATTAAATTTAACTGTTTTTCCATCGAATTCCATAGAAAGAACTCCGGTATGAACATCAATTTTAGTTCTTGCAGTGGTTAAAAACGGTCTTCCTAATAAAATTTCAGTGGATTCGGGAGATGAATCATCCTCCATATCCAATATGTAAAAATCTGCTGGAAAAACCAAATCATTAACCTGAACTAAAACATCTTCCAAGATACCAAGTGGGTAAACTAAGGATCGGTTTGCAAGTTGGATTATTATACCTGTTTTTTCTAATGGACCAGCATTAAGAGAATTATAAATTGATTTAGGCATTACATTGATTGAAGCACCTAAGTCACACATTGCCCTCTTTATGCGAGTATCACCTATTCTACACGAAATTGCAAACATACCTTTATCTTGACATTTTTGGGGCATCGTTTTCTGCAAAACAGCCGACACATTAGCACCAACCAAAACTTTACCACAACCAGTCAACTTTGTTCTATTCACACATAATTCTTTGAGAAACTTGGCATACCTTGGAATTTGTTTTATTGCATCTAATAAAGGAATGTTTACCTCTACTTTGCGGAATGTTTCAAGGATGTCTTTGTCTTCTTTTACCTTCTTTGACTTTGAAAGCCTTTCGGGAAAAGGTGGCTGGACTGTGATAGTTGGTTGTGAGATTTCCCTTTGGGTCTCGGCTGTAATTTCTTCTTGCTCCTTGCTGGCTGAACCGGACTGCTCTATTTCCAATTCCTTCTCTTCATGATCCACACTTGTCTTCTTTGTATCTTGCAGCTGTTTACCGCTTCTCAATGTTATGGCACTCGCGTTTTGTTTAGGATTATCAACCGTTTGAGACGGTAATTTTCCTTTTGACTGTAATTCGCTTATTGATGATGCCATGGTATCCATTCTTTTCTCAAGGTTTTGGTGACTTGTTCTCATGTCCTGCTGAAATTGCTGAACATTAGAAGCAAGAGAATGAACAATTTCCTCAAGAGACAAACCTGGTTTGGGCGGAGCTGAAGTTGTTGGTTGCTGAATTTTCTGGTTAGTTTGGTAATGCTGATTCCGATTACCATAACTGAAGTTGGGGTGGTCGCGCCAACCGGGATTATATGTACTGGAATACGGATTGTATCTTTGCTGGTTGTTTTGTTGAAATCCTATTGCACTTACTTGTTCCGTTGTCTCCACTTGAAATGTTGGGCAAGAATCGGTATGATGACTTGGTGAGGTGCATATTCCACAAACCGATTGCTGATTGTCCCTTCCAACTGACATATTTTGCACAAGATTTGTCAATTTATTAATCTTTTCTTCTAAGGAAGAAGTGCTTACCTGGTGAACTTTCCTGGACGGTTCAGAACAGACTCCGAATTGTTGGGAATCATCCGCCATGCTCTGGATCAAGGCACGTGCTTCAGTTGGTGTTTTATTAATCAAGCTTCCTCCACTTGCTGCATTAATCATACGTCTTTCCATGGGCAACATTCCTTGGTAAAAATACTGCAGCAGAGATTGCTCAGTTATTCCATGCTGTGGGCAATTTTCACACAAGCGTTTAAATCTTTCCCAATATTCGTGCAGTGTTTCTCCTTCTCTCTGTTTGATTCCACTTATCTCACTGCGGATTGCGGCTGCTCTAGTGGCAGGGAAGAATCGATCTAGAAATAAACGTGCCATATCCGTCCATGTATTTACTGAACCGGGTCGAAGATGGAATAACCAAGACTTGGCTGTATCCTGCAGGGAAAAAGGGAAAGCTTTTAGTTTTATCAATTCCTCTGAAACTCCATTCGGTTTCATACCTGAACACACCACATGGAATTCTTTTAGGTGCATGTGAGGATTCTCACTCTCCATTCCATGGAACTTTGGTAATAAGTGGATTAAACCTGATTTCAATTCAAAGTTCGCGTCAGCTTGCGGACAATTTATGCACAATGGTTGCTGAACCACTTCTGGGGTTTGAAGTTCTCGCAACGTCCTTTCTGCCATCTCTGTTTCGTTGGGTGAATTTTCTGATTCGTCAGAAGAGGATTCGTTTGAGCTAGAGGCTGTATTGAGTTGCTCTCTTCGTAATCGGGTCTCCTTGCGAATTCTTTTTGCTGTCTTTTCGATTTCTGTATCAAAGAGTAGATTTCCCGATGTTTCAGACCTGGTCATCAAGAGTAAAAAAAAATCAAATTAGTTAATCCCCGGCAACGGCGCCAAAATTTGACAGGTGCCGAATCCGTCAAATATAATTTTATAATCTCGTCTTTTCCTAAAACAATTTATTTGTAGTAGGTGGTAAGTCGAGGTCGTGTCCCAAAGGATTAGCGATTTAATTTGCTTCTCAAAAATAACCAATCGGTTTATTTCAAAATTTGTAAAAGATAAAAAAGGGGGGTTTTAGTGAAGATGATGCAGAAAAATAAAATTATTTAAAAGTGCAATTGAGCAAAAGTAAAAATCAGGAGATATAACAATTAATTAACAATTCAATTGAAAGTTTCTTCGATGGCATCTCATCGTTGTTTGATCATAGACTCGACAAGCGGATTCAAATCTCAAAATTCCAATTCGGTTAAAGTTCTAGGCTTCGTGCTTTCGAACCAGTTTTTCCTTGAGTGAAACAGAACAAGACGACTTAATTAAGTTTCTTTTCCAAATCAAATAATCCTTCCTTCGTGGTTTAGGATTCAATTTGTTGAAAACTTTAAGATCTAGAAAAACCCAAATTAAGTTAATCAATTCTTCGTGATATTGATTCAAACTTAAATCTTGTTTTCTTTTGAATGTTCTAGCAAATAAAAGAAATAAACGATTGCGTATTTACTTCTTGTTATTCAACTGAATATCAAACCCTAATTAAATCAATTGGCCTTTTGATTAATTAGAAAACTTGATATTAGAGATCGGATTTCTCTTAGGCAAGAAAACAAAATATAGAATTTCGAAATTAAATGGTTAAGAACAATAAATCTCACAAACAATCGATGATAAACCAAACGAAACTTTCAATTGAAAAAAAGAAAAGAAGTTAGTTACTCATTGTTTGAGTAACCACTTACAAGCTAAAAGAAAAATGCTGAAAATAAAAAGAATGGAGGCTAGGGTTAACAATCCCCAAAAATAAGAAATAAAGAAGTAAAAGAATTGATGCCTAAAGAGTTCTCCTCCTACCCTATTTATACAAATTTCGACCTAGCTAGATAAGACCAGTAAATGCTATCCTAAAATAAAATTCGAATTTCAAAATAAGGAAAGCTGAGCTGTGACTGAATCCGGCACTTAGCCTTGCGCAAGGCTAAGCTTGCAGTTCCCACAATTAGCTGAACACTTGACTCCAGCCCGAAAATGCTGCTACTTTTGCTCCAACAGCTGTGAATTTCCCAAATAGCTCCTGAACAACCAAAAATACAAAGTCTGATATATTTACCCCAAAATAAAGAAAACCTAAATAGGAAAAAGGGATAAATAGCCAATAAAATTCCCAAAATAGTAGGCATAACATAATTGTAATTATTTTATAATTAGGATTGGGAATAGATTTTATTCAAAGGATCCTAAATTGATAAGAATTCTTATTTTGTTTGTATTTTAATTTATTTAGTAGTTTTTCTTATTTAGTCTAATTAGGAATTTAAACTATTTAGAAGTTTTGATTATTTAGGAGTTTTATTACATTTAGGATACTTTACCTATAAATAGGCTATAATATAGTTTGTAATGACAGTTTTTGATTGAAATAAAATTTCGGAATTAAATTCCTTTTACCCTGCTTTTGTGAATTTTGCGAAATTCAATTATTAGAAGACTATTATCCGGCATCGTGCGTGATCAACGGATTCTAGTAACCTTTGTTCGAGTTTCCGCTGCATCAGTTGGTATCAGAGCCGAATTCCTAGTCCCTAACCGTCATCATGCCGCCAAGGAGAGAGCGAAGGGTTGACGAGGTCGTGGGTCAGGACGATCTGAATCGGTTGGAGCAGAGGGTCGAGCAACGCCTTACAAATATGATGGACCAGAGGATGGAAACCATGATAGACCGAATGGATAGGCTGTTCGCAGCTCACATGAGGGCGAATCCTCAACAAAGGAGGAACCCTAATTATGGAGAATTCAGAAACCCTTTTGTTGGATTGGAAGAATTCTATGACAGAAAGAATGAACTAATTTTCTCTCAAAAATAAAAACTTGAAGAAGGTAAATTCTTTGATTTCATTTTACCTCCAACATATGATGAAGATTATGCTTGTGTTGAAGTAGTAGATTATGATTCTTGTGACAAGATTGTTGGTATTGAAGAAACTTTACAGCCAATTTATGATGTATATGAAGACAAATATGAGAATTCTTATTGGAAGGGTGATGCTGATTGTATTGGAGTCAACTATATTTTGAATATGGATCCATTTAACAAACTCAAAGCTTGGTTTCTTAACGGGAAAACTCGAGGTTGAGTTTTTTCTAAGAGGAGGAGCATGATGCGGGCTACAAACAGTAAAAGGGATCAATAATTCAACTTGGGAACAATTACCTGTCATACAAAATAAATTAAAGATATATTTTAAATTGTATCTTTATTTTAATTGTAATTATTTTATAATTAGGATTAGGAATATATTTTATTCAAAGGATCCTAAATTGATAAGGATTCCTATTTTGTTTGTATTTTAATTTATTTAGTAGTTTTTCTTATTTAGTCTAATTAGGAATTTAAACTATTTAGAAGTTTTGATTATTTAGGAGTTTTATTACATTTAGGATACTTTGCCTATAAATAGGCTATAATATAGTTTGTAATGGCAGTTTTTGATTGAAATAAAATTTCGGAATTGAATTCCTTTTACCCTGCTTTTGTGAATTTTGCGAAATTCAATTAGTAGAAGACTATTATCCGGCATCGTGCGCGATCAACGGATTCTAGTAACCTTTGTTCGAGTTTCCGTTGCATCAGATTTGCACCCCCCTGCGAGCGCAAGAGAGAGCCTTTTGGTTAGAAATACTTACAAACCTATGGAAATGTAATTCCTTATAAATCACTCACCTTTAGATGTGAGATTTGAGAATTTCATAACTTTTCCTCTACAAAATTCTTTCTTTCAAGCTCACTTTGATTATCAATTTCTTATTCATCCTTAATCTATTTTAGACGTGTTATATACCATTGGAAAGATCTCTTTGCGTAGAATACAATGACATAATTCTCGTTATTCGAATCACAAACTAACCACAATATAATTAAGCCTAAAGTTGACAAAAAAATCACTTGTCAAAAGCCAATTTTTTCCAACAAAATGTTTGTGGTAACTGTAGCTATACTAGATCTAATAGATGAAACATGCACACGATATTTCGTAAGTTGGTCAAACTATTAGTTCTCTTTGGTTAATTTCATCCATTTTCTAGAAACTGAGATGTATAATACAATTAAATCTTCAAATTGAATGGTTTTTGCTTTGTGCCTTTTGCATCTGAAATCTTAGTTTAGTTAAACCTTCAGCATTCCGCATTAAGTTTGTCATTGTTTTCATCTTTAGGCTTAAGGAGACTAATGAAGGTCTTTCTATCAGAATTAATTTCAGACACACCTGTATACACACAATCTATCTTTAATTAATTTGTTTAACTTTAATTTGGGTTATTAATTAATCAGTTAGTTACTATAAAAGCAGCAGAAGAAATCCATCCATGATATGGCTTCAAACTGATATTGTAAGAATCTTCCACAATTTGCTCCATTTCTTGATCTGGATCACTCACTAATCTTTCTAATCCCTTGCATCATATTCGTTCGGTGAGGCACGACGAAGAAGTAAACTCCACTGGAGCCGGCTACTCTGGTTTAGATATTGATTTTGGACTTTATTACAGACTCCTTCCATCTGTTGAAGGAAGAGGAACTTTTGATAAGCAAAAAATAAATACTAACAAAATAAAACACTCTTTCTTATTAATTTGTGTTACTACACTTGATGATTATAAACTCAAAACCTTGCTCTATTTATGGAACTATGAAACAAATTATAACCACATATTAAACCTAACTAAAATGCCACATATTCCAATTAGTTTCCACAAATTCTACCAAGCTAATAACATTCACAAACCTTACCAAACTCCCTTCAATGCATATGTGTCACATTATTCATCTTTCATTTTTTAATTGTTTTCATTAAATTAAGTTAAATTTAATTATTCAACACTCTCCCTTAAACTTAATTTTTTGTATCTCCCAGCGATGCTCGCAATTGACTAAACACGTCATATTTTAACGGCTTCGTAAAAATATCAGCAACTTGATCTTGAGTTTTCACATACTTCAATATGGCCTCCTTTTGCTCAATACATTCCTTGATGAAATGATACCTTGTATCAATATGCTTGCTTCTATCATGAAATACTGGATTCTTTACAAACTCTAATGCCAATTTATTATCAACAAGAATTTCCGTTGGATCATGTTGAGCCGTATGCAATTCCTTTAGCAACCTTCTCAGCCATATTGCATGTGTTGTCGCAACAACATATTCCGCTTCATAAGTCGACAAGGTCCAATACGTTGCTTCTTTGAACTCTAAGTAAATGCCATATCATCTAGAAAAAAATACAAAACCTGTGGTGCTTTTCTGATCATCCTTGTCACCCGCCCAATCAGAATATCTTAGGATCAACCTTTTCTCCATTTTCATCCTTGGTCATTTTCAGGCTACATTCAACATGAGTGTTGAGAGAATTGCAATTCTCCATCTTGAATTTCTTCAAGATCTCTTTAGCAAAGCCATTTTGAGAAATAAAAATGCCATCTTCATTTTGCTTCACTTCAATACCAAGATAGTATGACATTAGGCCAATGTTAGCCATCTCAAATTCACGAGCCATTGTCTTCTTAAATTCTTCAAACATTTGTGGATTGTTTCCTGTGAAAATTAAATCATCCACATACATGAAAATAATCAACATGTCTCCATTTTTTACTTTCATATATATGGCATACTCGTGGGAACATTTGAGAAAACCATTTTCTTGAAAATATTTGTCAATTCGGCTATTCCAGGCTCTTGGTGCTTGCTTAAGCCCGTATAACACCTTTTTCAGTTTCAGCACCTTATCTTCATGGCCTTTGACAGTGTAACCAGGTGGTTGCTAGATGTAGATTTGCTCCTCTAGATACCATTTAAGAAAGCTGACTTGACATCCATCTAATGAATCTTCCACCCTTTTTGTACAGCAATCGAAATTACCATTCTAATGGTTTCCAATCTAGCAACCGAAGCAAAAACTTCATTGTAGTCAATTTCAGGTCTTTGACAGAACCCTTTTGCCACTAGTCTTGCCGTATGCCTTACAACTTTGCCTGTTGCATCTTTCTTTGCCTTAAACACCCATTGACACCAATGGGTTTCTGGACAGCCGGAAGTGATGTCAACTCCCACGTCTTGTTTTTCTCAATTGCTTGAATCTCCTCCTCTATGGCTCTCCTTCACCTCTCATCTCTCATGGCTTCTTCTACATCAATTGGTTCACTGTCAACAAAATGACAATAATGGGTTAATTCTTCATTGAGATTTCTTGTCACATTATAGAGATCTTCAACACGTCTTAGCTTCCGTGGTCTTAGTTTAGGACTTTCATTCTCATCTTCTTCTTCATTGAGGGATGCACTTGAAATTGGTGCATTCACTGGTGTTATGGTTGGTGCCTCAGGGTGAGGATCATTGTTTCCATCCATGGTTAATGGATCAAAACTATAACTTTTTTGCTTCTCGTTATTGTTCCAGTCCCAAATTGCTTCTTCATCGATAAGTACGTCTCTGCTGATGATTGTCTTTCTTGTATCAGGATCAAACATCTTGTAACCTTTGGAAAATTCTAAGTATCCCACAAATAAATACTTCTTGATTTTATCATCTAGCTTTCTCCGTTCTTCATCTGGTACGTGAACATGTGCAACACTTCCAAAAAAAGGAAAATGAGAGATATTGGGCTTTCTCCCACTCCATGCTTCTTAGGGTGTCATATCCCCAACACTTGCTTTTGGGGATCAGTTCCAGATGTAGACAACACAATCAACAGCTTCTGCCCACAGCTCCTTCGAAAAATTCTTGTTCTTTAACATGCTTCTCACCATATTAAGCACTGTTATATTCTTTCTTTCAATGACGCTATTTTGTTAGGGAAATCTTGGAACTGATAGAAAAAGATAAATTCTGTGCTCTTGACAGAATCTTTTGAATTCATTTCTATGCTCTTGACAGAATCTTTTGAATTCATTGGATGTGAATTCACCTCGTATATTGAATCTCAAAGCTTTAATGTAGTGACCACTTTCTTTCTTAATGAGCACCTTCAATTTCATGAATGCTCCAAAAACTTCTGATTTCTCCTTCAAAAAATACACCCAAGTCTTTCTGCTATAATCATCAATGAAAAGCACAAAATATTTATTGTTACCCAAAGGCATCGGAGTGATTGGTCCACAAACATTAACATGTGTGAGCTCGAGCGGTGCCTTTACTATTGACATGGACTCCTTTGGAAAACTGGTTTTGGATTGTTTTCCAACAAGACATCATTCACAAAGTTGATGGGGTTTATCAATAGGAGGCAAACCATGCACTATCTTCTTCTGACTCAGTAGCTTTAGCCCTCCAAAGTTGAGATGCCCAAACCTTAGATGCCAAAGCCAATGAGAATCCTTCACACAAGCTTTTAAACACTTGGCCACATCCGTCTGAATGTTAAGAGTGAACATCATGTTCTTTGACATTGGTACACTTGCTAAAAGCTCATGTTTCTCGTTCAGCAGCAACAACTTTTGATTTGCCATGTGAACTTGGTAATTTTTCTCTAGGAGTTGTCCCAAACTCAAAATGTTAATGTTTGGCACATAGTAAACATTGCTGATGAATTGGTGTTCACCATTCTTGAATCGAATAAGAATGGTTCCTTTTCCTCTAATGGGAACTTTTGAGGAATCTCCAAAAACCACATTTCCTCTGAAGGATTGGTCTAGTTCCAAGAATATCTTCTAATCTCCACACATATGGTTACTTTGTCTGTTATCAAGGTACCACATGTTGTTTTTTGAACTTTGCTCACCTTCATGGGTTAGTAACACCGTGCCGGTTACATCCTCGTCTTCGATGTTGTTCATTGCTTCCTCTACTTACTTAGGCGGATTGTAGCATTCTGATGCGTAGTGGCCATATTAGGAGCAATTGTAACACTATACATTGGACTTGTAGCGTTTGTCATTCTGCCTCCAATTTCTTGTTCCTCATCCTCGTCCATGTCTATAGCCTCTTCCTCTTATGTATTGAGTGTTTCCATCATTGTTATCACTACTTTCGAACTGTTGATTTCTACCACGTCCTCTTCCTCTTCCGTTTCCTCCTTGACCTCTACCACATCCTCTTCCGTATTGACTCGTTTCTCGGCTATTATCATTTTCCTTGAATGAAGTCTTTGTGACCAAGACTTGTTCTATTGAATCTTCCTTTTGTCTGTTTAGCCTCTCCTCACGTGCTTGCAATACACCAGTAACTTCATCAACGGTCATTGTACTTATATCTCGTGATTCTTCTATATCTACCACTACATAGTTAAACTTTGGTAGTAGCGATAGCATAATTTTTTCGACAATTCTGGCTTCGTCAAATCTTTCTCCATAGTGCCCCATTTGTTTAACGATAGATTTTACTCGTGAGGAGTAATCTGTAATTGCTTCTATCTTCTTCATCTTCATCATCTTGAACTCACCCCTCCACATTTGTAATTGAACCTTCTGCACTTTCTCCTCTCCTTGAAGAGAAACTAGTAGTATGTCCCACGCTTGTTTGGAAGTAGTAGCTTCTGCCACCTTCTCAAACATAACATCATCCAATCCTTAATGAATAATACTGATTGCCTTCTGGTCACCTTCTCTGACTTTTATGCAGACTATCTTTTTCTACTTGTGACAGTCGCGTATCGTCTGCTGGGACTGCGTAGCCTTTTTCGACAATATCCCAAACATCTTGGGCTCTAGGAATGGCTTTCATTTTAATACACTAATTTGTGTAATTGGTTTTGGTGAGTTGAAAAAAATTGTAAGAGATACTGTAGCTATTTATTTTTCTTTGGTAAGGTCTCTCAAACACTCAATTAAAGAAAATATATTTTTTTTTTGAAAAAAATAAAATTCTCGCTAGCTCTGAGAAACATAGTTCTGATACCACTTTGTTGAAGGAAGACCAACTTTTGATAACCAAAAATAAATATTAACACAATAAAACACTCTTTCTTATTAATTTGTGTTACTACACTAGATAATTACAAACTCAAAACCTTGCTCTATTTATGGAACTATTAAACAAATTATAACCACATATTAAACCTAACTAAAATGTCACATCTTCCAATTAGTTTCCGCAAATTCTACCAAACTAATAACATTCCCAAACTGTTACCAAACTCCCTCCAAGGTAAATCTTCTCCGATCGCTGCAATTTCCTTTCTATTTTAATATTTTGAGTGTGAGATGAGCGGAATGCTGAAATTAGGGATTTAGAATTCCACTTAATTACCGTTGCTCCCATTTAATTTGACAGAAAAAAATTTGATGTACAAAATCCTTGTTTCTGTTTGTACTACTGATGATGACAATATACAGCTATTATAATTTTCTGTACTCAATCCTTTTTCTGTTATTGTTGGTAATGATGATAATTACAGCTCTTATAATTTTATGGCACTACCATGGAGTTTACTGCTGCTCTGGTTGAGAATTTGTATGGGAAAGAAAAAGCTAAGAATGTTTATAGGGTCCCGGTATGTACTTTCTCAGTAGTATTTGTGTTGCTTTGATTAAAATAATCAATATTTCATGGTTTGTAAATGAGGTGAATGCTAAGATCATTTTCTTTTGTTACTAAAATCATATGAAGCAATACTTCCAGTTTTATAAGCTAGATTGTGCCTATTGCTCGTTCATAGGGTTCCTTGTCATGTTTATTTCCTGGTTTTGTACTTTTAATACTGATATTCCTTAAGGGGAGTTTTTTTGTTTTAATGGGATTATGTTATCTAGGTGAAGTAATTTAGTGTTTAATGTTAGATATAAAAGAATGATTGTCAATAGCAAAATCTGGTTTGGTCTCTTGTTTTCTTTTTTATTATTTTTAAGGTTACTATGCTAGATGAAGATGTAGGTGTGGTTCTCTTTGATTTAGGGGGAGATTCATCCTAAATCTGAGATGTATACTAGATTGATTTGAAATGAAACGGTAATTAGAAATTTTTTCTGTTATTATTGTCACATGCACAACTGTTTGTTAGTTGAGACGTGCGGCACTAGCGAGCCAAATCCGCAATTTGTAATGCTAGTCAGCCTTTCCAATAGCCAAGCGAAAATGCTTAAGCAAACTAATGGCAAAGTGAGCAAAGAGCAATGTTTACAAACTTTAAAGAGAGCTTTTATTGCTTTGGAGAATGCTTTACAATTTCTTGGATGCTTAACAAATGAAGGGGTGAGGCCTATTTATAGCCACCTCCACCTCCTTAACTTGTGGTTGACATTTATTTGAATAAATAATACAAAATATCTACCTAAGGGCTGTTTGAAGCTTCTAAAGGCGGTTCTAGAGATTTCCCTACCGATTTGGAACGGTTTGGCGGTTTGTGGAGGCTTCTGGAACTGGATCAGCGACGGATTTTCGGTAGGTGAAGTGCTGTGGGATGGGCTGGGCTGGGCAGCTTTTACGCGGACTGGGCCTCCTCCATGTGGGCTGGGCTTGTTTGTCCACCCATTTCCTATGTTTTTCTGCCTAACCTCCCCTTTCCTAGGCAAGATTTGAGGCGGCCCATGACATTCTCCCCCACTCAATCGGGCGACGTCCTCGTTGCCTTTTGGTGGTATGCCTTGATCTTGTCTCATGAGTTCCACAGTGTGAGCTCATGCTCCCAACTTGCCTCACTATCCGATAGTCCCTTCCACTTGACGAAGTATTCCACATAACTTGGATGTGAGCCCCTTGCTTTGATCCTTCGGTGAGCTAGTATTTCTTCTACCTCATGCTCATGATGTGTGGTCACGGCAGTTGGTTGCCTCTTTGATTCTCCTCGGCTGGGATCATCCTTATCTTCGTGATAAGGTTTTAAGAAGCTCACATGGAACACCGGATGCATCTTTAAGTGCGTTGGTAATTTGACTTGATAAGCCATCTTACCAACTCTCTTCTCTATTGGAAATGGGCCCTCGTATCGCCTTGCTTGCTAAGCCCTTATGTAGCTTAGCAAACCTTATGGTTTGATGAGGAAGGAGCTTCACCATCACCAAGTGTCCTTCTTCGAATTCTAAGTGGCGTCTCTTCTTATCGGCCCATTTCTTCATTTTCTTGGCAGCTTTGGCTAAGGAGGAGCGGGCTATCTCCTTCTTTTCTTGCCAATCTTTGGCAAACTTGAATGCGGCGGGGCTTTGGTTTTTGTATCCAACAATAAGATCTTGGGGCATTATAGGTTGCTGCCCTATAGCAATCTCGAATGGGCTAGCCCCCAATGATTCACTTCTTTGTAAGTTGTATGAGAATTGGGCGATGTCTAATAACTTCGTCCAATCCTTTTGGTTAGCACTCACATAATGTCTCAAGAATAACTCCAACAAGGCATTCACCCTTTCGGTTTGCCCATCCGTCTGGGGGTAAAAGCTGGTGGAGAAGTTGAGTTCGGACCCCAATAGTTTGAACAATTCTGTCCAGAAGCGGCCCGTAAAGCGAGTGTCTCGATCACTCACAATGGATTTTGGTATGCCCCAATACTTTACTACATGCTTGAAAAATAGCCTAGCAGCATCTTCTCCATTGAACTTTGTAGGTATGGGAATGAAGATTCCGTACTTACTAAATCGATCTACTACGACCATGATGTTGCTGCACCCTTCGGACTTGGGTAGACCAACGATGAAATCCATTGAAATGCTTTCCCAAGGCCTTTCGGGAATTGGCAGGGGCTGAAGTAGACCAGCGGATTTATTTTGCTCTGCCTTGTCTTGTTGGCATACAAGATAAGTCTCCACGTAAAGCTCCACATCTTCCCGCATTTGGGGCCAATAGTATGTTCTTTCGATGAGTGCTAACGTGCGGTGCACGCTTGGATGTCCTGCCCACTTGGAGTCATGGCACTACTTAATGATTGTCCTCCTTAAGCCTTGCCACTTTGGTACATACAGGCGATTGCCTTTGGTAAACAGTAGCCCATCCTCAAGCCAGAATCGACGAGCTCTCCCATTGTTCGCCAATTCTTCCAAATTCTTGGCTTGCGGGTCGTGCTCCATACCTTCCCTTATGCTAGATGCTAAAGGGAAATTAGGTTGGGTGATGGCGGCTAGCTCACCCTTTCTGCTTAAGGCATCCGCTACTAAGTTGCTCTTGCCAGGCTTATGCTCCATCGTAAAATCAAACTCTGCAAGGAAAGCTTGCCATCTCATTTGCTTTGGCATGAGCTTCTTCTGGTTTAGGAAGTAGCTTATGGCTACATTATCCATCTTTACTACGAACTTGGACCCCAGCAAGTAATGCCTCCATAAGCGCAAACAATGAACGACGGCAGTCATCTTTTTTTCTTGAACTGTATAGCGGCGCTCTGTTTCGTTCAATTTTCTGCTTTCGTATGCAATAGGGTGCCCCTCTTGCAGAAGAACTCCCCCAATAGCAAAATCAGAGGCATCAATGTGTACCTCGTATGCCTTGTTGTGATCAGGTAGTGCCAAGACTGGCTCTTCAGTCATAACTCTCTTAAGATCTTCGAATGCAGCTTTGCACTTTTCATCCCAACTCTATGGGCGGTTCTTTTTCAACAGGTCCGTAAGAGGGGATGCTATGGTTGAATAGTTCTTGATGAACCTTCGATAATAATTGGCAAGACCCAGGAACGATCGTAGTTCGGTCACCTTTTTAGTTGGTTCCCAATCTACGATTTCTTGGATCTTGGCTTTGTCTATTCGAATTTTACCTCCTCCCACAATGTGCCCTAAGAAGGGTACTTCTCTTTGGGCAAAGGCACATTTTTCCTTTTTGACATATAACTCGTGCTCCCTTAACACTTGGAAAACTTGTCGTAGTTGGTGCACATGCTCCTCTAATGAGTTGCTATACACCACTATGTCGTCGAGATATACTACGAAAAACTTATCCAAGAATGGTTGGAGCACTTGATTCATCAAAGTGCAAAATGTGGCAGGAGCATTGGTTAGGCCAAAGGGCATGACTAAAAATTCATAGAACCATACCTTGTGACGCATGCGGTCTTTGGCACATCCCCTTTGTGGACTCTTACTTGATAGTAGCCTGACCGCAAGTCTAGCTTGGTGAACCATCTTGCCTCCCCAAGCTGATCGAACAGATCCGCGATAAGGGGGATGGGATATTTGTTCTTCACAATTACCTTGTTAAGCGCCCTATAGTCAATACATAAACGTAATGACCCGTCGTGCTTCTTCTGAAATAGAACTGGTGCCCTATAAGGTGACTTCGAGGGTTGGATCTGCCCTGCGTCCAACATCTCCTTTAATTATCTCTTTAACTCTTCGAGTTCGGGAGGCGCCATACGATAAGGGACTCCCGCAAGTGGTGCGGCACCAGGTACTAATTCGATCTTATGATCTACTTCCCTTTCTGGGGGAAGTTTCCTTGGCAATTCTGAGGGCATTACATCCTTGAAGTCCTCTAAAACACGGGCAATTTCCTTGGGCATTTCCTGGCTAGCTTCCTTGCCTTCATCTTCCTTGATGGTCACAAGGAATGTGGGCTCATCTCTCTTCAAGCCCTTGGATGCCGATAATTGCTTAGTCTTTGATGGACTTTCCCTAGCCAACGGCACCATGCAAGCATTATCCTTCTCGAAGATGCACATGGCATCGGCGAAGGGAATAAGCACGGCTTGTACTTGGTCCATGAACTCCATACCAAGTATAATAGGGTAGTCATCCATGGGCACAATTGAAAAGTTTATAAGGCCAGTCCACATACCTAAATTACACGTACTCCTTTGGCCGTTCCGTGGATTGCCCTTGGTGCGGAGTTGACAGCTTTCAACCACCCACTTTCTTTTGTGTAGCGGATGCCCAACCTATTGGCTTCTTTTGCCTCGAGGAAGTTGTTGGTAGCTCGAGTGTCTACAAGCGCCTTGATGACATTGTTGCCTACCTTTGCTTCCACGAACAACCGACCCTTCTTCTCGGTTTTGGGCATTTCTACCTTAGCTTTGATGGCGCTAAGGAGCTGCAAGGACCCCATCCTTGTGTCTTGCTCTTGTTGCCGCTCTTGTTGTTCCCTTTCTTCAACCAAGGCGGACAACTTAGCCTTCGTGGGACAGTCCCTTGCCTTATGTGGCCCTTCACAAAAGAAGCATTTCAGCGGTCTATACCCGCTCTTCTCCTCCTTGCCTTTGGGTGGCTTGCCATCCTTAGGCTTATTGCTGTTGTTGGGCTTAGAAATACTGGTTCCCCCACTCTTACCCTTGTTACCCTTGTCTTGGTTGGACTTGGGTTTTTCGGATCTATTGTACTCGATTAATGAGTCAGCGATATTGATGGCGGTGGAGAGATCAGTAGCATTCCTACGTTGGATCTCCATCCTAGCCCACGGTTGGATACCTTCTAAGAAGAGGTGGAATGCCTATTCTCTAGGATATCCAAGAAGCTCTAAAAGAACCTCGGAAAACTCTTTAATGTACACACGGATGCTACCTTTTTGCTTGAGATGTCACAACCTGGCCCTTTTCTCTAGTTTGCCAGCCTCCGGGTAGAACTGGGCCTTGAGCTCTCTCTTGAAATCTTCCCACGTGCCTATGGTGCAAACTCCGTGTTGCATGTCAAGCTCCTTTGTTCTCCACCATACGGCGGCAGCGTCTTGGAGATAAAGTGAGACGGTGTCCATCATTTGGGCATCGTTCGCTATGGCATGAGCCTTAAAGTACTTCTCCAAACTCCAGAGGAAATTATCGATATCCTTTGCATTCCTTGCGCCACCGTAGGCTTTGGGCTTCGGCACATCTAGCCGTTGAGGGCTAGAATAGTTGGATGAAGTAGCCCCACTTGCAATGGCCCTCTTGCAAAGGACTAATTCATCCTTTGTTTCTCCTAGCTCTTTCTTGGTGGAAGCCAACTCGGCAAGAACCTTCTCTAGTTCTTGCCTAAGTGTTGCTATCTCGGAATGAAAGACACCTTCCAAGGCTTTGATGCGGTCCTCCCCTTCAGCGACAGTTTTGTTTAGAGTGGTCAACACATCCTCCCGAAGCTCATCTCCCTCGAGCTCCTCTAGGCGCCTATCGACCTCCTCTAATCTGTCAAGAAATTGATCTTGACCTTCGGCAATAGCAAGTTCCACCTTTGCTAGCCGGCCGTTGAGATCTACCAAGGTATCCCCCGTTCGATCCCTTGTCTTTGACCGCCCCCTCCTGGCCTTAGTAATCTTTGATTCTTCCACATGCGCTGTAGCAACACCCAACTCAACACCTGTGCTTCCCTCGTCACCACTTGCCATTCTTGAACCTTAGCTCTGATACCAGATGTCACGTGCACAACTGTTTGTTAGTTGAGACGTGCGGCACTAGCGAGCCAAATCCGCAATTTGTAATGCTAGTCAACCTTTCCAATAGCCAAGCGAAAATGCTTAAGCAAACTAATGGCAAAGTGAGCAAAGAGCAATGTTTACAAACTTTAAAGAGAGCTTTTATTGCTTTGGAGAATGTTTTACAATTTCTTGGATGCTTTACAAATGAAGGGGTGAGGCCTATTTATAGCCACCTCCACCTCCTTAACTTGTGGTTGACATTTATTTGAATAAATAATACAAAATATCTACCTAAGGGCGGTTTGAAGCTTCTAGAGGCGGTTCTAGAGATTTCCCTACCGATTTGGAACGGTTTGGCGGTTTGTGGAGGCTTTTGGAACCGGATCAGCGACGGATTTTCGGTAGGTGAAGTGCTGCGGGCTGGGCTGGGCAGCTTTCATGCGGACTGGGCCTCCTCCATGAGGGCTGGGCTTGTTTGTCCACCCATTTCCTATGTTTTGCTGCCTAACCCCCCCTTTCCTAGGCAAGATTTGAGGCGGCCCATGACATTATGCATGCGAGGTCAAGTGTTAAAGAAGCATGATCTGTTCTGACAGTCTTACACCAAAAAGAGATAAGTGGGGGAATTGTTTGGGCACATGAACTAGCTGGAGAGGTAAATGAGAAGAGCTGGTTAGCTATATAATGCTTCTGTGATTAAATAATTGCTAGACTCTACATATATTTTGTTTTCAATTAACATACAAAAGGAAATTTAGATCAAATGACAAGAAATGTATGTTGCTTTATCTGCTAAACAGAATTAGAATTAGAATTAGAATTAGAATGTTTGTTAGTACTGATTTCATGTCAAATATTTGGTGTTTGTTGCTTTTTTATTTACTTTTAGATGTTTTTCTAGTTAATTATGCTTGATCTAACATTATGTTTCTGAAGCCAACTGATATTTCTACCCTCACTTTTTTAATACTTTCTTCTATTGGGATTTATGCAGGTCCTGGCTTGGTGAATTTAACTGTTGAGGTAAGTGTTGAAATATTTATCAACAATATTATCATTTCCATAATATTTATGTTATCATATTAAGGCGTTTTCTGTATTAGTGGCCATGAATAATTGTTGGCATTCACTGTTGGCAATTGGAGGCTTATGGAGCAATAGCTGAAAACTATGTTTTCTATACTGAGTTGTGATCTTGAAATGCTAATAATTTGAGTCTAAAAATTATGTTCAAACATTCTAGATAATTGGTTGTGTTAATTCTATACTGTGTGTTAAATAGCACCATTTGTACTTGGTGATGTATGTTCAGATCTCTTTTATATTGATATGTTTTTATTTGGTCATTGAGTTTGTGCTTCTACTTTTATATTCTTTATTTGATGAGTCGCTATGCGGAAATTGGTCTCTTAGTTTCAGTGACTCCAACTTAAATCATTTTTTACCTCTCTTGTTCTCTTAGTTTTAGCCACTGCAACAGTCAAAGTAGCTGTCTGCCCAGCGCAGCTGCACCTCTTGACTTGAAATTGTGGCATTATAGGTATGGGTTTATGTATTTTTTTTTTTAAAAAATTTTCAAATGAGGTTGAATTGTTAGTATGAGATTAAGGGCTGGTAAAAGCTCATTGAAACGAGCTAGTTAATATGTATATGGATTGGTGCCATTTCTTTAGTTACTTTTTCCTCAAGGTTTCTGAATGGCTGAGTAATGTTTCAAGTGAGATTGTTCCACCTCTGTAATTTGCAGCGCATGAAATATTTGTAGCGATTTTCAGTCTTGCGAGATATTTTTTTTTTCATTTGAATGAGTTAGATAATTTAGGTCTCTTATGGTGGTGGTTGATAAGTTCTTGCACTATATGGTTTTTCAGCTTCATAGAAGTCTGATTAAGGTGAAAAGGAAATGGCTATTGCTGGCAAACCCATTGAGTATAGATGCCTTATCTATGAAACTAATGGAAAGCCCGTTGATATGAATTGTTTTTGCACTTGGATTGATCAATAATGGGTTAATTGAGTTTGTGTTTGTGTATTTGTGTAGGAAAATGGAAACTAGTACTTTTTCCAACAATTCCATCACCTGCATCAGCCTTGGAAACACTCAATTTGGTACTTGATAATTTTAAAGCTAATCTACCCCTCTTCACTTTTGGTATTATAGTTCTTCAGGTATGTTAAATTCTCTTTACTTTTGCTGGATTCGCAATCTCAATCTTTTTAATTTCTTATCTTAAATTAGTAGAGAAATGGGTTTATGCCATGTGATTGGTTTCTGTTTGGTTTTGCTTGTCAATCTTGCTTGCTTCTTATTCTGCTCTGTTTATTTGACAAAAGCAACTTCAGTATAGCTTGGTTATTAGAATTAGGGATTTACCTGATAAGTTCTTAAATTTGGCCTTAACCTTAGCTTAATTCAAATCCACCTCAATTAACGACTGCAGTATTCATGAATTCTAAGTTTTTTTTCTTTATTATTTGTTAGCTGCCCTTCTCTCTATCTCTATTCATTCACAATTTAGTTATTGTCAATTATCTTCTGATGAGTTCATGAACATGATCTCTCAAGTGTTAATTGTGGTGCTACTTTGTTGATGTTGCAGTCATTGAATTCTTGTGTGAAATGTGCTACTTTCACTTGCATATACGTGGTTAATTTTAAATTTCATGAGTTCTCTTTTATCATATGGATTCTCATGAATTAGGAAATTCCTTATGGAGTTCTGTAAAAAAAATTTGAGTTCCCTTCGATCCAAACTAACGGAAATTATTTTTTTTAATTTTGGAAAATAATTACCAAAGGGATACCCGTCTGTAAAAAAACGGTTAGTAAATTTCACCGGCCAACTTTTTGGTATTAAACTTCCGTTTGTAATTACCTTATATGTACTATATCTTAAAACAAATCAGTTTTCTCATTCAAAACAAAAAGACATTATTTTTCTTATTTTATGTTTCTTTTTGTTACTTAATTCTAATTTCTCTAATAAAATTTATTTTATTTGAAAAATAAACGAAAAATAACAGAGATTTATTTTGTTTCTAAATTATAAAAATATCGGGAAATATAAAACCTTTTTTCGCAGGATTTTATGTATTAATGTGGTAATAATAATGTGTTAAAAACAGTAAATACAAATGCAATTTATATAAGTAAATTGCAGATTACAAAAAGGAAAAACAGAATCCAAATAAATTGAAAAACAGAAAATAAGATACTTTTCAACCTTGACAGACAATTATCACGTAGAGTTGAGGCCTGAAATCACAGTTTCCTTAAGACAATTATCTGCTCTTAGTGGCGATTTGTCTCCTAGGATACAACAACTTTCAAAGGGAAACTCAACTGTGCGAAGCGAACTATCACCGGAATAAGAAAACAGCAGCCTATTCAGAAAGAATCAGATTGCAGAGAGGAGGTGGAAAAAGAATCTCGGATTATTGTAAGTCTCTGCAATTGATGGAACAAGAAGAAATAGGTAGAAGGAGGATTAACAGAATAGAATTAAATGATATTAGATTGAATTAATTCTCTCATTAAGAGAATTTGTTTTGCAGTTATATTTTTTATTCAAAAATAAAACAACAAAATATGAAGAGGCTCAAAAATATCTAGAGGAAATTAGTCGAACCGGAACAAAAATTAGGCAGGCCCGTCGTGGCTCATTCCGGTCCGACATTCGCGACTCCCACATCATGCGGGTGCGCATTGAGCCTTTGAAGGCTCGAGGCTAGGATTTACACCCCGCCTGCGCGTGCAAAAGAGAGCCTTTTGGCTTATACAAGTTAACACCTTACAAAAGTATGTTTCAATATAAACACCTTTTCCTCTTTATTTTTTTTCTCATGTAGGATAAGTTAACATGAGCCAATTTTCTCCAAATATTCCATTTTATTAGACTAACTTTGAGCAATAATTTCTCATTCATTACTAGTCCGTTTTGAATAAATTATATACCGTTGGAAAGCTCACATTACGTACTATACAATGATAATAATCATTTGATTTAATACGCTTCCTTTCCATAATATAATTTGGCCCGAAATTGACAAATAGTCACTATTACATAACTCAATATTTGTCAAATTTCCAACAATCCCCCATATAAATGAAATTGATTGGCGAAAAGAAAGATCAAAATCGAAGTGGTGATAGTAAACTACAGTCGATATTTGCATAGGAAAGGTAGGCATCAACCCTTGAACCTTCCCTTCTGCTAGTATATTTACTTTACTGGCTGACTAGTAGACACAATGTCCTTGAACTATTCTACCGTTTGTGTAAACAATGATATACCTCACACAAGTACCAACATAACACAGTTTTTGGCTCTCATGGTTATGTCCGTTATGGTCATGGACATCTTTTGGCTCTGCAAGAGTTTCAGATTACTAAGCCCCATTAGTCTCTTTTGAAGCGACCCCACTTCACTCTCACATAGGTGATCTCTTTTACTCAAACTTTTGAAGCACAAAGAATCATTAAAAGCATAGCTTAACCTTTCCATGTTTTATCACTGTTTACATCACAGGAATGGACAAGGGGTTGAACCCCACAGTGACCTCACAAGGTCTATGCAATTAGCTTGTCCCATTATTCCTAGATCTTGGGATCTCCAGTCAACAAGGTTGGGTTTTCCTTCACATAGCACCTTAAATATTCATAGGCTTTAGTCTCATTCCCCTTGATGTCTTTTCAACTTGATCTCGGTTTAACCCTTTGGTTAGCGGATCCGCAGTGTTATCCTTTGACCCTACAAAGTCAATAGAGATAACTCCCGTTGAGATCAGTTGTCTAACGGTATTATGACGATGATGCATGTGTCTCAACTTACCGTTGCACATAACATTTTGTGCTCTTTTAATCACTGCTTGATTATCGCAATGTATACCAATTGCGGGCACAAGCTTTGACCATTTTGGAATATCTTCTAAGAAATTTAATAACCATTTAGCTTCCTCTCCAGTTTTATCCAAGGCTACAAACTCAGCTTCCATAGTGGATCTAGTTATAATCGTTTGCCTTGAGGATTTCCAGGACACTGCTCCTCCTCCTAGAGTGCACACATACCCACTTGTACTTTTAGAATTCTTGATGTCAGCTATCTAACTGGCATCAGAATACGCTTCTAGTACCGCAGGTTCTCTCGTATAGTGCAAACCATAGTTACGAGTATATCGCAAATACCTTAGTATTCTCACGATAGCTACCCAATGAATCTTTCCTGGATTACTTGTATATCTGCTTAAACCACTTACGGTGTAAGCAATATCAGGTCTTGTACAACTCGAAAGGTATATTCGACTACCTATAATTTTAGCATATTCCACTTGGTCTATGCCTTCACCTTTGTTTTTGGACAGATGTTGACTAATGTCTAACGGAGTTTTGGCTATACCAGAATCATCCTTGTTAAACTTATCAATTATCGTGTCCATGTACTGTGACTGAGTTAAAATAAGACCGTTAGGTGAATGTTTAACTTGGATGCCTAAAATCACATCTGTCAGTCCCATATCTTTCATGTCAAATCTGGAATTTACCATGTTCTTAGTACTTTTTACCATCTTCTCATTGCTTCCCACAATGAGTATGTCATCAATATACAAGCATAGAATAACATATCCGTCAGTTGTAGTTTTGACATAAATACATTTGTCACACTCGTTGATACGATAGCCATTAGCCATTATGGCATCATCAAACTTTTTGTGCCATTGTTTTGGTGCTTGCTTTAAACCTTAGCAAGACTTCACCAATTTATATACTTTCCTTTCTTGACCTGTAACTACACAACCTTCAAGTTGTTCCATGTAGATTTCTTCTTCCAGATCTCTATTCAGGAAAGCTGTCTTCACATCCATTTGATGTACCTCAAGATTCCGTAAAGCGGCAATAGTAAGTACCATCCTAATGGATGTTATTCTTAACACTATAAAATAAGTATCAAAGTAGTTAAGGCCTTCCTTTTGTCTATAACCTTTTATAACCAAACGGGCCTTGTACTTATCAATTGTCCCATCTGCTTTCAATTTCCGTTTGAAAATCCATTTAGAGCTTAGTGGTTTAGTTCTGGGAGGAAGATCCACTAATTCCCAAGTATGATTTTACAGAATAGAATCAATCTCACTCTTTATGGCTTCTTTCCATAAAGGACTTTCCGTTGAACTTACAGCTTCTTTGTAAGTTTGTGGTTCAATCTCTAACATGTAGGTTAGAAAACCTGGACCAAAAGATTTTTCCACCCTTGCCTTTTTACTTCTTCGAGGTTCAACCTCTATGTCCATCTCATCCTCTTCTTGAACAACTTGAACATTCTCTTCAACCTCTTGTTGAAGTTCTTCACTATTCTTGACTTTGTCATGTTGACCATCTTGACTGTCGACTTCAATAGTCTTACGAGACCATTTAGATCCCGACCCTACATCGTTTTGTATGCATGGAAACATGTTTTCAAAGAATGAGGCGGTCTTTAACTCCATGAACATATTCTTGAGTATTTCCAGGTTTTTAGATTCATGCACAAGAAATCGTTATGTGTTACTGCGCTCCGCATATCCAATGAAAATACAATCCACTATCTTTGGACCTATTTTCATTCTCTTAGGTAATGGGGCCATTACCTTTGCAAGACCACCCCAAAGTTTTAAGTAATTATAAGAAGGTTTTCTACCTTTCCATAATTCATAAGGGGTTTTGTCTTGTTTCTTACGGGGTACCTTGTTTAAAAGGTAGTTTGCTAACAACTTAGCATCCCCCCACATGTTTTATGGTAACCCAGAACTAGTTAGCATCGCATTCATCATTTCCTTTAAGGTACGATTCTTGTGTTTAGCTACACCGTTAGATTGAGAAGAGTATGGTGGTGTTACTTCATGAATAATACCATGTTGGGAGCAAAACTTGCCAAATTGTGCAACATATTCACCACCACGATCACTTCTTACCACCTTAATCTTTTTATTAAGTTGGTTTTCTACTTCTTGCTTATAGAGAACAAATTTCTCTAAAGCCTTATCTTTACTTTTCAGCACATACACATAACAGTATTTTATGCTATCATCTATGAAGGTAATAAAATATTTATTTCCTTCCCTCCATTGAACAAACTTCAAGTCACAAATATCTATATGTATAAGATCAAGTGGTTCTGAATTTCTTTCAACAGTATGAAATAAGGATCTTGTCAATTTTGTCTCTATAAAAATTTCACATTTATGGTTTTTATCAATTTGAAACATGGAGATATGATTCAAGTTAATTAAACGTCACAACATATCAAAATTAACATGTCCAAGTCTACTATGCCATAAATTAGAAGACTCAATAATATAAGCAGAAGAAACGTTATTCTCATTCATTTCAATTGAATTTGATTTACAAGAGATATAATTAAATTTGAACATCCCATTACATTCATATCCCTTGCCCACATACATACGCCCTTTAGACAAAATAAATTTCTGAGACTCAAAAACCATCTTGAAGCCATGTGAGCTCAAGAGGCTCCTAGAAACTAGATTCTTCCTCATTTCAGGAACATAAAAGACATTTTGTAGCTTCACTTCTTTCCCAGAAGTCATTTTCAGAATGACAGTTCCATGTCCCTTGATCTTTGAAGTAGCAGAATTGCCCATGTAGAGATTCTCTTCTTTCTTTGTAAGAGTTAAATGTGGCGTGTAGCACCAGTATCAAGCCACCATTCTCATGGGTTCGAGTCAATCAGGTTGACTTTAGAAATCACTGCACACAGATCAATGTCAGAAACATCTTTAGTAATTTCTTCCACAGCATTTCCCTCCTTTTTGTTGAACCTTTTTGGCAGCCTACAATTAGAGGACTTGCGTCCTATTTTGTTGCAATTGAAGCATTTCCCATTAAACTTTGGTTTATTGTAAATGCCCCCCTTCATGTCCCAATTTGGACTTAGATCCAGCAGGCTGTTTGTCCTTCTTGGGGTCTTTCTTGACCTCTACAACATTGGCTCTAGCCACAGCTTGATTAGCAGCAACAGAAGATTTCCTCTCTAATCTTTTATTATCTTCCTCAATATGAAGTTGGACAATCAGGTCCTCAATAGACATCTCTTTCTGTTTATGCTTGAGATAGTTTTTGAAATCACTCCAACTAGGTGGCAATTTCTCAATGATTGCAGCCACTTGGAAGGTTTCACTAGTCTCTATCCTTTCAACTTACATCCCATGGATCAAAAGCTGGATTTCTTGCACTTGACAAATAACAGATTTTGAATCAATCATTTTGTAACTAAGGAATTAGCCTACTAAGTGTTTCTTAGCACTAGCATCCTTAGTTCTGCACTTCCTATCCAAGAAGTCCCATAATTCCTTTGCAGTTCGTTTAATAGTGTAAACTTCATACAAATCAGGAGCTAATCCATTCAGAATGTGGTTTTTGCAAAGGAAATCCAAATGATTCCAACCATCAACAGCTAACTGAATAGAAGCATCCATCACACCCTCGGGTACAACAGGAGGATCTTCTTTCAGCAACCTATGATATTGCATGCTAGTCAAGTAGAAAAGCATTTTCTTCTGCCACATCTTAAAATTCATTTTATTAAATTTTTCCGGTCTTTCAGGCACTATTACTGGGTATGAACCCGAACCAGCTATAGGACCGTTAGGCATAACAAGCCTAGAACCATTACGACTATTTTGTCCATTTTGGTTATTCTGGCCTTAGCCAGTTTCGGAACCATTGCCTCCAATAAGTGGGACAATATCAGCCATTTTTCAATCTGAAATTTCAAACAAACAAAGTTAGTGAAATTCCAGAATCAACAAATCAAATACAAGAAATAAATCACAAATAAGAACTGTTAATATAGAACAACAAATGTTCGAACAGCCCAACAGAATCCAGTAATAGGTCCAAATAATTTCTCCAAATGTCAAGGTAAAAATTATCCAAAATAGCAAGGTATTAAATATCCAGAATGTCAAGGTAATCCTACAAAACTTAACCAAGTACTACGTATAATTGTCTTAAGAATGTTAGAAACAGTAAACACAAACACAATTTATATAAGTAAATTGCAGATTACAAAAAGGAAAACAGAATCCAAATAAATAGAAGAACAAAAAATAAGATACTTTTCAACTTTAACAGACAATTATCATGTAGAGTCGAGGCCTGAAATCATAGTTTCCTTAAGACAATTATTTGCCTGTAATGGTGATTTGTCTCCCAGGATACAACAACTCTCAAAGGCGAACTCAACTGTGTGAAGCAAACTATCACCGAAATAAGAAAACATCAGCCTATTTAGAAATAATCAAATTGTAGAAAGGAGATGGACAAGGAATCTTGGATTATTGTAAGTCTCTGCAACTGATGAAACAAGAAGAAATAGGCAGAAAGAGGATTAATAGAATGGAATTAAATGACATTAAATTGAATTAATTCTCTCATTAAGAGAATTTATTTTGCAGTTTTATTTTTATTCAAAAATAAAACTGACAAAATATGAAGAGGCTTAAACATATCTGGAGGAAATTAGTCAGACCGGAGCAAAAATTAGGCAAGCTCGTCATGGCTCATTTCGGTCCGGCATTTGCGACACCCTCGTCACACGGGTGCGTATTGGGCCTTTAAAGGCTCGGGGCTAAGATTTGCACCCCACTGCAAGCGCAAGAGAGCCTTTTGTCTTATACAAGTTAACACCTTACAAAAGTGTATTTCAATATAAACACCTTTTCCTCTTTAAACTTTTCCCCTGTGGGATAAGTTAACATGAGCCAATTTTCTCCAAATATTCCATTTCATTAGGCTTACTTTGAGCAACAAGTTCTCGTTCACTACTTATCCATTTTGGGTAAATTATATACCATTGGAAAGCTCACGTTACGTACTATACAATGACACTAATCATTTGATTTAATACGCTTCCTTTCCATAATATAATTTCGCCCGAAGTTGACAAATAGTCACTAATACATAACCCAATATTTGTCAAATTCCCAACATAATATTGTGCACACAGTGGCGGCGGCGGGGGGGGGGGGCACTTATTGTTGGGATTTTTCACCAGAAATCACCCGATTAAATGCGGAAGAACGCGATGATTTCCTCAAATCCGTGCCCAGGAGCAATTGATGTGAAAATTGTAAAACTTTAAAATTAAATTGAAGAGAATGAATTCTTACCAAGAATATCTCTTCAAGAGATGGCTGCAAAAATCAAGATTGATTCCCTTTACGTTCACGTACATGAACGGCTATCAAACACAACCCATGCTAGCGAGAAGATCAACCGAGAGAGAGAGTTTGGTGGCTGAAATTTTCTGCTCTAAAATTCCATTCCCTTGGCTGAATTCTACCCTAGGTCTTTAATCTAGGGGGCTAAAATTCCCCTTGGAAATTTTAGGCCCAATTCCATTTAATTTCATGCGGGCTTTTCTCCTCTTTAAGCCCACGTCCAATTTAATTCTCCTAGTCCAATTTAATTTCAAATCAAATTCTATTTAATGTGTATACTAACATATTATACCATATAATATATTATATACATTTAAATTGAAATTAATTTGACCAATTAATTTAACCGAGGAATTAAATTAGACATTCATGAAATCAAATACATGTAAACCTATACATTAAAATATTTCCACCTAGGAAATAAACTCACAAATTAATTCATTGAATTAATTTTGAGACGGCTAATACAAATATTAATTTTATTATTTTGATCAATCCAATTGATCCTTATAATATAATTAATATAATCCTTTCTCTCCAGTGTATATACTCCAAGTATACAGGTGATCCCTTAAGTACGAGTTTAGGCATTCAATGTGTACGATCATGTGGGCCCACCTTTATATTGGCAGTGGGCCTATGGCCCACAGACTGCAGGCGGGCTCTAGCAAGCCACTGCAGTCCCCAATTAAGATGGAGATGGCAGTCCAACTATAATTATAACCCTGTCGTTTAAACTTGTATATCCCATGTCATTGATATCGGTGTCCAACACAGAGGCATAGATAAATCACCCTCTTTTGTGGCCGGACATTTACTTGATCCCGAATATACTGATGCTCACAAACAAGTTCCAACTTGTTTGGTTGTGGCACACTCTTATCAGTCACATTCATCAAAAGGCCGGTGATATCTTCTCAGTGGACTACTGAGTGACATATCCCTTCTGCAAATCCATAGCACTGCCATGCTCAGTGGCATACCAGAACGTATTCATACTTGGTACCCTTTTACAGGCCCCTTAGGCGTACACCAAAGTATGCGACTTCGCATGCAGCAACATCATATGGTCAGGTCAAAGGATCCATACAAGTACTACACGAGAATCACTAGTCATGCTTTACCATGTGGATTTCTTGTTTAGTGGATCTATCCAGTACCATGCCCCTTTTGCACGTACCCATTAACTTGGTTGACATCCCATGTCCAATGGTCGGTAAGACACCGCCATACAACCAGGTTAATTATAGTCTCTAGTTCCATTCATTCCTATGACTGGAACAGACTACGGATCTCTTTATGGTCATATCATTTTCCCTATCCATGGTCTTACTGCCAAGTGCATGACAGTTGTCAACATGGATATGGATATGTCCATTGGATATTCCATTTAAAATATAGCATAAGATATATAATAAACAGATTAATGCCTTTAGTTAAATGACACAAAATATGTATAATACATAAATCCAATATATGTACAATACAAATACAAGGTCTAATACCTTGGGACTATGGCATGTCCAACACTAACCCCCCAGCCACCGGAAAAGCTCCTGAGTAGGGGGCTTTCCGGTGGCCCCCCAGCCCCCCAAGAGCAAAGGTAGCACCCCTGCTTCCCTGATACATGGGCGACCATGTATCAGGGTTAGTTTTTTTTTTTTTTAATTTGACAGGGCCTGTTTAATTTTTTTTTTAATTTCTAGGGAAAAACGATGTTGTTTTGCTCTAAAATTTAAAAATAAAAATAAAAATAGACCAAGGCAAAATGATGTCGTTTTGCCCTGGTTTGTTCAAAAAAATAAAAGACCTGGGCAAGCAGATTGGGTAAAAAAAATAAAACAGACAACTTCGTCTCTCCCTCACCCATTTGCTCAGTCTCCCTTATTCTCCTCCTGCCCTCTTTGCTTTCCCTACTGCCGCCCGCCCACCTGCCTACCTGCCGCCGCTAGTCCGACACAGTCCATCCTCCTCTCCTCTCCTTCTTTCCTCTTTGCTTACTTATTCCGGTTAGTTTTAATTTTAACTGTTAGGTTTTTGTAATTTATTTAGGTTTTATTGCAATTAGGTTTTAAAGAAAAATATTTATCTAAATTATATTTGAATTGATAAATTGAGGTATTAATTTATAAATTAATAAATTGATTATGTAAATTGTGTTGTTATTTGATAAATTAGGTTTGAATGTGGGTTTGAATTGATAAACTGATAAATTGAGGCATTAATTGATAAATTGATTGTGTAAATTGTGTTGTTACTTTTAGATTTGAATTGATAAATTAGGTTTGAATGTGTGTTTGAATTGATAAATTAATGAATTGATAAATTGATAAATTAGGTTTGAATGTGGGTTTGAATTGAATTGATTGTGCATTGTTATTTTTTGGGTTTGAATTGATAAAATATGTGTAAATTAGTTATGAATTGATTAATTGATTGTAGTATTTGTGTTTTTATTTATAGAAATTAGAAATATGGATAAGTTTATTACTAAAACAAAGCGGAATCCTTTATCAAATCCCGAACCATCATCAACTAGTAATGAAACCTCTATTGATCAATTTGATTGTGTTGGATTAGAGTTTTGTTTTAAATGAAGTTGTTTGGATTAATTTAATTGTGTTCTTATTGAATTGAATTAAATTAATTCAGGATTATTGGCCGATCGGAAATTTTTGTTCATCGGCCAGAAATTTTTGTTAATCGGCCGGAAATTTTTTAAACCGAATTCTGCCCCACCAACGAACCAATCCTAGCATTAGTGGTGGATGATTATGCATTCTAGTCTGTTGCTATTCCATCTAATCTATTACCTTTCCTGATTGCTTTGGAAAAACTTGAGATAAGAAATTGTGATTTATTAGAACAATTATTTGGTTTGGAAGGGGCCAAATGTCGATAGGAACTTTGGATATTTGTCCAACTTAAAAAAGTTTCAATTGATTGATCTACCGTAGCTGAGGCACGCGTGGGATGAGATCCCTAAAGATATGCTGGATCTCAAGAACCTTACATCATTGGAAATTGACAACTGTAGCAGTTTGAGAACATGTGCTCGGGCCTTGTCCTACTCAAAATCTTACAAGTCACAAGTTGTCAAATGGTTGAAGAGATCATTACTCAGGCTGCATCAGAAGGTAGAAATATTGCTCATATTGTTATGTTTCCATTATTGGAATGCATTATTTTTAAGAATTTGCTCAACTTGACTAGTTTCTACTCTGGAACTGATTCTGTGGAATGTCCTCACTTGAAAGAGATCACCATAGCTGGTTGTCCATAGCTCAATATCACAAATACAATTGCTAAGTCAAAGGTCAGTCACTTCTCAATTTATCGTCATAATTTTGCATGGTTGCAATAAGTTATCTAATGGTGCTTGTAGCTAAATGAAGCCTTTTTTTATGTGATTGCATATCCGGTTTGCAATTTTAAATTGAAGTTATAAAATCGCAAAATCTTTGATTAAACCAGATATTTTTCAATAGGTTGTTAGTTTTCCTCATCTGAAGGACTTAAAACCATCATCAATTAGCATTCAGAAGATATGGAATTGCCACAGTTTAACAAGCTTGATGATAGATGGTTTTAAGAATTTGAAATTTTTGTTCTCATCATCTATAGCCCAAAGTCTTGTACATCTCAGAAGGGTGGAGATTTTTAATTGTGAGATGTTGGAACAAATGATGAGACTGCTAAAAATAGACTTCTTGAAGCTCAAAGATCTTTTGAAACTCTCTCAATTCAGCATACGTAAGATGCTTGAATGCCCTTCCTTGAAAGAGCTACAAATTCAAAGCTATCCTCAACTAATAGCATTTGTCTCCGATTCCACAAGTTTAAACATTGTACCAAATATTGAACTCTAAACAACAACTTCTGCTCTCTTTGATAGCTTCTGTCCTTATTTTCTTGATCTCTTTTTCTTAGTTCCTATTCTTATATTTTTATCCCCAATAAATACTTTTTTTCATTTATATATTATTCCATACAAAAATAGATTCATGCCTCTAAAAGTAAAATGCTTATCTTCATATTAAGGACATTCTTGTGATATCTTCTTGCAGTGATCTTCCCTTGGTCTCACATTTTATTGCTATTTTATGTTCATCATTTATATATATTGTGTGATCAATAATGCAGGTTGCATTCCCCAACTTGGAGAAAATGAAACTTATCAAAATGGATAATTTGGGCATGACTTGGAGCAACCAGCTCTCTTCGGATTCCTTTGATAAATTGGAAATACTAAATGTGGAATATGCTAAACAACTATTGAAAACTTTTCTGCTGAATATATTTGTAAGACTCCAAAATCTCAAGGATTTGGTCATAAAGAATTGCAATTCACTAGAAGAGGTGTTTGACATCAATGGGCTAATAAATGCAAAAGGAATGGAAAGAGTAACAAGTCAGTTGAAAAGGTTGGACATCCGAAACCTGCCAAATTTAAGCTATGTATAGAATGAAGATCCCAAAGGATTTGTCTTGTTTAACGAACTAAGCTCTATGTATGTTTGGAAATATCCAAACCTAAAAGATCTCTTTCCATTTTCAATACCTAAAAGCCTACAACAACTAGAAAATCTTGATTTGAACAAATGTTGGCTTGTGGAACTGGTCACGAAAAAGAGCAAAGTAGTAGAAGAAGCTCCAAAGTTTGTGTTTCCTTGGCTTATGTACTTGGATCTTTGGAATCTAGAAGGGCTTGAATGTTTTTTTCATGGAATCCACACCTTGGACTGCCCATTGTTGGAAAGGTTGAGTGTTTATCACTGTGACAAATTGGAGGTTTTCGCTCAAATGGTCGAGAATCCAGAAGAAACACTGATGTAGAAATCACTTTTCTGATTTTCAAAGGTAAACTATGCGTCCTTATTATTGATAAGTGCATTTTATGCCCGTAATCTGTATTTGTTTATAAGCTTTAATTGATATATTTTTAGTTAACTTAGGCGAATTTACTTCATTTTGTGTAATTACTCATGCTAGGGACTCTAAAGTTGGAAATGAGCTTAAAGAGCCGATTTTAGAAGCTTGGAGTGAATGAAGGATGGAGCTTGAAGTCATAGCCTATGGGCATGGCTTATGGAGTGCTGTTGGTGCTGAAATTGAGCTTAGGAAGCTTTTTGCATAAGCCAAGATCATGGCTTAAGGGGACCTACGAAATTTGAAGAATTTTTATGGGATTTGAAGACTTCCAATTTAGTTTTAGCTTATTTTATTTCAGTTTTTTTGTGATAGGCTTTTGGGGATATTTTTATTTTTAATAACTCTAATTAGATTTTCTTACAAAAATCTTAATTAGAGTTATTTCCTTTTTAGAACTCTTTCCTTAGTTGATTAGGTTTAAAAAGAGTGAGGTCAATTATTTTTTTCTCTCTTCTTTTTTTTTTTTGGAAAAGAAATTACGGTAGCCTCTCTTTTCTCTCTTCTCAACGTGTTCTTATCCCATGAAGAACTAAAGCCCTAATTTCTAGCTAGAAGGAAATTCAATCTTGTAACGTCAACTGTGAGATCAATTGTTCTTATTTTCTTCTTTAATTCAAGTAATTGATTTCATTCTATTCTTATTACTTTTGCATGATTTAATTGAATCTTTGATTTAATTATCTACCTGTGATTGATTTGCTAGTTAGGTGATTAAGTACGTAATCGTTTAATTCACTTAACCTAGGTAGTGAATAACACGATTAATTATGGACAAGTTTTTAATTTGTGTTATGGATGAAATTGATATGCTTTAAATAATCTTGCTTATGTGATTATTGAGTAGAATTAGTGTCTCTTTCGTGTGTTAATGCCTTTGATTGAATTAAATTCCGAAGCTTGTTTGGAACTGTTCGATTAAATAGGGATAATTAATGTTCTTCTCTTAGTTATCTATTCCGTAAGAAGAGACTAGGTAATTCATGCTTTATGATAACTATAGCTAATCTATTTGAATGCATTGAAGTTATCTTTTATGTTTGATCGATGATCGGTTGGTTTGACTCAAGACTCGAATTCGCCTTCTAGCTGGAATTTGCCTCATATAGATTTTTACCAAATTATTTCATTTCCATTATTTTTAGATTTTAATTGCAGTTCTTAAACAAATCCCTTTTACTTTTCTTGTTTAATTTTAGAAGAAATAATCGACCAATCCCTGTGGATTCGACCCTGCTCCATCTGTACTACAAAAATTTTGTTTTCGAGAGTAGGAATTTATTTTTGGTGTGCTCGGCATGCATCAATTATTATATTTAAAAAAAAAACCTATTTAAAAAAATAGTAACTCTTACTCTTCCAAATGACTCTTAAGCCATGATTGTTGTAAATTTGATTATTCCATTGATTGAAAACAGTTTTAATTTCACCACTTATAAATAATTTTGTAATTTCTATTTTTCTTATCACTAAACTAAAGAGAGGGTACAAATGATGAGTTTTCCTTTGTATGTAATTTGTATACAATGAATAATCTTAAATTGAGCTTCCAATTCCTTCTTCCATGCATTCTTTTCTTTTTACTCTTTTAACTAAGTTACAAAGTTCACATTTTCAATTCTTAGAATTTAAGAAGTGGCTTATGGTCACAATCATGTGCATATTCATGGAAAGCTAGATTTAACCTGGTTTCTGTTTGATTGTCTGTCAGATCATCCCCAAGTTGAAACATGTATCCTTCACTAGCAGGGCTTCCCAAATGATAAAGGAAAGCCAGTTTCCACCATAACTCTTTCACAAACTTAAGGCTGTTGAAATACATTGCTTTGATGGTGACTTTCCATCTGATCTCATTGTTTCATAAAATGGAAGAACTTAATTTCAGGTCTTGTATGTTCAAGCAACTGTTGCCTAGTGAAGGATTCGACCAAGCTATTCAGAATCTTAGGTTTTTGTATGTAAAGAGTTGTCCCAATTTGATTAGTTAAGCACCAAGTTCTACTTCTTTCGAGAACTTAACGAATTTGGACGTATGCAAATGTAAGGGAATGGTTAGCCTGATGGGACACTCAAAAGCAAGAAGCCTAGTTCATCTCAAAGAAATGAGTATAAGAAAATTTGATAAGGTGTTAGAAATTGTTTCAAATGACGGATTAGAAGAATCGAAAGGGGAGATCATGTTCACCAAATTAAGATGTTTGGAACTACATGATTTGGCAAGCCTTGTATGCTTCAGCTAAGCAGAATGCGGCTTCATATTCCCATTGATAAGTGCATTTGATTAATGTAATTTACCTTTGTTTATAAGCTTTAATTGCTATATTTTTAGTTAACTTAGGCGGATTTATTTCACTTTGTGTAATTATTTGTGCTAGGGGCATTGGAGTCGAAATTGAGCTTAAACTGTTGATATTGGGAGCTTGGAGTGCATAAAGGATGGAGCTTGAGGTCATAACCCATGAGCACAGCTTGTGGGGTGCTGCTGAAGCTAGAAATTTACCTAGAAGCTCTTTCTGCATAAGCCGGGATCATGACTTAAGGGGGAGATACGAATTTGTAGAGTTTTTATGGGATTAGAAGACTTCTTAATTAGTTTTATTTTATTTGTATCAGCTTTTAATTCTATTTGTGATATTCTCTAATTTTCCTAATTAGAGTTTTATTCTATTTAGGATTTTATTTCTTTCTCCTTTCCAACTTCTATAAGAAGAGTCTTCTTCTTCTTATGGGAGGAATATTTTTTTTTTTTTTTTTTTAGGTTTTAGCTTTAGTTTCTTTTAGTTTTAGTTTTGTTTTTCTTTCTCTCATGAAGAGATAATTTTCTTTTCTAGCTAGGAGGAATTCGATCTTGTAGGATCAACTGTTCTTACTTTCTTCTTTAATTCAAGTAATTAATTTCATTATGTTCTTATTTCTTTTGCATGATTTAATTGAATCCCTGATTTAATTTTGTACTTGTGATTGATTTGTTAGTTAGGTGATTAAATACGTAGTCATTTAATTCACTTAACCTAGGAAGTGAATAACATTGTTAATTATGGACAAGTTTTTAATTCATGTTATGGATGAAATTGATATGCTTTAAATAATCCCGCTTGTGTGATTATTGAGTAGAATTAGTGTCTCTTTCGTGTGTTAATGCTTTTGATTGAATTAAATTCCGAAACTTGTTTGGAACTGTTTAATTAAATAGAGATAATTAATAAGCTTCTCTCGGTTGTCTATTTAGTAAGAAGAAATTAGGTGATTCATGCTTTGTGATAGCCATAGCTAATTTACTTGAATGCAATGAAGTTATCCTTTGTTGATGATTGATGATCGGTTGGTTTGACTCAAGACTTGAATCTACCTTCTAGCTGAAATCTACTTCATATAGATTTTTACCCGATTATTTTTTAGTTTTAATTTCAATTTACAAACATCCCTTTTTACTTTTCTTGTTAAATTTTAGAATAAATAATCCGGTCAATCCCTGTGGATTTGACTCTACTTCACCCTTACTACATATTTTCATTTTAAAGATGTTAGTTGCAGATTATAGAAAAACAGAATTGAAAATAAAACGAAGAACAAACGAAAGATTTAAAATACTTTTCAACCTGAACGGAAGGAAGGAAACAGTAGAGCCGAGGCCTGTAAAAACAGTTTCCTTAAGACAATTATCTGCCTCGTAGTGGCGATTTGTCTCCCAGGATACAACGACTCTCGAAGGCGAACCGAACTATGTGAAGTGTACTATCACCGGAAAAAGGAAAGATTTTTTTTTTTTTTTTTTTGGAGGAAGCAGAATGCAGTGAAAGAGAAGGAATTTGGAAATCAAAATCAATAGATAGAAGTTGAAGAAAGAATTGGCAGAAAGGAGGGTTTTAAAAGAATGGAAATAACTGACATTATTAATTCTCTCATTAAGGGAATTAATTTTGCAGTTACAGTTTTATTCAAAAATAAAACTGTCACAGAGAATTTGAATAAGCTCAAAAAAAAATTATCTGGAGAAAATTTTGTTGGGCCGGAGCAAAAACTAGGCAGGCCCATAGTTGACCATTTCGGTCCGGCATTGGGCCTTTGAAAGGCTCGGGGCTAGGATTTGCACCCCCCTCCCCCCCCCCCCCTGAGCGCGCAAGAGAGAGCCTTTTGGCTTATACAAGTTAACACCTTACAAAAGTGTGTTTCAATATAAACACCTTTTCCACTTCATATTTTTCTCATGTGGGATAAGTTAACATAAGCCAAATTTTTCTCCAAATATTCCATTCCATTAGACTAACTTTGAGCAACAATTTCTCATTCACTACTTATCCGTTTTGGGTAAATTATATACCGTTGGAAAGCTCACGTTACGTACTATACAATGACACTAATCATTTAATTAAATACGCTTCCTTTCCATAATATAATTTGGCCCAAAGTTGACAAATAATCACTAATATATAATCCAATATATTTGTCAAATTTCCAACAATCCCCCACATGAATGAAATTGATTGACGAAAAGAAAGATCAAAATCGAAGTGGTGATAGTAAACTACAGTCGATATTTGCATAGGATAGGTAGGCATCAACCCTTGAACCTTCCCTTATGTTAGTATATTTACTTTACTGGCTGACTAGTAGACACGATGTCCTTGAACTATTCTGCCGTTTGTGTAAACGACGATATACCTCACACAAATACCAACATAACACAGTTTTTGGTTCTCATGGTTATGTCCGTTATGGTCATGAACATCTCCTGGTTCTGCAAGAGTTTCAGATAACTAGGCCCCATTAGTTTCTTTTGAAGCGACCCCACTTCACTCTCACATAGGTGATCTCTTTTGCTCAAACTTTTGAAGCACAAAGAATCATTAAAAGCATAGCTTAACCTTTCCACATTTTATCACTGTTTACATCGTAGGAATGGACAAGGGTTTGACCCCCACAGTGACCTCACAAGGTCTATGCAATTAGGTTGTCCCATTGAACCTAGATCTTGGGATCTCCAGTCAACAAGGTTGGGTTTTCCTTCACATAGCGCCTTAAATATTCATGGGCTTTAGTCCCATTCCTCTTGATGTCTTTTCAACTTGATCTCGGTTTAAACCTTTGGTTAGCGGATCCGCAGTGTTATCCTTTGACCCTACAAAGTCAATAGAGATAACTCCCGTTGAGATCAGTTGTCTAATGGTATTATGACGACGACGCATGTGTCGCAACTTACCGTTGTACATAATGTTCTGTGCTCTTTTAATCGCTGATTGATTATCACAATGTATACAAATTACGGGCACAGGCTTTGGCCATTCTGGAATATCTTCTAAGAAATTCCGTGACCATTCAGCTTCCTCTCCAGTTTTATCCAAGGCTACAAACTCAGCTTCCATAGAGGATCTAGTTATAATCGTTTGCCTTGAGGATTTCCACGACACTGCTCCTCCTAGAGTGAACACGTACCCACTTGTACCTTTAGAACTCTTGATGTCAGCTATCCAACTGGCATCAGAATATGCTTCTAGTACCGCAGGTTCTCTCGTATAGTGTAAACCATAATTACGAGTATATCGCAAATACCTTAGTATTCTCACGATACCTACCCAATGAATCTTTCCTGGATTACTCGTATATCTGCTTAAACTACTTACAGTGTAAGCAATATCTGGTCTTGTACAACTCGAAAGGTACATCAGACTACCTATAACCCTGGCATACTCCACTTGGTCTATGCCTTCACCTTTGTTTTTGGACAAATGTTGACTAATGTCCAACGGAGTTTTGGCTATACCAGAATCATCCTTGTTAAACTTATCAAGTATCTTGTCCACGTAGTGTGACTGAGTTAAAATGAGACCGTTAGGTGAACGTTTAACTTGGATGCCTAAAATCACATCCGCCAGTCCCATATCTTTCATGTCAAATCTGGAATTTAACATGTTCTTGGTACTCTTTACCATCTTCTCATTGCTTCCCACAATCAGTATGTCATCAACATACAAGCATAGGATAACATATCCTTCAGTTGTAGTTTTGACATAAATACATTTGTCACACTCGTTGATATGATAGCCACTAGCCATCATGGCATCATCAAACTTTTTGTGCCATTGTTTTGGTGCTTGCTTTAAACCGTATAAAGACTTCACCAATTTATAGATTTTCTTTTCTTGACCTGGAACTACACAACCTTCAGGTTGTTCCATGTAGATTTCTTCTTCCAGATCTCCATTCAGGAAAGCTTTCTTCACATCCATTTGATGTACCTCAAGATTCCATAGAGCGGCAATAGCAAGTACCATCCTAATGGATGTTATTCTCGACACTGGAGACTAAGTATCAAAGTAGTCAAGGCCTTCCTTTTGTCTATAACCTTTTATAACCAAACGGGCCTAGTACTTATCAATTGTTCCATCTGCTTTCAATTTCCGTTTGGAAATCCATTTAGAGCTTAGTGGTTTAGTTCCAGGAGGAAGATCCACTAATTCCCAAGTATGATTTTGCAGAATGGAATCAATCTCACTCCTTATGGCTTCTTTCCATAAAGGACTTTCAGTTGAACTTACAGCTTCTTTGTAAGTTTGTGGTTCAGCCTCTAACATGTAAGTTAGAAAATCTGGACCAAAAGATTTTTCCACCCTTGCCCTTTTACTTCTTCGAGGTTCAACCTCTATGTCCATCTTATCCTCTTCTTGAAGATCTTGAACATTCGCTTCCACCTCTTGTTGAAGCTCTTCATTATTCTCAACTTCGTCATGTTGAACATCTTGACTATCAACTTCAACAGTCTCACGAGACCGTTTAGATCCCAACCCCACATCGTTTTGTTTACATGGAAACACATTTTCAAAGAAGCAGGCGTCCTTTGACTCCATTAATGTATTCTTGTGTATTTCCGGGTTTTTAGATTCATGCACAAGAAACCGATATGCATTACTGTGTTCCGCATATCCAATGAAAATACAATCCACTGTCTTTGGGCCTATTTTCATTCTCTTAGGTAATGGGGCCATTACCTTTGCAAGACACCCCCACACTTTCAAGTAATTATAAGAAGGTTTTCTACCTTTCCATAATTCATAAGGGGTTTTGTCTTGTTTCTTACGGGGTACCTTGTTTAAAAGGTAATTTGCTGACAACACAGCATCCCCCCACATGTTTTGTGGTAACCCAGAACTGGTTAGCATCGCATTCATCATTTCTTTTAAGGTACGATTCTTTCGTTCAGCTACACCGTTAGATTGAGGAGAGTACGGTGGTGTTACTTCGTGAATAATACCATGTTGGGAGCAAAACTCACCAAATGGTGCAACATATTCACCACCACGATCACTTCTTACCACCTTAATCTTTTTATTAAGTTGGTTTTCTACTTCTTGCTTATAGAGAACAAATTTCTCTAAAGCCTCATCTTTGCTTTTAAGCAAATACACATAACAATATTTTGTGCTATCATCTATGAAGGTAATAAAATATTTATTTCCCCCCTTTGATTGAACAAACTTCAAGTCACAAATATCTGTGTGTATAAGATCAAGTGGTTCTGAATTTCTTTCAATAGAATGAAATGAGGATCTTGTCAATTTTGTCTCTACACAAATTTCACATTTATGGTTTTTATCAATTTGAAAGATGGGGATATGATTCAAGTTAATTAAACGTCACAACGTATCAAAATTAACATGTCCAAGTCTACTATGCCATAAATTAGAAGACTCAATAATATAAGCAGAAGAAACGTTATTCTTATTCATTTCAATTGAATTTGATTTACAAGAGATACAATTAAATTTGAACATCCCATTACATTCATATCCCTTGCCCACATACATACCCCCTTTAGACAAAATAAATTTCTGAGACTCAAAAACCATCTTGAAGCCATGTGAGCTCAAGAGGCTCCCAGAAACCAGATTCTTCCTCATTTCAGGAACATACAAGACATTTTGCAGCTTCACTTCTTTCCCAGAAGTCATTTGCAGAATGACAGATCCATGTCCCTTGATCTTTGAAGTAGCATAATTGCCCATGTAGAGATTCTCTCCTTTCTTTGTAAGAGTCAATCCAGCAAAAGACCCTTTGTCACAACAAATGTGGCGTGTAGCACCAGTATCAAGCCACCATTCTCGTGCATTTGAGTCAACCAGGTTGACTTCAGAAATCACTGCACACAGATCGATGTCAGACACATCTCTAGCAATTTCTTCCACAGCATTTGCCTCATTTTTTTTGACCCTTTTTGGCAGCCTACAATCAGAGGACTTGTGTCCCATTTTGTTGCAATTGAAGCATTTTCCATTAAACTTTGGTTTCTTAGAAATGCCCCCTTTAGGTCTCAATTTGGACTTAGATCCAGCAGGCTGTTTGCCCTTCTTGGGGTCTTTCTTGACCTCCACAACATTGGCTCTAGCCATAGCTTGATTAGCAGCAACAGAAGATTTCCTCTCTGATCTTCTATTGTCTTCTTCAATACGAAGTCGGACAATTAGATCCTTAACAGACATCTCTTTCCTTTTATGCTTGAGATAGTTTTTGAAATCAATCCAACTAGGTGGCAATTTCTCAATGATTGCAGCCACTTGGAAGGTTTCACTAGTCTCCATCCTTTCAGCTTGCATCCCATGAATCAAAAGCTGGATTTCTTGCACTTGACTCACAACAGATTTGGAATCAACCATTTTGTAACTAAGGAATTGGCCTACTAAGTATTTCTTAGCACCCGCATCCTCAGTTCTGTACTTCCTATCCAAGGAGTCCCATAATTCCTTTGCAATTCGTTTAACAGTGTAAACCTCATACAAATCAGGAACCAATCCATTCAGAATGTGGTTTCTACAAAGGAAATCCAAGTGATTCCAAGCATCAACAGCCAATTGAATAGAAGGATCCACCACACCCTCGGGAACAACAGGAGGATCTTCTTTCAGCAGCCTATGATATTGCATGCTAGTCAAGTAGAAAAGCATTTTCTGCTGCCACATTTTAAAATTCATTCCGTTGAATTTTTCCGGCCTTTCAGGCACTGTTACTGGGTATGAACCCGAACCAGCTACAGGACCGTTAGGCATAACAAGCCTAGAACCACTAGGACCATTTTGTCCATGTTGGTTATTCTGGCCTTGGCCAGTTTCAGAACCATTGCCTCCAAAAGGTGGGACAATATCAGCCATTTTTCAATCTGAAATTTCAAACAAAGAAAGTTAGTGAAATTCCAGAATCAACAAACTAAACACAGAAAATGAATCACAAAAAGGAACTGTTAATTTAGAACAGCAAATGTCCAAACAGTCCACAATAATCCAGTAAAAGGTCCAAAAAATTCTCCAAATGTCAAGGTTTTAATATCCAGAATGTCAAGGTTTTAATATCCAGAATGTCAAAGTTTTAATATCCAGAATGTCAAAGTTTTAATATCCAGAATGTCAAGGTATTAAAAATCCAAAATGTCAAGGTAATCCTGCAAAACTTAACCAAGCACTACGTAGATAATTGTCTTAAGATTGTTAGTTGCGGATTATAGAAAAACAGAATTGAAAATAAAATGAAGAACAAACGAAAGATTTAAAATACTTTTCAACCTGAACGGAAGGAAGGAAAAAGTAGAGCCGAGGCCTGTAAAAACAGTTTCCTTAAGACAATTATCTGCCTCGTAGTGGCGATTTGTCTCCCAGGATACAACGACTCTCGAAGGCGAACCGAACTATGTGAAGTGTACTATCACCGGAAAAAGGAAAGATTTTTTTTTTCTTTTTTTTTTTTGGGAGGAAGCAGAATGCAGTGAAGGAGAAGGAATTTGGAAATCAAAATCAATAGATAGAAGTTGAAGAAAGAATTGGCAGAAAGGAGGGTTTTAAAAGAATGGAAATAACTGACATTATTAATTCTCTCATTAAGGAAATTAATTTTGCAGTTACAGTTTTATTCAAAAATAAAACTGTCACAGAGAATTTGAATAAGCTCAAAAAAAAAAATTATCTGGAGAAAATTTTGTTGGGCCGAAGCAAAAACTAGGCAGGCCCATAGTTGACCATTCCGGTACGGCATTGGGCCTTTGAAAGGCTCGGGGCTAGGATTTGCAACCCCCCCCCCCTGAGCGCGCAAGAGAGAGCCTTTTGGCTTATACAAGTTAACACCTTACAAAAGTGTGTTTCAATATAAACACCTTTTCCACTTCATATTTTTCCCATGTGGGATAAGTTAACATAAGCCAAATTTTTCTCCAAATATTCCATTCCATTAGGCTAACTTTGAGCAACAATTTCTCATTCACTACTTGTCCGTTTTGGGTAAATTATATACCGTTGGAAAGCTCACGTTACGTACTATACAATGACACTAATCATTTAATTAAATACGCTTCCTTTCCATAATATAATTTGGCCCAAAGTTGACAAATAATCACTAATATATAATCCAATATATTTGTCAAATTTTCAACAAAAGAGTAGGTATTTATTTTGATATTTACGACACACATCATCCATCTTTGAAGGTGGTAATTGTGAACCAATGTCCCAACATCAAATTTTTCTGACCACACCTAAGGTACAACTTTTAGAAGCAGACAGAGGGCATTGGAATAGCAATCTTAACACAACCGTGCAACAGTTGTTCACCTATCGGTGGTGAACAAAATGTTTCTTTTAATCTGATTTCCAACTTGTTGATAATTATTTCTTGCTCGTGACATTAGTTTCTCATATATTGGTATGCAGAGTAGGAATTTAGGATCAAATGTTGAAGCTGATGATGAGAGGCATTGCTGTCCATATCCATTTCTTTTTTAAGACACTTTAATTTTCTATTATGATCATTTGATTTATCACAACACCTTTTATTTCCTATTCTGCAAATTTGTTGAATGCATTCAGTTATTCTATTTTCAATAAAGACAGTTATTTTATGTTTTTAAACTATCTATTTCTTGTTGAAATCCAGGTCTAGTTTTTGAATTTGGATTTTCACTTTGAACATGAGAGAGGTGGTAATGCTGATAATCTAGTTTGATATAAGTTCGCTACAACGATTTTTTTTTTCTTTTTTTTTTTTTTACATATCCCTATTTCAATCTTCATTGATTAAGCTGCTTATATTTTTTTAATTTGACGCCTGTCCTTGAGATATGGATCATCCAAGTCACATTAGTATGGCGTATTTCTCCTATTTAAAATCACACGTATGAGTTTGTAAATGGCTAAACAAGTTTATTTTATTTATTTATCTATTTTATCATCAATGATCGTCTCTAGAAAAGATCAAGAATAAAACAATAATAGTTTTTTGTATTGTTGTTGCAGCGTACAGATAAGGCATAGAAATATGAGTGGCATTTAAGTGGGTGGGTCCATTGAGAGAAAAAGAGCAGTTAATTGTTGACTGCTCATTATCAAAGTAATGAAATAATTGAGTGTGTGGGGGCAACTGTCTGTGAAGTCAGCTAATTGACTTCCTTTTTAATAAAGTCATTTTAACATGTAAAATTAATTGGTTGCCAATCTTGACTCCATCCCCACTCTACGTTCTACAGTAGTCTTATGAGTTTACTCTCTTCACCCATTTTCAGTCAGTCAATCAACGTTTTTGCTTTTACAATTATTAAAGGAAATACTGCTCGGTCTCTTGATTTTCATTCAGATCCAAGTCCACTTAAAACGATCTAGTGCTCAAAGAGCCAACACCAGGATAGAAGTTCTGTACAAACAACAAGCTGAGTCTCGTATTAAAAAAAAAAAAAAGAGAGGAAATGATCTTGTTATGATTTTCCTCTTCTTCGATGCAATTTTCGAGCTGTGACAGTAGGCCTTGTAGCAGTCACTACTATTACAGGAAAATACCCAAGTCATAAAGGTTTTCTATGTATACTTACCTCTTTTCTGTCTTCATTTAATGTGTTCTTTGTAGTTTTTTTTTAATTATCATTTTTTTGGGTATTATAGGAAAATCCCAAAGTCATAAAGGTTAAACATATTCAATACAATTTAGTCATTATATATATATATATATATATATATATATATATATATATATAATTTTCATTTTGTAATCGAACTTGAACCTCCTAAAGAAATTAATTTCGTTAATACAATTTAGCAGTCTATTCTCTAATAAATTTAAGATATGAATTTTCTATTCAGTTTAATTTATGTTTTATACACTCTTTTCTTAAAACAAAATTCTTTTTTTTTCTTTTTTTTTCTTTTTAAATATAGGTTGGATTCAGCCTCTCTTTCTTTACTGATCATTCTCAGAATTTACTGCTGGGATTGGGAATTTCTATTCCTCAAGGATTATCAATACAAAAAGGTACTTTCTTTTTCTTTTCCATGCTCTTTTTCCCAAATTCCTTTTTTTTATAATGTTTTCCTATTTATCCGATAATGAAATACTATATCCCTTCCCTTTTTTATTAGATTCATTTCTAGATTTTTCTTTTTTTTTTATTATTAATGTATTTTTTTAATATTTAACCGTATTTAAAGTTTACTAGATGTTTAAGATGAAAGAGAATTTTGATATGAAAAAATATATTTTTAAGAAATAATTATGAAATGAAAATTAATCATTTTAATAATCTCACTAATAGCTAGCTTAAATAAACAATTTCAAACTACATATAATAAAAATAAAAAATAAAACTAAAAAGACACTTAAAGGAAATTAATGCTTCAACTATAATGATTTAATATATTTTAAAAGAAATTTTGTGTAACTCACACACGTATGAACTATGTTTTTAAAGTTGAGGTTCTATATATTTGTAAGTTTGTATAGATATAATTATGAATGTCAACAAGTATGAGTTTCGCGGATATTTAGTGTTACCCAATTTTAATGGGACTACCCGAACCAGATATAAAAGAATACAGGGTAAGAATGAGATGTAGTTTCCTACCTGTTACGGATTTGGGACGGAAATGGATTAACCGTAAGGTAGCCGCCACCCAAAGCTGTCCTATTAGTACACAAAATATCGTAAACATTTCGTATGCTGGTGGTGGTGGGTTTAGCACCACCTCTTTATTGATTGAAGTATTGAAGTATTAATGATTACGACAATTTTGGTTTATTAATAACACTACAAGAAAATCGGCTTTTAATGAGGGGATTTCCCCTCATTAAAAATTCAAATCCCCTCATTAAAACTTTTTAATGAGGGGATTTCCCCTCATTAGGCCCCTTATTATATGGGTCCCTTGTTAAAGGCTTTAATGAGGGCATTATGTCCCCTCATTATTTGTCAATAATGAGGGGACATAATACCCTCATTAAAGCCTTTAACAAGGGACCCATATAATAAGGGGACTAATGAGGGGAAATCCCCTCATTAAAAATCAGTTTTAATGTTGAAAAAACCCCTTATTATTGTAAACAAATAATGAGTAAAATTATTTCCCTTCAAATGACATGTAGGGTTTTAATAATATAATATAACATATTTTCATTAAATAATCAATAACAACTAATATTAATAATATAGCATATTGTCATTAAATAGTCACTTCTTAACACCAAAAATTGGTATTCCATAATTTTGACATGAGTAGTTTGTTTTACCCAAAATCAAAGACCGTTGGTCTTACAAAAGATTATATCCAAAAGATGAAAATAAGATCATTTGTCCAAAATACACTAATTAGATTAATGATCCTTAGCTTGAATGTGCATCAAGTAGTCTTCATTTGTCCAAAAAATACTAATGATGCTTAGCTTGAATGTGCATCAAGTGCCTGCAAGAAATAATCAAAAGAAATAATTACACGTCCATCTTAGCTGATAGAGAATGCAAACAAGAAATCACATCTGCAAACAAGATTTGTCCGATAAGGAAATACATGTAATTAGCACAATTAGATCCTGTCTCTGCAACCTGATACTCAATTTCTTAACCCTGCTACAAACTCATCTATACACATGAACACCAGATTGTGATAAACAAATGACAGATGCTTCATATGCTTGTACAGAACACGAACCAAATGATAAGCAGAATACTAAGTATACACATGAACAGAATTATCCTCACAATCAGCAGAAGATATATCAAGATAGCACCCAAAATTAATATACAACAACCTGTTGGAGATAATGAAAAGCTCAAAATTTACTTTCCGGTAACACATCATATATATATATTAAGTAAACAGAGAATATCTAGTTTTGAGAAAGGAAAAGAAACAATATGAAGAACCAAGTGATACATCATGAATAATGAGTCAGAAATCTATAGAACATGTACAATCAATTCATTAACTAATAATCCCATAAAAAAAAAATCATTTACTCATAATGGTTAAGAGAGTAATAAAAATATGGAAAAATAAGGATGAGATACAGAGACAGATGTGACAGGCATTCAAGAATCTGTAAATGAGCAAAATGAAAAAATTCCCCATGACAGACAACATAAAGTTGATCCATTGTCATTTTCATTATTTTTTTCATGTTCTAGAGCCTATTTGATGCCATCCTCATTCCCTTCTTTCTAGCATATGAAAGCTGTAAAATATTTCTGATATGATTTATTAAGTTACAAAGATGGATCACTAGAATATGGCTTTCTCTTATGTAATAAATAAAGAAGACACCAACAGTAGGTGTAGCACTAACCTAATCTGGAAAGTAGAGCATAATCAAGCACCTGGCATACCTTGAATCCAGTATTACTGCAAGATCAATTGGATCCACCTCTGAAAACTTGAAGGTCAAGAGTGATTTTTTTTTTTTCAATTCAACAAGTCTTCCATCGGGAAAAAGCAATTGGACATGGAAAGTATTACATACTGGATTTACCTTAGAATCTTCAAAATTTAAAAACTGACTTGGCTGCATTTGCTGCTGCTGTATGCCTGCTGCCGCTGGAGTACCTTTGTTGCCATCAACTCAGCCAATGTAGGTATGGTAGAGAGAAAGAGAGGAAGAGAGAAAGACAGAAAGAGAGAAGAAAGGGAAAGGGAGCGAAAGAGATAAAGAGGGAAGAGCAGATGGAAACAAGAACAAAATACTACTAAGTAGCTGGAAAAGGAAAGAAATAATACTTCTCAATAGTCCTAAGCCAACATAAGCTCTGATTGATTCCTGAGGTATCAGGAACAAACATTTAGAAAATCTGCCGCTATCCAGAAAAAATCAAACCGTAAATTATAAGTAAGCAAGGCTCAAGGAAAGCCTATTGGTTTATCTTAAACCATGTAAAAGACTAAATAAACCACACTTCTATTACCAGAATCATATAAATTCATTACTGGTTTCATTCTAGCCTAGGCACCAAAAACATAGTCATCATTTGAGATGATTTAGCATTATCTTTAGAAACCATTTCATTTCCTATGGTTCAGTAGATAGTTTAGACTCAATATTAGCTTATAAAGTTTAAACCCATAAATTACTCTTGTAATGATTGTTTTAGTCACTTTAATTGAAAACAAAAGCAAAGGGCATGGCTTTGGGATTTGACAACAAAACGTACACACAAAGGTTATTCACAGCCTAATTCGAAGCAGTTACATATAAGATTATGCTAGTTAATTGACGTTCCCAGAGCAAAAACCAGAATACAAGAAAAATTACCTGATAAAGCTTCTCCAAGTCACAAGAATTTGGTTGTTTCAAGAATATTGCTTTAATTGCTGACAGCAGTTTTGCCCATGTATCCTCCTCAAAGTTTGCAGGAAGCGTTGGTTTAGCTTCATACAACATTATTCAATGAATCAAAAATACACTAAAATGAAATCATATGCAATATAGTTTAAGTATAAACTGAAACTTTTCAGACTCCATTTCTTAAGTTCCAAGAAGATCTTTACATGATGCTCTGTGCTCCATCCATTCAATCAAAACATCAACGTCAAAATGTAAGGATAATATATATGGTAGATGCATAGCTGTTAAGGGCGCGAGGTGAGGCACGTGCTTCACGCAAGGTGCACAACAAAAAAATTAAAGCATAAAACTATCAAGACAACAATTAATATTTGCTAAAATGCAACAAATAGTCAAATAAATAAATAATAAATCATATCCAATTTGATTATCCATAATCATAAAACTCAAAAATTTAAATAATAAGTTCAACCAAAGTTACCAAATAGGCATATACTAAGTTACTTAACCAAAATTATAAGAAATACTTTTCAACGAAAGATTCTAGATTGAAGAATAAACAGAACAGAGAGAAAAGAGAATGATGGATTGATAGTAACAGAAAAAGTATCTTGTATAACTTTGTACACAAAGGCGCACCTAGGCGTGCCTTTCTCAACATCACCCATGCGTGCCTAGGTGCGCGCCTATGTTACAGGGCCTCGCCTGAGGCTTGCCAAGGCACTCGGCCTTGAGCCTTGAGTGCCCGTGGCTGAAGCGCGCCTTCAACAATTATGGGTAGATGTCAAACAAATATTCACTTCAAGCCCATTGCTCTCCCAACTCCAACACTTCTATTATAGATGTGATAGAAAAATGCAACTGAATTGTGCCCAAATAATGTAAAGAATAGACGCTTGGACCTATGTAAAATATTGCAGAAATACAATATCGCATTGCAATTCATTGCTATTTCAACATTTTGAATTATACTAAAAACATTCTTGCATAATGAGTTAAGCACTTATAAATGTACACATCACATGACTAAATAAGCAAAGAAAAACAAAGATTTCAGAAAATGATAATACAATTGAACTGAAAATAAATACATACTTGACATTTGAAATCCAAACTTGTCCCTTTTAAAACATAAAGGTAAAGATGAACACTTAATCTGTACCAATGCCTACAGCCTACATATAATCTTCAAACAACCAATTATTAATCACTCAAAACAAATGAAAAAAATGAGCTCAGAATGTGCATTTCTGTATTGGCACTTTCCTAGCAGCAGTGAAGCATAATGTAGAATCCCACCTATGTATCAGCATAAGCAACAAACAACTAGAACAATTACAAAATTCCTAACTTAGCTAGAGTTTTGTTTCCACCAACTCAGATCATTGCCCAACCTAAACAGGGCTCAGAGCCTCAGTGGCCCAACCAAGGCAGAGTAATTAACAATATAAGAGTGAAATGATAGTTCCCCAGATCCAAAAACGACAGAAATTGCAGTTTTCAGTTAAATTCTAGATGTAGCCAAGCCTAAACCCTAAGTTAACAGCTTAACTCACACTGAAAAATTAAATCAACCACCGATTCAAGCAACAACCAGATCTCAAAATCCAAGTTCTAAGCTCCACAAATAAACGCATTAATGCAATCGAGTACAAAACCTATTTGATACCCAAATTCTAAACAAAAATTGGAAAAAAAGTATACATATACTCACACAGCTAACTCATAAATTAGCACCATTAAGAACTCTATAAAAACAAGCAATCAACAAAACATAGGGGAGATTCAATAGCAATTTCAAGAAACTTAAAAAAAACCAAGAATTAATAAAAGATTAATACTAATCAAATTTACTTACATCGATATTACATCTGAACCCTGACACCCAACACCTTGCCACCCGTCGCCACAAGGGTCTCCCCCAGTAGCAACCCACCCAGGCAGTGCAGGAGATCCCAGTGAAGAGTATAAGCTATTAATTCCAGCAACTAATTCAATCAAAACAATGGAGGAGATAAGATTCAAAGCTCCATAGAACAAGAAAAAAATTAACAAGGAACATTACTAACGAATAGCAATAAAGGATTATCCTAATTGAAGCACAAAAACACAGTATAGATCACTTGCAGAAAAGGATTTACAGAAAAACAAATTGAAACAATTAAAATTTACAGAATAAAAATAACACGGCTTAGCCAATGCTTACGCCAGACACTTTCAAAGGACAAACAAATTCATCAGCAATCTATTCCAATGACATAGCCATAATTCTTTTACCTTTCCTGTACGACCTCCTCTCCAGCCTTAGTTTTTGTTAAGCTAAATAAAAGAAACTGGTCCATTAATCAATCTATGCATACCAGATGCACCGTGCAAAATATTTAATTTAGCAGACGCAGACAATAAAAAATTGAATTTGACTGCTGAATAATCAAATTATACAATTTTTCTTTTAGTTTATTGATACAGAGATACAGTTTCATTATTGAGAACCGTAAGGGGAAAAAATGAAGAAATGTGTGGAGGCCAAGGGACTAAACCCCCCACAGTTAGAATAATTAATATAGGTGTTACATGCCTATGCGTCATGTGCGAGGAACATATTTAGAGAAATATGAGCAATGCAGAATCACTGGTCAGAGGAAGATTTCAACTGTTGATGCTGTCCATCTATCATGCTTATCTGTCGTCTGAGTTTTGCAATATGAGCTTGCACCTAATACATACAATGAACTTAAATTGTTACTGTTTCATTTACAGACATCAGGACATCAGACTATGTCCTTCTAAATTTCCCCCCAATAAATAAATAAATAAAATTCAAATGCATTTATGTCTCCAAGAACTTTTATTTTCCAAAAATATAAACAAATTCAATTCAGAAAGATATATCATTACATTTCAACTTATTCATACTTAGATAAAAATACACTGAGTGATGCTTCACAATTAAATGGACCAGTTTAGGCCTTTGAAAGTAATACACGGAAAAAGTTCACAGGTTATGCCTCACCATGGCAGTAATTTCAAATTCTCATAATCAATATATATCAATCAAATAATATCAGCAGCTTTTCTGCCCATGTCTTAAAAAAGTTTAGGAGATTACAAAACTAGTAAAGAATTATTGAAAAGTCCTGTATAGTAGGGTCCATGTCAGAAAACATATGGTGAAAGGGAAACCTTCACCACATCAACTTTGCACACCTAATTTTCAAAATCTTCCTGAAAAGTAGAGTCCATGAGATCAAAATTAATTACCAATTCATGGATCAAGGCCAATTTGTACGAAAAAAGGGAGAAAGCAGAAACAAGTTGAAATGTTTTTTCCTTTTAAATGTTGTCTAAATTAAGATTTTATGGAAAATTAACTAACAAAATTCTTGTGCTCTTTCTACCAAGTAGGAGTTAACATATGTCATTTGTTTCTCTGTTCAAGCAAGTCCTCTTGCATTATCATCTCTAATTTGTAATTGTCTGAGCTCTCTCTCCTTCTCGCTCCCTCTCTCTGTCTCACACATACACAGATATATTACTCTTCTTTTTCCACCAGAGAGAATTAATTTATGTCATTATACACAGTTTGTCTTACAAAAGATAGACTCTATTCAAGGATATCCGATTTCATTTTCATCACTGCTTGATATTGTATAAGCTCTATGCTTTCTCTGCACTGTTAGAAATGTCTCTTGATGCGACTTAAGAAAACTGTGAGTAGAAAAAGTTTAATAATGAGGGAATCCAAAAAGACCACGCAAATTGAAAGGAAAAAGAAGATTATGTTGGTGAAAATTACGCTGAAAAGTCTTAAAATGTAGGAGTCTCTATGAAACTGATAGCAAACGATGGAAAGATATTAGGGGCAGATGGACAAGGTAGGAATTCCAAATAGTCAAATGCTGCATTTATCTTTGAATCAAAATCAGCCAAGCAAATTCTAAAATCACTACGCCCTCTATCCCTTATGTCCTTTAGGAATGGAATAGAAACGTGATTAAAAATTCAACAGAAAATTTATTAAACTTGGCAATTTCTGATTTTCTTCCCACAACTTTTCAAATATCTTCAAAGCTTTTATTTATATGTACAGAACACAAAGCAACCTTGGAAAAGAAATACATTTTATGAGAAGAGGTCTCTAAGAAAAATAAAGAAACTTCTACATTGCTTTCATTGTTTCTCAAAAAAAAAAAAAAAAAAAAAAAATTCTCTAGATAACAGATAATCTGCAAACAAGCCAGCTACCCCACAATGCATGGTAAACATTTGCATTCACACACATGCACACAAACACGCATGCACACTCACAAAGGAACATTCACTGTGTGCAATAGATTCAGAAAACCAGATCATGTGAACGATAATGGACATGAAAAGCACATAAAATTTAGACAGAAGAAAATGTTATTGAACATGTGAAACATGTACTTGGACATACTGAGAACATGATCTGGAAGTTTCAGAGAAAAGAATAGTAATGAAAATGAACAAAATTAATGAGATGCTTCTGACCTGTTGACGAGCTGCTGCAAGTTGTAACAGCTCATCAGCTTCAGAGAAATTCGTGAACCACTGATTCAGAGGATGATCTTTGGTGTCACCTCTCCTCTTTTTGCTTGTATCCTCAACAGGTACTATAAAGACATAAAAGATGTAATCATTAACATAAGTATGTACAAAGATAGACTTGTATTCAGAAAGAATGAAAAGTAGCATTACAGAGAGGCAACAAGCAAAATACCAGGAGGAGGCAACACAAAGCCAGCAGGTAATCTGGGTAAATTTACAGCAGGATGATTCTGGACACGAGCAAGGCAACTTTCAGATGGATCAGGAAACACAATCTCATCATATGATTCCACAACAACAGGCTTCTTGGTTGACATAGGGCCTGATTCATCCTCTGGGTACAACTTCAAATGATGATATCTGCATAAAATTTCAACCTTGAATAAGTCAATTTAAAAGTTCCAACGTTTTTCTATGCTTTCTAAGTAACCAGGAATAGGCACCTAATCTTTCTCCATCTTGAAAATAGCGCTGGAAACCACTTTCTCTGCAAAGGGCTATCCTAACTACCCAAGAATTATCCTTAAACATAAAGCACCGATCTAATTAACTAGACGATAGTAATGACGGCAGTAAGCAGAGCTGGGCGTGAAACGATGGCAATTGAATTGGCTAAGCATTGGCGATAGTAATGACGGCAGTAAGCAGAGCTGGGCGTGAAACGATGAAGCGGAGCGAACCAGCGGTGCGAAACGGAAGGAAGCGGTGCGAAGCGGAGCAACGGTGGGCGGAGCGGCGACGGAAAGATGCGAAGCTGGGCGTGAAAGGATGAATCAGAGAGATCGGGAAGGGATAGGTCGTGAAATAGAGAAGGTATGGGCGTGAAAGGAGGCAAAAGCAGAAGCAGTGGTGGGAAGGAAAAAAAATTTCCCGCTCTCTGGATTTTTACCCTAAATAATGAGGGGATGAAAATTATTTATTAAATGAAAAGTTTTTTTTTTATCCCTAATAGAAATTTACTAGTATTAATAAGAGAAATTTAATGAGGGGTGTCATCTTTCCTTACTATAACTCATAAATGGGTGTTTTTAATAAGAATATTTTCTTACCCTCATTAATTTTTTCTTATTAATAATGAGTTTTCTTGTAGTGTAATTTGTGCTTATAATTATATTTACTCATTATATTCGAATATGATTAAATTATTATTAATAAAAAATTATTAATTATTAATATATTTGGTTTTTTTTAATTAAATGTGTAACTTCGCGAAACGAGTGATTAATGTGCACTCACTACCCATGATGGAATGACAATGAGATTTACTTCATCAATAATCGCGGGTATGGAATGGAACAAATAATTATGTTTATGAACAAAAATGAGATGAATTACCGGTGAGTACGCTACCAATTGCTATCCTACTATAATTGATGTTCCAATCTCAGTTATTCTTAAAAGCCATAATATATAGGGGTGAGCAAAACACGGTTCGGTTTATAAACTGAACCGAACCAAAAACCAAAGTAAAAGAAAAATAGATACAAAAAATAAACCAAAATTTAAAATTTAAAATTTAAAATTTCAATTTTTTAATTTTTATTATCATTATTTTATTATTAGTTACATATAAAGTATTGCTTAAAAAGGATTTATATTATATATATATTAATAAAGTCTCATAAATGCAAACTAAATTTTATATATATATATTTCGCTATTTTGTTTCGGTTCGGTTTTGTTTCGATTTTTTCAACAAAAACCGAATCAAAAACCAAATTACTATATTTTATAAAAACGAAACCAAATCAAATAGAGTTTGGTTCGGTTTTTCAGTCTCGATTCTGTTCGATTTTTGGGTCGCGGTTTGGTATTGCTCACTCCTAACAATATACAAAAGTACCATAAATCAAATGATGAAATATCAAAAGTACTTTATTCAAGCTCAAAACATATCTATTCACATCTTACACTTAAAAATATAACCAATATTACCTGAACTCACACTCAATGTGCACATAAAACAAGCCAAACTTAGGCAACAACAGTATAGAAATGGTGAACCTGTTGTTCAATTAACACTGGTTATTACATGGACTGTTTAGTTGCTCATAGTGAGGATACCTACAAATATATGCAAGAGAAGAATAAGATAATTTAGAGAGACATCATTTTATAACACAAGAATTTTTATTTATTTCAACTTGAATATCTTACAAGCTAAGAGCTTCTTTATATAGAGGATGAAAGGCTCTGGAACCTTACAAAGGACGTTAGCTTACAAGAGAATCTGCTATGAGGGACCGAACATACAAACATTATTACACACTCACATCAGACATAAAGTGTAACTAACTTGACATAAAGAAAGCATCTTCTTTTTACAAAAGTAAAGTTAAGATGAAACAATAATGGTTGAGGACTACTGAAGAGATAGTGAGAATCTGCTTTAATTCCATCCATTGATAGGCTCATGAGATGGAGATGCATTCATAGGATCTGGATTGTGCAAAGCTGGAGATAGTGGATAGATGTCTGATTCATCAGAATCTGTATCATAGTGTGGGTCTTGAGAATCATGGAATAGTGATATATTTTTAGTATCCAATGGTGGAGTAACTTAAGTTGAGCTAGAAGCTGAATGAGCCAATGGTGGAGACTAAATGAATTGAACATCTACTGGTTGAATAGCCTGATATTCTGGTTTTACTGAAAGAGTTATTGCATAGAGAGAGGTAGAACATAACCAAGCAGAAGAAACATTTGTATAGTCATTAAGCTCATAAAGATACTTCTGGAGGGTCTAGAGGATCATCTTATCTTTATTTCTATACAGAGTACCACTGAAATTTCTCCAGTGATAAGCATGATTCTGTGTGCAGCAACATTGTTGAGGATTCTGGAAATATGGCCTGTGTAGGATAAAAATTCCTACAGTTGGACTTTCTTTGAATGTACCTCTTTTATAATCATATAACCCTTCAAACTGGATTTTTCTTTGAAGTTCTTTTTGCTACCAAGAGAGAGGTGCAAACTAGTCTAGAAAAGTGAATAATAAAGTACTCACATGATCTGGATTAGCAATGAACTTATAAAGAGGCAAGAGAGGAATCTGAACAGCAGTAGAGTAAAGAATAGTGAAACACCATAGACACCAAAGCTCATGCTCCATAAGTTGATGGAATGGAGATAACAAAGCACAGATACATATACCACTTTAATCACATTCCACTTCAAACAATTTATCAAAGCCAGGAAGAGCTCAAACAGGAACAGTACATAGCTTTTTCTCTCACCCCAAACAAAACAACCCAAACAGGAATAGTATATAGCTTTTTCTCTCACCCTAAACAAAACTTTTTCCCTTCTTGAGACACTTAGTTAATGGTGCTACAATAATACTGAAATTTTTAATAAATCTTCTATAGAAAGTAGCTAAGCCATGAAAGCTACAGATGTCTCCTACAGACTTTGGTGTTGGCCTATCTTGAATGGCTTTCACCTTTTCTTCATCACCCTTGATTGCATCTTTCCTCACAACATATCCCAAGTATAATAATTCTTCTAACATAAATGAGCAATTTTTCAAATTTGCATATAATTTACTTTCCCTCAATGCATTAATTACTAACTTTAAATGCTTAATATGCTCCTCAACAGACTTTCCATGAATCAAGATATCATCAAAGTATACCACCACAAATTTTTCAATGAAAGGACGTAATACCTGATTCATAAGGGACATAAAAGTGCTTCAAGCATTGGTCAACCCAAATAGTATTACTAGCCATTTATATAAGTAATCCCTTGTCTTAAATGTAGTTTTCCACTTATGTCTAGGCTTAATCGGAATCTGATTTACCCACAGTGCAAATTCAACTTTAAGAAGATCATTGATCCACTCAACAATCTAACATGTCATCTAGCCTTGGAATGAGGAATTTGTAGCCAATAGTGATTTTATGATTGCTCGGCTATCAATATACATTCTCCTTCTCCCACCTTTATTAGGCATTAACGAGGCAGGTACTACACATGAACTTATGCTTTCTCAGATATACCCTTTTTTAAGTAAATCCTGCACTTGTTCCTTTAGAACCTCATGCTCTTTAGGACTCGTTCTGTAGTGTGGCAGATTAGGTAAACTAGCACCAGGAACAAGATCAATTTGGTGCCGAATATTCCTCATTGGAGGTAGTTCCTCTGGTAGTTCATCAGGGATAACATCAACAAAGTCTTCTAAAATGTTTTGCACCGCCACTGGTAACTTGGATCTAGGTTGACCTTTTGTTTCCTTACCCTTCGCAACCAACATATTAGCTTTAGAAGGTTAGGGTACTCCTTTAGCTCGTTGTTGTGGTTTAGCATGCGTCTTTTTGTTCCACTTGATTCAACCACTTCTTTGGCTTTATCAATTGCCTTTGGTTCGAAATTCCTAGAATTGTCACCTCTATAGCGTCTATATGGTTCCCTTGGCATCGCCTTCAGCAAGGCTTTAACTTTTAATGCTAAATCCCTAGCATCTTGAGCTTTCATGATCATCTAAACCCCTATCTTTTCTTGAATAATTGGATTGAAACCTCTCAACTAATCAGAAGTTAGCTGGCTCTCTGTTGTTGATAAATTAGCTCTAGTAGATAATCTATGGAATTCAACAGTATATTCATGCATAGTTCGATTACCTTGAACACAGTTTTGATAAGCCTCATAGATTTATTATTCATAATCAGAAGGTAAAAATCAACGCTCTAACAGTTGTTTCATATGATGCCAATAAGAGATAGGTTCTTGACCATCCCTCCTACGATGCACATTCAATTGATCCCACCAAACAGCAACTCCCCCTTTTAGCTTATATGCTAAAAACCTAACTTTTCTATGTTCAGAAATTTCAAGATAATCAAAGAAACATTCAACTGCATGAATCCAATGAAGAAGCTCTTCTACTTCTATGTCTCCATCGAAACTCGGTAGTTCTAATTTAACTCATCTCCCCTTTCATTCCATCGAAACTAAGTTCATAAACAACTTCATCATCCAGAATATCAAAATCATCATCAAAATTAGGCCTTACCTCGATTTGACACCTTTCAATATTCTGTTCAACCCTTTGAATTTAATGTTGATGTGGTCGACGTTGACTAATGGGACGGTCAACTAGTTCTTCCCTACGCTCCCTTTGTCCATCACCTTGCCTATTCACATTAAGCTGACTATTGGAGCAGTTAGGGGATTAGATCGCTTCATGCATCTCTAGGGCAAAATTATTAAATTGTTGCAATGGAACAGGAACCCCGGTGTCTTCAGGTTGTGCCATATTTTTAGCTCAAAGAATTTTAGACGACGACAAGAGACTCTGGTACCAACTGATACAACAAGTGCACAGTTGTGAGTTTAAATGAAAAACTTGACGAAAATAACAAATACTACAACAAATCTAACCCACTCAGACAAAAGTATGAGAAAGTTGAGAGAAATCTCAAGCTGATATTATTAATTAATGTATGAAAAGTGCGAAAAAACCAATACAACTTTAGGATGTTTATAAGGGTAAAACTAATCCTAATTCGAAAAGGTAAAACAAAACTAAAAACTAATAATTAAAAGCTAAAAAAGTAATTTGCCGAAAACTAATCCAAATTCAATTTGGATATGGATTTGCGGTAGCCTTATTAATCCTATTCCTATTGGAATTGGATTTGCGGCAACAACTAATTCCAATTGGAATTAGAAAGTGGCCCTCCATCAAGAGCATCAAAATAACATTAAACAAAATGGGTTATTTTAGTCCAATCAAAGCTTCTTTATAGCTCACAGCTTCATTTAGAGCTGGATCTCTACCTCCTTGAAGCAACAAATTTCTTGTTGCATCTACACCAAAAACATCAATTTGTATTATCCACCCATGCAACAAGCTCCCCTAGGAGAAAACTAGCATCAATATTACATTTCATCCATCCTAATGGAGGACGAATCCTCTTATCATCTTGTGATGCAGCGGATACGAATAGGTTATCTTAATTCCGTTGATCGCGCACGATATCGTAATTAAGATCTTCTAATACTAGAATTGACACAATTCAGAGTATAAAGGAAATAGAGAGAATTCTTATTCAAATCAAAACTATCTCAATCAATTACATCCAGGCCTTTATATAGGCAAAAATATAACACAAAACAGTCCAAAGCGGACAAGGAAAGAAAAGCTAACAAAAAAAGAAACAAACGAAAACTTTCTCGAAAAGTAAAAAAAAAACCAAAAAATGCAAATTTGAAGGCCTAAACGATGTTTTTTTGCTGAAAAGCGACAGACATCATAGCCAATAGCTATGAGTTTTGATCGTTTGCCAGTTTCCGATAAGTTTGGGCTCAAAAATACCAAAATCGGCCCATTTTCACTAGTCTTCATAAAACTTACACAAATAGGCCAAAGCCTTTTCTTCTACATCATTCTCCTCCGGCTGAAGAGAATTCGCCCTCGAATTATCATCGTCTGAAGAATCTGCAGAATACGGAATCCAATGCTTGACACTGAAGACGTCCGCATTATGAATATGGCTGGGTAGCTTGAGAGGTATTAGGATTAATTTTATTAATGATCTCTACAGGACCAATCTTTTTGGCCGACAGCTTCTTGTAATCGCCTACTGAAAATATGTCTTTAGTAAGAACAGCCCAAACGTAATCCCCAACTTCAAACTCAATAAGGCGACGCTCCTTGTTGGTCGCCATTTTATCTTAGCCGCAACACGTTCCAGGTTATCATGGACAGTCCGATGAATGGCTTGTAATTCAGACACAAAAGTCTCCGCCTTCCCATGTACTCGAGACTTATCTGAAAGAGGTAATAGATCCAAGGGACAGCATTGAACAACCGAAAAAACCATAACAAAAGGACTGAAACCAGTGCTACGATTGACAGCTTGGTTATGTGCGAACTCGGCTTGACACAACTTCTGATCCCAACTTTTTACATGCTCACCAACCAGACATCGCAACAAATTACCGAGGGACCTATTAACCACTTCTGTTTACCCATCAATCTAAGGATGGTATACGCTGCTGAAGTTCAGTTGTGTGTTGACTAACTTCCGCAAACTACACCAAAAGTGACTAAGAAATCTAGTGTCTCTGTTGGAAACAATAGACTTAGGCAGTCCGTGAAGCTTGTACACCTCTTTATAGAACATCTGAGCCATATTTACTGCATCTGTGGTCTTCTTGCAAGGGATAAAATGTACCATCTTCGAGAATCAATCCACTGCCACAAAAATAAAGTCACTGGCCCACTGAGTACGTGGCAAGCCTAACACAAAGTCCATACTTATTTCTTCCCATGGTTGAGACGGAATGGGGAAGGGCATATATAATCCAACATTAGTGGCTGCTCCCTTAGAAACCTGACAAATCCGACAACACTGCACAAACCTGTCAACTTCCTTGTGCATAGATGGCCAAAAATATCTAGCCTGTATGAGCTGCAAAGTTCTATCTCTTCCAAAATGTCCTTCTCCATGCAACTCCTGAATGATCTTCAATCGCAGGCTACTTTCGGGAATACAAAGCTGATTTCCTTTAAAAAGAAACTCATCCAGTAGGTGAAAATCCAATGGTTCTCCTGTCTACACCTTCTGGATAATAGTAGCAAAATAAGGATCTGTTTCATATAATTCAGTAAAAGCTGCAAAACCAGGAACCTCAATGGAAAGGCGACCAATCAACCCTCTCCCCCTACTCAATGCATCAGCCACCCTATTAGACACACCGGACTTATGTTTAACTACAAAAGTAAACTGTTGGAGATAAGCCACCCATTGAGCATGTCTAGCCGAAATTTTATCTTGGCTGTGTAAATGCCGCAATGCCTTATGGTTAGTAAATAAAGCAAACTCTCGCTGAAACAGATAATGCCTCCAATGCTTGACTGCTTGAACCACTGCATGAAACTCCAAATCATAGGTACTATATCTAAGCTTGGACCTAACAGCTTTTCACTGAAATAAGCAACAGGTTTCTGATTTTGACTCAATACAGCTCCAATGCCTAACTTCAAAGCATCAGAGTGCAACTCAAAAGGTTGCTGAAAATCCGGCAAAATAAGAATAGGGCCTGTAACTAGCCATTCTTTTATTGACTGAAACGCCTCCTCTGCTTGCTTAGTCCATTCAAACTGCCCCTTCTGTTTCATACATTCCGTGATTGGTGCCATAATGCTATTGAAGTGTGCAATGAACCGCCTATAAAATGAAGCTAGACTATGGAAACTCCTTACATCTGTAACTGAACTAGGTTTAGGCCAGGTTTTAATCGCCTCCACCTTTGCCTCATCCACGTTCAAACCTTTAACAGAAACAACATAACCTAAGAACAGGACACTGGGAGATATAAAGACACACTTCTTCATGGCAGCAAACATTCTCTCCTTTCTGAACATTGACATTACTTCTCTTAAATGACAAATATGCTCTTCTTCATTAGCACTATATATCAGAATATCATCAAAGTACACAACCACAATTTCCTAATAAAAGGCCTTTTTAACTGGTTCATAACACACATAAAAGTACTAGGTGCATTAGACAACCCAAATGGCATGACCATCCATTCATACAACCCTTCCTTAGTCTTAAATGCAGTTTTCCACTCATCCCCAGGACTTATACGAATATGATAGTACCCACTTTTTAAATCTAACTTAGTAAAAATAGTTGCTCTACTAAGTTGGTAAAAAAGTCATCAAGTTGGGGAATAAGAAACTGATACCTGGTAGTGATCTTATTGATGGCTTTGATGTCCACGCACATCCGCCAAATCCTATCTTTCTTTGGAATCAAGAGGGCCATCACTGCACAGGAGCTTAAACTCTCCCGAATATAGCCCTTCATCAGCAGCTCCTCTACTTACCTCTGCAACTCCTCATGTTTAGCCAGACTCATTCTGTAATGTGGACAGTTGGGAAGAAAGCTCCAGGTTCAAGGTCAATCTGGTGCTGAATATCTTGAAAGGGTGGTAATCTGGCGGGAAGCTCATTCGGAAATAGATCATCAAACTCTCTCAACATGGGCTTGATCTGTTCAGGGATCTCGCCCTCCATCTCATCTACTTTCCCCACCAATGCATATACCACCTCATTCCCTTGCACCGCTTCCTCAAACAGGGATACAGTCAACAACACAACACCTTCAGCCCCTGTACTACTCTTAACCTCCTTCTTTGGAACGAGAGTAATTCTTACCCCTTCAAACAAAAAGGTATGAACATTAGACCTTTCTTGATGAGTCACATCTCGATCATACTGCCACGATCTTCCTAACAATAGATGGCATGCATCCATATCTACCACATCACACAACACCTCATCCTTATATCGAGATCCTACTAAAAAAGAAACTACTACCCTTCTAGACATCAATACTTCTCCCCCTTGTTTCAGCCATACTAACTTGTAGGGTTTTGGATGTTTTTCTATGGCTAAGCTCATTTTTCGAACTGCTTCAGTAGAAATTATGTTCTCACAACAGCCTTCATCGATCACAAACTTACACACCTTCCCCTTAATAGTGCAAGTTGACTGGAATATGTTACTCCTCAACCATTCATCGTCTACAGCAGCTCTTGGTGTCAAACAAGATCGCCGCACCACTAAAGCAATGCCAACATCTCCTACTACCATCTCTTCCTCAACCTCTTCTTCATCATCATAGGATGGATTTTCATTATCCACCTCTACACCTTCTTCCACCTCTACAAACATGGCCCGTTTTCGTACCTTCCTGTAATCTGCCTGCCTATGTCCCACCTCACCACAAACAAAACAATTCAGGTTGCTACCTTGAACAGTTCTCCTAGGTGCTGATTCTGGAGGTTTTACCGCAACTGCCTCTACTACCCTTCTGCCATCTCTACCCTCAGGAAATCCAAAATTACGACGCTGCAATCTTTTCTCAAGCCGCAAGGCTCGTTGGTGCGCATCAAAGATATTTAATGGATCAAAGTCATTAACTGCTTCACTAATCTACTCCCTCAACCCTCTAATGTACCTAGACACTAACTGCTCATCGGTCTCCATTATATCACTCCTAGCAATCAATTGATAAAACTCAGTTGTGTATTCATCAACTGACCAACTACCTTGCCTTAAATTCTGCAGTCTTGGTACATTAATCTTTGAAAATTTGGTGGCAAAAAGGTGGCTCTCATTTGTTTTTTCATCTTTTCCCAAGTTACAATTTTAGGCTTACCCATCCGAAATCGAGTCTGTTTCACTTGTATCCACCAAGCCGTAGCCCTTTCTCGAAACCTTGTTACAACCAGTGATACTCTTTCATCCTCTGGGACTCCTTTGACTTCCAGGACTTCTTCCATTGTCGCCAACCAGTCCAGGAACTCCTCTGGTTGGAGAGTACTACGGAACTTCGGAATCTCCATTTTCAATCCAGCCTCCCAACGCCTATCCTCCACATCTACAGGACATCTATGCTGGTGGTAATCTCCCTCATCCGATTCATCCTCATCCTCCTCCAGTCCGGCGAATGGGTTCTGAAGATTATCGAAATTAGGGTTAGGGTTTCGCCTTTGTCGATGATTTCCCCCAAGACGAGCCGCAAGTAGCCCATCCATAAGTTTTTCCAATCGATCCATCATGACCTCCATTCTTTGGTCCATCATGGCGTTGACACGTTGCTCGAACCTCTGCTCCAACCGATTCAGATCGTCCTGACCTGTACTTCGTCAACTCTTCGCTCTCTTCTTGGCGGCATGATGACCACTAGGGTTTTGGATTTTGGCTCTGATACCACATGCAGCGGATACGAATAGGTTATCTCAATTCCGTTGATCACACATGATACCGTAATTAATATCTTCTAAATACTAGAATTGACACAATTCAGAGTATAAAAGAAATAGAGAGAATTCTTATTCAAATCAAAACTATCTTAATCAATTACATCCAGGCCTTTATATAGGCGAAAATATAACACAAAACAGTCCAAAGCGGACAAGGAAAGGAAAGCTAACAAAAAAGAAACAACCGAAAACTTTCCCGAAAAGTTAAAAAAAAAAAACAAAAAATGCAAATTTGAAGGCCTAAATGATGTTTTTTGGCCGAAAAGCAACGGACATCACAGCCAATGGCCATGAGTTTTGATCATTGGCCTGTTTTCGATATGTTTGGGCTCAACAATCACCAAAATCGGTCCATTTTCACTAGTCTCCATAAAACTTACACAAATAGGCCAAAACCTTCTTTTCTACATCATCTTGCCAAGGTGAAATGGTCAAATCCATAGCTACACAAGGATTAGATAAAGAATTCACATGAGCTTACTTAACATTGCAATATTGAATCCATATCACCCACACAAGGACAAGCTTACATAACATTGCAATATTGAATTCACATGAGCAACGAAAATCAAGATCACCCTTCTCTTGAGATTGACATTTTTTTCCAACGTTTCAAAGCGCTTTTGTAAAGCATCAATAACATGTGATGGCATGAGAAAAATATTCATAGCATACATCGGTAAAGCTTGAGCAATTGAATGTAGTAATACCCCTTTACCACCCAGGGTTAAGCAACGTCAATTCCATCCCTACAGCCGTTTCCCTACCTGACCAAGAATAAAATTAAACACTTCTTATTTCCCATCTACCAACCATGGAAGGAAACCAATGCAAAATTGTTGTTCTTGACTCAACCACCAAGAAATTCGCATTCAGTCCTCTAAGAGTTTGCTTCAACAATATGGCTTAAAAAATAGAAGATATATTAAAATTTGTTAATTGCCATGAAGATTTTTCATATATTCGAAAACAATTTCATGACAACCAAAGTTTCATCATGTGCTGCCTTAAAAAGGAAAAAAACTATGCATAACTAACAAAATAATTGGTGCCGCAGGCGCCAACTTACAACCATGTAGGAGGAGGGGAAAGAGGGTCCCTCTAACGAATTCCGTCGGTAAGAGAAAATTGTATAAAATCTTAATATGCAAGGGATTGTGAAACAGGTGCCGATAAATCCTCAAACTATTTATTTGAAATCGTTAGCTAAACTAAATTAAAAATCTAGTCAGACTATGTCATTTCTCTTAATGTTTGTTGAATTAAGTGTCCTATCTCATTATCCCACCCTATCCAAGAATTGAAATCATGATGAAGTCTCTTGAATTTGTTATTTTTTTGCCGACTAAAAGCTGTTGTCCGATGGAAAATTGTGAATTTGAATCCCCATTCTTCAGCCACGCCACCTTAGATCTTTGTTTTTGATACAGTTTTTCTTGGTGTAAAATCTCTCCTAATTCTTCTTTTTTTTTTCCCCTAAAATATTGTCCTCAACATCCCACCCATTATGAGAACACAAATTCTCAAGCTCTGCCAAATGAGTTCCAACCGAAGCTTCTTCTTAAACAGTGGACACTGCTCTCTTTCCCAGGAATCTAAAGTTGCTTCACAAGTAGATAATTTTGTCAAAACAGAAATCAAGCCCAATGAGTTAGGAATAGAATCCCACTCACTCTCAAATTAGAAAGATGGCTTGCGAGTGACTAAAATTGCTAAGTGATTTGGTTCAGATATCGCAATGATATTCACCCAGGCATCTATGACCAAACCAATGAGGCCGTTGCCCAATCCAACCGTTCCCCAAGCCATTGATTTGAACCTTTGATCCTTTCCATAGTGAACCAATAACCTGTCATCCAGATCAAACGAACCACATCCTAACAATGTATCCCCGTTAACCATGCGTGAAAGAAAATTTGATGTGGCTGCCCACCAAGTTTCTCTGAAGAGTCTAACAAGTCACTAAAGTCACATATTACACACCATAACATGTTATTATTCGTGCTTAAACGCTTTAAACAATCCCATGAATCTCTTTGTCGAGAGCGTTTAGGAAAGCCATAATACCCCATTAATCTCCAAACTCCCCTGTCTTCATCATGAATGAGAACATGAATAATGAAGGGAAGAATCTCAAATCCTTTTTAAGTGAACATCGAATAGCTCCAACACATTTAATCCATCCAAACACCAAATCAATACAGTAAAAATATGTTAAACATATAAAGGTTGAGCTTGAATTTATCATTAAACATCAGTGAAATCTTAAAATAACGAGATTTTTTTATAAAAGAAAATTGATTTTATTGCTTTGTAACATTGCTTTTGCAATTTAAGAGAGTAGATTTTATTGTCTTATAACACTGAGAGCAGAATTTGTGATATTTAAGGGAATTGTTTTTGTTGTTTTGTTGTCTTATTGTTTTCACCTGATAAACAAGTTAAAGATCAGTAAGATTTAATTGATTAAGCCTTTAATTTGTTGTAAAATGGCATTTAGTGAAAGAGAGAAGGGGAAGAAGCTTTTGGTCTGTTTTAAATTCATCTGATTTCTCCATTTTTTGTTTGTTTTTGGTCATAACTCTTAATCTTCTCGGCCGGTTCAAATTCGTTAACCAAATTAGTGTTGGTGTTTAAAGAGGTTCAAATTCATCTGATGAAGAAGTCAAAAAGAGAGAGAGATACAAGGGTAAGCTTGAATTGATCTGATCAACATTTAGAGTTATGAATCAGCCACTGATTAATCTGATCAATATATTTCTCCACTAACGATTCTCAGAGGGCATCATCTTTCTAATCAGATTTCAGTTGGTGAAGGAAAACCAAAAATTGAATCCGATCTATTCACCCCAAAACAAACAGGTACTTTCTTTCTCTTTTTTCTTCAGTGCTGTCAATACAAAACATTAATTTTAGGTGTTTATTTATTTATTTATTTATTTTTATTTTATTTTATTTTATTTTATTTTTTATTCTAAGGTTCAAACCTGAGATCTTGCTTACGAGGAAGGAACTCTTTATCGCTTCAACCAAGGTAGGTATTTATTAGTTTTAAGTTTCTTTGATAACAATACTTAATATTTTTGTCAAGCCATAATATATGTCAATAATGTTTTTAACTTGATTGTTTTATTTTTTGTGCTTATTAATTTTATAATATTGAACATTTGATTTTTTTTTCAGCACTTGTTATTCAGTTTCATCGAGATATTATATATATATATATATATATATATATATATATATATATATATATATATATATATATATATATATATATGCATTGTCGGACCATTTATAAAATTCATAAATACTTTATGTTTTGTTTCGGACAAATAAATAATTTGGAAAATAATTAAGCAATGTAATAAAAATAAAGATTTTATTATAATGTAATCAAATTAAAAAAAAAAAAAAAAAAACTCAGTAAAAAAAAAAAAAGACAATTTATGCTAATAAAATAAGTGAATTTTTACTTTGTTTCAATGGCATCATGTCTTACAATTTTTATATCATTGAATTGATTGACAGTATCAATAAATTCTACTTTTTATATCATTGAATTTTGAAATTTGTGAAAAGTTTATTTTTAGGCATAATTATTCAAATGGAATGTTCAAAATCTGAAATTGTTCTACCTATTCAAATCGGGTAGGTGTTTTGCAATTAAAACAACAAAAGTATTGTCAAATGTAATTTTATTGAAGCAAAAGTAAAACTTCTATAATTTATTGACATAAATTGAAATTTTTGTTACCATAACGAAGCATTATCAATAATTGAATATCTACATGTGTATTATTTTTTTCATATTATTTTTCTTTACAAAAATAGGAAGAAGAAGAAGAAGAGAGGAATGGCGGAGATTGTAATTGGAACGAAAATTGGAGAGGCTGTTTTATCCAGAGTTACTGATGAGGCCATTGATTCTGTGTGGCGTCAAATCGGGTATGTATGGAACTACAAAACCAACATTCAAGACCTGAACAAGCAACTTACCAGATTGAAAGACGAAAGGAACAGCATGCAACACCGAGTAGATGAGGCCACAAGAAATGGAAAATTAATTGAAAACACAGTAACGAATTGGTTTAAAGATGCGGATGAGGCTATTGGGGTGGCACAGCAGATTATTGAAGACAATGGGAGTGCCAATAACAGCTGCTTCATGGGTTGCTGTCCTAATTTGAAGACCCGTTACCAGTTCAGCAGAAAGGCTAAGAAACAGGCACCAGTCATTGCTCAAGTTCAAGGAGATGGGAAATCCATCACAGATATTTCCTATTTTCCCTATGTGCAGCAATTACAGCATGTTGGAGACAAAGAGGCCTTGGAATCAAGAACTCAAGTTCTGAACGAAATTGTGGGAGCATTGAAGGATGTTGACTTCAATTTGATTGGAGTTTATGGCATGGCAGGGGTTGGTAAAACTACTCTAGTCACGAAGCATCTTATTGCTGAAGTCAAGCGAGCTGGAGTTTTTGAAGTAGTCACTTGGACAAAGGTGACTCACAATCCTGACCTCAAAACCATTCAAGAAGAAATTGCAGCATGGTTGGGTCTTAAGTTTGAAGTCGACTCCACTCAAGTGAGGGCGGTTCGGTTACATGCACGTCTCAAACAGGAGGAGAAAGCACTTGTCATTCTTGATGACATTTGGACGAAAATCCAACTGGAGGAGATTGGAATTCCTAATGACAAAGATAGTAAAGGATATAAAATTGTGATGACGTCAAGAAATCAAAATGTATTGCAGGAGATGGGCGTACAGAAAGATTTTCTACTTCAAGTTTTGCAGCCAGAAGAGGCATGGCAACTCTTTCAGCAAAAATTGGACAAAGTCGTAGACTCAGACATGCTACCTATAGCAAAAGAAGTGGCAGAAAGATGTGCAGGCTTGCCTGTCTTAATTACAGCAGTTGCAGGAGCATTAAGAAGTCAGCAGTTGAATGAGTGGAAGAATACCTTGCAGCAGCTGAAGCACTTTGCTCATGAAAAAATTGACGATCAAGTTAACTCAGCCCTTAATTTAAGCTATAATTTTTTGAAAGATGAATGCAAGTTAGTGTTCTTACTATGTGGTCAAAATGGACCACTCAATATTGACATTGCATACTTGTTGAAATATGCTATTGGTTTGGGCATTTTAAAACACTGCAAGGAAGTAGATGCTGCAAGAATCAGTTTACATTCATTGGTCAATAACCTTAAAGCCTCATCTTGGTTGCTGGAAAGCAATAAGGATGGAGAACTACAGATGCATGATCTCGTTTACAACTTTGCCATCACAGTTGCATCAAGGGATCAACCTGTCATCACTGGCGTTGGAATGGAGGAATGGCCAGAAGATGATAAATTAGAGAATTACATGGCAATGGTGTTGAATAATGGCAAAGTTCCCTGGCTTTCTAAAGTGTTAAATTGCCCAAAACTCAGGTTCTTGCTACTAAACAATGAGGATTCCTCCTTGGAAATTGGAGACGATTTTTTTGGAGGCATGAAAGGGCTCAAAGTCCTGAATCTGAAAAATGCATGTTTTTCCATCTCTTTGCCCTCGTCACTTCAGTGCCTTAAGGATCTCCAGACATTGTGTTTGGATTCTTGTGTCTTGAATGACATAGCCATAATTGGAAAGCTTCAGAAATTAAAAGTTCTCAGCCTTGTCAATTGTACCATTCCATGTTTGCCAAGAGAAATTGGGAATTTGACTCATTTGCAGCTTTTGGATCTGAAGAATTGTTCGAGCCTGGAAGTAATTGAGCCAAATGTACTCTCAAGCTTAACCCAATTGGAGGAGTTGTACTTGGAAAACAGCTTTGTAAAATGGGAGAGCATTGAAGGAAACAATGGTCAAAGAAAGAATGCCAACTTGACTGAATTGAAGCATCTTTCCAAGGTTGTCACTCTGCACATACATATTTTGGATGCAACAATGTTGCCGTATGATCTTCCTGTGAAACAATTGGAAGGTTTTAGAATTCTTATTGGAGCGGAGTTGGACTGGAGTGTTAAACATAAGACTACAAGAACATTGAAGCTCAAGCTCAATACAATCAATCATTTGGAGAGGGTGAGAAGTCTCTTGATGAAAACTGAAGATTTGTATCTGCATGACTTAGTGAGTGTGGAAAATGTACTCAACAGCTTAAATAAGGAGGGTTTTCCTCAGTTGAAACATCTCTTCATTCAAAACAGTCCAGATATTAGATATATCATCGACTGCAGGAGAATAGGTCGCATCACTGCTTTTCCCTCCTTGGAGTCGTTATCTTTGAACAATTTGCACATATTGGAGAAGATTTGCAATGCTCCATCGAAAATGATGCCCTTTAGCCATTTAAGAAGGATTAAAGTGGGGAACTGTAGCATATTGAAATATCTCTTTTCATTCTCCATGCTCAGGGGTCTTCATCAGCTCGAAGAAATTGATGTAAATAATTGCGAAATTATGAAAATGATTGTTGGAAATGGCGATGATGATGATGATGATGGCGTAGATGAAGCAATTAAGCTGAAAAAATTACAAACGCTGACATTGGATCATCCTCCTGGGTTTGCTAGCTTCTGTTCCCAAGTGAAGTTGCCTTCTTCTGCTTCGCAGAAACTAACAATAGATGGTGCAGGCTGCAGTGAAATCATTGCCGAAGATGAGATTGAAACTCCCATGGCGCTTTTCACTGAAAAGGTACAATAGTAAATGACATGCAAAATTGAAATCTCAATAACAAATGACATGCAAAATTTCGTTACTAGTGATACAATTATTGCTTTTTTTTCTTTTTGGATTATTATAAGATAAAGCTATTCCTTCTCCACTAATTGGAATATAAAAAGCAATTTGTCTGCATGAATAGACAGAAAAGAGAAAAAAATCTTGTATTTTATCCTATTTACTTAGTGATCTGTTGCGTCCTATATTTCCTCTAATAGTTTCTTATTGTATGTTTTGTATTTTAAGAGATTTGTGATTGTGTTGCAGATTGAATTTCCCAATTTGATAAATCTCAATTTGTCATCAACTAATGTGAAGAGTATATGGTCTAACCAACTTAGAGTTGTATTTCAAAACTTGACAAGCTTGATCGTGGATGGCTGTTGGAATTTAAGCTCTCTATTTACATCATCCATGGTACAAAATCTTGCTGAATTGAAAAAGCTTGAGATAAGCAACTGCAGTTCCATGAGAGAAATAATATCTGGAGAAGGATTAGAAGAAGAAATTGTGAGGAGGAAGATTTTGTTCCCGAAACTAGACATTTTGAAGCTCAAACATCTTCCAAAATTGGAAAGATTTTGCTCTGGGAATCTGTTGGAGTGTACTTTATTGAAAGTCTTACGAGTTGAGAGTTGTCATTATTTACAGGCATTCGTGTGTAGTTCTGTGCAGACTGATATGGGTGTCAACGGTGGAGCTAGACAACATGGAGATGCAACCCTCTTTGATGACAAAGTGAGTTTTTAGATTCTCCTATTTTTGTGTGTGTAATTTTTATAATCACGTTGATGCCCTATTTTATAATCATTGGTTTAACATGATGGGATTTGTATGCTATAGGTTTCGTTTCCTAATTTGGAGGAATTGGAAATATTCCACATGCATAGATTGAGGATGATATGGAAAAATGAAGATGAATTAGCAGCTGGTTGGTTTGAGAAATTGAAAGTGTTGAAGGTAGAACATGCCAAACAGTTGTTTCAACTATTTCCATCAAAAATGTTGATTGGAGGATTGAGGAATCTAGAGACTTTGGTTGTCAAATATTGCGACTTATTGGAACAAGTGTTTGATTTGGAAGGAGTGATGGTAGTGAGAGAAAGACTTGTTTTGGGTTTAAGAACTTTGGACATGCAAAACCTGTCAAACTTGAAGCGTGTTTGGAATGTTGGAGATACCTATAATGGAATGGAGAATCTTTCGTGGAACAACTTGCGTTCAGTGACTGCTATAGGTTGTTACTGTTTGAAGAGTTTGTTTCCAGCTTCAATAGCTATAGATCTTCTACAGCTTGAACACCTTGATTTATGGTGGTGTCACATATTAGAGGAACTTATTGTGAGAGGATTAGAAACATCACCAACCTTCGTTTTTCCTAATCTAAAGTTCCTTCAGCTTCACCACGTATATGAATTGAGGAGTTTCTATCCTGGAGCTCATACGTTAGAATGCACAAAGCTGGAAACCTTGTGGGTCACTGGATGTGACAAATTGAAGATTTTTGCTTTAGAATCTCCAAACTTGCAAGAAATGCATGTGAAGAGCCCTAAAACAGAGGCTCAACCGCTTTTTGACTTCACACAGGTATTTATGTTTTCTCCTATATATGTATATATACTTCATTTAAAAATTATTAAACAAATTATCAGTCTCCACGTTTTTACATATTACATGTTCTTTAGTTTTGTCATAGTCAACAAGTCTTTAATCCCTAGGCATTTAAGTGTATATAAAAATTACAAATTGCCCTTAGTTATAAAAGAAAACTTGTCTTTTAGTTTCCAGATTTAATTGAAATAGTCTTAATGATTTTCTTTTTTCTTTTTAAATGTTATATACATTGATTCTGCATACTTATATTAGTTCCTAAAAAATACTAAAAAAATTATCAGTTACGTATGTACATTTCTATTATGGTTTTCTCATTATTTAATACATAATGTCTCTGAACAAAATTAAATATCATTACAAATTTTGAAATCCTATTCAATATCCTATCGTTTTTATCACCGTATCCATAATATTAATTAAAGATAAAAAGGGTATGTTAAAATTTTTTATAATTGTACTCTTAATTTAAGAGAATAAATAGCAAGAAAAATAATAAAACGATAGTTTTCTTTTTAATAAACCTTATATATAGAATTAATAAAAAGAATGCTTTGAAAAAATTATTATAGTTCACAACAATATTTAATATGCTTTTAGAGATATTATATTAAATAATAAAAGAAGATAATATATTAAAATCTTTATTTACTCAGCGTATAGCTATTATACTGTTGAAATAAATCCATTAAATTTCAGTAAAGAAGAAAATATATCCATTAAATCAAAGCTTAATTGTAGGTGTACTTCATCCCGTAATTATAGGTTTATTTGTATTTCTTTTCTTTTTCATCTGTATTTGTTCCGAAGTATTAGGTTTTTTAAGGTTTGAGCATAAAGATGAAATAGGAATTTTTTAATAAAAGGTCAACTTTATTACTCAAATAATAGGGAAAAGTTGCAGCAACTTGTTTCCATAATTACAAAAATTTAATTTGTATTAATAAAGTCATTGAGTTTTCATTTCGGTGTTAATTACTTTCATCCAAATCATTGAAATTAATTGCTAAAATGATGACGTGATAAGTCAATACAAGTTTGATTTTTTTTTTTTTTTTTTTTTTCATATAGTCATGTTGTGCATGTGAGTGCTACATTAGTGGCATGTATCAGTTTTTTTATTGTTTGCAATTGTCATGGTATTGTGTTAGTAGGTCGAGGTTGCTATTGACTTGCTATGCCATCATTCTGGCGCTAAATTTTGACGGTTTATCTGCAACATTCACTTTATTCACATCAAAACAACAATTCAATGACTTTATTGATACAAAATTAAAGTTTAGAATATGTGCATCTATTTTCAATAAAATTTAATTAGTATCAATAAAGTTGCAGAACTTTATTCTGTCTCGTTCTAGTTCATTGAAATCTGTTTTCGAAATGATGATGTGACAAGTCAATATCAAATAAATTTTATTAGTAAGATACCATGTCAACTCCAACCAATATGAAAAATGACACGTGTAACCCACAAAACTACCATGTGTACGACACTTTGTGGAAAAAATAATAAAAATTGAAATTCATTATTAGTTAGAGCTAACATGGTGCCTTGTTGGCACGTAAGATTTGGTATTAACTTGTCACATCATCATTTTGATCCTAAATTTCAATAGATTAGGGTGATAATAACTTCATTGATACCAAAATGGAAGCTCAGGAACTTATAGACATAAATTAATTTTATTGACGGTGGGTTAGAATTCCAAAAATGTTCAATTTCCCCTACAAAAAATTGAAATTAAAAAAAAAAAATCGTACTACGAAATGGTCTTGCTATAATTAATTCGGTAGTTCATTATTTTTTCCCAGGATTTTATCTATTGATGTGGTAATAACACATATTCATTGTTGAAATTGGTAATTTTGGCAGGTGGTACGTAGCTTGAAGGAAATGACGCTGAGTTACGAGGTTGCCATGATGGTTAAAGAAGCCCACTTACCCTCTGATCTCTTTAACAATCTGGAAGAGCTTGACCTAAGATGCTTCCATGATGGATCATCATACCTTCCATTCGAACTCCTCCATAGATTTCAGAATATTCAAACACTACGCGCGTCCGACAGCGATTTTGAAGAGATTTTCCCACATTGTGATGATCAAAATGTTGGAATTCTTGCTCAGATAGGATACTTGCAATTAAAGTTTCTTCCTAATCTGAAGCGTATATGGAATCAAGGGTCCCGGCATAAACAAGTTCTTCAAAATCTTCACACTCTTCAAGTTTTACGTTGCAATAGACTAACTAGTTTGGAGCCATCTTTTGAGTCTTTCCAGAATCTTCAAGCATTGGATGTGTATAACAATGATGGACTGATGTACTTGTTCAAATCTACAGTTGCAAAAAGTTTGGTGCACCTCAGAACCATCAGCGTCAAAGAATGCAATATGGTGACAGAAATAGTAGCAGTTGAGGGAGATGAAACACAATCTGAAACTGACATTACTCTCAGCAAACTGGAAAGTCTAAAACTTGATTGTTTAGAAAGCATTGTTTGCTTTACCTTGGCAAATTGCCCAATGAAATTCCCATCCCTCACAGAGGTAGTTGTAACACAGTGCCCCAAGATGAAGTTCTTCTCTCGGGGAAACTTGTACGTGCCAAAGATGAATAAAGTATATGTATCAAGAGAAAGTGACAAATGGCGTTGGGTTGGGGATCTTAATTCAACTATGAAACAACTTTATGTAGAGATGGTAAGTTGTGATTGATAGGATCTCATTCTCTTTCAATTTGTTTATTCATCTACTGGTTTAGAGGTTCTTTCTTCGTTTTCTTATCTAAAATTGATGATAAATTTCAAATAGCATTACCTAACTTCACATTCATCTTCTTATAGGCTGGCTTTGATGGCATTCAACAATTGAAACTCTCTGAATTTCCTGAGTTGAAAGAGAAATGGCTTGTTCAACTTCCAGTTAATTTCTTCTATAATCTGACTTCATTAGTGGTGGATGATTGTGCATTCCAGTCTTTTGCAATTCCATCCAATCTACTACCTTTCCTGATTGCTTTGGAAGAACTTGAGATAAGAAATTGTGATTTATTAGAAGAATTATTTGATTTGGAATGGCCAAATACTGATAGGAGCTTTGGATATTTGTCCAACTTAAAAGAGTTTCAATTGATTGGTCTACCACAGCTGAGGCATGTTTGGGATGAGATTCCTAAAGATCTGCTGGATGTCAAGAACCTTACATCGCTGAAAATTGAAAATTGCAACAGTTTGAGAAATGTTTTGACTCCTACCCTATGCTTGAGCCTTGTTCAACTCAAAACATTACAAGTCACAAGTTGTCAGATGGTAAAAGAGATTATCACTGCTGCTCCAACCACTGAAGATGGAGCTATGGGCCATGTGATCGTATTTCCTTTATTGGAATGCATTACTTTGGAAGATTTGCCCAACTTGACTAGTTTATACTCTGGAACTGATTCTGTTGAATGCCCTTACTTGAAAGAGATCACCATAGCTGGTTGTCCACAACTCAATATCACCAATACAATTGCCCAGTCAAAGGTCAGTCATTTATCAAATGATCATCATAATTTTGCATGGTTGGAACAACTTTTCTTCTGGTTCTTGTACACAAACTTATTAACTATTAGTAGCCTTTTTATATATGATTGCATTATCAATCCATCTAAATTACTATCATGTTTATTGTAGTTGTGGAATTGCAAAAATTTTTTATTAATATAAATATTTTTTCCACAGGTTGTTAGTTTTCCACACCCGAAGAACTTGAAACCTTCATCAATTGACATTGAAAAGATATGGAATGGGCAAAGTTTAACAAGCTTGACGATAGATGGTTTTAGGAATTTGAAATTTCTTTTTCCGTCATCTATAGCTAAAAGTCTGTTGCATCTAAAAAAGGTAGAGATTTCTAATTGTGAGATGCTAGAACAAGTAATAGCCATGGAAGCACACGAAGAACAAATGATGAGATTGCCAAAGATAGGCTTCCTGAAGCTTAAAGATCTTCCACAACTCACTCAATTCAGCATATGTAAGATGCTTGAATGCCCTTCCTTGAAAGAACTACAAGTTCAAAACTGTCCTCAACTAATGGTATTTGTCTCCGATTACATTGGCTCAAATGTTGTATCCAATAGTGAACACCAAATAACAACCTCTGCTCTCTTTGATGACAAGGTGGTCTCTGTCCTTTTTATCTTCTGTTTTTGTTTCTGTAGTTCCTATTCTTATATTTTTTTAAAAGTACCTTTTTTCATTGTATATTATTCTATATTATTTTTTAAACATTTCTTTGCAGCTATCTATCATCTCTATTTTGATTCGGTCCCACATTTTTTTAGCTATTTAATGTTTACCATTAATATGGTATGATTACTATTGCAGGTTGCATTCCCCAACTTGGAGAAAATGCAAGTTATCCAAATGGATAATTTGAGGATGATTTGGTGCAACAAGCTCTATTTAGATTCTTTTGGCAAATTGGAAGTACTGAAGGTGGAGTATGCTCAACAACTACTGAAAGTTTTTCCACACGATATATTGGCAAGACTTCAAAACCTCAAGGATTTGGTCATAAAGAATTGCGATTCACTAGAAGAGGTGTTTGATATCCCTGAGCTCATAAATGAAAAAGGAACGGAAAGAGTAGTGAGCCAGTTGAGAAATATGGATATTAGAAACATGCCGAATTTAAGGTGGGTATGGAATGAGGATTCCGAAGGAGTTGTCTCGTTTGGTGAACTAAGTTCAATGTATGTGTGGAATTGTCCAAATCTAAAATCTCTCTTCCCATTTTCTATAGCTAAAAGCCTAGAACAACTTCAAAAGCTTGATTTGAATGCATGTGGGCTTGAGGAAATGGTTACAAAAGAGAAAGGAGCAGTAGAAAAAGCTCCTAAGTTTGTGTTTCCTCGGCTGAAGTATTTGGACCTTTGGTATCTAGAAAAGCTCGATCATTTCTTCAAAGGAATTCACACCTTGGACTGCCCGGTGCTGGAAAGGTTGAGTGTTTATAGCTGTGACAAATTAGAGGTTTTCACTCAAATACCCGAGAACCCATCAGAAATAGGGATGCGAAATTCGCTTTTGTCATTTTCCAAGGTAGATCCTACCTTTCATTTCTCTTTTTGCAATAGTCTACCAAAAAAGTTATAATTCTTTTATCAGTGTTCTTGTGATTATGCTTTTAGTTATAGAAATATTTTTCTTTTTTCTTTTCTTTAGTTTTCTTTTCTTAACTTTGAGGGTTTTTAATTTTTTTTTTAAAGTTACAGCGGTCACATTGTCAATTGGTAGAACTTACGAAGTATTGTTGGGTGATAATGATGTGCAATTTCATGTTTTCTTGACGGAGATGAGCTTCAAACTGCTTTTGTTTGATTGTTTTTCAGATCATCCCCAACATGAGACATTTATCCTTAACAAGCACGGATGCCAAGATGATAAAAGAAAGCCAGTTTCCACCAGAGCTTTTTGACAAACTTGCAAGTGTTGAACTATGTTGCTTTCATGATGAATCAGAGGACTCTCCTTCTGATCTCCTTAAGTTGTTCCATAACTTGGAAAAACTTTATGTAAGAAGTAGTATGTTCAAGGAACTATTCCCTTGTGAAGGACTGGACCAAGCTCTTCAAACTCTTGAGATCTTGAAAGTAGTGAGTTGTGACAATTTGATTACCTTAGCACCATCCTCTGCTTCTTTCCAAAACCTAATGAATTTGGGTATGGACAATTGTGATGGATTGGTAAGCTTGATGGCACAGTCAACAGCTAAGAGCTTGGTTCAACTCACAAAAATAAGCATAAAAAATTGTGAGAAAGTGTCAGAAATTGTTTCAAGTGAGGGATCAAAGGAATCAAAAGAGGAAGAGGAGATTGTCTTCCCCAAATTAGAAAATTTGAAACTGTCTCATTTGCCAAGCCTTGTATGCTTCAGCTCAGTAGAATGCAGCTTCGAGTTTCCTTCTTTGTTTAAAGTAAGAGTAAGCCAATGTCCTAACATCAAGTTTTTCTCAAAACGAGTATCAACCACACCAATTCTATGGGATTTACAACTTTCAGAAGTAGACAAACAGCTTTGGAACAAAAACCGTAAAACCACCGTGCAGCCGCCGATGAATGGTACATCATCTATTTCTTTTGGTCTCATTTTCGATCTTCTGAAATATTGAGATTAGAAGTTTCTTCCAGGGCATTAAATTAGCTTCTTGATCTTGACTTCATTTCCTTCTATTTCTGCTATGTTGTTCAGAATGACAAGGACCAAATGGTGAAGCTGGAATAAGGTCAACTTCTCTTTCAAGCTAATGAAAGGCATTGGGATAAATATCCCTTTGATTTTAATAAAGAGTGGGACTGTCAAACGACTTTCTTAATGCAGCTGCATATTTATTGAATGCTTTCTACTATTCTTTTTTTAAAGTGTAATTTTAATCTTAACATACCTAATGGTATAATTAAAGGCGTAACATTGCCACCTAAGATCAATTCAGTACCTTGCTAACAAAATTTTCCATTTCTCTATCTATTTTATAAATATATAGCCACAATAATGCAATTTCATCACTAAACTAGATGAACTTCCACTACACGTGTGTCGGTTGATAAAAACTTTGAAATTTTAGTTCACCTGGACCGGTGCATTGGTCAGCGCTTCAATGTTGGGTTGATATCAAAGGTACTGAGAGTAAAAATTAGTGAAAAATATGTCCTGTTGACACAATTAATCTTTAATTGGTTTCGTTAGTCATAGGCTCAATTTGGCATTGAATGGCAGCAATAGCCCCTTCGTTAGTTGCACCATTTAGTATGTTCCGGGCAAAATTACTTTTTTTTTTTTAATTACTTTTAGGGTAAAATGCAAAACCAGCTAGCGTTGGTAGAAAAAAAAAATTTTATCCCAAAGCATTAAATGGTACAATAAGTTGTCCTAACGCCAAATTTATCTTGTGACTAATAGTATTCTACATTTATGTGTCAATTTTGTTGATATTTAGTGTTTTAATTTGTTTTGTCATACTTTGATTAAACTCGCATTACACAAAGAGTTAATGTAACTACGAGTCCTAACGCCAAAGAGTTAATGTAACTACTCATAGGATTAATTGGCCTTTCGTGGCAAAACTAAACCCCCAATTGTCCTGTTCAAATAACTTAAGGTACACATCCCCACAAGGGAAATATTTTTTTTTTTTTTTTGAGCGTTTTTGTACATCAATGGCGGTATTTTAAAAGTTTATAAAAGTATGTCACATGGGAAAATCATATAAGACCGATAAATATGCTAACATGGCACGAGAACTCGTAGGCTTGTAGTTGCATTTGTTATAAATAACAATAGAATCAAAGCTTACTACATATTACTCCAAATGAAACTCTCACAAAAATAAATACAAAACATTAGTTTTGTATATTTTCAATCAGTTCAACCATAAATTGGTCATTGATCCGATCAATTTAATATAAAGTATCGATTTTAAAAACAAAAAGGCTTTATTATATCGATCAAAAACTGGTTAAACCAGTAAACCAAACTGGTTGAATAGCCGATTGAATAATAGTTTGAATAAAATTAATTAAATGATATTTAAAAAAACAAAATTGTTGATTTTTTTTTTTTTTTATCAGAAAAGAAAAGTCTCAACTGGTAACCACTTTATAATTAAACCAACAAATCTTGATTCTTAATTTGACAACTGAAGAAAGATAAATGTATAATAGAGGTGTACAAAAAGCTACAAAGTAATTAACAAAAGAACAACTTGCATTTATATATGATTTACATTTTAATTATTTTGATAAAATAATAAATCCATTGTTGTTCACATTCTGCACGCTCTTTTTTTTTTTTTCCTTGACATTCAGTTGATCAGATCTAGACAGCAGAATAAAAAAAAAGCAAAATGCATCGGAATCTTTTTTTCTTATGGATTTTGCAATTGACCATTTTATCCATATTTTCACACATTGAGTATATGATATATATTTTTTTTATAGTATTAGCTCTAACCTTAACAAATTTGTCTCGTTTAAGCTGTTGTATCTATTAATTGTTTTAGAATAATAGAAGACTTTGAAATTTATTGGAATGGTATGAATTATACTTCCTATACAGATATGCTATAGCTATAAACCTTATTTTCGATTTAGTCTCACGTGTATCAAGTTTGAGGCTAAATCTATCAAAATAGATGATATTTTGAAAAACTTAATCAAATGATCAATTGCAAAATTCATAAAATTTCAATAGCTTAGTTTAAACATGATCCAATCTCTCCCAATCACAGCAAAAGTATAGGCAATCTCAAACCTAACCACACTTTTTTATCAATATTTTTCTAACTCTAGTTTCAATCAACCCTAAAATTAAAAAATTAATATTGATGTGTAAAATGAATAATCATATATCTAAAAATACTCATAATCTTACATTTACTTTCAATACATAAGTTATATAATTTTGTTGATCATTTGAGAAAATAAAAGAAAAAAATATATTAAAATATCATTAATTAGATCAAGACTGGCAACCTACCGTTGTGGTAAAATTAATGCCAGATAGGCTTCATTTCTGACAGACAGGTGATGTTTTCGATATTTGATTAATTAATTAAAATATAGGATAATTCAGACGTGATTAATGCTTCTTTAGATACATATAAAGCTCACCACTTATTTAACCACTGCATTGGCTCTCTAAATTCTGTTATAGTTCTTCTCATAATAACCCTCTCCATCGCTCCATTTTCAGTCAACTCTCACTTTTAGAATTACTAGAAAAAAAAAAAAAAAAAAAATTGTTTGGCTTATGAAATTTGGATCTAATTTCCATCTGCGACAAATAAATATGGAAAGGTAAGCTTTTGTTTTGGTATATTTTGTGTTTAGCCTCTTTAATCAGCCTTGTTTTTCCGAGGTTTTTTTTTTCTCTGTATTATCAGAAGGCATCATGATCTTTTTTTTTTTTTTGTTTGAAGAAAAAAAACAACTGTTTAATGATGTTTTGTATCGGTATGGATGGAGCACTGTGTTAAATTGGAGCAAAGCATACTCTTTTTCCATGTTTAGTTGCGCTTACAATTGGTAAGTAAGAAAGATTTTACATAAGTATGCTCTTTTCAGTCTTCATTTTAAAAAAATAAAAAAACCTGGCAGATTAGTTGAAGAAAATAATAATAATAATAGTAATAGGATAAACAATTTATTAGTCAGTATATTTATAAATATCACACTAGTCAGTTTTTTTATTTTCAAAAATACATTATAGAGTCATTAAAATTTGTTAAAATCAACTACTGCAAAATCAAATATTATCTTAATTACTATTTATACACACACTTTGACTTTTGATACGTTTAATTGTCATTTATTAATTTTTAATTACTATTTAATAATGTTTTGTATTAGCATGGATGGGCCGGTATATTCTGAGCAAGGCATACTCTTTTTCTTCTTCAAGTTGTAGCTCCGGTCATCGGCCCCGTTGCTGTTACTGGTGGTGCGAAGTCAATAGGTAAAAAAGGTTTTATATATGTATGTTCCTTTCGGTCTTCATTTAAAAAATAATAAAATGAAAATGAAAATATAGATCAATTAATAATAATAATAATAATAATAATAAGAGATCAATTAATAATAATAATAATAATAATAATAATAATAATAATAATAATGACTACAACCATGATAATAATAGAATAAGAGTAAATAATATTTTTTTAGTTTATAAATTTATGTATATTACAGTAATCATTCTATTTTAAAAGCAACTAATATAATTAAGTTTTATAACGAACGATAAGTTTATTCTTCAATCATTAAGTAATTTACATAATTAACCTTGGGAAATTATTTTTCAAATTTTTATTAGAAAAAGAACTATATTTGTTTGTTAGGGGCATGAAAAACTATAGTTTTGTTTTAGATTTGCCCTTGATATTTTATCAAAATCATAATTCGTTCCATGATCAATTTTTTTAACAAATTGAATACCTGATTTTTTCAATTTTATATTATTAGTCCCAAGCTGGATCTTATTTTGTGTGCGTGTAACATATTCTATTAAGTAGTATAACCAATTATATTTCAATACGTATCACAAATTCATATTATTACCCAGGATAAAAAAAAAAAAATAGATTAATTGGAAATATATGTTTTACAGTTTCATGCGATGAAATCATATAATTTTTAAATTATTTATAAATGTTTGTTTCATATAACTGTCACTGAGAGAAGCATATTAAACTCATGCAAAATAAGATAGATCGAGTTTGTGGAATAAAAATATCAAGTACCTAATGTGTTCAAAAACTTGATCAGGTGGCCAATTATGATATTCGTAAAAAATCAAGGGGCTCAAAATGGATTTTACCTTTTATTTTAGATAGCTAATTTAAGAAGGAGTAATAATTTAAACATCCCTTAAATGTTACTTAATATACTGGTATATACTTATATTTTTGAAAGTAGTTTTAACATCCCTATTTTGTTAGTTTGGATCCTAATAAATGATTTTTCTTAGTTCGTAAAGGATAACTTAACATATAGAATTAAATTGAATTTCATAATATTATGGTTAAATTAATAAACAACATACTTTATCTGTTGTTTATTATCTATACTGTTATCATTAATAACTTCTATCATAAGCAAAATAACTAGTAAATAATGTAGCATACGTATAAAATTAACTTTTATTTTTTGTTTTTAAATTAACTATATTGTGATATGAATATTATTTTCTTGCATCATATTGTATGCATTGCTTATCCAAATAAAATAATACTGTTTTTTTTTTTTTCTGGGAACATTGGGTGTCTCTAAATTTAAAATACTATTACTATTGAATATCTTTTGGATAACAAACTTAAAAACATTAATATATCCTTTTGTTAAATTCGTATTAATATGATATGCTGGACTTTATTTAAAAATAATAATTCATCACATGATAAAAAAATAGTTAAGAAATTATCTGAAAACTAATGTAAAATGTACGAGAAATTTTATAGTGGACCGAGTCCATTTGAGAAGATCCATATGGACTTAGTCCTATGTAATAAAAATGATTAGGTCATCTCCAACCATAACTCCAAATTTTCCACTCCAAATCCAATTTCCTTTATAATTTAAAGTGAGCTACAGTTTTTTTTCACCAACCCTCCACTCCAAATTAAAATATTATTATTTTATTCCTTTCCACCTAACTTTTTATTATTATTATATTCCTTTTTACATATTTTTATATTATTCAAGACTACAAATACACATATAAATTAAATCAAACACACAAATATACATATAAATTAAATCAAACACACAAATTAATAAAAATACATAACCCAAATACTATAAAATAAATATATATTTTTAAAACTAAAAAAATAAAAATTCAAAGAAAAAAAAAAGAAAGTAAGGAACAAATAAAAAAAGAAAAAAAAACAAATAAAAAAAAGGAATGGTAGAAACAAATAAAAAACGAAAAAAATAAAGTAAAAAACAAAAAAAGTAAGAAAAAATAAAAGGGGGAATGGAGGGGAACAGTACCCGCCAACATTGGAGGGGTAGTGTTCCCCTCCCAAATTTTGGTGTTAAATTTGGTGGTGGGTTGGAGCAACCCACCACCAAATTTTGCATCTCCAAACCCAAAAAGAGTGGGATTGGAGATGCTCTTACACATGTTTGATGCACCGTAATGATTGTCAAAAGTTCAAAAATTTAAATACCCATTTGGGAATTAACTACTACATTGATCACTCATTTGCAATGTACTTATCATCTTATCCCTTTTTTTTCTAAGAAATAAAATAACATGTACTAGAAAAATAAAAATATCACTTAGAAACATATAAGTTATTAGCAAAATACGCATATATTTTAAAATTATTTAAAATATTGGCGATCCTAAAGGTATTTTTTGGCAATGGGGCGGATACAGCAATCTCCATCACCATTCCCATTTGAGCTGCCGGTACAAAATGTCACCCATCCTCATTCCCATGGATGAAAATTTTTTCTTTTCCCCATCAGTTCGGATCCCATGGTTTTTTGTTCTTCTTTGTCTCGTTGTCATCTCTGGATGCATGGACAATGATACTTGGGAGGGGAAATTATTGAAGGGGAAGTGGAATTGGTGGTTTTGGAATGGAGGCCGAAGTTCCACAAAAAAAAAAAAAAAAAAAAAAAAAAAAAAAAAAAAAAATCTATTTATTTTACAATCCCGCCAATTTTGGTAGGATTCGTGAAGTTGAGTTGTGGGAGCTCATTCCCCATGACTAATTGTTGAGGGTCACTTTGGCATGGTACAGTAACTCTGTTCCAACCTTGGGAGATGAAACAAAAAAAAAAAAAAAAAAAAAGGTTTTTGCTTTTGATACTACAGCACATCCTAGCATCATTTCCTTTGTGATTTAGGCTCTGAAATATTTCTCTCTCCACCGTCTCGAATCAACCAATAAATAAGAAGTAGCAAAGGAAAAGAGATAAATTAGCAATGGGGAACATTGAAATTGATCTGATAGAGAAAGAGAGAAGGGGAGGTCTGCTTTAAATGATCGGTTTGTATCTGATTTCTCCATTTTTTCTCAGAATTCGTCATCTTCCAGGCCAGTTTCCGATTCGTCAACCATAGAGAAAGCAAAAGCTGTTGATACTCTGGTAGCCGAAACAAATAGGTGAGCTTACATATCTGACTTATTCTTCTTCTTTGAATCTCTAGTGTTCTGTTCCACTATGGTTGCCCGGGTAAATAAACTACTTAGATCTATAGAGAAACCATTATTATTGCAACTTAGTAAGCTCAGATTTTGTCAGTCTAGGGTTTCAGATGTATTAATTTATCTATGGAAAAACTACCATCCCGCAAATCAAAGAAAGGTTCAGAAATGAGCGAAACTGAAACTCATCTGCTAAAGAAAGAGAGAAGAGAAAGCTTTTGGTCTGTTTTAAATTGGCCATTGATAGTAATTAGTAGATAACTTCACTATTTATTTTTCTCAGGAGTCATCATCATGCTGGGTTTCCTATTCTTGAAGCAGAGGCAGAGCAAAGATTAAAGCTAATTTCAGGTGAGCTTACAAATTCCACTACTTTGAAAAATGTTCTTTTCCGTACTTTTGAGAGATTCAAATTCATCCAATAAATAAGTGTGTATATATATATATATATAAACAGAAAAGAGTAGCTGGGTAAGAATAATCTTTTGTTCTTCTCATACATTAATGGCATTTAGAGTTTTTAATCTGATTGACATAATTCTCCATTGATGATTCTCGGAGGGCATTTTTTGAATTGAAACTTGTTATATCCAATGACTTAACTATGAGGGCAGATGATCAAACCATACCCCACTGTGTCGAAGAATAAGCTGCTCCAGCTAGACTATGAGCAACTAAATCCGTGACCAATTAACATAAGAAACATCCTTTACTAATGCCAAACAATCAGCTAATGAAAATCCCAAAGACTCTATAAGCAGAAGTTGCTTGAGAGTTTAAGTCATCGACAATAACCTTTGCATCCGTCTCAATGCTCACAGGCTGAAACGGAAGATTCTTTAACCAACTTAATGCTTCCCTCTGGAAGCAATTAACTTCGTGAAGCAACCATCTGACCATGTGAATCACCCAGCACACAGCCATGCCCAACCTTGGCGCCATCTTCAAATATTGCTGCATCGACATTGCATTTAAAGGAATTTGAAGATGGAGGCTGCCACTGGACCAAAGCTGCCGGAATTGCAGCAGCTCGGGTTTCACCAACTGCCACCCTAACCGCCACTCTCCACTGAGCCAAGAAAAAATTTCCAGCCATCTTCACCACCGCTGCATCGAATGGAACGCCCTGCTACAGCTGGATTGTGTGCCAGCCCAAATACTCCAAGAATCAACAATAATCTGCACCAACACATCATCAGAGGCTTGTAGAAACCTCTCCACCACACCCAATCATTGAAATTCAAACCTTGCCTCAACTCTTGAACTACATCCACTGACATCCACTCCTCTTCAATTACTGAACAAGTAAAGAGCCATGACTAATTGACTCCACCTGTTGTTGACAGAATAAACAATTAACATCAATATCAATTCCCTTCAATAATAAATTCTCCTTCATTGGCAAACAATTCCTCAAGCATCTCACCATCCGTGGATAGCGTTCAAGCTTCCAACATCTACCCGAAAATTGCTTCGCCACAACATGGACATTTACAAAATGTTCATCAAATTATAATAAGCATTCTTCACCCTATAATTGCCTGATTCTTCAAACTGCCACATGATACGATCCGGTCTACGCACACGAGATAATGAAATTCGCTTAATCAATTCAATATCCCTTTGGACAAACATCTCTACTATCCTCTCCTCATCCCATCGCCTACCATCCACAACTAATAACCCCGAAACCACCAGATTAGCCTCGATAAATGGACGATGCGTCTGAATCCACAAGCATTTTCTTCTTACTGGGATTGGAATTTTTCTATTAAAAATCAACAAAACATAAAAAGGTTTTTTCTTGTCTTTTTCTATTTTATTTTGGAAATATATACTATTTATTACCTGTACTTTATCTTTTTTTTTTTTTTGTTTCTCTCATGTACTCATTATTTCATTACTTTTGGCGCATAATTAATTTGTTTTTTTCCTTTAAAGTCCTTTGTTATTGTTTTACGACATTTGCATTTTTTTTTACTAATTTAAACTTTATGTTAGGAGATTACGCACTATATTATCTGAATTAATTAAACAATTGAAAAAAATAAATAAGCAACACAAAATATTTATGTGGTTTAACCAATTCGTGCCTTCGTTCACCGGGAATAAATTTTATCATTCAAGCACCAAGAACAATTCACAAGAAAATTACAAACTTACAAACCCGAGAATTTTTCTACAAAATTTATGCAGAAAACAAAAGAATTAATTGAAATTGAATTTCAATAAAAGTCAAATACTAAAACTTACTAAATTACTCAAATTAAATAGAAATAGAAAATTTGATAATAAAAAAATACTATACAAATATATACAAATAATATACAAATAGAAATATAAATGAATAGAAAAATAAATAGAATATATTCAAATATATAGATATAAAATATATAGATATATATATTTCATATAGATAGAAAATTTTTTCTCTAGATAGAAAATAGAAATTACATAAAATAAAATCGATTTTTGTCATTATGTTAGAGTTAGGTTAGCAATCTATTAGTGTTTTCCAACTCTATTATTTCTCTTGCACTTCATGTACTAAAACGTTACCTTTACATGTTTTTAAATAAGCCCCAAACTGACCTCGTGTAGAGTCCAAACCAGTTAATAATTATGAAGTATAAACACAACTTAAATTTCGGGAAATTGTCATAATTACCCTGTTTTAAAGATTTCTTTCTTGGTGTACGTTGTTCCCCTTTCATAATTACGTGTTTTTGTTTTCTCTTTCTCATCTTTACCTTTTTCTTCTGCTTTCTCCCATCTTTACGCTTTTCTTCTCATTTCTCTCATCTTTACGCCTTTCTTCTCCTTTCTCCCATCTTTACGCTTTTCTTCTTCTTCTTTCTCTGTTCACTCCTTTTTTCTTCTTCAAACCTTCACTCAATATAAACAGCTGCTGGAGTTGTTTAAGAGGAATCTGATGGACGGCGGTGAAGATAGTGGGATAATCTATTGCCGGAGACGCCTAGCCGGAGCGATTGGCAAGTGAATGCGGCGGAGGCTGCTGATTTTGGGAATGGAAATGAGGGTGTTATTGGCGATAACGTTGCTGGTTCTACAGTCCCTGAACCAATGTTGCAGGAAGAAACAACATTGTATAAACCCTTGGTTTCACAAATGGATCTGAAATCGAGTGGGTTGTTGCTGAGAATATAATGTGGGAGAGTAATGTCACTACTCCCTCAACTAAGGTAATTTCACTCCTTTCACTATTACATAATTTACTTTCAAGTTTTGTTGCTTTCTTGACAGGGAAAGGTTATACCTTAGTTATACCTGAATTATACCTTAGTTATACTGAGTTATACCTTAGTTATACCCTAAGATACATTGTTATTGTGATTATACCTTTGTTATACATTCAGATACACTTTTTTCACTGTTTATACCTTAGTTATACCTGAATTATACCTTAGTTATACTGAGTTATACCTTAGTTATACCCTAAGATACATTGTTATTGTGATTATACCTTTGTTATACATTCAGATACACTATTTTCACTGACTATACCTTAGTTATACTAAGTTATACATTAGTTATACCTTAAGATACACTATTTTCACTGATTATACCTTAGTTATACCGCAATTATACCTTAGTTATACCTGAATTATAGCTTAGTTATACTGAGTTATACCTTAGTTATACCCTAAGATACATTGTTATTGTGATTATACCTTTGTTATACATTCAGATACACTTTTTTCACTGTTTATACCTTAGTTATACCTGAATTATACCTTAGTTATACTGAGTTATACCTTAGTTATACTCTAAGATACATTGTTATTGTGATTATACCTTTGTTATACATTCAGATACACTCTTTTCACTGATTATACCTTAATTATACCTGAATTATACCTTAGTTATACTGAGTTATACCTTAGTTATACCCTAAGTTACACTGTTATTGTGATTATACCTTAGTTATGCATTCTGATACACTTTTTTCACTGTTTATACCTTAGTTATACCTGAATTATACCTTAGTTATACTGAGTTATACCCTAAGATACATTGTTATTGTGATTATACATTTGTTATGCATTCAGATGCACTTTTTTCACTGATTATACCTTAGTTATACCTGACTTATACCTTAGTTATACCTTAGTTATACCTTTGTTATACATTCAGATACACTATTTTCACTGACTATACCTTAGTTATACTGAGTTATACCTTAGTTATATATTCTGATACACTTTTTTCACTGTTTATACCTTAGTTATACCTGAATTATACCTTAGTTATACTGAGTTATACCTTAGTTATACCCTAAGATACATTGTTATTGTGATTATACATTTGTTATACATTCAGATACACTCTTTTCACTGATTATACCTTAGTTATACCTGAATTATACTTTAGTTATACTGAGTTATACCTTAGTTATACCCTAAGTTACACTGTTATTGTGATTATACCTTAGTTATACATTCTGATACACTTTTTTCACTGTTTATACCTTAGTTATACCTGAATTATATCTTAGTTATACTGAGTTATACCCTAAGATACATTGTTATTGTGATTATACATTTGTTATACATTCAGATACACTTTTTTCATTGATTATACCTTAGTTATACCTGACTTATACCTTAGTTATACCTTTGTTATACATTCAGATACACAATTTTCACTCACTATACCTTAGTTATATATTCTGATACACTTTTTTCACTGTTTATACCTTAGTTATACCTGAATTATACCTTAGTTATACTGAGTTATACCTTAGTTATACCCTAAGATACATTGTAATTGTGATTATACCTTTGTTATACATTCAGATACACTTTTTTCACTGTTTATACCTTAGTTATACCTGAATTATACCTTAGTTATACTGAGTTATACCTTAGTTATACCCTAAGATACATTGTTATTGTGATTATACCTTTGTTATACATTCAGATACACTATTTTCACTGACTATACCTTAGTTATACTGAGTTATACATTAGTTATACCTTAAGATACGCTATTTTCACTGATTATACTTTAGTTATACCGCAATTATACCTTAGTTATACTGAGTTATACATTAATTATACCTTAAGATACACTGTTATACCTGATTTATACCTTTGTTATACCTTAAGATACACTGTTATTGTGATTATACCTTAGTTATACATTCTGATACATTAAGTATACCTTAGTTATACATTGAAAATACACTATTTTCACTGATTATACTTTAGTTATACCTTGCTATGTCTGTTTTTGCAGTGATCGATTGATTTTGCAATGATCGATTGAATTTGTAGGAGAGAGATCGATCCAGCTGTGCGATCCTGATTTTTGCGTCTCTGATCGATGCTGATGTGTTGTAATTTTTGGCGAAACTGATCTGTGATTCTTGGTGAAATTAATCTGCGATTTCTTAGCGTTTGGGAGGTTTTTGCGTTTGGAAGGTTTTTGAGCAGGCGCGATTCACGTATTTTGGAGATTTATGGTTTTCGGTTTTGTGTTTTTTTGGTACAGATTTACGTAAAACAGGAATTTCCTGTTTTAGGTATTTTTGAAATTTTGGAAAGTTTTTAAAGTATTTAAGCAAACTTTTCCTTTGTAGGTAAAAAAGTTAGGTGGTACCAAAAGGTAAGTATTTATGTAAAAAGCCCTTAAATTTCCATTGTATTTCTAAAATCCAAATGCCACGGGACGAGAACATATTCCATGATTTGAAAAGTTAATTGATTTTGTGGCAAACTTCCTATTTACCCGAAATAAATTTAACAGCAATCTTATTGACCCAACCTTATTCCAAAAACTCTATATTAGGTTGAATAACTCCTAATTAGTTTATTGAATAAGGAATTAACCCCATTAATATCCTTCTTAATTCTTCATTGCAAGCTTCAATTCTCATCTCTATTTGCCCCTTAGGACACAATAGTATTACCAATTTGTTACACAAATCGAACGTGGTAGATGGTACAACCTTGGTTAACATGTTAGCCAGATTCTCAGAAGTATGAATTTTTTTGGCTAAATTCGCCCTTAACTTCACAAATAAAATGATATTGTATGTCAATGTGTTTGTTCATTCATGAAACATTTGATCTATGGCCAATTGTTAGTGATGGGGACCCATCTTTATGAGTTCTATTTGGCGGTAGTTATTCAAATTGCACACGTCCTCGGCCTGTCATCTAGGAACCTGAAGTGCAAACGGAGGTCACAAAACCGTTGTTTGGAAGCTTACCAGCGCTATTTCTCTGTAGAACAGCCTCGTACATGGGCTCATTGGCTTCCTTGGGCTGAATATTGGTTTAATACCACTTACCATGTTTCAACCGGGATGACTCGTTTTGAGGTAGTTTATGGGCGAAAACCTCCAACCCCACTTCAGTATGTTTTGAGGTTGAGTGGGTGGCTAGGGAGTTGGAGGACAGAACTGAAGTTTTGAAGCAATTCAAGTTCAATTTGGGCCAAGCCTAGTAGGTGATAAAGAAGGAAACTAATAAATATAGAAGAGATGTGGTTTTTGAGGTGGGTGATTGGGTTTACTTGAAGTTCCGACCACACAGGCAGCAATCAGCTATTAATCACCAATAATTGGTAAACTATCTATATCTTTTAATAGATATAGTTTCCAAATCTTGTTTATAACTGTTGACTTTATTTCTCATATATTGGTAGGCAGAGTGGCAGTTAAGGATCAAATGCTGAAGCTGTTGATGAAAGGCATTGCGGTCCATATCCCTTTCCTTCATTTTTAAGAATTTCGTTTTTCTACTATGATCATTTGCTTTGTCACACCACCTTTTACTACAACTGCAAATTTAATTTATTGATAATCTTGTTTGATCTTTAAACAAACCTCTAGTATTCTTATTTGGAAAAGAAACATTTTCCCCTCTTTTGTCTTTTCATCTTTTTTGTTGGTTAAGCTCGTAATCTTTTAATTTACAATTGAGCTCTTAATCATTTATAATCATACACATTTAACCCTATTTGTGAGGGAAGTTAATTGAGAACATCAAGTTCAATTGAAAATATGTTATTCATTTCATATGCATATTAGATTACATTTTTTACAATTCAAAATTATTGTTTAACTGTGACTACATGGAAATTGTAAAAATATGAAATTTTAGACAAAGCTGAAATGAGTCGCGCATTTTTAATGGGTTTGATAAAACTATTTTTTTTATAATTGATCGACAATGAATTTGATGAACAACTAGTTTTATTGTTATTAATTGAGAGTTTAATGTATTGAAATAAAAGATGAAAAATTTCATCAACAAAAATTAAAAGATTAGTAAAATGATTTTTTTGCCTCTTAATTATTCTTACTCATGTGAACAATTTATTTGACAAAATTATTTCACGGATTCAGATCTTTGTATAACAAAACATACATGTAATGGTAAAAATCATTTAATTGTAAATGATCAGTGGAGTAAAAGTAAATTGTATTATAATCAGTGAGTATTAGATGAACAATCCAATTGGTTGTTAAAAACTACCCAATCAAATACTCAATAAAGTTGGATTGGATTCCTCTTTTGTTTTGTTTTTTTTTTTTTTTTTTTTCTTTTTTATCTATTATCCATTTTCTTCTAGTTAGTTAAAAACTTATATCACATATCCTCTCTCCTTCCCATTAATCAACTTGATTCTCCCACTATCTTTTTTTTTTTTTAATTTCCTTTCGTTATTCTGTTATCTATTAATCTCACGACGGTTTCTTTTTTAATCTTACAATTTTTTCTACAATTGTAATCTCAATTAAGAGTATATTCTAGAGTTATAATTAACAACAGTCAACTTCCCCTCCTTAATTAGAATACATTGCATTATATTAAAAATTATTATAATAGTATTTTACGTTATTAAAATATGATAGTGTAACAAAAATTATAAAAACTACTATATGAATCATATTATATTATTCCCATAAAATTTAATAAATTCTGATAAATCTATTATTGAAATGCTAGATTATCTGGAAATTGTAAATACAGGAACTAATTTGTTGAAGATATTAGACAAACAGAATTACACCGATTGAATGTCAAATTTTTGAAAAGTACATGACTATTAAAGTCTTTTTAACAATTGCATCAAATTAAAAAAAAAAAAAAAAGTACTGAAAATAAGTTTATGGAGTTGCTTGTCAGTTAAAAATAGATATTAAATTACATTAAGATTTAGATCTTAATAATCTAAATCTCAAAACTTGTTTTAAATCAAATTGGATTGGGTAGCTTCATTATACTACACCAATTGCGTCTTAGTTTATAATTTATCTTAATAAAATCAATCAGTTTAAAGTAATCCATTTCCTAAATATTTATAATATAGAATATGATCCTTCATAGGTTATACTGTAATTGGAAAAATATTGAATATATTGTATGATATTAATCAATGCATAATTTATTTGAGTAACATATTTAACCAACTTATTTGACCTCAAACTTTAATCAACTTGTACACAGAATTGTAAAAAAAAAAAAAAAAAATCATATTCAGACTGAACAAAAACGAAATGGATTTTTTTTAATATTTTGTTCAACTAGTAATTGTAACAAAAAAAAAAAAAAAAAAAAAAAGAAAGTAAACACTAATTTAAAATAAATTTAGTAGATTGCTAATTAAATAAAATCAGGGAATAATAGTGAAGATTTTCTATGAAACATGGACTAATAATAAAAGAGAATCAAATGTAACGAAAGATAAAGAATGAAAGAAGAAAAGAAATGATTCATTCCCAATTATATACTATTCACTTATCTCATTAGTTTCTAACATGGGATTCCAACTCCGTACTTATCTAATATTTATCCTTAATACATATTCTTCCTACAATTGTAATACAATCACTCAGGTTATATTTCTTTACATAAAAATTTAAAAAAAAAAAAAAAATCGTAGGAGTTATGGTTACTTTAGGCCACCATGTGTCACTGCTCCTACACAACAACTAAACATTTAAAATTAATTATAATATCATTTTGTATAGCAAAAAAAATACATTATCAAGATGCGGTTTGTGAAAATTGAAAATCAAATTGGTGATATGTTTACTAATTAAAGTACTTAATCGAGATAAGTCTATTAATTTATTTAAATTACATTATTTCAGCATCTGTAGGGTATTGAAGTTGTTACTATTTAATTCATGAGTGACAAAAAAAAGGTATTACTATTTACTCTAAGATATTTTATTATAATCAATGATTGTGTGGATTGAGAAGATTTAAGAAAAATAAAGAATATAACAATAGTTTTTTTTTTTTTTGCAATGTTGTTGTAACGTACAAATAAGGCATATTATATTATATTATATTATAAATATGTGTTGAGCAATCAAATTGTTGAATGTTGGAATCAAATTAATGAAATAATTGAGAGTGTGGGGGCAAAGTGAGATAGTGGAGTTCCTTTCTAATCAAATCAGTTTTATTACTTAATGACACAAGAGGAGAAAGCTTTTGTTCTTCTGATACATTAATTTTTAATGATCTAATCGACATTTTTCTCAGAGGACATTTTCTTTTTACTAGGATTCGAATCAACCGAACAATAAAGGTAATTTTCTTTTTTTCTTTTTCGATTTTTGTGGGATGATATACTTTTTCATCGTATTCAATGTCATAAGATCTTCCTCGGCCTCTGAATCTTCTTCGAATTCATCGATCATCTCTTCCTCCAATTTTGATAATAAGATCGACATGTTCCATTCGAGTCTATAATTAAGCGTTTCTTTGAAAAGTATAGTAGTGGTTGAAATTATTATCCTTTGGTTGAATGAAGATTGTTTATACAATCATATGGCAACGGCTAGTTTTGTAATAACTATTTCTATAACAACTAGTTTTATAGTTACGCATTAATTTTTCTAAGTTAAAAAAAAAAAAAATAGCCATTAAAAAGAAAACATAATAATTTAATTAATTAAGAAAATTACATTATATTTACACGTCATCAGTTTAATTTACCTGGACGCGTTGATTTTTTCTTTTCAATAAAAATAGATCACATACATATGCAGCCCCTTCAACTTTTATTTTTGAGCCGCTTGGCCCCCTCAACTATTTTAGTGACCTATCTAACCCCTCATCTAAAAATAAAATACATCCATAGCCCCTTCAACTTTTATTTTTGTGTCGCTTGGCCCCCTCAACTATTTTAGCGACCTGTCTAACCCCTCATCTATTTTAAAGTGGTATTTTTAAACCTTTGAGTGAACATAACCAGACACAACAGAGTATCATGCACTACACGCGTTTGACACTAAAGACATATATAGGACACACGCCCGAGCTATCTTCAAACCATCTTCTATTTTATTAATATTACAAACTATTATAAAGTGAAAATTTTCCAGCAATTAATAAAATGAAAATTTTAATAATAAAGCTACACGAGGAGAGTTACATAGTATAAATGGAAATTAAGGAGAAAATTTCTCCCTAAAGAGAAGTAAAACCGAATTAATTGTATTTGGTACAATTAATCTCCAGAAATATTTCTGTTGAGAAATTGAAAAGATTATTTTAGATGAAAAAATAAATAGGTTGGAACAAAAGTAGGCAGGTTCGAAGTGGCACATTTCGGTATGACATTATTGTCGCCCATATAGTGCGGGTGCACATTGGGCCTGTGGAGTATTGGGCTTAGATTTACACCCCCAGTACGCGCAAAGAGAGCCTTTTGGCTAGAAATTCTTACAAACCTAAGGAAATCTAATTCCTTATAAACTGCTCACCTTTGGATGTGGGATTTGAGAATTTCACAACTTTTCATCTACAAAGTCTTTTCTTTCAAGCTCACTTTGAGCATCAAGTTCTCATTCATCTTTAATCCATTTTAGACGTGTTATATACCGTTGGAAAGATATTTTTCCATAGAATACAATGACATAATTCAAGTTATTGGAATCGCAAACAAACCACAATATAATTAAGTTTAAAGTTGACAAAAAAATCACTTGTCAAAGATCTAATAGATGAAACATGTACATGATATTTCGTAAATTAGTCAAAGTACTTAGGCTGCGTTTGGGGCTATGGAAAGCAGCCTCAAATGCACAATTGGTAAAAGTCAGATTGTATTTAAGAAAGTACTGAAAAAATACTTAAAACTACTTTTAAAGAAATCAATGAAACCTAACTGTGTAGAAAAGCAATTTCACTAGTAGACTGGCGCTTAGTCTTCTTTGGTTAATTTCACCCATCTTCTATAAACTGAGGTGTCTAATACAATTAAATCTTCAGTGAAATGAATGGATTTTGCTTTGTGCCTTTTGCATCCGAAATCTTAGTTAGTTTAGTTAACCTTCAGCATTCCGCATTAAGGGTGAGCAAAACTAAACCGATATCTAAAAACAAAAATGGAAACCAAACAAAACCGATTTATTTTATAATTTGGTTCGGTTTAGTTTTAAATTATTAAGAAGTTTGGAATTTAGTTCGGTTCAAAACCGAAAAACCGAATAATTGATAAAATATTAAAATTAAAAGAAAGAAATATATTATTGTGTTTGCAATCGTTCAAATTTCAAAGTCCAAAACCTAACTGATTCGCTTTGCTCCACTCCTAACTGATTTTTTAAGTTAATTTTTTTTATTCCGTTTTTTTTTTAAATAAACTATTTTTATAAAATTTTTATTTTGATCTTTTTTTTAAAAAAGCTGACGTTTTTTGTTTGATCTAGTCCTAATCAAATCAAACTAAAAAGGTTTTGTTTGAACAGAAAACCAAATTGTAGTTTGGAAAAAATTGGTTTTAGTTTATTTGGTTCGATTCTTGAACCGGACCAGTCCATGCGGACCTCGCATTAAGTTTGTCATTGTTTTCATCTTTAGGCTTAAGGAGACTAATGAAGGTCTTTCTATCAGGAATTAATTTCAGACACACCTGTATACACACCATCTATCTTTAATTAATTTGTTCAGCTTTAATTTGGGTTATTAATTAATTCGTTAATTACTCAAAAAGCAGGAGAAGAAATCCGTCCATGATATGGCTTCAAACTGATATTGTACGATTCTTCCACAATTTGCTCCATTTCTTGATCTGGATCAATCACTAATCTTTCTAATCCCTTGCACCATATTCGGTCGGCGAGGCACGACGAAGAAGTAAACTCCGCTGGAGCCGGTTACTCTGGTTTAGATATTGATTTTGGACTTTATTGCGGATTCCTTCCATCTCCTCTGGCTATCGGTTTAGCTTCTCTGATGGAAAGGTAAATCTTCTCCGATCGCTTGCAATTTCGTTTCTATTAATATTTTGAGTGTGAGATGAGCGGAATGCTGAAATTAGGGATTAGAATTCCACTTAATTACAGTTGCTCCCATTTAATTTGACAGAAAAAAAATTTGATGTACAAAATCCTTGTTTCTGTTTGTACTGCTGATGATGACAATTACGGCTATTATAATTTTCTGTACTCAATCCTTTTGCTGTTGTTATTGGTAGTGATGATAATTACAGCTGTTATAATTTTATGGCACTACCATGGATTTTACTGCTGCTCTGGTTGAGAATTTGTATGGGACAGAAAAAGCTAACAAGGTTTATAGGGCCCTGTTATGTACTTTCTCTGTAGCATTTGTGTTGCTTTGATTAAAATAGTCAATATTTCATGGTTTGTAAATTAGACGTTGTGGAATTGGTGCAAGTGCTAAATTAGATGTTTTGAAAAAGGTGTCTTAAATTTGTTCAAACGGGGTCAGGGCTGAGAACGTTATCTTTTGTTACTGAAATCATATGAAGCAATACTTCCAGTTCTATAAGCTAGATTGTTCCTTTTGCTTGTTCATAGGGTTCCTTGTCATGTTTATTTCCTCGTTTTGTACTTTTAATACTGATATTCCTTAAGGGGAGTTTTTTTTGTTTTAATGGGATTATGTTATCTAGGTGAAGTGATTTAGTGTTTAATGTTAGATATAAAAGACTGATAGTCAATAGCAAAATCTGGTTTGGTCTCTTGTTTGCTTTTTTATTATTTTTAAGGTTATGTGTGGTTCTCTTTGATTTAAGGGGAGATTTATCCTAAATCTGAGATGTATACTAGATTGATTTGAAATGAAACTGCAATTAGAAATTTTTTCTGTTATTATGCATGCGAGGTCAAGTGTTAAAGAAGCATGATCTGCTCTGCCAGTCTTACACCAAAAAGAGATAAGTGGGGGAATTGTTTGGGCATATGAACTAGGTGGAGAGGTAAATAAGAAGAGCTGGTTAGCTATATAATGCTTCTGTGATTAAATAATTGCTAGACTCTACATATATTTTGTTTTCAGTAAACATACAAAAGGAAATTTAGATCAAATGACAAGAAATGTATGTTGCTTTATCTGCTAAACAGAATTAGAATTAGAATGTTTGTTAGTACTGATTTCATGTCAAATATTAGGTGTTTGTTGCTTTTTTATTTACTTTTAGATGTTTTTCTAGTTAATTATGCTTGATCTAATATTATGTTTCTGAAGCCAACTGATATTTCTACCCTCACTATTTTAGTACTTTCTTCTATTGGGATTTATGCAGGTCCTGGCTTGGCGAATTTGTTGTTGAGGTAAGAGTTGAAATATACATCAACAATATTATCATTTCCATAATATTTATGTTATCATATTAAGGCGTTTTCTGGATTAGTGGCCATGAATAATTGTTGGCATTCACTGTTGGCACTTGGAAGCTTATGGAGCAATAGCTGAAAACTATGTTTTCTATACTGAGTTGTGATCTTCAAATGCTAATAATTTGAGTCTAAAAAATTATGTTCAAACATTTTAGATAATTGGTTGTGTTAATTCTATACTGTGTGTTAAATAGCACCACTTGTACTTGGTGATGTATGTTCAGATCTCTTTTATATTGGTATGTTTTTATTTGGTCATTGGGTTTGCTTCTACTTTTATATTCTTTATTTGATGACTCGCTATGCGGAAAACGGTCTCTTAGTTTCATTGACTCCAATTTAAATCATTTTTTACCTCTCTTGGTCTCTTAGTTTTAGCCACTGCAATTGTCAAAGTAGCTGTATGCCTAGTGCAGCTGCACCTCTTCACTCGAAATTGTGGCATTATAGATATGGGTTTATGTATTTTTTTTGAAAAATTTTCAAATGAGGTTGAATTGTTAGTATGAGATTATGGGCTGGTAAAAGCTCGTTGAAACGAGCTAGTTAATATGTATATGGATTGTTGCCATTTCTGTAGTTACTTTTTCCTAAAGGTTTCTGGATTGCTGAGTAATGTTTCAAGTGGGATTGTTCCACCTCCGTAATTTGTAGTGCATGAAATATTTGTAGCAATTTTCAGTCTTGCGAGATTTTTTTTTTTCATTTAAATGAGTTAGGTAATTTAGGTCTCTTATGGTGGTTGTTGATTAGTTCTTGCACTATTTGGTTTTTCAGCTTCATAGAAGTCTAATTAAGGTGAAAAGGAAATGGCTATTGCTGGCAAATCCATAGTAGATGCCTTATCTATGAAACTAACGGAAAGCCCATTAAGCTACATATGTGTTGTTTTTGCACTTGGGGTGATCAATAATGGGTTAATTGAGTTTGTGTTTCTGTACTTGAGTAGGAAAATGGAAACTCTTACTTTTTCCAACAATTCCATCCCCTGCATCAGCCTTGGAAATACTCAATTTGGTACTTGATAATTTTAAAGCTAATCTACCCCTCTTCACTTTTGGTATTATACTTCTTCAGGTATGTTAAATTCTCTTTACTTTTGCAGGATTTGCAATCTCAATCTTTTTAATTTGTTATCTTAAATTAGTAGAGAAATGGGTTTATGCCATGTGATTGGTTTCTGTTTGGTTTTGCTTGTCAATTTTTCTTGCTTCTTATTCTGCTCTGTTTATTTGACATAAGCAACTTCAGTATAGCTTGGTTATTAGAATTAGGGATTTACCTGGTAAGTTCTTAAATTTGACCTTAACCTTAGCTTAATTCAAATCCACCTCAATTAACGACTATAGTATTCATGAATTCTAAGTTTCTTTCTTTTTTATTTGTTAGCTGCCCTTCGCTCTATCTCTATTCATTCACAATTTAGTTATTGTCAATTATCTTCTGATGAGTTCATGAACATGATCTTTCAAGTGTTAATTGTAGTGCTACTTTGTTGATGTTGCAGTCATATAATTCTTGTGTGAAATGTGCTACTTTCACTTGCATATACGTGGTTAATTTTAAATTTCATGAGTTCTCTTTTATCATATGGATTCTCATGAATTAGGAAGGATTAGAAAATTCCTTATGGAGTTCGGTTAAAAAAATTTGAGTTCCCTCTATTCAAACTAACAGAAATTTTTTTTTTTTTTATAAATTTTGGAAAATAATTACCAACAGGACACCCGTCTGTAAAAAACCGTTAGTAAATTTCACCGGCCAGTAAACTTCCGTTTGTAATTACATTATATGTACTATATCTTAAAATACATCAGTTTTCTCATTCAAAACAAAAAGACATTATTTTTCTTATTTTATGCTTCTTTTTGTTACTTAATTCTAATTTCTCTAATATTAAGTAATTTGTTTATTAATTTTTCTATAATTGGCATAAAATTTATTTTATTTAAAAAATAAACGAAAAATAACGGAGAATTATTTTGTTTCTAAATCATAAAAATACCGGGAAATATAAAAACTTTTTTTGCAGGATTTTATGTATTAATGTGGTAATAATTATGTTGTGCACGTAACCATTGGTATTAATTACTTAGTTGATTTTTGGCAGGTGGCAGCCAGCTTGAAGAGAATGACGCCGAGTTACGAGTACGCCATGATGGTAAAACAAGCCCACTTACCCTCTTATCTCTTTCACAACCTGGAACGACATGAACTGCGAGGCTTCCATGAAGAATCATCATACCTTCTATTCGAGCTCCTCCATAGATTTCAGAATATTCAAAAACTATACTCGTCCGACAGCAATTTTGAAGAGCTTTTCCCATGTGGTTATTATAATCAAAATGTTGGAATTCTTGCACGTATACCATTCTTGAAATTGAACTGTCTTCCAAATCTGAGGCGTACATGGAATCAAGGGTCCCGGCATAAACAAGTTCTTCAAAATCTTCACACTCTTCAAGTTATTGGTTGCAATGGACGAACTAGTTTGGAGCCATCTTTTGAGTCTTTCCAGAATCTTCAAACATTGGATGCGGTTGACTGTGATGGACTGATGTACTTGTTCAAATCTACGGCTGCAAAAAGTTTGGTGCAGCTCAGAACCATCAGCGTCAAAGAATGCAATATGTTGATGGAACTCGTAGCAGTCAGAGGGAGATGAAACACAAACTAAACAGATTACTCTCAGCAAACTTGAAAGTCTACAACTTCATTGTTTATAAAGCCCCGCTTTAGCCTTGCAACTTACCCAATGAAATTCCCATCCCTCACAGAGGTAATTGTAACACAGTGCCCCAAGATGAAGTTCTTCTCTCGTGGAAACTTGTACGTGCCAAAGATGAATAAAGTATATGTGTCAGGAGAAAGCGGCAAATGGCGTTGGGTTGGGGATCTTAATTCAACTATGAAACAACTTTATGTAGAGATAGTAAGTTGTTATTGATAGGATCTCATTCTCTTTCAATTTCAGAAATGGCTTGCTCTACTTCCAGTTAATTTCTTCTATGATCTGACTTCATTAGCGGTGGATGATTGTGCATTCCAGTCTGTTGCTATTACAAAGCTACTACCTCTCCTGATTGCTTTTGGAAAAACTTGAGATAAGAAATTGTGATTTATTAGAAGAATTATTTAGTTTGGAAGGGCCAAATGTCGACAGAGTTTTGGATATTTGTCCAACTTAAAACAGTTTCAATTGATTGATCTATCGCAGATGAGGCACGTGTGGGGTGAGATTCCTAAAGATATGCTGGATCTCAAGAACCTTACATCATTGGAAATTGACAACTGCAGCAGTTTGAGAAATGATTTGACTCCTACCATGTGCTCGGGCCTTGTCCTACTCAAAATCTTACAAGTCACAAGTTGTCAAATGGTTCAAGAGACATTACTGGGGCTGCATCAGAGGGTAGAAATATTGCTCATATTGCTATGTTTCCTTTATTGGAATGCATTATTTTCAAGAATTTGCCCAACTTGACTAGTTTCTACTCTGGAACTGATTCTGTGGAATGTCCTCACTTGAAAGAGATCGCCATAGCTGGTTGTCCACAGCTCAATATCACCAATACAATTGCTAAGTCAAAGGTCAGTCACTTCTCAATTTATCGTCGTAATTTTGCATGGTTGGAATAACTTATGTAATGGTGCTTGTAGCTGAATGAAGCCTTTTTTTTTATGTGATCGCATATGCAGTTTACAATTTTAAATTGAAGTTTTAAAATTGCAAAATCTTTGATTAAACTAGATATTTTTCAACAGGTTGTTAGTTTTCCTCATCTGAAGGACTTGAAACCATCATCAATTAGCATTCAGAAGATATGAAATTGCCACAGTTTAACAAGCTTGATGATAGATGGTTTAGGAATTTGAAATTTCTGTTCTCATCATCTGTAGCCCCAAGTCTCGTACATCTCAAAAGGGTGAGATGTTGGAACAAATGATGAGACTACTAAAAATAGACTTCTTGAAGCTCAAAGATCTTCCGAAACTCTCTCAATTCAGCATAAGTAAGAAGCTTGAATGCCCTCCCTTGAAAGAGCTACAAATTCAAAAATGTCCTCAACTAATAGCATTTGTCTCCGACTCCACAAGTTTAAACATTGTACCCAATAGTGAACTCCAATTAACAACTTCTGCTCTCTTTGATAGCCTCTGTCGTTATTTTCTTGTTCTCTTTTTCTGAGTTCCTATTCTTATATTTTTATCCCTAATAAATACCTTTTTTCATTTATATATTATTCCATACAAAAATAGATTCATGCCTCTAAAAGTAAAATGCTTATCTTCATATTAAGGACATTCTTGTGATATCTTCTTGCAGTGATCTTCCCTTGGTCTCACATTTTATAGCTATTTTATGTTCATCATTAATATATATTGTGTGATCAATAATGCAGGTTGCATTCCCTAACTTGGAGAAAATGGAACTTATCAAAATGGATAATTTGAGTATGATTTGGAGCAACCAGCTCTCTTCGGATTCCTTTGACAAATTGGAAATACTAAATGTGGAATATGACTGAAAATTTTTCCGCTGAATATATTTGCAGGACTCCGAAATCTCAAGGATTTGGTCATAAAGAATTGCAATTCACTAGAAGAGGTGTTTGATATCAATGGGCTAATAAATGCAAAAGGAATGGAAAGAGCAACAAGTCAGTTGAAAAGGTTGGATATGCAAAACCTGCCAAATTTAATCTATGTATGGTATGAAGATCCCAAAGGATTTGTCATGTTTGACGAACTAAGCTCTATGTATGTTTGGGAATGTCCAAACGTAAAAAGTCTCTTTCCATTTTCAATACCTAAAAGCCTACAACAACTAGAAAAGCTTGATTTGAACGATTGTGGGCTTGTGGAAATGGTCACGAAAAAGAGGGAGTAGTAGAAGAAGCTCCTAATTTTGTGTTTCCTCAGCTTATGTACTTGGATCTTTGGAATGTTTTTTTAAAGGAATCCACAACTTGGACTGCCCATTGTTGGAAAGGTTGAGTGTTTATCACTGTGACAAATTGGAGATTTTCACTCAAATGGCCGAGAATCCAGAAGAAACACCGATGCAGAAATCACTTTTCTCATTTTCAAATTTAAACTGTACGCCCTTATTATTATATTTTTTTTAAAAAAAAATTAACCTACTTAAAAAATAAGTAAATCTTACTACTTCCAAACTTTGACTCTTAAGCCATGATTGTTGTAAATTTGATTATTCCATTGATTGAAAACAGTTTTAATTTCACCACTTATAAATAATTTTGTAATTTCTATTTTTGTTATCACTAAACTAAAGAGAAGGTAGAAATGACGAGTTTTGCTTTTTATGTAATTTGCATACAATGAATAATCTTCAAATGAGCTTCCAATTCCTTCTTCCATGCATTCTTTTCTTTTTACTCTTTTAACTAAGTTACAAAGTTCACATTTTCAATTCTTAGAATTTAAGAAGTGGCTTATGGTCACAATCATGGGCATATTCATGGAAAGCCAGCTTTAACCTGGTTTCTGTTTGATTGTTTTTCAGATCATCCCCAAGTTGAAACATATATCCTTCACTAGCAGGGCTTCCCAAATGATAAAGGAAAGCCGGTTTCCACCACAACTCTTTCGCAAACTTAAGGCTGTTAAAATACATTGCTTTGAGGTGACTTCCATCTGATCTCATTAAGCTGTTTCATAAAATGGAAGACCTTAATTTCAGGTCTTGTATGTTCAAGCAACTGTTTCCTGGTGAAGGATTCGACCAAGCTATTCAGAGTTTTTGTATGTAAAGAGTTGTCCCAATTTGATTAGTTAAGCACCAAGTTCTGCTTCTTTCGAGAACCTAACGAATTTGGACATATGCAAATGTAAGGGAATGGTTAGCCTGATGGGACACTCAAAAGCAAGAAGCCTAGTTCATCTCAAAGAAATGAGTAGAAGAAAATATGACGAGGTGTTAGAAATTGTTTCAAATGACGGATTAGAAGAATCGAAAGGGGAGATCATGTTCACCAAATTAATATGTTTGGAACTACATGATTTGGCAAGCCTTGTATGCTTCAGCTCAGCAGAATGCGCTATGAAGGAAGTAATTGTAAGCCAATGTCCCAACATCAAATTTTTCTCAAAAGGAGTCTTAAGCACACCTAAGCTACAGAGGGCACAACTTTCAGAAGCAGACAGAGGGCATTGGAGTAGCAATCTTAACACAACCGTGCGACAGTTGCTCACCTATCGGTGGCGAACAAAATGTTTCTTTTAATCTGATTTCCAATCTTGTTGATAATTATTTCTTGTTCGTGACATTTGTTTCTCATATATTGGTATGCAGAGTAGGAATTTAGGATCAAATGTTGAAGCTGATGATGAGAGGCATTGCTGTCCATATCCCTTTCATTTTTAAGACTCTTTAATTTTCTATTATGATCATTTGATTTATCACAACACCGTTTATTTCCTATTCTGCAAATTTGTTGAATGCATTCAGTTATTCTTTTTTCAATAAGGACAGTTATTCCATGTTTTTAAACTATCTATTTCTTGTTGAAATCCAAGTCTAGTTTTTGAATTTGGATTTTGACTTTGAACATGAGAGGGGTGGTAATGCTGATAATCTACTTTGATATAAGTTCGCAAATTGCTAAAGCTACAACGATTTTTGTAAAAATTTTTTTTACTGTTTCAATCTTCATTGATTAAGCTCCTTATATTTTAATTTCATGTCTGATCTTGAGATGTGGATCATCCAAGTTACATTAGCATAGCATACTTTTATTTATGAACATCAAGTTCAATTAAAGTTGCAAAACACATCTTGAGACCTCTGAATTTTTATAGAATTTGTAATTGGCCCACTGATCAATTTTTTCAATATATTGAATACATGAGCTTTTTGTTTTGATACTATTAGCCCTAAACTTGATATTTTTTTCTCCCATGGATTACAGTATCCATTCACTAACACGTGAGATTAAATCAGAGGTATGATTTATATCCTTAGTTTTCATAGAATTGCATGAGAAGTATGATTCTGATCCCTCTAATCAACTATAGAGTCTTTTATTTTTCTCAAAAATTATATCATGTATTAGTAAACGGATATTGTAGCCCACAAGAGAAAAAAATATCAAATTTGAGGCTAATACTATTAAAACAAAAAAATCATATACTCAATATATTTAAAAAAATTAACCAAAAAATCAATTAAAAATTTTATAAAAATTTAAAAGTTTTAAGATGTGATTTGCCATTAAAATTACATATATGAATTTATAAATCGGTGAAACCACACGTTTATTTTTTTTATTTATTTTTACGTACCCCAATTTTATCATCAATGATCGTCTCTAAAAAAATCAAGAATAAAACAATACTAGTTTTTGGTGTTGTTGCTGTACCGTACAGATAAGGCATAGAAATATGAGTGGTATTTAAAGTGGGTGGGTCCATTGAGAGAAAAAGAGCAGTTTATTGTTGACTGCTCATTATCAAAGTAATGAAATAATTGAGTGCGTGGGGGCAACCGTCTGTCCAGTGAGATAATTGACTTTCTTTTTAATAAAGTCGTTTTCACATGTAAAATTAATTGGTCACCGATCTTTACTCCATCACTGCTCTGCATTCTACAGTAGTCTTATGACTTTACTCTCTTCAACCATTTTCAGTCAGTCAATCAACGTTTTTGCTTTTACAATTATTAAAGGAAATACTGCTCGTTCTCTTCATTTTCATTCAGATCCAAGTCCACTTAAAACGATCTAGTGCTGTAAGAGCCAACACCAGGACAGAAGTTCTGTACAAACAACAAGCTGAGTCTCGTATTAAAAAAAAAAAAAGTAGAGAGTAGCTGAGCTATATTAAAAAAAATAAATAAATAAATAAATAAACAAAATAAATAAAATAGAGAGGAAATGATCTTGTTATGATTTTTCTATTCTTCGATGCAATTTTCGAGCTGCGACAGTAGGCCTTGTAGCAGTCACTACTAATATAGGATGATCTTCAAGCCATAAAGGTTTTCCTGGTCTACTTGCCTCTTTTCTGTCTTCATTTAATGTGTTCTTTGTAGTTTTTTTAATTATCATTTTTTTGGGTATCATTTTTTAGATTTTTGCGAATCCGCTTTGTTAAGCTCACCTCTTTATTCTCTCAAAATTTTGGCAACACAGAAATTTATCCGATAGAGATAGATAAAGAGAGAAGGGCAAGAAGCTTTAGATCTGTTTCAAAATCATCTGATTTCTCCAAATTTTTTTTTCTCAGAACTCTTCATCCTCGATTCCCAGCCAGTTTCCGATTCGTTAAGCAAAGCGGAAATAAAGAGGTAAGTTTACAGATCTGACTTGTTCTTCTTTTTTGAACAAAACTTGGAGTGATTTAAATTCATGTGATGAACAAGTCAAAGAGTAAGATTGATTCAGCCTCTCTTTCATTCTCAGAATTTACTGCTGGGATTGGGAATTTCTATTCCTCAAGGATTATCAATACAAAAAGGTACTTTCTTTTTCTTTTCCATGTTCTTTTTCCCAAATTATTTTTTTATAATGTTTTCCTATTCATCCATGAGTTTCGCGGATATTTAGTCTCACCCCAAACAAAACTTTTTCCCTTCTTGAGACATTCAGTTAATGGAGCTACAATACTACTAAAATTTTTAATAAATCTTTTATAGAAAGTAGCTAAACCATGAAAGCTACGGATGTCTCCTACAGACTTTGGTCAACCCAAATAGTATTACTAGCCATTTTTATAAGTAATCCCTTGTCTTAAATGTAGTTTTCCACTTATGTCTAGGCTTAATCGGAATCTGATTTACCCACTGTGCAAATTCAACTTTAAGGAGATCATTGATCCACTCAACTCATCTAACATGTCATCTAGTCTTGGAATGAGGAATTTGTAGCCAATAGTGATTTTATGATTGCTCGGCTATCAATATACATTCTCCTACTCCCATCCTTTATTAGGCATTAACGAGGCAGGTACTACACATGAACTTATGCTTTCTCAGATATACCACTTGTTAAGTAAATCCTGCACTTGTTCCTTTAGAACCTCATGCTCTTTAGGACTCCTTTTGTAATGTGGAAGATTAGGTAAACTAGCACCAGGATCAAGATCAATTTGGTGCTGAATATTCCTCATTGGAGGTAGTTCCATTGGTAGTTCATCAAGGATAACATCAACAAAGTCTTCTAAAATGTTCTGCACCACCACTGGTAACTTGGCTCTAGGTTCACCTTTTGTTTCCTTACCCTTCACAACCAACATATTAGTTTTAGGAGGTTAGGGTAATCCTTTAGCTCGTTGTTGTGGTTTAGCATGCGTCTCTTTGTTCCACTTGATTCAACCACTTCTTTGGCTTTATCAATTCCTTTGGTTTGAAATTCCTAGAATTGTCACCTCCATAGCGTCTATATGGTTCCCTTGGCATCTCCTTCAGCAAGGCTTTAACTTTTAATGCTAAATCCCTAGCATCTTGAGCTTTCATGATCATCTAAACCCCTATCTTTTCTTGAATAATTGGATTGAAACCTCTCAACTAATCAAAAGTTAGTTGGCTCTCTGTTGTTGACAAATTAGCTGTAGTAGATAATCTATGGAATTCAACAGTATATTCATGCATAGTTCGATTACCTTGAACACAGTTTTGATAAGCCTCATAGATTTATTATTCATAATCAGAAGGTAAAAATCAACGCTCTAACAGTTGTTTCATATGATGCCAATAAGAGATAGGTTCTTGACCATCCCTCCTACGACGCACATTGAATTGATCCCACCAAACAACAACTCCCCCTTTTAGCTTATATGCTAAAAATTTAACTTTTCTATGTTCAGAAATTTCAGGATAATCAAAGAAACATTCAACCGCATGAATCTAATGAAGAAGCTCTCCATAGAAACTAGGTAGTTCCAATTTAACTCATCTCCCCTTTCATTCCATCGAAACTATGTTCATAAACAACTTCATCATCCAGAATATCAAAGTCATCATCAAAATTAGGCCTTACCTCGATTTGACACCTTTCAATATTCTGTTCAGCCTTTGAATTTGATGTTGATGTGGTCGACGTTGATTAATGGGACGGTCAACTAGTTCTTCCCTACGTTCCCTTTGTCCATGACCTTGCCTATTCACATTAAGCTGACTATTGGAGCAGTTAGGGGATTAGATCGCTTCATGCATCTCTAGGGCAAAATTATTAAATTGTTGCAATGGAACAGGAACCCCGGTGTCTTCAAGTTGTGCCATATTTTCAGCTTAAAGAATTTTAGAGGACGACAAGAGACTATGGTACCAACTGATACAACAGGTGCACGGTTGTGAGTTTAAATAAAAAACTTGACGAAATTAACAAATACTACAACAAATCTAACCCAATCGGACAAAAGTATGAGAAAGTTGAGAGAAATCGCAAGCTGATATTATTAATTAATGTATGAAAAGTGCGAAAAACCAATACAGCTTTAGGATGTTTATAAGGGTAAAACTAATCCTAATTCGAAAAGGTAAAACAAAACTAAAAACTGATAATTAAAACCTAAAAAAGTAATTTGCCGAAAATTTATCCAAATTCAATTTGGATGTGGATTTGTGGTAGCCTTATTAATCCTATTCCTATTGGAATTGGATTTGCGGCAACAACTAATTCCAATTGGAATTAGAAAGTGGCCCTCCATCAAGGAGCATCAAAATAACATTAAACAAAATGAGCTATTTTAGTCCACTCAAAGCTTCTCTATAGCTCAGCTTCATTTAGAGCTGGATCTCCACCTCTTTGAAGCAACAAATTTCTTGTTGCATCTACACCAAAAACATCAATTTGTATTATCCATCCATGCAACTAGCTCCCCTAGGAGAAAACTAGCATCAACATTACATTTCATCCATCCTAATGGAGGACGAATCCTCTTATCATCTTGTGATGCAACGGATACGAATAGGTTATCTCAATTCCGTTGCTCGCGCACCATACCGTAATTAAGATCTTCTAAATACTAGAATTAACACAATTCAGAGTATAAAGGAAATAGAGAGAATTCTTATTCAAATCAAAACTGTCTCAATCAATTACATCCAGGCCTTTATATAAGCGAAAATATAACGCAAAACAGTACAAAGCGAACAAGGAAAGAAAAGCTAACAAAAAAAGAAACAACCGAAAACTTTCTCGAAAAGTAAAAAAAAAAAAAAAAAAACCAAAAAATGCAAATTTGAAGGTCTAAACGATGTTTTTTGGCTGAAAAGCGACAGACATCACAGCCAACGGCTATGAGTTTTGATCGTTGACCAGTTTTCGATAAGTTTGGGCTCAAAAATACCAAAATCGGCCCATTTTCACTGGTCTCCGTAAAACTTACACAAATAGGCCAAAGCCTTCTCTTCTACATCATTCTCCCCCGGCTGAAGAGAATTCACCCTCGAATTGTCATCGTCTGAAGAATTCCGGAATACGGAATCAAATGCTTGACATTGAAGACGTCCGCAGTACGAATATGGCTGGGCAGCTTGAGACGGTAGGCATTAGGATTAATTTTCTTAATGATCTCCACAGGACCAATCTTTTTGGCCGATAGCTTCTTGTAATCGCCCACTGAAAATCTGTCTTTAGTAAGAACAGCCCAAACGTGATCCCCAACTTCAAACTCCACAAGGCGATGCTTCTTGTCGGCCGCCATTTTATACTTGGCTGTAACACGTTCCAGGTTATCATGGACAGTCCGATGAATAGCTTGTAATTGAGACACAAAAGTCTCTGCCTTCCCATGCACTCAAGACATATCTGGAAGAGGTAACAGATCCAAGGGACAGCGTGGAACAACCGAAAAAACCACAGCAAAAGGACTGAAACCAGTGCTACGATTGACAGCTTGGTTATGTGTGAACTTAGCTTGACACAACTTCTGATCCCAACTCTTTACATGCTCGCCAACTAGACATCGCAACAAATTACCGAGGGACCTATTAACCACTTTTGTTTACCCATCGGTCTAAGGATGGTATGCGCTGCTAAAGTTCAGTTGTGTGTTGACTAACTTCTGCAAACTACACCAAAAGTGATTGAGAAATCTGGTGTCTCTGTTGAAAACAATAGACTTAGGCAGTCCGTGAAGCTTGTACACCTCTCTAAAGAACTTCTGAGCCATATTTACTGCATCTGTGGTCTTCTTACAAGGGTAAAACGTACCATCTTCGAGAACCGATCCACTACCACAAAAATAGAGTCACTGCCCCACTGAGTACGTGGCAAGCCTAACACAAAGTCCGTACTTATTTCTTCCCATGGTTGAGACGGAATGGGCAAGGGCATATATAATCCAGCATTAGTGGTTGCTCCCTTAGAAACCTGGCAAATCAGATAACACTGCACAAACCTGTCAACTTCCTTGCGCATAGATGGCCAAAAATAACTAGCCTGTATGACCTGCAAAGTTCTATCTCTTCCAAAATGTCCTTCTCCATGCAACTCCTGAATGATCTTCAACCGCAGGCTACTTTCGGGAATACAAAGTTGATTTCCTTTAAAAAGAAACTCATCCAGTAGGTGAAAATCCGATGGTTCTCCCATCTGCACCTTCTGAATAACAACAACAAAATAAGGATCTGTTTCATATAATTCAGCAAAATTTGCAAAATCAGGAACCTCAACAGAAAGGCGACCAATCAACCCTCTCCCCCTACTCAATGCATCAGCCACCCTATTACACACACCAGACTTATGTTTATCTACAAAAGTAAACTGTTGGAGGTAAGCCACCTATCGAGCATGTCTAGCAGAAATTTTATCTTGGCTGTGTAAATGTTGCAACGCCTCATGGTCAGTAAATGGAGCAAACTCCCGCTGAAACAGATAATGCCTCCAAAGCTTGAGTGCTTGAACTACTGAATAAAACTCCACATCATAAATACTGTATCTAAGCTTGGCACCTGACAACTTTTCACTGAAATAAGCAACAGGTTTCTGGTTCTGACTCAATACAGCTCCAATGCCTAACTTCAAAGCATCAGAGTGCAACTCAAAAGGTTACTGAAAATCCGGCAAAATAAGAATAGGGCCTGTAACTAGCCGTTCTTTTATTAACTGAAACACCTCCTCTACTTGCTCAGTCCATTCAAACTGCCCCTTCTGTTTCATACATTCCGTGATTGGTGCCATAATGCTACTGAAGTGTGCAATGAGCCGCCTATAAAATGAAGCTAGACCATGGAAACTCCTTACATCCGTAACTGAACTAGGTCTAGGCCAGGTTTTAATCGCCTCCACCTTTGCCTCATCCACCTTCAAACCTTCAGCAGAAACAACATAACCCAAGAACAGGACACTGGGAGATATAAAGACACACTTCTTCAAGGCAGCAAACATTCTCTCCCTTCTCAACGCTGACATTACTTCTCTTAAATGACAAATATGCTCTTCTTCATTAGCACTATATATTAGAATATCATCAAAGTACACAACCACAAATTTCCCAATAAAAGGCCTCTTTAACTGGTTCATAACACGCATAAAAGTACTAGGTGCATTAGACAACCCAAATGGCATGACCATCCATTCATACAACCCTTCCCTAGTCTTAAATGTAGTTTTCCACTAATCCCCAAGCCTTATACGAATATGATAGTACCCACTTTTTAAATCTGACTTAGTAAAAATAGTTGCTCCACTAAGTTGGTCTAACAAGTCATCAAGTCGGGGAATAGGAAACTGATACCTGATAGTGATCGTATTGATGGCTCTGATTTCCACACATATCTGCCAAATCCTATCTTTCTTTGGAATCAAGAGGGCCAGCACTGCACAGGAGCTCAAACTCTCCCAGATATAGCCCTTCATCAGCAGCTCCTCTACTTGCCTCCGCAACTCCTCATGTTCAGCCAGACTCATTCTGTAATGTGGATGGTTGGGAAGAATAGCTCCAGGCTCAAGGTCAATCTGGTGTTGAATATCTCAAAAGGGCGGTAATCTGGCGGGAAGCTCATTTGGAAACAAATCATCAAACTCTCTTAACATGGGCTTGATCTGTTCAGCGATCTCGCTTTCCTTCTTAGCTAGTTTCCCCACCAATTCATATGCCACCTCATTCCCTTGCACTGCTTCCTCAAACTAGGATACAGTCAACAACACAACACCTTCAGCCCCTGTACTACTCTTAACCTCCTTCTTTGGAACGAGAGTAATTCTTACCCCTTCAAACAAAAAGGTATGAGCATTAGACCCTTCTTGATGAGTCGCATCTCGATCATGCTGCCACGGTCTTCCTAACAACAGATGGCATGCATCCATATCTACCACATCACACAACACCTCATCCTTATATCGAGATCCTACTAAAAAAGAAACTACTACCCTTTTAGACACCAATACTTCTCCCCCTTCTTTCAGCCATACTAACTTGTAAGGTTTTGGATTTTTTTTGTGGCTAAGCTCAGTTTTTGAACTGCTTTAGTGGAAATTATGTTCTCACAACAGCCTCCATCAATCACAAACTTACACACCTTCCCCTTAATAGTGCAGGTTGACTGGAATATGTTACTCCTCAACCATTCATTGTCTACAGCAGCTCTTGGTGTCAAACAAGATCGTCGCACCACTAAAGCAATGCCAACATCTCCCACTACCATCTCTTCCTCAACCTCCTCTTCATCATCATAGGCTGGATTTCCATTATCCACCTCTACACCTTCTTCCGCCTCTACAAACATAGCCCGTTTTCGTACCTTCCTGCAATCTGCCTGCCTATGTCCCACCTCACCACAAGCAAAACACTTCAGGGTGCTACCTTGAACAGTTCTCCTAGGTGCTGATTCTGGAGGTTTTACGACAACTGTCTCTACTACCCTCCTGCCGTCTCTACCATCAGAAAATCCAAAATTACGACGCTACAATCTTTTCTCAAGCCGCAAGGCTCGTTGGTGCGCATCAGAGATATTTAATGGATCAAAGTCATTAATTGCTTCCCTAATCTGCTCCCTCAACCCTCCAATATACCTAGACACTAACTGCTCATCGGTCTCCATTATATCAGTCCTAGCAATCAATTGATAAAACTCAGTTGTGTGTTCATCAACTGACTGACTACCTTGCCTTAAATTCTGCAGTCTTTGGTACATTAATCTTTGAAAATTTGGCAGCAAAAAGGTGGCTCTCATTTGTTTTTTCATCTTTTCCCAAGTTACAATTTTAGGGTTGCCCATCCGAAGTAGGGTCTGTTTCACTTGCATCCACCCAGCCGTAGCCCTTTGTCGAAACCTTGTTACAACCAGTGATACTCTTTTATCCTCCGGGACTCCTTTGAATTCCAGGACTTCTTCCACTGTCGCCAACCAGTCCAGGACCTGCTCTGGTTGGAGAGTACCACGGAACTCCGAAATCTCCGTTCTCAATTCTGCCTCCCAAGGCCTATCCTCCACATCTACAGGACGTCTACGCTGGTGGTAATCTCCCTCATCTGATTCATCCTCATCCTCCTCCAATCCGGCTAACGGGTTCTGAAGATTATCGAAATTAGGGTTAGGGTTTCTCCTTTGTCAACGATTTCCCCCAAGACGAGCCGCAAACAGCTCATCCATAAGTTTTGCCGATCGATCCATCATGACCTCCATTCTTTGGTCCATCATGGCATTGACACGTTGCTCGAACCTCTGCTCCAACCGATTCAGATCGTCCTGACCCGTGACTCGTCAACTCTTCGCTCTCTTCTTAGCGGCATGATGACGACTAGGGTTTTGGATTTCGGCTCTGATACCAACTGATGCATTGGATACGAATAGGTTATTTCAATTCCGTTGATCACGCACGATACCGTAATTAATATCTTCTAAATACTAGAATTGACACAATTCAGAGTATAAAGGAAATAGAGAGAATTCTTATTCAAATCAAAACTGTCTTAATCAATTACATCCAGGCCTTTATATGGGCGAAAATATAACACAAAACAGTCCAAAGCGGACAAGGAAAGAAAAGCTAACAAAAAAAGAAAAAACCGAAAACTTTCCCGAAAAGTAAAAAAAAAAAAAAAATTGCAAATTTGAAGGCCTAAATGATGTTTTTTGGCCGAAAAGCAACGGACATCACAACCAATGGCTATGAGTTTTGATCGTTGGCCTGTTTCCAATAAATTTGGGCTCAAAAATCACCAAAATCGGTCCATTTTCACTAGTCTCCATAAAACTTACACAAATAGGCCAAAGCCTTCTCTTCTACATCATCTTGCCAAGGTAAAATGGTCAAATCCATGGCTACACTAGGATTAGATAAAGAATTCACATGAGCTTACTTAACATTGCAAATATTGAATCCATATCACCCACACAAGGACAAGCTTACAAAACATTGCAATATTGAATTCACAAGAGCAACGAAAATCAAGATCACCCTTCTCTTGAGATTGACATTTTTTTCCAACGTTTCAAAGCGCTTTTGTAAAGCATCAATAACATGTGATGGCACGAGAAAAATATTCATAGCATACATCGGTAAAGCTTAAGCAATTGAACGTAGGAATGCCCCTTTACCACCCAGGGTTAAGCAACGTCAATTCCATCCCTACAGCCGTTTCCCTACTGACCAAGAATAAAATTAAACACTTCTTATTTTCCATCTACCCACCATCGAAGGAAACCAATGCAAAATTGTGGTTCTTGACTCGACCACTAAGAAATTCGCATTCAGTCCTCTAAGAGTTTGCTTCAACAATATGGCTTAAAGAATGGAAGATATATTAAAATTTGTTAATTGCCATGAAGATTTTTCATATATTCGAAAACAATTTCATGACAACCAAAGTTTCATCATGTGCTGCCTTAAAAAGGAAAAAAACTATCGATAGCTAACAAAATAATTGGTGCCGCAGTCGCCAACTTACAACCAAGTAGGAGGAGGGGAAAGAGGGTCCCTCTAACGAATTCCGTCGGTTAGAGAAAATTGTATAAAATCTTAATATGCAAGGGATTGTGAAGCAGGTGCCGATAAATCCTCAAACTATTTATTTGAAATCGTTAGCTAAACTAAATTAAAAATCTAGTCATACTCTATGTCATTTCTCTTAATGTTGTTGAATTAAGTGTCCCACCCTATTCAAGAATTGAAATCATGATGAAGTCTCTTGAATTTTTTTTTTCTGACTAAAAGCTGTTGTCAGATGGAAAATTGTGAATTTGAATCCGCATTCTTCAGCCACGTCACCTTAGATCTTTGTTTTTGATACAGTTTTTCTTGGTGTAAAATCTCTCCTAATTCTTCTTTTTGTTTTTTTTCCCTAAAATATTATCCTCAACATCCCACCCATTACGAGAACACAACTTCTCAAGCTCTGCCAAATGAGTTCCAACCGAAGCTTCTTCTTAAACAGTGGACACTGCTCTCTGCCCCAGGAATCTAAAGTTGCTTCACATGTAGATAATTTTGTCAAAACAGAAATCAAGCCCAATGTGTTAGGAATAGAATCCCACTCACTCTCAAATTAGAAAGATGGCTTGCGAGTGACTAAAATTGCTAAGTGATTTGGTTCAGATGTAGCAATGATATTCACCCAGGCAGCTATGACCAAACCAATGAGGCCGTTGCCCGATCCAACCATTCCCCAAGCCATTGATTTGAACCTTTGATCCTTTCCCTAGTGAACCAATAACCTGTCATCCAAATCAAACGAACCACATCCTAACAATGTATCCCGAAAACCATGCGTGAAAGAAAATTTGATGTGGCTGCCCACCAAGTTTCTCTGAAGAGTCTAACAAGTCACTAAAGTCACGTATTACACACCAAAACATGTTATTATTCATGCTTAAATGCTTTAAACAATCCCATGAATCTCTTTGTCGAGAGCGTTTAGGAAAGCCCTAATACCCCATTAATCTCCAAACTCCCTCGTCTTCATCATGAATGAGAACATGAATAATGAAGGGAAGAATCTCAAATCCTTTTTAAGTGAACATCTAATAGCTCCAACACATTTAATCCATCCAAACACCAAATCAATACAGTAAAAATGTGTTAAACATATAAAGGTTGAGTTTGAATTTATCATTAAACATTAGTGAAATCTTAACATAACGAGATTTTGTTATAAAAGAAAATTGATTTTATTGCTTTGTAACATTGCTTTTGCAATTTAAGAGAGTAGATTTTATTGTCTTATAACACTGATAGCAGAATTTGTGATATTTAAGGAAATTGTTTTTATTGTTTTGTTGTCTTATTGTTTTTATCTGATAAACAAGTTAAAGATCAGTAAGATTTAATTGATTAAGCCTTTAATTTGTTGTTCTGGTACATAAATGGCATTTAGTGAAAGAGAGAGGGGAAGACGCTTTTGGTCTGTTTTAAATTCATCTGATTTCTCCATTTTTTGTTTGTTTTTGGTCATAACTCTTAATCTTCTAGGCCGGTTCCCGATTCGTTAACCAAATTAGTGTTGGTGTTTGAAGAGGTTCAAATTCATCTGATGAAGAAGTCAAAAAGAGAGAGAGATACAAGGGTAAGCTTGAATTAATCTGATCAACATTTAGAGTTATGAATCAGCCACTGATTAATCTGATCAATATATTTCTCCACTAACGATTCTCAGAGGGCATCATCTTTCTAATCAGATATCAGTTGGTGAAGGAAAACCAAAAATTGAATCCGATCTATTCACCCCAAAACAAACAGGTACTTTCTTTCTCTTTTTCTTCAGTGCTGTCAATACACAATATTAATTTTTGGTGTTTATTTATTTATTTATTTTTATTTTTATTTTTTATTTTTTTACGAACTATCCAGTTGAATTTGGATTCTAAGGTTCAAACCTGAGATCTTGCTTACGGGTAAGGAGCTCCTTATCACATCAACCAAGGTAGGTATTTATTAGTTTTAAACTTGTTTGATAACACTACTAAATAGTTTCGTCAAGCCATAATATATAACTAAGTTAAACATTGTCAACAATGTTTTTAACTTGAGTTTTTTTTTTTTTTTGTGCTTATTAATTTTATAATATTAAACACTTAATTTTTTTTTGCAGCACTTGATAAACAGTTTCATCGAGATATTGATGACCAATATAAATATATATATATTGTCGGACCATTTATAAAATTCATAAATACTTTATGTTTTGCTTCGGACGAATAAATAATTTGGAAAATAATTAAGAAGTGTAATAAAAATAAAAATAAAGATTTTATTATAATGTAATCAAATTTAAAAAAAAAAAAACTCGGTAAAAAAAAAAGACAATTTATGCTAATAAAATAAGTGAAATTTTACTTTGTTTCAATGGTATCATATCTTAGAATTTTTATATCATTGAATTGATTGACAGTATCAATAAATTCTACTTTTTATATCATTGAATTTTGAAATTTGTGAAAAGTTTATTGGCGGAGTAGCCTAATTTAGGCATAATTATTCAAATGGAATGTTCAAAATCTGAAATTGTTCTACCTATTCTAGTAGGTGTTTTGCCATTAAAACAACAAAAGTATTGTCAAATGTAATTTTATTGAAGCAAAAGTAAAACTTCAATAATTTATTGACATAAATTGAAATTTTGTTACCATAATGAAGCATTATCAATAATTGAATATCTATATCATATGTGCATTTAAATATTAATGGAAGAGAAATTTAAGCTATTTAAAAAAAAAAAAAAAAAAAAAAAAGAGGATTTGAATAAATTATGAATAGAATTATAATTAGCATTGGCATTAAAATTGAAATTAGCTAATCTCAGTTTTTTGGTAGTATTATTTTTTTAATATTATTTTTCTTTACAAAAAGAGGAAGAAGAAGAAGAGAGGAATGGCGGAATTTTTAACGAAACTTGGAGAGGCTTTGTCATCTGAGGCGATTGATTCTGTGTGGCATCAAATCGGTTATGTATGGAACTACAAAACCAACATTCAAGAGCTGAACAAGCATCTTGCTAGATTGAAAGGCGAAAGGACGATCATGCAACACAAGGTGGATGAGGCCACGAGAAACGGAAAACTAATTGAAGTCAGAGTAAAAGATTGGTTTCAGGATGCGGATGAGGCTATTACAGTGGCAGAGCAGATTATTGAAGACAATAGGAGTGCCAATAAGAGCTGCTTCATCGGTTGCTATCCTAATTTCAAGACCCGTTACCAGTTCAGCAGAAAGGCTAATAAACTGACACCACTCATTGCTGAAGTTCAAGGAGATGGGAAATCCATCACAGATATTTCCTATTTTCCCTATGTGCAGGAATTACAGCATGTTGGGGACAAAGAGGCCTTGGTATCAAGAACTCAAGTTCTGAACGAAATTGTGGGAGCATTGAAGGATGTTGACTTCAATTTGATTGGAGTTTATGGCATGCCAGGGGTTGGTAAAACTACTCTAGTCACGAAGCATCTTATTGCTGAAGTCAAACGAGCTGGAGTTTTTGAAGTAGTCACTTGGGCAAAGGTGACTCACAATCCTGACCTCAAAACCATTCAAGAAGAAATTGCAGCATGGTTGGGTCTTAAGTTCGAAGTCGACTCCATTCAAGTGAGGGCTGTTCGGTTATGTTCACGTCTCAAACAGGAGGAGAAAGTACTTGTCATTCTTGATGACATTTGGACGAAAATCCAACTGGAGGAAATTGGAATTCCTAATGACAAAGATAGTAAAGGATGTAAAATTGTGATGACGTCAAGAAATCAAAATGTATTGCAGGAGATGGGCGTACAGAAAGATTTTCTACTTCAAGTTTTGCAGCCAGAAGAGGCATGGCAACTCTTTCAGCAAAAATTGGACAAAGTTGTAGACTTAGACATGCTACCTATAGCAAAAGAAGTGGCAGAAAGATGTGCAGGCTTGCCTGTTTTAATTACAGCAGTTGCAGGAGCATTAAGAAGTCAGCAGTTGAATGAGTGGAAGAATACCTTGCAGCAGCTGAAGCAATTTGCTCATGAAAAAATTGAGGATCAAGTTAACTCAGCCCTTAATTTAAGCTATAATTTTTTGAAAGGTGAATGCAAGTTAGTGTTCTTACTATGTTGTCAAATTGGACCACTCAATATTGACATTGCATATTTGTTGGAATATGCTATTGGTTTGGGCATTTTAAAACACTGCAAGGAAGTAGAAGCTGCAAGAATCAGGTTACATTCATTGGTCAATAACCTTAAAGCCTCGTCTTGGTTGCTGGAAAGCAATAAGGATGGAGAACTACAGATGCATGATCTCGTTTACAACTTTGCCATCACAGTTGCATCAAGGGATCAACCTGTTATCACTGGCACTGGAATGGAGGAATGGCCAGAAGATGATACGTTAGAGAATTACATGGCAATGGTGTTGAATAATGGCAAAGTTCCCAGGCTTTCTAAAGTGTTAAATTGCCCAAAACTCAGGTTCTTGCTACTAAACAATGAGGATTCCTCCTTGGAAATTGGAGATGATTTTTTTGGAGGCATGAAAGGGCTCAAAGTCCTGAATCTAAAAAATGCATGTTTTTCCAGCTCTTTGCCCTCGACCCTTCAGTGCCTTAAGGATCTCCAGACATTGTGTTTGGATTCCTGTGTCTTGAATGACGTAGCCATAATTGGAAAGCTTCAGAAATTAAAAGTTCTCAGCCTTGTTAATTGTACCATTCCTTGTTTTCCAAGAGAAATTGGGAATTTGACTCATTTGCAGCTTTTGGATCTGAAGAATTGTTCGAGCCTGGAAGTAATTGAGCCAAATGTACTCTCAAGCTTAACCCAATTGGAGGAGTTGTACTTGGAAAACAGCTTTGTAAAATGGGAGAGCATTGAAGGAAACAATGGTCAAAGAAAGAATGCCAACTTGACTGAATTGAAGCATCTTTCCAAGCTTGTCACTCTGCACATACATATTTTGGATGCAACAATGTTGCCGTATGATCTTCCTGTGAAACAATTGGAATGTTTTAGAATTCTTATTGGAGCGGAGTTGGACTGGAGTGTTGAACATAAGACTACAAGAATATTGAAGCTCAAGCTCAATACAATCAATCATTTGGAGAGGGTGAGAAGTCTCCTGATGAAAACTGAAGATTTGTATCTGCATGACTTAGTGGGCGTGGAAAATGTGCTCAACAGCTTAAATAAGGAGGGTTTTCCTCAGTTGAAACATCTCTTCATTCAAAACAGTCCAGATATTAGATATATCATCGACTGCAGAAGGATAGGTCGCGTCACTGCTTTTCCCTCCTTGGAGTCATTATCTTTGAACAACTTGCACATATTGGAGAAGATTTGCAAAGCTCCGTCGAAAATGATGCCCTTTAGCTATTTAAGAAGGATTAAAGTGGGGAACTGTAGCATATTGAAATATCTCTTTTCATTCTCCATTTCAGAGGTCTTCATCAGCTCGAAGAAATTGATGTAAATAATTGTGAAATTATGCAAATGATTGTTGGAAATGGCGATGATGATGATGATGGCGTAGATGAACCAATTAAGCTACAAAAATTACACACGCTGACTTTGGATCATCTTCCTGCGTTTGCTAGCTTCTGTTCCCAAGTAAAGTTGCCTTCTTCTGCTTCGCAGAAACTAACAATAGATGGTGCAGGCTGCAGTGAAATCATTGCCGAAGATGAGATTGAAACTCCCATGGTGCTTTTCAGTGAAAAGGTACAATAGTAATCGAAACATGTGAAAGGCCAGTTAAGTTGCAGGAAACTGAAATTTCAATAACAAATGACGTGCAAAATTTCGTTACTAGCGATACAACTATTGCTCTTTTTTCTTTTTGGATTATTATAAGATATTAAGCTATTCCTTGTCAACTAATTGAAATATAAAAAGCAATTTGTCTGCATGAAATAAACAGAAAAGAGAAAAAAATCTTGTATTTTATCCTATTTACTTAGTGATGTGTTGCGTCTTATATTTCCTCTAATAGTTTCTTATTGTTTGTTTTTGTATTTTAAGAGATTGTGATTGCGTTGCAGATTGAATTTGCCACTTTGATAAATCTCAATTTGTCATCAACTAATGTGAAGAGTACATGGTCTAACCAACTTGGAGTTGTATTTCAAAACTTGACAAACTTGATCGTGGATGGCTGTTGGAATTTAAGCTATCTATTTACATCATCCATGGTACAAAATCTTGCTGAATTGAAAAAGCTTGAGATAAGCAACTGCAGGTCCATGAGAGAAATAATATCTGGAGAAGGATTAGAAGAAGAAATTGTGAGGAGGAAGATTTTGTTCCCGAAACTAGACATTTTGAAGCTCAAACATCTTCCAAAATTGGAAAGATTTTGCTCGGGGAATCTATTGGAGTGTACTTTATTGAAAGTCTTACGAGTTGAGAGTTGTCTTTATTTACAGGCATTTGTGTGTAGTTCTGTGCAGACTGATATGGGAGTCAACGGTGGAGCAAGACAACATGGAGATGCAACCCTCTTTGATGACAAAGTGAGTTTTTAGATTCTCTTATTTTTGTGTGTGTAATTTTTATAATCACGTTGATGTCCTATTTTATCATCATTGGTTTAACATAATGGGATTCGTATGCTATAGGTTTCGTTTCCTAATTTGGAGGAATTGGAAATATTCCACATGCATAGATTGAGGATGATATGGAAAAATGAAGATGAATTAGCAGCTGGTTGGTTTGAGAAATTGAAAGTGTTGAAGGTAGAACATGCCAAACAGTTGTTACAACTATTTCCATCAAATATGTTGATTAGAGGATTGCGGAATCTAGAGACTTTGGTTGTCAAATATTGCGATTTATTGGAACAAGTTTTTGATTTGGAAGGAGTGATGGTAGTGAGAGAAAGACGTGTTTTGGCTTTAAGAACTTTGGAAATGAGACACCTACCAAAGTTGAAACTTGTCTGGAATATTGGAGATACCAATAATGGAATGGAGACTCTTTCGTGGAACAACTTGCGTTCAGTGACTGCTTGGTATTGTCCTAATTTGTGGAGTTTGTTTCCAAATTCAATAGCTACCGATCTTCTACAGCTTGAAAAGCTTAATTTAGCTTACTGTAAGATATTAGAGGAACTTGTTGTGGCAGGATTAGAAACATCTCCAACCTTCTTTTTTCCTAAGCTAAAGTTTCTTCAGTTTCACTGCTTATATGAATTGAGAAGTTTCTATTCTGGAGCTCATACTTTAGAATGCCCGGAGTTGGAAATCTTGTGGGTCTCTAATTGTGACAAATTGAAGATTTTTGCTTTAGAATCTCCAAACTTGCAAGAAATGCATGTGAAGAGTGTTAAAACTGAAGTTCAACCGCTTTTCTATTTTACACAGGTATATATGTTTTCCTTATATATATATATATATATATATATATATATATATATATATATATATATATATATATATCATTAAAAAAATATTCAACAAATTATTAGTCTCAATGTTTTTACGCATCACATGTTTTTTAGTTTTTTCATGGTCAAGTCTTTTGTCCCTCAGTATTTAAGTGTATATAAAAATTATAAAATTGCTCTTAGTTACAAAAGAAAACTTGACTTTTAGTTTTCAGATTTAATTGGAATATTCTTAATGATTTTCTTTTTCTTTTTCTTTTTTTAATGTTATATACATTGATTCTCCACACTTATATTAGTTCCAAAAAAATACTAAAAAATTCAGTTACATATGTACATTTCTATTATGGTTTTCTCATTATTTAATACATAATGTCTCTGAACAAAATTAAATATCATTATAAATTTTGAAATTCTATTCAATATCCTGTTGTTTTTATCATCGTATCCATAATATTAATTAAAGATAAAAAGGGTATGTTAAAATTTTTTATAGTTGTACCCTTAATTTAAGAGAATAAATAGTAAGAAAAATAATAAAACCATTGTTTTCTTTTTAATGAACCTTATATATAGAATTAATAAAAAGAATGCCTTTGAAAAAATTATTATATTTCACAATAATATTTAATATTCTTTTAGAGATATTATATTAAATATTAAAGGAAGATAATATATTAAAATCTTTATTTACTCAGCGTATAGCTATTATACTGTTGAAATAAATCCATTAAATTTCAGTAAAAAAGAAAATATATCCATTAAATCAAAGCTTAATTGTAGGTGTACTTCATCCCGTAATTATAGGTTTATTTGTATTTCTTTTTCATCTGTATTTGTTCCGAAGTACTAGGTTTTTAAAGGTTTGAGCATAAAGATTAAATAGGAATTTTTTAATAAAAGGTCGCCTTTATTACTCAAATAAAAGGGAAAAGTTGTCATTGAGCTTACTAAAATTTAATTTCTCTTAATAAAGTTATCGAGCTTTCATTTAGGTGTCAATTAAGTCACTTTCACCCGAATGATGAAATTAAATGCTAAAATGATGACGTGATAAGTTAATACAAGTTTGATTTGCCTACACGACATCATCTCAGCTTGAATATATTTTTTTTTTTTCATATAGTCAGTCATGTTGTGCATGTGAGTGTTACATTATTGGCACGTATCAGTTTTTTTATTGGCTGCAATTGTCATGGTATCATGCTAGTAGGTCGAGGTTGCTGTTAACTTGCTATGTCTTCATTCTGACGCTAAATTTTGATGGGTTATTGGCAATACTGACTTTATTCACATCAAAACAATGATTAAGTGACTCTATTGATACAAAATTAAAGTTTAGAATATGAGTAGCTATTGTCAATAAAATTTAATTAGTGTCAATAAAGTCACTTAACTTTTATTCTGATCTTGTTCTAGTCCATTGAAATCTGTTATCAAAATGATAATGTGACAAGTCAATATCAAATAAGGTCTATCAGCAAGATACCATGTCAACTCCAACTAATATGAAAAATGACACATGTAACCCACATAACTCCCATGTGCACGGCACTTTGTGGAAAAAATAATAAATATTAAAATTCATTATTAGTTAGAGCTAACATGATGCCCAGTTGGCACGTAAGATTTTGTATTAACTTGTCACATCATTATTTAAATCCTAGATTTCAATATATTAGGGTGATAATAATTTTATTGGTACCAAAATGGAAGTTTAGGGGCTTATAGACATGAATTAATTTTATTGACGGAGAGGTCGAATTCCAAAAATCGTTCAATTGCCCATACAAAAATTTGATTTTTTTTTTTTTTTTTTTAATCATACTACGAAATGGAGGAACAATGGTGTTGCTATAATTAGTTCGCCCAGGATTTTATCTATTAATGTGGTAATAATTATTTTGTACACATATTCATTGTTGATATTGGTAATTTTGGCAGGTGGTACCTAGCATGAAGAAAATGGCGCTGAGTTACGAGGATGCCATGATGGTAAAAGAAGCCCACTTACCCTCTTATATCTTTAACAACCTGGAAGTACTTGAACTTAGATGCTTCCATGATAATTCATCATACCTTCCATTTGAATTCCTCCATAGATTTCAGAATATTCAAAAACTACACGTGAGTTGCAGCGATTTTGAAGAGATTTTCCCATATGGTGATGATCAAAATGTTGGAATTCTTGCTCAGATACGATATTTGAAAATGAAATATCTTCCTAATCTGAGGCGTATGTGGAATCAAGGGTCCCAGCATAAACAAGTTCTTCAAAATCTTCACACTCTTGAAGTTATATGTTGCCATAGACTAACTAGTTTGGAGCCATCTTTTGAGTCTTTCCAGAATCTTCAGACATTGGATGTATTTAACTGTCGTGGACTGATGTACTTGTTCAAATCTACAGCTGCAAAAAGTTTGGTGCACCTCAGAACCATCAGCGTCAAAAAATGCAATATGGTGACAGAAATAATAGCAGTTGAGGGAGATGAAACACAATCTGAACCTGAAATTAGTCTCAGCAAACTGGAAAGTCTAAAACTTGATTGTTTAGAAAGCATCGTTTGCATTAGCCTTGCAACTTGCCCAATGAAATTCCCGTCCCTAACGGAGGTAACTGTGATGCAGTGCCCCAAGATGAAGTTTTTCTCTCGGGGAAACTTGTACGCGCCAAAGCTGAAGAAAATATATGTAACAGAAGAGAGTGACAAAGGGCGTTGGGTTGGGGATCTTAACTCAACTATAAAACAATTGTATCTAGAAATGGTAAGTTGTGATATATAAGATCCCATTCTCTTTCAATTTGTTTATTCATTTGCTGGTTTAGATGTAACTTTTTCATTTTCTTATCTAAATTGATGAGAAATTTGAAATAGTGTTAGCTAACTTCACATTCATCTTCTTATAGGCGGGCTTTGATGGCATTCAACAATTGAAATTCTCTGAATTTCCTGAGTTGAAAGAGAAATGGCTTGTTCAACTTCCGGTTAATTTTTTCTATAATCTGACTTCATTAGTGGTGGATGATTGTGCATTCCAATCTTTTGCAATTCCATCCAATCTACTACCTTTCCTGATTGCTTTGGAAAAACTTGAGATAAGAAATTGTGATTTATTAGAAGAATTATTTGATTTGGAACGGCCAAACACTGATAGGAGCTTTGGATATTTGTCCAACTTAAAAGAGTTTCAATTGATTGGTCTACCGCAGCTGAGGCGTGTTTGGGATGAGATTCCTAAAGATCTGCTGGATCTCAAGAACCTTACATTGTTGAAAATTGAAAATTGCAACAGTTTGAGAAATGTTTTGACTCCTACCCTATGCTTGAGCCTTGTTCAACTCAAAACATTACAAGTCACCAGTTGTCAGATGGTTAAAGAGATTATCACAGCTACTCCAACCAAAGAAGATGGAGCTATGGGCCATGTGATCGTATTTCCTTTATTGGAATGCATTACTTTGCAAGATTTGCCCAACTTAAGTAGTTTATACTCTGGAACTGATTCTGTTGAATGTCCTCACTTGAAAGAGAGCACCATAGCTGGTTGTCCACAACTTAATATCGACAATACAATTGCCGAGTCAAAGGTCAGTCATTTATCAAATTATCATCATAATTTTGCGTGGTTGGAACAACTTTTCTTCTGGTTCTTATACACAAACTTACTAACTATTAGTAGCCTCTTTGTATATGATTGCATTATCAATCCATCTAAATTACTATCTTATTTGTTGCAGTTATGGAATTGCAAAAATTTTTTATTAACGTAAATATTTGGTCCACAGGCTGTTAGTTTTCCACACCCGAAGGTCTTGAAACCTTCATCAATTGACATTGAAAAGATATGGAATGGGCAAAGTTTAACAAGCTTGACGATAGATGGTTTTAGGAATTTGAAATTTCTTTTTCCGTCATCTATAGCTAAAAGTCTGTTGCATCTGAAAAAGGTAGAGATTTCTAATTGTGAGATGCTAGAACAAGTAATAGCCATGGAAGCACAGGAAGAACAAATGATGAGACTGCCAAAGATAGACTTCGTGAAGCTTAAAGATCTTCCACAACTCGCTCAATTCAGCATATGTAAGATGCTTGAATGCCCTTCCTTGAAAGAACTACAAGTTCAAAACTGTCCTCAACTAATGGTATTTGTCTCCGATTACATCGGCTCAAATGTTGTATCCAATAGTGAACACCAAATAACAACCTCTGCTCTCTTTGATGACAAGGTGGTCTCTGTCCTTTTTATCTTCTGTTTTTGTTTCTGTAGTTCCTATTCTTATCTTTTTTTTTTTAAATACCTTTTTTCATTGTATATTATTTTTTAAAAATTAATCGAACAAATTGTTCTAACATTTCTTTGCAGCTATCTATCATCTCTAATTTGATTTGGTCCCACAATTTTTTAGCTATTTAATGTTTAACATTAATATAGTATGATTACTGTTGCAGGTTGCATTCCCCAACTTGGAAAAAATGCAAGTTATCCAAATGGATAATTTGAGGATCATTTGGAGCAACCAGGTCTGTTCGAATTCCTTTGGAAAATTGGAAGTACTCAAGGTAGAATATGGTAAACAACTACTGAAAATCTTTCCGCATAATTTATTGGCAAGACTCCAAAATCTCAAGGATTTGGTCATAAAGAATTGTGACTCACTAGAAGAGGTGTTTGACATCCATGAGCTAATAAATGCAAAAGAAATGGAACGAGTAACTAGTCAGCTGAAAAGACTGGATATCCGAAACATGCTGAGTTTAAGATGTGTTTGGAATGAAGATCCAAAAGGAGTTGTATCGTTTGACGAACTGAGTTGTATGTATGTTCGGGGATGTCCTAACCTAAAAAGTCTCTTTCCATTTTCAATTGCTAAAAGACTACAAAAACTGGAAGAGCTTGATTTGAATGAATGTGGGCTTGTGGAAATGGTTACGAAAAAGAGTGGAGTAGTAGAAGAAGCTCCTGAGTTTGTATTTCCTCGGCTTATGTACTTGGATCTTTGGAATCTAGAAGAGCTTGAATGTTTTGTTCAAGGAATCCACACCTTGGACTGCCCATTGTTGGAAAGATTGAGTGTTTATTGCTGTGACAAATTGGAGGTTTTCACTCAAGTGGCCCAGAATCCAGAAGAAACACCGATGCAGAATTCACTTTTCTCATTTTCAAAGGTAGACCTTGCATCCTTGTTACCGTTAGGTTTTTTTTTTTTTTGCCCAATAAGCTACTTCAAAAAAGATAGTAACTCCTACTACTTCCAAACTATGACTATTAAGCCATAATTGTTCTAAATTTGATTATTCTAATGATTGAAAACAGTTTCAATTCTGCTTATAAATAATTTTGTAATTTTTCTTTTCTCACTTGTAATTAGCAATCACTGAACTAAACACAGAGGGCAGAAATGACAAGTTGTTCTTATAGAAAAATATATTTGCTTTCACTGTAACTTTTCTTTATATTATATTTTGTATGCGATGAACAATCTTGAGTGAGCTTCCAATTCCTTCTTCCCTGCCTTCTTTTCTGTGCTTTCATTTGACTTTTTTTTAGTTCACATTATCAATTTAAGAAATCATGGGCATTTTCATGTTTTTTTATGGAAAGTCAACTTTAACCTGGTTTTTGTTTGATTGTTTTTCAGATCATCTCCAACTTAAAACACCTATCCTTCACTAGTAGGGATTCCCAAATGACAAAGGAAAGCCAGTTTCCACCACAACTCTTTCACAAACTTAAGACTGTTGAACTACATTGCTTTGATGGTGAACCAGCAGACTTTCCATCTAATCTCCTTAAGTTGTTTCATAAAATGGAAGAACTTTATTTAAGGTCTTGTGAGTTCAAGGAAGTGTTTTGTGGTGAAGGACTAGACCAAGCTCTTCAAACTCTCAAGGTTTTGTATGTTGAGAGTTGTCACAAGTTGATTAGTTTAGCACCAAGCTCTGCTTCTTTCGAGAACCTAACGATTTTGGATGTACACAATTGCAACCGATTGGATAGCTTGATGGGACACAAAACAGCAAGAAGCCTAGTTCAACTCCAAAAAATGATGATAAAAAAATGTCGCAAGATGTCAGAAATTGTTTCAAATGAGGGATCACAGGAATCGAAAGGGGAGATCATGTTCACCAAATTAGAACGTTTGGAACTACATGATTTGGCAAGCCTTGTAAGCTTCAGTTCGGCAGATTGCAGTTTCAAATTCCCATCTTTGAAGAAAGTAATTGTAAGTGAATGTCCCAACATCAAGTTTTTCTCCAAAGGAGTCTTAACCACACCCAAGCTACAGAGCGTACAACTCACAGAAGCAGAGAGTGGGCATTGGAAAGGCAACCTTAACTCCACCCTGCAGCACTTATTCACCCATCAATAAGCTGATTGGGGTCCAGAATCTTTGATTTGAAGATAGAGAGAGACAATGATTGTTTGCTTTACCGTTTTCTTAATTATTGCGACTGCAATTTTGTTCAGTTAAAACTATGTGTGCATCTCTTGTTAATATATCCATGTCTACTTCTTTTGACTTCAAATCATTTTATACGAGGGTCTAATTATAATTTTCATATAACTTTACATTATTAACTCATGAGTTTACTCAACCATGAATCCAAACAACATAGTATTTCATATGACATTACCATACCAAACTCCATCTACCATACTTTAGTTTATTAACTCCTAAACCAAACATGGATGTTTGGCATCTAGAAGAGAAACATGGATGCATAAATCACTAAACTAAAGACAAGGTAGAACTGATAGAGTCCTTTGTATATATTTTGTATGCAATGAATAATCTTGAGTGAGTGAGCTTCCAATTCCATTCTGATAGGGTCCTTTGTATAACTTTACATTCTTTTCTTTGCTTTCATTTGACTTTTTTTTTTTTTTTTTTTAACTAAGTTACAAAGAGTTCATAATATCAATTTAAGAATCATGGACACTTTCATGCCTTTTTTTTTTTTTTTTATGGAAAATCAACTTCAACCTGGTTTTTGTTGGATTGTTTTTCACATCGTCCCCATCATGAAACATGTATCCACATGATGAATCGACCTTCCAACGCTTTGCTTGGATGTGATTTAGAGGGGGTAAACTATAGGAAGATTAAATTGGATATTTAGTTTCAAAATAAAAAAAAAGGATATTTAAGTTATTTTCCAGTATTAATTATTGTTTGAGTTGGGTACATTAATTACTTTATTTATATTTTCATCTTTTATAAATAAATTCAAAAATCCAAATTTGGTCTTACACTGACACATGCATATCCTCTCTGCAATTGCTATTAACTGCACGGCTCTTCTTTATGTGCTAAGGTGGAGTATTTAATCTTAATAATTGGAGTGATATAATTCTCTTGAATAGAATATGACTAATGTAAAATTCGTTCTAAAATAGCAGAAAGTCTGACGAAAAAATCTGTTAACAAATGTTACTCCTTAATGACAAATGTTAATAAAAAAATTAAAAAGAAAAACAAAAAAAAAAAAATTACAACTGAATATTGAAAGATTTCAGATAATCTTAATATCTCGAATAACTATGCAACTCAAAAAAAATAAAAAAAATTTCAAATAATCTTAAAATCTCGAATAACTATGCACTCAATCTTACTACTAAACATTGAAAGATTTCAGTTTTGATTACCTAACTGATAAAAAGATGACTTTAGAATTAGATAATGAATGATCAGATATATGCCTTCATAAAAATTTAAAAAGAAAAAGAAAATGGGAGTACGAGATTTTTGGATAACTAATGGACATTTCAAAACTCAAACCAAACATGTGATTTTAAGAACTCATATCATACTAAACTTTATTAACTGATCAACCAAACAATTTGTAAAGAATGAAGTAGTGATCTCGGAGACCGTAACAATAATTTTAGGATAGTTTAGTTTTTGACTTTGTTCTTAAACAAATCTCTTGTATTTTTTTTATTAGAAAAAGAAAAGTGTTCGGCTCCTTTATTTTTTCAATATTTGTTCATTGAATTCCTAATATTTTAATTCGACATATTGAGCTCTCCATCATTTGTGATCGCTCATATTAAACCTTGTTTATGAACATCAAGCTCTGTTAAAGTTGTATTCCTGCTAAATAATACGGATGCTGATAAGAATTTTGAAAAATTAGTTCCTTTGACTAATAAGTTAGCTTGCACTTCACAGGTCAATGTCACATAAAATAAGAGGGAAAAATTGGAGAGAAATAAATAATTCTCACAAACACTAGAATTAATCTAGAATACCATTTCAAATAACTAATCAAAGAGAAATAAGATATTTTATTTTTTTTCTGGATTATTCTACTTTATCCACATTTATCTCCCCTCTTTTTATAATTTTAATTTAGTTTTGCATTTATCTCTCAATCCGTTTATTTTTTTGCCATACAACATTAGACAGTTTTTTTCTCTTCGAAACAAGATGATGCCAAAATATAAGTATTTTTGTAAAATCCTCAAACTTTAATTGGTTCAGCGATCACAAAGTACTATTACGAGAAAGTGTTAAAAAATTCACAAAAAAAAAAAAAAACAATAGTCTTGTTTAAGGCCCAGGGGGTAATTGTATCGACGTTCACTGAAGTTTGAAGTTTTGTACGTATACAATTACTAAAACTTAATTTTGTAAAAAGAATCTCTTAACATTTGTTATGTTGTCAATAAAGTAACTTTGGTTTTCGAAATATGGTGCCAAAATAATGACGTGACAACTCAACTTTAAATCAGACTTATCAGCATGATGTCATGCCAACTCTCACTAATAAAAAACAATGTCATTGGCATACTTCCTACATGTACAACATATATGAAGAAAAAACGAAATTCAAAATTCAAAATTAGTTTAAGCTAATGAAATGTTGCGTTGACAAGTTAGAATTGGTATGTGATGGGAAAGGAATGCGGAATAAACTTTCCCCTGCTTAAATGAATCCATAAGGAGCGTAATCAGCAGAACATCCACAATCACACAGAAAGGAACACCGATATTTTTACGTGGAAAACTCCTCCAACATGAAGGATAAAAACCACGAGGCCTCTCCTGGCCCAAGATAAAGTATCCACTATAATATGAGAGTTTTACAGCAGATACAAAATCGAGCAAGTCAACAACAAGAAGTTTCACGGCTCCAACAAACAATAACAACAACAAATGAATACACTAAGGTTAAGAGCAAAAATTTCTAGACCTCCAAACAATATCTCCACCGTACATAATGAAGATAAATGAGTCTAGAACAAGCTCACCAAATTTCAGCCCAATCCGAGAGGAACAATCTATTCAAAGGACTGAAAAGGATGAAGCAGCTCATGCAAAAAACAAGCAAAAGAGAAACCGCAAACAACAAAACGGGGACAGAAAAAGGAGGACCTTTTTGACCTCCAGTGACTAATTCCATCGTCTAGAATATAGAAAAATATGTCTTCAAACTTGTGTCAAAGTTTCAACCAAATCCAACGGCTAGAAATGAAACTACAAGCAGAAAAACCAAAGCTGGTCGCAGAAAAGCACCCAAAAAACAATAGCTGTTGCAAACCCGAAAATCTAAACTTATGAACCTCCAAATTCTGATCCGACCGTTCAGAATCAAGAAACAACAGTCTCCAATATGCTCTCCAAAAATCAACATGATCGGATTCCATATGGGCTAGAGGTCGCTGAAATTAAAAAAAAAAGAGTATAGTTGAAAAACAAAGTTCATAAGCTCAAATGATTTTCTCTCTGTGTTCTCTCTACTCCCTTGTATCAAAAAACCCTCTCAAATGTTGTTATGTGCCTCTCTCATCCTCACATCTCATCTGTTCCTTATAAGCTCCTTCTCACCTCACAAAGAGAATCTTTCTAGGGCTTTGACGTGTGTCGAATCCGTCAAAAATAAAATAATAATTCTCAACCTATTCCTTGCAAAAATTAATTTGTAGATAGAGTAAGTGGAGGTCGAACCCAAGGGAATTAACTACTCAATTTAATTAAAGATTATGACCTGATAGAAATAAATAAAAAGGGATTTGAGATTATGAAATTAAAATAAAACAATTGTAAGAAAATAGAACTAGCAATTAAATTAAATTGGTGATTGATTGAGAGAAAACTTCAGCTAAGGGAATTTTAAAACGGCAATTCATACCATATTGATCATTGACAGAAATTATGACCTCCAATTAATTATACCGGATTGGTTTGGGATATTCTTCCTTAATAATGAATTAATCAAGTAAGACTGTAACTAATTCCTAATTGACGGATAACCTCGCCTTCGCGGTAGAGATTCAATCAATCAAAAGCATGAAGATTTAGAAGAACCCAATCTTGGCCAACCGATTCAAGCGAATTCGATTCAGAAACCAAATTATTTATTCATTCAATATTATAAATCTCCTAATCCTTATATTAATGTCACGGTGGAATTAACCCGATTTTGTCAGAAACTGATTAATTTTCCAACATAAAGAAAATTCGAAATATAATTATTGATTACTACCTTCAATTGGTTCAATTAAGATTACGATTAATTTCCCCAAATAGCAAATTGTTATGTAATTCTAAGAACAAGCCATTATCATTCAAAGATTAAATAACAAAATTAAATCTCCATGAATAAATAAACAATAAATCAAAAGGAGAAATTAAAGTGAAACGATCTCACAATATGGATGAATAAACCTTGTAGATTAATCCCTTAGCCGAAATTAAAAGTTTAGCTACACATAGCTAAAAGAAAATAATACATGGAGAGAAAAATAAATGTTGAAGAATGATAGAACTAGGAAGAAAGAAGAAGAAAAGGACGTTGGAGAGGAGATCCCCAAATAGACTCCTAAAAATCTCTTAAATACTAACCTCTAGAAAACCTACTTTGAATCCAACTCTAATTAGGAGAAATAACAATACTCCTAAATAAGAAATATAACTAATTTAGAAAATAATCAATTATCCTAATTTGATGCTGTCAAAACTTCCTAAATAATTGCTGGCAATTAGCTTCCAGGATAAGCCTTTTTCCCTGAATTTCAGCTCTTTCCTCTTTTGCAAAACAGCCCCTGCCGCAGCTCCCTTAGCCTTGGGCAAGGCTAATTATGGTTTAGTTCCAAAAGACCCTAAATTCTCCACATTTTGTCTCCTTTTCTTCAAAACATTCCTGAAAACACACAATTCACTGAAAGCAAGTAAAAGGGCCCAAAATTGTGGATTTAAAAATCAAAATGAAACATATTTCATAGCAAAATACCACTATAAAAATGAGTTATCAGGCTTGAATGATGCACATGAGGCTTCTTCTTCCATATAGGAAGGGAACAAAGTCCAATAATATGGACTTATCACGTCATCGTTTGTCATTAGAATTCAATAAATTAGAGTGAGAATGACTTTATTGACAACGAAACAACAGTTCAATAAATTTATTGATATAAATTATACTTTAATAATTATAAACATATATATTCCTTGAGTCACCACAAGTGAAATTTAACCGGTGTATGGCCAAACTAAACTCTCGTATTGTACCATATGTGAGGGTAAAACTGGACCTTGGTACCAACTTTTGGGTAATTTTGTACTCTATTCATACGGAAAACAAAGAGTGAAAAATACAGACAACTTTTTCACTTTCTACAATCCATTTCCCTCTATATTTCTCCATTCTCATCTCTGTGATTCACCACATGAAAGTAATTGTATTTTTTCGTCTCTTATTCTGTCAATCATACAAAATGGAACTTTAAAGAAAGAAAGTCGATTTCCTCGCACTTGGTCGGTTCTAAAAGGCTTTTCCGCTTACTATGTTGGATCTTTGCTTCGTATTTCCTCTCATATCGTCGATTAAGTTCACCGGGGAAGATAGATTTGATTATTTGGTAGGTCAGTTTTCTCTTTATGATATCAAATTTTTTAATTTCTGATTCTGTATGTGATATTTAATGTTGATGACCCATCTAATTCCATTTTTGTGCTCTCTCTATATGAGGGTTACGAAAGTAAATTAGAAGGTTTCGGCATTGTTACGCATTTGTTGAGATATTTTTGATAACTAGTAAAGTTTTGAAATGTCGTGATTTTCTGCACTTAGAAGTACTAAATTTTGTTTTATTTTCTTTTTTGAGTAAATACAGACTCTTGGGCTTTAATTTTCTAAGAATTTGAACTAGCTAAGTCTAAGGAAATACCTAAGTTCAAGGGCAAAGTGATCATCATCAGTGGGAGTTTCAAGGTGGTAGTTAGCCTATATGGGTAATAACTCAGGTACTGGTTATGGTTTAAGAAGCCATACCGGTTAAGTATTGAAAGAGATGATGCTGATGATGATAATCTGGGTATTAGCCCTTCCTCTTTTATCTTGTAGCTTTGGATGAGCATTTCTTATTAGCATTAGATTGTTCTGTCTCGTCCATTATCACCACATATATAAGTGAAACAGGGATATGGTAATGACCACGATTGACATAGAGTCAATAAAATCTGTTTTTATATCTGAAGAGAAACTGTAGTTATTGCAATAAGTGTCTACTGTGTACTATTGCGATCTTTATGCTTGTAAGAAGCTTATATTAAACCATCTTGGGCACCAATGCCTTCACAAAGAAAGTTGTGAGAAGCCGAGATGTCATATTTGTGGAAGATCAGACTTTTAAAGATGTTCAGAGGGCTGAAGTAGTTCCCCAGCCTACTGATGATCTTCTACAGCAGCCTGAAGCAGTTTCTCAGCCTACTGATCATTCCCTACAGCAGCCTGAGATAGTTCTTCAGCCTACTGATTACCTTACTGATTTGGATCTAGTTCCTCCTAGGCATATTGGTACACATGTAGGAGATGATGATCACACTATTGACCAACAGGGTACTGATGGTGTTGATGCTCCACAGGAAGCTGAAATGGATGGGATTGTCCATGATGAGTTACCAGTACCTGATGCACCACCATTTGTTCCACTTAGGCGGTCAATTAGAGACTGTCATCCTTCCACACGGTATTCTGTTGATGAGTATGTGTTATTATGAAGCTATGGAAGATGAACACAAGAAGAAGTAGATCGATGCCATGCAAGATGAAATGAAATCCTTGTATGAGAATAATACATTTGAGTTGGTGAAGTTGCCTAAAGGTAAGAGAGCTTTGAAGAACAAGTGGGTGTACAAAGTGAAGCAGAAAGAGAACTCTTCACAGCCACAATACAAAGCTAGATTGGTGGTCAAAGGATTCAGTCAGAAGAAAGGTATTGATTTTGATGAGATTTTCTCTCCAGTTGTGAAAATGACATCTATTCGTGTTGTTCTCGGTTTAGCTGCTAGCCTTGATTTGGAGGTTGAGCAAATGGATGTCAACACTGCATTTCTCCATGGTGATTTAGACAAGGAGATTTACATGCAGCAGCCTGAAGGTTTTCAGGTGAAAGGAAAAGATGATTATGTATATAGACTGCAGAAGAGTTTATATGGTTTGAAGCAAGAACCAAGGCAGTGGTACAGGAAGTTTGAGTCTATTATGAGGGAACAAGGCTACCGGAAGACTACTTCAGATCACTGTGTCTTTGTTTAGAGATTTGGTGATGATGATTTTATCATCTTATTGCTTTATGTTGATGACATGCTGATTGTTGGCAAAGATGCTGGAAGAATTGCCTATTTGAAGCAACAGTTAAGTAAGTCCTTTGCTATGAAGGACTTGGGGCCAGCAAAACAGATTCTTGGCATTAAAATCACCCCAGACAGGGCGACCAAGAAGTTGCATATGTCACAAGAAAAGTACATTGAAAAGGTGCTTTGCAGGTTTAACATGGATAAAGCTAAAGTTGTTAGTTCTCCTCTCACTACCAACTTTAAGCTAACTGCAAAAGATTGCCCTTCTACTGAGAAAGAGAAGGAAGGGATGGATAAAGTTCCATATGCCCCAGCTGTAGGAAGTTTAATGTATGCCATGGTGTGTACACGGCCTGATATAGCTCATGCGGTTGGTGTTGTTAGCTGTTTTCTGTCAAATCCGGATAAGAAGCATTGGGAAGCAGTTAAGTGGATATTCAGATATCTTCGGGGTACTTCCAAATTGGGTCTCACATTTGGGAATGGAAAGCCAGCGCTGGTTGGGTACACGAATTCTGATATGGCAGGTGATAAGGATAGCTTGAAGTCTACTTCTGGTTATTTGATGTCTTTTGCAGGGGGAGCTATGTCATGGCAATCAAGAGTGTAGAAATATGTTGAACTTTCGACAACAGAGGCCGAGTATATAGCACCAACGGAAGCGGGTAAGGAGATGTTGTGGTTGAAAAGGTTTTTGCAGGAGTTGGGTTTCAAGCTACAACGCTATGTTGTTCTTTATGATAACCAAAGTGTAATTCACCTTGCCAGAAACTCTACTTGCCACCAGAAAACAAAGCACATCGATGTGAGGTATCATTGGATTAGGGATGCTCTTAAAGAAGGGTTGTTTGAACTTAACTAAGCTCATACCGATGATAATGGTTCTAATATGTTGACAACGGCTTTAGCTACGGAGAAGCCAAAGGTGTGTTGCTCGATCGCAAGATTGGTGAGTTTTTCCTCATAGTTAGAAAGGGGGAGATTTGTTGGGTTCCCAACATGAGGAAGCCTTTTCGAGGTGAGAAAGTCTTTCACATGTGAATCCATATGTGGGGTGAAGAATGTGAAGACTTTGTGAGGTGAGAGAAACTAATATTTGTGATAAGTGCATTTTATGCACGCAATCAGTCTTTGTTTATAGGCTTTAATTGATATATTATTAGTTAACTTAGGCGGATTTACTCCATTTTGTGTAATTACTCGTGCTAGGGACTCTGAAGTTGGAAATGAGCTTAAAGAGCCGATTTTGGAAGCTTGGAGTGCTTTAAGGATGGAGCTTGAAGTCATAACCCATGGGCATGGCTTATGGAGTGCTGTTGATGCTGAAATTGGGCTTACGAAGCTGTTTTGCATAAGCCAAGACCATGGCTTAAGGGGACCTGCGAATTTTGAAGAATTTTTATAGGACTTGAAGACTTCCAATTTAGTTTTATCTTATTTTATTTCAGCCTTTTTGTGATAGGCTATTTGAGATATTTTATTTTTTTTAATAACTCTAATTAGATTTTCCTACAAAATCTTAATTAGAGTTATTTCATTTTTAGAACTCTTTCCTTAGTTGATTAGGTTTAAAAAGGAGTTAGGTCATTTATTTTTCTTTCTCTTCTCTTCTTCTTCTCTTAGAATTTCGGCTGCCTCTTTTCTTTCCCTCTCCCAACGTGTTCTTGACTCCATGATGAACTAAAACCCTAATTTCTAGCTAGAAGGAAAGTTCAGTCTTGTAACGTCAACTGTGAGATCATTGTTCTTATTTTCTTCTTTAATTCAAGTAATTGATTTTATTCTATTCTTATTACTTTTGCATGATTTAATTAAATTCTTGATTTAATTATTTACTTGTGATTGGTTTGCTAGTTAGGTGATTAAATACGTAATCGTTTAATTCACTTAACCTAGGTAGCGAATAACACGATTAATTATGGACAAGTTTTTAATTTGTGTTATGAATGAAATTGATATGCTTTAAATAATCCCGCTTGTGTGATTGTTGAGTAGAATTAGTGTCTCTTTCATGTGTTAATGCTTTTGATTGAATTAAATTCCGAAGCTTGTTCGGAACTATTCGATTAAGTAGGGATAATTAACGAGCTTCTCTTAGTTATCTATTCCGTAAGAAGAGACTAGGTGATTCATGCTTTATGATAGCTATAGCTAATTTATTTGAATGCATTGAAGTTATCTTTTGTTTTTGATCGATGATCAGTTGGCTTGACTCAAGACTCGAATTCACCTTCTAGCTGGAATTCGCCTCATATAGATTTTTACCCAATTATTTAATTTCTGTTATTTTTATATTTTAATTACAATTCTCAAACAACCCCCTTTACTTTTCTTGTTTAATTTTAGAAGAAATAATCGGCCAATCCCTGTGGATTCGACCCTGCTCCATTTGTACTACAAACTTTTGTTTTCGAGAGTAGGAATTTATTTTTGGTGTGCTCGGCACGCATCAATTTGTGAGGTTAGTTTCCTTCAAGCCATAAGTGGGAAGTGAGGTGAAAAAAAGGCATTTTAAGTCATATGTGATAGTGAGGGGAAAAAGAGAGAGGCAAAAAAAAAAAAAGAAAAAAAAAAAGAAAAACCCAATGAAAGAAAGGTTGAAAGAAAACCATTTTCTCCACCATATCACCAGCTGCACGTTTTTGGCAATTACCAGAGTTTCGACCGTTGGATCGCCTTGAAATTTGAACATTGTCTTCCTGACGTCCGTGTCTTCAATCTGAACGGTGGAGATCGTGGCTCGAGGCCCGGACGGCATTTTCGTTCAAAGGCAGATTGTGTGTGTGTATGGTTTGTTCTTGGTCTTTTTCTCCCACGTTATTTGATTCCATGGTTCTTGATGTTTCATTCCAAGAATATGATGTTGATGGTGTATACCTCTAGTTCATCTAGAGAAGACTTGTTGTAATTGCCCATTACTGGTTGATAGTGGAAGATTAAGTAGCCTAAGGGTCCCGTGGTTTTTACTTCTCGGTTGAGAGGGTTTTTCACGTAAAAACTTGCGTGTTTGGGTTGTTGTGCATTAACAACTCCATTTTTGTTTCTTGGTGTTGCTCTAATTTTTAGTTTCCTCAAAGATTCATATGAGTCGGGAAAAAGAATCACAACGAAGATTCATTCAACATTTGTTGTTACCGTTGTGGTCGGTATATTTTTTCCCATCATAACTGCATTCCGTTGAATCACTGGTAATTAGCCCTCCAAATAGTTTCTCTCGGTTGCTCTCTCCATCCCTCCAAAAAGTTTGACTTATGGAATTTGGATCGAATTTCTTTCATCTAGCCTCCTAGTTAGATATCAGGTTCCGAGTTTCTCCTCATATATATTATGCTGCAGGGATTTGATTCCTACATATTCTTCAACGGATCAAATTTAAGGCATTATTAATTAAAGCCTATAGATTCAATCTTTTATCTCGATCAGAACCAAAAGGTGAGTGAGTTTACACTTTAAACAAACACTTTTTTCTTTTAATTTTATTTATTTTTTCTCTTATCATAATATATATATATATATTTTTTTTACTGTTGAATATTTTGTATCAGCATCAAGGACTATTAAGCATGGCATACTCTTCTTCTGATTTGAGCTTACTGTGGAGGATTTCAGTAACTGAGGAAATGAGGTTTTATTTTTAGTTTCAACTTTATAGCTTTATGAAAATTTGGTTCTATAAAATACTTCCATTGCCCTTAATTTTATTTTGTGACATAAAACTTTCCGAATTTCAGAAACTATGTCTCATGCATTTTAGTTGGCTGATATTCTTTACATGTCTTCTTCAATGGAAGGAGCTGTTTATCTTGCTTTTAGAAACCCTGTACTGAACTTGATGATGTCTTGTTAAAATTATTAAAAAAGCTGCATGTTTATGTATGTCCGAATCAATGTTGTGCAAACCAGACCGGACCGACCGGTTCGACTGGTTTTACCGCGAACCGGCCATGGGTCCGGTCGGTTTGATTAAAATCAGCGGTTTACGAAAAAACCTAAAATGACCGGTTCGACCGGTGAAAAACCAGTGAACCGACGAACTGGTCAAAACCGGTTTTATAATTTTCTATGTTTGGTTTGATTCGGTTTGGTTCGTTTCAATTCGGTTCGAACCAAACCGAATCAAAAACCAAACATAGAAAATTAAAAAAACCAAAACCAAACTAATATACATTCGGTTTGAGTTGAACCGAACTGAACTAGTTCGGTTTGGTTCTGGTTTGGTTCGGTTTCAAACCAAAATTTTCCAAATTTTAAAATTTAAATCAATTATCATTAAAATTTAAAATTGATGAAGTTTTAGGATATTTCATAAAGTTATTTTGAGTATTAAATATTTGAAACTTGTGTTTGATGAATTTATAAGCTTATTTATTTTTTAAATAATATTTTTTTCAAAAAAATAATAATCCGGTATAACCACCGGTAAAACCCGGTTGAACCGGTTATACCATGTACCAGTAGCTTCACCGGTTTGATGTCCGGTACGGTTATGATAACATTGATGCGAATATTAATTGGATTGAGCATGTTTGATTTCTTTCTTTCATGGAAATTGAATCTCAATATGTTAAAGCTTTTCTTTCAGTTCAAGAATCCTCTATCCAGCCTTCACATTACCTCTCCAGGCTGAATGAAATACAGGTTAGTGGTACTTTGGGTTAATTGTAACCGGATGTATTCAATCTTTTTTAGGACATACATTAGCTTCATAATTATTTTATATATGTATATATATTCCAAAAAATTATTGAGATATAAACCTCAATACAACAGTTACAAAAATAAAAAGAATCTGAAATGGGATTTTGCGATTTTTAGTATTTTAGTACATTCTCAACACAAATTTTAAATTTATTATTTTATCACCCTGTAATTTTTGTAACCCAAACTTAAAAGCCCTTTTCCTTTTTGCCCAGAAAATTAATAAAGTCATTTAGCTGTACTGGTAGGAGGACTCTAAATCCTCGTGACTTTATCAAAATGAAATTATAAACTACAAATACATTAGTTTACAACCTATGAGCATTAGCTTTATTTGACAAATTAAGGACAAAGGTGCAAATTGGGGCCTACAGCTTACATTATTACATATGTAGTTGATAGTGAATGTTTTCTTTGTCCAATTAGGTACCTATAAAATGTATTTTGTTCGATTAAGTACTTGTGAATGTAAGAATAGCTTACATTTTTCGGGTAATTGTGATACTATACAAGTGAGTTTTACTTCCCAAATACGATAATCAAATTGTATTTCAAGAAATGTAAAGTTTGATTTCTATCATGTAAATATTAATTAAACGCAAAAAGTAAAACACTTTTAAATCCGTTTAGTCGAATAAAATAATGTAAAAGTAAAATACTTTTAAAGTGCATTGTAAAATTGTCTTATTTTTAGATTTATAGGTACTAAATTGGGACCAAAAAGAAGAAATACTAAATTGACTAAATATGTAAACTATATGTGGCCAAAAATTAATTCATGATAAAACATATAGAAATACCTATGGTGATGAACGTGATCATACTATGAACTAAACAAAACTTTTGTCCTCATATGACAGTAAAAATCAACTTTTTCCTAAATCATTTGTTTTATATTGATAATATAATTAGTATTTTGTGTCGGTTTCACATCACATGGCTATCTTTTGAAAATTTCGGGAAACGTATTGGAAGAATAGTTACGGTAGTTGGCTGATTTGCTTTCGAGAAATAAATTTTAATTATTTATCCTAATTGGAAATCCAGCCAATAGCCTTGTAAGTCGTTAAGCCTTTCTTTATATGTATGTTTTGAGGAAATAAATTGAACTTTTTTTGGCTTAATTTAATATTTATCTCACTCAATGGCCTGACATCTTTGACGTTTAATGCTTTATTCACGTGGCACATGAAGTTAAAAACTAATAACATTGTACTGCATAAATTTAGTAATCATATATCTGTGAAGTTAGAATTCCATATAGATCAAACAACGAATGTATAGATTACCATAAATATGATAAATAAACGGACTTGCAGTTTATATCCAGCGGAAACTCGTTTATGGAATGGATCTGATCTACATGAGAAACAGGATCGTTCTGGTTGCCTTTCCTACGAGTGTATGAATACATTGAGTACGAGCTATCTCCGTGAATTCTCCCGACGAACGAAGAAGTATATCGTTTTTCTCTCTAGAGACATTTTCCCCGGAACTAGAAGGAATCTCTACGATTCTTCCCTCTCTCGAAATAGAGAAACTTCTTCTCTATTTATAGTGGAAATCCCAACTTTCATCGATATATAGGGTCGGATCAAATTACACATTTGGTCCCTGTAATTTACACATAATTACAATTTAGTCCCTCATATTCCAAAATGTCATGGGCAGACCAAAAACCAACATCTCACACTTGCACATGACAAGACATACTTTCATGGCGATTGAACACACATACTTCTTTCAATTCTTATTCGGCAAATTCATACGACCAGTCAACGTAATGGTTAAACCTTTGAAGCTCTCCTTCATCGTTCCACCTTTAGCTTAACGCGATTTCCCCCTAGTCCATTTTATATGATCACTAGTTTTCGACTCGCTTTTGATCTCACGAAAACATTCATATACACTACATACCTTTTCCACGAAAAAGTATTGAGCTCGAGTGCTATATGATTACTAAGTGACATGTTACTGAAAATGTACTTCCTCTCTATAAATAACCTTCCGCCATATGTCCAATGCTTATCTGACTGGTCCTTATATGCCCGTTCATAGCTAACGAAGCCTGGTTTAGGGTTCCAATCAAGTTAATCATCAGACATATCCTTCTTGTTATTTACAAGAGTTCTTAAGGGTGAACTTGAAACTCATATTTTCATTTGGGTCTCACATTAGGAAAGTTGAGATCAATTTTCTTCTTTTCATCCCTTGGTCGGCTTTTACACATATTACTAAAATATGCCATAGTGTTAATCCACTTAAGACGTATGTTTTATAAACACTATGCGAAAGCATTCAGTCTCTAAATGCAACTCATGCATTAGTACCTCTAGTCCACATTTAAGCCTTTCACAGGACAGTTTTCAGTATAAACGAAATAATGATATTTCACATATCACATATGGAGTTTCTCACACTCCCACTTTTACCTATGAACACATGACTCATAGTAAAAGATTCATCCATGTGAGTAAATGGCATTTCGCCAACATACTGAACTATACTTAATAGCTCTATGTGTATCGCTTTAAATTACACATTTGGTCTCTGTAATTTACACATAATTACAGTTTAGTCCCTCCCATTCCAAAATGTCATGGGCGGACCAAAAACTAACATCTCCCACTCGCACATGACAAGACATACTTTCATGGCGATTGAACACACATACTTCTTTCAATTCTTGTTCGGAGAATTCACGCAACCAGTCAACGTAACGGTTAAACCTTTGAAGCTCTCCTTCATCGTTCCACCTTTAACTTAACGCGATTTCTCCCTAGTCTATTTTCCATGATCACTAGTTTTCGACTCACCTTTGATCTCACAAAAACATTCATATACACTACATACCTTTTCCACGAAAAAGTATTGAGCTCGAGTGTTATATGATTACTAAGTGACATGTTACTGAAAATGTACTTCCTCTCTATAAATAACCTTCCGCCATATGTCCGATGCTTACACTACTACATTAAATCACTAATGCAACACCCTAATGCAACATGTTAGACTAATGCAACACTCTAATGCAACATGTTAGACTAATGCAACACCCTAATGCAACAGGTTAGACTAATGCAACACCCTAATGCAACACGCTACGCTAGCGCAACACCCAAATGCAACAGACACGGCTAATGCAACACCCAAATGCAACAGGTGAGACTAATGCAACACACAAAGGCAACATGTGAGGCTAATGCAACACACCTAATGCAACATGCTAGGCTAATGCAACACACCTAATGCAACATGTTAATTAATTGATCAATTGCAACAGCATTGGTGGGTTATTGCAACACTTAATAAGCTTTTCAATTAATTAAAATTTTTCATCCCATTATTTTGGGTAAAAGATCAGAGAGCGGGAAATTTTTTTCCCTTCCCACCCCTTTCTGATTTTGCTTTGTTTCACGCCCATACCATCTGTGTTTCACTACCTATCCCTTCCCAATCTCTCTGATTCATCCTTCCACGCCCAGCTTCTCATCTTTCCGTCGCCGCTCCGCCCACCGTTGCTCCGCTTCGCACCGCTTCCTTCCGTTTCGCACCGCTGGTTCGCTCCGCTTCCTCGTTCCACTGCTTCCTTCCGTCGTCGCCATTGTTTCTGGTTAGTGCTTTAGTTAGTTGTTTTTTTTTACCTTTTGTTTTCCTCTCTGATTCATCCTTTCGCTCTGCTATTAGCACCCCTGAAGTTAAAATGAGTTTAATTTAATTATAAGTTTTTTCTTGCCTCAAATTAAAGATTAGTAGTTGTTTTTGATACCTCGCCTATTGAATCCGATGATAGTTAAGTTAGTTAATTACCGTAATGTGGCTTGAAAATTTGAAAAGACCGAAGCAAAACCCAGGTTTGTGTTTGTAGATAGGGTTCAAAGGAGCTGATGCTGCTAATGTTTGCTTGGTGTACATGTGTTCATAAATGGCTCTTTTGATATTTACTAAAATTTACAGCACATAAGAGTTCCTTTTTTTTTTCCTTTTCAAACAAGGATCTTGCACCCTTCATTTTGTGATTTTCTCTCTCTATTATCATTCCTAGCTTTCTCATCTCAGCTGTATGGAATGCTAGTGCTTGTCTTATTACAGCAGTTGACTGAAGTAGATGAACTACTTCTGAGTTTTGCATGTTCCTGGTTTGTTTACTTATATCTGTAAATGGGTGCAGTTTGGCAATGCTATTCATCTGATTCTTTATTCAGTGGACAGTATTGACTTTGTGGCGGTCCATGTAAATTGTTTAGCTCCTGTAATTTTGGAATTGTTGACTCAGCAAGAACAATATCATTTTGGTGAGTCTGGTGGGCTTCTTCTTTTTTCTGATGTACCATGAACTTAATTTAGATTCTAAAATATCCAATTCATTTTATGATTATTTTATCTGCATTAGACAACAGCCAGATCTGCCTTTCTTTGGAGGAAAAGATTAGCGACCCGCAATATAAAACATTCTCTTTCTTTAACTAGAAAAAAACGCCTAATATGTGCAATTGTAAGTGTATGGGCAAGCTTGATAGAGAACAGAATCATGTGAACAATGAGTAATCAATAATACAGGAATTATGGGGGAGACATGTATATCAGTAGAGAGAGAGAGAGAGAGAGAGAGAGAGAGAGTTAGGCTCTGCTCTGTGAGTGGAGAGGGAAGGGTTCTTCCTGTGGGGATTGCGTTCTTGTTCTATCCATGGATATCTTTTTGTTTGTAATTTCTTTTTCTTCCCTAATCTTTCTCTTTGCAAGGAATATAGTATAGCGTTTCTTATATTTGTTTAGGTGTTTTGATTTTGTTCTTATCAAAACTTGAAAGGAATGGAAGAAAACTAAAATCAAAAGATGCAAAATATTGAAGGCCTTTATTCAAATTGGTTGTACTGGAATTAATAGGAAGCATTGGCATGTTCTTCCAACTTGAAGTTTTGTACTTTTTCTTTCGAACTCTGTAAAAACAGACCAGGAAACAGATACAACCTCGCAAAGTTTAGTCTTATGGATGATCTAATTGTCCTACAAATTCATTTTGCAGATGGAATAGATTTAGTTAATGTGAGCTTTGATGGTCAGTTGGCGCCTGATAGAATCTCAGCCAGGGCAAGAGTAGAAGAACTCACAAGAATTGCACCGTTGAGAAGGTACAGACAGAAATGTTTGTTTCTCTTAGGTCTGATGTTAAATGTCTCGCCTTTTTGTGAACTAACCATTGTTTAAAATTTTCTAATTTCATGCCAAGGATATGCGAGTTGTATTTTGAAAATTAGGGCACATCATTGTTGTTATGGGAAGGTAAATGCACCATAATATACAGTGACAGTTACTTGGAGAACTATAATTTGAAAATTAGGGCACATCATTGTTGTTATGGGAAGGTAAATGCACCATAATATGCAGTGACAGTTACTTGGAGAACTATAATTTGGCATATCAGCATCTTTCCTTTGTGTTATTCCTTTCATTAAACTCAGTTTTTCTCTGGCATTGCAGGTGGAAACTTGTAGAGATTGATGCTGATATGCCAAAGTTAACTTCAGAAATGAAGCATGTTATGTCTCTAATTACCCCTGCAAATACCTATATGGTAAGTAGTTCTAATTCCTTAAGTATTGTCTATAATATAGGTCTGTCACTCGATGCTCAGCAACAAAAGGCATATAACTAGTGCTGAAATGAAGCATGTTTGGTTTGAACTTTTCTTCTTCACATTTTAATTTAATTGAGATACTACAACTATAATTTAATTCTAAAATAATCTGGTTGTTAAGTTCTCATCTGAAATTTTTCTTCTACAGCTGTAACTGAAGCTTTGGAGGAGTTGAAGTTAGGATCAGCTGGATATTACAAAAAGAAGTTGCAAAAGAATAAAGGTACCGTCATATATACATGTAAATATATTTATAGATGTTTAAGTGTTGTATTATTTCTTTGCTGCTGGTTTTTTTGTGCTCTCAATTGCTCTATTATTTAGCTTCGTTAATACTTACTCTTAGCTAGTGTTTGTTTCAATTGTTGCCTTGAATGTTTTATGTTGTGTTTGTTGCTACAATGTTCATGTAGTTGTATATATGTATTGTGTGCTGCTAAATTTTCTCTATTAAAAGTTCTGTATATTGATGTATGTTATTTATTTGTAGTAGCTTATAAATAACACTAAGTTAGATAATAAGCTAATGAACACATAATCTGCTTTTAGTTAGTAATGGCTGGACCAAGTACGGAATTTCGTAGGTCAGGTGCCTAAGCACATGACGGAAGCTCAGCTTCTCGCAATGTTCAAAGAATTTGCTCTGGTCGACGAGGTCAACATAACCAAAGACAAGACTACGCGTGCCTCCAGAGGTGATTTCTTTTTCTTTATTCTCCTTCTCCTTCGTTTCACATTCAATGAATCTGGTTATGCTTCTGATTTCGTCTTGATTGGCTTGATTTGCTCCATTTAGTTCCAGATTTATGGCCATTCCAACCCTAATTTGTAGTTTGTTGTTTTTAGGATGTTGTTTTGTAATATGCCCGTCGAGGCAGGAAGCAGATAAGGCCGTTACTGTGTGCCATAATAAGAAAACGTTGCCTGGGGTCAGTACAACTTATTTTTCCTCTAACTTCCTCATTTTGTTCTCTATATCTTTCACATTGCATTTTAATCTTTTATTGAGTGCCAGAACTGATTTTCGTGCAATCAATTATTCTGCTGAAGTATATCTAAATGGATACCAAAAGTTATTGCCAAAAGGGATGTTTCGAAGACATTCTCTTGATGTTACTGATATTCTAAATCCTGAAGGTCAGAATTTGTTGGCTGTGCTTGTTCATCCTCCATATAATCCGGGAACAATTCCTGCTGAGGGAGGGCAGGGTGGTGACATAGAGCACTAATTGTGTCATTCTGCTTGTGCATTTTAATACATTGATGATATGCTGTTAGTTCACTTGCTTCTTTTTCATAATCTGTATATATTAATGATACAAAATGTCTAACCCTAATTAATTGAATCCTTTTCACATGTCAAATGCTGAAAGTACATGGTTCATAATAATTATGCTTATAATGTTTCTTTCAGGTTGAAGGATGAGAAACTCTAGAAACAAGTTCTCAAGATGCTGATGCTTATGCTGTTCAAGACCTCAATCTATTTACAGGGTAAGAATTACATATATTCTAAGATATGAACAATGAGGTTTTCTGTTTATTTGGTCTGCCATCAAATAATTAGAGGTTTTCTGTTTTTGAGTTCACATTTCCACCTGCACTACGGTATCCTGCTAACTTCATGTTCTGGTGTCACTACCAAATTAGGCTATTGATACTTGTTAATATTTGCTGCTATGCTGATAAGAGTGCTGTGATAATGGGTTGATTATATCTGCTGGTATATTTCAACTAACCTCTAATCATAAAACAACACTGTTGCTTAGTTCTCTCTTCAGTTGTTTAGCGTGTGAGCAGAGTTTAGCTTTTAGTCAGTTTTTGAACTTTGTTGAACTTTGTTTAGCCCATTCTTCTCTCTTACTCATGGTGTAGTCTCCTTTGCCCCTGCCTTCATCGAAAAGGAGCATTAAGAATGATTTTTGCAGATACTGAAATGAATTTTGTAGATTCATTTCAACATTATCAGATACTGAAATGAAGCACATTGGCACAGATGAATTCAAATCACATGGTTACTGAATTTATTCATTTTTTTCCTCTTTTTAACAAGGTATTGAAATGTCTAGACAGTAATGATTATTTATCTGTTCCTTTTACCCTTGTATCTGTTAGGTCAAGCATCAAGTTCAAGTACAAATAACCCATTCACAAAACCCCTCAAGGGTGATCAAAGAGACTAACATATTCATGACCCAAACACCTCATGGATTCCCATGAACTTAAAATAATTAACCAAAACCCGAGCTCAACATTTTTACAACATTATAGTTACGACATAAAGATACACTTCAGAAAAGCATTTCTTGACTCTTGTTCAAGTCCCTAATTTCTTTTGCACTCTAAATTCTTTTTGACCTACAAGCTAAAAACATTCTTTTTTCCTCTGACATGTTTCTCTAAGCTTAAATTCTGAACCTGGATTCTTTGTTGATTAATTTATGTGCTTGATCTATTGTCCTGAGAATGCACATTTCTATATTTACTGCATGCAACTCTTTTGAGTTTATCAAAGATGAAATCATGCAATTCATCAGAAACATATTCGATGCCCATCAAAAGTATATAATGTGCTTCAAGTTATTTTGCACCATTCTGCAGTTTTCAAATGGCTTTATCTCCAACACTGAAAATAAGAAGTGTGTCTATGCAGTGAACACAATGCTCTGCTGTGGCTAATTTTTTTTTTTTCATACATTAGGTAGTCCAATGAAGATGTCAATGGCAGATATTGAACACAGGCTTCCTCCCAGATCGAAAATTGAACAAGTCACTACAAATCTTACTGGGTTTCTTCCACATCTTTCCACAAGAAATTTAGGCAGCACTACCTATACATTGCATCTGTTTTTTTTATTTGCTTTGTGTTTATTTTGTTGGGTATGCATGTCCATTTTACTTTCCATTTGCTAATTTATGAACATACAAATGTTTCCCACGGCAGCTATAGTGTAGGAAGAGAGATCTGGGTACACATTTGATAGGCTTTGCAGATCAAATTTTTTAAGTGAAGTTAAAATGCCTTGTGACACAACTTGTCATATAGTCTTGAATGTTGGTTTTTTTATACAAAAGATGGATGGTAAACTTGCCAACAAATTAAAATGTTGCCCACATTTAAAATGTGGTCATCAATGGCAAGATTTAAAATTTTTGAAGAGGATAGGACTTGCATATAGGAATAGACTTCTTTTGGCTCAAATTGTGTAAAGGTGTTTCTCTCATTTATTAAACTGGGGATGGGAAAAGAAATGCTGTCTTTATGGTATGCCATTCTTATAAACACTCATTTTTTACTTTGATAACAAAGTAGAAGTATGGATGCAATGAATGCTTTTTTGCTTCCTAGTACCTGTGGCCTAACTTCACACTATCTGAGGTTTTGTTTAACGTGTTAGATTTATAGGTGTGCCCTTTTTTTTTTTTTTTTTTTTTTTTGTGTCTAAGAACTCCAATTTCTATTTAAAATTATACTGCAAGCAAGAATTGATGCTTAAACTCAAAACATTAATCCTCCTAATTTAATGTAATTATGTAACTGAGTAGTTTATCTCATGTTTATACACATCGAAACAAGTGGGAATGCAAATTATGTATGTAGAATGCATGATTTATTCAAAGACTAGTACCTATTAACGTCTGTTGTGAAATAATTTTGGTTCTTGTTGTGCATTCTTATTATTATTTCATCTGTTGAAATATGTTATTAGGCCTATTCAAAGATTTAAATGTGTTTAATTTAGGGTTTAGCCAATATCCTTCCGAAGGAAAGTCTTATTTGGAAGTTGAAACTGCTCAAGTCAGCAGCTGCTTATACCAATTCCTGTCTTCATGCTGTCAAGGCAGAAGTCTTAGTGCTTGCTAGGTCTGTATTCTATCTTTATTCTGTGTAGTTTCACAATTATTTCTGCATATCTTTTGATTATTTATGCTTTGGGCATTGGAGGGGTGTTCTCTTTCTATGTTTCAATTTACTCACTCTTCATGTTGTATTTCTAGTATCATGATAGGATTGCAATGTTATGCTTTTGTTTGCAAAAATACAATGTTAAAATTTCGAATTGTATTGACTTTGTACAATTATAGTGTCCTGAGTAGTCAGAGTTAACAATCTTATAATATTTCTAAGAGTAGCATTAGTAATCACTTGTCATTAGAATTTTACAGAAAACACCCCCAATGCTTTTTGGAATCTTATAATATTTCAGTATCTTATAATATTTCCTGAAATGATTTTTTCAGGAAATGATCTTATTGTGTTCAATTCTATCTGCTTGTTCATTCCGATTTTTGCAGGCTGCTGCTGGAGTGTTGGTGTTGAGCATATGTTCCTATAATAAACCATATGTTCCTATGAATAACTAAATGTTAAGTTGGAGTCTCAGAGAGCTGACATAGAGCACTAATTGTGTCATTCTGCTTTTATTTTTACTTTATGTTCTAATTTGTTAAGTTATTGTTGGTTTACTGCTGGTTTTGTGAGTCTTTTTGATTGTACCACAGTGATTTCTTGTTGTATGTGCTGGCACTTAAGACCTCCTGTGTTATATGCAGAAAAAGGCACTCCACCTCAAGTGTATCACCCCATCAAGACACTTCAGTGTCCAAGTTCAAGGAGTCCAGGTTATTTTATGAGGGGCAGAGCATCCACAGCCCAACAAATGCTGCACTTCTTCTTGAGAATATCAAACAAGAGGCTGATAGCATTGACACTGATCACTTTGAAGGTACACCTGCAAGAACACTGTCTGCTTCTAAAAGAAGAATGTCTGTTGATAATCGTGGTATATCAGGACTTGATCATGGTGTTGATTCAATACGACGACTTGGAAGAAAATGAAGATGAACAAGAAGAACCATCGGAGTGAATTATATGGAAGGCATATTAGAATGTCTATGATGTATACCTTTCTTTATCAAGTTTGTGGACCTTTAAGGTAGAACAAAAGTTAACAATGAATTTTTATATTTTTATGTTATACATTTGAACTAAATTATGGATAATGAATTTTGTAGTGACTTTTCTATATTATGAAATGAAAATATTCTATTATATGTATTTTTTAGAATGAAATTTCTATTTTTGATGGAATGTATTGTAAATTGGATAATCTTGCACTAGATTAAAGAAACCAAATAAATATTATAGCAAATAATTATATAGCAAATAATTAATAATAAATTAGAATGAAAATTGAAATATGTCTAATGCAACAGGTGTAAAATTTTCCTAAAGTTGTTGCATTAGAAAATCTGATGTTGCTGTAACTCTAATGCAACAGGTGTAAAATTTTGTAAAAACTGTTGCATTATTGATATTTTGTGTTGCAATACGTCTAATGCAACAGGTGTACAATTTAATATAATGGTGTTACAATAGATGTATTACGCTGTTGCCATAGGGCAAATGCAACAGGTTTAAAAAAAAGGACGGAACTGTTGCATTAGGTCGCGTTAACTGTTGCATTAGACCTAATGCAACTGAAGCTAGTGCAACACACCATGTTGAGCTAATGCAACAGTTAAATGGTCTATTGCAACAGTTATGGCACCTAATGCAACAGCAAAAACCTGTTGCATTAGGTCTTAAATGTAGTAGTGTTATCTGACTGGTCCTTATATGCCCGTTCATAGCTAACGAAGCCTGGTTTAGGGTTCCAATCAAGTTAATCATAAGACATATCCTTCTTGTTATTTACAAGAGTCCTTAAGGGTGAACTTGAAACTCATAGTTTCATTTGGGTCTCACATTAGGAAAGTTGAGATCAATTTTCTTCTTTCCATCTTTTGGTCGGCTTTTACACATATTACTAAAATATGCCATAATGTTAATCCACTTAAGACGTATGTTTTATAAACACTATGCGAAAGCATTCAGTCTCTAAATGCAACTCATGCATCAATACCTCTAGTCCACATTTAAGTCTTTCACATGACAGCTTTCAGTATAAACGAAATAATGATATTTCACATATCACATATGGAGTTTCTCACACTCCCACTTTTACCTATGAACACATAACTCATAGTAAAAGATTCATCCATGTGAGTAGATGACATTTCGCCAACATACTGAACTATACTCAATAGCTCTATGTGTATCGCTTTAAATAATGAATGAATTTGAACACAACAAATAACTCACATTCTATTCTAATAGAATTTACCAAAGTTATTATAATAGTTCAAAAATAACAACATGTTCCTATAACCTACGAAGACCAAATTCCAAAATGTGTTTACTAAAAACATTTGGAGCTATTAGCTTCGTAACGAATCTGCAATCATATCTCCAGTTGGAACATGCACTAAACTTATTTCTCCTTGTGCTACTTTATCTTTAACAAAATGATATTTTATATCGATATGCTTGCTTTTTCCATGATAACAAATATTCTTGCAATAAGCTATCGATGCAGTGATGTCAGAATAGATATTCGTATATTTCCTTTTAGGCAATAGATCCAAAAGATCTATGAAGTGTTTTAACCAAACCGCTTCTTGTACTGCAGCTGCTGCAGCTACATATACCGACTCCATAGTCGATAATGCCACATAAGTTTGTTTCTTGCTACACCAGGAAATTGCACCATTTCCTAGAATGAAAATATACCCAGACGTGGACTTCCTCCAGTCTTTATCAGTTCCGTGATCAGCATCTGTGTATCCCTTTAACTGCAAATCCTTTCCTTGGTAACAAAGGGAATAATTTGAAGTCCCCTTCAAATATCTCAATATCCTTTTCACTGCTGCTCAATGCATCAAACCTGGATTAGCCTGATAACGGCTTGCGAGACCCACCGCAAAACCTATATCAAGTCGTGTACAAATCATAGTATACATCAAGCTACCAATTGCACACCTATAAGGAATTCTCTCCATCATTTTAGTCTCTTCTGGAGTCGTGGGACACATACTTGCATTTAGTTCCGTACCTTTTGCAATAAGGGTTGGATCAGGATCACAATGAGCCATACCAAACCATTCTAAGATATACGTCTCTTGTGAAAGAGCCAATAATTTCTTAGATCGATCTCTTGAGATCTTAACCCCAAGAATGTAATTAGCTTCTCCTAGATCCTTCATCTCAAAGTTATAAGACAACCAATTCTTTACTTTCTTGAGTAAGGAAGTGTCATTTCCTGCTAACAAAATATCGTCAACGTATAATGTTAGAATGACAAACTTCCCTCCGTTTTCAGACACGAGTTTGCATTAATCACCTTAAATTGCATTGATATAATCGCTTCATGGAAACAAAAATACCATTGTCTTGAAGACTGCTTAAGGCCATAAATTGATCTTTCAACTTACAAACCTTATGTTCTTGTCCCTGGACAATGAAATCTTCAGGTTGAACCATATAGATTTCTTTGTTCAGTTGATCATTTAAGAACACAGTTTTTACATCCATTTGATGTAATTCAAGGTCCATACATGCTACAAAAGCAAGTACTATTCTTATAGACGCGAAACGGACAACAGGTGAAAATGTCTCCTGATAGTCAATTCCTTCCTATTGTGTAAACCCCTTCGCAGCCAGCCGACTCTTAGTCTGGATAGGTTTCCCATCCGCTGATCACTTAATAGTATGTACCCATTTATTCCTAATGGCTTTGTGCCCTTTGGGTAGATCAACTAGTTCCCAAACTTTGTTGATCGTCATTAACTCCATCTTACTTTCCATCGCTTTTATCCATTCTTCCTTTGCTAGAGATTCCAATATCTCTTTCATATTAGTTAGAATGTCTTTAATTTGAGCTACGATCGAGAAAACTTCGCTATCAACTAAATGACGGCGTCGGGAATATTTCCTCTTTTCGATCGCCTTAGAGGACCACTCCCACTGGGATCTATATCCATATTCATACTTGAATTTGGAATAAGACTCCCACTCAAATCAAGACCACTCAAGTCAGGGTCAAGATTACTCAAATCCGCTTGTGAAGGTCGAAAAACATCGTTCTCTTCCCTTTCCCTTACGTCTTCAACTTCATTCCTCCCACTCGGATTGAGTGATCCTGAAGTTTCAGACGCTTGAGTTTCAAAGAAAGTGAATTCCTCATCCACTTCTCCCAGCTTAGGAAATTCATTCTCTAAGAATGTGACATCTCGTGACTCAAATTCTGTTATTTGACCATTCTCATTCTCTCCCACTAGAACATATCCTTTGGAGAGATCAAGATATCTTATAAAGATACCGTTCTTGCCTCTTGGGCCTAGCTTGCCATGCTTGCTAGATGTATCATGAATATAGGTAGCACATCCCCATGGTCGTAAATGGTTCAAATTGGGCTTGCGGCTCGTCCACAATTCATAAGGTGTGGTTTCTATGGACTTAGAGGGTACTCTATTGAGTAAATATGTGGCAGTCAATAGTGCGTCTCCCCAAAAGGAGATAGGCAAATTGGCTTCAGCCATCATAGACCTTACCATCTCTAAGAGGGTTCGGTTTCTTCTTTCCACTTTCATTTTGTTGTGGAGCCCTAGGTATTGTCAACTGATGTTCAATACCTTTTTCATCACATAAAACTTTAAATTCCTCGGAGAGGTACTCTCTTCCCCGATCGGTCCTTAAAGCTTTGATTCTCCTCTCTAATTGATTTTCAACTAGAGCCATAAATCGTTTGAAACATGCTAATGCTTCCGATTTATGTGTAATCAAATAGACATGACCATACCTTGTATAGTCGTCTATGAATGTAATGAAAATAGTACGCACCATGCCTTGCTCGAACATTCATTGGGCTACAGATGTCAGAATGGATTAGTTGCAATGGTTGGTCGGCTCGCGTAGCTTTACCAAATGGTTTTCTTGTCATATTTCCTTTTAAGCAGCTTTCATAAGTTGGGAGATCTATTTTTGATAAATCAGCCAACAAACCTGCTTTAGCCAATCATACTAAACGATGTTGACCAATGTGACTAAGTCTTACATGCCACATTTTTTAAATGCTAACATTATCCACAGACAAGTTAATAGTAAAGGAAAAACTATTATGACACACATAATTTGGATCCAAATCCAAAACAATAAAACCATCCAACAAATGTCCACCACCAAAGCAGATATTGTTCATAAAGAGACTAAAATTGTTCAATTCAAAAGATAATATGAATCCCAAATTCATAAGGGCATAAACAGATATCAAGTTCCTTCGAATTCCATAGAGGACATTTTCAAGAAACAGTGGTCGCCCACTGTTTAAGACCAGCTGAAAACAGCCAATCCCAAACCTCTTTAGCGTTGTTTCCCACGTATATCCACCTAGTTCCCCAACTCAACAAAAGAATCTCGATCCTTTGTTACGTGGTCTGTTGCTCCCGAGTCTACGATCCACAAAGGATGAGATCCAGTTTGGAAAATAGAACTTGAAACAAATGTATAACTCTTATACACTTCGGTAACATTTACCTTAGGAGCTGTGCAATCTTTTGCAAAATGCCCCTTCTGTCTGCGATTGTAACCTTTCACCCTAGAAATGTTAAAATCTTTCTTGCCCTTCTTTTGAACTGGAACACTGCCCACCATTCCCTTTGCCTTCTTCTTGAAGAACCTCTTGTTCCTCTCCTTGGACTTCAGACCAGGACTTGAACTAGCCATGCGAACCTCATATTTCAAACTAAGAGAGCCCAGACAGTCCTCTTCCAGTTCAAGATGATGAATAGCATCATCAAAGGTCTTAATGTCATGGACATGAGTGAGTTGCAACTTCATATGCTCCTACCCATTCGGTAGAGAACGTATCACAACTTGAACTTTATGCTACTCGGTCAACTTATAACCAGCATCATGAAGCTCAGAAAAAATCATGTTAGACATTTCCTTTAAATGCCTCTTCATTGTGTGGTCAGCTCTCTTCTTATAAGTATCAAAATTGATACTTAAAGAATGGAGTTTTGTTAAGGAGACACCTCCAAAAATTCTCCTTGAGAGCATCCCATAGTTCTTTAGCTGTGTTGTATACATGAAACTTTTTCATGATACCATCATTCATCGCACTAAGCATGGTGATATGGGCAGACGAGTTCTTCCTCTTCCAGGCTTGATAAGCCTCAAGGTCCCTCCTTGCTTGAATGGTGTTACCCTCTTCAGAAGGAACCATAATTCTCTCCAGTGTATCCAGAGCCTTTTGCTCTTCAATTACGTATTGGACTTTCATAGCCCAAACTTCATAATTGTCACCGTTCAAACGAAGGTCCTTATTTAGCAACTATTGCTTTTAAAGCAGCCATAAAAAAAATGCTAAAGACAAAGTAGCACTAATAAGTAAGCGATACACCATATTTATTATAAGATCATATAAAACTAAAAATAGTGTTTGGTTCACGTAAAATCGAACATCCATGCGCAATGCATCTAGTCACCATTTACATAGGCTAATACAAACACCATATTAGGTTTAAATTTCCAATAATAAATATATATTTAGTTTTGTTTTAGATTATATTTTAATTTGTTTAACATTTATACTTCTCTTAAGTATAAAACTAATGAGTAATATAACACTTGCTTATAATCTCAAAATAAATTAATTAAAATTACTAAAACAAATAACCAAAATAGCAATGTTTAACAAATAAACATTTTATTATACCATAAAAGAAATATATATCCAACATTTAGTCAAAATTACAAACACAAAAAAAATTTCAGTACGAAGCCATTCAATACAAAATTGAAATACGAAATCAGCAAGAGAAAGAGTGAAAAAATGAATAGCTCAATCTTCATTTCCATCAAGTTGAACTATCTCAATTTCTTTTGAGGTGACTGGGATCATCTCTACGAACTTATTGTAGAGATCCAAAAGCATGTTCTCAACACCCTTAATAACAGCATCCAGACATGAGCGACGAACCAACTTGTTACTTCTAAGTAACATGGTTCTAGGATTATAAGATAACTTAGCTTCCGTTTCAGCCAAGTTCAACACAAATACTTTGCATTGGGATCCATAATCCTGTTCAAGAACTAATCCTTCAATAGAGTCCACCAGTTCGTCAAATGCAGAATTTTCTCCAAACCAAAATTTCTTAAAGTGCTTTTCACGAAAAAGCCTTTTTTGCAAATTTTAATATTTTTAATTGATCAGTTCCAGAGAAAAATCCTCCTTTCCAGACAAGCTCTTGGATTTCCCGGTTTCACGCATTAAACCGCTCCATAACTCCAACAATATCCCCTTCCTCCAATGGAGAATACCGTTTAGAGAAAAGCTCATCTTCAAGTTTTTGTATAGTCCTTGCCTCCTCTTGAGACTGGATTATTTTCGATGTTTTTACGAACGTTGCCATTTCTATAACACATATAAAAATAACAAAAAATTGGTAATGATCAACCAAAAATCAGTATATAAATACACAATAAATATACTGAATTTTCTTGAATTTATTAAACATAAATTAAGCATTTATACACAATAAATACTAGTAAATTTAGTTTAAAATATCAAATGAATTCCAAAAATTCATCAAAATATACCAAAAATTCAAGAAAAATGTAAATTTTAATTTTGGAAAAAATTTGATGAAATTTGGGTGCCGGAAAAGCCCGCACGCACTGTCTGAAGCTCCACCACGCGCCTCCACGGGCGGACATGCGCCACCACGTGCTCAAAGGCTTCTGCTGACTCACGTGACATGTGGCAACATGTGATTCGTGCTGACATGGCACACTCGCCACGTGTCATCACCTGATTGGACCAACGAATGACGTGGCTGGTGACGTGGCATGATGATGTGGCACTGCCATGACACGTGTCATCAACATATTTGTCCACTATAGTGATGTGTCAGATCACATGTCATGATAAGGTGGCATAATTCACAACCGTTTGCCACGTGTCATAATAGTATTGGTCCACGTGTCTTACACGTGGTAGTTGACCGTTTCAAAAATGGTTGACTTTGTACACGTGTCAATATGTTATTGGTTTTACTTTTCAACCGTCAGAAAAAAAAACCCAATCGCATTGTGCCACGTGTCCCACACACCAACTTCTCCCAACCGCTTTGGAAACGAACTCCAATCGTAGTGGTGGCGCGTGAGGTCCACGCACCGCCTTCGAGGCCTCCGTTGGCCGTCAAATTTGAGATTCCGACTAGATTTTTCGTGCTGATTTCAGTGGTGTGGTCAGATTTTTGAAATTCGGACAAAAAATTTTGACACTTTGTACTATTGGATCTAATACGGTATCGTTTTGACACGGATAACAATGCAAATCCGTATGAAAACGAACAAAAACGAATCTAAATGAACAAAAAACATATTCTTATTCATGGAACATCAGAGATCAAGATTTACGGAATCATTTCCACATGGATATCAATATAACTCCGTATCAAAACAAACAAATATGTATTTAAACGAATAAATATGCATTCAAACGAATAAAGAAACGTATTCTTATTCACGGATTTCCATAAACCAAGTGTGAGCCGACGACGTGTTCGACAGAACGCGAGACTCCCTTTCGGAAGGGCCACCACGATTTCGGGCGGACCCCTCCTTCGTGTGGGGTTTTTATAAATGGAAAATCGGTTTTAAAAAAAATAAATGGAATTAATTCTTAAAAGAACCAAGACCTAAGTCTCGATGAATATTGTAGGAGTCGCCACCCAGCTCAGCTCAACCGGGAAATTTATAATGCAGCTGAACCGGACGAACGGCCGCTACACTATCCAGAGATTTGGGTCCGGACAAGTCCCTTATTTTGTGTCTAATTAAAATAATATTGGCCAATGTTCTCAAATGGTATTCCAAATTCTAAAGGTTAATTTTATTGAAATAAAGAGACATACAGCGCGCATACAGGTAAGGTAAAAGAGTAAATGAATAAATTATTACAACCCGATCGAATAAAAGATAAAAACTCTCAGCCTCACTTTTACAAGCGCCTAGAATACACAATTTATCTAGAAAAATACAATCGCCTAGGATACACGTATTAATCTATTAAATACATCAAAAATAAAAATAAAAAAGCTGCAAAACAGAGGGTTAGCACAATATATAGCACGCCACAAATAGGACTCAAATAGGACATAATTGGAAAATTAGAATTTAGGGGCATGCATTTAAGGGATAACCGGGTTAGCTTGGCTAGCCGGCCCGGTTAGACCTGGAAAACGTTTTGAAACGTCCCTTTATTTTTGGTTTTGTGAGAAAACTGTTTTGAAAACATTTTTTTTGCCGGTTTACATGCATTTTTACATGTGAGGTAGGTCAGTTTTCAGAAGAAATGGGTCTCCATCGTGGCATTGTTCTAAATGCAATTTTACTGAAAATTGAATCTAGGGTCATGGATGCGCACAACAAAATTCATCTTGATGATTTTAGGATTTTCTGAATTTTTAGGGATTTTTGAAAATTTTTGGGGATTAAAACAGAAATTCTGATTCTGGAAATAATGTTACAGTCATGCGACTGTAAGCAACCCAAAGTCAGAATCTCGCCAAAACTTTATCTGAAATAAACTGGAAGAAAATGCCTGGAAATCAAGAACAGTCGTACGACTGTAAATAAAGTCGTACGACTGTTCATTAAATTCAAGAACAGTGGCACGACTGTTCTTGATTTCCAGAAACAGAAGCACGGAAAAAAGAACAAAAATGGCACAAAACCACACCAATCACCTAGAAAGCTGGAAAACAGAAAGGATAAAGAGTGGTAACCTTTTTGGCGCGCGTCCACCGTAGGATTGACCCCTAGCGTCGCTCCAATCCACTAAAATCCGCACTTTTCTCCTTGAGTTAGGGTTTGAGAGCTTTTGGTCCAAAGATCTCCAAATGTTAGGGATTGTGATGATGAGTTTTTTTTCTTTCTCTTCTCTTTGTTTCTTTTCTTCTTTCTCTCTATGATTCTCTGAGATCTCCAAAGCTCTCTCTCTCTCCTCTCTTTTTTCTCTTTTTTTTTTTCTCTGCTTGAGAGCCCCTTTTTCTTTTTCCCTTTTTTTCAACTTTTAGGGTATTGGTTGGCTCACCTGCCACGATCCTACAGTAGTACGACTGTAGTTTGATTACAGTCGCAGGACTGTAGGTAGAGTCGTACGACTGTTCTTTTTTTTCTTTTTAGGGAGTAAAATTTCGGCGCTTACAGCTGCCCCTCACATGATCAAATTCACCACCCGATCTTAGTCTGGGATAGTTGATGTGAATTTGAGAAACGCGACTCAAAGCGCCGCAGACACAGGAAAGAACCCACTGCTGAAATAAGCCGATATCCGGTCTAGGTTACCCGAGGCAAAGCTGGGGAAGAAATAAGCCGATACCGGGTCTAGGTTACCCGAGGCAATGCTAGAGATTTGAATTGGCTTCAAAGATCTCGGATCTTGCTTGAATCGATCTTCAAGAATCTGAAATCTAACTTGGTCGATTTTCAAGGATTAAGAATCAGGCTTGAAGAGGTTTCAAGGATTCAATATCACGCTTGAGGAGGTTTGCAAAGATCAGGAATCATGCTTGAAGAAGTTCAAGGATTCGAAATCTGGCTTGGAGTGGTTTTCAAGGATTGGGAATCATGCTTGAGGAAGTTCAAGGATTCAAAATCTGGCTTGGAGTGGTTTTCAAGGATTGGGAATCATGCTTGAGGAAGTTCAAGGATTCGAAATCTGGCTTGGAGTGGTTTTCAAGGATTGGGAATCATGTTTGAAGAAGTTCAAGGATTCGAAATCTAGCTTGGATGAAATGAGGGGTTTGATGTAGAACTAAGCCGATACTGGGTCTAGGTTACCCGAGGCGAATCTGCAGAAATTTTGAGGATTTGAAATCTTACTGGAGTTGGATGGACTCGAAATGATGAAATAAGTGGTTCAAGGATTTGAAACCATGCTTGAACGTAATGGAATTCAAGAGTTCGAAATCTGGATTAAATGGAAAAAAGGGGTTCAAGGATTTGCAACCATGCTTGAACGTAATGGAGTTCAAGGGCTCAAAATCTATCTTGAATGAAGAAAAGGGGTCAAGGATTTACAACCATGCTTGAACGTAATGGAGTTCAAGGGTTTGAAATCTGGCTTGAATGAAGAAAAGGGTTCAAGGATTTGCAACCATGCTTGAACGTAATGGAGTTCAAGGGTTTGAAATCTGGCTTGAATAAAGAAATGGGTTCAAGGATTTGCAACCATGCTTGAATGTAATGGAGTTCAAGGGTTTGAAATCTGGCTTGAATGAAGAAAAGGGGTTCAAGGATTTGTAACCATGCTTGAACGTAATGGAGTTCAAGGGTTTGAAATCTGGCTTGAATAAAGAAAGGGGTTCAAGGATTTACAACCATGCTTGGACGTAGTGAAGTTCAAGGGTTTGAAATCTGGCTTAAATGAAGAAAAAGGGTTTAAGGATTTGTAACCATGCTTGAACGTAATGGAGTTCAAGGGTTTGAAATCTGGCTTGAATAAAGAAAAGGGTTCAAGGATTTGCAACCATGCTTGAACGTAGTGAAGTTCAAGGGTTCGAAATCTAGCTTGAATGAAGAAAAGGGGATAGCTTTAAGAATGATAATTTTGAAGTTGGCTCGAGGATGAGTATTTATCCCTTGATCGATAATTTTGGAAGCCAAAATTTTTGCCCCTTCGATCAAAGATAAATACGGCTTGATTGTTCTGCCCCTTGGAGACTTGATATGTTGAGATTTGAGTTTGCAGGGATCCTTCTCATATTTTAAGGCCCAATAGATGCCCCGACACTGTGCCATTTCTGCTTTGAGAGTGATCCTGGTTTGGAATAGTCCGATGATAATGATGGATACCCGCGCTTGGGTTGGTTGTGATATGTATGTGTATGTATGCATGTATAATTTGAATGCATGTATATGTTTCAATGTGCTCATGTGCAAATGAGCTTTAGAAAATGTATTTTACGCCATTTGCTCAATATTGACACTCCAGGTTCTTTCTGGGGAAGATATGTAATGCAATTGATCGTCCATAGTTGGAGAAGCAATGGGTACAATGTAATTCTTGCGATCCTGCCAGGGATATATGATGGCTAATGCGGAAATACGATGACTGTTGGAGAGAAAATGATGATGTTCTTGGTAATGATGTCATGGAGAAATAATGTAAAGGATCTTGTTGGGGATTGATGAAATGTTCCTACTGTGGGAATGACGGAGAGGTCTTGCCTTCTCTGCCCCTAGGCTTCATGAATTTGGAAGTGCTATAAATTTTGCCTGAGCCACCCAAAGTGGGTTTTCAACTCAGCGAGCTGCTCTAACTTTTGCCTAAGGCGCCTTTTCGGTTTTCACCTTAGCGAGCCTTTTATATACCCTAACTTTTGCCTAAACTGCCCAATATGGGTTTTCAGCTTAGCGGGCTGCTCTAATTTTTGCCTGAGGTGCCTTTTCAGTTTTCACCTCAGTGAGCTCTTTTTTTTTTTTTAAGATGCGTGGAATTAGAAGAAGACTTCCAATTCAATACACCCTCTGATGATGAGATGATTATAGGAAGTTGTGAGCGGACAACGCGTTTTCGACGGGACACGGGACTCCCTTTCGGAAGGGGCGCCTCGATTTCGGGCGGGGCCCTCCCTCGCGTGGGTTTTTTTTTTGGAAATTCGTTTTTTGGAAAAGCGGATTATTTCGAAAAAGAATTGAGACCTAAATCTCAATAAAAAGTATAGGAGTCGCCACCCGGCTCAGCTCAACCGGGAAATTACAGTGTAGCTGAACCAAAGCGGGAACTGCCACACTTTTCAGAGATTCGGGTCCGGACAAGTCCTTTATTTCGTGTCTAATTTAAATATTATTGCCAATGTTCTAATTACAACACTTTAAATTGCTAAAGATGGATTTTCATTAAATAATACACGCAGCGCGCATACGGGATAATAATACAACATAAAAAGTAAAACAAGAATAAATATTTAAGAGCTTACAACCAAATTGAAAGAAAAATAAAAACTCTCGCCTCACTAATACAACCGCCTATAATACACGAGAATCTAAAAATTTACAACCGCCTAAATACACGATTTAATTCTATTGAAATACAAATAAAATAGAAAATTAAAATAAAACAAAAGCTGTAAAACAGAAGTTAGCACAATCTATACGGCACGCCATAAATAGGACTCAAATAGACAGAATTGGGAAATTAGGATTCGGGGTCATGCAATTGGGGGTAACCGGGTTAGCCCGGTCGGCCGGCCCGGTTAGACCTGGAAAACCATTTTGAAACGTCCCTGTATTTTTGGTTTTGTGAGAAAATCGTTTTTGAAAACATTTTCCCGGTTTATCACAATTAAGCATGCAAAGTGGGTCGGTTTTCGGGAGAACCGGGTCTCCGTCATGATTTTGCTCTAAATGCAATTTTATCAAAAAATAAATCTACGGTCGTGTATGCACACAACAAAATTCATTTTTGATGATTTTCTTATTTTCTGAATTTTTCTGTTTTTTCTGAAATTTTCCAATTTTTATGAATTTTTGGAGTTTTTATGATTTTTTTTTTTTGGATTTTAAGGATTTTTTAGGGATTTCTGCTTCTGGCCGAGGACTACAGTCGTGCGACTGTAGTTACAGTCGTACGACTGTATATTACAGTCGTGCGATTGTAATCCTGGCTAAAGGCAGAAATCGCTAAAAAAAACCCTAAAAAGAGAAACTTAAAGCTGAGAAAATAAGAACAGTCATACGACTGTAGAGGATTTGGCACGACTGTAATTACAGTCGTGCCCCTGTTCTTGATCCAAGAACAGTCGTACGACTGTTCTTATTTCTCCAGAAATGAAAACTTAAAAACTTGAATAAAAATGCACCAAACACAAGTAAATCACCTAGAAAGCTGGAAAAAGAGTTGAGTTAAAGATTATTTACCTCCTTGGTGACAATCCACAGCTGGAATGATCCTTGGCTACGCACCAATCCATGTGAAATCGCTCTTTTTCCTCAAAAAGTCAAGGTTGCAAAAGTGTCCAAATAATCCCAGAAAAGTCACGGATTTGTGTTTGTTTTTGTCCCAAAATGATTTAGATTTTTAGTGTGGATGTTAACCTAGGATTTCTACTTCGTTTTAGTGATTAACAACAAGAAAATTAAGAGAAAATGTAAGAAGAAAGCAATGTATCTTATTTTCTCTCTTCTCTCTTTTTCTCTCACTAAATCTCACTAAAAGTCAGATCTCTTGCCAAAAGTCCTATAATTCTGATTTTTTAACCTTATATACCCCCTACTAACCCGGAAATCTTGAGCATTTAATGCTCAAGATTTCCCATCTTTTCCAAGTCAAGGGGGTATGGGCTCTGCAACCTGCCCCTGAAAGTACAGTCGTACGACTGTACTTACGCTACAGTCGTATGACTGAAGCAAAAATCCCACGACTGTAATTATAGTCGTGGGTCAACGGTCAACGACTGATTTTTGATTTTTGATTTTTTTTTTTTGTAAAAATTTCGTGTTCACAGAAGTCTTGTAGGATTTGGTTGCTCCATCGTTGCTGCTGAAGCTCACAAGCGTATAGCCATATACAATGCATGATGCGGATTCAATTCCAAGCAGAATAGGGACATTTAAATGAACAGAGCAAGGCATTCATTCACTCATTCATTGATAATGTTTTAGCATAATGCACATTATATATGAAATGGGATTAAGGACAAGATGAGTATGGTATCCGTCTCGATCGAACCCACGACTGCCACCAACTGGCCCTTGCGGATTTCCCTACCGGTGGTGCTCACCTCACCGTCCTAGCTTTTGCATGGATTGCTTTCGTGATTTTCAATCCATCGGACTTTTTTTTTAATGGAAACCTGAGCCTGTCCCGATTGAGGGGTCGACACTTGGTCTCTGTCTTTCTTGGTAGGACCGCTTCGATCTTACAGGTTGATGGCTATGCTTTTTGACGTGCTTATTAGTTGCTTGTACTATCCTGCTGGCTTATGGGTTTTACGGAGGTGATGCGTGATGCCTCTCTCCTTTATTCTGGAATAGTTGCACTGTTGCCCCAGAACTTGCGTTCTGTTATCAGGGATGATATGGTGCGAAACATCATATGATACGGATGTATTCTTATTTCGGAACTTGAAACCATGTTTATTTTTTTTGTGTTGTTGGTTTTTTTTTTTTTTACGTCTACGGAACTTCCACTTAGCTGGACTTATCCTTTGGATTCTTTGTAATTATGCATCTTACGATCCTTTGTCGATGCATGTCGTCATAGGACTAGGCGAAGGTCTTTCATGCTTTTAGGTATTTTGCAATTTTTCTTTCTCTTATCAGTCGTGAGGTCTTTCAGGACGGATATCATTTTGGATGCTCATCTGTCCTTAGGTTCATTTCACATAATGATGTGTCATGTACGCTAAAGACATTAAATGAATGTTTGTATGCATGCACAGTGTTTCATCCAAGAAAATATCACACAAATAAGTGAAATCAAATTACATTATATTAAACGCCTTGTGGGCTGCATTGTTCACAAAACAAGATAAAGAACAAAACAGATACATCAAAATAATTAACGTCCTCCATATACGGAGGGTCTTCTTTTGGTGCTGCATCATCCACTTCGATTGGACTAGTCAAAGCTGGGCAAAGGATTGCTCTGGACATTGGGCTTCAAGGGTGGCTCCATGATTTTCTCGTCAGCGATCAGTTGTCAAATAGCCCTGAGTAGTTGCTTGCAGTCATTCGTGTGGTGCCCCACTGTCACATGATAGGAGCAGAATTTGCCTTTTTCTGTTTCAACCGGCTTCTTAAACGGCTTCAGAGAACTCAAGAGGCCACCATGTTGGGATTTTTCACCGGAAATCACCCGATAAAAGCGGAAGAACGCGATGATTTCCTCAAATCCAGTCCCAGGAGCAATTGAAGTGAAAATTGTAAAACTTAAAATTTTAATAGAAAGAGATTAAATTCTTACCAGGAATATCTCTTTCTAGAGATGGATGAAGACTGCAGAAATCAAACTAGATTCCCTCCTTGTTTTCGTACACGAACGCCTAACGAACACGACCCGTGCTAGCGTTGGAAAAACAAAAACCTTTTGGTGAGAAGGGCTAGGAATTTCGGCTATCTCTTGTTATGTTAGGGGTGGCCGAAATTTCTAACCCTAGCTATTTATACCTAGGGTGGCCGAATTCCCTTAGGGGAATTCAGGCCCAGTTTTGCTCCTTTTCATTTTGTGCGGGCTTCCATGTTTTAATTTAGGCCCAGTCTAATTTTAATTGTTCTGGTTTAAATTAATTTCAAGCCTAATTTTAATATACCCATGTATTTAATATATTACACCAAGTAATATATTATTTACATTTAAATTAAAATTAGTTTGACCAATTAATTTAATCCATCAAATTAAAATTAAATCTTCACAAAATAAAATCATATGTAAACCTATACATATGAATATTTCCACCTAGGAAATAATCTCATAATTAATCCAATTAATTATGAAGAGCCAATTGAATATATATTAATTTTTTTTATTGGGATCAATCCAATTGATCTTTATAATATAATTAACATATATACACCTCTCTCTCCATAGTGTATACTCCAAGTATACATATGATTCCTTAAGTCTGTGTTTAGTCGTTCTATGTGTACGATCCCGTGGGCCCATCTTTATATTGGCAGCAGGCCTTTGCCCCGCAGACTGCAGTTGGGCTCTAACAAGCCACTGCAGCCCCCAATTAAGATGGAGATGGCAGTCTAACTATTATCATAACCCTGTAGTTTAAACTTGTACATCCCATGTCATTGATATCGGTGTCTAACACAGAGGCATGGATTGATCACCCTCTTTTGTGTTGGACATTAACTTGATCCCGAATGCACTGAAGCTCACAAACAAGTTTCCACCTGTTTGGGTGTGGCCACACTCTTATCAGTTACATTCATCAAGAGGCCGGTGATATCTTCCCAGTGGACTACTGAGTGACAAATCCCTTCTGCATATCCATAGTATCACCATGCTAAGTGACATACCCGAAAGTACCCATACTTGGCACCCTATTACAGGCCCTTTAGGCGTACCCCTAAGCATGCGACCTCACATGTAACACCATCATATGATCAAGTCAAAGGATCCATACAAGTACTACACGAGAATCACTTGTGATACTATACCATGTGGATTACTCGTTTAGTGGATCTATCTAGTACCATGCCCCCATGCATGTACCCATTAACTTGGTTGACATTCCATGTCCAATGACCGGTAAGACACCACCATACAACCAGGTTAATGATAGTCTCTTGTTCCATTCATTCCCATGACTGGAACAGACTACGGATCTATTTATGGTCATATCGTTTACCCAATCCATGGTTTTACTGCCAAGTGCATGACACTTGTCATCATGGATATAGATATGTCCATTGGATACTCCATTTAATATATTGCACAAGATAAATATAATAAATGAATTGATGCCTTTATTAATAACACAAATAGTACAATACATAAATCCAATAAATGTATAATACAAATACAAGGACCAATGCCTCGGAACTAGGGCATATCCAACACACTATTCCTGCATTTTGCAAAAATCTTGGCCAGAGAAAGGGTCCACGGGGATAGGCCTCGATTCTGCGGATCTCCAGCTTGATCTCCTTGTTGTTGAGACACCACAGAAACTTCAATCGGCTTATCCTCTGGAGATTGGTCACTTTTATTTTTAAAGCTGAAACCGGATCCACTGCTTGATCCGATGGCAGTTGTCGATCGATACCCCAGACCTGCTTGAAGCTTCTGCTACCCTTTTGACTGGCCGCTTTTTCTTCCTCGTCCCTCTCAACCTTCATGGCCATGCTGTAGACCTTGCTGAGTTCATTAAAGGCGTGGAACTTCATGTTGTCTCTGTAGACATCTCTGCTGCCCTCAATCAATTTCTGAATCAGCTCATCTTCATCGGGGCGATTCTTCAACAGGATCATTTTGTTCATCCACCTTTGACAATACCCATCAAAGGGTTCATTGAGCTTCTGCTTAATCCTTTCCAAGTCATATAGCTTCACCTGGATCTTTGTGTTGAAGCTATAATATTTTATGAAGGCCGCTGACAATGTTCCCTAATCCAATTGCACCTCCTCTGTTAGGGAGTTGTACCAGTTCAAAGCTCCTTCTTCTAGTGTTGTTGGGAAGAAGTTGACCAACTGCTGTTTGGTCGCGCTCGTGGTTAGCATTATACAGGCGTAGAGGTTGATGTGAGCTTCTGGTGATCCGAGCCCTTTGAAAGAAGGAATTTTGGGGACTTGGAACCCCACAAGGAATGTCTCGATGCCTTTGTTTATCATAGCATCCACATTGACGCCCTGCTTGGAACCCAAATTGATGTTGGCTCCCTTTTTCAGCTCAGCTAACATCTCATCTAGCTCAGAGTATTTGGCCTTCATTTTCTGTTCCATAGCTGCCTCGATTTCCTGCAGCTTTTCTATACTAGCCGAAGCATCAGCCCCATGTTGAGAGGTCTCCCCTTTCTTTTCTTTCCCAGTTCCACCATTACCAGCTTCACCACATTCCCTAACAACAGCCTCAGCTCTTCCTTTAGCATATCCCGAAAGTCTTGGGATCAGAAGAAATCCTTTAGAACGCTAGCAATGTTTGGCGTTTGATCAGCCATCGCTAGTTCTTCCCTGGACTCTGTTGCGCTGCTTAATTCGACTGATCTTTCGCTCTCACACGCTTTTGTAGTCTGGGATCTTGTTCTAGGACACCCTAGCTTATTCTGCTTTATGCACATAAAGAATGTTAGGGTTAAAAAGTGCATGGTTGGATGGCATGGAAGATAATGCTTGGATGATGCTTCATGAATGTGGATGATAATGAATGTGACCTTTTTTATTCATTTTTTTTTATTTTGGACATTCCAAGTGTACCCAGTGCCATGCAAAAATGTCACATGTGGACTGCCACATGGATAAAAGTTCGGTGCTTTTAGAGCACCTAATGAATATTGTGATATTGTCGCACGTGTGCCGACATATGGACATAGTTCGATGCTTTGTAGGTCTATGAGATGATATGAAGTGGTCGCATGGGATCGGCCCATGGACAGAGTTCAGATGCTTTTGAGCGTATGAAATGAAATGATGTTGTAAGAAAGTCACGCGTGGTAGGGACGCGGACAGAAGCTCGGCGTTCGGGGAACCCCTTTCATGGTTTGGGATGTTATGAAATGCCCCTACATGTGTACTAATCCGGCACTTGGGGAGTTCCTTGAACGATGTATTAATGTCATGAAGTAAGCCGATGTGGATCACAGTGCTATATGATGTTTGTGATGAATGGGTATGATGTCATGAAATGCATCGTGCGGATTGTCACACGGAAATATACCTAAGACCATTGTGGTCTCTATTGAATGAAATGGTTTAGTGGAATGGCTAAATGCAATCCGGTGAATTAGGAAAACACGGGTATTTTGGGATACCCGATATATGATGGAATGATATGATCATGGTGGGTGTCCTTGGAATGCCCCTAATTTAATTTAGGTGATATGTCGTGAATGCTTATAACACACAAAATGTGAATGGTTGCACAAAAACGTTGTTAGGATGCATGACACACATAATGATGTTATGTATGCTATATGAAAAAAATGCTAATCACACAAATATAATGTTATGGCTGAAAAAGAAATCATTAGTATGAATGGCAAACGGATGAATTAATGATTTCACATGAAAATAAAATGCAAATGGCTGCATAAAAATGTGGGTTAGTATCACACAAAATGTTTTATGAATCGAAAACGTTAATCATGTATGGAAAATGGTGATTATGGTATGTCGTGAAATGTCGAGAAGCGTGTAACACATAGCACACGAAGCGAATTCTTCCAACCTTATTTCTCCAAGCGTGGTCGGTCTCAAAAATTCTAACCGAGTCCTAGGCGGGGTTCTCTTCGATCATCAACCGGGGATGATGAAGGCGCGATTTTATTTTATTCACACAATTATTTTGGTGTCCTGATGGAATCCAACTAGGGCTGCCTATATGAGTTCGGTCGAAGTCGGGTTAAAAATCAAGGTTCCCATAGCAAAATATACTCCTCACTTCTCCCCACTCAAGGGTCCGAACGAAGGGGTTCGTACGAGACTATGGGTGGTGTTTCATATTCGTGCCCCTAAGACCATGAGGAACAAAGGCGACACTTCAACAATCCACGGGGCTATAAATGGAATATTTAACCTAATGCAAGCATGTCTAACTAAAAATGCAAAATGAAATACCAATCAAGAATCATCCACCTTATTTTAATTAGACACTTTTCAGGGCTTGTCAAATTCTTTTAAGTTTTTAAGAAAACTTTTTTAAGAAATCCCCAGCGGAGTCGCCACTGTGAGGGGATGACATTTTCGACGGAATGCGAGACTCCCTTTCGGAAGGGGCGCCACGATTTCGGGCGGACCCTTCCCTCGCGTGGGGTTTTTATAAATGGACAATCGGTTTTAAAAAAAATAAATGGAATTAATTCTTAAAAGAACTGAGACCTAAGTCTCGATGAATATTGTAGGAGTCGCCACCCGGCTCAGCTCAACCGGGAAATTTATAATGCAGCTGAACCGGACGAACAGCCGCTACACTATCTAGAGATTTGGGTCCGGACAAGTCCCTTATTTCGTGTCTAATTAAAATAATATTGGCCAATGTTCTCAAATGGTATTCCAAATTCTAAAGGTCAATTTTATTGAAATAAATAGACATACAACGCGCATACAGGTAAGGTAAAATAGTAAATGATTAAATTATTACAACCCGATCGAATAAAAGATAAAAACTCTCGGCCTCACTTTTACAAGTGCCTAGAATACACGATTTATCTAGAAAAATACAATCGCCTAGGATACACGTATTAATCTATTAAATACATCAAAAATAAAAATAAAAAAGCTACAAAACAGAGGGTTAGCAAAATATATAGGGGTGAGCAAAACCCGACCGAGAACCAAAAACCGAACCGAACTGAGACTGAAAAATTGAACCGAACCGAACCAAACTCTATTTGGTTTGGTTTTGGTTTTATAAAATATAATAGTTTGGTTTTCGGTTCGATTTTCGGTTTTGTTAAAAAAACCAAAACTGAACCAAACCGAACCATAATAGGAAAAAATATTTTTTTTAAATATATATATGTATATAAATAAATTTTATTTGGCATATTATATATTTATATTATTATATAGTTTGTATTTATGAGACTTTAGTAATATACATGTAATATAAATTATTTTTAAGCAGTATTTTACATGTAATTTATAAAAAAAAATGATAATAAAAATTAAAAAATTAAAATTTTTGTTGATTCGGTTTGAACCGAACCAAACCGTAACTGAACCGAAGTGATTCGGTTCGGTTTGACCCGAACCATATGAACTTTGGTTTGGCTTTGGTTTGTATTTTTCTTCTACTTTGGTTTTTGGTTCGGTTTGGTTCGGTTCGGTTTTTGAACCGAACCGCATTTTGCTCACCCCTAACAATATATAGCACGCTACAAATAGGACTCAAATAGGATAGAATTGGGAAATTAGAATTTGGGGGCATACATTTAGGGGATAACCGGGTTGGCTCGACTAGCCGGTCCGGTTAGACCTGGAAAACGTTTTGAAACGTCCCTGTATTTTTGGTTTTGTGAGAAAACTGTTTTGAAAACTTTTTTTTTTGTGCCGGTTTACATGCATTTTTACATATGAGATGGGTCGGTTTTCGGGAGAATTGGGTCTCCGTCGTGGCATTGTTCTAAATGCAATTATACTGAAAATTGAATCTAGGGTCGTGGATGCACAGAACAAAATTCATTTTGATGATTTTAGGATTTTCTGAATTTTTAGGGATTTTTTGGGGATTAAAACGGAAATTCTGATTCTGGAAATAATGTTACAGTCGTGCGACTATAAGCAACTCAAAGTCAGAATCTCGCCGAAACTTTATCTGAAATAAACTGGAAGAAAACGCCTGAAAATCAAGAACACTCGTACGACTATAAATACAGTCATACGACTGTTCATCAAATTCAAGAACAGTTGATTTCCAGAAACAAAAGCGCGGAAAAAAGAAAAAAAATGGCACAAAACCACACCAATCACCTAGAAAGCTGGAAAAACAGAAAGGATAAATAGTGGTAACCTTTTTGGCGCACGTCCACCGTAGGATTGACCCCTAGCGTCGCTCCAATCCACTAAAATCCGCACTTTTCTCCTTGAGTTAGGGTTTGAGAGCTTTTGGTCCAAAGATCTCCAAATGTTAGGGATTCTGATGATGAGTTTTTTTTCTTTCTCTTCTCTTTGTTTCTTTTCTTCTTTCTCTCTCTGATTCTCTGAGATCTCCAAAGCTCTCTCTCTCACGTCTCTTTTTTCTCTTTTTTTTCTCCGCTGGAGAGCCCCCTTTTCTTTTTCCCCCTTTTTCAGCTTTAAGGGTATAGGTTGGCTCACTTGCCACGATCCTACAGTCGTATGACTGTAGTTTGATTACAGTCGCACGACTGTAGGTAGAGTCTTACGACTGTTCCTTTTTTTTTTTTTTTTTTTTGAGGGAGTAAAATTTCGGTGCTTACACCAAGATATGAACACATCAATCATTCATGGAATACCAGAAAACTAGATTTGAACACATCAATCTATAAACCTTTCAGCTTTTATACCAATGAAGTCAGAATTCCATATAGATCATACTACAAATGTATAGATTACCATAAACATGATAAATAAACGGACTTACAGTTTATATGCAGCGGAAACTCGTTTATAGAATGGATCTGACCTACATGAGGAACCGGATCGTTCTGGTTGCCTTTCCTACAAGTGTATGAATACAATTAGTACGGGCTATCTCTGTGAATTCTTCCGACGAACGAAGAAGTATATCGTTTTTCTCTCTAGAGACGTTTTCCCCGGAACTAGAAGGAATCTCTACGATTCTTCCCTCTCTCAAAATAGAGAAACTTCTTCTCTATTTATAGTGGAAATCCCAACTTCCTTCTATATATAGGGTCGGACCAAATTACACATTTGGTCCCTGTAATTTACATATAATTACATTTTAGTCCATGCCATTCCAAAATGTCATAGGCGGACCAAAAACCAACAATCTGAAAACAAGTTGTAATTTAAAAATTGATATAAATTTTATTTTCAAATTATGATTAAGTTACATTTTTATTTTCAAATTATCCAATAAAATAAACATGGGTCAGTTCTTAACTTAATATAGTACTTTTCTGAGTTTTCTCATTTCTTCTCTCTGCCCATTTGTTTCCATCAGTCAGTCAATCAACATTTTAAGAATATCTAATTTGTAAGAAGAAAAGAAAGGAGTAGTGTTTGTTTTTGTGTAATTTGGATCCAAATTCATTCATATCTCAAAATAAAATAGTAAAAGGTAAGCTTTGATTTGATTTGGTGTCTTCAATAGGAAATCATTTTTTCCTAATTATCTCTGGATATATATAATTTTCAGAACGAATCAACTTGCTATTTAAGGAGAAAGTGAATTTAAAAGCCTGTTCATTCAGACTCAGATGGAAGAGGTGAATCTTTTTTTTTTTTTAATATTGTTTTTCATGTTATCTACAGATTTTAACTAGTCTACTTTTACTCGGCTTTTGCTATAGCTACGTCTATGGTCAGGCACTATGTTTTAGATCTTCTAATTACAGGCTTTGTCTGCTCGCTAGTTTGATCTGGAAAAAATGGGTAAGTGAGAGAGGTTTTAGATATATTTTACCTTTTTCAGTCTTGATTCAATGTATTTTTTTTTTCCAGTGAGTATATAATTTTTTTTCCAGTGAGGCAAACATCTTTGATCGTTGATTAATATGGTTTCTTTTCATTTGTTTAGTCATGGATGACCATAATTCGTTTAGATTTTTAAAAAAAAATTTGAACCCAATTCATAAAATATATTGATATAATATGTTAATTATACAAAAGAGAAAAAAAATTTTATTCTGTCATAAATATATGATATAAAATTTCTGTTAAAGTTTCATTTTTTTTTCATAGATTTCATCATTAATTTTAGAAAATTATTTCAAAAAAAAAAATTCGTTATTTCTCGGAAACTTTTTTTTTTTTTTTTTGGTTAGATTTATAAACTAATTCAACAATTTATGCTTTGTGTAGGAATAATAGATTCTCCATATTTACTTAATTTTTCAAATAATAGAAAAATGTGATGCTAAATATTGAAATATTCAAATTAAGTTTTTCAAAATCAAGGAAACTTCATAGAAGTAATAAATTATTAAATGATTTGGTTTTTAAGTAACGAAAAATTTAATTATTCTTTGAAAAAGGGATTTAAATGTTACGATGATCTTACTAGTTGGAAATCTCAAACCTAACCACACATTTTATCAATATTTTTCAATCTAATTCTAGTTTCAATATTCAATCTTAAAATAAAAATATTATTAATATTGAAGTGTAAAAGAATAATGGGTATATCTAAAAATACTCATGATTAAGCTTATGTTTACTTTCAAATATATTACATAATTTTGTTGATCATTTGAAAAAAAAAAAAAAAAACGAAGGAAATAAATATGTTAAAATATGATTAGATCAAGACTACAAGTGGGGATTAATTAATTTGACGAGCAAGTCTTTGTGATGGCAAAAGGTGATGGCCAGCCAGATAGGCTTAATTAATTAAATTGTGACGGATGATACTGTTTGGGATTTGTTTGATTAATTTAATTACTAATTAAAATATGGGATAATTCAGATGTAATCCTGGTGTATACAAATTAACTAATTTACTAATTTTACTAATTACTAATTTACTTCTTATTTATATAAATTAACAACTGCATTGTGTTGAGTGACTTGCACATACTTTTCTCATAATTATTGTCTTCATCCTTCCATTTTCAGTCAACATTTGCTTCTAAAATTACTACAAAAAGAAAAGTTTGGCATATGGAATTTGGATCCAAATTATTTCATCTCTGACAAATTAACAGCCAAAAAAAGCTAAAGCTTTTCTTTTGGTATATCTGAATTTTTAAGCCATGTTTTTCTGAGTTTTTTTTTTTTTCTTTTCTATATATATATATATATATATATATATATATGCTATTTTCAATTTTCATTACTTAAAAAAAATTAAATAAAATGATGAGATAGAATAACTGAAGATAATAATAATAATAATAAACCAAGAACCGCAGAAGAAGAAGAAGATGATAATGATGTCGGATATGGGCTGAGTGATGAAATGGTGCCTGGAATTTTACGGGGAAATTTTTGGGTGTGTTGATGGGAAGCATTAACCGGAGATGAAGAGGCTTGAATTAAAAGGGGTTATATTTCTAATAAAATTATTTTTTTCAAAAGATTTTTTCTTTTAGTTCTCTCTACTCCCTTCCCTTGTATCAAAAAACCCTCTCAAATGTTGTTATGCCTCTCTCTCATCCTCACATCTCATCTGCTCCTTCTTATAAGCTCCTTCTCACCTCACAAATAGACTCATTCTAGGGCTTGAAGGATGCACATGAGGTTTTTTCCTTTACATAGGAAGGAAACAAAGCCCAACAATATGGACATATCACGTCATCGTTTGTCGTTAGAATTCAATAAATTAGAGTAAGAATGACTTTATTGACAACGAAACAAGAGTTCAGTAAATATATTGATATAAATTATACTTTAATAATTATAAACATATATATTCCTTGAGTCACCACAAGTGAAATTTAACCGGTGTATGGCCAAAATAAACTCTCGTATTGTACCATATGTTAGGGTAAAATTGGACCTTGGTACCAACTTTTGGGTAATTTTGTACTCTATTCGTACGGAAAACAAAGAGGGAAAAATACAGAAAACTTTTTCACTTTCCACAATCCATTTCCCTCTATATTTCTCCAACCTCGTCTTTGTGATTCACCACATGAAAGTAATTGTATTTTTTCGTCTCTTATTCTGTCAATCATACAAAATGGAACTTTGAAGAAAGAAAGTCGATTTCCTCGCACTTGGTCGATTCTAAAAGGCTTTTCCGCTTACTATGCTGGATCTTTGCTTCGCATTTCCTCTCATATCGTTGATTAAGTTCACCGGGGAAGATAGATTTGATTATTTGGTAGGTCGGTTTTCTCTTTATGATATCAAATTTTTTAATTTCTGATTCTATATGTACTATTTACTGATGATGACCCATCTAATTCCATTTTTGTGGTCTTTCTATATGAGGGTTACGAAAGTAAATTAGAAGGTTTCGGCATTGTTACGCATTTGTTGAGATATTTTTGATAACTAGTAGAGTTTTGAAATGTCGTGATTTTCTGCACTTAGAAGTACTAAATTTTGTTTTATTTTCTTTTTTGAGTAAATATAGACTCTTGGGCTTTAATTTTCTGAGAATTTGAACTAGCTAAGTCTAAGGAAATACCTAAGTTCAAGGGCAAAGTGATCATCATCAGTGGGAGTTTCAAGGGGGTAGTTAGCCTATATGGGTAATAACTCAGGTACTGGTTATGGTTTAAGAAGCCATACCGGTTAAGTATTGAAAGAGATGATGCTGATGTTGATAATATGGGTATTAGCCCTTCCTCTTTTATCTTGTAGCTTTGGATGAGCATTTCTTATTAGCATTGGATTGTTCTGTCTCGTCCATTGTCACCACATATATAAGTGAAACAGGGATATGGTAATGACCACGATTGACAGAGAGTTAATAAAATCTGCTTTTAGATCTGAAGAGAAACTGTAGTTATTGCACTAAGTGTGTACTGTGTACTATTGCAATCTTTATGCTTGTAAGAAGCTTATATTAAAACCATCTTGGGCACCAATGCTTTCACCAAAAAAGCTCAACTAACAAATTGAGCCGAAAATTTTATTTATAAACACAAACCAATGCTTGTGGTAATATTAATAACGACAACAAATACATAACAACCAAAATGAGGCAACTATAGAGTTGGTTATTTCATCTAAATATGATAATTGCAACGACTTCCATTATTGCATCCAGTGGTACTAAAAGTACCAAAGGCGCCGAGGTGAGGCAAGGCGTGACATTAGCACCTCCAAACACCCTGGGCAAGGTGCCTTCAATGAGGCACTGCCTAGGCCAGCGCTTCAATCCAGGCACCATGTTTGGAAAGGCACGCCCCAGTATATTTTAGCCTTTTAAGGAAGTTTTAGTGCTATTTTTAAAAAGAAAACAGTCATGATTAAAGGTGCTAGAAAAGGAAGATTTGATTTAAAGTCAAAGAATATAAATTTTCATTAATTTTGATGTTGTTACCTTATATTTTTTAATACAGTTTTGGAAAGGGAATAAAATACCAATGATTTGGTTTTTAAAGCCATAAATTTGCTTTCCAAAACAAAAAAAATTAAATATACTTCTCGGAAATAGAAAGTCAACAATATTTGTGAAAATGAATTGGAAAATAAAGAGAAATTCGTTAGAAAGACTGTGTAGACCGCCATAAGAGCTACAAAGATGAGGAAAAAAAAAAACTTTATAAGTAAAAGGTAAATAGTTTATAGAATTCTATGTTTATTTTTTGAAACTTCAATTCTGTTTCTACATATGTTTTTACCCTTAAGGGGTGCCTCACATTTCTCGGGTGAGCGCCTAGGATGGTGCCTAGTGCCTCAAGAAATTTGAATTCTCATCATCTTGAGAGTACCTAGCGCTTTTAATAACATTGGTTGCATTTGTCTATCATAGTTGATTTTTTTAAAAAAATTTTACCTTAATGCATTGCCATCTTTTTATGTGCATCTTTTTGTGTGAGAAATAGAACTTTAGAAATATCTTGGATAATCTGATTTAAAGATATAATGTGTTTTTCTATAGACATACAACTTTCTAACATATGTAATTACTTATGAATAGCAAGCAACTAAACGTTATAGATATTGCTATTCCTACATGACTTCTAGTGTATTTTGTTTAAAAAATAATGAAAAATATCAAAGGTTGGAGCTGAAGTTATCAAGTGACACACCATTCACCCCCTTGGCCTCTGAATTTTAATATTTTTATTCAATATTTTGAGAGAAAATTACTGCAGATGCATGAGCTGATATTGTATAGTGTTAAAGCTTTACTTCAAGTTTGTAGATTCTATTCAAAAGCACAATGAAGACAATGAAATCTAATCTTACAAAAAACTAATTTTGCTAGCTATCCACCTTTTGCAGTGGAATCCTATCATAAAACCAATCTCCTATAGGCTATAGCCTTGGCTTTATTTATATATGCTTAAAGATAAGTGATCTTTTGCAACCTTTATAATAGTAACAGTAATGGCAATGTAATGATGATATGATGACACAGAGGAGATCAAGCAAAATAAGAGACAATTTGGTGAACTGATTATGGAGAAAACACAAAACTTTTATTTCTTACAATATTACTAAGTGCATTTCAGTTGAAACTATGTCTCATGCATTTCAGTTGGTTGATATTCCTTAAATGTCTTCTTCAATAGAAGTAGCTGTTTATCTTGCTTTTAGAAAACCTATACTGAGCTTGATAAAAGGTGCATGTTTATGTATGTACCAATATTTATTGGATTGTGTTTGATTTCTTTCTTTCATGGAAATTGAATCTTGATATGTTAAAGCTTTTCTTTCAGTTCAAGAATCCTCTATCTAGCCTCCACATTACCTCTCCGGGCTGAATGAAATAAAGGTTAGTGGTGTTTTGGGTTGATTGTGACCGGATGTGTTCAATCTTTTTTAGGACATATATATATATATATTCCAAAAAATTATTGAGATATAAACCTCAATACAACGGTTACAAAAATGAAAAGAATCTAAAATGGAATTTTTCCCTTTTTAATATTTTAATACATTCTCAAAACAAATTTTAAATTTATTATTTTATCACCCCATAAGTTAAATGTATTTTTTGAAACCCAAACATTAAAAGCCCTTTTCCTTTGTCACCCAGAAAATTAATGAAGTCATTTAACTGTACAGATAGGAGGACTCTAAATCCTCATGACTTGATCAAAATGAAAATATAAACTATAAATACAAGTTTACAACCTATGAACATTAGCTTTATTTGAGAACTTAAGGCCAAAGGTGCAAATTGGGGCCTACAGCTTACATTATTACATATGTAGTTGATAGTGAATGTTTTCTTTTGTCCGATTAGGTACCTATAAAATGTATTTTGTTCGATTAAGTACTTGTGAATGTAAGAATAGCTTACATTTTTCGGGTAATTGTGATACTATACAAGTGAGTTTTACTTCCCAAATACGATATAATCAAATTGTATTTCAAGAAATGTAAAGTCTGATTTCTATCATGTAAATATTAATTAAACGCAAAAAGTAAAACACTTTTAAGTCCGTTTAGTCGAATAAAATAATGTAAAAGTAAAATAATTTAAAGTCCATCGTAAAATTGTCTTATTTTTAGATTTATAGGTACTAAATTGGGACCAAAAAGAAGAAGTACTAAATTGACTAAATATGTAAACTATATGTGGCCAAAAATTAATTCACGATAAAACATATAGAAATACCTATGGTGATGAACGTGATCATACTATGAACTAAACAAAACTTTTGTCCTTATATGACAGTAAAAATCAACTTTTTCCTAAATCATTTGTTTTATATTGATAATATAATTAGTATTTTGTGTCGGTTTCACATCACATGGCTATCTTTTGAAAATTTTGGGAAACGTATTGGAAGAATAGTTACGGTAGTTGGCTGATTTGCTTTCGAGAAATAAATTTTAATTATTTATCCTAATTGGAAATCCAGCCAAGAATACAATCCTAGATCGAAAAGAAATTTTAAAAGAAATGAGACTTTATTATTTGAAGCAAATAGAGCACACTCTAATATTCAAATACCTAAAAGATTAAATTGGAATGAAATAAGTAGATCAGGAACTTGGGATTTAACAGAAATTTGTGAACCTAGACCCTTAGAAATAAATAATCAAACATCTAGAATTATTGAACACAGCAATGGTACTGTTAGAATAGATTTTATATCTAGTTTAAGTCAACCTGCTCGAACATCTGTTTATTCGAATAATAGGCCATCGTCAAGCAATAATACTTTACCTCTGTCTAGTTTTGAACGAAATTTTAATTTATCAAGTGTTGATTTTAGTGAAAATATTCCAAGACCAATTTATGAAGAAATAAGGGATGATAATACATTAAGTCCAACAAGAACCCAAATAGAAACATTTTCTGTATTAAAATAATAATAATAATTGAATAAAATTAATTATGGAAAATTTTGAAATTAATAAAGAATTTTTAAAACAAGATTTATATGCAAATTATAATGATGATAAACGTAATTGGTATTTTAATAATTTTACAAAAGAACAATTGAATGAATTTAGAACTCTTTGGTATAAGAAGATGGAAAATTTAAAGGTAGATATTCCTTTATTTACTTGGTTTGAATTTTATTGTAGACAAAATAATATCGAATATCCTTTCAGAGAAATTAATGTTAATACTAAAATTGCAAAACTTTGGAAAACTACAAGCAATGAATCTGTTGTATCTATTCATCCACCTTTAGAAAGTATAATAATAAATAATAATGATGAAACATTTATTGGAACACCATTTAGAAAAATAGATATGAATGAAAATAATCCAACTAAAGAAATAATGCAAGTAATTTGTCAAAACAATTATTCCAATCAAGTATTAAATACTATTTCTGAACAACTTAACAGAGTTGAATGTGTAGTACAATCTCCACAAAAAACAGTACCAAAAACTAATCAAGCCTCAACATCTAAAATAGAAACACCAATATTTAAACATTGCGAACCTGGAATTAAAATTAATCTCAAAAAGGAAGATTATGTATTGGACAAAATTGAAGCTAGATTAGCACAATTAAATATTTTAGATGATATAAAAAATAAACAAATTTTAGTAATAAATAAAGATTCTGATACAGAAACTGAAATAAGCGACATTGAAAATTTGGTACATCAATTTGATCAAAATAGAGACGAACAATTTATTCAAAAAATTAAATTTAATACATACACTACTTTGCCCAGAACAAAAAATTATTATTCTAGACCAACACCCCCTGATACACAATTTGAAGAAAGAAAAGATATACTGCAGGCTAGATATGATGGTGAATCTATTTGTGAATGGAATATAGATGGTTTAGCTGAATATCAAATAATAAATTTATTACAAGAAATGTCTATGGCAGCTACTGCAGCAAGATCCAAAAATAATTCTGAATTGCAAGTATTACAAGCATTAGTAGCAGGCTTTACTGGTCAATTAAAAGGTTGGTGGATTATTACGTAACCCAAGAAGATAAAAATAAAATAGTAAACGCTAAGAAAATTGTTATTAAAGAAGAAAATAATCAAAGACTACAAACTGAAGAAGAAGATATTATTCCAACTTTACTCTTTGCAATATTAAAAGGATTTGTAGGAGACCCTAGAATTTATCAAGACAGAAACTCTGAAATATTACAAAATTTAACTTGTCCTAAATTGCAAGATTTTCGTTGGTATAAAGATTTATTTTTAACTAAAGTGATGACTAGAGAAGACTGTAATAATCCTTATTGGAAAGAAAGATTTATTGCTGGTTTACCTAAATTATTTGCTGATAGAATTAGAGAAAAGTTGAGAGCAGAGTTCAACGGTATTATTCCTTATCCTGATTTAACTTATGGACAATTGATAAATTATATTAATCATGAAGGCTTATTAATTTGTTCAGATATGAAATTTAAATCTAAATTAAAGAAAGATAATATAGTAGGAAGAAAAGAATTGGGATCTTTTTGTCAACAATATGCTTATGAAACAATAAAAGCCCCATCATCAAAATATAAAGGAAAATCTAGAAAGAAAAAATTTGGGTATAAGAAAAGATATGATAAAAGGTATAATCAAAAGGAAAATAAATTTAAAGAAGCACAACCAGTTGTTAAAAATACTTAGTTTTAAAAAGAAAAGAAAAAATTTTAGAAAAGGTAAAAAAGATATAGTCATCTGCTATACTTGTGGAATGATAGAGTATAAGTGTAATTATAATTGTATTCCTATTTAGTCTCCCATTGTATTCCTATTTAGTCTCCTATTGTATAGTCCTATTAGAACTCCTCTTGTAACCCTAGTATATATGTAACATATTCTCTCATGAATAGATAACTCATTCAAGTCTTTCATGGTATCAGAGCCACCATCTTTTTCGAAAAACACTAACCCTAAAAACCTAATCCTTTCTTTTTACAATCATGGCTTCTACCTCTTCATCGTTGGCTGCTACCTCTGCCTCTGTGGCTGCTTCTTCTTCTGCCACTGTGGCCGCTTCTTCTTCTGCCACTGTGGCCGCTCCAATTTTTGCCTCCGTGGCTCCTACCGGACCAATCTCCGGCATCTCTATCATGTCTACACCTCTCACTACTGCTCTTCTCCACAATTTCGAATCAATGGTTCACACCGGCGGCCCACACCTTGGCTTTGTGCCACCAACGGGTTCTGTACCCCCAATGGACTTCGTGCCCCATACGATTTCCCCAGTGACATTTAATCCGGCCCCTGCTGTTCAGATTTCCCAAAAATTAACTCCGAGCAATTATCTCCTGTGGAAACTTCAGATTCTTCCAATGCTTCATGGGTGTGGCCTTTCTCATCACATTCTTGGTACTTCTCCACCGCCTTCGCAATATTTATCCGATGGCTCAGTTAATCCCGTTTACTTGCCGTGGGAGCAACGTGATCAACAAGTCCTTAGTTGGATCGTTTCCTCTGTGTCGCCTTCGATCATGCCTCAAATTGTTGGCTCCAACACTGCTCGTGATGCTTGGAATAAATTGACAGCCGCATATGCCTCTGGTTCCAAGGCTCAAATCCGCAATCTTCGTGGACAATTGCACTCTCTCTCACAAGGTACGAATGATATTGCTACCTATGTTCAAAAGGCCAAGTCTATTGGTGATCAATTGGCGGCATTGGGATATTCTGTTCCGGAAGAAGATTTAATTGATTTTCTCCTTGCTGGTTTGTCCGATGATTATCATCTTTTTATTCGCACTCTTGAAACCAAATTGGAGCCGGTTGGGTTTGATGATGTTTATGGCATGCTTTTGTCTGAAGAGCGCTATTTGAAACGTGCCAAGCAACGATCTAGTGGTGATGGAATTCTTCCAACAGCCCATTTTTCCGTTCATGGGCAGCAGCAGCAGTCCACGTTTGGACGTGGTAGAGGGCGTGGCCGAGGTGCCAGCCGCGGACGAGGAGGCTGTTCCTCTCCTCAACAAAGGTATAATCCTTCTTTTTCTGCAGGTTCTCATGGTGATCAGCCTCGTACCGACCGAATTTGTTACAATTGTCGTGGCAATGGGCACTTGGCTAATGTTTGTCCCTCACCAAAACAAAAACGCAGCACTGACAATTCTTCTCCTAGCTCCTACATGACCACCACCGAAACAGCCCCTAACCCTCATAAATCTTGGATTGTTGATTCGGGAGCAACTCATCATCTTACTAACGATCTTGATAATCTTGCTATCCATTCTGAATATCAGGGTCCCGAAGAAGTCCAACTTGGTAATGGGTCTAAACTCAATATCTCTCGTATTGGTAGTTCGAGTTTTTATTTTGATAATACGTTGCTTCGATTTCGTCATATTCTTTATGTCCCTCGCACTAATCAGAATTTATTATCCGTTTATGCTTTAACTAACTCTAACCCGGTTTCTGTTGAATTTTTTGCCAATTATTTTGTCATCAAGGATTTAGCAACGAAGCGGGTTCTGTATCGCGGCCAGAGTAATCAAGGGCTTTACTCCATGTGTCTTGCACCGCCGATTTCCATTCAAGCTAATTTTGTTTCTTTGTCTACTTGGCATGCACGCCTAGGCCATGCTGCTAATCCTATTGTTTCTAAAGTTTTACGTTCTAATAAAATTTCAGCAAGTTCTGTTTCCAATAATTCTTTGTGTCATGCTTGTTGTTCAAGTAAGGCTCATAAGCAGCCATTTATTTTATCCACATTTAATGCCACTCAACCTCTACAACTTGTTTGTTCTGATGTTTGGGCCCCTGCTCCTGTTGCTTCTTATGATGGCTATGCCTTTTATGTTTTATTTTATGATCACTATAGCAAATACACATGGTTTTATCCAATGAAACACAAGTCTGAGGTGCTGTCCATTTTTAAGTCCTTTAAGACTCTTGTTGAGAATTATTTTGACACCAAAATTAAAATGTTCCAATCTGATTGGGGTGGTGAGTTTCGAGCCTTAACCACTTTCTTGCATGAGAATGGGATTACACAACGGGTCTCTTGTCCATATACCCCTGAACAAAATGGGTGTGCGGAAAGAAAACATCGACATATTGTTGAAACTGGTTTAGCTCTCCTCACTTACGCCAATGTACCCTTGAAATATTGGACTAAAGCTTTTGAATGTGCTGTGCATATCATTAATCGTTTGCCTATGAAACAATTGAATTTTCAGAGTCCCTTCCATCATTTATTTGCTGTAGATGTTGATTATTTTTCTCTTAAAATATTTCGCTGCTTATGTTATCCTTGGTTGCGTCCATACACTAAGCATACATTAGAGTCTCGTTCTCTTCCTTGTGTTTTCTTTGGTTATAGTAAAATTCATAAAGGTTATCAATGTTATCATATTTCTTCTGGTCGTCTTTTTATCTCACGTCATGTTCTTTTTGATGAACAGGTGTTTCCCTTTGCTAAAATTTCTGATGAGTTGCCTCCGGTATCAGCAACCCCACCCTCTGAACCCGGTCCTCTTATTTCCTATCCCTCTTACTTACCATCCCAACTTCCCGTAACCAGCTCCCCCAACCCGTGCTCACATTCTCATCCCCCACCGCCTGCCATGAACCCAACCTGCCCCCAAAACGACCACACGAACCAGCCGCTTCCACCGCCCTCACCGCCCAGCCTCCACCCACGTGATCTGACCCCAACCAGCGCCCCACAAAATCCGCCAGACCAGCCTTCGAACCCAGCCATCCACCCGCCTACTCCCTCGCCCCCACTTCCAACCCAACCCAATCCCGTCCCTCTTCAAGCATTACGCCAAGTCCGTCCTTTGCTGTGGATTTTACAGGTTATGGTCATTTACCAGCTGTGTCATCAGCTGCCCCTTCTCCACCATCCCCTCCAAGATGGATTATGACCCGACTTCGGACTGGCTCTCTTCCTCCAAAGCCAAGACAATTTTCCAGCATTGTTCATGATACTGAAATTGAGCCAACTTGCTTTACTCAGGCCTACAAAGTTCCTCATTGGCGTCAGGCCATGGAAGAGGAATATAATGCTCTTATTCGGAATGGTACTTGGCAGCTTGTTCCCCCTAGTCCTGGACAGAACTTAGTTGGATGCAGATGGGTTTTTAAAATTAAACGACATCCGGATGGCTCCGTGGAGAGATATAAAGCTCGTCTTGTTGCTAAAGGCTACACTCAACGGCCTGGTCTTGATTATGCTGATACTTATAGTCCTGTGGTCAAACCAACCACTATTCGGGTTATTCTCTCCATTGCTGTGTCTCTTCATTGGTCCATCATACATATGGATGTCTCTAATGCCTTTTTGAATGGTAATTTGGAGGAAAAGGTTTTTATGGCGCAGCCCCCTGGCTTTGTGAATCCGACTTCGCCTGGATATGTCTGTCTTCTTCGAAAATCTCTGTATGGGTTAAAGCAAGCTCCCCGTATGTGGCATAAGTGCTTGACTGATGAGTTGTGCAAACTTGGGTTTCAAGGGTCAAAGTCGGACACCTCCTTATATTTCCATACTACAGGACAGGTTTGGTTATTTTGCTTAATCTATGTGGATGATTTGGTGCTCACTGGCAATAATCAAATGTTCTTGAATCGTATTATCTCCATGTTACAATCCCGGTTTGCCATCAGAAATCTCGGCCCTCTGAAATATTTTCTCGGCATTGCGGCACATTGGTTGCCATCTGGTCTTTTACTTACACAAACCAAGTATATTGAGGATCTTTTGCGTCGGGCCTCCATGCACACGTGTGATAGAGTAGTGTATATAATTATGTTTATATGCTGTAAATTTATAATAATTGGCCCATGATCTTAGGCCCATATCCACACTTGTATTTGTATATATACCTCTATTTTCTTAATGATAATTAAGGGGAAAACCTAATTGTCACATGGTATCAGAGCTTATTGGCTAACCCCCATAAGAATTATGTCAAACCCTAGCAACACCACTTCAGCCATCCAAACAGCCATGGTGATTCCCTCAGCCGCCACCTTCCCCATCAAGCTTGACACCACCAATTACCTCTTATGGAAGACACAGCTCATTCCGCTGTTGAAAGGGTCGCATTTAATCGGCCATATTGATGGAAGAATCACTGCTCCTCCTAGACATTTGCCGAACTCGGCTGATATCAATCCGGATTTTGAACATTGGGAAGAAAGAGACGCTCAAGTCATGAGCTGGATTATAAACTCTCTATCGCCCGGAGTTATGACTCAAATTGTAGGCGCTGAGACTGCGCGGGATGCTTGGAATCGCCTGACTGCAGCATACGCTGCTGGTTCACGATCTCAAATCCGGGATTATCGATTGCAATTGCGAAATTTGAAGCAAGAGGAAACGGAACCAATTTCCTCATATGTGAATCGTGCAAAGGAAATTTCAGATCATCTTGCTGCCCTCCAATCCGCAATTTCTGAGACGGATCTTGTTGATGCGGTCGTTGATGGCCTTCTCCCTTCCTACCGCCCGTTTACCCGATCGTTAGAAATAAAAATTGAACCCACTAGCTTTGAAGATCTTCACGGGTTACTGCTGTCAGAGGAGAGAAATCTGAAGCGTGAAATTTCAGCGGAGAGGGCAGCCCCAACGGCGCTATATGGTGCTCGTGCACCTGCTGGTTCTGCTCGCCAACCTGGGCAGCGACATTTTTCTGCACAGCAACAGGGGCAGCAACGTCGAACCATGGGCAGAGGACAAAATTCTAATTTTCAGCCAAATCCCGGTAACTCTAATCACTCTAATTCATTTACTCGGCACAACAATTATCCCAATTCATCTGCTGCTGCTGGAAATTTTTTGCAACCTCATACAACTATGGCACCACTAGATACAAACACCACCTTTTATTGTCACAATTGTAGAGGTATTAATCACATAGCCCGTAATTGTCCATCACCAAGACAACCCCGCTCAAACCGAACTCAGGCTGTTACACGCCCAGCCTCTTACTTTACCACAACCAACACGCATTCCACTCAAGATTGGATAGTAGATTCAGGCGCAACTCATCACCTTACTGCTGATTTGGGAAATCTTCATGTTCATGATGAGTATTCGGGTCCAGAGGAAGTAACCATAGGTAATGGATCGAAACTTCCTATTTCTAATGTTGGTTTTTCTTCCCATTCACTTAATGGTCAGCCTATTTCTTTTGATAATATTTTACATGTTCCATCAGCTTCGAATAATCTTTTGTCAATTTCAGCTTTAACCAAATCTAATCCAATTTCGGTTGAGTTTTTTGCTGATTTTTTTGTTCTCAAGGATTTGGTGACCAAGCAGGTTCTTCTTTCAGGGCTGAATAAGAATGGCCTCTACTCTCTTAGTCTGCCCAAGAGTCCCCCGGATCGAATAAAGGTCAATTTGGCGTCGGTGTCGCAGTGGCATGCGCGTCTTGGACATGCTGCATATCCTGCAGTAAAGAAGATTTTATTTTTAAATGATATTGCTGTGTCAAATAAAAGTCATGAACATTTATGTCATGCTTGTTCCGTTAGTAAAATGCACCGTCTTCCTTTTTCAGTTTCTACTTCTATTGTTTCTGAACCGTTAGAACTTGTATGCTCGGATCTTTGGGGTCCTGCCCCTGTAACCTCATTTGATAATTACAATTATTATGTTCTCTTTTTTTATCACTATAGCAAATATTCATGGCTTTATCCTTTGAAATACAAATCTGATGTTATGCAAGCCTTTATTCAATTTCGTTCTGTAGTAGAAAAGCACTTTGGGAAGTCTATTAAAACCTTTCAATCGGATTGGGGGGGTGAGTTTCAGGCCTTGGTTCCTTATTTACGCACACATGGGATCACTCATCGGGTTTCCTGTCCGTACACGCCTGAACAAAACGGTTGTGCGGAACGGAAACACCGTCACATTGTTGAAACGGGATTAGCACTTCTGAATCACTCTTCTGTACCACTGAAATTTTGGACATTTGCCTTTGAAACTGCTGTCTATTTAATCAATCGTATGCCCATTTCACATTTGAATAATATGACACCGTTTGAAACACTTTTTGGCAATCGTCCTGATTATAGTTTTTTACGTGTTTTTGGTTGTTTGTGCTATCCTTGGCTTCGTTACTCTTCACCGCACAAACTTGCACCCCGGTCTCGTCGTTGTGTATTCCTTGGCTATAGTAAAATTCATAAAGGCTATCGGTGCTTTGATTTATCCCTTCAAAAACTCTATATCTCACGTCATGTCCTTTTCGATGAACAAGTTTTTCCTTATCAGCAATCCGGGAGCAGCCATGAATCTACTATCCGAGATGAGTCCCACATCCCGCTGTATGTTACCTTTCCTCAGACCACAAGTTACTCCCTACCAGGCCCCACACACCCGCCACCAGCCTCTGTTAACCGTTCTCCCCCACCTGTCCCGCCCCCACCCATAAACACGCCCCCCTCCAGCACCACGTCACCTCTGACGATGCAGCCTCCCCCCACGTCCCCATCCATCCCCAACTCTTCCAGCTCTACCAACAACACCGTGCCTTCCCCTCCACCAGCCACGTCCCCTCACCCACAAAACGACCACCTCTCACGTACCCCTGAAGTCAGCCTCATCGTTGATCTTGCTCAACCAGCAGCCCCTCTACCTCCCAAAAATCATACCATGGTTACCCGTTCCCAAACCGCCAAACTTAAACCTCGGGTGCCAATGAATTTACTAGCAGCAGCCTCTCCACCATCTGAGCCGAAATCTCATACACAGGCCATAAAAATACCTGAATGGCGTGATGCAATGATGCAAGAGTACTCTGCCTTGGTTCAAAATCACACATGGGATTTGGTTCCCTCTGCTGAAGCTCAAAACTTAATTGGATGCAAGTGGGTCTTCAAGACGAAACTTAATCCTGATGGCACGGTTGAACGTCACAAAGCTCGCCTGGTGGCCAAGGGCTTTCATCAAAGACCCGGCTTGGATTATGCTCAGACATACAGCCCCGTTGTTAAGCCAACAACGATTAGACTTGTCTTATCTATTGCTGTCTCCTTTGGATGGTCTGTAATTCATCTTGATGTCTCGAATGCATTTCTACATGGGCATTTGGAGGAAAAAGTATATATGCAGCAGCCCCCTGGCTTTATTGACAAACAAAAACCGGACCATGTTTGTCTCTTGCGGAAGTCTCTTTATGGTCTAAAACAAGCACCCCGTATGTGGCACAAGCGCCTCACTGATGTTCTTCTCCAGCATGGTTTTTTGTGCTCCAAAGCTGATGTCTCTCTATACCATTACAAATCTGGTAACACAAGGATTTTTTGTCTCCTATATGTTGATGATATTTTGATCACGGACAATGATATGGCTATGTTGAATTCGGTCATCAAGTTTCTACAGCAGCAATTTGCGATTCGCAATTTGGGGAGATTGAAATATTTTTTGGGGCTGGAGGCATCCTGGAATTCTGATGGCTTACTTCTCAATCAACATAAATATATTGAAGATTTACTCTTCCGTGCCAAAATGCATGAATGCAAGCCTATATCCACTCCCTTTTGCAGCAGTACCCGTCTCACACTTCAATCGGGTGATCCCTTTGATGATCCTTCTTTGTATCGAAGCATTGTTGGCGGACTTCAATATGTCACAATTACTCGGCCTGATGTGGCCTTTTCTGTGAACAAGGTGTCTCAATATATGCATGCCCCAACTACAGAACACTGGAAGGCTGTGAAACGCATTCTCCGCTACTTACGGAACACGCCCTCCCATGGTCTACTGCTGCGTCCGTCCCGTTCTCTTGCTATCAATGGCTACTGTGACTCTGATTGGGGTGGTAATTTGGATGATAGAAAGTCTACCACTGGTTTTGCTGTCTTTGTTGGTAACAACTTGGTCTCTTGGAGTTCTCGAAAACAACGTACCGTGTCCCGATCCTCCACCGAGGCAGAATATCGCGCACTTGCAACCGTCAGCTCCGAAGTCCTTTGGCTCACCATGTTGCTTCGAGAACTTCATTTTCATGTTCCCACGGCTCCCACAATTTGGTCGGATAATCTTGGAGCTACATACCTCTCCGCCAATCCGGTCTTTCACACCAATACCAAGCATCTTGAACTCGATTTTCACTTTGTTCGAGATAAAGTGGCCCAACACCAGCTGCAAGTGCGTCACATTTCTACCACTCAACAACCAGCTGATATCCTTACCAAAGGCCTCTCAAAAGACCGGTTCCTTATGCTTCGGGCCAAGTTGACCGTGTCTAGCCCCGCTCAACTTGCGGGGGGGTGATAGAGTAGTGTATATAATTATGTTTATATGCTGTAAATTTATAATAATTGGCCCATGATCTTAGGCCCATATCCACACTTGTATTTGTATATATACCTCTATTTTCTTAATGATAATTAAGGGGAAAACCTAATTGTCACAACGTGTAGTTCAATCTCCACACCCGCTTCCACTTCTGAAAAGTTGCATCTTAAGCTTGGGGAACCATTACTTGACCCTAGCCAATATCGGAGTATTGTTGGTTCTCTTCAGTATTTGGCTTTAACCCGTCCCGACATCTCCTTCGCAGTCAACAAAGTGTCTCAATTTTTGCACTCTCCTACCTCAGCTCACTGGGCCGCCGTCAAACGCATCCTCCGGTACTTGCGTGGTACCGCAAATTCGGGTATTCTTCTTCGTGCTGCATCTTCTTTCCTCTTGCAAGGTTATTCTGATGCTGATTGGGCCGGATGTTTGGACACGCGTAAATCAACCTCTGGCTTTATTGTTTATCTCGGCTCCAATCCAGTCTCCTGGTGTTCTCCCAAGCAGAAGGCGGTTGCTCGTTCCTCCACTGAAGCTGAGTATCGTTCTTTGGCTGCTGTCTCTTCTGAAATTCAGTGGATTCGTATTCTCCTTCATGAAGTTGGTTTTCGGATTCCAGTTCCTCCTAGGGTGTGGTGTGATAACTTGAGTGCTACTTATCTCACTGGTAATCCTATTTTTCATTCGCGTAGTAAGCACCTAGAAGTGGATTTCTTTTTTGTTCGTGATCAAGTGTCCAGGAAACAGCTCCAAGTTCGGTTTGTCACTTCTCAAGATCAACTTGCGGATGGCCTCACCAAACCTTTAAGTAAAGATCGGTTTCTATACATGTGTGGCAAGTTGAACTTAGCTTCTCGCCCTGTTCAACTTGAGGGGGAGTGATAGAGTATAAGTGTAATTATAATTGTATTCCTATTAGTCTCCCATTGTATTCCTATTTAGTCTCCTATTGTATAGTCCTATTAGAACTCCTCTTGTAACCCTAGTATATATGTAACATATTCTCTCATGAATAGATAACTCATTCAAGTCTTTCATGGAAAACAGGGACATTATTCAAAAAATTGTAAAGCAAAACAAAAAATAAACAATTTGGATATTTCAGATGACCTAAAAGATAAAATTATGAAAATTTTAATAAATGAGTCAACGGATTCAGAATCAGAAATCTCAGACTATTCAGAAAATGATTTAAATATTATTAGTAATAGTGACAGTGAAACTGAGTCAGATAGTTGTGAATGCATAGGAACTTGTAATTGTGAAAAAATAAATATGCTAACAAATGAACAAGAATTTCTATTTGATTTAATTGAAAAAATTTATAATCCTGAAGAGAAAAGAATTTGTTTACAAAAATTAAAAGATATGATAGGAAACAGAGAACCCAAGAATTATACTCCATATAATGTTAAAGAAATATATGATAGATTTAATACACCAAGAGAAGTATCTATTAAAGAATTACAAGAAGAAATAAAAACTTTACATAAAGAAATTACACAATTAAAAAACTTGGAAAATAGAATAACTATTCTTGAAGAAGAAACTTTTAAGATTCAATTAAATAGAACCGTACACCAAAATAATTCACATAATACAACTAATAATAAGAATAAAGGAATTATTATCAAGGAACCAGATGATGAAGAGTATGTTAATATAATTACTAAAGTTAATTATCAAAAATGGTTAGTAAAATTAGATATTGTAATAGAAGATGAATTTCATTTTACTACTTTGGCTTTAATTGATACTGGTGCTGATCAAAATTGTATTTAAGAAGGATTAATACCTACAAAATATTATCAAAAAACTTCTGAAAAATTAAGTTCTGCAAATGGATCAAAATTAATTATACATTACAAATTACCCAAAGTAAAAATTTGTAATAAAGGATATTGTTATAAAACTTATTTGATATTGGTAAAAAATTTGAATTCAGGAGTAATATTGGGAATACCTTTTATTACAATGTTATATCCATTTACTGTCTGTGATAATGGTATTCAAACTCAAATTTTGGGAAAACCAATTTTATTTGAATTTGCATTCCCTATTATTCCAAAAGGAATAGGTAGTATAGAAAATAATATTAATTTAATAGAAAATAAGCATAAACAAATAAAATTTTTAATTGATGAAATAACTGAAAAAAGAATAGAAGAACAATTACAGAATAATGATGTTAAACTAAAAATAAAAGAGATTGAAGAAATGTTTACAAAAAATGTTTGTGCTACCATTCCTAATGCTTTTTGGAATAGAAAACAACATATAGTTAATTTACCATATATTAAAGATTTTAATGAAAAAGATATTCCTACAAAGGCAAAATCTATTCATATGTCTGAAGAATTAGAAAAAACTGGTAGAAAAGAAATTCAAGACTTAAAAGAAAAGGGATTAATTAGAGACTCAAAATCACCATGGTCCTGTTCGGCTTTTTATGTTATGAATTCTGCAGAAATTGAGAGAGGAACTCCCAGGTTGGTAATAAATTATAAACCTTTAAATAAAGTGTTACAATGGATTAGATATCCAATACCCAATAAACGAGACTTGTTAAAAAAATTATATAATGCGAAAATTTATTCAAAATTTGATATGAAATCTGGGTTTTGGCAAATAGGTATTAATGAGCAAGATAGATATAAGACTGGTTTTAATGTACCTTTCGGTCATTATGAATGGAATGTTATGCCCTTTGGTTTGAAAAATGCTCCTTCTGAATTTCAAAATGTTATGAATGATATTCTTAAGCCAATAAGTAATTATTCAATTGTCTATATTGATGATGTCTTGGTATATTCAGAATCTATTGAACAACATATTAGTCATTTAAAAAAGTTTTATAATGTTATTCATACTAATGGTTTAGTAGTTTCGGCAACAAAAATGAAATTATTTCAAACAAAGGTGAGATTTTTGGGCTATGACATAGACAAAGGTACAATTAAGCCAATAAATAGAAGTCTAGAATTTACTTCAAAATTTCCGGATGAAATAAAAGAGAAAAAACAATTACAGAGATTTTTAGGATGTTTAAATTATGTACATGATTTTTTCAAAGATTTAGGAAAACTTTCTACACCATTATATGATAGGTTAAAAAAGAACCCTAAACCTTGGACAGAAGAACATACAAGAATAGTTAGATTAATTAAAGAAAAAATTAAGAGTTTACCTTGTTTAAACATTCCACATCCTGATGCATTTTTAATTGTAGAAACAGATGCAAGTGAAATTGGATTTGGGGGAATTTTAAAGCAAAAAGACCCCAATAAAGACAGAGAAGATTTAGTTCGATTTTATTCTGGAAATTGGAATCCTGCCCAAAAAAATTATTCAACCATTAAAAAAGAAGTTTTAAGTATTGTTTTATGTATTTTGAAGTTTGAAGACGACTTATATATGAAAAAATTTCTATTAAAAATTGATTGTTTATCTGCTAAATACGTGTTAGAAAAGGATGTTAAAAATTTGGTTTCTAAACAAATATTTGCACGATGGCAAGCTCTATTAAGTAATTTTGACTTTGAAATTGAGTATATCAAAGGCGAGGCTAATAGTTTACCTGATTTTTTATCCCGTGAATTTTTACAGGGATCATGAAGAAAGTTTTGACAAAAGCTTCTTTGGAAAATAATCAAAATAATCAAAATCCAATTCTTTCTCCAAATAGATTTTCTCCTCTTGTTCCAACTCGACCCAGAGCTCCTTATTCAAATTTTCGTCCACAAAGTCCTTTACCTTCTTTTTCTTCTGTTTTGGCAAAACCTTCAGCTCCTTCTACTTCCTCGAATTTAAAGAAAACTGTTAGTCAGTATATTCCAAATCCTATTAGACAATTTATTAAAGTTTTAGAACCTGAAGAAGTATTTTTGCTTGAAAACTTTGACTTTTCTAAACTTATTCCTGAAATATTTCCTCAAAATTTTCATTACATTAAGTCAGACCCGTCTAAGAATAGAGAGTATTATGAGTCCATCCTTGTGTTATCTGGTTCTGTTGAAATAGAACATATTCAAGACAATATTAAAGTTAATTATAGTAAAGTCAAAATTGTCAAAGTTATTTCTTTAAATGATTGGAATAAAAAAGCTTTTACTTCCCAAATTTTAACTACCAACCCTTATAAGACTTATAATTATTATGAATATCAAGAAGCTTGGTATAAAACATTTTTATTAAGATTTTTTAATCATTCTTGGTTTTTCTATTTTCATAAAGATTTCAATGGTGTTTTTCCCAATTGGTTTGTAAGATGGGCTAAGTATTATGGTCCGATCCCTGTGATCTTCCCTACCTTGGTCACTAAAAGCTATAATAAATTTTTGGAATTTTATAATAATGCTGAGCCAGACAAATTGATAAGATTTGCCAGTATCTTCTCCGTTCCATGGATCCTTTCCTGGACATATTATTATGAAAAGGAAACCCCATTACCTCTTTTATATCGAGAATTCAGAATAAAATTTTGGGATAATTATGACCCCAGTGTGATGACCCCAGAAATTGTCGAAAACTTTTGTGTGAAGAAACTCAACTCAGAAAAACCTCCTGTTGAAAAGAGCAAATTACAGCGTGACAAGGAAAATTTGATCAAACTTATTTCAGAAGCAAAGACTGAAGAAGAGGTTGCAGATATCTTGGCAAAAGCTAGTTCAACATTAAGTGACTCTGAATCAGAATCAAGTTTGTCAACTACAAAGAAAAAAGTAATTTCCAAATTATTTCAGGATAGTCAGGACCCATTTGATGATATTGATTTGTAAAATGTAAAATTGTTCTAAATGTAATAATTAAAATGTAAATCAAAATGTAAATAAAATAAGCCCGCTAAGCTGAAAACCCTTTGTGGCAGCTTAGGCAAAACTTAGGGCTATAGTCTACCTGCTGGACTAATTCTGCAATAGTCCAGGCGACAATAAAGGTAGTATACTTAAAAAAAAAAGAGTAAAAAAGCCTGTTGAGATCTTTTATCTCAAGCAAAATTTAAGGCAAATCATTCAGATGCATTGTTTAGAATTAAAATATCTTGGCAAATGTTAAAATTCGTAAGCAATGACGTCACAGACAAGCATCTTTTCAGAAAAATAATTTTGAATAAACTCACGTGTTTCACATGAAAACGTTTTGGCATCAGTCTTCAAAGCATCTTGGCAGAAAACTCTTTTGGCTTTATCCTTTTATTTTGCCAGACAAAACAACTTTCTTCCTTAGACAACTCATCAACATTATTGGATCAACTTAGCAGCAGACAACTCATCAGCATAATTGGATCAACTCAGCAACAGTTTGGACAACTCATAAGTATAATTGGATCAACTCAGCAGCAACTTGGACAACGCAACATCTTGAAACAGTAGTCACAACAGGAGATATTTTACTCTTTGGGAGAGCCAGAGAACGCGCGCGAAAGCTACACACAACAATTATCATCATTTCAGAAAATAAAAAACCTTTGATCATCTCTACAGCCCTTTGTAAAAGAACCTTAGACTTACAGTTATTATTCAACCCTTGTATATGTATCTCAAACCAACCAGAGTCTACCTTACCTCTTGTTCAAACTTCTTGTTCCAAATCTCATGAATCAGACTTATGTATTCAAACTTCAAATCCTTGGAAAACTTTGTTTAATAAAGGTAATTCAAATTTTTGATCAATTATGCGTCGCCATATCGATAAGATTATTTTAAATTTTGAACTTTTAGATTTATCTAATCCTGCAGAGTTATTATATTTCAAAAATGAATTACTCGATTTTGAAGAAAAAATATATACAGAACATACTGATTTTCATATTGAAGGTTGGTGCAATTGTTTAGATTTTCAAAGGAAACGTCATTTTATTATGGTTTTGTTACAATTTATTAATTTTTATTTAAATTAAGCATGTTTCCTGTTGAACTACAAAATAATCAAGTATCCGATAATTTTATTAATGCTATTAATCAACTAGATTTGGTCAACATGCAAGAATTGAGTTTACTTTTGGGAAAACTAACTTTGTTAATTCAGTTTTATGAAACCAAATTAAAAATTAGATAGAAATTTTAAAAGAAATGAGACTTTTTTCAATCATTATACCAAAGAGTTCTAAATTCATTCAATTGTTCATTTGTAAAATTATTAAAATACCAATTATGTTTATCATCATTATAATTTGCATATAAATCTTGTTTTAAAAATTCTTTATTAATTACAAAATTTTCCATAATTAATTTTATTCAATTATTATTATTATTATTATTTAATACAGAAAATGTTTCCATTTGGGTTCTTGTTGGACTTAATGTATTATTATCCCTTATTTCTTCATAAATTGGTCTTAGAATATTTTCACTAAAATCAACACTTGATAAATTAAAATTTCGTTCAAAACTAGACAGAGGTAAAGTATTATTGCTTGACGATGGCCTATTATTCGAATAAACAGATGTTCGAGCAGGTTGACTTAAACTAGATGTAAAATCTATTCTAACAGTACCATTGCTGTGTTCAATAATTCTAGATGTTTGATTATTTATTTCTAAGGGTCTAGGTTCACAAATTTCTGTTAAATCCCAAGTTCCTGATCTACTTATTTCATTCTAATTTAATCTTTTAGGTATTTGAATATTAGAGTGTGCTCTATTTGCTTCAAATAATAAAGTCTCATTTCTTTTAAAATTTCTTTTCGATCTAGGATTAAGAGTAGTGGTCATAACCTTATAATAAATCCTATATATAATAGCAACAGATCTCACGTTTTCTTTAAATTCCAAATTTTTTGTCTTAACAGTCAAGGTTAATGTATCTAAAATATTTGGATCAAATATACTAATAGAAAATCCAGGATAACAATTAAAATATACAGGTCCATTCGCCAAATTTGTTTCAGCCATGGCAAGCAAAGAATTAGTAAAATTAATATGCCTTCCATCACGCAAACACATCAAAACAGGAATATCAAGTCTAAAATGAATAGATTAACAAGAATATTTTCTAATCGTGAACCAGGTTCTACTTCTAGGAATAGTAATAATATTGAAGAAGAGATTAATTCAATGGAAATTAATATTAGTAAAATAGAGAATGACTTGATGGATTGGACAATACCAAAGCAAGATATTAGTACTATTTATTCTGTTGGAACATTTGAATTTTTAACTGATTATGCTATTAAAACAGTTGAGCAAACTGTTGCTATAAACCAAGAACATGAGAATATACAATTATTTTCAGAAAAAACGATAAACGAACATAAATTGAAAAAATATAAATTTTTTGGTATCAGAGCCAGCCCTCTCTCAGTACGGTGTGGTTCGAGGACGAACCATGCGGAAGCTGGTGGGCCTGTAACGGCCCAGTGAGGGGTGGCGCCGGGGCAGAGAAACCAGATCAAGGAGCGGCCCAATGAGGGGTGGAGCCGGGGTAGAGAAACCTGAGCAAGGAGCGGCCCTGAAGGATGTCGATGGGGTCAGGAATGAACCGAATCTATACCAGAAAGAGAGGGTTTCGAGACTATGCTGGTATGGGACGGTATAGTTGAGAAATGCTAGATTTCGAGACTGTACTGGTATGGGACGGTACAGTTGAGAAAGGGCATAAGAGATTTGATAGGTACTACCTATACCAACAAGATGCATCTAAATCTTATACTTGTTAAATTTATTCTCAGAAAAAAGATAATGCGATTATAACCTGTTGATGAATAACGGGACCACCCAGCGTATCGGGACCACCTGGCTCTACTGGCTCTTACGGCTGACCAACGCTACGCCTCCAGGGCTAACCAACGTTTCATCATCAACCAGACCAACCTTCACTATCAAATTTCTTTGTATAAACTTAACAAACATAAAATCTAAAAGGATTAGTTCAACAAAAATATCTCCTAATACCTCCACCGGGCTCTAATACCAAAAACAGCAGGACCTTTTAAAATTCGAGGAGATCATGTTATAGACTAGTTATAGACTAATTAACAATCTAAAATTGCATCAAATGGTACAGTATAAGATTTAAAAATTCCAATAATACATTTAGTCAAAGTTTTAATGACTTTCAATTTTCGGGTTATTCTTAAAAATTCATTTTCATCAAAATTTCTATTTCTAATTTTTAATTTGGTTTCATAAAACTGAATTAACAAAGTTAGTTTTCCCAAAAGTAAACTCAATTCTTGCATGTTGACCAAATCTAGTTGATTAATAGCATTAATAAAATTATCAGATACTTGATTATTTTGTAGTTCAACAGGAAACATGCTTAATTTAAATAAAAATTAATAAATTGTAGCAAAACCATAATAAAATGACGTTTCCTTTGAAAATCTAAACAATTGCCCCAACCTTCAATATGAAAATCAGTATGTTCTGTATATATTTTTTCTTCAAAATCGAGTAATTCATTTTTGAAATATAATAACTCTGCAGGATTAGATAAATCTAAAAGTTCAAAATTTAAAATAATCTTATCGATATGGCGACGCATAATTGATCAAAAATTTGAATTACCTTTATTAAACAAAGTTTTCCAAGGATTTGAAGTTTGAATACATAAGTCTGATTCCTGAGATTTGGAACAAGAAGTTTGAACAAGAGGTAAGGTAGACTCTGGTTGGTTTGAGATACATATACAAGGGTTGAATAATAACTGTAAGTCTAAGGTTCTTTTACAAAGGGCTGTAGAGATGATCAAAGGTTTTTTATTTTCTGAAATGATGATAATTGTTGTGTGTAGCTTTCGCGCGCGTTCTCTGGCTCTCCCAAACGTTCTTAAATACCAAACAAAGAGTAAAATATCTCCTGCTGTGACTACTGTTTCAAGATGTTGCGTTGTCCAAGTTGCTGCTGAGTTGATCCAATTATACTGATGAGTTGTCCAAACTGTTGCTGAGTTGATCCAATTATGCTGATGAGTTGTCTGCTGCTGAGTTGATCCAATAATGCTGATGAGTTGTCTGCTGCTGAGTTGATCCAATAATGTTGATGAGTTGTCCAAGGAAGAAAGTTGTTTTGTCTGGCAAAATAAAAGGATAAAGCCAAAAGAGTTTTCTGCCAAGATGCTTTGAAGACTGATGCCAAAACGTTTTCATGTGAAACACGTGAGTTTATTCAAAATTATTTTTCTGAAAAGATGCTTGTCTGTGACGTCATTGCTTACGAATTTTAACATTTGCCAAGATATTTTAATTCTAAACAATGCATCTGAATGATTTGCCTTAAATTTTGCTTGAGATAAAAGATCTCAACAGGCTTTTTTACTCTTTTATTTTTTAAGTATACTACCTTTATTGTTGCCTGGACTATTGCAGAATTAGTCCAGCAGGTAGACTATAGCCCTAAGTTTTGCCTAAGCTGCCACAAAGGGTTTTCAGCTCAGCGGGCTTATTTTATTTACATTTTGATTTACATTTTAATTATTACATTTAGAACAATTTTACATTTTACAAATCAATATCATCAAATGGGTCCTGACTATCCTGAAATAATTTGGAAATTACTTTTTTCTTTATAGTTGACAAACTTGATTCTGATTCAGAGTCACTTGATGTTGAACTAGCTTTTGCCAAGATATCTGCAACCACTTCTTCAGTCTTTGCTTCTGAAATAAGTTTGATCAAATTTTCCTTGTCACGCTGTAATTTGCTCTTTTCAACAGGAGGTTTTTCTGAGTTGAGTTTCTTCACACAAAAGTTTTCGACAATTTCTGGGGTCATCACACTGGGGTCATAATTATCCCAAAATTTTATTCTGAATTCTCTATATAAAAGAGGTAATGGGGTTTCCTTTTCATAATGATATGTCCAGGAAAGGATCCATGGAACGGAGAAGATACTGGCAAATCTTATCAATTTGCCTGGCTCAGCATTATTATAAAATTCCAAAAATTTATTATAGCTTTTAGTGACCAAGGTAGGGAAGATCTCAGGGATCGGACCATAATACTTAGCCCATCTTACAAACCAATTGGGAAAAACACCATTGAAATCTTTATGAAAATAGAAAAACCAAGAATGATTAAAAAATCTTAATAAAAAGGCTTTATACCAAGCTTCTTGATATTCATAATAATTATAAGTCTTATAAGGGTTGGTAGTTAAAATTTGGGAAGTAAAAGCTTTTTTATTCCAATCATTTAAAGAAATAACTTTGACAATTTTGACTTTACTATAATTAACTTTAATATTGTCTTGAATATGTTCTATTTCAACAGAACCAGATAACACAAGGATGGACTCATAATACTCTCTATTCTTAGACGGGTCTAACTCAATGTAATGAAAATTTTGAGGAAATATTTCAGGAATAAGTTTAGAAAAGTCAAAGTTTTCAAGAAAAAGTACTTCTTCAGGTTCTAAAACTTTAATAAATTGTCTAAGAGGATTTGGAATATACCGACTAACAGTTTTCTTTAAATTCGAGGAAGTAGAAGGAGCTGAAGGTTTTGCCAAAACAGAAGAAAAAGAAGGTAAAGGACTTTGTGGACGAAAATTTGAATAAGGAGCTCTGGGTCGAGTTGGAACAAGAGGAGAAAATCTATTTGGAGAAAGAATTGGATTTTGATTATTTTGATTATTTTCCAAAGAAGCTTTTGTCAAAACTTTCTTCATGATCCCTGTAAAAATTCACGGGATAAAAAATCAGGTAAACTATTAGCCTCGCCTTTGATATACTCAATTTCAAAGTCAAAATTACTTAATAGAGCTTGCCATCGTGCAAATATTTGTTTAGAAACCAAATTTTTAACATCCTTTTCTAACACGTATTTAGCAGATAAACAATCAATTCTTAATAGAAATTTTTTCATATATAAGTCGTCTTCAAACTTCATAATACATAAAACAATACTTAAAACTTCTTTTTTAATGGTTGAATAATTTTTTTGAGCAGGATTCCAATTTCCAGAATAAAATCGAACTAAATCTTCTCTGTCTTTATTGGGTTCTTTTTGCTTTAAAATTCCCCCAAATCCAATTTCACTTGCATCTGTTTCTACAATTAAAAATGCATCAGGATGTGGAATGTTAATTAATCTAACTATTCTTGTATGTTCTTCTGTCCAAGGTTTAGGGTTCTTTTTTAACCTATCATATAATGGTGTACAAAGTTTTCCTAAATCTTTGAAAAAATCATGTACATAATTTAAACATCCTAAAAATCTCTGTAATTGTTTTTTCTCTTTTATTTCATCCGGAAATTTTGAAGTAAATTCTAGACTTCTATTTATAGGCTTAATTGTACCTTTGTCTATGTCATAGCCCAAAAATCTCACCTTTGTTTGAAATAATTTCATTTTTGTTGCCGAAACTACTAAACCATTAGTATGAATAACATTATAAAACTTTTTTAAATGACTAATATGTTGTTCAATAGATTCTGAATATACCAAGACATCATCAATATAGACAATTGAATAATTACTTATTGGCTTAAGAATATCATTCATAACATTTTGAAATTCAGAAGGAGCATTTTTCAAACCAAAGGGCATAACATTCCATTCATAATGACCGAAAGGTACATTAAAACCAGTCTTATATCTTTCTTGCTCATTAATACCTATTTGCCAAAACCCAGATTTCATATCAAATTTTGAATAAATTTTCGCATTATATAATTTTTTTAACAAGTCTCGTTTATTGGGTATTGGATATCTAATCCATTGTAACACTTTATTTAAAGGTTTATAATTTATTACCAACCTGGGAGTTCCTCTCTCAATTTCTGCAGAATTCATAACATAAAAAGCCGAACAGGACCATGGTGATTTTGAGTCTCTAATTAATCCCTTTTCTTTTAAGTCTTGAATTTCTTTTCTACAAGTTTTTTCTAATTCTTCAGACATATGAATAGATTTTGCCTTTGTAGGAATATCTTTTTCATTAAAATCTTTAATATAAGGTAAATTAACTATATGTTGTTTTCTATTCCAAAAAGCATTAGGAATGGTAGCACAAACATTTTTTGTAAACATTTCTTCAATCTCTTTTATTTTTAGTTTAACATCATTATTCTGTAATTGTTCTTCTATTCTTTTTTCAGTTATTTCATCAATTAAAAATTTTATTTGTTTATGCTTATTTTCTATTAAATTAATATTATTTTCTATACTACCTATTCCTTTTGGAATAATAGGGAATGCAAATTCAAATAAAATTGGTTTTCTCAAAATTTGAGTTTGAATACCATTATCACAGACAGTAAATGGATATAACATTGTAATAAAAGGTGTTCCCAATATTACTCCTGAATTCAAATTTTTTACCAATATCAAATAAGTTTTATAACAATATCCTTTATTACAAATTTTTACTTTGGGTAATTTGTAATGTATAATTAATTTTGATCCATTTGCAGAACTTAATTTTTCAGAAGTTTTTTGATAATATTTTGTAGGTATTAATCCTTCTTGAATACAATTTTGATCAGCACCAGTATCAATTAAAGCCAAAGTAGTAAAATGAAATTCATCTTCTATTACAATATCTAATTTTACTAACCATTTTTGATAATTAACTTTAGTAATTATATTAACATACTCTTCATCATCTGGTTCCTTGATAATAATTCCTTTATTCTTATTATTAGTTGTATTATGTGAATTATTTTGGTGTACGGTGCTATTTAATTGAATCTTAAAAGTTTCTTCTTTAAGAATAGTTATTCTATTTTCCAAGTTTTTTAATTATGTAATTTCTTTATGTAAAGTTTTTATTTCTTCTTGTAATTCTTTAATAGATACTTCTCTTGGTGTATTAAATCTATCATATATTTCTTTAACATTATATGGAGTATAATTCTTTGGTTCTCTGTTTCCTATCATGTCTTTTAATTTTTGTAAATAAATTCTTTTCTCTTCAGGATTGTCAATTTTTTCAATTAAATCAAATAGAAATTCTTGTTCATTTGTTAGCATATTTATTTTTTCACAATTACAAGTTCCAATGCATTCACAACTATCTGACTCAGTTTCACTGTCACTATTACTAATAATATTTAAATCATTTTCTGAATAGTCTGAGATTTCTGATTCTGAATCCGTTGACTCATTTATTAAAATTTTCATAATTTTATCTTTTAGGTCATCTGAAATATCCAAATTGTTTATTTTTTGTTTTGCTTTACAATTTTTTGAATAATGTCCCTGTTTTCCACAAGTATAGCAGATGACTATATCTTTTTTACCTTTTCTAAAATTTTTTCTTTTCTTTTTAAAAGTAAATATTTTTAACAACTGGTTGTGTTTCTTTAAATTTATTTTCCTTTTGATTATACCTTTTATCATATCTTTTCTTATACCCAAATTTTTTCTTTCTAGATTTTCCTTTATATTTTGATGATGGGGCTTTTATTGTTTCATAACCATATTGTTGACAAAAAGATCCCAATTCTTTTCTTCCTACTATATTATCTTTCTTTAATTTAGATTTAAATTTCATATCTGAACAAATTAATAAGCCTTCATGATTAATATAATTTATCAATTGTCCATAAGTTAAACCAGGATAAGGAATAATACCGTTGAACTCTGCTCTCAACTTTTCTCTAATTCTATCAGCAAATAATTTAGGTAAACCAGCAATAAATCTTTCTTTCCAATAAGGATTATTACAGTCTTCTCTAGTTATCACTTTAGTTAAAAATAAATCTTTATACCAACGAAAATCTTGCAATTTAGGACAAGTTAAATTTTGTAATATTGCAGAGTTTCTGTCTTGATAAATTCTAGGGTCTCCTACAAATCCTTTTAATATTGCAAAGAGTAAAGTTGGAACAATATCGTCTTCTTCAGTTTGTAGTCTTTGATTATTTTCTTCTTTAATAACAATTTTCTTAGCGTTTACTATTTTATTTTTATCTTCTTGGGTTACGTAATAATCCCACCAACCTTTTAATTGACCAGTAAAGCCTGCTACTAATACTTGTAATACTTGCAATTCAGAATTATTTTTGGATCTTGCTGCAGTAGCTGCCATAGACATTTCTTGTAATAAATTTATTATTTGATATTCAGCTAAACCATCTATATTCCATTCACAAATAGATTCACCATCATATCTAGCCTGCAGTATATCTTTTCTTTCTTCAAATTGTGTATCAGGGGGTGTTGGTCTAGAATAATAATTTTTTGTTCTGGGCAAAGTAGTGTATGTATTAAATTTAATTTTTTGAATAAATTGTTCGTCTCTATTTTGATCAAATTGATGTACCAAATTTTCAATGTCGCTTATTTCAGTTTCTGTATCAGAATCTTTATTTATTACTAAAATTTGTTTATTTTTTATATCATCTAAAATATTTAATTGTGCTAATCTAGCTTCAATTTTGTCCAATACAGAATCTTCCTTTTTGAGATTAATTTTAATTCCAGGTTCGCAATGTTTAAATATTGGTGTTTCTATTTTAGATGTTGAGGCTTGATTAGTTTTTGGTACTGTTTTTTGTGGAGATTGTACTACACATTCAACTCTGTTAAGTTGTTCAGAAATAGTATTTAATACTTGATTGGAATAATTGTTTTGACAAATTACTTGCATTATTTCTTTAGTTGGATTATTTTCATTCATATCTATTTTTCTAAATGGTGTTCCAATAAATGTTTCATCATTATTATTTATTATTATACTTTCTAAAGGTGGATGAATAGATACAACAGATTCATTGCTTGTAGTTTTCCAAAGTTTTGCAATTTTAGTATTAACATTAATTTCTCTGAAAGGATATTCGATATTATTTTGTCTACAATAAAATTCAAACCAAGTAAATAAAGGAATATCTACCTTTAAATTTTCCATCTTCTTATACCAAAGAGTTCTAAATTCATTCAATTGTTCTTTTGTAAAATTATTAAAATACCAATTACGTTTATCATCATTATAATTTGCATATAAATCTTGTTTTAAAAATTCTTTATTAATTTCAAAATTTTCCATAATTAATTTTATTCAATTATTATTATTATTTTAATACAGAAAATGTTTCTATTTGGGTTCTTGTTGGACTTAATGTATTATCATCCCTTATTTCTTCATAAATTGGTCTTGGAATATTTTCACTAAAATCAACACTTGATAAATTAAAATTTCGTTCAAAACTAGACAGAGGTAAAGTATTATTGCTTGACGATGGCCTATTATTCGAATAAACAGATGTTCGAGCAGGTTGACTTAAACTAGATATAAAATCTATTCTAACAGTACCATTGCTGTGTTCAATAATTCTAGATGTTTGATTATTTATTTCTAAGGGTCTAGGTTCACAAATTTCTGTTAAATCCCAAGTTCCTGATCTACTTATTTCATTCCAATTTAATCTTTTAGGTATTTGAATATTAGAGTGTGCTCTATTTGCTTCAAATAATAAAGTCTCATTTCTTTTAAAATTTCTTTTCGATCTAGGATTGTATTCTTGGCTGGATTTCCAATTAGGATAAATAATTAAAATTTATTTCTCGAAAGCAAATCAGCCAACTACCGTAACTATTCTTCCAATACGTTTCCCAAAATTTTCAAAAGATAGCCATGTGATGTGAAACCGACACAAAATACTAATTATATTATCAATATAAAACAAATGATTTAGGAAAAAGTTGATTTTTACTGTCATATAAGGACAAAAGTTTTGTTTAGTTCATAGTATGATCACGTTCATCACCATAGGTATTTCTATATGTTTTATCGTGAATTAATTTTTGGCCACATATAGTTTACATATTTAGTCAATTTAGTACTTCTTCTTTTTGGTCCCAATTTAGTACCTATAAATCTAAAAATAAGACAATTTTACGATGGACTTTAAATTATTTTACTTTTACATTATTTTATTCGACTAAACGGACTTAAAAGTGTTTTACTTTTTGCGTTTAATTAATATTTACATGATAGAAATCAGACTTTACATTTCTTGAAATACAATTTGATTATATCGTATTTGGGAAGTAAAACTCACTTGTATAGTATCACAATTACCCGAAAAATGTAAGCTATTCTTACATTCACAAGTACTTAATCGAACAAAATACATTTTATAGGTACCTAATCGGACAAAAGAAAACATTCACTATCAACTACATATGTAATAATGTAAGCTGTAGGCCCCAATTTGCACCTTTGGCCTTAAGTTCTCAAATAAAGCTAATGTTCATAGGTTGTAAACTTGTATTTATAGTTTATATTTTCATTTTGATCAAGTCATGAGGATTTAGAGTCCTCCTATCTGTACAGTTAAATGACTTCATTAATTTTCTGGGTGACAAAGGAAAAGGGCTTTTAATGTTTGGGTTTCAAAAAATACATTTAACTTATGGGGTGATAAAATAATAAATTTAAAATTTGTTTTGAGAATGTATTAAAATATTAAAAAGGGAAAAATTCCATTTTAGATTCTTTTCATTTTTGTAACCGTTGTATTGAGGTTTATATCTCAATAATTTTTTGGAATATATATATATATATGTCCTAAAAAAGATTGAACACATCCGGTCACAATCAACCCAAAACACCACTAACCTTTATTTCATTCAGCCCGGAGAGGTAATGTGGAGGCTAGATAGAGGATTCTTGAACTGAAAGAAAAGCTTTAACATATCAAGATTCAATTTCCATGAAAGAAAGAAATCAAACACAATCCAATAAATATTGGTACATACATAAACATGCACCTTTTATCAAGCTCAGTATAGGTTTTCTAAAAGCAAGATAAACAGCTACTTCTATTGAAGAAGACATTTAAGGAATATCAACCAACTGAAATGCATGAGACATAGTTTCAACTGAAATGCACTTAGTAATATTGTAAGAAATAAAAGTTTTGTGTTTTCTCCATAATCAGTTCACCAAATTGTCTCTTATTTTGCTTGATCTCCTCTGTGTCATCATATCATCATTACATTGCCATTACTGTTACTATTATAAAGGTTGCAAAAGATCACTTATCTTTAAGCATATATAAATAAAGCCAAGGCTATAGCCTATAGGAGATTGGTTTTATGATAGGATTCCACTGCAAAAGGTGGATAGCTAGCAAAATTAGTTTTTTGTAAGATTAGATTTCATTGTCTTCATTGTGCTTTTGAATAGAATCTACAAACTTGAAGTAAAGCTTTAACACTATACAATATCAGCTCATGCATCTGCAGTAATTTTCTCTCAAAATATTGAATAAAAATATTAAAATTCAGAGGCCAAGGGGGTGAATGGTGTGTCACTTGATAACTTCAGCTCCAACCTTTGATATTTTTCATTATTTTTTAAACAAAATACACTAGAAGTCATGTAGGAATAGCAATATCTATAACGTTTAGTTGCTTGCTATTCATAAGTAATTACATATGTTAGAAAGTTGTATGTCTATAGAAAAACACATTATATCTTTAAATCAGATTATCCAAGATATTTCTAAAGTTCTATTTCTCACACAAAAAGATGCACATAAAAAGATGGCAATGCATTAAGGTAAAATTTTTTTAAAAAAATCAACTATGATAGACAAATGCAACCAATGTTATTAAAAGCGCTAGGTACTCTCAAGATGATGAGAATTCAAATTTCTTGAGGCACTAGGCACCATCCTAGGCGCTCACCCGAGAAATGTGAGGCACCCCTTAAGGGTAAAAACATATGTAGAAACAGAATTGAAGTTTCAAAAAATAAACATAGAATTCTATAAACTATTTACCTTTTACTTATAAAGTTTTTTTTTTCCTCATCTTTGTAGCTCTTGTGAGAGTTTAGGTTAGAGAGGAGACTAGGGTTTGGGGCTCTCAATCAATTGTATTGAGAGTTAGGAATTTAGTATTTATATGAATGTGATTACAATTGGGTAATTACATAATGGGCTTTACAATTAACAAAATATACAATTAAATATAATACAATTGGGCTACTCTATCACTCCCCCTCAAGTTGAGCTGGGGCAGAAACCACAGCCAACTTGTCACGAAGAAGTTGAAAACGAGTCCGGGGCAGAGCTTTAGTGAGAATGTCAGCAGCTTGATCATCCGTGGAAATATACCGAACAATGAGTTGCTTGGACGAGACCCTTTCACGAACAAAGTGGAAGTCCAATTCAAGATGCTTAGTGCGAGTATGAAAGACAGGATTCGCAGTAAGATAGGTAGCACTAAGATTATCACACCACAAAGTTGGAGCCACGGGCAAAGGAAACCCAATCTCAAGGAGAAGCAGCTGAAGCCAAGACAATTCAGAAGTAGCAGTAGCAAGGGCCCGGTATTCAGCCTCAGTAGAAGAACGAGAAACAGTCCGTTGTTTGCGTGAGGCCCAAGAAATCAAGTTGATGCCATGGAAGACACCAAAACCAGACGTGGAACGTCGATCATCAACATCACCCCCCCAATCGGAATCAGAAAAAGCATGTAAGGCCATATCCTTTTGGGGCCGAAATCTCAAGCCAAAAGCCGCAGTGGCCCGCAAATACCGGAGAATGCGTTTAAGTGCTTGCCAGTGGAAGGAGGTTGGATTGTGCATAAACTGAGCCACTTTGTGAACAGCAAAGGCAATGTCAGGACGAGTAAAGGTAAGATACTGTAACCCCCCAACAAGACTGCGATAGAGAGAAACATCATCAACTGGAGAACCACCACGGACAGATAACTTATCAGAAGAACTCGCAGGTGTAGCTACAGGTTTGGAGTCAAGCATACGGGCCCGGGCTAAAAGATCAAGGATATACTTCTTCCGTACCAAAAACATACAATCATGACGACGGACTATCTCAATGCCAAGAAAATACTTTGCAGGACCAAGATTCTTAATAGCAAACTGTGATTGTAAACTGCTGATGAGAGCCGCAGCAGAGGAGGTATCATTACCTAATATCAATAAATCATCCACATATATGAGACAAAATAAGAGAGTAGTACCACGCCGCAGAAAATAGAGTGAAACATCAGCCCGGGAACACTGAAAACCGTAGGCAAGGAGGGCCTGAGTGAGGCGCCTATGCCACATCCGAGGGGCCTGCTTAAGGCCATACAACGATTTCCGAAGGCAACAGACATGAGAGGGATACATAGGATCAACAAAACCAACAGGCTGAGTCATAAACACCGGCTCATCAAGCTCACCATGTAGGAATGCATTGGAGACATCCAAATGAGTCACAAACCAATTGAAAGAGACAGCCAAGGAGAGAAGAAGCCGAATAGTGGTGGGTTTGACCACCGGACTGAAGGTATCCTGAAAATCAAGGCCCGGACGTTGATGAAAACCCTTAGCAACAAGTCGCGCTTTGTAGCGCTCAATGGAGCCATCTGCCTTTAACTTGGTCTTGAAGACCCACTTACAACCGATAACGTTATGAGCTGTAGAAGGAGGCACAAGCTCCCAAGTGCCATTCGAAATAAGAGCAGAAAATTCAGCAGCCATAGCTTGACGCCAGTGTGCACTCTTGACAGCCTCACTGTAACAAGTAGGATCCGGAGGATGAGTAGAAGTGAGAAACAACCGTGGGGGCAATTTTCCAGACATTTGGCGTGTAACCATACGCCGCTCAGGAGCCGGACAAGGGGCCGTTGTAGTGCTGTTGGGAACAGCAGCAGTAGACACATCATAATGTTGGAGATCAACAACCAAAGGAATACCAGGGGAAGGAGGGTGGGGGTGGGGATGGGAAGAGGTGTCGGTGATGTGTGGGGAAGGGGGCAAAGTGTGAAACGGCGGGGAGGAGGTGGGCGGAGTAGGCGGGTGCAGCGTGAGCTGATGGGGCGGGCTGATTTGGTGGGGCGGGCTGGGCGTGTTGCTGGGCGGGCTGGTGTTTGGGCTGGGCGGGCTGGTGTTTGGGCTGGGCGGGCTGCTGTGGGTGGCGGGGGATAGGCGGGGAATAGGTGGAGATGAGGAGGGGGCTGGAGAAATGTGGATTGAGGGTAAGGAGGCGGGGACAGCACCTGGATCAGCATTGACTGAGTGGCACAACTTCGGATAAGGAAACACCTGTTCATCAAAGACAACATGGCGTGAGACAAAAAATTTGCCAGAAACAGGATCAAAGCAACGATAGCCTTTATGAAGCTTACTATAGCCAAGAAAAACACATTGACGAGACCGATAATTCAGCTTATGCGAAGAGTATGGACGCAACCAAGGATAACATAAACAACCAAAAATGCGTAAAGACAAATAATCAGGTTGCTTCCCAAATAATCGAAAGAAGGGAGACATATGATCAACAGCAGGAGATGGCATGCGATTAATTAAGTAGACAGCAGTATCAAAAGCAGAAGACCAAAAAGAAAGGGGTAAATGTGCACGTTGTAACAATGTGAGACCGGTTTCAGTAATATGACGATGTTTACGCTCCGCTGCCCCGTTTTGTTCCGGGGTGTACGGGCATGACATCCGGTGTTGAATGCCATTTTGGGACAAATAATTTTTCATTGCAACAAATTCTCCCCCCCCCCCATCAGATTGAAAAGTTTTAATGGAGCGCCCAAAATATTTTTCAACAACAGAACGAAATTTGATAAAGCAACTCAGCACTTCAGACTTATAGTGAAGAAAATAAATCCAACAATATTTACTATAAGCATCATAAAGTAAGAGATAATAAGAAAATCCATCATGTGATTGAACAGGGGCAGGACCCCAAACATCCGAACAAATTAAATCTAATGGTCCAGCAACAACAGAATCAGAAAGATTAAATGGTAACTTATGACTCTTACTGACCGCACAACTTGAACAAATGTGACGGTCAGGTTTATTTGAAAAAGAAATATTATTGTGACGCAAAACATGACTGACAACTTGTGTAGTTGGATGACCAAGCCTCTCATGCCAAGTGGACAAAGAGGTGAGATGAGACTGGATAGGAGCATTCGGCAAAGCTGGCATTGTGTACAACCCATTCTTATTCGGGCCGCGAAGTATCACCTGTTTGGAATTCAGGTCCTTCACAACAAAAAATTTGTCAAAAAACTCAACAGAAACATCATTAGCTTGAGTTAAAGCACTAACAGAAATTAAATTGGAATTAGAGGCAGGAACATGTAAAACGTTAGATAAATGAAGTGGATTAGCAGAATTAACAGGAATAATTGAAGAACCAACGTGTTTAATAGATAAGGAAGAGCCATTACCAAGATGGACCTCTTCAGGTCCAGAGTATTCAGAGTGGAGATTCAAGTGACCCAAATCCGAAGTAAGATGATGAGTTGCACCACTATCCATGATCCAGGAAGGGGTTGTGGGTTGGATGGTTGTATGGTTGGAGGCGGGGTAGAGTGGTTGCTGATTCCTTTGGGTATTTAACCTTGGGGATGGACATTGGCGAGCATAATGGCCTAATCCCCGACAATTATGACATGTAACTGAAGCTATGTCCACGGGAGCTGTTTGAGGAAAGTGCCCTTGCTGTGGGCGTGAACCAAGAAGACCAGAGGTGGGGGAGGGCGTGAAACCAGGCTATGAACGTCTCCCATAACCCGTGTGGGGCTGCTGAGTTTGAGACCGTCCACGCCCTCTCCCTCTAGAGCCAGAAGTGGGCTGCCTTGCGGTAAAGTGGACTGTTAGGGCATTAATATCATCAGAACCAGCCTTTTCTCTCTTAATATGACGTTCCTCCGTGAGCAACAGCCCATACAAATCATCAAAGGTAACCAATTTGGAGCCCAAACTACGACAAAAATCCCGGAAGGGACCCCTAAGACCATCAAGGACAGCATCAACCAAATCTTCATCCGAAACCGGATATTGCAAAGAAATTAATCTATCCGCAATCAATTTTGCACGCTGCATATAATCACTTACAGATTCGGTATTCCCTTTAACAAGAGCATGCAATTGCTGTTTCAACTCCCTAATTTGGGCCCTAGACCCCGAGGCATACGCACTTTCAAGTTTAATCCAAGCTTTACGAGCCGTTTTCACACCAATAACTTGAGGAAGAATAGATGGAGAAATTGAATTAAGTAACCAGCTGAGTACCTGCTGGTCCTGACGATGCCAGAGAAGAAACGCGGGATTGGGGCTGCCATCAACCAAAAGTTCAGCAGGGATTGAGGCCGTGCCATCCACATGATTAACAAGATCACATCCGGCAAGCATTGGGACAATAAGAGTTTTCCATAGCACATAATTGGTAGAGTCCAATTTCAGAGGCAGCTGATGAGAAAATGAGGGCGTCACACTCGCCATAGAAGGAGCAGCGATGGCTGGAACAAGAGATGAATCAGTAGACATATCGAAGAAGTAAAAGAAGAAGGCAGTCGGCTGGAACAAGAAGAGGAAGAAGACGTTGAAGCAGGTGGCTGGTGAAGAAAGAAAACCGGCCGGCAAACCAGAGAGAGGAGAACGACGGCTGGGCAGAGGGCAGCAGCGGTGAAGGACGGCTGGAGGCAAGTCGGCGGCTATGAGACCCTTAGGGCTCTGATACCATGTGAGAGTTTAGGTTAGAGAGGAGACTAGGGTTTGGGGCTCTCAATCAATTGTATTGAGAGTTAGGAATTTAGTATTTATATGAATGTGATTACAATTGGGTAATTACATAATGGGCTTTACAATTAACAAAATATACAATTAAATATAATACAATTGGGCTACTCTATCAGCTCTTATGGCGGTCTACACAGTCTTTCTAACGAATTTCTCTTTATTTTCCAATTCATTTTCACAAATATTGTTGACTTTCTATTTCCGAGAAGTATATTTAATTTTTTTTGTTTTGGAAAGCAAATTTATGGCTTTAAAAACCAAATCATTGGTATTTTATTCCCTTTCCAAAACTGTATTAAAAAATATAAGGTAACAACATCAAAATTAATGAAAATTTATATTCTTTGACTTTAAATCAAATCTTCCTTTTCTAGCACCTTTAATCATGATTGTTTTCTTTTTAAAAATAGCACTAAAACTTCCTTAAAAGGCTAAAATATACTGGGGCGTGCCTTTCCAAACATGGTGCCTGGATTGAAGCGCTGGCCTAGGCAGTGCCTCATTGAAGGCACCTTGCCCAGGGTGTTTGGAGGTGCTAATGTCACGCCTTGCCTCACCTCGGCGCCTTTGGTACTTTTAGTACCACTGGATGCAATAATGGAAGTCGTTGCAATTATCATATTTAGATGAAATAACCAACTCTATAGTTGCCTCATTTTGGTTGTTATGTATTTGTTGTCGTTATTAATATTACCACAAGCATTGGTTTGTGTTTATAAATAAAATTTTCGGCTCAATTTGTTAGTTGAGCTTTTTTGGTGAAAGCATTGGTGCCCAAGATGGTTTTAATATAAGCTTCTTACAAGCATAAAGATTGCAATAGTACACAGTACACACTTAGTGCAATAACTACAGTTTCTCTTCAGATCTAAAAGCAGATTTTATTAACTCTCTGTCAATCGTGGTCATTACCATATCCCTGTTTCACTTATATATGTGGTGACAATGGACGAGACAGAACAATCCAATGCTAATAAGAAATGCTCATCCAAAGCTACAAGATAAAAGAGGAAGGGCTAATACCCATATTATCAACATCAGCATCATCTCTTTCAATACTTAACCGGTATGGCTTCTTAAACCATAACCAGTACCTGAGTTATTACCCATATAGGCTAACTACCCCCTTGAAACTCCCACTGATGATGATCACTTTGCCCTTGAACTTAGGTATTTCCTTAGACTTAGCTAGTTCAAATTCTCAGAAAATTAAAGCCCAAGAGTCTATATTTACTCAAAAAAGAAAATAAAACAAAATTTAGTACTTCTAAGTGCAGAAAATCACGACATTTCAAAACTCTACTAGTTATCAAAAATATCTCAACAAATGCGTAACAATGCCGAAACCTTCTAATTTACTTTCGTAACCCTCATATAGAAAGACCACAAAAATGGAATTAGATGGGTCATCATCAGTAAATAGTACATATAGAATCAGAAATTAAAAAATTTGATATCATAAAGAGAAAACCGACCTACCAAATAATCAAATCTATCTTCCCCGGTGAACTTAATCAACGATATGAGAGGAAATGCGAAGCAAAGATCCAGCATAGTAAGCGGAAAAGCCTTTTAGAATCGACCAAGTGCGAGGAAATCGACTTTCTTTCTTCAAAGTTCCATTTTGTATGATTGACAGAATAAGAGACGAAAAAATACAATTACTTTCATGTGGTGAATCACAAAGACGAGGTTGGAGAAATATAGAGGGAAATGGATTGTGGAAAGTGAAAAAGTTTTCTGTATTTTTCCCTCTTTGTTTTCCGTACGAATAGAGTACAAAATTACCCAAAAGTTGGTACCAAGGTCCAATTTTACCCTAACATATGGTACAATACGAGAGTTTATTTTGGCCATACACCGGTTAAATTTCACTTGTGGTGACTCAAGGAATATATATGTTTATAATTATTAAAGTATAATTTATATCAATATATTTACTGAACTCTTGTTTCGTTGTCAATAAAGTCATTCTTACTCTAATTTATTGAATTCTAACGACAAACGATGACGTGATATGTCCATATTGTTGGGCTTTGTTTCCTTCCTATGTAAAGGAAAAAACCTCATGTGCATCCTTCAAGCCCTAGAATGAGTCTATTTGTGAGGTGAGAAGGAGCTTATAAGAAGGAGCAGATGAGATGTGAGGATGAGAGAGAGGCATAACAACATTTGAGAGGGTTTTTTGATACAAGGGAAGGGAGTAGAGAGAACTAAAAGAAAAAATCTTTTGAAAAAAATAATTTTATTAGAAATATAACCCCTTTTAATTCAAGCCTGTTCATCTCCGGTTAATGCTTCCCATCAACACACCCAAAAATTTCCCCGTAAAATTCCAGGCACCATTTCATCACTCAGCCCATATCCGACATCATTATCATCTTCTTCTTCTTCTGCGGTTCTTGGTTTATTATTATTATTATTATCTTCAGTTATTCTATCTCATCATTTTATTTAATTTTTTTTAAGTAATGAAAATTGAAAATAGCATATATATATATATATATATATATATATAGAAAAGAAAAAAAAAAAACTCAGAAAAACATGGCTTAAAAATTCAGATATACCAAAAGAAAAGCTTTAGCTTTTTTTGGCTGTTAATTTGTCAGAGATGAAATAATTTGGATCCAAATTCCATATGCCAAACTTTTCTTTTTGTAGTAATTTTAGAAGCAAATGTTGACTGAAAATGGAAGGATGAAGACAATAATTATGAGAAAAGTATGTGCAAGTCACTCAACACAATGCAGTTGTTAATTTATATAAATAACAGTAGTGAGAGGTGTAGACATGATAGAGATGCCGGAGATTGGTCCAGTAGGAGCCACGGAGGCAAAAATTGGAGCGGCCACAGTGGCAGAAGAAGAAGCGGCCACAGTGGCAGAAGAAGAAGCAGCCACAGAGGCAGAGGTAGCAGCCAACGATGAAGAGGTAGAAGCCATGATTGTAAAAAGAAAGGATTAGGTTTTTAGGGTTAGTGTTTTTCGAAAAAGATGGTGGCTCTGATACCATGAAAGACTTGAATGAGTTATCTATTCATGAGAGAATATGTTACATATATACTAGGGTTACAAGAGGAGTTCTAATAGGACTATACAATAGGAGACTAAATAGGAATACAATGGGAGACTAAATAGGAATACAATTATAATTACACTTATACTCTATCATTCCACAAGTATAGCAGATGACTATATCTTTTTTACCTTTTCTAAAATTTTTTCTTTTCTTTTTAAAACTAAGTATTTTTAACAACTGGTTGTGCTTCTTTAAATTTATTTTCCTTTTGATTATACCTTTTATCATATCTTTTCTTATACCCAAATTTTTTCTTTCTAGATTTTCCTTTATATTTTGATGATGGGGCTTTTATTGTTTCATAAGCATATTGTTGACAAAAAGATCCCAATTCTTTTCTTCCTACTATATTATCTTTCTTTAATTTAGATTTAAATTTCATATCTGAACAAATTAATAAGCCTTCATGATTAATATAATTTATCAATTGTCCATAAGTTAAATCAGGATAAGGAATAATACCGTTGAACTCTGCTCTCAACTTTTCTCTAATTCTATCAGCAAATAATTTAGGTAAACCAGCAATAAATCTTTCTTTCCAATAAGGATTATTACAGTCTTCTCTAGTCATCACTTTAGTTAAAAATAAATCTTTATACCAACGAAAATCTTGCAATTTAGGACAAGTTAAATTTTGTAATATTTCAGAGTTTCTGTCTTGATAAATTCTAGGGTCTCCTACAAATCCTTTTAATATTGCAAAGAGTAAAGTTGGAATAATATCTTCTTCTTCAGTTTGTAGTCTTTGATTATTTTCTTCTTTAATAACAATTTTCTTAGCGTTTACTATTTTATTTTTATCTTCTTGGGTTACGTAATAATCCACCAACCTTTTAATTGACCAGTAAAGCCTGCTACTAATGCTTGTAATACTTGCAATTCAGAATTATTTTTGGATCTTGCTGCAGTAGCTGCCATAGACATTTCTTGTAATAAATTTATTATTTGATATTCAGCTAAACCATCTATATTCCATTCACAAATAGATTCACCATCATATCTAGCCTGCAGTATATCTTTTCTTTCTTCAAATTGTGTATCAGGGGGTGTTGGTCTAGAATAATAATTTTTTGTTCTGGGCAAAGTAGTGTATGTATTAAATTTAATTTTTTGAATAAATTGTTCGTCTCTATTTTGATCAAATTGATGTACCAAATTTTCAATGTCGCTTATTTCAGTTTCTGTATCAGAATCTTTATTTATTACTAAAATTTGTTTATTTTTTATATCATCTAAAATATTTAATTGTGCTAATCTAGCTTCAATTTTGTCCAATACATAATCTTCCTTTTTGAGATTAATTTTAATTCCAGGTTCGCAATGTTTAAATATTGGTGTTTCTATTTTAGATGTTGAGGCTTGATTAGTTTTTGGTACTGTTTTTTGTGGAGATTGTACTACACATTCAACTCTGTTAAGTTGTTCAGAAATAGTATTTAATACTTGATTGGAATAATTGTTTTGACAAATTACTTGCATTATTTCTTTAGTTGGATTATTTTCATTCATATCTATTTTTCTAAATGGTGTTCCAATAAATGTTTCATCATTATTATTTATTATTATACTTTCTAAAGGTGGATGAATAGATACAACAGATTCATTGCTTGTAGTTTTCCAAAGTTTTGCAATTTTAGTATTAACATTAATTTCTCTGAAAGGATATTCGATATTATTTTGTCTACAATAAAATTCAAACCAAGTAAATAAAGGAATATCTACCTTTAAATTTTCCATCTTCTTATACCAAAGAGTTCTAAATTCATTCAATTGTTCTTTTGTAAAATTATTAAAATACCAATTACGTTTATCATCATTATAATTTGCATATAAATCTTGTTTTAAAAATTCTTTATTAATTTCAAAATTTTCCATAATTAATTTTATTCAATTATTATTATTATTTTAATACAGAAAATGTTTCTATTTGGGTTCTTGTTGGACTTAATGTATTATCATCCCTTATTTCTTCATAAATTGGTCTTGGAATATTTTCACTAAAATCAACACTTGATAAATTAAAATTTCGTTCAAAACTAGACAGAGGTAAAGTATTATTGCTTGACGATGGCCTATTATTCGAATAAACAGATGTTCGAGCAGGTTGACTTAAACTAGATATAAAATCTATTCTAACAGTACCATTGCTGTGTTCAATAATTCTAGATGTTTGATTATTTATTTCTAAGGGTCTAGGTTCACAAATTTCTGTTAAATCCCAAGTTCCTGATCTACTTATTTCATTCCAATTTAATCTTTTAGGTATTTGAATATTAGAGTGTGCTCTATTTGCTTCAAATAATAAAGTCTCATTTCTTTTAAAATTTCTTTTCGATCTAGGATTGTATTCTTGGCTGGATTTCCAATTAGGATAAATAATTAAAATTTATTTCTCGAAAGCAAATCAGCCAACTACCGTAACTATTCTTCCAATACGTTTCCCAAAATTTTCAAAAGATAGCCATGTGATGTGAAACCGACACAAAATACTAATTATATTATCAATATAAAACAAATGATTTAGGAAAAAGTTGATTTTTACTGTCATATAAGGACAAAAGTTTTGTTTAGTTCATAGTATGATCACCTTCATCACCATAGGTATTTCTATATGTTTTATCGTGAATTAATTTTTGGCCACATATAGTTTACATATTTAGTCAATTTAGTACTTCTTCTTTTTGGTCCCAATTTAGTACCTATAAATCTAAAAATAAGACAATTTTACGATGGACTTTAAATTATTTTACTTTTACATTATTTTATTCGACTAAACGGACTTAAAAGTGTTTTACTTTTTGCGTTTAATTAATATTTACATGATAGAAATCAGACTTTACATTTCTTGAAATACAATTTGATTATATCGTATTTGGGAAGTAAAACTCACTTGTATAGTATCACAATTACCCGAAAAATGTAAGCTATTCTTACATTCACAAGTACTTAATCGAACAAAATACATTTTATAGGTACCTAATCGGACAAAAGAAAACATTCACTATCAACTACATATGTAATAATGTAAGCTGTAGGCCCCAATTTGCACCTTTGGCCTTAAGTTCTCAAATAAAGCTAATGTTCATAGGTTGTAAACTTGTATTTATAGTTTATATTTTCATTTTGATCAAGTCATGAGGATTTAGAGTCCTCCTATCTGTACAGTTAAATGACTTCATTAATTTTCTGGGTGACAAAGGAAAAGGGCTTTTAATGTTTGGGTTTCAAAAAATACATTTAACTTATGGGGTGATAAAATAATAAATTTAAAATTTGTTTTGAGAATGTATTAAAATATTAAAAAGGGAAAAATTCCATTTTAGATTCTTTTCATTTTTGTAACCGTTGTATTGAGGTTTATATCTCAATAATTTTTTGGAATATATATATATATATGTCCTAAAAAAGATTGAACACATCCGGTCACAATCAACCCAAAACACCACTAACCTTTATTTCATTCAGCCCGGAGAGGTAATGTGGAGGCTAGATAGAGGATTCTTGAACTGAAAGAAAAGCTTTAACATATCAAGATTCAATTTCCATGAAAGAAAGAAATCAAACACAATCCAATAAATATTGGTACATACATAAACATGCACCTTTTATCAAGCTCAGTATAGGTTTTCTAAAAGCAAGATAAACAGCTACTTCTATTGAAGAAGACATTTAAGGAATATCAACCAACTGAAATGCATGAGACATAGTTTCAACTGAAATGCACTTAGTAATATTGTAAGAAATAAAAGTTTTGTGTTTTCTCCATAATCAGTTCACCAAATTGTCTCTTATTTTGCTTGATCTCCTCTGTGTCATCATATCATCATTACATTGCCATTACTGTTACTATTATAAAGGTTGCAAAAGATCACTTATCTTTAAGCATATATAAATAAAGCCAAGGCTATAGCCTATAGGAGATTGGTTTTATGATAGGATTCCACTGCAAAAGGTGGATAGCTAGCAAAATTAGTTTTTTGTAAGATTAGATTTCATTGTCTTCATTGTGCTTTTGAATAGAATCTACAAACTTGAAGTAAAGCTTTAACACTATACAATATCAGCTCATGCATCTGCAGTAATTTTCTCTCAAAATATTGAATAAAAATATTAAAATTCAGAGGCCAAGGGGGTGAATGGTGTGTCACTTGATAACTTCAGCTCCAACCTTTGATATTTTTCATTATTTTTTAAACAAAATACACTAGAAGTCATGTAGGAATAGCAATATCTATAACGTTTAGTTGCTTGCTATTCATAAGTAATTACATATGTTAGAAAGTTGTATGTCTATAGAAAAACACATTATATCTTTAAATCAGATTATCCAAGATATTTCTAAAGTTCTATTTCTCACACAAAAAGATGCACATAAAAAGATGGCAATGCATTAAGGTAAAATTTTTTTAAAAAAATCAACTATGATAGACAAATGCAACCAATGTTATTAAAAGCGCTAGGTACTCTCAAGATGATGAGAATTCAAATTTCTTGAGGCACTAGGCACCATCCTAGGCGCTCACCCGAGAAATGTGAGGCACCCCTTAAGGGTAAAAACATATGTAGAAACAGAATTGAAGTTTCAAAAAATAAACATAGAATTCTATAAACTATTTACCTTTTACTTATAAAGTTTTTTTTTTTCCTCATCTTTGTAGCTCTTATGGCGGTCTACACAGTCTTTCTAACGAATTTCTCTTTATTTTCCAATTCATTTTCACAAATATTGTTGACTTTCTATTTCCGAGAAGTATATTTAATTTTTTTTGTTTTGGAAAGCAAATTTATGGCTTTAAAAACCAAATCATTGGTATTTTATTCCCTTTCCAAAACTGTATTAAAAAATATAAGGTAACAACATCAAAATTAATGAAAATTTATATTCTTTGACTTTAAATCAAATCTTCCTTTTCTAGCACCTTTAATCATGACTGTTTTCTTTTTAAAAATAGCACTAAAACTTCCTTAAAAGGCTAAAATATACTGGGGCGTGCCTTTCCAAACATGGTGCCTGGATTGAAGCGCTGGCCTAGGCAGTGCCTCATTGAAGGCACCTTGCCCAGGGTGTTTGGAGGTGCTAATGTCACGCCTTGCCTCACCTCGGCGCCTTTGGTACTTTTAGTACCACTGGATGCAATAATGGAAGTCGTTGCAATTATCATATTTAGATGAAATAACCAACTCTATAGTTGCCTCATTTTGGTTGTTATGTATTTGTTGTCGTTATTAATATTACCACAAGCATTGGTTTGTGTTTATAAATAAAATTTTCGGCTCAATTTGTTAGTTGAGCTTTTTTGGTGAAAGCATTGGTGCCCAAGATGGTTTTAATATAAGCTTCTTACAAGCATAAAGATTGCAATAGTACACAGTACACACTTAGTGCAATAACTACAGTTTCTCTTCAGATCTAAAAGCAGATTTTATTAACTCTCTGTCAATCGTGGTCATTACCATATCCCTGTTTCACTTATATATGTGGTGACAATGGACGAGACAGAACAATCCAATGCTAATAAGAAATGCTCATCCAAAGCTACAAGATAAAAGAGGAAGGGCTAATACCCATATTATCAACATCAGCATCATCTCTTTCAATACTTAACCGGTATGGCTTCTTAAACCATAACCAGTACCTGAGTTATTACCCATATAGGCTAACTACCCCCTTGAAACTCCCACTGATGATGATCACTTTGCCCTTGAACTTAGGTATTTCCTTAGACTTAGCTAGTTCAAATTCTCAGAAAATTAAAGCCCAAGAGTCTATATTTACTCAAAAAAGAAAATAAAACAAAATTTAGTACTTCTAAGTGCAGAAAATCACGACATTTCAAAACTCTACTAGTTATCAAAAATATCTCAACAAATGCGTAACAATGCCGAAACCTTCTAATTTACTTTCGTAACCCTCATATAGAAAGACCACAAAAATGGAATTAGATGGGTCATCATCAGTAAATAGTACATATAGAATCAGAAATTAAAAAATTTGATATCATAAAGAGAAAACCGACCTACCAAATAATCAAATCTATCTTCCCCGGTGAACTTAATCAACGATATGAGAGGAAATGCGAAGCAAAGATCCAGCATAGTAAGCGGAAAAGCCTTTTAGAATCGACCAAGTGCGAGGAAATCGACTTTCTTTCTTCAAAGTTCCATTTTGTATGATTGACAGAATAAGAGACGAAAAAATACAATTACTTTCATGTGGTGAATCACAAAGACGAGGTTGGAGAAATATAGAGGGAAATGGATTGTGGAAAGTGAAAAAGTTTTCTGTATTTTTCCCTCTTTGTTTTCCGTACGAATAGAGTACAAAATTACCCAAAAGTTGGTACCAAGGTCCAATTTTACCCTAACATATGGTACAATACGAGAGTTTATTTTGGCCATACACCGGTTAAATTTCACTTGTGGTGACTCAAGGAATATATATGTTTATAATTATTAAAGTATAATTTATATCAATATATTTACTGAACTCTTGTTTCGTTGTCAATAAAGTCATTCTTACTCTAATTTATTGAATTCTAACGACAAACGATGACGTGATATGTCCATATTGTTGGGCTTTGTTTCCTTCCTATGTAAAGGAAAAAACCTCATGTGCATCCTTCAAGCCCTAGAATGAGTCTATTTGTGAGGTGAGAAGGAGCTTATAAGAAGGAGCAGATGAGATGTGAGGATGAGAGAGAGGCATAACAACATTTGAGAGGGTTTTTTGATACAAGGGAAGGGAGTAGAGAGAACTAAAAGAAAAAATCTTTTGAAAAAAATAATTTTATTAGAAATATAACCCCTTTTAATTCAAGCCTCTTCATCTCCGGTTAATGCTTCCCATCAACACACCCAAAAATTTCCCCGTAAAATTCCAGGCACCATTTCATCACTCAGCCCATATCCGACATCATTATCATCTTCTTCTTCTTCTGCGGTTCTTGGTTTATTATTATTATTATTATCTTCAGTTATTCTATCTCATCATTTTATTTAATTTTTTTTAAGTAATGAAAATTGAAAATAGCATATATATATATATATATATATATATATATAGAAAAGAAAAAAAAAAAAACTCAGAAAAACATGGCTTAAAAATTCAGATATACCAAAAGAAAAGCTTTAGCTTTTTTTGGCTGTTAATTTGTCAGAGATGAAATAATTTGGATCCAAATTCCATATGCCAAACTTTTCTTTTTGTAGTAATTTTAGAAGCAAATGTTGACTGAAAATGGAAGGATGAAGACAATAATTATGAGAAAAGTATGTGCAAGTCACTCAACACAATGCAGTTGTTAATTTATATAAATAAGAAGTAAATTAGTAATTAGTAAAATTAGTAAATTAGTTAATTTGTATACACCAGGATTACATCTGAATTATCCCATATTTTAATTAGTAATTAAATTAATTAAACAAATCCCAAACAGTATCATCCGTCACAATTTAATTAATTAAGCCTATCTGGCTGGCCATCACCTTTTGCCATCACAAAGACTTGCTCGTCAAATTAATTAATCCCCACTTGTAGTCTTGATCTAATCATATTTTAACATATTTATTTCCTTCGTTTTTTTTTTTTTTCAAATGATCAACAAAATTATGTAATATATTTGAAAGTAAACATAAGCTTAATCATGAGTATTTTTAGATATACCCATTATTCTTTTACACTTCAATATTAATAATATTTTTATTTTAAGATTGAATATTGAAACTAGAATTAGATTGAAAAATATTGATAAAATGTGTGGTTAGGTTTGAGATTTCCAACTAGTAAGATCATCGTAACATTTAAATCCCTTTTTCAAAGAATAATTAAATTTTTCGTTACTTAAAAACCAAATCATTTAATAATTTATTACTTCTATGAAGTTTCCTTGATTTTGAAAAACTTAATTTGAATATTTCAATATTTAGCATCACATTTTTCTATTATTTGAAAAATTAAGTAAATATGGAGAATCTATTATTCCTACACAAAGCATAAATTGTTGAATTAGTTTATAAATCTAACCAAAAAAAAAAAAAAAAAGTTTCCGAGAAATAACGAATTTTTTTTTTTTGAAATAATTTTCTAAAATTAATGATGAAATCTATGAAAAAAAAATGAAACTTTAACAGAAATTTTATATCATATATTTATGACAGAATAAAATTTTTTTTCTCTTTTGTATAATTAACATATTATATCAATATATTTTATGAATTGGGTTCAAATTTTTTTTTAAAAATCTAAACGAATTATGGTCATCCATGACTAAACAAATGAAAAGAAACCATATTAATCAACGATCAAAGATGTTTGCCTCACTGGAAAAAAAATTATATACTCACTGGAAAAAAAAAATACATTGAATCAAGACTGAAAAAGGTAAAATATATCTAAAACCTCTCTCACTTACCCATTTTTTCCAGATCAAACTAGCGAGCAGACAAAGCCTGTAATTAGAAGATCTAAAACATAGTGCCTGACCATAGACGTAGCTATAGCAAAAGACGAGTAAAAGTAGACTAGTTAAAATCTGTAGATAACATGAAAAACAATATTAAAAAAAAAAAAAGATTCACCTCTTCCATCTGAGTCTGAATGAACAGGCTTTTAAATTCGCTTTCTCCTTAAATAGCAAGTTGATTCGTTCTGAAAATTATATATATCCAGAGATAATTAGGAAAAAATGATTTCCTATTGAAGACACCAAATCAAATCAAAGCTTACCTTTTACTATTTTATTTTGAGATATGAATGAATTTGGATCTAAATTACACAAAACCAAACACTACTCCTTTCTTTTCTTCTTACAAATTAGATATTCTTAAAATGTTGATTGACTGACTGATGGAAACAAATGGGCAGAGAGAAGAAATGAGAAAACTCAGAAAAGTACTATATTAAGTTAAGAACTGACCCATGTTTATTTTATTGGATAATTTGAAAATAAAAATGTAACTTAATCATAATTTGAAAATAAAATTTATATCAATTTTTAAATTACAACTTGTTTTCAGATTGTTGGTTTTCGGTCCGCCTATGACATTTTGAAATGGCATGGACTAAAATGTAATTATGTGTAAATTACAGGGACCAAATGTGTAATTTGGTCCGACCCTATATATAGATGGAAGTTGGGATTTCCACTATAAATAGAGAAAAATTTAATTATTCTTGGAAAAAGGGATTTAAATGTTACGATGATCTTACTAGTTGGAAATCTCAAACCTAACCACACATTTTATCAATATTTTTCAATCTAATTTTAGTTTCAATATTCAATCTTAAAATAAAAATATTATTAATATTGAAGTGTAAAAGAATAATGGGTATATCTAAAAATACTCATGATTAAGCTTATGTTTACTTTCAAATATATTACATAATTTTGTTGATCATTTGAAAAAAAAAAAAAAAAAAAAAAAAGGAAATAAATATGTTAAAATATGATTAGATCAAGACTCGCAACCTACAAGTGCGGATTAATTAATTTGACGAGCAAGTCTTTGTGATGGGTGAATTCAGCAAGCAAAAGGTGATGGCCAGCCAGATAGGCTTCATTAATTAAATTGTGATGGATGATACTGTTTGGGATTTGTTTAATTAATTTAATTACTAATTAAAATATAGGATAAATCAGATGTAATCCTGGTGTATACAAATTAATTAATTAACTAATTACTAATTTACTTCTTATTTATATAAATTAACAACTGCATGTAGCAAACAAAGTCTACTTCTCAGACGCGTCCTCTACCCTAAACTAGGGTTTTATGTTCTACCCCATATTAGGGTTTCGGAATTCCCTTTGATTACTCTCTGATTTCATATCAGTGTCACCAAGAATCTTTCCCTATCCTAGTATCATACCCTGGTTAGCGCACCTGTGGAGACATTCGAACTGCCCAGAATACTTGCCTGTGACTGGCTTGCGTTCAGTTACAAGTATAGCCGGCAAGCTGGATGTAGACGCCATAGCTAAGGAATATGAGCAGATGAGATTGGCAGAAGAAGAAGGCGAACCTGTAATAGTTCTTGCGGAGGAGGAAACACAGCAATATGACCTTAGCCTAAGTCTTGTAGGCCGATTCCTCACAGATAAGGAATTGAACACAGATGGAATGCGAGTTACCTTGGCTAAAGTTTGGAAACCAGTGGATGGAGTATCGATAACACCATTGCAAAACTCTAGGTATTTGTTCCAATTTAATCATGTCTTTGATCTGAATCCGGTTATAAGGAATAGTCCGTGGAGTTTTGAAAATCGCTTGTTAGTTTTTGAAAGAATTTTTACAATGCAAGACCTGTATTCTGTGGAATTATGCTTTGCTGAATTTTGGGTCCAATTACATGGATTACCGGTGGGTTTTCGCACGGAAAGGGTAGTGAAAACTGTGGCAGAATATATTGGCAAATTTGTTAACGGGGACCCTCAGGATTTTGTTGCACCATTTAAAAGGTATTTACGTGTTAGGGTTCGCTTGGATGTACGTCAACCTTTAAAAAAGCGAATGCGACTTGGTCGAAATTCGACGGAATGGTTTTGGGTTCGGTTTAAGTATGAGAATCTTTCTTTGTTTTGCTTTTTCTGTGGAGTCTTGGGCCATAGTGAGCATACTTGTACAGCTTTTCGAGCACTGGGGAACCCGAATGTTGAAAAACTATTTGGTGTGGAAATGAGGGCAGTACCAAAGCGGATGGAAATTATGTCTGTGCCATGGTTGAGGTCGGGACCGAACATACAGGTGCCAACCTCTCAAGCGCGACCCGAACAAGGTGGTTTTGTGGACCTCTTGACAGTACAGGAACTACAGGCGCAACAGATGAATAATGAGCAAAGAACAATAGTAATACTGGACCCTAAACGGAAGAGGTTGGAAACGGGAGAGCAGAGCCATGAACCGAATGCGGAGGTAATGGAAACGGATCTTGTACCACAACCTGAGATATCGGCCTGTCCCATGGGGACCCGCCGACAGCCATGAATTGCCTCAGTTGGAACTGTCGGGGATTGGGTCGTCCGGCGACAGTTCACGAATTGCAGGATGTGATTTCTGCATATCGGCCTAGGGTGGTGTTCTTAATGGAAGTTAACGTTGATCGTGTTAAAGTCGCGGCTGTGTGTACCAAATTAGGCTTCTGCGATTTTCTGTATATTCCACATGTGAATCATAGGGGAGGGTTGGCTCTTTTATGGAAAGATGAAGGGATGATTGAATTACTTTCTTCGGATGTTAATTTTATTGATGTGGTAGTCCGGCAGAATATGGGTAACTGGAGATTGACGGGCTTTTATGGTTTCCCTGAAAGAAATCGACGACGAGACTCTTTGGATTGTTTAATTCGGTTGGGTAACGTCACAACGCTACCGTGGTGTATTTTCGGTGATTTTAATGATATGGTCTCCGCGGAGGAGAAATGGGGTGGTCAACCTCAACCGTTACATTTATTACATGGCTTCCATGATGCAATTAGTCAATGTCAGTTAATAGATTTGGGGAACAGTGGACCAAGATTTACATGGCAAAGATGGCATAATGGAAGGGTGGTGTTAAAGGAACGGTTGGATCGGGTGTTGGCTCGGGTCGAGTGGATGGATCAATTTCCACAGATGCAAGTCGTGGTGGTTCCAGCGGTAAATTCTGATCACGCCATTCTGGTTTTACAGTCCTCGGAAAGAGCTCAGTCTTTTTGCCCTCCGTTTTGATTTGAGAATGCATGGAGAGACATCCCAGAATACCGAGATGTGATTCTCAAGGCCTGGACGGAACCTGCAGCAGTAGATGACTTGGTTCAAGGCGTCCTACTGAAGCTGAAAGTTTGTAGCCAAGCGCTGTGTGACTGGGGCCATAATTACCGTAATTCTTTTCGTCGCAAGCTGAAGCAGTGTCGACAGCGGTTGCAAACGTTGGGCATGGGGGACGATGATAGCAGCGTGAACCAAATTGGACAGCTTAAGCACGAGTATAATCAATTGTTACAGCAACATAATGCATATTGGCAGCAGAGGGCAAAAAATTTGTGGCTTCATAACGGCGATGTTAATACAACATTTTTCCACCGAAGTGCGACTTTTAGGCAGCAGAAAAATCAGATTACATCTCTAGAGAATGAGCATGGGGTAACGTTAACATGGGGTGAGGGTCTGGAGCAACACGTGCAAGAGTATTTCCAAAGCATTTTTCAAGCAAAAGGGGGGAATATAGAGCCGATCCTTCAAGGGGTACAAAATAAAACTACTGATGCCATGGTCTGGGATCTAATGAGACCTTTTGAAGCGGATGAGGTAAAACGAGCATTCTTCAATATGCATCCAGATAAGGCTTTGGGTCCAGATGGGTTTAATCCGAGGTTTTTCCAATATTATTGGGATATAGTTGGGGGAGATATCACTAAGTTTTGTTTGTACTGCTTGAATAATTCTTTTATTCCCGAAGAACTCAATGCCACAACGATAATTTTAATTCCGAAGAAAAGTAAACCGAGGAAAGTAACAGATTTACGACCAATTTCGCTTTGTAATGTTATTATGAGAGCTATTTCCAAATGCATTGCTACTCGTCTACAACCATATATGCAGTTGCTAATATCGGAAAATCAGAGTGCATTTATCCCGAATCGGTTAATTTCCGATAACGTAATGATTGCATCTGAATTAAGCCATTTTTTGCGACGCAAACGGAAAGGTCGTGTAGGTTTTGGGGCTTTGAAAATCGACTTGTCGAAGGCTTATGATCGAGTGGAGTGGGACTTTGTGAAAGCGATGATGCTGAGGTTGGGTTTACCGGTTGCTTTCGTTGGGCTGATTATGAAGTGTGTTTCATCCGTCACATACACTATAGCGTACAGAGGAGCGGATTTTCGGAGTTTTGCACCAAGTTGTGGGGTCCGTCAAGGGGATCCCATTTCTCCGTACTTATTTTTATTCTGTGCAGAAGGGTTATCATCATTGCTGAATGGTTGGGTAGATCGAGGATTACTACACGGCTGCTCTATTGCTACAAACGCACCAGCTATTTCTCACCTATTTTTTGCGGATGACAGCATTTTTTACTTCCGAGCAAACTTGGAGGAGGCCAGCCGATTAAAGCAAGGCTTTGAGTTGTACATGCAGGCTTCGGGACAAGTAATTAACTTTGACAAATCGAGTATCATATTCAGTATGAATACAACGATGGAGGCACGGAACAGTATATGTGATATTTTCCAGGTCCAGTGTGTCTCCTCCCATGGCATGTATTTGGGCCTTCCTTCGACGATTGGTCCAAGCCCAACAACTACATTTCAGTTCTTAGTGGATAAATTGGCTAACCGCATTCAGGGATGGAGTAAAAGAGGGATCTCACAAGCAGGGAAAGAAGTTCTTCTTAAATCAGTGGCTCAAGCCTTACCAGTGTATGCATTGGGAACATTCCTTTTACCGTGTGGCCTTTGTGATAGATTGGAGAAGATGCTCAATGCTTTTTGGTGGGACAATAATGTATCTCGCAGAAGAGGGGTGCGGTGGATGACCTGGAGTAAATTATGTCAACCGAAAGATGATGGGGGATTAAATTTTTGCAAGTTAAAGGAGTATAATTTAGCGTTACTTGGTCGTTCGGTTTGGAGATTACTGGTTGTTATGCCTACTATTTTGGGAATTTTATTGGCTATTTATCCCTTTTTCCTATTTAGGTTTTCTTTATTTTGGGGTAAATATATCAGACTTTGTATTTTTGGTTGTTCAGGAGCTATTTGGGAAATTCACAACTGTTGGAGCAAAAGTAGCAGCATTTTCGGGCTGGAGTCAAGTGTTCAGCTAATTGTGGGAACTGCAAGCTTAGCCTTGCCCAAGGCTAAGCGCCGGATTCGGTCACAGCTCAGCTTTCCTTATTTTGAAATTCGAATTTTATTTTAGGATAGTATTTACTGGTCTTATCTAGCTAGGTCGAAATTTGTATAAATAGGGGAGGAAGAGAACTCTTTAGGCATCAATTCTTTTACTTCTTTATTTCTTATTTTCGGGGATTGTTAACCCTAGCCTCCATTCTTTTTATTTTCAGCATTTTCCTTTTAGCTTGTAAGTGGTTACTCAAACAATGAGTAACTAACTTCTTTTCTTTTTCAATTGAAAGTTTCGTTTGGTTTATCATCGATTGTTTGTGAGATTTATTGTTCTTAACCATTTAATTTCGAAATTCTATATTTTGTTTTCTTGCCTAAGAGAAATCCGATCTCTAATATCAAGTTTTCTAATTAATCAAAAGGCCAATTGATTTAATTAGGGTTTGATATTCAGTTGAATAACAAGAAGTAAATACGCAATCGTTTATTTCTTTTATTTGCTAGAACATTCAAAAGAAAACAAGATTTAAGTTTGAATCAATATCATGAAGAATTGATTAACTTAATTTGGGTTTTTCTAGATCTTAAAGTTTTCAACAAATTGAATCCTAAACCACGAAGGAAGGATTATTTGATTTGGAAAAGAAACTTAATTAAGTCGTCTTGTTCTGTTTCACTTAAGGAAAAACTGGTTCGAAAGCACGAAGCCTAGAACTTTAACCGAATTGGAATTTTGAGATTTGAATCCGCTTGTCGAGTCTATGATCAAACAATGATGAGATGCCATCGAAGAAACTTTCAATTGAATTGTTAATTAATTGTTATATCTCCTGATTTTTACTTTTGCTCAATTGCACTTTTAAATAATTTTATTTTTCTGCATCATCCTCACTAAAACCCCCCTTTTTATCTTTTACAAATTTTGAAATAAACCGATTGGTTATTTTTGAGAAGCAAATTAAATCGCTAATCCTTTGGGACACGACCTCGACTTACCACCTACTACAAATAAATTGTTTTAGGAAAAGACGAGATTATAAAATTATATTTGACGGATTCGGCACCTGTCAAATTTTGGCGCCGTTGCCGGGGATTAACTAATTTGATTTTTTTTTCTCTTGATGACCAGGTCTGAAACATCGGGAAATCTACTCTTTGATACAGAAATCGAAAAGACAGCAAAAAGAATTCGCAAGGAGACCCGATTACGACTAGAGCAACTCAATACAGCCTCTAGCTCAAACGAATCCTCTTCTGACGAATCAGAAAATTCACCCAACGAAACAGAGATGGCAGAAAGAACGTTGCGAGAACTTCAAACCCCAGAAGTGGTTCAGCAACCATTGTGCATAAATTGTCCGCAAGCTGACGCGAACTTTGAATTGAAATCGGGTTTAATCCACTTATTACCAAAGTTCCATGGAATGGAGAGTGAGAATCCTCACATGCACCTAAAAGAATTCCATGTGGTGTGTTCAGGTATGAAACCGAATGGAGTTTCAGAGGAATTGATAAAACTAAAAGCTTTCCCTTTTTCCCTGCAGGATACAGCCAAGTCTTGGTTATTCCATCTTCGACCCGGTTCAGTAAATACATGGACGGATATGGCACGTTTATTTCTGGATCGATTCTTCCCTGCCACTAGAGCAGCCGCCATTCGCAGTGAGATAAGTGGAATCAAACAGAGAGAAGGAGAAACACTGCACGAATATTGGGAAAGATTTAAACGCTTGTGTGAAAATTGCCCACAGCATGGAATAACAGAGCAATCTCTGCTGCAGTATTTTTACCAAGGGATGTTGCCCATGGAAAGACGTATGATTAATGCAGCAAGTGGAGGAAGCTTGATTAATAAAACACCAACTGAAGCACGTGCCTTGATCCAAAGCATGGCGGATGATTCCCAACAATTCGGAGTCTGTTCTGAACCGTCCAGGAAAGTTCACCAGGTAAGCACTTCTTCCTTAGAAGAAAAGATTAATAAATTAACAAATCTTGTGCAAAATATGTCAGTTGGAAGGGACAATCAGCAATCGGTTTGTGGAATATGTACCTCACCAAGTCATCATACCGATTCTTGCCCAACATTCCAAGTGGAGACAACGGAACAAGTAAGTGCAATGGGATTTCAACAAAACAACCAGCAAAGATACAATCCGTATTCCAGTACATATAATCCCGGTTGGCGCGACCACCCCAACTTCAGTTATGGTAATCGGAATCAGCATTACCAAACTAACCAGAAAATTCAGCAACCAACAACTTCAGCTCCGCCCAAACCAGGTTTGTCTCTTGAGGAAATTGTTCATTCTCTTGCTTCTAATGTTCAGCAATTTCAGCAGGACATGAGAACCAGTCACCAAAACCTTGAGAAAAGAATGGATACCATGGCATCATCAATAAGCGAATTACAGTCAAAAGGAAAATTACCGTCTCAAACGGTTGATAATCCTAAACAAAACGCAAGTGCCATAACATTGAGAAGCGGTAAACAGCTGCAAGATACAAAGAAGACAAGTGTGGATCATGAAGAGAAGGAATTGGAAATAGAGCAGTCCGGTTCAGCCAGCAAGGAGCAAGAAGAAATTACAGCCGAGACCCAAAGGGAAATCTCACAACCAACTATCACAGTCCAGCCACCTTTTCCCGAAAGGCTTTCAAAGTCAAAGAAGGTAAAAGAAGACAAAGACATCCTTGAAACATTCCGCAAAGTAGAGGTAAACATTCCTTTATTAGATGCAATAAAACAAATTCCAAGGTATGCCAAGTTTCTCAAAGAATTATGTGTGAATAGAACAAAGTTGACTGGTTGTGGTAAAGTTTTGGTTGGTGCTAATGTGTCGGCTGTTTTGCAGAAAACGATGCCCCAAAAATGTCAAGATAAAGGTATGTTTGCAATTTCGTGTAGAATAGGTGATACTCGCATAAAGAGGGCAATGTGTGACTTAGGTGCTTCAATCAATGTAATGCCTAAATCAATTTATAATTCTCTTAATGCTGGTCCATTAGAAAAAACAGGTATAATAATCCAACTTGCAAACCGATCCTTAGTTTACCCACTTGGAATCTTGGAAGATGTTTTAGTTCAGGTTAATGATTTGGTTTTTCCAGCAGATTTTTACATATTGGATATGGAGGATGATTCATCTCCCGAATCTACTGAAATTTTATTAGGAAGACCGTTTTTAACCACTGCAAGAACTAAAATTGATGTTCATACCGGAGTTCTTTCTATGGAATTCGATGGAAAAACAGTTAAATTTAATGTTTATGATGCAATGAAATTTCCATCGGAAGTATCCAATGTATGTTGTGTTGATATAATTGAACCTTTATCTCAAAAATTACTGCAAAGAATTGGGTGTGATAAATTGCAGGCTGTTCTTAGTGGAATTGTAGACCCGGAAGAAGAAAGTGATGCTGAATTGTTGGAAATTTGTTCAAATTTAACAGTTCATAATCAGCAGGTGGGTACTGCCTCTAACGCACCACTTTCAGCTACTAATCCCCATCAATTACCATCTGTTTTGCAGGCGCCAAGCGTAGAACTAAAGGAGCTGCCAACGCACTTGAAATATGCCTTCTTAGGGGACAACCAGACTCTTCCAGTCATAATTTCGAGTAAGTTGAAACCTGAAGAAGAAGATCAGCTCGTGACTGCACTTCGGAGTCATAAATCAGCAATAGGATGGACAATAGCGGATATAAAAGGAATCAGCCCCACAACTTGTATGCACAGAATTCATTTGGAAGAAGGAGCAGTTCCAAAAAGACAGGGTCAGAGAAGATTGAACCCACCGATGATGGAAGTTGTCAAAAAGGAAATTCAGAAGATGTTGGATGCAAATGTGATTTTTCCTATCTCAGACAGCAATTGGGTGAGCCCAATCCATGTGGTTCCTAAAAAAACGGGGGTAACCGTTATCAAAAATGAGCAAGGTGAAATGGTTCCCACCCGTGTTCAAAATGGGTGGAGGGTTTGTATTGATTATAGGAAGCTAAACTCTTTAACTAGAAAAGACCATTTTCCGCTTCCCTTTTTGGATCAAATGTTGGAAAGATTAGCTGGTAAACATTTTTACTGTTGTCTTGATGGATATACAGGTTTTTACCAAATTCCAATCGCTGCCGAAGATCAAGAAAAGACGACCTTCACATGTCCATTCGGAACTTTTGCATTTAGAAGGATGCCCTTTGGCCTTTGCAATGCACCCGCAACCTTCCAAAGGTGTATGGTAAGTATATTTTCTGATTACATTGAGAAAATTATTGAGGTATTCATGGACGATTTTACTGTATATGGGAACTCATTCACTGAAAGCCTTGAAAATTTAATCAAAGTATTGGTAAGATGTAGAGAGTCTAACTTGGTTTTGAATTATGAGAAATGTCACTTCATGGTAGACCAAGGGCTGGTTCTTGGGCATATAGTTTCATCCAAAGGAATTCAAGTAGACCAATCAAAAATTGATGTCATTAAATCTATTCCTTACCCCGAAAATGTTCGGGAGATTCGGTCTTTTCTTGGACATGCAGGATTTTACAGGCGCTTTATCAAAGATTTCTCCAAGATCACTCAACCACTTTGTAATCTATTAAAAAATGATGTTCGGTTTGAGATGGATGATGCGTGTAAACAAGCTTTTGATGAATTAAAAGAGAAGCTTATCACTGCTCCAGTGATTCAGCCCCCGAACTGGGAATATCCTTTCGAAATCATGTGTGATGCAAGCGACTTTGCGGTAGGGGCTGTACTTGGACAAAGAATTGATAAGAAGCCCCATGTTGTGTGTTACGCCTCAAGAACCTTGGATTCAGCTCAAAGCCATTATTCGACAACAGAAAAAGAATTTTTGGCTATAGTTTTTGCTTTAGAAAAATTCCGTCAATATTTATTGGGCACTAAAGTAATAATTTTTTCTGATCATGCAGCTCTAAAATATTTGCTGAACAAGAAGGAATCGAAGCCACGTTTGATACATTGGATTTTACAACTTCAGGAGTTTGACATTGAAATTCGGGACAAGAAAGGCAGCGAAAATTTAGTGGCTGACCATCTGAGTCGAATAATGTCTAAACAGGAAGATTGCCCTTTAAATGATCAATTTCCAGATGAAAATTTATTTGCTGTAGACATTATAATTCCTTGGTATGCTGATTTGGTAAATTATTTGGTTACAGGACTTTTTCCGGAGGAATTTTCAGCCCATGACAGAGATAAACTTAGACGGGATGCCAAGTACTATGTATGGGACGACCCCTATTTATGGAAGCAGTGCTCAGACCAAATCATACGCAGATGTGTTCCCGAAAGTGAAGTACAATCTGTTTTGCAATTTTGCCATACCGAAGCCTGTGGAGGGCATTTTGGACCTAAACGTACAGCTAGGAAAGTTCTTGAGAGCGGTTTGTTCTGGCCAACAATATTCAAAGACTCATACCTGTATTGTAAGTCATGTTTTAATTGCCAGAAAACAGGTAACTTAAGTCAGAAAAACCAAATGCCTCTTACTCCAATTATTTCTTGCGAAATATTTGATGTATGGGGAATTGATTTTATGGGTCCTTTTCCTAATTCCTTTGGCAATTCCTATATTCTGTTGGCTGTTGATTATGTTTCAAAGTGGATTGAAGCAAAGGCCACAAGAAAAGATGATGCTGCAACCGTGATTAAATTTGTCAAAGCTAACATTTTTTGTAGATTTGGAACGCCAAGAATTCTTATCAGTGATCGTGGGACGCATTTTTGCAATAAAATCATGACAGCACTGTTAAAGAAATATGGAGTGAGTCACCGGATGTCAACAGCTTATCATCCACAGACTAATGGGCAAGCAGAAGTTTCCAACAGAGAAATTAAATCCATTCTGGAGAAAACGGTGAATTTCACAAGGACTGATTGGAGCACTAAATTGGAAGATGCATTGTGGGCATACAGGACTGCCTTTAAAACTCCGATCGGAATGTCACCGTATCGATTGGTGTTTGGTAAACCATGCCATCTACCGGTCGAATTGGAACACAAAGCTTTTTGGGCAGTTCGGAAATGTAATTTATCCTACGACATGGCAGGGGAGCAAAGGAAGTTACAGCTGATGGAACTAGAGGAATTACGGAATGAGGCGTATGAAAGCTCCTACATTTACAAAAAGAAAGTTAAACAACTTCATGACCAAATGATCAGCAGGAAACAATTTCAAATTGGTCAGAAAGTGCTGCTTTTTCAATCTAGACTCAGATTGTTTCCAGGGAAATTGCGCTCGCGATGGATAGGCCCTTTCGTGGTGCAAAAGATATATGATCACGGTGCAGTAGAAATTTGCAGTCTTGAAACCGGAAAATTTTTTAAAGTGAACGGACATCGGTTGAAACCGTTTTATGAAGGATTTGAGGCTCACAGTGCGGAAGAGGTACAAATAATGGCACCGGAGCAGCGGGGCTAAGTAATGTACATTGTCTGGCCATAGACGTTAACTAGAGGCGCTAACGGGAGGCAACCCAAGATTAGCCTTGCCCAAGGCTGATGACCAGGCTTTTTCTTTCTCTTAGTTTGAATTATTTTCTTTTATTTATTTTTTTTTATTTTCTTCTCATCTTCTACCTTAATTTTTTCTAACTTTCTGCTAAATCTGGGTTTTCAGGGGCTTATTAAGGAGAAAAGAGTTCAGTTGATTTAAAGCTTGTTTTGGGCCTGGAGATATAAAGCTCTATGTGTGGAGATATTTCAAATTTTACCATCACTTAAAAGGTTAATTATTTTGGATAAAAGAAAAAAATTTTTAAAGCCCTTTTTAGTGTACAGCCGGCCCATTATCTCTATCCTTTACACACCCATCTTCATCTCTACCCCTCATTTCTCTGCAAATCATAAAACCCTAAGCCCTCTCTTTTTCCCTTTTTGCGAAACCCAACCATGGCTCGTTCGAAATCGACGGCCAAAAGAGGTTCCAGCCGTCCATCACCGATCGCCGACCCCCAACCACCCAGTCCGCCACCTCCAGTCTCCTCGCCGTCTCCCCTTCCTGAAGCAGAGCAGGCCGCCGTCGAGACAGAGCCGCAGCTCTCTAATCGCCCGCCACCAGTACAGCCGGCGAAGAGAAGACGGCGCGCCACCATCGAAAGAACAGGGGATATCGAAGATCTGACCTTGGGTGATCGACCGGACGAAAGCGCGCAACCCGAGAACGAACACAGTGAACGAGGCGTTGAGGACGAAACGCAGCAAGAAGAAGGAAGTTTAGAACCGGTCCAAGCTCCATCACCGCCAAAGAAGAAGAAGCAGCAGCCGTCACAACCTGCAGCAAAGAAATCAAAAACTCCAAACAGGAATCAGCCTACCACCTACACCAGCAAGCAGGTGACGAAACCTTCTAGAGCAAAAGGGAAGCGGCCAATTTCTGAATCCTCCTCAACAGAATCCAACCTGAGTCTATCCTCTGCGTCTGATAGCGATTCTTCCAGGGAGTCTGCACCTCCTCCAAAGAAAACAAAGAAAACCAGGGCTGGGATGCAGGGAGGAAGGTCCCATTTTCGACCAAGAGCCAATCTTCAATTCAACAACACTGAACATGCTACCAGGTACACTTCTCTACTTAACGCTCAATTCGTTTCTGCAAGATCATTGCATGTTCCCACTTTAAATGAACTGAATGTTAGAGAAGAAGTCTTTAATTTTCTGTTCAACATTGGATGGATGAAATTTGTAGCTTTTAATCAACCAATTTTTGATGCACTGACTCTGGAGTTCTATAGTAGTTTCAATTTTGACATGCGTGAGGCACACTTTTCTGTGAGGAATCCATGCATCACTTTCCAACTGTTTGGTGTGCTTCACAATCTGTCTATTGCACAATTCACATCAGCCCTAGGGTTAATGAGTACTGATCTAATTGCTTCACAAGAATTTGACAATTTGCTCTGTGATTACCCTGCTGATTTCAATGCCTCTCTAGTCTTTAACCAATTATGTGCAGATGATAGTGTTGAATTTAAGCCCGGCAAATCTAAAGCCAATTTAATTATTAGTCCTGCCCTTAGACTAATCCATAGGTTTCTCGCCTACACCTACTCAGGTAGGAATGATGACACAACTGTTATTACAAAGGCAGAATTATTTTTCCTTTGGTGTATGGAAAACAGGAAAGCAGTAAACATAGGTTACTGGATAGCTTTGAAATTCAAGAAATTAGTCAAGAACCCAAAGAAGCTATACCTCGGTTCTTATATTACTGCCTTAGCTGTCAATTTGCACAATTTCGATGTTAAAAATAACACTTTTTGTAAAGTGGCTGATATGCTTCTGTTGGACATACGTATGCTTTGTGAGATGCGTTTAATCGCCAAGGGCGAGGATGGTACTTTTTCTTTTGTGGATGCAGGAAAACTCCCGGAGGCTACCACGAGCACTAGAGCAGCTATGCCCTCGATTCCATCCGTTTCTCAGGCGCCTCCAGCTGCGGCAAATGAGATTCAGCACTTGCAGAACAGCATCGATTCCTTGACCAGAATGGTACAGCAAATCCAAACTCAAATCCAAGCTTGGTTTGCCCATGTTGGGTTTGAACCGCCTACTCCACCACCATAAAAATTTTTGGGCAGCCAAGCAGTCCCTCCAGGTCGTCTTCTTTCCCTCTTAACTTTTAAAGCTTTATTTTATCTCCTTGGGGGCAAGTAGATTCTAGGTGTGGGGGAGGGATTAAGTTGTGGTTTGCTGGAAAAGGGTTGATTATGGCTGAAGTAGGTAGGATTTTCTGTTCTGTTCTTGCATCTTTCTTTCTATATACTGTGGTTTGCTGGAATGGGTCATTGTTTCTCTTTGCTTGGCTGATTTTGCAAAAACATTTAGCCTTAGGAGATTGTATTTGTCCTATGATAGAAAATTCTGGTTTTCTGTTTTTTATTGCACTCCATTAACTCTTGCAAAAACACCATCACTTATTGCTAAATTTTTCCTTGATATAGCATTTTATAAAGAAAGTCCTAGCTTAGGTAATTAGGGACTCAAAAATTTTTTATATGCATCTTGCATTCTTGCTTTGACCAAAGAAAGCCTGATTCTAACTGTTCTTGTTTTAAATTGCTTTGAGAGACAATAATTGTAGCATGCTGCCATCATGCACTGGTCCCGCTGTCCAAAATGGTTAAGGGCCGAGCTAGTAGCCGTTAGGAAGGGTAATGTGGTCGGGGGTACTCGGCTCAGTAACCGGGAATGCCTCGATATGCATACTCTCCGAAATAAGACAATTTTTGCATAAAAAATAATAATAAAAAAAAAAAAAAAAAAAAAAAAAAGCTGCTGCATATCTATAAAATTTTAATTTCTCTTTAGCTTTGACAAACAAGGATTTGGTTAGTGATTAAGGTCTAATTGATGTTAAGTAAGAATGCAAGAACAATTGATTGTGATTGAGGAGTCCCGAAATTGCCTTGGTATGATGATTAATTATAAGTGTTTATCTTGAGTTTTATGAAGCAATGCAGTGTGTGGTGGGTAATCATGGTTCGGGGTGTCAATTCAAGTCATGAAAACTTAGAAATTCTTGCTGGGGTGAATTACTTTAGAGAGGGCTGAATTTTTCCAAATCAGTTTTTAGCACTTGAGGACAAGTTTGGTTTAGGTGTGGGGGTATTTGTTATGCCTACTATTTTGGGAATTTTATTGGCTATTTATCCCTTTTTCCTATTTAGGTTTTCTTTATTTTGGGGTAAATATATCAGACTTTGTATTTTTGGTTGTTCAGGAGCTATTTGGGAAATTCACAACTGTTGGAGCAAAAGTAGCAGCATTTTCGGGCTGGAGTCAAGTGTTCAGCTAATTGTGGGAACTGCAAGCTTAGCCTTGCCCAAGGCTAAGCGCCGGATTCGGTCACAGCTCAGCTTTCCTTATTTTGAAATTCGAATTTTATTTTAGGATAGTATTTACTGGTCTTATCTAGCTAGGTCGAAATTTGTATAAATAGGGGAGGAAGAGAACTCTTTAGGCATCAATTCTTTTACTTCTTTATTTCTTATTTTCGGGGATTGTTAACCCTAGCCTCCATTCTTTTTATTTTCAGCATTTTCCTTTTAGCTTGTAAGTGGTTACTCAAACAATGAGTAACTAACTTCTTTTCTTTTTCAATTGAAAGTTTCGTTTGGTTTATCATCGATTGTTTGTGAGATTTATTGTTCTTAACCATTTAATTTCGAAATTCTATATTTTGTTTTCTTGCCTAAGAGAAATCCGATCTCTAATATCAAGTTTTCTAATTAATCAAAAGGCCAATTGATTTAATTAGGGTTTGATATTCAGTTGAATAACAAGAAGTAAATACGCAATCGTTTATTTCTTTTATTTGCTAGAACATTCAAAAGAAAACAAGATTTAAGTTTGAATCAATATCACGAAGAATTGATTAACTTAATTTGGGTTTTTCTAGATCTTAAAGTTTTCAACAAATTGAATCCTAAACCACGAAGGAAGGATTATTTGATTTGGAAAAGAAACTTAATTAAGTCGTCTTGTTCTGTTTCACTTAAGGAAAAACTGGTTCGAAAGCACGAAGCCTAGAACTTTAACCGAATTGGAATTTTGAGATTTGAATCCGCTTGTCGAGTCTATGATCAAACAATGATGAGATGCCATCGAAGAAACTTTCAATTGAATTGTTAATTAATTGTTATATCTCCTGATTTTTACTTTTGCTCAATTGCACTTTTAAATAATTTTATTTTTCTGCATCATCCTCACTAAAACCCCCCTTTTTATCTTTTACAAATTTTGAAATAAACCGATTGGTTATTTTTGAGAAGCAAATTAAATCGCTAATCCTTTGGGACACGACCTCGACTTACCACCTACTACAAATAAATTGTTTTAGGAAAAGACGAGATTATAAAATTATATTTGACGGATTCGGCACCTGTCACTGGTGCAGCCGGAAGCTTTAGTGAGTCGGTTACTGAAGGCCAAATATTATCCCAATTATAATGTTCTGCATGGTGTGTATAGAAACAATGATAGTTACATATGGAAAAGTCTTGCAGCAGCTGTCCCTCTAGTTCGACATGGGGTCCGATCGGTCATAGGTGATGGGACAAGTACGAGAGTTTGGCATGTGGCATGGCTCCCGGATGCAGATTCACCATTGGTGCAGACGCCATTGATACCGGGCATAGAGAATATGAATGTTAGTGAATTAATGTTGCCAGAACAACAGACTTGGAATATGCCACTAATTCAAGCACTGTTTCATCAACGGGATGTGGATCTAATTCGAAAAATCCCTCTACCGTATTCTAGAAAGCCGGACAAAGTGAGATGGGTGCATGAGGACAAGGGGCTGTACACGGTCAAGAGTGCTTATTACGCTCAAATGCAAAGATATCGTATTCGTAATGGTAGTATGTCGAATCACTAGAAACTACTATGGACACTACATATACTTCCTCGTTTTAAAAACTTTTGGTGGAGATTTGTTACTTGTTGCTTACCGACCAAGGGCAATCTCCAACGGCGGGGTGTACCAGTAGATGGTGGTTGCGGTCTTTGTAATATAACGGAAGAAACGATTGAGCATATCCTATTCCGTTGTCCCACGATTTCGGCTATCTGGGTGGATTTTCCGGCAATTAATCAGTTGCAGCAGGGGCTGTCATTGACGCAATGGATCTCGGTTGTTTCCTTATCAGAAACCGAGTGGACCCAGGTGATAGCCAATGCTTGGGGTGTTTGGATGGCAAGGAATGGGCTGATTTGGCGGCAAGAACCAGTGGAAGTAATCCGGATCAGGTGGTCTGCTGCGGCAACGATTCAGGAATGGAGATTGGCTCAACCTGTTGCAGCAGCAACTGCAGCTGCTGCCGGCAACGTCCATGACCCAAAGGTGAAGTGGCAACGGCCGATTTTGGGGACATTCAAGTGTAATATTGATGCCAGTTATTTTGCTCAGCAAGGCGATGTAGGAGCAGGCCTAATTATTAGGAATTCATTGGGCCAAATGGTTGCCGCCAAATGTGTTCGTCTGTATGGGGCATCTTCAGCTGCGGAGGCGGAGGCTATGACATGGCGAGAAGCGCTTTCCTGGCTAAAAGAGATGAGGTTCTCGCCTATTATAGTTGAGTTGGATGCTCAATTGATTGTTAATTACCTTCAATCTAGCGACCAAATAAATACTTCTTTGGGTTTCGTTCTTGATGATTGTTTAGAGTTGGCTAGAGTAATAGGAGGGGTATCTTTTCATTTTGTTCGTAGGTCTGCGAATCAAGTCGCCCATAGATTGGCTCAGGCGGCTTATTCAGCGACAGTTGGGGAGTGGGTTGGTGAACCTCCTCCCTTTATTCTTTCTGTATTACAGAATGATTTGAATTAATGAAGTGGTATTATTTCAAAAAAAAAAAAAAAAACAACTGCATTGTGTTGAGTGACTTGCAGATACTTTTCTCATAATTATTGTCTTCATCCTTCCATTTTCAGTCAACATTTGCTTCTAAAATTACTACAAAAAGAAAAGTTTGGCGTATGGAATTTGGATCCAAATTATTTCAGCCAAAAAAAGGTAAAGCTTTTCTTTTGGTATATCTGAATTTTTAAGCATCTGCCATGTTTTTCTGAGTTTTTTTTTTTCTTTTTCTTTTCTATATATATATATATATATATATATATATATATATATATATATATATATGCTATTTTCAATTTTCATTACTTAAAAAAAATTAAATAAAATGATCAGATAGAATAATTGAAGATAATAATAAAGTAAATAATATATTCGAATAAAATCTCGACAAATGAATATCATCAATCAATATATAAAATAGACAATAATTTTAAATTCTCACTCGGTTTAAGATGTTAAAATTTAAAAAAGTAACTTCCTATCATACAAAAATTTATATACAATTCGTAACATCAAATTATATTCTAGAAAAATTTTATTTCTAAATTTTACTCTTTGTTAAACTATGCAGTTAAAGTTTTTTTTTTTGTTTTTTTTTTTATTTTTTCTTGTAAACTTAGTTCTATTTCATATTTCTTGTTCGTACAGAGTGATAACATTTGCTATATATATTTTTTATTTTAACAAATAAGAATTAAGGTATTTACATCTAGAAAATGTTATTTCAAATAAACATGTGGTAAAATACTTTTTTTAAACTACCATTATTACTAAAAATTTATCTTAAACATATTAGCTAATAAATAATAGAGTACACTTCAAAAATAGATCCTTCAATTTAAGTCACTTTTAAAAGGATAAAGATACATACATACATATATATATATATATATATATATATATATATATATATATATATATATATATTTTATTTTTTTTTTTCAAAAAAAAGTTTTGTGCTATCCGATGTTATCAAACGAAGGATCCACCTAAACGTGGCCACGCTTTATGAACCGTCGGTTCAGATTCATGAACCACCGGTTCAGGTTCAAGAAATCCTTGAACTTGAATCTGAACCTTCAAAAAGGATGAACTGTCGGTCCGGTCCGGTCCGGTTCAGGGTTTGACCACTGAAAAGTTAAGTGTATTTCTGTCTTTCCTTATTATGCCCACTGAAAAGTTAATAGTACTGAAATTTCCATAAACTATGCCACAATATTTCTCCCACTGAACAAGATGCAACCTTTAATACCACACCTAAATAATAATAATAATAATAATAATAATAATAATAATAATAATAATAATAATAATAATAAAAACCAAGAACCGCAGAAGAAGAAGAAGATGATAATGATGTCGGATATGGGCTGAGTGATGAAATGGTGCCTGGAATTTTACGGGGAAATTTTTGGGTGTGTTGATGGGAAGCATTAACCGGAGATGAAGAGGCTTGAATTAAAAGGGGTTATATTTCTAATAAAATTATTTTTTTCAAAAGAAATTGGCTTCTAATGGGTATAATTAGGGAAAGACAAAAATACCCTCAACAAAATGGGGTGTATCATTCCTTTGATAATTTGCCAAAAAAAAATATCGTTCTGGTTTTGAAAGCGCACTAAACCACAAAGTTTATTTTTACAGTTTACCCTAAATAATAGACCTAGAAATATAAAAGTGCAAATTATTAAAAAAAAAAAAAACTTGTGGTTTAACCTTTTTACAAATCAAGAATTATGGTTTTTTTTATCATAAAAAGAGGATTGTATTTCCAACTTTTAATAAATAAAGGACAACTAATATCTTTTTGTTAAAAATGATGATATAGCAGAGAGTATTTTTAGCTATTTAACATTCTAATAAATCATGCATATTATCTAAGAATTTTACATCAAGAATTGAATATTTTTCGAAAAATTTTCAATTTATTATGATTTTTTTTTTACATTTATTATGATTATTTAATTTAGAAAAATATTTATGCTTTTTTGAAAATGATAAAATATTATCGTTACTATCTATTGTATTTTTATTAACTAACTTGAAAATTTTGAGTTAAAAAGAAAACAAAAATACCCTATGTATCATGATTTAATTTTAGTTGTCATTTTTTTATTAACATTTTGAAACACAATTCTCTTTCTGTAAAAAAAAAAAAAAAAAATACAATCCTTTATTTATAAATAAGTGAAATTGGAGGATTTTTTTTTTAATTAGCCCAATATAAAATTAACATAAGAAACTTAATTTTGTGAACAAAGTTTGCCATATTGAAACATGAAATGTATCTTCTTGTATCTATAGGGCAAACATAAATTAATTTATTCATTTGTTTCTCTCATATTTCATGATACTAAAAGCTAACTAATTAAAAACATTAACAATAAATGGTAAATTTTCATAATAAAAATCGAAAAACAATCGAATAAAAAACATTGTACGAGGTTAAAACATCATGCATGTATAATGAGATTAAATTTATCTCAAAATATTTACTTTTGTCCAAAATATTAATTTACAAATTTCAGTATGAAAATTTCATAAAGCATATCAAATAAAAGAGTGTAATTAATTTAAATTCATCTGATTTCTGTATTCTGTCACAGAACTCTTCATCTTCCCAGCCATTTTCTGATTCGTTAGCCTAAGCGGAAATAAAGAGGTGAGCTTACAGATCGAACTTGTTCTTCTTCTTTGAAGCAAACTAGCTAGTGTTATTTGGTGTTCGGACATATTCAAATTTATATGGTGAACAAGTTAAAGATCAGTGTGATTTAATTGATTAAGCCTTTAATTTGTTGTTTTGATACATTAATGGCATTTAGAGAAAGAGCGAAGGGGAAGAAGCTTTTGGTCCGTTTTAAATTCATCTGATTTTTCCCTTTTTTTTTTGGTCAGAACTCTTTATCTTCTCAGCTGGTTCCCGATTCATTAACCAAATTAGAGGAAATTAAAGCTGTTGATATAAATTAAGTTCTCTAACTTTAAGTTAGGACAAATTAAAAAAAATAATAATAATAAAAGAAAAAACATTTTCAAAAACGTATTAGTAATTTAAAACATCATATAAAAAGTTTAAAGTGAAATTCTAGAAAGCCGTATATATATATATCTATATCATTGTCATTGGCAAATAAAGTGTAATTAATTTACTTAATATATATTAATGTATTGTTCCACTACCAATTAATTAAAATAATAAGCAATAAAACTTATTCGGTTATTCCAATAAAAAAAATTCTAGAAACATTACCTAAACCTCATTTTCTTGTTGTTAAACTCTCTTCCACCACCCAGCCATTGCCGCCACCAAATCTCGTCTTCAATTATATCTATGATGGAAAAAAAATATACCAACCATAGCAGCAACATCAAATGCGGAATAAATATTTGTTATGATTATTTTTCCCGACTTGTATGAATCTTTGAGAAAACTAAAATTAGAGCAACACCAACAAAAATGGAGCAATGCACAATAACACAAACACACAACAATTTTTACATAGTAAACACTCTCAAACCAAGAAGTAAAAACCATGGGACCCTTAGGCTGCTTAATCTTTTACTATTAACTAATAATGCGCAATTGCAACAAGCCTTCCCTAGATGAACTAGAGGCATGCAACATCAATCTTTATATTTTTGGAATACATCATCAAGACCTATGGAAACCAAATAAGTGGGAGAAAAGACCAAGAACAAACCAAATTACACACAATCTATCTTTTGACGAAAATACCCTCTGGACCTCCAACTACTATCTTCACCGTTCAGATTAAAGACACAGATATTAGGAGCGCTCTACTCAAATTTAACGGTGATCCAACGGTTGAAACTCTGGCAAATGCAAAAAATGTGCAGGTGGTGATGGAGAAGAAAAATGGTTTTTCAAACTCTTTTTCTCTCTTTTGGTTTTGTATGCTCTGCTTCTTTTTCACCTCACTTTCTTGTACTCTCAAAGTCAACCTCTTAAACTCTTATATATATAGTATATATCTATCCTACTAAAGGGTTTAATCTCTTAAAGGGTTTAAGCTCCTAAAGATCTTCCTTAGGTTAGAAAAAACCTAACAAATCTCCCCCTTTCTAACTATGTGGAAGAACTCACCTAGTCGGCGATCGAGCAACACACCTTTAGCTTCCCCCTAGCTAAAGCCTTTTTCAGCATATCGGACTCATTATCATGGGTATGAACTTTATCAAGCTCGAACAACCCTTTTTCAAGAGCAACTCTTCTTCAAGAGCATCCCTTATCCAATGATACCTCACATCGATATGCTTTGTTTTCTGGTGGTAAGTGGAGTTCCTGGCAAGGTGAATTACGCTTTGGTTATCACAAAGAACAACATAGCGTTGTTGCTTGAAACCAAGCTCCTGCAAAAACCTTTTGAACAATAATATCTCCTTAACTGCTTCCGTTGCTACTATATACTCGGCCTCTGTTGTAGAAAGTGCAACACACTTTTGCAATCTTGATTGCCATGACAAAGCTCCCCCTGCAAACGACATCAAATAACTAGAAGTAGACTTCAAGCTATCCTTGTCTCATGCCATATCAGAATCCGTGTACCCAACCAATGCTGGCTTTCCATTCCCAAATATAAGACCCAATTTGGAAGTACTCTGAAGATATCTGAATATCCATTTAACTGCTTCCCAATGCTTTCTACCTGGATTTGACAGAAAACAGAAAACAGCTAACAACACCAACCACATGAGCTATATCAGGCCGTCTAAAGGATTTAGGCAAACCGTAATTTACATTGAATAAGTGTTGGGTTTATATACCCACAGAATACAAGGTAGAATCCAGTACAATTAGAATCCTTATACAAGTAGAATTGGTATCCTATACATAGTACAATTAGAATCCTTATACAAGTAGAATTGGTATCCTATACATATTCCTATCACACCCCCGCAAGTTGAGCAGGGGGAACAACTCTCAACTTGTCACGCAAGAAGAGAAACCGAGATTTGGGAAGAGCTTTGGTGAGTAAATCGGCAAGTTGGTGTTCCGTTGGAAGATATCGAACAAAAAGAGACTTCGCTGCCACCCGTTCCCGGACAAAATGAAAATCGATCGCCAGATGTTTTGTCCGGGAATGAAAAATAGGATTAGCCGTAAGATACGTGGCACTCAAGTTATCACACCATAGAACCGGGGAAGTGGGCAGAGGGAAGCCGATATCCTGGAGAAGCATCGTGATCCAAGACAATTCAGAAGCGGTGGTGGCTAAGGCACGATATTCTGCTTCGGTTGAAGAGCGAGAGACCGTTCGCTGTTTCCTGGAGACCCAAGAAATGAGGTTCCCGCCAAGGACAATTGCAAAACCAGTAGTGGAGCGCCGATCATCAGAGTCACCCCCCCCCCCAATCAGAATCCAAAAAACCATGTAACTGCGTGGTAGGACCTGGTCGAAACATGAGACCATGGGAGGAGGTAGCCTGCAGATAACGCAGGATGCGTTTGACTACCTGCCAGTGAAGATCAGTCAGAGCATGCATGAACTGGGCAACCTTATGAACCGCATAGGCAATATCAGGTCTAGTCACAGTTAAATATTGTAGACCACCAACAATACTACGATACAAGGAGCCATCTGAAAGGAGGTCACCCCCGGAAACCGAAAGTTTGGTAGAAACACAAGCCGGCGTGCTCAATGACTTGCAGCCAGACATCTCTGACCGATGTAACAAATCTCGAATGTATTTCTGTTGATTGATATATAAACCATCATTCCCCCACTGCATTTCAAGACCAAGAAAATACTGGACATGACCCAAATTTTTAATGGCAAACTGACGCTGTAGATATGCAACCAACAACTGAAGTTTCCCCGAATCATTGCCAAGCAACAGTAGATCATCAACATAAATGAGACAAAAAAGAGTAATCGTACCAGACTGGAAAACATACAAAGAGATGTCGGCCTTAGAGCATCGAAAACCGAATCCAACAAGAGCAGTAGTGAGGCGTTTGTGCCACATCCTAGGGGATTGTTTGAGACCATAAAGAGATTTCCGGAGAGCACAAACATGGGCTGGACGGCTTGGATCAACAAAACCAACAGGTTGCTGCATAAAAACCTTCTCCTCAAGGTCACCATGGAGAAAGGCATTGGAAACATCCAAGTGTAGGACTTGCCAAGAGAGAGAAACTGCCATAGCCAGTAGGAGTCGGATCGTGGTAGGCTTCACAACAGGGCTAAAGGTATCAGTGAAGTCCATGCCTGGACGTTGGTGATATCCCTTAGCAACTAACCTGGCTTTATAGCGATCAACAGAACCATCAGCTTTCCTCTTCGTTTTAAATACCCATTTGCAACCAATAATGTTGGCATTCAGTGGAGGAGGCACCAATTCCCAAGTGCCATTGACAATTAATGCATTAAATTCGTCTGCCATTGCTGCCCGCCAATGAGGAAATTTTACTGCCTCAGTATAAGTAACAGGATCATCTGGAGCGACTGTCACATTGAAGGCCCGTGGCTTAGAGGACCCGGTTTGAGAACGAGTGACCATACGATGAGTAGGAGCCGGAGGAGGCTGATCAGGAATAGCAGGAGGCGGATGAAAATCCGTGAGATCCACAACTAGGGGAATACCAGGTGAGGGGGTGGGGTCGCTGGAAGGTGCGGTGGGAAGGTGGCTGGGGGCGGGTTGGGCGGTGTTTCGGTTGGGGGACGGGTTGGGGGTGCGTGTGGGGTGAGGGCTGGTAGAGGACGGGTTCGGTGAGTGGGGCGGGTCAGATTTAGTGGGTGATGGGTTCGTGGGTGACGGGTTGTATGTGGTGAGTGGTTGAGGGCTGGTTGGGTCCGTGGGTGACGGGTTGTATGTGGTGATCGGTTGAGGGCTGGTTGGGTGTGAGTGGAGAGGGGTTGCTGAAGGTGGTAGTGGCGGGTTGGGAAGTGCTGGAAAATGCAGTTGCGGATTGGAAGAGGAGGGATGTGGTGTGGAATCACAGAGCCGAGCCATCTCTGGATATGGGTACACCTGTTCATCAAAGAGCACATGGCGTGAGACAAAAATTTTCCCAGTAGAAAAATCAAAACAACGATAACCTTTATGCAGGTGACTATAGCCAATAAAAATACAAGGACGAGATCGAAAATCTAGCTTAGATGCAGAGTAAGGACGAAGCCAAGGGTAGCATAAACAACCGAATGCACGAAGAAAATCATAATTAGGGGGGGAATGCATGAGTTTCTCAAAGGGTGACACAAAATTAAGTAATTTAGTAGGCATGCGATTGATGAGGTATACAGCGGTGTCAAATGCATGGGACCAGAATGATTTGTCAAGTTTGGCATGAGATAATAAGGACAAACCCATTTCAACTATGTGGCGGTGTTTCCTCTCCGCACACCCATTTTGTTCTGGGGTGTATGGACAGGAAACCCGATGCTGTATACCGTGTTGTGATAAATATGATGAAATGGATTGAAATTCCCCACCCCAATCAGATTAGAAAGATTTAATTTGGCATGCAAATTGTTTTTCAACCAAAGAACGGAATTTAATGAAAGCAGGAAGGGCATCTGACTTATATTTTAAAAAATAAATCCAACTGAATTTACTGTAATGATCATAAAAAAGTACATAATAAGAAAAATTATCGCATGATTGGACAGGGGATGGTCCCCAAAGGTCAGAACAAATGAGTTCAAGAGGCCGAGTGGCCTGAAAAGATGACGTAATAAACGGTAGTTTGTGACTCTTGCTAACAGAACAATTGGGACAAACAAAATCAACTTTATTGGAAACAGGTAAATTATGCTGACTAAGAACTTTTCTAATGATGGGTAATGCTGCATGTCCGAGTCGCGCATGCCAGGTAGAAAGAGTGGTGACATGAATTCGAGCAGGTGGGGCTAAAATTTTCGGTACTGTGTAGAGACCTCCTCTATTCTGTCCTTGGTAAATGACCTTCCTGGATTTCAGGTCCTTCACGACAAAACAATCATTAAAAAATTCCACAGAAACATCATTGTTAGTAGTGAGAGCAGAAACTGAAATAAGATTGGTATTACACTGCGGAACATGAAGAATATTAGTCAATTTAAGAGATTTATCAGACGTATGAAAAAGAGAGTGACCAATGTGAGAGATAAGGAGTTTAGAACCATTACCCAAGATGACTTCTTCTGGGCCAGTGTAGTCGGAATGAAGATTCAGGTTCCCCATATCCGAGGTGAGGTGATGTGTTGCACCGGTATCCATGATCCACGGTTGGTTTGGTGGTGGAGAAGGTGCAATGGTAGTGTGGTTGGCCTGAGGGTGTCGGTTTTGGGGGGGTTGAATTCTTGGTGATGGACATTGTCTGGAATAATGACCATTCCCCTTACAGTTGTGACATACCACGGTTGTAATATCATGAAAAGTGTGATTACCATTCTGATAGCCTGTACCACGGCTACCTCCATACCCATAATTCTGAAAATTCGGAGATTGATTCTGATATTGGTGCTGTTGCCGGCCACGGCCCCTTCCACCGCGGCTGCCGTGTCCCCTTCTTGCGGCAAATTGACCTGAATGCTGTCCGGTATGACCACCTGGCGCATTAACTTGCTGCCTCACCGTCACATGAGCGGACGGGACTGAATTTTCACGACTAACTCTTCGATTAATTTTCCTTTCCTCAGTTAATAACATCCCATACAAATCATCAAACAACACAGAATCCATATGGACCTCAAAGGTTCTCACAAAGGCATCGAAATTTTCATGTAAGCCATCAATAACTGCTTCAATTAAATCATCTTCCCTAACATGATACCCCAAGGCTAACAACGAATCATAAATAGACTTAGCACGCTGTAAATAACAAGCAATATCATCATTCCCTTGTTTCAATGAATGCAAACGATTACGTAACTCACAGATTTGGGATCGAGACCCCGAAGCATAAGAAATATTAAGTTTATCCCAAGCTGCCCTAGCCGTAGTAACCCCAACCAATTGAGGTAATAATGATTCTGAAATTGAGTTTAAAATCCAGCAGAGTACCTGTTGATCATGTCGTGTCCAAAGAATGAAGGCTGGATTACGGGTGCCGTCCTCGAGATATTCTTCCGGTGGTGGATCCGTGCCATCAAGATGGCCGTCTAGGCCGCTCCCTTTGATCATTGGGAGTAGTTGCGTCTTCCATAGGAGGAAGTTGGAGCTGGTCAGCTTTGTTGGCATTTGAGTGGTTAAGGACGGTAACTGAGGGACGGCACCGGTGAGAGAGGGAATAATTTCAGACATGGCCGCCGGTGAGTAGAAGAGAGAAGACGGCTAGCGATGGAGAAGAGAAGAGAAAGAGATGGACGGCTAGGGTTAGGGTTTTTTGACAATTTGGCGGTTAAGCCTTTGATGCTCTGATACCATAAAGGATTTAGGCAAACCGTAATTTACATTGAATAAGTGTTGGGTTTATATACCCACAGAATACAAGGTAGAATCTAGTACAATTAGAATCCTTATACAAGTAGAATTGGTATCCTATACATAGTACAATTAGAATCCTTATACAAGTAGAATTGGTATCCTATACATATTCCTATCAAACATCATAGCATACATCAAACTTCCTACTGCTAAGGCATATGAAACTCTATCCATCTCTTCCTTCTCTTTCTTAGTAGAAGGAATCTTTTGTAGTTAGCTTAAAGTTGGTGGTAAGAGAAGAACTAACTACTTTAGCTTTATCCATCAAGCATGTTTCCATGGATTTTCTGTATTTGTTTCTATGTTGCTTTTTATACAAAAATAACAAAATGGGGGAGAAATTGTCTGTTAGAATTTCATACTTATTGAGTGGGATGGGAATTAAAACAAAATTTCAACATTTTGCTTAATGAAGCGGGGATTGATTCCCCATTTATAACGGAGATGATGATCTCTATCCACTTCATTGACAATTTAGAAACTTTTATTTAATGATTTGTGAACCAAAACATTAATTGGTTAACGCTTCATCAAATTTACTGAGTAACTAATACAATAGATAAGCTAATCAATTAATAAAATCAGATAAGCTATTCAAATTATTAGGATTTGGATTACATGTCTTGGAAAAATCAACATTAACTGCCTTACACTTTTCAAAGGACTAATTAATTGATAGGAATAATAGTTTTTTTCATAGATAATGGTCAAACTTTCCACAAAGTTTTTTTTTTTTTTAATTAATTTTATGCTAATATACATTTTCTTTTCCCGAAAGAAAACTTGTCTAATATTAAATATATGACACATGTCAAGAACATCAAAAATAAAAACTTACTTTCAGAATTAAAACTTTGTAGCAAAAATAAAGTGGGATTGAATCCACAGGAATTGGTTGAGCTATTTCTTCTAAAGTTTTAACAAAAAAAAGTAAAAAGAGCTGTTTGCAAATCGCAAATAATTTAAAAATAACAAAAATAAAATAAATTGATGAAAAATATATATGAGACGAATTTTAGCTAGAAGGTAGATTTGAGTCTTAAATTAAACCAACCGGCCATCGATAAAAAATAAAGGATAATTTCAACACATTCAAGCAAATTAGCTATGACTATCAATAAGCATGAATAACTTATCTTTCTTTACTTATTAGATAATTAAAAAAAGTTCTTTAATTATTTCTAATCTATTGAATAATTCTAAAAAAGTTCTAGAATTTAATTCAATTAATAACATTAATATATAAAAAGAGAACTAATTCTACCCAATAATCACTAAAGCAAGATTAGTTAGAGCATATCAATTTTATTCATAAAATGAATTAAAAACTTGTCCATTATAAATCATGTTATTCACTACTTAGATTAGGTGAAATAAACAATTACGTATTTAATTACAAGTGAATAATCAAATCAAGTATTCAATTAAATCATGCAATAGAAATATGAACATAATAAAATTGATTACTTGAATTAAAGAAACAATAAAGACCAGTGATTTCACATTTGATTTTACAAGACTGAATTTCTCCTAAGTAGAACTTACAGTTTAGTTCTTCATGGCAAAAACAAAAATATCAGAAGGAAAAGAAAGCTTAAGAAAACGTAAAAGACAACTAAAGAAAAGAGTTCTAAAAGGGAAATAGCTCCAATTAAGATTTTGTAGAATAATCTAATTAGAGTTAACCTAGAAATAAAATAAAAATACTCTAATATCCAAATAGAATAAGGGCTATACAAATAAAATAAAACTAATTAAGGAGTCTTTTAAACCTTTAAGATAGCTGCAACATTCGTTATGACAAGTCGTGCTCATGGGTTATGACTCTACATTACCATCTTTTATGTATTCCAAGCTTCAAAATCGACGCTTTTAGCTCAATTTTATCTTCAAGCCCCTAGCATACAAAATGAAGTAAATCCACTCAAGTTAAACCATAATATAGTAATTAAAACTTACAAACAAAGGCAAATTAAGTCCATAAAATGCACTTATCAGTATATTTTTTAAATAATATGCTAATATTCATGTTATTTAGAATAGAATTTCTAAGATTAACAATTTTTTTTTAATTTTTATTTTAAAAAACAAATTCAATGTTATTGAGCATATGGTGGCACAAGTTTGTCATTTTTAGTGGGTTAAATGCATAGACATCAAAATTATTGGTAACATTTTATTATGGTAAAAAAAATCAATTTGTGCTAATAAAATAAGTGAAATTTTGTATTGTTTCAGTAATATCACATCTAACAATTTTTTGATAATATCAATGTCGAAATGTAAACAAGGATGGTAGATTTGTGTAATAGAAACATCTTAATCCTATTATTCAAGAGTTTTTGACCATACAAAAACAGATAACAGAAAAACTGTTACAATAATTGTTGCCCTAAGATTATGCATTAGCAAGTATACTAGGTCAGTTGTAGTACTAGGCAAGACAAGTGTTGTATCCACAGGGAGTAAGGGAAAATTCTAAAAATTCATAGTAAATCACTAGATCTGAAGGTTTTCCAGTTAAAAGTGTACAAAAAATTTATATAAGCTGAAAACAAAAAACATGCAAGGCAGGAAATATAAGATTGCGTGAACAGAATAATATAAAACAATAATAATAAAAACACAGGCTTTCACCAGCTAAACAGGTAATCTTAGAATATCTTCCTCTGAAATTTACTATGAATATGTTACGGAACGTAGATCTAAGGTTTCTTGCTCTCTATTCACCAAGCTTATCTCTTGACCTCACTTGGATCTATGACCCACAACTAAGCTTATCTCTTGACCTCACTTAGCATAGGAAATCATGCATTAAAACCAGCAAACATTCCACGTCAAGTAGAAACCTTTAGCATACTCCCAATCTCCTCTTGGTCTCATGAAAAGTGTGTGTGTGTGTGATTTTCCATACTCCTAAATCTCCTCTCGGTCTAATCAGGAATACTAAGAAATATGAGAGGGCCATTTCCCATATTAATTAAGCATTTCACCACACAATCATCTCAACATGATATCCATAATAAAAACAGAGAAAGACTTCCTAAGACCACCAGCCTAAGCTGGTTTCAGCCTGTTAGGAAACCTAATCGCGAGATTTTCCAGACAGAAAACTTGCAAAGAAACAATAATATTGCAAACTACAATTAAATTCAAATTAACAAGTAGTTGAGAGCATTGAATGCCTCATTCTAACCCCAAATAGTAGAGTATTTATAGTCCTAAAAAGTAAGATCTAGAGGTCATGAGGTGTCAATAGTCCATGGTGCAAGTACAAATTAAAATATTGCCAAAAATTTTCAACCACAAGAGCAAGTGGCTTCCTTCATAAGCCAAGGACAGCAGTGGAATTTTCAGAAAAAAAATATCTCCTCCTCCTCTCTTTGGGCCGCGCCCTTCTCTTTAAATTCAGCCCATCCATTCCGCAGCCTGCTACATTTCTCTCTTCTTCTTCTGCTGCACTCTGAGACTTCCTAAATCTAGCGATCTTGCTGAATGAGGCATTAGACCTGGAAAAGCTTAATATTAGCCATGCTTTCTCTATTCTCAATAGAATTTTAATTAATTAACTGCTGAATTCTTGCTAAATTATTTGGTAATATTTTCACTCATCAATAATCAAATTAACGTCATGCCATTTTTATTTACTAAAATTTAATTGTTTATCACTGAATTTTAAAATTTGCAAAAAGTTTACAGATGACGTAGCTTAATTTAGGCACAAAATATTTCAATGGAATGTTCAAATTTTGATATGTTATTATGATACATTTTTAATTTTGTTTTTCTAGTTATTCTAGTAGGTGTTTTGTCATTAAAACAACTAAAATATTATCAAATGTAATTTTATCAAAGTAAAAAAAGAACTTCAATAATTTTATTGAGATAAATTGAAATTTTGTTACCATGATGAAACAGTATCAATAATTGAATATCTATATTTGCATTTAAATATGAATGGAAGAGAAATTTAAACTATTAAAAAAAGAGGGGAATCTGAATAAATTGTGAATAGAATTATAATAAGCATTAAAATTGCAATTGGTTAATCTCAATTTATTGGCAGTATTATTTTTCTAATAATATTTTTCTTTACAAAAACTAGGAAGAAGAAGAAGAAGAAGAGGAATGATGGAGATTGCAATTGTGATGGAGTGGAAGAGGTGGCGCTGACTTATTTGGAGAAAGTCGAAAACGGAAAAAAATCAACGAAGCGGTGAAATTTTGCAAGTGTCTGATTTGGGCCCAAAATTAGTGGATTTTCAAGGGAATTGGGCCGGTGAACAGGACCCACCACTTATGTGGTGGGCACCACCGGATTTTTTCGAAAAAATGCTGTTTAGTCCTTTAATTTTACGTTTTTATATTTTTAGGGACTTAATTGCAAATTTTGAAAAGTTTCTGTATTATTCGGTTTGTTCCGAAATTTTTACCCTAGCTCTACAAACCTATAAATAGGGCTGTTATGTAGAAGGAAGTCAGTTTTGAAGCCGAATTCTTTTTGAGTTAATTTGTTTTTTTTTCCTATTCCTAGTTTTGTGAAAAATTAGGTTTTAGAAGCCTAAATTCCGGTATCGTGCGCGATCAACGGAGTTTGGTAGAATTGTTTCCGGTATCTTGTGAGATCAACGGATTCAGTTGGTTTGAATTGTTCCGCTGCATCAGTTTGGTATCAGAGCCTAAACCCTAAGCCGAAACTATGCCGCCGCGAAGAAAACGGAGGGTAGAAGAAATTGTGGCTGAAGAGGACGGTTTAGAGAATCGACTTGAGCAACGACTGCATCGAGTGATTGACCAGCGCCTACAAGAGGCTGTCGATCAACTCACGGAGAGGGTGGCAGGATTGCTTGCGAATCAAAATAGGGCAAACGAAGGGCGCAACCGCGCGAGACAACAGTTTCGTGGAGAGGAAGAAAATCCTTTTGTCGCTGATGAGGATGAGGATTACGAGTTTGATATGGGGAGAAATCGAAGGCGGAGACCGGAACCAGAGGATAGACGTTGGGAGAGTGGAATTCGAACGGAAATCCCAGAGTTTCAAGGAATCCTTCAACCTGAGGAGTTCATTGATTGGTTGACGACTGTTGAGGAAGTAATGGAATTCAAAGGGGTTCCTGAGGACAGAAAAGTGCAGTTGGTGGTGACTAGGTTGAGAGGACGTGCCATGGCCTGGTGGCAGCAGCTCAAACAGACTCGGCTGAGGCTGGGAAAACCGAAGATTGCCGCCTGGGAGAAGATGAAGAAACACATGCGGACTGCGTTTTTGCCCTACAATTACCAGCGGTTAATGTATCAACGCTTGCAGAATCTAAGACAGGGTAATCGGACAGTGGATGAATATACCACTGATTTTTACCAATTGATTGCCCGGAACGATATTCAGGAGACCGAAGATCAGTTGGTTTCAAGGTATATCGGAGGATTGAGGGAACAAATCCGAGATTTAGTTAATGATTTTGATCCATTAACGGTATCTGAAGCACATCAGCGAGCAGTCAGGATGGAGAGGAGACCCCGTACTGTTGGCTTTACCAATACGGTCGGTGGTGGTGCAAATCGACCCTCCAATACAGCAGCAGCCCCTGCCAATAGAGTTACCGCTTCACAACCAGCCAATAACCCTGTCAAACGAGTCAGTGGTAATAATGTTAAGTGCTTTTCCTGTGGAGAGGTTGGACATGTCAGGTCTGAATGTAAGAAAGCAGGGAAGCGGGCGATGTTTATGGAAGCAGAAGAGGAGGATGAAGAGACCCAGTTACCGGAGGATGAAGAAGAAGCTAACAGTGAGGAAGAGGAGATAGTAGCCGGAGACACTGGAACTGCCCTGGTGGTTCGGAGGTTCTGTTTTACTCCTCGGTTAGTGGAAGATAACTGGCTGCGAAACAATATTTTCCAGTCCACATGCACGATCAAAGACAAGGTCTGTAAGTTTATTATAGATTCTGGATGTTGTGAAAATATTATCTCTGCTGAGGCTGTTAAGAAATTAGAATTAGTGACAGAAAAACACCCAAAACCGTATAAATTGTCTTGGTTGAAACAAGGGGGTGAAGTAATTGTGTCAAGGAGGGTATTGGTTCCTTTTTCTGTTGGTAGTAAATACAAAGATGAAGTATGGTGTGATGTAGTTGAGATGGATGCATGTCATCTGTTATTAGGGCGACCATGGCAGTATGATAGGGAAACATCGCATGACGGGAAGAAAAATAGCTATAGCTTCTTGTTTGAAGGGGTGAGAATAGTTCTGGTCCCGAAGAAGGAGGAGAGCAAGGGTACGGTGATTATGTTGTCCCTAGCTCAGTTTGAAGAAGAATTTCAAGAAGCGGATTTGGCCTTTGCATTAGTAAGTAAAGAAGTTGGGGAGAATATACCGATTGCTGAGGCAGTCCAGCCCTTATTGAAAGAGTTTGCTGACCTGTTTCCAGAGGAGCTACCGGCTGGTTTACCCCCCCTACGTGATATCCAGCACCGAATTGATCTTGAGCCCGGTGCAGCCCTACCTAATCGGCCCCATTACCGAATGAGTCCAGCGGAACATGAAGAGCTGAGGAGACAAGTGGAGGAGCTGTTAGAGAAAGGATACATAAGGGAGAGCATTAGCCCTTGTGCGGTTCCAGCCTTACTGATACCAAAGAAGGATGGATCGTGGAGGATGTGCGTTGACAGTCGAGCAGTCAATAAGATAACAGTCAGGTATCGCTTTCCTATCCCTCGACTTGATGATTTACTTGATCAAATCAGTGGGGCTACTATCTTCAGTAAACTGGACTTGAAAAGCGGATATTACCACATCAGAATCCGACCCGGAGATGAGTGGAAAACGGCTTTTAAAACCAGAGAGGGTCTGTATGAGTGGTTAGTAATGCCGTTTGGGCTTTCTAATGCGCCGAGTACCTTTATGAGAGTGATGAACCAGGTGTTGAGGCCTTTCATAGGCAAATTTGTGGTAGTTTATTTTGATGACATTCTGATATTTAGTGCCACCGAAGCTGAACATTTACAGCACTTGAGAGCTGTCTTAGAGGTTCTGAGGAGGGAGAGATTATTTGCTGCCTTGAAGAAGTGTGAATTTATGGCAAGGAGCGTGCTGTTTCTGGGTTATGTGGTGTCGGCAGAGGGATTGCAGGTGGATGAATCGAAGATTCAAGCTGTCCAGCAGTGGCCCAGACCCCGGACTGTGACTGAGGTGCGGAGTTTTCATGGACTGGCATCGTTTTATAGGCGATTTATCCCCCACTTCAGTACTATCATGGCACCAATAACAGAGTGCATGAAGCAGAAGGACAGATTTGAATGGTCAGAGGCAGCAGAGGAGGCCTTCAAGGCAATCAAGTATAAACTGACTAATGCACCTATCTTAGTTCCACCCGATTTCCATCAACCATTTGAGTTACACTCAGATGCGTCAAAACTGGGTATAGGAGCAGTCCTCAGTCAGAATAGCAGACCAGTGGCGTATTATAGTGAGAAGTTGTCAGGGGCAAAGCTTCGGTACAGCACGTACGATGTAGAGTTCTATGCAGTGGTGCAAGCCATCAAGCATTGGAGGCACTACCTATTTCAGAAGGAGTTTGTGCTCTATACAGATCATGATGCCCTTAGACATCTGCATAGTCAAGACAAAATTTCAGCTAGGCATGCAAGCTGGGTGGCATATTTGCAGCAATTTACCTTCGTTGTGAAACACAAATCCGGAGTGACAAATAAAGTGGCAGATGCCCTCAGCCGGCGAAAGGCGTTCTTAACCGCCATGACTGTTAAGGTTCCAGGATTCGACTCTTTTGCTGAGCTATTACGGACTGATCCTTATTTTTCTACTGTAATAGAAAAGGTTGAGATGGGGGAGCAATCTGATTATCATATACAGCAGGGATTTCTATTTAAGGGTAACCAGTTGTGTGTTCCGGAAAGCAGTTTGAGGCTACAAATTATCACTGAACTCCACAATGAAGGGCATGTGGGCCGAGATCGCACTTTGCAGCTTGTACAGTCCAGTTACTACTGGCCTTCCATGCGAAGAGAGGTGGAAAAATTTGTGAAACGGTGTGCTGTTTGCCAAGTCTCTAAAGGGTCAGCCACTAATGCCGGTTTATACATGCCGTTGCCTGTCCCTACACACCCATGGTCTGACATCAGTATGGATTTTGTTTTGGGGTTGCCAAGGACTCAGAGGGGCAATGATTCTGTTTTTGTAGTGGTAGATCGATTTTCGAAGATGGCACACTTCATACCGTGTAAGAAAACTACCGATGCTGTCAAGGTGGCGCAATTGTTCTTCCGAGAGGTCTACAAGCTGCATGGACTGCCCGCATCAATTGTTTCAGATAGGGACACTCGGTTCTTGAGCCATTTCTGGAGGAGTTTGTGGAAAATGGTGAACACACAATTGAACTTCAGTAGTGCTTACCATCCGCAAACTGACGGACAAACTGAGGTAGTCAATCGGTCGTTGGGAAATCTGTTGCGGAGTCTGGTGGGAGAGCATGTGAAGAGCTGGGATGTGAAGATCTGTTTGGCTGAGTTTGCGCACAACCATGCAGTAAATCGAAGCACGGGTTTCAGCCCGTTTGCGGTTGTCTACTCAGTAGTTCCCAAAGGTCCACTGGATCTGTTACCCATCCCGTCCAAGAGCAAGCACCATGGAAAGGCTGATGATTTTGTGGACAGCCTGCAGGAGGTACATGCTGCAGTAAGGCACAATTTGCAGGTTTCCAATGCCAAGTACAAGCAGTTTGCCGATAAGAAGCGTAGACATGTCGAATACGACGTGGGAGACTTTGTGTGGGCGATTATGACCAAAGATAGGTTTTCTGTGGGTGACTACAACAAACTTTCAGCCAGGAAAATTGGGCCAGTGGAGATCATTGAGAAGATAAATGCTAATGCTTACCGGTTGAAGTTGCCTAGCTCGGTTCGCACCCACGACGTCTTCAATGTAAAGCATCTTCTACCTTATGTCAGTGATTCTTCCGAGGACGAAAATTCGAGGGCGAATTCTTTCCAACCCGGGGAGAATGATGGAGTGGAAGAGGTGGCGCTGACTTATTTGGAGAAAGTCGAAAACGGAAAAAAATCAACGAAGCGGTGAAATTTTGCAAGTGTCTGATTTGGGCCCAAAATTAGTGGATTTTCAAGGGAATTGGGCCGGTGAACAGGACCCACCACTTATTTGGTGGGCACCACCGGATTTTTGCGAAAAAATGCTGTTTAGTCCTTTAATTTTACGTTTTTATAATTTTAGGGACTTAATTGCAAATTTTGAAAAGTTTCTGTATTATTCGGTTTGTTCCGAAATTTTTACCCTAGCTCTACAAACCTATAAATAGGGCTGTTATGTAGAAGGAAGTCAGTTTTGAAGCCGAATTCTTTTTGAGTTAATTTGTTTTTTTTCCTATTCCTAGTTTTGTGAAAAATTAGGTTTTAGAAGCCTAAATTCCGGTATCGTGCGCGATCAACGGAGTTTGGTAGAATTGTTTCCGGTATCTTGTGAGATCAACGGATTCAGTTGGTTTGAATTGTTCCGCTCCATCAAATTGGAACAAAAGTTGGAGAGGCCGTTATATCCAGAGTTACCAACGACGCGATTGATTCCGTGTGGCGTCAAATCGGGTATGTATGGAACTACAAAAGCAACATCCAAGACCTGAACAAGCAACTTACCCTATTGAAAGACGAAAGGAACAGCATGCAACACCGTGTGAATGAGGACAAAAGAAATGGAAAGCTAATTGAGAACACAGTGACGAATTGGTTTAAGGCTGCAGATGAGGCAATTGGGGTGGCAGAGCAGATTATTGAAGACAATGGGAGTGCCAATAAGAGCTGCTTCATCGGTTGCTGTCCTAATTTGAAGACTCGTTACCTGTTCAGTAGAAAAGCTAAGAAACTGACACCATTCATCGGTCAAGTTCAAGGAGATGGGAAATCCATTACAGATATTTCCTATCTTCCCTATGTGCAGGAATTACAACATGTTGGAGACAATGAAGCCTTGGAATCAAGAACTCAAGTTCTGAACGACATTGTGGGAGCGTTGAAGAATGCGGACTTCAATTTGATTGGCGTGTATGGCATGGCAGGCATTGGTAAAACTACTTTAGTCACAAAGCATCTTATTGCTGAAGTCAAGCGAGCTGGAGTTTTTGAAGCAGTCACTTGGACAAAGGTGACTCAGAAGCCTGACCTCAAAAGCATTCAAGAAGAAATTGCAGAATGGTTGGGTCTTAAGTTCGAAGTCCACTCCCCTCAAGTGAGGGCGGTTCGGTTACGTTCACGTCTCAAACAGGAGGAGAAAGTTCTTGTCATCCTTGATGACATCTGGAAGAAAATTGAACTGGAGGAGATTGGAATTCCTAATGACAAAGATAGCAAAGGATGTAAAATTTTGATGACGTCGAGAAATCAAAAAGTATTGCTAGAGATGGGCGTACAGAAAGATTTTGGACTTCAAGTTCTGCAGCCAGAAGAGGCATGGCAACTCTTTCAGCAAAAAGTGGACCAAGTCATAGACTCAGACTTGCAACCTATAGCAGAAGAAGTGGCAGAAAGCTGTGCAGGCTTGCCTGTATTAATCACAGCAGTTGCAGGCGCATTAAGAAGTCAGCAGTTGAATGAGTGGAAGCATTCCTTGCAGCAGCTGAAGCAGTTTGCCCATGAAAAAATTGAGGATCAAGTTAACTCAGCCCTTAATTTAAGCTACAATTTTCTAAAAGACGAACCCAAGTTAGTGTTCTTACTATGTGGTCAAAATGGACCACTCAACATTGACACTGCATATTTGTTGAAATATGCTATTGGTTTGGGCATTTTAAAAAATTGCAAGGAAGTAGAAGCAGCAAGAATCAGATTACATTCATTGGTCAGTGACCTTAAAGCCTCATCTTGGTTGCAGGAAGGTAATAAGGATGGAGAACTGCAAATGCATGATCTCATTTACAACTTTGCCATCACAGTTGCATCGAAGGATCAACCTATCATCACTAGCAATGGAATGGAGGAATGGCCAGAAGATGATACATTGGAGAATTCCATGGCGATGGTGTTGAGTACCGGCAAAGTTGCCCGGCTTTCTAAAGTGTTAAAATGTCCAAAACTCAGGTTCTTTCGACTGAATAATGATGATTCCTCCTTGGAAATTGGAGACGATTTTTTTGGAGGTGTGAAAGGGCTGAGAGTCCTGAATTTGAAAAATAATCGTTTTGCTGGCTCTTTGCCTTTGTCACTCCAGTGTCTCAAGGATCTTCAGACATTGTGCTTGGATTCTTGTGTCTTGAATGACATAACCGTAATTGGAGAGCTTGAGAAATTACGAGTTCTTAGCCTCGTCAACTGTACTATTTCTTGTTTTCCAAGAGCAATTGCAAATTTGACTCATTTGCAGCTTTTAGATGTAAAGAACTGTTCAAGCTCAGAAGTGATTGAGCCTAATGTACTTTCAAGATTGACCCGATTGGAGGAGTTGTATCTAGAAGACAGCTTTGTAAAATGGGAGGTTAGTGAAGAACATAATAGTCAGCGAGAGAATGCCAAGTTATCTGAATTGGAGCATCTGTCCAAGCTTGTCACTCTACACATACACATTCTGGATGCAAAGATGTTGCCTGAAGATGCAAAAAAGTTGCCTGTGGAATGATTCAAAAATTTTAGAGTACTTATTGGAGAGGGGTGGGAATGGAGTGTTGAACATAACACTTTAAGAACATTAAAGGTCAAGCTCAATACAAGCGATCATTTGGAAAGGGTGAAAGGTTTCTTGATGAGAACTGAAGATTTGTATCTTGATGACTTAAAGGGTGTGGAGAATGTGCTGGACAAGTTAGATGGGGAGGGTTTTTCTCAGTTAAAACATCTGATCATTCAAAACAGTCCAGATATTCAACATATAATCGAGTCGAGAGGGATGGGCCATGTCTCTGCTTTTCCCAACTTGGAGTCGTTATCTTTGAACCATTTGAGTAAATTGGAGATAATTTGTAGTGCTCCGTTGAAGATGGTGTCCTTTGGCAGTTTAAGAAGGCTAAAAGTGGGTAATTGCAACTTATTGGAAAATCTCTTGTCCTTCTCCATGTTTAAAGGTCTTGATAAGCTAGAAGAAATCGATGTCAGTGGTTGCAAAATTATGGAAATGATTGTTAGGAATGACGATAATGATGGTGAAGACGAAGCGATTAAGGTGGAAAAATTACAAACACTAACATTGGATCATCTTCCTAAGTTCAAAAGCTTCTGCTCTCAAGTACAGAGAATAAAGAAGCCAACAATAGCAAGTGAAGAAATTATTTCTGGAGATGAGCTTGAAACTGCCTTGGGGGTTTTTCACGAAAAGGTATGGCAGTTTTATCCTGCTTTTTTCTCTCTCTTTTTTTTTTTTTTTTTTTTTTTTAAAGAAATCAATTTCAAATTTCATCAATTTGAATGCTTCTCTCATTTGTCTTCTACATGATATCCAAAACTTATTCCTAATCATTCAATGAATAAGAAATTTTGCATTTTTATTACCCCGAAACAGTCGTAACGCAACCGTAGATTATTGTATATGGCGTAATGCGCCAGGTATATAACAAAATTTTCCTGAAAATGAATATCACACCATAGCCATGCATGGAGAAGTTATAAGTATAGTAAAATTTAGAAAAGGCATAAGTAATATAATATGCTTCATTTGTTGTGCTCGTTTTTCCTTTTCCCTACAAGACATTAGCACTTTGTTTGGTATATATAAATTCCATCATTTGAAATTCTTAAATCAATTACATGGAATTCTTAACTAAATCATATTCTTCCAAAATTGATAGAATTTAGAAATTAATTCTATGCCAAAAGTTGCACATGAACCTATTATTTTTTTTCATTCTCATCTTTTTTGTTTATTTGTTTATATTTTTTCCTACTTTCCGTTTTGATTGTTTTTCCTCTTTCAAAAGTTTGTCGTTTTTTTGGAATTAAGTTGCAAATGAAATGAATTCCATTGAGTAATTGGACCAAACGGATCCTAAATTTTGGGTTTAATTATACCTATGGTTAATAAAGTTTGGAATTTGTGAATTAACGGTCACCGAATTTTAACTTGTGTCAATAAAGGTACTTTTCGTTGTGGTGTTAATAAAGTTACTATCACCCTAATCATTGAAATATGATGCTGAAATGATGATATGACAAGTAGATGCCAAGACCTATCAGCACATCAAAACTGATATGTGTCACCGACATAGCACTCACTTGCATAACACAATACGGAAGAATAAAAAAAATAAAAAATAAAACTTAGTTAGAACTAATGAGGTGTCAAGTTGGCTCATCAAACTTGGTATTGACTTCTTATATCATCATTTTAACATTTGATTTTAATGGATTTGGGTGAAAGCGACTTTATTGACACTGAAATAAAAGTTCAGAGACTTTATTGACACAAATTAAATTTTACTATGGACAAGCAAACCTATAGATAAACTTTAGTGATGGTTGGCTCAATTTACGCCTAAGTTCCATTTTCAAAGATGAATCTCCATGTACTAGCAAGTGCTCGCTTATCTCGTTTCATTCCCTTTTAATAATTGTTTTATATATTTTTGTAAAATCTTTTGTATTTAAAAGAATAAGATTGAGATTGTAATTGTGATCGCAGATTGAATTTCCCAGTTTGATAACTCTGATATTGATATCGACTAGCGTGAAGAATGTATGGTCTAACCAACTTAGAGATGCATCTCCATGCACTAAAAACTTGACAAGCTTGATTGTGGATGGCTGTTGGAATTTAGGCTATATATTTACTCCCTCCATGGTTGAAAATCTTGCACAATTGGAAAAGCTTGAGATAAGCAGTTGTAGTTCCATGAGAGAAGTAATAGTTACAAAAGGATTGGAAGAAATGATGACGGGGAAGATTTTGTTCCGAAAACTGGACCTTTTAAAGCTCAAACATCTACCAAAACTGGAAAGATTTTGCTCAGGGAATTCACTTGAGTGTCCTTCATTGAAGGTTTTACGGGTAGAGAATTGCCCTTATTTACAGACATTTGTCTCTAGTTCTATGTGGACTGATGTGGGTGTCACGACCCTCTTTGATGATAAGGTAATTTATTTTGGGTCTTTCTGTCTATTCTAAGAAATTAATTCTTCTGGTTTATGATTTCTCTTATCATTGTCATAATGGGATTTGTATGTGTTTTAGGTTTCATTTCCAGAGTTGGAGGAATTGCAAATATTACACATGCATAGAATGGGGATGGTATGGAAAAATGAATTCCTAGCAGCTGGTTCCTTTGAGAAATTGCAAGTGTTGAAGGTAGAACATGCCAAAGAGCTGTTACAATTATTTCCGTCAAAAATGTTGATAAGAGGATTGAGGAATCTAGAGACTCTGGTAGTGAAAAATTGCGACTTAATTGAACAATTGTTTGATATGGAAGGAGCAACGCAAGTAAAAGAGAGACTTGTTTTGGCTTTAAGAACTTTGGAGGTTTTAAACCTGCCAAGGTTGAACCGTGTTTGGAATATTGGAGATAACTACAATGGAATGGAATCTCTATCCTGGAGCAACTTGCGTTCAGTGATTGTTGAGGATTGTTCGAGTTTGAAGAGTTTGTTTCCAACTTCAATAGCTACAGATCTTCCACAGCTTGAAGTGATTAATTTAAGCAGATGTACTATATTAGAGGAACTTATTGTGGGTGGATTAGAATCATTTCCAACCTTTAAGCTAGAATACCTTCAGCTTTACTGCTTAAATGAATTGAGGAATTTCTATCCAGGAGCTCACTCCTTAGAATGCCCAGTGCTGGAATCCTTGTGGGTCAGTAAGTGTGAAAAGTTGAAGGTTTTTGCTTTTGAATCTCGAAACTTGCAAGAAATGGAGGAAACGAAGGCTCAAGGGCTTTTTTATTTCACACAGGTACAAATGTTTTCCCAAAATAATATTGTAAAATCGTATTACGTAATGGAGGAAACGATGCTCTTGCTTTTTTATGTTACAAACTTACAATTTAATTAATAGCTGATTTTGGCAGGTGGTACCCAACTTGAAGAGAATGGCGCTGCATTTCAAGGACGCCATGATGGTAGAAGAAGTCCTCTCATCTCTTTCACAAACTGGAAGAACTTGACCTGCGATGCTTCCATGATAATTCATCATACCTTCCATTTGAATTCCTCCATAGATTTCGGAATATTCAAAAACTACAAGTGAGTTGCAGCGATTTTGAAGGGCTTTTCCCTAGTGGGTTTGCTGGTGATGTTGGAATTCTTGCTCAGATACGATACTTGAGATTGAATGGTCTTTCTAATCTGAAGCGTATATGGAACAAAGGTTCTCGGCATAAACAAGTTCTTCAAAATCTTCACAATCTTGAAGTTGTATGGTGCTATAGACTAACTAGTTTGGAGCCATCTTTTGAGTCTTTCCAGAATCTTCAAACATTGGATGTGTATAGGTGTGATGGACTGATGTACTTGTTCAAATCTACGGCTGCAAAAAGTTTGGTGCACCTCAGAACCATCAGCGTCAAAAAATGCAATATGGTGACAGAAATAGTAGCAGTTGAGGGAGGTGAAACACAAACTGAAACTGACATTACTCTCAGCAAACTGGAAAGTCTAAAACTTGATTGTTTAGAAAGCATCATTTGCTTTAGCCTTGCAACTTGCCCAATGAAACTTCCGTCCCTAACAGAGGTAACTGTAATGCAGTGCCCCAAGATGAAGTTTTTCTCTCAGGGAAACTTGGACGCGCCAATGCTAAAGAAAATATATGTAACAGAAGAGAGTGACAAAGGGCGCTGGGTTGGGGATCTTAACTCAACTATAAAACAATTGAATCTAGAAATGGTACGTTGTGATAGATAAGATCCCATTCTCTTTCAATTTGTTTATTCATTTGCTGGTTTAGATGTAACTTTTTCATTTTCTTATCTAAATTGATGAAAAATTTCAAATAGCGTTAGCTAACTTCACATTCATCTTCTTATAGGCGGGCTTTGATGGCATTCAACAATTGAAACTCTCTGAATTTCCTGAGTTGAGAGAGAAATGGCTTGTTCCTGAGTTGAAAGAGAAATGGCTTGTTCAACTTCCAGTTAATTTCTTCTATAATCTGACTTCATTAGTGGTGGATGATTGTGCATTCCAGTCTGTTGCTATTCCATCCAATCTACTACCTTTCCTGATTGCTTTGGAAAAACTTGAGATAAGAAATTGTGATTTATTAGAAGAATTATTTGATTTGGAATGGCCAAATACTGATAGGAGCTTTGGATATTTGTCCAACTTAAAAGAGTTTCAATTGATTGGTCTACCGCAGCTGAGACATGTTTGGGATGAGATTCCTAAAGATCTGCTGGATGTCAAGAACCTTACATTGTTGAAAATTGAAAATTGCAACAGTTTGAGAAATGTTTTGACTCCTACCCTATGCTTGAGCCTTGTTCAACTCAAAACATTACAAGTCACAAGTTGTCAGATGGTTAAAGAGATTATCACTGCTACTCCAACCGCAGAAGATGGAGCTGTGGGCCATGTGATCGTATTTCCTTTATTGGAATGCATTACTTTGGAAGATTTGCCCAACTTGACTAGTTTATACTCTGGAACTGATTCTGTTGAATGCCCTTACTTGAAAGAGATCACCATAACTGGTCGTCCACAACTTAATATCAACAATACAATTGCTGAGTCAAAGGTCAGTTATTTATCAGACTTATTAACTACTAGTAGCCTTTTTGTATATGATTGCATTATCAATCTATCTAAATTACTATCTTATTCATTGCAGTTCTGGAATTGCAAAAAAAATTTATTAATGTAAATATTTTGTCCACAGGCTGTTAGTTATCCACACCCGAAGGACTTGAAACCTTCATCAATTGACTCTCAAAAGATATGGAATGGGCAAAGTTTAACAAGCTTGACGATAGATGGTTTTAGGAATTTGAAATTTCTTTTTCCGTCATCTATAGCTAAAAGTTTGTTGCATCTAAAAAAGGTAGAGATTTCTAATTGTGAGATGCTAGAACAAGTAATAGCCATGGAAGCACACGAAGAACAAATGATGAGACTGCCAAAGATAGACTTCCTGAAGCTTAAAGATCTTCCACAACTCGCTCAATTCAGCATATGTAAGATGCTTGAATGCCCTTCCTTGAAAGAACTACAAGTTCAAAACTGTCCTCAACTAATGGTATTTGTCTCCGATTACATTGGCTCAAATGTTGTATCCAATAGCGAACACCAAATAACAACCACCTCTGCTCTCTTTGATGACAAGGTGGTCTCTGTCCTTTTTATCTTCTGTTTTTGTCTTATATTTTTTTTAAAAATACCTTTTTTCATTGTATATTATTTTTTTAAAATTAATTGATCAAATTGTTCTAACATTTCTTTGCAGCTATCTGTCATCTCTATTTTGATTTGGTCCCACATTTTTTTAGCTATTTAATGTTTACCATTAATATGGTATGATTACTGTTGCAGGTTGCATTCCCTAACTTGGAAAAAATGCAAGTTATCCAGATGGATAATTTGAGGATGATTTGGAGCAACCAGGTGTGTTCGAATTCCTTTGGAAAATTGGAAGTACTCAAGGTAGAATATGGTAAACAACTGCTGAAAATCTTTCCTCATAATTTATTGGCAAGACTCCAAAATCTCAAGGATTTGGTCATAAAGAATTGTGATTCACTAGAAGAGGTGTTTGACATCCATGAGCTAATAAAAGCAAAAGAAATGGAACGAGTAACTAGTCAGCTGAAAAGACTGGATATCCGAAACATGTTGAGTTTAAGGTGTGTATGGAATGATGATCCAAAAGGAGTCGTATCGTTTGACGAACTAAATTCATTTTATGTTTGGAACTGTCCAAATCTAAAATGTCTCTTACCATTTTCAATAGCCAAAAGTCTAGAAAAACTTGAAAACCTTCGTCTGTATGATTGTGGGCTTGCGGAACTGGTTACAATGGATAAAGGAGTGTTTGAAGAAGCTCCAAAGTTTGAGTTTCCTCGGCTTAAGCACTTGGACCTTTGGTATCTGAAAAATTTCGAGTGTTTCTTTCAGGGACTTCACACGTTGGAATGCCCGGTATTGAAAAGGTTAAGTGTGTACCAGTGTAACAAATTTGAGGTTTTCACTCAAACAACCGAGGATCCACTAGAAATACAGACCCAGAATTCGCTTTTCTCATTTCCAAAGGTAGATCCTGCATCTCTTTGTTACAAAATGCAAAAATTTGACTTGTTAGCGATAATTGTTATCATTTTTTTTATGACGGTGAACGAAAAATACTTGAAATTGACCTCTTAGAACTGAAGAAGTGTTGATTAGGTCATAAGCATTGGCGTATTTAATTTAACTTGTTTTAATCAGAACATATTTGGTTGATTTTTCCTTATTCCTTATCATTAGTTATTTAAATGTAGGATATTTTCTGTCCCTTGTTTCTTCATAAGATATGCCCGTAGATATTTACTTTTAACATAAAATGAGGTTCAAGGACAGTTGAATCTGTGTTAAACAATTCATTCAACAATTGCTAAATATCTTATTGGGTCATGTGATTTGCATCTGTGCAAATTACGAAACGTAATTTATCGTGGTTCTCAAGGAATTTGAAAAACGTCCTGTAATTGTTTTTCTTGAAATTATTATAATAGTAATGATGATGATGATGATGATGATGATTATTATTATTATTATTATTATTATTATTATTATTATTATTATTATTATTATTTATTCCAAGTGTCCACGTCTCTTGTAAAAACTGATAAATAATTTCCTCGCTTTTGGAAGAAATGGAAGGTGATAATTTCTATATATACTTCACAAAAATGATTTTTCTTTTCATGCTTTTGGTGGAACATGAACTTCAACCTTGTTTTGTTTGATTGTTTTTCAGATCATTTCCAACATGGAACATTTGTCCTTGACAATCAAGGATGCCAAGATGATAAAGGAAAGCCAATTTCCCCCACAATTTTTTAACAAACTTAAGGCTGTTGAACTACATTGCTTTCATGCTGAATCAGATGATTCTCCGTTTGGTATCCTTAAGTTGTTCCATGAAATGGATAAACTTTATGTAAGGTGTAGTACGTTCGAGGAACTATTTCTGTGTGAAGGACTGGACCAAGCTCTTCAAAAACTCAAGATCTTGAATGTAGGGAATTGTAATAATTTGATTAGCGTGCTACCATCTTCTGCTTCTTTCTGTGAGCTTACAACATTGGATGTGAATGGCTGTAATGGATTGATGGACGTACTACAATCTACCACTGCAAAAAGTTTGGTGCAACTCAGAACCATGAGCATTGAAAATTGCGAAAAGGTGAATGAAATTGTAGCAAACAAAGGGGATGAAATACATGCTGAGATTACTCTCAGCAAACTAGAAAGTCTAAAACTTCATCATTTAAAAAGCCTCGGTTGCTTTAGCTTTGCAACCTGCACAATGAACTTCCCATCGCTGACAGAGGTGATTGTAACACAGTGCCCGAAGCTGAAGTTTTTCACTTCAGGAATCCTATACACGCCAAAGCTAAAGAAGGTATCTATAACAGAAGAAATCGACAAAGGGCGTTGGACTGGGGACCTTAATACAACAATACAACGACTGTTCCTGGAGATGGTAAGTTGTAATTGGTAAAATCCCACTATCTCCTAGCTACAAGGCTAAATTTCATCTCAACTTACATGTGCTGGTTTAGATGTGCCCTTATTTTCTTTTCTAAATTGTTTCGGTTTTTGCTCGTGCAGTAACTAGTTAACTTTGCATTTATATTCTTATAGGTTGGCCTCAACGGCATGCAACATCTGAGACTCTCTGAGTTTCCAGAGTTGAAGGAGAAATGGCTTGGTCAACTTCCAGTTAATTTCTTCTATAAGCTAAGTTCATTGGTAGTGGATGATTGTGCATTCCACTCGGTTGCTATTCCATCCAGTCTTCTACCTTTCCTGATTGCTTTGGAAAAACTTGAGATAAGAAATTGTGACTTATTGGAGAACTTATTTGGTCTGGAATGGCAAAATGCTGAAAGAGGGATTGGATATTTGTCCAACATAAAAGAGTTTCACCTGATTGATCTACCGCAGTTGAGGTATGCATTGGATGAGGTTCCTAAAGGAATGTTGGACATGAAGAACCTCACATTGTTGAAGTTCCACAACTGCAGCAGTTTAAGAAATGTTTTAACTTGCAGCATGTGTAGGGGCCTTGTACAACTCAAAAAATTACAAGTCACAAGTTGTGATATGCTTGAAGAAATCATCAGTGAAACTGCAGTGGATGATAGAACTGACGATCATATTATTTTATTTCCGTCATTGGAATCTGTTATTTTAAACGATTTGCCCAACATAACTAATTTCTACTCTGGCACTGGTTCTGTGGAATGTCCTTGCTTGAAAGAGATCACTATAGTTGGCTGTCCACAGCTAAATTTCACTAATACGATTGCGGAGTCAAAGGTCAGTCATTTATCACAGTATTACTGATATTATTTGTTTCTGAAGTTGTACATGCTCTGTCTTTTGGCCTCTTAAGGACTGAAAAAGGGCAATTCTACTAATTGTTTGGTGCTTGTACATAAAGTGATAAATTATTGCATTATCAACTTTATCTATTTAGCTATCTTATTCATCCCTGTAAAATTGCAAAATCTTGATCGTACCAATCACTTTAACCACAGGTTTACTATCATAAGATGTGGAATTGCCAAAGTTTGACGAGCTTGATTATTGATGGTTTAAGAAATTTGAAATTTCTACTCCCATCATCTATAGCTAAAAGCCTCATGCAGCTTCAAAAGATCGAGATATCTGATTGTGAGACGCTGGAACAAGTAATAGCCTTGGAAGGACAAGACGAACAAATGATGAGACTGCCAAAAACATGCTTCTTGAAGCTCAAAGATCTTCCAAAACTCACACAATTCAGCACATGTAATATGCTTGAATGCCCTTCCATGAAAGAGCTGCAGATCCAAAATTGTCCTCAACTAGTGACATTTATCTCCAAATCCTCAAGTTCAAATGTTGTAACCAACAGTAGACTCGATGTGACAACTTCTGCTCTCTTTGATGAAAAGGTGATCTCTTCCCTTTTTTCTTATCTTTTTCATGGTTCTCACTGTTGCCAGCACATACCTCTGTTCATGTAAGAATTATTCGACCGTAACAGATGAATTAAAAAGTAAAAAGATTATTTTCGTATACTCTGGTTTGATACATTGTTATCATAATTCTATGCAGCAAGCTATGACTCTGATGTGGTCTCACATTTTATAGCTATTTTATGTCTATCACTAATATGGTATGGTTAATGATGCAGGTTGCATTCCCCAACTTGGAGCAAATGCAAATTATCAAAATGGATAATTTGAGGATGATCTGGAGCAACCAGCTCCATTCAGATACCTTTGTCAAATTGGAGGTGCTTAAGGTGGAATACGCTAAAAAACTTCTGGAAATTTTTCCCCATTTTATATTGGAAAGACTCCAAAATATCAAGGATTTGGTCATAAAGAACTGTGGTTCACTAGAAGAGGTGTTTGATATCCATGGGCTAATAAATGCAAAACAAATGGAAAAAGCAACAAGCCAGCTGAAAACTGTTGATATCCGGAACCTGCCGAATTTGAGGTGCGTGTGGAATGAAGATCCCAGTGGATATGTCTTATTTGATGGAATAAGTTCAATGCATGTTTGGGAATGTCCAAATCTCAAAAGCCTCTTTCCATTTTCAATAGCTAAAAGCCTAGAACAACTTGAACTCCTTGAATTGGTTGGCTGTGGGCTTGTGGAATTAGTTACAAGTGAGAAAGGAGCGGTAGAAGAAGCTCCTATGTTTGTGTTTCCTCGGCTCAAGAACCTGGACCTTTGTAATATGAATAAGTTGGAGTGTTTCTTTCAGGGAATTCATATCCTGGACTGTCCAGTACTTAGGAGGTTGCGTGTTTATCAGTGTGACGAATTGGAGGTTTTCACTCAAATAACTGTGGATCGACCAGAAACACAGATTCAGAAATCGTTGTTCTCATTTTCAAAGGTAGGCCTTCCATCTCTTGTCTTTTCTTCTTCTTGAAACAAACTACTAAAGTGGTACTTCTTTTCAGTTTCAAACTAGTTAGCAATAATTATTATAAGTTTTGTTATATTGGTGACTTAAAAATAAAGTTTCAAAAGACTATCATGGAGACGTAATTGTGGACATTGTCATGCTTTTGTTGGAACATGAACTTCAACCTTGTTTTGTTTGATTGTTTTTCAGATCATTTCCAACATGGAACATTTTTCCTTGAGAAGCAAGGATGCCAAGATGATAATGGAAAGCCAGTTTCCTCAAGAATTTTTTAACAAACTTAAGGTGGTTGAACTACATTGCTTTCATGCTGAATCAGATGATTCTCCGTTTGGTATCCTTAAGTTGTTCCATGAACTGGATGAACTTTATGTAAGGTGTAGTACGTTCAAGGAACTATTTCCGTGTGAAGGACTCGACCAAGCTCTTCAAAAACTCAAGATCTTGAATGTAGGGACTTGTGACAATTTGATTAGCGTGCTACCATCTTCTGCTTCTTTCCGTGATCTTACAACATTGGATGTGCATGGCTGTAATGGATTGATGGACGTACTAAAATCTACCGCCGCAAAAAGTTTGGTGCAACTCAGAACCTTGAGCGTTAAAAATTGCGAAATGGTGAATGAAATTGTAGCAAACAAAGGGGATGAAATACATGCTGAGATTACTCTCACCAAATTAGAAAGTCTAAAACTTCATCATTTAAAAAGCCTCGGTTGCTTTAGCTTTGCAACCTGCACAATGAACTTCCCATTGCTGACAGAGGTGATTGTGACACAGTGCCCCAAGCTGAAGTTTTTTTCTTCGGGAATCCTATACACCCCAAAGCTAAAGAGGGTATCTATAACAGAAGAAATGGACAAATGGCGTTGGATTGGGGACCTTAATACAACAATACAACAACTATTCCTGGAGATGGTAAGTTGTAATTGGTAAAATCCCACCATCTCCTAGCTAAAAGGCTAAATTTCATCTCAACTTACATGTGCTGGTTTAGATGTGCCCTTATTTTCTTTTCTAAATTGTTTCAGTTTTTGCTCGTGCAGTAACTAGTTAACTTTGCATTTATATTCTTATAGGTTGGCCTCAACGGCATGCAACATCTGAGACTCTCTGAGTTTCCAGAGTTGAAGGAGAAATGGCTTGGTCAACTTCCAGTTAATTTCTTCTATAAGCTAAGTTCATTGGTAGTGGATGATTGTGCATTCCACTCGGTTGCTATTCCATCCAGTCTTCTACCTTTCCTGATTGCTTTGGAAAAACTTGAGATTAGAAATTGTGGCTTATTGGAGACCTTATTTGGTCTGGAATGGAAAAATGCTGAAAGAGGGATTGGATATTTGTCCAACATAAAAGAGTTTCAGTTGATTGATCTACCCCAGCTGAGGTATGCGTGGGATGAGGTTCCTAAAGGAATGTTGGACATGAAGAACCTCACGTTGTTGAAATTCCACAACTGCAGCAGTTTAAGAAATGTTTTAACTTGCAGCGTGTGTAGGGGCCTTGTACAACTCAAAAAATTACAAGTCACAAGCTGTGATATGCTTGAAGAAATCGTCAGTGCAACTGCAGTAGACGATAGAACCGAGGATCATATTATTGTATTTCCGTCATTGGAATCCATTATTTTGAAGGATTTGCCCAACGTAACTAATTTCTACTCTGGCACTGGTTCTGTGGAATGTCCTTGCTTGAAAGAGATCACCATAGTTGGCTGTCCACAGCTAAATTTCACTAATAGGATTTTGGAGTCAAAGGTCAGTCATTTATCACAGTGTTACTGATATTATTTGTTTCTGAAGTTGTACATGTTGTGTCTTTTGGCCTCTTAAGGACTGAAGATGGGGAATTCTACTAATTGTTTGGTGCTTGTACATAAAGTGATAAATTATTGCATTATCAACTTTATCTATTTCGCTATCTTATTCATCCCTTTAAAATTGCAAAATCTTGATCGTACCAATCACTTTAACCACAGGTTTACTATCATATGATATGGAATTGCCAAAGTTTGATGAGCTTGATGATTGATGGTTTAAGAAATTTGAAATTTCTATTCCCATCATCTATTATAGCTAAAAGCCTCATGCATCTTCAAATGATCGAGATATCTGATTGTGAGAAGCTGGAACAAGTAATAGCCTTGGAAGGACAAGACGAACAAATGATGAGACTGCCAAAAACATACTTCTTGAAGCTCAAAGATCTTCCAAAACTCACACAATTCAGCACATGTAATATGCTTGAATGCCCTTCCATGAAAGAGCTGCAGATCCAAAATTGTCCTCAACTAGTGACATTTATCTCCAAATCCTCAAGTTCAAATGTTGTAACCAACAGTAGACTCGATGTGACAACTTCTGCTCTCTTTGATGAAAAGGTGATCTCTTCCCATTTTTCCTGTCTTTTTGATGGTTCTCACTGTTGGCAGTACATACCTCTGTTCATGTGAGAATTATTCTTCCAAAACAGATGAATTAAAAAGTAAAAAGATTATTTTCGTATACTCTGGTTTGATACATTGTTATCATAATTCTATGCAGCAAGCTATGACTCTGATGTGGTCTCACATTTTATAGCTATTTTATGTCTATCACTAATATGGTATGGTTGATGATGCAGGTTGCATTCCCCAACTTGGAGCAAATGCAAATTATCAAAATGGATAATTTGAGGATGATCTGGAGCAACCAGCTCCATTCAGATACCTTTGTCAAATTGGAGGTGCTTAAGGTGGAATACGCTAAAAAACTACTGGAAATTTTTCCACATTTTGTATTGGAAAGACTCCAAAATATCAAGGATTTGGTCATAAATAACTGTGGTTCACTAGAAGAGGTGTTTGATATCCATGGGCTAATAAATGCAAAACAAATGGAAAGAGCAACAAGCCAGCTGAAAACTCTTGATATCCGGAACCTGCCGAATTTGAGGTGTGTATGGAATGAAGATCCCAGTGGATATGTCTCATTTGAGGGAATAAGTTCAATGCATGTTTGGGAATGTCCAAATCTCAAAAGCCTCTTTCCATTTTCAATAGCTAAAAACCTAGAACAACTTGAACTCCTTGAATTGGTTAGCTGTGGGCTTGTGGAATTAGTTACAAATGAGAAAGGAGCGGTAGAAGAAGCTCCTATGTTTGTGTTTCCTCGACTTGAGAACCTGCGCATTTGGAATATGAATAAGTTGGAGTGTTTCTTTCGAGGAATTCATATCCTGGACTGTCCAGTACTTAAGGGGTTGAGTGTTTATCGGTGTAACAAATTGGAGGTTTTCACTCAAACAACCGTGGATCGACCAGAAACACAGATTCAGAAATCCTTGTTCTCATTTTCAAAGGTAGGCCCTCCATCTCTTGTCTTTTCTTATTCTTGAAACAAACTACAAAAGTGGTACTTCTTTCCAGTCTAAAACTAGTTAGCAATAATTATTATTAGTTTTATTGTATTGGTGATTTAAAAATAAAGTTTCAAAAGACTGGCATCGAGACGTAATTGTGGACATTGTCATGCTTTTGTCGGAACATGAACTTCAACCTTGTTTTGTTTGATTGTTTTTCAGATCATTTCCAACATGGAACATTTGTCCTTGACAAGCAAGGATGCCAAGATGATAAAGGAAAGCCAGTTTCCGCCACAACTTTTTCACAAACTTATTGCTGTTGAACTAAATTGCTTTCATGGTGTATCGGAGGCCTTTCCCTCTGATGTCCTTAGGTTGTTCTGTAAAGTGGAATTCCTTTATGTAAGGTGTAGTATGTTCAAGGAATTGTCCCCTTTTGAAGGACTGGACACTCTAAAGATTTTGAACGTACAACTTTGTCCCAATTTGACTAGTTTAGGACCGAGCTCTACTTCTTTCCAAAACCTAACCGCTTTGGTTGTAGACGACTGCAAAGGATTGGTTAGCTTGGTGGCACTCTCAACAGCAACAAGCCTGGTGCAACTCCTGAAAATGAGTATTAAAAACTGTGACAAGCTATCAGAAATTGTTGCAAATGAGGGATCAAACGAATCAGAAAAGGAGATCGTCTTCACCAAATTACAGCGTTTGGAACTACATGATTTGCGAAGCCTTGTAAGCTTCAGCTCAGTAGAATGCAGCTTCAAGTTCTCCTCTTTGACACAAGTAATTGTAAGCAAATGTCCCAATATCAAGTTTTTCTCAAAAGGAGTGTCAAACACACCCAAGCTACAGAGTGTACAACTTTCAGAAGCAGACGAAGGGCATTGGAATGGCAATCTTAACACAACCGTGCAGCTATTAATCACCAATAATTGGTAAACTATCTATATCTTTTAATAGATATACTTTCCAAATATTGTTTATAGCTGTTGACTTTATTTCTCATATATTGGTAGGCAGAGTGGCAGTTAAGGATCAAATGCTGAAGCTGTTGATGAAAGGCATTGCGGTCCATATCCCTTTCCTTAATTTTTAAGACTTTCTTTTTTCTACTATGATCATTTGCTTTATCGCACCACCTTTTACTACAACTGCAAATTTAATTTATTGATAATCTTGTTTGATCTTTAAACAAACCTCTAGTATTCTTATTTGGAAAAGAAACATTTTCCCCTCTTTTGTCTTTTCATCTTTTTTGTTGGTTAAGTTCGTAATCTTTTAATTTACAATTGAGCTCTTGATCATTTATAATCATACACATTTAACCCTATTTGTGAGGGAAGTTAATTGAGAACATCAAGTTCAATTGAAAATGTGTTACTCATTTCATTTGCATATTAGATTACATTTTTTACAATTCAAAATTATTATCTAACTGTGACTACATAGAAACTATAAAAACATCATAAACATCATACTCAATAAAGTTGGATTGGATTGGATTTGTTTTTTTTTTTTTTTTTTGTAAATAATCTATTATCCATTTTCTTCTGGTTAGTTAAAAACTTATATCACATTTCCCCTCTCCTTTCCATTAATCAACTTGATTCTCCTACTATTTATTTATTTTTTTTTTAATTTCCTTTCATTATTCTGTTATTTATTAATCTCATGACTTTAATCTTACAATTTTTTCTACGATTGTAATCTCAATTAAGAGTATATTCTACAGTTATAATTAACAACAATCAACTTCCCCTCCTTAATTAGAATACATTGCATTATATTAAAAATTATTATATTAGTATTTTACGTTATTAAAATATGATAGTGTAACAAAAATTATAAAAACTACTATATGAATCATATTATATTATTTTCATAAAATTTAATAATTTCTGATACATCTATTATTGAAATGCGAGATTATCTGGAACTAATTTGTTGAAGATATTAGATAAACAGAATTATACAGATTGAATATCAAATTTTTGAAAAGCACATGACTATTAAAGTCCTTTTAATAATTGCATCAAATAAAAAAAAAAAAGTACTGAAAATAAGTTATGGAATTGTTTGTCAGTTAAAAATAGTTATTAAATTACATTAAGATTTAGATCCTAATAATCTAAATCTCAAAACTTGTTTTAAATCAAATTGGATTGGGTAGCTTCATTATACTACACCAATTGCGTCTTAGTTTATAATTTATCTTAATAAAATCAATCAGTTTAAAGTAATCCATTTCCTAAATATTTATAATATAGAATATGATCCTTCATAGGTTATACTGTAATCGGAAAAATATTGAAAATATTGTATGATATTAATCAATGCATAATTTATTTGAGTAACATATTTAACCAACTTATTTGACCTCAAACTTTAATCAACTTATGCACACAATTGTTAAAAAAAGTCATATTCAGACCGAACAAAAACGAAATGGATTTTTTTTAATATTTTGTTCAACTAGTAATTGTAACAAAATATATATATATATAAAAAAAAAAGAAAGAAAAAGAAAAGGAAAGTAAAGGCCAATTTAAAATAAATTTAGTAGATTGCTAATTAAATAAAACCAGGGAATAATAGTGAAAATTTTCTATGAAGCATGGACTAGTAATAAAGGAGAATCAAATGTAACAAAAGATAAAGAATGAAAGAAGAAAAGAAACTATTCACTTATCTCATTAGTTTCTAACATGGGATTCCAACTCCGTACTTATCTAATATTTATCCTTAATACATATTCTCCCTACAATTGTAATACAATCACTCAGGTTATATTTCTTTACATAAAATATAAAAATATAAAAAAAAATCGTAGGAGCTATGGTTACTTTAGACCACCATGTGTCACTGCTTCTACACAACAGCTAAACATGTAAAATTAATTATAATATCATTTTGTATAGCAAAAAAAATACATTATCAAGATGCTGTTTGTGAAAATTGAAAATCAAATTGGTGATATGTTTACTAATTAAAGTACTTAATCGAGATAAGTCTATTAATTTATTTAAATTACATTGTTTCAATGATATTACTATTTACTCTAAGATATTTTATTATAATCAATGATTGTGTGGATTGAGAAGATGTAAGAAAAATAAAGAATAAAACAATAGTTTTTTTTTTGCAATGTTGTTGTAACGTACAAATAAGACATATTATATTATATTATATTATATTATAAATATGTGTTGAGCAATCAAATTGTTGAATGTTGGAATCAAATTAATGAAATAATTGAGAGTGTGGGGGCAAAGTGAGATAGTGGAGTTCCTTTCTAATCAAATCAGTTTTATTACTTAATGACACAAGAGGAGAAAGCTTTTGTTCTTCTGATACATTAATTTTTAATGATCTAATCGACATTTTTCTCAGAGGACACTTTCTTTTTACTTGGATTCGAATCAACAGAACAATAAAGGTACTTTTCTTTTTTTCTTTTTCGATTTTTGTGGGATGATATACTTTTTCATCGTATTCAATGTCATAAGATCTTCCTCGGCCTCTGAATCTTCTTCGAATTCATCGATCATCTCTTCCTCCAATTTTGATAATAAGATCGACATGTTCCATTCGAGTCTATAATTAAGCGTTTCTTTGAAAAGTATAGTGGTGGTTGAAATTATTATCCTTTAGTTGAATGAAGATTGTTTATACAATCATATGGCAATGGCTAATTTTGTAATAACTATTTCTATAACAACTAGTTTTATAGTTACACATTAATTTTTCTAAGTTAAAAAAAAAAAAAAATAGCCATTAAAAAGAAAACATAATAATTTAATTAATTAAGAAAATTACATTATATTTACACGTCATCAGTTTAATTTACCTGGACGCATTGATTTTTTCTTTTCAATAAAAATAGATCACATACATATGCAGCCCCTTCAACTTTTATTTTTGAGCCGCTTGGCCCCCTCAACTATTTTAGTGACCCATCTAACCCCTCATCTAAAAATAAAATACATACATAGCCCCTTCAACTTTTATTTTTGTGTCGCTTGGCCCCCTCAACTATTTTAGCACCCTATCTAACCCCTTATCTATTTTAAAGTGGTATTTTTAAACCTTTGGGTGAACATAACCAGACACAACAGAGTATCATGCACTATACGAGTTTGACACTAAAGACATATATAAGACACACGCCCGAGCTATCTTCAAACCATCTTCTATTTTATTAATATTACAAACTATTACAAAGTGAAAATTTTTCAGCAATTAATAAAATGAAAATTTTAATAATAAAGCCACACGAGGAGAGTTACATAATATAAATGGAAATTAAGGAGAAAATTTCTCCCTAAAGAGAATTAAAACCGAATTAATTGTATTTGGTACAATTAATCTCCATAAATATTTCTGTTGAGAAATTGAAAAGATTATTTTAGATGAAAAAATAAATGGGTTGGAACAAAAGTAGGCAGGTTCGAAGTGGCACATTTCGGTATGACATTATTGTCGTCCATATAGTGCGGGTGCACATTGGGCCTGTGGAGTATTGGGCTTAGATTTGCACCCCCAGTACGCGCAAAGAGAGCCTTTTGGCTAGAAATTCTTACAAACCTAAGGAAATGTAATTCCTTATAAACTGCTCACCTTTGGATGTGGGATTTGAGAATTTCACAACTTTTCATCTACAAAATCTTTTCTTTCAAGCTCACTTTGAGCATCAAGTTCTCATTCATCCTTAATCCATTTTAGACGTGTTATATACCGTTGGAAAGATATTTTTCCATAGAATACAATGACATAATTCAAGTTATTGGAATCGCAAACTAACCACAATATAATTAAGTTTAAAGTTGACAAAAAAAATCACTTGTCAAAGATCTAATAGATGAAACATGTACATGATATTTCGTAAATTAGTCAAAGTACTTAGGCTGAGTTTGGGGCTACGGAAAGCAGCCTCAAATGCACAATTGGTAAAAGTCAGATTGTATTTAAGAAAGTACTGGAAAAATACTTAAAACTACTTTTAAAGAAATCAATGAAACCTAGCTGTGTAGAAAAGCAATTTCACTAATAGACTGGCGCTTAGTCTTCTTTGGTTAATTTCACCCATCTTCTATAAACTGAGGCGTATAATACAATTAAATCTTCAGTGAAATGAATGGATTTTGCTTTGTGCCTTTTGCATCCGAAATCTTAGTTAGTTTAGTTAACCTTCAGCATTCCGCATTAAGGGTGAGCAAAACTAAACCGATATCTAAAAACAAAAATAGAAACCAAACAAAACCGATTTATTTTATAATTTGGTTCGGTTTAGTTTTAAATTATTAAGAAGTTTGGAATTTAGTTCGGTTCAAAACCGAAAAACTGAATAATTGATAAAATATTAAAATTAAAAGAAAGAAATATATCAGTGTATTTGCAATCGTTCAACTTTCAAAGTCCAAAACCTAATTGATTCGCTTTGCTCCACTCCTAACTGATTTTTTAAGTTAATTTTTTTTATTCCGTTTTTTCTTAAATAAACTACATTTATAAAATTTTTATTTTGATCTTTTTTTAAAAAAGCTGATGTTTTTTGTTCGATCCAGTCCTAATCAAATCAAACTAAACAGATTTGGTTTGAACAGAAAACCAAATTTTAGTTTGGAAAAAATTGGTTTTGGTTTATTTAGTTCGATTCTTGAACCGGACCAGTCCATGCTCACCCCGCATTAAGTTTGTCATTGTTTTCATCTTTAGGCTTAAGGAGACTAATGAAGGTCTTTCTATCAGGAATTAATTTCAGACACACCTGTATACACACCATCTATCTTTAATTAATTTGTTCAGCTTTAATTTGGGTTATTAATTAATTCGTTAATTACTCAAAAAGCAGCAGAAGAAATCCGTCCATGATATGGCTTCAAACTGATATTGTACGAGTCTTCCACAATTTGCTCCATTTCTTGATCTGGATCACTCACTAATCTTTCTAATCCCTTGCACTGCGAGGCACGACGAAGAAGTAAACTCCGCTGGAGCCGGTTACTCTGGTTTAGATATTGATTTTGGACTTTATTGCGGATTCCTTCCATCTCCTCCGGCTATCGGTTTAGCTTTCTCTGATGGAAAGGTAAATCTTCTCCGATCGCTGCAATTTCGTTTCTATTAATATTTTGAGTGTGAGATGAGCGGAATGCTGAAATTAGGGATTAGAATTCCACTTAATTACAGTTGCTCCCATTTAATTTGACAGAAAAAAAATTTGATGTACAAAATCCTTGTTGCTGTTTGTACTGCTGATGATGACAATTACGGCTATTATAATTTTCTGTACTCAATCCTTTTGCTGTTGTTATTGGTAGTGATGATAATTACAGCTGTTATAATTTTATGGCACTACCATGGATTTTACTGCTGCTCTGGTTGAGAATTTGTATGGGACAGAAAAACGCTAACAAGGTTTATAGGGCCCTGGTATGTACTTTCTCTGTAGCATTTGTGTTGCTTTGATTAAAATAGTCAATATTTCATGGTTTGTAAATTAGACGTTGTGGAATTGGTGCAAGTGCTAAATTAGATGTATTGAAAAAGGTGTCTTAAATTTGTTCAAACGGGGTCAGGGCTGAGAACGTTATCTTTTGTTACTGAAATCATATGAAGCAATACTTCCAGTTCTATAAGCTAGATTGTTCCTTTTGCTTGTTCATAGGGTTCCTTGTCATGTTTATTTCCTCGTTTTGTACTTTTAATACTGATATTCCTTAAGGGGAGTTTTTTTTGTTTTAATGGGATTATGTTATCTAGGTGAAGTGATTTAGTGTTTAATGTTAGATATAAAAGACTGATAGTCAATAGCAAAATCTGGTTTGGTCTCTTGTTTGCTTTTTTATTATTTTTAAGGTTATGTGTGGTTCTCTTTGATTTAAGGGGAGATTTATCCTAAATCTGAGATGTATACTAGATTGATTTGAAATGAAACGGCAATTAGAAATTTTTTCTGTTATTATGCATGCGAGGTCAAGTGTTAAAGAAGCATGATCTGCTCTGCCAGTCTTACACCAAAAAGAGATAAGTGGGGGAATTGTTTGTGCATATGAACTAGGTGGAGAGGTAAATAAGAAGAGCTGGTTAGCTATATAATGCTTCTGTGATTAAATAATTGCTAGACTCTATATATATTTTGTTTTCAGTAAACATACAAAAGGAAATTTAGATCAAATGACAAGAAATGTATGTTGCTTTATCTGCTAAACAGAATTAGAATTAGAATGTTTGTTAGTACTGATTTCATGTCAAATATTTGGTGTTTGTTGCTTTTTTATTTACTTTTAGATGTTTTTCTAGTTAATTATGCTTGATCTAATATTATGTTTCTGAAGCCAACTGATATTTCTACCCTCACTATTTTAGTACTTTCTTCTATTGGGATTTATGCAGGTCCTGGCTTGGCGAATTTATTGTTGAGGTAAGAGTTGAAATATACATCAACAATATTATCATTTCCATAATATTTATGTTATCATATTAAGGCGTTTTCTGGATTAGTGGCCATGAATAATTGTTGGCATTTACTGTTGGCACTTGGAAGCTTATGGAGCAATAGCTGAAAACTATGTTTTCTATACTGAGTTGTGATCTTCAAATGCTAATAATTTGAGTCTAAAAAATTATGTTCAAACATTCTAGATAATTGGTTGTGTTAATTCTATACTGTGTGTTAAATAGCACCACTTGTACTTGGTGATGTATGTTCAGATCTCTTTTATATTGGTATGTTTTTATTTGGTCATTGGGTTTGCTTCTACTTTTATATTCTTTATTTGATGACTCGCTATGCGGAAAATGGTCTCTTAGTTTCATTGACTCCAATTTAAATCATTTTTTACCTCTCTTGGTCTCTTAGTTTTAGCCACTGCAATTGTCAAAGTAGCTGTATGCCTAGTGCAGCTGCACCTCTTCACTCGAAATTGTGGCATTATAGATATGGGTTTATGTATTTTTTTTGAAAAATTTTCAAATGAGGTTGAATTGTTAGTATGAGATTATGGGCTGGTAAAAGCTCGTTGAAACGAGCTAGTTAATATGTATATGGATTGTTGCCATTTCTATAGTTACTTTTTCCTAAAGGTTTCTGGATTGCTGAGTAATGTTTCAAGTGGGATTGTTCCACCTCCGTAATTTGTAGTGCATGAAATATTTGTAGCAATTTTCAGTCTTGCGAGATTTTTTTTTTTTTTTTTCATTTAAATGAGTTAGGTAATTTAGGTCTCTTATGGTGGTTGTTGATTAGTTCTTGCACTATTTGGTTTTTCAGCTTCATAGAAGTCTAATTAAGGTGAAAAGGAAATGGCTATTGCTGGCAAATCCATTTAGTAGATGCCTTATCTATGAAACTAATGGAAAGCCCATTAAGCTACATATGTGTTGTTTTTGCACTTGGGGTGATCAATAATGGGTTAATTGAGTTTGTGTTTCTGTACTTGTGTAGGAAAATGGAAACTCTTACTTTTTCCAACAATTCCATCCCCTGCATCAGCCTTGGAAATACTCAATTTGGTACTTGATAATTTTAAAGCTAATCTACCCCTCTTCACTTTTGGTATTATACTTCTTCAGGTATGTTAAATTCTCTTTACTTTTGCTGGATTCGCAATCTCAATCTTTTTAATTTGTTATCTTAAATTAGTAGAGAAATGGGTTTATGCCTTGTGATTGGTTTCTGTTTGGTTTTGCTTGTCAATTTTTCTTGCTTCTTATTCTGCTCTGTTTATTTGACATAAGCAACTTCAGTATAGCTTGGTTATTAGAATTAGGGATTTACCTGGTAAGTTCTTAAATTTGACCTTAACCTTAGCTTAATTCAAATCCACCTCAATTAACGACTATAGTATTCATGAATTCTAAGTTTCTTTCTATATTATTTGTTAGCTGCCCTTCGCTCTATCTCTATTCATTCACAATTTAGTTATTGTCAATTATCTTCTGATGAGTTCATGAACATGATCTTTCAAGTGTTAATTGTAGTGCTACTTTGTTGATGTTGCAGTCATATAATTCTTGTGTGAAATGTGCTACTTTCACTTGCATATACGTGGTTAATTTTAAATTTCATGAGTTCTCTTTTATCATATGGATTCTCATGAATTAGGAAGGATTAGAAAATTCCTTATGGAGTTCGGTCAAAAAAATTTGAGTTCCCTTCTATTCAAACTAACAAATTTTTTTTTTTTTTTTTTTTAATTTTTGAAAATAATTACCAACAGGATACCCGTCTGTAAAAAACCGTTAGTAAATTTCACCGGCCAGTAAACTTCCGTTTGTAATTACATTATATGTACTTATCTTAAAATACATCAGTTTTCTCATTCAAAACAAAAAGACATTATTTTTCTTATTTTACGCTTCTTTTTGTTACTTAATTCTAATTTCTCTAATATTAAGTAATTTGTTTATTAATTTTTCTATAATTGGCATAAAATTTATTTTATTTAAAAAATAAACGAAAAATAACAGAGAATTATTTTGTTTCTAAATCATAAAAATACCGGGAAATATAAAAACTTTTTTTGCAGGATTTTATGTATTAATGTGGTAATAATTATGTTGTGCACGTAACCATTGGTATTAATTACTTAGTTGATTTTTGGCAGGTGGCAGCCAGCTTGAAGAGAATAACGCCGAGTTACGAGTACGCCATGATGGTAAAACAAGCCCACTTACCCTCTTATCGCTTTCACAACCTGGAACGACATGAACTGCGAGGCTTCCATGAAGAATCATCATACCTTCTATTCGAGCTCCTCCATAGATTTCAGAATATTCAAAAACTATACTTGTCCAACAGCAATTTTGAAGAGCTTTTCCCATGTGGTTATTATAATCAAAATGTTGGAATTCTTGCATGTATACCATTCTTGAAATTGAACTGTCTTCCAAATCTGAGGCGTACATGGAATCAAGGGTCCCGGCATAAGCAAGTTCTTCAAAATCTTCACACTCTTCAAGTTATTGGTTGCAATGGACGAACTAGTTTGGAGCCATCTTTTGAGTCTTTCCAGAATCTTCAAACATTGGATGGGGTTGACTGTGATGGACTGATGTACTTGTTCAAATCTACGGCTGCAAAAAGTTTGGTGCAGCTCAGAACCATCAGCGTCAAAGAATGCAATATGTTGATGGAACTCGTAGCAGTCAGAGGGAGATGAAACACAAACTAAACAGATTACTCTCAGCAAACTTGAAAGTCTACAACTTCATTGTTTATAAAGCCTCACTTGCTTTAGCCTTGCAACTTACCCAATGAAATTCCCATCCCTCACAGAGGTAATTGTAACACAGTGCCCCAAGATGAAGTTCTTCTCTCGTGGAAACTTGTACGTGCCAAAGATGAATAAAGTATATGTGTCAGGAGAAAGCGACAAATGGCGTTGGGTTGGGGATCTTAATTCAACTATGAAACAACTTTATGTAGAGATAGTAAGTTGTTATTGATAGGATCTCATTCTCTTTCAATTTCAGAAATGGCTTGCTCTATTTCCAGTTAATTTCTTCTATGATCTGACTTCATTAGCTTTGGATGATTGTGCATTCCAGTCTGTTGCTATTACAAAGCTACTACCTCTCCTGATTGCTTTTGGAAAAACTTGAGATAAGAAATTGTGATTTATTAGAAGAATTATTTGGTTTGGAAGGGCCAAATGTCGACAGAGTTTTGGATATTTGTCCAACTTAAAACAGTTTCAATTGATTGATCTACCGCAGATGAGGTACGTGCGGGGTGAGATTCCTAAAGATATGCTGGATCTCAAGAACCTTACATCATTGGAAATTGACAACTGCTGCAGTTTGAGAAATGATTTGACTCCTACCATGTGCTCGGGCCTTGTCCTACTCAAAATCTTACAAGTCACAAGTTGTCAAATGGTTCAAGAGACATTACTGGGGCTGCATCAGAAGGTAGAAATATTGCTCATATTGCTATGTTTCCTTTATTGGAATGCATTATTTTCAAGAATTTGCTCAACTTGACTAGTTTCTACTCTGGAACTGATTCTGTGGAATGTCCTCACTTGAAAGAGATCACCATAGCTGGTTGTCCACAGCTCAATATCACCAATACAATTGCTAAGTCAAAGGTCAGTCACTTCTCAATTTATCGTCGTAATTTTGCATGGTTGGAATAACTTATGTAATGGTGCTTGTAGCTAAATGAAGCCTTTTTTTTTTATATGATTGCATATCCAGTTTACAATTTTAAATTGAAGTCATAAAATTGCAAAATCTTTGATTAAACTAGATATTTTTCAACAGGTTGTTAGTTTTCCTCATCTGAAGGACTTGAAACCATCATCAATTAGCATTCAGAAGATAAGAAATTGCCACAGTTTAACAAGCTTGATGATAGATTGTTTTAGGAATTTGAAATTTCTGTTCTCATCATCTGTAGCCCAAAGTCTCGTACATCTCAAAAGGGTGAGATGTTGGAACAAATGATGAGACTACTAAAAATAGACTTCTTGAAGCTCAAAGATCTTCCGAAACTCTCTCAATTCAGCATAAGTAAGAAGCTTGAATGCCCTCCCTTGAAAGAGCTACAAATTCAAAAATGTCCTCAACTAATAGCATTTGTCTCCGATTCCACAAGTTTAAACATTGTACCCAATAGTGAACTCCAATTAACAACTTCTGCTCTCTTTGATAGCCTCTGTCGTTATTTTCTTGTTCTCTTTTTCTGAGTTCCTATTCTTATATTTTTATCCCTAATAAATACTTTTTTTCATTTATATATTATTCCATACAAAAATAGATTCATGCCTCTAAAAGTAAAATGCTTATCTTCATATTAAGGACATTCTTGTGATATCTTCTTGCAGTGATCTTCCCTTGGTCTCACATTTTATAGCTATTTTATGTTCATCATTAATATATATTGTGTGATCAATAATGCAGGTTGCATTCCCTAACTTGGAGAAAATGGAACTTATCAAAATGGATAATTTGAGTATGATTTGGAGCAACCAGCTCTCTTCGGATTCCTTTGACAAATTGGAAATACTAAATGTGGAATATGACTGAAAATTTTTCCGCTGAATATATTTGCAGGACTCCGAAATCTCAAGGATTTGGTCATAAAGAATTGCAATTCACTAGAAGAGGTGTTTGATATCAATGGGCTAATAAATGCAAAAGGAATGGAAAGAGCAACAAGTCAGTTGAAAAGGTTGGATATGCAAAACCTGCCAAATTTAATCTATGTATGGAATGAAGATCCCAAAGGATTTGTCATGTTTGACGAACTAAGCTCTATGTATGTTTGGGAATGTCCAAACGTAAAAAGTCTCTTTCCATTTTCAATACCTAAAAGCCTACAACAACTAGAAAAGCTTGATTTGAACGATTGTGGGCTTGTGGAAATGGTCACGAAAAAGAGGGAGTAGTAGAAGAAGCTCATAATTTTGTGTTTCCTCAGCTTATGTACTTGGATCTTTGGAATCTAGAAGAGCTTGAATGTTTTTTTAATGGAATCCACAACTTGGACTGCCCATTGTTGGAAAGGTTGAGTGCTTATCACTGTGACAAATTGGAGATTTTCACTCAAATGGCCGAGAATCCAGAAGAAACACCGATGCAGAAATCACTTTTCTCATTTTCAAATTTAAACTGTACGCCCTTATTATTATATTTAAAAAAAAAAAATTAACCTACTTAAAAAATAAGTAAATCTTACTACTTCCAAACTTTGACTCTTAAGCCATGATTGTTGTAAATTTGATTATTCCAGTGATTGAAAACAGTTTTAATTTCACCCCTTATAAATAATTTTGTAATTTCTTTTTTTTTTTTTTTTGGGTCGCTAAACTAAAGAGAAGGTAGAAATGACGAGTTTTGCTTTTTATGTAATTTGCATACAATGAATAATCTTCAAATGAGCTTCCAATTCCTTCTTCCATGCATTCTTTTCTTTTTACTCTTTTAACTAAGTTACAAAGTTCACATTTTCAATTCTTAGAATTTAAGAAGTGGCTTATGGTCACAATCATGGGCATATTCATGGAAAGCCAGCTTTAACCCGGTTTCTGTTTGATTGTTTTTCAGATCATCCCCAAGTTGAAACATGTATCCTTCACTAGCAGGGCTTCCCAAATGATAAAGGAAAGCCAGTTTCCACCACAACTCTTTCACAAACTTAAGGCTGTTAAAATACATTGCTTTGAGGTGACTTCCATCTGATCTCATTAAGTTGTTTCATAAAATGGAAGACCTTAATTTCAGGTCTTGTATCTTCAAGCAACTGTTTCCTGGTGAGGATTCGACCAAGCTATTCAGAATCGTAAGTTTTTGTATGTAAAGAGTTGTCCCAATTTGATTAGTTAAGCACCAAGTTCTGCTTCTTTCAAGAACTTGACGAATTTGGACGTATGCAAATGTAAGGGAATGGTTAGCCTGATGGGACACTCAAAAGCAAGAAGCCTAGTTCATCTCAAAGAAATGAGTATAAGAAAATGTGACAAGGTGTTAGAAATTGTTTCAAATGACGGATTGGAAGAATCGAAAGGGGAGGTCATGTTCACCAAATCAAGATGTTTGGAACTACATGATTTGGCAAGCCTTGTATGCTTCAGCTCAGCAGAATGCGCTTTGAAGGAAGTAATTGTAAGCCAATGTCCCAACATCAAATTTTTCTCGAAAGGAGTCTTAACCACACCTAAGCTACAGAGGGTACAACTTTCAGAAGCAGACAGAGGGCATTGGAATGGCAATATTAACACAACCGTGCAACTGTTGTTCACCTATCAGTGGTAAACAAAATGTTTCTTTTAATCTGATTTCCAATCTTGTTGATAATTATTTCTTGCTCGTGACATTATTTCTCATATATTGGTATGCAGAGTAGGAATTTAGGATCAAATGTTGAAGCTGATGATGAGAGGCATTGCTGTCCATATCCCTTTCATTTTTAAGACAATTTAATTTTCTATTATGATCATTTGATTTATCACAACACCTTTTATTTCCTATTCTGCAAATTTGTTGAATGCATTTAGTTATTCTTTTTTCAACAAGAACAGTTATTCATGTTTTTAAACTATCGATTTCTTGTTGAAATCCGAGTCTAGTTTTTGAATTTGGATTTTCACATTAGCATGGCATACTTCTCCTATTTAAAATTATACGTATGAGTTTGTAAATGGCTAAACAAGTTTATTTTGTTTATTTATTTTTAGATACCCCTATTTTATCATCAATGAGATGTAGTTTCCTACCTGTTATGGATTTGGGACGGAAATGGATTAACCGTAAGGTAACCGCCACCCAAACCCGTCCTATTAATACACAAAATATTGTAAACATTTCGTAGGCTGGTGGTGGTGGGTTTAGCACCACCTTTTTATTTATTGAAGTGTTGAAGTATTAACAATTACGACAATTTTGGTTTATTAATAATTTGTGCATGTAATTATATTTACTTATTATATTCGAATATGATTAAATTATTATTAATAAAAAATTATTAATTATTAATATATTTGGTTTTTTTTTTTTAATTAAAGGTGTGACTTCATGAAACGAGTGATTAATGTGCACTCACTACCCCTGATCGAATGACAATGAGATTTACTTCATCAATAATCGCGGGTAATGGAACGGAACAAATAATTATGTTTATGAACGAAAATGGGATGAATAATATTATTATTACCCGCGAGTACGCTCCAATTGCTATCCTACTATAATTGATGTTCCAATCTCAATTATTCTTAAAAGCCATAATGTATAGGGGTGAGCAAAACATGGTTTGGTTTAAAAACCGAACTGAACCAAAAACCAAAGTAAAAGAAAAATAGATATAAAAAATAGACCAAAATTTAAAATTTTAATTTTTTAATTTTTATTATCATTATTTTATTATTAGTTACATAAAAAGTATTGCTTAAAAAGGATTTATATGACATATATATTACTAAAGTCTCATAAATGCAAACTATATAAAAATATAAATATATAATATGCCAAATAATATATATATATATATATATATATATATTTTGCTATTTTGTTTTGGTTCGGTTTTGTTTCGATTTAAAAAAAAACGAATCGAAAACCAAATTACTATATTTTATCAAACCGAAACCAAACCAAATAGAGTTTGGTTCGGTTTTTCAGTCTCGATTCTGTTCGATTTTTGGATCGCGGTTTGGTATTGCTCACTCCTAACAATATACAAAAGTTCCATAAATCAAATGATGAAATATCAGAAGTACTTTATTCAAGCTTAAAGCATATCTATTCACATCTTACACTTAAAAATATAACCAATATTACCTGAACTCACATTGAATGTGCACATAAAACAAGCCAAACTTAGGCAACGATAGTATAGAAAATGGTGAACATGTTGTTCAATTAACACTGGTTATTACTTGGACTGTTTAGTTTCTCATAGTGAGGATACCTACAAATATATGCAAGAGAAGAATAAGATAATTTAGTGAGACATCATTTTATAACACAAGAATTTTTATTTATTTCAACTTGAATATCTTACAAGCTAAGAGCTTCTTTATATAGAGGATGAAAGGCTCTGGAATCTTACAAAGGACGTTAGCTTACAAGAGAATCTGCTATGAGGGACCGAACATGCAAACATTATTACATACTCACATCAGACATAAAGAGTAACTAACTTGACATAAAGAAAGCATCTTCTTTTTACAAAAGTAAAGTTAAGATGAAACAACAATGGTTGAGGACTACTGAAGAGATAGTGAGAATTTGCTTTATTTCCATCCATTGATAGGCTCATGAGATGGAGATGCATTCATGGGATCCGGACTATGCAAAGTTGGAGATAGTGGACAGATGTCTGATTCATCAGAATCTGTATCATAGTGTCGGTCTTGAGAATCATGGAATAGTGATATGTTTTTAGTATCCAATGGTGGAGTAACTTGAGTTGAGCTAGAAGCTGAATGAGCCAATGGTGGAGACTAAATGAAAGAACATCTACTGGTTGAATAGCCTAATATTCTGGTTTCGCTGAAAGAGTTATTGCATAGAGAGAGGTAGAACATAACCAAGCAGAAGAAACATTTGTAAAGTCATTAAGCTCATAAAGATACTTCTGGAGGGTCTAGAGGATCATCTTATCTTTATTTCTATACAGAGTACCGCTGAAATTTCTCTAGTGATAATCATGATTCTGTGTGCAGAAACATTGTTGAGGATTCTGGAAATATGGCCTGTGTAGGATAAAAATTCCTACAGTTGGACTTTCTTTGAATGTACCTCTTTTATAATCATATAAACCTTCAAACTGGATTTGTCTTTGAAGTTCTTTTTGCTACCTAGAGAGAGGTGCAAACTAGTCTAAAAAAGTGAATAATAAAGTACTCACACGATTTGGATTAGTAATGAACTTATAAAGAGGCAAGAGAGGAATCTGAACAGCAGTAGAGCAAAGAATAGTGACACACCATAGACACCAAAGCTCATGCTCCATAAGTTGATGGGATGGAGATAACAAAGCATTGATACATATACCAAGTGCATCATATTCCACTTCAAACAATTTATCAAAGCCAGGAAGAGCTCAAACAGGAACAGTACATAGCTTTTTCTCTCACCCCAAACAAAACTTTTTCCCTTCTTGAGACACTCAGTTAATGGAGCTACAATACTACTGAAATTTTTAATAAATCTTCTATAGAAAGTAGCTAAGCCATGAAAGCTACGGATGTCTCCTACAGACTTCGGTGTTGGCCTATCTTGAATGGCTTTCACCTTTTCTTCGTCAACCTTGATTGCATCTTTCCCTACAACATATCCCAAGTATAATAATTCTTCTAACATAAATGAGCAATTTTTCAAATTTGCATATAATTTACTTTCCCTCAATGCATTAATTACTAACTTTAAATGCTCAAAATGCTCCTCAACAGACTTTCTATGAATCAAAATATCATCAAAGTATACCACCACAAATTTTTCAATGAAAGGACATAATACATGATTCATAAGGAACATAAAAGTGCTTCGAGCATTGGTCAACCCAAATAGTATTACTAGCCATTTATATAAGTAATCCATTGTCTTAAATGTAGTTTTTCACTTATGTCTAGGCTTAGTCGGAATCTGATTTACCCACTGTGTAAATTCAACTTTAAGAAGATCATTGATCCACTCAACTGATCTAACATGTCATCTAGCCTTGGAATGAGGAATTTGTAGCCAATAGTGATTTTATGATTGCTCGGCTATCAACATACATTCTCCTACTCCCATCCTTTGTTAGGCATTAACAAGGCAGGTACTACACATGAACTTATGCTTTCTCAGATATACCCCTTGTTAAGTAAATTCTGCACTTGTTCCTTTAGAACCTCATGCTCTTTAGGACTCGTTCTGTAGTCTGACAGATTAGGTAAACTAGCACCAGGAACAAGATCAATTTGGTGCTGAATATTCCTCATTACAGGTAGTTCCTTTGCTAGTTCATCAGGGATAACATCAACAAAGTCTTCCAAAATGTTCTGCACCGCCACTGGTAACTTGGCTCTAGGTTCACCTTTTGTTTCCTTGTCCTTCGCAACCAACATATTAGCTTTAGGAGGTTAGGGTACTCCTTTAGCTCATTCTTGTGGTTCAGCATGTGTCTCTTTGTTCGACTTGATTCAACCACTTCTTTGGCTTTATCAATTGCCTTTGGTTTGAAATTCCTAGAATTGTCACCTCCATAGCGTCTATATGTTTCCCTTGGCATCTCCTTCAGCAAGGCTTTAACTTTTAATGCTAAATCCCTATCATCTTGAGCTTTCACGATCATCTAAACCCCTATCTTTTCTTGAATAATTGGATTGAAACCTCTCAACTAATCAGAAGTTAGATGTCTCTCTGTTGTTGACAAATTAGCTCTAGTAGATAATTTATGGAATTCAACAGTATATTCATGCATAGTTCGATTACCTTGAACACAGTTTGATAAGCCTCATAGATTTATTATTCATAATCAGAAGGTAAAAATCAACGCTCTAAAGTTGTTTCATATGATGCCAATAAGAGATAGGTTCTTGACCATCCCTCTTACGACGCACATTCAATTGATCCCACCAAACAACAACTCCCCCTTTTAGCTTATATGCTAAAAATTTAGCTTTTCTATGTTCAGAAATTTCAAGATGATCAAAGAAACATTCAACCGCGTGAATCCAATGAAGAAGCTCTTCTACTTCTCCGTCTCCATCGAAACTAGGTAGTTCCAATTTAACTCATCTCCGCTTTCATTCCATCGAAACTAAGTTCATAAACAACTTCATCATCCAGAATATCAAAATCATCATCAAAATTAGGCCTTACCTCGATTTGACACTTTTAATATTCTGTTCAGCCCTTTGAATTTGATGTTGATGTGGTCGACGTTGATTAATGGGACGGTCAACTAGTTCTTCCGTATGTTCCCTTTGTCCATCACCTTGCCTATTCACATTAAGCTGACTATTGGAGCAGTTAGGGGATTAGATCACTTCATGCATCTCTAGGGCAAAATTATTAAATTGTTGCAATGGAATAGGAACCCCGGTGTCTTCAGGTTGTGCCATATTTTCAGCTCAAAGAATTTTAGAGGACGACAAGAGACTCTGGTACCAACTGATACAACAGGTGCACGGTTGTGAGTTTAAATAAAAAACTTGACGAAAATAACAAATACTACAACAAATCTAACCCACTTGGACAAAAGTATGAGAAAGTTGAGAGAAATCGCAAGCTGATGTTATTAATTAATGTATGAAAAGTGCAAAAAACCAATACAGCTTTAGGATGTTTATAAGGGTAAAACTAATCCTAATTCGAAAAGGTAAAACAAAACTAAAAACTAATAATTAAAAGCTAAAAAAGTAATTTGCCGAAAACTAATCCAAATTCAATTTGGATGTGGATTTGCGGTAGCCTTATTAATCCTAGTCCTATTGGAATTGGATTTGCGGCAATGATGGAGCCCGAACGGACTCACAAACAAAGGCAGTGTACCTCGTCGTTCAAGTAATAAAATCTGGCCTAAAGTCCAGGTATCGATCCCACAAGGAATTTAAACCTCGATAATCACTAAATTACTAAGAGTCTTTACGTGTCTAAGCGGAACTAAATTTAAGTTTGATTATATTAACAACTATATTAGTCTACTCCTAGTTGATCTATCCCAGCTTACTTTGCTCTTGAATTTGGAATATCAATTGGCGGTTTTACCGACCTATGAAGACTGATGGGGATGGCTTAATTAACCAACTACAAAAGACGAAGTTAACTCAACAATTAACCCTCAATTATATTCCTCCAATTAAATCAACCTAGCGTATCTAGATCTTTTAGGTCCTTAGCCGGTTTTCCTTATTTAGAGGCGGTCTAATTCTTAAAGCTCAGAAAATAGGGGCACGTATGTTCCACAGTGTCGTCAATACTAATGGTTGCCTAGGTGTCAATCTAGGTAATGCCACGAATATGAACTTAATAGGTTAAGATCTTATGAGACTAGATTATCACTAAAGGGATTGCATAAAGAAAAGGAATAAAGATTGAAATTAACTTGCATTCAACTGTATTAATCAAGAAAGATGTAACAGATTCAATGTTTTCAACCAAACAAAATCGATTGCGGAATCAAAAGCTAGCTAAATTGAATTACAAAAGACAAAAAGAGAAACTTATGCCCTTCTTGATCCAATTAACCGGATGCCGACGGTGTGAAGATGCTTGGAGGTGTACCTCTATTAACGAACCCGAGCCGAAACTAAGAACGTTGCAAAAGGAGAAGGTTCAATGCAAAGCAATCTACCAATCGATGGTTCCAAGATTCAAAGAAAACAAAAAGAGGTCAAGCTAAACCCTAGCTACAAGTTTTTGCTCTCCTTCTACAAGTTGGGAAAAAGATCCTCTAAAACAAAGAAAATAACCTATTTATACGGCTAGGTTAAAACCACAGAAAAGAAAAGCTGAAATTAGGGCAACAGCAGATTTTCGGCCTCGGCACGCCGTGCTGGTGGAGTCGGCACGCCGTGCCGAATAGTTTTGGGGGCGGCACGCCACGCTGATTGGCTTGGCACGCCGTCGTGCTGCTTCTCTGGAACTCTTGGCACGCTGGTTGGCTTGGCACGCCGTGCTGCCATTGTGGCACGCCGCGCCATTCTGATTTTCAGCACTTCAAGCCCTTCCTTGCCACCGTTGCTCCAACTTCCGATCCGGGTCCTAATGCCTGTCCAAACAAACACAAAGGGACATAACCGCACCACAACCACGGACCATAAAACACGAAAAACACGAAGAATACTAAAAATATAAGAAATCAAACCAAAACAAAAAAATCACAAAATACGAAAAAAAACAATCAAACATTCACATAAATGATTCTAAAAACTACCACTCAAACCACGAATTTGGCTAGAAGACAAGGTCGAAACCGACCTTATCAACCACCCCACACTTAAAGTCTTGCTTGTCCTCAAGCAAACAAAACATCTCCAACTCCTGAAAACAATGAAGCAAAATTAAAGATCAAATAATCGATTTTTTTTTTTTTTTTTTGAAAAAAATCACAAACCACAACCTCCATTTTATCCACAAGTCAAGCATACTCAATCAATAAGGCTGTCACAAAGAATTTAACATTTAACCCCAAACTCATGCACACAAAGCAACTCAATTAACTATCAGAATATGATTTGCATCACTAAAATAGTACACTTCTAAGTCACTTCCCAATCAATCACATAGATAAAGATCAATAGGACTTTAGAATTCACACAATTTTCTTGGGGAGGAAAACAAAATTATCACGATGCATTGATCGATTCCATTTGATTGACTTTATAACTTTCGACCTTACTTGAGATGTCACTTAGCTTTTCCGAACAGATAACAAAGATGGAGCAAACACAATGCACCCGACTTACTCAACTAAGCACATTCAATCAAGCGGCTACTAACACTATTCATAACTTCACCTTGTAAGTGAAGCCAGCGGAATAAATTTCCATTTTTCATTCTTGACTTTTTGTCAATGTTCATTAAGTACAGATAATTAGTTTCCCGTACCCCAAGGTTAATCAAAATAAAACACACAATTTGCCTATTTCATCTCTTTACTCATGCTCAATCAAAAAGAAGCTTCTTAGAGAGTATATGTCTAAAAGCGATGCATCTCAACCCCAAAGTCTATATTATTCCAAAGGTGACAATCAAATGGGGCCTCATGTTGCATTCAATGTAAACATCCCTATTAACAAGCATACTTAACCTAGAAAGATGCAAAATAAGAGGTTATGTGGTTATGGTTTTTTTTTTTTTTTTTTTTTTTTTTTAAAGATTGTAAAGAAATAAAAGAGAGAGAGAGAAAAGCCCTTGACCCACCCCACACTTAAATTGCACTTACTTCCAAAAGTGCAAAGGAAGAAAGAGCAAAATAAAGCGGGAAAAGAAAAGGGTTACCTCACATATCGGGTCCGGGAGGAGGCGGCGGCGGATACGGCCAACCTTGATCAGCACAAAAACGAGTGGCAAACGCCTCGATATTGGCCATCCGCTGCCCAAGCATAACCTGATGGACGGTTAAGTTTTCCAGCTGTTCAACGATGCCATCTAACCGTCCTTCAACCCGAGCCATAAAATCCACGCCGACCGAGACATTTTCCGCATCCTCCTCGGCGGCCTCTGCTTCCTCATAAGCCTCCTCCTCATCGACCTCTATGGGAGCCTTTCCTTTACGCGAACCTCCCGCGCTCGAGGTACCTGCAGCCGTCACATTCGGAGCACAAGACAAAATGCCCTTCGAAAGCTTCTTGGGAAGAATGCTATCGAGGTGCCTATAACAAGTATTAGAATGAAAGAAACAAGCAATACAAGTGACGATGTGCCCTAACCCTAGTTCAGACTTGGACCTATTGTGGTGAAGGTAAAGGGCCTCCATGACAAAAAATCCTAAGTGCACCTTAACATTATTGTGCACATGCCACAAGAGTAACAGCTCAAAGGCATTGACCCGATTACTTTCAGTTTTCCCAGAAAAATTAAAGCATACAAACTTATGCAGCAGTTGCAAAATGGGGTCCTGGATTTGGGAAGTCTTGGCAAACCGGGGTTTGTATACCCCAGTGCCTATCAAACGCCAAAATTGCTTGGCATCCATATCTTCGGGCCATGTATAACTAGTTCCTTCTAAGCCTATGCAATCCCGAAGACCATCGATGTCTAGGGAGTGTGCAACCCCAAAGAGTCGGAAGGTGATGCTCCTAAGGCCTGAATTAGGGTCAGTCTTGAAACTCAATATGGAGTAGAACTCGAGGTTCAACTCCCGAAAAACAGGTACGCTAGATTTGACAAACGAATACCAACCCATACTATGCAATTTAGCACATAAAGCATCAGACCGATCTAGCACACTCAAAAATCCCCAATCGAAGATTCGGTAGGGAGTGCTTTCAAGAGGGAACAAAGTTTTATAGCGCTTACCTTCCTCGTCCGAGAGCAGAGGAAAAGGACACTTATACTTAGTTGAAAGGCTCGTCAAAGGAGCTATTTGCGGCTCGGAAGGAAGGTTGGCGCGTGGCTCCGATTCCGGTGACGGATCCACAGGCGGACGGGAAGAACCATGTCTCTTAGCGGGAACAGACTTTCTCTTCATCCTACAATTGCACATCCATAAAAAAAACAAAACAAAACAAAACTCAACAACAAAAGAAAGCAAAACCATAAACAACCTAAGTGCAGAAATTCAATTTACTAAAAGAAAACATAACAAAAGAAAGACCCTATTAAGCAAGTAACCAAGCAAAAATCAAAACTAGAAAAAAGAAGAATAAAGTTTAGATTCATACCTTGGTGTAGGGAAAATGAAGCACAAGCAGAAATCTAGGTCAAAAGGGGAGTGGAGGAGAAGGGGAAAGGAGAGGAAAATGGAGAAGAGAAGAGGAATAAGAGGGAGAGAGAGAAAGTAAGGGGAGAGGTTTAGAGAGAGAAGTGATGAGAGAGAGAGAGAGAGAGAGAATTCAGAGAGAAAAAACGAAGAAGAAGAGGAAGAAGATGAATAGGGGCGTGAAGAAGAGAAGGGGGAAAAGGAGGTTTAAATAGAGAGGCGCAGTTTTCGACCTAGGAATTCAAATTTTAAACGCTCGGCACGCCGTGCCAAGAATTCAGCACGGCGTGCTGAGCGGAGCAACGAGAACATACCTGGAAACAGAACGCCCGCACGCCGGCGTGCCGATTTGGCACGCCGTGCCGATTCCAACTCCTCAATGCCTCTTTGAAGCAGAATGACGGCACGCCGGCGTGCCGATTTGGCACGGCGTGCCGATGTCGCTTGCACGCGATGTTGAGACAGAAGCGCGGCACGAAGGCGTGCCGCTTGAGCACGCCACGTGCTGACCAGATTGCACGTTGGCACGGCGTGCTGAATTGCGGCACGCCGTGCTGCACTGAATATTGCCAATCCTTGCCTTGTTCCATACTTTGATCATGACTCTTGGCTAACTTGCTTAATACCCTATTCCTACACATAAAAACACACAAAAACATAATAATACAAACACAATTAATGTACAAGTGAGGCACACGTACCTCATTGCTATGTTTATAGTCGGAATAGCTCGACTCTCTCGCTTCTCTTGTGTTCATGGGTCTCTCAAGAGCATCACTTGCCTTTGCTCTTGTGCCCCCGTGAAATATTTCTTGAGGCGATGACCATTTACCTTTTGGATGCCCTCCGGAGTAAGTATCTCAATCATGCCCGAAGGGTAGACTTTGTGAATAGTAAACGGTCCTGTCCAACGACTCTTCAATTTTCCGGGAAAAAACCTCAACCTTGAGTTGTACAAGAGTACCGCTTCTCCCTCCTCGAAGCTCTTTTCCTGGATCCTTTGATCGTGCCACCTCTTGGTCTTTTCTTTATAAATTTTGGCGTTCTCGTAGGCCGAGAGGCGTAATTCTTCAAGTTCGAAGAGTTGACGAAGCCGGAGCTCTCCCGCTGCTTTCATATCAAAGTTCAAGAATTTTAAGGCCCAAAACGCCTTGTGCTCTAGCTCAACGGGAAGATGGCATGCTTTTCCAAACACAAGACGGTATGGTGACATTCCTATTGGTGTTTTGAATGCCGTCCGGTAAGCCCAAAGTGCATCGTTAAGCTTTAAACTCCAATCTTTCCTCGACATGCTGACCGTCTTTTCAAGGATTCTTTTCAGTTCCCTATTCGACACTTCCACTTGTCCGCTCGTTTGAGGGTGGTAAGGTGTGGCTACTTTGTGGGTAACGCCATATTTCTGCAAAAGGGAATCAAACTGCTTGTTACAAAAATGGGAGCCCCCATCACTAATGATAGCTCTAGGGGTCCCGAAACGAGTCAATATATTGCTTTTTAAGAACTTGATTACCACTTTTGCATCGTTCGTAGGCAATGCTACTGCTTCTACCCATTTTGACACGTATTCGACCGCCACCAAAATGAACTGATTCCCATTAGAGTTTGGGAATGGTCCCATGAAATCGATCCCCCATACGTCGAAGAGCTCACACACTAGAATTCCTTGTTGGAGCATCTCATTTTTTTGAGAAATATTTCCGGTCCTTTGGCACGCATCACAAGCTCGAACATAAGCCTCCACATCACTTCTCATTGTTGGCCAAAAGAATCCACAAGACAGAATTTTCCCCATGGTTCTATCCGGTCCAAAATGTCCTCCCGCCTCTCTATCATGGCACATTCGGATGATTGAGGTAACTTCCTCAAAAGGTACACATCTTCGAATAATACCATCTGCACACGACTTAAACAAGAAAGGATCATCCCAAAAGTAGTTTTTAGCATCATGAAAAAATTTTACCTTTTGGTTTCGTGTGAGATCAGGCGGAATGATGTTACCAACTTTATAGTTTGCAATATCGGCAAACCATGGTACGGAAGTAACCGCAAGGAGTTGTTCATCCGGGAATGCATCTTGGATCTCCGGTTCTTGCTTACTTTCACCTTCTTGCGGCAACCTTGACAAGTGATCTGCTACCACATTTTCTACTCCCTTCTTATCTCGGATTTCGATATCGAACTCTTGCAGCAGTAAGATCCATCTTATAAGACGAGGTTTTGCATCCTGTTTAGACATCAAATACTTGAGTGCAGCATGGTCAGTAAACACGATTACTTTTGACAAAACCAAATAGGACCGGAATTTATCAAAGGCAAACACAATAGCTAGTAATTCCTTCTCCGTTACAGAATAGTTCATTTGAGCATCATTCAACGTTCTACTAGCATAATAAATTGGGCGGAGGATTTTATCCACCCGCTGACCTAAGCATGCACCTACTGCACCATCGGATGCATCACACATAAGTTCGAAGGGAAGAGTCCAATTAGGGCCGATCATTATAGGTGCTTCAATCAATTTCTGTTTTAACAATTCAAAAGCATGCAAACATTTATCAGAGAATTCAAAAGAAACATCTTTTTGGAGTAACTCGGTTAGTGGTTTGGAGATTTTAGAAAAATCTTTTATAAATCTCCTATAAAATCCGGCATGGCCGAGAAAACTCCTCACAAGCTTAATTGAACTAGGGGGAGGTAACTTTGCAATAACCTCAATTTTGGCCGGGTCGACCTTAATCCCTTCCCCCGAGATCTTGTGTCCAAGCACAATACATTCCCTTACCATAAATTGGCACTTTTCCCAACTAAGGGCCAAGTTCGTGTCCTCGCACCGCTGCAAAACCTTATCCAAATTTCCAAGACAAGTAGAGAAATTAGATCCATACACAGAGAAATCATCCATAAATACCTCCATGAAATCCTCAACCATGTCGGTAAATATGGCAAGCATACACCTTTGGAACGTGGCTGGTGCATTACATAAGCCAAATGGCATCCGTCTATATGCAAATGTCCCGAATGGGCATGTAAATGTGGTTTTCTCTTGGTCAAGAGGATCCACAGGGATTTGCATATACCCGGACAAGCCATCTAACGTACAAAAGAAATCGTGACCCGCCATACGTTCCAAAATTTGGTCCAAAAAAGGTAAAGGAAAATGGTCTTTCCGGGTGGCGTTGTTTAGTTTCCTATAATCAATGCACATACGCCAACCGGTGACCGTTCTAGATGGAATTAAATTACCTTTTTCATTCTCAATTACCGTTATACCGCCCTTCTTAGGCACACATTGGACTGGACTTACCCATTGACTGTCCGAGATTGGGAAAATTATGCCCGCATCGAGGAGTTTGATCACTTCTGCTTTAACAACCTCTTTCATGTTTGGGTTCAAGCGTCTTTGAGGTTGTACGCAGGGTTTTACCGCCTCTTCAAGGAATATCCGGTGGGTGCAAAATACTGGGTTAATTCCTTTAATGTCATGGATCGTCCATCCAAAAGCTCCCTTATGCTTCCGTAACACCTCGATAAGTTTTTCTTCTTGCTCAACTGTCAATAAAGAAGAAATAACAACCGGTAAGTCATTGGGAGGATGTAAGAAGGCATATTTTGAATTCATGGGTAGAGTTTTGAGTTCCAAAGTAGGAGGCTTTTCTAGTGATGACTTTGGTGCTGGTTTGATCTCTCTTTCTAGCCTCTCAAACCTTTGTACCCATGCACAATGTTCTTCTTCTTCTGAGGCAGACGCCTCATCTTGCTCCGCCTCCACGTTCAGACCTTCATCTAAAGGAGTCTCTAATTCACTGTAGAAAGTCTCACTCACACATTCATCAACCGGAGAGAAAGAGGAAATAGCATAACAATTTTCATTATTCAGCGGATATTTCATTGAATTATAAACATTAAAGGTTACCTCCTCATCTTGCAACCGGAGAATAAGCTTACCTTCTTGCACATCGATCAAGGTCCTACCGGTTGCAAGGAATGGTCTCCCGAGCAAGATTGGGACTACCGTGTCCTCCTCCATGTCTAGTACCACAAAATCCGCTGGAAAAATGAACTTGTCTACCTTGACTAACACGTCCTCTATTACACCTTGTGGCCTTGCTATAGATCGATCCGCTAATTGGAGTGTCATGTTTGTAGGTTTTGGATCCCCCAAACCAAGCTTCCTAAACATTGAAAGTGGCATCAAGTTGATGCTTGCTCCCAGATCACATAAGGCATTTGCAATTTTAAGATTCCCAATTTGACATGGAATCGTGAAGCTGCCTCGATCCTTTAGTTTAGGTGGAAGTCTGTTGCTTACAATCGCGGAACACTCTTCTGTTAGGGCCACTACTTCGTCATTCCCTAATCTCCTTTTTCCTGCAATTAGCTCCTTGAAAAATTTAGCATAGGTGGGCATCTCTTGAAGAGCTTCCACCAAAGGGATATTAAGTTCAAGCTTTTTAAAGATGTCAAGGAACTTAGAGTATTTCTGGTCCAATTTGTCCTTTCTCTCCTTCCTTGGATAAGGAAGTTTAGGAATGTAAGGACTAATAGGAACAGAAATATCTTCCTTTTGAGCATTAGAAGAAGTAGAGATGTTTTCGGGTTTAGAATGACTTACTTCTTCCGATTGATTACTTACTCTCATGGGTTGATCAACCCTTGGTTCTTCCGTTTGCCTCCCACTCCTTAGAGTAATTGCTTGGGCTGTCTCCCTTGGGTTTTGTCTTGGGTTCGGTTCCGTTGTACTAGGAAGGCTTCCTTGAGGTCGTTCTTGCAAGCTTCTAGCTATTTGAGCCAACTGGTTGGTGAGGTCCCTGTTCAAAGCTTCACTATTGGCCAAACGAGCTTCGTTAGTAGCCAGACGAGTTGATATGTCCTTAAGAAGGCTTAATACCGACTCATCTTGTTTAACATTATGAGCATTACTATTTTGACCAAATTGAGATTGAGGAGCCCTACCAAGCTCTTGATTACGAAAGTCTTGCAAAAAAATCATTAGAAGGTTTCAACACATTTTGATTGTTACCATAGGATAGATTCGGATGTTGAAATCTTCTTTGAAAGTTGTTATTATTTTGGAAAGCATTTTGAAGGGGTGGTTGATTATACCTTTGGTTACCTCCAACATAGCTTACCTCTTGGGCTGATGGATTGCCCATTCCACATTCTTGACCGGGATGGTCCCCTCCACAAGACACACACAGCACAGGTTGGTGTGTTGGGTTCAAACTCAGATGTGCCATCATAAGATCAACCTTCTTATTCAATTCTTCCACTGCTGTATCACGGCGTCCCATTTCTACAGCATGGACATCTCTTCGCGTTGGCACTTCTTGTTGCCACAAGGGGCTTTTCCTAGCTAGTTCCTCAATAAGTTCTTCCGCTTGCGTTGCGGTTTTATTAAAAATATCCCCACCTGCAGATGAGTCAATGATAGCACGGTGAGAAGGCGAAATCCCATGATAGAAAATACTTACTTGAGTGCACTTAGGAAGGTCATGGTGTGGGCAGTTTCTGAGTAGCCTTTGAAAACGCCTCCATGCCTCCATCATGGATTCTGAACCAAATTGCCGGAAGGCTGTGATCTCATTCTTCAACTGGACTGTTTTAGACGGAGGAAAGTAATAAGCCAAAAATTCTTCCTCAAGCTGGTCCCATGACGTTACGGATCCCGCTCGAAGGGACTTGTACCATTCAACAGCTCCTCCGATTAAAGAAAATGGAAATAACTTCAATCGGATCACGTCTTGAGGAACTCCATTGAGTCTTACAGTATCAGCCACCATTAGGAATCGATCAAGATGATCGTTCGGGTTTTCATTGCTAGCTCCACTAAATTGGCCGTTACTTTGCACCATTTGGATCATGTTCGTCTTGAGCTCGAAGTTGTTAGCAGTGATTGGTGGTAGAATAACACCAGCCCGGTTTCTAGGACGATGGGGTGCCATCATATCCGCCATAATTCTATCATCTCCCGCGCCTTCCAATTGACGTTCTTGGCGGAGACGTTCCTGCTCCCGAACTTCAGCCTCAATCCTTGCCCTCATCTCGGCTTCGATTTCATTCCTCATTTGTCGCCTTTGTTCCTCGTCCATGGCTGCGGTTACCACTCTTTTGGATCTTCGAATATTCCTACACGTACGGTCAATTTCAGTATCCAAAGGTAATAATTCAGAACTTTGAGAACGAGTTTGCATAAGCTAGGAAACACTCACACAAAAAGAAAATAAATTTTATACACAAATAATAAAACCAAAAACAGAATATGAACAGTATTAACAATGCTTAGATCAGAAAATAATCCTTTTATCTAATGTTATCGAAACAAGTTAAAACTCCCCGGCAACGGCGCCAAAAACTTGATGGAGCCCGAACGGACTCACAAACAAAGGCAGTGTACCTCGTCGTTCAAGTAATAAAATCTGGCCTAAAGTCCAGGTATCGATCCCACAAGGAATTTAAACCTCGATAATCACTAAATTACTAAGAGTCTTTACGTGTCTAAGCGGAACTAAATTTAAGTTTGATTATATTAACAACTATATTAGTCTACTCCTAGTTGATCTATCCCAGCTTACTTTGCTCTTGAATTTGGAATATCAATTGGCGGTTTTACCGACCTATGAAGACTGATGGGGATGGCTTAATTAACCAACTACAAAAGACGAAGTTAACTCAACAATTAACCCTCAATTATATTCCTCCAATTAAATCAACCTAGCGTATCTAGATCTTTTAGGTCCTTAGCCGGTTTTCCTTATTTAGAGGCGGTCTAATTCTTAAAGCTCAGAAAATAGGGGCACGTATGTTCCACAGTGTCGTCAATACTAATGGTTGCCTAGGTGTCAATCTAGGTAATGCCACGAATATGAACTTAATAGGTTAAGATGTTATGAGACTAGATTATCACTAAAGGGATTGCATAAAGAAAAGGAATAAAGATTGAAATTAACTTGCATTCAACTGTATTAATCAAGAAAGATGTAACAGATTCAATGTTTTCAACCAAACAAAATCGATTGCGGAATCAAAAGCTAGCTAAATTGAATTACAAAAGACAAAAAGAGAAACTTATGCCCTTCTTGATCCAATTAACCGGATGCCGACGGTGTGAAGATGCTTGGAGGTGTACCTCTATTAACGAACCCGAGCCGAAACTAAGAACGTTGCAAAAGGAGAAGGTTCAATGCAAAGCAATCTACCAATCGATGGTTCCAAGATTCAAAGAAAACAAAAAGAGGTCAAGCTAAACCCTAGCTACAAGTTTTTGCTCTCCTTCTACAAGTTGGGAAAAAGATCCTCTAAAACAAAGAAAATAACCTATTTATACGGCTAGGTTAAAACCACAGAAAAGAAAAGCTGAAATTAGGGCAACAGCAGATTTTCGGCCTCGGCACGCCGTGCTGGTGGAGTCGGCACGCCGTGCCGAATAGTTTTGGGGGCGGCACGCCACGCTGATTGGCTTGGCACGCCGTCGTGCTGCTTCTCTGGAACTCTTGGCACGCTGGTTGGCTTGGCACGCCGTGCTGCCATTGTGGCACGCCGCGCCATTCTGATTTTCAGCACTTCAAGCCCTTCCTTGCCACCGTTGCTCCAACTTCCGATCCGGGTCCTAATGCCTGTCCAAACAAACACAAAGGGACATAACCGCACCACAACCACGGACCATAAAACACGAAAAACACGAAGAATACTAAAAATATAAGAAATCAAACCAAAACAAAAAAATCACAAAATACGAAAAAAAACAATCAAACATTCACATAAATGATTCTAAAAACTACCACTCAAACCACGAATTTGGCTAGAAGACAAGGTCGAAACCGACCTTATCAACCACCCCACACTTAAAGTCTTGCTTGTCCTCAAGCAAACAAAACATCTCCAACTCCTGAAAACAATGAAGCAAAATTAAAGATCAAATAATCGATTTTTTTTTTTTTTTTTTGAAAAAAATCACAAACCACAACCTCCATTTTATCCACAAGTCAAGCATACTCAATCAATAAGGCTGTCACAAAGAATTTAACATTTAACCCCAAACTCATGCACACAAAGCAACTCAATTAACTATCAGAATATGATTTGCATCACTAAAATAGTACACTTCTAAGTCACTTCCCAATCAATCACATAGATAAAGATCAATAGGACTTTAGAATTCACACAATTTTCTTGGGGAGGAAAACAAAATTATCACGATGCATTGATCGATTCCATTTGATTGACTTTATAACTTTCGACCTTACTTGAGATGTCACTTAGCTTTTCCGAACAGATAACAAAGATGGAGCAAACACAATGCACCCGACTTACTCAACTAAGCACATTCAATCAAGCGGCTACTAACACTATTCATAACTTCACCTTGTAAGTGAAGCCAGCGGAATAAATTTCCATTTTTCATTCTTGACTTTTTGTCAATGTTCATTAAGTACAGATAATTAGTTTCCCGTACCCCAAGGTTAATCAAAATAAAACACACAATTTGCCTATTTCATCTCTTTACTCATGCTCAATCAAAAAGAAGCTTCTTAGAGAGTATATGTCTAAAAGCGATGCATCTCAACCCCAAAGTCTATATTATTCCAAAGGTGACAATCAAATGGGGCCTCATGTTGCATTCAATGTAAACATCCCTATTAACAAGCATACTTAACCTAGAAAGATGCAAAATAAGAGGTTATGTGGTTATGGTTTTTTTTTTTTTTTTTTTTTTTTTTTAAAGATTGTAAAGAAATAAAAGAGAGAGAGAGAAAAGCCCTTGACCCACCCCACACTTAAATTGCACTTACTTCCAAAAGTGCAAAGGAAGAAAGAGCAAAATAAAGCGGGAAAAGAAAAGGGTTACCTCACATATCGGGTCCGGGAGGAGGCGGCGGCGGATACGGCCAACCTTGATCAGCACAAAAACGAGTGGCAAACGCCTCGATATTGGCCATCCGCTGCCCAAGCATAACCTGATGGACGGTTAAGTTTTCCAGCTGTTCAACGATGCCATCTAACCGTCCTTCAACCCGAGCCATAAAATCCACGCCGACCGAGACATTTTCCGCATCCTCCTCGGCGGCCTCTGCTTCCTCATAAGCCTCCTCCTCATCGACCTCTATGGGAGCCTTTCCTTTACGCGAACCTCCCGCGCTCGAGGTACCTGCAGCCGTCACATTCGGAGCACAAGACAAAATGCCCTTCGAAAGCTTCTTGGGAAGAATGCTATCGAGGTGCCTATAACAAGTATTAGAATGAAAGAAACAAGCAATACAAGTGACGATGTGCCCTAACCCTAGTTCAGACTTGGACCTATTGTGGTGAAGGTAAAGGGCCTCCATGACAAAAAATCCTAAGTGCACCTTAACATTATTGTGCACATGCCACAAGAGTAACAGCTCAAAGGCATTGACCCGATTACTTTCAGTTTTCCCAGAAAAATTAAAGCATACAAACTTATGCAGCAGTTGCAAAATGGGGTCCTGGATTTGGGAAGTCTTGGCAAACCGGGGTTTGTATACCCCAGTGCCTATCAAACGCCAAAATTGCTTGGCATCCATATCTTCGGGCCATGTATAACTAGTTCCTTCTATGCCTATGCAATCCCGAAGACCATCGATGTCTAGGGAGTGTGCAACCCCAAAGAGTCGGAAGGTGATGCTCCTAAGGCCTGAATTAGGGTCAGTCTTGAAACTCAATATGGAGTAGAACTCGAGGTTCAACTCCCGAAAAACAGGTACGCTAGATTTGACAAACGAATACCAACCCATACTATGCAATTTAGCACATAAAGCATCAGACCGATCTAGCACACTCAAAAATCCCCAATCGAAGATTCGGTAGGGAGTGCTTTCAAGAGGGAACAAAGTTTTATAGCGCTTACCTTCCTCGTCCGAGAGCAGAGGAAAAGGACACTTATACTTAGTTGAAAGGCTCGTCAAAGGAGCTATTTGCGGCTCGGAAGGAAGGTTGGCGCGTGGCTCCGATTCCGGTGACGGATCCACAGGCGGACGGGAAGAACCATGTCTCTTAGCGGGAACAGACTTTCTCTTCATCCTACAATTGCACATCCATAAAAAAAACAAAACAAAACAAAACTCAACAACAAAAGAAAGCAAAACCATAAACAACCTAAGTGCAGAAATTCAATTTACTAAAAGAAAACATAACAAAAGAAAGACCCTATTAAGCAAGTAACCAAGCAAAAATCAAAACTAGAAAAAAGAAGAATAAAGTTTAGATTCATACCTTGGTGTAGGGAAAATGAAGCACAAGCAGAAATCTAGGTCAAAAGGGGAGTGGAGGAGAAGGGGAAAGGAGAGGAAAATGGAGAAGAGAAGAGGAATAAGAGGGAGAGAGAGAAAGTAAGGGGAGAGGTTTAGAGAGAGAAGTGATGAGAGAGAGAGAGAGAGAGAGAATTCAGAGAGAAAAAACGAAGAAGAAGAGGAAGAAGATGAATAGGGGCGTGAAGAAGAGAAGGGGGAAAAGGAGGTTTAAATAGAGAGGCGCAGTTTTCGACCTAGGAATTCAAATTTTAAACGCTCGGCACGCCGTGCCAAGAATTCAGCACGGCGTGCTGAGCGGAGCAACGAGAACATACCTGGAAACAGAACGCCCGCACGCCGGCGTGCCGATTTGGCACGCCGTGCCGATTCCAACTCCTCAATGCCTCTTTGAAGCAGAATGACGGCACGCCGGCGTGCCGATTTGGCACGGCGTGCCGATGTCGCTTGCACGCGATGTTGAGACAGAAGCGCGGCACGAAGGCGTGCCGCTTGAGCACGCCACGTGCTGACCAGATTGCACGTTGGCACGGCGTGCTGAATTGCGGCACGCCGTGCTGCACTGAATATTGCCAATCCTTGCCTTGTTCCATACTTTGATCATGACTCTTGGCTAACTTGCTTAATACCCTATTCCTACACATAAAAACACACAAAAACATAATAATACAAACACAATTAATGTACAAGTGAGGCACACGTACCTCATTGCTATGTTTATAGTCGGAATAGCTCGACTCTCTCGCTTCTCTTGTGTTCATGGGTCTCTCAAGAGCATCACTTGCCTTTGCTCTTGTGCCCCCGTGAAATATTTCTTGAGGCGATGACCATTTACCTTTTGGATGCCCTCCGGAGTAAGTATCTCAATCATGCCCGAAGGGTAGACTTTGTGAATAGTAAACGGTCCTGTCCAACGACTCTTCAATTTTCCGGGAAAAAACCTCAACCTTGAGTTGTACAAGAGTACCGCTTCTCCCTCCTCGAAGCTCTTTTCCTGGATCCTTTGATCGTGCCACCTCTTGGTCTTTTCTTTATAAATTTTGGCGTTCTCGTAGGCCGAGAGGCGTAATTCTTCAAGTTCGAAGAGTTGACGAAGCCGGAGCTCTCCCGCTGCTTTCATATCAAAGTTCAAGAATTTTAAGGCCCAAAACGCCTTGTGCTCTAGCTCAACGGGAAGATGGCATGCTTTTCCAAACACAAGACGGTATGGTGACATTCCTATTGGTGTTTTGAATGCCGTCCGGTAAGCCCAAAGTGCATCGTTAAGCTTTAAACTCCAATCTTTCCTCGACATGCTGACCGTCTTTTCAAGGATTCTTTTCAGTTCCCTATTCGACACTTCCACTTGTCCGCTCGTTTGAGGGTGGTAAGGTGTGGCTACTTTGTGGGTAACGCCATATTTCTGCAAAAGGGAATCAAACTGCTTGTTACAAAAATGGGAGCCCCCATCACTAATGATAGCTCTAGGGGTCCCGAAACGAGTCAATATATTGCTTTTTAAGAACTTGATTACCACTTTTGCATCGTTCGTAGGCAATGCTACTGCTTCTACCCATTTTGACACGTATTCGACCGCCACCAAAATGAACTGATTCCCATTAGAGTTTGGGAATGGTCCCATGAAATCGATCCCCCATACGTCGAAGAGCTCACACACTAGAATTCCTTGTTGGAGCATCTCATTTTTTTGAGAAATATTTCCGGTCCTTTGGCACGCATCACAAGCTCGAACATAAGCCTCCACATCACTTCTCATTGTTGGCCAAAAGAATCCACAAGACAGAATTTTCCCCATGGTTCTATCCGGTCCAAAATGTCCTCCCGCCTCTCTATCATGGCACATTCGGATGATTGAGGTAACTTCCTCAAAAGGTACACATCTTCGAATAATACCATCTGCACACGACTTAAACAAGAAAGGATCATCCCAAAAGTAGTTTTTAGCATCATGAAAAAATTTTACCTTTTGGTTTCATGTGAGATCAGGCGGAATGATGTTACCAACTTTATAGTTTGCAATATCGGCAAACCATGGTACGGAAGTAACCGCAAGGAGTTGTTCATCCGGGAATGCATCTTGGATCTCCGGTTCTTGCTTACTTTCACCTTCTTGCGGCAACCTTGACAAGTGATCTGCTACCACATTTTCTACTCCCTTCTTATCTCGGATTTCGATATCGAACTCTTGCAGCAGTAAGATCCATCTTATAAGACGAGGTTTTGCATCCTGTTTAGACATCAAATACTTGAGTGCAGCATGGTCAGTAAACACGATTACTTTTGACAAAACCAAATAGGACCGGAATTTATCAAAGGCAAACACAATAGCTAGTAATTCCTTCTCCGTTACAGAATAGTTCATTTGAGCATCATTCAACGTTCTACTAGCATAATAAATTGGGCGGAGGATTTTATCCACCCGCTGACCTAAGCATGCACCTACTGCACCATCGGATGCATCACACATAAGTTCGAAGGGAAGAGTCCAATTAGGGCCGATCATTATAGGTGCTTCAATCAATTTCTGTTTTAACAATTCAAAAGCATGCAAACATTTATCAGAGAATTCAAAAGAAACATCTTTTTGGAGTAACTCGGTTAGTGGTTTGGAGATTTTAGAAAAATCTTTTATAAATCTCCTATAAAATCCGGCATGGCCGAGAAAACTCCTCACAAGCTTAATTGAACTAGGGGGAGGTAACTTTGCAATAACCTCAATTTTGGCCGGGTCGACCTTAATCCCTTCCCCCGAGATCTTGTGTCCAAGCACAATACATTCCCTTACCATAAATTGGCACTTTTCCCAACTAAGGGCCAAGTTCGTGTCCTCGCACCGCTGCAAAACCTTATCCAAATTTCCAAGACAAGTAGAGAAATTAGATCCATACACAGAGAAATCATCCATAAATACCTCCATGAAATCCTCAACCATGTCGGTAAATATGGCAAGCATACACCTTTGGAACGTGGCTGGTGCATTACATAAGCCAAATGGCATCCGTCTATATGCAAATGTCCCGAATGGGCATGTAAATGTGGTTTTCTCTTGGTCAAGAGGATCCACAGGGATTTGCATATACCCGGACAAGCCATCTAACGTACAAAAGAAATCGTGACCCGCCATACGTTCCAAAATTTGGTCCAAAAAAGGTAAAGGAAAATGGTCTTTCCGGGTGGCGTTGTTTAGTTTCCTATAATCAATGCACATACGCCAACCGGTGACCGTTCTAGATGGAATTAAATTACCTTTTTCATTCTCAATTACCGTTATACCGCCCTTCTTAGGCACACATTGGACTGGACTTACCCATTGACTGTCCGAGATTGGGAAAATTATGCCCGCATCGAGGAGTTTGATCACTTCTGCTTTAACAACCTCTTTCATGTTTGGGTTCAAGCGTCTTTGAGGTTGTACGCAGGGTTTTACCGCCTCTTCAAGGAATATCCGGTGGGTGCAAAATACTGGGTTAATTCCTTTAATGTCATGGATCGTCCATCCAAAAGCTCCCTTATGCTTCCGTAACACCTCGATAAGTTTTTCTTCTTGCTCAACTGTCAATAAAGAAGAAATAACAACCGGTAAGTCATTGGGAGGATGTAAGAAGGCATATTTTGAATTCATGGGTAGAGTTTTGAGTTCCAAAGTAGGAGGCTTTTCTAGTGATGACTTTGGTGCTGGTTTGATCTCTCTTTCTAGCCTCTCAAACCTTTGTACCCATGCACAATGTTCTTCTTCTTCTGAGGCAGACGCCTCATCTTGCTCCGCCTCCACGTTCAGACCTTCATCTAAAGGAGTCTCTAATTCACTGTAGAAAGTCTCACTCACACATTCATCAACCGGAGAGAAAGAGGAAATAGCATAACAATTTTCATTATTCAGCGGATATTTCATTGAATTATAAACATTAAAGGTTACCTCCTCATCTTGCAACCGGAGAATAAGCTTACCTTCTTGCACATCGATCAAGGTCCTACCGGTTGCAAGGAATGGTCTCCCGAGCAAGATTGGGACTACCGTGTCCTCCTCCATGTCTAGTACCACAAAATCCGCTGGAAAAATGAACTTGTCTACCTTGACTAACACGTCCTCTATTACACCTTGTGGCCTTGCTATAGATCGATCCGCTAATTGGAGTGTCATGTTTGTAGGTTTTGGATCCCCCAAACCAAGCTTCCTAAACATTGAAAGTGGCATCAAGTTGATGCTTGCTCCCAGATCACATAAGGCATTTGCAATTTTAAGATTCCCAATTTGACATGGAATCGTGAAGCTGCCTCGATCCTTTAGTTTAGGTGGAAGTCTGTTGCTTACAATCGCGGAACACTCTTCTGTTAGGGCCACTACTTCGTCATTCCCTAATCTCCTTTTTCCTGCAATTAGCTCCTTGAAAAATTTAGCATAGGTGGGCATCTCTTGAAGAGCTTCCACCAAAGGGATATTAAGTTCAAGCTTTTTAAAGATGTCAAGGAACTTAGAGTATTTCTGGTCCAATTTGTCCTTTCTCTCCTTCCTTGGATAAGGAAGTTTAGGAATGTAAGGACTAATAGGAACAGAAATATCTTCCTTTTGAGCATTAGAAGAAGTAGAGATGTTTTCGGGTTTAGAATGACTTACTTCTTCCGATTGATTACTTACTCTCATGGGTTGATCAACCCTTGGTTCTTCCGTTTGCCTCCCACTCCTTAGAGTAATTGCTTGGGCTGTCTCCCTTGGGTTTTGTCTTGGGTTCGGTTCCGTTGTACTAGGAAGGCTTCCTTGAGGTCGTTCTTGCAAGCTTCTAGCTATTTGAGCCAACTGGTTGGTGAGGTCCCTGTTCAAAGCTTCACTATTGGCCAAACGAGCTTCGTTAGTAGCCAGACGAGTTGATATGTCCTTAAGAAGGCTTAATACCGACTCATCTTGTTTAACATTATGAGCATTACTATTTTGACCAAATTGAGATTGAGGAGCCCTACCAAGCTCTTGATTACGAAAGTCTTGCAAAAAAATCATTAGAAGGTTTCAACACATTTTGATTGTTACCATAGGATAGATTCGGATGTTGAAATCTTCTTTGAAAGTTGTTATTATTTTGGAAAGCATTTTGAAGGGGTGGTTGATTATACCTTTGGTTACCTCCAACATAGCTTACCTCTTGGGCTGATGGATTGCCCATTCCACATTCTTGACCGGGATGGTCCCCTCCACAAGACACACACAGCACAGGTTGGTGTGTTGGGTTCAAACTCAGATGTGCCATCATAAGATCAACCTTCTTATTCAATTCTTCCACTGCTGTATCACGGCGTCCCATTTCTACAGCATGGACATCTCTTCGCGTTGGCACTTCTTGTTGCCACAAGGGGCTTTTCCTAGCTAGTTCCTCAATAAGTTCTTCCGCTTGCGTTGCGGTTTTATTAAAAATATCCCCACCTGCAGATGAGTCAATGATAGCACGGTGAGAAGGCGAAATCCCATGATAGAAAATACTTACTTGAGTGCACTTAGGAAGGTCATGGTGTGGGCAGTTTCTGAGTAGCCTTTGAAAACGCCTCCATGCCTCCATCATGGATTCTGAACCAAATTGCCGGAAGGCTGTGATCTCATTCTTCAACTGGACTGTTTTAGACGGAGGAAAGTAATAAGCCAAAAATTCTTCCTCAAGCTGGTCCCATGACGTTACGGATCCCGCTCGAAGGGACTTGTACCATTCAACAGCTCCTCCGATTAAAGAAAATGGAAATAACTTCAATCGGATCACGTCTTGAGGAACTCCATTGAGTCTTACAGTATCAGCCACCATTAGGAATCGATCAAGATGATCGTTCGGGTTTTCATTGCTAGCTCCACTAAATTGGCCGTTACTTTGCACCATTTGGATCATGTTCGTCTTGAGCTCGAAGTTGTTAGCAGTGATTGGTGGTAGAATAACACCAGCCCGGTTTCTAGGACGATGGGGTGCCATCATATCCGCCATAATTCTATCATCTCCCGCGCCTTCCAATTGACGTTCTTGGCGGAGACGTTCCTGCTCCCGAACTTCAGCCTCAATCCTTGCCCTCATCTCGGCTTCGATTTCATTCCTCATTTGTCGCCTTTGTTCCTCGTCCATGGCTGCGGTTACCACTCTTTTGGATCTTCGAATATTCCTACACGTACGGTCAATTTCAGTATCCAAAGGTAATAATTCAGAACTTTGAGAACGAGTTTGCATAAGCTAGGAAACACTCACACAAAAAGAAAATAAATTTTATACACAAATAATAAAACCAAAAACAGAATATGAACAGTATTAACAATGCTTAGATCAGAAAATAATCCTTTTATCTAATGTTATCGAAACAAGTTAAAACTCCCCGGCAACGGCGCCAAAAACTTGATGGAGCCCGAACGGACTCACAAACAAAGGCAGTGTACCTCGTCGTTCAAGTAATAAAATCTGGCCTAAAGTCCAGGTATCGATCCCACAAGGAATTTAAACCTCGATAATCACTAAATTACTAAGAGTCTTTACGTGTCTAAGCGGAACTAAATTTAAGTTTGATTATATTAACAACTATATTAGTCTACTCCTAGTTGATCTATCCCAGCTTACTTTGCTCTTGAATTTGGAATATCAATTGGCGGTTTTACCGACCTATGAAGACTGATGGGGATGGCTTAATTAACCAACTACAAAAGACGAAGTTAACTCAACAATTAACCCTCAATTATATTCCTCCAATTAAATCAACCTAGCGTATCTAGATCTTTTAGGTCCTTAGCCGGTTTTCCTTATTTAGAGGCGGTCTAATTCTTAAAGCTCAGAAAATAGGGGCACGTATGTTCCACAGTGTCGTCAATACTAATGGTTGCCTAGGTGTCAATCTAGGTAATGCCACGAATATGAACTTAATAGGTTAAGATCTTATGAGACTAGATTATCACTAAAGGGATTGCATAAAGAAAAGGAATAAAGATTGAAATTAACTTGCATTCAACTGTATTAATCAAGAAAGATGTAACAGATTCAATGTTTTCAACCAAACAAAATCGATTGCGGAATCAAAAGCTAGCTAAATTGAATTACAAAAGACAAAAAGAGAAACTTATGCCCTTCTTGATCCAATTAACCGGATGCCGACGGTGTGAAGATGCTTGGAGGTGTACCTCTATTAACGAACCCGAGCCGAAACTAAGAACGTTGCAAAAGGAGAAGGTTCAATGCAAAGCAATCTACCAATCGATGGTTCCAAGATTCAAAGAAAACAAAAAGAGGTCAAGCTAAACCCTAGCTACAAGTTTTTGCTCTCCTTCTACAAGTTGGGAAAAAGATCCTCTAAAACAAAGAAAATAACCTATTTATACGGCTAGGTTAAAACCACAGAAAAGAAAAGCTGAAATTAGGGCAACAGCAGATTTTCGGCCTCGGCACGCCGTGCTGGTGGAGTCGGCACGCCGTGCCGAATAGTTTTGGGGGCGGCACGCCACGCTGATTGGCTTGGCACGCCGTCGTGCTGCTTCTCTGGAACTCTTGGCACGCTGGTTGGCTTGGCACGCCGTGCTGCCATTGTGGCACGCCGCGCCATTCTGATTTTCAGCACTTCAAGCCCTTCCTTGCCACCGTTGCTCCAACTTCCGATCCGGGTCCTAATGCCTGTCCAAACAAACACAAAGGGACATAACCGCACCACAACCACGGACCATAAAACACGAAAAACACGAAGAATACTAAAAATATAAGAAATCAAACCAAAACAAAAAAATCACAAAATACGAAAAAAAACAATCAAACATTCACATAAATGATTCTAAAAACTACCACTCAAACCACGAATTTGGCTAGAAGACAAGGTCGAAACCGACCTTATCAGGCAACAACTAATTCCAATTGGAATTAGAAAGTGGCCCTCCATCAAAGAGCATCAAAATAACATTAAACAAAATTAGTTATTTTAGTCCACTCAAAGCTTCTTATAGCTCTCAGCTTCATTTAGAGCTGGATCTTCGCCTCTTTGAAGCAACGAATTTCTTGTTGCATCTACACCAAAAACATCAATTTGTATTATCTACCCATGCAACAAGCTCCCCTTGGAGAAAACTAGCATCAACATTACATTTCATCCATCCTAATGGAAGACGAATCCTCTTATCATCTTGTGATGCAGCGGATACGAATAGGTTATCTCAATTACGTTGATCGCGCACGATACCGTAATTAAGATTTCCTAAATACTAGAATTGACATAATTCAGAGTATAAAGAAAATAGAGAGAATTCTTATTCAAATCAAAACTATCTCAATCAATTACATCTAGGCCATCATATAAGCGAAAATATAACACAAAACAGTCCAAAGCGGATAAGGAAAGAAAAGCTAACAAAAAAAGACACAACCGAAAACTTTCTCGAAAAGTAAAAAGAAAAACCAAAAAATGCAAATTTGAAGGCCAAAACGATGTTTTTTGGCTGAAAAGCGATGGACATCACAGCCAATGGCTATGAGTTTTGATCATTAGCCAGTTTCCGATAAGTTTGGGCTCAAAAATACCAAAATCGGTCCATTTTCACTAGTCTCCGTAAAACTTACACAAATAGGCCAAAACCTTCTCTTCTACATCATTCTCCCCCGGCTGAAGAGAATTCGCTCTCGAATTGTCGTCGTCTGAAGAATCTCCAGAATACGGAATCAAATGCTTGACATTGAAGACGTCTGCAGTATGAATATGGCTGGGCAGCTTGAGATGGTAGGCATTAGGATTAATTTTCTTAATGATCTCCACAGGACCAATCTTTTTGGCCAACAGCTTCTTGTAATCGCCCACTGAAAATTTGTCTTTAGTAAGAATAGCCTAAACGTAATCCCCAACTTCAAACTCCACAAGGCGACGCTTCTTGTTGGCCGCCATTTTATACTTGGCCGCAACACGTTCCAGGTTATCATGGAAAGTCCGATAAATGGCTTGTAATTTAGACATAAAAGTCTCTGCCTTCCCATGCACTCGAGACTTATCTGGAAGAGGTAACAGATCTAAGGGACAGCGTGGAACAATCGAGAAAACCACAGCAAAAGGACTGAAACCAGTGCTACGATTGACAGCTTGGTTATGTGCGAACTCTGCTTGACACAACTTCTGATCCTAACTCTTTACATGCTCACCAACCAGACATTGCAACAAATTACCTAGGGACCTATTAACTATTTCTGTTTACCCATCGGTCTAAGGATGGTATGTGCTGCTGAAGTTGTGTTGACTAACTTCCGCAAACTACACCAAAAGTGACTGAGAAATCTGGTGTCTCTGTTGGAAACAATAGACTTAGGCAGTCCGTGAAGCTTGTACACCTCTCTAAAGAACATCTGAGCTATATTTACTGCATCTGTGGTCTTCTTGCAAGGGATAAAACGTACCATCTTCGAGAACCAATCCATTACCACAAAAATAGTCACTGCCCCACTGAGTACGTGGAAAGCCTAACACAAAGTCCATACTTATTTCTTCCCATGGTTGAGACGGAATGGGCAAGGGCATATATAATCCAGCAGTAGTGGCTGCTCCCTTAGAAACCTGGCAAATCCGACAGCGCTGCACAAACCTGTCAACTTCCTTGCGCATAGATGGCCAAAAATAACTAGCTTGTATGAGCTTCAAAGTTCTATCTCTTCCAAAATGTCCTTCTCCATGCAACTCCGAAATGATCTTCAACCGCAGGCTACTTTCGGGAATACAAAGTTGATTTCCTTAAAAAGAAACTTATCCAGTAGGTGAAAATCCGATGGTTCACCCGTTTGCACCTTCTAAATAACAGCGACAAAATAAGGATCTGTTTCATATAATTCAACAAAAGCTGTAAAACCAGGAACCTCAACGGAAAGGTGACCAATCAACCCTCTGCCCCTACTCAATGCATCAGCCACCCTATTAGACACATCAGACTTATGTTTAAGTACAAAAGTAAACTGTTGGAGATAAGCCACCCATCGAGCATGTCTAGCCGAAATTTTATCTTGGCTGTGTAAATGCTGCAATGCCTCATGGTCAGTAAATAGAGCAAACTCCCGCTGAAACAGATAATGCCTCCAATGCTTAACTGCTTGAACCACTGCATAAAACTCCACATCATAGGTACTGTATCTAAGCTTGGCACCTAACAGCTTTTCACTGAAATAAGCAACAGGTTTCTGATTCTGACTCAATACAGCTCCAATGCCTAACTTCAAAGCATCAGAGTGCAACTCAAAAGGTTGCTGAAAATCCGACAAAATAATAATAGGGCCTGTAACTAGCCGTTCTTTTATTGACTGAAACACCTCCTCTGCTTGCTCATGGTCAGTAAACAGAGCAAACTCCCGCTGAAACAGATAATGCCTCCAATGCTTAACTGCTTGAACCACTGCATTAAACTCCACATCATAGTTATTGTATCTAAGCTTGGCACCTGACAGCTTTTCACTGAAATAAGCAATAGGTTTCTGATTCTGACTCAATATAGCTCCTATGCCTAACTTCAAAGCATCATAGTGCAACTCAAAAGGTTGCTGAAAATCCGGGAAAATAAGGATAGGGCCTGTAACTAGCCGTCCTTTTATTGACTGAAATGCCTCCTCTACTTGCTCAGTCCATTCAAACCGCCCCTTCTGTTTCATACATTCCGTGATTGGTGCCATAATGCTACTGAAGTGTGCAATGAACCGCCTATAAAATGAAGCTAGACCATGGAAACTCCTTACATCCGTAACTAAACTAGGTCTAGGCTAGGTTTTAATCACCTCCACCTTTGCCTCATCCACCTTCAAACCTTCAGCAGAAACAACATAACCCAAGAATAGGACACTGGGAGATATAAAGACACACTTCTTCAAGGCAGCAAACATTCTCTCCCTTGTCAACACTGACATTACTTCTCTTAAATGACAAATATGCTCTTCTTCATTAGCACTATATATCAGAATATCATCAAAGTACACAACCACAAATTTCCCAATTAAAGGCCTTCTTAATTGGGTCATAACACGCATAAAAGTACTAGGTGCATTAGACAACCCAAATGGCATGACCATCCATTCATACAACCCTTCCCCAGTCTTAAATGCAGTTTTCCACTCATTCTCAGGCTTTATACGAATATGATAGTACCCATTTTTTAAATCTGACTTGGTAAAAATAGTTGCTCGGCTAAGTTGGTCTAACAAGTCATTAAGTCGGGGAATAGGAAATTGATACCTGATAGTGATCTTATTGATGGCTCTGATGTCCACACACATCCGCCAAATCCTATCTTTCTTTGGAATCAAGATGGCCAGCACTGCACAGGAGCTCAAACTCTCCCGGATATAGCCCTTCATTAGCAGCTCCTCTACTTGCCTCCGCAACTCCTCAAGTTCAGCCGGACTCATTTTGTAATGTGGACGGTTGGGAAGAATAGCTCCAGGCTCAAGGTCAATCTGGTGCTGAATATCTCGAAAGGGCGGTAATCTGGCCGGAAGCTCATTTGGAAACAGATCATCAAACTCTCTCAACATGGGCTTGATCTGTTCAGGGATCTTGCTCTCCTTCTCAGCTACTTTCCCCACCAATGCATATACCACCTCATTCCCTTGCATTGCTTCCTCAAACTGGGATACAGTCAACAACACAACACCTTCAGCACCTGTACCACTCTTAACCTCCTCCTTTGGAACGAGAGTAATTCTTACCCCTTCAAACAAAAAGGTATGAGCATTCGACCTTTCTTGATGAGTCACATCTCGATCATACTGCCACGGTCTTCCTAACAACAGATGGCATGCATCCATATCAACCACATCACACAACACCTCACCCTTATATCAAGATCCTGCTAAAAAAGAAACTACTGCCCTTTTAGACACCAATACTTCTCCCCTTTGTTTCAGGCATACTAACTTGTAGGGTTTTGGATTTTTTTTGTGGCTAAGCTCAGTTTTCGAACTGCTTCAGTAGAAATTATGTTCTCACAACAGCCTACATCAATCACAAACTTACACACTACCTCTACTACCCTCCTGCCGTCTCTACCATTGGGAAATCCAAAATTACGACGCTGCAATCTTTTCTCAAGCCGCAAGGCTCGTTGGTCCACATCAGAGATATTTAATCGGTCAAAGCCATTAACTGCTTCCCTAATCTGCTACCTCAACCCTCCAATGTACCTAGACACTAACTGCTCATCGGTCTCCATTATATCACTCCTAGCAATCAATTGATAAAACTCAGTTGTGTATTCATCAACTGACCGACTACCTTGCCTTAAATTTTGCAGTCTTTGGTACATTAATCTTTGAAAATTTGGTGGCAAAAAGGTGGCTCTCATATGTATTTTCATCTTTTCCTAAGTTACAATTTTAGGCTTACCCATTCGAAGTCGGGCCTGTTTCACTTGCATCCACCAAGCCGTAGCCCTTTCTCGAAACCTTGTTACAGCCAGTGATACGCTTTTATTCTCCGGGACTCCTTTGAATTCCAGGACTTCTTCCACTGTCGCCAACCAGTCCAGGAACTCCTCTGGTTGGAAAGTACCACGGAACTCCGGAATCTCTGTTCTCAATCCAGCCTCCCAACGCCTATCCTCCACATCTACAAGACGTCTACGCTGGTGGTAATCTCCCTCATCCGATTCATCCTCATCCTCCCTCCAGTCTGGTGAACGGGTTCTGAAGATTATCCAAATTAGGGTTAGGGTTTTGCCTTTGTCGACGATTTCCCCCAAGACGAGCCGCAAGCAGCCCATCCATATGTTTTGCCAATCGATCCATTATGACCTCCGTTCTTTGGTCCATCATGGCGTTGACACGTTGCTCGAACCTCTGCTCCAACCGATTCAGATCGTATTGACTTGTGACTTGTCAACTCTTCGCTCTCTTCTCGGCGGCATGATGATGACTAGGGTTTTGGATTTCGGCTCTGATACCAACTGATGCAGCGGATACGAATAGGTTATTTCAATTCTGTTGATCACTCACAAAACCGTAATTAATATCTTCTAAATACTAGAATTGACACAATTCAGAGTATAAAGGAAATAGAGAGAATTCTTATTCAAATCAAAATTGTCTTAATCAATTACATCTAGGCCTTTATATAGGCGAAAATATAACACAAAACAGTCCAAAGCGAACAAGCAAAGAAAAGCTAACAAAAGAAGAAACAACCGAAAACTTTCCCGAAAAGTAAAAAAAAAAAAAAAAAGAAAAAATGCAAATTTGAAGGCCTAATTGATGTTTTTTGGCAGAAAAGCAACGGATAGCACAGCCAATGGCTATGAGTTTTGATCGTTGGCCTATTTCCGATAAGTTTGGGCTCAAAAATCACCAAAATGGGCCCATTTTCACTAGTCTCCTTAAAACTTACACAAATAGGCCAAAGCCTTCTCTTCTACATCATCTTGCCAAGTTAAAATGGTCAAATCCATGGCTACACTAGGATTAGATAAAGAATTCACATGAGCTTACTTAACATTGCAATAATTGAATCCATATCACCCACACAAGGACAAGCTTACAAAACATTGCAATATTGAATTCACATGAGTAACGAAAATCAAGATCACCCTTCTCTTGATATTGACATTTTTTTCCAACGTTTCAAAGCGCTTTGGTAAAGCATCAATCATATGTGATGGCACGAGAAAAATATTCATAGCATATATCGGTAAAGCTTGAGCAATTGAACGTAGTAGTACCCCTTTACCACCCAGGGTTAAGCAACGTCAATTCCATCCCTACAGCCGTTTCCCTATAAAATTAAACACTTCTTTTTTTACTCTACCCACTGTGGAAGGAAACCAATTCAAAATTGTCGTTCTTGACTCAACCACCAAGAAATTCGCATTCAGTCCTCTAAGAGTTCGCTTCAACAATATGGCTTAAAAAATAGAAGATATATTAAAATTTGTTAATTTCCATGAAGATTTTTCATATATTCGAAAACAATTTCATGACAACCAAAGTTTCATCATGTGCTGCCTTAAAAAGGAAAAAAACTATCGATAGCTAACAAAATAATTGGTGCCGCAGGCGCCAACTTACAACCATGTAGGAGGAGGGGAAAGAGGGTCTCTCTAACGAATTCCGTCTGTTGGAGAAAATTGTATAAAATCTTAACATGCAAGGGATTGTGAAACAGGTGCCGATAAATCCTCACACTATTTATTTGAAATTGTTAGCTAAACTAAATTAAGAATCTAGTCAGACTCTATGTCATTTCTTTTAATGTTGTTGAATTAAGTGTCCTATCTCATTATCCCACCCCATCCAAGAACTGAAATCATGATAAAGTCTATTGAATTTGTTGTTTTTTTGCCGACCAAAAGCTATTGTCCGATGTGAAATTGTGAATTTGAATCCCCATTCTTCAGCCACGCCACCTTAGATCTTTGTTTTTGATACAGTTTTTCTTGGTGTAAAATCTCTCCTAATTCTTCTTTTTTTTCCCCAAAATATTATCCTCAACATCCCACCCATTACGAGAACACAAATTCTCAAGCTCTGCCAAATGAGTTCCAGCCGAAGCTTCTTCTTAAACAGAGGACACTGCTCTCTTCCCCAGGAATCTAAAGTTGCTTCACAAGTAGATAATTTTGTCAAAACAGAAATCAAGCCCAATGAGTTAGGAATAGAATCCCACTCATTCTCAAATTAGAAAGATGGCTTGCGAGTGACTAAAATGGTTAAGTGATTTGGTTCAAATGTAGCAATGACATTCACCCAGGCATCTATGACCAAACCAATGAGGCCGTTGCCCGATTCAACCGTTCCCCAAGCCATTGATTTGAACCTTTGATCCTTTCCCTAGGGAACCAATAACCTGTCATCCAAATCAAACGAACCACATCCTAACAATGTATCCCGAATACCATGCGTGAAAGAAAATTTGATGTGGCTGCCCACCAAGTTTCTCTGAAGAGTCTAACAAGTTACTTAAAGTCACATATTACCCACCACAACATGTTATTATTCGTGCTTAAATGCTTTAAACAATCCAATGAATCTCTTTGTCGAGAGCGTTTAGGAAAGCCATAGTACCCCATTAATCTCCAAACTCCCCCGTCTTCATGATGAATGAGAACATGAATAATGAAGGGAAGAATCTCAAATCCTTTTTAAGTGAACATCGAATAGCTCCAACACATTTAATCCATCCAAACACCAAAACAATACAGTAAAAATGTGTTAAACATATAAAGGTTAAGTTAGAATTTATCATTAAACATTAGTGAAATCTTAAAATAACGAGATTTTGTTATAAAAGAAAATTGATTTAATTGCTTTGTAACATTGCTTTTGCAATTTAAGAGAGTAGATTTTATTGTCTTATAACACTGATAGCAGAATTTGTGATATTTAAGGGAATTGTTTTTATTGTTTTGTTGTCTTATTGTTTTCACCTGGTAAAAAAGTTAAAGATCAGTAAGATTTAATTGATTAAGCCTTTAATTTGTTGTTCTGATACATAAATGGCATTTAGTGAAAGAGAGAAGGGGAAGAAGCTTTTGGTCTGTTTTAAATTCATCTGATTTCTCCATTTTTTGTTTGTTTTTGGTCATAACTCTTAATCTTGTAGGCCGGTTCCCGATTCGTTAACCAAATTAGTGTTGGTGTTTGAAGAGTTTCAAATTCATCTGATGAAGAAGTAAAAAAGAGAGAGAGATACAAGGGTAAGCTTGAATTGATCTGATCAACATTTAGAGTTATGAATCTGATCAATATATTTCTCCACTAACGATTCTCAGAGGGCATCGTCTTTCTAATCAGATTTCAGAGGAAAACCAAAAATTGAATCCGATCTATTCACCCCAAAACAAACAGGTACTTTCTTTCTCTTTTTTCTCCAGTGCTGTCAATACAAAACATTAATTTTAGGTGTTTATTTATTTATTTATTTTTATTTTATTTTATTTTTTGTACAAACCATCCAGTTAAATCTGGATTCGAAGGTTCAAACCTGAGATCTTGCTTACGAGGAAGGAGCTCCTTATCACTTCAACCAAGGTAGGTATTTATTAGTTTTAAGCTTCTTTGATAACACTACTTAATAGTTTTGTCAAGCCATAATATATGACTAAGTTGAACGTTGTCAATAATGTTTTTAACTTGATTGTTTTATTTTTGGTGCTTATTAATTTTATAATATTGAACATTTGATTTTTTTTTTTTTTTCAGTTTCAACGATATATATATATATATATATTGTCGGACCATTTATAAAATTCATAAGTACTTTATGTTTTGCTTCGGACAAATAAATAATTTGGAAAATAATTAAGCAATGTAATAAAATGAAAATAAAGATTTTATTATAATGTAATCAAATTTAAAAAAAAAAAAGACAATTTATGCTAATAAAATAAGTAAAATTTTACTTTGTTTCAATGGTATCATATCTTACAATTTTTATATCATTGAATTTATTGACAATATCAATAAATTCTACTTTTTATATCATTGAATTTTGAAATGGCATGTTCAAAATCTGAAATTGTTCTTCCTATTCTAGTAGGTGTTTTGCCATTAAAACAACAAAAGTATTGTCAAATGTAATTTTATTGACGCAAAAGTAAAACTTCAATAATTTATTGACATAAATTGAAATTTTGTTACCATAACGAAGCATTATCAATAATTGAATATCTATATGTGCATTTAAATACTAATCTCAATTTTTTTAATATTATTTTTCTTTACAAAAATAGGAAGAAGAAGAAGAGAGGAATGGCGGAGATTGTAGTTGGAACGAAAATTGGAGAGACTGTTTTATCCAGAGTTACTGATGAGGCGATTGATTCTGTGTGGCGTCAAATCGGGTATGTATGGAACTACAAAACCAACATTCAAGACCTTAACAAGCAACTTACCAGATTGAAAGACGAAAGGAACAGCATGCAACACCGAGTGGATGAGGCCACAAGAAATGGAAAATTAATTGAAAACACAGTAACGAATTGGTTTAAAGATGCGGATGAGGCTATTGGTGTGGCAGAGCAGATTATTGAAGACAATGGGAGTGCCAATAAAAGCTGCTTCATGGGTTGCTGTCCTAATTTGAAGACCCGTCACCAGTTCAGCAGAAAGGCTAAGAAACAGGCACCAGTCATTGCTCAAGTTCAAGGAGATGGGAAATCCATCACAGATATTTCCTTTTTTCCCTATGTGCAGCAATTACAGCATGTTGGAGACAAAGAGGCCTTGGCATCAAGAACTCAAGTTATGAACGAAATTGTGGGAGCATTGAAGGATGTTGACTTCAATTTGATTGGAGTTTATGGCATGGCAGGGGTTGGTAAAACTACTCTAGTCACGAAGCATCTTATTGCTGAAGTCAAGCGAGCTGGAGTTTTTGAAGTAGTCACTTGGACAAAGGTGACTCACAATCCTGACCTCAAAACCATTCAAGAAGAAATTGCAGCATGGTTGGGTCTTAAGTTTGAAGTCGACTCCACTCAAGTGAGGGCGGTTCGGTTACATGCACGTCTCAAACAGGAGGAGAAAGTACTTGTCATTCTTGATGACATTTGGACGAAAATCCAACTGGAGGAGATTGGAATTCCTAATGACAAAGATAATAGAGGATGTAAAATTGTGATGACGTCAAGAGATCAAAATGTATTGCAGGAGATGGGCGTACAGAAAGATTTTCGACTTCAAGTTTTGCAGCCAGAAGAGGCATGGCAACTCTTTCAGCAAAAATTGGACAAAGTCGTAGACTCAGACATGCTACCTATAGCAAAAGAAGTGGCAGAAAGATGTGCAGGCTTGCCTGTTTTAATTACAGCAGTTGCAGGAGCATTAAGAAGTCAGCAGTTGAATGAGTGGAAGGATACCTTGCAGCAGCTGAAGCAATTTGCTCATGAAAAAATTGAGGATCAAGTTAACTCAGCCCTTAATTTAAGCTATAATTTTTTGAAAGTTGAATGCAAGTTAGTGTTCTTACTATGTGCTCAAAATGGACCACTCAATATTGACATTGCATATTTGTTGAAATATGCTATTGGTTTGGGCATGTTAAAACACTGCAAGGAAGTAGAAGCTGCAAGAATCAGGTTACATTCATTGGTCAATAACCTTAAAGCCTCGTCTTGGTTGCTGGAAAGCAACAAGGATGGAGAACTACAGATGCATCATCTCGTTTACAACTTTGCCATCACAGTTGCATCAAGGGATCAACCTGTCATAACTGGCATTGGAATGGAGGAATGGCCAGAAGATGATAAATTAGAGAATTACATGGCAATTGTGTTGAATAATGGCAAAGTTCCCCGGCTTTCTAAAGTGTTAAATTGCCCAAAACTCAGGTTCTTGCTACTAAACAATGAGGATTCCTCCTTGGAAATTGGAGACGATTTTTTTGGAGGCGTGAAAGGGCTCGAAGTCCTGAATCTAAAAATTGCATGTTTTTCCAGCTCTTTGCCCTTGTCACTTCAGTGCCTTAAGGATCTCCAGACATTGTGTTTGGATTCCTGTGTCTTGAATGACATAGCCATAATTGGAAAGCTTCAGAAATTAAAAGTTCTCAGCCTTGTCAATTGTACCATTCCTTGTTTTCCAAGAGAAATTGGGAATTCGACTCATTTGCAGCTTTTGGATCTGAAGAATTGTTCGAGCCTGGAAGTAATTGAGCCAAATGTACTCTCAAGCCTAACCCAATTGGAGGAGTTGTACTTGGAAAACAGCTTCATAAAATGGGAGAGCATTGAAGGAAACAATGGTCAAAGAAAGAATGCCAACTTGACTGAATTGAAGCATCTTTCCAAGCTTGTCACTCTGCACATACATATTTTGGATGCAACAATGTTGCCGTATGATCTTCCTGTGAAACAATTGGAACGTTTTAGAATTCTTATTGGAGCGGAGTTGGACTGGAGTGTTGAACATAAGACTACAAGAAGCTTGAAGCTCAAGCTCAATACAATCAATCATTTGGAGGGGGTGAGAAGTCTCTTGATGAAAACTGAAGATTTGTATCTGCATGACTTAGTGGGTGTGGAAAATGTACTCAACAGCTTAAATAAGGAGGGTTTTCCTCAGTTGAAACATCTCTTCATTCAAAACAGTCCAGATATTAGACATATCATCGACTGCAGAAGGATAGGTCGCGTCACTGCTTTTCCCTGCTTGGAATCATTATCTTTGAACAACTTGCACATATTGGGGAAGATTTGCAATGCTCCATCGAAAATGATGCCCTTTAGCTATTTAAGAAGGATTAAAGTGGGCAACTGTAGCATATTGAAATATCTCTTTTCATTCTCCATGTTCAGAGGTCTTCATCAGCTCGAAGAAATTGATGTAAATAATTGCGAAATTATGAAAATGATTGTTGGAAATGGCGATGATGATGATGATGATGATGGTGTAGATGAAGCAATTAAGCTGCAAAAGTTACACACGCTGACTTTGGATCATCTTCCTGATTTTGCTAGCTTCTGTTCCCAAGTGGAGTTGCCTTCTTCTGCTTCGCAGAAACTAACAATGGATGGTGCAGGCTGCAGTGAAATCATTGCCGAAGATGAGATTGAAACTCCCATGGTGCTTTTCACTGAAAAGGTACAATAGTAATCGAAATATATGAAAGGCCAGTTAAGTTGCAGGAAACTGAAATTTCAATAACAAATGACAGTGAAATCTTGTATTTTATCCTATTTACTTAGTGATCTGTTGCGTCCTATATTTCGTCTAACAGTTTCTTACTGTATGTTTTGTATTTTAAGAGATTTGTGATTGTGTTGCAGATTGAATTCCCCAATTTGATAAATCTCAATTTGTCATCAACTAACGTGAAGAGTATATGGTCTAACCAACTTAAAGTTGTATTTCAAAACTTGACAAGCTTGATCGTGGATGGCTGTTGGAATTTAAGCTATCTATTTACATCATCCATGGTACAAAATCTTGCTGAATTGAAAAAGCTTGAGATAAGCAACTGCAGTTCCATGAGAGAAATAATATCTGGAAAAGGATTAGAAGAAGAAATTGTGAGGAGGAAGATTTTGTTCCCGAAACTAGACATTTTGAAGCTCAAACATCTTCCAAAATTGGAAAGATTTTGCTCTGGGAATCTGTTGGAGTGTACTTTATTGAAAGTCTTACGAGTTGAGAGTTGTCATTATTTACAGGCATTCGTGTGTAGTTCTGTGCAGACTGATATGGGTGTCAACGGTGGAGCTAGACAACATGGAGATGCAACCCTCTTTGACGACAAAGTGAGTTTTTAGATTCTCTTATTTTTGTGCGTGTAATTTTTATAATCACGTTGATGTCCTATTTTATAATCATTGGTTTAACATAATGGGATTTGTATGCTATAGGTTTCGTTTCCTAATTTGGAGGAATTGGAAATATTCCACATGCATAGATTGAGGATGATATGGAAAAATGAAGATGAATTAGCAGCTGGTTGGTTTGAGAAATTGAAAGTGTTGAAGGTAGAACATGCCAAACAGTTATTACAACTATTTCCATCAAATATGTTGATTGGAGGATTGAGGAACCTAGAGACTGTGGTTGTCAAATATTGTGACTTATTGGAACAAGTGTTTGATTTGGAAGGAGTGATGGTTGTGAGAGAAAGACTTGTTTTGGGTTTAAGAACTTTGGAAATGCAAAACCTGTCAAACATGAAGCGTGTTTGGAATATTGGAGATACCTATAATGGAATGGAGACTCTTTCGTGGAACAACTTGCGTTCAGTGAATGTTCAGCGTTGTCAGAGTTTGAAGAGTTTGTTTCCAGCTTCAATAGCTATAGATCTATTACAACTTGAAAAAATTAACTTATCTAATTGTTGGATATTAGAGGAACTTGTTGTGAAAGGATTAGAAATATCTCCATCCTTCTATTTTCCTAATCTAAAGTTCCTTCAGCTTCACTGCTTATATGAATTGAGGAGTTTCTATCCTGGAGCTCATATGTTAGAATGCACAAAGCTGGAAACCTTGTGGGTCAGTAACTGTCACAAATTAAAGATTTTTGCTTTAGAATCTCCAAACTTGCAAGAAATGCATGTGAAGAGCCCTAAAACCGAGGCTCAACCGCTTTTTGACTTCACACAGGTATTTATGTTTTCTCCTATATATGTACATTTCTATAATGGTTTTCTCATTATTTAATACATAATGTCTCTGGACAAAATTAAATATCATTATAAATTTTGAAATTCAATTCAATATCCTATCGTTTTTATCATCGTATCCATAATATTAATTAAAGATAAAAAGGGTATGTTAAAATTTTTTATAATTGTACTCTTAATTTAAGAGAATAAATAGCAAGAAAAATAATAAAACGATAGTTTTCTTTTTAATAAACCTTATATATATAATTAATAAAAATAATGACTTTGAAAAAATTATTATAGTTCACAATAATATTTAATATGCTTTTAGAGATATTATATTAAATAATAAAAGAAGATAATATATTAAAATCTTTATTTACTGAGCGTATAGCTATTATACTGTTGAAATAAATCCATTAAATTTCAGTAAAGAAGAAAATATATCCATTAAATCAAAGCTTAATTGTAGGTGTACTGCATCCCGTAATTATAGGTTTATTTGCATTTCTTTTCTTTTTCATCTGTATTTGTTCCGAAGTATTAGGTTTTTTAAGGTTTGAGCATAAAGATGAAATAGGAATTTTTTTAATAAAAGGTCAACTTTATTACTCAAATAAAAGGGAAAAGTTGCAGCAACTTGTTTTCATCCTTAAAAAAAATTTAATTTGTATTAATAAAGTCATTGAGTTTTCATTTCAGTGTTAATTTAGTCACTTTCATCCAAATCATTGAAATTAATTGCTAAAATGATGATGTGACAAGTCAATATCAAATAAGTACTATTAGCAAGATACCATGTCAACTCCAAGCAATATGAAAAATGACACGTGTAACCCACATAACTACCATGTGTACGACACTTTGTGGAAAAAATAATAAAAATTGAAATTCATTATTAGTTAGAGCTAACATGGTACCTTGTTGGCACGTAAGATTTGGTATTAACTTGTCACATCATCATTTTGATCCTAAATTTCAATAGATTAGGATGATAATAACTTCATTGATACCAAAATGGAAGTTTAGGAACTTATAGACATAAATTGATACCAAAATGGAAGTTCAGGAACTTATAGACATAAATTAATTTTATTGACGGTGGGTTAGAATTCCAAAAATGTTCAATTTCGCCTACAAAAAATTGAAATTAAAAAAAAAAAAAAAAAAAAATCATACTACGAAATGGTCTTGCTATAATTAGTTCGGTAGTTCATTATTTTTTCCCAGGATTTTATCTATTGATGTGGTAATAACACATATTCATTGTTGAAATTGGTAATTTTGGCAGGTGGTACGTAGCTTGAAGAAAATGACGCTGAGTTACGAGGTTGCCATGATGGTAAAAGAAGCCCACTTACCCTCTTATCTCTTTAACAACCTGGAAGAACTTAATCTAGAATGCTTCGATGATGGATCATCATACCTTCCATTCGAACTCCTCCATAGATTTCAGAATATTCAAACACTACACGCGTCCAGGAGCGATTTTGAAGAGATTTTCCCACATGGTGATGATCAAAATGTTGGAATTCTTGCTCAGATACGATACTTGAATTTGAACTATCTTCCTAAACTGAGACGTATATGGAATCAAGGGTCCCGGCATAAACAAGTTCTTCAAAATCTTCACACTCTTCTAGTTACAGGTTCCAATAGACTAACTAGTTTGGAGCCATCTTTTGAGTCTTTCCAGAATCTTCAAACATTGGATGTGTATAGATGTGATGGACTGATGTACTTGTTCAAATCTACAGCTGCGAAAAGTTTGGTGCACCTCAAAACCATCAGCGTCAAAGAATGCAATATGGTGACAGAAATAGTAGCAGTTGAGGGAGATGAAACACAATCTGAAACTGACATTACTCTCAGCAAACTGGAAAGTCTAAAACTTGATTGTTTAGAAAGCATCGTTTGCATTAGCCTTGCAACTTGCCCAATGAAATTTACGTCCCTAACAGAGGTAACTGTGATGCAGTGCCCCAAGATGAAGTTTTTCTCTCGGGGAAACTTGTACGCGCCAAAGCTAAAGAAAATATATGTAACAGAAGAGAGTGACAAGGGGCGCTGGGTTGGGGATCTTAACTCAACTATAAAACAATTGTATATAGAAATGGTAAGTTGTGATATATAAGATCCCATTCTCTTTCAGTTTGTTTATTCATTTGCTGGTTTAGATGTAACTTTTTCATTTTCTTATCTAAATTTCAAATAGCAGTAGCTAACTTCAATTCATCTTCTTATAGGCGGGCTTTGATGGCGTTCAACAATTGAAACTCTCTGAATTTCCTGAGTTGAAAGAGATATGGCTTGTTCAACTTCCAGTTAATTTCTTCTTTAATCTGACTTCATTAGTGGTGGATGATTGTCCATTCCAGTCTTTTGCAATTCCATCCAATCTACTACCTTTCCTGATTGCTTTGGAAAAACTTGAGATAAGAAATTGTGATTTATTAGAAGAATTATTTGATTTGGAACGGCCAAATACTGATAGGAGCTTTGGATATTTGTCCAACTTAAAAGAGTTTCAATTGATTGGTCTACCACAGCTGAGGCATGTTTGGGATGAGATTCCTAAAGATCTGCTGGATGTCAAGAACCTTACATCGTTGAAAATTGAAAATTGCAACAGTTTGAGAAATGTTTTGACTTCTACCCTATGCTTGAGCCTTGTTCAACTCAAAACATTAGAAGTCACAAGTTGTCAGATGGTTAAAGAGATTATCACTGCTACTCCAACAGCAGAAGATGGAGTTGTGGGCCATGTGATCGTATTTCCTTTATTGGAATGCATTACTTTGGAAGATTTGCCCAACTTGACTAGTTTATACTCTGGAACTGATTCTGTTGAATGCCCTTACTTGAAAGAGATCACCATAGCTGATTGTCCACAGCTTAATATCAACAATACAATTGCCGAGTCAAAGGTCAGTCATTTTTCAAATTATCATCATAATTTCGTTACTAGTGATACAACTATTGCTCTTTTTTCTTTTTGGATTATTATAAGATATTAAGCTATTCCTTGTCAACTAATTGGAATATAAAAAGCAATTTGTCTGCATGAAATAAACAGAAAAGAGAAAAAAATCTTGTATTTTATCCTATTTACTTAGTGATCTGTTGCGTCCTATATTTCCTCTAATAGTTTCTTATTGTATGTTTTTGTATTTTAAGAGATTGTGATTGTGTTGCAGATTGAATTTCCCAGTTTGATAAATCTCAATTTGTCATCAACTAATGTGAAGAGTATATGGTCTAACCAACTTAAAGTTGCATTCCAAAACTTGACAAGCTTGATCGTGGATGGCTGTTGGAAATTAAGCTCTCTATTTACATCATCCATGGTACAAAATCTTGCTGAATTGAAAAAGCTTGAGATAAGCAACTGCAGTTCCATGAGAGAAATAATATCTCGAGAAGGATTAGAAGAAGAAATTGTGAGGAGGAAGATTTTGTTCCCGAAACTAGACATTTTGAAGCTCAAACATCTTCCAAAATTGGAAAGATTTTGCTCTGGGAATCTGTTGGAGTGTACTTTATTGAAAGTCTTACGAGTTGAGAGTTGTCATTATTTACAGGCATTCGTGTGTAGTTCTGTGCAGACTGATATGGGTGTCAACGGTGGAGTTAGACAACATGGAGATGCAACCCTCTTTGATGACAAAGTGAGTTTTTAGATTCTCTTATTTTTGTGTGTGTAATTTTTATAATCACGTTGATGCCCTATTTTATAATCATTGGTTTAACGTAATGGGATTTGTATGCTATAGGTTTCGTTTCCTAATTTGGAGGAATTGGAAATATTCCACATGCATAGATTGAGGATGATATGGAAAAATGAAGATGAATTACCAGCTGGTTGGTTTGAGAAATTGAAAGTGTTGAAGGTAGAACATGCCAAACAGTTGTTACAACTATTGCCATCAAATATGTTGATTGGAGGATTGAGGAATCTAGAGACTTTGGTTGTCAACTATTGCGACTTATTGGAACAAGTGTTTGATTTGGAAGGAGTGATGGTAGTGAGAGAAAGACTTGTTTTGGGTTTAAGAACTTTGGACATGCAAAACCTGTCAAACATGAAGCGTGTTTGGAATATTGGAGATACCTATAATGGAATGGAGACTCTTTCGTGGAACAACTTGCGTTCAGTGAATGTTCAGCGTTGTCAGAGTTTGAAGAGTTTGTTTCCAGCTTCAATAGCTACAGATCTTTTACAGCTTGAAGAGCTTGATGTAGCTAACTGTGAGATATTAGAGGAACTTGTTGTGGAAGGATTAGAAACATCTCCAACTTTCGTTTTTCCTAAGCTAAATTTCCTTCAGCTTCACTGCTTATATGAATTGAGGAGTTTCTATCCTGGAGCTCATACGTTAGAATGCACAAAGCTGGAAACCTTGTGGGTCAGTAACTGTCACAAATTAAAGATTTTTGCTTTAGAATCTCCAAACTTGCAAGAAATGCATGTGAAGAGCCCTAAAACCGAGGCTCAACCGCTTTTTGACTTCACACAGGTATTTATGTTTTCTCCTATATATGTACATTTCTATAATGGTTTTCTCATTATTTAATACATAATGTCTCTGGACAAAATTAAATATCATTATAAATTTTGAAATTTCTATTCAATATCATGTTGTTTTTATCATCGTATCCATAATATTAATTAAAGATAAAAAGGGTATGTTAAAAATTTTTATAATTGTACTCGTAATTTAAGAGAATAAATAGCAAGAAAAATAATAAAACGATAGTTTTCTTTTTAATAAAGCTTATATAAAGAATTAATAAAAAGAATGACTTTGAAAAAATTATTATAGTTCACAATAATATTTAATATGCTTTTAGAGATATTATATTAAATAATAAAAGAAGATAATATATTAAAATCTTTATTTACTCAGCGTATAGCTATTATACTGTTGAAATAAATCCATTAAATTTCAGTAAAGAAGAAAATATATCCATTAAATCAAAGCTTAATTGTAGGTGTACTTCATCCCGTAATTATAGGTATATTTGTATTTCTTTTCTTTTTCTTCTGTATTTGTTCCGAAGTATTAGGTTTTTTAATGTTTGAGCATAAAGATGAAATAGGAATTTTTTTAATAAAAGGTCAACTTTATTACTCAAATAAAAGGGAAAAGTTGCAGCAACTTGTTTCCATACTTACAAAAATTTAATTTGTATTAATAAAGTCATTGAGTTTTCATTTCAGTGTTAATTTAGTCACTTTCATCCAAATCATTAAAATTAATTGCTAAAATGATGACGTGATAAGTCAATACAAGTTTGAATTTTTTTTTTCATATAGTCATGTTGTGCATGTGAGTGCTACATTAGTGGCATGTATCAGTTTTTTTATTGTTTGCAATTGTCATGGTATTGTGTTAGTAGGTCGAGGTTGCTATTTACTTGCTACGTCATCATTCTGGCGCTAAATTTTGACGGTTTATCTGCAACATTCACTTTATTTACATCAAAACAACAATTCAATGACTTTATTGATACAAAATTAAAGTTTAGAATATGTGCATCTATTTTCAATAAAATTTAATTAGTATCAATAAAGTTGCAGAACTTTATTCTGTCTCGTTCTAGTTCATTGAAATCTGTTGTCGAAATGATGATGTGACAAGTCAATATCAAATAAGTTCTATTAGCGTGTAACCCACATAACTACCATGTGTACGACACTTTGTGGAAAAAATAATAAAAATTGAAATTCATTATTAGTTAGAGCTAACATGGTACCTTGTTGGCACGTAAGGTTTGGTATTAACTTGTCACATCATCATTTTGATCCTAAATTTCAATAGATTAGGATGATAATAACTTCATTGATACCAAAATGGAAGCTCAGGAACTTATAGACATAAATTAATTTTACTGACGGTGGGTTAGAATTCCAAAAATGTTCAATTTCCCTTACAAAAAATTGAAATTTTAAAAAAAAAAAAATCATACTACGAAATGGTCTTGCTATTATTAGTTCGGTAGTTCATTATTTTTTCCCAGGATTTTATCTATTGATATGGTAATAACACATATTCATCGTTGAAATTGGTAATTTTGGCAGGTGGTACGTAGCTTGAAGAAAATGACGCTGAGTTACGAGGTTGCCATGATGGTAAAAGAAGCCCACTTACCCTCTTATCTCTTTATCAACCTGGAAGTACTTGACCTAAGATGCTTCCATGATGGATCATCATACCTTCCATTCGAACTCCTCCATAGATTTCAGAATATTCGAACACTATACGCGGCCAGCAGCGATTTTGAAGAGATTTTCCCACATGGTGATGATCAAAATGTTGGAATTCTTGCTCAGATACGATACTTGAAATTGAACTATCTTCGTAAACTGAGACGTATATGGAATCAAGGGTCCCGGCATAAACAAGTTCTTCAAAATCTTCACACTCTTGAAGTTACAGGGTGCCATAGACTAACTAGTTTGGAGCCATCTTTTGAGTCTTTCCAGAATCTTCAAACATTGGATGTGTATAACAATGATGGACTGATGTACTTGTTCAAATCTACAGCTGCAAAAAGTTTGGTGCACCTCAAAACCATCAGCGTCAAAGAATGCAATATGGTGACAGAAATAGTAGCAGTTGAGGGAGATGAAACACAATCTGAAACAGACATTACTCTCAGCAAACTGGAAAGTCTAAAACTTTATTGTTTAGAAAGCATTGTTTGCTTTACCTTGGCAAACTGCCCAATGAAATTCCCATCCCTCACAGAGGTAATTGTAACACAGTGCCCCAAGATGAAGTTCTTCTCTCGGGGAAACTTGTACGTGCCAAAGATGAATAAAGTATATGTATCAAGAGAAAGCGACAAATGGCGTTGGGTTGGGGATCTTAATTCAACTATGAAACAACTTTATGTAGAGATGGTAAGTTGTGATTGATAGGATCTCATTCTCTTTCAATTTGTTTATTCATCTACTGGTTTAGAGGTTCTTTCTTCGTTTTCTTATCTAAAATTGATGATAAATTTCAAATAGCAGGCATTAGCTAACATCACATTCATCTTCTTATAGGCTGGCTTTGATGGCATTCAACAATTGAAACTCTCTGAATTTCCTGAGTTAAAACAGAAATGGCTTGCTCAACTTCCGATTAATTTCTTCTATAATTTGACTTCATTAGTGGTGGATGATTGTCCATTCCAGTCTTTTGCAATTCCATCCAATCTACTACCTTTCCTGATTGCTTTGGAAAAACTTGAGATAAGAAATTGTGATTTATTAGAAGAATTATTTGATTTGGAACGGCCAAATACTGATAGGAGCTTTGGATATTTGTCCAACTTAAAAGAGTTTCAATTGATTGGTCTACCACAGCTGAGGCATGTTTGGGATGAGATTCCTAAAGATCTGCTGGATGTCAAGAACCTTACATCGCTGAAAATTGAAAATTGCAACAGTTTGAGAAATGTTTTGACTCCTACCCTATGCTTGAGCCTTGTTCAACTCAAAACATTACAAGTCACAAGTTGTCAGATGGTAAAAGAGATTATCACTGCTGCTCCAACCACAGAAGATGGAGCTATGGGCCATGTGATCGTATTTCCTTTATTGGAATGCATTACTTTGGAAGATTTGCCCAACTTGACTAGTTTATACTCTGGAACTGATTCTGTTGAATGCCCTTACTTGAAAGACATCACCATAGCTCGTTGTCCACAACTTAATATCAACAATACAATTGTCGAGTCAAAGGTCAGTCATTTATCAAATTATCATCATAATTTTGCCTGGTTGGAACAACTATTCTTCTGGTTCTGGTACACAAACTTATTAACTATTAGTAACCTTTTTGTATATGATTGCATTATCAATCCATCTAAATTACTATCTTGTTTATTGTAGTTGTGGAATTGCAAAAATATTTTATTAATATAAATATTTTTTCCACAGGTTGTTAGTTTTCCACACCCGAAGAACTTGAAACCTTCATCAATTGACATTGAAAAGATATGGAATGGGCGAAGTTTAACAAGCTTGACGATAGATGGTTTTAGGAATTTGAAATTTCTTTTTCCGCCATCTATAGCTAAAAGTCTGTTGCATCTAAAAAAGGTAGAGATTTCTAATTGTGAGATGCTAGAACAAGTAATAGCCATGGAAGCACACGAAGAACAAATGATGAGATTGCCAAAGATAGACTTCCTGAAGCTTAAAGATCTTCCACAGCTCACTCAATTCAGCATATGTAAGATGCTTGAATGCCCTTCCTTGAAAGAACTACAAGTTCAAAACTGTCCTCAACTAATGGTATTTGTCTCCGATTACATTGGCCCAAATGTTGTATCCAATAGTGAACACCAAATAACAACCTCTGCTCTCTTTGATGACAAGGTGGTCTTTGTCCTTTTTATCTTCTGTTATTGTTTCTGTAGTTCCTATTCTTATATTTTTTTAAAAGTACCTTTTTTCATTGTATATTATTCTATATTATTTTTTAAACATTTCTTTGCAGCTATCTATCATCTCTATTTTGAATCGGTCCTTCATTTTTTTAGCTATTTAATGTTTACCATTAATATGGTATGATTACTATTGCAGGTTGCATTCCCCAACTTGGAGAAAATGCAAGTTGTCCAAATGGATAATTTGAGGATGATTTGGTGCAACAAGCTCTATTTAGATTCTTTTGGCAAATTGGAAGTACTGAAGGTGGAGTATGCTCAACAACTACTGAAAGTTTTTCCACACGATATATTGGCAAGACTTCAAAACCTCAAGGATTTGGTCATAAAGAATTGCGATTCACTAGAAGAGGTGTTTGATATCCCTGAGCTCATAAATGAAAAAGGAACGGAAAGAGCAGTGAGCCAGTTGAGAAATATGGATATTAGAAACATGCCGAATTTAAGGTGGGTATGGAATGAGGATTCCGAAGGAGTTGTCTCGTTTGGTGAACTAAGTTCAATGTATGTGTGGAATTGTCCAAATCTAAAATCTCTCTTCCCATTTTCTATAGCTAAAAGCCTAGAACAACTTCAAGAGCTTGATTTGAATGCATGTGGGCTTGAGGAAATGGTTACAAAAGAGAAAGGAGCAGTAGAAAAAGCTCCTAAGTTTGTGTTTCCTCGGCTGAAGTATTTGGACCTTTGGTATCTAGAAAAGCTCGATCATTTCTTCAAAGGAATTCACACCTTGGACTGCCCGGTGCTGGAAAGGTTGAGTGTTTATAGCTGTGACAAATTAGATGTTTTCACTCAAATACCCGAGAACCCATCAGAAATAGGGATGCGAAATTCGCTTTTGTCATTTTCCAAGGTAGATCCTACCTTTCATTTCTCTTTTTGCAATAGTCTACCAAAAAAGTTATAATTCTTTTATCAGTGTTCTTGTGATTATGCTTTTAGTTATAGAAATATTTTTCTTTTTTCTTTTCTTTAGTTTTCTTTTCTTAACTTTGAGGGTTTTTAATTTTTTTTTTTAAAGTTACAGCGGTCACATTGTCAATTGGTAGAACTTAAGAAGTATTGTTGGGTGATAATGATGTGCAATTTCATGTTTTCTTGACGGAGATGAGCTTCAAACTGCTTTTGTTTGATTGTTTTTCAGATCATCCCCAACATGAGACATTTATCCTTAACAAGCACGGATGCCCAGATGATAAAAGAAAGCCAGTTTCCACCAGAGCTTTTTGACAAACTTGCAAGTGTTGAACTATGTTGCTTTCATGATGAATCAGAGGACTCTCCTTCTGATCTCCTTAAGTTGTTCCATAACTTGGAAAAACTTTATGTAAGAAGTAGTATGTTCAAGGAACTATTCCCTTGTGAAGGACCGGACCAAGCTCTTCAAACTCTTGAGATCTTGAAAGTAGTGAGTTGTGACAATTTGATTACCTTAGCACCATCCTCTGCTTCTTTCCAAAACCTAATGAATTTGGGTATGGACAATTGTGATGGATTGGTAATCTTGATGGCACAGTCAACAGCTAAGAGCTTGGTTCAACTCACAAAAATAAGCATAAAAAATTGTGAGAAAGTGTCAGAAATTGTTTCAAGTGAGGGATCAAAGGAATCAAAAGAGGAAGAGGAGATTGTCTTCCCCAAATTAGAAAATTTGAAACTGTCTCATTTGCCAAGCCTTGTATGCTTCAGCTCAGTAGAATGCAGCTTCGAGTTTCCTTCTTTGTTTAAAGTAAGAGTAAGCCAATGTCCTAACATCAAGTTTTTCTCAAAACGAGTATCAACCACACCAATTCTATGGGATTTACAACTTTCAGAAGTAGACAAACAGCTTTGGAACAAAAACCGTAAAACCACCGTGCAGCCGCCGATAAATGGTACATCATCTATTTCTTTTGGTCTCATTTTCGATCTTCTGAAATATTGAGATTAGAAGTTTCTTCCAGGGCATTAAATTAGCTTCTTGATCTTGACTTCATTTCCTTCTATTTCTCCTATGTTGTTCAGATGACAAGGACCAAATGGTGAAGCTGGAATAAGGTCAACTTCTCTTTCAAGCTAATGAAAGGCATTGGGATAAATATCCCTTTGATTTTAATAAAGAGTGGGACTGTCAAACGACTTTCTTAATGCAGCTGCATATTTATTGAATGCTTTCTACTATTCTTTTTTTAAAGTGTAATTTTAATCTTAACATACCTAATGGTACAATTAAAAGCGTAACATTGCCACCTAAGATCAATTTAGTACCTTGCTAACAAAATTTTCCATTTCTCTATCAATTTTATAAATATATAGCCAAAATCATGCAATTTCATCACTAAACTAGATGAACTTCCACTGCACGTGTGTCGGTTGATAAAAACTTTGAAATTTTAGTTCACTTGGACCGGTGCATTTGGTCAGCGCTTCACTGTTGGGTTGATATCAAAGATAATGAGAATAAAAATAAGTGAAAAATATATATATCCTGTTGACACAATTAATCTTTAATCGGTTTCGTTAGTCATAGGCTCAATTTGGCATTGAATGGCAGCAATAGCCCCTTTGTTAGATGCACCATTTAGCATGATCCGAGCAAAATTACTTTTTTTTTTTTTAACATTATTATTACTTTTAGGGTAAAATGCAAAACCAGCTAGCGTCGGTAGAAAAAATAATTTTATCCCAAAGTATTAAATGGTACAATAAGTTGACCTAACGCCAAATATATCTTGTGTGCATTTATGTGTCAATTTTGTTGATATTTAGTGTTTTAATTTGTTTTGTCATACTTTGATTAAACTCGCATTACACAAAGAGTTAATGTAACTATGAGTTGACCTAACGCCAAAGATTTAATGTATCTACTCATAGGTTTAATTGGCCTTTCGTGGCAAAACTAAACCCCCAATTGTCCCGTTCAAATAACTTAAGGTACACATCCCCACAAGGGAAAGATTTTTTTTTTTTTTTTTTTTTTTTTTGAGCGTTTTTACATCAATGGTGGTATTTTAAAAGTTTATAAAAGTATGTCACATGGGAAAATCATATAAGACCGATAAATATGCTAACATGGCATGAGAACTCGTAGGCTTGTAGTTGCATTTGTTATGAATAACAATAGAATCAAAGCTTACTACATATTACTCCAAATGAAACTCTCACAAAAATAAATACAAAACATTAGTTTTGTATATTTTCAATCAGTTCAACCATAAATTGGTCATTGATCCGATCAATTTAATATAAAGTATCGATTTTAAAAACAAAAAGGCTTTATTATATCGATCAAAAACTGGTTAAACCAGTAAACCAAACTGATTGAATAGCCGATTGAATAATAGTTTGAATAAAATTAATTAAATAATATTTAAAAAAACAAAATTGTTGATTTTTTTTTTTTATCAGAAAAGAAAAGTCTTAACTGGTAACCACTTTTTAATTAAACCAACAAACCTTGATTCTTAATTTGACAACTGAAGAAAGATAAATGTATAATAGAGGTGTACAAAAAGCTACAAAGTAATTAACAAAAGAACAACTTGCATTTATATATGATTTACATTTTAATTATTTTGATAACATAATAAATCCATTGTTGTTCACATTCTGCACGCTCTTTTTTTTTTTTTTTCCTTGTCATTCAGTTGATCAGATCTAGATAGCAGAATAAAAAAAAGGCAAAATGCATCGGAATCTTTTTTTCTTATGGATTTTGCAATTGACCATTTTATCCATATTTTCACACATTGAGTATATGATATATATTTTTTTTTTTATAGTATTAGCTCTAACCTTAACAAATTTGTCTCGTTTAAGCTGTTATATCTATTAATTGTTTTAGGATAATAGAAGACTTTGAAATTTATTGGAATGGTATGAATTATACTTCCTATACAGGTATGCCATAGTTATAAACCTTATTTTCGATTTAGTCTCACGTGTATTAAGTTTGAGGCTAAATCTATCAAAATAGATGGTATTTTGAAAAACTTAATCAAATGATCAATTGCAAAATTCATAAAATTTCAATAGCTTAGTTTAAACATGATCCAATCTCTCCCAATCACATCAAAAGTATAGGCAATCTCAAACCTAACCACACTTTTTTAACAATATTTTTCTAACTCTAGTTTCAATCAATCCTAAAATTAAAAAATTAATATTGAAGTGTAAAATGAATAATCATATATCTAAAAATACTCATAATCTTACATTTACTTTCAATACATAAGTTATATAATTTTGTTGATCATTTGAGAAAATAAAAGAAAAAAATATATTAAAATATCATTTATTAGATCAAGACTGGCAACCTACCGTTGTGGTTTAATTAATGCCAGATAGGCTTAATTTCTGACAGACAGGTGATGTTTTCGATATTTGATTAATTAATTAAAATATAGGATAATTCAGACGTGATTAATGCTTCTTTAGATACATATAAAGCTCACCACTTATTTAACCACTGCATTAGCTCTCTAAATTCTGTTATAGTTCTTCTCATAATTACCCTCTCCATCGCTCCATTTTCAGTCAACTCTCACTTTTAGAATTACTAGAAAAAAAAAAAAAAAATTGTTTTGGCTTATGAAATTTGGATCTAATTTCCATCTGCGACAAATAAATATGGAAAGGTAAGCTTTTGTTTTGGTATATTTTGTGTTTAGCCTCTTTAATCAGCCTTGTTTTTCCGAGGTTTTTTTTTTTCTCTGTATTATCAGAAGGCATCATGATCTTTTTTTTTTTTTTTTGAAGAAAAAAAACAACTGTTTAATGATGTTTTGTATCGGTATGGATGGAGCTCTGTGTTAAATAGGAGCAAAGCATACTCTTTTCCAATGTATTGAAAGTAAGAAAGATTTTACATAAGTATGCTCTTTTCTTATTTATACACACACTTTGAGTTTTGATACGTTTAATTGTCATTTATTAATTTTTAATTACTATTTAATAATGTTTTGTATTAGCATGGATGGGCCTGTATATTCTGAGCAAGGCATACTCTTTTTCTTCTTCAAGTTGTAGCTCCGGTCATCGGCCCCGTTGCTGTTACTGGTGGTGCGAAGTCAATAGGTAAAAAAGGTTTTATATATGTATGTTCCTTTCGGTCTTCATTTAAAAAATAATAAAATGAAAATGAAAATATAGATCAATTAATAATAATAATAATAATAATAATAATAATAATAATAATAATAAGAGATCAATTAATAATAATAATAATAATAATAATAATAATAATAATAATGACTACAACCATGATAATAATAGAATAAGAGTAAATAATATTTTTTTAGTTTATAAATTTATGTATATTACAGTAATCATTATATTTTAAAACCAACTAATATAATTTAGTTTTATAACGAACGATAAGTTTATTCTTCAATCATTAAGTAATTTACATAATTAACCTTGGGAAATTATTTTTCAAATTTTTATTAGAAAAAGAACTATATTTGTTTGTTAGAGGCGTGAAAAACTATAGTTTTGTTTTAGATTTGCCCTTGATATTTTATCAAAATCATAATTCGTTCCATGATCAATTTTTTTAACAAATTGAATACCTGATTTTTTCAATTTTATATTATTAGTCCTAAGCTGGATCTTATTTTGTGTGCGTGTAACATACTCTATTAAGTAGCATAACCAATTATATTTCAATACATATCACAAATTCATATTATTACCCCGGATAAAAAAAAATAGATTAAGTGGAAATATCTGTTTTACAGTTTCATGCGATAAAATCATATAATTTTTAAATTATTTATAAATGTTTGTTTCATATATCTGTCACTGAAAGAAGCATATTAAACTCATGCAAAATAAGATAGATCGAGTTTGTGGAATAAAAATATCAAGTACCCAATGTGTTCAAAAACTTGATCAGGTGGCCAATTATGATATTCGTAAAAAATCAAGGGGCTCAAAATGGATTTTACCTTTTATTTTAGATAGCTAATTTAAGAAGGAGTAATAATTTAAACATCCCTTAAATGTTACTTAATATACTAGTATATCCTTATATTTTTTAAAGTAGTTTTAACATCCCTATGTTGTTAGTTTGGATCCTAATAAATGATTTTTCTTAGTTCGTAAAGGATAACTTAACATATAGAATTAAATTGAATTTCATAATATTATGGTTAAATTAATAAACAACATACTTTATCTGTTGTTTATTATCTATGCTGTTATCATTAATAACTTCTATCATAAGCAAAATAACTAGTAAATAATGTAGCATACGTATAAAATTAACTTTTATTTTTTGTTTTTAAATTAACTATATTGTGATATGAATATTATTTTCTTGCATCATATTGTATGCATTGCTTATCCAAATAAAATAATACTGTTTTTTTTTTTTTTTTCTGGGAACATTGGGTGTCTCTAAATTTAAAATACTATTACTATTGAATATCTTTTGGATAACAAACTTAAAAACATTAATATATCCTTTTGTTAAATTCGTATTAATATGATATGCTGGACTTTATTTAAAAATAATAATTCATCACATGATAAAAAAAATAGTTAAGAAATTATCTGAAAACTAATGTAAAATGTACGAGAAATTTTATAGTGGACCCATATGGACTTAGTCCTATGTAATAAAAATGATTAGGCCATCTCCAACCATAACTCCAAATTTTTCACTCCAAATCCAATTTCCTCTATAATTTAGAGTGAGCTACAGTTTTTTTTCACCAACCCTCCACTCCAAATTTCCATTCCAAATTAAAATATTATTACTTTATTCCTTTCCACCTAACTTTTTATTATTATTATATTCCTTTTTACATATTTTTATATTATTCAAGACTACAAATACACATATAAATTAAATCAAACACACAAATATACATATAAATTAAATCAAACACACAAATTAATTATAACCCAAATACTATAAAATAAATATATATTTTTAAAACTAAAAAAATAAAAAATTCAAAGAAAAAAAAAAGAAAGTAAGGAACAAATAAAAAAAGAAAAAAAAAACAAATAAAAAAAAGGAATGGTAGAAACAAATAAAAAACGAAAAAAATAAAGTAAAAGACAAAAAAAGTAAGAAAAAAAAAAGGAAAAAAAAAAAAAGGGGAATGGAGGGGAACAGTACCCCGCCAACATTGGAGGGGTACTGTTCCCCTCCCAAATTTTGGTGTTAAATTTGGTGGTGGGTTGGAGCAACCCACCACCAAATTTTGCATCTCCAACCCCAAAAAGAGTGGGGTTGGAGATGCTCTTACACATGTTTGATGCACCGTAATGATTGTCAAAAGTTCAAAAATTTAAATACCCATTTGGGAATTAACTACTACATTGATCACTCATTTGCAATGTACTTATCATCTTATCCCTTTTTTTTCTAAGAAATAAAATAACATGTACTAAAAAAATAAAAATATCACTTAGAAACATATAAGTTATTAGCAAAATACGCATATATTTTAAAATTATTTAAAATATTGGCGATCCTAAAGGTATTTTTTGGAAATCCCACGGAAAATTTTATGGCAATGGGGCGGATACAGCAATCTCCATCACCATTCCCATTTGAGCTGCCGGTACAAAATGTCACCCATCCTCATTCCCATGGGTGAAAATTTTTTCTTTTCCCCATCAGTTCGGATCCCATGGTTTTTTGTTCTTCCTTGTCTCGTTGTCATCTCTGGATGCATGGACAATGATACTTGGGAGGGGAAATTATTAAAGGGGAAGGCCGAAGTTCCACAAAAAAAAAATATTCTATTTATTTTACAATCCCGCCAATTTTGGTAGGATTCGTGAAGTTGAGTTGTAGGAGCTCATTCCCCATGACTAATTGTTGAGGGTCACTTTGGCATGGTACAGCATTAAACTCTGTTCCAACCTTGGGAGGTGAAAAAAAAAAAAAAAGGTTTTTGCTTTTGATACTGCAGCACATCCTAGCATCATTTCCTTTGTGATTTAGGCTCTGAAATATTTCTCTCTCCACCGTCTCGAATCAACTAATAAATAAGAAGTAGCAAAGGAAAAGAGATAAACTAGCAATGGGGAACATTGAAATTGATCTGATAGAGAAAGAGAGAAGGGGAAGGAGCTTTTGGTCTGCTTTAAATGATCGGTTTGTATCTGATTTCTCCATTTTTTCTCAGAATTCGTCATCTTCCAGGCCAGTTTCCGATTCGTCAACCATAGAGAAAGCAAAAGCTGTTGATACTCTGGTAGCCGAAACAAATAGGTGAGCTTACATATCTGACTTATTCTTCTTCTTTGAATCTCTAGTGTTCTGTTCCACTATGGTTGGCCGGGGAAATAAACTACTTAGATCTATAGAGAAACCATTATTCTTGCAACTTAGTAAGCTCAGATTTTGTCAGTCTAGGGTTTCAGATGTATTAATTTATCTATGGAAAAACTACCATTCCCCAAATCAAAGAAAGGTTCAGAAATGAGCGAAACTGAAACTCATCTGCTAAAGAAAGAGAGAAGAGAAAGCTTTTGGTCTGTTTTAAATTGGCCATTGATAGTAATTAGTAGATAACTTCACTATTTATTTTTCTCAGGAGTCATCATCATGCTGGGTTTCCTATTCTTGAAGCAGAGGCAGAGCAAAGATTATAGCTAATTTCAGGTGAGCTTACAAATTCTACTACTTTGAAAAATGTTCTTTTCCGTACTTTTGAGAGATTCAAATTCATCCAATAAATAAGTGTGTGTATATATATATATATAAACAGAAAAGAGTAGCTGGGTAAGAATAATCTTTTGTTCTTCTCATACATTAATGGCATTTAGAGTTTTTAATCTGATTGACATAATTCTCCATTGATGATTCTCGGAGGGCATTTTTTGAATTGAAACTTGTTATATCCAATGACTTAACTATGAGGGCAGATGATCAAACCATACCCCACTGTGTCGAAGAATAAGCTGCTCTAGCTAGACTATGAGCAACTAAATCCGCGACCAATTAACATAAGAAACATCCTTTACTAATGCCAAACAATCAGCTAATGAAAATCCCAAAGACTCTATAAGCAGAAGTTGCTTGAGAGTTTAAGTCATCGACAATAACCTTTGCATCCGTCTCAATGCTCACAGGCTGAAACGGAAGATTCTTTAACCAACTTAATGCTTCCCTCTGGAAGCAATTAACTTCGTGAAGCAACCATCTGACCATGTGAATCACGCAGCACACAGCCATGCCCAACCTTGGCACCATCTTCAAATATTGCTGCATCGACATTGCATTTAAAGGAATTTGAAGACGGAGGCTGCCACTGGACCAAAGCTGCCGGAATTGCAGCAGCTCGGGTTTCACCAACTGCCACCCTAACCGCCACTCTCCACTGAGCCAAGAAAAAATTTCCAGCCATCTTCACCACCGCTGCATCGAATGGAACGCCCTGCTACAGCTGGATTGTGTGCAGCCCAAATACTCCAAGAATCAACAATAATCTGCACCAACACATCATCAGAGGCTTGTAGAAACCTCTCCACCACACCCAATCATTGAAATTCAAACCTTGCCTCAACTCTTGAACTACACCCACTGACATCCACATCGCTTCAATTACTGAACAAGTAAAGAGCCATGACTAATTGACTCCACCTGTTGTTGACAGAATAAACAATTAACATCAATATCAATTCCCTTCAATAATAAATTCTCCTTCATTGGCAAACAATTCCTCAAGCATCTCACCATCCGTGGATGGCGTTCAAGCTTCCAACATCTACCCGAAAATTGCTTCGCCACAACATGGACATTTACAAAACGTTCATCAAATTATAATAAGCCTTCTTCACCCTATAATTGCCTAATTCTTCAAACTGCCACATAATACGATCCGGTCTACGCACACGAGATAATGAAATTCGCTTAATCAATTCAATATCCATTTGGACAAACATCTCTACTATCCTCTCCTCATCCCATCGCCTACCATCCTCAACTAATAACCCCGAAACCACCAGATTAGCCTCGATAAATGGATGATGTTTCTGAATCCACAAGCAATTTCTTCGTACTGGGATTGGAATTTTTCTATTAAAAATCAACAAAACATAAAAAGGTTTTTTCTTTTCTTTTTCTATTTTATTTTGGAAATATATACTATTTAGTGCCTGTACTTTATCTTTTTTTTTTTTGTTTCTCTCATGTACTCATTATTTCATTACTTTTGGCGCATACTTAATTTGTTTTTTTCCTTTAAAGTCCTTTGTTATTGTTTTACGACATTTACATTTTTTTTTACTAATTTAAACTTTATGTTAGGAGATTACGCACTATATTATCTGAATTAATTAAACAATTGAAAAAAATAAATAAGCAACACAAAATATTTATGTGGTTTAACCAATTCGTGCCTTCGTTCACCGGGAATAAATTTTATCATTCAAGCACCAAGAACAATTCACAAGAAAATTACAAATTTACAAACCCGAGAATTTTTCTAAAAAATTTATGCAGAAAACAAAAGAATAATTGAAATTGAATTTCAATAAAATTCAATAAAAGTCAAATACTAAAACTTACTGAATTACTCAAATTAAATAGAAATAGAAAATTAAATAATAAAAAAATACTATACAAATATATAAAAATAATATACAAATAGAAATATAAATAAATAGAAACATATATAGAATATATTCAAATCTTTAGATATATATATTTTATATAGATATAAAATTTTTTCTCTAGATAGAAATAGAAATTACATAAAATAAAATCGATATTTATCATATCGATTTTTGTCATTATGTTAGAGTTAGGTTAGCAATCTATTAGTGTTTTCCAACTCTATTATTTCTCTTGCACTTCATGTACCAAAACGTTACCTTTACATGTTTTTAAATAAGCCCCAAACTGACCTCGTGTAGAGTCCAAACCAGTTAGTAATTATGAAGTATAAACACAACTTAAATTTCCATTGTATTTCTAAAATCCAAATGCCACGCGACGAGAACATATTCCATGATTTGAAAAGTTAATTGATTTTATGGCAAACTTCCTATTTACCCGAAATAAATTTAGCAACAATCTTATTGACCCAACCTTATTAGAAAAACTCTATATTAGGTTGAATAACTCCGAATTAGTTTATTGAATAAGGAATTAACCCCATTAATATCCTTCTTAATTCTTCATTGCAAGCTTCAATTCTCATCTCTATTTGCCCCTTAGGACACAATCATCATGCTCTAAGTATTACCAATTCGTTACACAAATCGAACTTGGTAGATGGTACAAACTTAGTTAACATGTTAGCCAGCTTCTCAGAAGTATGAATTTTTTTGGCTAAAATTCGCCCTTAACTTCACAAATCAAATGATATTGTATGTCAATGTGTTTGTTCATTCGTGAAACATTTGATCTATGGCCAATTGTTAGTGATGGGGACCCATCTTTATGAGTTCTATTTGGCGGTAGTTATTCAAATTGCACACGTCCTTGGCCTATCATCCAGGAACCTAAAGGGCAAACGGAGGTCACAAAACCGCTGTTTGGAAGCTTACCTGCGTTGTTTCTCTGTAGAACAGCCTCGTACATGGGCTCATTGGCTTCCTTGGGATGAATATTGGTTTAATACCACTTACCATGTTTTAACTAGGATGATTCGTTTTGAGGTAGTTTATGGGTGAAAACCTCCAACCCCACTTCAGTATGTTTCGAGGTTGAGTGGGTGGCTAGGGAGTTGGAGGACAGAACTGAAGTTTTGAAGCAATTCAATTTCAATTTGCGCAAAGCCCAGTAGGTGATAAGAAGGAAACTAATAAATATAGAAGAGATGTGGTTTTTGAGGTGGGTGATTGGGTTTACTTGAAGTTCTGACCACACAGACAACAATGAGTAGTCCGGAGAATAATCAAAAATTGGCAACGCACTTTTATGGGCCATTTTAGGTAAAATGCCGTGTAGGGTAAGACGCCTATTAGCTACAATTACTGGATAAGTCAAGAATCCATACGGTATTCCATATTTCCATGTTAAAAAGGGCACTGCAGCCCAGAAAACGGAACTTAAGCTATCGGAAGGATTTGAAGTGGAGTTGGAAAATACTGTCAAACCTGAAAAAGTCATGTCTCAGCGTTGTGAGCGGACGACCTTTTTCGGAACGCGCGGTGAAGCGGGAACCGGGGATTTTCTTTTTGGGTGTTGATGTCTTTGTTTTAAAAACGGGTTTTTAATCTCTCTTAAAAAAAACCTTTCATTTTATTGAAAAAGTATTTTGTAGAAAACTTAGTTGTAAGTGTGAATTTTAGAAAGATAGGTTTTTAGCCCATTTTAACTTAAAGATCTCGAAACACGAATTTCGAGATTAGATACAGAGTCGCCACCCGGATCAGCTCATCCGGGAAATTCTGGTACAGCCCCCTACCAAGTGTAGACGCAGTACCTAATCCAGAGATTCGAGGTTCGGGCAACATATCTACTAATCCTCACTAATTTTAATCATTATTTCGTAATATGACATTTCATTTACTTAATTCTACTCATTTTATCCCTTCTTTTATTATTAGCCAATGCTCATACATATGACATAAATATAAAACCAAAATAAAAATACGGAAAAGTAAAAGTGCGGAAAAGTAAATCAGAGGCCAAATTATACCACCCGAGAAAAAGAAAAACTCTCATCCTCACCTTTTACAATCGCCTATTATACACGATGATCTAGAAAATTACAATCGCCTAGATACACGATTTAATTTATAAAATACATCCAAAAATAAAAATAACACAAAAATAAAAGCTGCATCCAAATACTATTAGCATAGATAAATAAATCACAACAAGGACTCATACAGGACAGAATAGGGGTATTATAGGAAACGGGATCATGCAAAGGGGGTAACCGAGTCGATCCAACCGGTCGGTCCGGTTAGACCTGGAAAACGGTTTTTCAAACGCCCTGTAGGTTTTATGGATGAAAAATCGGTTTTAAAAGCTGTTTGGCTCATTTACATGCACTTATCCAACTTTAGCAGGCCGGATATCCCGGGACCCGGGGGTCCCGTTCGTGTGTGGGCCTAAAACAAACATCCATCTAGGGTCCAAAAATATGCAAACACGTCAAAATTCATTCTTCAATGGGAAAAGAATGCAAAATTACAAGTTTGGGGCCCAAAAGGGCAAAACTGTAATTCTGCCCATATTACAGCCGCGCCCCTGTAGCTTACAGCCGGGCGGCTGTAATGCTTCAGAATGGATTCCAACTTACCTTTCGCGTTTTCAAAGATCGTTTTGCAAAGTTTGACGATTCTGGGCGATCTGGGATTTCTGGAAAAATGTTAAAACCAACGGAAGAGACCCGAAATGGGCCAAATCGAATCCGGAAATCCCTAATCGTCCAAAATCATCAAATTTCTTCACATCCACCCATAAAAAAAATGAAGAACATGGAATCGAAGCATGCATGGATGTGATTTGATCGATAACAGATATGAAAAACACATTTAATTAAAGAGTGGGAGCGTTATCGATCGATTTGGGCCGATGGAGATTCAGCCCCTGTAGGTTACAGCCGCGCCCCTATAGGTCACAGCTGGGCGGCTGTGATCACATGGGGCGGCTGTAATCACGGAAAACTAAAAAAATAAAAAAAAATCCAATAAAAAGCATTACAGCCGCGCCCCTATAGGTCACAGCCGCGCGGCTGTAGGTTACAGCCAGGCAGCTGTGATCATATGGGGCGGCTGTAATCAGAAAACTCCCACAGAACAGAAAGAAAAATAGAAAAGAACCATAGTCGCACCCCTTTAGGTCACAGCCGCGCGGCTGTAGGTCACAGCCGGGCGGCTGTAATCTTGGGTGGGGCGGCTGTAGCCCAAAAAAAAAAAACCAACCAACCGCGAAAAACTCAAATCATGCAATTGAATCACAACCAAGATGAACAGAATGGATTTTTAAGGCCTCTCAGAAAATTACCTTGTATGTGTTCCAGCGCTTGGACCACAAAAAAGAGATTTGGATGCCAAAAACGTCCCACAGTCACGGACAACCCGAGCAAAGTGTGTTTTTTGAACCTCGAACGGAACCACGAGGAAGATTCAATGATTGATTTCCGAGTGTTCCCTTTTCTTCTAACCTTTTTTTTCTTTCTTTTTTGTCTAATTCTTTTTTGTCTAATTCTTTTTTTCTTTTTTGTGTTGTTGTGTTAAAAACCTTAAGAAAAACTATGTGATTTCTTTTTTTTTCCCTTTTTCTCTCTAAGTTTCTCTCTTTTTTCTGCTTTTTCTGCCTCCTGGTGCCCTAATTCCCGATTAGGATCGTTAAATATCTCCTGTTTTGGTATTAAATCGGAATTAATTGCTGATTTCGTCAAAAAAGGAAAACTGAAGATTACAGCCGCGCGGTTGTAGGTCACAGCCGCGCCCTTGTAATCTACAGCCGCGCGGCTGTAGGTTACAGTCGGGCGGCTGTAGCTGCCAAAATTCCTATTTTGCTCAAAAAACCGAATTAAATGCTGATTTTGCCCAAAAAAGGAAATAAGGAGATCACAGCCGCATGGCTGTAGACTACAACTGCGCGGCTGTAGTTTATAGCTGGGTGGCTGTAGCTTACAGCCGAGCGGCTGTAATGCCCAGAAAATTACATTTTCACTTATTTTCTTTGGTTTGTTTTTCGGTTTTCTTAAATATCCGCTCGAATTCTTCAGGGTTCCGTACTAGGACTTGTCACACACCTCCGGGCTATCCGGGACATTTCCGACATCGTCCTGGTCGGTCCGAATCCGCTTCACGTTTATGCGTGAAAAATGTAACAATAGCTTTCATCACCGAGGTCGGGAAAAAACCTGTGCTCACAGGTTGCCCCTCGTGCGACCAAAGTCGACTTGAACGGGTGCTTGTGTCCGATTCGAGTTTGGTCTTGCAATAAGGAGCACGGTGAGAAGGAAAAGAGAACGTACCTGAGGGGTTCTCCTCATGCCGACTTGCTTGGATGTATATAGGGACTTGTCTCGGTTGCTTTTAAGACAGTGGTCTTGCCTAAATTGATTTGATTTTTTTCAGGGTCTTGCTTCGATTCTGATACGAAGTATAGGACTTTGCCCGAATTGTTCCGACATTATCTAGGGTCATGCTTAGACTTCATTGCAAAGCAGAGGAATGTGCCCAGATGTTGTTTGATTTGCCAGGGACATGCTTCAACTCCATCATGAAGAAGAGGACTTGCCCGGATCGTGTTTGACTTGCCAGGGACATGCTTCGACTCCATTGTGAAGCAGAGGACTTACCCAGATCGGATTCTTCTTGCCATTCGGTGCCTACGAAAGGGAAGGGTATTTTGGTAATTTTACAACTTGGGAAGTTGACATTCCTTGAAGTAAGGAGACTTTGGTCGTTTGGTCTTTTGCGGTGCCTATGTCACAAAAGAAATGGGTTTTTAGTGATCTGGTGTTCCCTTTTTTATGGGAAGGGGTATTTTGGTCATTTGGCAGCTTGGTGGCCGACAGAAGGAATTTCGGCCATTTCACCCTTAATGGAGCCTGTGTCATTAAGGGGAGAAATATTTTGGTGACTTGGTCTCCCATATAGCTCATATCGCTAAAGGGAAAATGTCTTAGCCATCCGGTGGTGTGGTTATTACCCGAAGGGCGTTTTGGACATTTCACTTCTTGTGAAGCATGTGTCACTTGAAGGAAAGGATAATTATGTCGTCACGGGGCTCAAGTAGCCGGGAAGATGGTTCTTTGGCGGTTTGAGAATTTTTGTCAACACTTGAAGCTTTGAAGTCGTTTTGGGCGCATATTCGTTCCTTGATCGATAATTTTGGAAACAAAAATTTTTGCCCCTTCGATCAAGAACGAATGTGAGCCTAAAATCTTGTTCCTTGACGCCTGCAAAATAAGAAAATTACCTTTCTCGGGGTCAAATGGACATAAAACAAGTTTCGGAAAAGAAAAAACGAAACAAATTTTAAAGGAAAGGAAGCTACAGCCGCTCGGCTATAGTGGTAGGTGAGGAAGAGTGCATAAAAGCCACACAATGTGGCAGCCCCCATTCACCCATTTTTGGAATAAAATACTCTCCTTTCTGGCGATTTTCTTGCTCCCAAACCGAAACCATGAGGCAAAAGATGCGCAGAGTCCTCCGTCCCGTCCCGGCTGCTCAACCCGTGTTTCAAACTCGGTTTTCCATCCCGGAAGGAAACTTTACTCTACCCTTTGAACCCACTGAGTGCATTTATGGGTTAAAAGAGGAGGATGCATACTGTGGAGTGAAGATCGACGACCAGGTGCCCATGTGAAATTGATGCATGATTTAAGTAGATTATGCCCCTAGGATGATTAATTGTTGGTTTGGCTTGAGTTAGGACGAGATTTAACCGAAAAAAACGAAAAAAACTCAAGTGGGTGGAAAAAATGCAGCTACAGCCGCCCCATGTTTGATCACAGCCGCACGGCTGTGATCATGTGGGGTTACAGCCACGCGGTTGTAGCCTTCAGATTTAAGGCAACCCCATTTTTTTTCGATTCGAATAATGTTTCTTCGATTTTTATGGTGTGTATGCATTCTAAAAAACACAAACTCTCTGATTATTAATTTTGCAGTCGAGATCCGGCCATTGTGGTAGTGGATCCATCACAGAGGCTTTAAAGTGGTATAGGCGTCTCCCTCAAGGGGTGAAGGATATTGTGAACTCCACCAGCCTGCACCGACTGGTTCGCAGCATGTCGATTACCACTCCTCGCACGAGTCGGGGGCTTTTGGCCGCACTTTTGGAGAGGTGGATGGACTCCACCCACACATTTCATTTCCCTTCCGGGGAGTACACTATGACCCCGGAGGACATCATCGCTATTACGGGTCTTCCCTTCTCGGGCCAGACGATTCACTTCAATCAGGTCTTTATGCATGGCGGCTATCGTCAGGAGCTGATATCCATGCTGATTGGGATTAGTTCTCCCGAGAACCGGATCCAATGTAGTAGGATCCGCGAGTACTGGCTCGGGCGGCAGCGTGCGCTTCCGGAGGGAACCACCTTTGATGCTGGTGATGAGAGGAAGTACGCTAGAGCGTACCTGTTGCATGCTCTCTCCACCACTCTTTTCCCCACGGGCCGGAGCAATCTGAATGTGGCTTTACTGCCCTCGCTGATCGACTTGGAGTCTGCGAGGACCCTTAATTGGGCTCGGGCTGCATTGGCCCAACTTTATTATGCTCTAGATCTCTGCGCCCGGGGCTCCCATAAGGAGTTGAAGGCTTTTTGGATTCTGCTGCACGTGAGTGTCTTGAACATTTTCTCTCTCTTTTTTTTTTCAAACTGACTTGCTTTAAATTTTCCCTCGCAGATTTGGGTCTATGAGTACCGCTTCGTCCCTCCCCCGATCGTGCAGATTCCTGAAGGGGTCGCTTTGGTTGAATTCCCCCGCCTCCACCGTTACATGGGATACGTCTGGAGCGAGGTTGATAAAAACCAGGAGGAGTGCCGGCAGGCCCTGAGAGATATGACGTTCGAGGGGGTATAATAATTTTTTTTTTTTTATATAACTGACTAGTTCCTCAATCTCAGATTGTCAAGGCCCCTTGGAGTCGGGAAGGGGAAAATTTGCCCCAGCAGCTTGTTGATGCGCAGGCGCTTCGTGATGGAGTGCCCCTTCGACCAGGAGTGGTTCTTAGGGGAGAGGACTTACGACTGGCGCTCTAGTCCTAGGGCGCGTAGGATCCCGGCTGCCCTGCCAGTAGGGTTATTCTGGCCTCACCTGCTATTCTTGAGTTGCATCCGGACCTCTATGGTGTTGGATATTAGGCCAGCAGTGTAGATGGTGATTATAGCCGCTTCATCACCGTCCACTTGCTCCCACCATCCGCTGATGCTAGTGCTGGCGCTGGGGTAATTAAATTTCTTTTTTTTTTTTTAACGTTGTGGTGTTTAATTGACCCCAGCCATCTTCCCGGGGTGGACGGGTACGTGCTTCTTCATCAGCTAGGGGAAGAGGAGGTAGGTCACGTCCCGCTGATTCCAGGGCCACTAGTGTGGATTCTGCCGCCGTTGCGGAGGATATTCCTATCCCTGATTTCCAGACTCCTCTGGCCCCCGAGGTCGGATATGTGCATGGTCGGCTTGAATTCCCTATTGAAGACTCCATTCAGCTGTATGATGACTTCCAGCAATCTTATCGGGCTGACCTACATCTGCAAGACCATAATTTTCCCCTGGCTATTCCTTCTGACACCACACATGTGAGTATATCTTTGTTAATCTATTTCCCCCTTTTTCTGTCATTAGCTGATACTCTGAATCCCAATTTTTGTAGATTCCGGTGATGCAGGGTATGTACATGGGTCAGGCCATTAATGGGCTGAGGGCGCTCTCTTTCCGAGACAATTCCGCTAGGACAGTAAGTACCTGCACATAATGATATGCTTATGTCTGGATGTATGCATTGTATGCATGGATGCATATGTGATGTTCCTCATGTTTTGTTTTAATGCAGGCGGTGATCGGGATGGAGCGCCGTGAGTCTGCTCGCTTGAGGGTCGAGAACGATCAATTGCGGCATCGAGTCGCCGAATTGGAGGTCATGAATCAGACCTTCAGAGACCAAGCAGGTGACTGGAACGTCCAGATGGGAGATACAGATGATGACGACGACGATGATGACGAGGCAGAAGATGATGAGGATAACGATGATTCTTCTTAGCATATATAGGGTCCTGGCGTAGATCTGATTTAGTTTTGTATTGGATGTGTCTGATGTACATGACTTTGTATGACACTTGTACTTCTTATCCACATATTTTCTCGCATTCTCTTACATTTTATCGCTCTTTTGTTCAATTTGGTTCGGTCCAGGTCGCATCTTGGTGCCTTTATACTTTGTTTTCTTTGAAAGGCGATCTTTAGAACCTTTATTTACGCAACCATAATCATCAGAAATCATATAAGGCTATAGACAAAGGTTTATCTGCACTACAGCCGTGCCCCTGTAATCATTACAGCCGCCCCACATACTACAGCCACGCCCCTGTAGCAACTACAGCCGCCCCATGCCAAAAGGTCCATCCCACATCGATTTTCAAGCTTTCTTCAGCACAGCCGACCCCTGTAGACATTACAGCCGCCCCATACATTACAGCCGCGCCCCTGTAGCAACTACAGCCCCACTATGCCAAAAACTCAATCTCACATTGATTTTCAAGCTTTCTTCAGCACAGCAGGGCCCCTGTAGACATTACAGCCGCCCCATACATTACAGCCGCGCCCCTGTAGCAACTACAGCCGCCCCATGCAAAAAAAGTCCATCCCACATCAATTTTGTAAGCTTTCTTCAGCACAGTCGAGCCCCTATAAATATTACAGCCGCCCCATGTATTATAGCGGAGCCCCTGTAGTGCATTACAGCCGCCCCACTCATTTTTCAGCCTTTCTTCTTCTTTCGCTTCTCTTTTAGCATGGATCAGCTTAGAGGATGACTCCGGGACTACTGGGGTACGATCCGCTCTTTCTAACTGGGCCCTACTTGCACCCTTTAGCTTGCAGTATCTCAGGTGTTACATCGCTTTGACCCCGAACCGGGTCTTCTTGGATGCAGCTGTCAGCTTTTGGGATCCGATGGATCATGTGTTCCGTTTCTCCGGTCAAGAGTTATGCCCCTTGATAGAGGAGTTTAGTGCCATTCTCTGTGTTCCTTGCCCCCGGGGGGTCCGGTTGGCTGTTCCCGACCCCGATTATAATGATGCCCACACATTCCTAAGCCAGTTCGCTCCTTCTATGGCAGGCATAGGTCGTGCACTTACTGGTAGGTCTACCTCATCCAGACTTAGTCTTTCTATCGTTGCTGACTTGTGTTTCGCTTTATCTCCCACTGCCCCTGGGTGGGCTCCGCTGATGGGTCTATTACTGACGGCTTGCTATCTGTGCGAGTCCCAAGATGATACTTGTAGTCTTAGGCTGGCGTCAATAGTAACTCAGGTGTCTCAGGGTGCATCTTTCATAGGGGTTGTTCTGGCTGAGACCTTGATACACTTAGTGTAACATCCCGAAAATTTAATAAGTATTAATATTTAAAAAGTGATATTATAATTTGAGGATTTTTATGGAATATAGTTCAGCGGTGAAATATATATATGAGGTGAAATATTGAGGAAATATAAAAATAAAAAGTTCTAGGGGTAAAAATTTTATGCACAGTAAGGATATAATCGTAAGGAATTAAAAATTGTGTGGAGGAATTTAGAAAGTAAAAATATATTATATTAAGGGTAAAAAAGTAATTCTAAAAGAAAGATATTTTTATAATATATATTAAAAAAAAAGGGAAGAAAAAGGGTGGGCGGTGAGAAGTCTCTGGATGACATATTATATATATATAAGAAAAAAAAAGGACGGAGGGGACGAAGTCCCAGGCAAGAAAAAAAAAAGGGGAGGGGACGAAAAGTCCCAGGCCAAACGTGGAAAAGAAAAACAAAAGGGCAGGAAGTCCCAGGCCAAACGTTATATATATATATAATCTTGATAATTGATTGTTTTGCAGTCCGATCGCGATGAAATTTCAGGTACGTGTTTAGAATTAAGTGAATTTCAATATATACGGTTAAGATTTTATTTTGATGTAAATATGATAGGGTATTTAGAAATGAAATTTTAGAGTATTTTTGTAAATTAATTCTAAATATGAAGTGATATGAGAATAAAATTAGTATTTTTGGACTCCTAGCAATGCTGTGAATCTAGTGGTATTCTCCGTCCGAATTATGGGTATTTTTCCGGTGACCGGAATATTTTCCGGCGAGCCTCTATTAGTTTAATATTTTTATATTGATTTATGAATTATTTTGAGCAATATTAATTCTTGGAGTTTGTGATGATTTTGAGTAGATTATTCTATATGAATTTTTGAAGTATTTAGAGTTAAATTAATTATATTATTTGTTAAAAAAAATTTGTTTAAGTAAGATTTATATGTGTGTATTTGGAGAACTATATGATGTTTAGGGTGATTTTTTTTCAATTGGTGAATAGTGGTATACATAATTATACCGTATTTATGAATAGTAACTCGTATCTTTGTATGAATATTAACCGTATAAGTGAATAGTAGTAGGGTGATGTGTTAAATGGAATAAGTTATAGAGGAATAATAATTACATTATTTTAAGTTTAGGAGAACTACGTGGCTTTGATTCCCAAATCGAAATTTGGGGTACGTAGGAAGCTTGATAATAAATAATTATCAAGTCCAAGCCAAATAAGTATAGTAAATTAGATAGTTTATATTTTATTTTATTGATGCATTAATACAAGATTATTCTATACTAGGATTTGAAGATTTATGACGATGAGAAATTTATGTGGATATTAAGGAAATTGTTGGGTACTTCAAGAGATAGTAAAAGGAGTATAAAGGTTATAAAATTTTGGAGTTGGGTGTCACACTTAGACTCCATCCATTCTGATTCTCCTATCGAGAGCTGTGGGTCTCCCCTCCTGCTTCAGGTATGCTTCAGTTCTGCTCTTTTCTGAATTCAAACATTCATTGCCCCTTCATCCTGACTAAACCGCCTGCAGATTTGGCTGATGGAGAAGCTATGCCTCTTGAGTCCTCCTCCACTTCGTCCGAGATATGCTCCGAAGCGCTATTGGTCTCGGCACATTGAGCTTCCAGATTTCGGTTTCATGTCCATGGAGCATTGGTTCGACTGGCTAAGGAGGCGATCCGACACCTTAATCCGATGGGTCTGCCCTTGGTGGGATATTACTGATGTGACTACTGAGACCTGGGCCGGAGGTGTCCAGTTGCTTGGGTTGACCCGTGTGACTTTCTACTCTCCTGCTCGGCTGTGCAGGCAGTATGGGCAACTACAAGGGGTTCCTCGATCTTTGTGTACTACTGAGTGCGGGGTGTTTACATCACCGTGGCCTCAGCATGTGCAACACCAGTGGATGCATCCTATTCGTACTGAGGTCCTGAAGTATGATAATCTTGCTTCCATAGAGACAGATGCTTGCTACAGGGCTTGGTTGGCAGATCTGGTCGGCTGTCCCACCCGGCGAGGACGTGAGGCACTGATGCTACGGTATCTTGGCCTTTAGATGATTAGGATTGATTACTGCTGTATGACTCTTTTTTTTTTTTTTATTGCTTGTCCTAATTTTTGCATAGGTCGCCCTTTTTGGGTTTTCGGCCTATCGGGCTGTCTTTATTTTTGCCTGAACTGCCCATTTTTTGGGTTTTCAATCCAGCAGACCTTACTTTATGTCCTATCTTTTGCATAGACCGCCCATTTTGGGTTTTCAATCTATCGGACACCTTTTTTTTTTTTAATGCATATGTTCAATCTATGGATGTGAGATATGCAGAAGATATATAAAGATAAATATGCGCAGAATAATCTGAATTGCAGATGAACTTGGGACATTTAAGCGAACAAAACCGAACATTCATTCATTCATTCATAAATAATGTTTTAGCACAATGTACATCGAATGATGAAATGAACTATGGACAGAATTATCGATGGTATAAGTCTCGACTGAAGCCACGCTTGTCACCAACCAGTCTTTGCAGATTTTCTAGTTGATGATCCTCACCTCTCTGTCCTAATTTCTGTATGGATCGCCTTTTCGGTTTTCGACCCATCAGACTGTCCTAATTTTTGCGTGGACCGCCTTTTTTGGTTTTCAATCCACCGGACCCCTTTTTTTTTTTTTTTTGTTTACACGTAGTAGTGTTTCAGCTTGTCCTGATTGATGGGGTTGATGAATTCGTTCCCGTCCATATCTATAATTTTTGCAGCACCTTTCGAAAGCACCCTCTTTATTGCATACGGACCTTCCCAGTTCGGCTTGAATTTCCCCTGCACATCTGTGTTGGTCTGTTTCATCTGCTTGAGTACCAGATCCTCTGCCTTAAATGGACGCTTCAGATGGCGGACCTTGTTGTTGTATGTCCTAGCCATCCGCTGTTGGTACATTTGCAACCGATCTAAAGCCTGAAGACGTTTTTCGTCAATCAGTGCTAACTGTTCTTATCTCGACTGAAGCCAATCAGGCTCCGGCAACTGTGCCTCCATGACCACTCTTAACGATCTGATTTCCATCTCTACCGGTAACACTGCTTCCATCCCGTAAACCAGTGAATATGGAGTTTCTCCAGTAGGGGTTCTGATGCTTGTCCGGTATCCCTACAAAGCCAATGGTAACATGTCGGCCCAATCTCTGTAGGTTACCACCATCTTTGACAGAATCTTCTTGATGGACTTATTGGCCGCTTCCACAGCCTCATTGGCTTGTGGGCGATACGGGGATGACTTGTGGTGCTCGATCCCCTTCTCTTGGAATAACTGTGCCGTTACCCTTTGGAATTGTACCCCGTTATCGGTCACGACATGATGAGGGATCCCATATCTTGCGAAGACGTTCCTTTCTATAAATTTGGCCATCTTCTTGGCAGTGATATTTGCAAATGATTCTGCTTCGACCCACTTAGAAAAATAATCTACAGCCACAACAATGAATCAGTGCCCATTTGAAGCAGGCGGCCTTATCTCTCCAATTATGTCTATACCCTAAGCTGCGAACGGCCATGGAGTCGAGGATACTTGAAGTTCAATCGGGGGAAGATGATTGAGGTCTCCATACACTTGACATTCGTGGCATTTCTTAACTTCCTCGATACAATTGGCTTGCAGAGTGAGCCAAAAGTATCCTTGTCTTAGTATCTTCTTTGCTAGAGCCAAACCATTCATGTGCGGGCCACAAGCGCCAGAATGTATCTGTTTCATAACCACGACTGCTTCTTCCTCCGTGATACACTTCAGAAGAACTCCGTTAGTTGTCCTCTTGAAAAGTTGATTCTCAAATATCCGGAACTGTGCTACTAACCTCCTGAGGGAAACATTATCAGACTCATTGGCGCCTTCAGGATATTGACTGTTCTGGATGAACAATAGAATATCATAATACCAAGGGCGTGCCTCAATAGTTGCAACCGTATTGACTGACAAATAGCATGGGTTCTGAGCGATTTCCAGGACGACCGGCTGTATTGGTTGTTTTCGGGGGCCTTCCCACATTGATGACAATGTAGCCAAAGAGTCTGCCATCTGATTCTGCTCCCTCGGTACATGTCGGAATTCACACTGACTGAATACCCTTGCCCTTTCCCAAACCAACTCGAGATAGGGTTGAAGCGATTCTTCCTTCATTTCCCAGTCTCCGATTACCTGCCGAATCACCAAGGCTGAATCCCTGATAACTAGTACTTCATTTGCCCCCAGCGTGATCAAGGCATCAATACCAAAGAGACATGCTTCAAATTCGGCTCCATTATTGGTCACTGGAAAGTTCAGTCGCCTTGCCAGAGGAATGATTTCTCCTTCGGGTGTAGCAATGATTACCCCCAAGCCTGCGCCGTGTTTATTCACCGCCCCGTCGAAGTACATCACCCACCTATTCGACTCCTCTTCCACCACCGCCAGCTGTTCGTCGGGAAATTCTAAGTTCTCCACATAGTCTTAATCTATTGGCTGGTTAGCTAGGAATTCTGCTACGGCTCTTCCCTTGATTGTCTTCCTCGTCACATATTCTATGTCAAACTCTGACAACAAAAGCAACCACCTGGATAACTTTCCCGCTAATACCGGAGCTTGGCATAAGTACTTCATGGGATCCACCTTGGCCACCGCCTGAACCTTGTATGACTGGAAGTAATGTCTTAACTTCTTTGTCAACCATACTATAGCAGCACAAGTTTTCTCTACTATCGTATACCTAGTCTCATACTCTAGTAGCTTCTTTCTCAAATAATAGATCGTATGCTCACGCCCATCCTCTTGCTCTTGTACTAGCATGGCTCCCACAGAAGTCTCTTCAATGGCTAAGTACAGAATCAAAGGCTTGTCTGGTATTGGAGGTTTTAGAACTGGGGGATTCATCAAATAAGTCTTAATTCTATCAAAGGTTTTCTGACACTGCTCGTTCCATTTCACGGGCTGGTTCTTCTTCAGCAGTCTGAAAATTGGCTCGCAAACTGTCGTCAATCTCGCAATAAACCGACTGACATACTGTAGTGAACCGAGGAACGACCTTACTTCCTTCTTTGACTGTGGTGCCGGCATATCCCTGATGGCCTTAATCTTGTCCGAATCCATCTTAATCCCTTTCTGGCTGACCACATGACCAAGCAATTTCCCTGAGGTGACTCCGAATACATATTTCTTCGGGTTGAGGCGAAGATTGTACTTCTCGATCCTATTTAAAAACAATCCAGGATGGCTGGGTGCTCCTCCCGGGTTATCAATTTTACCAACATATCGTCCACATAAACCTCGACCTCTTTGTGGATCATATCATGCAGAAGTGTCGTGACCGCCCGCTGATAAGTTGCCCCGGCATTCTTCAAACCAAAAGGCATAACCCTGTAGCAGTAAACTCCCCATTCTGTGATGAAGGCTGTCTTTACTTTGTCGATCACATTCATCAAAATCTGATTGTATCCCGAAAACCCATCCATGAAGAAATACAGGGCTGCCCTGGCGGCACTGTCAATCAGAACGTCGATATGCGGGAGTGGAAAGTCATCTTTGGGAGATGCCTTATTCAGATCGCGGTAATACACACAAACCCTTACTCGACCGTCTTTCTTTGCAACTGGTACGACATTGGCCAACCACTCAGGATATTCTACCACTTCTAAGAACTTGGCCTTTATCTGTTTGACTACTTCTTCCTTAACCTTTTCAGCCCATTCTGGTCGAATTCGTCTGAGTTTCTGCTTAACCGGTTTCATCTTCGGATCTATCGGGATTCTATGCTCTGCAATTTCTCTGTCAACCCCAAGCATATCATCGTAGGACCAAGCGAATGCTTTGGCGTGTTTTTGCAGGATTTTTACAAGTTCTTTTCTCTCATTAGGCGTGAGGTCTTTCGAGACGGATACCATCTTTGGTTCATCATCTGTCCCTAGGTTCATTTCATGCAATGATGCATCATGTATGCTAAAGACATTAAATGAATGTTTGTATGTATGCACAGTTCCATCCGGAAAAACATTACACAAGTAAGCAAAATCAGATTTTATTGCATTGTATGCCTTGTAGGCAGAATTGTTCACATCGAAAATAGAAAAAGCAGATACATTCAAAAAGTTTCCATCCTCCACATGCGGAGGGTCTTCATCAACCGCAGCACAGTCGACCTCTTCGAACAAGTATCCCAGGTCTCCTTCCAGGTCTTCTTTCTGTTTGTCAGTCAGCTCTTCCTCTGTCATTTGAGCCTTGCCTCTCATAACCAGCTTAGTGAGTTCCTTTACCGCTTCTTCTACCAGGTCTTCATGTGTTTTTTCCACAGGTGATGTCTTCTCTTCTGCACCCTTGCTTGGTTTCATTAAGGTGGACAGTGCTCTCGTAATGGCCCCCATAGCCACTTCCATCTCGCTTCTCACCAGATCCGTCTTCTTGAAAGCTTCTCCCTTATTCCCGAATTCAATCCTGACTTGGTCAACATCTTTCTGATTCTGAACCCCATTGTTTCTAGTTCCAGCTTCGACACGCAGCATGTTCACAACCGGCTCTACTCCATACTTGTTGAAATCAACCACAACAGCAAAAATTTCAAACCTAGGGAGCTGACCTCCCTCTACAATTACCGGCTCAGGGGTCCCATCATATGCTGATTCTGTGGCCCGGATAAAAGTATCCACTAGATTCACACTCTTCCTTTCTCGCTTGGCCCTTCCTTCTTGATACCCCAGCCCGAATTATCGGTACTTCCCAGCCTCAATGTTAAACTCAGGGATTCCTTGTTGCTTGGCCCCTAATCCCTTTCCCGGCTCATAATTCTGTTTAGCAAAATACCTATGAATCCAGTCTGGAAACTCAGGCTTGTCAACAATCACAACAATCTGAAACCCAGTCATCGGCTGCTCGGTAGCACTCAATGCGGCTACCACAGAAGGCTCATCAGCTTCCACCGTTACTATTTTCCCTCCGATTAAGAACTTCACTTTCTGGTGCAGAGTCGATGGAACTCCTCCTAAAGCATGGAACCATGGTCTCCCTAAGAGTAGAGAGAAGGTGACAGGAATATCGATCACGGTAAACAACACCTTCGATTTAACCTCCCCTACTTTGACTTCGGTTTCGAAGGTCCCCAAGGCAGCTCTTTTACTATCATCATAAGCTCTGATTACAGTGTTGGACAGGCAGAGAGCTTCAGGACTCACCCCCAGGAAAGGTAGGACCTGAGAAGGACAAATGTTCAAGGCCGAGCCATCATCCACCATCACGCTCGGCATTATTTTATCCATGACTTCCACCCTTAAGTATAAGGCCCTATTGTGATTCACACCTTCAGGTGGGAGGTCCTCTACCCCAAAACTGATCTCCGGGGCCTTGTTAACCTTCAACTCCGCTCCCCTTATCATTGCACACACCTCATCGGGGGACATGGTGGGGTTAGGATCCATCTCCATCAGTTGTTTTACCACCACCTCTCGGTGCCTCTTGGATTCCATAAGCAAGTGCCACGCACTGGCACGGGCCGGTGTCCTCTTCAGTTGGTCCACAACCATGTCTTCTTCCCTAACCACCGGGCTATTGTTCTACACTGGTGTTGTGTTCCTTCTTGGGGGTGCTGGAGGTGGTGCATTAATGGGTTGATAAACCCTGCCGCTCCTAGTGATATGCATTACCGGCCCATCTTTCTCTATTGCAATCCCTCTTCTTGTCTCCACCGGGTAAACTGGCTTCGACTCTTGCACCTCGAACTCATCGTACTCGTCTTCCGCCTCAAAGTCATCTAAATCAATAGGACCCATCTTGTCCCTTACCACCGCAGTCTGCTCTTCAAACACCTCTGGCTCTTCTTCCTTTTCTACCAGGACGGCTCGCACACTTGGATTCGCCTTAATGATCTGGGCGAACACATAATTGGCTGGCAAGCCTGACTGCACCATGTTTACTTGACTACCAAAGGTGGGGAGTGGATTCTTTTACACATTCGGTTTCAGAGCCGGCTCTACTATCTTGCCATCTATGACCAGCTGTTTGATGGCTTTAATCAATTGGGTACACTCGTTCGTACGGTGACCCGCCATTACATGGTAGGAACAGAAATTATCTTTATCTGCCTCTGCTGGAGGCGAGAATGGCCTCAAACTCTGCAGCACCCCTGCCTTCCTACACTTGGTAAAGATTCGACTGACTGACTCAGCCCACGGACTGGTGATTCTTGGAACATTTGCCCTCCCTTGATTCACAGTAGCTACTTCTGCTTCCTGAGTTTCAATAGAGGCTGCCTTTAGTGTCGTCCTTGAACTAGGTCTTGCCGCAGTGGTCTTGGAACTTCCACTCTTGTACCCTTAGGAGTACCCCTGGTTGCTTCTATATGAAATGATGTGGATGCCTATGTTATACAAAAATGCAAATGGCTGCACAAGAACGTGGTTAGAATGTATGACACGCAAGATGATGTCGTGTATGCTTTATGAATCCATGAGCACGCAAAATGAATGTGGCATACGGAAAATGATTATGGCTGCACGAAAATATGGTTAGTATAACACACACGTACGAGGATGCTTTAAAATGGCTGCATAAAGAAAGTGATTAGAATATGGCATACGTATGATGCGTGTTTATGTTGTATGAAAAGGTTGAAAATAAAACAACCACAGAGCAAACGTTAGCACACACACAAAATATGCTCACCCTTCCAACCTTATTCCTCCATTCGATTGGTCTCGCATTCTTCCTAGGTATTGGGTCTCTTTGGTATCAACGGGGGATACCAAAGGCGTACTCTCGATGTCCATTTTCAAGTATATGGTTTTGGTAATCCTAAAGGGAAGTTGCTAGGCCATTACATGAAGGTATGAGTCAAGCCAAGGGTCGTACAGGTTCCTATAGCGAAAATATACTCCTCACTTCTCCCCACTCAAGGGTCCAAACGAAGGGGTTCGTACAAGGCTATGAGTGGTTTACCTCCTCGGGTGCCTCCAATCCTAGCGGAAGAGGTAGGTCACCTTTAGAAATAAACCGGGCTTAAATGAGTGTTGGAGGGATTTAAGAAGAGAAAATGTCAAGCTTTATGCAATGTAAATGAAATATTGAATTACAATTTAATAATCAACTATAAGTGAGGATATACTTCAATTGTTGCCTAAGTTCCTTAAGTTTTTTGTGAAAACTCTTTTGAAGAAACCGTTAATCCCCAGCAGAGTCGCCACTGTGAGCGGACGACCTTTTCGGAACGCGCGGTGAAGCGGGAACCGGGGATTTTGTTTTTGGGTGTTGATGTCTTGGTTTTAAAAATGGGTTTTTAATCTCTCTTAAAAAAAACCTTTCATTTTATTGAAAAAGTATTTTGTAGAAAACTTAGTTGTAAGTGTGAATTTTAGAAAGATAGGTTTTTAGAAAATCCCATTTTAACTTAAAGATCTCGAAACACGAATTTCGAGATTAGATACAGAGTCGCCACCCGGATCAGCTCATCCGGGAAATTCCAGTACAGCCCCCTACCAAGTGTAGATGCAGTACCTAATCCAGAGATTCGAGGTTCGGGCAACATATCTACTAATCCTCACTAATTTTTAATCATTATTTCGTAATATGACATTTCATTCACTTAATTCTACTCATTTTATCCCTTCTTTTATTATTAGCCAATGCTCATACATATGACATAAATATAAAACCAAAATAAAAATACGGAAAAGTAAAAGTGCGGAAAAGTAAATCAGAGGCCAAATTATACAACCCGAGAAAAAGAAAAACACTCATCCTCACCTTTTACAATTGCCTATTATACACGATGATCTAGAAAATTACAATCGCCTAGATACACGATTTAATCTATAAAATACATTCAAAAATAAAAATAACACAAAAATAAAAGCTGCATCCAAATACGATTAGCACAGATAAATAAATCACAACAAGGACTCATATAGGACAGAATAGGGGTATTTTAGGAAACGGGATCATGCAAAGGGGGTAACCGAGTCGTCCCGACCGGTCGGCTCGGTTAGACCTGGAAAACGGTTTTTCAAACGCCCTGTAGGTTTTATGGATGAAAAATCGGTTTTAAAAGCTGTTTGGCTAATTTACATGCACTTATCCAACTTTAGGGGTCGGATATCCCGGGACCTGGGGGTCCGTTCGTGTGTGGGCCTAAAACAAACATCCATCTAGGGTCCAAAAGTATGCAAACACGCCAAAATTCATTTTTCAATGGGAAAAGAATGCAAAATTACAAGTTTGGGGCCCAAAAGGGCAAAACTGTAATTCTGCCCATATTACAGCCGCGCCCCTGTAGGCTACAGTCGCGCGGCTGTAGGTTACAGCCGCGCCCTTATAGCTTACAGCCGGGCGGCTGTAATGCTCCAGAATTGATTCCAACTTACTTTTCGCGTTTTCAAAGATCGTTTTGCAAAGTTTGACGATTCTGGGCGATCTGGGATTTCTGGAAAAATATTAAAACCAACGGAAGAGACCCGAAATGGGCCAAATCGAATCCGGAAATCCCTAATCATCCAAAATCATCAAATTTCATCACATCCACCCATAAAAAAAATGAAGAACATGGAATCGAAGCATGCACGGATGTGATTGGATCGATAACAGATATGAAAAACACATTTAATTGAAGAGTGAGAGCGTTATCGATCGATTTGGGCCGATGGAGCTTCGGCCCCTGTAGGTGCTGTGATCACATGGGGCGGCTGTAATCACAGAAAACTAAAAAAATAAAAAAAATCCAATAAAAAGCATTACAGCCGTGCCCCTATAGGCCACATCCGCGCGGCTGTGATCATATGGGGCGGCTGTAATCAGAAAACTCCCACAGAACAAAAAGAAAAATAGAACAGAACCACAGCCGCACCCCTTTAGGTCATAGCCGCGCGGCTGTAATCTTGGGTGGGGCGGCTGTAGCCCAAAAAAAAAACCAACCAACCGCGAAAAACTCAAATCATGCAATTGAATCACAACCAAGATGAACAGAATGGATTTTTAAGGCTTCTCAGAAAATTACCTTGTATGTGTTCCAGCGCTTGGACCACAAAAAAGAGATTTGGATGCTAGAAACGTCCCACAATCACGGACAACCCGAGCAAAGTGTGTTTTTTGAACCTCAAACGGAACCACGAGGAAGATTCAAAGATTGATTTCCGAGTGTTCCCTCTTCTTCTAACCTTTCTTTTCTTTCTTTTTTGTCTAATTCTTTTTTTCTTTTTTGTGTTGTTGTGTTAAAAACCTTAAGAAAAACTATGTGATTTCTTTTTTTTTCTCTTTTTCTCTCTAAGTTTTCTCTCTTTTTTCTGCTTTTTCTGCCTCCTGGTGCCTTAATTCCCGATTAGGATCTTTTAATATCTCCTGTTTTGGTATTAAATCAGAATTAATTGCTGATTTCGTCAAAAAAGGAAAACTGAAGATTACAGCCGCGGGGCTGTAGGTCACAGCCGGGCGGCTGTAGCTGCCAAAATTCCTATTTTGCTCAAAAAACCGAATTAAATGCTGATTTTGCCCAAAAAAGGAAATAAGTAGATCACAGCCGCATGGCTGTAGACTACAACCGCGCGGCTGTAATACCCAGAAAATTACATTTTCACTTATTTTCTTTGGTTTGTTTTTCGGTTTTCTTAAATAACCGCTCGAATTCCTCAGGGTTCCGTACTAGGACTTGTCACACACCTCCGGGCTATCCGGGACATTTCCGACGTCGTCCTGGTCGGTCCGAATCCGCTTCACGTTTATCCGTGAAAAAGGTAACAATAGCTTTCATCACCGAGGTCGGGAAAAAACCCGTGCTTACAAGCGTACAATCACCAAGAATGGGGGAGGAGAAACAATAGTGGTTAATTAAGTGGGAGAACAAATCTATATAAAGCGACTTGTGAAGATAAGATTGTCATGAAGACCCAATTTTCGGATTTCAGTCTTGAAGAGGAGACTTTTCAGTCTTGAGAATAAGATTGCTCCTCAAGTAGGCGACATTGTCAGACATAAGCCTATCATAGCCAACTTTCTTATAGGCCTAGAATATGAAATGTGTATGGAAGGAGAGCAAAAGGGAAGCAAGGAATTTGAGTTGATTGTCTGTTAGTGTGTGTGCGCGCTTTCTTGTCCTTTTGTGTTCAGAGGGTATTAGATAAGTTGTAATAGTGTCTGAGTAGTTGGTGAATGTTTTGCTATTTTGGTCCTCCAGCAATTTGTTGTGAGAGTGGGGCATTTGTGGAGGGTATTTCCCTTTTTGTGTAAGCACCTTTAGGTGTGTCTGCTATTAATTCCATCAATAAACTCCCTTTAGCTTTTCATTTTTATTCATATTCAATTGATTCATTCATTTGTGTGTTAAGTTTTTAATAGACTCTTGTTTAAATGGATCGTAAAAGTCAAAATGAATGTAGTCCAAATGCCTCCTTTGAACTATGGATGCCAGTGTCGAAAGTGATCTGCTTGTGCTTGCTAATTAAAAAGTGTCCGCAAAAGTCCAAGTCAATATTTCTTTGGACTTCCCAATATTCCTCTATTGAATGGCTCCATCATGCCCTTCCTACTCTTATGCCCCATCTCAAATGGTATAAATTAGAAGTATCTCTATTAAATAAATTGGAAGATACATAAGACGATCTTGTAACAATACCTTCATCGAGCAACACACAAAGACTAAATCTTGATGGTTTCGTTAGATTAAGTGCACTAGAAGTAACTTTCAATATTCCTCCATAAATAGTAAATCCACACCCATTAGTGTCAAGAATGCTGAGAGAAATAAGATATTTCCTCAAATTACGAACATATTGAACAACTGTCAATGTTCTGATAATACCATCATGCATACAAAATTTGACAGTACCAATTCCCCGAACCTTACATGAAACATCATTACCCATTAGTACAAGCCCATCATCAATACAATTCAGTGAAAGAAACATCTTCTTATTAGGACATATATAATGCAGAATCAAGCACCCAATCATACTTGGAACTTTCATTATCACTATTAAGTGTGAAGATGTCCTCATCACTGTACCTCAGGAGCACTGGCAGGTGCAGTATTTTCAACATGGTTATCTTTTTCATTATTTTGATTTTTCCTTTAATAGAATTAACCCTTATATGCCCCTTAATGACAAATTAGGTTCTTATGAGATGTAGACTCGGACATACATTTTTCTTTGTTACTACCTGAACCCCTTTTAGAAGTTCTTCCACAAACTGCAAGACTTGCGCCCACAGACTCATTATTTGTGGTCAACTAGCTATGTATTAGTTCACGTTGTAACAAAGTAGTTTTTACCTCTTTAAAGGACTTGTAAGACTTTAGCAATGAACAAAAAGTTTTAGCCAAATGTTCATAATCTACTTTCACATCAATATTTGTAGATCTATAACAATTTGCAAAAACTTTCATCAAGACAAGATGTAATGGGTTTACCTTCCTGCATACAAAGATCTTTTAACATGTTTTTAAAAAAAAGTTAGTTTGTCACTGATTTTGTCATATATAATGATTCCAACTTTAACCGAACTCCAGCCGTGTCATTCCCTTGGCAACCTTCCTTACAACCTCGCTTGAGAGAAATTAATGTTTTATAGGTCCATAACAATTGCAGAAAATTCATCAAGAGGAGACTTAAAAGGATTCACATTCTTGTAGACTGGTGGTTGTCGAATCCACCAAAAATAAATTTATGATTCTTACTTAAACCTTAGACAAAAGAATTTGTAGAGGGTAAGTTGAGGTCGAACCCAAGGGAGTTAAAACCTGATTAATTATTGCTAAATACCATAACCAATTAATAAAATAAAAGGGGGGGTTTTGAAGTTTGATTGAATTAAAGCTGAAATAAAATCTAAAAAGATGTCAGTTGCTTGAAAACTGAATTAAAAACTGAATTTAAAATGAAACCAGAGTAAGAATTAATGAAAACATCATCTAGGGTAATTCCTTGGCTTGGATTCAAAGGGATTGATCATTGATTGATAAAAGTAATTTAATAACCCCAGATTAGTTATGATCAACAACTTAGCGCATCCGAATCAACTTTTCTAATGTGGAATCTGTTTTGCACGGCTCAACATTTCCCTATTCGTCAAATAATCCTTCCTTAGGGGCTACGATTTAATTTTCCGAAAGCATTAAGTTCTAGAAAAGCCTAATCTAAACCAACCAATTCTTAGAAATATTGATTTAAGTTTAAATCTCTATTCCTTTTATTGTTCTAACACAATGAATCAGATGATTACAGATCTAATCCACTGATAACAAAATATTAAAATGCAATCCATATACTGGCCAAGATATTTAAATCACAAATCAATAAAAAACAGAAATCCCTCAAGAAGCAAGAATAAGAATATGGAGAATTAAAATTGGAAATTAAAGTTAGAACAATCTCACAATCATTTACATCCAAGCCTTGAATCCCCTAGATGAAGAAGAAAGTTAGTTGCTCATATTGATAAAACTTAAAAAAAAGAAAAGTGTAATCTGATTTTTTTCTCTCTATCCCCCCAAAACTAACATATCTTACTTATTTATATAACCCTAAGGACCACAAAAATCAAAGGTTTCCCAAAATAGCCTCTGATCCACGTCCAAGCTCTTTAATTTAGGGCCTTAATCCGCTTCAATTCTTGCTGGCCCGTAATTAGGAAAATTCCTGAACAGCCCCTGAGGGAAGAGATTTAGCATTAGGCAAGGCTAAAATTGGAAAAATGCACTTCAGCCCAGTCTTGACAAAACCTCGTTCAAATCAGCCTTTATAGCCCAAAATCTTCAATTAAGCCCCTGCAAATACAAAAACACAACCCACAGCAAAAAGCCCAAGGAAAATACTAAAATAACTCATTTAACTCTCTAAAGCTAAACCAAAATATAACAAAAAGCATATAACATAGATAGATTTTTTTGTATGCTTTTCAACAAAAGTCGATTTCTCACTAATTGTGTCATTTAAAACGATTAGCCAAACTCCAACTATGCCGGTACAACCTCCTTTAGAACCTCATTCGAGAGACATAAGAATAGTTTTGAAAGTGCCTTTTCATCTAGTTGCTTCCATTGCTCCAATTCATGAAAGCAAGGTTCTTTCCAAGCCTTCTAGCGCCTCCTCTTGCCCATTTTGAATTAGTATAGCACACATTTTTTATGTCATACACCGAAGTTCGTTTTCAATATCAAAGTGTGTTGCCGAAATCATGATATGATTGACAAAGAATTGATTCATCAAAGATCCTGGACCTCTGGTACCACTTGTTAGGAGATTACGATTAATTTAGCATTCAAAAACAAAAATAAATAAGCAACACAGAGAATTTATGTAGTTTGGAGAAGTTTTACATTGAAGCACCAAAAACAATTTACATGAGAATTAAGAAACTTACAAATCTAAGAATTTCTCTAAAAATTCTATGCCCACTTATTTCTCAACTCTCAAATATTTTTGTTGCACTTAATTTACTCAAAAACTTACATGTGTTTAAATAGGCCCTAAACCAACCTCAAGTTGTGTAAAGTCCAAAACAATTGGTAATTTGGTAATATAAACAGAATAGGAATTAATTTCCTATTTTCCAAAAGATAGCGATGGATTAGGAGGGGTTCAAAAATCCAAATTCCACGCAATAAGCATATATTCCACGCTCGGAGTTTTGTTTGTTGATTTCCAAAGTTAATTGATTTTGTGGTAATCTTTCTTTAGCCCCAATCAATTCAACAACTTCATAATTGATCCATATTTATTCCAAAACTCTAAATATTTGTTTCTCAATTTCCGTAGATAATTGATTTTGTGGTAAACTTTCTTTTTAGCCAAAATCAATTCAATAAGTTCATAATTTAATTATACTTATTCTAAAATTTCAAATTAGCTTCAATAACTCCTAATTAGGTTATTGAATAATGAATTAATCTCAACTCCTTTTACTTAATGTGCAGAATAAGAATTAAAGCTAATAATTTGAAACTTTTGCTAATTGTAGTATTATGAAATAAGTGTTGGTATAAAGTATTTGAAAGCAAATAATGATTTGGTTAGGTTCAATTGTGGGTGAAGTGTGCAAAATGATTTTTAATGTTATAATGTGAATGCTGTGGTTTATCCCTTGATTTTCTATAAAAGTTGATTCGACTATCTTTAATTCAATTTGTGAGTCATTCAACTATCTTATATCATATTTAATTAACAAGTAAACTATATTTAATAATATGAAAATACACGAATTCTAGCTTTTTTTTAAGGAAGTTAATTTTAACTTTATAAATAAATTAGTTTAGTTATTTATTAAGAAATAAATTTAATATTTTTTTTGTTCAAAGTTCATTGAATATATATATATATATATATATATATATATATATATATATATATTAACTTTTATGTTGGAGACAACCATGCGCCAGATTTACTTGGGTCGTATTATAGCTATAATCTTATGAATTAGTGCACAATAAAAATTTCATTCCGTGGTAACAAATCTTATTAATTTTATAAGCATATCTTCATTGTTCAGTTTTTTTTTTTTTTTTTTTGGTGGAAACCCTTTGTGTAATTTACTCTTTCTTCAAAATATTTTCATCAATAACGATTGTTATATTTTGGTTAAAGAAATAATATATTTATATCATATAAGTTATATTTTATACCAATAATTTATAAAAAAAAGGATTTCAAACTAAGTATACCAATTAAAAAAGCTAAATATATTTTATCTAGTTTTTAACAATTATAATTAAAGGTCAATTTGATTTAGAAGATATTAAAAATTTAATTTTTTTGTATAATAATGTATTAATAAGTAAAATCAAGAATAAAGAAATTGCATTGGTAGTCTATCAATAAGCACTAGAAGCAAGTGTAGCTCTAGGCGGACATAAATGAAGGCATGTCCCTTAACTAGTTGAAGAATCAGCAGCCCTAGTTATCAAGTGGGAAGCTACGAATCCACCTTTCATTAGAGCATCAAGTTCAAACAGAACACGTACAAAATTTATATCTCCTAACAATCTACGACAATTGTCTATAACCACTTGAATGGATGCTCTTACAACACAATCATTATTTAAATGAAACAAGAGTAAGAGTGATACAGTGAGTTCATGGTTGCGAGTTAATTAAAAACCTGATGAAAATAAATAACAAACATTAGAACAAATCTAGTAAACAACTTGAACAAAACCAAGAGAAAGTTGAGAGAAGTCTCAAGAGAATATCATTAATAAATGTATGAAAAGTATGAAAAACCAATACAACTTAAGGCTATTCAGAAGGCTAAAACTAATCCTAATTTGAAAAGTAAAAGAAAAATAAAAACTATTAATTAAAAGCTAAAAAAGTAATCCACCAATGACTAATCCAGATTCAATTTGGATGCGGACTTAAGGCAGCCTTATTAATTCTATTCCTATTGGAATTGGATTTGCGGCAACAACTACTTCCAATTGGAATTAGAAAGTGGCTCTCCATCATTCACCTCGACTTTTGAAGAACTCGACCCTGAGTTTAGCTTCAGATATTCCAACCTACAATCTAGAATGTAAAGAGACTATTCCTTCACATTTAAAGTATTAGCAATTCTTCCCAACCATCGCGGCATCTCGATCTTGTACGCTTTTGCATTAATCCACTCCAAAACTTTGAAAGGACCGTACTTCTTCGGTTGGAGTTTGGAACTAGCAGCTAGTGACAATCTATCTTTTGTTGACCAGACTTATGAACAAGTTTGAAAGGAAACTTATCAACAAATGCAACCCATCTTTCATGCATGGCGTTCTTCAGTTGCTTCTTCCTCCTTAAATATTTCAGAGCCTGATGATCAGTGTACAACACAAATTCTTTCCTAATCAAATAATGTTCCCAAGTTTTCAAAGCATTAACAATAACATAAAATTCTTTATCATAGGTTGCCTATTTCATTCATGACTTGCTCAATTTTTCACTAAAGAAAGCTATAGGTTGCTTCCCATGAGATAACACAGCACCAATACCTATGTCACTTGCATCACATTCCACCTCAAACAACTAATCAAAGTTAGGAAGAGCTAAAACAGGAGCAGTACATAGCTTTTCCTTTATCAAAGCAAGGCTCTATTCTTTTCTCTCACCCTAAGCAAAACTTTTTCCCTTTTTGAGACACTTAGTTAATGGAGCTACAATACTACTGAAATTTTTAATAAATGTTTTATAGAAAGTAGCCAAGCCATGAAAGCTACGGATGTCTCCTACAGACTTTGGTGTTGACCAATCTTGAATGGCGTTCACCTTTTCTTCATCAAGCTTGATTGCATCTTTCCCCACAACATATCCCAAGAATAATAATTCTTCTAACATAAATGAGTACCTTTTCAAATTTGCACATAATTTACTTTCCCTCAATGCATTAATTACTAACTTTAAATGCTCAATATGCTCCTCAACAGATTTTCTATGAATCAAGGTATCATCAAAGTATACCACCACAAATTTTCCAATGAAAGGACGCAATACTTGATTCATAAGGCACGTAACTTGGAGCATTAGTCAACCCAAACGACATTACTAGCCATTTATATAAGTCTTCCCTTGTCATGAATACGGTTTTCCACTCATTTCCATTTACGAAATAGACATTATTGATAAGTGAAAAATATACCAAGTAATTTAGTGAAAATTCAGCATTTAAATTGACTAAAATTCTATTAAGAATAAAAGAAACATGGCTAAATTTGAGTTTTTCTAGGTCTTCTGCCTCAACAAAAAGGTTGCTTGATTTAGGAAGTCTCAGAGCGTTCAGAAGAAGAAGAAAAGAAGTCTATTGAAAGAAGCATAGGAGTAGGGCGGATTTGAAGAGAAGGGCGCGGCCTAAGAGGAGGAGGAGATATTTTGTTGGAGGAAATTCCATTTTTGTTCTTAGCTTCTTAAAGAAGCTAATTGCTTTTGTGGTTGTAAATTTTTTACAATATCTTAACATGTACTTGCTCCATAGATTGTTAACATCTCATTTTCTCTAGATCTTACTTTTTGGGACTATAAATACTCTACTATTTGGAGGTGGGGGTAGCATTTGTTTTTTGCTCAACTACTTGTTCATTTGAATTTAATTTTTTAGTTTGCAATCAAGTTAGTTCTTTGCAAATTTTCATATTTTCTATCTCGGAAATCTTGTTTTTATTGCTATTATGTCCAGTGAGTAGGTTTCGTAGTAGGCCGAAACCAGCTTAGGCTGGTGGTCTTAAGAAGTCTTTCTCTGTTTTTATTATGAATATCATGCTTTGATGATTGTGTGGTGAAGTGCTTAATTAATATGGGAAAGGATCCTCTCATATTTCTAGTATTCCTGATGAAACTGAGAGGAGACTTATGTATACAGAAAATCACACACACACACACACTTACCATGAGACCGAGAGGAGATTGGGAGTGTGCTAAGGGTTTCTATTTGATGTGGAATGCTTGCTAACCTTAATGCATTACTTCCTATACTAAGTGAGGTTGAGAGATAAGCTTAGTCATGGGTCATAGATCCAAGTGAGGGTGAAAGATAAGCTTGGTGAATAGAGGACAAGAGACCTTAGATCTACGTTCCTTAACATATTCATAGCAAATTCTAGAGGAAGATAATCTGAGCCTGCTTGTCTAGTTGGTGAAAGCCTGTTTCTTTATTATTTTTGTTTCTTATTATTCTATTCTATACAATCTTATATTTCTTGACTTTCATGTTTTCCGTTTTCAGTTTATATAATTTCTTTATGCTAATTTAACTAGAAAAATATTAAATCCGGTGATTTACTATGAACTTTTAGAATTTCCCCTACTCCTTGTGGATACGACACTTGTCTTGCCTTATATTACAATTGACCTAGTATACTTGCTAATGCACAACCTCAAGGCAACAATTATGATCTTGCTAAATTTATAATATTTGAAACCCCAAATAAATAGACTATAAATCTCAAATGTCAAATAAAAATATAAAATTATAAACCATAGTCTTAATTATTAAGTAAAATAACATTTTAACCATAAACTCTAATAATTAAAACATTAATAAAAAAAGTTTCCAAATATAGAAATTGTTGTACAAGATCAAACATTAATTAATGAAATTGTTCTTCACTGTTCGTTTTTTAGTGAGTGTGAAATTAAGAATTGAGAGGATATGAGATTGGAAGGGAGTGACCGAGATTACTTGGTGCTGTATAGTAAGAAAGTAAAATAACATAAAAGGCCCAAATGTTTCACTTATTATTCATAGTACCTATATATATATAATTACATAATTTTTTAAGAAAAATATTTTTAAAAAGTCAGTTAACCGCGAGTCCATAACTTTCAGTGTAAAAACCTAAATCTAAACCATAACCGTTAATTTCGAAAAATGAAAACCATACACTAGTCCATCAGTTTCGGTTAACCATATTTTTAGTTCGGTTTCGGTTCGGTTTCACGGTCTCACGGTTTTTCGGTTTTTTTTGTGCACCCCTATAGGGGTCTAGAGGTAGAAACAACTCCTTTTGAATTAAAAAAACTCCTGGTTTGTTTCCGTCTTTGACATGCATCACATATATGAGATTTATCAAACTTGATTTTTGGTAAACCTTTAACAAAATCTTTCTTTGAAAGCTTTGAAATAAGATGTATGATAGCATGACCTAGTCTACGATGCCATAACCAACTGTCCTCTTCTTGTGAAATTAAGCAGTGGTCATTAGTAAGAGTACTTGAATTCAAAAGATAAATATTTCCTATTCTAGGAACTTCAAGTAGAGTCTTACCACTATTGGCTTCCACAATTTCACATTTTTTAGAATCAAAGATTACCTTTTGATTTTTGTCACAGAGTATACTCACACTTAGAAGATTGAATTTCAATCCATCGACTAGAGAAACCTCATCAATACAAGGATTGTTTCCAATCTTTCCTTTTCCGATAATCTGTCCTGCCAGATTATCTACAAGTTTTACGGCTCCTCCTTTAACTTGTTTCATGGAAATAAAATATCTTTCATCACCAGTCATATGTCTAGAGCACCCACTATCAATATACCACTTTAAGTCTCCAAGAGTGTTCTTTAGACATACCTACAAAACAAATCAAGTAGATTTAGGTACCCAAATACTGTTGGGTCCTTTAGGGTTAGAAACATATTTTTCTTTGGGAATCCAGATAGTTTTCCCTTTGTGTTTTCCCTTTCAAAAAATGCAATCACCAATTACATGCTTCTTATGGTTACAGTAGTAACATGTAATATCCTTCTTTTTCTTGAGTTAATATGATTGATTGTGTTTTGAAGGATGATTTTGGTGATAAGAAACATAGTTAAATTGATGTAATAGTTTAGGCTTGTAACTATGTTGTTGTTTAGGCGTATATCTATAAGACTTTTGGGAGAGTGTTGATCTATATGGATTTTTATGCATAATCTTTTGTTGTGAAAAGTATTGTTGCCTTGGTTTAACAGATTGCACTCTTTTTGGCTAAGAGAAATGTGAATGTTGGGCATAAATATCTTGCTGGTTTGGTTTGTGACTTTTACTATGCTTTTGATGTATAGGTTCGAGGGATATAGTTTGCATAGTAGAAGTGGATAGGGGTGGCAACGGTGCGGGTGCGCGTGCGGGTGCGGGGGTGCATTCCCTACTCCGCCCCCAATGATTGTGGGGGCGATTTCAGTGATTCCCCATTTAACATTTCGGGGATTTTTTCACCCCCATCCTCGCCCCGCGCGGGTGCCTACGGGTTTCGGTGAATCCCCGCCCGCCCATATCCAATAAATAAAATAAAATAAATATTATTTTAATAACCATTTTAACATTCAATAACCAAAATACAAATTCTACCACATTACAAATGTGGTTTAACATTAAATATTCAAAGTACAAAATATATCCAATATTACAAATATTTAAGTTCCAAGTGAACTTTCTTTGAACAACTTGAAATTGAAGTCCAATCATTTAAGAGCTAGGACTTGATTTTGTTGTGATTCGTATTTTCATCATCCTATAAGAATAAAAGCAAATATTAGATGCATAGAATAATAAATAAAAAAAACTAAATATCAAAAGTTAAAAACTACCTGAAGAACATCCATATCTTTGTTCATGTTCCACAACAATGAATCCATAACTGATTTAGAATATAAAAACACAAGTATTCATTATATTAAAATATTTAATACATAACTTTGACGTAATGTAAATTAATAAGTAACCATCTGTAAGTACAATACCTTTTACTTCAATTTCTAACCAACTTTGAGTGCATATCAATGCTTCTACCTTCTCAGAATTAAGACTGCTACGAGACTCACTTATAACTCTACCACATGTACTACAGCAAAGTTGCTTTGCTATGCCTTGAGCTAGCAAATTGTGTGCACTTTAAAAGAATTATTAGTACCAGTAAAAGAATTATCAGTACTAGTAAAAAAATTATCATACCTATATTTAAACGCAGAGAGTCAAGAATCCCAAAAACTATCAGAGAAGCCACTAAAGAGTTGGGCACGAAGTTATTGAAGAGAAAAAAAAAGACGAAGGCAGCTGCAATTTGGGAGGCTAGGGTTTAAACAAAAATAGAGGGCTTGGCCTAATTAGGAATTAATTAACCTTTATATATATATATATATATATATATATATATATATATATATACATATATATATATATATATATATATAGGGGTTTTATATGGAGATTTATTCGGGAGCGGGGCGGGGATCCCCATGGGACGGGGATAGTACTCCCCGTCCCCACGCCCGTTTAAGTACTGGGGGTAAAAAAATTCCCACCCCCATCCCCGTGGGGGATAATTGTGAGCACGGGTTTTTTCCCGACCTCGGTGATGAAATCTACTGTTACCTTTTTCACGGATAAACGTGAAGCGGATTTGGACAGACCGGGATAACGTCAGAAATATCCCGGATAGCCCGAAGGTGTGTGACAAGTCCTAGTACGGAACCCCGAAGAATTCGAGTGAGTACTTTAAGAGAACCGAGGAAAAGAGCGAAAAATAAGTGAAAATGGCCTTTTCTGGACATTACAGCCGCTCGGCTGTAAGCTACAGCCGCCCGGCTGTAACCTACAGCCGCACGGCTGTAGTCTACAGGGGCGCGGTTGTAACCTATAGCCGCGCGGCTGTAATCTTTATATTTCCTTTTTTGGTCAAAATCAGCATTTAATTCGGTTTTTAAGCAAAATAGGAATTTTTCATGCTACAGCCGCCCGGCTGTATATTACAGGGGCGCGGCTGTGACCTACAGCCGCGCGGCTGTAATGTTCAGTTTTCCTTTTTTGACAAAATCAGCAATTAATTTCGATTTAATTCCAAAACAGGAGGTATTTAAGGTTTCTATTCGGGAATTAGGGCAAGAGGAGGAGGCAGAAACAAAAGAAAAAAAAAAGAGAGAAAACCTAGAAAAAAAAAAAAAAGAAAACACAGAGTTTTTATTAAGGTTTTTAATACAACAACGCAAAAAAAAAAAAAAAAGAATATTAGGCTAAAAAGAAAGAAAAGAAAGGTTAGAAGGATAGGGAACACTCAAAAATCGATCCTTGAATTTTCCTCGTGGTTCCGTTCGAGGTTCGGAAAACACACTTTGCTCGGGTCGTCCGTGACTGTGGAACGTTCCCTGGCATCCAAAAATCTTTTTTGTGGTCCAAGCGCTGGAACACATACAAGGTAATTTTCTGAGAGGCCTTAAAAATCCATTCTGTTCATCTTGGTTGTGATTCAATTGCATGTTTTGAGTTTTTTGCGATTTTTGGAAATTTTTCCGGCTACAGCCGCTCGGCTGTAACCTACAGCCGCCCGGCTATAAGCTACAGGGGCGCGGGTGTAGCCTATAGGGGCGCGGCTGTAATGCCATGTTTTGAGTTTTTTACGACTTTTGGGAGTTTTTCGGCTACAGCCGCCCCACTCATGATCACAGCCGCTCGGCTGTAACCTACAGCCGCCCGGCTGTAATCTACAGGGGCGCGGCTGTAACCTATAGCCGCGCGGCTGTAGTTAAGGCAAAATCACTAAATTTGCAAAACGATTTTCAAAAACGAGAAAACACATTAGAATCGATTCTGGGGCATTACAGCCGCCCGGCTGTAAGCTACAGGGGCGCGGCTGTAACCTACAGCCGCGCGGCTGTAGCCTACAGGGGCGCTGCTGTAATGGAGGCAGAATTACGGTTTTGCCCTTTTGGGCCCCAAACTTGTAATTTTGCATTCTTTTCTCATTCAAAAATGAATTTTGGCGTGTTTGCATACTTTTAGACCCTAGATGGATGTCTGATTTAGGCCCACACACGAACGGGACCCCCGGGTCCCGGGATATCCGGCCCGCTAAAGTTGGAAAAGTGCATGTAAATGAGCCAAACCGCTTTTAAAACTGATTTTTTATCCATAAAACCTACAGGGCGTTTAAAAAACCGTTTTCCAGGTCTAACCGGGCCGACCGATCGTGTCGACTTGGTTACCCCCTTTACATGATCCCGTTTCCTAAAATACCCCTATTCTGTCCTATATGAGTCCTTAGTGTGATTTATTTATTTGTGCTAACCATATTTGGATGCAGCTTTTATTTTTGCTTTATTTTTATTTTTGAATGTATTTTATAGATTATCCCGTGTATCTAGGCGATTGTAATTTTTAGATTATCGTGTATAATAGGCGATTGTAAAAGGTGAGGATGAGAGTTTTCTTTTTCTTGGGTTGTATAATTTGGCCTTTGATTTACTTTTCCGCACTTTTATTTTTCTGCACTTTATTTTATTTTTATATATTTATGTCACATGTATGAGCATTGGCTAATAATAAAAGAAGAGATAAAATGAGTAGAATTAAGTGAATGAAATGTCATATTTTGAAATAATAATTAAAAATTAGTGAGGATTAGTAGATATGTTGCCCGAACCTCGAATCTCTGGATTAGGTACTGCGTCTACATTTGGTAGGGAGCTGTACCGGAATTTCCCGGATGAGCTGATCCGGGTGGCGACTCTGTATCTAATCTCGAAATTCGCATTTCGAGACCTTTAAGTTAAAATGGGATTTTCTAAAAAGCTTGTTTTCTAAAATTCATGCCTAAAATTAAGTTTTCTACAAAAAGGCTTTTTCAATAAAATGAAAGGTTTCCCTAAGAAAGATTAAAACCCGTTTTCAAAACCAAAACACCAAGACCCAAAAAGAAAATCCCCGGTTCCCGCTTCACCGCGCGTTCCGAAAAAGGTCGTCCGCTCACAGTGGCGACTCTGCTGGGGACTAACGGTTTCTTCAAAAGAGTTTTCACAAAAAACTTAAGGAACTTAGGCAACAATTGAAGTATATCCTCACTTATAGTTGATTATTAAATCGTAATTCAATATTTCATTCACATTGCATAAAGCATGACATTTTCTCTTCTTGAATCCCTCCAACACTCATTTAAACCCGGTTTATTTCTAAAGGTGACCTACCTCTTCCGCTAGGATTGGAGGCACCCGAGGAGGTAAACCACTCATAGCCTTGTACGAACCCCTTCGTTTGGACCCTTGAGTGGGGAGAAGTGAGGAGTATATATTCGCTATAGGAACCTGTACGACCCTTGGCTTGACTCATACCTTCATGTAATGGCCTAGCAACTTCCCTTTAGGATTACCAAAACCATATACTTGAAAATGGACATCGAGAGTACGCCTTTGGTATCCCCCGTTGATACCAAAGAGACCCAATATCTAGGAAGAATGCGAGACCAATCGAATGGAGAAATAAGGTTGGAAGGGTGAGCATATTTTTATGTGTGTGCTAACGTTTGCTCTATGGTTGTTTTATTTTCAACCTTTTCATACGACATAAACACGCATCATACGTATGCCATATTCTAATCACTCTCTTTATGCAGCCATTTTTGAGCATCCTCATACGTGTGTGTTATACTAACCATATTTTCGTGCAGCTATAATCATTTTCCGTATGCCGCATTCATTTTGTGTGCTCATGGATTCATAAAGCATACACGACATCATCTTGCGTGTCATACATTCTAACCACGTTTTGTGCAGCCATTTGCATCTCTGTATGACATAGACATCCACATCATTTCATTAAAAATGTAAGGATGTTCTAAGTATGCCTTTCAAGATCATTTCATATCATAACATATTGGGAGTCCCCAAGGCTACCCGTATTCCGCCTGTGCACTAGCTTGCATTTGGCCGTCCCATTACATTATTAGAAGATCAAAACGGTCTTAGGCTCGCGTTTGTGTGATGGACCACACGAAATCATCACATCTTGATCATTCACATTCGGTGTCATGGAGACGCCTTAGTTTTGCTTGCGTGTCCCAATCCATATCGGATTGTTACATAACATCGACAACCCATTGGAGGTACTCCACGAGTGCCGAGCTAGTTTTCATATTAAGACATTTCATAGCATTCCTAAATCATGTAAGGTGTTCCACGAACACTGAAATGTTGTCCGTGTTTTGATTCACACGTGACTTGTATGTGACATCACTTCATGTTAGATGCCATAAAAGCATCGAACATCTGTCAGCGGGATGGTTCCCTCAAGACCATTTCATGTCATCACATTGACCTACGAAGTGTCAAACTTTTGTCCATGTGTCGGTACACATGCGACCATTTCACGACATCCCCTAGGTGCCCCAAAGGCACCGAACCTCTGTTCGTGTGAAGGCTTGCACGTGACGTTATTGCATTGTCTTGTGTATAGCATAGGGTATGCTTGGAACATCCAAAGCAAAAGAGAGAAAAGCACTAAAACCATCTTTAGCATCATCCACATCCATGAGACATAATCCAAACATGAGCATAAAAGTACCATTTAGAGTGTCGAGTCTAGGACCACGACATCCATCCGAAACTCTAACCTTATACTGATTGTGCAGTTTGGAGTCGCATCTCGGGAAGGCTAATTCGAGTTGAATCAGAACCAAACACACCAGTCCAGTTAATTCGATCAGAACCGGTCACTATGGAGGGAATCAGTTCAGGTCGGATTCAGACAGGGAAGTCGAAGTTCAGTTGCCTACTCTACCGGTTGACAGTCAAGCATTGTTAGAAGAGGTTGACAGAGCAGACATGGCTGACGGAAACAGTGGAAACAGTGGAACCAGTGGAACCATGCCTTTCGACATGGCTGCCTTTATGAGGAGCTTCTTAAGCTCAGATGAGTTCAGGGCTACCCTTAGGGAGCAGGTGCAGGCGGTGATGACTACCCTCCCTATTCCAGTTGTCCAACCAGCCCAGACCTCGGTTGGGAATGAAGGACGACGGCCTGTTCAAGCCAATCATGGAACTGGGGGGAATACTCCTAGCGGCATTGGCAGAGTTGCCAATCACAGAGAGCCGGACCGTCAGTCCGAAGAGGATGAGGCTTTTGAGAAGGCGAGGGAAGCCTCGATTGGGACAATGCTAGAGAAGCACCTCAATCAGAAATTTTCTGATATTGAAGCCATACTGCCTAAGCTAAAGGAGATGGTCCACTATACCCCTGTTAAGTATGTCGACCCGACTACTTTGATGGCTGATGGAGGTGAGCCGCTCCCAGCTGGTTTTCAGATGCCTTACCTACCTCCGTACACCGGAGAGGGCCCACCGGAAGCCCACTTGGATAGTTATGTGAGGTTGATGACTAGTATGGGGATTGGAAAGGGTCATCTGTTGAACTTGTTTCCAACTACTCTGAGGGGTGCTGCGGCAAAGTGGTACATGAAGGTGCCCATACACACTCGTTCCACCTGGGAGGATTTATCTGATGCTTTTGTGAAGCAGTATGCCTACAACACCCAGACTGAGACAACTCTTGAAGATCTAGAAAGGATCCGTCAGAAACCAAATGAGTCTTTCCCGGCTTACTACAAGCGGTGGATGGATGTGCAAGTTTTGGTGGATGGGGCACCAAAGTTAGAGTCACTCATTGTGAAGCTGGTAGATGGTAGTCTGCCCCAATATAAGGACAAGATGAAGCTGAAGAGATTCCACTCCTTCAATGAGGTGGTGGAGTTTGCCAAACGTATCGAGCGATACGAAGAAGAGGAACAAAGGGGCAGACAGAGTTCGGGCTCTTACAGAAGCAATCAGGGGTACTCTCAAGGGTACAAAGGCAACAGCTCTAAGGTTACTCCAGTAGGGTCCAGTACTAACTCGACTCAGAATGTAGCCCCTATCGAAGTGCAATGGGAGGATGTAGCCGCTGTGAACCTGGGAAGACAGACTCCTCAAAGGGTCACCAGTCCATGGGCAGAGTCAGTAAGCCGAATTTTTGCTAAGTGTAGAAAGGCTGGGTTATTGCAGAGCTTGAAGCCATTTTCGCCTCCAGCTGAGGTGGATAAAGACAATTTCTGCTCTTATCATGTGATGACGGGCCACCGCACAAACGAGTGCAGCCAGCTAATTAAGGCCATCAAACAGTTGGTCGCTGATGGAAAGATTATCGAGCCGGTTTTGAAGCCCAGTATGTAGAGTAATCCTTTGCCCAAGCTTGGGTGATTCGGGTGCACAAGCTATCGAGGATCATGTTGCAGCAATAAAAGAAGACCCTCCGCATGTGGAGGACGATATTCTTTTTTATGTCTTTAGTTTTTATCTTTAAAATTTATTCTGTGAACAATTCAATCTCTCGGTGTTTAATTCAATACAATTTGATTTCAATTACTTGTGCGATATTTTTCGGATGGAACTGTGCATGCATCCAAACATTCATTTAATGCCTTTAACACACATGATGCATCAATGCATGAAATGAATCTAGGGACAGATGATGACCCAAAAGTGATATTCGTCTCAAAAGACCTCACGCCTGATGAGAGGAAAGAAAAATTAAAAGTAACACAAAAGCGCATGGAAATCTTTGCTTGGCTGTACAGTGTCGTACGGGGGTTGACGGGGAAATTACTGAACACCAAGCTCCAAAGGATTCAAAGATGAAATTAATCAAGAAGGAGCTCTGTAGACTCAATTGGGCATGGCTCCATGGTCGCAACCGCCAACTACTTCTCGGAGTGGGTAGAAGCGGAGTCATATATGAATGTCACCGACCAAAAAAACAAAAAAAACAAAAAAAAACAAAAAAAAAACAAAACAAAAAAAAAAAAAAAAAAACCTTATCATGTCGTGACCAATGATGGCCTACAATTACAAAGGGCAAAGATGGAGCATCATAGATTATCTTAGCATCTCCCACAAGCCAATGGGGTGGTAGAAGCTGCTCATAAGGTTCCGTCCAAAAGACAATCACCTACAAAGGATAGGCCGATATGCTATCATTTGTCTTGCAAGGGCACAAAACTAGCATCAGAGCAGGCACTGAAGAAACGTCATACTCCTTAGCCTATAGGATGGAAGCGGTTCCACCAGGGGAGACAGAGGCCAAGTCGTCAACCCCATCAACCTAGACAAGCCCAGGCACTGTTACGTGTAAAAAAAAAAATAAAAAAAGAGGGTCTGATGGGTCGTAAACCGAGAGGGCGACCCATGCAAAAATCAGGACAGTCCGATGGATCGAAAACCGAAAAGGCGATCCGTGCAAAAGTTAGGACAGAGAGGCGAGCACCATCAGCGGGAAAATCTGCAAAGACCAGTTGGTGGCAGGCATAGGTCCAGTCGAGACGGATACCATTACTGATTCTGTCCTTAGCTTCATTTCATCTTTGATGTGCATTGTGTTAAAACATTGTAAATGAGTGGATGAATGAATGCCGGTTTTCTATTCAGGTTAAATGTCCCAAGTCTGCTTGAAATTGAATTCGTATGGATGTGCACATTTTCTGTTTACATGCATCTCACTTAAAAAAAAAAAAAAAAAAAAAGAAAAGAAAAAGAGCCCGATAGATCGAAAACCCGAAAAGGGCGGTCTATGCAAAAGCTAGGGCATAAAATAAAGTCTGCTGAATTGAAAACCCGAAAGGGTGGTTCAGGCAAAAATAAAGACAGTCCGATAGGCCGAAAACCCAAAAAGGGCGACCTATGCAAAAATTAGGACAAGCAATGAAAATAAAACAAAAGTCATACAGTACTATCAAGCTCAGACAACTCTAATCCTGTAAAAACCGAGGTACATCAAAGCCAGTGCCTCACACCTACGCCTCGTGGAGCAAGCAATCAGGTCAATCAACCAAACTTCAATGTGATATCCCACCAAGGATTGACCCATCTGGGCATCCCAATTGTCCGTCCGGTCCCTGAAAGTCTGATTCATGACCTCCAACTCGGTGACCCGCCGACGCAATTGATCAACCTCTATTCTCAAATGAGCGGAGTCACGGCGCTCGATCCCAATCATCTTCTGCAACAAACAAAACATGAAAAAGCACCATAATCATATGCATATGCATCCAGGACACGCACATACATATACACTCAAAACATACACACACATATGCATACACGCATCAATGTGTACTCAAGTACAGGTACATGCGGTCATCATCAGGCTGTCTCAAGCCATGACTACTCCAAAAGTGGAAATAACCTGACACTGGGGCATCCTCAAATCCCAAGTATCCAGGGGCAAAACAATCAAGCCGTATTTATTCTTGATCGAAGGGGCAAAAATTTTTGTTTCCAAAATTATCGATCAAGGAATAAATACGTACCCCAAATCCAGCTTCAAAGGTATTGCTCCACCACAGAGAGCCAGTTTCAATAGTATTGCTCCACCATAGAGAGCCGATGTCAACGGTATTGCTCCACCACAGAGAGCCGATGTCAACGGTATTGCTCCACCACAGAGAGCCGGTTTCAACGGTATTGCTCCACCACAGTGAGCCAATTTTAATGGTATTGCTCCACCACAGAGAGCCGATTTCTACAATATCAAGGGGCAAGATGTTCAGTCCATATTCATTCTTGATCGAAGGGGCAAAAATTTTTGTTTCCAAAATTATCGATCAAGAAACGAATACGTACCCGAAACAACTTCAAAACATCAAAGGAGATCATCAAGCTTCGCAAATCACTAAAGCATCTTTCCCCAGCCATAAAAGCTTCGCGGGAAACACAATCATCCTTTCCTTCAGTGACACAAGCTCCACTAGAAGTGAAATGACCAAAATGCCTTCCTGTCAGTAACCGCATTATCGGATGGCCAAAACACTTTTCCTTTAGCGACACGAGCTACACGAAAGACCAAATGACCAAAGTCTCGTACTTCAAGGAATGCCAACTTCCCAAGTTGCAAAATCACCAAAATACCCTTCCCTTTCGTAAGCACCGAATGGCAAGGAGAATTCGATATGGGCAAGTCCTCTGCTTCACAATGGAGTCGAAGCATGGCCCCGGCAAATTAAACAAGATCTGGGCAAAGTCCTCTGCTTTGCAATGGAGTCTAAGCATGACCCTAGATAACATCAGAACAATTCGGGCAAAGTCCTATGCTTCGTATCAGAATCGAAGTAAGACCCTGAAGATTCAAACCAATTTAGGCAAGACCACTGTCTCAAAAGCAACCGAGACAAGTCCCTATAGACATTAAAATGAGTCAACGCGAAGGAAACCCCCAGGTATGTTCTCTTTTCCTTCTCACCGTGCTCCCTATCGCGAGACCAAACTCGAATCGGGCACAAGCACCCGTCCAAGTCGACTTTGGTCACGCGAGGGGTAGCCTGTGAGCACGGGTTTTTTCCCGACCTCGGTGATGAAATCTACTGTTACCTTTTTCACGGATAAACGTGAAGCGGATTTGGACCGACCGGGATAACGTCAGAAATATCCCGGATAGCCCGAAGGTGTGTGACAAGTCCTAGTACGGAACCCCGAAGAATTCGAGTGAGTACATTAAGAGAACCGAGGAAAAGAGCGAAAAATAAATGAAAATGGCCTTTTCTGGACATTACAGCCGCTCGGCTGTAACCTACAGCCGCACGGCTGTAGTCTACAGGGGCACGGCTGTAACCTATAGCCGCGCGGCTGTAATCTTCATATTTCCTTTTTTGGTCAAAATCAGCATTTAATTCGGTTTTTAAGCAAAATAGGAATTTTTCATACTACAGCCGCCCGGCTGTATATTACAGGGGCGCGGCTGTGATCTACAGCCGCGCGGCTGTGGCTGTAATGTTCAGTTTTCCTTTTTTGACAAAATCAGCAATTAATTTCGATTTAATTCCAAAACAGGAGGTATTTAAAGTTTCTATTCGGGAATTAGGGCAAGAGGAGGAGGCAGAAACAAAAGAAAAAAAAAGAGAGAAAACCTAGAAAAAAAAAAAAAAAAAAGAAAACACAGAGTTTTTATTAAGGTTTTTAATACAACAACGCAAAAAAAAAAAAAAAAAAAAAGAATTAGGCTAAAAAGAAAGAAAAGAAAGGTTAGAAGGAGAGGGAACACTCAAAAATCGATCCTTGAATTTTCCTCGTGGTTCCGTTCGAGGTTCGGAAAACACACTTTGCTCGGGTCGTCCGTGACTGTGGAACGTTTCCTGGCATCCAAAAATCTTTTTTGTGGTCCAAGCGCTGGAACACATACAAGGTAATTTTCTGAGAGGCCTTAAAAATCCATTCTGTTCATCTTGGTTGTGATTCAATTGCATGTTTTGAGTTTTTTGCGATTTTTGGAAATTTTTCCGGCTACAGCCGCTCGGCTGTAACCTACAGCTGCCCGGCTATAAACTACAGGGGCTCGGCTGTAACCTAAAGCCGCGCGGCTGTAGCCTATAGGGGCGCGGCTGTAATGCCATGTTTTGAGTTTTTTACGACTTTTGGGAGTTTTTCGGCTACAGCCGCCCCACTCATGATCACAGCCGCTCGGCTGTAACCTACAGCCGCGCAGCTGTAATCTACAGGGGCGCGGCTGTAACCTATAGCCGCGTGGCTTTAGTTAAGGCAAAATCACTAAATTTGCAAAACGATTTTCAAAAACGAGAAAACACATTAGAATCGATTCTGGGGCATTACAGCCGCCCGGCTGTAAGCTACAGGGGCGCGGCTGTAGCCTACAGGGGCGCGGCTGTAATGGAGGCAGAATTACGGTTTTGCCCTTTTGGGCCCCAAACTTGTAATTTTGCATTCTTTTCTCATTCAAAAATGAATTTTGGCGTGTTTGCATACTTTTGGACCCTAGATGGATGTCTGATGTAGGCCCACACACGAACGGGACCCCCGGGTCCCGGGATATCCGGCCCGCTAAAGTTGGAAAAGTGCATGTAAATGAGCCAAACCGCTTTTAAAACTGATTTTTTATCCATAAAACCTACAGGGCGTTTAAAAAACCGTTTTCCAGGTCTAACCGGGCCGACCGATCGGGTCGACTTGGTTACCCCCTTTACATGATCCCGTTTCCTAAAATACCCCTATTCTATCCTATATGAGTCCTTAGTGTGATTTATTTATTTGTGCTAACCATATTTGGATGCAGCTTTTATTTTTGCTTTATTTTTATTTTTGAATGTATTTTATAGATTATCCCGTGTATCTAGGCAATTGTAATTTTTAGATTATCGTGTATAATAGGCGATTGTAAAAGGTGAGGATGAGAGTTTTCTTTTTCTTGGGTTGTATAATTTGGCCTTTGATTTACTTTTCCGCACTTTTATTTTTCTGCACTTTATTTTATTTTTATATATTTATGTCACATGTATGAGCATTGGCTAATAATAAAAGAAGAGATAAAATGAGTAGAATTAAGTGAATGAAATGTCATATTTTGAAATAATAATTAAAAATTAGTGAGGATTAGTAGATATGTTGCCCGAACCTCGAATCTCTGGATTAGGTACTGTGTCTACATTTGGTAGGGAGCTGTACCGGAATTTCCCGGATGCGCTGATCCGGGTGGCGACTCTGTATCTAATCTCGAAATTCGCATTTCGAGACCTTTAAGTTAAAATGGGATTTTCTAAAAAGCTTGTTTTCTAAAATTCATGCCTAAAATTAAGTTTTCTACAAAAAGGCTTTTTCAATAAAATGAAAGGTTTCCCTAAGAAAGATTAAAACCCGTTTTCAAAACCAAAACACCAAGACCCAAAAAGAAAATCCCCGGTTCCCGCTTCACCGCGCGTTCCGAAAAAGGTCGTCCGCTCACAATTATATTGGTTATTCCCTACGCCCGTCGGTTCGGATCCCCACGATTTTTGGGTAATCCCCGCCCCATTGTCACCCCTAGAAGTGGAGGAAGGACAAAATATAATTGGTTTTTGGAGATCTTGTGGGGGTATCCTATCAGTATAACCAATTCCAGTTTTATCATTTGGATTTCTTTGGGAATCCAAAATCACATTTAGCATATTTTCACCATTAGTGAATTTGCTAATTGTGCAATCTAACTTTTCACATTTCTTTTCTAGATGAGATATTTTACTGATAAGTTTGAGATTGGAGTTTTCCAGAAAACTCACTTTGCTCTGTAATTCTAGCTTCTCGGACTCTTTTTCTAAAAGTCTATTTTCATATTCTTTACACTTAGCAATTACCTTAAGTTTATCATCATGTATCTTAAAAAATTCTTGTATATGATCATTATGAGAAAAAGTTTGTAGAATTACCTCATCTTCCTCATTTTGATCTTGATGTGATGAACTTTTTGAATTATCGTTTGCCACGAAGCATATTTAGGCCTTTTCTGGCTTCTGATCCTCATCATCATCTGGATTCATCACTGTCGCTCCATGTTGCTACCATAGCTTTCTTGTCCCTTTTCTTAAACTTACTTTTCAGCTTCGGACACTCGGCTTTGAAATGAGCAGGTTTATTACATTCAAAACATGTAATTTCATGTTTTAAATCTTTTTTCACCTTATCAGCATTGTTGTTGTTGAATTGCCTCCTGTATGATGTTTGCCGCTGTTTTGCTTTTTAAGAATTTTTTGAATTTTCGCACCAACAGAGCTTCATCATCATCTTCATTGTTATCATTGTCTGAATCGGAGGTGGATTCTTCAGAAATCGAATTGGCAGCTTTTAGTGCTATAGACTTTCTCTTGTCAATCTGCTCACGATCAGTAGTAGATTTAACTTTCATCTCATATGTGATTAATGAACCAATAAATTTATCATATGAGTATAAACTTAAATCTTTTGATTCTTCAATAGCTATGAGCTTTGCATCCCAAGACGGTGGCATTGTTCTGATTAGTTTTCTAATCAGTTCCTCATCTGTGAAGTTCTTGCCAAGATTCTTTAGTTCAATGTTGTGAAAACCGGACCGGCCGGTTCGATCGGTTTTATCACGAACCGGCCATGGGTTCTGTCGGTTTGATTAAAACCAACGGTTTAATAAAAAACCGGAGATGACTGGTTCAACCGGTGAAAAACCAGTTTTTATAATTTTCTATGTTTGATTTTTTTATTCCGTTTGGTTCAGTTCAGACCGAATCAAATACATTCGGTTTGAATTGAATCGAACTGAACTAGTTGGGTTTGGTTCTGGTTCGGTTCAGTTTCAAACCAAAATTTTCCAAATTTTAAAATTTAAATCAATTATCATTAAAATTTAAAATTGATGAAGTTTTAGGATATTTCATGAAGTTATTTTGAGTATTAAACATTTGAAACTTGTGTTTGATGAATTTATAAGCTTATTTATTTTTTCCAAAAAAATAATAATCCGATTTAACCACCGATAAAACCCAGTTGAACCGGTTGTACCACGGACCAGTAGCTTCACCGGTTTGATGTCCAGTACTGTTATGATAACAATGCTTTAGTTTGTTCACAATAAGAGTGACCCTTGTGTTGATTTCCGCAATTGATTCTTTTGCATTAATTTTGAACAACTCGTATTCTGTGATGTAAAGATTAATCTTTACATCCTTGATTTGTTTGATTCCTTCATTAGTTGTTTTCAGCTTATCCCATATTTGCTTTGCTATAGTGCAACCTGAAACACGATTAAACTCATTAATATCCAAAGCGCACTACAATAAATTAATAGCTTTAGAGTTTAAAGCTTTTTTATTCCAATCAGCACTTTCATATTCACTTTCTTCTTTGGGAACAAGTTCTCCATCAACAATTTTTGTCAGAATACTAGGTCTTTCCTTGATAATTCTTCAGACCTGAGTATCCATAGACTGTAAAAATATCCTTATCCGGTTTTTCCAAAAACTATAATTTTTTTTTTATCAAAAAAGATAAGTCTTAAGTGGTAACAATTTTATAATAAAACCAACTAACCTTGATTCTTAGTATGACAATTAAAGAAAGATAAAAGCATAATGGAAGTGTACAAAAAGCTACGAGGTAATTGACAAAAGAACAACTTGCATTTATTTATGTTTTACATTTTAATTATTTTGATAACATATACGTTCACATCAAACGAAAAAGTATACTATTAAAATATCATTAATTAGATAAAGACTTGCAACCTAGTTGATTGATTTATTTTATTTTGATAAAAAAACAAAATACTAGTGTAGAGAAAGCTACAAAGTAATTAACAAAACAACAACTTGCATATATGATTTACATTTCAATTATTTTGATAACTGAGAAACCCATTGCCGTTCATATTCATACAAAATAGACACACAACTCAATCAAAGATTTGCAAAAGACATTCTCATTTTATGAAAACCAACTTCACAATTTGCTCCACCAATCAATTTTTCCAACCTATTAACCATATGATATTTTTGTTTTAATAGTATTAGTTCTTAACTTGATAAACTTATCTCGTGTGGGCTACAATATCTATTAACTAACACATGATACAATGTTTTTGAAAAGTATAAGACTATAGAGTTCATCAGATGAATCTGAATTATACTTCGTATGTGAATGTATCATAGTTACAAATATGAACCCTATTTTCAATCTGATTTCACATATCCGTACGAGATAGAAGTATCAAGTGTGATATTAATATTATTAAAGCAAAAATATTGTATATTTAATATGTTGAAAAATTTGATTAAACAATTAGTTGCAAAATTCATTCCAAACTCTTCCCGAGGCAGCAAAACTATAGTTACAAATATATATCAAAGTTGTTTGGTCATTAGTTTTTTTTTATATTTATTTATTTATTTTGTGTCGATGTCACATCGCTATGTTTTTAAAATTTTGGCAAGCGTTTTGGAAGAATTGGTTCGGTAGTTGGTTGAAATAAATTTTAATAATTAGAAATCCGGCCAATAGCCTTGCAAGACGTAATTCCCTCTTTATATATATATATATATATATATATATATATATGTTTTGAGGAAATAAATTTAATTTTTTTTTTGGCTTAATATTTATCTCACTCAATGGCCTGACATCTTTGGCGTTTAATGCTATATTGACGTGGCACATGAAGTTAAAAACTAATGACATTGTAGTGCATAAATTTAATAATCATATATCTAAAAGAAGTTGTAATGTAGAATTGGTATAAAGTATAGACAATGTAAATAAAGTTATAATAATCAAATGTTCACTAATTGGAAATAATCAAATGTAATCAATAAACATTATATGATTAAGGGCCCAAAACATGCCTTGTGATTAACTTAAATTTTTATTTTCAAATTATCCAATAAAATATACATGGGTCGGTTCTTAACTTAATACTTTTCTGAGTTGTCCCTATCTATTTGTTTCCATCAGTCAGTCAATCAGTATTTTAATGGTTTTAAGAATACCAAATCTGTAAGAAAAAAAGAAGAGAGTAGTATTTGGTTTTGTGGAATTTAGATCCAAATTCATTCATCTCTAGAAATGAAATAGTGTAAGGTAAGCTTTTATTTGATTTGATTTGGTATCTTAATTAGAAAATCAGTTTTTCTTTATTATCTTTAGATATATATAATTCTCAGAACGAATCAACTTGCTGGGATGTATTATTTAAGGAGAAAGCAAACTTAAAAGCCTGTTTATTCAGACTCAGACGAAGAGGTGAATTTTCTTTTTTTTTTTAATTGTTTTTCATGTTATCTACATATTCTAACCACTCTACTTTTACCCGTCTTTTGCTGTAGTTCTGGTCAGGCACTGCGTTTCAAATCTTTTAATCAGGGGTTTTGTTGGCTCGCTTGTTCGATCTGGAAAAAAGGGCTAATTGAGAAAGGTTTTAGATATATTTTACCTCTTTCAGTCTTAATTCAATGTTTTATTAGTTTCAGTAAGTATATCATTTTTTTTTTCTGGCGAGTCAAACATCTTTGATCGTTCCTTTTCATTTGCTTAGTTATAGATGACCATAATTCAATTAGATTAAAAAATAAATTTGAACCTAATTGATAAAAATATAAATTTGAACCTAATTGATAAAAATGTATTGATATAATTTGTTAATTATACAAAAAGGAAAAAATATAATTTATTCTGTCATAAATATATGATAGAAAATTTCAGTTAAAGTTTCATTTTTTTTTTCATAGAATTACATCATTAATTTTAGAAAATTATTTCAAAAACAAAAATTCATTATTTCGCAGAATTTTTTTTTTTTTTTTTTTTTTTTGTTAGATTTAAAAACTAATTCAACAATTTATGCTTTGTGTAAGAATAGATTTTCTCCATATTTAATTAATTTTTCAAATAATAAAAATATCAAGGAAACTTTATAGAAGTAATAAATTATTAAATTGCCTAGGTAACGAAAAACGGATTTAAATGTTTGATTTTCCGCAAAACGTTATAATTGCAAAGTTGGTCTCTTTTTTTAGTAACGAAAAATTTAAGTATTCTTTGGAAAGCATTGATTGAAGCTTATATTTTGGCCGCCTATGTACTTGCTTAAATTTCTTTAGTAAGCTCATGTATTCTTATTTGGACATGGTTAGTCCCTATATTTTCAATCTATGTTTTCAGAATCGGCCCAGCTGTAGAACCAGTAACGGTAGCGGTTTTAGGGACCTGGGATCCAACCGGGGTCAAATAGGTTTTTAAAAAATATGTTAAACAATTAATATATTTATATCATATAAGTTATATTTTATAGCATATTAAAATTTAAGATGTCGACGATAATTTACAAAAATAATGATTTCAAGCTAAATATACCAATTAAAAAAGCTAAATTTATTTAATTTAGTTTTTAATAATTATAATTAAAGGTCAATTTGATTTAAAAGATATTATAAATTTTATTTTATTTTTTTTGTATAATAATGTATTAATAACTAAATCAAGAACTATTCATATTGAATGGTAATTTTTTGGAACTAAAGTTATATATATACTTTTTTAAAATGAATCTAGTCGAACTACACAATTGGTCTGGCTCACTGGTTTCCAGTTCAATCCATCAGTTCAACCGGTCAATGACTGGTTTTGATCATCACACAGAACCGTTTGAAAATTGACCGGATCAACCTTCGATTTCAGTCGAACCGGCCAGTCTAGTTTGAATTTCACAACCCTGATTTCAATAGTTGGATAGTTTAGAAGTTTCGCAAATAAGTAAGAAATTGGATTGATAAAGAGAAGTCTATCAATAAGCATTAGAAGCAAGTGTAACTCTAGGTGGACATAAATGAAGGCATGTCCCTTAACCAGTCGAAGAATTAGTAGCCCTAGTTATCAATAAAAATCCACCTTTCATTAGAGCATCAAGTTCACACAGAACACGTAAAAAATTTACATCTCCTAATAATCTACGACAATTGTCTATAACCACTTGGATAGATGCTCTAACAACACAATCATTATTTAAATGAAACACGAGTAAGAGTGATACAGTGGGTGTGCGGTTGCGAGCTTAATAAAAAACCCGACAAAAACAATAACAAATAGTAAACCACTTGGACAAAACCAAGAGAAAGTTGAGAGAAATCTCAAGAGAATATTATTAATCAATGTATGAAAAGTACAAAAAACCAATACAACTTAAGGCTTTTTATAAGGCTAATTCGAAAAGGTAAAAGAAAATAAAAAACTAATAATTAAAAGCTAAAAAAGTAGTCTGCCAAAAACTAATCCAAATTCAATTTGGATGTGGACTTGCGGCAGCCTTATTAATCCTATTCCTCTTGGAATTGGATTTGCAGCAACAACTAATTCCAATTAAAATTAGAAGTGGCCCTTCATCATTCACCTCCATTTTTGAAGAACTCGACCGTGAGTTTAGCTTCGGATATTCCAACCTACCATCTGGAATGTAAAGAGACAAGTCCTTCACATTAAAAGTATTAGCAATTCTTCCCAACCATCGCGACATCTCGATCTTATAGGCATTTGCATTATTCCACTCCAAAACGTTGAAAGGACTGTATTTCTTCGGTTGAAATTTAGAACTAGCAGCTAGTGACAATCTATCTTTGCTCAGGAAACCATAACTTCATCAACCAGTTCAAATATTTGAAATTTTCGGTGCCTATCAACCCCGTTCCTTCACTTTTGCATTCCTCCTCCCAAGACTATCTTCATAGACAGCTTGAATTTCCTCAGCTAGTTTTTCCGCAGAGGAACTAAATCAAGTAGACTTAGTTAATTTCATAAGATCTAAGGCATGATTCAGCACCTTTGTATACTCCATAGACAAAAGGACTTCTGTCTGTGGCGCTATGAACAACACTATTGTATGCAAATTTAGCTTGAGCAACTGCAAAATCATAAGTTTTTGGTTCATCTCTCAAACTACCCTTAGAATACTGCCTAACATTCTATTCTCCACTTCTGTTTGGCCATCAGTTTGTGGATGCGCTGTGTTACTAAACTTCAAAGATGAATCAAACAAACTTTAGAGGGTCTTTCAAAAGTGACTTAAGAACTTAGTATCTCGATCAGACACAATAGATTTTGGAACCCCATGTAGCCTAACAATTTCTCAAAAGAATAGCTTTGCAATAAATGATGTATCCGCATCCTTCTTGCAAGGAAGATAATATGTCATCTCAGAAAATATATTAACTACTACAAAAATAGAATCCATACCTCATTGTGTATGTGGTAATCCCATAATTAAATCCATGAATAGATCTTCTCATATAGTACTGGGTACTAGCAATGGCATGTACAATCTAGTATTATTCATTCCTCCCTTAGAAGTTTGACAGACACAACACTTCATGACCTAATTGTTAACATCTCGCCTCAACTTTGGCTAGTAGTAACAACTCTTTAGAGCTTCAACAATCTTATCTCTTCCAAAGTGATTAGAAAGACCTCCACCTAAGTCTTTAATGACTTTCTTACGAGCAGAAGTACAAGGTAAGCATAATTGATCCCCTTTCATGAGAAATCCATCATGTATATGAAATTAATCACATGGTGGCTTTGTCACATATAACTTTCATATGGACTTAAAATCCTTATCATCAGTATTTAACTCCTTCAAAGAATCAAAAGAATCAAACTCAATAGCAAGAGTTTTAATAAGATGTGCCCGGCGACTCAAAGCATTAGCTACATGATTTTGTTGACTAGACTTATGAACAAGTTTGGAAGGAAACTTGTCAACAAATGCAGCCCATCGTGCATGCATGGCATTCTTCAGTTGCTTCTGGCTACTTAAATATTTAAGAGCCTAATAATCAATGTACAACAAAAATTCTTTCCCAATCAAATAATGTTCCCAAGTTTTCGAATCATGAACAAAAAATTCTTTATCATAAATTGCTTATTTCATTCGCGACTTGTCAAATTTTCACTAAATAAATCTATAGGTTGCTTCCCTTGAACTAACACAACACCGATACCTATGCCACTTGCATCACATTCCACCTCAAACAATTTATCAAAGTTAGGAAGAGCTCAAACAGGAATAGTGCATAGCTTTTCCTTGATCAAAGCAAAGCTCTGCTGTTCTCTCGCCCCAAACAAAACTTTTTCCCTTCTTGAGTCACTTAGTTAATAAAGCTACAATACTGCTGAAATTTTTAATAAATCTTCTATAGAAAGTAGCTAAGCCATGAAAGCTACGGATGTCCTACAAACTTTCGTGTTGGCCAATCTTGAATGGCTTTCACTTTTTCTTTCATCAACCTTGATTGCATGTTTCCCCATAACATATCCCAAGAATAATAATTCTTCTAACATACATGAGCACTTTTTCAAAATTGCATATAATTTACTTTCCCTTAATGCATTAATTACTAACTTTAAATGCTTGATATGCTCCTCAACACACTTCCTATGATTCAAGATATCTTTAAAGTATACAACCATAAATTTTCCAATGAAATGATGCAATACTTAAAAGTGCTTTGAGCATTAGTCAACCCAGACGGCATTATGAGCCATTTATATAAGTCATTCCTTGTCTTAAATGCGGTTTTCCACTCATGTCTAGGCTTAAGCAGAATCTGAATTACCCACTGTGTAAATTCAGTTTTTAAAAGATCATTGATCCACTCAATTGATATAACATATCATCTAGCCTTGGAATGAGGAATTTGTAGCCAATAAGGATTTTATTGATTGTTTGGCTATCAATGCACATTCTCCTACTCCCATCCTTTTTTAGGCCATGGACTTATGCTTTCTCAGATATGCCCCTTGTTAAGTAAATCCTGCACTTGTTCCTTTAGAACCTCATGTTCTTTAGGACTCATTCTCTAGTGTGGCAGATTAGGTAGAGTAGCATCAAGAACAAGATCAATTTGGTACTGAATATTCCTCATTGGAGGTAGTTCCTACAATAGTTCATCAGGGATAACATCAATAGACTCATTCTCTAGGTCTGCCTTTTGTTTCCTTACCCTTTGCAACCAACAAATTAGCTTTAAGAGCTTGAGGTACTCCTTTAACTTGTTGTTATGGTTCAAAACGCTTCTCCTTACCAAACATCTATATTGGCTTTGTTCCACTTGATTCAACCACTTATTTGGCTTTCTCAATTTCCTTTGGTTCAAAATTCCTAGAACTCTCACCTCCATAGCGTCTACATGGTTCGCTTGGCATCTCTTTTAGCAAGGCTTCAGCTTTTAATGCTAAATCCCTAGCATCTTGAGCTTTAATGATCATCTGAACCCCTATCTTTTCTTGAATAATTGGATTGAAACCTCTCAACTAATCATAAGTTAGCTAGCTCTGTTGTTGATGAATTAGCTCTAGTAGATATCTTTGGAATTCAATAGTATATTCATGCATAGTTTGATTACCTTGAACACAGTTTTGATAAGCCTCATAGATATATTATTCATAATCAGGAATTAAAAATCTACGCTTCAATAGTTGTTTCATAATATCCCAATAAGAGATAGGTTCTTAACCACCCTCCAACGACGCTCATTCAATTGATCCCACCAAACAACAATTCCCCCTTTTAGCATATATGCTACAAATTCAATTTTTCCATGTTTAGAAATTTCAGCATAATCAAAAACATGTTCAATTGCATGAATCCAATAAAGAAACTCTTCTACTTCTAAGTCTACATCGAAACTAGGTAGTTTCAATTTGATTTTATACTCATCTCCCCTTTCATTCCATAGAAACTCGGTTTATAAACAACTTCACCATCTAGAATATCAAAATCATCATTAAAATCAAGCCTTACCTCGATTTGACGCCTTTCAATATTCCGTCCAGCCTTTTAAATTTGATGTTATGGTCGACGTCGACCAATAGGATGGTCAACTAGTTCTTCCCTATGTTCCCTTTGTCCATCACCTTGCCTATTCACATTAAGCTGATATATTTGAGCAGTTAGGGATTGGATCGCTTCACACATCTTTAAGGCAAAATTATAAATTGTTCCAATGGAACGGGAACCTCGGTGTGTTTAGGTTGTGCCATATTTTCAACTCGGGGAAGGCTAGAGGACGAGGAGACCTGGTACGAACTGATACAACGGGTGCACAGTTGCGAGTTTAATAAAAAAAACTCGACAAAAGTAACAAATACTAGAACATATCTAGTAAGCCATATGGATAAAACCAAGAGAAAGTTGAGAGAAATCTCAAGAGAATATTATTACTCAATGTATGAAAAGTACGAAAAACCAATACAACTTAAGGCTATTAACAAGGCTAAAACTAATCCTAATTCGAAAAGATAAAACAAAACTAAAAACTAATAATTAAAAGCTAAAAAGTAATCTACCGAAAAATAATCCAAATTTAATTTGGATGTGGATTTGCGGCATCCTTATTAATCCTATTCCTATTGGAATTGGATTTGCGGCAACAACTAATTCCAATTGGAATTAGAAACTGGCCCTCCATCAAAGAGCATTTAGTTCTAAAATAGTATTAGATAAAATGAGTGATTCTATTCCACTCAAAGCTTCTCTACAGCTTGCAGCTTCATTTAGAGCCGGATCTCCACCTCTTTGAAGCAACAAACTTAACTTCTTATCGCATCTACACCATAAACATCAATCTGCATTATCCACCCATGCCAACAAGCTTCCCCTAGGAGAAAACTAGCATCAACATTACATTTCATCCATCCCAATGGAGGACGAATCTCATATCATCTTCCCAAGGTAAAATGGTCGAATCCATGGCTACACTAGGATTAGACAAAGTATCAACCTTTTGGCAAGTTAACCGATCCCATGAAGCATCGCCACCTAGGATGAAAGATGCAGCTTTCCTTACCAAACAAAATGTTTTCTACTTCCCAATATCACCCACACAAGGACAACGGTCGTCTCACTTGCTGAATCTACCTCACCCACCAATCATCCAAGCTATTTTATTTTTAATAATCGAACACCCTTCAGCAAATAACTCATCCCAAACATCCCTAGTAGTTGGACAACCAATCAATATATGATAAATAGTCTCTGACAGACCCTTACACAATGGACAATAATCAAGTAGAGGATTTTTTTCACAAAGGCTCATTAATGTAAGGAGTCATTTTGTGCCAACTTTCCAATGGAACATTTAACCTTTGTTAACATATTCAATTGCCATAAATATATCCAACTAGCATTACCAAAATTTGGTAGTAAAGAATTAATCCGAGAATGATTAACAAGTTGATAATATACACATCGAACGAAGAGAATCCCGTTGGTTTTAAGCTGCTGAAAACAATTATCTGAAATGGTCTACTGAAGAGGAATTCAATTAACCAAGTTCCTATCACATTCAAAAAGGAGCTATAGTAACTCATCATTCTAAGCCTTTCCATCATCGTAAATTAATAAATCAATGCTACTTCAAAATTCGAGAATACCAACAATGTAAGCTTATGGAAATCCGCATTTGGAAGTCAATTATCCTTCCAAACCAAATTACATACTCCATTACACTTGCTAATACCTTATGGAATGATATCAGGAGAAGCAAGCAAGCTCTTCCAAACAAAGCTACCGTTATTAGAAGATTGGGCCTTTTAAGAAAGCAGTTGAACTAAAATTACGTGATCTAAAGCTTTACTAAGAAGTGCATCATGTTTCAAAATAATCCACCATGCTTACCTAAATTGCAATATTGAATTCATATGAGCAACAAAAATCAAGATCATCCTTCTCTTGAGATTGACATTTTTTTCCAACATCTCAAAGCGCTTTTGTAAAGCATCAATAACATGTGATGGCACGAGAAAAATATTCATAGCATACATCGGTAAAGCTTGAGCAATAGAACGTAGTAACACCCCTTTACCACCTAGTTTAAGCAACGTCAATTTGATCCCTAGAGCCGTTTCCTTGCCTTACCAAGAATAAAATGAAACACTTCTTTTTTTCATCTACCCACCATGAAAGGAAACCAATGTAAAATCGTGGTTCTTGACTTAACCACCGACCAATTAGCGTTCAGTCCTCTAAGAGCTTGCTTCAACAATAAGGCTTAAAAAATGGAAGGTATATTAAAATTTGTTAATTGCCCTGAAGCTTTTTCATATATTCGAAAACAATTCATGACAACCAAAGCTTCGTCGTGTGCTGCCTCAAAAAAGGAAAAAATGATTAGTAGCTAACAAAATAATTGGTGGGGTAGGCGCCAACTTACAACCATGTAGGAGGGAAAGTGGGTCCCTCTAACGAATTTCTTCAGTTGGAGAAAATTAGATAAAATCTTAATATGAAAGGGATTGTGAAAATTTAACACAGCAATATCTAGTCTCCAAATTGCAATGGTAACCTGAGTTTAAGCATCACCGCTCTTAAAAAAATCCCATTCTACCTAAATATGCTTTAGCGATGTCCACTTTGAGTGCCCATACCCCTATTATGCCAAATTTTTTTCTCTTTATGTAATGACCACAAAAGCAATTAAAATATTATCAGTAATTAACTGATTAGGTATAAGCACTCTACTCAACTGAAATCAAGTAATCCATTATTAATTTCAATCTATTAGAAAAAATTTTAGTAATAATTTTGCACAAAACATTATTTAACCTTATAAGTCATAGCTGACTTACTTTTGTAGGTGCTTTAACTATGGGAATCAAAATAATATCAATATCATTCCTATTGTAGGAAAGAATCCTTCAGTAAAAAAAGGAATACAAAAATCAAAGATCCCCACACTGATATTATCCCAATTTTTTTTGAAGAATATGGGGTTAAAGCCATCTGGTCCAGGTGCCTTATTTGGATGCATATCAAAGATGGCAATTTTCAACTCATCCCGCATAACAGGTGTCGATAAATCCTCAAACTACTTATTTGAAATCTTGAGTTAAACTAAATTAGAAATCCAGTCGGACTCTATGTCATTTCTCATAATGGTATTGAAATAAGTGTCCTATCTTATTATCCCACCCTATCTGAGAACTAAAATCATGATGAAGTCTCTTGAATTTGGTTTTTTTTTCCTACTAAAAGTTGTAGTCTGATGGAAAATTGTGAATTTGAATTCCTATTCTTCAGCCATGCCACCATAGATCTTTGTCTTTGATACAGTTTTCTTGGTGTAAAATCTCTCCTAATTCCTTTTTTTTTCCTAAAATATTATCCACAACATCCCACCTATGACGAGAACACAAATTCTCAAGCTCTGCCAAATGAGTTCCAACCGAAGCTTCTTCTTAAACAGTGGACACTGCTCTCTTCCCTAAGAATCTAAAGTTGCTACAAAAGTAGATAATTTTGTCAAAACAGAAATCAAGCCCAATGAGTTAGGAATAGAATCCCATGCACTCTTAAATTAGAAAGGTGGCTTGTGAGTGACTAAAATTGCTAAGTGATTTGGTTTAGATGTAGCAATGATATTCACCCAAGCATTTATGACCAAAAAAATGAGGCTATTGCTCGATCCAACTGTTCCCCAAGCCATTGATTTGAACCTTTGATCCTTTCCCTAGTGAACCAATAACTAGTCATTCCAATCAAACGAACCACATCCTAAAAATGTATCCCAAAAACCATGCGTGAAAGAAAATTTGATGTGGCTGTCCATCAAGTTTCTTTTAAGAGTCTAACAAGTCACCAAAGTCATCTATTACACACCACAACATGTTATTATTCGTGCTTGTTACAGAGTGTATAGGTATTTAGTGTAGTTCACACTACAAGTATAGGCATATGTATAGGGGTTCTTATTATAGTTCACACTATTAGACTCGTGTATAAATATATATCCTTCTCTAATACCATATATCATCAAGTTTATGTAATCTATTCTTTGATAACATGGTATTAGAGCTGCCCTTGTAAGCAGCGTTTATGGGTTTTTTTTTTTATTCTACCCTAGAGAGCAGACTATGTGAAATATTTTTCTTTTAGACTGGTACGTGTTGTAAACACCAAAAATAAATGCCTACTCCTTTAAATCAAAATGTGTAGCAAGGGTGAAGTAGGATCACATCCACAGGGATTGGTTGATCTAATTCTTATAAAGTTTGAACAAATAAAAGTAAATAAGGATGTTTGTAAATTGAAACTAAAACTCAAAAATAGCAAAAACAAAATAATTGGGTAAAAATCTATATGAGTCAGATTCCAGCTAGAAGGTGGATTCAAGTCTTAAGTCAAACCAACCAATCATCGATCAACAATAAAGGATAACTTCAATGCATTCAAGTAAATTAGTTATGGCTATCACAAAGCGTGAATTACCTATCTCTTCATATGGAATAGAAAATCAAGAGAAGCTCATTAACTATCCCTATTCAATCAAACAGTTCTAAACAAGCTTTAGAATTTAATTTAATCGAAAGCATTAACACATGAAAGAGACATTAATTCTACTCAATAATCACATAAGCGGGATTATTTAAAGCATATCAATTTCATTCATAACACAAATTAAAAACTTATCCATAATTAATCATGTTATTCACTACTCAGGTTAGGTGAATCAAACAATTACTTATTTAAGCACCTAACTAGCATATCAATCGCAAGTATATAATCAAATCAAGGATTTAATTAAATCATGTAAAAGAAAGAAAAACAAAATAAAATTAATTAACTAAATTAAAGAAGAAATTAAGGACAGATCTCACAGTTGACTTTACAAGACTGAATTTCCCCCTAGTTAGAAATTTAGAATTAGTTCTTCATAGCCAGAAAGAAAACGCTAAAAGAGAGAGGAAGAATACTGAAAGTCACATTCAAAAAGTAGTCAAGAAGAAGCCCCACAATTTTCTCAACCTAACTCTTTTTAATCCTAGACAATTTAAGAAAGAGTTCTGAAAAAGAAATAACTCTAATTAAGATTTTTTTTTTCGTAGAAAAATCTAATTAGAGTTAACCTAGAAATAATAATAAAATATCCTAAAATCCTATTACAAAAAGGTTGAAACAAATAAAACAAGACTAATTAAGAAGTCTTCCAATCCCATAAAAACTCTACAATTTTCGTAGCTCCCCTTAAGTCATGATCTTGGCTTATGTAAAACAGCTTTTTATGTCCATTTTCAACATCAGCAGCGCACCACAAGCCGTGCTCATGGGTTATGACTTCATAGCTTCATCTTCTCAGCATTCCAAGCTCCCAAAATCAACACTTTAAGCTTAATTTCAACTTCAAAACCCCTAGCACGAATAATTACACAAAGTGAAGTAAATCTGCCTAAGTTAACTAAAAATATAACAATTAAAGCATATAAACAAAGGCAAATTATATGCATAAAATGCACTCATCATAGACCTAGGGTTCTGGTCACTGTCTTATCTCACCACAAAAGACCCCTGCTGTCCTGACTTGTGTTTCTCTAAATTACAGCGACCAAACTATCCACGTGTCATCCATATGCACCGCTTGCATCTTCGATGTGCCTCCCACCGCCAACGCATGGTAGATCATGGCTGATTTTCTTGCATTGCGCTTTCTACTCTGGGGTCGACTCTTCATTTTCTGCGAGAATCTCTCAGTTTCTTGGCTCGTCAACTTTCGTGGTCCTTGGTAGTTTGTTGTACACTGTTTTGCCATTCTTTTCTATTTGTGGGAAATCATTTCATCCTGCACTATGGCTGACAACAAAGAATCAGTTGTTCCCATCATTACTAATGTTATCCCTATGGTTTAGAAAATCATTGACCACAAGTTAACTAGTCCAAATTTTTTGGATTACTCTAAAACTGTCAAAATTTATCTACGGAGTATAAAAAAGGCTCACCACCTTACTGACAACCCAAAGGCAGATGATGATGATTGGTTGGAGAATGATGAGTGCTTGTTCCTTTAGATTCGCGATTCCATTGATACTGATATTATTACTCTTGTCAACCACTATGAGTATGTCAAGGAATTGATGGAATATTTACAGTTCCTATTTTCTGGGAAAGATAATATTTCTTGTATCTATGATGTAAGAATTTCTATCGTGTTGATAGGTAGGGTCAACCTCTTCAATCTTATTTTATGAACTTTTAAGAAAACATCTGAAGAATTGAATGATTTGATCCCGTTAAGTGCTGATATAAAAGTACAGCATACTCAAAGGGAGCAAACGGCAGTGATGAGTTTTCTTATTGGGCTTGGATTTGAATATGATGTTGCTACATCCCAAATTCTTTCCAGTGCTGAAATTCCAAGTTTAAATGAGGCTTTTACTCGTACCTTGTGTAGTGAAGCAACTTCTTCCACTCAGTCTGGAGTTCCTGCATCTAGTGCTCTTATTAGTCGTAACGTCGGATCTGATCATAGTTATAAGGGGCCAAATAAAGGTGACAATCGGGGTAATAAAGACATTTGCTTTTATTGCCATTAACCTGGCCGTACCAAATACACTTGCAAGAAACTACAAAACAAGTCTCAAAAGGCTCGTTTTGCTCATGTTGCTACTACCGATAATCCTCCTGTATCTTCTAACTCAACATATACTCTTTCTGCTAAAGAGTTTGCTAAGTACAAAGGGTTATCAACATCAAAGGATTCCTCTTTATCTATCACTGCCATTGCTGAGTGCTACAGACCACATGACAAGTAATTCTATTTTTTTCACTTCCCAATCTAAACCTTTTCCTGCACAAGTCACTCTAGTTGATGGAAAAACTTCTTCTGTCATTGGTTCTAGCACTATTAACCTAATTCCATTGTTATCTCTTTCATTTGTCTTAAATGTCCCTGGCTTTGCTTTCATTTTGATATATGTGAGCAAACTAACTCGGTCTTTACATTGCTCTATCTCATTTTTTCCTGATCATTAAGATTCAGGATCTTATGATGAAGCATATTATTGGTAGAGGATGGGAATCTGGAGGTCTCTATGTGTTGGATACCAATATCCCTAGACCTATTATGTGGTAGTGTCTCAACTCCTTTTGAAGAACATTGTCAGTTAGGACATCCCTCTTTGCCCATTTTGAAGAAATTGTGTCCCTAATTTAATAATTTGTCTAATTTAGATTGTGATTCTTATCAGTATGCAAAACACCATCACTCGTCTTCAGCCCCATGAGTTAATAAATGGGCTACTTTTCCTTTTGAATTAGTGCATTCGGATGTTTAGGGTCCATGTTCTGTAGTGTCTAAACCTGGTTTTAAGTATTTTGTCGATGATTTCTCTTGCACAACTTGGTTGTATTTAATGAAGAATCGTTCTGAATTGTTTTCTCACTTCACTGCATTTTATGCTGAAATTAAACCTCAATTTAATGTTTCTGTCCAAACACTTTGAAGTGACAATGCCACAAAATACTTTTCTACACCATTTCAATCTTTTATGCTACAAAATGGTATTATTCATCAATCTTCTTATGTTGATACACCATCTCAAAATGGTGTTGCTGAATGCAAAAATCGTCATCTTCTTGAACCCGCTAGAGCACTGTTATTTCAGACACATATTCCTAAACACTTTTGGGCTGATGCAATTTCCACAGCTTGTTTTCTTATTAACAGAATGCTTTCCTCACTTCTCCAAGGAGAGATTCCTTATTGTGTCCTTTTTCCTAACAAGCCCTTATTTCCTATAGTTCCGCAAATATTCGGTAGTCCTTGCTTCGTTCAAGATGTTCATCCTTATTTCACTAAACTCGACCCCAAAGATTTAAAATGTGTCTTCTTTGGTTATTCACGTCTTCAAAAAGGGTATAGGTGCTTTTGTCCCTCTCTTAATAAATACTTTGTCTCTGCTAATGTTACTTTCATGGAACATATTCCTTTCTTTTCCACACCTTCACACACCACTACATCTAAGGAAGATGGTGATATGTTTGTTTATCATGTCCACCACATTTTCTAAAATGTACCTACATCACCACCAAAACCTCCAATTTGTCATGTTTATTCCAGAAGGCAGAGCCCTCCTGATTCCACTCCAGTACCAATCCCTTCCTCGCCATTGGATCCACCTGCTGCTGCATCAGATCTCCCTCTTACATTGGTTGTATATGGTGTTTGCAGTTAAAGTCAACTTCAATGGTTCAGTGGCTCATTTAAAAGCCCGCCTTATAGCAAAAGGTTATGCTCAAACCTATAGTGTGTATTATTCTGATACCTTCTCTACTGTGGCCAAGATGACTTCCACTCGACTTTTTATCTCTATCACAATAAGTTTTCATTGGCCATTGTATCAACTAGATATAAAAAAATGCCTTTTTGCATGGGGACCTTGATAGAGAAGTCTATATAGAGCAACCACCAGGGTTTATTGCTCAGGGGGAGTATGGGAAAGTTTGTCATCTCAGGAAATCTTTTTATGGATTAAAACAAAGTCCTCGAGCATGGATCGGGAAATTCAATCATGTAATTGTAAAGTTCGGGACGAAGAAGTGCAAAAATAATCATTCTGTTTTCTATAAACACTCAAAATCTAGCATTATTCTTCTTGTGGTCTATGTGGATGATATTGTCATTACTAGAGGTGATGTTTTAGGAATTTCATCTCTAAAATCCTTTCTTCATAGTCAATTTCACACTCAAGATCTAGGAGCTTTAAAGTACTTCTTGGGAATTGAGGTAACACAAAGCAAGAAAGGAATTTTTCGATCACAGAGGAAGTATGTGCTTGATTTGCTATCAGAAACAGGCAACATAAGGTGCTAAGCCATGCAGGCACCAATGACTCTGAATTTGCATCTAAGATCAAATGGAGATTTATTTGAAGAACCTAGACGATATAGACGGTTGGTTGGAAAATTAAGCTATCTTACGGTGATAAGACCCAATATAGCTCATGCTGTCAATGTTGTCAGTTAGTTTATGTCTTCTCCCACCATTGATCATTGGGCTACTCGTGAACAAATCTTAGGTTATTTAAAAGGAACTCCAGGATAGGGATTATTATACAAGAATCATGGTCATACTCAAATTGAATGCTTTTTAGATACAGATTAGGCAGGTTCTAAAGATGATAGAAGATCTACTACCGGTTATTGTGTCTTTGTTGGAGGGAATCTGATCTCCTGGAAAAGTAAGAAGCATCATGTTGTATCTCGCTCTAGTGCAGAATCTGAATATAGAGCTATAACTCAATCAGTTTGTGAGATTATGTGGATTCACCATTTTCTTTTCGAACTTGGATTTAAAATCACCACTCCAGCAAAATTATGGTGTGACAACCAAGTAGCACTTCACATTGCCTCGAATCCTGTATTTCATAAACATACAAAGCATATTGAAATGAATTATTATTTTGTTTGTGAGAAGTTAGATCAAAATCCAATCTTGACAAACTATGTCAAGATTGGCAAGCAACTCGAGATATTTTCAGTAAAGCATTGAATATGGTTCGGGTAAACTATATTTGTAATAGGCTAGGCATGATAAATATCTATGCTCCAGCTTGAGGGGGAGTGTTACAGATTGTATAGGTATGTAGTGTAGTTCACACTACAAGTATAGGCACATGTATAGGGGTTCACATTATAGTTCACACTATTAGACTCATGTATAAATATATATCCTTCTCTAATACAATAGATCGTCAAGTTCATGTAATGTATTCTCTGATAATAGTGCTTAAATGCTTTAAATAATCCCATAAATCTCTTTGTTAAGAGCATTTAGGAAAGCCATAATACCCCATTAATCTTCGAACTCCCCCGTCTTCATCATGAATGAGAACATCAATAATAAAGGGATGAATCTCAAATCCTTTTTAAGTGAATGATGTGGAAATTTGCAAGTGCACAAAATCGTATCAAGAAATGAAGAGCAAGTAAAGATTGTTCCCACGAGGATTGTTTACTAATTTCTAACTAATTCATAAAAACTACTAACTAAGCAATAGCGAATATTGATTTGATTTGTATTAAACTACAAATTAAATGAATCAATAAAACAACTGGAGAAAATTCAATAGGAGAAAACGTTTAGGATATCGACTTCATACAACATTTAGCTAATCAACGTATTGTGCAATCAAACAATTCAATTACTCATGCAACGAAGAATAATTTTATGTCGAAAGCACTCTCTCCCGAGATATGTCATCAATGCTAAACATACATTACTAACCCTATTTGCCAATAGCAATTAATAATATAACATTAACTCATTAAGTTCGAATCTTCTAAGAAACTCCGTACAAGTTCAGATTATATTACTCCCGTTCAAACCCTAACTGATGATTCTATTATCTTAAGTCTAAGTTCAATAACATTCCCTCCCAGTACCCTATACTATTTCAATCTATAAACATGCAATTGGTGATCAAGCAAAAGCAAGCATTAAGCAAGATAATAAAATTTGCACGAATAAAGTAAGAAAACTACAATAATTTCATATAACTAATAAAGTTAAACTAAATCAATATCCTAGATAAAAGAGAGTTTAGCTACTCAGAATCTAAAACATACAAATAAGAAATAAGAAATAAGAACATAGAGAAGAGAAGAAAAACTCTATGGTTGGTGTAAACGTCTTCGCCAAATTCCTTTGTCTCGTCATCTTCACAAAAACTGTAGAAAAGTCTCTTAAACGTACTACCCCCTCTTGTTGGAAAATCGATCCCCCTTTTTAAAGAATAAAGACTCCTTAATTAAGAAAAACCAGGTCTCCTAACCCAATAAGGAAAAACTACTAAAAGATCCCCTGCTCTCCTAAACTAAAACTCCTTGACTAAAATTTCCAAAAATAAACCACTCTAACCCCAAGTCTTCTAAGTGAATTAGGAAGACCCAAATTAAGGAGAGAAAGTCAACAAAATAGGTTGACCCGCAGGACCAATACCAGATACAGAAAACCCAAGCTAACTTTTTCGATACAACTCCGATTGGCGCAATTCAAGATGCACTGAAAATCTAACAGACAGGCGCACAATTTTGCGGGTCAACTTTGAAGCTCAAACAGCCTCCAACTATCTTGAAAACGCAACCGAAGTTTAGCCTATAACAATCCTTCTTCCAGCAAAATTCCTAATTAGTCAAAAATTTCCTATTTAACACCTAAAAGAGAAAAATACAACTAAATAAGAGCATATAAATAAAACATAACAATTGACCAAATAAACACTAAAATCTAAACTAAAAATGCATAAAATAAGAGGAAACACACTAAAACAATCCTAAAACTACCTATATGAAAATGTGTTATTAGTGGACATCGGCTAGCTCCAACACATTTAATCCATCCAAACACCAAATCAATACGGTAAAAATGTGTTAAACACATAAAGGTCGAGTTTGAATATACCATTAAACATTAGTGAAATCTTAACATTATACTTGTTGTAATTAAAAGAATGTATTACAACCATTGAGCACACAATTGAGATGCCAAGGGGTCTCTGCTAGCTTAACTAGAGGTCTTGGATTCGAGCTTTGGAAATGCAACTATGTTAAATAATCTCTGTGTTAGAGTTTTGTCGCCTAGAAGGTCCCAGTTGCTATAGGAATAGCTTAACTTGCGTTTTCTGCATTTTTCACTAGTGGTATCACCTTGTAGTGTCAAGTTGAAAGCACTATTTTCACTAATTTCACCAAAATAACGAGATTTTTGTTATAAAAGAAAATTGATTTCATTGCGTTGTAACATTGATTTTGCAATTTAAAAGAGTAGATTTTATTGTCTTGTAACATTGATAGTAGAATTTATGATATTTAAGGGAATTGTTTTTATTGTTTTGTTGTCTTATTGTTTTCATCTGATAAACAAGTTAAAGATCAGTAAGATATAATTGATTAAGCCTTTCATTTGTTGTTCTGATACATTAATGGCATTTAGTGAAAGAGAGAAGGGGAAGAAGCTTTTGGTCCGTTTGAAATTCATCTGATTTCTCCTTTTTTTTCCTTTCAGTCATAACTCTTCATCTTCACGGCCCGTTCCCGATTCGTTAACCAAATTAGTGTTGGTGTTTGAAGAGGTTCAAATTCATCTGATGAAAAAGTCAAAAAGAGAGAGAGATACAAGGGTAAGCTTGAATTGATCTGATCAACATTTACAGTTATGAATCAGCCACTAATTAATCTGATCAACATATTTCTCCACTAACGATTCTCAGAGGGCATCATCTTTCTAATCGGATTTCAGTTGGTGAAGGAAAACCAAAAATTGAATCCCATCTATTCACCCAAAATAAACAGGTACTTTCTTTCTCTTTTTCTTTAGTGCTGTCAATACAAAATATTAACTTTAGGTCTTTATTTATTTATTATTTATTTATTTTTTGTACGAACTATCTAGTTGAATCTGGATTCGAAGGTTCAAACCTGCGATCTTGCTTACAGGGAAGGAGCTCCTTATTACTTCCAAGGTAGATATTTTTTAGTTTTAAACTTGTTTGATAACACTACTTAATATTTTCGTCAAACCATAATATATGACTAAGTTGAACATTGTCAATAATGTTTTTAACTTGAGTGTTTTATTTTCGGTGCTTATAATTTTATAATATTGAACACTTAATTTTTTTTTTTTTAGCACTTGATATTCAGTTTCATCGAGATGTTGATGACCAATATATTTTTTATTTGGTCCAACCATTTATAAAATTCATAAGTACTTTATGTTTTGCTTCGGACAAATAAATAATTTGGAAAATAATTAAGCAATGTAATTAAAAAAAAAGATTTTATTATAATGTAATGAAATAAAAAAAAATAAATCGGTAAAAAAAAATCAATTTATGCTAAGAAAATAAGTGAAATTTTACTTTGTTTCAATGATATCATATCTTACAATTTTTTTGATAGTATCAATAAATTCTACTTTTTGTATCTTTTGAAATCTGTGAAAAGTTTACTGGCGGAGTGACCTAATTTAGGCATAATTATTCAAATACCATGTTCAAATTCTGAAATTGTTCTACCTATTCTAGTAGTTGTTTTGCCATTAAAACAACAAAAGTATTATCAAATGTAATTTTATTGAAGCAAAAGTAAAACTTCAATAATTTGTTTACATAAATTGAAATTTTGTTACCATAATGAAGCATTATCAATAATTTAATGGAAGAGAAATTTAATACGGGCTGGATCCCCCCGGAGTTAAACAAAACAAACATTGTTCTCATCCCGAAAAAAGTCTCTCCTGTAGCTGTGACAGATTTACGACCCATTGCTCTCTGTAATGTAATTTTTAAAATTATGACAAAAGTGATTGCCAACAGATTGAAAGGTGTCCTTGCTTCGGTTGTGTCTGAGTCGCAGAGTGCATTTGTTCCAAAGCGATCTATAACAGATAACATTATGATTGCTTATGAAGTTGGTCATTTTATGCGACTCAAACGGAAAGGTAAAATTGGTGTTGCAGCCCTCAAGGTGGATATGTCAAAGGCATATGATCGAATCGAATGGGAGTTTCTTAAATCTATGATGTATCAAATGGGCTTTCCTGACCGCTTTATCAAATTGACTTTACATTGTGTTTGTTCTGTTGAGTACCAGATTTCAAATAGGAACGCGGCGTTTCCTCCGTTCAAGCCGACCAGGGGCCTTAGACAAGGTGACCCGTTATCTCCTTATTTATTCATTTTGTGTGCAGAAGGGCTTTCGGCGTTGTTCCGTCATGCAGAGGAAAGCGGATTTGTTCATGGTTGTTGTATCTGCCCGGGAGCTCCATCCATTTCTCATCTCCTTTTTGCAGACGATAGCTATTTCTTCTTCCAAGCCAATATGCAGGAATGTGTCGCTGTAAAGGAGATCTTCGAAAAATATGAACGAGCATCGGGTCAGCAGATAAACTTTGTAAAATCAAAAGTCATGTTTAGTCCGAATGTTGGACCGGTAAGCAGAAGGGAGATTCAGCAGGCGTTGGGCGTGGAGATGGTGGATGTTCAAGATGTGTATTTAGGGTTGCCCACAGTAGTAGGGAGGAATCGAACGGAAACTTTCCAGTATGTGGTTGACCGGTTGAAAAGGAAAATTCGAGGGTGGAAAGCAAAACGGGTATCGCAAAGTGGCAAGGAAATTCTTCTCAAAGCAGTAGCCCAAGCCATGCCTTCTTACGTAATGTCTGTCTTTCTTATCCCTCAAACTATTTGCAAGCAGATGGAAGTGCTTCTCAACGGTTACTGGTGGGGAAGAGGGGTAAAATGGAAGGCTTGGGACGGATTATGTAGCCGCCGAGCTTGGGGGGGTCTGAATTTCCGTCGATTCAGAGAATATAATATCGCGTTCCTGGGAAAGCAGGCTTGGCGTTTCATAAACAATCCACAGTCCCTGGTGTCTCGATTATTTAAAGCTCGCTACTTTCCCACTTCGGATTTCTGTATGGCGCAAAGAGGTAAAAACCCAAGCTTTATCTGGACTAGTATTCTATCAGCTCAGACTTTGATAAAAAGTGGTATTTTTCATCGGATTGGCAATGGCAAAAATACCCGGATATGGGGGGACCGCTGGTTACTTTCAGAGACTGGTTTTCCAACTGAATTGGCTTGTAATCCGCTCTTAGAAAGCGAGACTGTAGCATCATTGTTCGCTGCCCCTGGACAATGGGATTTCGACATTATTTTTGATTTATTCTCTCCGGAGGATCGCCAGTTAATTTTGGCTATCCCTCTACCAAGGCGTGACAAAGAAGATTGTCGTTGTTGGAGGTGGGACAAGAAAGGTATTTACACGGTGAAATCAGCCTATTACAAATTGATGGAGTCTTACCCAAACCCAAATTTGGAGATCCAATCAGCTCCTTGGAATAGGTTATGGCAATTGGACTGTCCCCCTAAAGTCAAAAATTTCCTATGGCGAGCCGCTTGGAATGTTTTACCGACTCGATTAAATCTTCATCAACGTCGGGTGGATGTGGATACCTGTTGTCCTTGTGTCATGAGGAAGAGGAGACTGCTTATCATGCTTTGCTGCATTGTAGACAGATGCAACAAGTCTGGCAGAATACGGTGTTGGCTGGAAAACGATGGACGGCCTTGAATATGTGGGATTGGTGGCAAGAATTAATTGTCAGCTGCAGCAAGGAGGAGGCGAGTCAGTGTGTAGTGGTTGCCTGGTACATCTGGTATTGTAGGAATAAGCTGATCTGGGAGCAGAAATCCACGCCTCCTGCCGTTATAGCAAGAAACGCGGTGGGTTTCTTCGACCGCTGGAGAGGGACGCAGCAGCGCTGCACCAGAAAGCCGGAAGCAATGGCTGTAGGGGCGGGTTGGCAACCGAGCCCTCATGGTCTGAAATGTAATTTTGACGCTGCAGTGGATTGCGAGACCGGCCGAATAGGATTGGGATGCATTATTCGCGATGTACATGGCGCTTATGTTGCCTCTAGGCACTCCTCTATGTCTGGTTTTTATACCCCTGCTGTTGCTGAAGCTTTGTCTTGCAGAGAGGCTCTTAGTTGGATAAAAGATCGCGGTATTCAGGAAATTGTCCTCGAGGGGGACGCGCAAAGTGTGGTTATAGCTCTGAAGAATGCGGATCATGAAGACTTCTCGTCTATGGGATTACTTATCGAAGAGTGTAAAGACTTAGCGAGTTCTCTAGGCTCTATATCTTTCAATTTTGTTAGACGAGAGGCCAACCAGGTTGCGCACCAGCTAGCTCAACTTGGCTTAGCCTCCTCTGTTCCGTGTATTTCAGAGAGAATTCCCCCCTCTATTATGTCTGTTTTGGAAGCCGATTTGGCACTTTAATAATATTCTCTACAGTTTCACTCAAAAAAAAAAAAAAAAAAAACTATTAAAAAAAGAGGATTTGAATAAGTTATGAATAGAATTATAATTAGCATTGAAATTTCGACCAAAAAATAATAAGCATTAAAATTGAAATTAGCTAATCTCAATTTTTTGGTAGTATTATTTTTTTAATATTATTTTTCTTTACAAAAATAGGAAGAAGAAGAAGAAGAGAGGAATGGCGGAGATTGTAATTGGAACGAAAATTGGAGAGGCTGTTTTATCCAGAGTTACTGATGAGGCGATTGATTCTGTGTGGCGTCAAATCGGGTATGTATGGAACTACAAAACCAACATTCAAGACCTGAACAAGCAACTTACCAGATTGAAAGACGAAAGGAACAGCATGCAACACCGAGTGGATGAAGCCACAAGAAATGGAAAATTAATTGAAAACACAGTAACGAATTGGTTTAAAGATGCGGATGAGGCTATTGGTGTGGCAGAGCAGATTATTGAAGACAATGGGAGTGCCAATAACAGCTGCTTCATGGGTTGCTGTCCTAATTTGAAGACCCGTTACCAGTTCAGCAGAAAGGCTAAGAAACAGGCACCAGTCATTGCTCAAGTTCAAGGAGATGGGAAATCCATCACAGATCTTTCCTATTTTCCTTATGTGCAGGAATTACAGTGTTTTGGAGACATTGAGGCCTTGGAATCAAGAACTCAAGTTCTGAACGAAATTGTGGGAGCATTGAAGGATGTAGACTTCAATTTGATCGGAGTTTATGGCATGGCAGGGGTTGGTAAAACTACTCTAGTCACGAAGCATCTTATTGCCGAAGTCAAGCGAGCTGGAGTTTTTGAAGTAGTCACTTGGACAAAGGTGACTCAGAATCCTGAACTCAAAAACATTCAAGAAGAAATTGCAGAATGGTTGGGTCTTAAGTTCGAAGTCGACTCCACTCAAGTGAGGGCGGTTCGGTTACGTGCACATCTCAAACAGAAGGAGAAAGTACTTGTCATTCTTGATGATATTTGGACGAAAATTCAACTTGAGGACATTGGAATTCCAAATGACAAAGATAGTAAAGGATGTAAAATTGTGATGACGTCAAGAGATCAAAATGTATTGCTGGAGATGGGTGCACAGAAAGATTTTCGACTTCAAGTTTTGCAGCCGGAAGAGGCATGGCAACTCTTTCAGCAAAAAGTAGACAAAGTCATAGACTCAGACTTGCAACCTATAGCAAAAGAAGTGGCGGAAAGATGTGCAGGCTTGCCTGTATTAATTACAGCAGTCGCAGGAGCATTAAGAAGTCAAGAGTTGAACGAGTGGAAGGATACCTTGCATCAGCTGAAGCAATTTGCTCATGAAAAAATTGAGGATCAAGTTAACTCAGCCCTTAATTTAAGCTATAATTTTTTGAAAGGTGAATGCAAGTCATTGTTCTTACTATGTGGTCAAAATGGACCACTCAACATTGACATTGCATATTTGTTGAAATATGCTATTGGTTTGGGCATTTTAAAACGCTGCAAGGAAGTAGAAGCTGCAAGAATCAGGTTACATTCTTTGGTCAATAACCTTAAAGCCTCGTCTTGGTTGCTGGAAAGCAATAAGGATGGAGAACTACAGATGCATGATCTCGTTTACAACTTTGCCATCACAGTTGCATCGAGGGATCAACCTGTCATCACTGGCATTGGAATGGAGGAATGGCCAGAAGATGATACATTAGAGAATTACACGGCAATGGTGTTGAATAATGGCAAAGTTCCCCGGCTTTCTAAAGTGTTAAATTGCCCAAAACTCAGGTTCTTGCTACTAAACAATGAGAATTCCTCCTTGGAAATTGGAGACGATTTTTTTGGAGGCATGAAAGGGCTCGAAGTCCTGAATCAAAAAAATGCATGTTTTTCCAGCTCTTTGCCCTCGTCACTTCAGTGCCTTAAGGATCTCCAGACATTGTGTTTGGATTCCTGTGTCTTGAATGACATAGCCATAATTGGAAAGCTTCAGAAATTAAAAGTTCTCAGCCTTGTCAATTGTACCATTCCTTGTTTTCCAAGAGAAATTGGGAATTTGACTCATTTGCAGCTTTTGGATCTGAAGAATTGTTCGAGCCTGGAAGTAATTGAGCCAAATGTACTCTCAAGCTTAACCCAATTGGAGGAGTTGTACTTGGAAAACAGCTTTGTAAAATGGGAGAGCATTGAAGGAAACAATGGTCAAAGAAAGAATGCCAACTTGACTGAATTGAAGCATCTTTCCAAGCTTGTCACTCTGCACATACATATTTTGGATGCAACAATGTTGCCGTATGATCTTCCTGTGAAACAATTGGAACGTTTTAGAATTCTTATTGGAGCGGAGTTGGACTGGAGTGTTGAACATAAGACTACAAGAATATTGAAGCTCAAGCTCAATACAATCAATCATTTGGAGAGGGTGAGAAGTCTCTTGATGAAAACTGAAGATTTGTATCTGCATGACTTAGTGAGTGTGGAAAATGTACTCAACAGCTTAAATAAGGAGGGTTTTCCTCAGTTGAAACATCTCTTCATTCAAAACAGTCCAGATATTAGATATATCATCGACTGCAGGAGAATAGGTCGCATCACTGCATTTCCCTCCTTGGAGTCGTTATCATTGAACAATTTGCACATATTGGAGAAGATTTGCAATGCTCCATCGAAAATGATGCCCTTTAGCTATTTAAGAAGGATTAAAGTGGGGAACTGTAGCATATTGAAATATCTCTTTTCATTCTCCATGTTCAGACGACTTCAGCATCTCGAAGAAATTAATGTAAATAATTGCAAAATTATGAAAATGATTGTTGGAACTGGCGACGACGACGATGATGGAGTAGATGAAGCAATTAAGCTGCAAAAATTACACACGCTGACATTGGATCATCTTCCTGCTTTTGCTAGCTTCTGTTCCCTAGTGAAGCTGCCTTCTTCTGCTTCGGAGAAACTAACAATAGATGGTGGAGGCTGCAGTGAAATTATTGCCGAAGATGAGATTGAAACTCCCATGGTGCTTTTCACTGAAAAGGTACAATAGTAAATATATGAAAGGCCAGGTAAGTTGCAGGAAATTGAAATTTCAATAACAAATGACATGCAAAATTTCGTTACTAGTGATACAATTATTGCTGTTTTTTCTTTTTGGATTATTATAAGATACTAAGCTATTCCTTCTCAACTAATTGGAATATAAAAAGCAATTTGTCTGCATGAAATAAACAGAAAAGAGAAAAAAATCTTGTATTTTATCCTATTTACTTAGTGATCTGTTGCGTCCTATATTTCCTCTAATAGTTTCTTATTGTATGTTTTTGTATTTTAAGAGATTGTGATTGTGTTGCAGATTGAATTTCCCAATTTGATAAATCTCAATTTGTCATCAACTAATGTGAAGAGTATATGGTCTAAACAACTTAGAGTTGTATTTCAAAACTTGACAAGCTTGATCGTGGATGGCTGTTGGAATTTAAGCTATCTATTTACATCATCCATGGTACAAAATCTTGCTGAATTGAAAAAGCTTGAGATAAGCAACTGCAGTTCCATGAGAGAAATAATATCTGGAGAAGGATTAGAAGAAGAAATTGTGAGGAGGAAGATTTTGTTCCCGAAACTAGACATTTTGAAGCTCAAACATCTTCCAAAATTGGAAAGATTTTGCTCTGGGAATCTGTTGGAGTGTACTTTATTGAAAGTCTTACGAGTTGAGAGTTGTCATTATTTACAGGTATTCGTGTGTAGTTCTGTGCAGATTGATATGGGTGTCAACGGTGGAGCTAGACAACATGGAGATGCAACCCTCTTTGATGACAAAGTGGGTTTTTAGATTCTCTTATTTTTGTGTGTGTAATTTTTATAATCATTGGTTTAATATAATGGGATTTGTATGCTATAGGTTTTGTTTCCCAATTTGGAGGAACTGGAAATATTCCACATGCATAGATTGAGGATGATATGGAAAAATGAAGATGAATTAGCATCTGGTTGGTTTGAGAAATTGAAAGTGTTGAAGGTAGAACATGCCAAACAGTTGTTACAACTATTTCCATCAAATATGTTGATTGGAGGATTGAGGAATCTAGAGACTTTGGTCGTCAAATGTTGCGACTTATTGGAACAAGTGTTTGATTTGGAAGGAGTGATGGTAGTGAGAGAAAGACTTGTGTTGGGTTTAAGAACTTTGGACATGCAAAACCTGTCAAACTTGAATCGTGTTTGGAATATTGGAGATACCTATAATGGAATGGAGACTCTTTCGTGGAACAACTTGCGTTCAGTGACTGTTTGGCGTTGTCACAATTTGAAGAGTTTGTTTCCAGCTTCAATAGCTATAGATCTTGTACAGCTTGAAAAGCTTGATTTATCTTGGTGTAACATATTAGAGGAACTTGTTGTGAGAGGATTAGAAACATCACCAACCTTCATTTTTCCTAAGCTAAAGTTCCTTCAGCTTCACCTCTTATATGAATTGAGGAGTTTCTATCCTGGAGCTCATACGTTAGAATGCACAAAGCTGGAAACCTTGTGGGTCAATAAATGTTACAAATTAAAGATTTTTGCTTTAGAATCTCCAAACTTGCAAGAAATGCATGTGAAGAGCCCTAAAACCGAGGCTCAACCGCTTTTTGACTTCACACAGGTATATATGTTTTTCCCTATATATGTATATATATTTCATTTAAAAATTATTAAACAAATTATCAGTCTCCATGTTTTTACATATTACATATTCTTTAGTTTTGTCGTGGTCAACAAGTCTTTAATCCCTAGGCATTAAATTGCCCTTAGTTATAAAAGAAAACTTGTCTTTTAGTTTCTTGATTTAATTGGAATAGTCTTAATGATTTTTTTTTTTTTAAATGTTATATACATTGATTCTGCGTACTTATATTAGTTCCTAAAAAATTCTAAAAAAATTATCAGTTACATATGTACATTTCTATTATGGTTTTCTCATTATTTAATACATAATGTCTCTGAACAAAATTAAATATCATTATAAATTTTGAAATTTCTATTCAATATCCTATCGTTTTTATCATCGTATCCATAATATTAATTAAAGATAAAAAGGGTATGTTAAAATTTTTTATAATTGTACTCTTAATTTAAGAGAATAAATAGCAAGAAAAATAATAAAACGATAGTTTTCTTTTTAATAAACCTTATATATAGAATTAATAAAAAGAATGACTTTGAAAAAATTATTATAGTTCACAATAATATTTAATATGCTTTTAGAGATATTATATTAAATAATAAGAGAAGATAATATATTAAAATCTTTATTTACTCAGCGTATAGCTATTATACTGTTGAAATAAATCCATTAAATTTCAGTAAAGAAGAAAATATATCCATTAAATCAAAGCTTAATTGTAGGTTTATTTGTATTTCTTTTCTTTTTCTTCTGTATTTGTTCCGAAGTATTAGGTTTTTTAAGGTTTGAGCATAAAGATGAAATAGGAATTTTTTAATAAAAGGTCAACTTTATTACTCAAATAAAAGGGAAGAGTTGCAGCAACTTGTTTCCATACTTACAAAAATTTAATTTATATTAATAAAGTCGTTGAGTTTTCATTTCAGTGTCAATTTAGTCACTTTCACCCGAATCATTGAAATTAAATGCTAAAATGATGACGTGATAAGTCAATACAAGTTTGATTTGCTTACGCGACACAATGTCAACTTGAATTTTGAATTTTTTTCTTTTTTTTTCTCTTTTTTTTTTTTTTTTTTTTTTTTTTCAATATAGTCATGTTGTGCATGTGAGTGCTACATTAGTGGCATGTATCAGTTTTTTATTGTTTGCAATTGTCATGGTATTGTGTTAGTAGGTCGAGGTTGCTGTTGACTTGCTACGTCAGTATTCTGGCGCTAAATTTTCACTATTTATCTGCAACATTCACTTTATTCACATCAAAACAACAATTCAGTGACTTTATTGATACAAAATTAAAGTTTAGAATATTCGCATCTATTGTCAATAAAATTTAATTAGTATCAATAAAGTTACAGAACTTTATTTTGGTCTCGTTCTAGTTCATTGAAATCTGTTGCCGAAATGATGATGTGACAAGTCAATATCAAATAAGGTCTATTAGCAAAGTACCATGTGAACTCCAACCAATATGAAAAATGACACGTGTAACCTACATAACTCCCATGTGTACGACACTTTGTGGAAAAAATAATAAAAATTGAAATTCATTATTAGTTAGAGCTAACATGGTCCCCTGTTGGCACGTAAAATTTGGTATTAACTTGTCACATCATCATTTTGATCGTAAATTTCAATAGATTAGGGTGATAATAACTTCATTGATACCAAAATGGAAGTTCAGGAACTTATAGACATAAATTAATTTTATCGACGGTGGGTTAGAATTCCAAAAATGTTCAATTTCCCCCACAAAAAATTGAAATTTTTTTTTTTTTTTTTCAAAAATCATACTACGAAATGGTCTTGCTATAATTAGTTCGGTAGTTCATTATTTTTTCTAGGACGTTATCTATTGATGTGGTAGTAACACATATTCATTGTTGAAATTGGTAATTTTGGTAGGTGGTACGTAGCTTGAAGAAACTGACGCTGAGTTACGAGGTTGCCATGATGGTAAAAGAAACCCACTTACCCTCTTATCTCTTTAAAAACCTGAAAGTACTTGACCTAAGATGTTTCCATGATGGATCATCATACCTTCCATTCGAACTCCTCCATAGATTTCAGAATATTCGAACACTATACGCGGCCTGCAGCGATTTTGAAGAGATTTTCCCACATGGTAATGATCAAAATGTTGGAATTCTTGCTCAGATACGATACTTGAAATTGAACTATCTTCGTAAACTGAGGCGTATATGGAATCAAGGGTCCGGGCATAAACAAGTTCTTCAAAATCTTCACACTCTTCAAGTTACAAGTTGCCATAGACTAACTAGTTTGGAGCCATCTTTTGAGTCTTTTCAGAATCTTCAAACATTGGATGTGTATGACAATGATGGACTGTTGTTCTTGTTCAAATCTACAGCTGCGAAAAGTTTGGTGCACCTCAAAACCATCAGCGTCAAAGAATGCAATATGGTGACAGAAATAGTAGCAGTTGAGGGAGATAAAACACAATCTGAAACTGACATTACTCTCAGCAAACTGGAAAGTCTAAAACTTGATTGTTTAGAAAGCCTTGTTTGCTTTACCTTGGCAAATTGCCCCATGAAATTCCCATCCCTCACAGAGGTAATTGTAACACAGTGCCCCAAGATGAAGTTCTTCTCTCGGGGAAACTTGTACGTGCCAAAGATGAATAAAGTATATGTATCAAGAGAAAGCAACAAATGGCGTTGGGTTGGGGATCTTAATTCAACTATGAAACAACTTTATGTAGAGATGGTAAGTTGCGATTGACAGGATCTCATTCTCTTTCAATTTGTTTATTCATCTACTGGTTTAGAGGTTCTTTCTTCGTTTTCTTATCTAAAATTGATGATAAATTTCAAATAGCATTAGCTAACTTCACATTCATCTTCTTATAGGCTGGCTTTGATGGCATTCAACAATTGAAACTCTCTGAATTTCCTGAGTTGAAAGAGAAATGGCTTGTTGAACTTCCAGTTAATTTCTTCTATAATCTGACTTCATTAGTGGTGGATGATTGTGCATTCCAGTCTGTTGCTATTCCATCCAATCTACTACCTTTCCTGATTGTTTTGGAAAAACTTGAGATAAGAAATTGTGATTTATTAGAAGAATTATTTGATTTGGAATGGCCAAATACTGATAGGAGCTTTGGATATTTGTCCAACTTAAAAGAGTTTCAATTGATTCGTCTACCGCAGCTGAGGCATGTTTGGGATGAGATTCCTAAAGATCTGCTGGATGTCAAGAACCTTACATCGTTGAAAATTGAAAATTGCAACAGTTTGAGAAATGTTTTGACTCCTACCCTATGCTTGAGTCTTGTTCAACTCAAAACATTACAAGTCACAAGTTGTCAGATGGTTAAAGAGATTATCACTGCTACTCCAACAGCAGAAGATGGAGTTGTGGGCCATGTGATCGTATTTCCTTTATTGGAATGCATTACTTTGGAAGATTTGCCCAACTTGACTAGTTTACACTCTGGAACTGATTCTGTTGAATGCCCTTACTTGAAAGAGATCACCATAGCTGGTTGTCCACAGCTTAATATTAACAATACAATTGCCGAGTCAAAGGTCAGTCATTTATCAAATTATCACCATAATTTTGTATGGCTGGGACAACTTTTCTTCTGGTTCTTGTACACAAACTTATTAACTATTAGTAGCCTTTTTGTATATGATTGCATTATCAATCCATCTAAATTAGTATCTTATTTATCGCAGTTATGGAATTGCAAAAAATTTTTATTAATGTAAATATTTGTCCACAGGCTGTTAGTTTTCCACACTTGAAGAACTTGAAACCTTCATCAATTGACATTGAAAAGACATGGAATGGGCAAAGTTTAACAAGCTTGACGATAGATGGTTTTAGGAATTTGAAATTTCTTTTTCTGTCATCTATAGCTAAAAGTCTGTTGCATCTAAAAAAGGTAGAGATTTCTAATTGTGAGATGCTAGAACAAGTAATAGCCATGGATGCACATGAAGAACAAATGATGAGACTGCCAAAGATAGACTTCCTGAAGCTTAAAGATCTTCCACAACTGGCTCAATTCAGCATATGTAAGATGCTTGAAATGCCCTTCCTTGAAAGAACTACAAGTTCAAAACTGTCCTCAACTAATGGTATTTGTCTCCGATTACATTGGCTCAAATGTTGTATCCAATAGTGAACACCAAATAACAACCTCTGCTCTCTTTGATGACAAGGTAGTCTCTGTCCTTTTTATCTTCTGTTTTTGTTTCTGTAGTTCCTATTCTTATATATATATTTTTAAAATACCTATTTTCATTGTATATTATTTTTTAAAAATTAATTGATCAAATTGTTCTAACATTTCTTTGCAGCTATCTGTCATCTCTATTTTGATTTGGTCCCACATTTTTTTAGCTATTTAATGTTTACCATTAATATAGTATGATTACTGTTGCAGGTTGCATTCCCCAACTTGGAAAAAATGCAAGTTATCCAAATGGATAATTTGAGGATGATTTGGAGCAACCAGGTCTGTTCAAATTCCTTTGGAAAATTGGAAGTACTTAAGGTAGAATATGGTAAACAACTGCTGAAAATCTTTCCGCATAATTTATTGGCAAGACTCCAAAATCTCAAGGATTTGGTCATAAAGAAGTGTGATTCACTAGAAGAGGTGTTTGACATCCATGAGCTAATAAATGCAAAGGAAATGGAACGAGTAACTGGTCAGCTGAAAAGACTGGATATCCGAAACATGCTGAGTTTAAGGTGTGTATGGAATGATGATCCAAAAGGAGTTGTATCGTTTGACGAACTAAGTTGTTTGTATGTTTGGGGATGTCCAAACCTAAAAAGTCTCTTTCCATTTTCAGTTGCTAAAAGACTACAACAACTGAAAGAGCTTGATTTGAATGAATGTGGGCTTGTGGAAATGGTTACGAAAAAGAGTGGAGTAGTAGAAGAAGCTCCTGAGTTTGTGTTTCCTCGGCTTATGTACTTGGATCTTTGGAATCTAGAAGAGCTTGAATGGTTTTTTCAAGGAATCCACACCTTGGACTGCCCATTGTTGGAAAGATTGAGTGTTTATCGCTGTGACAAATTGGAGGTTTTCACTCAAATGGCCGAGAATCCAGAAGAAACACCGATGCATAAATCACTTTTCTCATTTTCAAAGGTAGACCCTACATCCTTATTGCCATTAGTTTTTTTTTCCCAATAAGCTACTTCAAAAAAGATAGTAACTCCTACTACTTCCAAACTTTGACTATTAAGCCATAATCGTTCTAAATTTGATTATTCTATTGATTGAAAACAGTTTCAATTCTGCTTATAAATAATTTTGTAATTTTTCTTTTCTCACTTGTAATTAGCAATCACTGAACTAAACAGGCAGAAATGACAAGTTGTTCTTATAAAAAAATATATTTGCTTTCTCTGTAACTTTTCTTTGTATTATATTTTGTATGCGATGAACAATCTTGAGTGAGCTTCCAATTCCTTCTTCCCTGTATTCTTTTCTTTGCTTTCATTTGACTTTTTTTTTAGTTCACATTATCAATTTAAGAAATCACGGGCATTTTCATTTTTTTTTTTTTTTTTTTTTATGGAAAGTCAACTTTAACCTGGTTTTTGTTTGATTGTTTTTCAGATCATCCCCAAATTAAAACACGTATCCTTCACTAGTAGGGATTCCCAAATGACAAAGGAAAGCCAGCTTCCACCACAACTCTTTCACAAACTTAAGACTGTTGAACTACATTGCTTTGACGGTGAACCAGCAGACTTTCCATCTGATCTCCTTAAGTTGTTTCATAAAATGGAACAACTTTATTTAAGGTCTTGTAAGTTCAAGGAAGTGTTTTGTGGTGAAGGACTAGACCATGCTCTTCAAACTCTCAAGGTTTTGTATGTTTGGAGTTGTCACAAGTTGATTAGTTTAGCACCAAGCTCTGCTTCTTTCGAGAACCTAACGATTTTGGATGTACACAATTGCAACCGATTGGATAGCTTGATGGGACACAAAACAGCAAGAAGCCTAGTTCAACTCCAAAAAATGATGATAAAAAAATGTCGCAAGATGTCAGAAATTGTTTCAAACAAGGGATTAGAGGAATCGAAAGGGGAGATCATGTTCACCAACTTAGAACGTTTGGAACTACATGATTTGGCAAGCCTTGAAAGCTTCAGTTCAGCAGATTGCAGTTTCAAATTCCCATCTTTGACGAAAGTAATTGTAAGTGAATGTCCCAACATCATGTTTTTCTCCAAAGGAGTCTTAACCACACCCAGGCTACAGAGCGTACAACTCTCAGAAGCAGACAGAAGGCATTGGAAAGGCAACCTTAACTCCACCCTGCAGCACTTATTCACCCATCAATAAGCTGATTGGGGTCCAGAATCTTTGATTCGAAGATAGAGAGAGACGATGTTTGTTTGCTTTACCGTTTTCTTAATTATTGCAACTGCAATTTGTTCAGTTAAAACTATGTGTGCATCTCTTGTTAATATATCCATTTCTACTTCTTTTGACTTCAAATCATTTTATACGAGGGTCTAATTATAATTTTCATATAATTTTACATTATTAACTCTTGAGTTTACTCAACCATAAATCCAAACAACATAGCATTTCATGTGACATTACCATACCAAACTCCATCTACCATACTTATAGTTTATTTAACTCCTAAACCAAACAAAGGATAAGTTGAAGCAGTTAGATGTTTGGCATCTAGAGGAGAAACATGGATGCATAAATCACTAAACTAAAGACAAGGTAGAACTGATAGAGTCCTTTGTATATATTTTGTATGCAATGAATAATCTTGAGTGAGTGAGATTCCAATTCCTTTCTGATAGAGTCCTTTGTATAACTTTACATTCTTTTCTTTGCTTTCATTTGACTTATTTTCTTTTTTTTCTTTTTCTTTTTTCTTTTTTCTTTTTTAAAGAGTTCATATTATCAATTCAAGAAATCATGGACATTTTTGTTGGACTCTTTGACTCCAGCTACATACATTTGAAAGAGTCAATTTTAGTTAAGATAATGATAATCTGTTTATGCTATTTTTAGGAAGATTTTATTTCTTTTTGTTACCTGAGATCTCTGCAAATCTGTTTCATCTGCTGTATAAATTATCAGCATTTACACTCAATAAAATATCAGTTTCCCTTCTATCTTTTTTATGCCTCTGCTGAAACTCTATCAAATTGGTATCAGAGCATATTTTATCTCAAGGGATCTGTGATATTTACAAACCCAAACTCACCCACAAACCCACAAACACATAACCCACCAAAATTACCTATATGGAATCAGAAACTTCATTCACTGCCATTTCACCACCTGTATTTGATGGAATAAATTATCAAATGTGGGCTGTCAAAATGGAAGCATATCTAGATGCAAATGATCCATGGGAAGCAGTTGAAGATGATTATGAAATTACTCCTTTGCCTCCTAATCCTACTGTTGCCCAAATGAAAAATCACAAGGAGAGAAGGCTGCGAAAGTCCAGAGCCAAATCAGTTCTGTTTACAGCTGTATCCCCAATCATTTTTAACAGAATAATGACAATGAAGTGATAAGTGAATTTTATATACTTATTTTGCCTTTGTTTTTGTGCTTTAATTGAGTTGATTTTATTTATTTAAGGCATATTTTACTTCCTTTTTATGTATTTTCCTTGTTAGGACCCCTAAGAAGAGAATGGAGCTAAAAGTGCATGATAAAGGAGCAAAATTGACTTAAAACAGCCCAGGAGCAGTCCTAAGGCATGACCATGCCTTGGGAGGTACTGATTTTGGAGTTTTAGAGCTGGTTTGGTGTTTTGGGCCTGCATTTGTGATGGGCCAAAGAGGAGCTACGGGTTTGTCTAAATGGAAGAGAAGTAAAAGTCTTTTGCTGGGATATTTTCCTTGGTTGTTGACTCCTATTCTAGTAGGAGTTCTCTTTTAGTTATTTCCTCTTTAAAGAGTTGTATTAGACTTTTATTGCAATTCTATTTCCTTTCTAGTTCTTAGGATTTAAAAGAAGGGGGATTCATTATTCAGCAGTAGTTTTTTAGGTTTTTTGAGTTTAGTTTTAGATTTTAGTTTTTGAGATTTTATTTTCTTACTTTCTTTTCTTGGATGAACGGATTGGAAGATCGTGTTCTTGGGAGCTAGGGTTTGGAGGAACTTTCATCTTGTCATCTCAACGATTAGTACATCAACCACTTTGATTCTAGTTTTCTCTAAACCTTTCTCTTTACCATGTTTTCTTTAATCCATTTTTGTGTTATTAGTTTAGTGATGAACTAATTCCACCATAGCTAAGGCTATGGTGGATCTTAGCAATTGTTCCATGTAATTATTTTATAGTTAATGCAATTTTCATTCGTATTATTTTCCAATATTGTGTTGTGTATGTTTAATGCTTTGGATGCGTGACCATCAATTCCAATGTTCATAGTTAATCTATAATTGACCAAAGGACTAGATTAACGGAATCATACAACACGACTTTTGCATGACCATTGCTCTAGTGGCTTACTAGTTAGTGCTAGGATTTCTTAGACTTAATGCTTTCTTGCTTGACGCTTAGAACTGAGAGGTTTAAGTGTTTAGGTTAAGAGTTAGAATTAATAGCCCTAACCGGTATTGATTATTTATGGAAATCGCCATTTTGGAATTTAATCGAATTAATTGCATAATATAAAATATTGCTGGAATTAATGCTAAGTGAAACCGGATGCCTTAGTTAGCTTCCTCATCGAATTTCTCTTATACAATTTTATTACATTCTTAATTTTAATTTAATTGTTTTTAGCAGTAATTTTAATTCACAATCCAAAATCAAAGATATATTATTCTCTCCGCCTGGATTAATAGAAATCCGACTATATTTACGGTTAGCATAATTAGTCCTCGTGGGATCGATACTCTACTTACTTTATATTACTTGAGCGACGAAGTACACTTGCTTCTATTAGTGTGTGTGTTTACCGTGCATCAAGTTTTTGGCGCCGTTGCCGGGGACTATTTTTATGCAATGCTAGATTAAAGGGTTTTTGTTGATCTAGGTTTTTTTGTATATATTTTTATCTTCACTTTTTTTTTCTTTTATTTTGCTAGGTGATGGCGATTAACGCTTTTGAGCCATCGATGGAAGAACTAATGATGAATTTTCTATCTTCAAAAGATGCTCAACGTGATAGTTTGTACAGTTCAACACAAAATTTATGCATGCGATTAGGTTTAGTAGTTGATATGGCTGCAGACACATCAATTACAGAGACCGATTCAAATGAAAATGTTGAAATATTTATCTCAGTTGAAGCTCATCACGGAAATATTATTGAGGAAAATTGATGAAATCATAAATTCTCTTGATTTTTGGTAAATTATTAGACTTTATTTGTAATTTTGTGGATATATTTGGATGGATACTGCTGTGGTCTGGTTTTATTTGTGCAGGAGGTAACTTTTTGGCTGAATTGGATTGATGGAAGCTGATTCCGAGCTATAATGAAGTGCTGTCCAGTTTTTGGTGATTAGCCTTGGGCAAGGCTAAACCTTCGGCGAGCTGGCAGAATTATTCAGGATTTAACTTCCAGCCTCCTATTCAGAAGCTTCCTGTTTTGACTTTGAAACAGTCAAACTTGTAATTTGCACAGATAGTGGGAGACAATTTAGTTATTTAGGAGTTTTATTTTTAGTAGGAATCCTTTTCTGTTAAGGATCTCTTTTAGGTTTTTTTTTAGAGAATCTATAAATAGCATAAGTTTAGGCTAGTTTTGGGCAGCTATCAATACAACTCTTCTTCTCCTTCTTTTCTCTATTTTATTTCGAAACATGGAAGAAAGAAAGATGGTGTTTATGATCGATATGTGTAACTAATTCCTCTACTTTGCCTAAGGAATTCAAGGCTTGATTTAGTATTGTGAGATCGTTTATTTTATTGTTCGTTTAATTCCCCTATGTTTTTAATCTTACTTCAAGAGATTATTTTCTCTTTTATTATATTGTAATCTAGATTTCTTGGCCAGATTTTGATATTGCAATTTAATAAATTGTTGTTAGTAATTAGATTCGTTTCCAATCTCAATTATTAACTTAAGAACGTTTTAGGGATTAATCAAACTTGAACTTAAATTATTTTCGCTAAGAATTTAATTGGTTTAGGCTAGGCTTTCCTTGAACTTAAAGCTCCCATTAGATTAAACTCTAAACCGCTAAGGAGGGGTTGTCTTTCGGGAATAGATTTATTTGAGGCGTACTAGGTAAATCTGATTTTGGGAGAGTTGATCTCAATGCGCTAAGCTAGAGGTTTTAACTAGTCTAGGGGAAATTAAAAGATTATCTTTAATATCAATGATCAATACTAATATTCAAGTTAATGAATGTCCTAGGGCGAAGTACATTTTTATACCATTCTTTTCACTCCATTAAAATTCCAGCAATCTTTAATTCTTGTTTTAGTTATTTAATCTTAGTTTCTTTGTTTCAAAAATCATCAACAAACCCCCCCCTGTTTTAATTTTCTGTTTTAAGTTATTTTTGGTTAAGAAGCAATTGTTAAATTGAGTAATAAATCCCTAGGGTTCGACCTCGACTTATCCGGCTACAATTATTTATTGTTAGGAATAGACGAGAAAATTCTTTAATTATTTTTGGCGGATTCGACAACCGACCAAATTTTGGCGCCATTGCCGGGGATTTAATCTCACTTAATTTTCTTTTGCTTTATGACCAGGTCTGAAGTCTCCAAGGAATTAGAGTACGACGCTGAAATTGAAAAAACAGCAAAAAGATTAAGAAAGGAGACAAGGTTGAAAAGGGCCGAAGAAAGGCGTTCAAGGGCTGAAATTAGTGACGCTGAGACTGAAACTTCAGCAGACCCTTCGAGTAACTCAGAGAAAGAAGACGAGGCAATGGCTGCTCGAACTCTCAGAGAACTACAGACCCCCAACATAGATCAGCAGCCCTTGTGCATTACGTATCCGGACACTGAAGCAAACTTTGAACTCAAATCAGGGCTGATACATCTGTTACCAAAATTTCATGGGATGGAAAGTGAGAATCCTTATATGCATTTAAAGGAATTTCACGCAGTATGTTCAGGGATGAAACCCCAGGGGATTAGCGAGGAATTAATCAAATTGAAAGCTTTCCCGTTCTCATTGGCGGATAAAGCTAAGACTTGGTTATTTTACTTACCTCCAGGGTCGGTTACAACTTGGGTTGAAATGGCAAAATTATTCTTGGAAAGGTTCTTCCCAGCATCCAAGGCAGCCATGCTTCAGAGTCAACTCAGTAGTATTAAGCAGAAAGAAATTGAGTCACTCTATGACTATATGGATTGATTTCAGCATCTAAGAGACAGCTGCCCCCAACATGGAATGACAGAGTCAGCTCTTGTACAACATTTTTATAGGGGAATGTTGCCGATTGAGAGAAGAATAATAGATGCATCAAGTGGTGGGTGTTTAATCAACAAAACACCAACTGCTGCGTGGGAGCTGATTCGGAATGTGGCTGAAAATTCCAGGCAATTTGAAAACCCAGCCGAGACCACTAGAAGAGCATATGAGGTGAACACTCATAATTTGGAAGATAAAATCAACTCACTGACTACTTTGGTTCGGTCTTTAGTAACTGGAGGCAGAGCCCAAGGCATGGTATGTGGAATTTATGCAATATCAGGACACCCAACTAATTCTTGTCCAACACTTACTATGGATTCCGAGCACGTAAATGCTGCCTCAGGTTTTCCGCAACAAAATCAGAGGAGATATGATCCGTACTCTCAGACTTATAATCCAGGATGGTGTGATCACCCGAATTTTAGCTATGGAAATCGTTCTCAACAGCCACCTCACAATCTGTTTCCAGTGAGAAATCAGCCATCTTCATCCACCCAAAAACCCGGGATGTCTCTTGAAGATATTGTGCACTCCTTAGCTACAAATATGCGACAACATCAGCAAGAAACAAAGGCTAGTATTCAGAATTTGGAGAAACAAATGAGTCAACTAGCCACATCAATGAGTGCCTTGGAGTCTAGAGGGAAGCTACCTTCCCAAACAGTTGAAAATCCTAGGGAAAATGCAAGTGCAATTACCCTTAGAAATGGGAAGGAAATTCCGGGAGCTGTTGAAAAAGATAAGGAAAGGATTGAGAAAGAATTGGAGGTCAAAGTCAATAAAGAAGCCGAGAATCTGGAAGGGAAGGAGCACAAACCGTCATCCCAACACAAGGATGAAAATCAGCTTCGTCCCATTGTGATTCCTCCACCTTTTCCCGAGAGATTTGCAACTTCCAAGAAGAAGAGGGAAGATAAAGACATCCTTGAGACTTTCCGAAAGGTTGAGGTAAACATCCCTTTACTTGATGTTATTAAACAAATTCCTAGGTATGCTAAATTCTTGAAGGAATTGTGTGTTAATAAATCTAAATTAAAGGGTGATGAAAAAGTAGTCGTAGGAGCTAATGTATCTGCTGTCCTGCAAAGAAATCTGCCTCAAAAGTGTAATGATAGGGGAATGTTTGCTATTTCTTGTAAAATAGGGAGTACTTGCATAAAAAGAGCTATGTGTGATTTAGGAGCCTCAATAAATGTCATGCCGAAGTCAATCTATGACACTTTAAATGCTGGTCCCCTAGGCGATACAAGAATAGTAATTCAATTGGCTAATCGAACACTAGTTTACCCTAAGGGAGTTTTGGAGGATGTTTTGGTGCAAGTGAATGATTTGATTTTCCCTGCTGATTTTTATATTCTTGACATGGAGGACGATAACTCACCGGAATCATCTGAAATATTATTAGGAAGACCTTTCCTTACCACTGCTAGAACAAAAATAGATGTCCATAGGGGTGTCTTGTCCATGGAATTTGATGGAAAAATGGTACACTTTAATGTTTATGATGCCATGAAGTATCCTAATGATATATCTATTGTTTGTGGTATTGATATTATTGACCCATTAACCCAACAATTTTTTCGAGTTAGCGGTGATGACAAGTTGCAGGTATTCTTGAGTGAAGACGTCAATGCGGAAGCATTGGAAGAATTCCAGCAAGAGGATTTAATCGAAATCTCAAGGGAAATAGCCACTTCAATAACTCAGGTGAGTAATGATGCTCAAATAAAAATTCCGGGTTCCAATACAAAGCTGCTTCCGTCTATTTTGCAGGCACCAAAATTGGAATTAAAGGAACTACCTCAACACCTAAAGTACGCCTTCCTTGGAGAAAATGGAACTCTTCCGGTGATAATTTCGAATAAATTAACTCGGGAAGAGGAGCAACAATTGGTAATGGTTTTGAAGGAGTACAAATCAGTAATCAGATGGACTATAGCTGATATCAAAGGACTGAGTCCAGCCACTTGCATGCACAAAATTCACTTAGAGGATGGAGTGGAACCGAAAAGACAAGCTCAGAGACGCTTAAACCCCACCATCATGGAAGTAGTAAAGAAAGAAATCCAAAAGATGTTGGATGTTGATGTCATCTTTCCAATATCGGATAGTAGATGGGTGAGTCCGGTGCAAGTGGTTCCCAAAAAGACGGGAGTAACTGTGATCCAAAATGAGAGAGGCGAGCTGGTTCCTACAAGGGTTTAGAATGGCTGGAGGGTATGCATTGACTATCGAAAATTGAACTCAGCTACTCGGAAGGATCATTTTCCACTGCCTTTCCTAGATCAGATGCTGGAACGGTTGGCCGGAAAATGCTTCTATTGCTGTCTTGATGGGTATTCAGGCTTCTATCAGATTCCCATCGCTCCAGGAGATCAGGACAAAACAACCTTCACATGTCCATTTGGTACATTTGCTTTCAGAAGGATGCCGATTGGGCTTTGCAATGCTCCAGCCACCTTCCAGCGGTGTATGGTAAGTATTTTTAGTGACTATGTGGAGAAAATAATTGAGGTGTTCATGGACGACTTTACGGTGTATGGTAACTCTTTTCCCGAATGTTTATCTAACCTTAAGCTGATTTTGCAGAAATGTCTAGAGTCCAATTTAGTCTTAAAATATGAAAAGTGTCATTTCATGGTTGACAGAGGATTAATTTTGGGGCACATTGTGTCATCTAGGGGTATAGAGGTAGACAAGGCCAAAATAGATGTTATTCAATCTTTACCTTACCCCCGGAATATTCGGGAAGTCCGTTCTTTTCTTGGTCATGCAGGGTTTTACAGGCGGTTCATACAAGATTTTTCCAAGATTACACAACCCCTGTGTAAATTACTACAGAAAGATGCTGCTTTCGAGTTTACCCATGAGTGTCAAGAGGCTTTTGAGACGCTCAAGGAAAAATTAACAACAGTCCCCGTAATCACCTCTCCCAATTGGGATCACCCCTTCGAGATCATGTGTGATGCCAGCAACTACGCAATTGGGGCTGTTCTTGGACAAAGAATTGACAAGAAACCATATGTCATTTATTACGCCTCAAGAACCCTTGATAGTGCTCAAGTCAATTATTCCACCACCGAGAAGGAACTCTTGGCAGTAGTGTTTGCATTGGAAAAATTTCGATCCTATTTGTTGGGAGCTAAAGTAACGGTCTATTCGGACCATGCTGCCTTAAGATATTTGCTGGCGAAGAAGGAAGCTAAACCCCGCTTAATCCGATGGATATTGCTCCTCCAGGAGTTCGACTTAGAGATTCGTGATAAGAAAGGCTCTGAGAACCATGTAGCTGATCATCTCAGTCGGCTAGTCCGGGGGACAGAAGATGAGCCATTAAATGATGAATTTCCAGATGAAAAGTTATTTCAAGTCACTACTCTTATTCCTTGGTATGTTGACTTGGTTAATTTTCTGGTTACAGGTGGTATCCCTGATGAATTATCACGTTCAGAGAGGGACAAGCTCAAGAGGGATGCAAAATACTATGCTTGGGATGAACCATACTTATGGAGGTATTGCTCAGATCAAGTAATCAGAAGGTGCATTCCGGATGATGAAATACAATCAGTATTGAGATTCTGTCATACAGAAGCTTGTGGAGATCACTTTGGGCCTAAGCGAACAGCGAGAAAAGTACTCGAGTGCGGATTATTCTGGCCTACGGTATTTCGCGATGCCTATCTCTTTTGTAAAGCGTGTTCGAATTGTCAAAGAATGGGGAATCTGAGTCATAGAGACCAAATGCCGCTTACCTTCATTCTATCCTGTGAAATATTTGATATTTGGGGGATAGATTTCATGGGACCATTCCCCAGTTCGAACGGCAATTTGTACATAATTCTGGCAGTAGATTACGTCTCAAAGTGGGTAGAAGCGAAGGCCACCAGGAAAGACGATGCTCAAACAGTAGTCCAGTTCATCAAAGCTAATATTTTCAGCCGTTATGGGGTGCCTCGAATTCTGATCAGTGATAGAGGTACACATTTTTGCAACAAGGTCTTAACTTCATTACTCAAGAAATATGGGGTAGTACACCGAGTGTCAACTGCGTACCATCCGCAGACAAATGGACAGGCTGAAGTATCTAATCGCGAGCTGAAATCAATTCTGAGCAAGACAGTAAATTTGACCCGGAAGGATTGGAGTATTAAGCTGGAGGATGCACTTTGGGCTTATAGGACGGCCTACAAAACGCCTATCGGTATGTCCCCTTACCGATTGGTTTTTGGAAAGTCATGTCACCTTCCAGTGGAGATAGAACACAAAGCATTCTGGGCAATTAAGAAATGCAACTCTTCTTATGATGAAGCTGGTGAGGAAAGAAAATTGGACCTGCTTGAGTTAGAAGAACTAAGGAATGAAGCTTATGAGAGTTCTATGGTTTACAAGGATCGAACAAAGAAATTTCATGACAAAATGTTAAACCGGAAGCATTTCAAGATAGGCCAGAAAGTTTTGCTCTTCCATTCTCGATTGAAGTTATTCCCGGGTAAATTGCGTTCCAGATGGATTGGTCCGTTCTTGGTGATGAAAATTTTTGATCATGGCGCAGTGGAGATTCAAAGTTTAGAAACTGGAAAAATTTTAAAGTTAATGGTCATAGACTCAAAACATTTTATGAGGGATTCGAGACTAAAGTTGAGCACGAGGTGCAGCTAGAGGAACCACCCAAGACACCATAGCAACCTCAGAACTCATGTCTGGCCATAGACTCTAACTAGAGGCGCTTCCAGGAGGCAACCCGCATTAGCCTTGCCCAGGGCTAAGTAGTTTCTCTTTGTCTTAATTTTTACTTCGTTTTTATTTCCCTAACTAACTTAACTGTGTCTTCTTCCTTTGGATTCTGTTCTGAAATATTTTGCAGGTGAATGAAGCTTCAATTAAGCCCATCAATGGAGATAATGAACAAAAAAGAAATAAATACATGGGGCCACGTTTTTAAATTCTGGTGACACTAAGAAAAAACAAAAAAAAGGAGCAAAAGGGCCCAGGTATTTGTATGGTAATGGGCCTTCATAAGTCAACTCTTTTAATTACATGTCCCTTTCACTTTTCACCTACCCCCATTCCCTTTCTATCACATCAGCCGTCCTTCATCACCCATCCCTCTCCAAATCGCCCTAGCCCCTTCCACCGCCTCCGCCTATCCAGTCGCCGCCGTCCATCACCTCCGCCCCTCAGGCCGCCAACGTCCTTCACTCCGCCTCACCAGTCGCTGCCGTCCTTCACTTCGTGTCTCCTGCAGCATACACCGCCCTCAGCTCACCTCGCGTCTCCTTGCCAAACCGTGATCCTGCCCCTTTTTCCTCATGGCTAAGCCCAAACCAACGGCTGTTGTCCAGCCGTCCTCCGCCCCACCGTCAACAGCAACCTCCAATCCTCCTGCAGTTCCCGCAAGATGCAGCACTCGTTCCAAGAAACAAACCCCAGCCTCCACATCACAGGCTGAAGACCCAGTGGTTCTTACGGACTTTTCTGACTCCAACAGGTCTTCCCCTTCCAGTGATAGCGCACCTCAGAGAGCCAAACGGCAGAAATTGAAGCACGGGCTCAGCTCTTTCTACCCGCCCCCTGCTCTTGTCTTTCAGAAAATGGAATTCTCAGAACGGTTTGCTTCTATTATCTCATATCCAATTATACCTGCTAGGAGAATTTGTGAGCATGCTTTGGTTGCTTTAAAATTGAAAACCCAGGTTTATCAGTTGCTGGATAATATTGGTTGGAAAGAGTTCCTGATAAATTTCGATTTTGCTGTCTATGATGCATTTGTGCTTGAGTTCTATAGTTCCTTTGATTTTTCTATGCCTAACCCCTTTACGCTTGACGTTAAATGTATGACTTTTCAACTAATGGGTCAAATACATGAATTATCCATTTCTGAATTCAATGTTGGCTTGGGTTTTGTTAGTGCTGATTATGTGCTTACTGACGATTATAAAGGCCTTCTTTGTGATTATCCTGATGATTTTGATGCACAAATTGTTTTTCAAACCTTGTGTCAAACTGACATCTATGATTTTAAACCTGGCAAATCAAAGGCTAAGCTACTTGTTGACCCAGCTCTTAGATACATTCATAGGATACTTGCATATTTGTTTTCGGGACGCAATGATGATCCTACAGTCATTACAAAATCTGAACTATTTTTTTTATGGTGTATGAGGGAGGGTAAGCGTGTGAATCTAGGATATTGGATAGCCACCAAGTTCGTCTCTCTAATTCGGAATTCAAAAAAGATGTACCTTGGATTACTTGTCTTGCCATCCGCATGCTTAATTTTGATGTTGAGAACTCACACTTACATGTTTCTTGTGTTTTACCCCCCTTGGACTTGAATTTACTCACCGAGATGAAATTGGTGCGGCAAGTTGGAGGTGTTGTGCAGTTTGCCGAGCCTGGTTCTTTGGCTGTTGCGCGTCACCTCACAAAATCCCAAGCAGCTCGGAAATCCAGTGATGCTAAAACAGATTCATCACAGATTTTATCTCTACTTCAAACCATCCAGACTGATATTTACGCCTACTTCGACCACGTGGGGTTCACTCCCCCTTCGAAACGTGCCTGACTCATCCTTCACTATTCCTCCACCCCACGTAAGTTTCTTTTCTTCTTCCTCCTAGTGTTTGCTATAGCTTTGGGACAAGCTATGTGTGGGTGTGGGGATGATTTTATGTAGGTAATAGTGGTCTTTTTGGATACCCTTTGGCAGAAAAAAAAAATTTTTTTTGTTATTTAATATTCCCCGCTGAATTGAATTGTCTTGAGTATTGCCTTCTGTGCTGAAATTTTAAATTAGAACCCTAGAGAAGGATAATTGTCCAGAAATTTTTCCAAAATATAGAGTTTGCTTGAGTTAGGAAATTATCAAATTAAGGGATTCTTGAAAAAGCACTTTGTAGAAAAAAATCAAAATTTTGCTTGCTCTCTCACACAAAGTTGAAACTTTACTAAATTCTCTCTGTCAAGTCTGAATCTAATTATCGAAACAAGTAAATCTTGTGTGGAACTAAAAGAATTCTGCCATCCTGTGTAATAAAGGTTCTGTTAAGTCTTTCTTAAAAACTGAATCACATTTGTTTTCTTGGTTAAAAGGAAGTGAAATTATCTATTTTTCTACTCTTTCTTGGCTCCTGTGGCAATTTTGAATAAAGGTTCCGCTGGCCAAAGCGCCAAGAACCGAGCTAGTAGCCGCAAGGGTCCGTGTTGTCCGAGTAACCGGGTGTATGCGGGTCAGAACCGGGTACCCTCACGTCAAAAGGACATCTACAACCCGAAGTAAGCTTTGTGAAAAAAAAAAAAAGGGAGAAAAAAGGAAAGAGAAAAAAAACATATCTAATCTAATCTCTGTCCTGAAAAATTGGCAGTCTTATCCCCTTTCTTTTTAACCAAGAAATACATTTGTTTGATAGGTCCATAGATTGACTTTAATGGAGACCCTTGTTTACGGGATGGAATAAATAGAGAACTATAAATATGCATGAATTAAAACTTGCGACTTGACTTTGAGAATTAGAAAAGAATTGAAGCAATGTGTTTGTGGATGCAGGTTAAAAGGATGATTAGCAACTTTGTGTCTTTGAATTGATTCCTTAAAAATATTTCTTCCTCTTGTTGCTCTTGACTGGAAATTTGTTTTGGGTGATTTTATCTTTAAAAAGGATTCTGTTTAGAATTATTTCAGTTCATACTTGGGGACAAGCATGTAATGGGTGTGGGGATGTGATGAAATCATAAATTCTCTTGATTTTTGGTAAATTATTAGACTTTATTTGTAATTTTGTGGATATATTTGGATGGATACTGCTGTGGTCTGGTTTTATTTGTGCAGGAGGTAACTTTTTGGCTGAATTGGATTGATGGAAGCTGATTCCGAGCTATAATGAAGTGCTGTCCAGTTTTTGGTGATTAGCCTTGGGCAAGGCTAAACCTTCGGCGAGCTGGCAGAATTATTCAAGATTTAACTTCCAGCCTCCTATTCAGAAGCTTCCTGTTTTGACTTTGAAACAGTCAAACTTGTAATTTGCACAGATAGTGGGAGACAATTTAGTTATTTAGGAGTTTTATTTTTAGTAGGAATCCTTTTCTGTTAAGGATCTCTTTTAGGTTTTTTTTTAGAGAATCTATAAATAGCATAAGTTTAGGCTAGTTTTGGGCAGCTATCAATACAACTCTTCTTCTCCTTTTCTCTATTTTATTTCGAAACATGGAAGAAAGAAAGATGGTGTTTATGATCGATATGTGTAACTAATTCCTCTACTTTGCCTAAGGAATTCAAGGCTTGATTTAGTATTGTGAGATTGTTTATTTTATTGTTCGTTTAATTCCCCTATGTTTTTAATCTTACTTCAAGAGATTATTTTCTCTTTTATTATATTGTAATCTAGATTTCTTGGCCAGATTTTGATATTGCAATTTAATAAATTGTTGTTAGTAATTAGATTCGTTTCCAATCTCAATTATTAACTTAAGAACGTTTTAGGGATTAATCAAACTTGAACTTAAATTATTTTCGCTAAGAATTTAATTGGTTTAGGCTAGGCTTTCCTTGAACTTAAAGCTCCCATTAGATTAAACTCTAAACCGCTAAGGAGGGGTTGTCTTTCGGGAATAGATTTATTTGAGGCGTACTAGGTAAATCTGATTTTGGGAGAGTTGATCTCAATGCGCTAAGCTAGAGGTTTTAACTAGTCTAGGGGAAATTAAAAGATTATCTTTAATATCAATGATCAATACTAATATTCAAGTTAATGAATGTCCTAGGGCGAAGTACATTTTTATACCATTCTTTTCACTCCATTAAAATTCCAGCAATCTTTAATTCTTGTTTTAGTTATTTAATCTTAGTTTCTTTGTTTCAAAAATCATCAATAAACCCCCCCCTGTTTTAATTTTCTGTTTTAAGTTATTTTTGGTTAAGAAGCAATTGTTAAATTGAGTAATAAATCCCTAGGGTTCGACCTCGACTTATCCGGCTACAATTATTTATTGTTAGGAATAGACGAGAAAATTCTTTAATTATTTTTGGCGGATTCGACAACCGACCAAAAATTTAGAGTTAGTTCTAAGTCAAGAAGAAGGTACGTTGGAGGTCGTTAGTGGACCGACCAAGTGTGAAGTTTCCATGGTGGGGATTAAAGATATACAATTCGATGTTCCCCCTGTTCCATTATCTTATATTGTTTATGAGCTACCAAAGAATCGCAAAGGGAGCAAGCGAGAATTTTCGTTGAAGAACTCAAATTTTCGGTATGGAAATCTTTAACTTGGGATCAATTAGAGCCTTCGATGTGCATTCATAAGATTTTTCTCAAAGAGTTTGAATTCCTCATACGACTCCAAACTTTTACATGAAAGGGAAGTTTAAGTCGAGCTAAACGACTATAAAATTAGCGCTTTTGGGAGGCAACCCAATTTTTGTTCTTTTTTGGTTAATTAGTTTTTTTTGTTTTAATTTGTAGGATTTAATTGTGTTAATTTTTGGTTTTTGGTTGTAGGTTCTTGACTAAGGCGTGATCGTGCCTTAGGGATAGCTTTTTGCTGTTTTTAAAAGGAATTCCAGAAAAATGACTGAGCCGTGACTGTGCCTTAGGAAAATTTTCAGCTAAAATCGGAATTTTCTCTTTAAGCGTGACCACGCCTTAAACCTTGCTTTCTTCTGTTTTTATTTTCAAAATTTTTTTTTTTTGTCGAAAAGGCTGTCTAAGGCATGACCATGTCTTAGACACCCCTCTCTTCTGTTTCTTTCCCACTTTCTTTTATAAAAAAAATAAAAAATTAAAAAAAATAAAACAATTTTTTTTTTGGGCGAGAGGCCTTAGACATGTCCTCCTCTGTTTCCCAACCTTTATTTCTTAAAAAAAAAATTAAAAAGCAATTAAACAAAACAAAAGTCAAGAAACCTAATTACTAACCCAATTTCTTTGTTGTTCCCTCTTTCACATCAACTCAAAAAAAAAAAAAATTCAAATTAGGCTAATAAAATCATTAGCCCTAACTCTCTTCTTTTCTTTCCTTTTTTTTTTTCTTTTTTTTTTACAGCATCCTTCGTCCGCCCCTGCTTCTCCTTTGTCCGACGAGTCACCACCTTCTCCACAAAAACACTCGGACTACGACCTTCGATAACTAGGGGAGTTCTCTCGTTCTATTCTTTTTAGTTTTTGGTTATTGTTGGCTAATATACATTGGGGACAATGTATGTTTTAAGTGTGGGGAAGGGGAATTGCAAATTGATTTTTGATTTTATTCCTCTTGAGCTACTTAAGTTCGTTTTTTGTGGTTCTACGTTTGTCACTTGCAAATTAATAATATCCAACTCCTCAAAGCAATATTTTTGTTTCAAAATTTTTTCAAAAAAAAAAAAAACACAAACTCTCATTTTACATCTTTTTAGGTTAAGTATGCTTGTTAATAGGGGTGTTTACATTAAATGCAACATGAGACCCCATTTGATTGGCACCTTTGTAATAATATAGACTTTGGGGTTGAGATGTATCACTTTTAGACATAGACTTTCTAGAAAGCTTCTTTTTGATTGAGCATAAGTAAAGAGATGAAATAGGCAAATTGTGTGCTTTATTTTGAATTAATCTTGGGGTAATGGAAATTAATTATTTGTGCTTAATGAAAATTGACAAAACGTCAAGAATGGAAAATTGAAATTTATTCCGCTGGCTTCACTTTCAAGGTGAAGTTATGAATAGTGCTAGTAGCCACTTGATTGAATGTGCTTAGTTGAGTAAGTCGGGTGCATTGTGTTTGCTCCATCTTTGTTATCTGTTTGGAAAAACTAAGTAACATCTCAAGTAAGGTCGAAAGTTATAAAGTTAATTAAATAAAATTGATCAATGTATCGTGGATATTCCCCCCAAGAAAATTCTAATACCTCATTTTCCTCAATCCACTGGCTTTCACAAATTTCCCATGAAACTTCACGTGTTCCACATTCTTTGAAATTTTAAAACAATACATCGTAAATTCAAAATTATTCACGAACATTTGCATTATGGAAAATTTAAAACATTTCTCCAAAATCTCGTGAATAAAATTACTTTTCTAAAGATATCCTTGTCATCTACACATATATATTTATTTGGAACTTATAACACTTGAGTCAGATGTAACAGACCAATGCATAATCGATGCAATGTACATTCTGACTCATAATATGTGATGTAATTTCATGATGCATGTGTGTATGCAATGACAACATCATCTGATCTCAAGGTTAAAGTTCCAAAATATTCAAGAAAACTATTGCAAAACTCTTTTGCAAATTATCTATCGTATATGTTTTATCAATAATCATTATACACTCAATCACGAATCCCATTGATCAACTTCATAGAGCGAGACCACGTAGTGATGACTAACCAGCTCTAGGAAGCAACTGAAGATACTAGCATGAAATCTTTGCATTTCACGTCTTATCACATCTAAAATAAGCGCGTGGAACCCATGCATCCACGGCTAATCATATATAAAGTATGTGTGGAAACCTTGTGCATCCACGTCTTATCACATATAAAATATCTGTGTGGAAACCATGCATCCACATCTTAGCTTAATTAGTATCATCAGCACAATACCCGTCATCATGGGCATGATCAAATAGTCTTATAATTGAGTGTATAATAACAATTGATCCAACATATATCATATTTAAAAACAATATATATATATATATATATGTATACATATATATAAAATAGAAAACTTAAATTTCATTTTTTTTTTTATTAAAACCACATATGCATTCTCAAGTCTGTATGCATCATTTTATCTTTTTATACTCGATTTCTAGTCAACCACAACATATTCATCTTAATTAACCTTTACGTTCTAAACACAATATTTGATTCACCATTATCAATTCACATACACACTCTCTCGGTCCGAGGAAATATAACTTGGCTCTGATACCATTAATTGTGACACCCAACTCTAAAATTTTATAACCTCTATACTCCTTCCAATATTTCTCGAATCACCCAATAATTTCCTTAATAACCTTCGAGCCACCCAACAATATCCTTAATATCCAAATAAATTTCTCGGTGACATAAATCTTCATATCCCTATATAAAATAATCTTATATTAATGCATCAATAAAATTAAATATAATCTATCTAATTTAATATACTTATTTGTCTTGGACTTGATAATTATTTATTATCAAGCTTCCTACGTACCCCAAATTCCGATTGGGAATCAAAGCCACGTAGTTCTCCTAATCTTAAAATGAATTAATTCCCTTTTCCACTCTAGTATTTCTTTAACACGTTACAAAACTTTCATGACATATCACTCTACCAAACAGATTACAGAACTAACAAAAGCAACTAAACACAAGCCCACGCATTGCATGGTAAACTAAATCTTTCTAATTATTTCTAATGCAAATTAATTATGAATTAAAATATTCTCATTGTATCAAATTGATCTCAAAACAATTATCATTTCTCCCATAGAACTTCACCAAGTCAAGGAAAAGCAAAATTAGGTAAATTAAAACCAACTATTCATCAAGGAAATCCAATATGACATTAAGCCAAATTGGATAGGAAAGACATCAATGAAACTCCTAAACATCTCCAAATACCTATCTACATCAATTAAGTACAAAATCTCCACACACATGTATATAAATTTTGAAATCCTAGAATTCAAAACTCTTCAAGAGTCGAGGGTATTGATTGTATTATGCTTCCAATTTTTCATATTTATCCACATGCAAGTATTGATAAAACTAATTAACCAATAATTATAACACAATTAATTAACCAAGAATGCATCAACAATATATAGAAAATAACCGACTCAAAATCATCAAAAATACCAAGAATTAAAGTTGTTCTAAATAATATTTAGAATTTTCTGAACTTGAATTCAAGGCTTTCCACTACTGTTCTGTACCTCACCGGAAACCACCGCCGGTGCCGCCATGCGCGGTGGCTGGAATTTTAAATGTTGACCCATGGATGAACCGAGTACATCATCATGACCCTTGTAATTCCAGGAGCTCAAAAGTAACTTTGGATAGCATTAAAACAGTCGGGAAGTCAACGGATTGGAGAAAATCATATTTTCTCCGGCGAAGCTCCGACCGCCGGCCAACCTTCCTTGAAAGCTTCGAATTCCACCTTACCCAAAGGTTTTCCAGCCTTCTGAGTCCATTTTTGGGGTTAATTTTAAGAGATAATGGCTGGAACATGTAGAAACGGGAGTGACAGCCATAGTTACGAAATTTCACTCCCCTTTTATTTTCCTAAAAAGTAATTTCTCCCTCTAATAATCATATCATCTTGTAGTACGAGTTGAGAGCTTCGTTTTGGTATCAAGAAATCGAAAAACGGAGGTCGGACAAGGGAGAAACGGCTGCTGGAGTTTTGACGGAAAAAAGAAAAGAAACGAGAAAGAAGAAGAAGAAGACGTCTCTGACTCCCCTGCTCCTCTTTCCCCCTTTTCTTTGTATTTATTTATTTTTTTTTTAATAAAAATATCTTTCCTATACAATTACAATTTTACCCTCAAATTAATATATTTTTAATTTCTAAATTCCTCCACATAATTTTTAATTCCTTTCGATTATATCCTAACTATGCATAAAATTTTTACTGCTAATTAAACTCTATAAAAATCCTCAAATTATAATATCACTTTTTGAATATTAATACTAAGTATATATTCATATATATTATTGAAAATGATGGTATTTTTTTATATTCAAAAGAGCATTTCTATTACACCAGTATTTGGGACGGGAAATAGAAAACCATATGCATTCTCAAATAAGTGATCGAATAATGGATTGAAATTAAGAGTTGTAGACCGAGTTGAATGAGTTTGAGGATTTAAAGAAGAGAGTAATGAAAGGAAACATAGAAGAGGAAAGGAAGAAGAGAAATAAAGAAGTGGAGAAGAAGAAGAGAAATGTATGATCTATACTTTGTGGTACTATTTTTGTGGTCTTAGAGGTAGAATCAGTAAAATTTATAAAAAAGTAAATTGTGTATCTATGTCTTAGGAATATTTGTGCAAAAGTTTGTAATTTTTCGGCAAGTATAGTGAAAGCTAGAATTTTTGAAAGAGGATGTGCTCAAAACTGGATGATCAAAGAGACAGGGTTAGATTCAAAGTTATGCCATAATTATTTTAGCACCTAGAAATTGCTTATTTTTGGATATGTTGTTCCCTTATGTGTCTAGTTTAGGAAGGAAAAAGAATTAGCTTGATCCAAGTTGTACGGATAAAGTTATAGTGAAATTACTAGGGGCTGTTCAAGTAAAACGGGGCAGAAACAGGGCTAGAAAATAAAGTTGATAATAAATTGTATGATAGTCCGAAAATTATGTGATTTTATTATGTTATGTACCTATGTGTTAGGAGTAAAATAAAACAAGAATCAGGCCATTTGAATATATATGGCAAAAGTTATGAATTTCTAAGTGTGGTAAGGTCATAAAAACCTATAGATATAAGTGAGAATAGTTATGCATAAGAGGGTGTTCTCATAGAAAGGGAAGAAAACATATATGATGTATTTGTATTTGATATGAATTAATATTTATAGGAGCTCAAAACCTTGGAGATAATCTAGAAGAGGGTAAAAGCTGACCACAAGGAAATTAACAACTAATTTGTGAGTACAAACTTAATTTGAGTTTGCTTATGTTGTGGTGATAGTTGTGATTCGATTTATGTGATATGTGCTGATGATGATTGTGACCTGTTATATTGATATGTTTGTGTTTATATTGCTATGATTGTTGGAAGTGAAATTTTAGTGGATTTATGTGTCGAGATAGAAACGTATGTATATAAGTATATGTTGACTATATGGTAATTGCATAGTGTACAAAAGTGAAATGTTATTCAACCGATTATATGTACTACCTGAATTTTGAAAGTTGTTAGTGTTGTTATCACTTAGAGTATCGTTGCCCAAAATCTTGAATTTTATAATTAAGTTATATTATATGTCTTAAATACATGGTTTGGAGAATCCGAAATTTGATTGAAGTTACTTCATAAGCACAATAAAAAGAAATGGCTAGTTACAGATTTTTTTTTTAGGTTCTTCTTGTATGAGTTTTGTTGCTATTTGGAATTTTCAATGTTTGTGATGTATATATGTGTTTGTGATGTAGAAGAATATATTATTTATGGAAATCGCCATTTTGGAATTTAATCGAATTAATTGCATAATATAAAATATTGCTGGAATTAATGCTAAGTGAAACCGGATGCCTTAGTTAGCTTCCTCATCGAATTTCTCTTATACAATTTTATTACATTCTTAATTTTAATTTAATTGTTTTTAGCAGTAATTTTAATTCACAATCCAAAATCAAAGATATATTATTCTCTCCGCCTAGATTAATAGAAATCCAACTATATTTAGGGTTAGCATAATTAGTCCTCGTGGGATCGATACTCTACTTACTATACATTCACTACAAGAAATTAGGCCTTTATTGACGCATGAATATTGTCATGAAAACTTTATTTTTTGTCACAATAGACAATAGGTGACGAAAATTTGTCGTAGCTGCGATCGTCATAGCAAGAGCGTGGTATTTTGTATATGTGACGATTTTAATTTTGTCATAAGATACTTCATTTAAAGTGACAAAAAATACACATGTCACTGTCATTTTTCATTTTTCACGACGCTTAACTCGTCACTTTTAGTGATACGTTTTTGTTACTAAACAACGTTTTTGTCATGAAAAACAAATGCATAAATGACAAAAATTTAATATTTCGTCATCTAAATTTACAGTTATGGTGACAAAGACCAATATAAGACCAAAAATATAGTCTTTTAGTTACATTTTAATCGTCATAAATATTTCAAATTTTTGTCGCATTTACATTATTTTGTCTCTAAAAATCAATAACGGGCGACGAATTAATAATTGTCATTGATTTAATATTGATCATGACATTCGATTACATCATTAAAAGCACAAGATTGTCAGTAAAGGTACCTCTTTATTGATGATATTAGTCGTCACAAAAGATTCTCTGAAATGACAAAATATATTGTCATTTAATCTTATGATTGAGTGACAAAATTTCTTGTCCCTAAATATAATCATTTAATGACATAATATATTGTCAAGAAAATGAAATATCTACAACTATTTATTGTCACATTAGCAGATTAATTATGACATGATAATACGTCATAGAAAAATTTTGGATCACAAAGAATTATATCTAGTGACCTACACTAAAAATTGTAATGGTTTTGTATTAAATTATCAATTCATTATTAGGAAGAATTAAATAATTCTCATACATATAAAATAATATGCAATTTAAATAAAGAAGTGCACAACACTATTCAAATAGTTAACTAATGTTCCATAAATAAAAATACTAGCAAATACTTAACATAATAAGCACAGATGTATCTTTAAAAACTTCTAAATATAACAAATTCCAATTTAAAAGTAAATCTTGTTGTTGCTTATGAGAAGCTATCAACCTCCCACTTGTAAAGAAAAGTCCTACACGAAAACATATATCATTATTAGCACATATATATATATATATATATATATAGTAAAATTAAAAAAAAACAATATATTTTACCTAGATTGTAAACCCATTAGCAGCCATAATTACCATTAGCTTCTCAATATCGGCACCTTGTGAACTTATTTTATCTTCTTGTGCACTTATTTTGTCTTTCATGCTAGCCACATTAGTTGTAAGTTCTTCCACTTTAGCTTCAGAATTTTGTAATTTATCTCGTGTCTCCACGAGTTCTTTTTCAAGCTCCTGGTTAGCAAAATCATTTGATGTCCGTCTACTAGGAGGTCTAGGACCGTATCCAAGGCCTTTTATGTAACCAGATCCATGGCCAAGTACCTCTTGAACTATTTCATCTGCGCTCTTTGAATTTCCATCTTGAGCATTTTGTTCTTGTTTATCTTTCATCAAATTCTGTGAAAGCATTAAAAAAAATTCTTGCAATTAACATATACAAATATGCAAAACAAATCATAATTTTTGTTTTTGAACTTATATATCATTAATTATGTAATATTTATATGTTTACCCATTTCTCTTCAGCTTCTTTGGTTGACCAACCCTTCTTGTCCGAATGATGTGTGCGTTTGAATAATTCAATTCTATCACAAGGATCTCCATTCAGCTCTTTTTGAGACTAAATAATGAAAACAATAAAGGATTAATGCAATGCATGCAAATAATACACTAGCAAATGTCATTCAAAGGATATCTAATTAGATAATAATAATCAAGTACGAATTAAACACTTACAATTTCATTTCGTCGAACAGTGAATGCCTTTCTACCTGAAATATGTGGAGCCTTAACTTGTTTTCGATTTTCAGAATTCACAGCACTAGCATGCTGGAAGATAATTGGACATATGACATAGGAATTAGACTTATTATATATACATGCATGACATAATGAAAAAATGCCTTGTTAAAACACGTGTTAACTAAGGGCCTTTGTTAGTCCAATTCCATGAATAAAATGTTAGTGGATAAACTGTATAATGATTTTCACACCATGGGTTCAATTTTCCACCATTCAATCAAACTAAAAAACATGCATACATATAATATAGAAAAGAGAAAAGTAAGCAATGCTGTAAAATGGTTGATGCAATTAAACGCAAAATGAAAAAGTACCAGACAAAACTTTATTTGCAAGCACAAACTAATCACAAACTAATTAAAAAGTGGGCAGATGCAAAACATGTTACATATGATGGCAAAATATTAAAAGAAATTAAGATTATAACAGGAAAGTTGTAAAAAAGGATAAAATAAAAAATATAATAATATCATAACCTTAAATTTCTCTGATGCGAAAGTGTTGCACAATACTTCCCAACCATTTTGATCAGGATAAGAGGATGGCTTGTTTCTCTTAGCCTCTTCTAAAGTTGCAAACTTCTTAAAGTGTAGATGCAATCTGTGACGTTGTTGTCGAGAACTATTTTGCAGCCTATCAGTTAAGCAATTTATCACACCCGGATCATCCATATTAACATCCAAGTGAATCTAAATAGATACATAAAAATAAGTTAGAATATTACTATGCAAATGAATACTGTTATTAATTTCTAAAACCTTACATTTAGGTGATCAAAGCTTGCTTTTAAATCCTTTTCTTTATCAATCTCTTTCCACCGAATGGGTACAGGAAGAATATCACGTGTTATCACACCAATTTTACTAGAAAGCTTAGCAGATTCCTCAGCATCTTTTGGCCTTCCTATCGATGGATCCACTGTAATTTTCATCTTACTTCCAGAGGCTGCAAAAGTCTTCATAATGCCTTTTCCAACTGTCGGACCACGACCTCTTTTCTTTGAGCTATTCTCTATATGAATAATTAATGGTTGTGTTATAACAAGTTCTTCAGACATATAAAGTGTTTATATACATTAGTGAAAGACATACAACATACTACAAACCTGTATGAGTTGATGGAGCATCAATAGTTTCTGGTGATTGACCTTGAGGTATGTCAGTTAAGTCTTCTGCAGACACATGCTGATTATTTTCAGTATCTTCATTTGAAATTGCTGGTTCACTTTCCTCAACTGGTTCACTTCTTGATCTGATTGAATTGTTTCCGACATTTGATTTACCAGCATTACTAGCATGCATTGTTTGATTAAGAAATCCCTGAATACCTTTCACAAAGGATGAGTTTTGAGCAGCACGCATAATTGAAGGATGTATGTTACTTTGAGTATTAGTTTTGTCAATTCTGGATTTTTTATGGCGTATGCCACCTGGAGCCATTCTTTCAAAAACTCAAAATTTTGAATGTTGAATATAGAGTTCTAATATATATGAAAATTTTGGAGGTAAATTAATAAATTTGTCCCGCCAGAAACTGTTTTTGTGTTTGTGGTGTTAGTTGGGAGAGTGAATTGAGTAGTGGAGAACGTGTTTTGCATTCTTGTCCCATTTAAGGTACTTAATTCAGATAAAAAGAATTATAAATACAAGGCATAAAACTAAGTATATAATAATCCAACAATCTGCACATAATTGAGGAATTATTATATGAAATAAGATTTATTTCTCTTGATCATGACTAAGATTTAATAAAAAGACAAAATTTTATTGGATGAAAGTAGCAGTGGATGGCCACAGTAATAGGAATTCTAACAAATAAAATAACAACAAGAATCTTAATACTAGAGCAAATGAAAATGTCAGTTCATGAAATGAAAGAAGATTTGAAAGACTTCTCAGCATAAATAAAATTGCAGCAAATCAACTAGAAAAATGAGCAATCCCAAATTCAGCTACAAGATAGATTCTTGAACCCTTAATTAAAATCTCATATAGAATTGGAAAAATTAAATAAAATTCCATGAATATAGGAGGTAGCAGAATAAAAGAGCACAACTCAAAGAGCAAACAATTGCAGCCATTATGCAACTGGTATTGATAAAAAGAAAGCTGTTGAAAACCAAAACCCAAAATGACAGAAGAATATTGCAGCAACCTATCAAATCATGACTAAGATGAACAAAATAATAAAAATGATATCCAAAAACTTTGTACAAGGATTCATTGTCCTTTTCCTGGAAAAAAAATATAATATCAAGTAAATACCTTTCAAACATGAAAACAAAAATAAATTGGAGTAAACATTGTTTTTCTTCATGGTTGAGTTGAACCTGATGGGTCATGATCTTCACATAGAAGTTTGATTAATAACAAAGTGAAATAGGTACTCAACTTCCCAACAGTAGAAATGTCAATTGAACAAGAAGAAAAGCAAATATATAACTAGAAGGAATAGATAGCGTATCAACAGAATCAGAAAGAGCATAGCCTCATAAAAATCAAATTGAAAAACTTGGTCCAAAATGAGATCATGACAGCACAATAAAACAAAGCAAAGTAGAACTAATTGCCAACTACGATAAAATAAAGAAAAAAGCCAATAAATGAATTCAACAGATGTAAAATTACAATCATAATTGGCAAAAACCATGAATATGTATCCTTATGATAAACAATTACTCATAATTCTAAAATTTATCAATTTAAAAAAAATAAGAAATGAAATTGCTCATTTACCTAGTTGTCCTCATCACTATCATCTTGATAATTAGTGCCTCTAGCATCCTCACCACTGCTGCAATAATCAACCAAAGTGTCATCGATTTCATCTTCTTCAATGACATTAACATTTTCATCTCTATGAATTTTTGAAATTTCAAATGCTTCAATTTCTTCAGGATCTATGTCTTGTCTATCCAATGAAGGTATTTCATCAACTATAACCTCAAATGCATCATGAGTCTCATTCTCTTGGTATACTCCGTCTTCCACAAATGAAAATCCATCAATGTTCATATCATCTTCATCAACCTCATCCACATCGTAGATATGTCTATGTTGAAATGGTAACGCAACTCGCCAATCTTTTCCTAGTTTAGGATCATTGACATAAAACACTTGGTTCGCTTGATATGCTAGTACATAAGAATCATTTTCATACCATTTTCTTGTAACATTGACACTTATAAGGTTTCCTTCTTTTCTTATTCCTGAATTTTTTTTCCCAATATCAAACCAATCACATTTGAATATAGTAACACATCTAGCTTTCACATAATCTAGCTGAATTATTTCATTTAGCTCACCATAAAAGTCGATGATATCTTCACCATGATTCCCCTTAACAACAACCCCACTGTTTTGACTTTTGCGACGACTATCACGTTCTTTAGTTAAAAACCTTACTCCATTGACAATGCAACCTGTGTACTTCCGTACACACTTATGTGGAGAACATGCAAGAGAATACAATGATTCATTTAATGTTGATGGTTCTTCACCATATAATTGTGTTATCTAAGAACAAAAAAAACATAAAATGGGTCAAAGGGAATTAAAAGTTATGATGAGAGATAAAATGTTGTTTACAAAAGATTATAGTGATCTTACATGCTTTTTGAACCATAAAGGGAATTGTTGTTTATGTCTTTGATCTATATTTTCATAACCACTTAATCGGAGTTCTTCTTTATGCAACCTAATATAAAATAATATCAAGTATGTTAAATATTTTAGCAAATGAAATAAATCAATAAAGAATACGAAATTGATTAGATAACTCACATGAAAAAAGGTTCAACTTCCTCACAATTTTGGAAAACAAACCATTGGGCAACATTGAATTCCTCCTCTGATAGTTCAACAAATTTTGTTGCTCCAAAATGCCGAATGTGTTGCGAGAAAATTGATAGGGAATCATCATTAACTAAGTCATCATTGCGATCATCTCGATTAAATCGAGTCTCAATACCCCGTAAGTATAATGAACAGAAAGTTAGACATTCTTTTGCAACGTATGCTTCAGCAATAGAACCTTCTGGACGAGCCTTATTACGTACACTTTGTTTGAATTCACATAACAATCTATAAAAGAATTATGTAAAATTTCATAATAACAAAATTAAAGTGGAAACATAAGCAATTGGGAGAAACTATTACCTTTCAATTGGATACATCCATCTGAATTGAACTGGTCCACCAAGCAAAGCCTCATCTGGTAAATGAATAGATAAATGAACCATGACATCAAAAAAAGCCGGTGGATACACCTTTTCCAACTTACATAAAATCAAGCAAACATCATCTCGCATCTTCTCGACTTCAGTTTTTTTTAACTTTTTACAACATAAAAGCTGAAAAACATGACCTAATTCAGCCAATAGAATGGAGACTTCCTTGTTTAAACACCCACGTACACCAACTGGAAGTATTCGCTGTAAAAGTACATGACAATCATGACTTTTAAGTGATGATAGCTTTACCTCACCTGAACTAACACATCTAGAGATGTTAGAGGCATACCCATCTGGAAATTTTACAGATTTCAAAAATTCACAGAATTCTTGCTTTTCTTTCTTTGTCATAACATAACATGCTGCTGGCTTTATATATTTCCCTTCGCTTCTCTTGATTAAGTGTAACTCCTTACGCATTCTCATGTCTTCCAAATCTTGCCTTGCCTTTATCGTATCTTTTGTTTTCCCATCGATAGATAACAACGTTCCCAATATACTCTCACAAATATTCTTTTCTATATGCATTACATCTAGATTATGCCTTAACTTTAACTTGCTCCAATAAGGTAAATTAAAAAATATGCTACGTTTTGTCCAATTCAAATCTTCTGGCTTGCGCTTTCTCTTTCTACTATCATGCTTTCCTGGTATCAATTCTTCCAATCGACCCAATTGCTCTAGCACTTCATCTCCAGTTAATCTTTTAGGTGCCTCTTTATCTTCCTTTTTACCATTAAACTTTCTACTCTTTCTCCATTCGTGATCTTTATTTAAGAATTGACGATGTCCCAAATAACATATCTTGCTTCGTAATCTTACAGAATTTGTTTTCTCATTGCAAATTGGACATGCCATATATCCTTTAGTACTCCATCCTGACAAATCACCATATGCTGGAAAATCATTTATCGTCCATAAAATTGCAGCATGCATTTGAAAACTTTTTTTACATGAAACATCAAAAGTTTCTATCCCATCATTCCACAATTCATTTAACTCTTCAATCAATGGTTGCAAATAGATATCAATGTCCTTCCCCGGTGACTTTGGCCCTGGAATCAATAATGACAAAAAAAGAAATGGTTGCTTCATGCAATCCCATGGCGGAAGATTTAATGGTGTAAGAATGACTGGCCACATACTATATGTGCTACTTAGATTTCCAAATGGGTTGAAACCATCTGCAGCAAGAGCTAATCGGACATTTCGAGGATCCTTAGCAAAATCTGGAAACTTACAGTTAAAGTCTTTCCAAGCTAAAGAATCAGCAGGATGCCGCATATATTCATCATCCTTGCGTTTTTCCTTATGCCAAACCATTTTCTTAACTGTGTTTTGGGACATAAATAGTCGTTGAAGCCTAGGTTTTAATGGGAAATACCTTAAAACCTTTTGGGGTATCTTTTTCCCTATACCATCATTGACTTTCCATCGAGAAGTACCACACTTAGGACATGCTTCTAAACTTTTGTTATCCTTCCAAAATAAGGCGCAATCGTACTTGCATGCATCAATACAATCATATCCCAACCCTAAATTTCGTAATATATTCTTAGCCTCATAATATGAACTTGGAAGTGTATCTCCATCCGGTAAGCTTAACTTCAATAATTGCAAGAACATATTTATAGTTTTATCGCTCAAGTTTTTATCTACTTTCAAGTGGAGCAACTGGATGATAAAAGACAACCTTGAGATCTTCTTACATCCAGGGTATAGTTCTGTCTTAGCATCCTGTATGAGGGCCTCAAGATAAGTAGGCAGACCACTAATATCTCCATCATTACCAACCGATGCATTGTTATCATTTGATTGAAAAAATTTCTCACGAAGATCAGACAACATGTCATAAACTCCATCATCTCCTTCATTAACATCATCATCTATCATGTCACTATCATAAGACTCGTTTCCCAAATTATTAGAAGTTGATGCTTCACCATGATGAAACCATGTTACATACCCTGGATCTATCCCTCGTTCCATAAGATGATCTTTAACTGTTTTCTGATCTTTGAATAATAAGTTCAAACAGCTCATGCACGGACATCGAATCTGACACTCTTTCCCGAACTTATTCTTAACAAATGTCAGAAAACACTTCACCCCTTCCATATGCTCTCTTGACCATTTGGTAGCTCTCATCCAACTTTTGTCCATTTTTTTTTTACTGCAAATATAAGTAGTGTTAAAATTATTCACTTGATTAAGTGACCAAATAATAAAGTAAATAATAACTCAATGAAGAAAAGAAAATACAAAAAAGAACCTACGATATCAAAGTGAACAAACAATAACTCAATGAACATGATAAATAGTGTTACATTCAATGGATCGAATACATATTAACAAAATAACCTTTAAAGATAGCTTGATAGATTTACAATAGAATTTCATATTAGAACCAACATTACTTGAACCATTAAACTTTCAGTTTACATTTTAGGTTAGAATAGTGTCTACATATTTGAATAGATTTAAAATTGCAGCAGGACAATGTTATTGTTTGTGTTTGAAACGCAACTGTTGCTCTAAAAAACTTGTAAAGAAAAGTAACTCACCAAATATTAAAGCTAGAATAGATTCATAGTTCACTTGTAATTAAACAATTTAGGTAGTTGCCCTACAATACCTGTGAGAGTAGACACATGAAGAATTCACTTAGTGATCAACTTTCAAGTCCCACAAAGACGAAACAACTACCAATTACAGATAAAAAAAACCAACATTATCAACAAAATTAAGCATCATGAAACTCATAGTATTACTTTCTTACTAGTAACATAATCTTTATTATTCTTTTGGAATCTAAATAGTTATCCAGAAAATAAACTCTCTGGAGCATTATATCGAATACCTTGAGACCATATAAGTGAATTGTTATAACCTCAAATTAAACCCCAAGGGCTATGCATCGGTGATCAGTAAAGAGAAAATCATTATCCCATATCAAAAACAACATAAAGGACAATAATTGTGCATCCTAACAACTGAGGATGCAAATCTGAAATGTGTCTCTAGTTATGATGTAAAAGAACGCAAAGGAAGAAAATTGATCAAAAGAAAGAAAAAAAGAGGGCTTTCATCAAGCTAGAAAGTTAAATGTAAGAACTACCTTAATTAGAAATTAGAATCACAACTCGCTCTTGCTTCAAGCTATAATTATTTGCGATAGTGATTAGTCGATTTCTGAGCTACGGCAACCGGCAAAGATGGCCCAAAAGCCACAGGACTAGACAGAGGTGGCTAGTGGCTGTGACACGACCGACGGCACAACTAATAGTGGTGAGTTGCGGAGGAACTGAAGCAGGGCAGGGCAGGGCAGCGGTAGGACAGGGAATAAAACAAATTGAGATTTTGGGAATTTTAGAATTTTGACTGTTACTTGAGAGTTTGGGGATGCTGTAGCACAATACCAACTATCTTCTCTCTTTTCTTTTAAGGATATGTAATTAAACGGCGGTGGATTATGGGATAAGTATAAAAAATGGTATGCATATTTTTCAGAATAATATTTGATATATGGTAGGTATAACATGCCTTTTGGTTTATATGACAAGATGGGAAAATTTCACAAGTATATATATCTGTATGTGTGAAAACTAGAATCTTGCAATTAGATGAATGGACATGTGTTGTCAACTAGGAATTATTATTATTTTATTTTTCTTATAAACAACTTTTTTCCTATTTTATTTTAAAACTACGGGCTATATAATTTTGTCAAAAATCATGAATATTATAAGATAGTATTACAATTTATTTTAATTAAGTCCAGTTAATCAAATTGAATTTTCTCTAGCACTATTTATATGATCTTTTCTCCCATTAAAGTTTGTAGCATATACAAGTACTCAAATTCAAAATGTCATACTTTACCAACTTGAGAGGGGCAAAGTGAGTCAAACTTTGGTCCTAATTGAGAAATGCTAATCCATGTACCCAGAGCTCGCCTATTATTGTCAATTAATATATGACGAAAAAAATCATGATAAAAGATTACATGTGATGACAAATAAAACTGTCATCCAATAAAATAATTGGATGGTTGTTTTATATATTGCCATTAAAAGTAGAGAAAATTAGCAAAATATATGACGATATTTTGATAATGTCACAATAACATAATGTTACATGACGAAATCTAAGTTATCACGATTTTGCTTGATCCATTTACGACAAAAGTGAATTTTCATTAATGAGTTTTTCAAGCATGACAATAAAATTGTCATAAGTCGACATTTTCTTGTCATGAAAAATTTTTCCCCCCAAAATTATAGTAGTAAAATTTCCCTCCAACTTTAAATGCTACGATGATGCTTTATTGTCACAAAAAGGTATTATATAGTGACAAATTTTCACATTAAGTGAGACAAAAATATATTTTGTCACAAAAACATAAAAATGATGACAAATTCTACTTTTTGTCATTGTTAACCAGTTATTGATGACAAACTTTAATGCGTACTGATAAAATTTGTCACAAAAAGCTAAATTTCTTGTAGTGATTACTTGAGCGACGAAGTACACTTGCTTCTATTAGTGTGTGTATTTACCACCCATCATGAAGACAGCCAATGAAATCTGGAAATTCTTGAAGCAAGAGTATGAAGGAAGTGAGAGGATTAAAGGCATGTAAGCTTTGAATCTGGTTCGAGAATTCTAGATGCAAAGGATGAAAGATTCAGAGGCAATCAAAGACTATGCAGACAAGCTTCATAGCATTGCGAATAAAATACGGCTCCTTGGTACTGATCTCTCCGATTCCAAAATTGTTCAAAAAATTCTTGTAACAATTCCGGAAAAATATTAAGCCATAATCACTTCTTTAGAAAACTCAAGAGATATCTCAAGGATTACATTAGTAGAACTCTTGAGTGCACTTCAAGCTCAAGAACAAAGAAGACTTATGAGACAAGAAGGTACTGTTGAAGGAGCTTTGCTGGCTAGATCTCATAACGATGCAGGTGGAAGAAAGAACAAGACTCAAAATTTTCCACAATGTCCTTATTGCAAGAAAAACAATCATCCACAGACAAAGTGTTGGTAGAGGCCTGATGTGAAATGCAATAAGTGTGGACAATTAGGATATGTGGAAAAAATCTACAAGAGTTCACAACAACAAGGGAAAGCAAAAGCTGCTATTGAACAAGCTAATGAAGAGGAGCTTTTTGTAGCATCTTGTTTTACCACCTCAAGCTCAACGGAAAGTTAGCTAATAGACAGCGGTTGCACAAACCACATGACCTCTGATCAAGGTCTATTCAAGGATCTTGACACAACCTATAACACCAAAGTCAGAATTGGAAATGGAGTAAGAATAGCAGTCATGGGCAAAGGGACTGTAGAAATTGAAGGATGCTTAGGTTTGAAACTTATCTCTGATGTTCTATATGTTCCTGAAATTGATCAAAACTTGTTAAGTGTTGGTCAGTTGTTGGAGAAAGGCTATAAAGTTCTCTTTAAAGACAAAAGTTGCATGATTAAAGATCCAGATGGGAAAGAATTATTCAGAGTTCAAATGAAGGTAAAAGCTTTGCCTTGAATTTGATTGACGAAGAACAGCTTGCTATGCACAAAGTTGAAGACAACATAATGCTTTGGCATAGAAGGATGGGCCATTTTCATCATGATGCCTTGCTTTATTTGAAGAGGAACAATCTTGTACAAGGGCTACCCGATTTAGAAGAAGAATTACCTGAATGTGTAGCTTGCCAATACGGCAAACAAAAGAGGTTGCCTTTTCCAACAGGCAAATCCTGGAGAGAAACAAATAAGCTACAATTGGTGCATACGGATGTTCGAGGACCCATCAACACTCCATCTTTGAATGGCAGTAAGTACTATATTGCCTTTATTGATGATTGTACAAGAATGTGTTGGATTTATTTCATGAAAAATAAATCTGAAGTTGCTGACATCTTTTACAAGTTTAAAACTTGGGTGGAAACTCAAAGTGACAGAAAATTGCAGATGATAAGGTCTGATAATGGAACTGAGTATACCTAAAAAAAATTCAACAAATTTTGTGAAGAAGCAGGCATTATACACCAATTGACAACACCTTACACCCCACAACAAAATGGAGTCATGGAGTGTAAAAATAGAACAATCATGGAGATGGCGAGATGTTTACTTCACGACAAAGATCTTCCAAAAAAATTCTGGGTTGAGGCAGCAAATACTGCAGTTTTCTTATTGAACAGATTACCATCAAAAGCTCTTTCAAAAAAGACACCATTTGAAGCTTGGTATGGCTTCAAACCAAAATTGTTGAACTTGAAAATTTTTGGCTGCCTGTGTTTCTCTTATATTCCTCAGGTAAAGAGAGACAACCTTGACAAGAAGGCGGAATCAGGAATCTTTGTGGGCTACAGTTCAACATCAAAAGCTTATAGAATTTTCTTACCTCAAAGTAACAAAGTTATTGTTAGCAGTGATGTGCAATTCTTTGAAGCAGAAAGTTAGAGCAAGGAAAGTGCAAAGTTGCTTGAGATTCAGGAGGAGAGTGAAGATGATGTGGATGATCAGCCGTTTAGAGGAATCGGGCCACTCTCTGAAATTTATGAAAGGTGCAATGTTGCTGTAATGGAGCCTGCAGATTACAAAGAAGCTGCAACTGATTCGAAGTGGTTAGTTGCAATGAAGGAAGAGCTCAATATGATTGAAAAAAATCAGACATGGGAGCTGATGGAGAGACCTAAGAATAAAAAAGCCATAGGAGTCAAGTGGGTTTATAGAACAAAGTTTAATGCTGATGGTTTTGTAAACAAATACAAGGCGAGGCTTGTAGTGAAGGGATATGCTCAGATGTTTGGGGTAGATTTTTCAGAAACTTTTGCTCCCGTTGCGAGGTTGGATACCATAAATATGCTACTAGCTCTTGCTGCACAAAAAGGTTGGGTTATACATCAAATGGATGTTAAATCAGCCTTTTTAAATGGATACTTGGAAGAAGAAATCTTTGTTGAGCAACCTGAAGGATTTGTGGTTCAGGGACAAGAGGAGAAAGTCTATCAGCTAAAAAAGGCCTTATATGGCTTAAAACAAGCCCCAGGGTCTTGGTATAGTAGAATTGATGCACATTTGATAAGCTTTGGCTTGGAAAAGAGTCTAAGTGAGTTTACCTTGTATGTCAAAAAGATTGGTGAAGAAATACTTGTTGTTTCCTTGTATGTTGATGACTTGCTTATAACAGGAGGTTCGGAAAAGCTGATTGAAGAGTTTAAAGGAAGAATGAAGGACGTTTTTGAAATGACTGATCTTGGAAAAATGACATTTTTCCTTGGTATGCAGGTGCAGCAAAAGAAAGGTGAAATTTTCTTAAGTCAAGAAAATTATGCAAAGGAGATTCTCAGAAAATTCAAAATGGCAAAATGCAAGCCAATTGCAACTCCTATGAATCAAAAGGAAAAATTCAGTAAAGACGATGGAGCTGAAAAAGTTGATGAAAAATTGTATAGAAGTTTAATGGGATGTTTGATATATTTGACAGCAACCAGGCCAGATATTACACATGCAGTAAGTTTGTTGTCAAGACATATGCACTGTGCTAGTGAGATTCATTTTCAAGCAGCTAAGAGAGTTCTCAGATATGTCAAAGGCACAATTGGCTATGGAGTGAAGTTCCAGCATGTGGAGAATTTCAGTCTTCATGGTTATTCTGATAGCGATTGGGCTGGGAGTGATGATGACATGAGAAGCACCTCAGGCTACTGTTTTACTTTTGGTTCTGGTGTGTTTTCCTACTGTTCAAAGAAGCAACCAGTCGTAGCACAATCTACAGCAGAAGCAGAGTATGTAGCAGCTGTATCAGCTGCAAATCAAGCACTTTGGCTCAGAAAACTTATGGCTGATTTATACATGGAGCAGAAGGATAGTACACAGGTTCTTGTTGATAATCAAGCTGCAATTTCAATCTCAAAAAATCCTGTGCTTCATGGGGCAACAAAGCATTTCAAGATAAAGTTTTATTTTCTTAGAGAAGTGCAGAAGGAAGGTGAAGTTCAGCTAATCTACTGCAACACAGAAGATCAACTTGCTGATTTTTTGACAAAATCGCTTCCCAAAGCAAGATTTGAGTATCTCAGACAAAAACTTTGTGTATGTAGCCTTTGAGTCAAGCAAGAGATTGTTGGACTCTTTGACTCCAGCTACATACATTTGAAAGAGTCAATTTTAGTTAAGATAATGATAATCTGTTTATGCTATTTTTTAGGAAGATTTTATTTCTTTTTGTTACCTGAGATCTCTGCAAATCTGTTTCATCTGCTGTATAAATTATCAGCATTTATGCTCAATAAAATATCAGTTTCCCTTCTATCTTTTTTATGCCTTTGCTGAAACTCTATCAAATTTCGTGCTTTTTTTTTTTATGGAAAGTCAACTTCAACCTGGTTTTTGTTGGATTATTTTTCACATCGTCCCCATCATGAAACATGTATCCACATGATGAATCGACCTTCCAACACTTTGCTTGGATGTGATTTAGAGGGGGTGAACTAAAGGGAGATTAAATTGGATGTTTACTTAAAAAAAAAAAAAAAAAAAAAAAAAAAGAGAAGGATATTTAAATCATTTTCCAGTATTAATTATTGTTTGAGTTGGGTACATTAATTACTTTATTTATATTTTCATCTTTTATAAATAAAGTCAAAAATCCAAATTTGGTCTTACAATGACACATGCATATCCTCTCTGCAATTGCTATAACTGCATGGCTCTTCTTTATGTGCTAATTTGGAGTATTTAATCTTAATAGTTGGAGTGATATGATTCTCTTGAATAGAATATAACTAATGTAACATTCGTTCTAAAATGGCAGAAAGTTTGACGAAAAAATCTAATAAAAAGATGACTATGCACTCAAACTTACGACTAAATATTGAAAGATTTCAGTTTTGAGTACCTAACAGATAAAAAGATGACTTTAGAATTAGATAATGAATGATCCTAAAAAATAAAAATTTTTGGGTAACTAAAAATTTAAAAAGAAAAAGAAATGAGAGTACAAGATTTTTGGGTAACTAACCGGCATTTCAAAACTCAAACCAAACCTATTTGAAGAACTCATATCATACTAAACTTTATTAACTGATCAACCAAACAATTTGTAAAGAGAGGAGTTGTGATCTTAGAAACGGTAACAGTAATTTTAGGATAGTTTAGCTTTTATACTTGTTATTTTTCTCTTTCCTAGTTATGTGTACTCACTGTTCTAATTTATCCATCGTGCACAAGTCATAAGAGAGGGACATGCATTTGACAGGATCTGAGCTTCACTGTAAGCTTTACGTTTAACGGTGGTGTTAAAAAAGAGCTTGTTAAAGTATAAACACAAAGATCAAGGACTCAATGTCAAAAAAAAAAAAAAAAATATTATGGGCTAAATCCTTAAAACCATGAAAGTTGAGGGGCCTAATCATGTCTTTTTAACTTTGTTCTTTAACATATCTCTAGTATTTTTTATTAGGAAAAGAAACGTCTTCAGCTCCTTGATTTTTTCAATATTTGTTGATTAAAATCCTAATATTTTAATTTGACACATTTAGCTTTCGATCATTTGTGATCGCTCATATTAAACCTTGTTTATGAACATCAAGCTCAGTTAAAGTTGTATTTCTGCTAAATTATATGGATGATAAGAATTTTAAAAAATTAGTTCCTTTGACTAATAAGTTGGCTAGCATTTCACAGGTCAGTGTCACATAAAATAAGAGGGAAAAATTATAGAGAAATAAATAACTCTCACAAAGACTAGAATTAATCTAGAATACCACTTCAAAAAACTAGCAAAGAGAAATAAGACCCTTTTTTTTTTTTAATTTGTTCTGGAGATTTCTCCCCATCTCCTGGTTTGGTTCCAAGTGACGCACCAGATTTATCATAGTGTATATACAATTACTAAAACTTAATTTTGTTAAAAGAATCTCTTAACTTTTGTTATGTTGTCAATAAAGTAACTTTAGTTCTCGAATTTTGGCGCTGAAATAATGACATGGAAAGTCAATACCAAGTCAGACTTATCAGCATGATATCATGTCAACTCTCACTAATAAAATACAGTGTCACTGACATACTACCTACATGTACGACACATACAAAAAAAAAAAAAAAAAAAAAAAAAAAAAGAAATTCAAAATTCAAAATTAGTTTGAGCTAATGAAATGTCGTGTTGACAAGTTAGACATGGTATGGACTTATCACATCATCGTTTGTCATTAGAATTCAATAAATTACAGTGAGAGTGATGTTTAATGACAACGAAATAAAAGTTCTATAAATTTATTGCCATAAATTATATTTTAATAACTATAAACATATTTATTGCTTGAGTGACCGCTAGTGCAATTTAACCGGTCTATGTCGAAACTAAACTCTCATGTTCATAAGCTGGTTTTGCTCTAAAAGAGCTTGCCCAGGCCAGTCCACCCCGTGTATTATTTATGTCGGGCTCGAATCAGGTTGGTCCAAGCAACAAAAACTCATTCCCAAGCCCAGTCTAGCCCGCCCGCATAGTATATTTTTTGAATTTAAAAATTACAAAAATCTAAATGAACTATAAAAATCCACATTTAACAGAAATTTCAAACAAAGTTTTTAGAATATATTAATGAAACTCAATAAAATAAAATAAAATAAAATAAAAAACAATTGCAGCAAATAATAATAAATAAAAAAGGGACAATTTTAAAATTTGCAAAGCTCCCCCAAAAAATAAAATCACTTTTCTCTCTATATTTGTAAAAAATTAATGAACCAAGATGGACACTGTCGATAAACGGCGGTAGAACTATGGATGAGGAATGCGGCTTATGATGAGAATAAAAGGGGTGAAAGTGGCTGCGGTATGTTTTCGATTAGGTTTTACATTTTTTAATTTAATAATATTCTATGAATAAATAATAACATATAATAACATATTATTATTATTTAGTATATATATTATTTATGGCTAGACCGGGCCTATGCCGGCTTGTATTAAAAATCCCAAGCCCAACACAATAAATAATGGGCTTTTTACAGGCTTGGATCAGGCCAGGCTAATTATAAAAATATTGCGTTTAAGCCTAGTCCTGTAGTCACGGGTCTAGGCGGGCTTGACGGGCCACGGGTCATCTGAACAGGTAGTGTACCATATGTTAAGGTAAAATTGCACCTTGGTACCAGCTTTTGGGTAATTTTGTACTCTATTCATATGGAAAACATGATAGGAGTATGTGTTTGTATTGTATTTAAATTGTAATTATGTAGGAAGTCTTGTAGATATTTCACACGTGTATCATTGGGTATAAATACCCATTTATTTCTTAGTGAAATATAAGGGTTTCACAATTACTTTATGGTATCAGAGCACAAGGCTACACAGCCGCCTAACTAAACCTTAAAACCTAAACCAAACTCGCAGCCATGTCGTCCACCGCCCCAAACACTGCTGCCGCCACCACTGGAGTTGTTTCCGGCGTACTTACAGCAGCCACCACTGCTGATTTTTCGATCACTCCAGCCCCCCCTCTTCCGTCGTTGGCTACGCAGATGCCAACAAAATTGAACAGCTCCAATTTCTTATTGTGGAAAACACAACTGATGCCTATGATTAAAGGGAGCAGGCTCGACGGACACTTGGATGGCAGGGAGATAGCACCGGCGGAACTGCTGGAAAAAGGACAGAGAAATCCAGCTTATGCGATTTGGCTTAGGCGTGATCAACAGGTATTGTCTTAGATTTTAAATTCAATTTCTGAGTCACTTTTGCCTCAATTTGTGGGAGTAAATTCAGCTAGGGAGGCCCGAAATAAATTGAATGTTTCGTATGCTTCGGGATCACGATCCCAAATTAGAGAATTGCGTAGTAGATTACACAATCTGAAATAAGGGAATGATGAAATTATTGTTTACTTACAGAAAGCTAAGTTAATTTTTGATTCGTTGTTAGCCTTGGGATATAATGCTAGAGAGGATGATTTGATAGAAGCCGTTGTTGATGGATTGCATGATAATTTTGATGTGTTTGTTAGAACTTTTGAGGTTCAGTTGGATCATGTTACTTTTGATGATTTGTATGGAACGTTATTAACCGAAGAACGGAAGATAAATCGACGGGTGAATCAGGAAAGTTCAGTCTCGTCTGCTCATGTGACAGTTAGGCAACAATTTAGTGCACCTGGAAATTTTTCTGGAGGATATACCGCTAGTAGGGGATGCAGTAATGGTCGTGGAGGCTAGGGCCGTGGGAGGCAGAACCAGGCCCATTGTTTTGCACTCGTTGGCCGAGGCGTTAACCAACAGCAGAGCTATTATTTTCAGTAAGGGAACTCGACTATGTCAGTTGGTTTTGATGTGAATACAGTCGTTTGTCATAATTATAAAGGGAATGGTCACTATGCACGTCAATGTCCTTCTCCGAGGTTTAATCCAAACCAAAACCGTCCACCACAAATCAACCATACCACTACAATTCCTTACCAAATAGCCACAACCCAACCTTGGACTATGGACACCGAGGCAACTCATCACCTCACATCTGATATAGGGAATCTTGTTCTACATTCAGACTATACTGGACCAGAGGAAGTGGTTTTAGGTAATGGCTCCAAACTCCCTATCTCTTATACAGGTCAGTCTTTATTTCAAGTTTCTGGTCGGTCTCTTAAATTATCTAATGTTCTCCTTGTTCCACAATCTCAGTCTAATTTAATTTATGTCTCTACTCTCACTAACACTAATGATGTATCTGTGGAATTTTTTAATAACCATTTTGTTGTGAAGGACCTGAAATCCAGGTTGGTCATCTACCAAGGTCCGAATAGAGGAGGCCTCTACACAGTGCCGCAGCTTTCTCCTCCGCCAGCTCGGGTTCATGTCACTTCTCTCTCCAAGTGGCATGAACGGTTGGGTTATGCAGCTCTTCCTGTCATCAAGAAAGTTATTAGTCAGAATAATTTGTTAGTTTCCAATAAAGTAGAGTCATTTTGTTGTTCAAGTTGTGCTGTGATTAAAGCCACAAACTTCAATTTGTTGAGTCACATTTTTAGGCCACACGGCCCTTAGAACTTATTTGTTCAGATCTTTGGGGTCCTGCCCCAGTTCAATCTTATGATAATTTTTCCTATTATGTTCTCTTTTATGATCATTATAGCAAATTTTCGTGGATTTATTTTTTGAAGTACAAATCTGATGCTTTGCCTGCCTTTGTTAAATTTCGTGCTTTGGTGGAAAAACAATTTGATTGCACTATTAAATCTTTTCAATCTGATTGGGGTGGGGAATTTCAATGTATTTCATCTTACTTGTCTCAACATGGCATCCAACATCGGGTTTCTTGTCCGTACACACCGGAACAGAACGGTTGTGCGGAACGGAAACACCGCTATATTGTAGAAACTGGGTTGGCACTACTAGCTCATGCTCGACTTGATAAATCATATTAGACCCATGCCTTTGATACTGCAGTGTAATTGATTAATAGAATGCGTACTCGCTTACTTGATTCATCTTCTCCATATGAAAAATTGTTGAATGCTCCCCCTGATTATAATTTTCTTCATTCTTTTGGTTGCTTATGTCATCCGTGGCTTCGTCCTTATTCCTTCTGTAAAATTGATTTCCGTTCTCATCCTTGCATTTTTATTGGCTACAGTCATTTACATAAAGGTTACCGTTGCTTAGATCCTTCTTCTGGTAAAGTATTTGTCTCATGCCATGTTATTTTTTATGAGCAGGTTTTTCCATATCAGGAGATGTCTCGGTCCCATAATCCACCAGCTTCCACTTCCAACACAAACCCGGTATTTTCCTTTCCTCCTGCACCTGACCAGTAATTCCAACTGACCAGCAATCAGCCCAACCCATCGGCCCAGACTAGCCTATCCCGCTCACTACTCACCCAGACCGGTCCACCCAGCACCGTCCGCAAACCCGACCCATTAAGCTCCTCGTCCGCTCCCTCCAGCCCGCCATCCGCCTGTTCCGCCCCATCCAGCCCAACCCACTGCATCGACCCCACCCCTACCTCCACCGCAACCTCCAGCCCCTCCTCACCTCCAACTCCTCTCAACCCAACCTCCCCTAGCATTCCTCTTGTGGTAGATCTTACCAATTTCCCTTCCACTGAACCCACCACCCACCAACCTGCTGCCCCTACTTCCCGTCGCATGGTGACCCGTTCCCAAACCGGTTCCTTACGCCCCAAAGCATGCCATACTTCAGTAATATCAGCTGATCCCACCACATATACCGAGGCTGCAAGATCACATCACTGGCGTGTTGCTATGGCTGAGGAATACAATGCACTGATTGTCAATGGCATGTGGGAATTGGTACCCCCTCAACCGAATGCCAATGTTATTGGGTGCAAATGGTTCTTTAAAACCAAACGGAAAGCTGATGGTTCTGTTGAAAGATACAAAGCGCGGTTAGTAGCAAAGGGCTATCATTAACGCCCTGGGATGGATTTCACTGACACATTTAGTTCGGTTGTCAAGTCTACAACAATTCGGGTTTTACTTGACTTGGCAATCTCCTTGAAGTGGTAGGTTTTGCACGTGGATGTATCTAATGCTTTTCTCCATGGTGACCTTGAGGAGAGAGTCTTCATGCAGCAACCTACAGGTTTTGTGGATCCAATTCGGCCCTCTTATGTGTGTGCTCTCAGGAAGTCGTTATATGGCCTTAAGCAATCACCTCGCATGTGGCATAAACGCCTCACAACGGCACTTATTGGGTTTGCTTTTTCTTGTTCTAAGGCTGACATTTCGCTATGTTGGTTCCGATCTGGCTTTGTGATTTTTTTTTTGTCTGATATATGTGGATGATCTCCTGCTACTGGGTAATGACTCCACTAAAGTTCAGTCCTTACTCCTTTACTTATAAAGTCAGTTTGCTATAAAAAATTTGGGTCGTGCTCAATATTTTCTGGGTCTTGAGATGCAGTGGTCCAACAATTCGTTGTATGTGAGCCAACAGAAATATATTCAGGATTTACTTGTGAAGGCTGAAATGTCAGGTTGCAAACCATTAAACACACCTGCTTCTGTTTCTGCCAAGTTATCAGCTTCACGGGGTGAGCCTTTACCCGATGGATCTTTATACAGGAGTGTTGTTGGGGGTCTTCAATACTTGACGATTACTAGGCCCGACATTGCTTTTGTTGTCCACAGAGTGGCCCAATTTATGCATGCCCCAATTGAGCTTCATTGGCAGGTAACCAAGCGCATTCTTCGTTATCTCCAGGCCACACCATCCCACGGTCTAGTATTTCAGCCTAGTTCCTGCTCTCAGCTACAAGGTTATTCGGATTCTAATTGGGGTGGAGACTCTGATGACCACCGGTCGAACACAGGGTTTGCTGTCTTTCTTGGTGATAATTTGATCTCTTGGGTCTCTAGGAAGCAGCAGACAGTCTTTCGCTCGTCTACGGAGGCTGAGTGCCGTGCCTTGGCTACCACTACTTCTGAGCTCTCCTGGATTACCATGCTCCTCCATGATATAGGTTTTCCTCTGTCACGTGTGCCTACCCGTTGGTGTGACAACTTGAATGCCACTTATTTAACTACAAACCCTATATTCCATTCTCGCACGAAGCATCTGGAAATTGATTTTCATTTTGTTAGAGATAGGGTGGCAGCGAAGTCCCTCTTAGTCCGCTACCTGCCCACAGATTGTCAACCTGTCGATTTCCTTACTAAAGCCCTTCCCAAGGCATGGTTCCTTCTTCTAAGAGACAAGTTGCGCATTGATTCCTCTGCTGCTCAACTTGAGGGGGTGTGATAGGAGTATGTATTTGTATTGTATTTAAATTGTAATTATGTAGGAACTCTTGTAGATATTTCACACGTGTATCATTAGGTATAAATACCCATTTATTTCTTAATGAAATCTAAGGGTTTCACAATTACTTTAAAACAAAGAAGGAAAAATGCAGACAACTTTTTTACTTGCTACAATCCATTTCCCTCTATATTTCTCCATTCTCATCTCTATGATTCACCACATGAAAATAATTGCATTTTTTCATCTCTCATTTTGTCAATCATACAAAATGGAACGTTTGAAGAAAGAAAGTTGATTTCCTCGCACTTGGTCGATTCTTAAAGGCTTTTTTGCTTAATATGCTGGATCTTTGCTTGGCATTTCCCCCCACATCGTTGATTAAGTTCAATTTCTACCGGGGAAGATAGAATTTGATTATTTGGTAGTTCAGTTTTCTCTTTATGATATCTAATTTTTTAATTTCTGATTCTGTATGTGATATTTAACGTTGATGACCCATCTAATTCCATTTTTGTGTTCTTTCTATATAAGGGTGTTAGAATAAATAAAGTTATAATGAAGAGTCATGTTGATTCATGAAAAGTTATATGAAGAGTCATTATAAGATGTAGAGTCATATTGTTTCATGAATAGTCATTATGTAGAGTCATATTGTTTCATGAAGAGTCATTATGTAGAGTCATATTAATTCATGAAGAGTCATTGTAATATCTATAAATAGTCCTAATCTTTCAGGAAATAAAATATAGAGTTTTCTCTATTAGAATTACTTTCTTCCTATATACTTCTTTTTCTCTCCAACAGAGGGTTACGAAAGTAAATTAGAAGGTTTCGGCATTGTTACGCATTTGTTGAGATATTTTTGATAACTAGCAGAGCCGGCTCTTGGGGGGAGCTCTTTGAGCAACCGCTCAGGGCCCCAAAATTTAGGGGCCCCCCAATTTTTCCGGCAACAATGCCGGCGTTCCATCTTCTTCTTCTTTGAAGAAGAAGAGGGAGATGCAGTGGGTGGGGTGGGCTTGACCCAGCTCGCCCACTACTTGAATTATTTTTTTTTTAATCCAAGCACCAAAATGACGTCGTTTTGGTGCCTGGTTTAAAAAAAAAAATTATTAGCAGTGGGCGGGCTGGGTCAAGTCGACCCCATCCACTGCTAATAATTTTTTTAAAAACTTAGGCACCAAAACGACGTCGTTTTGGTGCCTAGGTTTGAAAAATAAAATAAAATAAAACCTATCTTTATTCCCAATTGCTTAAACCTGCAACCCTTGACTGAACATTTTGTTCCCAAATTGCAGCCTCCACGCCTCCATTCATCCATTATCCACCATCATTCTTCTTTTTCTCACTTTCACTCCACCCCTTCTTTAATTCTTAAAAAACTACCCAAAATCTTTCAATTTCAATATTTCATTATCATTTGAATAAGTATGTTTTAGTTTTATTTAAATTTTTATTTTTTCCTTGCAATTTGTATATATTATGTTATATTTTGTTAGGGTTTGAGTTTTATTTGTATATTTTTATTTCCATGTTATTTGTTTTATTTTTTTAGTTAGGGTTTGAGTTTGACATATGTAAATATAAAATTAAATTGCTTAAATTATTATTCTAATTTATCTTTTTTATGTTTTATTTGTTCAGTTTCAATCTATTTAGTGGATTATTTTATTTTGGGAAGAACAACGAAATTGGAAATTACTCCAAGAATTTTTGCCTAAAGAAAAATTGGGGGCTCTTGATATTTTAAAATTTTTGAAACGTGTTGATTGTTTTCCTAATGCAATTATTGCATATAGGATATTGCTAACCATTCCAGTAACAGTTGTAATTGCCAAAAGAAGTTTTTCAAAATTAAAATTGCTTAAATCTTACTTGCGTAGTTCTATGTCACAAGAAAGGCTTAATGGACTAGCTTTGGTGGTAATCGAGAATGAGGTTTTAGATAAAGTTGCTTATGAGGATTTGATTGATGAATTTGCTTCAAAAAATGCTCGGAGGACGAGAATTTTCAAGTGATAATGAAGTAAGTTTAATGAAATATACATTTGTCAAAGTGTAATAATGGTTTTTATAGTTTATAAATGACACGTTCAATTTGTTGTTCAAAGAAATGGAATATATTTTTGTTTTATAAGGGCCCCTTTTTTAGTTTTCGCCCAGGGCCTTGAAAATTTCTGAGACGGCCCTGATAACTAGCAGAGTTTTGAAAAGTCGTGATTTTCTGCACTTAGAGACAAGGCATGACATTAGCGCATCCAAACACCCTGGGCAAAGGCGCCTTCAATGAGGCACTGCCTAGGTGAGCGCTTCAATCCAGGCACCCTGTTAGGAAAGGCATGCCTCAATAAATTTTAGCCTTTTATGGAAGTTTTAGTGCTATTTTAAAAAGAAAATAGCCATGATTAAAGGTGGTGCTGGAAAAGGAAGATTTGATTTAAAGTCAAATAATATAAATTTTCATTAATTTTGATGTTGTTACCTTATATTTTGAATACAGTTTTAGAAAGGGAATAACATACCTGAGGTAACAACATCATAATCAATGATTTGGTTTTTTCAAAGCCATAAATTTACTTTCCAAAACAAAACAAATTAAATATACTTTTCGGAAATAGGAAGTCGACAATATTTGTGAAGATGAACTGGAAAATAAAGAGAAATTCCTTAGAAAGACTCTGTAGAGCGCCATAAGAGCCACAAGGATGAGGGGAAAAAAAAACACTTTATAAGTAAAAGGTAAATAGTTTATAGAATTCTATGTTTTTTTTTGAAGTCAGAATTCCATAGATAACCATAAACAGATAGATAAACAGACTTACGGTTTATATGCAGCGGAAACTCGTTTATAGAATGGATCTGATCTACGCGAGAAACCGGATCGTTCTGGTTGCCTTTCCTATGAGTGTATGAATACACTGAGTACGGGCTATATCCGTGAATTCTTCCGACGAACGAAGAAGTAAACCGTGTTTTATCGGTAGAGACGTCTTCCCCCGGAATAAGAAGGGAATCTCTACGATTCTCTCTCGTTGGGAAATAGAGAAACTTCTTCTCTATTTATAGTAGAAATCCCAACTTCCATCTATATATAGGGTCGGACCAAATTACACATTTGGTCCCTGTAATTTACACATAATTACAATTTAGTCCCTGCCATTCCAAAATGTCATGGGCGGACCAAAAACCAACATCTCCCACTCGCACATGACAAGACACACTTTCATTGCGATTGAACACACATACTTCTTTCAATTCTTATTCGGCGAATTCACGCGACCAGTCAACGTAACGGTTAAACCTTGAAGCTCTCCTTCATTGTTCCACCTTTAGCTTAACGTGACTTCCCCCTAGTCCATTTTCCATGATCACTAGTTTTCGACTCACTTTTGATCTCACAAAAACATTCATATACACTACATACCTTTTCCACGAAAAAGTATTGAGCTCGAGTGTTATATGTTTACTAAGTGACATGTTACTGAAAATGTACTTCCTCTCTATAAATAACCTTCCACCATATGTCTAATGCTTATCTGACTGGTCCTTATATGCCCGTTCATAGCTAACGAAGCCTGATTTAGGGTTCCAATCAAGTTAATCATCAGACATACCCTTTTTGTTATTTACAAGAGTCTATAAGGGTGAACTTGAAACTCATAGTTTCATTTGGGTCTCACATTAGGAAAGTTGAGATCAATTTTCTTCCTTCCATCCCTTGGTCGGCTATTACACATATTACTAAAATATGCCATAGTGTTAATCCACTTAGGACGTATGTTTTATAAACACTATGCGAAAGCATTCAGTCTTTAAATGCAACTCATGCATCAGTACCTCTAGTCCACTTTTAAGCCTTTCACAGGACAGCTTTCGGTATAAACGAAATAATGATATTTCACATATCACATATGGAGTAACTCACACTCCCACTTTTACCTATGAACACACAATTCATAGTAAAAGATTCATCTATGTGAGTAGATGACATTTCGCCAACATACTGAACTATACTCAATAGCTCTATGTGTATCGCTTTAATTAGTGAATGAATTTGAACACAACAAATAACTCACATTCTATTCCAATAGAATTTGTCAAAGTTATTATAACAGTTCAAAAACAACAACATGTTCCTATAACCTACGAAGACCAAATTCCTAAATCTGTTTACTAAAAACATTTGGAACTATTGGCATTGGTAACGAATCTGCAATCATATTACCAGTTGGAACATGCGCTAAACTTATTTCACTCTGTGCTATTTTGTTTTTAACAAAATGATATTTTATGTCGATATGCTTGCTTTTTCCATGATAACAACTATTCTTGGAATAAGCTATCGATGCAGTGCTGTCAGAATAGATAGTCGTATATTTCCTTTTAGGCAATAGATCCAAAAGATCTATGAAGCGAACCAAAACGCTTCTAGTACTGCAGCTACTGCAGCTACATATATCGACTCCATAGTCGATAATGCCACGCAAGTTTGTTTCTTGCTACACCAGGAAAATGCACAATTTCCTATAATGAAAATATACCCAGACGTGGACTACCTCCCGTCTTTATCAGTTCCGTTCATCATCTATGTATCCCTTTAACTGCAGATCCTTTTCCTTGGTAATAAAGGGAATAATTTGAAGTCGCCTTCAAATATCTCAATATCATTTTCACTGCTGCCTAATGCTTCAAACCTGGATTAACCTGATAACGGCTTGCGAGACCCACCGCAAAACTTATATCAGGTCGTGTACAAATCATAGCATACATCAAGCTACCAATCGCACACCTAAAAGGAATTCTCTTCATCCTTTTAGTCTCTTCTGGAGTCGTGGGACACATACTTGCATTTAGTTCCGTACCTTATGCAATAGGGGTTGGATCGGGATCACAGTGAGCCATACCAAACCGTTCTAAGATCTTATTGATATACGTCTCTTGTGAAAGAGCCAATAATCTCTTAGATCGATCTCTTGAGATCTTAACCTCAAGAATGTAATTAGCTTCTCCTAGATCCTTCATCTCAAAGTTAGAAGACAACTAAGTCTTTACTTTCTTGAGTAAGGAAGTGTCATTTCCTACTATTAAAATATCGTTAACGTATAACGTTAGAATGACATACTTCCCTCCGTTTTCACGCTTAATGTAGACACACGAGTCTGCATTAATCACCTTAAATTGCATTGATATAATCATTTCATGGAAACGAAAATACCATTGTCTTGAAGACTGCTTAAGGCCATAAATTGATCTTTTCAACTTACAAACCTTATATTCTGGTCCCTGGACAATGAAACCATATAGATTTCTTTGTTCAGTTTGCCATTTAAGAACATAGTCTTTACATCCATTTGATGTAATTCAAGGTCCATACATGCTACAAAAGCAAGTACTATTCATATAGACGTGAAACGAACAACAGGTGGAAAGATCTCTTGATAGTCAATTCCTTCCTGTTGTGTAAACCCCTTCGCAACCAGCCGACTCTTAGTCTGGATAGATTTCCTATCCGCTGATCGCTTTATCGTATGTACCCATTTATTCCCAATGGCTCTACGCCTTTTGGGCAGGTCAACTAGTTCCCAAACTTTGTTGACCCTTATTGACTCCATTTCACTTTCCATTGCTTTAATCCATTCTTCTTTCGCTGGGGATTCCAATAACTCTCTCATGTTATTTGGAATATCTTTAATTTGAGTTACGATCGAGAGAGCTTCGCCATCAACTAAATGACGGCGTCGCGGGATATTTCCCCTCTGTGATCGTCTTAGAGATTCCGCTTCTTGATAAACAAATCTCATATATTCATCAAGGTGTTGGGCAAAACTCTCACTGGGACCACTCCCACTGGGATTTCGCACTTGAATTTGGAGCAAGACTCCCACTCAAACCAAGACCACTCAAGTTAGGGTCAGGATTACTCAAATCCGCTTGTGAAGGTTGAAAAACATTCTCTTCCCTTTCCCTTACGTCTTCAACTTCATTCCTCCCACTCGGATTGAGCGATCCTGAAGTTTCAGACTCTTGAGTTTTAAAGAAGGTGAATTTCTTATCCACTTCTCCCAGCTTAGGAAATTCATTCTCTAAGAATGTGACATCTCATGACTCAAATTCTGTTATTTGACCATTCTCATTCTCTCCCACTAGAACATATCCTTTGGAGAGATCAAGATATCTTATAAAGATACCTTTCTTGCCTCTTGGGCCTAGCTGGCCATGGTTGCTAGATGTATCACGAACATAGGTAACACATCCCTATGGTCGCAAATGGTTCAAATTGGGCTTACGGCTCGTCCACAATTTACAAGGCGTGGTTTCAACGGATTTAGAAGTTACTCTATTGAGTACATTATGGCAGCCAATAGTGCGTCTCCCTAAAAAGGAGATAGGCAAATTGGCTTCAGCCATCATTGACCTTACCATCTCTAAGAGGGTTCGGTTTCTTCTTTCCGTTACTCCATTTTTGTTGCAGAGTCCTAGGTATTGTCAACTGATGTTCAATACCTGTTTCATCACATAAAACTTTAAATTCCTCGGAGAGGTACTCTCTTCCCCGTTCGGTCCTTAAAGCTTTGATTCTCTACTCTAATTGATTTGCAACTAGAGCCATAAATCTTTTGAAACATGCTAATGCTTTAGATTTATGTGTAATCAAATAGACATGACCATACCTTGTATAGTCGTCTATAAATGTAATGAAATAGTACACACCATGCCTTGCCCGAACATTCATTTGGGCCACAGATGTCAGAATGGATTAGTTGCAATGGTTGGTCAGCTCGCGTAGCTTTACCAAATGGTTTTCTTGTCATTTTTCCTTTTAAGCAGCTATCACAAGTTGGAAAATCTAGTTTGGATAAATCATCCAACAAACCTGCTTTAGCCAATCGTACTAAACGATGTTGACCAATGTGACTAAGTGTCACATGCCACATTTTTTGAAATGCTAACATTTTCCACAGACAAGTTAACATTAAAGGAAAAACTATTATGACACACATAATTTGGATCCAAATCCAAAACAATAAAACCATCCAACAAATATCCACCACCAAAGCAGATATTGTTTATAAAGAGACTAAAATTGTTCAATTCAAAAGATAACATGAATTCCAAATTCATGAGGGTAGAAACAGATATCAAGTTCCTTTGAATTCCTAGGAGCATAGAGGACATCTTTAAGAAATAGTGGGCGACCACTATTCAAGACTAGCTGTCAACAGCCAATCCCTAAGACTTCCTCTTAAGAATTGTTTCCCACGTATATCCACCTTGTTCCTCGTGGAACACTGTGGAACTCAACATAAGAATCTCTATCCTTTGTTACGTGGTCTGTTGCTCCTGAGTCTATGATCCACAAAGGATGAGATTCAGTTAGGAAAACAGAACTTGAAACAAATGTATAACACTTATACACTTCGGTAACATTTACCTCAGGAGCTTTGCAATCTTTTGCAAAATGCCCTTCTGTTTGCGATTGTAACATTTCACCCTAGAAATGTTAAAATCTTTCATGCCCTTCTTTTGAACCGGAGTACTGCCCACCGATCTCTTTGCCTTCTTCTTGAAGAACCTCGTGTTCCTCTCCTTGGACTTCAGACCAGGACTTGAACTAGCCATGTGAACCTCAGATTTCACACTAAGAGAGGCCAGACGGTCTTCTTCCAGTTCAAGATGACGAACGGTATCATCAAAGGCCTTAATGTCGTTGACATGAGTTAGGTGCAACTTCATATGCTCCCACTCATTCGGCAAAGAACGTATCACAGCTTGAACTTTCTGCTCCTCAAGAGCATAATTCGTACTAAGCATGTGTTTTATACGTGAAACTTTTTCACAATATCATCATTCATCGCACTAAGCATGGTGATGTGGGCAGATGAGTTCTTCCTCTTCCAGGCTTGATAAGCCTCAAGGTCCCTCTTTGTTTGGGCGGTGTTACCCTCAGGAGGAACCATTATTCTCTCCAGAGTGTCAAGAACCTCTTGTTCTTCAATTATGTATTGGACTTTCATAGCCCAAACTTCATAATTGTCACCGTTCAAACGAAGGTCCTTATTTAGTTAAGCAACTATTGCTTTTGAAGCAGTTATTAAAAAAACATTAAAGACAAAATAGCACTAATAAATAAGCGATACACCATATTTATTATAAGATCATTTAAAACTAAAAATAGTGTTTGGTTCACGTAAAATCGAACATCCATGCGCAATGCATCGAGTCACCATTTACATAGGCTAATACAAACACCATATTAGGTTTAAATTTCCAATAATAAATATATATTTAGTTTTGTTTTAGATTATATTTTAATTTATTTAACATTTATACTTCTCTTAAGTATAAAACTAATGAGTAATATAACACTTAGTTATAATCTCAAAATAAATAAATTAAAAAATACTAAAACAAATAACTAAAATAGCAATGTTTAACAAATAAACATTTTATAATACCATAAAAATATCCAACATTTAGTCAAAATTACCACCACAATAAAAACTTAAGCACAAAGCCCTTCAATACAAAATTGAAAAACGAAATCAGCAAGAGAAAGAGTGAAAAAATGAAGAGCTCAATCTTCATTTTCATCGAGTGGAACTATCTCAATTTCTTTTAAGGCGACTGGGATCGTCTCTACGAACTTATAGTAGAGATCCAAAAGCATGTTCACAACATCCTTAATAACAGCATCCAGACAGGGCGACGAACCAACTTGTTACTTCTAAGTAACATGGTTATAGGATTATAAGATAACTTAGCTCCCATTTCAGCCAAGTTCAACACAACTACTTTGTATTGGGATTCATAATCCTGTTCAGGAACTAATCCTTCAATGGAGTCCACTATTTCGTCAAAATCAGAATTTTCACGAAAAGCCTTTTTTTTCGCAAATTTTAACATTTTTTAATTGATCAATTCCAGAGGAAAATCCTCCTTTCCAGACAAGCTCTTGGATTTCCCGGTTTTAACGCATTAAACCGCTCCAAAACTCTAACAATATTCCCTTCCTCCAACGGGGAATACCATTTAGAGAAAAGCTTATCTTCAAGTTTTTGGATAGTCCTCGTCTCCTCGTGAGACTGGATTATTTTCACCGTTTTTACGAACGTTTTCATTTCTATAACATATATAGAAATAACCAAAACTTGTTAATGATCAACCAAAAATCAGTATATAAATACATAATAAATATACTGAATTTTCTTGAATTTATGAAACATAAATTAAGCATTTATACACAATAAATACTAGTAAATTTAGTTTAAAATATCAAATGAATTCCAAAAATTCATCAAAATATATCAAAAATTCAAGAAAAATGTAAAATTTAATTCTGAAAAAAATTTGACGAAATTTGGACGCCGGAAGACCCCTCACGCGCCCACACGCGCCTCCGGATTCTGTTCCATGTGCCACCACGCGCGGAAACGCTCCTCCACGTGCTACATAGGGCTGCTGACGCATGTGACACGTGGCCGCTTGTGATTCGTGCTGACATGTCCTAAATGCCACGTGTCATCACCTGATTGAGTCAACGGATGACGTGGATGATGACGTGTTGTGATGATGTGGCACAGCCTCGACACGTGTCACCACCCTATTTGTCCACAGTGATGACGTGGCAAGTGGCGTGTCACGATGACGTGGCAAAATCACAAGTGGTTGGACACGTGGCGACATACTATTGGTCCACATGTACAACACGTGGCTGTTGACCGTTTCAGAAGCAGTTGACTTCGACAAGTGTCTTAACGTTATTGGTTTGAATTTTCAACCGTCAGAAAATCAACGAATCATGTAGCGCCACGTGTCCAGAAACATAACTTCTCCAACCGCTTTGGAAACGAACTCCACTCGCGGTGGTGGCGCGTGAAGGCCACGCGTCGGCTTCTGGGCTTCCGTTGGTCGTGAAATTTGACATTCCGACTCGATTTTTCGTGCTGATTTCAGTGGTGTGGTCAGATTTACGAAATTCCGACAAAAATTTTTTGACACTTTGTACTGTTGGATCAAATACGGTATCGTTTTGACTCGGATAATAATGTAAATCCATATCGAAACAAAAAAAAACGAATTCAAAATTAATAGAAACATATTCTTATCATGGAATATCAGATTTCAATGTCTACGGAATCATTTTGACGCGGATTTCAATATAAATCCGTATCAAAACGAATGAATGTGTATTTAAACGAATAAATACGTATTCGAACGAATAAAGAAACGTATTCTTATTCACGGATTTCCATAAACCAAGATATGAACACATCAATATTCATGGAATACCAGAAAACTAGATTCGAACACATCAATCTATAAACCTTTCGGCTCTGATACCAATGAAGTCAGAATTCCATAGATAACCATAAACAGATAGATAAACAGACTTACGGTTTATATGCAGCGGAAACTCGTTTATGGAATGGATCTGATCTACGCGAGAAACCGGATCGTTCTGGTTGCCTTTCCTATGAGTGTATGAATACACTGAGTACGGGCTATATCCGTGAATTCTTCCGACGAACGAAGAAGTAAACCGTGTTTTATCGGTAGAGACGTCTTCCCCCGGAATAAGAAGGGAATCTCTACGATTCTCTCTCGTTAGGAAATAGAGAAACTTCTTCTCTATTTATAGTGGAAATCCCAACTTCCATCTATATATAGGGTTGTACCAAATTACACATTTGGTCCCTGTAATTTACACATAATTACAGTTTAGTCCCTGTCATTCCAAAATGTCATGGGCGGACCAAAAACCAACATTTTTTTTTTTTGAAACTTCAATTATGTTTCTACAAATGTTTTTACCCTTAAGGGGTGCCTCAATTTTCTCAGGTGAGCCCCTAGGATGGTGCCTAGTGCCTCAAGAAATTTGAAGTCTCATCATCTTGAGAGCACCTAGTGCTTTTAATAACATTGGTTGCATTTGTCTATAATAGTTGATTTTTTTAAAAAAATTTTACCGTAATGCTTTGCCATGTTTTTATGTGTATATTTTTGTGTGAGAAATAGAGCTTTAGAAATCTCTTGGATAATCTGATATAATGTGTCTTTCTACAGGCATACAACTTTCTAACATATGTAATTACTTATGAATAGCAAGCAACTCAACGTTATAGATATTGCTATTCCTACATGACTTCTGGTGTATTTTGTTTAAAAAATAATGAAAAATATCAAAGGTTGGAGCTGAAGTTATCAAGTGATACACCATTTACCCCCTTGGCTTGGCCTCTGAATTTTAATATTTTTATTCAATATTTTGAGAGAATTACTGCAGCTGATATTGTATAGTGTTGAAGCTTTACTTCAAATTTGTAGATTTCTATTCAAAAGCACAATGAAGACAATGAGATCTAATCTTACAAAAAAACTAATTTTCCTAGCTATCTACCTTTTGCAATGGAATCCTCTCATAAAACCAATCTCCAATAGGCTATAGCCTTGGCTTTATTCATATATGTTTAAAGATGAGTGACCTTTTGCAACCTTTATAATAGTGGTAGTAATAGCAATATGATGACACAGAGGAGATCAAGCAAAATAAGAGACAATTTGGTGAACTGATTATGGAGAGAAAACAAAACTTCTATTTCTTACAATATTACTAAGTGCATTTCAGTTGAAACTATGTCTCATGCATTTCAGTTGGCTGATATTCTTTACATGTCTTCTTAAATAGAAGGAGCTGTTTATCTTGCTTTTAGAAAACCTATACTGAGTTTGATAATGTCTAGTTAAAATTATTAGAAAAGCTACATGTATATGTAAGTACGAATATTAATTGGATTGAGCGTGTTTGATTTCTTTCTTTCATGGAAATTGACTCTCAATATGTTAGAGTTTTTCTTTCAGTTTAAGAATCTTCTATCCAGCCTCCAACATTACCTCTCCGGGCTGAATGAAATACAGGTCAGTGGTCCTTTGAGTTAATTGTGACGGGATAAGTTCAATCTTTTTTTAGGACATACATTAGCTTCATTATTATTATATATATATATAGTCCAAAAAATTATTGAGATATAAACCTCAATACAAGAGTTACAAAAATAAAAAGAATCTAAAATGGAATTTTTCGATTTTTAATATTTTAGTAAATTCTGAAAACAAATTTTAAATTTATTATCTTATCACCCATAAGTTAAATGTATTTTTTGTAACACAAACATTAAAAGCCGTTTTCCTTTTTCACCCAGAAAATTAATGAAGTCATTTAGCTTTACAGGTAGGAGGACTCTAAATCCACTGGACTTGATCAAAATGAAAATATAAACTATAAACACAATAGTTTACAACCTATGAAGGTGCAAATTGGGGTCTACAACTTACATTATTACATATAATAGTTGATTGTGAATGTAATCTTTTTGAAAATTTTTGCAAACGTATTGGAAGAATTGGTGCGGTAGTTGGCTGATTTGCATTAAAGAAATAAATTTTAATTATTTATCCTAACTGGAAATCCAGCCAATAGCGTTGTAAGTCGTTAAGTCTTTCTTTATATATATGTTTTGAGGGAATAAATTTAATTCTTTTTGGCTTAATATTTATCTCACTCAATGGCCTGACATCTTTGACGTTTAGTGCTGTATTGACGTGGCGCATGAAGTTGAAAACCGTCAACATTGTACTACATAGGTTTAGTAATCATACCAATATTATTATAACCGTACCGGACATCAAACCGGTAAAACTACTGATACATAGTATTATTAGTTCAATCAGGTTTAACCGGTGGTTATATCGGATTTTTTTTTTGGAAAAAATATTATTTAAATAATAAATAAGCTTATAAATTCATCAAACACAAGTTTCAAATGTTTAATACTCAAAATAACTTCATGAAATATCCTAAAACTTTATCAATTTTAAATTTTAATGATAATTGATTTAAATTTTAAAAATTTAGAAAATTTTGGTTTGGAACCGAACCGAACTAGAACCAAGCTAAACTAGTTCAGTTCGGTAAACCGAACATATATTGGTTTGATTTTGATTTTTATAATTTTCTATTATTTGATTTTTGATTCGGTTTGGTTCGGTTTTGAATCTAACCGAACCGAATCGGTTTTGAACCGAACCGAATCCAAACCAAACATAGAAAATTATAAAAACCGGTTTTTGACCGGTTTGCTGGTTCACTAGATTTCGCCGGTGGAACCGGTCATCTCCGGTTTTCTATAAAACCATCAAACCGACAGGACCCATGGCTGGTTCGCGGCAAAATCGGTCGAACTGGCCTGTCCGATCCGGTTTTCATAACATTGAATCATACATCTAAAAACAAGTTGTAAGTTAAAATTGATATAAAGTGTAAACAATGTAAATAAAGTTATATAATTAAGGGCCCAAAAAATGCCTTGCGATTAAGTTAAATTTTTATTTTCAAATTATCCAACAAGATATACATGGGTTAGTTCTTAATTACAAAAGTGAACTCCATTTTTGATTTGGTATTACATATTCATACGAGACATAAATATCAAGTTTGAGGCTAATATTATTAAAACAAACAGATTATATATTTAATGTGTTGAAAAATTTGATTCAACAATTAGTTGTAAAATTCATTCCAAACTCTTCCCAAGAAAGCAAAACTATAATTACAATCATCTTACAAGTTAGAAATCTCAAACCTAACCACAAATTTTATTAATATTTTTCAATCTAACTCTAGTTTCAATAGTCAATCCTAAAATAAAAAAATTATTAATATTGAAGTGTAAAAGAATAATGGGTATATCTAAAAATACTCATAGTTAAGCTTATGTTTACTTTCAAATATATTACATAAATTTGTTGATCATTTGAAAAAATAAAAAGAAATAAATTTGTCAAAATATGATTAGATCAAGACTTGCAGCCTATAATTGTGGATTACTTAATTTGACGAGCAAGTCTTTGTTTTATGAAGTCAACTTCCATGAATTAAGCAAGCAAAAGGTGATGGCGAGCCAGATAGGCTGAATTAATTAAATTGTGATGGGTGATCTGTTTGGGATTTGTTCAATTAATATAATTACTAATTAAAATATCGGATAATTCGGATGTGATTAATAATGCTGTTGCATACTACTTCTTATTTATATAAATTAACAACTGCATTGCGTTGAGTGACCGGCAAATACTTTTCTCTTAATTATTCTCTTCATCCTTCCATTTTCAGTCAACATTTACTTCTAAAATTATTACAAAAAGAAAAGTTTGGCATATGGAATTTGGATCCAAATTTTTTCATCTCTGACAAATTAACAGCGAAATAAAGGTAAAGCTTTTCTTTTGGTATATTTAAATTTTTAGCCTCTTCAATCAGCCATGTTTTTCTAATTTTTTTTTTCTCTATATCTTTATTAAAAGGCATTATATATGTTGGTGGAGTTTACTTCGTATGTATATGTTAGTTTTTGGTCTGCCCATGAAATTTTGGAATGGCAGGGACTAAACTGTAATTATGTGTAAATTATAGGGACCAAATATGTAATTTGGTCCGACCCTATATATAGATGGAGGTTGGGATTTCCACTATAAATAGAGAAGAAGTTTCTCTATGTCCTAAAGTATGGAGAATCGTAGAAATTTCCTTCTAAATCTGGGGAAAACGTCCCTACTGATAAAACACGAATTACTTCTTCGTTCGTCGGAAGAATTTACGGAGATAGCCCGTACTCAGTGTGTTCATACACTCATAGGAAAGGCAACTAGAACGATCCGGTTTCTCGTGTAGATCAAATCCATTCCATAAAAGAGTTTCCGCTACATATAAACTGTAAGTCCGTTTATTTACTCTGTTTATGGAATTCTGACTTCATTGGTATCAACGCCGAAAGGTTTATAGATTGATGTGTTCGAATCTAGTTTACTGGTATTCCATGAATGATTGATGTGTTCAAATCTTGATTTCCGGAATTGTATGAATTAGAATAAGTTTTATCCTTTTGAATGTGTGTTTATTCGTTTAAATACATAATTATTCATTTTGATACGGATTTATATTGATATCCGTATCAAAATGATTACATAAATATAGAAATCTGATGTTCCATGAATAAGAATATGTTTTTTGTTCATTTGGATTCGTTTTTGTTCGTTTTGATACGGATTTGCATTGTTATCTATGTCAAAATTATACCGTATTTGATCCAACAGTACATAGTGTTAAAATTTTTTGTCGTAATTTCAAAAATCTGACCACACCAATGAAATCATCATGAAAAATCGAATCGGAATCTCAAATTTCACGGCCAACGGAGGTCCGAAAGGCGGCGCGTGGACCTCACGCGCCACCACTGCGATTGGAGTTTGTTTCCAAAGCGGTTGGGAGAAGTTGGTCTGACGACACGTGGCGCTACAGTATTGGTTAATTTTCTAACCGTTGAAACGTTTGACCAATAATGTGTTGCCAAGTGTAGTGAGTCAACTATTTTGAACAGGTCAATCGCCACGTGTCTGACACGTGGACAAATAGCATGTTGCCACGTGTCAAAACAGTTGTGATTGTGCCACGTCATCGTGCCACGTCATCTGCCACATAATCACTGTGGACCAATAGGGTGATGACACGTGTCAAGACGGTGCCACATCAACATGCCATGTCATCATCCACGTCATTCTTTTGCTCAATCAGGTGATGACACGTGGCAGATGTGCCATGTCAGCACGAACCACAAGTTGCCACGTGTCACGTGAGTCAGCAGAACCCTTGGAGTGCGTGGAGGCACGTGTTCGCGCATGGCGGCGAGTGGAGCAGCTTCTATCGGAGCGTGGTGGCTCGTGTAGGCGTTTCCGGCGTCCAAATTTCGTCAAATTTTTTCCAGAATTAAAATTTACATTTTTCTTGAATTTTTGGTATATTTTGATGAATTTTTGGAATTCATTTGATATTTTAAACTAAATTTACTAGTATTTATTGTGTATAAATGCTTAATTTATGTTTAATAAATTCAAGAAAATCCAGTATATTTATTGTGTATTTATATACTGATTTTTGGTTGATCATTAACAAGTTTTTGTTGTTTTTATATGTGTTATAGAAATGAAAACCTTCGTAAGAACGGTGAAAATAATCCAGTCTTAAGAGGAGGCAAGGACTATATAAAAACTTGAAGATGAGCTTTTCTCTAAACGGTATTCCTCGTTGGAGGAAGGAAATATTGTTAGAGTTATGGAGCGGTTTAATGTGTTAAACCAGGAAATCCAAGAGCTTGTCTGGAAAGGAGGATTTTCCTCTGGAATTGATCAATTAAAAAATGTTAAAATTTGCGTAAAAGGCTTTTCGTGAAAAGCACTTTAAGAAATTCTGTTTTGGAGAAAATTCTGTTTTTTTTACGAATTGGTGGACTCCATTGAAGGATTAGTTCCTGAACAGGATTATGGATCCCAATGCAAAGTATTTGTGTTGAACTTGGCTGAAACGGGAGCTAAGTTATCTTATAATTCTAGAACCATGTTACTTAGAAGTAACAAGTTGGTTCGTCGCCCATGTCTGGATGCTGTCATTGAGGGTGTTGAGAACATACCTTTGGATCTCTACTATAAGTTCGTAGAGATAATCCCAGAAATTGAGATAGTTCGACTCGATGGAAATGAAGATTGAGCTCTTCATTTTTCACTTTTTCTCTTGCTAATTTCGTTTTTCAATTTTGTATTGAAGGGCTTTGTGCTAAAGTTTTTATTGTGGTGGTAATTTTGACTAAATGTTGGATATTTTTATGGTATTATAAAATGTTTATTTGTTAAACATTGCTATTTTAGTTATTTGTTTTAGTAATTTTTAATTTATTTATTTTGAGATTATAACTAAGTGTTATATTACTCATTAGTTTTATACTTAAGAGAAGTATAAATGTTAAATAAATTAAAATATAATCTAAAACAAAACTATATATAAATTTATTATTGAAAATTTAAACCTAATTTGGTGTTTGTATTAGCCTATGTAAATGGTGACTCGATGCATTGCGCATTGATGTTCGATTTTACGTGAACCAAACACTATTTTTAGTTTTAAATGATCTTATAATAAATATGGTGTATCGCTTACTTGTTAGTGCTACTTTGTCTTTAGTAGTTTTTCAATTGCTGCTTCAAAAGCAATAGTTGCTTAACTAAAAAAAAAGGGACCTTCGTTTGAACGGTGACAATTATAAAGTTTGGGCTATGATAGTCCAATACATAATTGAAGAGCAAGAGGCTCTTGACACTCTGGAGAGAATAATGGTTCCTCCTGCAGAGGGTAACACCGCCCAAACAAAGAGGGACCTTGAGGCTTATCAAGCCTGGAAGAAGAAGAACTCATCTGCCTGCATCACCATGCTTAGTGCGATGAATGATGATATCATGAAAAAGTTTCACGTATAAAACACATGCTTAGTGCGATTTATGCTCTCGAGGAGTAGAAAGTTCAAGCTGTGATACGTTCTATGCCGAATGGGTGGGAGCATATGAAGTTGCAACTCACTCATATCAACGACATTAAGGCCTTTGATGATGTTGTTCATCATCTTGAACTGGAAGAGGACCGTATGGCCTCTCTTAATGTGAAATCTAAGGTTCACATGGCTAGTTCAAGTCATGGTCTGAAGTCCAAGGAGAGGAACAAGAGGTTCTTCAAGAAGAAGGCAAAGAGAACGGTGGGTAGTGTTCCAGTTCAAAAGAAGGGCAAGAAAGATTTTAACATTTCTAGGGTGAAATGTTACAATCGCAGACAGAAGGGGTATTTTGCAAAAGATTGCATAGCTCCTAATGTAAATGCTACCGAAGTGTATAAGTGTTATACATTTTTGTCAAGTTTTGTTTTCCAAACTGAATCTCGTCCTTTGTGGATCGTAGACTCAGGAGCAACAAAACACGTAATAAAGAATCGAGATTCTTTTGTTGAGTTCCACAGTGTTCCACGGGGAACAAGGTGGATATATGTGGGAAACAACTCTAAAGAGGAAGTCTTAGGGATTGGTTGTTGTCAGCTGGTCTTAAATTGTGATCAACCACTGTTTCTTGAAGAGTCCTCTATGCTCTTGGAATTCGAAGGAACTTGATATCTGTTTCTGCCCTCATGAATTTGGGATTCATGTTATCTTTTGAATTGAACAATTTTAGTCTCTTTATGAACAATATCTGCTTTAGTGGTAGACATTTGTTGGATGGTTTTATTGTTTTGGATTTGGATCCAAATTCTGTGTGTCATAATAGTTTTTCCTTTACTGTTAACTTGTCTATGGATAATGTTAGCATTTCAAAACTGTGGCATGTGAGACTTAGTCACATTGGTCAACATCGTTTAGTACGATTGGCTAAAGCAGGTTTGTTGGCTGATTTATCGAAAGTAGATCTGCCAACTTGTGAAAGCTGCTTAAAAGGAAAGATGACAAGAAAACCATTTGGTAAAGCTACGTGAGCTAACCAACCATTGCAACTAATCCATTCTGACATCTGTGGCCCAATGAATGTTCGGGCAAGGCATGGTGTGTACTATTTCATTACATTCATAGAAGACTATAAGCATGTTTCAAAAGATTTATGGCTCTAGTTGCAAATCAATTAGAGTAGAGAATCAAAGCTTTAAGGACCGATCGGGGAAGAGAGTACCTCTCCGAGGAATTTAAAGTTTTATGTGATGAAACAGGTATTAAACATCACTTGACAATACCTAGGACTCCACAATAAAATGGAGTAGTGGAAAGAAGAAACCAAACCTTCTGATAGATGGTAAGGTCTATGATGGCTGAAGCAATTTGTCTATCTCCTTTTGGGGAGATGCACTATTGACTGCCACATATGTACTCAATAGAGTACCTTCTAAGTCCGTTGAAACCATGCCTTGTGAATTGTGGACGAGCTGCAAGCCCAATTTGAACCATTTGCGACCATAAGGATGTACTACCTATGTTCGTGATACATCTAGCAATCATGGTAAGCTAGGCCCAAGAGGCAAGAAAGGTATCTTTATAAGATATCTTGTTCTCTCTAAAGGATATGTTCTAGTAGGAGAGAATGAGAATGGTCAAATAACAGAATTTGAGTCACGAGATGTCACATCCTTAGAGAATGAATTTCCTAAGCTGGGAGACATGGATAAGGAATTCACTTTCTTTGAAACTCAAGAGTCTGAAACTTCAGGATCGCTCAATCCGAGTGGGAGGAATGAAGTTAAAGATGTAAGGGAAAGGGAAGAGAATGATGTTTTTCAACCTTCACAAGTGGATTTGAGTAATCCTGACCCTGACTTGAGTGGTCTTGGTTTGAGTGGGAGTCTTTTTCCAAATTCAAGTGTGAATATGGATATAGATCCCAGTGAGAGTTTTGCCCAACACCTTGATGAATATATAAGATTTGTTTATCAAGAAGCAGAACCTCTAAGACGATCACAGAGAGGAAATATCCCACGACGTCATCATTTAATTGATAGCGAAGCACTCTCAGTCGTAGCTCAAGTTGAAGATATTCCAACTAACATGACAAAGTAATAGGAATCCCCAGCGAAAGAAAAATGGATTAAAGCAATGGAAAGTGAAATGGAGTCAATAAGGGTCAACAAAGTTTGGGAACTAGTTGACCTACCCAAAGGGCGTAGAGCCATTAGGAATAAATGGGTACATACTATTAAGCGATCAGTGGATGGGAAACCTATCCAGACTAAGAGTTGGCTGGTTGCGAAGGGGTTTACACAATATGAAGGAATTGACTATCAGGTGACTTTTTCACCTGTTGTTCGTTTCACGTCTATAAGAAAAGTACTTGCTTTTGTAGCATGTCTGGATGTAATTCAAGGTCCATACATCCTACAGAAGCAAGTGTTTTTCTTATAGACGTGAAACAAACAACAGGTGAAAAAGTCTCCTGATAGTCAATTCCTTCATGTTGTGTAAACCCATTCGCAACCAGCCGACTCTTAGTCTGGATAGGTTTCCCATCCACTGATTGCTTAATAGTATGTACCCATTTATTCCCAATGGCTCTACGCCCTTTGGGCAGGTCAACTAGTTCCCAAACTTTATTGACCCTTATTGACTCCATTTCACTTTCCATTGCTTTAATCCATTTTTCTTTCGCTGGGGATTCCAATAACTTTGTCATGTTAGTTGGAATATCTTCAATTTGAGCTATGACCGAGAGTGCTTCGCTATCAATTAAATGACGGCGTCATGGGATATTTCCCCTCTGTGATCGTCTTAGAGGTTCTGCTTCTTGATAAACAAATCTCATATATTCATCAAGGTGTTGGGCAGAACTCCCACTAGGACCACTCCCACTGGGATTTATATCCATATTCACACTTGAATTTGGAACAAGAATCCCACTCAAACCAAGACCACTTAAGTCAGGGTCAGGATTACTCAAATCCGCTTGTTAAGGTTGAAAAACATCATTCTCTTCCCTTTCCCTTACGTCTTCAACTTCATTCTATAGCGCCACGTGTCCAGCAGACCTTAACTTCCCCTACTGTGTTCTTAAATGGCAAACTGAACGAAGAAATCTATATGGTTTCATTGTCTAGGGACCAGAACATAAGGTTTGTAAGTTGAAAAGATCAATTTATGGCCTTAAGCAGTCTTCAAGACAATGGTATTTTTGTTTCCATGAAGCGATTATATCAATGCAATTTAAGGTGATTAATGCAGACTCGTGTGTATACATTAAGTGTGAAAACGGAGGGAAGTTTGTCATTCTAACGTTATACGTTGATGATATTTTGTTAGCAGGAAATGACATTTCCTTACTCAAGAAAGTAAAGACTTAGTTGTCTTCTAACTTTGAGATGAAGGATCTAGGAGAAGCTAATTACATTCTTGGGGTTAAGATCTCTAGAGATCGATCTAAGAGATTATTGGCTCTTTCACAAGAGAAGTATATCAATAAGATCTTAGAACGGTTTGGTATGGCTCACTGTGATCCCGATCCAACCCCTATTGCATAAGGTGCGGAACTGAATGCAAGTATGTGTCCCACGACTCCAGAAGAGACTAAAAGGATGGAGAGAATTTCTTATAGGTGTGCAATTGGTAGCTTGATGTATGCTATGATTTGTACACGACCTGACATAGGTTTTGCGGTGGGTCTCGCAAGCCGTTATCAGACTAATCTAGGTTTGATGCATTAGGCAGCATGATGGGTCCTAGGCGTAGTAGTAAAACTAAACCTAGAAACGCATAACTAAGGCAGTGTACCTATCGTTGACAAGTAATAATTCTGGTTGGTCCAAGTATCGATCCCACAGAGAGAAGAATAATCTGCAAACACTAAACTACTCGGGTTCCTTGCGTGTCCTAGGCGGAACGTAGTTTGGGTTGATTATATTAACGGCTAAACTATCCTACTCCTAGTTGATCTATTCCAGCTTACTTTGCACTTGAGTTTTGTGTTATCAATTGGCGGTTTACCGACCTATGAATACTAATGGGGATGGCTTTATCAATTAATTACAAAAGATGAATTTAACTCAACAATTAGTCCTTGATTATGCTCTTTCGATAATACAACCTAGCGTATCTAGATCTTTTAGGTCCTTAGCCAGTTTTCCTTGTTTAGAGGCGGTCTAATTCTAAAGCTCAGAAAATAGGGGCACGTAAGTTCCACAGTGTCGTCAATACTAATGGTTTCCTAGGTGTCAATCTAGGTAATGTCACAAATATGAACTTTACTAAATTAAGATCTTATGAGACTAGACATTCATTAAAGGAATTGCATAAAGAAAAGGAATAAAAATTGAAATTAACTTGCAAACAATTGTATTAATCAAGAAAGATGAACTGAGTTCAATGTTTACAACCAAACACAATCAAATTGTGGAATCAAAACTAGCTTAATCAAATTACAAAAGAGAAGAAGAAAAACTTATGCCCTTTTGGTCCGATTAACCGGATTCCGACGGTGTGAAGATGCTTGGGGTGTACCTCTATAGACGAACTCGAGTCGGAACTAGGAACGTCGCAAAAGGGGAAGATTCTAAGTAAAGCTACAACCAATCAATAGTGCAAAACTCGAAGAAAACAAATAGTTCAAGCTCAAAACCTCACTACAAGTTTTTGCTATCACTCAAAAAGACTGGAAAAAGATCCTTTGAAACATAGAAAATAACCTATTTATACGGCTAGGTTGAAACCAGCAAAAAGAAGAGATGAAAGTAGGGCAACAGTAGGTTTCAGGGCTCGGCACGTCGTGCTGGAGGAGTTGGCACGCCGTGCTGTGCAGAACTGAAGGCGGCACGCCGTGCTGCTGGAGTGGGCACGCCGTGCCGTGTGATTTTAGGGTTGGCACACCACGCTGATCTGAGTGGCACGTTTTCGTGCCACTCCACTGGACTGCTCCTGAATGGCACGCCGGATTGGCACGCCGTGCCACCTTGATTTTCAGCACTATGAACTCGTCTTCGCCGCTGATGCACCAACTTCCGGTCCGGGTTGTAATACCTATGCAAAACAAGCACAAAGAACATAACGGCACCGACGCCACGGACCATAAAAACAACAAATAAACAAAAATTACAAAAACGACCCTAGAAAACATGAAAAATACTAAAAGTTATAAAAACTATCGAAAACATAAAAATCACAAAATATTCAAAAACCACACAAACATTCACGCAAAAGACGCTCAGAATTGCCGTTCAAACCACGAAATTGCCTAAAAGATAAGGTTAAAAACCGACCTTATCAACCACCCCACACTTAAAGTCTTGCTTGTCCTCAAGCGAATCAACTAAAGATAAAGGAGTAAACTTGCTCGCTTTCACTTGCAAATCCAACTAAGGGTTTAACCGTACGAGATTCATAAACTTAAGAAAGTAAAGCATCAGCTTTGAAATGACATTAGGTGCAAAAGGTTCAAAACCACTCAATACCCAAACCCAACACAATTTAGCTAGTCAAAGGGCGAGGAACAAACAGAGTTTATACGACCACAGAGCACCTCACAAGATGTCACTCCAACACTCAAGTTCAAGGCAAGGCGGATGAGCACACAAAAACAAACAATGGCACACATCACATAGCGAACTAATGGCAATCCCAGTGAAGTCATTGGTCAAGGAGCAAAATCAGAGAACCTGGGGCTTGTAATGTTACGGCTTAGGGTAGGTTTGATAAGGGAAATTTTAGGTGTACAACTCCTACGAATCAAGTAAAACATACAAATTGACTAAGCACTAAAGACGGGTCATGCAATTTTCAACTCAGAACTAGTCCTAAGAGTGTTTGCTTTTTTTTTTTTTTTGAAATTAACTTGACAAAAAGAAGGCCTTATCCACACCCAAAGGCCGAAACACAACTTAATGAGAAAACGAAAACAAAAATTACAAGACATGGATCAAGGCAGTTAGATGATCGCCCTAATCCTTTATTCAACCAATAAAAAAAATTACAAAACATGGAACACAAATACCGGCTGAAAGATGCAAACCGGATAACCAAGACAGGCGTTTACAGACTCCGAGTTTTACAAAAAGAAACCGAACAAACACATTGACTCTATTTGGATTTTTTTTTTTTATATATATTTTTTTTATATTTTTTTTTTAAACACAATTTTTCCATAGGACTAGATATGAAAGAGTTGAAATGCAAATGGTGATTGACCCCAAAATGAATGAACAACTTAGCCAATTACTTGATTTAGGAGAGGAGGGTGAGAAAGGAAAATCAAAGTGAAATAGGAAAAGGTTAGGATTATAGAGTTGGCTTGGTGAAGGTTTTTTAAGTCAAAAAGGTTAATTTAGTGACTATGGGTGATCTAAGGGATGAATTAGTAGTTAGGGTTAGGGTTATTTAAGTCAATGGGTTAATCCTAAGGGTGTCCACATATTAAGCTCTCGATGCCAAGTGCAAAACAACACCGGGTTCTACGATCTAGTGTGCCACGATTGTTTTTACCCTCACAAAGAAATAGAACCGATGTGAAATGGTTCTAAAGGCTCAAATTCGCACAAGTGTATTAGGGTTTGTAAGCTAGGTCGTGTGACTCAACCAATGTTCCAAGGCGTAATCCTAGCTCAATCATGCAAGTCAGGGTAGAGGACTAATTCCCTAATGCAACCTAAATGACAAATCTAACCAATGGTTACGATCAAGAATCACAAACCACGCACAAACAAGCTAATGACTTGCAAACGACTCCTAATATCCCTAGCCAATTGCTATCAATCCAAGCACAGAGACTTAGGTTCGAGGGTGGATTAAGCAATGTTATTCAAACGGCAATTGATACAAAAACAACCTAAAAATACTAACAAACCAAAACAACCAAAACCAACTTCACATGCATTGAAAAGTAAATCCTAAATCTAACCAAAAACCAACACAAAACATTCAATCATGCAAAAACACCAACAAACATGCTAAACAACAATCAAAAAGTGCAATATAAGAAAAAGAAAAAGAAAAAGGAGAAGTCCCTTTACCCACCCCACACTTAGATTGCACTTACTTCCAAAAGTGCAATGGAAGAAGAAACAAACTGAATGGGGAAGGAGAAGGGTTACCTCACATATCGGGAGCTGGTGGTGGTGGCGGCGGGTACGGCCACCCTTGGGCGGCACAGTAGCGGGAGGCGAACTCCTCGACGTTGGAGAGCTGAGCCCTTGCCGATCAAGGCGTGCGGTCAGCCGCTGCTCCAGCAGAACCTGATGGATGGTTAAGCCTTCCAATTGCTCAATAATGCCATCCAACCGTCCATCAATCCGCCCCATAAAATCAACCCCCACCGATACATTTTCCGCGTCCTCCTCGCCATCCTCTCCTTCCTCACTCTCTTCCTCCTCGTCTACTTCCATGGGGGCCTTTCCCCGACTTGAACCTCCGGCACTTGAAGGACCTGCAGCTGCACCAACATAGGAACAAGACAAGATTCCCTTCGAAAGCTTCTTGGGAAGAATGCTTTCGAGGTTCCTATAACAAGTATTACTGTGAAAAAAACATGCAATACAAGTCACAATATGCCCTAGTCCTAGTTCAGACTTGGCTCGGTTGTGATGATTGTATAAAGCTTCCATGACAAAGAAGCCCAAATGCACCTTAACTTCACTGTGCACATGCCACAAGATCAACAATTCAAATGCATTAACCCGGTTGCTCTCAGTCTTTCCCGAAAAATTAAAGCATACAAATTTATGAACTAATTGTAACACAGGGTCTTGGATTTGGGAGGTTTTGGCAAACCGGGGTTGGTAAACCCCTTGCCCTATCAATCGCCAAAATTTCTTAGCATCCAGATTTTCGGGCCACTTGTAACCATTCCCGTCAATCCCTATACAAGCCCTAAGGCCATCAATATCCAAAGTTCGCTCGACGCCAAAGAGGCGGAAGGTCATGCTTCTAAGGCCCGTGTTCGGGTTGGTCTTAAAACTCAAGGTAGAGTAAAATTCGAGGTTTAGCTCCCTAAAGACCGGAGGGTTAGATTTCACAAATTCGTACCACCCTAGACTAGTCAACTTAGCTTTCACTCCTTCCGACCTATCTTGCACAAAAAGAAATTGCCAATCGAAAGTACGAAATGGAGTGCTTTCTAAAGGAAATAGAGTTTTGTACTTCTTACCTTCATCGTCGGAAAGTAAGGAAAAGTGACATTTGTATTTCCGGGAGAGATTTGTCAGTGGGGCAATCAATGGGTCGGTGGGCGGCGCGTCACGTGGCACCGGCTCCGGTGACGGTTCCAGGGGTTGGCGAGACGAACCGTGTCTCCGATCGGCGACGGTTTTTCTCTTCATCCTACAATTGCACAAACATAAAAATAAAACAAGAATAAAAAACACAAGAACACAAAACCAAAGAACAACTACTGTCAAAGATACAAAACCCCAAAGAAGAAGAAAAAGTAAAATAAAACCCTATTAAGCAGTCAATCCATCAAGCCAAAATGAGGAAAAGAACAACAATAATAAGAATAATGAATAAAAGAGAGAATAAAGCAAGAATTCATACCTGATTCAAGGAAATTGAAAAAATAAAAACCTAGGGCAAATAAATGGGGGAAAAAGGGATGAGATGGAGAAGAAGAAGAAAAAGAAAAAAAAAAGATGGAGAAGAAGAAGACAAAGAAAAAAAAAAGATGAAGAAGAAGAAAAAAGTAAGAGAAGATAGGGAGAAGGAGAGAAAGGAAGGAAGAAGAAGAAGAATGGAGAAGGAGAAGGAGAGAATTGGTTCTAGAGAGAGAGAGTGAAAAGGGGAGAGAGAAAGTGAGAAGGTGAGAGAAAGTGAGAGAGAGGAAGGAGAAGAAGGAAGAAGTGGGCGGTTATGAGAAGGGGAAAGGGGAAGAAAACATTAAATCGGCTGTGGAATTCCCTTGGGATTCAAAATTTGAACGCTCGGCACGCCGTGCCAAACACTCAGCACGGAGTGCTGAGCGGGTGAAAAGTACTTACCTGGAAATAGAATTATGGCACGCCGGCGTGCTGCCTTGAAATTTAAACATATGGCACGGCGTGCTGATGTCTTGACACGGCGTGCTGATCCTTTTTCTCACAAATCGCTCGCGGGACAGAACAGCGGCACGCGGGCGTGCTGAAGTGACACGCCGTGCCGCCCTGCATACCATTACTTTGGCACGGCGTGCTGAATGTGGCACGACGTGCTGTTTTCTTATGCTCAATTTTCTTCCGGAACAGCAGCCTGGCACGATTTCGTGCCACCCTGGCACGCCACGTGCCACACCCAACTTCACCTTGGCACGGCGTGCTGAGTAGTGGCACGGCGTGCCCCCATGAATTCTGCCAACTATTGCTTTTTTTCACATTTTGAACATGATTTCCGATTAACTTGCTTAAGTACCTAATCCTACACACAAAAACACACAAAAACATATTAACGTAAAAAACTAATGTACACGGGAGGTATACGTACCTCAGTGCTATGTTTATAGTTGGAATAGCTCGACTTCTACGCCCGCGGTTTAGCATTACACATCACGAAGGAGCAAAACTTGCTTCTCCTCCTTTATTCCTCCGCTGACATAGGACTTCAACCGATGCCCATTCACTTGTTGAATTCCCTCCGGGGTTTCAATTTCCACCATCCCGGAGGGGTAAACCTTATGCACGGTAAATGGCCCCGTCCATCGACTCCGCAGTTTGCCCGGAAAGAGTTTCAACCGGGAGTTATACAAGAGCACCAACTCTCCTTGGTTGAAACCTTTCTTTATTACATGATGGTCATGCCATCTCTTGGTCCTCTCCTTGTAAATCTTGGCATTCTCATACGAGCTCAACCGAAGCTCATCCAGCTCCATGAGTTGCCTTAATCGAAGCTCACCTGCAGCTTGCATATTAAAGTTAAGAAATTTTAAAGCCCAATATGCCTTATGCTCTAATTCTACAGGTAGATGACAAGATTTACCGAAGACCAAACGGTAGGGGGACATTCCTATAGGTGTCTTAAAAGCAGTTTTATATGCCCATAGTGCATCGTCTAACCTTAAACTCCAGTCTTTCCTAGATGCACTTACCGTTTTTTCTAAGATGCGCTTTAGTTCCCTATTCGAAACCTCAACTTGCCCACTCGTCTGAGGATGGTAAGGAGCCGCTACCTTATGCTTAACCCCATATTTGTGCAAAAGATTGTCAAATTGCCTATTACAAAAATGGGAACCCCCGTCACTGATGATAGCTCTTGGGGTTCCGAACCTAGTAAGAATGTTTTTCTTTAGAAACCTGACAACTACCCTCGCACCGTTGGTTGGTAAAGCAACAGCTTCTACCCATTTAGACACATACTCAACCGCCACAAGAATGTATTGGTTGTTGTGAGATATTGGGAAGGGTCCCATGAAATCTATGCCCCAAACATCAAAAAGTTCACACACCAAAATACCCTGTTGGAGCATTTCATTCTTTTGGGAAATATTTCCCATCCTTTGACACGCATCACAGGCTCGAATATAACTAATGACATCCTGTTTCATGGTTGGCCAATAAAACCCACTAGATAAGATCTTTCCTACAGTTCGATCGGGTCCAAAATGGCCACCCGCTTCTCTATCATGACACATTTCAATAATGGAGGGAACCTCCTCATACGCAACACACCGCCTAATCACACTATCAGCACATAATCTAAAAAGATAAGGGTCATCCCAAAAATAATCCTTAGCGTCATGAAAGAATTTACGCCTCTGTGCATATGAAAGGTTAGGTGGAAGAATGTTACCGACTTTGAAGTTTGCGATGTCCGCAAACCATGGTATAGAAGTTACCCCACACAACTGTTCATCGGGGAATGTGTCACGAATGTTCGCTTCCGGAGAAGATACGGATCCTTCACTTGGTAGTCTTGACAGATGGTCGGCCACTACGTTCTCTACTCCTTTCTTATCCCTAATCTCCACATCAAACTCCTGGAGGAGTAGAATCCATAGAATCAATCTGGGCTTTGCATCCTGTTTAGCCAACAAATACTTAAGGGCAGCATGGTCAGTATACACAATGACTTTTGATAAGACCAAGTAAGACCTGAACTTATCAAAAGCAAACACAACAGCCAGTAATTCTTTCTCAGTCACAGTATAATTCATTTGAGCACCATTTAATGTCTTACTAGCATAATAAATTGGGTGAAAAATTTTGTTCACCCTCTGACCTAAACATGCCCCAACAGCATTATCACTTGCATCGCACATAAGTTCAAAAGGAATTTCCCAATTCGGACTCACCATAACCGGTGCCTCAATCAATTTCCGTTTAAGCAAATTAAAAGCATACATACATTCATCATTGAAATTAAATGGGGCATCCTTTAAGAGTAACTCAGTCAACGGCTTAGCAATTTTAGAAAAATTTTTCACAAAGCGCCTATAAAAGCCCGCATGTCCCAAGAAACTCCTAACTAACTTAACCGAATTTAGGGGAGGCAGTTTCTCAATCACCTCAATCTTGGCCAGGTCAACCTCGATTCCCTTTCCCGACACTTTATGCCCTAAGACAATACAATCCCGGACCATAAATTGACACTTCTCCCAACTAAGTGCCAAATTGGTGTCTTCACATCTCTGAAGCACCCGGTCCAAATTCCCCAAACATGACTCAAACGTATGACCAACAACAGAAAAATCATCCATAAAGACTTCCATAAAATCCTCAATCATATCAGCAAAAATGGCTAGCATGCATCTTTGAAAAGTAGCCGGGGCATTACACAATCCAAAAGGCATCCGCCTATATGCAAATGTCCCGTATGGACACATAAACGTGGTTTTCTCTTGATTGAGAGGGTCCACTGGAATTTGCATATAACCGGATAGCCCATCTAAAGTACAAAAATATTCGTGCCCGGCCATCCTTTCTAACATTTGATCAATGAACGGTAATGGAAAATGATCTTTCCGGGTGGCGTCATTCAACTTCCTATAATCAATACACATACGCCAACCCGTGACAGCTCTAGTAGGGATTAGTTCCCCTTTATCATTTTTCACTACCGTCGTGCCTCCTTTCTTAGGCACACATTGGACCGGACTCACCCATTGACTATCAGAAATAGGGAAGATGATACCTGCGTCGAGGAGTTTTATCACCTCGGTTCTTACCACTTCCTTCATGTTGGGGTTCAACCGACGCTGAGGCTGTGCACACAGTTTTACCTCATCTTCCAGAAAAATTCTATGTGTGCAAAACGTCAGACTTATTCCCTTGATGTCGTGGATTGTCCACCCGAATGCTCCTTTGTGCTTCCTTAGCACCTCTAGCAGCTTGTCTTCCTCCTCTCCTGTTAACAAAGAAGAGATTACAACGGGTAAGTCCTTTGGAGGATGCAGAAAAACATATTTAAGGTTAGGGGGAAGGGTTTTGAGCTCCAATGATGGAGGTTCCTCCAATGAGGATTTAGGTGCTGGTTTGACTTCACGCTCCAGCTTATCAAACCGTCCCTTCACCCATGAGCATTCCTCACTAATCACTGCATTTGCCTCACTTTCACCTAGACCTTCTCCTATGATGTAATCTAGTTCACTGCACAAACTCTCAACCACACAAGCATCAATAGGACAAAAGGAGTCCACAAAGTTACAATTTTCAACGTCTAACGGATATTTCATTGAATTATAGACATTGAAACTTACCTCCTCGTTATGCAACCTAAGAATGATCTTACCTTCCTGGACATCTATTAAAGTCCTACCGGTCGCGAGAAAAGGTCTCCCAAGTAGAAGGGGCACCGAGCTATCTTCCTCCATATCCATTACCACAAAATCCGCAGGGAAGATAAACTTGTCCACCTTTACTAACACATCTTCGACCACCCCCTTTGGTCTCGTGAGGGATCTATCCGCCAATTGGAGGGTCATGTTGGTTGGCTTTGGGTTTCCCAATCCGAGTCTCCTGAAAAACGACAAAGGCATCAAATTTATACTCGCACCTAAGTCACACAGGGCATTGGCAATCTCCAAGTTTCCTATCCGGCATGGAATAGTGAAACTGCCCCTATCTTTGAGCTTAGGTGGGAGTTTGTTAGTTATAATTGCTGAACATTCCTCTGTCAAAGCCACCACTTCATCCTCGCCTAGCTTTCTTTTCCTTGCAAGAAGTTCTTTAAAAAATTTAGCATAAGAGGGCATCTCTTGGAGAGCCTTAATTAACGGCATGTTAAACTCTAACTTCTTAAAAATCTCAAGGAATTTGGAATATTTCTACTCCAGTTTATCTTTCTTCTCCCTTTGAGGATAAGGGAGTTTAGGCACATAGGCTCTCACTGGTTTAGGAATTTTTCCTTTTTCGTTTATGCTAGGTTCGGGTTCAGAAATCGAATCGGGGTTGCTTACCTCTCCCGACTCTTCACTTACCTCGGAAGGTTGAGATGGGATATCAGCGTTGTGCACCCGGTCCTCCACTTGCCTACCGCTTCGTAGGGTTATAACCTGAGCTGTCTCCCTTTGATTACCCTTAGGGTTTTGTTCAGTTCTACTCGGGAGTGCTCCTTGAGGTCTTTCCTGCCTCTCCCTACTCAATTGAGCCACCTGCTTACCAAGATCCCTACAGTACGCTTCATTATCAACAAGCCGAGACGAGATGTCTTTTAGTAACGACAAAACCGTCTCGTCTTGCTTAGACTGTTGAGGCTGCTGTGGAGATTGATCATTAGGAATAAATGGGGCCTTACCTAACCCCTGCTCACGGTGCTCATAATGGAATCCGGAAGGAGGTCTCAACACATTTTGGTTGTTACTATAGGACATATTCGGGTGTTGATACCTTCTTCCGTAATTGTTATTATTATTGAAGTTTTGTGAATAAGAGTTAGAGTTATTGTACCTTTGGTTTCCTCCCACAAAACTTACGTTTTCGGACGATTGGGCGAATGGGTCGCCCAGTTCACACTCTTGCCCGGGATGCTCTGCTCCGCATGATACACACAACACCGGTTGGTATTGTGGTCCATTTAAGTTCAGGCGGGACATCAACAGGTCCAACTTCTTGTTTACATGGTCCATAGCTGCATCTTGGCGTCCCAAATCTGCAGCTCGAACCTCATTCCTTGTTGGCGCGTCCGACTGCCACAAGGTACTCTTTCTAGCCAGCTCCGCAATCAACTCCTCGGCTTGTGTAGCAGTCTTCTTAAAAATGTCCCCACCTGCAGAAGAATCAATAATGGCATGGTTAGCTGGTGTTAAACCATGATAAAACGTGCTTACCTGAGTGAAACGCGGCATGTCATGGTGGGGGCAGTTCCGCAATAACCGTTGAAATCTCTGCCATGCTTCATTAAGAGTCTCCGTCCCAAATTGCTGGAATCCCATGATCTCGTTCCTTAGCTGAACCGTCTTTGATGGTGGGAAGTAGTATGCCAAGAATTGCTCCTCCAATTGGTCCCATGATGTCACTGATCCGGGCCTCAAGGATTTGTACCATTCCATTGCTCCCCCGCATAGTGAAAAGGGGAACAGCTTCAACCGCACAGCATCTTGGGGCACCCCACCGATTCGGACTGTATCGGCCACCATGAGGAACCGGTCTAAGTGATCATTGGGGTTGTCACTTAGTCCGCCACTGAATAGTCCGTTCCCTTAGATCAAATGGATCATACTGGATTTCAGCTCGAATTGATTGGCAGTGATGGCTGGGATAACCACTCCGGATCTGTTCCGGGTTCGATGTGGAGCCATTAGGTCTGTCATGACCATGTTATCTCTGTCACCACCCCTTCTTCTGTCAAACTCCTCCCGCTCTCGCCGGAGTTGCTCTTGTTCAACTCTTTCCCGGAGTTGTCTCTCCTCGTCATCACGCTGCTGATGCTACATTTGAACAATCTGCTCTTGGCGTACTCTACGGTTCCTGCTACACAAACGTTCAATTTCAGGGTTATAAGGTAAAAGCTCAGGATGATGAGAGCGAGTTCGCATAAGCTAGAAAACACACACACAGAAATTAAAGAAAACTAAATTGTAATAACTATTCACAGAAAAGAAAAATTATTTAACTATATGCACAGAAATGTTGCCTAGATCAGCAAATAGACCTTTTGCTAAATGATGCAGAAATATAAATTTCCCCGGCAACGGCGCCAAAAACTTGATGGGTCCTAGGCGTAGTAGTAAAACTAAACCTAGAAACGCATAACTAAGGCAGTGTACCTATCGTTGACAAGTAATAATTCTGGTTGGTCCAGGTATCGATCCCACAGAGAGAAGAATAATCTGCAAACACTAAACTACTCGGGTTCCTTGCGTGTCCTAGGCGGAACGTAGTTTGGGTTGATTATATTAACGGCTAAACTATCCTACTCCTAGTTGATCTATTCCAGCTTACTTTGCACTTGAGTTTTGTGTTATCAATTGGCGGTTTACCGACCTATGAATACTAATGGGGATGGCTTTATCAATTAATTACAAAAGATGAATTTAACTCAACAATTAGTCCTTGATTATGCTCTTTCGATAATACAACCTAGCGTATCTAGATCTTTTAGGTCCTTAGCCGGTTTTCCTTGTTTAGAGGCGGTCTAATTCTAAAGCTCAGAAAATAGGGGCATGTAAGTTCCACAGTGTCGTCAATACTAATGGTTTCCTAGGTGTCAATCTAGGTAATACCACAAATATGAACTTTACTAAATTAAGATCTTATGAGACTAGACATTCATTAAAGGAATTGCATAAAGAAAAGGAATAAAAATTGAAATTAACTTGCAAACAATTGAATTAATCAAGAAAGATGAACTGAGTTCAATGTTTACAACCAAACACAATCAAATTGTGGAATCAAAACTAGCTTAATCAAATTACAAAAGAGAAGAAGAAAAACTTATGCCCTTTTGGTCCGATTAACCGGATTCCGACGGTGTGAAGATGCTTGGGGTGTACCTCTATAGACGAACTCGAGTCGAAACTAGGAACGTCACAAAAGGGGAAGATTCTAAGTAAAGCTACAACCAATCAATAGTGCAAAACTCGAAGAAAACAAATAGTTCAAGCTCAAAACCTCACTACAAGTTTTTGCTATCACTCAAAAAGACTGGAAAAAGATCCTTTGAAACATAGAAAATAACCTATTTATACGGCTAGGTTAAAACCAGCAAAAAGAAGAGATGAAAGTAGGGCAACAGCAGGTTTCGGGGCTCGGCACGCCGTGCTGGAGGAGTTGGCACGCCGTGCTGTGCAGAACTGAAGGCGGCACGCCGTGCTACTGGAGTGGGCACGCCGTGCCGTGTGATTTTAGGGTTGGCACGCCACGCTGATCTGAGTGGCACGTTTTCGTGCCACTCCACTGGACTGCTCCTGAATGGCACGCCGGATTGGCACGCCGTGCCCTAATTGTGGCACGCCGTGCCACCTTGATTTTCAGCACTATGAACTCTTCTTCGCTGCTGATGCACCAACTTCCGGTCCGGGTTGTAATACCTGTCCAAAACAAGCACAAAGAACATAACGGCACCGACGCCACGGACCATAAAAACAACAAATAAACAAAAATTACAAAAACAACCCTAGAAAACACGAAAAATACTAAAAGTTATAAAAACTATCCAAAACATAAAAATCACAAAATATTCAAAAGCCACACAAACATTCACGCAAAAGACGCTCAGAATTGCCGTTCAAACCACGAAATTGCCTAAAAGATAAGGTCAAAAACCGACCTTATCACAGCAATGAAAAGGATATTGAGATATTTGAAGGGGACTTCAAATTATTCCCTTTATTACCAAGGAAAGGATCTGCAGTTAAAGGGATACACAGATGCTGATCATGGAACTGATAAAGACGGGAGGTAGTCCACGTCTGGGTATATTTTCACTCTAGGAAATGGTGCAATTTCCTGGTGTAGCAAGAAACAAGCTTGCGTGGTATTATCGACTATGGAGCCGGTATATGTAGCTGCAGCAGCTACAGTACAAGAAGCGGTTTGGTTAAAATGCTTCATAGATCTTTTGGATCTATTGCCTAAAAAGAAATATACGACTATCTATTCCGACAGCACTACATCGATAGCTTATTCCAAGAATATTTGTTATCATGGAAAAAGAAAGCATATCGATATAAAAATATCATTTTCTTAAAGACAAAATAGCACAGGGAGAAATAAGTTTAGTGCATGTTCCAACTGGTGATATGATTGCAGATTCGTTAACGAAGCCAATAGCTCCAAATGTTTTTAGTAAACACATTTTGGAATTTGGTCTTTGTAGGTTATGGGAACATGTTGTTGTTTTTGAACTGTTATAATAACTTTGGCAAATTCTATTAGAATAGAATGTGAGTTATTTATTGTGTTCAAATTTATTCACTATTTAAAGCGATACACATAGAGCTATTGAGTATAGTTCAGTATGTTGGTGAAATGTCATCTACTCACATGGATGAATCTTTTACTATGAATTGTGTATTCATAGGTAAAAGTAGGAGTGTGAGTTACTCCATATGTGATATTTTGCGTAATATCATCATTTCGTTGATACCGAAAGCTGTCCAGTGAGAGACTTAAAAGTGGACTAGAGGTACTGATGCATGAGTTGCATTTAGAGACTGAATGCTTTCGCATAGTGTTTATAAAACATATGTCCTAAGTGGATTAACACTATGGCATATTTTAGTAATATGTGTAAAAGCCGACCAAGGGATGGAAGGAAGAAAATTGATCTCAACTTTCCTAATGTGAGATCTAAATGAAACTGTGAGTTTCAAGTTCACCCTTAAAGACTCTTGTAAATAACAAGAAGGGTATGTCTGATGATTAACTTGATTGGAACCCTAAACCAAGCTTCGTTAGCTATGAACGGGCATATAAGGACCAGTCAGATAAGCATTAGACATATGGCAGAAGGTTATTTATAGAGAGGAAGTACATTTTCAGTAACATGTCACTTAGTAATCATATAACACTCGAGCTCAATACTTTTTCATGGAAAAGGTATGTAGTGTATATGAATGTTTTTGTGAGATCAAAAGTGAGTCGAAAAGTAGTGATCATGGAAAATGGACTAGGGGGAAGTCACATTAAGCTAAAGGTGGAACGATGAAGGAGAGCTTCAAGGTTTAACCGTTACGTTGACTGGTCGCGTGAATTCGCCGAAGAAGAATTGAAAGAAGTATGTGTGTTCAATCGCCATGAAAGTATGTCTTGTCATGTGCGAGTGGGAGATGTTAGTTTTTGGTCCGCCCATGAAATTTTGGAATGGCAAGGACTAAACCTTAATTATATGTAAATTACAGGGACCAAATGTGTAATTTGGTTTGACCATATATATAGATGGAAGTTGGGATTTCCACTATAAATAGAGAAGAAGTTTCTCTATTTCCTAAAGTATGGAGAATCATAGAGATTCCCTTCTAAATCCGGGGAAAACGTCCCTACTGATAAAACACGAATTACTTCTTCGTTCGTCGGAAGAATTCACGAAGATAGTCCGTACTCAGTGTATTCATACACTCGTAGGAAAGGCAACCAGAACGATCCGGTTTCTCGTGTAGATCAAATCCATTCCATAAAAGAGTTTCCGCTACATATAAACTGTAAGTCTGTTTATTTATTCTGTTTATGGAATTCTGACTTTAGTAAATTTGATAAAACATCATATGTATGTTCTTTAAGAAAAAGGCAATTGTTACGCATTGTTACGCATTTGTTGAGATATTTTTTATAACTAGTAGAGTTTTGAAAAGTCGTGATTTTCTACACTTAGAGGCAAGGCGTGACGTTAGCGCATCCAAATACACTGGGCAAGGCGCTTTCAATGAGGCGCTGCCTATCCAGGCACCATGTTAGGAAAGGCATGCTTCAGTATATTTTAGCCTTTTATGGAAGTTTTGTTGCTATTTTAAAAAGAAAACAGCCATGATTCAGGTGCTGGAAAGGGAAGATTTGATTTAAAGTCAAAGAATATAAATTTTCGTTAATTTTGATGTTGTTACCTTATATTTTGAATACAGTTATAGAAAGGGAAGAACATACCTAAGGTAACAACATCATAATCAAATCATAATCAATGATTTGGTTTTTAAAGCCATAAATTTACTTTCAAAAACAAAACAAATTAAATATACTTCTCGGAAATAGGAATTCAACAGTATTTGTGAAGATGAATTGGAAAATAAAGAGAAATTCCTTGGAAAGACTGTGTAGATCGCAATTAGAGCTACAAAGATGAGGAGAAAAAAACAACTTTATAGGTAAAAGGTAAATAGTTTATAGAATTCTTTGTTTATTTTTTGAAACTTCAATTATGTTTTTACATATGTTTTTACCCTTAAGGGGTGCCTCACTTTTCTCGGGTGAGCCAGTAGGATGGTGCCTATTGCCTCAAGAAATTTGAAGTCTCTCATTATGATAGCATCTAGCGCTTTTAATAACATTGGTTGCATTTGTCTACAAAGTCGATTTTTTTTAAAAAAAAATTTACCTTAATATATTGCCATCTTTTTATGTGTATCTTTTTGTGTGAGAAGAGCTTTAGAAATATCTTCGATAATATGAAATAATGTGTCTTTCTATAGATATACAACTTTCTCACATATGTAATTACTTATGAATAGCAAGCAACTAAACGTTATAGATATTGCTATTCTTACATGACTTCTAGTGTATTTGGTTTAAAAAATAATGAAAAATATCAAAGCTTGGAGCTGAAGTTATCAAGTGATACACCATTTACCCCCTTAGCCTCTGAATTTTAACATTTTTATTCAATATTTTGAGAGAAAATTACTGCAGATGCATGAGCTGATATTGTGTAGTGTTAAAGCTTTACTTCAAGTTTGCAGATTCTATTCAAAAGCATAATGAAGACAATGAGATCTAATCTTGCAAAAAAACTAATTTTCCTAGCTATCTACCTTTTGCAATTGAATCCTATCATAAAACCAATCTCCAATAGGCTATAGCCTTGGCTTTATTCATATATGTTTAAAGATGAGTGGCCTTTTACAACCTTTGTAACAGTAACAGTAATAACAATGCAATGATGATATGATGACATAAAGGAGATCAAGCAAAATAAGAGACAATTTGGTGAACTGATTATGGAGAGAACACAAAACTTCTATTTCCTGCAATATTACTAAGTGCATTTCAGTTGAAACTATTGTGAGCGGACGACGTTTTCGATGGAACGTGGACTCTCTCGGAAGGGAGCCTCGATATCAGGAAACCTTCCCTCGTGTGGAGTTTTTATGATAGAAATTTAAGTTTTTGGAAAATTAAATTGTTTCTTGAAAGAACCGAGACCTAAGTCTAGATAGAGAGTATAGGAGTCGCCACTCAGCTCAGCTCAACCTGGAAATTACAGCATAGCTAAACTAGATAAAGCCCGCTACACTATCCAGAGATCTAGGTCCGGACAACTCCCTTATTTCCTGTCTCATAAAAATAAAATTGGCCAATGTTCATAGATGGTATTTTATAATTCTAATGTTCATTTTTATTAATAAAAACATGCAGCGTACACACAGCTAAAATAAAATAAAATAAAGAGCAGTAAGTAATTAAATTATTACAACCTAATCGAATAAAAATAAAAACTCTCATCCTCACCTTACAAACGCCTAAGACACATGATGATCTAAAAATTTACAATCGCCTAAAATACACGTATTAACGATTAATTGCATCAAAATGGAAAATAAGCTAAAAGCTGCAAAACAGAGGGTTAGCACAATTTATAGCAAGCCACAAATAGGACTTAAACAGGACAGAATTGGGAAATTAGAAATTGGGGACATGCATTTAGGGAGATAGTAGGGTGAACTCGACTAGTTCGCCCGACTAGACCTGTAAAACAATTTAGAAACGTCCCTGTATTTTTATTTTATGAGAAAATACATTTTGAAAACATTTTCTTTCCGGTTTAATTTAATTTAGCATGTGAGGTGGGTCGGTTTTCGGGAGATTCGGGTGTCCATCGTTGTATTGTTCTAAATCCAATAACTTCAAAAAATTAAATCTAAGATCGTGAACGCACACAACAAAATTCATTTTTGATGATTTTCTAAATTTTTATGGATTTTTAGAAATTTTTATAGATTAAACTGGAAATTTTGCCTCTAGACGGAAGTTACAGTCGTGCGACTGTAACTACAGTCGTGTGACTGTAGTTACAGTTGTACGACTATAATTACAGTCGTGCAACTGTAGATCCTCTAAATGCAGGAATTCGCCAAAATTTTATTCAAATAAAACTAAAAGCAGCGGGAATTCAAGAACACCCGTACAAACATATATACAGTCGTATTACTGTTTTTCATCACAAGAACAATCGTACGGCTGTTCTTGATTTCCAGAAACAGCAAGTCCGAACAATGAGTTTTTATGCATAAAATCACATCAAAACACCCAGAAAAAGCAAAAAAATGAAGGTTTGAGGTATATTTACCTTTGTGGCGCTGATCCACTGTAGATTTGACCGCTAGAAACACCCCAATCACCTCTAAATTGCTTCTTTTTCCTTGTATGCAAAGGTTTCAAGAGTTGTCCAAAATTGTCCAAAATGTCATGGATTTTAGTAGATTTAAGGTCTGGAATTGATTGAATTTAAAGTGTCAAGTCGTTAACCTATGATTTCTATCAAGTTTTAAAATTAACACCTAAGAATTAAAAGAAAAAGAGAGGAAAAGATGGAGTTTTGTGAGTTTTCTTTTTCTCTCCTTTTTCTCACTTTTCTCTACCAATTTCTCTCTCAATTTCTGCCAAAATCCTCAAGACCAAAAAAACCCCCCTTCTCTTTCCTCTCTTCCTCCTTTTATTTTCTGGCTTTACTTGCTGCCAATTCAGGCATTAATTGCCCTTCCCATCAATCCAAAATTTTTTATTTCGCAGGTATGGGCTTCTGCTACCTGCTCCGTATTTACAGTCGTACAACTGTAATTTTTCAATTACAGTCGCACGACTGTAACTATAGTCGCACGACTGTAATTATAGTCGTGTGACACGAGACCCCTTTTTTTTAAGTAAGAAAAATTCTGGCGCTTACAGCTACCCCTCGTGTGATCAAATTTGACACACGGGTCCATGTCTAAAATACCTGAGGTGATGAATTTGAGAATGCGGATTGAAGTGCCGCAGACACAAGAAAGAAGCATGTACTAAATTGTTGAAGTCTCACTGTCGTGATGATGCACTGAGTTGATTGGATGGAATAGGCCGATATTGGGTCTAGGTTACCCGAGGCAAGATTGTTGATGAAATAAGCTGATACCGGGTCTAGGTTACCCAAGGCGAAGTTGGTGATGAAATAAGCTGATACAGGGTCTAGGTTACCCGAGGCGAAGTTAATGAAGAAATAAGCCGATACCGGGTCTAGGTTACCCGAGGCGAAGTTGATGAAGAAATAAGTCGATACCAGGTCTCGGTTACCCGAGGTGAGGTTTGTTGGGGATTTGAAGTAAAGCCGATCTGGGCCGATACCGGGTTTACATTACCCAAGGCGGATCTGCTGGGGATCTGAAATGAAGCCGATCTGGGCTGATACTGGGTTTACATTACCCGAGGTGGATCTGTTGGGGATTTGAAGATGAAGCCGATCTAGGCCGATACCGGGTTTACATTACCCGAGGTGGATCTGCTGAGGATTTGAAGATGAAGCCGATCTAGGTCGATACCGGGTTTACATTACCCGAGGCGGATCTGCTGAGGATTTGAAGATGAAGCCGATCTGGGCCGATACCAGGTTTACATTACCCGAGGCAGATCTGCTGAGGATTTGAAGATGAAGCTGATCTGGGCCAATACTGGGTTTACATTACCCGAGGCGGATCTGCTGAGGATTTGAAGATGAAGATGATGAATTCCTGTATTTGAAATGGTGAGTCTTCATTCCTTGATCGAGAGATTTTGAACAAAAATTTTTACCCCTTCGATCAAGAATGATGACTAGCTGGAGATGAATGGTTCATTTATGCTATGTATGCATGCATAATGATGCATATACACGTGGATGCACTTCCCACTATTTGATGTTTCCCTTTTCCGCTGGGGAGAGGTATGTTGTGCCCCTGGTTGACTTTGGCTACTGTGGGGCATTGTATGATGATCATTGAAGAAATGAGATGGCCACTGGGGATGCGTGATAGCTGTTGGGGAAAGGATTGTGGTGTCACTTGTAAAGATTCCGCTGGGGAGTAGTGTGGAGGATCCTGCTGGAGAATAATGTAGAACTCCTACAGGGAAATGATGGATAGATTCTACCTTTCTGTCCCTAGGAATTTATGAATTTGTAGGTGCTCTAAATTTTTCCTGGGTTGCCCACTGTGGGTTTTCAGGTTAGTGAGCCGCTCTAACTTTTGCCTGAGGCGCCTTTTCAGTTTTCACCTCAGCGAGCTTTTTGTTTTTTTGTTTTTAAACAAAGACCAATTAAAATGGCACCGTGACCACTTGCTTCACCGTCCTTCTGGTGACGAGATGATGCGGAAAAATGATACATGGGCCAGCATTATGTTTCGATTTCTTGTTAGAAGCTATTGACAGTGGGAAGTAAGGTTTCACAGAATTGATCTCCTCAATAGTCAAGTTCTTGGACAACACCTATTGCTCTTTTAGGAAGATGAATTGGATTTGGAGGACGATAAAAGATTTCGAATTGTATGTATTTAGTACTTTTTCATTGTTAAATAACGTGATGAGTTTAACCAGTTGAATGCAAAGTGCTTTCCTTAAATGGATGTTTAAGCAAGATAACTTTGTTTATATGTAACGACCCAAAATTTAGAAAATCTCAAATAACATGGTTGAACTCGTGAACAATATAATTGGAGATAAATTTTGGGTTACGATAATATTATAGAAGTCATAATTAAGGGTTAAAGTCATCGTGTGAAATCAAAATAAGACAAGTTTGACCAACGGTCAAATTTGTACCTGTAATCGGTAAAATTGAAATCCAAAATTTCTTGATTAAATATACAAGGGAGTGTGATGGCATAATTTATGGTGGAACATATGATTACCGCAAGTATTAATCGTTTATGGAGTTAAAATAGGGAAAGAGTTAACGACTTAAGTTGTGACGGGTGTTATGAAGATTTATTTTTCTTCGAGGATTAAAGTGTACTTTTACACCCTTGAACCCAAATAAAATCTGTTTTTATATCAGATTATACACGTCCTCTTCTTCTTCTTCTTCTTCTTCTTCACCCATTTTTGCTATTTTCCTTAAGGAACCGAAATCCTTCTCCTTCCTTCAATCTAATGTCAAATTTTTGTGAGAAATTGATGATTAAGCTCTTTAAGCTCATCAATTTCACCTATTAAGTCAAGAAAGGGGAGATTTAAAGAAGTTAGGGTTCTTGGTGAATAGTAACCTATTGAAGCTTTTAAGTTGGGATTTAGGGTTAGATAAGCATGTTTTAAGCATTTGATGGGTTATTTATATGGTACATACATTGAATTCAATTGTGATTATTTGTAGAGGAACCAAGGTCAAGTAGGGAAAAAGGGAAAGAGGTAGAAGAAGGCAAGTGAGGGCGTTGATAAGGTTTGTGTACACTAATTTTATTTCTTTGTGTTTTGCTGTAAATTTCAGTTTTGTACACTCCTTGTTGTTGGTGACTTTTCTTGTGTTTTATAACTCCGATTTTGGTGATTCAATTTCTGTGGATTCTTAAGAGATAGAACAAGATATGTTTAGAAGAATATTTTGTCAAATTCGATTGTTTTCTAGTTCGAATTCGTGGTTGAAGTGGATGCATGAATTCTGTTTCTGGGCAGTAATTCTTTGAGTATGATGTGTTTGTGTGGCTATAACTTGGTGTGTATAGCTTGGAATTTCATGATTCAAAATTCCTCGTAAACTTAAGATGCAGGGGAACATGTTTGTGGAGTTTATTTGAGACATTTGGACTGGTTAGAGGTTAATACTTGAGTTTCAAAATTAATGTGGAAAGATGTCCTGTTTTTGAGAAGAAATGATTTTGTTTTATGTTATGGAGTGAATTGTAGAGTTGTGTTGTTAAATTGGTTTATGCTATGATTTTTGGGCTGTTAATATTATGAAAATTGAGTTTTAGCTTATGTGACATAAATTTTATTACCCTTAGTATTCAAGTAAAAAGAAAATGGGTTCGAGTAGATTGGTGCCAATAAAGGAGTGGTACTGCACAAACAATTGAAGCTTTTGCTTCGGGCTTTTGCCGATATTATGATATTATTAGGAATATGGATATTTGATTTTGACGCTTCGGCTTCGGGCTTGTCCAATAATTATGAATATTTGATTTTGGAGTTTCGGCTTCGGGCTTGACTGATATTATTGTTAGGGAAATTGTCAGTTTTACGCCCAATGATAACTTTATTTCAAACCCTACGTTTAACAGTTTACTCAATTACCTTTTTTCTTTAAATTCTTTTATTTAATACTTAATACTTATGGTTTTTTCTTTTTTACGTTCTTTTTTCTTACTGAGGGAAAATGGCAGAAAGGGAGAAAACCCAACACCATCATCCCCTCCCCTGTGTCTGCGGCATCCTTTGCTGCCGGTGCCCGCTGCCCTTCGGTGGTCATCTTCTCCCCTGTATCTTTCTTGTCTCTTCTGGTTTCGGTGCCTTTGTTGCCGATTTCCTCTCTGCCCACTATCAATTTCTGGTGTTGCCTGTTACTCTGATTTCGACGACTATTACTGTTTTGCTATGGTAACGGTCGATCTTGTGAGGCCGGAAAATTCTATTGCTTGCATAAATTTATCTATTGTTGAGTGTGAGATTTTCTTTTTTGCAGCGTAAAGTGTAACAGATTATGTCTGCATGCAGTGACTTCAGCCTCTTAGGGAGTTGAAGATTTGGGCAAGTCTTCAGTTTCAATTTATTTGAATTCCGAGAATACACCATGCTTTTAGTGGTTATTAGAATGGTATGTCCTCACTTTGTCCAGGTATTGATTTAGTGGTTTTGACATGTGTTTATTCTGGACTATTTTTCCTACTGTCTATTTTTCTGTGTTTCGGGGACTTATGGTAACTGCTTTTTGAATTTGGGGATTCTGAAGAATTTCTATATACTAGTTATGGGAGGCTGAACTTGGCTAGAATTTTCATCTGAGCATATCATATGGATTTGAATTTCTGGTTCTGAGTTTAGGGAATGTGTCGATGCAGATGCATTTGTGGAGCATCTGAAAGAGGACCTCAATGTTGCAGAGGTTGAGAGCTGTAAGATCTCCAAAGAAATTGAGGTTCTTACAAGAAAGCACATGGAAGGTCAAATTTCTTTCTTTTCCTCCTTCCCCTGGCTTTCCGCATTTAGCCTGCTGACTCTTGCAAATTTGTGGTTTCATTGCATGTTTTCAGGTTCTAGTACATTGGAGGGTGATACTGAACTGTTGAAGTTTACATTAGATCTTGTATCAGCACAGGTTAGTATTTGTTGGAAATGTTTGTAACGGAAAGAAGAGTCTTTAATGGTCAAATTTTTTGTGTATGACTTTTAAAACCATTTATCCATTAGCTCTTCAAAGAGAAGCGAAATTGGTTCTGTTTACCTGAGCTTGTTGAACTTGATTAATTAAAGTTAATGCTTGATTTATTCACACTGCTTTCTTAGAATGAATAGACTGCAATTTCACTTTTCAAAATGATACTTACAAGTTGATTGTGAGCAAAATAGAGACAATACTAGAGTTAAAAGTTTGTTGATTGAAATATTTTTTCAATGCCAGAAGTGTGGTTCAATCTTTGACTAATTTTCAATTAATTCAGATATTAAAGAGGCGGAGGAACTAATCCAGGGGAATGAAGAAGCCAAGAAGAAGTGTTTGTTGGATTTTTGTCCCAATTTGAAGACTCACCATCAGCTGAGTAAGAAAGCAGATGATAAAGCTTTCACGGTTCATAAGCAGCTTCAGGATGCACCAGGATCAGATCGGATTTCATTCCGCCCGCCTCTACAGCAGATCATTGAGCCTTCTGTGTACAGCTCCGAAGCCTTGCCTTCAAGGGTGCTGATTTTGAACAGTTAGAGAAAGATTGCTGGCAGAAGCATGGCAGACCTCCAATTCAATGCAATCATTGCAAGAAATTTGGTCATGTAGAGAAATATTGCAATGGCAAAGCAAAATATTACTATACATTGTTATACACTTCTTATATATTACTATACATTGTTTATACACTGTTTATACATTGTTTGTACACTGTTATACACTGTTTATACACTATTTATACATTTCTTATACACTATTTATACACTTCTTATACACTGTTTATACATTGTTTATACATTATACACTGTTTATACATTATTTATACACTGTTATACATTGTTATACACTGTTTATACATTTCTTATACACTGTTATACATTGCTTATACATTGTTTATACACTTATTATACATTGTTATACACTCTTTATACATTGTTTATACATTGTTTATACATTATTTATACACTGTTATACATTGTTTATACATTATTTATACACTGTTATACATTGGTTATACATTGTTTATAAACTGTTTATACATTGTTTATACACTGTTTATACACTTCTTATACACTATTTATACGTTGTTTATACACTTCTTATACATTGCTATAAATTGGTATATACTATTTATACATTTGTTATACATTGTTATACACTTCTTATATATTACCATACATTGTTTATACACTGTTTATACATTGTTTGTGCACTGTTATACACTGTTTATATACTGTTTGTACACTGTTATACACTGTTTATACACTTCTTATACACTGTTTATACACTTCTTATACACTGTTTATACATTGTTTATACATTATACACTGTTATACATTACTTATACATTGTTTATACACTACTTATACATTGTTTATACATTATACACTTCTTATACAATGTTATATGAAAAATCAAACGTCAAGTGAAAAATTAAAACTGTTATACACTGTTTATACACTGTTTATTCACTTCTTATACACTGTTTATACACTTCTTATACACTGTTTATACATTGTTTATACATTATACACTGTTTATACATTATTTATACACTGTTATACATTGTTATACACTGTTTATACATTTCTTATACACTGTTATACATTGTTTATACATTGTTTATACAGTACTTATACATTGTTTATACATTATACACTTCTTATACACTGTTATATGTTTATACACTTATTATACATTGTTATACACTCTTTATACATTGTTTATATGTTGTTTATACATTATCTATAAGAGACTAAAAATAATGTATAGTCTCTTATTATACATTATTTATAGTCTCTTATACATTATTTATACACTGTTATACATTGTTTATACATTATTTATACATTGTTTATACATTGTTTATACATTATACACTATTTATACATTGTTTATGTATTATTTATACACTGTTATACATTGTTATACACTGTTTATACACTTCTTATACATTTTTATACATTATTATACACTTCTTATATATTATTATACATTATTTATACATCGTTTATACACTTTATAAATTGTTTATACACTGTTTATGTTGGAAATGCCCTAGTCCCGAGGCATTAGTCCTTGTCTTTGTATCATACATTTGTACATTAATATGAACTTCATGTATTATACAAGTTGTGTTAAGAAATAAAGGCATCAATCTATTTATTATATGTCTTGTGCAATATTGTAAATAGAGTATCCAATGGACATATCCATATCCATGTTGTCAAGTGTGAGGCACTTGGCAGTAAGACTGTGGATAGGGAAAACGATATGGCCATCAAGTCATCTGTAGTCTGTTCCAATCATGGGAATGAATGGAACCAAAGACTATCATTAGCCTGGTTGTATGGCGGTGTCTTACCGGTCATAGAACATGGAATGTCAACCAGGTTAATGGGTACATGCAAAAGGGGCATGGTACTAGATTGATCCACTTAACGGGAATCTACATGGTATAGTATCACAAATGATTCTCGCGTAGTACTTGCACAAGTCCTTTGACCGGACCATATGATGGTGCTGCATGTGAAGTGGCACACTTTGGTGTACGCCTAACGGGCCTGTAAAAGGGTGCCAAGTATGGGTACGTTCGGGTGTGTCAGTGAGCATGGCAGTACTGTGGATATGCAGAAGAAATGTCACTCAGTACTTTACTGAGACGATATCACCGGCCTCTTGATGAATGTTACTGATAAGAGTGTGGCCACACCCAAACAAGATGAGATCTTGTTTGTGAGCATCAGTTCATTTGGGATCAAGTAATGTCCGGACACATTAAGAGGGTGATCAACTATGCCTCTGTGTTGGACACCGATATCAGCGACATGGGACATACAAGTTCAACTACAGGGTTACGGTGACAGTTTGACTGCTATCTCCGTCTTAATTGGGGGCTACAGTGGCTTGCTAGAGCCCGCCTGTAGTCTGTGGGCCTTGGCCCACTGCCAACATAAAGACGGGCCCATTGGATCGTACACATTGAACGTCTGGACTTTAACTAGTCGGATTAAGTGTGTACTTGGAGTATACACGTTTGAAGAGAGAGAGATTTATTAATTATCTTCTAGGTCAATTAGATTGATCAAAAGAATATAATTAATATTTAATGTTGGCAGTCTCTTAATTAATTCAATGAATTAATTTATGAGATTATTTCCTAGGTGGAAATATTTATACATGTATAGGTTTACATGTATCTCATCTTATATGTGTCTAATTTAATTCCTTGATGAATTTGATGTGTCAAATTAATTGTAATTTAGATGTATGTAACATATTATATGGTACAATATACTTACATACATATTGAATTACAATGTTATTTGAAATCAAATAGAAACCAAAGAATTAATGTGGGCTAGGGCTTGAAATGGTAAGCCCACTTCTTCATCATGTGTTGGCCGAAATTCATGGTGGGTTTAGGGCAAGAATGATGAATTTTAAGATGAGAAGAATGAGTCATGGTGGGACAAAAGGTAATGATCAAATGGGTGAGTCATGGTGGACTTTTGGTTAGTAAAGTTGGACTTTACCAACTTGGATATTTGTTGGTCATTATGTGTTGGTCATTATGACTAAAGACAAGTGTCTTCCCCATCTCTTTCCCACCTCTTGGCCGAATCCTTGTGTCTTTGGACAAGGGAGGTGACTCATTCTTTGCCAAAAAATGTAATGAGTGAAAGTGGTGAGTCATTGTTGACTTTGTGGTGAGTCATAGTTGACTTTGCTTTATTGGATATTTTTTGCCTCTTGGTGAGAGATATTAAATGAAATGATTCAACCATTTTCATTCTAACCAAGTGCTCTTGGCTGCCATCTCTCCCTCTCTTCTTGATTTTCCGAGTTGCTAGCACGGGTTTCAGTCCGATAGCCGTTCGTGTACGCATCGGTGGAGGAAATCTATACTTGATTTCTGCAGTCTTCTTCTATCTCTTATAGAGATATCTTGGTAAGACTTTATACTCCTCCTTTGTGTTTTGTTTTTGATTTTCACTACTTAAGCTCCCGGGACCCGGATTCGAGGAAATCGACGCGTGTTTCCGCACTTTGTCGGTCGGTTTCCCGTGACGAATCCCAGCAGTTTATACCTTAGTTATACCTTAATTATACCTTAAGATACACTATTCTAGTGATTATACCTTAGTTATTCCTTAATTATACCTTAAGATACACTATTCTAGTGATTATACCTTATTTATACCCTATTTATACCCTAAGATACATTATTATATTGATTATACCTTAGTTATACCTTAATTATACCTTAGTTATACCTTAAGATACACTATTACAGTGATTATACTTTAGTTATACCTTAGTTATACCTTAAGATACACTATTACATTGATTATACATTAGTTATACCTTAATTATACATTAAGTTATACTATTACAGTGTTTATACCTTAGTTATACCTTAATTATACCTTAGTTATACATTAATATACACTATTACAGTGATTATACTTTAGTTATACTTTAATTATACCTTAGTTTTATACCTTAATATACAAAGGCATAATTAGTTATACTTTAGTGAAAAAAATATGTCGGAAAAAGTATATACATATGGACTTTGTTTCGAAGATAAAAAAAATAAAAAAAACTTTCTAAAGTTGTATGACAAAAAAATAAACGGATTGAGAGATAAATGTGAAATTAGATTAAAAATTATAAAAAGAGGAGAGAGAAACGTGGACAAAGTAGAGAAGGTATTTTGGAGATTTTGATTTGTGTTTTGTTGTTTACTTGTGAATGAATCACGTAAAAATGATAATTTTTGTTTTAGGTATTTTTGAAATTTTGAAAAGTTTTTAAGGTATTTATGCAAACTTTTTCTTTTGAGGTAAAAATGTTATATGGTGCCAAAAGTTATGTATTTATGTAAAATGCCCTTATTGTTATTGGAGCTTCGGCTTTGGGCTTGTCCGCCCCCGTATCCAATTCCTATTTATATTTTACTTGAGTTCTTAGGCAATAATATTTGCTAACTAAATGTAATGACATTTTTATGGAGCTATATATGGTTTTTGGGTCAATTTTATTTATTTGTACTTGTATATATTTAAGTGATTTTTTTTAAGGAAAAATTGAGTGATGGAAGTTTATGAAATAAAGTTAGTGTACACCACTAAGCAAATTTGCTTAGCGTGTAGTTTGTTTTTTTTCTACATGCAGTTTTGGAAATGTAGATAGTCTGGACTAGTGATAGAAGTGGATCAAGTGTGCAGAGCAGAAAGTGGAAGCATGCTAAGGTGGATATTTTGTATAATGTTCATATTGGTGAATTGTTGTAATAGTATGGCATGTACTAAATGGTTAAATGTATCACTTGGAGTTTAATTTGGAATACTTTAATTTAAAGCTTTGGAGTTATGAATATTTATTCTACGTATCATAACATTTTGCAATGTATATATATAAAGTATGGAAAATTGATGAATGGACTGAATTAATATATATTATCAGAGTTTAGCAGGTTATTAGGAATATAGGGTGATGATTTTATGACACCCTTGGTTATTGGAATGTGACATACATGCTTAGTTTTATTTAAAGGGGGTGTTACATTATACATTTGTCATAACCATGCAAATATATTTAAACAAACACTCCACTTTATTGATAAAATCAAAATGAGTACATTTGAAAGGATTGATTCCCAAATGGTATATATTCCACGCAGACCCAAAATCCGTCACCAGTTGTTCCTTTTAGATTTTCTGACTGATCATTTTCTCTCGTCTTAACTTCTGCCTAGACCGTTCTTTTTGAGTTTTCAACCTAGCAGATTTTTTTTTTACACATGATAAAGCTTTAAGCGGTCTTGGTTGACAGGATTTGTGAACTCATTTCCATCCATGTCCATGATGCTGACACCACCTTTTGATGGCACCTTTTTCATAACATAAGATCCTTCCCAATTAGGCCTGAATTTCCCTCTAACATCGACATTTGAAGGCCTTAACTTTTTCAACACTAAATCCCCTACTTTCAACTGCCGCTTGGGGTGTTTCACATTTCACTTATAAGCTCTGGCCATTCTGCGTTGGTACATCTATAGATGATCCAGTGCTTTTGACTGCTTTTCATCTAGCGCTGCTAACTGCTCGTATCTAGCTTGAACCCATTCAATCTCTGGCAATTGAGCTTCCAGGGAAACTCTGAGTGACTTGAGCTCTATTTCTATTGGCGACATTGCCTCCATCCCATATACTAAGGCATAGGGAGTTTCCCCTGTCGGCGCTTTGACACTGGTTCTGTAACCCCAAAGAGCATACGGTAGTTTGTCAGCTCAATCTCTGTAGGTAGTTACCATTTTTTATAAGATCTTCTTTATCGCCTTATTAACTGCTTCCACTGAGCCGTTAGCTTACGGTCTATATGGAGAAGATCTATAATGCTCAATGCCATGTTTTACAAATAGCTCGGCTATTGCCCCTTGAAATTGCACTCCGTTGTCAGTCACTATATAATGGAGAATCCCATATTGAGTGAAGATGTTCTTTTGGATGAACTTAACCATTTGCTTAGCTGTTACACTAGCGAAGGATTCTGCCTCCACCCATTTTGAAAAGTAATCAACTACCACGACTATGAATCGATGACCATTAGACGCTGCAGGGTGAATTTCACCAATCAAATCTATCCCCCACGCGGAAAATGGCCAAGGAGATGCCAGATTCTGCAGTTCAAGAGGTGGAAGATGACTGATGTTGGCATAGATCTGACACTCGTGACATCTCTTTACTTTCCTTATACAATCTGCCTGCATAGTCATCCAGAAGTACCCTTGTCTTATTATCTTCCTGGCCATAGCGAGTCTATTCATATGTGGCCCGCAGGATCCTGTATGTACTTGCTGCATTACTTCTTCTGCTTCCTGTTCTGTCAGGCACCTCAGAAGAACCCCATTTACAGTTCTTTTGTATAGCCGATCTTCAAAGATTCTGAACTGACTGGCTAATCTTCTTAATGACATCTTACCAGTAGTACTGGCTCCTTCTGGATACTTTCCTTCCTTCACATACTGGTAGATGTCGAAGAACCACGGCTTTTCTTCAGCTGTCAATTCCATTACTTCATGCACTTCAAAGCAAGGATGTCTGGAAGTTACTATAACCAGTGGTTGTACCTGAGTTTCTTCTGGATTTTCCCACATAGAAGATAATGTTGCTAGTGCATCAGCCATCTTGTTCTCATCTCTAGGAATGTCTCTAAATTCACATTGGTCGGCCAACTCTTTCCTGTACTGTAACAGCTCCAAGTAAGGCCGTAAGGCTTCCTCTTTCAGCTCCCATTTGCCTTAAGCTTGCCTAATCACTAAAAGAGAATATTCAACAATCAAGACATCATTTGCCCCTAGTGTCAATAGAGCTTCCATCCCAAATAAGCATGCTTTATACTATGCTCCATTATTGGTTATGGGAAAATTCAATCTCTTCGACAAAGGAATAATTTCACCATCCGGCGTTGCTATGAGTACCCTGATACCAGCAACCTTTCTGTACACTGCACCATCGAAGCATATAACCCATCTTTTTACTTCCACCATGGCCAACTGTTCATCCAGGAACTCCAAATTCTCTACGTAATCCGATTCTAGCAGTTGATTTGCTAGCAATTCTGCTACAGATTGCCCTTTGATGGTTTTCTTAGTGATGTACTTGATGTCGAATTCTGATAAGAGTAATAGCCACCTGGATAACTTCCCAACCTATACCGGTGCTTCATACAGATACTTCATTGGATCCACTTTGGAGACGGCGTGTATTTTGTATGACTGGAAGTAGTGGCACAGCTTCTTGGTCAGCCAGATCATTGCCACACATGACTTTTCCACCAACATGTGCTTGGTTTCATACTCCAGCAGCTTCTTACTAAGGTAGTACATAGGATATTCCTTCTCACCATCTTGCTCTTATGCCAGCATTGCCCCTATAGAGGAGTCTTCAACCATCAAGTACAAAATCAAAGGCTTCCCTGGAATTGGTGGACTCAGGACTGGTGGGTTTACCAGATAAGTCTTGATTTTCTCAAATACCAGTTGACATCTGTCATCCCATACAATCGGTTGATCTTTCTTTAACAGCTTAAAAATTGGCTCGCAAGTGGAATTCAACCGTGCTGTGAAGCGACTGACATACTGTAAGGAGCCTAAAAATGATCGGACCTCCTTTTCCGTTTTTGGAGCTGGCATATCTTGAATAGATTTGATTTTATCTGGGTCCATCTCTATTCCTCTTTGGCTGACCACATGACCCAACAGCTTCCCTGATGTGACTCCGAATACACACTTCTTGGGGTTAAGTCGCAAGTTGTACTCTCCAATTCGTGTGAAAAATCTATCCAAACTGTTACCTTTTTTTTCACGGATAAACGTGAAGTGGATTCGGACTGATCGGGATAATGTCAGAAATGTCCCGGATAGCCCGAAGGTGTGTGACAAGTCCTAATACGGAACCCCGAAGAATTCGAGTGAGTATTTAAGAGAACCGAGGAAAAGAATGAAAAATAAGTGAAAATGGCCTTATCTGGACATTACAGCCACGCGGCTATAGCCTACAGGGGCGCGCCTGTAGTGTACAGGGGCACAGTTGTAGCCTACAGTGGCGCGGCTGTAATCATCAGATTTTCTTTTTTGTCCAAATCAGCATTTAATTCGGTTTTTTAGCGAAATAGGCAATTCTAGCCACTATAGCCGCTCGGCTGTAGCCCTACAGCCGCGTGGCTATGAGCATCAGTTTTCCTTTTTTGCCAAAATCAATAATCAATTCTGATTTAATACCAAAAAGGGAGATATATAAACATCATAATCGGGATTAGGGTTCCAAAACACAGAAAACAAAAAGATAGAAAAGGGAAAAGGAGGATTTTGGAGAGAAAATAACACTTCACATAGATATTCCCTAGGGTTCTTAAAGAAATTAAAAAAAAGAGTGGGACTAAAATAATAATCTCAAAAAAAAAACATAGAAACAATCATAGGGTTTGGGGATATATCATAATCAATCCTTTAATCTTCTTCGGGGTTCCGTTCGGGCTTCGGAAATCGTGTGCTATTTGGGTTGTTCATGACTATAAGACGTTCCCGACATCCAGATTCATTTTTCGTGGTCCAAATACTGGAACACAGACAAGGTAATCTTCTAAAAGGCCTTATAAATCCGTTTTGTTTTTTCTGGTTGTGATTTGATTGCATGTTTTGAATTTATTGAGATTTTTGGGAGTTTTTCCTGTTATAGCCGCCCCACTTATGATCACAGCCGCCCAGCTGTAACCTACAGCTGCGCCACTGTGACCTATAGGGGTGCGGCTGTAATCTTCTGATTATAGCTATGCGGCTGTAAACTATAGGGGCAGAAGCTCCAATCGCCCCAAATCGATCAATAACGCTCCCATATTTCAATTAAATGTGTTTTTTCATATTTGTTATCGGTCCAATTACATCCCTGCATACTTAGATTCCCTGATCTTTGATTTTTATGGATGGATGTAGTATGAAATTTGGTGATTTTGGACAACTAGGGATTTCTGGATTCGTTTCGATCCGTTTCGAATCTTTTCTGTTGATTTTGATGTTTTCCAGAAACCCCAGATCGCCCAAAATCATCAAACTTTGCAAAACGATTTTCAAAAACGCAAAAAAGCACACCGGAATCGATTCTGGAGCATTACAGCCGCGTGACTGTAAGCTACAAGGACGCGGCTATAACCTACAGCCGCGCGGCTATAGCCTATAGGGGCGCGGCTGTAGCCTACACGGGGGTGGCTTTAGTTGAGGCAGAATTACAGTTTTACCCTTTTGGGCCCCAAACTTGTAATTTTGCATCATTTTCTTATTCAAAAATGAATTTTGGCGTGTTTGCATACTTCTGGACCCTAGATGGATGTTTGATTTAGGCCCACACACGAACGGGACCCCCGGTTCCGAGATATCCGGCCCGCTAATGTTGGAAAAATGCATGTAAATGATCCAAACCTTTTTTAAAATTGGCTTTTCATCCATAAAACCTACAGGGTGTTTAAAAAACCGTTTTCCAGGTCTATCCGGACGGGTCGACCCCGTTACCCCCAAATGCATGTCCCCCACTCCTAAAAATCCCTATTCTGTCCTATTTGAGTCTTTTGTATGCCTTGGTTATTTGTGCTAACCTTGTTTGGATGCAGCTTTTATTTTCAATTTTCTTTTTACTTTTGATGTATTTAATAGATTATCCCGTGTATCTAGGCGATTGTAATTTTTAGATTATCATGTATAATAGACGGTTGTAAAAGGTGAGGATGAGAGTTTTCTTTTTCTTGGGTTGTATAATTTGGCCTCTGGTTTACTTTTCCGCACTTTTATTTTTCTGCACTTTATTTTAGTATTTATATTTATGTCATTTGCATGAGCATTGGTTAATGATGAAAGGAAGATAAAATGGGTAGATTTAAGTGAATGAAATGTCATATTACGAAATAATAATTAAAAATTAGTGAGGATTAGTAGATATGTTGCCCGAACCTCGAATCTCTAGATTAGGTATTGCGTCTACACTTGGTAGGGAGCTGTACCGGAATTTCCCCGGATGAGCTGATCCGGGTGGCGACTTTGTATCTAATCTCAAAATTCATGTTTCGAGATCTTTAAGTTAAAATGGGAATGTTCTAAAAGTCCGTTTTCAAAAATTCATGTCTAAAATTAAGTTTTCTACAAAAAAAAGACTTCTCCAATAAAATGAAAGTTTTTTCTAAGAAAGATTAAAACCCGTTTTCAAAACCAAAACATCAACTCTTAAAAAAAAGAAAATCGCCGGTTCTCGCTTCACCGCGCTTTCCGAAAAAGGTCGTCCGCTCACAGTGGCGACTCTGCTGGGGATTAACGGTTTCTTCAAAAAAGTTTTCACAAAAACTTAAGAAACTTAGGCAACAATTGAAGTATATCCTCACTTATAGTTGATTCTTAAATCGTAACTCAATATTTCATTGACATTGCATAAAGCATGACACTTTCTCTTCTTAAATCCCTCCAACACCTATTTAAGCCCGGTTTATTTCCAAAGGTGACCTACCTCTTCCGCTAGGATTGGAGGCACCCGAGGGGGTAAACCACTCATAGCCTTGTACGAACCCCTTCGTATGAACCCTTGAGTGGGGAGAAGTGAGGAGTATATTTTTGCTATGGGAACCTATACGACCCTTGGCTTGAGTCATACCTTCATGTAATGGCCTAGCAACTTCCCCTTAGGATTACCAAAACATATACTTGAAAATGGACATTGAGAGTACGCCTTTGGTATCCCCCGTTGATGTCAAAGAGACCTAATACCTAGGAAGAATGCGAGACCAACCGAATGGAGGAATAAGGTTGGAAGGGTAAGCATATTTTTGTGTGTGTGCTAACGTTTGCTCTATGGTTGTTTTATTTTCGACCTTTTCATACGGCATAAACACGCATCATCCGTATGCCATATTCTAATCACTTTCTTTATGCAGCCATTTTAGAGCATCCTCATACGTGTGTGTTATGTTAACCATATTTTTCATGCAGCCATAATCTTTTTCCGTATGCCATCATCTTGTATATCATGCATTCTAACCACATTTCTGTGCAGCCATTTGCATTTTTGTATGACATAAGCATCCACATCATTTCATTTCATTAAAAATGTAAGGATGTTCTAAGTATGCCCTTCACAACCCGGTTTCATCTCATAACATATTGGGAGTCCCCAAGGCTACCCGTACTCCGTCTGTGCACTAGTTTGCATTTGGCCATCCCATTACATTATTAGAAGACCACAACGGTCTTAAGCTTGCATTTGTGTGATAGACCACACGACATCATCACATCTTGATCATTCACATTTGGTGTCATGGAGACGCCTTAGTTTTGCTTGCATGTACCAATCCATATCGGATTGTTACATAACATCGACAACCCATTTAAGGTACTCCATAAGTGCCGAGCTAGTTTTCATATTAAGACATTTCATAGCATTCCTAAATCATGTAAGGTGTTCCACGAACACCGAAATGCTGTCCGTGTTTTGACTCGCATGTGACTTGTATGTGACATCACTTCATGTTAGATGCCATAAAAGCATCAAACGTCTGTCTGGGGGATGGTTCCCTCAGGACCATTTCATGTCATCACATTGACCTACAAAGTGTCAAACTTCTGTCCGTGTGTCGGTACACATGCGACCATTTCACGACATCCCCTAGGTGCCCCAAAGGCACCGAACCTCTGTCCGTGCGATGGCTCGCACATGACGTTATTGCATTGTCTTCTGTGTAGCATAGGGTATACTTAGAACATCCAAAGCAAGAAAAAGAAAAGCACTAAAAACCATCTTCAGCATCATCCACATCTATGAGACATCATCCGAACATGAGCATAGAAGCACCATTTAGAGTGTCGAGTCTAAGACCACGACATCCATCCGAAACTCTAATCTTTTGTTGATTGTGCAGTCTGAAGTCGCATCTCGGGAAGTTTAGTTCGAGTTGAGTCAGAACCAAACACCCCAGTTCAGTTGGTTCAATCAGAACCGATCACCGTGGAGGGAATCAGTTCAGGGTCGGATTCAGACAGGGAGTTTGAAGTGCAGTTGCATACCCTACCAGTTGATAGTCAGGTTTTGTTAGAAGAGGTCGACGGAATAGAGATGGCTGAAGGAAATAACGGAAATAATGGGAACATCAGGAACAATGGAAACCTGCCTTTTGACATGGCTGCCTTTATGAGGAGCTTCTTAAGCTCGGATGAGTTCAGAGTCACTCTCAGGGAGCAAGTGCAGGCGGTGATGACCACTCTCCCTATTCAGGTTATCCAATCGGCCCAAACGTCAGATGGAAGTGGGGGACAACAGTTTGTCCAAGTTACCAACAGTGCTGGAGGAAGCCTTCCTGGGGGAGTGGCCTAGTGGTGAACCAGAGGGAACCCGATCGGCAGTTGGAAGAGGATGAGGCCTTTGAGAAGGCAAGGGAAGCCTCGATTGAGATGATGCTAGAAAAGCGCCTCAATCAGAAATTTTTTGATTTTGAAGCCATGCTACCTAAGCTGAAGGAGATGGTCCACTATAACCCTGTTAGGTATGTCGACCCAACTACTTTGATGACTGATGGAGGTGAGCCGCTCCCACCTGGTTTTCAGATGCCTTACCTACCTCCGTACACCGGAGAGGGCCCACCGAAAGCCCACCTGGATAGTTATGTGAGGTTGATGACCAGCATGGGGATTGGAAAGGGTCATCTGGTGAACTTGTTTCCAACTACTCTAAGGGGTGCTGCGGCAAAGTGGTACATGAAGATGCCCATACACACTCGCTCCACCTGGGAGGATTTATCTGATGCTTTTGTGAAGCAGTATACCTACAACACCCAGACTGACACAACTCTTAAGGATCTAGAAAGGATCCATCAAAAGTCGAATGAGTCTTTTTCGGCTTATTACAAACTGTGGATGAACGTGCAGGTTTTGGTGGATGGGGCACCAAAATTAGAGTCGCTCATTATGAAGCTGGTAGATGGTGGTCTTCCCCAATACAAGGACAAGATGAAGCTGAAGAGATTCCACTCCTTCAATAAGGTGGTGGAGTTTGCTAAACATATCGAGTGATACGAGGAAGAGGAGCAGAGGGGCAGACAAAGTTTGGGCCCCTACAGAAGCAATCAGGGGTACTCTCAAGGGTACAAAGGCAGCAGCTCTAAGGCAACTCCAGTGGGGTCCAATGCTAAGATGACTCAAGGTGCGGCCCTGATCGAAATGTAATGGGAGGATGTGGCCACCGTGAACCTGGGAAGACAGACTCCTCAAAGGGTCACTAGTCTGTGGGCTGAGTTAGTAAGCTTGATCTATGCTAAGTGTAGAAAAGCTGGTCTGTTGCAGAGTTTGAGGCCATTTTCACCTCCGGCTGAGGCAGATAAAGACAATTTCTGCTCTTACCATGTGATGATGGGTCATCATACAAATGAATGCACCCAATTGATTAAGGCCATCAAGCAGTTGGTCGCTGACAGAAAGATTATCGAGCCGGCGTTGAAACCCAGCATTCAAAATAATCCCTTGCACAACCTCAGATGATTCGGCTCCACAAGACATTGAGGACCATGACGCTGCAATAAAGAGAAGACCCTCTGCATGTGGAGGCGATAGTCATTTTGATGTTTTAATTTGTTTCATCTTATTATTATTATTATCAATTATCATGTGAACAATTCAACCTCTCAGTGTTTAATTTAATACAATTTGATTTCAATTACTTGTGCAATGTTTTTCGGATGGAACTATGCATGCATCCAAACATTCATTTAATGCCTTTAACACACATGATGCATCAATGCATGAAATGAATCTAGGGAGAGATGATGACCCAAAAATGATATCCGTCTCAAAAGACCTCACGCCTGATGAGAGGAAAGAAAATTAAAAGTACCACAAAAGTGCATGGAAATCTTTGCTTGGCTGTACAGTGTCGTGCGGGGGTTGATGGAGAAATTACTGAACACCAAGCTCCAAAGGATTCAAAGATGAAATCAATCAAGAAGGAGCTCTGTAGACTCGAATGGGCATCGCTCCATGGTCGCAACTGCCAACTACTTTTTAGAGTGGGTAGAAGCGAAGTCATATATGAATGTCACCGATGTGAGCGGACGACGCGTTTTCGACGGGACGCGGGACTCCCTTTCGGAATGGGGCGCCACGATCTCGGGTAGGCCCCTCCCTCGCGTGGGGTTTTTATAATGGAAATCCGCGTTTTGGAAAACAAATGGAATTAATACGTAAAAGAACCGAGACCTAAGTCTCGATGAATATTGTAGAGTCGCCACCCGGCTCAGCTCAACCGGGAAATTCTTATGTAGCTGAACCGGACGAACGGTCGCTACACTATCCAGAGATTCGGGTCCGGACAAGTCCCTTATTTCGTGTCTAATTAAAATAAATATTGCCAATGTTCTCAAATGGTATTTCAAAATCTAAAGCCAATTTTATTGAATATAAAGGCATACAGCGCGCATACAAAATATTTAATACAAAAATACGGAAAAGGAATAAATATTAATTGGCTTACAACCAAATCGAATGGAAAAATAAAAACTCTCGCCTCACTTTACAAGCGCCTATATACACGATAAGCTAGAAAAATACAACCGCCTAGGATACACGATTTAATCTATTAAGATACATCAAAAATAAAAATAAAATAAAAATAAAAGAAATTAAAACCTGCAAAACAGAAGGTTAGCACAATTTGTACGGCACGCCACAAGTTGGACTCAAACAGACAGAATTGGGAAATCAAGAATTTGGGGGCATGCATAGAGGGGGGTAACCGGGTTGGCTCGGCTAGCCGGCCCGGTTAGACCTGGAAAAAATTTTGAAACGTCCCTGTATTTTTGGCTTTGTGGGAAAATCATTTTTGAAAACAATTTTGCCGATTTACATGCATTTTTCATATGTTAAGTGAGTCGGTTTTCGGGAGAGCTGGGTCTCCGTCGTTGAATTGTTCTAAATGCAAATTTACCAGAAAATTGAATCTATGGTCGTGATGCACACAACAAAATTCATTTTTGACGATTTTTGGGGTTTTCTAATTTTTTGGATAAAAGTTGAAATTCTGATTCTGGAATAATGATTACAGTCGTACGACTGTAGTTTACAGTCGTGCGACTGTAATCAAATCAGGGTCAGAATTTCGCCAAAAATCATTGAAAATCAAAATCTGAAGAAAATAACTCTGGAAATTAAGAACAGTAGTACGACTGTTCTTAATTTCCAGGAACAGAAATACGAAAATGCAGCAAAAAATGCACAAAATTCACTCCAAACACCCAGAAAGCGAGAAAAAGAGTGAGGAAATGAGACGACTACCTTTTCAGAAGCTATTCCAAGTCGTTTTGACCCCTGGCGTCGCTCCGATCCCAACAAATTCGCACTTTCTCCTTTGGAATGGAAGTTGAGAGCTTTTTGTCCAAAACCCAAATTCGCAAGGGATTCTGATTGTTTTAGTCCGAATTCTTGATTTGGTTATGTAGTTAATTGATTGTCCTAGGGATTTCTAACAATTTTTAAGCTTGATTTCGTGAGATTAAAGAGAATCAAAGAGGAAGAAAAGTGAGTCTTTTTTGTGGTTTTTCTTTTTCTCTCTCTTCTCTTTCTCTCTCTAAGTTTTCTTTCTCCAGAAAATCCCCCCCTTTTCTTCTTCTTTTCCCTCTTTTTCTACTCTCCTTTTCCACCTTGCTTGCTGCAGAGCCGGAGCAATTAATGCTCAAACTCTCTCTCCTCCATTTCTGCTGCAGAGGTATGGGCCTCTGCAGTTTCTCTGATAGTACAGTCGTACGACTGTAATTTTTAAATTACAGTCGTACGACTGTAATGATAGTCGTGACGACTGTAGTTTTTTATTTTATTTTTTTTATTTTTTTTTTAAGTGTAGAAAATTCCAGCGCTTACAACCGATAAAAAAAAAGCATTATTATGTTGTGACCAATAATGGCCTACAACTACAAGGGGCAAAGACGGACATCATAGATTATCTTTTCATCTCCCACAAGCTTATGGGGCGATAGAAGCGGCTCACAAGGTTCCATCCAAATGATAATCACCTACAAAGGATCGGCCGATATGCTGTCATTTGTCTTGCAAGGGCACAGAACTAGCATCAGAGCACGCACTAAAGAAACATCATACTCCTTAGCCTATAGGATGGAAGTGGTTCCACCAGGGGAGACAGAGACCAAGTCGTCAACCCCATCAACCCAGACAAGCCCAAGCACTATTATGTGTAAAAAATAAAAAATAAAAAATAAAAAAGAGGGTCTGATGGGTCGCAAACCGAAAAGGCGATCCATGCAAAAATCAGGACAGTCCAATGGATCGAAAACCGAAAAGGCGGTCCATGTAAAAGTTAGGACAGAGAGGAGAGCACCATCAGCCAGAAAATCTGCAAAGACCAGTTGGTGGCAGGAATGGGTCCGGTTGAGACGGATACCATTACTAATTTTGTCCTTAGCTTCATTTCATCTTTGATGTGCATTGTGCTAAAACATTATAAATGAGTGAATGAATGAATACCGTTTTCTGTTCAGGTTAAATGTCCCAAGCCTGCTTGAAATTGAATTCGTATGGATGTGCACATTTTTTGTTTACATGCATCTCACTTCAAAAAAAAAAAAGGAGTCCGATGGATCGAAAACCGAAGAGGTGGTCCATGCAAAAATTAGGACAATCTGATAGATTGAAAACCCGAAAAGGGTGGTCTATGCAAAAGCTAGGGCATAAAATAAAGTCTGCTAAATTGAAAACCCGAAAGGGCGGTTCAGGCAAAAATAAAGACAGTCTGATAGGCCAAAAACCTAAAAAAGGGCGACCTATGCAAAAATTAGGACAAGCAATGAAAATAACACAAAAGTCATACAGTAGTATCAAGCCCAGACAACTCTAATCCTGTAAAAACCGAGGTACATCAAAGCCAGTGCCTCATGTCCACGCCTCGTGGAGCAAGCAGCCAGTCAATCAACCAAACTTCAATGTGATATCCCACCAAGGACAGACCCATCTGGGCATCCCAATCATCCGTCCGGTCCCTGAAAGTCTGATTCATGACTCCAGCTTGGTGACCTGCCGACGCAATTGATCAACCTCTATTCTCAAACGGGCGGACTCACAGCGCTCGATCCCAATCGTCGTCTGCAACAAACAAAACATGAAAAAAGCATCATAATCATACGCATATGCATCCAGGACACGCACATACACATACACTCAAAACATGCACATGCACATGCATACACGCATCAATGTGTACTCAAGTACAGTTACATGCTATCATCATCAGGCTATCTCGAGCCATGAGTACTCCGAAAGCGGAAATAACCTGACACTGGGGCATCCTCAAATCCCAAGTATCCAGGGGCAAAACAATCAATCCGTATTTATTCTTGATCGAAGGGGCAAAAATTTTTGTTTCCAAAATTATCGATCAAGGAATAAATACGTGCCCCCAATCCAACATCAAATGTATTGTTGCACCACAGAGAGCCATTTTCAATAGTATTGCTCCACCATAGAGAGCCGATGTCAACGGTGTTGCTCCACCACAGAGAGCCGGTTTCAACGGTATTGCTCCACCACAGAGAGCCAATTTTAATGGTATTGCTCCACCACAAAGAGCTGATTTCAACAGTATCAAGGGGCAAGATATTCAGTACATATTCATTCTTGATCGAAGGGGCAAAAATTTTTGTTTCCAAAATTATCGATCAAGGAACGAATACGTACCCGAAACAACTTCAAAACATCAAAGGAGATCATCAAACTTCTTAAACTGCCAAAGCATCATCCTCCCGGCTATATGAGCTCTACGGGAAACATAATTATCCTTTCCTTCAGTGACATAGGCTCCACCAGAAGTGAAATGACCAAAATGCCCTTCAGTTAATAACCACACTACCGGATGGCTAAAACACCTTTCCTTTAGGGACACGAGCTATGTGGAAGACCAAATCACCAAAATATTTCTTCCCCTAATGACATAGGCTCCATTAGGGGTGAAATAACTGAAATTCCCTTTTGTTGGCCACCAAGCTGCCAAATGACCAAAATACCCTTTTCCACAAAAAGGAAACACCAAATCACTGAAACCCATTTCTTTTGTGACATAGGCACCACAAAAGACCAAACGACCAAAGTACCCTTACTTCAAGGAATCCCAACTTCCCAAGTTGCAAAATTACTAAAATACCCTTCCCTTTCGTAAGCACTGAATGGCAAGGAGAATTCAATCCGGGTAAGTCCTCTGCTTCGCAATGGAGTCGAAGCATGTCCCTGGCAAATCAAACAAGATCTGGGCAAAGTTCTTCAGCTTTGCAATGGAGTCTAAGCATGACCCTAGATAACATCAAATCAATTCGGGCAAAGTCTTATGCTTCACATTGGAATCGAAGTAAGACCCTGAAGATTCAAACCAATTTAGGCAAGACCACTTTCTTGAAAAGCAGCCGTGACAAGTCCCTACAAACATCAAAATGAGTCAACGCGAGGAGAACCCCCAAGTACGTTCTCTCTTCCTTCTCACCGTGCTCCCTATCGCGAGGCCAAACTCGAATCGGGCACAAGCACCCGTTCAAGTCGACTTTGGCCACGTGAGGGGGCAGCCTATGAGCACGGGTTTTTTGCCCACCTCGATGATGAAAGCTATTGTTACCTTTTTTTTCATGGATAAACGTGAAGCGGATTCGGACGGACTGGGATAATGTCAGAAATGTCCCGGATAGCCTGAGGGTGTGTGACAAGTCCTAATACGGAACCCCAAAGAATTCAAGTGAGTATTTAAGAGAACTAAGGAAAAGAATGAAAAATAAATGAAAATGGCCTTATCTGGACATTACAGCTGCGCGGCTGTAGCCTACAGTGGCGCGGCTATAATCATCAGATTTCCTTTTTTGTCCAAATCAGCATTTAATTCGGTTTTTTTAGCAAAATAGACAATTTTGGCCGCTCGGCTGTAGCCCTACATCCACATGGCTATGAGCATCAGTTTTCCTTTTTTGCCGAAATCAGCAATTAATTCTGATTTAATGCCAAAAAGGGAGATATATAAACATCATAATTGGAATTAGGGTTCCAAAACACAAAAAACAAAAAAATAGAAAAGGGAAAAGGAGGATTTTGGAGAGAAAATAACACTTCACTTAGATATTCCTTAGGGTTCTTAAAGTAATTAAAAAAAAGAGTGGGACTAAAATAATAATCTCAATAAAAAAAACATAGAAACAATCATAGGGTTTGGGGATATATCATAATCAATCCTTTAATCTTCTTCGGGGTTCCGTTCGGGCTTCGGAAATCGCATGCTATTCGGGTTGTTCGTGACTACAAGACGTTCCCGACATTCGAATTCATTTTTCGTGGTCCAAATACTGGAACACAGACAAGGTAATCTTCTGAGAGGCCTTATAAATCCGTTTTGTTTGTTCTGGTTGTGATTTGATTGCATGTTTTGAATTTATTGTATTTTTGGGAGTTTTTCCGGTTATAGCCGCCCCACTTATGATCACAGCCGCCCGGCTGTAACCTACAGCCGCACCACTGTGTGGCTGTAACCTACAGGGGCAGAAGCTCCAATCGCCCCAAATCGATCGATAACGCTCCCATATTTCAATTAAATGTGTTTTTTCATATTTGTTATCGGTCCAATTACATCCGTGCATACTTAGATTCCCTGTTCTTTGATTTTTATGGATGGATGTAGTATGAAATTTGGTGATTTTGGACAATTAGGGATTTCTGGATTCGTTTCGATCCGTTTTGAATCTTTTCTATTGATTTTGATGTTTTCTAGAAACCCCAGATCGCCCAAAATCATCAAACTTTGCAAAACGATTTTCGAAAACGCAAAAAAGCACACCGGAATTGATTCTGGAGCATTACAGCCGCGCGGCTGTAAGCTACAGGGGCGTGGCTATAGTTGAGGCAGAATTACAGTTTTGGCCTTTTGGGCCCCAAACTTGTAATTTTGCATCATTTTCTTATTCAAAAATGAATTTTGGCGTGTTTGCATACTTTTGGACCCTAGATGGATGTTTGATTTAGACCCACACACGAACGGGACCCCCGGTCCCGGGATATCCGACCCGCTAAAGTTGGAAAAATGCATGTAAATGGGCGAAACCGTTTTTAAAATTGGCTTTTCATCCATAAAACCTACAGGGTGTTTAAAAAACCGTTTTCTAGGTCTAACAGGGCCGACCAACCGGGTCGACCCGGTTACCCCTAAATACATGTCCCCCACCCCTAAAAATCCCTATTCTGTCCTATTTGAGTCTTTTGTATGCCTTGGTTATTTGTGCTAACCTTGTTTGGATGCAACTTTTATTTTCAATTTTCTTTTTACTTTTGATGTATTTAATAAATTATCTCGTGTATATATGCGATTGTAATTTTTAAATTATCGTGTTGTGGCCCAAAATTAATTCATGATAAAACATATATAAATACGTATACTAACAATACTTTGTCCTTATATGACAGCAAAAATCAACCCATACTATTATATTTATATTGACAATATAATTAGTATTTTGTGTCGATGTCACATCGCTATCTTTTGAAAAATTTGGCAAACGTATTGGAAGAATAGTTGCGGTCGTTGGCTGATTTGCTTTCAAGAAATAAATTTTAATTATTTATCCTAATTGGAAATCCAGCCAATAGCGTTGTAAGTCGTTAAGTCTTTCTTTATATGTTTTGAGGGAATAAATTTAATTTTTTTTGGCTTAATTTTTTTTGGCTCAATGGCCTGACATCTTTGACGTTTAATGCTATAATGACGTGGCCCATTAAGTTGACAAACAATAACATTGTACCACGTAAATTCAGAATTAATTTGGTATTGCTGCTAGTGAAAAAACTATCAGAGAAAGCTAGGTTTTATTACTTTTTTTAAAAGTAGTTTTAAGTGTTTTTCAGTACTTTCCTGAATACAATCTGAGTTTTACTAATTGTGTATTTGAAGATGCTTTCCGCAGCCCTAAAAGCAAGCCAAAATAAGATTCCCCATGTTTCGACTGAAAGCTGATCTCAGAACTGCTGAAAGCTGCCCTAAACCCACCCTTAGTAATGATTTATCTAAAAACAAGTTGTAATTTAAAATTGATATAAAATGTAAACAATGTAAATAAAGTTATATGATTAAGGGCCCAAAAAATGCTTTGTGATTAATTTCAATTTTTATTTTCAAATTATCCAATAAAATATACACGGCTCAGTTCTTAACTTAATACAATACTTTTCTGAGTTTTCTCATTTCTTCTCTCTACCCATTTGTTTCTATTAGTCAGTCAATTAACATTTTAATGGTTTTAAGAATACCTAATCTGTGACACCCAACTCCAAAATTTTATAACCTTTATACTCCTTCTAACGTCTCTCGTACCACCCAACAATATCTTTAATATCCAAATAAATTCCTTGTTGACATCAACTTACAAATTCTAATATAGAATATTCTTATATTAATGCATCAAGAAAATTTGAATATAATCTATCTAATTTAATATACTTATTTGGCTTGGACTTGATAATTATTTATTATCAAGCTTCCTACGTACCCCAAATTCCGATTTGGGAATCAAAACCATGTAGTTCTCCTAATCTTATAATAACTTATTTATCATTTTAATGTAATTTATTCTACCTGATATACTCATTTATCTCTATTCACATAAAAAAAAACCCCTAAAGCATCATATATACATCCAAATGCATTTCTAGGAATTTTCACATCCTTGACAATTATTCCATTTAACCGGGCAGAATTAAATATCAAATAAATATAATCTCATCCTATTAAACATAAATATTAAATATTCCATCTGAAAATATCATTTCCAAAAATCATCAATTCCATAACACAAAGTTTTATACATCCATGAAATATACCATACATATTGATAATTATTAATTATAAATTAATTATAATAAACTTGTTCAAATATTCTCCAATTTTTACCAAAATTATCACAAACTTCTCCCTATGCATATCTGACTATTAAATCTAGACCATCAAACAAACCAATAATATTATAATTAACCACGCCAAAATATTCCTATGATCTACATAATATAATATCGATCACTTAAACTAATTTTCCAAAATATCTTTCCTTTAAAATTACCTTTTTACCCTTACTATAATATATTTTTACTTTCTAAATTCCTCCACGCAATTTTTAATTCTTTTCGATTATATACTTACTGTGCATATAATTTTTACCCCTAGAACTTTCTATTTTTATATTTCTTCAACATTTCACCCCATATATATATTTCACTGCTGAACTCTATTCCACAAAAATCCTCAAATTATAATATCACTTTTTAAATATTAATACTTATTGAATTTTCCAGATGTTACATAATCTCTAAGAAGAAAAGAAGAGAGTAGTGTTTGGTTTTGTAGAATTTAGATCCAAATTCATTCATCTCTGAAAATAAAATAGTGTAAGGTAAGCTTTTATTTCATTTGATTTGGTATCTTAATTAGGATACCAGTTTTTCCTGATTATCTCTAGATATATATAATTCCAGAACTAATCAACTTATTGGGATGTATTATTTAAGGAGAAAACAAACTCAAAAGCCTGTTCACTCCGATGGAAGAGTTGAATCTTTCCTTCTTTTTTTAATATTATTTTTCATGTTATCTACATATTCTAACCAATCTACTTTTACCAGGGTTTTGCCGTAACTACGTTTCCGATCAGGCACTACATATTAGATCTTTTAATCAACGGCTTGCTAGTTCGATCCAGAAAAAATGGGTAAGTCAGAAAGGTTTTAGATATATTTTACCTCTTCAGTCTTGATTCAATGTTTTATTAGTTTCAGTAAGTATATGTCAAACATCTTTGATCCTTGCTTAATAGGGTTCCTTTTCATTTGTTTAGTCATGGATGACCATAGTTCAATTAGATTTTTTTTTTTAAAAAAAAAAATGAACCCAATTCACAAGATATATTGATATAATTTGTTAATTATACAAAAGAGAAAAAAAAAATTATTCTGTCATAAATATATGATATAAAATTTCTGTTAAAGTTTCATTTTTTTTCATAGATTACATCATTAATTTTAGAATATTATTTCAAAAACAAAAATTCATTATTTCGCGGAAACATGTATATATATACAATTCATTATTTCAACAATTTATGCTTTGGGTAAGAATAGATTCTCCATATTTACTTAATTTTTCAAATAATAGAAAAATGTCATACTAAATATCGAAATATTCATATTAAGTTTTTCAAAATCAAGGAAACTTAACAATCAGGTTACAAGTTGGAAATCTCAAACCTAACCACACATTTTATCAATATTCAATCCTAAAATAAAGAATTTATGAATATTGAAGTGTAAAAAAATAATGGGTATATCTAAAAATACGCATAATTACGCTTATGTTTCCTTTCAATATATATTACATAATTCTGTTGATCATTTGAAAAAATCAGAGGAAATAAATATGTTAAAATATGATTAGATCAAGACTTGCAACCTACCATTGTGGATTAATTAATTTGACGAGCAAGTCTTTGTTTTATGAAGTCACCGTCCATGAATTCAGCAAGCAAAACGTGATGGCCAGCCAGATGGGCTTAGTTAAATAAATTGGATTTTTTAATTAATATAATTACTAATTAAAATATAGGATAATTCAGATGTGATTACTAATCTGCTGTAAACTACTTCTTATTTATATAAATTAACAACTGCATTGTGTTGAGTGACTGGCAAATAATTATTCTTTTCATCTATCCATTTTCAGCCAACATTTACTTCTAAAATTACTAGAAAAGGAAAAGTTTGGCATATGGAATTTGGATACAAATTATTTCATCTCTGGCAAATTAACAGCGAAAAAAGGTAAAGCTTTTCTTTTGGTATATCTAAATTTTTAGCCTCTCCAATCAGCCATGTTTTTCTGAGCTTTTTTTTTTTTTTTCTTTTTTTGTTTCTTTTCTATATCTATATTGTCATAATCATATATATATATATATATATATTATAAGTAACGTGGGTTAAAGAAAGAAGGAGGCTAAACATCCCAACTAGGTTGACACATTTAGACCTTCCACTTCACAACAACCCGCAAAAAATCAATAATGGACCTTGAGGAAAGGTCAAAAAAATTACAAGAGCAAGAGTTCAGGATGAATGATTACATTCATGGCTGAGAAAGTAAGAAATCTAGATCTAAAATATACAAAAGACCAAGTGTGATAAATGCAAGTGTAAAGCATATCTTTGGAATCGTGGTAGACATTAAAGATCGCCCGGTTTTGCTTTTTCCAAACTTCCCAGCAGATGGACATTTAAAGCGATTAAGAAAATAACCTGTGGCGAGCATTCCTGAAGCATCCTGACCATTGAAAGAAAAAATCCGTGGCAGTCCGTGGGATGGCAAAACTCAAACCAATCCAATTTAACAAATCCAACCAAATTCTATAATTGGGCATACAATGAAGCAAAGCATGATCTTGCGTTTCAACCTCCAAACAAAAAGGACAGGAAGCACTCTCGGGAGGAATAATATGGAAAGTCGGAAGAGTAACCCGACAAGGAAGTCTACCATGAACCAGCAGCCACATGAAGAAATGAATTTTGGGGAGAGTTGGGGCACGGCGGAAAGCCAAGAAGGGGACAATGGCTGGCGTCTGATACCTGGCAGCGTACAGGTGCTGAAGAAAGGAGCTGGGCGTGAATGGTTGGTGACCATTGGAAGCCGAAAACCAGCTGATATGGTCCTCATCGGAGGAGGCAATCAGCGACAGCCTTGATATGAGGGACTGCAGCTGATGTTGACTTGAAATACGCAGCCGACGCTTCCAAAAAGGGCGCACCATAGAGTTTAACCAGACTTTTGAGCGAGGGGGCTTTAGGCCTAATGTGAATACCATGTTGATTGGCTTGACTCCCGCAGGTAGGTGGGTCCAGGGGCGCACCTTACGAGATTATTGGCTGGGTAGGCAGGACAGCCTACCTAAGGGATCTGTGTTCTCACTTAGGGATGTGAGACACTATGCTCGGGCGTTCCTGCTATATGCCTTGAGCACTTTGCTGTTCCCTATAGGTCAGAGCGACCTGAACCTTGCTGTGCTTCCCTCATTGATACAGTTGGAGGATGTGGGGAGCTTGAGCTGGGGACGAGTCGGGCTGGCCCAGTTATATTATGGCCTCGACGTCTGCTCCCACTGGAGGCACGGGGAGGTGAAGGGCGCATGGATAGTTCTTCATGTGAGTTTTTTTTTTTACTGACTTTTTTTTCTTTTGTACAGATTTGGGCGTATGAGTACGCCTTCGTCCCTCAGCCAAAATTGGCCATACCGGCCAATGCTGAGATTCCTTATTTCCCCCAATTGCGGCGGTGGCGGGGCTTTAGCTGGAGTGGATTGGACACTGACCCTCGGTTGTGCCGCCAACTCTTGGCAGGGATGAGTTTTGAGCAGGTAAAATTTTTTATTATTTTATTTATTTTATTTATTTTTTTATTTAATTTTATTTTATTTTATTTTATTTTTATTTTTGACTCTTGTCTGTCTCTAGGTGATCAAGGAGCCTTGGGGGAATGCTGCGTGGTCCCTAGAGCTTTTCGATGATCGGAGGCTATTGCCTCGACGATTCGTTATGGAGAGTCCTGTCAGCCTTGAATGGTACCTCGGGGAGAGTGTCACTGATTGGCGTGCTGGTCCCTAGGAGCGTAGGATCCCGCCTGCACTTCCAGTTGGACTGTTCTGGCCACACCTGTTACCAGAGGAGGAACACCTGGATCTGTTTGGGTCTGGTTACACGGTTATGGGGGATGATGGTGACTATCTCCAGTTTGTCAGGACACAGCTTCTTCCTCCCACTGGGGATGCACTGCTAGAGGATGCACTAGCTGGGGTATGTCTTTGCTTTGCTCTTATCCTCTGCTTTTTTGAGATTATTCTACTACTTACTGACCTCTTTTTTTTAAGCCATCTGAAAGGGGTAAGTGCCCTCGTGCATCATCGGGTAGACATTCTAGTGGTCGTGGGTCTGGGACTGCCCGCGGCCGGGGAGATGGAGGTTCTTCCGCTCATACAGATGTGTTTGGTGGTGACATCGAGGCGGGATACACCGAGCCTGTTCACCCGATGGTACCCCCCACTGGATTTATTTCAGGCCGTCTAGAGTACACAGCAGAGCCTTGGGTGATGCTCCATAATGAGGTGGGGGAGCTCTACTAGGCTGAGTTGCACACTGAGGAATACCCTCCTCTTGTTCACCTTCCACCTATCGCGACCCATGTGAGTATCCCTACCCCTGCTTATTTTTGGACTGTCATTGTTGCCACTGGCCTGACCCGTGCGCTGTTCTTTATACAGATTTCGGTGCCACAGGTGACAGCTCTATATCAGGTGACTTCTACATACAGAGGCTTCTCGCTTTGGGATAATGGGGCGCTGATTGTAAGTACCTATGTCAACATGTATATATGCATGTATGTATGTTTCAGATGCATATGCACGTACATTATGACATGATGCTCATTTTGTTTAACTCTCACTCAGGCTGCACTTGCCGCTCGTCGTCGTGAGGATGCCCGCTTGAGAGTGGAGATAGAGGATACGCAGAGGACTATTTCAGATCTCACATTCATGAATGAGACTCTCCGTACTCAGTTGGACGACTGGGAGGCTGGTCGGCGCTTCTTCGGTGATGGCGTCGGGGCCGAGGGTGAGGAGGATAACGATTCGACCGACGAGAGACAGTCGTAGGCCTTCATCTATAGTTTTGTAGTTTCATGTTTGATGCAGCCCGTCTGTGGGCTTGGATTGTATGTTACTATGTATTATACTTATTTATTTATTCATTATTATTATTATTATTTTATTTTATTTTATTTTATTTTATTATTTTTTTACTTTTATTTTATTTTATTTTATTCTTTTATTTTTTTATTTTTTACATGTTCAATTGATGGATATGAGATGTGTAAAAGGTATAAAGACAAATATGCACAAAATAATATGAATTGCAATTAAACGGAACATTTAAATGAACAGAATCGAACATTCATTTATTCATTCATAAATAATGTTTTAGCACAATGAACATCAAATGATGAAATGAAAATATGGACAGAATCATTGATGGTATACGTCTCGAATGAACCCACGTTTGCCACCAACCGATCTTTGCAGATTTTCTAGATGATGGTCCTCACCTCTCTGTCCTAACTTTTGCATGGATCGCCTTTTCGGTTTTCGACGCATCAGACTGTCCTAATTTTTGCGTAGATCGCCTTTTCAGTTTTCAATCCACCGAACTTTTTTTTTACACGTAATAGTGTTTCAGCTTGTCCTGGTTGATGGGGTTGACAAATTCATTTCCGTCCATATCCATAATCTTTGCAGCACCCTTCGAAAGTACCCTCTTGATTACATACAGACCTTCCTAGTTCGGCTTGAATTTCCCCCGTACATCTGTGTTGGTCTATTTCATCTGTTTGAGTACCAGATCCCCGGCTTTAACAGGGCGCTTCAGATGGCGAACTCTACCATTATAAGCCCGGGCCATTCGCTGCTGATACATCTGTAGACGATCCAAGGCTTGAAGTCGCTTTTCATCAATTAGGGCTAACTGTTCATACTGTGTCCGCATCCATTCTGATTCAAGTATCTATGCCTCCATCACTATTCTCAAGGATTTCAGCTCGATTTCAACTGGTAGTATGGCTTCCATTTCGTACACTAATGAGTAAGGTGTCTCACCAGTTGGGGTCCTGATACTCGTCATGTACTCCCACAAAGCGAAAGGTAGCTTGTCTGCCCAATCCCTGTACGTGACAACCATTTTGGCCAGGATTTTCTTGATGCTTTTATTGGCTGCCTCCACTACCCCGTTGGCTTGTGGGTGATACGGTGAAGACTTATGGTGTTCAACCCCTCTGTCCTGAAACAACTGAGCTGTTACCCCTTGGAACTGTACACCGTTATCTGTTAACATGTGGTATGGGACTCCGTACCGGGCAAAGATGTTTTTCTCAATAAACTGAGACATTTTCTTCGCCGTAAGGTTCGTAAAAGATTTACTTCCACCCACTTCGAGAAATAATCTATAGCCACAATAATGAAGCGGTGTCCATTTGATGCCGGCGGCCTTATCTCTTCAATAATGTCTATCCCCCAAGTAGTGAACGGCCAAGGAGTCGAAGATGTCTGAATCTCGAGTAGGGGAAGATGGCTAATGTCTCCATATATCTAGCACTCATGGCATCTTTTTGCCCTTTCAATACAATCGGCCTGGAGCGTGAGCCAAAAGTACCTTTGCCTCAGAATTTTCTTTGCTAGGTCCAAACCGCTCATGTATGGACTGCACGTTCCCGCATGAATCTGATCTATCACCACTCTAGCTTCTTTCTCGGTTAAGTATTTCAGTAGCAAGCCATTCGCGGTTCGCTTGAAAAGCTGATTCTCAAAGATCCTGAATTGCGCTGCTAACCTCTGGAGGGTAACCATATCTGCTTCAGTGGCATCCTCGGGGTATGACCCTTTCTGAAGAAACTGTAAAATGTCATCATACCAGGGATGATCTTTTACCACAGCCACCATAACCTCTTCTGCTCTATAGTAAGGACTCTGTGATACCTCTAACACCACTAGTCGAATCGGTTGCTTCTGGGGACCTTCCCACATGGACGACAGAGTGGCCAACGAATCCGCCATCTAATTTTCTTCCCTAGGCACATGCCTGAATTCACAATTCCCAAAGACTTTGATCCTTTCCCAAACGGCTTCAAGGTAGGGTCGAAGGGACTCTTCTTTAATTTCCCAATCTCCAGTGATTTGCTTCATGACTAATGCCAAATCTCTTTCATGAGCTCCTAAAGTGATCAAGGCATCAATTCCAAATAAGAATGCCTCGTACTCTGCCTCATTGTTGGTTACAGTAAAATTCAACCTCTTGGCTAGGGGAATGACCTCTCCGTCAGGTGTCCCGATGATCACGCCCAATCCTGCTCCCTGCTTATTTACAGCCCCGTCGAAGTACATAATCCATCTGGCCGGTTTTGCTTCTACCACTGCCAACTGTTCATTTGGAAATTCAAGATTCTCCATGTAATCTGAATCAACTGGCTGATTTGCCAAAAATTCAGCCACTGCCCTTCCCTTGACCGTCTTTCGGGTGACGTATTCAATGTTGAATTCTGACAATAGTAGCAACCACAGTGACAACTTCCCCGTTAACGCTGGAGTCTGGCATAGATACTTCATCGGATCGACCTTAGCCACTGCTTGAACCTTGTAAGATTGAAAGTAGTGTCTGAGCTTCTTTGTTAGCCATACCATTACGGTACAAGTCTTCTCCACAATAGTGTATCGAGTCTCGTAATCCAGCAGCTTCTTACTCAAATAATAAATAGCATTCTCCCAGCCATCTTCTCATTCTTGAACCAGCATTGCCCCAACCGATGCATCTTCGATGGCCAAATAGAGGATCAAAGGCTTTCCTGGTACTGGAGGCTTCAAAACCGAAGGATTCATCAAGTAGCTTTTAATCCTGTCAAATGCTATCTGACACTACTCATTCCACTCCACCGGGTGGTTTTTCTTTAGAAGCTTAAATATCGGTTCACAAACCATTGTCAACCTTGCAATAAACCGGCTGACATACTGTAACGATCCCAAGAACGACCTCACTTCCTTCTCCGTCTTAGGTGCAGGCATATCCCTAATGGCTTTGATCTTGTCTGGATCCATTTCTATACCTCTTTGACTCAGAATGTGCCCCAGAAGCTTTCCTGATGTTACTCCAAACACGCACTTCTTCGGATTCAGACGTAGATTCTACTTCTCAATTCTAGTCAAAAATCTATCCAAGACGGAGGGATGCTCCTCCCGGGTCATCAATTTGACTAGCATATCATCAACGTACACCTCTAGCTCCTTGTGGATCATATCATGCAACAGTGTCGTGACGGCCAGTTGAAAAGTCGCTCCGGCATTCTTTAGCCCAAACGGCATGACCCTCTAGTAGTAAACTTCCCATTCTGTGATGAAGGCCATCTTTACTTTATCAATGATGTTCATGAGGATCTGGTTATACCTGGAGAAAACGTCAATGAATGAATACATAGCTGCCCTGGCGGCACTGTCGATCAGAACATCAATATGTGGAAGCAGAAAGTCGTCTTTTGGCGAGGCCTTGTTCAAATCTCTGTAATCCATACAGACCCGGACTCTTCCATCCTTCTTCGCAACCGGTACGACGTTCGCCAACCACTGAGGGTACTCCACGACCTCTAAGAACTTGGCCTTAATTTTCTTCGCTACCTCTCTTTGACTTTTTCTGCCCATTCCGAATGCAACTTTCTGAGCTTCTGCTTCACTGGTGTGATCTTTGGATTGGTAGGAATTTGGTGTTCTGCTATCTGCCTGTCTACCTGGGCATGTCATCATAGGACCATACGAATGCTTTTACATGCTTCAGCAGTACTGTCACTAACTCTTTTCTCTCATCCGGTGTGAGTTCTTTCGAAATGGATACCATTTTCGTATCATCATCTGTCCCTAGATTTATTTCATGCAAAGATGCTTCATGAATGCTAAAGACATTAAATGAATGTTTGAATGTATGAATAGTTCCATTAGGAAAAACATCACATAAGTAAGCGAAGTCAGACTTTATTGCATTAAATGCCACATATGCATCATTGTTCACATCAGAAAGAGGAGAACTAAATACATTAAAATAATTTCCATCCTCCACATGCGGAGGGCCTTCATTGTCAGTACGTTCTTCAAAAAGGTTTTTCAGATCACCTTCCAGCTTGCACTCCTGCTCTTCAGATAGCTTTTCCTCTAGGGCCTTCATTTTGCCCTTCATCATAATCTTTGTCAGTTTTTGACTACCTCCTCAACCATCTTCTCTTGAACCTCCTCAGTCTTCAACTTTTCCTCCCCATCTGCTTTGCTTGGTTTCATCAAAACGATAGAGCATGGGCAATGGCGTCCACCGCCACTTCTACTTTACTTTTCACCAGGTCAGCTTTCAGAAACTGCTCGCCTTTGTTCCCAAATTTGATCTGGACTTCAGACACTTCATCCATAACAGCCTTCCCCTTATCAATTTTTTTCGGATCTCAGCATGCCCACGACCGCTCCGCACCGTACTTTCCATAGTCAACTACATCAGAAAATATTTCAAAACCCAGTACTTCCTTACCCTCGAACTTGACAGGCTCATATTCTCCTTTGTAGACTTCCTCGGTTGCACGCACAAAAGTCTCAACCAAGTTCACATACTTCTTTGCAGACCTTTTTACGTCTTCATTATAACCCAAACCAATTCGGGAGTACTGGCCAACCTCAATGTTGAATTCGGGGATACCTTGTTGATTCGCCCCTAGCCTTTTTCCCGGCTCAAACTTCTGCTTGGCAAAAGATTTATGGATCCAGTCGGGGAACTTCGGCTGGTTGGATAAAACTGCTACCTGAAATCCAGTAACAGGCTGATCTATAGTGCTCAAGGCCGCCACTACAGAAGGTTCATCTGCTTCAACAGTCACTATCTTTCCTCCAATTAGAAACTTGATCTTCTGGTGCAAAGTGGAGGGTACTTCGCCAAGAGCATGAAACCACAGCCTCCCTAACAGTAAAAAATATCTATTACATTAAACATAACTTTGGACTTGACCTCGTCCACCTTCACTTCAGCCTCAAAAGTTCCAATCACAGTTCGTTTACTGTCGTCATAGGCTCTTATCACAGTCATAGACTTGCACAGTGCTTCAAGGCTAATATCCAGAAATGGCAGTACTTTTGCCGGGCAAATATTCAAGGCTGACCCATCGTCTACCATCACACAAGGCATCGTCAGATCCATGACTTCCATTTTCAAATACAATGCCCTGTTATGGTTTACTACATCTGGCGGTAGATCAGATACTCCAAAACTAATCTCTGGCGCCTTACTGGGCTTCACATCTACACCCCTTATTAATGCACAAACCTCACTAGGAGACATGGTGGGGGAAGCGTCCATCTCTATAAGCTGCTTCACCGCTGCCTCACGGTGCCTCTTCGATTCCATGAACTGTACCACCACTTCATCTTCTTCGCCTCTCCTCGGAATAGGATCCACCATATCATTTTCTACCGGAGTGGTATTCCTTCTTAGTGGCGTAGGAGGCATTGCGTCCACAGGTTGATAGACCCTTCCACTCCTTGTTATGTGCATTACCGGCTCGCCCTTGGCTATAACAGCTCCTCTTTTCGTCTCAACTGGGTAGACGGGCTTCATCGTCTCGTAAGGTCTGCAAACTGCCTCTTCATCATCATTTAATTCAATGTCTTCTACATTGAACGGACCTTGCTTACTTCTAGATGCTACCCCTTGGGTCTTAACCCTCTTTATCTCCTTCTCTTCAACCAACACAGCCTGTACACTTGGATTTACCTTGATGATCTGAGCAAACACAAAATTATCAGGGACGGAAGATTGCACCATATTCACTTGGTTCCCAAAGTTTGGAAGGGGCTTTGTTTGAACATTTTGCTTCAATTGGGGTTCGACTAACTTCCCATCTGCTACCAATTGGTGGATAGCCTTAATTAACTGAGGACACTCATTTGTCCGCTGCCCAGTCATGACATGGTATGCACAAAAATTATCCCAGTCAGTTTTAGATGGAGGAGAAAATGGTTTTACACTTTGTAGCAACCCAACCTTTCTGCACTTCATGAAAATTCTGCTCGGCGATTCTACCCATGGGCTAGTGATTCTTTGGGGAGTCCCCACTGGTCTTCCTGGATTTACTGCCACTACTTCCACCCCTTGTTCTTGAATGGAACCAATGGTCTGACCTGCCTTTGTACCACTACCTGTGGCTGTTGGTCTTGTGCTCCCGCTTTTGTTACCTCGGGAATACCCTTGGCTGCCTCGGTATCCCCCTACATTTTGCCGGGTCCTCTGCTCCTCCTCTTAGTACCTTTTTATATGCTTTGCATACTCCATGACATCATTGAAGATTTGGAACCTCTTCAGCTTCATTTTATCTTTATATAGGGGCAGGCTCCCATCTATCAATTTCACAATTAGAGACTCTTGCTTCGGGGCCCTATCCACAAGGACCTAAACATCCATCCATCTCTGATAATATGCCCCAAAGCTCTCATTGGGCTTCTGACAAATCCTCTCCAAATCTTCCAAGGTCGTCTCAACTTGAGTGTTATATGCATACTGCCTGATGAAAGCCTCAGCGAGATCCTCCCAAGAAGAGCGAGTGTGCGAGGGGATTCTCATGTACCATTTAGCCGCTGCACCTATGAGGGTAGTTAGGAAAAGATTAAGCAAGTGATTCTTATTTAGTCCTATACTCGTCAAGAGTCTTACATAATTATCCAGATGGGTCTCTGGTGGGCCCTCCCCGGTGTAGGGGGTAATATAAGGCATGTGGAACCCAACCGGAAAAGGATCATGTTTTGCTATTAGCACATCCAGATCGGCGCATTGAGTCAGACCTGAATTCATCTTAGGCAATGAGGTATCAAGATTAAGGAACTTTTGGTGCAGGAGCCTTTCTATGGTCGTCTCGATGGGCACCTCTTTGGCCGTTTAGGTGGCTGGCTCTTTTTCAGTCTGGTTGTCTACATTCCTGGATGTCAGCTCTACTCCGCTTCCTCCAGGCATATTACCTTGAGATCCAGCTCCAATTTGCATAGTCTCATCTATACTTTCCATGAGTCCCAAGTTTGACTGCCCTGAACTACCCCCATTCAGAATCGGAGTCCCATCCGGTCGGGCCAACTCTCTTTCTTCAGCCATCGCCACCTTCACCTGCTCTCTGATTGTTGTCTTAAACTGATCAAATGTCATAATGGCATTCACGATGGCAGCTATATCTTGAGCAGATACTCCTCTAACATTAGTTTCATTCGGGTTGGCCATTTCTGATTCTGATGCTTCTTCTAACAGGAACTGACTGTCAATTGGTAAAGAAGGCAACTAATCCCCTAACTCTTCCTCTGATTCAGACCCCAATCCTTCTCTAGTCTCAGCCACGATGCTTGATTCTAGTCTATTAATTTTCGGTTCCACTCTCACTAGCCGCTTCGAGGTTCTTTTCCACACTGCACATTTCAATGAAGAGTTAGGCGTAAAAACATGGTATGGACCTAGACTCGATTCTTTAAATGCCAAACTTTGTATGGATATGGGATGATTGTGATGAGATAAAAATGGGTGCATGAACATGAATATGACATCTAATCTTTTACTCGGTCTCACGAGAATGTCCAACGCCATGCTTAATGAGTGCGTGAGAGTCGTCACGCGGACAGAGTTTCGGCGCTTTTAGGCGCCTAATGAGAAGTGAAATGAAGTCACATATGTCCCTTCACACGGACAGAGGTTCGGCGCTTTGGGAGCGCTATGGTGATATGAAATGGTCGCGTTGGAATCGATCCACAGACAGAGCTTCGATGCTTTTAGGGCGTCAGACATGTTATGGTACATGAAAATGAATCGCGTGTACAACAACACACTGACAGAGATTCGGCATTCATAGAATGCCTTGTGTGATTTGGGAATGTCATGAAATGCCCCTAGATGTGTAAGGATTCGGTGATCATGGAACGCCTCAAATGATTGATAAGATGTCATGAAATAATCCGATATGGATTACGACACAAGACGAGACTTTCGGAATCTCCTTTATTCCTATGATGAATGGTGATGATGTCATGAAATGGAGTTGTGCATTCCACTTACACAATCTCGGACTTAAACCCTTTTTGGGTGTCCTAATTGGCGCATTTGATGAAATGGTTGATGTAATCCAACACACCAACATTAAACGGGAGTGATAGGTTGTCAACCCGTCAAAGTTTAATTTAAAATCTCCAGTTCCTTATACTGGGTCGTATAGCAAGAACGGGGTCGAACCAAGGGATTAATGCAGGTATATTTATTTGCAAAAAGAAATAAATTTGATTGGATTGAAATAAAAATAAATGAGGTGATTTGAGAAATTGCAAAATGTAAATTAAGACAGAATAAATCAATAGGATGAACAACTAGTCGAGATACTTTTCAGTTTAATTCCGTAATTTAATCACAGATACCAAAGATCCAATTCGATTATCCAAATAGATAGAGTTATAGTTAAAGGTGAAACGCACTCAATAACCAATCTTTTCTTAATTTATCGATAGTCCCAGGAAACGCCTGAATAAACTACTTCCCTAACCAATAGATATTCTCCAAGAAAACTCTAACGAGAATTAACCTATGGTAGCATTAATCACAAAAAGACCTCTATCTTAGTTAATGAAATCGAAAACGCCGCAAATCATAAAAACTAAACTATTCAATTCCGTTAACTTTACATGAAGCTAACTTGCCACTATGATAGAACAACAATCACGGATATATTATTCTATTCGGCGATATGCAATACAATCAATCAACTGGCCAAATCAATTTGATTAAATCAATAGCAATATAACAAATTATAATCACAGGAATTAAATAAATATTCAAATAAAAGAATACGGTTAAAACACAAGTCTCATGAATCTGATGGAATTAAACTTCAAAGTACCTCAACTAGAAGAGAGTTTAGCTACTCATAACTAAACAAATTCTATCAAAAATCTTAAGGAAAAACGTGCAGCCTTGTCCCCTTGATAGCCTCCACCAAACGTTCAAGAAGAAGTAAAAACAGTCCCTAAAACCTTCTCCTCACTTTCTTTTATAGGCTCTCCTTCTCTTAACCTAATTAGGAGTCTCTCATTAACCTCCTTAATTACAAGGCCTGCTGGAAATTTAAAGTGTGTGGTATTGGGCCCCTTAAAGAGAAATCTGGCCCAAATAAGAAGAAAAAGTCAACAAGGGAGGGTTGACCCGCAGGACCCGAACAATCTACAGAAAACCTCAGCTAACTTCCTCGATACAGCTCCGATTGGTGTGATTCAAGGTGCTATGGAAAGCTAATGGACAGACGCACAATCTTGCAGAAAAAATCTTGAGCTAAAACAGCTTTGAACTCTGTTGAAAATCCAGTTGAACTTTAAGCTCCAACAAATCCTCTTCTAGCAGTCTTCCTAAAAAGCTAAAATCTACTTCCAAGCACCTAAAAGAGGTAAATAACACTAAATAAGGATAAATAAAATAAAACAAACAAACTAATTAAGAAAATAATAAAACTATACTAAAATGCGTAAATAACTAAGAAAATAAGTTAAAATGTACCTAAATATACCTATGTGAATATGAGTTATCAGGGAGTTTTGGGGTTCCCGGGATGAAATGTGATAAAAGCGTTTGGCATTCTTGGGATGCCTTAATTTTAACCAAAATGAGATGGATGCATGCTTAAGTCACGCAAATGAGAATGGCTGCACGAAAAATATGGTTAAGTGTGAATGTCACACGGGTGATTGATGTATTTACACTAAAAAAAAGGAAATGGCTGTACAAAAGATGTGAGTTAGTCTCACACAAATGCATTACGTGTGGCATGCCATGTTCATGAAAAAAAATTGATGATGATATGTTATGATGGGACAAAAAACACGTAGCATATAGCATGCGAAGCGTATTCCTCCAACCTTATTCCTCCAATCGTGGTCAATTTATCGAAAATTCTAACCAAGTCCTAGGAGGGGCTCTCTTCGATCATCAACCGGGGATGAAGAAGGCGTAATTTGTAATATTCATGCAATTATTTTGGTATCCTAAGGGAATCCAACTAAGGTTTCCTATATGATTTCGGTCCAAGTCGGGATAAAATCAAGGCTCCCATAGCAAAATATACTCCTCACTTCTCCCCACTCAAGGGTCCGAACGAAGGGGTTCGTACGAGGCTATGAGTGGTGTTTCGTATCCGTGCCCCTAAGACCAGGAGGAACATAGGCGACACTTTAACAATTCACCGGGCTAAATACTGGATACTTAACCTAATGCAAGTATGTCTAACTAAAATGCAAAAATAAAATACCATGCAAGAATCATCCACCTTATTTTGATTAGACATTTTTCAGGGCTTGTCAAATTCTTTTAAGTTTTAAGAAAAACTTTTGTAAAAGGTCCCCAGAGGAGTCGCCATTGTGAGTGGATGATGTTTTTTGGAAAGCGGACGCGGGGTCCGAGGAAAGATTTTTGTTTTGTTTTTGTGATGATTTTGGAAAAACGGGTTTTGTTTATCTTGATTTTAAGAAAAACCATTCGTTCCTTTGTGAAATTCGCTTTGTAGAAAACATTTTCCCATTTTATTACTTGAAAGATCTCGAAACCCAAATCCCAAGATCAGTGACAGAGTCGCCACCCGGATCAGCTCATCAGGGAAATTCCGGTACAGTGCCCTACCGAGTATGGACTACTGTACCTAATCTAGAGATTCAAGGTTCAGACAAGTCCCTTATTTCATGTCTAATCAAAATAAACTTGGCCAATGTTCATTGATGATATTTTAAATTTCTAAGATTAATTTTTATTACATTAAATTAAACACACAGCGCACACACAGATAAAATAAAGTAAAGCAACGAATAATTAAATTATTACAACTCGATCAAATAAAAATAAAAACTCTCATCCTCACATTACAATCGCCTAAGTACACGAGGATCTAAACATTACAAACGCCTAAAACACACGAGAATCTATTAAATACATCAAAAATAATAAAAATAAAGTTAAATGCTGCAAAACAGATTGGTTAGCGCAGTTTATATTACACACACAGATAGGACTCAAATCAGGATAGAATTGGGAATTTTAGAAAATGGGGGCATGCATTTATGGGGTAACCGGGTCGACCCGACCGGTCGAACCGGTTAGACCTGGAAAACGGTTTTGAAATGCCCTGTTGATTTTTGTGTCGGAAAACAGTTTTAGAAAATTATTTTGTTGGATGTGCCCTAGTCCCGAGGCATTGGTCCTTGTATTTGTATCATACATTTATTGGATTTATGTATTATACTTATTTGTGTTATTAATAAAGGCCTTAATTCATTTATTATAATTATCTTGTGCAATATATTAAATGAAGTATCCAATGGACATATCCATATCCATGATGACCAGTGTCATGCACTTGGTAGTAAGACCATGGATAGGGTAAATGATATGACCATGAATAGATCCGTAGTCTGTTCCAGTCATGGGAATGAGTGGAACAAGAGACTATCATTAACCTGGTTGTATGGCGGTGTCTTACCGGTCATTAGACATGGGATGTCAACCAAGTTAATGGATACATGCAAAAAGGGCATGGTACTGGATAGATCCACTAAACGAGAAATCCACATGGTATAGTATTGATGGGTCCTAGGCGTAGTAGTAAAACTAAACCTAGAAACGCACAACTAAGGCAGTGTACCTATCGTTGACAAGTAATAATTCTGGTTGGTCCAGGTATCGATCCCACAGAGAAAAGAATAATCTGCAAACACTAAACTACTCGGGTTCCTTGCGTGTCCTAGGCGGAACGTAGTTTGGGTTGAATATATTAACGGCTAAGCTATCCTACTCCTAGTTGATCTATTCCAGCTTACTTTGCACTTGAGTTTTGTGTTATCAATTGGCGGTTTACCGACCTATGAATACTAATGGGGATGGCTTTGTCAATTAATTACACAAGATGAATTTAACTCAACAATTAATCCTTGATTATGCTCTTTCGATAATACAACCTAGCGTATCTAGATCTTTTAGGTCCTTAGCCGGTTTTCCTTGTTTAGAGGCGGTCTAATTCTAAAGCTCAGAAAATAGGGGCACGTAAGTTCCACAGTGTCGTCAATACTAATGGTTTCCTAGGTGTCAATCTAGGTAATGCCACAAATATGAACTTTACTAAATTAAGATCTTATGAAACTAGACATTCATTAAAGGAATTGCATAAAGAAAAGGAATAAAAATTGAAATTAACTTGCAAACAATTGTATTAATCAAGAAAGATGAACTGAGTTCAATGTTTACAACCAAACACAATCAAATTGTGGAATCAAAACTAGCTTAATCAAATTACAAAAGAGAAGAAGAAAAACTTATGCCCTTTTGGTCCGATTAACCGGATTCCGACGGTGTGAAGATGCTTGGGGTGTACCTCTATAGACGAACTCGAGTCGGAACTAGGAACGTCGCAAAAGGGGAAGATTCTAAGTAAAGCTACAACCAATCAATAGTGCAAAACTCAAAGAGAACAAATAGTTCAAGCTCAAAACCTCACTACAAGTTTTTGCTATCACTCAAAAAGACTGGAAAAAAGATCCTTTGAAACGCAGAAAATAACCTATTTATACGGCTAGGTTAAAACCAGCAAAAAGAAGAGATGAAAGTAGGGCAACAGCAGGTTTCGGGGCTCGGCAAGCCGTGCTGGTGCAGTTGGCACGCCGTGCTGTGCAGAACTGAAGGCGGCACGCCGTGCTGCTGGAGTTGGCACGCCGTGCCGTGTGATTTTAGGGTTGGCACGCCACGCTGACCTGAGTGGCACGTTTTCGTGCCACTCCACTGGACTGCTCCTGAATGGCACGCCGGATTGGCACGGCGTGCCCTAATTGTGGCACGCCGTGCCACCTTGATTTTCAGCATTTTGAACTCTTCTTCGCCACTGATGCACTAACTTCCGGTCCGGGTCATAATACCTGTCCAAAACAGACACAAAGAACATAACGGCACCAACGCCACGGACCAAAACAACAAATAAACAAAAATTACAAAAACAACCCTAGAAAACACGAAAAATACTAAAAGTTATAAAAACTATCCAAAACATAAAAAGCACAAAATACTCAAAAACCACACAAACATTCACGCAAAAGACACTCAAAATTGCCGTTCAAACCACGAAATTGCCTAAGAGATAAGGTAAAAAACCGACCTTATCAACCACCCCACACTTAAAGTCTTGCTTGTCCTCAAGCGAATCAACTAAAGATAAAGGAGTAAACTTGCTTGCTTTCACTTGCAAATCCAACTAAGGGTTTAACCGTACGAGATTCATAAACTCAAGAAAGTAAAGCATCAGCTTTGAAATGACATTAGGTGCAAAAGGTTCAAAACCACTCAATACCCAAACCCAACATAGTTCAGCTAGTCAAAGGGCGAGGAACAAACAGAGTTTATACGACCACAAAGCACCTCACAAGATGTCACTCCAACACTCAAGTTCAAGGCAAGGCGGATGAGCACACAAAAACAAACAATGGCACACATCACATAGCGAACTAATGGCAATCCCGGTGAAGTCATTGGTCAAGGAGCAAAATCAGAGAACCTGGGGCTTGTAATGTTACGGCTTAGGGTAGGTTTGATAAGGGAAATTTTAGGTGTACAACTCCTACGAATCAAGTAAAACATACAAATTGACTAAGCACTAAAGACGGGTCATGCAATTTTCAACTCAGAACTAGTCCTAAGAGTGTTTGCTTTTTTTTTTCTTTTTTTTTTGAAATTAACTTGACAAAAAGAAGGCCTTATCCACACTCAAAGGCCGAAACACAACTTAATGAGAAAACGAAAACAAAATCTACAAGGCATGGATCAAGGCAATTAAATGATCGCCCTAATCCTTTATTCAACCAATAAAAAAAAAATTACAAAACATGGAACACAAATACCGGCTGAAAGATGCAAACCGGATAACCAAGACAGGCGTTTACAGACTCCGAGTTTTACAAAAGGAAACCGAACAAACACATTGACTCTATTTGGATATATTTTTTTTTAATTAAATTTTTTTTTATATATATATATATATATATATATATTTTTTTAACACAATTTTTCCATAGGACTAGATATGAAAGAGTTGAAATGCAAATGGTGATTGACCCCAAAATGAATGAACAACTTAGCCAATTACTTGATTTAGGAGAGGAGGGTGAGAAAGGAAAATCAAAGTGAAATGGGGAAAGGTTAGGATTATAGAGTTAGCTTGGTGAAGGTTTTTAAGTCAAAAAGGTTAATTTAGTGGCTATGGGTGATCTAAGGGATGAATCAGTAGTTAGGGTTAGGGTTATTTAAGTCAATGGGTTAATCCTAAGGGTCTCCACATATTAAGCTCTCGATGCCAAGTGCAAAACAACACCGGGTTCTACGATCTAGTGTGCCACGATTGTTTTTACCCTCACAAAGAAATAGAACCGATGTGAAATGGTTCTAAAGGCTCAAATTCGCACAAGTGTATTAGGGTTTGTATGCTAGGTCGTGTGACTCAACCAATGTTCTAAGGCGTAATCCTAGCTCAATCATGCAAGTCGGGGTAGAGGACTAATTCCCTAATGCAACCTAAATGACAAATCTAACCAATGGTTACCATCAAGAATCACAAACCACGCACAAACAAGTTAATGACTTGCAAACAACTCCTAATATCCCTAGCCAATCGCTATCAATCCAAGCACAGAGACTTAGGTTCGAGGGTGGATTAAGCAATGCTATTCAAACGGCAATTGAAACAAAAGCAACCTAAAAATACTAACAAACCAAAACAACCAAAACCAACTTCACATGCATTGAAAAGTAAATCCTAAATCTAACCAAAAACCAACATAAAACATTCAATCATGCAAGAACACCAACAAACATGCTAAACAACAATCAAAAAGTGCAAAATAAGAAAAAGAAAAAGAAAAAGGAGAAGTCCCTTTACCCACCCCACACTTAGATTGCACTTACTTCCAAAAGTGCAATGGAAGAAGAAACAAACTAAATGGGGAAGGAGAAGGGTTACCTCACATATCGGGAGCTGGCGGTGGGGGCGGTGGGTACGGCCACCCTTGGGCGGCACAGTAGCGGGAGGCGAACGCCTCGACGTTGGCGAGCTGAGCCGCTTGCCGATCAAGGCGCGCCAAAAACTTGATGGACAGTTAAGCCTTCCAATTGCTCAATAATGCCATCCAACCGTCCTTCAATCCTCCCCATAAAATCGACCCCCACCGACACGTTCTCCGCGTCCTCTTCGCCGTCTTCTCCTGCTTCACTCTCCTCCTCCTCATCTACTTCCATGGGGGCCTTTCCCCGACTTGACCCTCCTGCACTTGAAGGACCTGCAGCTGCACCAACATAGGAACAAGACAAGATTCCCTTCGAAAGCTTCTTGGGAAGAATGCTTTCGAGGTTCCTATAACAAGTATTACTGTGAAAAAAACATGCAATGCAAGTCACAATGTGCCCTAGTCCTAGTTCGGACTTGGCTCTATTGTGATGATTGTATAAGGCTTCCATGACAAAGAAGCCCAAATGCACCTTTATCTCATTATGCACATGCCACAAAATCAACAATTCAAATGCATTAACCCGGTTGCTCTCAGTCTTTCCCAAAAAATTAAAGCATACAAATTTATGAACTAATTGCAACACAGGGTCTTGGATTTGGGAGGTCTTGGCAAACCGGGGTTGGTAAACCCCTTGCCCTATCAATCGCCAAAATTTCTTGGCATCCAGATTTTCGGGCCACATGTAACCATTCCTGTCAATCCCTATACAAGCCCTAAGGCCATCAATATCCAAAGTTCGCTCGACGCCAAAGAGGCGGAAGGTCATGCTTCTAAGGCCCGTGTCCGGGTTGGTTTTAAAATTCAAAGTAGAGTAAAATTCTAGGTTTAGTTCCCTAAAGACCGGGGGGTTAGATTTCACAAATTCGTACCACCCTAGACTAGTTAACTTAGCTTTCACGCCCTCCGACCTATCTTGAACAAAAAGAAATGGCCAATCGAAAGTACGAAACGGAGTGCTTTCTAAAGGAAATAGAGTTTTGTACCTCTTACCTTCATCGTCCGAAAGTAAGGGAAAGTGACATTTGTATTTCCGGGAGAGATTTGTCAGTGGAGCCATCAATGGGTCGGTGGGCGGCGCGTCACGTGGCACCGGCTCCGGTGACGGTTCCAGGGGTTGGCGAGACGAACCGTGTCTCCGATCGGCGACGGTTTTTCTCTTCATCCTACAATTGCACAAACATAAAAATAAAACAAGAATCAAAAACACAAGAACACAAAACCAAAGAACAACTACTGTCAAAGATACAAAACCCCAAAGAAGAAGAAAAAAAATAAAATAAAACCCTATTAAGCAGTCAATCCATCAAGCCAAAATGAGAAAAAGAAAAACAATAATAAGAATAATGAATAAAAGAGAGAATAAAGCAAGAATTCATACCTGATTCAAGGAAATTGAAACAAAAATAAAAAACCTAGGGCAAAAGAATGGGGGAAAAAGGATGAGATGGAGAAGAAGAAGAAAAAGAAAAAGAAGATGAAGATGAAGAAGAAGAAGAAGAAGAAGAAGGTAAGAAAAGATAAGGAGAAGGGGAGAAAGGGAGGAAGAAGATGAAGAATGGAGAAGGAGAAGGAGAGAATGGGATTTTAGAGAGAGAGAGTGAAAAGGGGAGAGAGAAAGTGAAAAGGTGAGAGAAAGTGAGAGAGAGGAAGGAGAAGAAGGAGAAGTGGTCGGTTATGAGAAGTTGAAAGGGGGAAAAACATTAAATAGGCGGTGGAATTCCCTTGGGATTCAAAATTTGAACGCTCGGCACGCCGTGCCAATCATTCAGCACGGCGTGCTGAGCGGGTTAAATGTACGTACCTGGAAACAGATAGGTGGCACGCCAGCGTGCTACCTTGGCACGGCGTGCTGCCTTGAAATTTACACATATGGCACGGCGTGCTGAGGATTTGACACGGCGTGTTGATCCTTTTTCTCGCAACTCCCTTTTTGGAACAGAAAGCCGGCACGTGGGCGTGCCAACTTGGCACGGCGTGCTGTTCTTCAGAACATTGATAGGCACGGCGTGCAGCGTTTTGACACGGCGTGCTGACTTTTTTTCTCACAAATCTCGCGCGGGACAGAACAGCGGCACGCGGGCGTGCTGATGTGACACGCCGTGCCACCCTACATAAGATCACTTTGGCACGGCGTGCTAAATGTGGCACGGCGTGCTGAAGGCTTGTGCACACTTTTCTTCCGGAACAGCAGCCTGGCACGATTTCGTGCCACCTTGGCACGCCACGTGCCACACCCAACTGCACCTTGGCACGGCGTGCTGAGTAGTGGCACGGCGTGCTACCCTGAATTCTGCCAACTATTGCTTTTCTTCACATTTTGAACACGATTTCCGATTAACTTGCTTAAGTACCTAATCCTACACACAAAAACACACAAAAACATATTAACGTAAAAACTAATGTACACGGGAGGTCTACGCACCTCAGTGCTATGTTTATAGTCGGAATAGCTCGACTTCTACGCCCGCGGTTTAGCATTACACATCACGAAGGAGCAAGACTTGCTTCTCCTCCTTTATTCCTCCGCTGACATAGGACTTCAACCGGTGCCCATTCACTTGTTGAATTCCCTCCGGGGTTTCAATTTCCACCATCCCGGAGGGGTAAACCTTATGCACGGTAAACGGTCCCGTCCATCGACTCCGCAGTTTGCCCGGAAAGAGTTTCAATCGGAAATCAGACAAGAGCTCCAATTCCCCTTGGTTAAAACTCTTTTCTATCACATAAGCATCAATAGGGCAAAAAGGGTCTACAAAATTACAACTTTCAACATCTAATGGATAATTCATTGAGTTATAGACGTTGAACTTTACCTCCTCATTGTGCAACCGAAGAATAATCTTACCTTCCTGGACATCTATTAGAGTCCTACCGGTTGCAAGAAATGGCCTTCCAAGCAAAAGGGGCACCGCGCTATCTTCCTCCATATCCATCACCATGAAGTCCGCGGGAAAAATAAATTTGTCCACTTTTACTAGCACGTCCTCGACCACCCCCTTTGGTCTCGTGAGAGATCTATCCGCCAATTGGAGGGTCATGTTAGTTGGCTTTGGGTCTCCCAGTCCGAGTCTCCTGAAAAATGACAGAGGCATCAGATTTATACTTGCACCCAAGTCGCATAGGGCATTTGCGATCTCCAAGTTCCCTATCCGGCATGGGATAGTAAAACTGCCCTTATCTTTGAGCTTGGGTGGAAGTTTGTTAGTTATAATTGCCGAACATTCCTCTGTTAAGACCACCACTTCGTCCTCACCTAGCTTTCGTTTCCCTGCAAGAAGTTCCTTAAAGAATTTAGCATAAGAAGGCATCTCTTGGAGAGCCTCAATCAATGGCAAATTAAATTCTAACTTCTTAAAAATTTCCAGGAATTTGGAATATTTCTGCCCCAGTTTATCTTTCTTCTCCCTTTGAGGATAAGGAAGTTTAGGCGCGTAAGCTTTCACTGGGTCAGGAATTTTCCCTTTTTCAGTTGTACTAGGTTTGGGTTCAGAAATCGAGTCGGGGTTGCTTACCTCTCCCGACTCTTCACTTACCTCGGTAGGTTGGGATGGGATATCAGCGTTTTGCACCCGGTCCTCCACTTGCCTACCACTTCGTAGGGTTATAGCTTGAGCTGTCTCCCGTTGATTGCCCTTAGGGTTTTGTTCAGTTCTACTCGGAAATGCTCCTTGAGGTCTTTCCTGCCTCTCCCTACTCAATTGAGCCACCTGCTTACCAAGATCCCTACAGTACGCTTCATTATCAGCAAGCCGAGACGAGATGTCTTTTAGTAACGACAAAACCGTCTCGTCTTGCTTAGACTGTTGAGGCTGCTGTGGAGATTGATCATTAGGAATAAATGGGGCCTTACCTAACCCCTGCTCACGGTGCTCATAATGGAATCCGGAAGGAGGTCTCAACACATTTTGATTGTTACTATAGGACATATTCGGGTGTTGATACCTTCTTCCGTAATTGTTATTATTATTGAAGTTTTGTGAATAAGAGTTAGAGTTATTGTACCTTTGGTTTCCTCCCACAAAACTTACGTTTTCGGACGATTGGGCGAATGGGTTGCCCAGTTCACAATCTTGCCCGGGATGCTCCGCTCCGCATGATACACACAACACCGGTGGGTATTGTGGTCCATTTAAGTTCAGGCGGGACATCAACAGGTCCAACTTCTTGTTTACATGGTCCATAGCTGCATCTTGGCATCCCAAATCTGCAGCTCGAACCTCATTCCTTGTTGGCGCGTCCGATTGCCACAAGGTACTCTTTCTAGCCAGCTCCGCAATCAACTCCTCGGCTTGTGTAGCAGTCTTCTTAAAAATGTCCCCACCTGCAGAAGAATCAATAATGGCACGGTTAGCTGGTGTTAAACCATGATAAAACGTGCTTACCTGAGTGAAACGCGGCATGTCATGGTGGGGGCAGTTCCGCAATAACCGTTGGAATCTCTGCCATGCTTCATTAAGAGTCTCCGTCCCAAATTGCCGGAATCCCATGATCTCGTTCCTTAGCTGAACCGTCTTTGATGGTGGGAAGTAGTATGCTAAGAATTGCTCCTCCAATTGGTCCCATGATGTCACTGATCCGGGCCTCAAGGATTTGTACCATTCCATTGCTCCCCCGCATAGTGAAAAGGGGAACAGCTTCAACCGCACAGCATCTTGGGGCACCCCACCGATTCGGACTGTATCGGCCACCATGAGGAACCGGTCTAAGTGATCATTGGGGTTGTCACTTAGTCCGCCACTGAATAGTCCGTTCCCTTGGATCAAATGGATCATACTGGATTTCAGCTCGAATTGATTGGCAGTGATGGCTGGGATAACCACTCCGGATCTGTTCCGGGGCCGATGTGGAGCCATTAGGTCTGTCATGACCATGTTATCTCTGTCACCACCTCTTCTTCTGTCAAACTCCTCCCGCTCTCGCCGGAGTTGCTCTTGTTCAACTCTTTCCCGGAGTTGTCTCTCCTCGTCATCACGCTGCTGCTGCTCCATTTGAACAATCTGCTCTTGGCGTACTCTACGGTTCCTGCTACACAAACGTTCAATTTCAGGGTTATAAGGTAAAAGCTCAGGATGCTGAGAACGAGTTCGCATAAGCTAGAAAACACACACAGAAATTAAAGAAACTAAATCGTAATAAATATTCACAGAAAAGAAAAATTATTTAACTATATGCACAGAAATGTTGCCTAGATCAGCAAATAGACCTTTTGCTAAATGATGCAGAAATATAAAATTCCCCGGCAACGGCGCCAAAAACTTGATGGGTCCTAGGCGTAGTAGTAAAACTAAACCTAGAAACGCACAACTAAGGCAGTGTACCTATCGTTGACAAGTAATAATTCTGGTTGGTCTAGGTATCGATCCCACAGAGAGAAGAATAATCTGCAAACACTAAACTACTCGGGTTCCTTGCGTGTCCTAGGCAGAACGTAGTTTGGGTTGAATATATTAACGGCTAAGCTATCCTACTCCTAGTTGATCTATTCCAGCTTACTTTGCACTTGAGTTTTGTGTTATCAATTGGCGGTTTACCGACCTATGAATACTAATGGGGATGGCTTTGTCAATTAATTACACAAGATGAATTTAACTCAACAATTAATCCTTGATTATGCTCTTTCGATAATACAACCTAGCGTATCTAGATCTTTTAGGTCCTTAGCCGGTTTTCCTTGTTTAGAGGCGGTCTAATTCTAAAGCTCAGAAAATAGGGGCACGTAAGTTCCACAGTGTCGTCAATACTAATGGTTTCCTAGGTGTCAATCTAGGTAATGCCACAAATATGAACTTTACTAAATTAAGATCTTATGAAACTAGACATTCATTAAAGGAATTGCATAAAGAAAAGGAATAAAAATTGAAATTAACTTGCAAACAATTGTATTAATCAAGAAAGATGAACTGAGTTCAATGTTTACAACCAAACACAATCAAATTGTGGAATCAAAACTAGCTTAATCAAATTACAAAAGAGAAGAAGAAAAACTTATGCCCTTTTGGTCCGATTAACCGGATTCCGACGGTGTGAAGATGCTTGGGGTGTACCTCTATAGACGAACTCGAGTCGGAACTAGGAACGTCGCAAAAGGGGAAGATTCTAAGTAAAGCTACAACCAATCAATAGTGCAAAACTCAAAGAGAACAAATAGTTCAAGCTCAAAACCTCACTACAAGTTTTTGCTATCACTCAAAAAGACTGGAAAAAAGATCCTTTGAAACACAGAAAATAACCTATTTATACGGCTAGGTTAAAACCAGCAAAAAGAAGAGATGAAAGTAGGGCAACAGCAGGTTTCGGGGCTCGGCACGCCGTGCTGGTGGAGTTGGCACGCCGTGCTGTGCAGAACTGAAGGCGGCACGCCGTGCTGCTGGAGTTGGCACGCCGTGCCGTGTGATTTTAGGGTTGGCACGCCACGCTGACCTGAGTGGCACGTTTTCGTGCCACTCCACTGGACTGCTCCTGAATGGCACGCCGGATTGGCACGGCGTGCCCTAATTGTGGCACGCCGTGCCACCTTGATTTTCAGCATTTTGAACTCTTCTTCGCCACTGATGCACTAACTTCCGGTCCGGGTCATAATACCTGTCCAAAACAGACACAAAGAACATAACGGCACCAACGCCACGGACCAAAACAACAAATAAACAAAAATTACAAAAACAACCCTAGAAAACACGAAAAATACTAAAAGTTATAAAAACTATCCAAAACATAAAAAGCACAAAATACTCAAAAACCACACAAACATTCACGCAAAAGACGCTCAAAATTGCCGTTCAAACCACGAAATTGCCTAAGAGATAAGGTCAAAAACCGACCTTATCAAGTATCACAAGTGATTTTCGTGTAGTACTTGTATGGATCCTTTGACCTGACCATATGATGGTGTTGCATGTGAGGTCGCATACTTAGGGGTACGCCTAAAGGGCCTATAATAGGGTGCCAAGTATGGGTACTTTCGGGTATGTCACTTAGCATGGCAATGCTATGGATATGCTGAAGGGATTTGTCACTCAGTAGTCCACTGAGAAGATATCACCGGCCTCTTGATGAATGTGACTGATAAGAGTGTGGCCACACCCAAACGAGTTGGAACTTGTTTGTGATCTTTAGTGCATTCGGGATCAAGTTAATGTCCTAACACAAAAGAGGGTGATCAATCCATGCCTCTGTGTTGGACACCGATATCAATGACATGGGATGTACAAGTTCAAACTACAGGGTTATGATAATAGTTAGACTGCCATCTCCATCTTGATTGGGGGCTGCAGTGGCTTGCTAGAGCCCAACTGCAATCTGTGGGCCACAGGTCCACTGCCAACATAAAGATGGGCCCACGGGATCGTACACATTAAGCGACTGAACACCGACTTAAGGAATCACATGTATGCTTGGAGTATACACTCTGGAGAGAGAGGTATATATATTAATTATATTATAAAGATCAATTGGATTGATCATAATAATAAAATTAATATATATTTAATTGGCTCTTCATAATTAATTGGATTAATTATGAGATTATTTCCTAGATGGAAATATTCATATGTATAGGTTTACATATGATTTTATTTTGTGAAGATCTAATTTTAATTTGATGGATTAAATTAATTGGTCAAACTAATTTTAATTTAAATGTAAATAATATGTTACTTGGTGTAATATATTAAATACATGGGTAAATTAAAGTTGAGCTTGAAATTAATTTAAGGGCATTTTACATAAATACATAATTTTTGGCACCATATAATATTTTTACCTCAAAAGGAAAAGTTTGCATAAATACCTTAAAAACTTTTCAAAATTTCAAAAATGCATAAAACAAAAATTATCATTTTTACGTGATTCATTCACAAAATAAACAACAAAACACAAATCAAAATTTCCAAAATACCTTCTCTACTTTGTCCACATTTCTCTCTCCTCTTTTTATAATTTTTAATATAATTTCGCATTTATCTCTCAATCCGTTTATTTTTTTGTCATGCGACTTTAGAAAGTTTTTTTTATTTTTTTTTATCTTCGAAACAAAGTCCATATGTATATACTTTTTCCGACATATTTTTTTCACTAAAGTATAACTAATTATGCATTTGTATATTAAGATATAACTAAAGTATAATCACTGTAATAGTGTATCTTAATGTATAACTAAGGTATAATTAAGGTATAACTAAGGTATAAACACTGTAATAGTGTATCTTAATGTATAATTAAGGTATAACTAATGTATAATCAATGTAATAGTGTATCTTATGGTATAACTAAGGTATAACTAATGTATAATCACTGTAATAGCGTATCTTAAAGTATAACTAAGGTATAATTAATGTATAATCAATATAATAATGTATCTTAGGGTATAAATAGGGTATAAATAAGGAATAACTAAGGTATAACCACTAGAATAGTGTATCTTGAGGTATAATTAAGGTATAACAAAGGTATAATCAATGTAATGTTGTATCTTAAGATATAAGTAAGGTATAATTAAGGTATAACTAAGGTATAATCAATGTAATAACGTATCTTAAGGTCTAACTAAGGTATAATCACTGTAATAGTGTATCTTAAGGTATAACTAAGGTATAATTAAGGTATAACTAAGGTATAATCATTGTAATAGTGTATCTTAAGGTATAATTACAGCATAACTAAGGTATAATCACTGTAATAGTGTATCTTAAGGTATAATTAAGGTATAACAAGGGTATAATCAATGTAATAGTGTATCTTAAGGTATAATTAATGTATAAGTAAGGTATAATCAATATAATAATGTATCTTAGGGTATAAATAAGGAATAACTAAGGTAGAATCACTAGGATAATGTATCTTAAGATATAATTAAGGTATAATCAATGTAATAATGTATCTTAATGTATAAATAATGTATAATAATGTATAAGCAGTGTATAAAGAGAGTATAACAATGTATACTAAGTGTATAAACAGTGTATAACAATGAATAACAGTGTATAACAATGTATAAAAAATGTATAATAATATATAAGAAGGTATAACAATGTATAACAATGCACAAGAAGTGTATAAACAGTGTATAACAATGTATAAACAGTGTATAAACAGTGTATAAAGAGTGTATAAACAATGTATAAAGTGTATAAACGATGTATAAACAATGTATAATAATATATAAGAAATGTATAATAATGTATAACAATGTATTAGAAGTGTATAAACAGTGTATAACATTGTATAATAGTGTATAAACAATGTATAAACAGTGTATAAGAAGTGTAAACAATGCATAACAATATATAAATATATAAGAAGTGTATAACAATGTATAAACAGTGTATAATAATGTATAAGTAGTGTGTAAAGAGTGTATAACAATGTATAAGAAATGTATAAACAGTGTATAACAATGTATAATAGTGTATAAACAATGTATATCCAATGTATAAATAGTGTATAAGAAGTGTAAAAACAGTGTATAAACAATGTATAAACAGTGTATAAATAATGCATAACAATATATAAATATATAAGAAGTGTATAACAATGTATAAACAGTGTATAATAATATATAAGCAGTGTGTGAAGAGTGTATAACAATGTATAAGAAGTGTATAAACAGTGTACAATAATGTATAATAGTGTATAAACAATGTATAAACAGTGTATAAGAAGTGTAAAAACAGTGTATAAACAATGTATAAACAATGCATAACAATATATAAATATATAAGAAGTGTATAACAATATATAAACAGTGTATAATAATGTATAAGCAGTGTATAAAGAGTGTATAACAATGTATAATAAATGTATAAACATATAACATTGTATAAGAAGTGTATAATGTATAACAATGTATAAGTAGTGTAAAAACAATGTATAAACGGTGTATAAAAAGTGTATAATAGTGTATAAGAAGTGTATAAACAATGTATAAACAGTGTATAAACAATGTATAAAACATGTATAAATAGTGTATAACAATATATAAGAAGTGTATGACAATGTATAAAAATGTATAACAATGTATACGAAGTGTATAAACAATGTATAAACAGTGTATAATAGTATACAACAATGTATAAGAAGTGTATAAACAGTGTATAAATAATGTATAATAATATACAAGAAGTGTATAACAATGTATAAGAAGTGTCTAACAATTTATAACACTGTATAAGAAGTGTATAAACAATATATAAACAATGTATAAACAGTGTATAACATTGTATAAGAAGTGTATAAACAGTGTATAAACAATATATAAGAAGTGTATAACAATGTATAATAGTGTATAATAAATGTATAAACAATGTATAAACAGTGTATAAGAAGCATATAAACAGTGTATAAATAATGTACAACCAGTGTATAAACAATGTATAAACAGTGTATAACAATATATAAACAGTGTATAACAATGTATAACAGTGTACAAGAAGATGTTATCTTGGACCAGACAATTCTATAGCATGTAGGTTCTCAGAAGGAGCCAAAGCTGAGGCAAAGGATTTGGTTCTCCCATCTTTATGCCAGTCCATCACGTTCAAGCATTCTCACAACCCCTGACATCTTAGGCCGTTCCATTGGAGAGCTTTGCATGTATAGCAATGCTACTTGAATCAGTTGTTCTACTTCAGTATCAACATAATTGCTCTGTAGGTCTGGATCAACCAGCATTTCTAGCTTCTTTTCTTTCAGAAGGAATTTAACCTGTAAAATTCCCATTAGTGACATGAAAAATGGCAAAGCTCTGAACTGCTTAAAAGAAAGTTGAAGCAATAGCACCAGCAAGAAGAAGCTCTAAATTTGTCAGAAGAAAGTTGATACTTCACACTCTGGTTCTACTCAATGTATGTAGACTGCAATGTTAATTAGAATAGATATATAATCTACAAGGCTGAAATAAATTACTGAATTCCTGTAGTCTAAAGGTATATTTATCTTATTCTCTCTGTACTATAATTAACAATTGACAGAATGCAGTTGGTTATAGAAGTTCCTATTCTTTGTTTCAATATTATGCTGAGTAATCATCCAATACTAATATAAGAGTTTAACTAAAGAACAGAACATAAATATTGTTCAAAATGACCAACAACCACCAGTATATCTATATATATATATATATCTATATCTATCTATCTATCTATCTATCTATCTATCTATCTATCTATATATATATATATATATATATATATATATATATATATATATATATATATATATACACAACCCAAACAAGATTCCAAGACAAACTTCATTGAATTTAAGTTAGCATTACAAAAAATGAAGTATTTGACTATAGTTTCATCAGATTGTGTGGATTTTCTTCTCCATAAAAGCTTAAACACCAGCATGAATCTATTCAGAAGACAATTATGTTAATTAAGCATCATCTAATGGCTAATTGTATGAAATTAATCCAAATTTTAGAGTTGCAACATATGGATCAATAAATTCTCTAAAATTAAGGGCTTATATCTTCATCTGTTTAATAAAAAATAAAATTATAATCCAGCAAAATGAAGCAAAGAAAGAATCAAGTTTGTGACCCAAAATGAAGCAAAATAGCATAAAAGGACAACAAAAGTCCAGCAGACTAATATATTCACATGTGACCCAGCAGAGTAGATGGGGAAAATTGAAAAGCAATAATGATAGCTATTTCAAGGTAATGATTACGATAAAGACCCATCAACTCAAATCTATACACAAAAATAGTAATGAAATTCAACTCAACATTACTTGCACAACTTGGTAGAAAGGTAGAATCAAATTTAATAAACCAAAACCTAGTAAACCAGTAGTTAAGAACAGCATTTGAATTTTAAAATGATATCGAGAGAACTATCAAAATTTCCAAAATCTATACAAGCCAAAAAGTAATAGTGAATATAATAATAATAAGCCAAAAAGTAATAGTGAATATAATAATAATAATAAAGCTGGCTTTAACACAACGAACCCGTAAGTAATGTCTTTAAGCATAATAAATCTGGCCTTTTGACCTGTCTGCTCCAAAGCTTCAGTCATTGTCTTTACAGGTGAAGAGCCAAGAACTCTTACCACTTGATTACTCAAGTCCACCTCCACATTCTTCACTCCTGATTTTACCCAAATATGGCACAAAGCAAAGAGCCTCATTATGCTATAAAAGCCACACATTTAACTTACATTTGTATAATTAATGATTACTTATGCACATAACAAATTACAATTAACAGTTTGCAACTTATTCTTTACGGAATTAAAACAGCCTTCACACTTCATATCCACCATGAATTCCATCTGTTACCAAATCAATAACCAATTTCAAAGATATCAATAGAAAATTAGAATCTACAAAATGAAATACTATCCCTAATAGATACTATCAAGAATCATGATCATCAGCACATCGATTATGATTATCAACAAAGAAATCAACTTCCCCGACATGAAAACGGTGGTTGCCGTAGGCGGTGGGGTAGAGGGAAGCGCGATTGACAGGAAAAGGAAACATCCGAACAGAATCAGCCATACGAGTTGAATTGAAGTGAAGATTGAAGGAAGAAGAGGAAATCAAGTTAGGATCTCGAGTGAGACAGCATCCCTTGTCCATATAAAATAAAGAAGAAGAAGAAGAAGAACATATATAGAGAGAGAAAGAGATGAGAGAGAGAGTTGATGTGGGAGAAGTATGTGAAGTCTTCAACAAGAACTGCAGATTTACTTTGATGTTTGGTTAGTAAGAAAAGAGGGAGAATAGCGTAAAGAAGAATTAGATAAAAAAAAATAATAGTGTAAATAGGAAAAGGCATATCACTGAAATAAACCTTGAAATGAGGGTAATTTTGATAATTTCCCTTAATTTAAACCAGACTAATTAAAATAAGATTGGGCCTGAATTAAGAGAAGGAAGCCCACACAAATGAAAGAGCTAAGTTGGGCCAAAATTCCTTTAGGAATTTCGGCCAACCTAGGGTTTATTAGCCCTAGGAATTCCGGCCAACAAGAGAAAGACACAGTGAGACTAGCCGAAATTTTTTCCCAAGCCTCACCTCTCCATAGTTTGTGTTTTCCGACGCTAGCATGGGTGGTGTTCGTTAGGCGTTTGTGTACGTGAACGAGGAGGATTTCTAGTTTGATACCTGCAGTCTGCATCCATCTCTTGAAAGAGATATTCCTGGTAAGAGATTTATCTCTTTCTATTAAATTTTTATTTTTCCAATTTCCATCTCAATTGCTCCTGGGCACGGATTTGAGGAAATCATCGCGTTCTTTCACTTTAATCGGGTGATTTCCGGTGACAAATCCCAACATATTTGGCTCCATTCCATGCAAATTTCCATTTTCATGGGTCAATTATCCCGGAAATCGGGGTTCCGTTCGTGCGGGTTTCCTAATTTTTACAAGCATTTACGGTTCAAAAAGCAGTAAACACACCAAAAACCGTCTGAATCTGAAAATAGCATCGCGCAACAACGTCCATTCGAATCATCCCGCAGATCTGTCTTTTCCGAGGATCACAGCCGAACGGTTGAACCTAGAGCCGGGCGGCTCTGGTTCCTAACCAGGAGGCTCTGGTTCTTGGACCCGAAACCGGTTTTCTAGTTTTTCAAAAAATCATTATTTTGTTTGTTTTAAGTGTTTCCCAAAGATTTTATAGATTCAGGGGTCCGCGGATGCTGGACTATGGATCCGGATCGGATCTAACGACCCCGAAATCAAAGATTAAAATTCGGGAAATACCGAAAATCTAATGTTCGTATGTACGGAAATCCAAAAACAGGTGTTAAAACGACGTACGAATATTTTTGGGCTGAAATATATCACATCAGAATGCATATAAATGGAAAGCGGGCTATTTTCGGCTTGTCGGGACAGATCGGGGGTCTGTCCATAAAGAACAGAGCCGGGCAGCTCTGTTCTTATTGAAACAGAGCCGGGCGGCTCTGTTATTGATGAACAGAGCCATACGGCTCTATCCGGGTAACCGGTTTTCCGAAATTGGAGAAACTAAGAAAAATCACACAGGAAATGCAATGAACACAAGTTTAAGGCCTTTCAGAGTTTACCTTGATGTTGTTCCAGTGTATTGGATATGCAAGAACGGTTTGAAAATCAAGAATGTGACTTGAAGCCCCGATAATCCCGAAAATCCGAAGGCTTATCCAAACGAATCCAAAATGAAACCGAGAATGTGTGTGAACCGATGAGTAATAATCAGAATGAGTAGTAGCAATGTTTGGGAATTGAGTTTCTTGGTTTTTTTTCCTAAATTCCAAAAACTCTCCTTTCCTTTCTTTCTCTCTTTTTCTCCGTGTCTCTCTCTCTTTTTTTCTTTTTTTTTTCTCTTCCTCTAATCTTAAGATTTTTCTCTCCGTGATTTTCTCCCTCTTTTTCTTCTCTTTCTATTTTTTCTGCCAAATTTTTCAAACACTCAACCACCCATCCACCTAAAAATCGACCTACCCAATTTTTCTGTCGGTTGAATTTTCAGAGATTCTGATTTAACTCGCTAGAGCCGGCTGGCTCTAGTTTGAAAACCAGAGCTGTCCGGTTCTAGCTAAAGTCGCGGCGAAATCTCGAACATCCGACGTATACCCTAAACCCTGGAAATCACGCGGGGGACTTCTTTTTGGTAGTTTTAGATCACGAAAAGCTTGGTTTTCGGAGAATTCAAGATGTTTTGAGTGACATTCTACTCTTTTCTGTGTCCAAAGGTAACAAAGGGTTCTCATCACTGAGGTCGGGAAAACCCGTGCTCACAAAAGCAAAAAAAGAGCAATCATGAATATTACGCCTCTTAAGAAAAGCAAATTGACAAGTTGAGATGAAGGAAGGCAAGACATTCTGAAGTCTCTGAGATAACAATTTGGAGATGATCTTATAAATGCCATTAATCAGTGACATTGGTCGATAATTACTCAGCTGGCAAGAACCCGCCACTTTTGGGATGAGAACAGTGAATGACGTCTTCAATGTAGGAGGTAGAAAACCCGTTTCATAGAAAGAGTCAATAACTTTCAAAATCTCGCCTTTCAAAAAAGGCCAAGCTCTCCTATAGAAAAAGAAATTAAAACCATCTGGTCCCAGAGCTTTGTTTTCACCATAAGATTTAACAGCATCCCAGATTTCCTCAGCACTGAAAGGAGCCGTTAGAGCATGGTTCCCCTCCTCCGAAATGCAAGTGAAATTCAGAGAGTCTAAGCTAAAAGGAACAGCCGTATCTTCCTAAAATAGAGTCTTGAAAAAATTATAAACATGATCCTTAATTAGGTCCTGGTACTAAATAAATTGTTGCCTCACATCAATACCCAAAATTCTGTTGGATTTGAATCTAGCCGAAGCCGAATGATGGAAGAAAGCCGTATTATTATCCCCCAGTAAAGTCCACTTAATCCTGGATTGCTGATGGTGTATAGATTCCCAGTGCTTCTGTTTATCATAAAGCTGAGCCCTAAGATCGGCTAAAGATAGCCGTTGAGCTTTAGATAAGGGACGAACTGTTGTGTCCGAAGTGAGAAGAAGGAGCTGTTGTTCTAGGAAAGAAATATCAGCCTCCACATTGTCGAAGACAGTCATATTCCATTCAGACAATTTACCCCGAAGCAATTTTAATTTCTGGTGAAGAGGGTTGCCAGGAGAAGTAATGCAAATGGACTCCCATTCATGCTTAACAAAAGGAGAAAAATCAGAATTATCCCACCAACAATTGAGAGGACGAAAAGGTTTAGGACACCAATTAGGCTTTGCGTCAGAATGAAAGACAAGCGGCAGGTGATCCAAAATGAAGCAGTCTATTGTTGAAGAAAAAAGAAAAGGCCAACAGCTCACTAGATCCGAGCTAACCAAAATGCGGTTAATGCAGGAGTAGGTTAGGGCGTTATGCCAAGTGTAATGCTGTCCACGCAAAGGAATGTCATGAAGTTCACATAAGTTCACAAACTCTTGAAAATTTCTAACAGAAGTAGATAGCCAACCATTTAACCTTTCGGATGGACACAAAACTTCATTAAAGTCACCACAAACCAGAATCTTGGGGTGAGAACAAATAAAATTCTGAACCTCACTCCAAAAACTCACTCTATCTTCCGAGGAATTAGGAGCATAAGGAAACAACACATATAAATCAATATCTTGATTAACACAGTGAATCAAACCCCATCTACTAGACGCAGCACATAAAGAGCAAGAGATAAAAGCTGAATTCCAAGAGATAACAATACCACCCGAAGAATGATCAGCCAGAATTATGACAAAATCAAAATCATTATAACCCCAATAGTTTAGCATATGGAAAACATTAACCTCATCAGCCTTAGATTCAACCAAACCAAATAAATGTAAATTATGATGACCTATAAGAGACTTCATAAACCGCTGCTTAGCGGGATTGAGAAAACCCCCTCGACAATTCTAAACCGAGAACGATAAAGCCATAAAACCAAAATAAAACCCGGAGCTTGAAATAACAACAACTAATGAGCAGAGATAAGCTTACCTAATTTATCCTTCACAATAGTGTTGTCTTTATCGTTAAAAATAACAAGAGACTTCCCTAATTGCCAAGTCTCATCAATCTCTCTATTGTTGACGTGAGGAATGGCGGATTCCATAGCTGCTGCTGATTTCCAATTCCTGGAATTACTATTGGCAATATCAATGCTCCGGTCACACCTATTGGGGAGAGAAATAGGGGAGCTAATCGCTCTACCCTAAAGAATCAATCTGCCAAATTTCCTAGAACCAACAGGCACAGGACTAACAGCTCGCTTACCCAAAGAAATTGGTGGAGAAATCTCTTCAACTGTTGGGACGGATGGTGGAATCACGGTATCATCTGATGGGACTGAAGAGGGGCTGATGTCGCCAAGATCAGAATCAGTGTCACTATCCGAGGTAGGCAAAGCTGAGCTGAAGAAAACACCAAAATCACAACAAACCGACTGCTAAAAAATGTCCAAAACCAAAGACTCCCATGATTATCCACTTTAATAAAATCCGGTAAATGTTTGCAGTCCGTTGATATCAAACACTGCACAATATCTAGTCTTTTGTTCAGCACAAAATCGTTCCCAAAACCAACAAGTTGCCCAAACCTGGAGGATAAAGTCTCAAGGAACGAAGCATGGCAATATTTCAAAGGAATACCTCTGAAGGAAAGGCTAATCAGTCGGTGAGCAGGGATCAAATCCGGGTCCATAGGTGAAACCTTGCTGATGATGTCATTCAGGAAAACCCAATCCGATAACATAAAGGCCTCAAGAGCATCCGAGGAATAGAAAGTAACAATCACTGACGAATCACCAAGTGCCGTCAGAGATTGAAACCCAAAATTTCGTTCCTCAAGAGTATTGTGAAGATCCAGGAGGAACTTAATGTCCTGAAGAAAGATTAGACATGAAGAGGAAAGCCAAGAGGGAGAAGGGCTGACTTTTTGAAAGCAAAGAGCAGCAGGGGGCTGGACTTGATCTGGGCAACAGAGGCATAAGAGTGAGTATCCCTGATGGAGGGCTTGAAAGCCGAACGTGGGGCGTTGGAATGGCTAAGAGACTGTCTTTTAGGAGGAGAAGGGAAGGGATGAGACACCTGATTGGCGGGTTAACGAGCTTGAAAAGCACGCAGACGCTTAGAACCAATGTGAATTGAGTTAATGGCCATAATCACCGAAGAGATGCTCAAATCTTGATGAATACGTAAAAAACCAAATCGCAGATTCCTAACATTCCTCTTCTAGGCAAGAGTAATAATCCCATGGATATTATAGGACAGAAAGAGCTTGTGAAGATGTTGAACAAACCATCCGTTTGGAAATCCCTCGAAGAAGACAACATTAGGTTGGAGCTGAGAGGACAATTTAGGGTTGGTGAGAGGGCGGTTAATGGTGGGAGAAAGGGAGCTAGGTCTGGTATGGCTTGGTGGGTGAGGGGGCTGGACAATCGGGTGGGTGGATTGCCGGCTGACAATGACTGTAGCAGTCGGCCGGGGGAGGCTGGGGTTGGGGTTGGGGGACGGGGCCAGTAGAAATCTATCATAATCATAAATGTTGGTGGAGTTTAATTAATATGTACATTCTTCAAGCAAAAGGCGTTTCTTAAATGTATTCTTAAAGAAGAAAAAATCATATGTATTTTCATCATCTTATAATCAATGTTATCAAAATCAAACTATCAAACTATCAATATTATCAAAATCAAACTAGATCAATTGGTTCGACCAATTTAACCGTGAATTGTCTATTATTGCAGTCATTATGATATTGATTAAATTATAGTTTAGAGAAAATATATACAGACTGATTTGATGAATTAGATCAGTTAAACACACACACACACACACACACACACACACATATATATATATATATATGCTATTTTCAATTTTCATTACTTAAAAAAAAAAAATAAAATGATGAGATAGAATAATTGAAAATAATAATAAAGTGATAATACATTCCATAAAATCTCGATAAATGAATATTATCAATCAATATATAAAATAGGTCATAATTTTAAGTTCTGACTCGGGTTAAGATGCTAAAATTTAAAAAAGTAACTTCTTTGAATGAATATGATGATATCTTTTGAAAAATTTTAAGGCCAAATGAAGATATAAAGTAATAATTCATTAAATGCATACAAAAATTTATATACAATTCGTAACATCAAATTATATTCTAGAAAAATTTTATTTCTAAATTTTACTCTTTGTTAAACTATGCGGTTAAAGGGTTTTTTTTTTCTCTATTTCATCTTTCTTGTTCGTTGGTATTTTTTTATTTTATTTTAACAAATAAGAATTAAGGTATTTACAACTAGAAAATATTATTTCAAATAAACATGTGATAAAATATTATTTTTAAGCTACCATTATTAATAAAAATTTATCTTAAACATAGTAGCTAATAAATAATAGGTTAAACTTAAAAAACAGATTCTATCATTTAAGACACTTTTAAAACGAGGACGATATTTTTTATTTTTTATTTTTTTATCTGCAAAAAGAAATCTTGTGGTATCTGATGTTATCAAGAGAAGGATCCACCACCCCCATTTTCTGTCAAAAGAAAAAAAAAAAAACAAAAAAAAAACAAAAAACAAAAAAAAATCAAAAAACAAAAAAAAACAAAAAAACAAAAAAACAGAAAAACAGAAAAAAAAAACAAAAAAAACAAAAAAATGTATTGGAGTCGAGGGTATTTCTGTCTTAAATGTATCGGAGTTAAGGGTATTTCTGTCTTTCCTTATTATGCCCACTGAAAAGTGAATAGTACTGAAATTTCCATAAACTAAGCCACAATATTTCTCCCACTGAACAAGATGCAACCTTTAATTCCACACCTAAATAATAGGGTAAATAATTATAATCTCCCTAAGGTTTGGTCAAATACACTAGTATCTCCCTGTGTTTTGCATATCTAATTTATACATTCCTGTATTTTGTATCAATCATATTATGACATCCCTCTATTTATTATTGTTTGGTTTTCTATCAAAATTATGAACGTAATACATATTTACGGACTAATATTATCTCTTAAAATATTCTACATTCAAGTTTTTCTTAATTAGACCCCTTTAATGTCTTTTTTCCTAATGTAATCATAACTTAAAGGGTATAGAAAAAGTCTCATAATAAGTGAATAATTTTTTTTTAATGACAAATGACCTTACAAAATCAACGTTAGATAGGAAACAAGGCTAATTTTAGTTATAAATCTTAACAACATCAACAATTTTGACAGAAAAAAGCTTAATGAATTGAGGGAGGTAATAATGTGATAGAGACAAACTTCAGGGATGTATAAATTAGATATGTAAAATACAGGGAGGTACTAGCGTATTTGATCAAACCTCAAGGAGGTTATAATTATTTATCCTAAATAATAATATTAATAAAAAAGCCAAGAACCGCAGATGGGTTAAATGAAGCAAATATTACAAAATTAGGCAGGAGAACTGCGAATCCAACAAAAGCCAAAAAACAAATCGAAAACCCAAAAAACTGGCAAAGATGAACAATAAGAGTATGTTGAAACTCAAGAAGAAGAAGATGATAACGATGTTGGATATAGGCTGGGTGATGAAATGGTGCCTGGAATTTGACGGGGAAATTTTTGGGTGTGTTGATGGGAAACATTAACTGGAGATGAAGAGGCTTGAGTTAAAAGGGGTTATATTTCTAATAAAAATTTTTTTTTTTTTTGACAGAAAATTGGGTGTATCTTTCCTTTGATAACGTCACAAACCACAAGACTTCTTTTTACCAACAATATATATATATATATATATATATATATATATATATATATATATATATATAGTCTTCGTTTTGAAAGTGTCCTAAACCACAGAGTTTATTTTTACAGTTTATCCTAAATAATAAACCTACAAATATAAAAGTGCAAATTAGAAAAAAAAAAAAAAAAAAACTTTGTTGTTTCACTTTTTTCAATTTGTTATGATTTTTTTTGTACATTTATTATCATTATTTAATTTAGCAAAATATTTATGCTTCTTGAAAATTTTAAAAATTTATCGTTACTGTCTATTATATTTTTATCAATCAACTTGAAAATTTTAAGTTCAAAAAGGACAAAAATACCTTATGTATCATGATTTAATTTTAGTTATCCTCTTTTCATTAACATTTTGAAACACAATCCTCTTTTTGTAAGAAAAAAAAAAAAAAAAATACAGTTGTTTATTTGTAAATAAGTAAAACCTGAGGATTTTTTTTTTTAGTTAGCCCAATATGAAATTAACATGAGAAACTTAATTTTGTGAACAAAGTTTACACTATTGAAACATGAATATGTATCTTCTTGTACGTATACCGCAAACATAAATTAATTTATTCATTTGTTTCTCTCATATTTCATGATACTAAAAGCTAACTGATTAAAAACATTAACAATAAATGGTAAATTTTCATAATAAAAATTGAAAAACAATCAAATAAAAAACATTGTACGTGGTTAAAACATCATGCATGTATAATGAGATTAAACTTATCTCAAAATATTTACTTTTGTCCAAAATATCAGTTTACAAATTTCAGCTATTTTAATGAAAGTTTCATAAAGCATATCAAATTAAACAGTAAAGAAGAGGAAGAAGAAGCTTTTGTTATGTTTTAAATTCATCTGATTTTTCTATTTTTTCACAGAACTCTTCATCTTCCCAACCATTTTTTTGACTCGTTAGCCTAAGCAGAAATAAAGAGGTAAGCTTACAGATCTGACTTATTCTTCTTCTTTGAAGTAAATTAGTTAGTCTTATTTGGCGTTTGGATAGATTCAAATTCATCTGATGAACAATGTTATCATAACCGTACCGGATATCAAACCCGTGAAGCTACTAGTACGTGGTATAACCGGTTCAACCGGATTTAACCAGTGGTTATACCGGATTATTGATTTTTTTAGAAAAAAATATTATTTAAATAATAAATAAGCTTATAAATTCATCAAACATAAGTTTCAAATGTTTAATATTCAAAATAACTTTATAAAATATCCTAGAACTTCATCAAACTATAATTCTTAAATAATAAAAATAAACTAGTAATTTAAAATATTATTGAAAGTCTAGACATTGATGAGGGAGAGGAATGGAAAACAAAGTAAAGCACCATATTGCATTGAAACATCTTTCTTGTAGTAAGAAAAAAAGGGCACATAAAACAAGACAGATTTAATCCTTGTGCATTAGTAGAAGAAGTAGCCCATCGTTTCTCTTTTCCACCTTGGTATCTACTCACCTTTCAATACATCACTCTTATCTCTTTCCCCATTTACTTTCCTATTTATTGTCTACTACCTTCCCCACTTCACAATTTAAAAAAAAAAAAAAACTTCAGTCCTCTTGTATGTGTGTGTGTGTGTGTATGTATATATATATATATATATATATATATATATATATATATATATATATATATATATACTTATCATTCCTTGTTTGCATGTAGAAATTAAAAAGATGAAGAAGGAAACGAAATGAAGGCAAATATAGTGATTGTGCTTTTGTTATCATTGTTGTTGATAACACAGTGTTTGGCTGAAGCCATTAACACACTACCCCATAATGGCATTCAAGAAGAAGAAGAAAAGAGAAGCAGAAGAAATATAAGCAGATCAAGAACCAGAGCAAGTGATAGACCAAGAAGACCAAGACCAAGACCAAGACTAATCCATTCTTTAAAACTTAGCAAGATAGACTCCGATTTAGTGATTTCAAAATTCCCTTTGGCAGAAAAACGCAGATCCCCTTTGGACAAGAAAACTGGTTTTTGACCGGTTCGCCGGTTCATCAGTTTTTCGCGATTCGAACCGGTCATCTCCGGTTTTCTATTAAACCGTTGATTTTAATTAAACCGACCGGACCTATAGCCGGCTCGCGGTAAAACCAGTCGAACCGACCGGTCTGGTCCGGTTTTCACAACATTGCTGATGAACAAGTTAAAGATCAGTATGATTTAATTGATTAAGCCTTTAATTTGTTGTTTTGATACATTAATGGCATTTAGAGAAAGAGAGATGGGGAAGAAGCTTTTGGTCCATTTTAAATTCATATGATTTGTCCTTTTGTTTTTTTCGTCCAAACTCTTCATCTTCTCAGCTGGTTCCCGATTCGTTAACCAAATAAGAGGAAACTAAAGTTGTTGATATAAATTAAGTTTTTGACTTTAAGTAAGGGTAAATTAAAAAAAAAAAAAGAAAAAAGAAAAAACATTGACAAAAATGTATTAGTAATTTAAAACGCGGTATAAAAAGTTTAAAGTGAAATTCTAGAAAGCTATATATATATATATATTTCTATATTATCAATTAATTAAAATAATAAGCAAAAAAACTTAATTCGGTTATTCCAATAAAAAATTCTAGAAACATTACCTAAACCTCATTTTCTTGTTGTTAAACTCTCTTCCACCACCCAGACATTGCCGCCGCCGCCACCGAACAGCCGCTCCCAAATATCGTCTTCAATTATATCTATGATGAAAAAATATACCCATCACAACAGCAATAACAAATGCGAAATAATTTTTTGTTGTGATTCTTTGTCCCGACTCGTATGAATCTTTGAGGAAACTAAAATTGGAGCAACACCAACAAAAATAGAGCAATGCATAATAACACAAACACGCAAGAATTTTGACGTGAAAAACTGATGAGTGAAAGTTTTACCAAGTAATTTTGCAAGAATTCAGAAGTTAATTGATTAAATTTTTATTGAGAATTGAGAAATTATGGCTAATAGTGAGCTTTTCCAGGTCTGATGCCTATTACAGAGAGATTTCTTAGTTTGTGAAGTCTCAAAGGAAGCAGAAGAAGCAGAGGGAAATATAAAAGGTGCGGAATGGATGGGCCGAAGATGAGGTGAAAGACGTGGCCCAGGAAAGGAGGAGATATTTTTGATGTTGGAAATTCCATTACTGTCCTTAGCTTCTTAAAGAAGCTAATAGAATATGTGGTTATAGAATTTTAACATTACTTTATTTGGTAATTGCTTTAGGGATTTTTGCACCTAATGACCTTTAGATTTTACCTTTTTGGGACTATAAATACTCTACTATTTTGGGGATGGGGGAGGCATTGAATGCTCTCAACTACTTATTTTGCATTAATTGTAGTTTTGAATTATTATTGTTCTTTTTGCAAGTTTTCTGGCTAGGAAATCTCGTTTTTATGATTAGTATTGTTGCGAGTAGGTTTCCTAGAAGGCTGAAACCAGCTTAAGCTGGTGGTCTTGGGAAGTCTTTCTTTGTTTTTATTATGAATATCATGTTGGGATGATTGCGTGGTGATATGCTTAATGTATGTGAAAAGGCCTTTTCGTATGTCTAGTATTCCTAATGAGACCGAGAGGAGACTTAGGAATATGGAAAAATCACTCACACACGCACTTGCCATGAGACCGAGAGGAGATTGGGAGTGTGCTAAGGGTTTCTACTTGATGTGGAATGCTTGCTTGACTTAATGCATGATTTCCTATGTTAAGTGAGGTTGAGAGATAAGCTTAGTTGTGGGTCATAGATCCAAGTGAGGTCGAGAGATAAACTTGGCGAGTAGAGAGCAAGAAACCTTAGATCTATGTTCTATAATATATTCATAGTAAATTCTAGAGAAAGATATTCTGAGATCGCCTATTTAGCTGGTGGAAGTCTGTGTTTTTATCATTATTGTTTTAATCTATTTTGTTTTAAGCAATCTTTCTTACACTGCCTTGCATGTTTTCTATTTTTAGCTTTTATAAATTCTTAGTTCTAATTTAATTGGAAAACCTTTAAACCTGGTGATTTATTAGGCCCAATACTACAATTGACTTAGTATACTTGCTAGTGCATAATTTCAAGGCAACAAGTTTTTAGCGCCGTTACTGGGGAATAACGGTTGGAAATTTTTAAAGATTTCTTGTAAATTTGTGTGCTTGATTTGGTGTTTGTGTTTTGTGCAGGAATTCTTTGTTTAAGCAATCTCCTGGCACTACTACATTAAAGAACTAATGCAACAAACTAATGCAACAGGCGAGGCTAATGCAACACCCTAATGCAACATGTAAGGTTAATGCAACAACCAAATGCAACAGACACGGCTAATGCAACATCCACATGCAACAGACACGGCTAATGCAACACCCAAATGCAACAGGCGAGACTAATGCAACACACAAAGGCAACATGCGAGGCTAATGCAACACACCTAATGTAACATACTAGGCTAATGCAACACACCTAATGCAACATGTTAATTAATTGATCAATTGCAACAGCATTGGTGGGTTATTGCAACACTTAATAAAAATACCCAAAATTTAGAGTTGGCGCCAGTTATAATGAAAGTTAAATCCTAGGTTTTCAAGTTTCCCTCAATCTTACTCTCATTTTAGTTCTGCCGCTCAATCCTCTCTCCCTCCCTCTCTCAAATCGCCTCATCGGACTTCCGTCGCTCAACCCCTCTATCTCTCTCTCTCTCTCAACGCTCAGTCATCCGATTCAAAACAACTTCTGCCGCAGTCGACTTCTTTTTGTCTCTGTTTCTTACTCTTTCATCAGCCAACCTCCTTCCTTCGCTCACCCTCCGGTAAGTTTAATACACTTTAGTATTCTATGGTTTTTCTGGTTGTTGTGATATGTTAAATACAAAAGTTTCTTAGAAGAGGCCCATGTTGTTTTAGCGGCGGAGAGGCGAAGAAGCCTGGACAAACTATTTCCAAAAGGCATAAGAATTACGAATTAATGCTTAATCTACAATTGGGTGTCCGGTAATTATGATGAATGTTTGGCTATTTCGATTTGGTTTCTGGGTAATTTAATCTTGTGCTTTTGCGCTAGCATTTGGGAGCTTATTTCTCATCTTTCAGTGTTGTTATCCATTAGGTATTCTGTTGGAAAGCATGCCCAGATTGTGAGGGACCTTAAGCCAAATGATTTTGATCCAAAGGAGAAGTTCTGGACTAGGTTTCCACTGGAGGGGTTCGAAGATTACACCTCCACATCAGTCAGTGGAGTTTCGTTGGAAGGACTATTGTCCAATGGTCTTTAGGTATTTCCTAATGCGCCTTCTTCTGATACAATGTTTTTACATTAATTTCTTGAGTTTTTCTAGCTTTAGATTCTGAGATAATGTGAATGGGTTGTAATGATCTACTGTTTGGTTATATTGATATTTTTGTCTTTCTTATTACTTGACTATCTCAGACACTTGAGGGAGCTATTCCAAGTAGATACTGCTGATTACATTCTAGCTATTTGTGGGAATGATGCCCTTAGAGAGCTTTCTTCTCCGGGGAAGAGTGGAAGCTTCTTTGAGATGGGATTGGAGCTCTCTCTTGCACGCCTAAAAGCTCTTGCAAAATTTGCCTTTGGCATGGGTTTAACTCAGGTATAATGTTTCAAACACTATAACGTGGTTACAATTATGAATATTTTCCTTTGAGAGTGGAATGGCAAGGCATTATGTTATGCATGTTCTAGAATCATGTTTTGTTGAACCGTGTATTGCATTGTTGTGGGTTTTGTTATATAAATACTTCATTCCATCCCACATTTGAGTGAGGTTGAATCGTAAGCAATTTTCATTTTTGTAAAAAAAATCAGAATCTTGAAAATGTGGATTTTTGGGTGGAAAGGGCCATCTGGGTTTTCAGCAAGCTCTGCTGCTGAGCAAGTCGCAGAAGGGATTGATGGAACTGGCCTCACTGCTATTGTTACAGGTCTGGTTTTATCTGGATTCCTTCATTTCGATTTTTTCCCTCAAAAGTTTTCTCCTTTCTTCTTTTCTAGTTTCAGATTTTGTTTGGTTGTGAAAAAATGCGGTAGAGCAGAGTAGACAATGGTTGACTTCAGTTTTATTTCTTGCGATCTTTCATGAACTATTATTGTTGAATTGGTGTTTGATTAAATGTCTAAATCAGTTCTTTATTACTTCAATTGAATCGGTTCTAGTTGTATTAATGGCAAACACTAGGAACTACGGTTGACTTATTGCTGATGGTGGTATTAATTGGGTTTCATTACTTTCACCGTACTGTTTTCTTATGCTAAATGAATGATTAGTTCGTACTAGTATTATCATAGTAGTTGATTAATTAAACTACAAGAAGCAGTGAACTTTTTTTGGTCTTTGGATTCAGTGAGGTCCCATTCCCCTTTTCTTTGTTCCTGTTTGACTTGGATTCCTGTAAAGGAGTCTTATTCCTTTATACAAGTATTGACTAGTTGCAGATTGTGGCATGGCCCAGAATTTGTAATTTTTATCAAGTAGATTAACGTTTCATGTTAAATGCCTGTCGGTTTAAACTTCACTGTCCATTGTTTATTAGTTATGCTTGTTTGAGGTTTCTGATTATAATTTCTCCATTGGTGATTGAAATTACTGTCATTGTTTAAGTGGGAGTGTTTGTCTCTAATTTAAACAACCAGTGCAAGTGAATCTTTTTCTGGGTCTAATTGCAGGAGCATCAAGTGGAATCGGAGTGGAGACCGCGAGAGTTCTTGCACTGAGAGGTGTCCATGTGGTTATGGCAGTAAGGAATGTAGAAACTGGTACAAAAGTTAAAGAAGAAATACTTAAAGAAATCCCCTCTGCTAAAGTTGAAGTTATGCAGTTAGATCTTAGCTCAATGGCATCCGTTAGAAAATTTGCGTCCGAGTATATTTCAACGGGTCTTCCGTTGAATCTCCTTATGTAAGAAACTAACTTCAAGTATGCGAGTTAACTGGATTACTATTATATGTTCATTACATTGATCCGTGTTGCATGTTTTTGTGTTCATGTAGCTGTGATCATATTGATGCTTGCTTTTCTATTTTGTTATGCTCTATATGTATACTAAGGCTCTTTTTTGTACACACACTGTACACCCCATTTAAGATATCTTTTGGATTTGAATACTGAGAAATAAAGTTCTTTTTCTTTGCTTGAAGTAACAATGCAGGGGTCATGGCACCTCCTTTCATGCTTTCCCAGGATAACATAGAAATGCAATTTGCAACAAACCATATAGGTGAGTGGTGAAAAACTGTATTAGCTAACTTAATTAAGGTGCAATAATCACAGTGGTTGATCATTTCTGACAATTTGATTATATATCTGCTATGGTCCTGGAAAATTGGAATACATAATGAATTTATGGATGAAATCCATAAAATTGAAAGGAAAATGCAGAGTAATAACAATAATCTAGCATAGAGGATTCAATTCTTTTCTTTTATTTTTTGAATTGAACCTGGAAATCAATGCTGTGGAACACCTTAAAATACAAGCTATATGAGTTTGCTTTGGGGGACTCCTAAAGCAATGAAATAAGTTTCAACCATTGTTTTGTAGTTATTAGAACCTTAACCTTCAAATTATTCCTTAAACTTGCTTAGTTGTGATTAAATATGTGACTTAAAATGATGCCTTCAGATCAACACACACAAAAACGTGTAATTGTTCTTGAAATGCATGTAAATTGTTCCTAAATCTTGAGGCTGCAACAGGCCGACTGGTGCTTGTGAGTTGTGAACTAGTAAGCACATTTATATATATGGATAATTGCTTGAACTACGGCCATTAATTTCAAAATCTGTTTGTTGAATTTGTACTCATGTGAATCGTTCAGTTGGGTAACTTTTGAAGCTCAGAATACAATTGTTTTTAACACATTGGTGATACAATAGTTTACTTGTTGTGTTAACAGTTGTGTTAACAATTCAATTTATTCAGTATGGGATGCACTGATGCAAAGGTCATGGATAATTGCTTGAAGGTTACAAAGGATGTGGAACATGTGTTTAACCTTGCTGCTGATATGGGTGGGATGGGTTTCATCCAGTCTAACCACTCTGTTATTATGTATAACAACACAATGATCAGCTTCAACATGCTTGAGGCCGCTAGGATCAGTAGAGTTAAGAGGTAAGTTGTTAAGGATCGAGTATATGTTGTTCTTGACCTGACAGCAGTTGCTGAAGAAAATGGAAAATCAGATTTTTTTGTATTTTGCTTTTAGAAATTCTGATGTCGTTGTTCTGCAGGTTCTTCTATGCGTCTAGTGCTTGTATTTACCCTGAATTCAAGCAGCTAGAGACAAACGTGAGCTTGAAGGAGTCTGACGCCTGGCCTGCAGAGGTTGGTCATTCTTTTGTGATGATTTGCTTTGTTTCATTGTATAGATGAAAGGGAAGATGACAAAAGTGGCTGCTAATATGAACAAAGAGATACCCGAATACGAGAGGCAGCGAATGGATATTTAAACATGCTACAATCCAGGTGCTTTGGCAGCAATTGGATATTTACATGCTAAAAGCCTGTTGCAATACGTCTTAAATGTAGTAGTGTGAAGAAAATGAAGATGAACAAGAAGAACCATCGGAGTGAATTATATGGAAGGCATATTAGAATGTCTATGATGTATACCTTTCTTTATCAAGTTTGTGGACCTTTAAGGTAGAACAAAAGTTAACAATGAATTTTTATATTTTTATGTTATACATTTGAACTAAATTATGGATAATGAATTTTGTAGTGACTTTTCTATATTATGAAATGAAAATATTCTATTTTATGTATTTTTTAGAATGAAATTTCTATTTTTGATGGAATGTATTGTAAATTGGATAATCTTGCATTAGATTAAAGAAACCAAATAAATATTATAGCAAATAATTATATAGCAAATAATTAATAATAAATTAGAATGAAAATTGAAATATGTCTAATGCAACAGGTGTAAAATTTTCCTAAAGCTGTTGCATTAGAAAATCTGATGTTGCTGTAACTCTAATGCAACAGCTGTAAAATTTTGTAAAAACTGTTGCATTATTGATATTTTGTGTTGCAATACGTCTAATGCAACAGGTGTACAATTTAATATAATGGTGTTGCAATAGATGTATTACGCTGTTGCCATAGGGCAAATGCAACAGGTTAAAAAAAAAGGACGGAACTGTTGCATTAGGTCGCGTTAACTGTTGCATTAGACCTAATGCAACTGAAGCTAGTGCAACACATCATGTTGAGCTAATGCAACAGTTAAATGGTCTATTGCAACAGTTATGGCACCTAATGCAACAGCAAAAACCTGTTGCATTAGGTCTTAAATGTAGTAGTGTGGTGTATGCGAAGAACATGTATTCCTTTAATTCCTATAGATCCAGAGATCAAGAGGACTTGTAGAAGAAGAAGTGGTGCTGCCCGAAGAGCTCGTAGAAGACAGTGAATGGCTAAACAAAACCCGCCACCTCCACCACCAGAAGGAGAGGGAGAGGTTCATCTTCCCCATCAAAGGCAAAGACTCAAAGAATATTCGAGACCTATCACTGAGGTACACTCTTTCTGTATTGTGATACCTAATGAAGGGGACAATGTTTTTGAGATGAAAGCTTATATGATTCAAATGCTTCAAGCTGCTGTTCAGTTTGGAGGATTGCTCGGAGAAGATCCAAATGCTCACATCCAAGATTTTGTGACTATGTGTAATACTTTCCGTACCAATCGTGGAGTCTCAGATGATGTGATAAGATTGAAGCTTTTCCCTTTTTCACTTAGGGATAAGGCTAAAAGTTGGCTGAAAAACCTTCAACCAGGTTCAGTTACAACCTGGGATAAGATGGCACAAGTTTTCCTGGCTAAATACTTTCCACCCAGGCAAGCAACCAAGCTAAGGAACGAGGTTACCCATTTCCACCAGCAACATGATGAATCCTTGTTAGAAGCATGGGAGAGATACAAGGAACTCTTGAGAAAAGTACCAAACCATGGATTTCCATGTGGATGCAAATTCCGAACTTTTACAATAGATTGACCAATGCATATAAGATTCAAATTGAATCTGCAGCCAATAGATACCCAGAAGAACTTGCACCTGAAGAGCTTTATGAGCTGGTAGAAAGATTGGTCAATACCAGTTACAAATGGAATTCAGCAAGTGAAGATCGAGAAAAGACGGCAGAATCAGATGCTGTTGCCAAGCTTTCCGACAAAGTAGACCTAATTCTTAAACAGTTGGCAAAACAGAATATCTCAGCTATTTCAAGCTCAAAGCTTTCTTGTGAATTCTGTGGCGGTGACCATAGAAATACTGATTGTGACATTTCACTTGCTCAGGAGCAATGTGCTTACATTGGAAATAATCAAAGGCAGAACAATCAGTTTTCCAACACTTACAATCCAGGTTGGCGCAACCATCCTAATTTTTTATGGAATCAGCAACCTGGCAAGCAACCTCAAGCACCTTTCAGTAGACTCACAGCAACTTCCAACCACATCAGCAACCTCATAATGTTTAACAAGTTGGACCGTCTTATACCTTTAAGAAGTCCGAGGTTGAGGAGATGAAGGAAATGATGTCTCAATTCATGAAGCAAACTCAAGCTTATATGAAGAATATGGAAACTCAGCTTCAGTAACTTACAAATATAGTCACTCCAAAGAATAAGGGAGTCATTTCGAGCAACACCGAGCCTAATCCAAGGGACGAATGTAAAGCTATCACCCTTCGGAGTGGTAAGAATGTTGAGCAACCTCATAAGATGAGTATTGTTGGAGAAAAGGAAGAATCAAAAGAGAAGACTGCTGAAGAGAACAAGCAACCTGAGAATGCACAGGTCCTACAACCTTAGACTGCCCAAAGCACTGAGCAGCCTACTGATATAGTTAAGCAAGCTTAAGCTCAACCACAGACTACCCAACAAGATCAAAGTCAAGTAACATCAGATCCTATACAAAGCACTTCTGTTCAAGATAGGCAACCTATACCTACTTATCAACCAAAGATTCCTTATCCACAAAGAGCCAAACAACATGAGATGGCCAAGCAATTTGATAAGTTCATGGAAGTCTTCAAGAAGCTTCACATCAACATACCCTTTGCAGAAGCACTTGCACAAATGCCTATGTATGAAAGAACTTCTAGCCAACAATAAGAAATTAGAGAATGCAGCAATGGTTCAACTCAACAGAGATTGCTCATCAATCCTTCAGAGCAAGCAACCTTTGCCAACCAAGATCAAAGATCCAGGGAGTTTTTCTATACCCTGCACTATAGGCAATCGTAATATTGAAAATGCACTGTGTGATCTAGGAGCAAGTATCAATCTTATTCCATACTACATCTACAAACAATTAGGATTAGGAGAACCTCAATCTACTAGGGTTTCTATACAACTTGCTGACAGAACTGTAAGGTAGCCTAGGGGAATAATTGAGGATGTCTTAGTCAAGGTAGGAAAATTTATACTTCCTGTTGATTTCATTGTGATGGATATGCATGAAGACTTGCATGTTCCTATTATTTTAGGAAGACCTTTCTTAGCAACAGGCTGTGCATTAATTGATGTTTGTAATGGTCAGTTAATCTTGAAAATTCATGATGAGGAAGCACTCTTTAAGATGAATGAAGCTATGAAATATCCCCCTGCTTGCGATGAATACTGTTATTTCATTGATGCTACTGATGTGAATTTAAACCTATTTTTTACGCAGGAATTTGAGGAAGCAGGCTTTGAAAATGAAGAAGGAGACATGGAAAAGCAAATTGAAGCTGAAATTGGATGTCCAACAAAATCAGGAAGTAGGCAGTTTATCGAACCTTTAAACTACATACCTACATTGCATTCCAAACCTTCCATTGAAGAGCCTCCCACTTTAGAGCTGAAACCATTACCTTCCCACTTAGAAAATGCATTCCTTGATCCACCAAACAACCTTCCTGTAATTATGTCTTCAAAACTCACTCAAGAGCAAAAAACCCAATTGCTCTATGTTTTGAGAAAGAACAAGGATGCGGTGGCCTGGACAATCTCAGACATTAAAGGGATTAGTCCTTCTATTTGTGTCCACCATATTCTAATGGAGGAAGATCATAAGCCTGTGATACAACCTCAGAGGAGACTGAATCCCAACATGAAAGAAGTTGTGAAGAAGGAGGTGATATCTACCCAATTTCCAATTCAATGTGGACCAGTCCTATGCAGGTAGTGCCCAAGAAAGATGGGATTACTGTCATTTAAAATGAGCAAAATGAACTTATTCCCACTAGAACAGTCACCGGATGGAGAGTTTGCATTGATTACTAAAAGCTTAATGATGCTACATGAAAAGATCATTTTCCTCTGCCATTTATTGATCAGATGCTAGAAAAACTTTCTAGCTTTGCATTCTATTGTTTCCTTGACGGCTACTCAGGGTACAATCAAATTCCCATTCATCCACAAGATCAAGAGAAGACAACCTTTACCTATCCATATGGCATCTATGCTTATAGAAGGATGCAATTTGGATTGTGTAATGCTCCAGTAACCTTCCAGAGATGCATAATGGTAATTTTCCATGATATGGTCGAAAAGACGGTAGAAATTTTCATGGATGATTTCTCAGTATATGGCAAGACTTTCCAAACCTGCCACAACAATCTTAAAGCTATCTTAACCAGATGCAAGGAGACTAATCTTGTCTTGAACTGGGAAAAATGCCACTTCATGGTTGATGAAAGGATTGTCCTTGGTCACAAGATTTCATCAAGGGGCATGGAAGTTGTTAAAGTGAAGGTGGAAGTCATAGAAAAGCTGGCTGCTCCTACGTCTGTTAAAGAAGTTAGAAGCTTTCTTGTTCACGTTGGATTCTACAGAAGGTTCATAAAAGACTTTTCTAAGATTGCCCAGCCACTTACATAAGGATGTCCAATTCTGCTTTGATGAAGCTTGTGAAAAAGCATTTGAAACTCTTAAAGTAAGACTGGTGAATGCCCCAATTTTAATTGCTCCTAATTGGAACCTTCCATTTGAACTCATGTGTGATGCAAGTGATACTTGCATTGGAGCTGTGCCGGGACAAAGGATAGACAAGCATTTTTGACCAATCTACTATGCAAGCAAAACATTGACAGAGAATCAACGGAACTACACTACCACAGAAAAAGAATTGCTTGTTGTTGTATATGCTTTTGACAAATTTAGATCTTATTTGGTTCTATCCAAGATTATTTTTTTTACTGATCATGAAGCATTGAAGTACTTATTGGCTAAAAAAGATGCGAAACCTTGTCTTATACGATGGCTCTTACTTCTGCAAGAATTTGACCTCGAGATCAAAGATAAGAAAGGCTCAGAGAATGTAGCTACGGACCACCTGTCCAGAATTCCATTAAGCAACCTTGGTAAGCAATATGAGATTGCTGACTATTTTCCTGATGAGCAACTCTATGCGGTATATTCTATACCTTGGTTTGCTGATATTGCAAATTATTTAGCTTGTGGTATTATGCCTCGTTCTCTGTCTTCCCAACAAAGGAAGAAATTCCTTTCGGATTTAAAATATTATTTTTGGGAGGAACCTTTCTGTTTAAGTTGTGTGCAGATCAGATTATCAGAAGGTGTGCTTCGCAAGAAGAAGTTCAAGCAATCTTGTCAATGTGTTACACTCAGGAAGCTAGAGGTCATTTTGGTGCAAATCGAACAGCTTCAAAGGTTTTGGAGTGTGGATTCTTCTGGCCCACAATTTTTAAGGACTCTCACAAGTTTGTCTTGGAATGTAATGAATGCCAAAGATCAGGTAAAATTTCTGCCAAGAATACTATGCCTCTGCATAATATCATTGTTTGTGAAATTTTTGATGTATAGGGTATTGACTTTATGGGGCCTTTTCCAAGTTCGAATGGTAATAAATATATTTTGGTCACTGTGGATTATGTGAGTAAGTGGGTAGAAGCTATTGCAAGTCCTACTAACGATGCTCAAGTTGTGGTAAGATTTCTGAAGAAATTGTTTACAAGATTTGGAGTTCCTAGAGCAATAATTAGTGATCAAGGTATTTTTGTAACAATCAATTTGAAAGGCTTTTTGCTAAATATGGAGTCACTCATAGAATTGCTATACCTTATCACCCATAAACCAGTAGGCAAGTTGAGATTTCTAATAGAGAGATCAAGCGAATTCTTGAGAAAACTGTTAGCAATTCTAGGAGAGACTGGTCAAGCAAGCTTGATAATGCTCTTTGGGCATATCGTACAGCCTTCAAGACACCCATAAGGATGTCACCTTTTAGATTGCTCTATGGAAAAGCTTGTCATTTACCTATTGAATTGGAATTTAAGGCTTTATAGGCTCTCACATATCTGAATTTTGACAGGAACATGGTTGGAGAGAAAAGAAAACTACAACTTAATGAGCTTAAAGAGTTTAGATTATTCAGTTATGAAAATGCCATCAATTATAAAGAAAAGATCAAGAAATGGCATGACAAGAAAATTCAAGAGAAGACTTTCTACAATGGTCAGAAAGTCTTGTTGTACAATTCAAAGCTAAGACTCTTCCCAGGAAAGCTTAGATCAAGATGGACTGGACCTTACATAGTAAACCAAGTCTTTCCGCATGGAGCCATTGAGATAGTGAATCAGAATGGCGAAATTTTTAAAGTCAATGGTCAGAGATTAAAGCCTTATCTTGCGTAAGAATCATCAGAGTTTGCTGGAAGTCTCCAGTACCTCGAACCTCCTTAAGCAACCATAGATTGCTTAGTATCTGCTTCACGCACTAATTGAAGCAATTTTGTTCGAAAAAATCCTTAACCCTTCCATTATCTGAAAATTTTAATAACTTTATGGTGTACATATTTTAATGATAAATTTTTGTCTTTGCAGGTCTCTGAGTGAAGTTAGTATGGGGAGTAACATCGAGCTTCCAAAATTCACATTTCTTTCTTGTTATACTCCATACTCACTTTTGATTTTTTTTTTTTTACAACCACAAGAACTTAAATTTTAAATTTTAAAGTATAGAGTTTCTGACTATATAAATATTGGGAAGTGGAGTAATAATAGGAGTGTAAGAGATAAATTTTGAAAATGGTGTAACCGTCACATCAGCCACGATTTTATCTCTCCTCTCTTAATCGCCTATTTTGACTCTCACGTTTCCCTCTTCTCTCTCCTCTCGTCAGATTATTTTGAATTTTAAATTTGGTAACTGCTTTCTCTTCCCTTAATCTTTTTAAGCGTTTTTCTTTTCTTTCTCTTCATTCACCTGTTTCCAATTTCTTTCGTTTTCTTTTATCTCTTTTGAAAATTTTTGCATCCTCTCACCTCCAGTTGTTTGCTAAGGATTGTTATCATGGCTAGGGAAAAGAGAAGTGCGAAGAGAGCTCCCAGTTCTACCCGCCCAAAACCTTCTTCATCGTCCGTCAACATTCCAGCTTTTGGATCTGAAGCGAGTACTGTTGAAAGAACTCTAGCCAAGATGAAAGCTTTTGACCCCAGGGAAACTGAAAGATATGAGCAATTTCATGGTCTTCCCTTCGCAGCCTCAAGAACATTTGACTAGAATGTTCTAGCCACCCTTGGCCTCAGTGATGAAATTCACCAATTATTGCAAAATGGGGGTTTCGAATTTTATGCTCAAATCAAAGGACCAGCTTACAGAGAATTAACGCTGGAATTCATTAGCACTTTTAGTCATAATCAAGAGATAACCGAACTTGATGATCAGTGAAAGTACAGTTTCAGGGTTATGGGGAAAAGAAAAACATGATCTTTGATCGACTTGAACCAGTATCTAGGGGTAGCGGGAATAGCCTTTTTAGAGTCAGAAGATTTTGCTTAAGCTTATACAGATTTTGCTCCGGAATTTAACCCAATTTCTTTCTGGAAAGAGATAACTGGCTGGAATGAGTACTCTTCATCAACTTCTTTGGCAACATACATCAAGAAATACAGTCACAAGATTCTGCAAAAGTTTATAGCCAGTTCTGTTTTTGGAAGGAACAATCAGTTCCATATCCCAAACCAGGATCTTTTTGCCCTATGGTGTATGGTAGAGGGCAAAAGAATGAATGTGGGAGCCTGGTTTGTGAATTACATTGAAAGCAGCAAACCTCAGGGGAAGATTCTATGTGGTTCATATGTGACTAGGATTGCAAAGGCATGCTTGGATGAATTTTCTACAGAAGGTCTCGCTCTGGAATGACATCTGGCACCCTTTGAATTTATGAATCTCAATCAAATGGGAGTGTATAAGAAAGTTTCGGGTAAATGGATGCTGTGGGATGAAGCTATTCAACTGGAAAAAGAGCTTGTTGCAAAAACAGCTTCAAAACAAACTTTAGAAACCCTAGAAAAAAGGAGAAGACCTGCTACCCGCTCATCCATGATGTTCCAGCCTCAGATTATTGAAGACTTCACTTTAAATAAACAGGAAAAGTTAAAGCATTTTGAGAGGGTTTCAAAGATGACAATGGCAGAGATAGCGAACCTCATCGACCACCTTTGGGCAAGATAAATTGAAGACAGAGCCACGATAGCTATCCTGGAGACCAAACTTGCTCGTTTGGAAGCTAAAATGGAAAAACAATATGACAGTTCTGACATCATTGAGGAGGTACAGAATGAGCAAGTGAAAGTTGACCAGCCCAAAGGGAATGAAAAGATTTTGCTGGAAATTCCAGAGGAAGAAGAGGAAGAAGATTCTGCAGAGGAGGAGCTCAAAGATGCACCTGAAGAAGAAGAAGAAGAGGAGCAAGTCTCCTCTAAACCTGATGAGTGATAGTTCTCCCTTTCCTCCTCTAACAACCTCTGGTATGCCTCTTTCAAATGATTGCTCTCACCATTTTTCTATTGCCATGAGATAGGTGGTTGTCTTTTAGCCCTACTTTTATTTCTTTAATTACATGAATTAGATGCTTTGAGGACAAAGCATGATTAAAGTGTGGGGGAGAGGATAGACTACCTAGTGGAATTATTATTGAAAATGCTAATAATTTTTTTAAAGAATGCCTAATTGATGGATTGAATTGCTTGGTATTAATGGACTGCTGATTGCGAATCCCTACTTGAACATGTGCTGTTTTGAGTAATCTTAAGTTTTCTGTGTTGACTGTGTATTTTGTGTTAGTTTCGTAAGCATTTTGTAAATATTTGTCAAAATTTTTCGCTTTTTCTGTGTTTAATTGAATAGTGGCAGCCAATGAGATTTTCTGATCCTAAGGATGCATGAAGTCTATGTAAAACACTTAAAAGTTGATCGCCTGTTGATTAGAAAAGACTTTAAGTAATGCTGGTTTGGATGATTAAGCAGCCTAGGGCTATGAGACCTTAAAATTTATTTCACCATGATAGCTTGAATTAGGCCAATTGCATTAACCATATATTTCTCTGTGAGGTTTTTGAGCCTGTTTTCCTTGTTAATCAATATGAATTTTTGCTGAATTCCTTGCGCAGTGGACATGCATATTCAGTTTTAAGCTAGAATTTAGTGGATTGTCTCTGTCAAGACCACATGGTTTTTCGCATGCATAAAATGATAAAGGCAATTGTTTTTAACCCTTCTTTTTGTTTTTAATCCCAAAAAGCCACCCTAACAATTTTCTTCCATTTTTTTTCTTAAACCCCTTGAGCCTTTAAGTTTGTTATTTTTGTTCAACCCACAGTTTGTTTTCCTTAACCAATTCACAATATGTTGTCCAAAAACACCCCTGGAATACCATAGCAATAAATTCAATTGTTTATGAATAGCAAGCAGTCTAAATCGATTGAAATCGTGCAATCTACTTTTATGGAAAATTTCATCTTAGCCAAAATAAGTGTTCTTATGAAAGCCCCTTTTAAGAAGTTATGCCTTGCAATCATTTTTCAAATTTTTGCCAAAATGCAATCAGAAATCTTATCTTCCTCTAAGACTGTTTAAAATCAAATTATTAAGCAAGCTCAATCTCATATCATATCATCAATGCTTGCCTTCAATTATATTATTGTTCTTAATTATATTATTGTTAAAAAAAAAATCAAAATCAAAATCTCTTTCAAGACATCTGCAAAAACTTATAATTCCTTTACCGGATTGCTTGATATTTCCTCCTATGCTTAAACTTTTAGCTCATGAGAATGCATCTGAATTCTTGAGCATTCCTGTTCCTAATCTGTTTTAGGTTTAAAGAGTTCTTTTGAGATGCATTGCTTGTTGATTTGTTGTGCTGGTATTCCTTTAACCTAAAGAGCCTGTTCAACACACCCCTAACCTAAGCCTCACGTTACAACCTTAGTGAAAGACCTTTTGATTATGCATGTGTTAACTTGAGTGGTGGCGATAGGCCGATTACCAAGTTTTTAGTTTAAGACTGCTTTGTATTGCTGCTGAGAGTTCTTATAAAATCGCCTAAAAAGCACTTGAGAGTGAGTGAACTCTTTTATAGAGGCAATCTAGGTCTAATTTCTTGCTAACTCACTGAAATTTAAGGTTTGGTCTCACTACTTTAGGACGTTTGTGAGCGGACGACATTTTCGACGGAACTCGAAACTCCCTTTCGGAAGGGGCGCCTAGATTTCGGGCGGGCCCCTCCCTCATGTGGGGTTTTTATAAATGGAAAAATCGGATTTTGGAAAATAATATTAATTCTTAAAAGAACCGAGACATAGGTCTCGATGAATATTGTAGGAGTCGCCACCCGGCTCAGTTCAACAGGAAAATTTATAATGTAGCTGAACCGGACGAACGGCCGCTACACTATCCAGAGATCTAAGTCCGGACAAGTCCCTTTTTTCGTGTCTAATTAAAATAAAAAAGGCCAATGTTCTCAAATGGTTTTTCATAATTCTAAAAGTCAATTTTATTGAAATAAATAGACATACAACGCGCATACAGGTATAACAAAAATAAAAGTAAAGTAGTGAACATTTAAGTGGCTTACAACCCAATCGAATGGAAAATAAAAACTCTCGCCTCACTTTTAAAATCGCCTAATATACACGATTTATCTAAAAATATTACAATCGCCTAAAATACACGGATAAATCTATTAAATACATATAAAGTAAAAATAAAAATAAAAAGCTGCAAAACAAAGGGGTTAGCACAAATAGGACTCAAATAGGACAGAATTGGGAATTTAGAATTTGGGGGCATGCATTTAGCGGATAATCGGGTCGGCTCGGCTAGCCGGCTCGGTTAGACCTGGAAAATATTTTGAAATGTTCCTGTATATTGGTTTTGTGAGAAAATCATTTTGAAAACAATTTTACCGGTTTACATGCATTTTTTTTTACATGTGAAGTGGGTCGGTTTTCGGGAGAATTGGGTCTCTGTCGTTGAATTGTTCTAAATGCAATTACACTGAAAATTAAATCTAAGGTCGTGAATGCACACAACTAAATTCATTTTTGGTGATTTTCTGATTTTATGAATTTTTAGGGATTTTTTATAAATTTTTAGGGATTATTCTAGAAATTCTGCTCTTGAACGAGCACTACAGTCATACGACTGTAACTACGGTCGTATGACTGTAATTATAGTCATGCGACTGTAAATCACTCAAACTCAGAATTTCGCCAAAATTTATTCAAAATACAACTGAAAGAAAACAGCTGGAAATCAAGAACACTCGTACGACTGTTCATCAAACTCAAGAACAGTTGCACGACTGTTCTTGATCTTCAGAAAGAACAAGCGAGAAAGTTGAACAAAAATGCACAAAATAACACCAATTCACCCAGAAAGCATGAAAAATAGAGGGAATAAGGAGTGTTTACCTCTTAGGTGCTTTTCCACCGTAGGATTGACCCCTGGCGTCGCTCCAATTCACTCAAATTCGCTCTTTTCCTCTTTGAGTCAAGGTTTGAAGTTTGGGTCCAAAAATCTCCAAATGTCATTTAGTCCAAGATTTTAATTTGTTTGTGAAGTTAGATTATTAACCTATTGATTTCTAACAAGTTTTTAATCCTAACTTTGAGAATTAAAAGACATAAAAAAGGAAAAGAAAGTTTTGAAGTTGTTTTTTTTTTCTCTTTTCCTTGTCTCTTTCTTTCTTTCTCTCTCTAGATTTTTCTTCAGAATCCAAAGCTAAGTCTCCAAATCTCTTTCTTTCTTCTTTTATCTGCTCTAATTGTTGATTTTCTTCACCAAATCCAGAGCATTAATTGCCCAATCTTTTCCCCCCTTCTTTCGTATGTCATGGGTATGGTGTTCTACACCTGCTCCGATTGTACAGTCGTACGACTATAATTTTTTAATTATAGTCGCACGATTGTAATCTACAGTCATGTGACTCATGTGTTTTGCATTTTTTTTTCAAGGACTAAAATTCCAACGCTTACAGCTGCCCCTCGCGTGATCAAATTCGACACCCGGATGAGATGATGAATTTGATAATGTGAATCAAAGCGCCGTAAACACAAGAAAGAACCGATTGCTGAAATAAGCCAATACTGGGTCTAGGTTACCCGAGGCGAAGTTGATGGATTACGGATAGGCCAATACCAGGTCTAGGTTATCCGAGGCAAAAGAAGGGTGAATTGCGGTTTAGCCGATACCGGGTCTAGGTTACCCGAGGCAAAAGAAGGGTGAATTGCAGTTTAGCTGATACCGGGTCTAGGTTACCCGAGGCGAAGAAAGATGGATTGTGGATTGACCGACACCGGGTCTAGATTACCTGAGGCGAAGGAAGGGTGAGAGGCGGATTAGCCGATACAGGGCCTAGGTTAGCCAAGGTGAAGTTGATGGATTGCGGATAGGTCGATACCTAGTCTAGGTTACCTGAGGCGATGTTTGAGATAAAATAAGCCGATATCGGGTCAAGGTTACCCGAGGTGAAGTTAATGATGAAATTAGCCGATACCGGGTCTAGGTTACCCAAGGCGAAGTTTTCTGGGGATTTGAAGATGGAGCCGATCTGGGCTGATACCGAGTTCATATTACTTGAGGCGGATCTGCTGGAGGACTTGAGATGAAGCCGATCTGGGCTGATACCGAGTTCATATTACCTGAGGCGGATCTGTTGGAGGACTTGAGATGAAGCCGATCTGGGCCGATACCGAGTTTATATTACCCGAGGTGGATCTACTGGAGGACTTGAGATGAAGCCGATCTGGGCTGATACCAAGTTTATATTACCCGACGTGGATCTGCTGGAGATGTGAAGATGATGCTGATCTGGGCCGATACCGAATTTATATTACCCGAGGCAGATCTGCTAGAGGACTTGAGATGAAGCCGATTTGGGCCGATACCAAGTTTATATTACCCGAGGCGGATCTGCTGGAGATGTGAAGATGATGCTGATATGGGCCGATACCGAGTTTATATTACCTGAGGTGGATCTGCTGGAGATGTGAAGCTGAGGATGATGATTCCCTGCACTTAAAGTGGCAAGTCTTCATTCCTTGATCGAGAGATTTTGAACAAAAATTTTTGCCCCTTTGATCAAGAATGAAGACTAGCTGGGGATGAATAAATTGATGTATGTTATGTATGCATGCGTGATGATGTATATGTACATGTATGCACTTTTTGTTATTTGACGTTTCCTCTTTCCGCTGGGGAGAGGTATGCTGTGCGCTTGGCTGACTTTGTCTGTTAAGAGATATTGCTTGATGATTGTTGGAGTAGTGAGATGACCGCTGGGGATGCATGGCACTGCTGGGGAAATGATTGTAATATTCTTTATGGAGATTCCGCTGGGGAATAGTGTGGAAGACTCTGTTGGAGAGTAATGTAAGGACTCCTGCAGGGAATGCTGGGGAAATTCTACTTTCCTGCCTCTAGAGAATTTATGAATCTATAGGTGCTCTAAATTTTTGCCTGGGTTGCCCAATACGGGTTTTCAGCCCAGCGAGCCACTCTAACTTTTGCCTGAGGTGCCTTTTCGGTTTTCACCTCAGCGAGCTCTCTTTTATTTTATTTTATTTTATTTTATTTATTAAAATGGCATCGTTACCACTTGTTGCTCTTTTGGGAAGATGAACTAGATTTAGGGGATGACGAAAGATTTCAACTTGTATGTATTTAGTGCATTTTCATTCGTCAAATAACGCGATGATTTTAAGCAGTTGAATGCAAAGTGCTTTCTTTAAATGTATTTTTAAGCAAGATAACTTTGTTTATGCATTTGTCATAACCATGCAAATATATTTAAAAAAACACCTCACTTTATTGATGAAAACAAAATGAGTACATTTGAAATGATTGGTTCCCAAATGGTACACATTCCACACTAAGCTAGAATCCATCACCAGTTGTCCTTTTCTGTTTTTTCGACTGATTACTTTCTCTTGTGTCTTAAATTTTGCATAGGCCGCTCTTTTCGAGTTTTCAGCCTAGCAGACTTTTTTTTTACACATGATAAAGCTTCAGCCGGTCTTAGTTGATAGGGTTGGTGAACTCGTTTCCATCCATATCCAGGATGCTGAAACCACCTTTCGATAACACCTTTTTCATAACATAGGGCCCTTCCCAATTGGGTCTGAATTTTCCCCTGACATCGATGTTTGGAGGCCTTAACTGTTTCAACACTAAATCTCCTGCTTTCAACTGCCACTTGGAGTACTTCACATTACGGTTATAGGCCCTAGCCATTCTACGCTGGTACATCTGTAGATGATCGAGTGCTTTCAGTTGCCTTTCGTCTAGCGCCGCCAACTGCTCGTATCTGGCTTGAACCCATTCAGTCTCTAGCAACTGAGCTTCCAGGGCAACTCTGAGTGACTTGAGTTCTATTTCCACTGGCAATACTGCTTCCATACCATATACCAAGGCATAGGGAGTTTCTCCTGTTGGTGTTCGGACACTGGTTTTGTAACCCCAAAGAGCATAAGGCAGTTTGTCAGCCCAATCTCTATAGGTGGTTACCATCTTTGATAAAATCTTCTTTATTGCCTTATTAGCTAATTCTACTGCACCGTTGGCCTGCGGTCTGTATGGAGAAGACTTATGATGCTCAATGCCATGCTCTGCAAACAGCTCAGCTATTGCCCCTTGAAACTGCACTCCATTGTCAGTCACTATGTGGTGGGGAATCCCGTACTGGGTAAAAATGTTCTTCTGGATGAACTTGACCATCTGCTTGGCTGTTACATTATTAAAGGATTCTGCCTCTACCCACTTGGAAAAGTAATCAACTGCCACAACTATGAATCTGTGCCCATTAGATGCAGCTGGATGAATTTCACCAATCATATCTATGCCCCATGCTAAAAACGGCCAAGGAGACGCCAGATTCTGTAGTTCAAGTGGTGGAAGATGACTGATATTTGCATAGATCTGACATTCATGACATCTCTTCACTTTTCTTATGAAATCTGCTTGCATTGTCATCCAGAAGTACCCTTGTCTCATTATCTTCCTGGCCATTGCAAGCCCATTCATATGTGGCCCACAGGACCCTGCATGTACCTGCTGCATTAGTTCTTCTGCTTCTTGCTCTGTCAGACACCTCAAAAGAACTCCATGTGCTGTTCTCTTGTATAGCTTGTCTTCAAAGATTCTGAACTGACTGGCCAATCTCCTTAATGACAGCTTATCAACAGCACTGGCTTTCTCTGGATACCTTCCTTCCTTAACATACTGGTAGATGTCAAAGAACCATGGTTTTTCTTCAGCTGTCAATTCCATTACTTCGTGTACCTCGAAGGAAGGCTATCTGGAAGTTGCTATAACCAATGGCTGTACTTGAGTTTCTTCTAGGTTTTCCCACATAGAGGATAGGGTTGTTAGTGCATCAGCCATCTTGTTCTCATCTCTGGGGATGTGTCTGAATTCACACTGGCTAAATAGATCTTTTCTAAACTGTAGCAGCTCTAAGTAAGGCCGTAATGCTTCCTCTTTCAGCTCCCATTCGCCCTGAGCTTGCCTGATCACCAGAAGTGAATCTCCAATAATCAAGACATTATTTGCCTCTAGTTTTAACAGAGCTTCCATCCTAAACAGGCATGCCTTATACTCTGCCCCATTATTGGTTATGGGAAAGGTTAGTCTCTTTGATAAAGGAATGATTTCCCCGTTCGGCATTGCTATAACTACCCTGATTCCAGTACCCTTTCTATTCACTGCCCCGTCGAAGCATATAACCCACCTTTTTACTTCAACCATGGCCAATTGTTCATCCGGGAACTCCAAATTCTCCATGTAATCTAATTCCAGCGGTTGATTTGTAAAAATTTTGCCACGGCTCGCCCTTTGATGGTTTTCTTAGTGATGTACTTGATATCGAACTCGGATAAGAGTAACAACCATCTAGACAACTTCCCAACTAGCACTAGTGCCTTATACAAGTACTTCATTGGATCCACTTTGGCGACGACATGTATTTTATAGGATTGAAAATAATGGCACAACTTCTTGGTCAGCCAGATCATTGCCACACCTATCTTCTCCACCAGTGTGTATTTGGTCTCGTACTCCAACAACTTCTTGCTGAGGTAGTAAATAGGGTATTCTTTCTTGCCATCTTACTGAGTAATGGTGGCTTCACCAGATAAGCCTTGATTTTCTCGAATGCTAGCTGACATCTGTCGTCCCACACAATCGGCTGATCTTTCTTCAGTAGCTTGAAAATCGGTTCACAAGTGGAAGTCAACTGTGCTATGAAGCAACTGACATATTACAAGGAACCTAGGAATGACCTGACTTCTTTCTCCGTTTTTGGAGCCGGCATATCTCGAATGGCTTTGATTTTATCTGGGTCCATCTCTATTCCTCTCTGGTTGACTACATGACCCAACAACTTCCCTGATGTGACCCCGAATATGCACTTCTTCGGGTTAAGTCGCAAGTTATATTCTCCAATGTGTGTGAGAAATCTATCCAGGATAACGGGATGTTTCTCCCGGGTCGTTGATTTAACCAGCATATCATCGACATACACTTCAACTTCTTTATGGATCATATCGTGTAATAGAGTTGTAACAGCCCTTTGATAAGTGGCCCCAGCATTCTTCAGTCCGAAGTGCATTACTCTATAGCAGAAAGTATCCCATTCTATGATGAACGATGTCTTTACTTTGTCGATCACATCCATCAGGATCTGGTTGTACCCCGAAAAGCCATCCATGAAGGAATACATTGCTGCTTTCGCTGCACTATCAACCAGGACATCAATGTGAGGCAATGGGAAATTATCCTTTACGCATCCCTTATTCAGGTCCCGATAGTCAACATATACTCGGACCCTTCCATCCTTCTTAGGTACTGGGACGATGTTCGCTAGCCATTCTGTATATTCTACCACTTCAAGAAACTTGTCGTCTATCTGCTTAGCCACTTCTTCTTTCACCAGTGTAGCCCATTCTGGCCTCAGCCTTCTCAGGTTCTGCTTTACTGGTCTAAACTTGGGGTCGGTTGGAATCTTGTACACTGCTATCTTTGTGTCTACACCTGGCATGTCTTCGTACGACCAGGCGAAAGCTTTAACATGTTTTTGAAGTATTCTTATTAATTCTTTTTCTTCCTCCAATTTTAGCTCATGTGAAATGAATACCATTTTAGGATTTTCATCTGTACTTATGTTGATTTCATGCAATGCAGTGTCATGTATGCTAAATATGCTTGATGGTGATTTAAATGCATGCACAGAATTATCAGGATAAACATCACACAAGTAAGCAAATTGAGACTTCATTGCATTAAACTTGTCAAAAAGTACATCGTTTACATTGAAAATGGAAGAAATAGATACAACAAAATCATTTTTGTAACATCCCGAAATTTTATAAATGTAAATTTTGATTTCTAATATTAAATAAATAGATTAAATAGAAAGTTCTGGGTTGAAAACTATATACATAGTAAGGATATAATCGAAAGGAATCAAAAGTTATGTGGAGGAATTTGGAAATTTAAAAAAATATATTACTTAAGGGTAAATTAGTAATTTTATAGGAACGATATTTTATAAAAAAATTATTAAAGTAAAGAAAGAAGGAAGAGCAGAAGAAAAGGGGAAAAACGTGGTCTTCTCTTCCTCCATCAATTCATTACCATTTCTTTCTTTCTCTCCCTTCTCAAGCTCAATTCTTCCCCATACGACCTCCATTTTTCGAGTTTTTGGTACCGAATTGAAGCTAATGACATATACTATAGATAGATGTAAGTTCCAAGGTGCAAAATTAAGTGTTTGGAAGGGGTATTAAGGAAAGGAAATTCATAACTATGGCTGTCACCCCCGTTTCTACATGTTCCAGCCATTTTCTATTAAAATTAACCCCAAAAATGGACTCAGAAGGCTGGAAAACCTTTGCGTGAAGCGGATCTCAAAGTTTTCACTGTGGTTTGGCTAGCGATCGGAGCTTCATCGGAGAAAATGAATTTTTCTCCGATTAACAGCCTTTCCGGCTAAATTAGAGTGATTTAAAGGTATATTTGGGCTCCTCAGGTTGCAAGGATCGTGATGGCATGATCGGATTACTAGTAGGTCAATGTTTGAATTCACGGCCACCGCGCATGGCGGCACCGGCAGTGGTTTCCAGCGAGGTACAGAACAGTGGTGGAAAATTTTGAATTTAAGTTCAGAAAATTCTAAATATTATTTAGAACAACTTTAATTCTTGGTATTTTTGATGATTTTGATTAGATTATTTTCTATATATTGTTGATGCATTCTGTTGTTAATTAATTGTGTTATTATTATTGATTAATTAGTTTAATCAATACTTGCATGTGGATAAATATGAAATATTGGAAGCATAATGCAATCAATCCCCTCAATTCTTGAACAGTTTTGAATTCTGGGATTTAAAAATTTATATGCAAGTATGTGGAGATTTTGTACTTAATTGATGTAAATAGATATTTGGAGATGTTTAGGAGTTTCATTGATATCTTTTCTATCCAATTTGACTTGATGTCATGTTGGATTTCCTTGATGAATAGTTGGTTTTAATTTACCTAATTTTGCTCTTTCTTGACTTGGTGAATTTTTATGGGAGAAATGATAATTGCTTTGAGATCAATTTGATGAAATGAGAATATTTTAATTCATAATTAATTTGCACTAGAAATAATTAGAGAGATTAAGTTTACCATGCAATGCGTGGGCATGTGTTTGGTTGCTTTTGTTAGTTCTGTAATCTATTTGGTAGAATGGTATGCCATGGAAGTTTTGTAATGTGTTAAAGAAACACTAGAGTGGAATAAGGAGTTAGGTTATTTAATATTAGGAGAACTACGTGGTTTTGATTCCTAAATCGGAATTTGGGGTACGTAGGAAGCTTGATAATAAATAATTATCAAGTCCAAGCCAAATAATTATATTAAATTAGATAATTTATATTTAATTTTACTGATGCATTAGTATAAGATTATTCTATATTAGGATTTGAAGATTCATGACAATGAGGAATTTATTTGGATATTAAGGAAATTGTTTGGTAGTCCGAGAGATGTTAGAAGGGGTATAAAGGTTATAAAATTTTGGAGTTGGGTGTCACATTTAATGGTATCAGAGCCTAGGATATAATTCCTTCGGACCTAGTATGGATGAGACGATGATTGCTGAGGATAAATTAGAATAATGTTGGGAATATAAAGTCTAAGATCAATACATTGTGAATGATTGGAGATTCAGTACAAGGGATACAATGGTACATACAGACTTGAGAATGCATATGTGGTTTAAAAAAAAAAATCAATCAACTTTTCTAATTTTCATATATATTTTTTTTAGATATAATATATGTTGGATCAATTGTTATTATACACTAAGACTATTTGATCATGCCCATGATGACGGATATTGTGCTGATGATACTAATAAAGCTAAGATGTGGATGCATGGTTTCCACACAGATATTTAATATGTGATAAGATGTGGATGCACAAGGTTTCCACGCATACTTTATATATGATGGGCCGTGGATGCATGGTTTCCACGTGCTTATTTCAGATGTGATAAGACGTGAAATGCAAAGATTTCACGCTAGTATCTTCAGTTGCTTCCTAGAGCTGGTTAGTCATCCCTACGTGGTCTCGCTCTATGAAGTTGACCAATGGGATTCATGATTGAGTGTATGATGATTATTGATATAACATATATAATAGATAATTTTGAAAAAGAGTTTTACAGTATTTCTCTTGAATATTTTGGAACTTTGACCTTGAGATCAGATGATGTTGTCGTTGCATACATACATGCATCATGAAATTACATCAGATATTATGAGTCACAATGTATATTGCATCGATTATGCATTGGTCTGTTTCATCTGACTCAAGTGTAGTAAGCTCCAAATATATATATGGAGATGACAAGGATATCATTAGAAACATGTTTTTATTTACGAGATTTTTGAGAAATGTTTTAAATTTTCCATAATGGGAAATGTTCATGAATAATTTTGAATCTACAATGTATGGTTTTAAAATTTCAAAGGAAGTGGAACACGTGAAGTTTCATGGGAAATTTGTGAAAACCAGTGAATTGAGGAAAAATAATTTATGCGAATGTGGAAAAGATGACAAGGTGATTTTTGTGGTGTTCCACATTGATTCATAATTTTGATAACTTGACATAGCAAAGAAAAAAAAAAGGATTTTCTTTTCCAAGTATATATACATATATATCATTGAAAATAATGGTATAGTTTTTTATATTCAAAGGAGCATTTTTATGACAACAGTATTATGAAAAGTGAACTAGAAAACCATATGCATTCTGAAATTAGTGATCGAATAATGGAATGAAATCAAGAGTTGTATACCAAGTTGAATGAGTTTGAGGATTTAAAGAAGAAAGTTGTGAAAGAAAACATAGAAGAGGAAAAGAAGAAGAGAAATAAAGAAGTGGAGAAGACAAAGAGAAATGTAAGATCTATACTTTGTGGTATTACTTTTGTGGTCTTAGAGGTAGAATCAGTAAAATTTAGAAAAAAGTAAATTGTGTATCTATGTCTTAAGAACATTTTTGTAAAATTTCGTAATTTTTAGGCAAGTATAGTGAAAGCTAGAAATTTTGAAAGAGGATGTATTCAAAACTGGATGATCAAAAAAACAAGGGCAGATTCAAAGTTATGCCATAAATATTTTAGCACCCAGAAATTGCTTATTTTTGGATATGTTGTTCCCTTATGTGTCTAGTTTAAGTAGAAAAATAATTAGCTTGATCCAAGTTGTATGGATAAAGTTATAGTGAAATTACTAGGAGATGTTCAGCTAAAACAAGGCAGCAATAGGGCTGCAAAGTAAATTTGATAATAAATTGTATGATAGTCCGAAAATTATATGATTTTATTATGTCAAGTACCTGTGTGTTAGGAGTAACATAAAACAATAATCAGGTTATTTGAATAGATATGGCGAAAGTTATGAATTTCTAAGTGTTATAAGGTCATAAAAACCTACATATATAAGTGAGAATAGTTGTGCATAAGAGGGTGTTCTCATAGAACGGGAAGAAAACATATATGATGTATTTGATATGAATTTATATTTATAGGAGCTCAAAACCTTGGAGATAATCCAAAAGAGGGTACAAACTTGATTTGATTTTGTTTGTGTTGTGGTGATAATTGTGATTTGATTTATGTGATATGTGCTGATGATGATTGTGACATGTTATATTGATATGTTCGTGTTTATATTGCTGTGGTTGTTGGAAGTGAAATTTAAGTAGATTTATGTGTTGAGATGGAACCATATGTATATAAGTATATGTTGACTATATGATAATTGCATGGTGTACAAAGTGAAATGTTGTTCAACCGATTATAGGTACTACATGAATTTTGAAAGTTGTTAGTTTTGTTCTTACTTAGAGTATTGTTGCCTAAAATCTTGAATTTTATAATTAAGGCATATTATGTGTATTAGATATATGGTTTGGAGAATCACATTTGAATTTAAGTTACTTCAAGAGGATAATAACAAGAAAAGACAAGCAACAGGTTCTTAAGCTTTCTTACTTGAGTTTCATTATTTGAAATTTCAATGTTGTGACATAAAAGACTAATATTTTGAGAAATGATATCTGTTTGAGTATATACAAAGTTTTTATTTATGGTAGAGAACAGTAATACGAACAGTAAGAAGAAATTTCAAGGACGAAATTTTTTTTAGGGGAGGAGAAATGTAACATCCCGAAATTTTATAAATGTAAATTTTGATTTCTAATATTAAATAAATAGATTAAATAGAAAGTTCTGGGTTGAAAACTATATACATAGTAAGGATATAATCGAAAGGAATCAAAAGTTATGTGGAGGAATTTAGAAATTTAAAAAAATATATTACTTAAGGGTAAATTAGTAATTTTATAGCAACGATATTTTATAAAAAAAATTATTAAAGTAAAGAAAGAAGGAAGAGCAGAAGAAAAGGGGAAAAACGTGGTCTTCTCTTCCTCCATCAATTCATTACCATTTCTTTCTTTCTCTCCCTTCTCAAGCTCAATTCTTCCCCATATGACCTCCGTTTTTCGAGTTTTTGGTACCGAATTGAAGCTAATGACATGTACTATAGATATATGTAAGTTCCAAGGTGCAAAATTAAGTGTTTGGAAGGGGTATTAAGGAAAGGAAATTCGTAACTATGGCTGTCACCCCCGTTTCTACATGTTCCAGCCATTTTCTCTTAAAATTAACCCCAAAAATGGACTCAGAAGGCTGGAAAACCTTTGCGTGAAGCGGATCTCGAAGTTTTCACGGTGGTTTGGCTAGCGATCGGAGCTTCGTCAGAGAAAATGAATTTTTCTCCGATTAACAGCCTTTCCGGCTAAATTAGAGTGATTTAAAGGTATATTTGGGCTCCTCGGGTTGCAAGGATTGTGATGGCATGATCGGATTACTAGTAGGTCAATGTTTGAATTCACGGCCACCGCGCATGGTGGCACCGGCAGTGGTTTCCAGCGAGGTACAGAACAGTGGTGGAAAATTTTGAATTTAAGTTCAGAAAATTCTAAATATTATTTAGAACAACTTTAATTCTTGGTATTTTTGATGATTTTGATTAGATTATTTTCTATATATTGTTGATGCATTCTTTTGTTAATTAATTGTGTTATTATTATTGATTAATTAGTTTAATCAATACTTGCATGTGGATAAATATGAAATATTGGAAGCATAATGTAATCAATCCCCTCAATTCTTGAAGAGTTTTGAATTCTGGGATTTAAAAATTTATATACAAGTATGTGGAGATTTTGTACTTAATTGATGTAAATAGATATTTGGAGATGTTTAGGAGTTTCATTGATATCTTTTCTATCCAATTTGACTTGATGTCATGTTGGATTTCCTTGATGAATAGTTGGTTTTAATTTACCTAATTTTGCTCTTTCTTGACTTGGTGAATTTTTATGGGAGAAATGATAATTGCTTTGAGATCAATTTGATACAATGAGAATATTTTAATTCATAATTAATTTGCACTAGAAATAATTAGAGAGATTAAGTTTACCATGCAATGCGTGGGCATGTGTTTAGTTGCTTTTGTTAGTTCTGTAATCTGTTTGGTAGAATGGCATGCCATGGAAGTTTTGTAATGTGTTAAAGAAACACTAGAGTGGAATAAGGAGTTAGGTTATTTAATATTAGGTGAACTACGTAGCTTTGATTCCCAAATCGGAATTTGGGGTACGTAGGAAGCTTGATAATAAATAATTATCAAGTCCAAGCCAAATAAGTATATTAAATTGGATAATTTATATTTAATTTTATTGATGCATTAGTATAAGATTATTTTATATTAGGATTTGAAGATTTATGACAATGAGGAATTTATTTGGATATTAAGGAAATTGTTTGGTAGTCCGAGAGATGTTAGAAGGGGTATAAAGGTTATAAAATTTTGGAGTTGGATGTCACAATTTTCATCCTCCGCAGGCGGAGGGCCTTGTTCTTCATCAGCTTCCATCTTCATCTTCAGAGCATTATCCGAGACTATAGCTTCTTCGGCTTCTCTTTTGGTCACCTGAGCCTTAGCCTTCTTCATGGTCTTGGCAATCTCGACAACCACAGAATTTAGATTCACTTTGGCCATCAGCTCTTCGCCAAACCCATCTTTGGACTTTCCAAACGCCTTGCTTAAGGCAGCAGTTAAAGCACCTGAGATTACTTCTGTAGCTTCATCACTGGTCTTCTTTTCATCTTTTTCCTCGGCCACCTCTACGGCTTCTGCTATCACCTCAGACGGCTCTCCTTGCAAAACATCAGATTCAGCAGCTGTCTCTTCTACCATCACAGGGGCCACTGGCTCCTCCTGGCTTTTCTCAAAATCAATAACATCAGCAAAAATCTCAAAGCTGGGGTACTCGACATTTCCAACCCTCACCGGATCAGCTTGCCCCTTGTATAGGCCTTCTCCTACTTTTAGGAATAGCTTCATCATAATCTTGCCATTTCTGCCCTTTCTCAGGTTCTTCTGCTCAAATGTCTCCTCTGTATAGCCAAGGCCGAACTGTTTTGGCTTCCCCGAGTCGATATTAAACTCAGGCACTCCTTGCAAATTGATCCCCAGTCCCATGCCTAGGACAAAATTCTGCTTGTACAAATACCGGGATAGCCACTCTGGCATATAATTTTCATAAAGGACCATGGGAACGTCCGTAGTTTCTTCCTCCTTGATCACAGCAACTTGGAAACCGCCAAAAGGTACCACTCCTTCTTTTACAGCAACTATCATTGACTGGGCATCTGCCTCAACAGTCACTATCTCGTCGTTTATCGAGAACGTGATTTTCTGGTGTAATGTGGAAGGGACACCTCCTAAAGGATGGAACCATGGCCTCCCAAGCAATAGGGAAAAGGTGATTGGGATATCTATCACTTTAAAAACAACCATGGATTTGACTGGTCCAACCTCTACATCCGTTTTAAAGGTCCCTATCACCGTTCTTTTAGAGTCATTGTATGCCCGGATGACTGTTGAGGACTTCTTCAGTACTTCTTCATTTAAACCTAGAAATGGCAGCATTTTCAGTGGACATATATTCAGAGGTGAGCCATCATCCACCATAACACAGGGCATTATTTTATCCATCACATAGGCTCTAATGTAAAGAGCCTTATTGTGAGCCTTCCCTTCACCAGGTAGATCTTTTTCTGAAAAGATTATGTCAGGAGTCCCAGAATGGACTTTATCCAATAGGCAGCACATAGCCTCTGGCGAAGCTATGGGGGAGACTTCAATCTCTGATAATTTCTTCACTAAAGCAGCCCTATGCTCCTTAGAAGTCAGAAGAAAATGCCATAAACTAGCCTGTGTAGGAGTCTTCTTTAACTGAGAAATAACCAAGTCTTCTTTTTCAACTCCCTCCGTTGCCGATGTACTACCCGATCCAGTCATCGGGGCTTTGTCCTTTGCTTGATCCGCCGGCTGATACACACTACCACTTCGGGTCACATGCTGTACCTCCTTGACCTTCAGCTTCTCAATGGCTGGAGGCTTAACTGACTCCTCTCCGCCAAAATCCTCATGCTCATCTTTAGAATCAAGATCATTCAAGCTTATTGGCTTGATTTCCTTCTGTTCCGCCTTTTCCTCATATTCTGGTTCTACTTCGGCTTCCCTTACTGCCACAGCCTGAATCGCCGGATTTGCTTGAAGTACTTGGGCAAAGATAAAATTGGCTGGCAGACCGGAATGCACCATATTGACCCGCTTCTCTAATGTTGGCAGCGGGTTGGTCTTTATGCTAGGCTTGGCTGGCTCTTACAGCTTCCCCTCATCGATGAGCTTCTGAATAGCATCTCTCAGCTTGTAGCAATTGTTTGTTCTATGGCCAGCAACGACATGATATTGTAGAAATTATCTTTATCTGCCTCAGAAGGCTTTTCAAATGGCCTTAAGGACTGTAGCAACCCACCATTTCTGCACTTGGCAAATATCTTCACCAAAGGAAGAGTCCAAGGCGATATGCCTTATCCTCCCAGACTCCTGCCCTGACTGCCTAGTTGCTAGGTCACTGTAGCAACTTTAACCTGCTTTACTTCTGAGGTCTGCCCCCCTTTACCACTGGAACTCAAGCTAGAACCACCACCGGACCCTGCTGTAGCAGCTGATCTATATCCAGAATTGTACCCTGAGCTTCTACCACCCTTATGGCCGGCTGCCTTCTCTGCTTCATCCTGCTCTATTTTCATTGCCATACTATAGACTTCACTAAGCTCGTTGAAGGGATGGAATTTCATGTTGTTTTTAAAGATGTCCTTGCTGCCATCAATCAGCTTTTGTATAAGCTCATCTTCATCTGGGAGGTTCTTTAAAAGGATCATTTTATTCATCCACCACTGGTAGTACTCGTCGAAAGGCTCATTGGGTTTCTGCTTGACCCGCTCCAAGTCATATAGCTTCACCTGAATTTTGGTGTTGAAGCTATAGTATTTAATGAAAGCTGCCTACAAAATCTCCCAATCCGATTGTTCCTCCTCCGTCAGCGAATTGTACCAGCCTAGTGCCCTTCCCTCCAGTGTGGTAGGGAAAAGATTAATCAACTGCTACTTTGTGGCGCTCGCCGTCAGCATAACTCGGGCATACAGATTCACATGGGCCTCTGGCGAGCCCTTTCCTTTATAAGAGGGAACCTTCGGCACTTGGAAGTCAACGGGAAAAGTCTCGATGCCCCTACTGATCAAGGCATCAACATTCACCCTCTTCTTTGACTCTGCACTGACATTGGCCCCTTTCTTTAACTGGGCCACCACCTCATCCAGCTCGGAGCACTTTGCCTTCATTCTCTGCTCCATGGTTGCCTCTATTTCCTGCAGCTTCCCTAGACTGGCCGAAGTGCCACCACCCTGCTGGGATGACTTAGCTTCCTTCTCTTTCTCGGCACCGCTACCACCGGTCTCACCAGCTTCTCTTACTACTGCCCGTATTTCTTCCTTTAACATGTCACGGAAGTCTTGTGACCTTAGGAAATCTTTCAAGGCATTAGCAATGTTCGATGTAGGATTAGCCATTTCCACTTCTTCCCCAGATTCAGAATCGCTGTCCCCTTCGACTGCTCTTTGTTCTCAAACTGCCCTTGAAGCCTGAGATCTCATCCAAGGTCACTCCAGCTTTTTCTGCTTGGGAGTAGACGGGAAACGTTTAGGGTCATGAATGAATGAAGTGGTGATATGAAGAGTAAGGCATTGAAAGCGCTTATAATGAATGAATGGAGTGAGGTTATGAGTGAAATGATGGTATTAATGGTCTCTTTTTTATTCTTTTTGTTCTTTTTGGGACATTCTAAGAACACCCAATGCTTATGCAAAAATGTTACGTGTGGACCGCCACACGGACAGAGGTTCGGTGCCTTTGGAACACCTAGTGAATTTTGTGAAATGGTTGCATATGTACCGACACAAGGACAAAGTTTTGACACTTTAAAGGTCTATGAGATGATATAAAATGGTCGCATGGGCTGGGCCTATAGACAGAGTTCTGATGCTTTTGAGCGTATGATATGAAATGATGTTATGAGGGAGTCACGTGTAACAAAGGCACGGACAGAGGTTCGGTGCTTGGGGAACATCTTTCATGATTTGGTAAATGTTATGAACTTATATGCACTCTAATTAGGCACTCGAGGAGTACCTTGAATGATAAATTAATGTCATGAAAAGGTCCAATGTGGGCCATGGTATTATATGATGTTTATGATAAATGAGTATGACGTCGTGAAATGCATCATGTAGCTTGTTACACGAAAATGGGCCTAAGACCATTGGGGTCTCTATTGAATGAAATGATTCGGTGAAATGGCCAAATGCAATCCAGTGCATTGGCAGAACACAGGTAATTTTAGGGATACCTGATATGTTATGAAATGAAATGGTCATGATAGGCGTCCTTGAAATGCCCCTAATTTAATTTAAGTGATATGTCATGAATTCTTATGACACACAAAGATGCAAATGGCTGCACAAAAATGTGGTTAGAGTGCATGACATACATAATGAAGTTGTGTATGCTATGTGGAAAAATGCTAATCACACAAATATAATGTCATGGCTGAAAAAGAAATGGTTAGTATGAATGGCAACCGGATGAATTAATGTTTTCACACAAAATAAAATGCAAGTGGTTGCATAAGAATGTGGGTTAATTATCACACACAAATGTTTAATGTATGGTTTGTCATATGTATGGAGAATGTTGAATTATGGTATGTTATGCACGTGTAGATAGCGATGGTGATGTGTCACAGGATGGCGAGAAACACATAGCACACAAAACGTATTCCTCCAACATTATTCCTCCAAACGTGGTCAATTTGGCAAAATTCTAACTGACCATTTACTTCGATCACCAACCGGGGATGATGAAGGCGCAATTTATATTATTTACACACAATTTATTTTGGTATCCTAAGGGGATCCAACTAAGGCTGCCTATATGAGTTCGGTCCAAGTTGGGATAACATCAAGGCTCCCATAGGAAAATCTACTCCTCACTTCTCCCCACTCAAGGGTCCGAACGAAGGGGTTCGTATGAGGCTATAGGTGGTGTTTCGTATCCATGCCCCCAAGACCAAAAGGAACTTACTTAACCTAATGCCAGCATGTCTAACTAAGAATGCAAAATAAAATACCAATCAAGAATCATCTACCTTATTTTAATTAGACAATGTTCAGGGCTTGTCAAATTCTTCTAAGTTTTTAAGAAAACTTTTTGTAAGAAATCCCCAGCGGAGTCGCCACTGTGAGCGGACGACATTTTCGACGGAACGCGGAACTACCTTTCGGAAGGGGCGCCTCGATTTCGGGCGGGCCCCTCCCTCGCGTGGGGTTTTTATAAATGGAAAAATCAAGTTTTGGAAAATAATATTTATTCTTAAAAGAACCGAGACATAGGTCTCGATGAATATTGTAGGAGTCGCCACCCGACTCAGCTCAACCGGGAAATTTATAACGTAGCTGAACCGGACGAACGACTGCTACACTATCTGGAGATCTAGGTCCGGACAAGTCCCTTATTTCGTGTCTAATTAAAATAAAAATGGCCAATGTTCTCAAATGGTATTTCATAATTCTAAAAGCCAATTTTATTCAAATAAAAGACATACAGCATGCATACAGGTATAACAAAAATAAAAGTAAAGTAGTAAATATTTAAGTGGCTTACAACCCAATCGAATGGAAAATAAAAACTCTCGCCTCACTTTTACAATCGCCTAATATACACGATTTATCTAAAAATATTACGATCGCCTAAACTTCACGGATAAATCTATTAAATACATATAAAGTAAAAATAAAAATAAAAAGGTGCAAAACAAAGGGGTTAGCACAATTTTACAGCACACCACAAATAGGACTAAAATATAACAGAATTGGGAATTTAGAATTTGGGGGCATGCATTTAGGTGATAATCGGGTCGGCTCGGCTAGCCGGCCCGGTTAGACCTGGAAAACATTTTGAAATGTCCCTGTATTTTGGTTTTGTGAGAAAATCATTTTGAAAACAATTTTACCGGTTTACATACATTTTTTTTACATGTGAAGTGGGTCGGGTTTCGGGAGAATCGGGTCTCCATCGTTGAATTGTTCTAAATGCAATTACACTGAAAATTAAATCTTAGGTCGTGAATGTACACAACAAAATTCATTTTTGGTGATTTTCTGATTTTCTGAATTTTTAGGGATTTTTATAAATTTTTAGGGATTATTCTGGAAATTTTGCTTTTGAACGAGCACTACAGTCGTGCAAATGTAACTACGGTCGTACGACTGTAATTACAGTCGTGCGATTGTAAATCACTCAAACTCAGAATTTCGCCAAAATTTATTCAAAATACAACTGAAAGAAAACAGCTGGAAATCAAGAATACTCGTACGACTATAAATACAGTTGTACGACTGTTCATCAAACTCAAGAACAGTCGCACGACTGTTCTTGATTTCCAGAAATAGCAAGCGAGAAAGTTGAACAAAAATGCACAAAATCACACCAATTTACCCAGAAAGCATGAAAAATAGAGGGAATAAAGAGTGTTTACCTCTTAGGCGCTTTTCCATCGTAGGATTGACCCCTGGCGTCGCTCCAATCCACTCAAATTCGCTCTTTTCCTCTTTGAGTCAAGGTTTGAAGTTTGGGTCCAAAAATCTCCAAATGTCACGGTTTCTGATGATTTTAGTCCAAGATTTTAATTTGTTTGTGAAGTTAGATTATTAACCTATTGATTTCTAACAAGTTTTTTATCCTAACTTTGAGAATTAAAAGAAATAAAAAAGGAAAAGAAAGTTTTGAAGTTGGTTTTTTTTCTCTTTTCCTTATCTCTTTCTTTCTTTCTTTCTCTCTCTAGATTTTTCTTCAGAATCCAAAGCTAAGTCTCCAAATCTCTTTCTTTCTTCTTTTATCTGCTCTGATTGTTGATTTTCTTCACCAAATCTCGGGCATTAATTGCCCAATCTTTTCCCCCCTTCTTTCTTATGTCATGGGTATGGTGTTCTGCACCTGCTCCGATCGTACAGTCGTACGACTGTAACACACGACTGTAATCTACAGTCGAGTGACACCTGCGTTTTACGTTTTTTTTTTCAAGGACTAAAATTCTGGCGCTTACAACGTTTCTGAAGTTGAGCCAGGTTTCTTGAGAATGCTTTAATTAATTTAATTTCAATTTTCGCGTTTTGCATGGAAGCCTTGCTGTTTAAAGGTGATGAATTGATCATTGGTTGCTGCTCAAGTTAAGTTAGGAAAAGTTTTTGAAAGTGTTTAAGTGTGTTTTTCATTTAAGTTTTTCCTTTTTTTATTCTTCATTAAAAGCTTTTCTTTTTCTGTTTTATCCTAAGATTGCTTGAGGACAAGCAATGTTCAAGTGTGGGGGTTCTTGATGAGTGAAAGTTTTACCAAGTAATTTTGCAAGAATTCAGTAGTTAATTGATTAAAATTCTATTGAGAATTGAGAAATCATGGCTAATAGTGAGCTTTTCTAGGTCTGATGCATGTTGCAGAGAGATTTCTTAGTTTGGGAAGTCTCAGAGGAAGTAGAAGAAGCAGAGGGAAATATAAAAGGCTGTGGAATGGATGGGCCGAAGATGAGGAGAAAGGCGCGGCCTAAGAGAGGAAGAGATATTTTTGATGTTGGAAATTCCATTACTGTCCTTAGCTTCTCAAAGAAGCTAATAGAATATATGGTTGTAGAATTTTAACATTACTTTATTTGGTAATTGCCTTAGGGATTTGTGCACCTAATGACCTTTAGATTTTACCTTTTTGCGACTATAAACACTCTAATATTTTGGGGATGGGGGAGGCATTGAATGCTCTAAACTACTTATTTTGCATTAATTGTAGTTTTGAATTATTATTGTTCTTTTTGCAAGTTTTCTGGCTAGGAAATCTCGTTTTTAAGATTAGTATGCGTTGGCTGAAACCAGCTTAGGCTGGTGGTCTTGGGAATTCTTTCTTTGTTTTTATTATGAATATCATGTTGAGATGATTATGTGGTGATATGCTTAATGTAAGCGAAGAGGCCTTTTCGTATGTCTAGTATTCCTGATGAGACTGAGAGGAGACTTAGGAATATGGAAAAATCACTCACACATGCACTTACCATGAGACCAAGAGGAGATTGGGAGTGTGCTAAGGGTTTCTACTTGATGTGGAATGCTTGCTTGACTTAATGCATGATTTCCTATCCTAAGTGAGGTTGAGAGATAAGTTTAGTTGCGGGTCATAGATCCAAGTGAGGTCGAGAGATAAACTTGGTGAGTAGAGAGCAAGAAACCTTAGATCTACGTTCTATAATATATTCATAGTAAATTCTAGAGAAAGATATTCTGAGATCGCCTGTTTAGTTGGTGGAAGTCTGTGTTTTTATCATTATTGTTTTAATTAATTTTGTTTTAAGCAATCTTTCTTACACTGCCTTGCATGTTTTCTGTTTTCAGCTTTTATAAATTCTTAGTTCTAATTTAATTGGAAAACCTTTAAACCTAGTGATTTATTAGGAATTTTTAGAATTTTCCCTTATTCCCTGTGGATACGACAATTGTCTTGCCCAATACTACAATTGACCTAGTATACTTGCTAGTGCATAATTTCAAGGCAACAAAAACCCTCTCAAACTGAGAAGTAAAAACCACAAGACCCTTAGGCCGCTTAATCTTCCACTATCAACCAATAATGGGCAATTGCAACAAGGCTTCTTTAGATGAACTATAGGCATACAACATCAATCTTTATATTCTTGGAATACATCATCAAGAACTATGGAAACCAAATAAAGTAGGAGAAAAGACCAAGAACAAACCAAATTACACACAATCTGCCTTCGGACGAAAGTACGCTCCGGACCTTAGACTATGATCTTCACCTTTCAGATTGAAGACAGATGTTAGGAATGCTCTACTCAAATCTCACGACGATCCAATGATCAAAGCTCTGATAAATGCCAAAAATGTGCAGCTGGTGATGGATAAGGAAAATGGTTTTTCAAACTCTTTTTCTCTCTTTTGGTTTTTTATTCTCTGCTTCTTTTTCACCTCACTTTCTCATACTCTTAAAGTCAACCTCTTAAACTCTTATATATATAGTATATTGTTGGATATGCCCTAGTCCCGAGGCATTGGTCCTTGTATTTGTATCATACATTAATTGGATTCATGTTTGTTTTATTTTTTTTTTGTATTAAAAAAAATTTGGCTGTTCCCGGGGGTGCGGGGCTGCCGGCGGCAGAATCGCCGCCAGTAGGAGTTGCTGCTTCCGGACCAGCGGGCTGCTGCTGGGCGGCAGTGCCGCTGCTGGGTAGTGGCTGTCGCACGGCAGCAGTGGGCAGCCGTTAGGCGGCTGCGCCAGCAGGCCAGGCCTAGTGTTTTTGGATTTGGTGGGTTTTTGGGCCCGGGGCCCAGTTTTGAAATTTTAATTGGTTTAAAAATTCGTGTGTTTAAATTTATGTAATTTAAATGCGTGTGGTTTCTTGAATGAAATTTTATTTTATTCATGTGATATTAATTTTGGAAATTAATATGGTTAATTGAAATTGGTTCGGGTAATTTTGTCACAATTACTTGGACGGCTGAATTGGACCCATGGTTTCCCTATTCCAGTGGGAGCAGTTGGACTGCCTGGGCTGGAGGCCCAAAACCCGTTAAAGGTTAGAACCATGGCGGGCCAACATTGGCGATTTCTGCATAATGGCTTGGACATAATTGAAATGGGCTTAAATCATGCATTATAACATGCTTATGAATTATATGTATTGGATGCATATGGGTGATTAAATATTTTGTATGGTTGGATGCTATTGGGCCTTGTTCAAGATGGGTTGTATTTTCTTTTTTAGGTAAATACGGCCTGCATGTCGTTTTCTTCTTAATGTAATTTTATTTTATTCGATTATTATAAAATTTGTAAAAAGAAGAAGCCCATGGAGTGGTGAGCCCAAGTGGAGGTTGTTGGGATTTTTCACCGGAAATCACCCGATAAAAGCGGAAGAACGCGGTGATTTCCTCAAATCCAGTCCCAAGAGCAATTGAAATGGAAATTGAAAAACTTAAAATTAAACAGAAAGGGATTAATTTTCTTACCAGAAAAATCTCTTTCTAGAGATGGATGATGACTGCAGAAACCAAAGTAGATTTCCTCCTCGATTTCGTACATGAACGCCTAACGAATGCAACCCGTGCTAGCGTTGGAAAAACGAAACAATGGAGGAGAGGAGGATATGGAAATTTTGGCTACTAGTGTGCAGGGTTAGAAGTGGCCGAAATTTTCACCCTAGGTTTTATACCTAGGGTGGCCGAATTCCCTTAGGGGAATTCAGGCCCAGCTTGGCTCCATTCCATTCTGTGCGGGCTTCCTTGTTTTAATTTGGGCCCAGTCTAATTTTAATTATTCTGGTTTAAATTAATTTCAAGCCCAATTTTAACATACCTATGTATTTAATATATTACTCCAAGTAATATATTATTTACATTTAAATTAAAATTAGTTTGACAATTAATTTAATCCATCTAATTAAATTAAACCTTCACAAAATAAAATCATATGTAAACCTATACATATGAATATTTCCCCAGGAAATAATTTCATAATTAATCCAATTAATTATGAAGAGCCAATATAACATATATTAATTTTATTATTAGGATCAATCCAATTGATCTTTATAATATAATTAATATACATACACCTCTCTTTCCATAGTGTATACTCCAAGTACACATGTGATTCCTTAAGTCTGCATTCAGTCGTTCTATGTGTACGATCCCGTGGGCCCATCTTTATGTTAGCAGTGGACCTATGGCCCACAGACTGCAGTTGGGCTCTAGCAAGCCACTGCAGCCCCCAATTAAGATGGAGATGGCAGTCTAACTGATATCATAACCCTGTAGTTTAAACTTGTACATCCCATGTCATTGATATCGGTGTCTAACACAGAGGCATGGATTGATCACCCTCTTTTGTGTCGGACATTAACTTGATCCCGAATGCACTGAAGCTCACAAACAAGTTCCAACTTGTTTGGGTGTGGCCACACTCTTATTAGTCACATTCATCAAGAGGCCGGTGATATCTTCTCAGTGGGCTACTGAGTGACAAATCCCTTTTGCATATCCATAGTATTACCATGCTTAGAGACATACCCGAAAGTGCCCATACTTGGCACCCTATTACAGGCCCTTTAGGCGTACCCCTAAGCATGTGACTTCACATGTAACACCATCATATGGTCAGGTCAAAGGATCCATACAAGTACTACACGAGAATCCATTGTGATACTATACCATGTGGATTACTCGTTTAGTGGATCTATCCAGTACCATGCTTCCAGGCATGTACCCATTAACTTGGTTGACATTCCATGTCCAATGACCGGTAAGACACCGCCATACAACCAGGTTAATGATAGTCTATTGTTCCATTCATTTCCATGACTGGAACAGACTACGGATCTATTTATGGTCATATCGTTTACCCTATCCATGGTCTTACTACCAAGTGCATGACACTTGTCATCATGGATATAGATATGTCCATTGGATACTTCATTTAATGTATTGCACAAGATAAATATAATAAATGAATTGATGCCTTTATTAATAACACAAATGAGTATAATACAAAAATCCAATAAATGTATAATACAAATACAAGGACCAATGCCTCGGGACTAGGGCATTTCCAACAGAGGTGCAAGCCCAGAAGGAAGAAGATGGAGGCCCACCTGATATTGTTTTCTAGTATAGGTTTACTAGAATAATATTAGGATGTAATATAGGCCCATAGCAATCCATTTTACTTCTTTTTTAATTATGCTTTATATTTATATGCATGTATGAATGTATGATCCAACCGCATTTCACCCGCCTTATGTATGCAAGCCGTTGTTAATGGAATCTAAAAACCAAATGAAATTACTAAGTCGCTTAAAAGTGCTTCCCTCATTCAAAACCGGCTCGAAGTGGGAATAGGCCAGCTGTAGACCATGCCCTCGCAGGATACATTGGAGTATTGTCACTTTGTATTGGGTTAGGGTATGGGATACTCTAACACTTGAATGGAGGTTTTGACTTAGCATGGGTAGTAGGATTCTACTAGCCCTAAGCATAGATGGGTAAGTGCCAACAAGCCCATCAAACCGAGAGTCCCTAGGTTGGGATTGGACGGCGTTCCTACCTAAATAATTAGGGTATAGTTGTACCAGGCCCTTGTCTGGCTATATCTTAATGAAATATGGATCTCGGCCCATGAGCCCAACAACTCGGTTTAATTAATAACTTGATTCATTATTAATTTTATATGGGAATAACAAAGTAAATTCCTTTATTAACACTCTAAATGTTTTTTTGTGTAGAAATTCTAAATGGCAAACAACAATACCTTATCACTGCGATCAATTCTTGAAAGGGATAAGCTTTTCGGTCCTAACTTTTTGGACTGGTCTAGGAACTTGAGAATAGTTCTAAGGTAGGAGTCCAAAGAGTATGTGCTGGAGAGGCCTGTGCCGGCTGCGCCTCATGGACGTAATCCACCGGCTGCCCAGCTGGAGGAATACGAGGCGCATGTCAAGGATAATAGGGATGTGACATGCCTTATGTTGGCCTGTATGGACCCCGAACTGCAAAAACAGTTTATGGACCATCAAGCCTTTGCTATGATAACAACTCTAAATGAGATGTTTCAAGAGCAAGCTCGTCAGGAAAGGTACCTGACCAACAAGGCATTCCACTCCTGTAAGATGGGGGCCGGGACATCTGTGAGCACACACGTGCTCAAGATGAAGGGCTATTTGGACACTTTAGCCCGTCTCGAATCGCCTATCTCTCAGGAGTTGGCGTTGGACACAATCCTTGCATCCTTGTCGAATTCTTATGATCAGTTCATCCTGAACTACAACATGCAAGGGATGAACCGCACTGTCAGTGAGCTGCATAGGATGCTTAAGCTTACTGAGCCGTCGATCAAAAAGACTCCACCGGTGCTGCTGGTCAACAAGGGGAACCCTCCTGTTGCCAAAGGTAAGGCCAAGGCCCAATCCGAGGCCCAGCAGAAGGTAGGTCCTAAAGATGTCTGTTTCGGGTGTAGACAGGTGGGCCATTGGAAGAGATCGTGTCCCAAGCTGATGGGAGAGCAAAGAAGGGGCCAAGGTGCGTCCTCTTCAGGTATTTATGTTATAGACATTAACCTTACTGTTTCAACATCCAGGGTATTGGATACTGGATGTGGTTCTCACATTTGTTGCAATGTGCAGGGACCTAAGAACAGAAGGTCACTGGGCTCGGGAGAGGTGGACTTGCCGGTCGGGAATGGAGCAAGGGTTGCTGCCATAGAGATCGGCGAATACCACCTTGTGATGCCTAGTGGATTGGTTTTAATTTTGGAATAATGTTATTTTGTACCTGCTATGTGCAGGAATATTATTTCAGTTTCTATGTTGGATATTTCTGGATTTTATTTTACTATTTCTAATGGTAGAATTTCAATATCTAGAGAGGGATTATGTTATGGAGATGCTCTATTAAATAATGGCCTGTATATCCTAGACTTAAATGAAACCAATCACGTATATAACATAAACACAAAAAGGGTTAAGCCAAACGAACTTAATCCTGTCTACCTATGACATTGTCGTCTTGGCCACATAAACGAGAAGCGCATAGCTGGGCTTCACAAAGCTGGAGTCTTAGGGTCATTTGACTTGGAGTCAATTGATACATGCGAATCATATTTACGAGGCAAGATGACCAAGGCGCCTTTCAGAAAGAAGGCTGAAAGGGCCACTGGCTTATTGGACCTAATACATTCAGATGTATGTGGACCTATGAGCGCAGCGACCAGAGGTGGACACCTGTACTTCGTCATGTTCACGGACGATTTCATCAGATATGGCTATGTCTATCTGATGAAACACAAGTCCGAGACCCTTGATAGGTTCAAGGAATTTAGGAACGAGGTACAGAACCAGCTAGGCAGAAATATCAAAACCCTTCGGTCGGACCGAGGTGGTGAGTATATGAGCCTAGAGTTTGACTCATATTTGAGAGAGCATGGAATAGTTCCATAGCTCACTCCTCCCGGAACACCGCAATGGAATGGGGTGTCCGAACGGAGAAATAAGACCCTGTTGGACATGGTCCGCTCAATGATGAATCAAGCCTCTCTCCCAATTAGTTTCTGGGGACACGCCCTCGAGACAGCAGCTCTTATCTTAAATAATACTCCGACTAAGGCAGTGGAAAAGACCCCACATGAGATATGGATGGGCAAGGAGCCCAATGTGTCTTTCCTAAGGATTTGGGGATGCGAAGCACATGTCAAGAGATTGACTAGTGGCAAGCTGGAGCCCAAAACCGATAAATGCCTATTTGTGGGCTACCCTAGGGAAACCAAAGGGTATTACTTCTACAACCCCGCCGAGAACAAGGTATTCATGGCAAGGAAGGGGGTCTTTCTAGAAAAGGAGTTCCTTTCCAAGAAAGATAGTGGGAGCAATGTTGAACTCAGGGAAGTTCAAGGTCCACAAGCTCCTAAAGAGGATAACTCGGAGGCCCAGGTGGAGCTTCCACAAGGGGAAGCACCGACCCAGGCTGCACAAGGACCTAGAAGGTCTGGTAGGGATCGTCGGGAACCGGAGAGGTATGGTTTCCTCGTCACCGATTATCAAACTCTTCTCATATGGGATGAGGAAGAACCCAAAACCTACCAGGAGGCTATGGCTAGCCCACAATCTGCGAATTGGCGTAAAGCCATGGAGGCAGAAATGCAATCTATGTACAATAACCAAGTTTGGAACTTGGTTGATCCACCTCCGGGTGCTAAGGTAATAGGTTGCAAGTGGTGCTATAAGCTAAAGGCCGACAACACCTTCAAGGGGCGTCTGGTTGCGAAAGGTTTCAGACAAGTCCATGGAATAGACTATGACGAAACTTTCTCACTAGTAGCCATGCTCAAATCCATCAGGATCTTGCTAGCCATAGCCGTATGGTACGACTATGAAGTCTGGCAAATGGATGTCAAAACCTCTTTCCTTAATGGAAAGCTACTAGAGGATGTGTACATGACACAACCTGAGGGTTTTGTCGATCCAAATTATCCGGGAAGGGTATGCAAGCTTCAAAGGTCCATTTATGGACTAAAGCAAGCATCCCGAAGTTGGAATCTAAGATTCAATGAGGCTATAAAGGAATATGGCTTCATACAGAATCATGATGAGCCTTGTGTGTATAAGGGGACTAGTGGGAGCATTGTCACATTCTTGGTACTTTATGTGGACATCCTACTCATTGGAAGTGACATACCTACACTGCAAGGAGTAAAGCAGTGGATGAGTAAGTGCTTTGCAATGAAGGACTTAGGCGAAGCTGAGATGATCCTAGGGATCAGGATCTATAGGGATAGATCAAATCGGCTTCTGGGCCTAAGTCAGGCCTCGTACATAGACAAAGTTCTGAAAAGGTTCAACATGGACCGGGCCAAGAAAGGTTTCTTGCCAATGGGCCATGGGCTGAAACTTAGTAAGAAACACTGTCCTAAGACAAGGGAGGACAGGGAGAACATGAAATTGGTTCCATATGCTTTGGCTATAGGATCAATTATGTACTCCATGTTATGTACGAGACCTGATGTTGCCTTTGCAGTGAGTATGACGAGCCGGTACCACCAGGATCCCGGGGAGGATCACTGGAAAGCTGTCAAGGTGATCCTTAAGTACCTTAACTGGACTAAGGATAGCTTCTTAGTGTATGGTGGTCAGGAAGTGCTGTCAGTTACTGGGTACACTGATGCAAGCTTCTAGACTGACTAGGATGAGTACCAGTCGTAGTCTGGGTATGTATTTTTGCTAAATGGTGGTGCCGTAAGCTGGAGGAGCTCAAAGCAGCCAACCATCACGGACTCAACAATAGAAGCTGAGTACATCGCTGCATGTGATGCGGCTAAGGAAGCTGTGTGGATGAAGAAGTTTATCACTGAGTTGGGAGTAGTGCCAACTATCCAGGACCCGGTTGATATCTTCTGTGACAACAATGGGGCCGTTGCACAAGCTAAGGAGCCCCGGTCACACAAGAACACAAAGCACGTGCTTAGAAAGTTTCACCTCATACGAGAGATCGCGGAGAGAGGTGACATTGCATTACACAGAGTGGACACCGAGGATAATGTCGTAGATCCTTTGACCAAGGCGCTGGCCTAGCCCAAGCACGAGGGTCATACAAGATCTATAGGGATGAGGCCCATGCCTAGTTGGAACTAGTGCAAGTGGGAGATTGTTGGATATGCCCTAGTCCCGAGGCATTGGTCCTTGTATTTGTATCATACATTAATTGGATTCATGTATTATACTTATTTGTGTTATTAATAAAGGCATTAATTCATTTATTATATTTATCTTGTGTAATATATTAAATGAAGTATCCAATGGACATATCCATATCCATGATGACCAGTGTCATGCACTTGGCAGTAAGACCATGGATAGGGTAAACAATATGATCATAAATAGATCCGTAGTCTGTTCCAGTCCCGGGAATGAATGGAACAAGAGACTATCATTAACCTGGTTGTATGACGGTGTCTTACCGGTCATTGGACATGGAGTGTCAACCAAGTTAATGGGTACATGCATAAGGGGCATGGTACTGGATAGATCCACTAAACGAGAAATCCACATGGTATAGTATCATAAGTGATTCTTGTGTAGTACTTGTATGGATCCTTTGACCTGACCATATGATGGTGTTACATGTGAGGTCACATACTTAGGGGTACGCCTAAAGGGCCTGTAATAGGGTGCCAAGTATGGGTACTTTCGGGTATGTCACTTAGCATGGTAATGCTATGGATATGCAGAAGGAATTTGTCACCCAGTAGTCCACTGGGAAGATATCACCGGCCTCTTGATGAATGTGACTGATGGAAGTGTGGCCACACCCAAACAAGTGGGAACTTGTTTGTGAGCTTCAGTGCATTCGTGATCAAGTTAATGTCCGACACAAAAGAGGGTGATCAATCCATGCCTCTGTGTTGGACACCGATATCAATGACATGGGATGTACAAGTTTAAACTACAGGGTTATGATAACAGTTAGACTGCCATCTCCATCGTAATTGGGGGCTGCAGTGGCTTGCTAGAGCCCAACTGCAGTCTGTGGGCCAAAGGCCCACTGCCAACATAAAGATAGACCCACAGGATCATACACATTGAACGACTGAACACCGACTTAAGGAATCACATGTATGCTTGGAGTATACACTCTGGAGAGAGAGGTATATATATATTAATTATATTATAAAGATCAATTGGATTGATCATAATAATAAAATTAATATATTTAATTGGCTCTTCATAATTAATTGGATTAATTACGAAATTATTTCCTGGGTGGAAATATTCATATGTATAGGTTTACATATGATTTTATTTTGTGAAGATCTAATTTTAATTTGATGGATTAAATTAATTGGTCAAACTAATTTTAATTTAAATGTAAATAATATATTACTTGGAGTAATATATTAAATACGTGGATATATTAAAATTGGGCTTGAAATTAATTTAAGGGAAATTAGCATTTTTACTCTGTTTTAAGATTTGTTTTTATCTCATACTTTTCTCTATTTTTATAAATGCCTTTTTTTTCCTCTACAAATTTTTTAAATACGTACTTTTGCTTTTAATTTTTCAAATACGTACTTTTACAAAATCCACCCCCATCAAAATTAGCATCTGAAATTGCAGCAGCGCAGCTTGTCTTTGGTGGCGCATCTTGTCTCCGGCGATGTCGCAGAAATTGAAACACTGCTCCACTTTTTAATTAGAGGTTTTTAAGTTTTAACATCATCTTCTCCGAAGAAACTCTAAGCAGTTTTTCTCGTTGCCGCCGTGCCCTAAAATGGGCGTTCGATCAATTTTTGACGCTCCAGATCTCAGGAGAGAGTTTGAGGAAGCAGGCATCAGTCTTCACTTTATTCCCTTAATTTGGAAGTATGATTCATCCCCTTTCTTTGTTTTGTTATGGAGAATGAAATTCCAAATCTCTTTAATCTAATTTTTGACGGGGTGGTATTTCAATGGTGAAGGTATGTGTTGAAGAATCATCATTGTAAATTGGATGATATTCCCGATTTGCCATCAGCTGCATATACACTCTTAAATTCCAAGTTCACAACTTTCACTTCCTCTCTTCACTCTGTAATTGAATCAAACATCAGCAGCATGCTCGTTGTGCCTATGAACTTTTTGAAAGGGATGGAAACAGAGCCATCATGATTGAGGAACTAGCATCGGTAAAATCATCCTTGTTCCCTGTGGAATACATGTTTTCTTCCCCATAGGCTGATTTTTATGGAGAAATTGTTAGCAAAAGCTGTTAAGTTGCAGGGTACTCCAAGTTTTCAACATGTGACTTCAGATGGTTACAATTTTTTTTGGCAACCATACAAGATAATATAGAATGCTCTCTAGTTTCTTTGTGAATTAAGGCTAAAAAATAACTTAAGTAGGTTTAACTATGTTACAAAATTAAGCTTAACTTGTTTTGGAAATATTGCTTTTGGAGAATTATATTACGGTATTTTGTTTGTTTAATATAAATCATCTATTCTATATATGTCTTGGATAATTGTGTTTTTGCACAGGTATAGCTTCTCTGTCTTATTACGTTCTCTCTTCTGGTCTATTGCATATGTTCATTGTATGCTTCTGTTTTGTGGGGAGTGTAGTTGCTTCTTGTCATTATCTTATCTCTTCTTTGACCTGAAACATTTGCTATTGTATGAAGGCTCTTCTGGGTCTGCGATTCTTGCTTAACAGGGCAAGAGTACTAGAAGAAAATGGATCAAAATTCTCTCTTTCTGGTATGCAAATAATACGGTTCATTTTTTTTTTAAATTATTTTGTCTTTTTGTGTTTATTTCTTGTTTTTAAATGTATCATTTTTAAATGTAATTTACATTATTTGTTCTGGCATACAGTTCAAATGGAACCCATTATTAATTTGATCTGCTTCTGGCAAAAGATGGAATTTGACTCGTGGCCTGTACTGCTTGATGCTGTGCAGAATCAATATGATATTAGTGCTGCTAAGGTAACTGATTCCGGTAGTTTCTGTTAAGGGTGTTTCTTGTTATAACAACTATATTTGCTTTCAGGACGATAAGTTTGTGTTTCATCCCTTAATTAACTATGTTGCCTCAGGGGTGACCACCTTCCACCATTATGAGAGGAAAAGGTTTTTGATGGACCCTATCTGCACTTTTTGTTCCATCATCACTCTCTCCACCTCATTTGCTTTCTTAAACAAGTGAAAATTTGAGTTCACAAAAAAGTTTCGTTGCCCGTTTTCTTTTTTCTCTTATTTTCTTTGTTTGGGAAATCCTTCTACACTTGTGTTCAGTGGAATTACTTAGGATCGATAGAAAATTAGAAATGCAGTTCTAGTCTATCTATATGATCTGTTTGTGGTAAGTTTATGATTAGACCTTCTGATAGCTGAGGAACTTGCAATATGCTCATATAAAGCTAGCTCTCATTTGTGTTCTTGGATGTTACATTGTATTTCGTATTTTGTATGATTGAGACCTACTTCCTCTCTGCCTATCTGTTCTGCCCCATACAATTCTTATCAAATAAATTGAAATGTTGTGCTTTATTTATTTTTCTTTTTACTTCTTTTATCAAAATCAAAAGATGAAATACCATTTCAATTGCTATTTTTACATGTTTTCTTTTTACTTCTTTTAATGGTATTTTCCTATGGCAGGTCATGTTTTCAAGTCTCTAAACACATCAGGGCTTGTCCCCAAGCAAGGAAAATCAGTTGCAGATCGAATTGATGGGATATGGTGAGTGTTTAATTAATTTTCTGCTTAAAAATAAAATTGGAATTAGATAGGATGAGAGAATCCCAAACTGTTTTACTGTCTTTCGTGTGTGTAAACCTTTTTTAATATGAGTATTAGGTCCTTGGATCACTGTTGTGACCATTTGCAGATTATCTAGCCATGATGGTGGAATGAAAGACAGAAACATAAACAGAAAAGATACTGGAAACTGGAATTTATTAGAACATGAAAAAAGTGAAGAGGAATTATGACTTGTTTATGGAAGTTGACTTTTAGCTAATCAAGTGTCAAGACTGTATTTTGCTGTGTATGTATCAACTTAAACTAATCAACTTGTTTAACCTATGCAGGGTATCTGGTGGTCGAATTCTAATGAGTCGTCTGAGAGCAAGGCTTGGCTTTTATTGCTTATGGCTGTTGTTGCATATATGGCTTTTGGCAACCATCTTGTGACAAATATGACAGATTACTTCTCTGATTCGCTGCTGCAGCATATCTTGTCGTCATTTGATATTTGTAGCATAGAATTTTTTATTTTTTATTTTATACACTGTTTATACACTTCTTATACATTGTTATACACTTCTTATATATTGTTATACATTTTTTATACATTGTTTATACACTTATTATATATTGTTATACATTATACATTATACACTGTTATTATACATTGTTAAACATTATACAATTTTTATGCAATGTTATATGTTTATACACTTATTATATATTGTTATACACTCTTTATACACTATTTATACATTGTTTATACACTGTTATAAATTCTTTATACATTGTTTATACATTATTTATACACCGTTATACATTGTTATACACTGTTTATACACTTCTTATACATTGTTATACATTATTATACACTTCTTATATAATATTATACATTATTTATACATTGTTTATACACTCTTTATACACTCTTTATACCTTAGTTATACCTTAATTATACCTTAGTTATACCTTAATTATACATTATTTATACATTGTTTATACACTACTTATACATTGTTATACATTATACACTTCTTATACAATGTTATATGTTTATACACTTATTATACATTGTTATACACTCTTTATACACTATTTATACATTGTTTATGCACTTTTATACATTGTTTATATATTATTTATACATTGTTTATACATTATACACTGTTTATACATTGTTTATATATTATTTATACACTGTTATACATTGTTATACACTGTTTATACACTTCTTATACACTGTTATACATTGCTTATACATTGTTTATACACTACTTATACATTGTTATACATTGTACACTTTTTATACAATGTTATATGTTTATACATTTATTATACATTGTTATACACTCTTTATACATTGTTATTATACACTTCTTATATAATATTATACATTATTTATACATTGTTTATATACTTTATACATTGTTTATACACTGTTTATTATATACTTTATACATTGTTTATACACTGTTTATACACTCTTTATACCTTAGTTATACCTTAATTATACCTTAGTTATACCTTAATTATACACTACTTATACATTGTTATACATTATACACTTCTTATACAATGTTATATGTTTATACACTTATTATACATTATTATACACTCTTTATACACTGTTTATACATTGTTTATGCACTGTTATACATTGTTTATACATTATTTATACATTGTTTATACATTATACACTGTTTATACATTGTTATACGCTGTTTAAATACACTTCTTATACACTGTTATACATTGCTTATACATTGTTTATACACTACTTATACATTGTTATACATTATACACTTTTTATACAATGTTATATGTTTATACATTTATTATACATTGTTATACACTCTTTATACACTGTTTATACATTGTTTATACATTATTTATACACTGTTATACATTGTTTATACACTCTTTATACACTGTTTATACATTGTACACTGTTTATACATTGTTTATACACTGTTTATACAATTCTTATACGCTGTTATACATTGCTTATACATTGTTTATACACTGTTTATACAATCTTTATACCTTAGTTATACCTTAAGATACATTATTATAGTGATTAGACCTTAGTTATTCCTTATTTATACCCTATTTATACTCTAAGATACATTATTATATTGATTATACCTTAATTATACCTTAGTTATACTTAAGATACACTATTACAGTGATTTTACATTAGTTATACCTTAATTATACCTTAATTATACCTTAGTTATACCGTAAGATACACTATTACATTGATTATACATTAGTTATACCTTAATTATACATTAAGATACACTATTACAGTGTTTATACCTTAGTTATACCTTAATTATACCTTAGTTATACATCAAGATATACTATTACAGTGATTATACTTTAGTTATACCTTAATTATACCTTGGTTATACCTTAATATACAAAGGCATAATTAGTTATACTTTAGTGAAAAAAATATGTCGGAAAAAGTATGTACATATGGACTTTGTTTCGAAGATAAAAAAAAATAAAAAAAAAACTTTCTAAAGTCGCATGATAAAAAAATAAACGGATTGAGAGATAAATGCAAAATTAGATTAAAAATTACAAAAAGAGGAGAGAGAAACGTGGGCAAAGTAGAGAAGGTATTTTGGAGATTTTGATTTGTGTTTTGTTGTTTATTTTGTGAATAATCACGTAAAAATGATAATTTTTGTTGTAGGTATTTTTGAAATTTTGAAAAGTTTTTAAGGTATTTATGCAAACTTTTCCTTTTGAGGTAAAAATGTTATATGGTCCCAAAAGTTATGTATTTATGTAAAATGCCCTTAATTTAAACCAGATTAATTAAAATAAGATTGGGCCTGAATTAAAAGAAAGGAAGCCCACACAAAATGAAGGAGCCAAGCTGGGCCTTAATTCCCTGAGGGAATTAGGCCAACCTAGGTTTTTAACCTAGGGGAATTCGACCAAAAGAAGAGGAAGCACACATAGCCGAATTCTCTAGATCCTTCTCTCCATTGTTTGTGTTTTCCAACGCTAGCACGGGTTGTGTTCGTTAGGCGTTCATGTACGTGAACGAGGAGGGACTCTGCATTGATTCCTGCAGTCTTCATCCATATCTGACAGAGATATTCCGAGTAAGAGAATTATCTCTTTCTATTATATTTTTTTTGTTTTACAATTTCCATTTCAATTGCTCCTGGGCACGGATTTGAGGAAATCATCGCGTTCTTCCGCATTTATCGGGTGATTTCCGGTGAAAAATCCCAACATATATTTCTATCATACTAAAGGGTTTAATCTCTTAAAGGGTTTAAGCTCCTAAAGGTCCTCCTTAGGTTAGAAAAAACCCAAGAAATCTCCCCTTTTCTAAAAATGAGGAAGAACTCACCAAACTGGCGATCGAGCAACTAGCTAAAGCCTTTCTCAGCATATCGGAACCATTATCATCGGTATGAACTTTATCAAGCTCAAACAACCCTTTTTCAAGAGCATCCCTAATCTAATGATACCTCACATCGATATGCTTTGTTTTCTGGTGGTAAGTGGAGTTCCTGGCAAGGTGAATTGCGCTTTGGTTATCACAAAGAACAACATTGCGTTGTTGCTTGAAACCAAGCTCCTGCAAAAACCTTTTGAACCATAACATCTCCTTACCTGCATCAATTACTACTATATACTCGGCCTCTGTTGTAGAGAGTGCAACACACTTTGCAATCGTGATTGCCATGACACATCTCCCCCAGCAAAAGACACCAAATAACTAGAAGTAGACTTCAAGCTATCCTTGTCTCATGCCATATCAGAATCCGTGTACCCAACCAACACTGGCTTTCCATTCCCAAATATAAGACCCAATTTGGAAGCACCCCGAAGATATCTGAATATCCATTTAACTGCTTCCCAATGCTTCTTACCCGGATTTGATAGAAAATGGCACTAACCGCATGAGCTATATCAGGCCATCTAAACATCATAGCATACATCAAACTTCCTACTGCTAAGGCATATGAAACTCTATCCATCTCTTCCTTCTCTTTCTTAGTAGAAGGATAATCTTTTGTAGTTGGCTTAAAGTTGGTGGTAAGAGAATAACTAACCACTTTAGCTTTATCCATCAATTCCTGACATGTTTCCATGGATTTTTTGTACGAATATTTGTTTCTATGTCACTTTATATACAAAAATAACAAAATGAGGGAGAAATTATCTGTAGAATTTCTACTTATTGAGTGGGATGGGAATTAAAACAAAATTTCAACAATTTGCTTAATGAAGCGGGGATAGAATCCCCATATATAAAAGAGATGATGATCTCTATCTACTCCATTGACAAACCGAATTAGAAACTTTTTTTAATTATTTGTGAGCCAAAACATTAATTGGTTAACGCTTCATCAAATTTACCGAGTAACTAATAAAATAGATAAGCTGATCAATTAATAAAATGAGATGAGCTATTCAGATTATTAGGATTTGGATTACATGTCTTGGAAAAATCAACATGTACTGCCTTCCACTTTTCAAAGGACTAATTAATTGATAGGAATAATAGTTTTTTTCGTAGATAATAGTCAAACTTTCCACAAAATTTTTTTTAAAAATAAAATTAATTTTATGCTAATATTCATTTTCTTTCCCGAAAGAAAACTTGTCTAATATTATATGATACGTGTCAAGAACACCAAAAATAAATACTTACTTTCAGAATCAAAAATTTGTAGCAAAAATAAAGTAGGGTTGAATCTACAGGAATTGGTTGAGCTATTTCTTCTAATGTTTTAACAAAGAAAAGTAAAAAGAGGTGTTTGCAAATCACAAATAATTTAAAAATAACAAAAATAAATTGATGAAAAATATATATGAGACGAATTCCAGCTAGAAGGTAGATTCGAGTCTTAAGTTAAACCAACCGGCCATTGATAAAAAATAAAAGATAATTTCAACACATTCAAGCAAATTAGCTATGACTATCAATAAGCATGAATAACTTATCTTTCTTTACTTATTAGATAATTAAAAAAAGTTCTTTAATTATTTCTAATCAATTGAATAATTCTAAACAAGTTCTAGAATTTAATTCAATTAATAACATTAATATATAAAAAGAGAACTAATTCTACCCAACAATCACTAAAGCAATATTAGTTAGAGCATATCAATTTTATTCATAACATGAATTAAAAACTTGTCCATTATAAATCATGTTATTCACTACTTAGATTAGGTGAAATAAACAATTACGTATTTAATTACAAGTAAATAATCAAATCAAGTATTCAATTAAATCATGCAATAGAAACATGAACATAATAAAATTGATTACTTGAATTAAAGAAACAATAAAGACAAGTGATCTCATATTTGATTTTACAAGACTGAATTCCTCCTAAGTAGAACTTATAGTTTAGTTCTTTATGGCAAGAACAAAAATGTCAGAAGGAAAAGAAAGCTAAAGAAAACGTAAAAGACAACTAAAGAAAAGAGTTTTAAAAGAGAAATAGCTCCAATTAAGATTTTGTAGGATAATCTAATTAGAGTTAATCTAGAAATAAAAATAAAAATACTCTAATATCCAAAGAGAATAAGGGCTATACAAATAAAATAAAGCTAATTAAGAAGTCTTTTAAACCTATAAGATAACTAACATTCGTTATGACAAGTCGTGCTCATGGGTTATGACTCTATATTACCATTTTTTATGTATTCCAAACTTCAAAATCGACGCTTTTAACTCAATTTTATCTTCAAGCCCCTAGCATACAAAATGAAGTAAATCCACTCAAGTTAAACCATAATATAGTAATTAAAACTTACAAACAAAAGCAAATTAAGCGCATAAAATGCACTTATCAGTATATTTTTTAAATAATATGCTAATATTCATGTTATTTAAAATAGAATTTCTAAGATTAACAATTTTTTTTTAATTTTTATTTAAAAAAAAAAATTCAATGTTATTGAGCATATGGTGGCACAAGTTTGTCATTTTTAGTGGGTTAAATGCATAGACATTAAAATTATTGGTAACATTTTATTATGGTAAAAAAATCAATTTGTGCTAATAAAATAAGTGAAATTTCGTATTGTTCAGTAATATCACATCTGACAATTTTTTGATAACATCAATGTCGAAATGTAAACAAGGGTGGTAGATTTGTGTAATAGAAACTTCTTAATCCAATTATTCAAGAGTTTTTTACCATACGAAAACAGATAACTCAAAAACTGTTACAATGATCAAATTAACGTGATGCCATTTTTATTTACTAAAATTTAATTGTTTATCACGGAATTTTAAAATTTGCAAAAAGTTTACGGATGACGCAGCTTGATTTAGGCACAAAATATTTCAATAGAATGTTCAAATTTTGATATGTTATTATGATGCATTTTTAATTTTGTTTTTGTAGTTATTCTAGTTGGTGTTTTGTCATTAAAACAACTAAAATATTATCAAATGTAATTTTATCAAAGTAAAAAAAGAACTTCAATAATTTTATTGAGATAAATTGAATTTGTTACCATGATGAAACATTATTAATAATTGAATATCTATATTTGCATTTAAATATGAATGGAAGAGAAATTTAAAATGTTGAAAAAAGAGGGGAATCTGAATAAATTGTGAATAGAATTATAATAAGCATTAAAATTGCAATTGGTTAATCTCAATTGTATTATTTTTTTAATAATATTTTTCTTTACAAAAACTAGGAAGAAGAAGAAGAGAATGATGGAGATTGCAATTGGAACAAAAGTTGAAGAGGCCGTTATATCCAGAGTTACCAACGAGGCGATTGATTCCGTGTGGCGTCAAATCGGGTATGTATGGAACTACAAAAGCAACATCCAAGACCTGAACAAGCAACTTACCCTATTGAAAGACGAAAGGAACAGTGATGCAGCGGAAGAATTCAATATTGATGATACAAATTGAAAGGGGTTGTTGATTCTAAGAATACCCAAACCCTAACAACTACTAAAGTCCGTTGATCACAAATTGAAAAGGGTTGTTGATTCTAAGAATACCCAAACCCTAACCGCTACTAAAGTCCGTTGATCGCGCACGATGCCGGAAATTAGTCTTCTACTAGTTGAATTTCGCAAAATTCACAAAAGCAGGGTAAAGGAAATAATTCCGAATTTTTATTGAAAAATCAAAACTGCTTACAATTGAGAAATAAAAGCCTATATATAGGCAAACTATCCTAAATGTAATAAAACTCCTAAACAATAAAAACTTCTAAATAGTCTAAACTTCCTAATTAAAAAAAATACTAAATAAATTAAAATACAAACAAAATAGGAATCCTTATCAATTTAGGATCCTTACAATAAAATCTATTCCTAATCCAAATTATAAAATAATTACAATTAAAATAAAGATATAATCCAAAATATATCCTTAATTTCTTTCCACAACAAGTAGTTGTTTCCAAATTGAATTGGAGATCCTTTTTATTATTTGTGGCCCGCATCATTCTCCTCCTCTTAGAAAAAACTCGTCCTCTAGTTTTCTCGTTAATAAACCAAGCTTTAATTTTATTAAAAGAATCCACATTCAAAATATGGTTGACCCCAATAAAATCGATATCACCATTCCAATAAAAATTCTCATATACATCTTCAAATAAATCATAAATTGGCTGTAAAATTTCTTTAACACCAACAATCTTGTAACAAGATACATAATCTACTACTTCAACATAAGTATAATTTTCATCATATATTGGGGGTAATGAGAAATCAAAGAGTTTACCTTCACAAAGTTTTGATTCTTGAGAGAAAATTACTTCATTCTCTCTCTCATAGAACTCATCAAGCTCCTCATCACTAGAATGAATCTTTCTTTGCATTTTTCTCCACCCAAGAGCAAACCTGGCTCTGATACCAACTGTTCCTCCGTTTCTTGGATATCGTTTCGGGCTATTAATTGGTAGAAATCGGTGGTATACTCCTCGACTGATCGACTCCCTTGTCTCAGGTTTTGCAACCGTTGATACATCAATCGCTGGTAGTTATAGGGCAAGAAGTTCGACCTCATATGTTTCTTCAACTTCTCCCAAGTCGAAACCTTAGACTTTCCCATCCGTTGCCTGGTCAACTTCAACTGCTGCCACCAAGCCATCGCTCTCCCCCGTAATCTGGTCTCAACCAGCGGGACTCGCCTGTTCTCAGGAACTCCCTTGAACTCTAAAACTTCCTCAACAGTCGCAAGCCAATCTAGGAATTCCTCCGGTTGAAGGGTACCATGGAATTCTGGGATTTCAGTCCGCAATCCACTCTCCCAACGTCGATCTTCGCCTGCCACACGACGCCTAATAGGAGCCTCTTCGCCATCTGAATCCTCCTCCTCGTCCTCTTCGTCTCTACCGAATGGATTTACCAGATTTGCTTGTCTTCTATGGGGCTGATTAACCCTAGCTTGGGCCGCAATCAACTCTCCCATCCTCTCAGTCAATAGATCGACAGCCGCTTGGATTTGCTGTCCGATCGCTTGATTGAGGCGTTGCTCAATCCGTCGTTCCAGGTCCTCTTCCCCTGCGATGTCACCAACTAGTCTCTCTTTTCCTCGAGGCATGATGACGCAAGGTTAGGCTCTGATACCAACTGATGCAGCGGAAGAATTCAATATTGATGATACAAATTGAAAGGGGTTGTTGATTCTAAGAATACCCAAACCCTAACAACTACTAAAGTCCGTTGATCGCACACGATGCCGGAAATTAGTCTTCTACTAGTTGAATTTCGCAAAATTCACAAAAGCAGGGTAAAGGAAATAATTCCGAATTTTTATTGAAAAATCAAAACTGCTTACAATTGAGAAATAAAAGCCTATATATAGGCAAACTATCCTAAATATAATAAAACTCCTAAACAATAAAAACTTCTAAATAGTCTAAACTTCCTAATTAAAAAAAATACTAAATAAATTAAAATACAAACAAAATAGGAATTCTTATCAATTTAGGATCCTTACAATAAAATCTATTCCTAATCCAAATTATAAAATAATTACAATTAAAATAAAGATATAATCCAAAATATATCCTTAATTTCTTTCCACAACAAGTAGTTGTTTCCAAATTGAATTGGAGATCCTTTTTATTATTTGTGGCCCGCATCAAACAGCATGCAACACCGTGTGGATGAGGACAAGAGGAATGGAAAGCTAATTGAAAACACAGTGACGAATTGGTTTAAGGCTGCAGATGAGGCAATTGGCGTGGCAGAGAAAATTATTGAAGACAATGGGAGTGCCAATAAGAGCTGCTTCATCGGTTGCTGTCCTGATTTGAAGACTCGTTACCAGTTCAGCAGAAAAGCTAAGAAACTGAAACCAGTCATTGGTCAAGCTCAAGAGGATAGGAAATCCATCACAAATATTTCCTATCTTCCCTCTGTGCAGGAATTACAGCATGTTGGGGACAAAGAGACCTTGGAATCTAGAACTCAAGTTCTGAGCGACATTGTGGGAGCGTTGAAGAATGCGGACTTCAATTTGATTGGCGTGTATGGCATGGCAGGCATTGGTAAAACTACTTTAGTCACAAAGCATCTTATTGCTGAAGTCAAGCGAGCTGGAGTTTTTGAAGCAGTCACTTGGACAAAGGTGACTCAGAACCCTGACCTCAAAAGCATTCAAGAAGAAATTGCAGAATGGTTGGGTCTTAAGTTCGAAGTCCACTCCCCTCAAGTGAGGGCGGTTCGGTTACGTTCACGTCTCAAACAGGAGGAGAAAGTTCTTGTCATCCTTGATGACATCTGGAAGAAAATTGAACTGGAGGAGATTGGAATTCCTAATGACAAAGATAGCAAAGGATGTAAAATTTTGATGACGTCGAGAAATAAAAAAGTATTGCTAGAGATGGGCGTACAGAAAGTTTTTGGACTTCAAGTTTTGCAGCCAGAAGAGGCATGGCAACTCTTTCAGCGAAAAGTGGACCAAGTCATAGACTCAGACTTGCAACCTATAGCCAAAGAAGTGGCAAAAAGCTGTGCAGGCTTGCCTGTATTAATCACAGCAGTTGCAGGCACATTAAGAAGTCAGCAGTTGAATGAGTGGAAGCATTCCTTGCAGCAGCTGAAGCAGTTTGCCCATGAAAAAATTGAGGATCAGGTTAACTCAGCCCTTAATTTAAGCTACAATTTTTTAAAAGACGAAACCAAGTTAGTGTTCTTACTATGTGGTCAAAATGGACCACTCAACATTGACACTGCATATTTGTTGAAATATGCTATTGGTTTGGGCATTTTAAAAAGTTGCAAGGAAGTAGAAGCAGCAAGAATCAGGTTACATTCATTGGTCAGTGACCTTAAAGCCTCGTCTTGGTTGCAGCAAGGTAATAAGGATGGAGAACTGCAAATGCATGATCTCATTTACAACTTTGCCATCACAGTTGCATCGAAGGATCAACCTATCATCACTAGCAATGGAATGGAGGAATGGCCAGAAGATAATACATTGGAGAATTGCATGGCGATGGTGTTGAGTACCGGCAAAGTCCCTGGCTTTCTAAAGTGTTAAAATGTCCAAAACTCAGGTTCTTTCTACTGAATAATGATGATTCCTCCTTGGAAATTGGAGACGATTTTTTTGGAGGTGTGGAAGGGCTGAGAGTCCTGAATTTGAAAAATAATCGTTTCGCCGGCTCTTTGCCTTTGTCACTCCAGTGTCTCAAGGATCTTCAGACATTGTGCTTGGATTCTTGTGTCTTGAATGACATAACCGTAATTGGAGAGCTTGAGAAATTACGAGTTCTTAGCCTCATCAACTGTACTATTTCTTGTTTTCCAAGAGGAATAGCAAATTTGACTCATTTGCAGCTTTTAGATGTAAAGAACTGTTCAAGCTTAGAAGTGATTGACCCTAATGTACTTTCAAGATTGACCCGATTGGAGGAGTTGTATCTAGAAGACAGCTTTGTAAAATGGGAGGTTAGTGAAGAACATAATAGTCAGCGAGAGAATGCCAAGTTATCTGAATTGGAGCATCTGTCCAAGCTTGTCACTCTACACATACACATTCTCGATGCAAAGATGTTGCCTGAAGATGCAAAAAAGTTGCCTGTGGAACGATTCAAAAATTTTAGAGTACTTATTGGAGAGGGGTGGGAATGGAGTGTTGAACATAACACTTTAAGAACATTAAAGGTCAAGCTCAATACAAGCGATCATTTGGAAAGGGTGAAAGGTTTCCTGATGAGAGCTGAAGATTTGTCTCTTGATGACTTAAAGGGTGTGGAGAATGTGCTGGACAAGTTAGATGGGGAGGGTTTTTCTCAGTTAAAACATCTGATCATTCAAAACAGTCCAGATATTCAACATCTAATCGAGTCGAGAAGGATGGGCCATGTCTCTGCTTTTCCCAACTTGGAATCGTTATCTTTGAACCATTTGAATAAATTGGAGACAATTTGTAGTGCTCCGTTGAAGATGGTGTCCTTTGGCAGTTTAATAAGGCTAAAAGTGGGTAATTGTGACATACTGGAAAATCTCTTGTCCTTCTCCATGTTTAAATGTCTTGATAAGCTAGAAGAAATCGATATCAGTGGTTGCAAAATTATGGAAATGATTGTTAGGAATGACGATAATGATGGTGAAGATGAAGCGATTAAGGTGAAAAAATTAAAAACACTAACATTGGATCATCTTCCTAAGTTCAAAAGCTTCTGCTCTCAAGTGCAGAGAATGCAGAAGCCAACAATAGCAATTGAAGAAATTATTTCTGGAGATGAGCTTGAAACTGCCTTGGGGGTTTTTAAAGAAAAGGTACGACAGTTTTATCCTGCTTCTCTTTTTTTTTTTTTTTTTTTTGTTGGAGAAATCAATTTCAGTTTCATCAATTTGAGAAATTAATCTTGTGCGTATTGAATGCTTCTCTCATTTGTCTTCTACATGATATCTTTGTCAATATCCAAAACTTTTTCCTAATCATTTAATGAATGAGAAATTTTATTACCCCGACACTTGACACAAATTAAATTTTAGTAACTATGGACAAGCAAAGATGAATCTCCATGTACTAGCAAGTGCTCGCTTATCTCGTTTAATTCCCTTTTAATAATTGTTTTATATATTTTTCTAAAATCTTTTGTATTTAAAAGAGTAAGATTGAGATTGTAATTGTGATTGCAGATTGAATTTCCCAGTTTGATAAATCTGATACTGATATCGACTAGTGTGAAGAATGTATGGTCTAACCAACTTAGAGATGCATCTCCATGCACTAAAAACTTGACAAGCTTGATTGTGGATGGCTGTTGGAATTTAGGCTATATATTTACTCCATCCATGGTTGAAAATATTGCACAATTGGAAAAGCTTGAGATAAGCAGTTGTAGTTCCATGAGAGAAGTAATAGTTACAAAAGGATTGGAAGAAATGATGACGGGGAAGATTTTGTTCCGAAAACTGGACCTTTTAAAGCTCAAACATCTACCAAAACTGGAAAGATTTTGCTCCGGGAATTTACTTGAGTGTCATTCATTGAAGGTTTTACGAGTAGAGAATTGCCCTTATTTACAGACATTTGTCTCTAGTTCTATGCGGACTGATGCGGGTGTCACGACCCTCTTTGATGATAAGGTAATTTATTTTGGGTCTTTTTGTTTATTCTAAGAAATTAATTCTTGTGGTTTATGATTTCTCTTATCATTGTCATAATGGGATTTGTTTGTGTTTTAGGTTTCATTTCCTGATTTGGAGGAATTGCAAATATTACACATGCATAGACTGAGGATGATATGGAAAAATGAATTCTTAGCGGCTGGTTCCTTTGAGAAATTGCAAGTGTTGAAGGTAGAACACGCCAAAGAGCTGTTAAATTATTTCCGTCAAAAATGTTGATAAGAGGATTGAGGAATCTAGAGACTCTGGTAGTGACAAATTGTGACTTAATTGAACAAGTGTTTGATATGGAAGGAGCGACGCAAGTAAAAGAAAGACTTGTTTTGGCTTTAAGAACTTTGGAGGTTGTAAACCTACCAAGGTTGAACAGTGTTTGGAATATTGGAGATAACTACAATGGAATGGAGTCTCTATCCTGGAGCAACTTGCGTTCAGTGACTGCTTGGGATTGTTCTAGTTTGAGGAGTTTGCTTCCAACTTCGATAGCTACAGATCTTCTACAGCTTGAAAAGATTGATTTAAGAAATTGTACGATATTAGAGGAACTTATTGTGGGTGGATTAGAATCTTTTCCAACCTTCTTTTTTCCTAAGCTAGAATCCCTTGAGCTTTACTGCTTAAATGAATTGAGGAATTTCTATCCAGGAGATCATTCCTTAGAATGCCCAGTGCTGGAAACCTTGTGGGTCAGTGGGTGTGAAAAGTTGAAGGTTTTTGCTTTTGAATCTCCAAACTTGCAAGAAATGCAGGTGCAGAGTAAAACCAAGGCTCAAGGGCTTTTTTATTTCACACAGGTACAAATGTTTTCCCAAAATAATATTGTAAAATCGTATTACGTAATGGAGGAAACGATGCTCTTGCTTTTTTTATGTTACAAACTTATAATTTAATTTGTTAGTTCATTTTTTTGCCGCATGTTTTTATGTATTAATGTGGTAATAATAATCTTGTACACACCATTGTTGTAGATATTGGTATTAATTAATCACTACCTGATTTTGGCAGGTGGTACCCAACTTGAAGAGAATGATATTGAATTTCGAGGATGCCATGAAGGTAGAAGAAGCCCACTTACCCTCTCATCTCTTTCACAAACTGGAAGAACTTGACCTGCGAGGCTTCCTCGATAATTCATCATACCTTCCATTTGAATTCCTCGATAGATTTCAGAATATTCAAAAGCTACATATGAGTTGCAGCGATTTTGAAGGGCTTTTCCCAAGTGAGTTTGCTGGTGATGTTGGAATTCTTGCTCAGATACGATACTTGAGATTGAACTGTCTTCGTAATCTGAGGCAAATATGGAACAAAGGTTCTTGGCATAAACAAGTTCTTCAAAATCTTCACACTCTTTGTGTTATGTTTTGCGATGGACTAACTAGTTTGGAGCCATCTTTTGAGTCTTTCCAGAATCTTCAAACATTGGATGTGGATGACTGTAATGGACTGATGTACTTATTCAAATCTACAGCTGCAAAAAGCTTGGTGCAACTCAAAACCATCAGCATCAAAGAATGCAATACGGTGACAGAAATAGTAGCAGTCGTGGGAGATGAAACACAAACCGAGATTATTCTGAGCAAACTGGAAAGTCTTAAACTCGATTGTCTACAAAGCCTCATTTGCTTTAGCCTTGCAACTTGCCCAATGAAATTTCCATCCCTAACAGAGGTAACTGTAATGCAGTGCCCCAAGATGAAGTTTTTCTCTCGGGGAAACTTGTACGCACCAAAGCTAAAGAACATATATGTAACAGAAGAGAGTGACAAAGGGCGCTGGGTTGGGGATCTTAACTCAACTATTAAAAAATGGTATCTAGAAATGGTAAGTTGTGATAGATAAGATTCCATTCTCTTTCAATTTGTTTATTCATTTGCTGGTTTAGATGTAACATTTTCATTTTCTTATCTAAATCGATGAAAAATTTCAAATAGCGTTAGCTAACTTCACATTCATCTTCTTATAGGCGGGCTTTGATGGCATTCAACAATTGAAACTCTCTGAATTTCCTGTGTTGAAAGAGAAATGGCTTGTTCAACTTCCAGTTAATTTCTTCTATAATCTGACTTCATTAGTGGTGGATGATTGTGCATTCCAGTCTTTTGCAATTCCATCCAATCTACTACCTTTCCTGATTGCTTTGGAAGAACTTGAGATAAGAAATTGTGATTTATTAGAAGAATTATTTGATTTGGAATGGCCAAATACGGATAGGAGCTTTGGATATTTGTCCAACTTAAAAGAGTTTCAATTGATCGGTCTACCACAGCTGAGGCATGTTTGGGATGAGATTCCTAAAGATCTGCTGGATGTCAAGAACCTTACATTGTTGAGAATTGAAAATTGCAACAGTTTGAGAAATGTTTTGACTCCTACCCTATGCTTGAGCCTTGTTCAACTCAAAACATTACTAGTCACAAGTTGTCAGATGGTTAAAGAGATTATCACTGCTACTCCAACCACAGAAGATACTGCGATCGTATTTCCTTTATTGGAATACATTACTTTGGAAGATTTGCCCAGCTTGACTAGTTTCTACTCTGGAACTGATTCCTTCGAATTTTCTTACTTGAAAGAGATCACCATAGATGGTTGTCCACAACTCAATATCACCAATACAATTGCTGAGTTTAAGGTTAGTCATTTATTAAATTATCATCACAATTTTGCATGGTTTTTGACAACTTTTCTTCTTCTTGTACACAAACTTATAGACTACATGAAGCCTTTTTGTATACGATTGCATTGTCAGTTATCTCGTGCACTACTTATTCATTCCACTACAATGGCAAAATCCTTTATGAAACTGAACATTTTTCCACAGGCCATTTGTTACTAGTGGTATAATTTTGGCTCTTTTTTCTTTTTGACTATTATAATACATTAAGTTTTTTACTTCTTAACTAATTGGAATATAAAAAGTAATTTGTCTGCAGGATGCAAACAGGAAATAGATTAAAAAAAAAAAAAAAAAGAAAAACTTGTATTTTACCTGTTTACTCAGTGATCCATTGTCTTCCAACTTTTCCTCTAATAGTTTCTTGCATATTTTTTGTATTTTTAAGAGATTGTGATTGTGGTTGCAGATCAATGTTCCCAATTCGATAAGTCTCAATTTGTCATCAACTAATGTGAACAATATATGGTCTAACCAACCTGGAGTTATATTTCAGAACTTGACGAGTTTGTTCATGGATCGCTGTTGGAATTTAAGCTATCTATTTACATCATCCATGCTACCAAGTCTTGCAGAATTGAAAAAGCTTGAGATAAGAAACTGCGTTTCCATGAGAGAAATAATAGCTGGAGAAGGATTAGAAGAAGAAATTAAGACGAGAAAGATTTTATTCCCTAAACTAAACGTTCTAAAGCTCAAAAATCTTCCAAAACTGGAAAGATTTTGCTTAGGGAATTTGTTGGAGTGTACTTTATTGAATGTTTTATGTGTAGAGAATTGCCATTATATACAGGCATTTGTGCAGACTGATATGGTTGACAAGAGTGGAGCTCGAAAACCTGGAAACACAGCTCTCTTTGATGAAAAAGTAACTTATTGTGGTTTTTCTCTACTTAACCTTGCATCATATTTTCTCACCATTACTTTTAACATTATTGGATTTGCATGTTGCAGGTTTCATTTCCTAATTTGGAGGAAATGCAGATTTTGCACATGCATAGACTGAGGATGATATGGAAAAATGAATTCTTAGCGGCTGGTTCATTTGAGAAATTGCAAGTGTTGAAGGTAGAACACGCCAAAGAGCTGTTGCAATTATTTCCGTCGAAAATGTTTATAAGAGGATTGAGGAATCTAGAGACTCTGGTAGTGACAAATTGTAACTTAATTGAACAAGTGTTTGATATGGAAGGAGCGACGCAAGTAAAAGAAAGACTTGTTTTGGCTTTAAGAACTTTGGAGGTTGTAAACCTACCAAGGTTGAACCGTGTTTGGAATATTGGAGATAACTACAATGGAATGGAGTCTCTATCCTGGAGCAACTTGCGTTCAGTGACTGCTTGGGATTGTTCTAGTTTGAGGAGTTTGTTTCCAACTTCAATAGCTACAGATCTTCTACAGCTTGAAGAGATTGATTTAAGAAATTGTACGATATTAGAGGAACTTATTGTGGGTGGATTAGAATCATTTCCAACCTTCTTTTTTCCCAAGCTAGAATCCCTTGAGCTTTACTGCTTAAAGGAATTGAGGAATTTCTATCCAGGAGCTCATTCCTTAGAATGCCCAGTGCTGGAAACCTTGTGGGTCAGTGGGTGTGAAAAGTTGAAGGTTTTTGCTTTTGAATCTCCAAACTTGCAAGAAATGCAGGTGCAGAGTAAAACCAAGGCTCAAGGGCTTTTTTATTTCACACAGGTACAAATGTTTTCCCAAAATAATATTGTAAAATCGTATTACGTAATCGAGGAAACGATGCTCTTGCTTTTTTTATGTTACAAACTTACAATTTAATTTGTTAGTTCATTTTTTTGCCGCAAGTTTTTATGTATTAATGTGGTGATAATAATCTTGTACGCACCATTGTTTTAGATATTGGTATCAATTAATCACTACCTGATTTTGGCAGGTGGTACCCAACTTGAAGGGAATGATGCTGAATTTCGAGGACCATGATGGTAGAAGAATCCCACATACCCTCTCATCTCTTTCATAAACTGGAAGAACTTGACCTGCGAGGCTTCCATGATAATTCATCATACCTTCCATTTGAATTCCTCGATAGATTTCAGAATATTCAAAAGCTACATGTGAGTTGCAGCGATTTTGAAGGGCTTTTCCCAAGTGAGTTTGCTGGTGATGTTGGAATTCTTGCTCAGATACGATACTTGAGATTGAACTATCTTCGTAATCTGAGGCATATATGGAACAAAGGTTATCGGCATAAACAAGTTCTTCAAAATCTTCACGCTCTTGAAGTTGCAGAATGCGATGGACTAACTAGTTTGGAGCCATCTTTTGAGTCTTTCCAGAATCTTCAAACATTGGATGTGGATGACTGTAATGGACTGATTTACTTATTCAAATCTACAGCTGCAAAAAGCTTGGTGCAACTCAAAACCATCAGCATCAAAGAATGCAATACGGTGACAGAAATAGTAGCAGTCGTGGGAGATGAAACACAAACCGAGATTATTCTGAGCAAACTGGAAAGTCTTAAACTCGATTGTCTACAAAGCCTCATTTGCTTTAGCCTTGCAACTTGCCCAATGAAATTTCCATCCCTAACAGAGGTAACTGTAATGCAGTGCCCCAAGATGAAGCTTTTCTCTCGGGGAAACTTGTACGCACCAAAGCTAAAGAACATATATGTAACAGAAGAGGGTGACAAAGGGCGCTGGGTTGGGGATCTTAACTCAACTATTAAACAATTGTATCTAGAAATGGTAAGTTGTGATAGATAAGATCCCATTCTCTTTCAATTTGTTTATTCATTTGCTGGTTTAGATGTAACTTTTTCATTTCTTATATAAATCGATGAAAAATTTCAAATAGCGTTAGCTAACTTCACATTCATCTTCTTATAGGCGGGCTTTGATGGCATTCAACAATTGAAACTCTCTGAATTTCCTGTGTTGAAAGAGAAATGGCTTGTTCAACTTCCAGTTAATTTCTTCTATAATCTGACTTCATTAGTGGTGGATGATTGTGCATTCCAGTCTTTTGCAATTCCATCCAATCTACTACCTTTCCTGATTGCTTTGGAAGAACTTGAGATAAGAAATTGTGATTTATTAGAAGAATTATTTGATTTGGAATGGCCAAATACGGATAGGAGCTTTGGATATTTGTCCAACTTAAAAGAGTTTCAATTGATCGGTCTACCACAGCTGAGGCATGTTTGGGATGAGATTCCTAAAGATCTGCTGGATGTCAAGAACCTTACATTGTTGAAAATTGAAAATTGCAACAGTTTGAGAAATGTTTTGACTCCTACCCTATGCTTGAGCCTTGTTCAACTCAAAACATTACAAGTCACAAGTTGTCAGATGGTTAGAGAGATTATCACTGCTACTCCAACCACACAAGATGGAGCTATGGGCCATGTGATCGTATTTCCTTTATTGGAATGCATTACTTTGGAAGATTTGCCCAACTTGACTAGTTTATACTCTGGAACTGATTTTGTTGAATGCCCTTACTTGAAAGAGATCACCATAGCTGGTTGTCCACAACTTAATATCAACAATACAATTGCCGAGTCAAAGGTCAGTCACTTATCAAATTATCATAATAATTTTGCATGGTTGGAACAACTTTTCTTCTGGTTCTTGTACACAAACTTATTAACTATTAGTAGCCTTTTTGTATATGATTGCATTATCAATCCATCTAAATTACTATCTTATTTATTGCAGTTATGGAATTGCAAAAAATTTTTATTAATGTAAATATTTTGTCCACAGGCTATTAGTATTCCACACCCAAAGGACTTGAAACCTTCATCAATTGACATTGAAAAGATATGGAATGGGCAAAGTTTAACAAGCTTGATGATAGATGGTTTTAGGAATTTGAAATTTCTTTTTCCGTCATCTATAGCTAAAAGTCTGTTGCATCTAAAAAAGGTAGAGATTTCTAATTGTGAGATGCTAGAACAAGTAATAGCCATGGAAGCACACGAAGAACAAATGATGAGACTGCCAAAGATAGACTTCCTGAAGCTTAAAGATCTTCCACAACTCGCTCAATTCAGCATATGTAAGATGCTTGAATGCCCTTCCTTGAAAGAACTACAAGTTCAAAACTGTCCTCAACTAATGGTATTTGTCTCCGATTACATTGGCTCAAATGTTGTATCCAATAGTGAACACCAAATAACAACCTCTGCTCTCTTTGATGACAAGGTGGTCTCTGTCCTTTGCATCTTCTGTTTTTGTTTCTGTAGTTCCTATTCTTATATTTTTTTTAAAATACCTTTTTTCATTGTATATTATTTTTTAAAAATTAATTGATCAAATTGTTCTAACATTTCTTTGCAGCTATCTGTCATCTCTATTTTGATTTGGTCCCACAGTTTTTTAGCTATTTAATGTTTACCATTAATATAGTATAATTACTGTTGCAGGTTGCATTCCCCAACTTGGAGAAAATGCAAGTTATCCAAATGGATAATTTGAGGATGATTTGGAGCAACCAGGTCTGTTCGAATTCCTTTGGAAAATTGGAAGTACTTAAGGTAGAATATGGTAAACAACTGCTGAAAATCTTTCCGCATAATTTATTGGCAAGACTCCAAAATCTCAAGGATTTGGTCATAAAGAATTGTGACTCACTAGAAGAGGTGTTTGACATCCATGAGCTAATAAATGCAAAAGAAATGGAACGAGTAACTAGTCAGCTGAAAAGACTTGATATCCGAAGCATGCTGAGTTTAAGATGTGTTTGGAATGAAGATCCAAAAGGAGTTGTATCGTTTGACGAACTAAATTGTGTGTACGTTTGGGGATGTCCTAACCTAAAAAGTCTCTTTCCATTTTCAATAGCTAAAAGACTACAACAACTGAAAGAGCTTGATTTGAACAGATGTGGGCTTGTGGAAATGGTCACAAAAAAGAGTGGAGTAGTAGAAGAAGCTCCTGAGTTTGTGTTTCCTCGGCTTATGCACTTGGATCTTTGGAATCTAGAAGAGCTTGAATGTTTTTTTCAAGGAATCCATACCTTCGACTGCCCATTATTAGAAAGATTGAGTGTTTATAGCTGTGACAAATTGGAGGTTTTCACTCAAATGGCCGAGTATCCAGAAGAAACACCGATGCAGAAATCACTTTTCTCATTTTCAAAGGTAGACCTTACATCCTTATTACCATTCCTTTTTTTTTTTTTTTTTTTTTTTTTTGCGCCAATAAGCTACTTCAAAAAAGATAGTAACTCCTACTACTTCCAAACTTTGACTATTAAGCCATAATTGTTCTAAATTTGATTATTCTATTGATTGAAAACAGTTTCAATTCTGCTTATAAATAATTTTGTAATTTTTTTTTTCTCACTTGTAATTAGCAATCACTAAACTAAAGACAGGCAGAAATGACAAGTTGTTCTTACACAAAAATATATTTTCTTTCTCTGTAACTTTTCTTTGTATTATATTTTGTATGCGATGAACAGTGAGCTTCCAATTCTTTTCTGTGCTTTCGTTTGACTTTTTTTTAGTTCACATTATCAATTTAAGAAATCATGGGCGTTTTCAATTTTTATATGGGAAGTCAACTTTAACCTGGTTTTTGTTTGATTGTTTTTCAGATCATCCCCAACTTAAAATGCGTATCCTTCACTAGTAGGGATGCCCAAATGACAAAGGAAAGCCAGTTTCCACCACAACTCTTTCACAAACTTAAGACTGTTGAACTACATTGCTTTGATGGTGAACCAGCAGACTTTCCATCTGATCTCCTTAAGTTGTTTCATAAAATGGAAAAACTTTATTTGCAGTCTTGTAAGTTCAAGGAAGTGTTTTGTGGTGAAGGACTAGACCAAGCTTGTGGCATCCAACTCCAAAATTTTATAACCTTTATACCCCTTCTAACATCTCTCGGACTACCAAAAAAATTTCCTTAATATCCGAATAAATTTCTCATTGTTATAAATCTTCAAAGCCTAGTATAGAATAATATTATCTTAATGGATCAGTAAAATTAAATATAAACTATCTAATTTAATATACTTATTTGGCTTGGACTTGATAATTATTTATTATCAAGCTTCCTACGTACCCCAAATTCTAATTTGGGAATCAAAGGCACGTAGTTCTCCTAATATTAAATAATCTAACTCCCTATTCCACTCTAGTGTTTCTTTAACACATTACAAAACTTCCATGGCATACCATTCTACCAAACAGATTACAGAACTAACAAAAGTAACTAAACACATGCCCACGCATTGAATGGTAAACTTAATCTCTCTAATTATTTCTAGTGCAAATTAATTATGAATTAAAATATTCTCATTGTATCAAATTGCTCTCAAAGCAATTATCATTTCTCCCATAAAAATTCACCAAGTCAAGAAAGAGCAAAATTAGGTAAATGAAAACCAACTATTCAGCAAGGAAATCCAACATGACATCAAGTCAAATTGGATAGAAAATATATCAATGAAACTCCTAAACATCTCCAAATATCTATTTACATCAACTAAGTACAAAATCTCCATAATCTCCATATACATGTATATAAATTTTGAAATCCTAGAATTCAAAACTCTTCAAGAATTGAGGGTATTGATTGCATTATGCTTCCAATTTTTCATATTTATCCACATGCAAGTATTGATTACACTACACTAATTAACCAAAAATAATAACACAATTAATTAACAAAAGAATGCATCACAATATATAGAAAATAATATAATCGAAATCATCAAAAATACCAAGAATTAAAGTTGTTCTAAATAATATTTAGAATTTTCTGAACTTAAATTCAAAATTTTCCACCACTGTTCTGTACCTCGCCGGAAACCGCCGCCGGTGCCGCCATGCACGGTGGCCGTGAATTCAAACATTGACCTACTAGTAATCCGATCATGCCATCACCATCCTTGCAACCTGAGGAGCCCAAGTATATCTTTAAATCACTCTAATTTAGCCGGAAAGGCTGTTAATCGGAGAAAAATTCATTTTCTCCGACGAAGCTCCGATCGCTAGCCAAACCACCATGAAAACTTCGAGATCCACTTCACCCAAAGGTTTTCCAGCCTTCTGAGTCCATTTTTGGGGTTAATTTTAAGAGATAATGGCTGGAACATGTAGAAACGGGGGTGACAGCCATAGTTACGAATTTCCTTTTCTTAATACCCCTTCCAAACACTTAATTTTGCACCTTGGAACTTACATCTATCTATAGTACGTGTTATTAGCTTCGATTTGGTACCAAAAACTCGAAAAACGGAGGTCATATGAGGAAGAATTGAGCTTGAGAAGGGAGAGGAAGAAAGAAATGGTAATGAATTGATGGAGGAAGAGATCACGTTTTTTTTTCTCTCTTTTTCTTCTGTTCTTCCTTCTTTCTTTACTTTAATATTTTTTTTTTATAAAATATCTTTTCTATAAAATTACTAATTTACCCTTAAGTAATATAAATTTTTAAATTCCTCCACATTACTTTTGATTTCTTTCGATTATATCCTTACTATGTAGATAGTTTCAACCCAGAACTTTCTATTTAATCTATTTATTTAATAGTAGAAAGCAAAATTTACATTTATAAAATTTCAGGATGTTACAAAGCTCTTCAAACTCTCAAGGTTTTGTATGTTGGGAGTTGTCACAAGTTGATTAGTTTAGCACCAAGCTCTGCTTCTTTCGAGAACCTAACGATTTTGGATTTACACAATTGCAACCGATTGGATAGCTTGATGGCACACAAAACAGCAAGAAGCCTAGTTCAACTCCAAAAAATGATGATAAAAAAATGTCGCAAGATGTCAGAAATTGTTTCAAACGAGGGATTAGAGGAATCGAAAGAGGAGATTATGTTCACCAAATTAGAACGTTTGGAACTACGTGATTTGGCAAGCCTTGTAAGCTTCAGTTCAGCAGATTGCAGTTTTAAATTCCCATTTTTGATGAAAGTAATTGTTAGTGAATGTCCCAACATCAAGTTTTTCTCCAAAGGAGTCTTAACCGCACCCAAGCTACAGAGCGTACAACTTTCAGAAGCAGACAGAGGGCATTGGAAAGGTAACCTTAACTGCACCCTGCAGCACTTATTCACCCATCAATAAGCTGATTGGGGTCTAGAATCTTTTATTTGAGGATAGAGAGAGACAATGATTGTTTGCTTTACAGTTTTCTTAATTATTGCAACTGCAATTTTGTCCAGTTAAAACAATGTGTGCATCTCTTGTTAATATATCCATGTCTACTTCTTTTGACTTCAAATCATTTTATACGAGGGTCTAATTATAATTTTCATCAACTTTACATTATTAAACCACGAATCCAAATAACATAGTATTTCATATGACAATACCATACCACACTTCATCTACCATACTTTACTATACTTTATAAACCTCTAAACCAAACAAAAGGTAAGTTTAAGCAGTTAGATGTTTGGCATCTAGAAGAGAAACAAGGATGCATAAACCACTTTTATCACATATGTAACTAGCAATCACTACACTAAAGACACCAAAGACAAGGTAGAACTTATAAAGTCCTCCCTTGTATATATTTTCTATCCAATGAATAATCTTGAGCGACTGAGATTCATGCTTTTTCATGGACATTTTCATGCTTTTTTGTTTTCATGGAAAGTCAACTTCAACCTGGTTTTTGTTGGATTGTTTTTCACATCGTCCCCATCATGAAAAATGTATCCAAATGATAAAGGAAAACCGGTTTCCACCACAACTCTTTCACAAACTTAAAGCTGTTGAACTACATTGCTTTCAGGATGAACCGGCGGACTTTCCATCTGACCTCCCTTGAGTTGTTTCATAAAATGGAAAAACTTTATTTCAGGTCTTGTACGGTCGAGGGTGTCACAAGTTGATTAGTTTAGCTCCAAGCTCTGCTTCTTTCGAGAACCAAACCAATTTGGATTTACACAAATGTAAAGGAAATACAGTATGGTATGGATTTAATAAGCCAAGATTTGGTTTTACTTTAACATCCGAAATTGGGGTGTTAAAAATGTTGGCTTTTTCATAGTTTTAAAGGGATCATAAACCATCAGCTTAAAATTGCTATTTGAGAATCGACCTTCCAACACTTTGCTTGGATGTGATCTAGAGGGGGTGGGGTGAACTAAAGGGAGATTAAATTGGATATTTACTTTGTAAAAAAAAAAAGGATATTTAAGTCATTTTCCAGTATTAATTATTGTTTGAGTTGGGTACATTAATTACTTTATTTATATTTTCATCTTTTATAGATAAATTCAAAAATCCAAATTTGCTTTTGCACTGACACATGCATATCCTCTCTGCAATTGCTATAATTGCATGGCTCTTCTTTATGTGCTAATTTGGAGTATTTAATCTTAATAATTGAAGTGATATAATTCTTATGGGTTCTCATCATTGTCAAATACAGGCTATCAAAGATTATTTACATAATCTTTTTACTATCAAGGACATGGGGGATGCTCGCTATTTCTTGGGTATTGAGTTGACCCGAACTGATGTAGGTATCTATCTCACTCAAACTAAAAACATCACTGATCTATTGGATGATGCTGGTTTATTGCAAGCCTCTACTGTTTCTAGTCCTTTGGCTTCTGGTTCTGATCTCACTTGTTCATGGGAGTTACTGCAGGATCCTGCTGTGTATAGAAGAATGGTTGGCCGCCTGTTATATTTGGGTTTTTCTTGCCCTGATATTGCTCATGCCACTAACCAACTCAGCCAGTTAAACATCACCTTCAAGCTGCCATTCATGTACTGCGGTTTTTAAAGGGTACTATGACCAGTGGTTTGTTCTATCTTGTTACTTCTGATTTATCTCTGATTACTGCTTTTTGTGATGCTGACTGGGCACGTTGTAAGGATTCCCGCCATCCTTTAACGGGATATTGCGTGATGATTGGCCATTCACTCATCTCTTGGAAAACCAAGAAACAAGCTACTGTCAGCCGGTCTTCAGCTGAATCAGAATATAGGAGCATGGCACTACCAGTTGTGAGCTTAAGTAGCTTCATTTCCTCTTGGCTGATTTTCAGATACAACTAGTTCTTCCCATTCCTCTTCATTGTGACAGTCAATCCGCCATTGCTATCGCCAAGGATCCGGTGATAACTCATATTCACATAGGCATATTTAGGTACATTTTAACTTATCTTCTTAGTTATTTTCGTATTTTAGCATTAGTTTTATTATTTTCTTAATTAGTTAGTTTGTTTTATTTTATTTATCCTTATTGAGTGTTATTTACCTCCTTTAGGTGCTTGAAAGTAGATTTTGGCTTTTTAGAAAGCCTGCTAGAAGAGGATTTGTTGGAGCTTGAACTTCAACTGGATTTTCAACAGAGTTCGAGGCTGTTTTAGCTCACGATTCATTTTGCAAGATTGTGCGTCTGTCCGTTAGCTTTCCATAGAGCATTGAATCACACCAATCGAAGCTATATCGAGGAAGTTAGCTGAGGTTTTCTGTGACTTGTTGGGGTCCTGCGGGTCAACCCTATCTTATTGACTTTTTCTTCTTGATTGGGCCAGATTCCTCCTTAAGGGGCCCATTACCATTCACTCTAAATTTCCAGCAGGCCTTGTAATTAAAGAGGTTAAGAAGAAACTCCTAATTAGGTTAAGAGAAGGAGAACCTTTAAAAGAGACAAGAGGAGAAGGTTTTAGGGACTTTTTTTGACTTCTGCTTTTGGACTTTTTCTTGGACGTTTTGTGGAGGCAATCAAGGAGACAAGGCTGCACGTTTTTCCTTGAGATTTTCGGTAGAATTTGTTTAGTTATGAGTAGCTAAACTCTCTTCTAGTTGAGGTACTTTGAAGTTTAATTCCATCTGATTCATGAGACTTGTGTTTTAACCGTATTCTTTTATTTGAATATTTATTCAATTCCTGTGATGATATTGTTATATTGCTGTGAATTTAATCAAATTGATTTGGCTAGTTAATTGATTGATTATACTGCATATCGCCAAATAGAATAATATATCTGTGATTGTTGTTCTATCATAGTGGCAAGTTAGCTTCGTGTAAAGTTGACGGAATTGAATAGTTTAGTTTTTATGATTTACGGCGTTTCCGATTTCATTAACTAAGATAGAGGTCTTTTCTGTGTTTAATGCTGCCATAGGTTTAATTCTTATTAAGAGGTTTCTTGGAGATTATCTATTGGCTAGGGAAGTAGTTTATTCGGGCGTTTCCCGAAACTATCGATAAATTAAGAAAAGATTGGTTCTTGAGTGCGTTTCACCTTTAACTATAACTCTATCTATTTGGATAATTGAACTGAATCTTTGGTGTCTGTGATTGAATTACGGAATTAAACCAAAAAGTATCTTGGCTAGTTGTTCATCCTATTGATTTATTCTATCTTATTTTACATTCTGAAATTTCTCAATTCACCTCATTTATTTTTATTTCAATCCAATCCAATCAAATTTATTTCTTTTTGCAAATAAATAGACCTGCATTAATCCTTGTGGTTCGACCCCGTTCTTGCTATACTACCAAGTATAAGGAACCGGAGATATTAAATGAAACTTTGACGGGTTGACGACCTATCATCCGGTTTCTTATGAAAAGGTTAAGCATGTTGATATTGATTGTCATTTAACTCGAGAACATATTGCTGCTGGTTTTCTCTCTCCGGTTTATATTTCTACTTCTTTGCAATTAGCTGATTTGTTTACTATACCCCTTAGTGCTACTCACATGTCTCCTGCTTTAGGCAAGATGAATTTTGTTTCACTACCTTCATCTTGAGGGGGGGGGGGGGGGGGGGGGGGGGTGACAGGTGCCGAATCCGTCAAATATAATTTTATAATCTCGTCTTTCCCTAAAACAATTTATTTGTAGTAGGTGGTAAGTCGAGGTCGTGTCCCAAAGGATTAGCGATTTAATTTGCTTCTCAAAAATAACCAATCGGTTTGTTTCAAAATTTGTAAAAGATAAAAAGGGGGGTTTTAGTGAAGATGATGCGGAAAAATAAAATTATTTAAAAGTGCAATTGAGCAAAAGTAAAAATCAGGAGATATAACAATTAATTAACAATTCAATTGAAAGTTTCTTCGATGGCATCTCATCATTGTTTGATCATAGACTCAACAAGCGGATTCAAATCTCAAAATTCCAATTCGGTTAAAGTTCTAGGCTTCGTGCTTTCGAACCAGTTTTTCCTTAAGTGAAACAGAACAAGACGACTTAATTAAGTTTCTTTTCCAAATCAAATAATCCTTCCTTCGTGGTTTAGGATTCAATTTGTTGAAAACTTTAAGATCTAGAAAAACCCAAATTAAGTTAATCAATTCTTCGTGATATTGATTCAAACTTAAATCTTGTTTTCTTTTGAATGTTCTAGCAAATAAAAGAAATAAACGATTGCGTATTTACTTCTTGTTATTCAACTGAATATCAAACCCTAATTAAATCAATTGGCCTTTTGATTAATTAGAAAACTTGATATTAGAGATCGGATTTCTCTTAGGCAAGAAAACAAAATATAGAATTTCGAAATTAAATGGTTAAGAACAATAAATCTCACAAACAATCGATGATAAACCAAACGAAACTTTCAATTGAAAAAGAAAAGAAGTTAGTTACTCATTGTTTGAGTAACCACTTACAAGCTAAAAGAAAAATGCTGAAAATAAAAAGAATGGAGGCTAGGGTTAACAATCCCCAAAAAAATAAGAAATAAAGAAGTAAAAGAAATTAATTCTTTAAAGAGTTCTCCTCCTACCCTATTTATACAAATTTCGACCTAGCTAGATAAGACCAGTAAATGCTATCCTAAAATAAAATTCGAATTTCAAAATAAGGAAAGCTGAGCTGTGACCGAATCCGGCGCTTAGCCTTGGGCAAGGCTAAGCTTGCAGTTCCCACAATTAGCTGAACACTTGACTCCAGCCCGAAAATGCTGCTACTTTTGCTCCAACAGTTGTGAATTTCCCAAATAGCTCCTGAACAACCAAAAATACAAAGTCTGATATATTTACCCCAAAATAAAGAAAACCTAAATAGGAAAAAGGGATAAATAGCCAATAAAATTCCCAAAATAGTAGGCATAACAAATACCCCCACACCTAAACCAAACTTGTCCTCAAGTGCTAAAAACTGATTTGGAAAAATTCAGCCCTCTCTAAAGTAATTCACCCCAGCAAGAATTTCTAAGTTTTCATGACTTGAATTGACACTCCGAACCATGATCACCCACCACACACTGCATTGCTTCATAAAACTCAAGATAAACACTTATAATTAATCATCATACCAAGGCAATTTCGGGACTCCTCAATCACAATCAATTGTTCTTGCATTCTTACTTAACATCAATTAGACCTTAATCACTAACCAAATCCTTGTTTGTCAAAGCTAAAGAGAAATTAAAATTTTATAGATATGCAGCAGCTTTTTTTTTTTTTTTTTTTTTTTTTTTTTTTTATTATTTTTATGCAAAAATTGTCTTATTTCGGAGAGTATGCATATCGAGGCATTCCCGGTTACTGAGCCGAGTACCCCCGACCACATTACCCTTCCTAACGGCTACTAGCTCGGCCCTTAACCATTTTGGACAGCGGGACCAGTGCATAAAGGCAGCATGCTACAATTATTGTCTCTCAAAGCAATTTAAAACAAGAACAGTTAGAATCAGGCTTTCTTTGGTCAAAGCAAGAATGCAAGATGCATATAAAAATTTTTGAGTCCCTAATTACCTAAGCTAGGACTTTCTTTATAAAATGCTATATCAAGGAAAAATTGAGCAATAAGTGATGGTGTTTTTGCAAGAGTTAATGGAGTGCAATAAAAAACAGAAAACCAGAATTTTCTATCATAGGACAAATACAATCTCCTAAGGCTAAATGTTTTTGCAAAATCAGCCAAGCAAAGAGAAACAATGACCCATTCCAGCAAACCACAACTTAATCCCTCCCCCACACCTAGAATCTACTTGCCCCCAAGGAGATAAAATAAAGCTTTAAAAGTTAAGAGGGAAAGAAGACGACCTGGAGGGACTGCTTGGCTGCCCAAAAATTTTATGGTGGTGGAGTAGGCGGTTCAAACCCAACATGGGCAAACCAAGCTTGGATTTGAGTTTGGATTTGCTGTACCAGTCTGGTCAAGGAATCGATGCTGTTCTGCAAGTGCTGAATCTCATTTGCCGCAGCTGGAGGCGCTTGAGAAACGGATGGAATCGAGGGCATAGCTGCTCTAGTGCTCGTGGTAGCCTCCGGGAGTTTTCCTGCATCCACAAAAGAAAAAGTACCATCCTCGCCCTTGGCGATTAAACGCATCTCACAAAGCATACGTATGTCCAACAGAAGCATATCAGCCACTTTACAAAAAGTGTTATTTTTAACATCGAAATTGTGCAAATTGACAGCTAAGGCAGTAATATAAGAACCGAGGTATAGCTTCTTTGGGTTCTTGACTAATTTCTTGAATTTCAAAGCTATCCAGTAACCTATGTTTACTGCTTTCCTGTTTTCCATACACCAAAGGAAAAATAATTCTGCCTTTGTAATAACAGTTGTGTCATCATTCCTACCAGAGTAGGTGTAGGCGAGAAACCTATGGATTAGTCTAAGGGCAGGACTAATAATTAAATTGGCTTTAGATTTGCCGGGCTTAAATTCAACACTATCATCTGCACATAATTGGTTAAAGACTAGAGAGGCATTGAAATCAGCAGGGTAATCACAGAGCAAATTGTCAAATTCTTGTGAAGCAATTAGATCAGTACTCATTAATCCTAGGGCTGATGTGAATTGTGCAATAGACAGATTGTGAAGCACACCAAACAGTTGGAAAGTGATGCATGGATCCCTCACAGAAAAGTGTGCCTCACGCATGTCAAAATTGAAACTACTATAGAACTCCAGAGTCAGTGCATCAAAAATTGGTTGATTAAAAGCTACAAATTTCATCCATCCAATGTTGAACAGAAAATTAAAGACTTCTTCTCTAACATTCAGTTCATTTAAAGTGGGAACATGCAATGATCTTGCAGAAACGAATTGAGCGTTAAGTAGAGAAGTGTACCTGGTAGCATGTTCAGTGTTGTTGAATTGAAGATTGGCTCTTGGTCGAAAATGGGACCTTCCTCCCTGCATCCCAGCCCTGGTTTTCTTTGTTTTCTTTGGAGGAGGTGCAGACTCCCTGGAAGAATCGCTATCAGACGCAGAGGATAGACTCAGGTTGGATTCTGTGGAGGAGGATTCAGAAATTGGCCGCTTCCCTTTTGCTCTAGAAGGTTTCGTCACCTGCTTGCTGGCGTAGGTGGTAGGCTGATTCCGGTTTGGAGTTTTTGATTTCTTTGCTGCAGGTTGTGACGGCTGCTTCTTCTTCTTTTTTGGCGGTGATGGAGCTTGGACCGGTTCGAAACTTCCTTCTTCTTGCTGCGTTTCGTCCTCAACGCCTCGTTCACTGTGTTCGTTCTCGGGTTGCGCGCTTTCGTCCGGTCGATCACCCAAGGTCAGATCTTCGATATCCCCTGTTCTTTCGATGGTGGCGCGCCGTCTTCTCTTCGCCGGCTGTACTGGTGGCGGGCGATTAGAGAGCTGCGGCTCTGTCTCGACGGCGGCCTGCTCTGCTTCAGGAAGGGGAGACGGTGGGGAGGCTGGAGGTGGCGGACTGGGTGGTTGGGGGTCGGCGATCGGTGATGGACGGCTGGAACCTCTTTTGGCCGTCGATTTCGAACGAGCCATGGTTGGGTTTCGCAAAAAGGGAAAAAGAGAGGGCTTAGGGTTTTATGATTTGCAGAGAAGTGAGGGGTAGAGATGAAGATGGGTGGGTAGAGATAATGGGCCGGCTGTAATTAAAAAGGGCTTTAAAAATTTTTTCTTTTATCCAAAATAATTACCCTTTTAAGTGATGGTAAAATTTGAAATATTTCCACACATAGAGCTTTATATCTCCAGGCCCAAAACAAGCTTTAAATCAACTGAACTCTTTTCTCCTTAATAAGCCCCTGAAAACCCAGATTTAGCAGAAAGTTAGAAAAAATTAAGGTAGAAGATGAGAAGAAAATAAAATAAAAAAAAAAAATAATAAATAAAAGAAAATAATTCAAACTAAGAGAAAGAAAAAGCCTGGTCATCAGCCTTGGGCAAGGCTAATCTTGGGTTGCCTCCCGTTAGCGCCTCTAGTTAACGTCTATGGCCAGACAATGTACATTACTTAACCCCGCTGCTCTGGTGCCATTAATTGTACCTCTTCCGCACTGTGAGCCTCAAATCCTTCATAAAACGGTTTCAACCGATGTCCGTTCACTTTAAAAATTTTTCCGGTTTCAAGACTGCAAATTTCTACTGCGCCGTGATCATATATCTTTTGCACCACGAAAGGGCCTATCCATCGCGAGCGCAACTTCCCTGGAAACAATCTGAGTCTAGATTGAAAAAGCAGCACTTTCTGACCAATTTGAAATTGTTTCCTGCTGATCATTTGGTCATGAAGTTGTTTAACTTTCTTTTTGTAAATGTAGGAGCTTTCATACGCCTCATTCCGTAATTCCTCTAGTTCCATCAGCTGTAACTTCCTTTGCTCCCCTGCCATGTCGTAGGATAAATTACATTTCCGAACTGCCCAAAAAGCTTTGTGTTCCAATTCGACCGGTAGATGGCATGGTTTACCAAACACCAATCGATACGGTGACATTCCGATCGGAGTTTTAAAGGCAGTCCTGTATGCCCACAATGCATCTTCCAATTTAGTGCTCCAATCAGTCCTTGTGAAATTCACCGTTTTCTCCAGAATGGATTTAATTTCTCTGTTGGAAACTTCTGCTTGCCCATTAGTCTGTGGATGATAAGCTGTTGACATCCGGTGACTCACTCCATATTTCTTTAACAGTGCTGTCATGATTTTATTGCAAAAATGCGTCCCACGATCACTGATAAGAATTCTTGGCGTTCCAAATCTACAAAAAATGTTAGCTTTGACAAATTTAATCACGGTTGCAGCATCATCTTTTCTTGTGGCCTTTGCTTCAATCCACTTTGAAACATAATCAACAGCCAACAGAATATAGGAATTGCCAAAGGAATTAGGAAAAGGACCCATAAAATCAATTCCCCATACATCAAATATTTCGCAAGAAATAATTGGAGTAAGAGGCATTTGGTTTTTCTGACTTAAGTTACCTGTTTTCTGGCAATTAAAACATGACTTACAATACAGGTATGAGTCTTTGAATATTGTTGGCCAGAACAAACCGCTCTCAAGAACTTTCCTAGCTGTACGTTTCGGACCAAAATGCCCTCCACAGGCTTCGGTATGGCAAAATTGCAAAACAGATTGTACTTCACTTTCGGGAACACATCTGCGTATGATTTGGTCTGAGCACTGCTTCCATAGATAGGGGTCGTCCCATACATAGTACTTGGCATCCCGTCTAAGTTTATCTCTGTCATGGGCTGAAAATTCCTCCGGAAAAAGTCCTGTAACCAAATAATTTACCAAATCAGCATACCAAGGAATTATAGTGTGTACAGCAAATAAATTTTCATCTGGAAATTGATCATTTAAAGGGCAATCTTCCTGTTTAGACATTATTCGACTCAAATGGTCAGCCACCAAATTTTCGCTGCCTTTCTTGTCCCGAATTTCAATGTCAAACTCCTGAAGTTGTAAAATCCAACGTATCAAACGTGGCTTCGATTCCTTCTTGTTCAGCAAATATTTTAGAGCTGCATGATCAGAAAAAATTATTACTTTAGTGCCCAATAAATATTGACGGAATTTTTCTAAAGCAAAAACTATAGCCAAAAGTTCTTTTTCTGTTGTCGAATAATGGCTTTGAGCTGAATCCAAGGTTCTTGAGGCGTAACACACAACATGGGGCTTCTTATCAATTCTTTGTCCAAGTACAGCCCCTACCGCAAAGTCGCTTGCATCACACATGATTTCGAAAGGATATTCCCAGTTCGGGGGCTGAATCACTGGAGCAGTGATAAGCTTCTCTTTTAATTCATCAAAAGCTTGTTTACACGCATCATCCATCTCAAACCGAACATCATTTTTTAATAGATTACAAAGTGGTTGAGTGATCTTGGAGAAATCTTTGATAAAGCGCCTGTAAAATCCTGCATGTCCAAGAAAAGACCGAATCTCCCGAACATTTTCGGGGTAAGGAATAGATTTAATGACATCAATTTTTGATTGGTCTACTTGAATTCCTTTGGATGAAACTATATGCCCAAGAACCAGCCCTTGGTCTACCATGAAGTGACATTTCTCATAATTCAAAACCAAGTTAGACTCTCTACATCTTACCAATACTTTGATTAAATTTTCAAGGCTTTCAGTGAATGAGTTCCCATATACAGTAAAATCGTCCATGAATACCTCAATAATTTTCTCAATGTAATCAGAAAATATACTTACCATGCACCTTTGGAAGGTTGCGGGTGCATTGCAAAGGCCAAAGGGCATCCTTCTAAATGCAAAAGTTCCGAATGGACATGTGAAGGTCGTCTTTTCTTGATCTTCGGCAGCGATTGGAATTTGGTAAAAACCTGTATATCCATCAAGACAACAGTAAAAATGTTTACCAGCTAATCTTTCCAACATTTGATCCAAAAAGGGAAGCGGAAAATGGTCTTTTCTAGTTAAAGAGTTTAGCTTCCTATAATCAATACAAACCCTCCACCCATTTTGAACACGGGTGGGAACCATTTCACCTTGCTCATTTTTGATAACGGTTACCCCCGTTTTTTTAGGAACCACATGGATTGGGCTCACCCAATTGCTGTCTGAGATAGGAAAGATCACATTTGCATCCAACATCTTCTGAATTTCCTTTTTGACAACTTCCATCATCGGTGGGTTCAATCTTCTCTGACCCTGTCTTTTTGGAACTGCTCCTTCTTCCAAATGAATTCTGTGCATACAAGTTGTGGGGCTGATTCCTTTTATATCCGCTATTGTCCATCCTATTGCTGATTTATGACTCCGAAGTGCAGTCACGAGCTGATCTTCTTCTTCAGGTTTCAACTTACTCGAAATTATGACTGGAAGCGTCTGGTTGTCCCCCAAGAAGGCATATTTCAAGTGCGTTGGCAGCTCCTTTAGTTCTACGCTTGGTGCCTGCAAAACAGATGGTAATTGACGGGAATTAGTAGCTGAAAGTGGTGCGTTAGAGGTAGTACCCACCTGCTGATTATGAACTGTTAAATTTGAACAAATTTCCAACAATTCAGCATCACTTTCTTCTTCCGGGTCTACAATTCCACTAAGAACAGCCTGCAATTTATCACACCCAATTCTTTGCAGCAATTTTTGAGATAAAGGTTCAATTATATCAACACAACATACATTGGATACTTCCGATGGAAATTTCATTGCATCATAAACATTAAATTTAACTGTTTTTCCATCGAATTCCATAGAAAGAACTCCGGTATGAACATCAATTTTAGTTCTTGCAGTGGTTAAAAACGGTCTTCCTAATAAAATTTCAGTAGATTCGGGAGATGAATCATCCTCCATATCCAATATGTAAAAATCTGCTGGAAAAACCAAATCATTAACCTGAACTAAAACATCTTCCAAGATTCCAAGTGGGTAAACTAAGGATCGGTTTGCAAGTTGGATTATTATACCTGTTTTTTCTAATGGACCAGCATTAAGAGAATTATAAATTGATTTAGGCATTACATTGATTGAAGCACCTAAGTCACACATTGCCCTCTTTATGCGAGTATCACCTATTCTACACGAAATTGCAAACATACCTTTATCCTGACATTTTTGAGGCATCGTTTTCTGCAAAACAGCCGACACATTAGCACCAACCAAAACTTTGCCACAACCAGTCAACTTTGTTCTATTCACACATAATTCTTTGAGAAACTTGGCATACCTTGGAATTTGTTTTATTGCATCTAATAAAGGAATGTTTACCTCTACTTTGCGGAATGTTTCAAGGATGTCTTTGTCTTCTTTTACCTTCTTTGACTTTGAAAGCCTTTCGGGAAAAGGTGGCTGGACTGTGATAGTTGGTTGTGAGATTTCCCTTTGGGTCTCGGCTGTAATTTCTTCTTGCTCCTTGCTGGCTGAACCGGACTGCTCTATTTCCAATTCCTTCTCTTCATGATCCACACTTGTCTTCTTTGTATCTTGCAGCTGTTTACCGCTTCTCAATGTTATGGCACTCGCGTTTTGTTTAGGATTATCAACCGTTTGAGACGGTAATTTTCCTTTTGACTGTAATTCGCTTATTGATGATGCCATGGTATCCATTCTTTTCTCAAGGTTTTGGTGACTGGTTCTCATGTCCTGCTGGAATTGCTGAACATTAGAAGCAAGAGAATGAACAATTTCCTCAAGAGACAAACCTGGTTTGGGCGGAGCTGAAGTTGTTGGTTGCTGAATTTTCTGGTTAGTTTGGTAATGCTGATTCCGATTACCATAACTGAAGTTGGGGTGGTCGCGCCAACCGGGATTATATGTACTGGAATACGGATTGTATCTTTGCTGGTTGTTTTGCTGGAATCCCATTGCACTTACTTGTTCCGTTGTCTCCACTTGAAATGTTGGGCAAGAATCGGTATGATGGCTCGGTGAGGTACATATTCCACAAACAGATTGCTGATTGTCCCTTCCGACTGACATATTTTGCACAAGATTTGTTAATTTATTAATCTTTTCTTCTAAGGAAGAAGTGCTTACCTGGTGAACTTTCCTGGACGGTTCAGAACAGACTCCGAATTGTTGGGAATCATCCGCCATGCTCTGGATCAAGGCACGTGCTTCAGTTGGTGTTTTATTAATCAAGCTTCCTCCACTTGCTGCATTAATCATACGTCTTTCCATGGGCAACATTCCTTGGTAAAAATACTGCAGCAGAGATTGCTCAGTTATTCCATGCTGTGGGCAATTTTCACACAAGCGTTTAAATCTTTCCCAATATTCGTGCAGTGTTTCTCCTTCTCTCTGTTTGATTCCACTTATCTCACTGCGGATTGCGGCTGCTCTAGTGGCAGGGAAGAATCGATCCAGAAATAAACGTGCCATATCCGTCCATGTATTTACTGAACCGGGTCGAAGATGGAATAACCAAGACTTGGCTGTATCCTGCAGGGAAAAAGGGAAAGCTTTTAGTTTTATCAATTCCTCTGAAACTCCATTCGGTTTCATACCTGAACACACCACATGGAATTCTTTTAGGTGCATGTGAGGATTCTCACTCTCCATTCCATGGAACTTTGGCAATAAGTGGATTAAACCTGATTTCAATTCAAAGTTCGCGTCAGCTTGCGGACAATTTATGCACAATGGTTGCTGAACCACTTCTGGGGTTTGAAGTTCTCGCAACGTTCTTTCTGCCATCTCTGTTTCGTTGGGTGAATTTTCTGATTCGTCAGAAGAGGATTCGTTTGAGCTAGAGGCTGTATTGAGTTGCTCTAGTCGTAATCGGGTCTCCTTGCGAATTCTTTTTGCTGTCTTTTCGATTTCTGTATCAAAGAGTAGATTTCCCGATGTTTCAGACCTGGTCATCAAGAGAAAAAATCAAATTAGTTAATCCCCGGCAACGGCGCCAAAATTTGACAGGTGCCGAATCCGTCAAATATAATTTTATAATCTCGTCTTTCCCTAAAACAATTTATTTGTAGTAGGTGGTAAGTCGAGGTCGTGTCCCAAAGGATTAGCGATTTAATTTGCTTCTCAAAAATAACCAATCGGTTTGTTTCAAAATTTGTAAAAGATAAAAAGGGGGGTTTTAGTGAAGATGATGCGGAAAAATAAAATTATTTAAAAGTGCAATTGAGCAAAAGTAAAAATCAGGAGATATAACAATTAATTAACAATTCAATTGAAAGTTTCTTCGATGGCATCTCATCATTGTTTGATCATAGACTCAACAAGCGGATTCAAATCTCAAAATTCCAATTCGGTTAAAGTTCTAGGCTTCGTGCTTTCGAACCAGTTTTTCCTTAAGTGAAACAGAACAAGACGACTTAATTAAGTTTCTTTTCCAAATCAAATAATCCTTCCTTCGTGGTTTAGGATTCAATTTGTTGAAAACTTTAAGATCTAGAAAAACCCAAATTAAGTTAATCAATTCTTCGTGATATTGATTCAAACTTAAATCTTGTTTTCTTTTGAATGTTCTAGCAAATAAAAGAAATAAACGATTGCGTATTTACTTCTTGTTATTCAACTGAATATCAAACCCTAATTAAATCAATTGGCCTTTTGATTAATTAGAAAACTTGATATTAGAGATCGGATTTCTCTTAGGCAAGAAAACAAAATATAGAATTTCGAAATTAAATGGTTAAGAACAATAAATCTCACAAACAATCGATGATAAACCAAACGAAACTTTCAATTGAAAAAGAAAAGAAGTTAGTTACTCATTGTTTGAGTAACCACTTACAAGCTAAAAGAAAAATGCTGAAAATAAAAAGAATGGAGGCTAGGGTTAACAATCCCCAAAAAAATAAGAAATAAAGAAGTAAAAGAAATTAATTCTTTAAAGAGTTCTCCTCCTACCCTATTTATACAAATTTCGACCTAGCTAGATAAGACCAGTAAATGCTATCCTAAAATAAAATTCGAATTTCAAAATAAGGAAAGCTGAGCTGTGACCGAATCCGGCGCTTAGCCTTGGGCAAGGCTAAGCTTGCAGTTCCCACAATTAGCTGAACACTTGACTCCAGCCCGAAAATGCTGCTACTTTTGCTCCAACAGTTGTGAATTTCCCAAATAGCTCCTGAACAACCAAAAATACAAAGTCTGATATATTTACCCCAAAATAAAGAAAACCTAAATAGGAAAAAGGGATAAATAGCCAATAAAATTCCCAAAATAGTAGGCATAACAGGGGGGGGGGGGGCTATGGCAATGTATAGTTGTTTAAGGGGTATTTTAGTCTTTACATATGTTGGTTAGTTACAACTAATTCCTAACTAATTAGTTGAGTATAAGAACAAATTTACTCTTGTATTTCTGTATCGATTTCATGCTAATTGCATAGCAATATACAAAATCTCTCTAAGTTTCTCAATTAAAATTGCAATTGGTTAATCTCAATTGTGTTATTTGTTTAATAATATTTTTCTTTACAAAAACTAGGAAGAAGAAGAAGAGGAATGATGGAGATTGCAATGGGAACAAAAGTTGGAGAGGCCGTTATATCCAGAGTTACCAACGAGGCGATTGATTCCATATGGCATCAAATCGGGTATGTATGGAACTACAAAAGCAACATCCAAGACCTGAACAAGCAACTTACCCTATTGAAAGACCAAAGGAACACCATACAACACCTGGTGGATGAGGACAAAAGAAATGGAAGGCTAATTGAAAACACAGTGACGAATTGGCTTGAGGTTGCAGATGAGGCAATTAGGGTGGCAGAGCAGATTATTGAAGACAATGGGAGTGCCAATAAGAGCTGCTTCATTGGTTGCTGATGGAGTAGAAGAATTGGCACTGACCTATTTGGAGAAATTCGAAAACGGAAAAAAATCAGCGAAGCGGTGAAAAGTGAAATTTTGAAAAGTGTCCGATTTGGTCCCGAAAATAGGGATTTTTCTTGGGAATCGGCCTGATGAACAGAACCCACAATTCGTGGGCCCCACCCTAATTTGGGAAAAAAATGCCATCTAGTCCTTCAATTTTGCGTTTTTATATTTTTAGGGACCTAATTGCAATAAAAGTTTTTCCTTTATTCTGTTATTTTCGAAATTTTAACCCTAGCTTCTATTCACTATTTAAAGGCATGTAAGACATGAATTATTCAGTTTTGTTGAATTCGAATTTTATGCTATTTTTCCTATCTCTTCGAATTTTCGTAAATTCTAAGGTTAGAGGAATCGTTTCCGGTATCGTGCGCGATCAACGGAATTCGATTGGTTATCCGCTGCATCAGTTGCTGTCCTGATTTGAATACTAGTTACCAGTTTAGCAGAAAAGCTAAGAAACTGAAACCAGTCATTGGTCAAGCTCAAGAGGATAGGAAATCCATCACAAATATTTCCTATCTTCCCTATGTGCAGGAATTACAGCATGTTGGGGACAAAGAGACCTTGGAATCAAGAACTCAAGTTCTGAATGACATTGTGGGAGCGTTGAAGAATGCGGACTTCAATTTGATTGGCGTGCATGGCATGGCAGGCATTGGTAAAACTACTTTAGTCACAAAGCATCTTATTGCTGAAGTCAAGCGAGCTGGAGTTTTTGAAGCAGTCACTTGGACAAAGGTGACTTAGAAGCCTGACCTCAAAAGCATTCAAGAAGAAATTGCAGAATGGTTGGGTCTTAAGTTCGAAGTCCACTCCCCTCAAGTTAGGGCGGTTCGGTTACGTTCACGTCTCAAACAGGAGGAGAAAGTTCTTTTCATCCTTGATGACATCTGGAAGAAAATTGAACTGGAGGAGATTGGAATTCCTAATGACAAAGATAGCAAAGGATGTAAAATTTTGATGACATCGAGAAATCAAAAAGTATTGCTAGAGATGGGCGTACAGAAAGATTTTGGACTTCAAGTTTTGCAGCCAGAAGAGGCATGGCAACTCTTTCAGCAAAAAGTGGACCAAGTCATAGACTCAGACTTGCAACCTATAGCAAAAGAAGTGGCAAAAAGCTGTGCAGGCTTGCCTGTATTAATCACAGCAGTTGCAGGCGCATTAAGAAGTCAGCAGTTGAATGAGTGGAAGCATTCCTTGCAGCAGCTGAAGCAGTTTGCCCATGAAAAAATTGAGGATCAAGTTAACTCAGCCCTTAATTTAAGCTACAATTTTTTAACAGACGAAACCAAGTTAGTGTTCTTACTATGTGGTCAAAATGGACCACTCAACATTGACACCGCGTATTTGTTGAAATATGCTATTGGTTTGGGCATTTTAAAAAGTTGCAAGGAAGTAGAAGCAGCAAGAATCAGGTTACATTCATTGGTCAGTGACCTTAAAGCCTCGTCTTGGTTGCAGGAAGGTAATAAGGATGGAGAACTGCAAATGCATGATCTAATTTACAACTTCGCCATCACAGTTGCATCGAAGGATCAATCTATCATCACTAGCAATGGAATGGAGGAATGGCCAGAAGATGATACATTGGAGAACTCCATGGCGATGGTGTTGAGTACCGGCAAAGTTCCCCGGCTTTCTAAAGTGTTAAAATGTCCAAAACTCAGGTTCTTTCTACTGAATGATGATGATTCCTCCTTGGAAATTGGAGACGATTTTTTTGGAGGTATGAAAGGGCTGAGAGTAATGAATTTGAAAAATAATCGTTTTGCCGGCTCTTTGCCTTTGTCACTCCAGTGTCTCAAGGATCTTCAGACATTGTGCTTGGATTCTTGTGTCTTGAATGACATAACCGTAATTGGAGAGCTTGAGAAATTACGGGTTCTAAGCCTCATCAACTGTACTATTTCTTGTTTTCCAAGAGGAATTGCGAATTTGACTCATTTGCAGCTTTTAGATGTAAAGAACTGTTCAAGCTTAGAAGTGATTGAGCCTAATGTACTTTCAAGATTGACCCGATTGGAGGAGTTGTATCTAGAAGACAGCTTTGTAAAATGGGAGGTTAGTGAAGAACATAATAGTCAGCGAGAGAATGCCAAGTCATCTGAATTGGAGCATCTGTCCAAGCTTGTCACTCTACACATACACATTCTCGATGCAAAGATGTTGCCTGAAGATGCAAAAAAGTTGCCTGTGGAACGATTCAAAAATTTTAGAGTACTTATTGAAGAGGGGTGGGAATGGAGTGTTGAACATGACACTTTAAGAACATTAAAGTTCAAGCTCAATACAAGCGATCATTAGGAAAGGGTGAAAGGTTTCTTGATGAGAACTGAAGATTTGTATCTTGATGACTTAAAGGGTGTGGAGAATGTGCTGGACAAGTTAGATGGGGAGGGTTTTTCTCAGTTAAAACATCTGATCATTCAAAACAGTCCAGATATTCAACATATAATCGAGTCGAGAAGGATGGGCCATGTCTCTGCTTTTCCCAACTTGGAGTCGTTATCTTTGAACCATTTGAATAAATTGGAGACAATGTGTAGTGCTCCGTTGAAGATGGTATCCTTTGGCAGTTTAAGAAGGCTAAAAGTGGGTAACTGCAACTTCTTGGAAAATCTCTTGTCCTTCTCCTTGTTTAAAGTTCTCGATAAGCTAGAAGAAATCGATGTCAGGGGCTGCAAAATTATGGAAATGATTGTTAGGAATGACGATAATGATGATGAAGATGAAGCGATTAAGGTGAAAAAATTAAAAACACTAACATTGGATCATCTTCCTAAGTTCAAAAGCTTCTGCTCTCAAGTGCAGAGAATGCAGAAGCCAACAATAGCAAGTGAAGAAATTATTTCTGGAGATGAGCTTGAAACTGCCTTGGGGGTTTTTAACGAAAAGGTATGACAGTTTTATCCTGCTTCTCTTTTTCTTTTTTTTTTTTTTTTTTTTTTTTGAGAAATCAATTTGAGAAATTAATCTTGTGCGTATTGAATGCTTCTCTCATTTGTCTTCTACATGATATCTTTGTCAATGAATGAGAAATTTTGCATGAGAAATCCTGTCGTAACCCAACCGTAGATTATTGTATATGGTGTAATGCGACAGGTATATAACAAAATTTGCCTTAAAATGAATATCACACCATAGCCATGCATGGAGAAGTAATATAATATGCTTCGTTTGTTGTGCTCGTTTTTTCTTTTCCCTACAAGACATTAGCATTTTGTTTGGTAGAAATAAATTCCATCATTTGAAATTCTTAAATCAATTACATGGAATTCTTAACTAAATCAAATTCTACCAAAATTGATAGAATTTAGAAATTAATTCTATGCCAAAAGTTGCATATGAACCTATTATTTTTTTTCATTCTCATCTTTTTTGTTTATTTGTTTATATTTTTTCCTACTTTCCGTTTTGATTGTCGGTCGTTTTTTTGGAATTAAGTTGCAAGTGAAATGAATTCCATTGAGTAATTGGACCAAACGGATCCTAAATTTTGGGGTTAATTACACCAATGGTTATTGAAGTTTGGAGTTTGTGAATTAACGGTCACCGAATTTGAACTTATGTCAATAAAGGTACTTAACTTTTGTTGTGGTGTTAACAAAGTTACTATCACCTTAATCACAGAAAACTGGTGTCGAAATGATGACAGGACAAGTGGATGCCAAGACCTATCAGCACATTAAAAACTGATATGCGTCACCGACATAGCACTCACTTGCATAACACAATAAGGAAGAATTAAAAAAAATAAAATAAAATTCAAACTTAGTTAGAACTAATGAGGTGTCACGTTGGCTCGTCAAGCTTAGTATTGACTTCTCAAGTCATCATTTTAACGTTCGATTTCAATGGATTTGGTTATTGACACAAATTAAATTTTAGTAACTATGGACAAGCAAACCTATAGATAAACTTTAGTGATGGTTGGCTCAATTTACCACTAAGTTCCATTTTCAAAGATGAATCTCCATGTACTAGCAAGTCCTCGCTTATCTCGTATCATTCCCTTCTAATAATTGTTTTATGTATTTTTGTAAAATCTTTTGTATTTAAAAGAGTATGATTGAGATTGTAATTGTGATTGCAGATTGAATTTCCCAGTTTGATAAATCTGATACTGATATCGACTAGTGTGAAGAATGTATGGTCTAACCAACTTAGAGATGCATCTCCATGCACTAAAAACTTGACAAGCTTGATTGTGGATGGCTGTTGGAATTTAGGCTATATATTTACTGCATCCATGGTTGAAAATCTTGCACAATTGGAAAAGCTTGAGATAAGCAGTTGTAGTTCCATGAGAGAAGTAATAGTTACAAAAGGATTGGAAGAAATGATGACGGGGAAGATTTTGTTCTGAAAACTGGACCTTTTAAAGCTCAAACATCTACCAAAACTGGAAAGGTTTTGCTCAGGGAATTTAGTTGAGTGTCCTTCATTGAAGGTTTTACGGGTAGAGAATTGCCCTTATTTACAGACATTTGTCTCTAGTTCTAAGTGGACTGATGTGGGTGTCACGACCCTCTTTGATGATGAGGTAATTTATTTTGGGTCTTTTTGTTTATTCTAAGAAATTAATTCTTGTGGTTTATTATTTCTTTTATCATTGTCATAATGGGATTTGTTTGTGTTTTAGGTTTCATTTCCTGATTTGGAGGAATTGCAAATATTACACATGCATAGACTGACGATGATATGGAAAAATGAATTCTTAGCGGCTGGTTCCTTTGAGAAATTGCACGTGTTGAAGGTAGAACATGCCAAAGAGCTGTTACAATTATTTCCGTCAGAAATGTTGATAAGAGGATTGAGGAATCTAGAGACTCTGGTAGTGAAAAATTGTGACTTAATTGAACAATTGTTTGATACGGAAGGAGCGACGCAAGTAAAAGAGAGACTTGTTTTGGCTTTAAGAGCTTTGGAGGTTGTAAACCTACCAAGGTTGAACCGTGTTTGGAATATTGGATATAACTACAATGGAGTGGAATCTCTATCCTGGAGCAACTTGCGTTCTGTGACTGCTGAGGATTTGATAAAACCATGATTTTCAATTATTTCCAGCGTTATCTTAGTCATTTTCAATTAATTTTTGTACTTAATTTCGGATTATTAATTTCATAATTTTCTTTTAGGTACAAAAATAAGGACTTAATAAAGATTAAGCTATAATCAAGGAAATTGAAGATTAATTGGAGCAAAATCCGGATGGGCTGACAGGCTGATTTTAAAACACGTTTTGGTACTTGGGCGTGGGCACGCTTGAAGGTTAAAATCAGAATTACTGCGTTAAATCAGAAAATCTGCATTGGAGAGAGAAAGATCATTTCATGATTTTAGCAATCCGTTTGTTTTGGGCGAGATTTGTGTAAATTTGTTTAGTTAGCATTTAATTTCCCTTCCTTTCTTACCCTTCTCTTCTCCTATAAATTGGAGTATCTTTCATTAGTTGGGGACATAATTTATCTTAGGGTTTTCTCAAATTTTCAGCTTTTTCTTATTTCTTTGTTTTTTTTTTTTCAAGCCATGAGTGGCTAAATTTCTTATTCTAGCTAAGTTTATCAAAGTTTGAATCCATAATAAAATTGTGAGAATTGTTCTTCAAAGTTCTTGTCTCTTAAATGTTTGAATGTCTTCAATATTCTTGAGATTTTATTTGATTTAAGTATTGACGTCTTACTTTCATCAATTAAATACTTCTAATTGAATCTTTAAATTCATTCATATTTATTAGATTCAATAAAGTAGAAAGCAAATGTATTCAATGAATTTAAATCGTTAGAATTGCATTTGTGAAGATATTCAATTCACCTTAAATAATCCAATTTAAGTACTATTGGGTGTTAAATGGTGACTCTTCTAAATTTCAAAAGCTGTTTACAATCTAAATCTTAAGAGCTAATTTAGGATTGATTGATAAACAAGATTTATTTGTGGAGCAATCCCCATTTAAATTGCAATCTAAGGAAAAGTAGAGTTTCAGAACTTATTGATACTCATAACCATTTCATTTGAGAAAAGAAATATATATTTCTATTCAATGATCAATTTAATGGAATCAACACTAAGATAACCTTGGCTGGAAATTATTCTCAATATTTTCTTCATATTACAATTTTTGCCATTGTTTTATTTTATTTTATTATCAAGTTGATTTAATCATAAACCCCTTTTTTTAATTACTGTTTTAAAATTTTGGATAAGTAAACCTAGTCCCTGTGGATCTCGACCCTGCTCACCAATACTACAATTTTAATTGCGAGTTATAGGAAATTATTTTTGTTGGTTTCGACACCTAACAGGATTGTTCTAGTTTGAAGAGTTTGTTTCCAACTTCAATTGCTATAGATCTTCTACAGCTTGAAGTGATTGATCTAAGCAATTGTACGATATTGGAGGAACTTATTGTGGGTGGATTGGAATCATTTCCAGCCTTCTTTTTTCCTAAGCTAGAATACCTTCAGCTTTACTGCTTAAATGAATTAAGGAATTTCTATCCAGGAGGTCATTCCTTAGAATGCCCAGTGCTGGAAACCTTGTGGGTCAGTAGTTGTGAAAAGTTGAAGGTTTTTGCTTTTGAATCGCCAAACTTACAAGAAATGCAGGTGTAGAGTAAAACCAAGGCTCAAGGGGTTTTTTATTTCACACAGGTACAAATGTAATGGAGGAAACAATGCTCTTGCTTTTTTATGTTACAAACTTACAATTTAATTTGTTAGTTCATTACTTAACAATAGACGAGCAGCCGCCGCAGGATGAGGGGTGCCCTAGCTACACAGCAGCCGCCGTCGGATCCCCCGGTGCCGCCGGACGAGGCTATCGACATGGTTACCAATGAGGGGCTTCAGCAGGAGACCGCGGGAATAGGAACAACTTTTAGTGAGATTGTCGCAGGTAGGCACACGATAGGAAGAAGACAAAACCCTAGAACCCTTCAAGCGAAAGGTCTAGTTTCCATTGATTTCACACCTTGCAATGGTTTGAAACCCAATGTTTTTGTCGCCCCCCAACTTATTGAGGAGCTTGCGGCACCTTGGCGGAAAGCCCTAATAGTAAAACTCCTAGGCCGTGACTTGGGTTATGTTGCTTTGTCTAAGCGAGCACGTGAACTTTGGAAACCAGTCGGTGAGGTTGACATAATGGATTTGGGGTATGGTTTCCATTTGGGTCAATTTGATTTAGAAGAGGATCGAGAGCGGGTGATGATGGAGGGTCCATGGTTAGTGCAGGGTCATTATTTGACGGTGCGAACTTGGACTCCTGACTTCCTTCCGGCTCAAGCTACGGTTGACACAACTATGGTTTGGGCGCTTTTTCCGGGTTTGTCGATGGTTTACTACGCTGAAGATGTGTTACTCGAAATTGCCCAAGCTATTGGGAAGCCTATCAAGGTGGACCAAAATACGGCTCAAGCTCATCGAGGTCGTTTTGCGCGGGTATGTGTGGAGATAGACTTGACTAAACCTCTGATTGCAGAATTATGTCTCAATGGAGACCTTATTAGGGTGGAATATGAGGGGCTTCATGTTGCTTGCACAAATTGTGGTAGGTACGGCCATGCTCGCACCCAATGCTCCCTTCCTTCGGTCGCACATGCAGTGCAGAGGGCTGCTGCCCCGGGGTCACATGAGAATGTAGTGATGGATGAAGGAGATCCCCAACATGGTGGGAATCAGGCTAGCTGTAGTACTACTGAGGAAAGGGGTCGACAAGGCAGTGTGGAGGAGTATGGACCTTGGATGATGGTGCAACGACGAAGAAGAAAGCCAAGGCTACCGGACAAACAATCCTCACCACTTGCAGCTCCGGAAAAGAACCGTTTTGAGGTGTTCAATACTGAGTTGGGGGAACGTCGATCACCAGTGTTTGTAGTTCCGGATCATGCTGCGGCGGGTAACAAAGGAGATAACCTCAGGGGGGCTAATTTAACTGTTCAAAAGGGGAAGGCTCCAATGAAGCCACGTGCTCCAGGGAGTAAATCTTCCGCAAGAAAGTCCATGCCATTAGCGGAGTTACAAAAACATAACATTTTTGGGGATGTTGGCGAGACTATAGGGGCTGACAATGTTCTCTTCGGGGGCAGAACCGACCTCTTAGCGGACCTCGGAGTGAATAGAGCGAAGAGAATCCGAGACGATGCTGGAATGGGCTCCTCTGTAGTTCCTCTCGTGCACCAGACTGTGCATCAGCGGACGCGACCACCGGATTTGGGGCACCCTAGTGAGGGGACTGTCGATCGTGGTATCTCCAATGAGGAAGAGCTGGGGCGGTCGTTGGGCACTGCGACTGCAGCGGGTAGCTTTGACGGCAGGGAGCAGCTTACTGCTCCAGGTGTCTGAATGTGTTGGCAGGTTTTTTGCCTTGTATCTTTATCTTTTTCTTTTCTTTAATGAAGATTTTATCTTGGAATTGCTTTGGAGCAGGGGGCCGGGACTTTACCCGAGCTTTGAATTTTTTGATTAAATCGCATGATCCCACGATCCTTGTACTTGTGGAAACTCGGATTTCGGGGGATCGGGCGGAGAATATTTGTCGAAAGTTACAGTTCTCAGGTATGGAAAGAGTAGAAGCGGATGGTTTCAGGGGGGGCATATGGTTGTTTTGGCATTCGGACCAGGTTGAGGTTTCGATACTTAGGACGGATGCACAGTTTATTCACTCCAGGATTCGGAGTACTCAGGGGCGTTTTATGAATCATTCTTGGCTCTTTTCTACTGTGTATGTGCGGCCTTAGATGTCCTTTAAACGCAGGTTCATGGCTGATATGTTGCAAATAAATAGTGGCATTTCTGAACCTTGGATCATTGCGGGAGATTTTAACTGCATCAAATCTGTAGAGGAGAAAAAAGGGGGTGTTGCGTCCGTGCTGGACCGGTGCTCTTTCTTCTCGGATTGGATCGATAGTATGTGTTTGGTGGATATGGGCTTTATTGGACCAACCTTTACTTGGGTTCGGGGTCATACCCCACGTACGAGGGTTGCGTGTCGTTTGGACAGGGCCCTTTGTAATCTGGATTGGAGACACTTATTTTCGGAGGCTTTTGTTCGACATTTACCCCGCAATGGATCGGACCACTGCCCTATTTTGATTGATCTGAAAATTAATGCGGTTGGCCCTCCTTTCAAACCGTTTCGCTTTGAAGGGGCATGGATGCAGCATGCTACATTTCCAACGTTTTTTCAACATCAGTGGAAGGATAATGGTGAGATTGTGGGATGTTTGGAAGATTTTCGGGCTGCTGTTCAGCTGTGGAATAAAGACCAGTTTGGCAATATTTTTGCTCGGAAAAAACGGCTTTATGCTCGTTTGGATGGGGTTCAACGTCTACTCTCTCAATCTACCAATGGGGGTCTGATCCGTCTTGAAAATCGAATATTACAAGAGCTGAATGAAGTGCTGTTACAGGAAGAAATTTTCTGGTTTCAGAAATCACGGGTGAAGTGGATTGGTTTGGGTGATCGTAATACAAAATTCTTCCATGCGTCCACAGTGATAAGGAGAAGACGTAATTGTGTGGAAGGCTTGCGGGATGACAGGGGGCAGTGGATTTGGGAGACGGAGACGTTGAAAACCATGGCAACAACTTTCTTCAGGGACCTTTTCACGGAGGAAGTTCAGACTCGGCCTCGCTTGGTCACGCGGTGTAATTTCCCTGATTGGTCCGTTTTAGATAAGCAGGTTGCTTTCGCTGACTTTTCTGCGGATGATGTGAAGCGTGCTATCTTTGCAATGGCCCCTTATAAAGCCCCGGGACCTGATGGCTTTCAGGCTTTTTTCTATCAGAAGTTATGGGGAGTAGTCCGGCATCAGACGTGTGATTTCGTTCTTAAGGTCCTTAATAATGGGTTTGCGGATTCACGGGTGAACCGAGTTCTCATTGCTCTTATTCCTAAGGTCTTGAGCCCGGAGCGCCTCAACCAATTCAGACCTATAAGTTTGTGCAATGTGCTTTATAAGATCATCACAAAGTGCTTGGTGAACCGTTTGAAGCCGTTCTTAGAAGACAGAATATCCCCGACCCAGAGTAGCTTTATCCCGGGTCGATATATTTCGGATAATGTTGTCCTCATTCAGGAGGTTGTGCACTCTTTCAAGAAAAAGACGGGGAGAAAAGGTCACATGGTTCTTAAATTGGATTTGGAGAAAGCGTATGATCGGATTAGCTGGCAGTTTCTTCGGGACACTTTGTACTGGTTTGGTTTACCTGAAAAGTGGGTGGAGATCATTTTGAATTGCATATCGTCATCCCCAATGCAAGTGCTTTGGAATGGGGAGCCCTTGTCCGCTTTTCATCCTACTCGGGGGTTGCACCAGGGGGACCCGTTATCCCCGTACCTGTTTGTGATGTGCCTGGATCGCTTGGCTCACCTAATAGAGGATGCTATCCTTGATAAAAAATGGAGACCGATTCGTGTCTCCCAAGATGGTCCCAAACTCTCCCATGTTTTCTTTGCCGATGATATTATTCTCATGGCGGAAGCTTCGGTTACTCAAGCCCGAATAGTCAATGATATTTTATCCTCCTTCTGTGCTGCGTCGGGACAGCGGGTGAGCAAGGATAAATCGCGTGTCCTTTTCTCCGGGAATGTGTTGGAGGGGGATCAGCATTTAATTGCTTCAGCCCTTGGTATTGCGATTACAACTGACTTGGGGACTTACCTAGGCATGCCCATCATTCACAAAAGAGTTACTAAGGAGACATATAAGAAGACTTTGGACAAAGTGCATTCCCGTTTGTCGGGTTGGAAAACGAAATACCTCTCCATGGCGGGGAGAATTACGTTGATCAAATCCGTGATGTCGGCTATCCCTACTTACACTATGCAGACCACGGTGCTTCCAATGGGTTTATGTAATAGGCTTGACAAATTAAATCGGGGATTCTTGTGGGGAAATTCGGAGTCTCAAAGAAAACTTCACTTACTTAGTTGGGATAAGGTCACTAAGCCGAAGCAGGAGGGTGGTTTGGGTATTAGAACTACTCGACAATTTAACTTATCTATGCTCGCAAAGATTGGGTGGCGGATGATCTCTGCTCCGGAGGCAATCTGGGCCCGGGTTCTCCAACATAAATACGGGTTCAGGGTGGATGACTTACGGTCCTTTCGACTTCGAACGAATCAATCCTATACTTGGAAGAGCATTCTTTGTGGTCTGGATGTGCTAAAATTGGGACTTCGGAAGATGTTAGGGAATGGTGAGCACACAAAATTCTGGACGGATGTTTGGGTTGGTAATCAACCCCTTATATCTTGTGCGAGCAGCCCAGTGTCGCCCACCATGCTTGATAAGACGGTGGCTGATTATTGGAACGCGAATGGGTCGTGGAAATGGGATAGTTTTGCGGCTTTCATTCCCAATTCGGTGGCCCTTCAAATTGCAACACAGGCTCTGTTCCAGGATGCAGATAACTCCGATGGTTGGTTTTGGGGTCTGAACCCGAGTGGGCGATTCACTATTTCGTCGGCTTATCAGCTTTTAACCGGGGATAATAATGCCCCGACTCCTTTCAAGTGGAAACAGATCTGGTCTGTACAGGTGCCAGAACGGATACGGGTCTTTGGATGGTTAGTGGCTCATGATGCCGTGCTGTGTAATGCCAATCGGGTTAAACGTCGGCTTGTGATTTCTTCCAGTTGCCCCTACTGCAACGACGTTGAGACGACGCTGCACTTGGTAAGGGATTGCGCGCTTATTCGGGAGCTGTGGCGATTTTTGGTCCCTCCTAGCAGCCGCACGGTTTTCTTTGGTAGTTCCCTGTTGGACTGGTTTGCTGGAAATCTGCAGCAACAGTTTAGTTGGGAGGGTATTGACTGGCCGGTTTTATTCATGACCGTGATTTGGTGGGCTTGGCGTTGGAGGAACATGAAAGTGTTTGAGAATGGGTCCAGATGTGAAGATGGTGTGGCTTTTATCAAGCTACAGGCTTCTGATTTCATGCGAGCAACGGATCAAGGTATGGGAAATTCAATTCGGTTTCAGACGGTTCACGTTTGTTGGATGAAACCGGAATTGGGTTGGGTCAAACTTAATTGCGATGGGGCTTGTAAAGGTAACCCAAGTATGGCTACGGCGGGGGGCTTGCTGCGGGATGCTAATGGCGACTGGCTGCATGGGTTTATGGCTAATATTGGAATTTGTCCCCCTTTACTTGCTGAGCTGTGGGGGTTATATTTTGGGCTTCATATGGCTTGGAATGGTGGTCATCGGAAGGTGATAGTTGAGCTGGACTCTGCCGTAACAATTGAGCTCATGGAAATTGGTCTGCCGGGTCCTCACCCATACAAATGGCTCATCAGGCAATGCCTAGTTTTTTGTAATCGTGATTGGAGTGTAATCTTTAAGCATGTGTACAGGGAAGGTAATCAAGCAGCAGACTGGTTGGCGAACTTCACAGGATCTTATCCTTTTGGGCTTCACGAGTCTGTTGAGCCTCCTGCAGGCCTCCAGAGTATTCTGACAGATGATAAAATTGGCGTTGCCCACCAGAGATTAGTTAGATCTTAGTTCCTTTCCCCTTCTCTTGTTCTTCTTTGTTGTTTTCGGGGTGTCTCCCGTCCTTAGTATCAAAAAAAAAATTTGTTAGTTCATTTTTTTTCCGCAAGTTTTTATGTATTAATGTGGTAATAATTATCTTGTACACACCATTGTTGTAGATATTGGTATTAATTAATTACCAGCTGATTTTGGCAGGTGGTACCCAACTTGAAGAGAATGATGCTGAATTTCGAGGACGCCATGATGGTAGAAGAAGCCCACTTACCCTCTCATCTCTTTCACAAACTGGAAGAACTTGACCTGCGATGCTTCCGTGATAATTCATCATACCTTCCATTTGAATTCCTCCATAGATTTCAGAATATTCAAAAACTACACGTGAGTTCCAGCGATTTTGAAGGGCTTTTCCCAAGCGGGTTTGCTGGTGATGTTGGAATTCTTGCTCAGATACGATACTTGAGATTGAATGGTCTTGCTAATCTGAAGCGTATATGGAACAAAGGTTCTCGGCATAAACAAGTTCTTCAAAATCTTCAGAATCTTGAAGTTACATGCTGCAATAGACTAACTAGTTTGGAGCCATCTTTTGAGTCTTTCCAGAATCTTCAAACATTGGATGTGTATTACTGTGATGGACTGATATACTTGTTCAAATCTACAGCGGCAAAAAGTTTGGTGCACCTCAAAGCCATCAGCGTCAAAGAATGCAATACGGTGACAGAAATAGTAGCAGTCATGGGAGATGAAAAACAAACTGAGATTATTCTCAGCAAACTGGAAACTCTTGAACTCAATTGTCTACAAAGCCTCATTTGCTTTAGCCTCGCAACTTGCCCAATGAAATTCCCGTCCCTAAGAGAGGTAACTGTAATGCAGTGCCCCAAGATGAAGTTTTTCTCTCGGGGAAACTTGTACGCGCCAAACCTAAAGAAAATATATGTAACAGAAGAGAGGGACAAAGAGCGCTGGGTTGGGGATCTTAACTCAACTATAAAACAATTGTATCTAGAAATGGTAAGTTGTGATAGATAAGATCCCATTCTCTTTCAATTTGTTTATTCATTTGCTGGTTTAGATGTAACTTTTTCATTTTCTTACCTAAATTGATGAAAAAAATTTCAAATAGCGTTAGCTAACTTCACATTCATCTTCTTATAGGCGGGCTTTCATGGCATTCAACAATTGAAACTCTCTGAATTTCCTGAGTTGAAAGAGAAATGGCTTGTTCAACTTCCAGTTAATTTCTTCTATAATCTGACTTCATTAGTGGCGGATGATTGTGCATTGCAGTCTTTTGCAATTCCATCCAATCTACTACCTTTCCTGATTGCTTTGGAAGAACTTGAGATAAGAAATTGTGATTTATTAGAAGAATTATTTGATTTCGAATGGCCAAATACTGATAGGAGGTTTGGATATTTGTCCAACTTAAAAGAGTTTCAATTGATTGGTCTACCAAAGCTGAGGCATGTTTGGGATGAGATTCCTAAAGATCTGCTGGATGTCAAGAAACTTACGTTGTTGAAAATTGAAAATTGCAACAGTTTGAGAAATGTTTTGACTCCTACCCTATGCTTGAGCCTTGATCAACTCAAAACATTACAAGTCACAAGTTGTCAGATGGTAAAAGAGATTATCACTGCTACTCCAACCAGAGAAGATGGACCTATGGGCCATGTGATCGTATTTCCTTTATTGGAATGCATTACTTTGGAAGATTTACCCAACTTGACTAGTTTATATTCTGGAACTAATTCTGTTGAATGCCCTTACTTGAAAGACATCACCATAGCTGGTTGTCCACAACTTAATATCAATAATACAATTGTCGAGTCAAAGGTGATCCAGCGGAAGAATTCAATATTGATGATACAAATTGAAAGAGGTTGTTGATTCTAAGAATACCCAAACCCTAACAACTACTAAAGTCCGTTGATCGCGCACGATGCCGGAAATTAGTCTTCTACTAGTTGAATTTCGCAAAATTCACAAAAGCAGGGTAAAAGGAATTTAATTCCGAAATTTTATTTCCATCCGAAACTGCCATTACAAACTATATCATAGCCTATTTATAGGCAAAGTATCCTAAATGTAATAAAACTCCTAATTAATTAAAACTCCTAAATAGTTTAAACTTCCTAATTAGACTAAATAAGAAAAACTACTAAATAAATTAAAATACAAACAAAATAGGAATCCTTATCAATTTAGGATCCTTTGAATAAAATCTATTCCTAATCCTAATTATAAAATAATTACAATTAAAATAAAGATACAATTTAAAATATATCTTTAATTTATTTCTATGACAGGTAATTGTTCCCAAGTTGAATTGTTGATCCCTTTTACTATTTGTGGCCCGCATCAAAAGGTCAGTCATTTATCAAATTATCATCATAACTTTGCATGGTTGGAACAACTATTCTTCTGGTTCTTGTACACAAACTTATTAACTATTAGTAGCCTTTTTGTATATGATTGCATTATCAATCCATCTAAATTACTATCTTATTTATTGCAGTTATGGAATTGCAAAAAAATTTTATTAATATAAATATTTTGTCCACAGGCTATTAGTATTCCACACCCGAAGGACTTGAAACCTTCATCAATTGACATTGAAAAGATATGGAATGGGCGAAGTTTAACAAGCTTGACGATAGAAGGTTTTAGGAATTTGAAATTTCTTTTTCCGTCACATTTTTTAGAGAACACTGTGGCTAATTATTGGAATGAAAATGGGTCCTGGAAGTGGGAGACTTTTGCTGATTGGTTACCTACCTCGACCGTTCTTCAAATTGCAACAAGGGTGCTGTTTGATGATGAGGACAGCAAGGATGGTTGGTTTTGGGGGCTCACTCCGAATGGTTGTTTCACAGTGGCGTCAGTTTATAAGCAATTGCTGCTCGGGGCTGAAGTTCAAAGTGGTTTCAACTGGAAGCTGATTTGGTCGGTTCAAGTTCCGGAGCGTATTCAGATGTTTGGGTGGCTGGTGGCTCATGATGTTATCCTCTGTAATGCTAATCGGGTCAGAAGGAGAATTGCTGTTTCTGCCCTTTGTCCTTTCTGCAACAATACTGAAACCACCTTGCACTTGGTTCGGGATTGTGTGCGTATTCGACATCTTTGTTCTGCGTTGGTTCCTCCATGCCATCGGACCGGTTTCTTTGCTAGTCCTCTTCAACCTTGGCTTACCGATAACCTGAAGCAGAGTTTCCGTTGGCAAGGTATAGATTGGTCTGTGCTTTTTATGACAGTGGTTTGGTGGGCATGGAGATGGAGAAATAGGGAGATTTTCGATGGTGACCGGGGCTGCAGGGACGCGGTAACTTTTATTAAGTCTCAGGCAACTGAGTTTATGCAGGCGATGCAGCCTCATACTGAGGCAGCGGCGAGGATTAGGACCGTTGATGTCTGTTGGCTCAAGCCGAATCCGGGTTGGGTTAAATTAAATTGTGATGGTCCGTGTAAGGGTAACCCGAGCATGGCTATGGCTGGTGGTTTAATTCGAGATGCCGATGGGAGGTGGCTGGTGGGTTTTGTGGCGAATGTGGGCGTGTGTACTTCTCTCCTTGCGGAGCTCTGGGGCCTTTTTTTTTTTGGTTTAAACATGGCTTGGAACCGGGGTTACCGGCAGGTTATAGTGGAGTTAGATTCGGCTTTAGCCATTGGTTTCATGAAGAATGGTTTAAAAGATCCTCATCCTCATCAATGGCTCATCAGGCAGTGTTTGGCTTTCCGAGATCGTGGTTCGACGGTCGCTTTTCACCATACCTATAGGGAGGGTACTAGGGCGGCTGATTGGTTGGCGAATTTCGCAGGTTCTTACCCAATTGGGCTTCACGAGTGTGTAGCACCTCCTGCAGGCCTCCAGAGTATTTTGTCTGATGACGCTATGGGCTTTGGCCGTCATATAGTAGTTCGGATTAGTCTTTTCTTTCTCTTTGTTTTCTCCCGGGTTTTCCCGTCCAGTTGTACCAAAAAAAATATAGTATGATTACTGTTGCAGGTTGCATTCCCCAACTTGGAGAAAATGCAAGTTATCCAAATGGATAATTTGAGGATGATTTGGAGCAACCAGGTCTGTTTGAATTCCTTTGGAAAATTGGAAGTACTTAAGGTAGAATATGGTAAACAACTGCTGAAAATCTTTCCGCATAATTTATTGGCAAGACTCCAAAATCTCAAGGATTTGGTCGTAAAGAATTGTGACTTACTAGAAGAGGTGTTTGACATCCATGAGCTAATAAATGCAAAAGAAATGGAACGAGTAACTGGTCAGCTGAAAAGACTGGATATCCGAAACATACTGAGTTTAAGATGTGTTTGGAATGAAGATCCAAAAGGAGTTGTATCGTTTGACGAACTAAATTGTGTGTACGTTTGGGGATGTCCTAACCTAAAAAGTCTCTTTCCATTTTCAATAGCTAAAAGACCACAACAACTGAAAGAGCTTGATTTGAAGAAATGTGGGCTTGTGGAAATGGTCACCAAAAAGAGTGGAGTAGTGGAAGAAGCTCCTGAGTTTGTGTTTCCTCGGCTTATGCACTTGGATCTTTGGAATCTAGAAGAGCTTGAATGTTTTTTTCAAGGAATCCATACCTTGGACTGCCCATTATTAGAAAGACTGAGTGTTTATCGCTGTGACAAATTGGAGGTTTTCACTCAAATGGCTGAGAATCCAGAAGAAACACCGATGCAGAAATCACTTTTCTCATTTTCAAAGGTAGACCTTACATCCTTATTACCATTCTTTTTTTTTTTTTTTTTTTTTTGCCAATAAGCTACTTCAAAAAAGATAGTAACTCCTACTACTTCCAAACTTTGACTATTAAGCCATAATTGTTCTAAATTTGATTATTCTATTGATTGAAAACAGTTTCAATTCTGCTTATAAATAATTTTGCAATTTTTTTTTCTCACTTGTAATTAGCAATCACTAAACTAAAGACAGAGGCAGAAATGACAAGTTGTTCTTACAGAAAAATATATTTGCTTTCTCTGTAACTTTTCTTTATATTATATTTTGTATGCGATGAACAATCTTGAGTGAGCTTCCAATTCCTTCTTCCTTGCATTCTTTTCTGTGCTTTCATTTGACTTTTTTTTAGTTCACATTATCAATTTAAGAAATCATGGGCATTTTCAATTTGTTTTATGGGAAGTCAACTTTAACCTGGTTTTTGTTTGATTGTTTTTCAGATCATCGCCAACTTAAAACACGTATCCTTCACTAGTAGGGATTCCCCAATAACAAAGGAATGCCAGTTTCGGCCACAACTCTTTCACAAACTTAATTCTGTTGAACTACATTGCTTTGATGGTGAACCAGCAGAATTTCCATCTGATCTGCTTGAGTTGTTTCATAAAATGGAAAAACTTTATTTAAGGTCTTGTAAGTTCAAGGAAGTGTTTTGTGGTGAAGGACTAGACCAAGCTCTTCAAACTCTCAAGGTTTTATATGTTGGGAGTTGTCACCAGTTGATTAGTTTAGCACCAAGCTCTGCTTCTTTCGAGAACCTAACGATTTTGGATGTACACAATTGCAACCGATTGGATAGATTGATGGGACACAAAACAGCAAGAAGCCTAGTTCAACTCCAAAAAATGATGATAAAAAAATGTCGCAAGATGTCAGAAATTGTTTCAAATGAGGGATCAGAGGAATCGAAAGGGGAGATCATGTTCACCAAATTAGAACATGTGGAACTACATGATTTGGCAAGCGTTGTAAGCTTTAGTTCAACAGATTGCAGTTTTAAATTCCCATTTTTGACAAAAGTAGTTGTAAGTGAATGTCCCAACATCAAGTTTTTCTCCAAAGGAGTCTTAACCACACCCAAGCTACAGAGCGTACAACTTTCAGAAGCAGACAGAGGGCATTGGAAAGGCAACCTTAACTCCACCCTGCAGCACTTAATCACCCATCAATAAGCTGATTGGGGTCCAGAATCTTTGATTTGAGGATAGAGAGAGACAATGATTGTTTGCTTTACTGTTTTCTTAATTATTGCAACTGCAATTTTGTCCAGTTAAAACTATGTGTGCATCTCTTGTTAATACATCCATGTCTACTTCTTTTGACTTCAAATCATTTTATACGAGGGTCTGATTATAATTTTCATTAACTTTACATTATTAACCCATGAGTTTACTTGATGTGGGCCATAAGTTGTAAAAAGGACCAGCAATTCAACTTGGAAACAATTACTTGTCATGGAAATAAATTAAATATATATTTTAAATTGTATTTTTATTTTAATAGCAATTATTTAATAATTAGGATTAGAAATATATTTTATTGTAAGGATCCTAAACTGATAAGGATTCCTATTTTGTTTGTATCTTAATTTATTTAGTATTTTTTTTAATTAGGAAGTTTAGACTATTTAGAAGTTTTTATTGTTAAGGAGTTTTATTACATTTAGAGTAGTTTGCCTATAAATAGGCTTTTATTTCTCAATTGTAAACAGTTATCGTTATTCAATAAAATTTCGGGTTTATTCTTTTACCCTGCTTTTGTGAATTTTGTTCAATTAGTAGAAGACTAAACTCCGGCATCGTGCGCGATCAACGGATTCTAGTATCCTCTGTTCGAGTTTCCGCTGCATCAGTTGGTATCAGAGCCGAATTCCTAGTCCCTAACCGTCATCATGCCGCCAAGGAGAGAGCGAAGAGTTGACGAGGTCGCGGGTCAGGACGATCTGAATCGGTTGGAGCAGAGGGTCGAGCATCGCCTTATGAACATGATGGACCAGAGGATGGAAACCATGATGGATTGTTTGATAGACCGAATGGATAGGCTGTTCGCAGCTCACATGAGGCCTCGACAAAGGAGGAACCCTAATTATGAAGAATTCAGAAATCCTTTTGTTGGATTGGAAGAGTTCTATGACAGAGAGAATGAAGTAATTTTCTCTCAAGAATCAAAGCTCGGAGAAGGTAAATTCTTTGATTGCACTTTACCTCCAACAGATGATGAAGAATATGCTTGTGTTGAAGTAGTAGATCATGATTCTAATGATAAGATTATTGGAATTAAAGAAACTTTACAGCCAATTTATGATGATGTATATGAAGACGAATATGGGAATTCTGATTGGAAAAGTGATATCGATTTTATTGGGGTCAATTATATTTTGAATTTGGATCCATTTAACAAACTTAAAGCTTGGTTTCCTAACGGAAAAACTCGAGGATGAGTTTTTTCTAAGAGGAGAAGTATGATGTGGGCCACAAGTTGTAAAAAGGATCAGCAATTCAACTTGGAAACAATTACTTGTCATGGAAATAAATTAAATATATATTTTAAATTGTATCTTTATTTTAATTACAATTATTTAATAATTAGGATTAGAAATATATTTTATTGTAAGGATCCTAAATTGATAAGGATTCCTATTTTGTTTGTATCTTAATTTATTTAGTATTTTTTTTAATTAGGAAGTTTAGACTATTTAGAAGTTTTTATTGTTTAGGAGTTTTATTACATTTAGAGCAGTTTGCCTATAAATAGGCATTTATTTCTCAATTGTAAACAGTTTTCATTATTCAATAAAATTTCGGGTTTATTCTTTTACCCTGCTTTTGTGAATTTTGCGAAATTCAATTAGTAGAAGACTAAACTCCGGCATCGTGCGGGATCAACGGACTTTAGTAGTTGTTAGGATTTATGTATTCTTAGAATCAACAACCCCTTTCAATTTGTAACATCAATATTGAATTCTTCTGCTGCATCATTACTCAACCATGAATCCAAATAACATAGTATTTCATATGACAATACCATACCACACTTCATCTACCATACATTATTATACTTTATTAACCTCTAAACCAAACAAAAGGTAAGTTTAAGCAGTTAGATGTTTGGCATCTAGGAGAGAAACAAGGATGCATAAACCACTTTTATCACACATGTAACTAGCAATCACTACACTAAAGACACCAAAGACAAGGTAGAACTTATAGAGTCCTCCCTTGTATATATTTTCTATCCAATGAATAATCTTGAGCGACTGAGATTCATGCTTTTTCATGGACATTTTCATGCTTTTTTTTTCATGGAAAGTCAACTTCAACCTGGTTTTTGTTGGATTGTTTTTCACATCGTCCCCATCATGAAACATGTATCCAAATGATAAAGGAAAACCGGTTTCCACCACAACTCTTTCACAAACTTAAAGCTGTTGAACTACATTGCTTTCAGGATGAACCGGCGGACTTTCCATCTGACCTCCCTTGAGTTGTTTCATAAAATGGAAAAACTTTATTTCAGGTCTTGTACGGTCGAGGATGTCATAAGTTGATTAGTTTAGCACCAAGCTCTGCTTCTTTCGAGAACCAAACCAATTTGGATTTACACAAATGTAAAGGAAATACAGTATGGTATGGATTTAATAAGCCAAGATTTGGTTTTACTTTAACATCCGAAATTGGGGTGTTAAAAATGTTGGCTTTTTCATAGTTTTAAAGGGATCATAAACCATCAGCTTAAAATTGCTATTTGAGAATCGACCATCCAACGCTTTGCTTGGATGTGATCTAGAGGGGGTGGGGTGAACTAAAGGGAGATTAAATTGGATATTTACTTTGTAAAAAAAAAAAGGATATTTAAGTCATTTTCCAGTATTAATTATTGTTTGAGTTGGGTACATTAATTACTTTATTTATATTTTCATCTTTTATAGATAAATTCAAAAATCCAAATTTGCTCTTACACTGACACATGCATATCCTCTCTGCAATTGCTATAATTGCATGGCTCTTCTTTATGTGCTAATTTGGAGTATTTAATCTTAATAATTGAAGTGATATAATTCTCATGGGTTCTCATGATTGTCAAATACAGGCTATCAAAGATTATTTACATAATCTTTTTACTATCAAGGACATGGGGGATGCTCGCTATTTCTTGGTTATTGAGTTGACCCGGATTGATGTAGGTATCTATCTCACTCAAACTAAATACATCACTGATCTATTGGATGATGCTGGTTTATTGCAAGCCTCTACTGTTTCTAGTCCTTTGGGTTCTGGTTCTATTCTCACATGTTCAGGGGAGTTACTGCAGGATCCTGCTGTGTATAGAAGAATGGTTGGCCACCTGTTATATTTTGGTTTTTCTCGCCCTGATATTGATCATGCCACTAACCAACTCAGCCAGTTTATGCAGCATCCTTGTAAGCATCACCTTCAAGCTGCAATTCATGTACTGCGGTTTTTAAAGGGTACTATGACCAGTGGTTTGTTCTATCCTGTTAATTCTGATTTATCTCTGATTACTGCTTTTTGTGATGCTGACTGGGCACGTTGTAAGGATTCCCGCCGTTCTTTGATTGGATATTGTGTGATGATTGGCCATTCACTCATCTCTTGGAAAACCAAGAAATAAGCTACTGTCAGCCGGTCTTCTGCTGAATCAGAATATAGGAGCATGGCTACTACCAGTTGTGAGCTTAATTGGCTTCATTTCCTCTTTGCTGATTTTTCAGATACAACTAGTTCTTCCCATTCCTCTTCATTGTGACAGTCAATCCGCCGTTGCCATCGCCAAGGATCCGGTTTCTCATGAAAAGGTTAAGCATGTTGATATTGATTGTCACTTAACTCGGGAACATATTGCTGCTGGTTTTCTCTCTCCGGTTTATATTTCTACTTCTTTGCAATTAGCTGATTTGTTTACTAAACCCCTTAGTGCTACTCACATGTCCCCTGCTTTGGGCAAGATGAATTTTGTTTCACTACCTTTATCTTGAGGGGGGGCTATGGCAATGTATAGTTGTTTATAAAGAGACTATGTGGGCCTTGAGAGTGCTGGGCTTGACTGGATGAGTGAGCATATAAGTGGGTTTGAACCCATGTAACACAAAACCAATTGGCTTGTATTAAGGCTCAATCTACACTACTTCTATACTACTCTTTGATCTTATATATTTCCGATGCGAGATTCATTCCTTAACATCTCCAACACTCTCCCTTAAGTGCAACTGGACCTGAACCAGTTGTTACTTGTCAAACATTCCTTGGCCTATCTCCTTTGAGGCCCAAGGTCATCAACAGGTCTAGTTTTCACTACTAGCCCAAACTCCACCAGGACTTTAAACATGGGCCCAAGATCTTTTTTGCTATCAGACCTTCTTCTGCTCTGATACCATAAAGAGACTCTGTGGGCCTTGAGAGTGCTGGGCTTGACTGGATGAGTGAGCATATAAGTGGGTTTGAGCCTATGTAACACAAAAACAATTGGCTTGTATTAAGGCCCAATCTACACTACTTATATACTGCTCTTTGATCTTATATATTTCCCATGTGGGATTCATGCCTTAACATCTCCAACAGTTTAGGGGGTATTTTAGTCTTTACATATGTTGGTTAGTTACAACTAATTCTTAACTAATTAGTTGAGTATAAGAACAACTTTACTCTTGTATTTCTGTATCGATTTCATGCTAATTGCATAGCAATATACAAAATCTCTCTAAGTTTCTCAATTAAAATTGCAATTGGTTAATCTCAATTGTATTATTTTTTTAATAATATTTTTCTTTACAAAAACTAGGAAGAAGAAGAAGAGGAATGATGGAGATTGCAATTGGAACAAAAGTTGGAGAGGCCGTTATATCCAGAGTTACCAACGAGGCGATTGATTCCGTGTGGCGTCAAATCAGGTATGTACGGAACTACAAAAGCAACATCCAAGACCTGAACAAGCAACTTACCCTATTGAAAGACGAAAGAAACGACATGCAACACCGGGTGGATGAGGACAAAAGAAATGGAAAGCTAATTGAAAACACAGTGACGAATTGGTATAAGGCTGCAGATGAGGCATCACAGTTGCATCGAAGGATCAACCTATCATCACTAGCAATGGAATGGAGGAATGGCCAGTGTTAATAGATAGACAGCTGTAAATATCTTTGTAATTATAGTGTAAATAATTTACCACAATTAGAGCTACTTTATAGGTAGAAAATAGCAGATTTTCAGGGATGTAATATTAGATTTTCATGGATGTAAATCAAATTTATTTCTATTTAATGAAAGCTCTCTCAAAGGGAGAAATCATTCAGCAAAATTGATATGGTATCAGAGCCTTCTCTTGACTATTTTGGCTTTGCAATCTTGAGATTTTTTTGAGCTTGGCTTCGTTTGCTTGTCTTTTGGTTATTTTCATCTTGAATCTTGGTTACTCTCTGTATCTTGGTTAATCTTGGCTGTTTTTTTCTGGTTTTCTTGGCTGTTTACGATAATGACTTCCAATCAGTTTGAGTCTTTTAATGTTCGATTTACTGGAAAGAATTATTCTGCTTGGGAATTTCAGTTTCAACTATTTGCCACTAGGAAGGAGTTATGGGGTCATATCGATGGAAGTGATCTAGCTCCTAGTGATGCTACACAATTATCTCAATGGAAGATCAAAGATGCTCGGGAGATGACATGGATTTTAGGGTCCATTGATCCCCCTTATTGTCCTAAATCTCAGGCCATATAAGACTGCAAAGGGCATGTGGGACTACTTAAAAAAGTTCTACAATCAGGACAACAGTGCATGTCGTTTCCAGTTGGAACATGAGATTGCTAATTACTCTCAAGGCGGTCTTTCTACTTTTCTGGATTTCAAAATCTATCGGCTGAATTCACTGATATTGTTTATGCTAAAGTACTTGCTGAATCTCTTTCCATAGTTCAAGAAGTTCACGAGCAAAGCAGCGAGATCAATTTTTGATGAAATTACAATCTGACTTTGAGATTGTTCGGTCAAGCTTGATGAACTGTGATCCACCTCCTTCTTTGGATGTTTGTTTTAGGGAATTACTACGTGAAGAGCAGCGTTTTCTCACACAAAACTCTTTCAAGCAAGAGAATACTGTCACTGTTGCATTTGCTGCCCATGGAAAAGGAAAGGGCAGGGATATGACTAAAACACAATGTTATAGTTGTAAGGAATATGGTCATATTGCTAGTCATTGTGGTAAGAAGTTCTGCAATTATTGCAAACAACAAGGGCATATTATCAAGGAGTGTCCCACACGTCCTCAAAATCGCCGGAATAACTCCTCTTCCATAAGCAATATTAACACTGAGTTTGCTACCTTATAGTTGTAAGGAATATGGTCATATTGCTAGTCATTGTGGTAAGAAGTTCTGCAATTATTGCAAACAACAAGGGCATATTATCAAGGAGTGTCCCACACGTCCTCAAAATCGCCGGAATAACTCCTCTTCCATAAGCAATATTAACACTGAGTTTGCTACCCCAGCAATGTCTACATGCCCTACTACAGCAGCTGCATCAAGTCTTACTCCTGAAATGGTATAGCAAATGATTGTTTCGACCTTTTCAGCTTGGGCTTGCAAGGTAATAATATTCCATCTCATCTTTGGCTTGTTGACTCCGGTGCTTCAAATCATATGACCAACTCTACTAGTATGCTTAAAAATGTCCGAGAATATATTAGTTCGGCAGAAATTCAGGTAGCCAATGGAAGTAATTTATCTATCACTGAGATTGGGGATATTAATCCAACTTTCAATAATATTCTTGTATCACCAAAGCTTTCTACTAGTCTTATTTCTGTTGGTCAATTAGTGGATGACAATTGTGATGTGCATTTCTCTCGTAATGGTTGCCTTGTGTAGGATTAGGTGTCGGGGATGATAATCGCGAAGGGGCCTAAAGTTGGACGACTGTTTCCTATACACTTTTCCATTCCTCGATTCCTGTCTTTTGCTTATACCACTACAGCTAGTAAGAGTGAGATTTGGCATAAACGTTTAGGACATCCAAATTACTCTATTTTGTCTCATTTATCAAATTCTGGTTTCTTAGGAGATAAAAGTCCTTTTTCAAATGTTGATGCGTGCCGAACACACCAAAAATAAATTCCTACTCTTGGATACAAAATTTTGTAGTACAGATGGAGCAGGGTCGAATCCACAGGGATTGGCTGATTATTTCTTCTAAAGTTAAAAAATAAAAGTAAAAAGGGGGTGTTTAAGAATTGCAACGAAAGTAACCAAATTAACAGAAATAAATCAATTGGGTAAATATCTATCTGAGATGAACTCCAGCTAGAAGGCGAATTCGAGTCTTAAATCAATCCAACTGATCATCGATCAAACACAAAAGATAACTCTGATACATTCAAATAAATTAGCTATAGCAATCATAAAGCATGAATCGCCTAATCTCTTCTTATGGAATAGATAACCAAGAGAAGCTCGTTAATTATCTCTAATTAATCAAACAGTCCCGAACAAGCTTCGGGATTTAACTCAATTAAAAGCTTTAAGAAACGAAAGAGACACTAATTCTACTCAATAATCACCCAAGCGGGATTATTTAAAGCATATCGATTTCATCCATAACACGAATTAAAACTTGTCCGTAATTAATCGTATTATTTGCTACTTAGGTTAAGTGAATTAAACAATTACGTATTCAATTACTTAAATAGCAGAGCAATCACATGTAAATAATTAAATCAAGAACTTAATTAAATCATGCAAAAGTAGTAAAAACAGAAGGAAATCGATTACTTGAATTAAAGAAGAAAGAAAGAACAAATGATCTCACAGTTAGACGTTACAAGACTGAATTGCCCACTAGCTAGAGATTAAAGTTTTAGTTCTCCATGAAGAAAGAACACGATCCAGGAAGAGAAGAAAATCTGCTGCCCCCAAAGAATCACGTTCCAGCCAAAATTGAAGAAGAAAGTCCCAAAAACCAAAAAACCTAATCCTATTTAAACCTAAGCTATTAAGGAAAGACTTCTAAATAGGAAATAACTCCAGTTAAGATTTTTGTAGGAAAATCTAATTAGAGCTATAATGGAAATAAATAAAATAAAATAATCCCCAAAAGTTTTTCATAAAGGGCTGAATTAAATAAACTTAAATTAAAATAAAAAGTCTTCTAATCCCACAAAAGTTCTTCAAATTCGCAGCTCCCTATAAGCCATGATCATGGCTTATGCAAAACAGTCTCCTAGGCCCATTTTCAGCATAAACAGCACTCCATAAGCCATGCCCATGGGTTAAGCCTTCAAGATCCAACTTCATGACACTCCAAGCTCCCAAATAAGGCTCTTTAAGCTCATTTTCAACTCCAGAGTACCTAGCACGAGTAATTGCACAAAATGAAATAAATCCGCCTAAGTTAACTAAAAATAAATCAATTAGAGCCCATAAACAAAGACAAATTTCGTGCATAAAAAGCACTCATCAAATGTTGTGTTTGATTGTTTTACATGTAAATTGGGCAAAAGTAAAATGCTTCCTTTTCTTAAGTTTGGTAGTTGTGCATCCAAGTGCTTTGATACCATTCATAGTGATGTTTGGGGTATATCACCAATTGTCTCTCATGCTAATTATAAATACTTTGTGACATTCATAGATGATTTTAGTCAATTCACTTGGGTATATTTTCTTTGTTCCAAATCCGAGGTGTTTTCTGTGTTCAAGACATTTTTTAGCTTATATTGAAACTCAATTTTCTACAAGTATTAAAGTGTTGCGATCTGATTCTGGTGGGGAATATATGTCTCATGAATTTCATGATTTCTTGTCTTAGAAAAGAATTATTTCACAACGCTCTTGTCCTTATACCCTATAGCAAAATGGAGTTGCTGAACGTAAAAATCGTCACCTTTTGGATGTCACTCGTACTCTATTGATTGAGTCATCTGTTCCATCTAAATATTGGGTTGAAGCTTTGTCTACTGATGTATATTTAATTAACAGATTGCCATCTCACGTGTTAAATCTTGACTGACCTTATTATCATCTTTATCATCAATCTCCTAGCTATCATGATTTACATACTTTTGGTTGTGTTTGTTTTGTACATTTACCACCTCCCGAACGTAACAAATTATCTATTCAGTCAGCAAAATGTGCTTTTATGGGTTATAGTCCATCTCAAAAGGGCTTTATTTGCTATGATCGTGGTTCTAAAAAATTTCGTGTATCAAGACATGTTGTTTTCTTTGAGAATCGGTATTTCTTTCCCACTCATGTTGAGCCTTCTTCTGTTGCTTCTTTTCTTCCTACATTTGAATATTTGTCATCTTCTTCTGGGTGGTTCAAACCTGGAATTGTGTGTCAATGACGTCGACCAACTTTACTCCCTTCCGAGATTGATCCGCCATTTGAGACTGCTACTCAACCAGAATCTGAGTTACCTTCCACTTCTGCTCCGTTACACCGATCTACCAGAGTCTCTAAACCTCCTAACTGGTATGGTTTTTCTTCTACTTTAACTCATGTTTCTATTCCAACATGTTACTCATAAGCTTCCAAGCATGAATGTTGGCAGAAAGCAATGAAGGAAGAACTTCAAGCTCTTCAAGAGAATCACACATGTGACGTTGTTCCTTGTCCTTCAAATATTCGCCCAAGTGGTTGTAACTGGGTTTATTCCATCAAACTCCATTCTGATGGAACTCTAGATCGGTATAAAGCTCACTTGGTTGTCCTTGGTAACAAACAAGAGTATGGTGTGGACTATGAGGAGACTTTTGCTCCTATTGCAAAAATGACTACGGTGAGAACTATTATTGCCATAGCTGCTGCACAAGGCTGGCCTCTTCACCAAATGGACGTAAAAAATGCTTTTCTCTATGGTGATCTCAAAGAGGATATTTATATGAAGCCTCCACCTGGTTTGTTCTCTTCACCTACTTCAGATGTATGTAAGTTGAAGTGGTCTTTGTATGGATTAAAGCAAGCTCCTAGAGCTTGGTTTGAAAAGTTTCGGTCCACTTTGCAAAATTTCTCTTTTGTGCAAAGTAAATATGACTCATCTTTGTTTCTTTGTAAGACATGTGTTCTTCTCTTGGTGTATGTCGATGACATTGTCATCACAGGAACTAATTCTTTATTAATCACTCACCTCTAGCAACATCTCAAGGATTCTTTTCATATGAAAGATCTTGGTTCTCTTACGTACTTCTTGGGATTGCAGATTGATTATGAAGCTTCAGGTGTGTTTTTACATCAACACAAATACACTTAAGATTTTATTGCTTCAGCAGGTCTTCAACAGTCCAAATCTGTAGACACTCCGTTGGAATTGAATGTTAAATATCGCCATGCGGAAGGCGATCTTCTTCCTGATCCCATTCTGTTTCGGCAATTAGTGGGGAGCTTAAATTATCTAACTATTACACGGCCTGATATATCTTTTGCAGTCCAACAAGTTAGTCAATTCATGCAAGCTCCTCGTCATCTACACTTGGTTGCTGTTCATCGCATCATTCGGTATCTTCTTGGGACATCTACACGTGGCTTGTTCTTTCTAGCTGGTTCTTCGATTCAACTTAATGCTTTTAGTGATTCTGATTGGGCTGGATGCCTAGACACTCGTCGGTCTGTCACGGGCTGGTGTATGTTTCTTGGTGACTCCTTAATATCTTGGAAAAGTAAGAAACAAGACCGTGTTTCCAAATCTTCAACTGAGTCTGAATATCGAGCCATGTCTGCAGCTTACTCTGAGATTGTATGGCTTCGTGGGTTACTTGCTGAGATTGGATTTCCTCAAACTAGTCCTACTCCTCTCCACGTTGACAACACCAGTGCCATTCAGATTGCTACCAACCCGGTTTACTATGAGAGGACTAAACACATCGAGGTGGATTGTCATTCTATAAGGGAAGTTATAGATACAGGAGTTGTCACTCTTCCACATGTATCTAGTGACCTACAAATAGCTGATGTGTTTACCAAATCCATGCCACGACACCGTCATCAATTTCTTGTTGGCAAATTGATGCTTCTTGATCCACTAGCATCAATTTGAGGGGGGATGTTAATAGATGGACAGCTGTAAATATCTTTGTAATTATAGTGTAAATAATTTACCATAATTAGAGCTACTTTATAGGTAGAAAATAACAGATTTTCAAGGATGTAATAGCAGATTTTCAGGGATGTAAATAAAATTTATTTCTATTTAATGAAAGCTCTCTCAAAGGGAGAAATCATTCAGTAAAATTGACAGCCAGAAGATGATACATTGGAGAATTCCATGGCGATGTTGTTGAGTACCAGCAAAGTTCCCCGGCTTTCTAAAGTGTTAAATTGTCCAAAACTCAGGTTCTTTCTACTGAATAATGATGATTCCTCCTTGGAAATTGGAGATGATTTTTTTGGAGGTGTGAAAGGGCTGAGAGTCCTGATTTTGAAAAATAATTGTTTTGCTGGCTCTTTGCCTTTGTCACTCCAGTGTCTCAAGGATCTACAGACATTGTGCTTGGATTCTTGTGTCTTGAATGACATAACCGTAATTGGAGAGCTTGAGACATTACGAGTTCTTAGCCTCATCAACTGTACTATTTCTTGTTTTCCAAGAGGAATTTCGAATTTGACTCATTTGCAGCTTTTAGATGTAAAGAACTGTTCAAGCTTAGAAGTGATTGAGCCTAATGTACTTTTAAGATTGACCCGATTAGAGGAGTTGTATCTAGAAGACAGCTTTGTAAAATGGGAGGCTAGTGAAGAACATAATAGTCAGCGAGAGAATGTCAAGTTATCTGAATTGGAGCATCTGTCCATGCTTGTCACTCTACACATACACATTCTGGATGCAAAGATGTTATGTAAGGGAATTATAATTGTATTATACCTCTATTGTATGTATCCTATTTAGAATAGGACTCCTAGTCCTTATGTAATTGTAATACCCTAATTAAGGGTTTCTCTCCTTGTATATATATTCATCTCAATCAATGGAAATACTACGGCTTCTCATTATTTTCATGGTATCAGAGCTCTAGGGTTTCTTCCCCTCTGACCTATCCTAGCCGATTTTTTTTCCCCTTCACTTTATTACCACCAATTTCATCATGGCCACCAGCCCCTCTTTGAACTCCTCCTCCAACATCTTTACTGATCAATCCGACAATCCTTCAACTAATGCCCCACTTTTTTCATCTACTATTCCTGCCCCTATCCATCCCAAAAATCGATTATCCGCCACTAATTTTTTGATTTGAAAAAGTCTTGTTACTCCCATGCTCAAAGGGTATGGTTTAATGGGGTACGTTGATGGCAGGATTACACCTCCGACCAGTTTAATGAAATAGGTGAAGAAACGCTTGAATATTCAGCCTGGGAATGCATGGATCAACAAGTCCTTGCTTGGCTACTCAGTTCTATTGGTGACACCCTTCTACCGCAAGTTATTAGCTCGGCAACTACCAAGACTGCATGGGATTGTTTGATGGCAGCATACTCAGTTGGGGCACGGCCGCAGATCCGGAATCTTCGCCATCAGTTGGCTCATCTTCGTCGTGGTAACGACTCTATTACTACTTATGTTCAATCTGCAAAAAATATTAGTGATCAATTAGGGGCTTTGGGTTTTCAATTACCTGAGGAGGACTTGGTTGATGCTATTGTTATGGGTCTAGGTGAACCCTATGATATTTTCATGCGTACCATGGCTACTAAAACCGAACCGATTTCTTTTTCTAATCTTATGGGTTTACTTCTTACTAAGGAACGAAACAAATAAAATTCAATGGTACATTATTGGGAATTTCTCCCACTGCACAATATGCTGGTCGCAGTTCCACTCCAACTCGTGGACGTGGTGGAGGACGCCACTCTAGCCGAGGAAGAGGCAATGGCCGGTTTGGGCAGCAGCAGTTCAGTCAGTCCCAGCAGCCCCACAGGACACCGGTTTCTCACTCTGTTTCAGCTCCAACTACAGAGGACACTTTGTGCTACAATTGTCGAGGTCTTGGTCATAAAGCTGATGTATGTCCCTCTCCCAAACGAAATAGACATCATCATTCCACCTCACCATCATCCAATGTTCCCGCTACCCTTCCTCAATCGTGGGTTGTTGATACCGGGGCCACTCATCACCTAACATCAGACATGGAAAACCTGGCTCTACACTCCGAATATAATGGACCTGAAGAAGTTCAAATTGGCAATGGTAAATTCCTTCCTATTTCTCATGTTGGTTCAAATACTTTTTCGGTTGGCAATTTATCTCTTCAATTTCGTAATATTCTCCGTGTTCCTTCAGCCAACCGAAATTTATTATCTGTTTTTGCACTAACCAATTCTAACCCTGTCTCTGTTGAATTTTTTGCTGATCATTTTCTCATTAAGGATCTGGAGTCGAAAGCAATTTTGTTCCGAGGCCAGAGTGATGGAGGACTTTACACCGTATGTTTAAATTCCAAATTCAATAATTCTTCTGTTAGTACAAATTATGCTACTTTAGATATTTGGCATGCCCGATTGGGGCACCCTTCCTTACCTATTGTGAAACGTACTTTGAGTTCAAATAAAATTCAGTTTGTTTCTTCACATGCCTCTTTATGCAATGCTTGTGCCATAAGCAAGAGCCATAAAATGCCTTTTTCTCTATCTGATCCGGTTTCATCTGCTCCTCTTGAATTAATTTGTGCTGATGTATGGGGCCCTGCTCCTGTAAAATCTTACGATGGTTATTCATACTATGTGTTATTTTTTGATCATTATTCGAAGTACACATGGTTATATTTCATGAAAAATAAATCCGATGTCTATGATATTTTTGTTGAATTCTGTACTCTCGTTGAAAAATTTTTTGACAAACCAATTAAGATATTTCAGTCTGATAGGGGGGCGAATTCATGAAATTAATACCATATCTTTGAAATAATGGCATATCCCATCATGTTTCTTGTCCACATACACCTGAACAGAATGGGAGGGCTGAGAGAAAACACAGACATGTAGTTGAAACAGGTCTTTCTTTACTTCATCATTCTCACATGCCTATTTGTTATTGGACTGCTGCCTTTGAGTGTGTTGTGTATAACATCAATAGGTTGCCTACACCTACTTTATCTTATGACAACCCTTTTCATAAACTCTTTGGTGAACATCCTGATTATGCCTTTTGGAAAGTCTTTGGTTGTTTATGTTACCCCTGGCTGCGTCCCTATACTAAGCACAAATTAGAACCAAGATCCATTCCATGTGTCTTCTTAGGCTACAGTAAAATTCACAAAGGTTATAAATGTCTTGATTATTATACTGGCAAAATTTTTATCTCACGCCATGTCCTCTTTGATGAACAGGTGTTTCCATTTTCTGATGTTCAGGACACTTCTACGACATCGGTATCAACCTCCCATTTTGTTCCACCACCCTTTATCCCTATAAATACCCAACCCGTCACCCCACCTGAATCGAACCGTTGCCCAGCCACGTGTGCCATGACCAGACCGAGCCCAAACACGAACCAACAACCTTGCGACCCAAAAACGAACCAACAAACTGCTGCCGACCCAGAACCAGCAACCGATGATCTGACCCAACCCAAACCAGATTCCTCCACCCAGACAGACCCAGAATATTCTGCCTCTGAACCCGAACCAGCAATTGCATCCAGAGCTGACCCCTCGACAGTGGTAGCACCTAGTTCCACTGAAGTACAGGATACGTCATCAAGTATCCCTCTAGTTGTGGATTTTCAGCAATATTCCACTAATAATTTGCCAACATTAAATACAAATCCTCCTGCTCCTACCGTTACTCGAAGCAAAAGGATAGTAAAGCCATGCCAAATACTCAATCTTTTGGCTACAGCTTCTCCTTCCACAGCAGTAGAGCCCTCAAGCTACAGTCAAGAGGTAAAATTTCCCGAATGGCGGAAAGCTATGTAAGAAGAGTTTGATGCCCTTTTGGCTAATGACATATGGGATCTTGTACCAGCTTCAAAAGGCCAAAATGTCATTGGTTGCAAATGGGTTTATAGGGTGAAACAAAAAGCAGATGGAACCATAGATCGCTACAAAACTCGTTTGGTGGTTAAGGGATTTAATCAACGCCCTGGAATTGACTTCCATGACACATACAGCCCCGTGGTTAAACCAACTACCATCCGATTATTGTTGTCATTGGCTATTACTTTTAATTGGATTGCTATTCAACTTGATATTTCTAATGCCTTCTTGCATGGTTCTTTGGATGAAATTGTCTATATGACTCAACCGCCTGGGTTTGCTAGCAAGCAGCTTCCTCATCATGTTTGTCGCCTGAAGAAATCCCTCTATGGTCTCAAAAAAGCACATAGACAATGGCACCGTTGTCTTACAGCTGCCCTACTCCGTTTTGGCTTCCGTGACTCCAAGTCTGATTCCTCTCTGTATTTTTTTGCTAAGTCCACGGTGAAGGTTTTCTGTCTCATCTATGTGGATGACATTTTACTTTTAGGTAACTCTCAACATTTTATGGATCAAGTTGTAGCTTTTCTTCAAAGTCAATTTGCTGTCAAAAATTTGCGTGGTCTTCACTATTTTCTTGGCATTGAAGCTGATTGGTGTTCTAAGGGTCTCTTTCTACATCAGACCAAATATGTGAATGATTTACTGGTCCAAGCACAGATGAGTTCGTGCAGCTCCATTGCTTCTCCTATCAACACTAGTCAGAAATTGACCCTCAACGGCGGTGAGTCCTTTTCAGATTTCACATTATTTCGGTCAATTGTTGGTGGCCTTCAATATTTGACATTCACAAGACCTGATATCTCCTTTGCGGTTAATCGGGTATCTCAGTACATGCACTCACCTACAATTGAGCATTGGAGTGTCGTTAAGAGGATTTTGAGGTATCTACGGGGTACGGTTAGCCATGGTTTGCTTTTGCACCCTGGTAAAGTTGCTCTCAACGGTTTTTCTGATTCTGGTTGGGCTAGCTGTCTTGATGATCGTACGTCGACCACTGGGTTTGTTATTTTTCTTGGCTGTAACGTCATCTCCTGGTCTTCAAAGAAGCAAAGGGCTGTGTCATGCTCTTCAACAGAAGCAGAATATCGTGCACTTGCTTCTGCCACCTCTGAGTTACATTGGCTTCAAACCTTTCTGCGTGAAATCAGTTTCACAAATCTTCCGCTGCCCTCTCTTTTTTGTGACAACTTAAGTGCTACTTATTTGACCCTCAATCCTGTTTATCATAATCGCAGTAAGCACCTTGAGGTTGATTTTCATTTTGTTCGTGATCGTGTACGCCAAGGAGATCTTCGTGTATCATTTGTTCGTTTAGCTGATCAAATTGTTGATGTCTTAACTAAAGGACTCTCTAAGACTCGGTTTCTCTGTTTGTGTGACAAGTTGACTGTTCAACCTTTTCCCAGTTCAACTTGAGGGGTAGTGTAAGGGAATTATAATTGTATTATAACTCTATTGTATGTATCCTATTTAGAATAGGACTCCTAGTCCTTATGTAATTGTAATACCCTAATTAAGGGTTTCTCTCCTTGTATATATATATTCATCTCAATCAATGGAAATACTACGGCTTCTCATTATTTTCAGCCTAAAGATGCAAAAAAGTTGCCCGTGGAACGATTCAAAAATTTTAGAGTACTTATTGGAGAGGGGTGGGAATGGAGTGTTGAACATAACACTTCAAGAACATTAAAGGTCAAGCTCAATACAAGCGATCATTTGGAAAGGGTGAAAGGTTTCTTGATGAGAGCTGAAGATGTCTCTTGATGACTTAAAGGGTGTGAAGAATGTGCTCGACAAGTTAGATGGGGAGGCGTTTTCTCAGTTAAAACATCTGATCATTCAAAACAGTCCAGATATTCAACATATAATCGACTGGAGAAGGATGGGCCATGTCTCTGCTTTTCCCAACTTGGAGTCGTTATCTTTGAACCATTTGAATAAATTGGAGACAATTTGTAGTGCTTCGTTGAAGATGGTGTCCTTTGGCAGTTTGAGAAGGCTAAAAGTGGGTAATTGTGACTTATTGGAAAATCTCTTGCCCTTCTACATGTTTAAAGGTCTCGATAAGCTGGAAGAAATCGATGTCAGTGGTTGCAAAATTATGTAAATGATTGTTAGGAATGACGATAATGATGGTGAAGATGAAGCGATTAAGGTGGAAAAATTACAAACACTAACATTGGATCATCTTCCTAAGTTCAAAAGCTTCTGCTCTCAAGTGCAGAGAATGCAGAAGCCAACAATAGCAAGTGAAGAAATTATTTCTGGAGAGGAGCTTGAAACTGCCTTGGGATTTTTTAACAAGAAGGTATGACAGTTTTATCCTGCTTTTTTCTCTCTCTTTTTTTTTTTTTTTTTTTTTTTGAAGAAATCAATTTCAATTTCATCAATTTGAGAAATTAATCTTGTGCGTATTGAATGCTTCTCTCATTTGTCTTCTACATGATATCTTTGTCAATGAATGAGAAATTTTGCATGTTTATTACCCCGACACTGTCGTAACGCAACCGTAGATTATTGTATATGGCGTAATGCGCCAGGTATATAACAAAATTTGCCTTAAAATGAATATCACACCATAGCCATGCATGGAGAAGTAATATAATATGCATCATTTGTTGCGCTCGTTTTTCCTTTTCCCTACAAGACATTAGCATTTTGTTTGGTATAAATAAATTCCATCATTTGAAATTCTTAAATCAATTACATGGAACTCTTAACTAAATCAAATTCTACCAAAATTGATAGAATTTAGAAATTAATTCTACGCCAAAAGTTGCATATGAACCTTTTTTTTTTTTTCATTCTCATCTTTTTTTTTTTTTGTTTATATTTTTTCCTACTTTCCGTTTTGATTGTTTGTCCTTTTTTTGGAATTAAGTTGCAAATGAAATGAATTCCATTGAGTAATTGGACCAAACGGATCCTAAATTTTGGGTTTAATTACACCAATGGTTATTGAAGTTTGGAGTTTGTGAATTAACGGTCAGCGAATTTTAACTTGTGTCAATAAAGGTACTTAACTTTTGTTGTAGTGTTAACAAAGTTACTATCACCCTAATCACTGAAATCCGGTGTCGGAATGATGACATGACAAGTGGATGCCAAGACCTATCAACACATTAAAAACTGATATGGGTCACCGATATAGCACTCACTTGCATAACACAATAAGGAAGAATAAAAAAAAAAAAAACCAAATTCAAACTTAGTTAGAACTAATGAGGTGTCATGTTGGCTCGTCAAACTTGGTATTGATTTCTTATATCATCATTTTAACGTGCGATTTCAATGGATTTGGGCGAGAGCGACTTTATTGACACTGAAATAAAAGTTCAGTGACTTTATTGACACAAATTAAATTTTACTAACTATGGACAAGCAAACCTATAGATAAACTTTAGTGATGGTTGGCTCAATTTACCCCTAAGTTCCATTTTCAAAGATGAATCTCCATGTACCAGCAAGTGCTCGCTTATCTCGTTTCATTCTCTCTTAATAATTGTTTTATATATTTATGTAAAATCTTTTGTATTTAAAAGAATAAGATTGAGATTGTAATTGTGATCACAGATTGAATTTCCCAGTTTGATAAATCTGATATTGATATCGACTAGTGTGAAGAATGTATGGTCTAACCAACTTAGAGATGCATCTCCATGGACTAAAAACTTGACAGGCTTGATTGTGGATGGCTGTTGGAATTTAGGCTATATATTTACTGCATCCATGGTTGAAAATCTTGCACAATTGGAAAAGCTTGAGATAAGCAGTTGTAGTTCCATGAGAGAAGTAATAGTTACAAAAGGATTGGAAGAAATTATGACTGGGAAGATTTTGTTCCGAAAACTGGACCTTTTAAAGCTCAAACATCTACCAAAACTGGAAAGATTTTGCTCCGGGAATTTACTTGCGTGTCCTTTATTGAAGGTTTTACGGGTAGAGAATTGCCCTTATTTACAGACATTTGTCTCTAGTTCTATGTGGACTGATGTGGGTGTCACGACCCTCTTTGATGATAAGGTAATTTATTTTGGGTCTTTTTGTTTATTCTAAGAAATTAATTCTTGTGGTTTGTGATTTCTCTTATCATTGTCATAATGGGATTTGTATGTGTTTTAGGTTTCATTTCCAGAGTTAGAGGAATTGCAAATATTACACATGCATAGAATGGGGATGGTATGGAAAAATGAATTCCTAGCAGCTGGTTCCTTTGAGGAATTGCAAGTGTTGAAGGTAGAACATGCCAAAGAGCTGTTGCAATTATTTCCGTCAAAAATGTTGATAAGAGGATTGAGGAATCTAGAGACTCTGGTAGTGACAAATTGTGACTTAATTGAACAAGTGTTTGATATGGAAGGAGCGACGCAAGTAAAAGAAAGACTTGTTTTGGCTTTAAGAACTTTGAAGTTTATAACCCTGCCAAGGTTGAACCGTGTTTGGAATATTGGAGATAACTACAATGGAATAAAATCTCTATCCTGGAACAACTTGCGTTCAGTGATTGTTGAGGATTGTTCTAGTTTGAAGAGTTTGTTTCCAACTTCAATAGCTACAGATCTTCTACTGCTTGAAGTGATTAATTTAAGCAAATGTACTAAATTAGAGGAACTTATTGTGGGTGGATTAGAATCATTTCCAACCTTCTTTTTTCCTAAGCTAGAATACCTTCAGCTTTTCTGGTTAAATGAATTGAGGAGTTTCTATCCGGGAGCTCATTCCTTAGAATGCCCAGTGCTGGAATCCTTGTGGGTCAGTAAGTGTGAAAACTTGAAGGTTTTTGCTTTTGAATCGCCAAACTTGCAAGAAATGCAGGTGCAGAGTAAAACCAAAGCTCAAGGGCTTTTTAATTTCACACAGGTACAAATGTTTTCCCAAAATACTATTGCAAAATCGTATTACGTAATGGAGGAAACGATGCTCTTGCTTTTTTATGTTACAAACTTACAGTTTTTTTCCGCAAGTTTTTATGTATTAATGTGGTAATAATTATCTTGTACACACCATTGTTGTAGATATTGGTATTAATTAATTACTAGCTGATTTGGGCAGGTGGTACCCAACTTGAAGAGAATGGCGCTGAATTTCAAGGACGCCATGATGGTAGAAAAAGCCCACTTACCCTCTCATCTCTTTCACAAACTGGAAGAACTTGACCTGCGATGCTTCCATGATAATTCATCATACCTTCCATTTGAATTCCTCCATAGATTTCGGAATATTCAAAAACTACAAGTGAGTTGCAGCGATTTTGAAGGGCTTTTCCCTAGTGGGTTTGCTGGTGATGTTGGAATTCTTGCTCAGATACGATACTTGAGTTTGAATGGTCTTTCTACTCTGAAGCGTATATGGAACAAAGGTTCTCGGCATAAAAAAGTTCTTCAAAATCTTCACAATCTTGAAGTTGTATGGTGCTATAGACTAACTAGTTTGGAGCCATCTTTTGAGTCTTTCCAGAATCTTCAAACATTGGATGTGTATTGGTGTGATGGACTGATGTACGGCCGCAAAAAGTTTGGTGCACCTCAGAACCATCAGCGTCAAAAAATGCACTATGGTGACAGAAATAGTAGCAGTTGAGGGAGATGAAACACAAACTGAAACTGACATTACTCTCAGCAAACTCGAAAGTCTAAAACTTGATTGTTTAGAAAGCATCATTTGCTTTAGCCCTGCAACTTGCCCGATGAAATTTCCGTCCCTAACAGAGATAACTGTAATGCAGTGCCCCAAGATGAAGTTTTTCTCTCAGGGAAACTTGTACGCGCCAAAGCTAAAAAAAATATATGTAACAGAAGAGAGTGACAGAGGGCGCTGGGTTGGGGATCTTAACTCAACTATAAAACTATTGTATCTAGAAATGGTAAGTTGTGATAGATAAGATCCCATTCTCTTTCAATTTGTTTATTCATTTGCTGGTTTAGATGTAACTTTTTCATTTTCTTATCTAAATTGATGAAAAATTTCAAATAGCGTTAGCTAACTTCACATTCATCTTCTTATAGGCGGGCTTTGATGGCATTCAACAATTGAAACTCTCTGAATTTCCGGAGTTGAAAGAGAAATGGCTTGTTCCTGAGTTGAAAGAGAAATGGCTTGTTCAACTTCCAGTTAATTTCTTCTATAATCTGACTTCATTAGTGGTGGATGATTGTGCATTCCAGTCTGTTGCTATTCCATCCAATCTACTACCTTTCCTGATTGCTTTGGAAAAACTTGAGATAAGAAATTGTGATTTATTAGAAGAATTATTTGATTTGGAGTGGCCAAATACTGATATGACCTTTGGATATTTGTCCAACTTAAAAGAGTTTCAATTGATTGGTCTACCGCAGCTGAGGCGTGTTTGGGATGAGATTCCTAAAGATCTGCTGGATGTCAAGAACCTTACGTTGTTGAAAATTGAAAATTGCAACAGTTTGAGAAATGTTTTGACTCCTACCCTATGCTTGAGCCTTGTACAACTCAAAACATTACAAGTCACAAGTTGTCAGATGGTTAAAGAGATTATCACTGCTACTCCAACGGCAGAAGATGGAGCTGTGGGCCATGTGATCGTATTTCCTTTATTGGAATGCATTACTTTGGAAGATTTGCCCAACTTGACTAGTTTATACTCTGGAACTGATTATGTTGAATGCCCTTAGTTGAAAGAGATCACCATAACTGGTTGTCCACAACTTAATATCAACAATACAATAGCCGAGTCAAAGGTCAGTCATTTATCAAACTTATTAACTATTAGAAGCCTTTTGTATATGATTGCATTATCAATCTATCTAAATTACTATATTATTCATTGCAGTTCTGGAATCGCAAAAAATTTTTATTAATGTAAATATTTTGTCCACAACCTGTTAGTTATCCACACCCGAAGGACTTGAAACCTTCAACAATTGACGCTCAAAAGATATGGAATGGGCAAAGTTTAACAAGCTTGATGATAGATGTGATGCAGCGGATAAACAATCGAATTCCGTTGATCACGCACTATACCGGAAACGATTCCTCTAACCCTAGAATTTACGAAAATTCAAAGAGATAGGAAAAATAGCATAAAATTTGATTTCAACAAAACTGCATAATTCATGTCTTGCATGCCTTTAAATAGTGAATAGAAGCTAGGGTTAAAATTTCGACAATAACAGAATAAAGGAAAAACTTTTAAAAATTTGCAATTAGGTCCCTAAAAATATAAAAACGCAAAATTGAAGGACTAGATGGCATGTTTTTTCCAAATTGGGATGGGGCCCATGAAACTCATGGGTTCTGTTCATCAGGCCGATTCCCAAGAAAAAACACTATCTTTGGGACCAAATCGGACACTTTTCAAAATTTCACTATTCACCGCTTCGCTGATTTTTTTCCGTCTTCGAATTTCTCCAAATAGGTCAGTGCCAATTCTTCTACTCCATCATTCTCCCCGGGTTGGAAAGAATTCACCCTCGAATTTCATCCTCGGAAGAATCACTGACATATGGCAGAAGGTGCTTCACATTGAAGACGTCATGTGTACGAATCGAACTCGGTAACTTCTAACGGTAAGCATTGGGATTAATTTTTGCAATGATCTCTACAGGGCCAATCTTCCAAGGAGAGCTTGTTGTAGTCGCCAACAGAAAAGCGATCCTTGGTCAGCACTGCCCAAACAAAGTCGCCCACTTCAAACTCCACATGTCGCCGTTTCTTGTCCGCGGTCTTCTTATACTTGGCAGCCGAGGCCTGCAAATTGTTGCGCACTGCTTCGTGGACCTCCTGCAAACTACCAACAAAATCCTCTGCCTTGCCATGAATCTTAGTTTGAGAGGGCAAAGGCAACAAGTCCAGCGGCCCCTTGGGAATAACAGAGTATACCACTGCAAATGGACTGAACCCCGTGCTCCGGTTCACTGCATGATTATGTGCAAACTCTGCTAGACACAACTTCAAATCCCAACTCTTCACATGTTCACCTACCAAGCTGCGTAACAGATTGCCCAAGGAACGGTTCACTACTTCGGTTTGCCCATCCGTTTGAGGATGATACGCACTGCTAAAGTTCAGTTGCGTGTTCACCATCTTCCACAAACTCCGCCAAAAGTGACTTGGAAATCATGTGTCCCGATCAGAAACAATGGACTCGGGCAGTCCATGCAACTTATACACCTCACGAAAGAACAATTGAGCCACTTTTATTGCATCCGTCGTCTTTTTGCACGGAATAAAATGTACCATCTTAGAGAACCTGTCCACCACCACAAAAATTGAGTCGTTACCACGCTGAGTAAGCGGCAAGCCCAGTACAAAATCCATACTGATGTCCACCCATGGCTGAGACGGCACTGGCAATGGCATATATAGTCCGGCATTTGTGGCTATCCCCTTGGATATCTGACAAACTCGGCAACGCTGCACAAACTTCTCCACTTCTTTGCGCATGGAAGGCCAAAAATAGTTAGACTGCACCAACTGCAATGTTCTGTCCCGACTAACATGACCTTCATTGTGCAGCTCTTGTATAATATGTAGCCTCCAACTACAATCAGGAATACACAATTGATTGCCCTTAAACAGAAAACCATCCTGGACTGTAAGGCGAGTCAGCAAGCTCTTTCTCCTACTCAGTGCATCAGCCACCTTATTTGCTACCCCAGACTTATGCTTGATTACAAATGTGAACTACTGCAAATAGGCAACCCAACTGGCATGCCTTGCGGAAACCTTATCCTGGCCGTGCAGATGTTTGAGCGCTTCATGATCAGTGTACAAGATGAACTCCCTTTGGAACAGATAATTTCTCCAATGCTTAACAGCCTGCACAACTGCATAAAACTCTACATCATAAGTGTTGTAATTCAATTTTGCTCCGGACAGCTTCTCACTGAAATAAGCTACTGGTTTTCCGCTCTGACTTAGCACTGCTCCAATCCCCAATTTCGAAGCATCAGAATGCAGCTCAAAAGGCTGCTGGAAATCTGGCAAAACCAATATGGGGGCTGTAGTCAGTCGATGTTTAATCAGTTTAAAAGCTTCTTCAGCCTCCTCCATCCACTCGAACTTCCCTTTCTGCTTCATACAATCTGTGATAGGTGCTATGATAGTGCTAAAGTGGGGAATGAAATGCCTATAAAAAAATGCCAACCTATGAAAGCTACGGACTTCAGTGATTGTACCGGGTCTAGGCCACTGCTGAACAGCCCGCACTTTCGACTCATCAACCTGCAACCCCTTGTCTGACACCACATACCCCAGAAACAGAACACTACTAGACAAGAAAATGCACTTTTTCGAGGCAGCAAATAAACGCTCTTTCCGCAGCACCTCAAGCACAGCCCTCAAATGCCTTAAATGTTCAGCCTCATTAACACTATATATCAAGATATCATCAAAATAAACCACTACAAACTTGCCAATAAAAGGCCTCAACACTTGGTTCATTACTCTCATAAAGGTGCTAGGGGCATTCGAAAGCCCGAAGGGCATAACTAACCATTCATACAGCCCTTCTCTCGTCTTGAATGCTATTTTCCATTCATCTCCAGGACGAATCCGTATGTGGTAATAACCACTCTTCAAATCCAGTTTACTAAATACAGTGGCACCACTTAATTGATCAAGCAAGTCATCCAGCCTAGGGATAGGAAATCGATACCTGACTGTGATTTTGTTGATGGCACGGCTGTCGACACACATCCTCCACATTCCATCCTTTTTCGGGATCAATAATGCAGGAACAGCACAAGGACTGAGGCTCTCCTGGATATATCCCTTGGCCAATAACTCCTCAACCTGTCTACGCAACTCCTCATGTTCAGCCGGGCTCATTCGGTAATGGGGTCGATTTGGAAGAACTGCTCCAAGCTCCAAATCAATCTGATGTTGTATATCTCGCAATGGTGGCGAACCATCCGGTAAATCTTCAGGAAACAGATCTTCAAACTCCTACAACAGGGGCTGTACTACTTCAGGAACTTGATGTTCCTCTGCTACTGTTTTTCCCACCAATGCAAAAACAATATCCGAATCCTGCAACTCTCCTTCAAACTGCGCCAAAGACAATAAACTTCCAGCCTCCTTACTGGTCTCTTTCCGAGGAACCAGCACGATCTTCACACCTCAAACACGAAACTATAAGTGTTCCTCTTCCCATCATGGTGAACATCTCTGTAAAACTGCCATGGACGCCCCAACAACAAGTGACACGCGTCCATCTCCACAACATCGCACCAGACCTCATCCTTATAATTATTGCCCATTGAGAAAGGAACCAACACCCTTTGTGAAACTGTCACCTCACCTCCTTGTTTTAGCTAAGACAGTTTATACGGTTTAGGGTGCTTTTCAGTCGGAAGCTCTAACTTCCTCACAGCTTCAGCAGCCATTATATTTTCACAGCAACCAGAGTCAATGATGAATTTACAAATCTTACCTTTGATGGTGCAAGTCGACTGGAATATGTTACGTCTTAGCCAATTCTCCTCGACTACTCGAGGGGTCAGACACGACCTCCTCACCACCAGTGCAGGGCCTACATCTCCCCCCACAATTTCTTCATCGAACTCCTCTTCTTCAAAAACTGGTTCGCCTTCATCTTCATAAATCTGACCCTCTTTGTCAGCCACATCAGCAAACATGGCTCGTTTTCCTGCTTTCTTACACTCAGACTGACGATGGCCAACCTCTCCACACGCAAAACACTTCATACCACTACTCTGTCCTCCCCTTCTGTTATTATTGCTGGCCGTTACAGGTGTGGAATTTGGTGTGATTGTTGTTACTGACCCTGAAGGTCGGGGTACTGCCCCTGAGGTATGGGGTAAACCGCTACTGCCGAATCCCGTAGGACGCGGTCTCCTCTCCAACCGCACTGCCCTCTGATGCGCCTCTGAAACAGTCAGGGGATCAAAATTGTTGACTGATTCCCGGAGCTGCTCCCTTAATCCTCCAATATAACGAGACACCAACTGCTCCTCCGTTTCTTGGATATCATTCCGGGCTATTAATTGGTAGAAATCGGTGGTATAATCCTCGACCGATCGATTCCCTTGTCTCAGGTTTTGCAACCGTTGATACATCAATCGCTGATAGTTATATGGTAAGAAATTCGACCGCATATATTTCTTCAACTTCTCCCATGTCGAAACCTTAGACTTTCCCATTCGTTGCCTAGTCAGCTTCAACTGCTGCCACCAAGCCATCGCTCTCCCCCGTAATCTGGTCGCAACTAGCGGGACTCGCTTATTCTTAGGAACGCCTTTGAACTCTAAAACCTCCTCAACAGTCGCAAGCCAATCTATGAATTCCTCAGGTTGAAGGGTACCATGGAATTCTAGGATTTCAGTCCGCAATCCACTCTCCCGACGTCGATCTTCGCCTGCTACACGACGCCGATTAGGAGCCTCTTCACCATCTGAATCCTCTTCCTCGTCCTCTTCGTCTCTACCGAACGAGTTGACCAGATTCGCTTGTCTCCTATGGGGCTGATTAACCCTAACTTGGGCAGCAATCATCTCTCCCATCCTCTCAGTCAATAGATCGACAGCCGCTTGGATTTGCTGTCCGACCGCTTGATTGAGGCGTTGCTCAATCCGTCGTTCCAGATCCTCTTCCCCTGCGATGTCACCAACTCGTCTCTCTCTTCCTCGAGGCATGATGATGCAAGGTTAGGCTCTGATACCAACTGATGCAGCGGATAAACAATCGAATTCCGTTGATCACGCATGATACCGGAAACGATTCCTCTAACCCTAGAATTTACGAAAATTCAAAGAGATAGGAAAAATAGCACAAAATTCGATTTCAACAAAACTGCATAATTCATGTCTTACATGCCTTTAAATAGTGAATAGAAGCTAGGGTTAAAATTTCGACAATAACAGAATAAAGGAAAAACTGTTAAAAATTTGCAATTAGGTCCCTAAAAATATAAAAAAAGCAAAATTGAAGGACTAGATGGCTTTTCTTGCCAAATTGGGGTGGGGCCCATAGCAAAGCTTTGGGTTCTGTTTATCAGGCCGATTCCCAAGAAAAAGCACTATTCTCGGGACCAAATCGGACACTTTTCAAAATTTCACTATTCACCGCTTCGCTGATTTTTTTCCATCTTCGAATTTCTCCAAATGGGTCAGTGCCAATTCTTCTACTCCATCAAGATGGTTTTAGGAATTTGAAATTTCTTTTTCCGTCATCTATAGCTAAAAGTCTGTTACATCTAAAAAAGGTAGAGATTTCTAATTGTGAGATGCTAGAACAAGTAATAGCCATGGAAGCACACGAAGAACAAAGGATGAGATTGCCAAAGATAGATTTCCTGAAGCTTAAAGATCTTCCACAACTCGCTCAATTCAGCATATGTAAGATCCTTGAATGCCCTTCCTTGAAAGAACTACAAGTTCAAAACTGTCCTCAGCTAATGTTATTTGTCTCTGATTACATTGGCTCAAATGTTGTATCCAATAGTGAACACCAAATAACAACCTCTTCTCTCTTTGATGACAAGGTGGTCTCTATTCTTATATTTTTTTTTTTTAAAATACCTTTTTTCATTGTATATTATTTTTTTAAAATTAATTGATCAAATTGTTCTAACATTTCTTTGCAGCTATCTGTCATCTCTATTTTGATTTGGTCCCACATTTTTTTAGCTATTTAATGTTTACCATTAATATGGTATGATTACTGTTGGAGGTTGCATTCCCCAACTTGGAAAAAATGCAAGTTATCTAGATGGATAATTTGAGGATGATTTGGAGCAACCAGGTCTGTTCAAATTCCTTTGGAAAATTGGAAGTACTTGTCAATTTTGCTGAATGATTTCTCCCTTTGAGAGAGCTTTCATTAAATAGAAATAAATTTGATTTACATCCCTGAAAATCTGCTATTACATCCCTGAAAATCTGCTATTTTCTACCTATAAAGTAGCTCTAATTATGGTAAATTATTTACACTATAATTACAAAGACATTTACAGCTGTCTATCTATTAACATCCCCCCTCAAATTGATGCTGGTGGATCAAGAAGGATCAATTTGCCAACAAGAAACTGATGACGGTGTCGTGGCATGGATTTGGTAAACACATCAGCTATTTGTAGGTCACTATATACATGTGGAAGAGTGACGACTCCTGTATCTACAGCTTCCCTTATAGAATGACAATCCACCTCGATGTGTTTAGTCCTCTCATGGTAAACCGGGTTGGTAGCAATCTGAATGGCACTGGTGTTGTCAGCGTGGAGAGGAGTAGGACTAGTTTGAGGAAATCCAATCTCAGCAAGTAACCCACGAAGCCATACAATCTCAGAGCAAGCTGAAGACATGGCTCGATATTCAGACTCAGTTGAAGATTTGGAAACACGGTCTTGTTTCTTACTTTTCCAAGATATAAAGGAGTCACCAAGAAACATACACCAGCCTGTGACAGACCGACGAGTGTCTGGGCATCCAGCCCAATCAGAATCACTAAAAGCATTAAGTTGAATCAAAGAACCAGCTGGAAAGAACAAGCCACGTGTAGATGTCCCAAGAAGATACCGAATGATGCGATGAACAGCAACCAAGTGTAGATGACGAGGAGCTTGCATGAATTGACTAACTTGTTGGACTGCAAAAGATATATCAGGCCGTGTAATAGTTAGATAATTTAAGCTCCCCACTAATTGCCGAAACAAAGTGGGATCAGGAAGAAGATCTCCTTCCGCACGGCGATATTTAACATTCAATTCCAACGGAGTGTCTACAGATTTGGACTGTTGAAGACCTGCTAAAGCAATCAAATCTTGAGTGTATTTGTGTTGATGTAAAAACACACCTGAAGTTTCATAATCAATCTGCAATCCCAAGAAGTACGTAAGAGAACCAAGATCTTTCATATGAAAAGAATCCTTGAGATGTTGCTGGAGGTGAGTGATTAATAAAGAATCAGTTCCTGTGATGACAATGTCGTCGACATACACCAAGAGAAGAACACAACCAGCAGATGTCTTACAAAGAAACAAAGATGAGTCATATTTACTTTGCACAAAAGAGAAATTTTGCAAAGTGGACCGAAACTTTTCAAACCAAGCTCTAGGAGCTTGCTTTAATCCATACAAAGACCGCTTCAACTTACATACATCTGAAGTAGGTGAAGAGAACAAACCAGGTGGAGGCTTCATATAAATATCCTCTTTGAGATCACCATGGAGAAAAGCATTTTTTACGTCCATTTGGTGAAGAGGCCAGCCTTGTGCAGCAGCTATGGCAATAATAGTTCTCACCGTAGTCATTTTTGCAACAGGAGCAAAGGTCTCCTCATAGTCCACACCATACCCTTGTTTGCTACTAAGGACAACCAAGCGAGCTTTGTACCAATCTAGAGTGCCATCAGAATGGAGTTTGATGGAATAAACCCATTTACAACCAATTGGGTGAATATTTGAAGGACAAGGAACAACGTCCCATGTGTGATTCTCTTGAAGAGCTTGAAGTTCTTCCTTCATTGCTTTCTGCCAACATTCATGCTTGGAAGCTTGTGAGTAACATGTTGGAATAGAAACATGAGTTAAAGTAGAAGAAAAACCATACCAATTAGGAGGTTTAGGGACTCTGGTAGATCGGCGTAGCGGAGCAGAAGTGGAAGGTAACTCAGATTCTGGTTGAGAAGTAGTCTCAAGTGGCGGATCAATCTCGGAAGGGAGTAAAGGTGGTCAACGTCGTAGATACACAATTCCAGGTGTGAACCGCCCAGAAGATGACAAATCTTCAAATGTAGGAAGAAAAGAAGCAATAGAAGAAGGCTCAACATAAGTGGGAAAGAAATACTGATTCTCAAAGAAAACAACATGTCTTGATACACGAAATTTTTTAGAACCAGGATCATAGCAAATAAAGCCCTTTTGAGATGGACTATAACCCATAAAAGCACATTTAGCTGACTGAATAGATAATTTGTTACGTTCGGGAGGTGGTAAATGTATAAAACAAACACAACCAAAAGTATGTAAATCATGATAGCTAGGAGATTGATGATAAAGACGATAATAAGGTGAGTCAAGATTTAACACGGGAGATGGCAATCTATTAATTAAATATACAGCAGTAGACAAAGCTTCAACACAATATTTAGATGGAACAGATGACTCAATCAATAGAGTACGAGTGACATCCAAAAGGTGACGATTTTTACGTTCAGCAACCCCATTTTGCTGTGGGGTGTAAGGACAAGAGCGTTGTGAAATAATTCCTTTCTCAGACAAGAAATCATGAAATTCATGAGACATATATTCCCCACCAGAATCAGATCGCAACACTTTAATACTTGTAGAAAATTGAGTTTCAATATAAGCGAAAAATGTCTTGAACACAGAAAATACCTCAGATTTGGAACGAAGAAAATATACCCAAGTGAATCGACTAAAATCATCTATAAATGTCATAAAGTATTTATAATTAGCATGAGAGACAATTGGTGATATACCCCAAACATCACTATGAATGACATCAAAGCACTTGGATGCACGACTACCAAACTTAGGAAAAGGAAGCATTTTACTTTTGCCCAATTTACATGTAGAACAATCAAGCGCAACATTTGAAAAAGGACTTTTATTTCCTAACAAACCAGAATTTGATAAATGAGACAAAATAGAGTGATTTGGATGTCCTAAACGTTTATGCCAAATCTCACTCTTACTAGCTGCAGTGGTACAAGCAAAAGACAGGAAACGAGGAATGGAAAAGTGTATTGGAAACAGTCGTCCAACTTTAGGCCCCTTCGCGATTATCGTCCCCGACACCTGATCCTGCACAAGACAACCATTACGAGAGAAATGCACATCACAATTGTCATCCACTAATTGACCAACAGAAATAAGACTAGTAGAAAGCTTTGGTGATACAAGAATATTCTTGAAAGTTGGATTAATATCCCCAATCTCAGCGATAGATAAATTACTTCCATTGGCTACCTAAATTTCTAATGAACCAATATATTCTCGGACATTTTTAAGCATACTAGTAGAGTTAGTCATATGATTTGAAGCACCAGAGTCAACAAGCCAAAGATGAGATGGAATATTATTACCTTGCAAGCCCAAGGCTGAAAAGGCCGAAACAATCATTTGCTGTACCATTTCAGGAGTAAGAACTGATGCAGCTACTGTAGTAGGGCATGTAGACATTGTTGGGGCAGCAAACTCAGTGTTAATATTGCTTGTGGAAGAGGAGTTGTTCCGGCGATTTTGAGGATGTGTGGGACACTCCTTGATAATGTGCCCTTGTTGTTTGCAATAATTACAGAACTTCTTACCACAATGACTAGCAATATGACCATATTCCTTACAAATATAACATTGTGTTTTAGTCATATCCCTGCCCTTTCCTTTTCCATAGGCAGCAAATGCAACAGTGACAGTATTCTCTTGCTTGAAAGAGTTTTGTGTGAGAAGACGCTGCTCTTCACATAGTAATTCCCAGAAACAAACATCCAAAGAAGGAGGTGGATCACGGTTCATCAAGCTTGACCGAACAATCTCAAAGTCAGATTGTAATTTTATCAAAAATTGATCTCGCTTGCTTTGCTCGTGAACTTCTTGAACTATGGAAAGAGATTCAGCAGGTACTTTAGCATAAACAATATCAGTGAATTCAGCCCATAGATTTTGAAATCCAGAAAAGTAGAAAGACTGCCTTGAGAGTAATTAGCAATCTCATGTTCCAACTGGCATTGTAGACCTTTTTTAAGTAGTCCCACATGCCCTTTGCAGTCTTATATGGCCTGAGATTTAGGACAATAAGGGGATCAATGGACCCTAAAATCCATGTCATCTCCCCGAGCATCTTTGATCTTCCATTGAGATAATTGTGTGGCATCACTAGGAGCTAGATCACTTCCATTGATATGACCCCATAATTCCTTCCTAGTGACAAATAGTTGAAACTGAAATTCCCAAGCAGAATAATTCTATCCAGTAAATCGAACATTAAAAGACTCAAACTGATTGGAAGTCAATAGCCAAGAAAACCAGAAAAAAACAGCCAAGATTAACCAAGATACAGAAAATAACCAAGATTCAAGACGAAAATAACCAAAAGACAAGCAAACGAAGCCAAGCTCAAAGAAATCTCAAGATTGCAAAGCCAAAATAGTCAAGAGAAGGCTCTGATACCATGTCAATTTTGCTGAATAATTTCTCCCTTTGAGAGAACTTTCATTAAATAGAAATAAATTTGATTTACATCCCTGAAAATCTGCTATTACATCCCTGAAAATCTGCTATTTTCTACCTATAAAGTAGCTCTAATTATGGTACATTATTTACACTATAATTACAAAGATATTTACAACTGTCTATCTATTAACAGTACTCAAGGTAGAATATGGTAAACAATTGCTGAAAATCTTTCCTCATACTTTATTGGCAAGACTCCAAAATCTCAAGGATTTGGTCATAAAGAATTGTGATTCACTAGAAGAGGTGTTTGACATCCATGAGCTAATAAATGCAAAAGAAATGGAACTAGTAACTGGTCAGCTGAAAAGACTGGATATCCGAAACATGCTGAGTTTAAGGTGTGTATGGAAAGATGATCCAAAAGGAGTTGCATCGTTTGACGAACTAAATTCATTTTATGTTTGGAACTGTCCAAATCTAAAATGTCTCTTACCATTTTCAATAGCCAAAAGTCTAGAAAAACTTGAAAACCTTCGTCTGCATGATTGTGGGTTTGCAGAACTGGTTAAAATGGATAGAGGAGTGTTTGAAGAAGCTCCAAAGTTTGAGTTTCCTCGGCTTAAGCACTTGGACCTTTGGTATCTGAAAAATTTCGAGTGTTTCTTTCAGGGACTTCACACGTTGGAATGCCCGGTATTGAAAAGGTTAAGTGTGTACAAGTGTAACAAATTGGAGGTTTTCACTCAAACAACCGATGATCCACTAGAAATGCAGACCCAGAAATCGCTTTTCTCATTCCAAAGGTAGATTGTGACACCCAACTCCAAAATTTTATAACCTTTATACTCCTTTTAATATCTCTTGAAGTACCCAACAATTTCCTTAATATCCACATAAATTTCTCATCGTCATAAATCTTCAAATCCTAGTATAGAATAATCTTGTATTAATGCATCAATAAAATAAAATATAAACCATCTAATTTACTATACTTATTTGGCTTGGACTTGATAATTATTTATTATCAAGCTTCCTACGTACCCCAAATTTCGATTTGGGAATCAAAGCCACGTAGTTCTCCTAAACTTAAAATAATGTAATTATTATTCTTCTATAACTTATTCCATTTAACACATCACCCTACTACTATTCACTTATACGGTTAATATTCATACAAAGATACGAGTTACTATTCATAAATACGGTCTAATTATGTATACCACTATTCACCAATTGTAAAAAAAATCAACCTAAACATCATATAGTTCTCCAAATACACACATATAAATCTTACTTAAACAAATTTTTTTAACAAATAATATAATTAATTTAACTCTAAATACTTCAAAAATTCATATAAAATAATCTGCTCAAAATCATCACAAACTCCAAGAATTAATATTGCTCAAAATAATTCATAGATCAATATAAAAATATTAAACTAATAGAGGCTCGCCGGAAAATATTCCGATCACCGGAAAAATACCCATAATTCGGACGGAGAATACCACTAGATTCACAGCATTGCTAGGAGTCCAAAAATACTAATTTTATTTCCATATCACTTCATATTTAGAATTAATTTATAAAAAAAAAACTCTAAAATTTCATTTCTAAATACCCTATCATATTGACATCAAAATAAAATCTTAACCGTATATATTGAAATTCACTTAATTCTAAACACGTACCTGAAATTTCATCGCGATCGGACTGCAAAACAATCTATTATCAAGATTATATATATATATATATATATAACGTTTGGCCTGAGACTTCCTGCCCTTTTGTTTTTCTTTTCCACGTTTGGCCTGGGACTTTTCGTCCCCTCCCCTTTTTTTTTGGGCTTTTTACATAAATAGTTACCTTTTGGCACCACCTAACTTTTTTACCTACAAAGGAAAAGTTTGCTTAAATACTTTAAAAACTTTCCAAAATTTCAAAAATACCTAAAACAGGAAATTCCTGTTTTACGTAAATCTGTAGCAAAAAAACACAAAACCGAAAACCATAAATCTCCAAAATACGTGAATCGCGCCTGCTCAAAAACCTCCCAAACGCAAAAACCTCCCAAACGCCAAGAAATCGCAGATTAATTTCACCAAGAATCACAGATCAGTTTCGCCAAAAATTGCAACACATCAGCATCGATCAGAGACGCAAAAATCAGGATCGCACAACTGGATCGATCTCTCTCCTACAAATTCAATCGATCACTGCAAAATCAATCGATCACTGCAAAAACAGACATAGCAAGGTATAACTAAGGTATAATCAGTGAAAATAGTGTATTTTCAATGTATAAATCAGGTATAACAGTGTATCTTAAGGTATAATTAATGTATAACTCAGTATAACTAAGGTATAATTGCCGTATAACTAAGGTATAATCAGTGAAAAAAGTGTATCTTAAGGTATAACTAATGTATAACTCAGTATAACTAAGGTATAGTTAGTGAAAATAGTGTATCTGAATGTATAACAAAGGTATAATCACAATAACAGTGTATCTTAGGGTATAACTAATGTATAACTCAGTATAACTAAGGTATAATTCAGGTATAACTAAGGTATAATCAGTGAAAAAAGTGTATCTGAATGTATAACAAAGGTATAATCACAATAACAGTGTATCTTAGGGTATAACTAAGGTATAACTCAGTATAACTAAGGTATAATTCAGGTATAACTAAGGTATAAACAGTGAAAAAAGTGTATCAGAATATATAACAAAGGTATAATCACAATAACAGTGTATCTTAGGGTATAACTAAGGTATAACTCAGTATAACTAAGGTATAATTCAGGTATAACTAAGGTATAAACAGTGAAAAAAGTGTATCTGAATATATAACAAAGGTATAATCACAATAACAATGTATCTTAGGGTATAACTAAGGTATAACTCAGTATAACTAAGGTATAATTCAGGTATAACTAAGGTATAAACAGTGAAAAAAGTGTATCAGAATATATAACTAAGGTATAACTCAGTATAACTAAGGTATAGTCAGTGAAAATAGTGTATCTTAATGTATAACAAAGGTATAACTAAGGTATAAGTCAGGTATAACTAAGGTATAATCAGTGAAAAAAGTGTATCTGAATGTATAACAAATGTATAATCACAATAACAATGTATCTTAGGGTATAACTCAGTATAACTAAGGTATAATTCAGGTATAACTAAGGTATAAACAGTGAAAAAAGTGTATCAGAATGTATAACTAAGGTATAATCACAATAACAGTGTAACTTAGGGTATTGTTAAAGTATAACTCAGTATAACTAAGGTATAATTCAGGTATAACTAAGGTATAATCAGTGAAAAGAGTGTATCTGAATGTATAACAAAGGTATAATCACAATAACAATGTATCTTAGGGTATAACTAAGGTATAATTCAGGTATAACTAAGGTATAAACAGTGAAAAAAGTGTATCAGAATGTATAACTAAGGTATAATCACAATAACAGTGTAACTTAGGGTATAACTAAGGTATAATTCAGTATAACTAAGGTATAATTCAGGTATAACTAAGGTATAATCAGTGAAAAGAGTGTATCTGATTGTATAACAGAGGTATAATCACAATAACAATGTATCTTAGGGTATAACTAAGGTATAACTCAGTATAACTAAGGTATAATTCAGGTATAACTAAGGTATAATTCAGGTATAACTAAGGTATAAATAGTGAAAAAAGTGTATCTGAATGTATAACAAAGGTATAATCACAATAACAATGTATCTTAGGGTATAACTAAGGTATAACTTAGTATAACTAAGGTATAATTCAGGTATAACTAAGGTATAACCTTTCCTGTCAAGAAAGCAACAAAACTTGAAAGTAAATTATGTAATAGTGAAAGGAGTGAAATTACCTGAGTTGAGGGAGTAGTGACATTACTCTCCCACATTATATTCTCAGCAACAACCCACTCGATTTCAGATCCATTTGTGAAACCAAGGGTTTATACAATGTTGTTTCTTCCTGCAACATTGGTTCAGGGACTGTAGAACCAGCAACGTTATCGCCAATAACACCCTCATTTCTATTCCCAAAATCAGCAGCCTCCGCCGCATTCACTTGCCAATCGCTCCGGCTAGGCGTCTCCGGCAATAGATTATCCCACTATCTTCACCGTCGTCCATCAGATTCCTCTTAAACAACTCCAGCAGCTGTTTATATTGAGTGAAGGTTTGAAGAAGAAAAAAGTAGTGAACAGAGAAAGAAGAAGAAGAAAAGCGTAAAGATGGGAGAAAGGAGAAGAAAGGCGTAAAGATGGGAGAAAGGAGAAGAAAGGCGTAAAGATGGGAGAAAGCAGAAGAAAAAGGTAAAGATGAGAAAGAGAAAACAAAAACACGTAATTATGAAAGGGGAACAATGTATACCAAGAAAGAAATCTTTAAAACAGGGTAATTATGACAATTTCCCTTTTTTTTTTCTTGCCTGGGACTTCGTCCCCCTCCTTCCTTTTCTTTTCTTATATATATATATATATATATATATATATATATATATATATATATATATATATATATATAAAATATGTCATCCAGAGACTTCTCACCGCCCACCCTTTTTCTTCCCCTTTTTTTTTTATATATATTATAAAAATATCTTTCTTTTAGAATTATCTTTTTACCCTTAATATAATATATTTTTACTTTCTAAATTCCTCCACACAATTTTTAATTCCTTACAATTATATCCTTACTGTGCATAAAATTTTTACCCCTAGAATTTTTTATTTTTATATTTCCTCAATATTTCACCTCATATATATATTTCACCGCTGAACTATATTCCATAAAAATCCTCAAATTATAATATCACTTTTTAAATATTAATACTTATTAAATTTTCGGGATGTTACATTTCTCCCCCTCTAAAAAAAAATTTCGTCCTCGAAATTTTCTATTGCTATTCTTTATTACAGATCAAATATTCGTATAAACCCAAATATCACTACAACTTCGTGGATAATAATTTTTTTAAAAATTTTCTTTTTTAAGAGAAAATAGCATAAATTTTATTTCTTCCAAGAAAATGTATACTTTGTGCTCATTAAGAAAATTATCTAAAAATAATTTACCGTCTATCGTACGGAATTGCACCACTTCATTTGAAATAATTCATCAGGATGTTTGGGGTCCTGCCCCTATTGATTCCTTTTTAAAATCACAAGTACTTTGTTTTACTCATCGATCACTTGTTTTGCATAGGTCTATTACATAAAATTTAAGAGTGATATTTACAATATATTTGTTGAATTTCGAGCTACGATCAAGCATCAATTTAATGCTGAAATTATAAAGTTTCAATCGGATTACGGAGAAAATTTCAAAATTAACTAGTCTTTTTTTTTTTTTTTTTTTTGAAAACGAGGTACTTTTTAACACTTGGCTTACTCGCATACCCTTGAACAAAATGGTATTCCTGAACGTAAATTTTGTCATATAATTGTACTACACTTACTTTACCTGCCCATGCCAAAGTCTCATTTCAATTTTGGAACTATGCTATAGATAATAGGATAAAGTTAATTAATTGTTTGCCCTCTCAATCCATTAAAAATGAGACCCCCTAATTTCGTTATTTCAAAAACAACCGGTTTATAGTAGTTTTAAAATTTTTAGGTGTGCTATATATCCTCTTTTACATCGCTACAACCGGAATAAATTTAATTTTTGGTCTCAATTGTGTGTTTTTCTTAACAAGTCTAAAGTTCATTCGGGTTTTCTATGTTATTCACCTCAAGAAGCATTTATGTTGCTAAACATGTGTATTTTGATGAAACCAATTTTCCTTTTATTAATTTACCAAATTCTGCTGCTACCTCCAATACTCAGCCTAACTCGACTCAGTTGCTTTGACACGTGCCACTGCCCGCCGTCGGCCTTCACTTTTATAAGTCTTCAAACCCTTCTCAAATTGTTTCATCCTTAGCCACACCTGTACATACTTCCAATTCCACCTCTTCACCAAATAATTCCACTTCTAATCCAACCACTTCTTCCACTAATTTAATTTCACACAACTCTTCTCATACTAAGCAAATAATTGTGGCAGAAGCTTCTACTCCTGCTCCAGCCGCAATAAATTCCCAATCAACCACTAATTTCCTTCCCACTCCCATCTCTCCTATTCCTTTTCAACTTAATTCTTCCTCACGACATCATTCTCATCATTCGGCAACTTCTCATAACTTTCTTTATATATATTCAAATGACCTGATTCTTGTTTTATTTTACTCCTAACACATAGGTACATAACATAATTTTCGGACTATCATACAATTTATTATCAAATTTACTTTCCAGTCTCATTTTTGCTTCGTTTTACCTGAATAGCTCCTAGTAATTTCACTATAACTTTATCCGTACAACTTGAATCAAGCTAATTCTTTTTTCTACTTAAACTAGACACATAATGGAAAAACATAATTATGACATAACTTTGAATCTAACCCTGTCTTAACCCTGTCTCTTTGATCATCTAGTTTTGAGCACATCCTCTTTCAAAAATTCTAGCTTTCACTATACTTGCCTAAAAATTACGAAATTTAGCATAAATGTTCCTGAGACATAGATACACAATTTACTTTTTTATAAATTTTATTGATTCTACCTCTAAGACTACAAAAATAATACTACAAAGTATAGATCTTATATTTCTCTTCTTCTTCTCCACTTCTTTATTTCTCTTCTTCTTTTCCTATTCTATGTTTCCTTTCACAACTCTTTTCTTTAAATCCTCAAACTCATTCAACTCGGTATAAAACTCTTAATTTCATTCCATTATTCGATCACTAATTTGAGAATGCATATGGTTTTCTATTTCACTTTTCGTAATACTGTTGTCATAAAAATGCTCTTTTGAATATCAAAAATATATCATCATTTTCAATGATATATATGTATATATACTTGGAAAAGAAACTCCCCCCCCCCCCCCCCCTTTTTTTTTTGTATATCAAGTTATCAAAATTATGAATCCATGTGAAACGCCATAAGAAAAGATACTTCCACAAAAATCATCTCATCATCTCTTCCACATTCGCATAAATCATTTCTCCTCAATTCATTGGCTTTCACAAATTTCCCATGAAACTTCACGTGTTTCACTTCCTTTGAAGTTTTAAAACCAGACATTGTAAATTCAAAATTATTCATGAACATTTCCCATTATGGAAAATTTAAAACATTTCTCAAAAATCTCGTAAATAAAAACATTTTTCAAATGATATCCTTGTCATCTACATATATATATTTGGAACTTACAACACTTAAGTCAGATGTAACAGACCAATGCTTAATCGATGCAATATACATTTTGACTCATAATATGTGATGTAATTTCATGATGCATGTATGTATGCAATGACAACATCATCTGATCTCAATGTTAAAGTTCCAAAATATTCACGAGAAAAACTGTAAAACTCTTTTCAAAATTATTTATCATATATGTTATATCAAGAATCATTACACACTCAATCACGAATCACATTGATCAACTTCATAGAGCGAAACCACGTAGGGATGACTAACCAGCTCTAGGAAGCAATTGAAGATACTAGCGTGAAATCTTTGCATTTCACGTCTTATCACATCTGAAATTAGCGCGTGGAAACCATGCATCCACGGCCTATCATATATAACGTATGCGTGGAAACCTTGTGCATCCACGTCTTATCATATATAAAATATTTGTGTGGAAACCATGCATCCACATCTTAGCTTTATTAGCATCATCAGCAAAATACCCGTCATCATGGGCATGATCAAATAATCTCGTAATTGAGTGTGTAATAACAATTGATCCAACATATATTATATTTAAAAAAATATATATATACATATATATAAAATAGAAAACTTAAATTTCTCTTTCTTTTTTTTTTTTTTTTTATTAAAACCACATATGCATTCTCAACTCTGTATGAATCATTTTATCTTTTTATACTCGATTTCTAATCAACCACAACATATTCATCTTAATTAAACCTTATGTTCTAAACACAATATTTAATTCACCATTATCAATTATCATACACTCTCTCTCGGTCCGAGAAAATATAACCTAAGCTCTGATACCACTAAGTGTGACACCCAACTCCAAAATTTTATAACCTTTATACTCCTTTTAATATCTCTTGAAGTACCCAACAATTTCCTTAATATCCACATAAATTTCTCATCGTCATAAATCTTCAAATCCTAATATAGAATAATCTTGTATTAATGCATCAATAAAATAAAATATAAACCATCTAATTTACTATACTTATTTGGCTTGGACTTGATAATTATTTATTATCAAGCTTCCTACGTACCCCAAATTTCGATTTGGGAATCAAAGCCACGTAGTTCTCCTAAACTTAAAATAATGTAATTATTATTCTTCTATAACTTATTCCATTTAACACATCACCCTACTACTATTCACTTATACGGTTAATATTCATACAAAGATACGAGTTACTATTCATAAATACGGTCTAATTATGTATACCACTATTCACCAATTGTAAAAAAAATCAACCTAAACATCATATAGTTCTCCAAATACACACATATAAATCTTACTTAAACAAATTTTTTTAACAAATAATATAATTAATTTAACTCTAAATACTTCAAAAATTCATATAAAATAATCTGCTCAAAATCATCACAAACTCCAAGAATTAATATTGCTCAAAATAATTCATAGATCAATATAAAAATATTAAACTAATAGAGGCTCGCCGGAAAATATTCCAATCACCGGAAAAATACCCATAATTCGGACGGAGAATACCACTAGATTCACAGCATTGCTAGGAGTCCAAAAATACTAATTTTATTTCCATATCACTTCATACTAATTTTAGAAACGTAATATATCGTGGTTCTCAAGGAATTTGAAAAACGTCCTAGTAATTGTTTTTCTTGAAATGATGATGATGATGATGATGATGATGATGATGATGATGATATTATTATTATTATTATTATTATTATTATTATTATTATTATTATTATTTATTCCAAGTGTCCACGTCTCTTGTAAAAACTGATAAATAATTTCCTCACTGATAATTTTCTATATATACTTGACAAAAATGATTTTTCTTTTCATGCTTTTGGTGGAACATGAACTTCAACCTTGTTTTGTTTGATTGTTTTTCAGATCATTTCCAACATGGAACATTTGTCCTTGACAATCAAGGATGCCAAGATGGTAAAGGAAAGCCAGTTTCCCCCATAATTTTTTAACAAACTTAAGGCTGTTGAACTACATTGCTTTCATGCTGAATCAGATGATTCTCCGTTTGGTATCCTTAAGTTGTTCCATGAAATGGATAAACTTTATGTAAGGTGTAGTACATTCAAGGAACTATTTCTGTGTGAAGGACTGGACCAAGCTCTACAAAAACCCAAGATCTTGAATGTAGGGAATTGTAATAATTTGATTAGCGTGCTACCATCTTCTGCTTCTTTCCGTGAGCTTACAACATTGGATGTGAATGGCTGTAATGGATTGATGGACGTACTACAATCTACCACTGCAAAAAGTTTGGTGCAACTCAGAAGCATGAGCATTGAAAATTGCGAAAAGGTGACTGAAATTGTAGCAAACAAAGGGGGTGAAATACATGCTGAGATTACTCTCACCAAACTAGAAAGTCTAAAACTTCATCATTTAAAAAGTCTCGGTTGCTTTAGCTTTGCAACCTGCACAATGAACTTCCCATCGCTGACAGAGGTGATTGTAACACAGTGCCCGAAGCTGAAGTTTTTCACTTCGGGAATCCTATACACGCCAAAGCTAAAGAAGGTATCTATAACAGAAGAAATCGACAAAGGGCGTTGGATTGGGGACCTTAATACAACAATACAACGACTGTTCCTGGAGATGGTAAGTTGTAATTGGTAAAATCCCACTATCTCCTAGCTACAAGGCTAAATTTCATCTCAACTTACATGTGCTGGTTTAGATATGCCCTTTTTTTCTTTTCTAAAATGTTTCGGATTTTTCTTGTGCAGTAACTGGTTGAGTTTTCATTTATATTCTTATAGGTTGGCTTCAACGACATGCAACATCTGATACTCTCTGAATTTCCTGAGTTGAAAGGGAAATGGCTTGGTGAACTTCCAGTTAATTTCTTCTGTAAGCTAAGTTCATTAGTAGTGGATGATTGTGCATTCCACTCGGTTGCTATTCCATCCAGCCTTCTACCTTTCCTGATTGCTTTGGGAAAACTTGAGATAAGAAATTGTGACTTATTGGAGAACTTATTTGGTCTGGAATGGCAAAATGCTGAAAGAGGGATTGGATATTTGTCCAACATAAAAGAGTTTCACCTGATTGATCTATCGCAGTTGGGGTATGCATTGGATGAGGTTCCTAAAGGAATGTTGGACATGAAGAACCTCACATTGTTGAAGTTCCACAACTGCAGCAGTTTAAGAAATGTTTTAACTCAAAAAATTACAAGTCACAAGTTGTGATATGCTTGAAGAAATCATCAGTGAAACTGCAGTGGATGATAGAACTGACGATCATATTATTTTATTTCTGTCATTGGAATCTGTTATTTTAAACGATTTGCCCAACATAACTAATTTCTACTCTGGCACTGGTTCTGTGGAATGTCCTTGCTTGAAAGAGATCACTATAGTTGGCTGTCCACAGCTAAATTTCACTAATACGATTGCTGAGTCAAAGGTCAGTCATTTATCACAGTATTACTGATATTATTTGTTTCTGAAGTTGTACATGCTCTGTCTTTTGGCCTCTTAAGGACTGAAAAAGGGCAATTCTACTAATTTTTTGGTGCTTGTACATAAAGTGATAAATTATTGCATTATCAACTTCATCTATTTAGCTATCTTATTCATCCCTGTAAAATTGCAAAATCTTGATCGTACCAATCACTTTAACCACAGGTTTACTATTATAAGATGTAGAATTGCCAAAGTTTGACGAGCTTGATGATTGATGGTTTAAGAAATTTGAAATTTCTACTCCCATCATCTGTAGCTAAAAGCCTCATGCAGCTTCAAAAGATCGAGATATCTGATTGTGAGACGCTGGAACAAGTAATAGCCTTGGAAGGACAAGACGAACAAATGATGAGACTGCCAAAAACATACTTCTTGAAGCTCAAAGATCTTCCAAAACTCACACAATTCAGCACATGTAATATGCTTGATTGCCCTTCCATGAAAGAGCTGCAGATCCAAAATTGTCCTCAACTAGTGACATTTATCTCCAAATCCTCAAGTTCAAATGTTGTAACCAACAGTAGACTCGATGTGACAACTTCTGCTCTCTTTGATGAAAAAGTGATCTCTTCCCTTTTTTCTTATCTTTTTCATGGTTCTCACTGTTGCCAGTACATTCCTCTGTTCACGTGAGAATTATTCTACCGAAACAGATGAATTAAAAAGTAAAAAGATTATTTTCATATACTCTAGTTTGATACATTGTTATCATAATTCTATGCAGCAAGCTATGACTCTGATGTGGTCTCACTAATATGTCTATCACTAATATGGTACGGTTAATGATGCAGGTTGCATTCCCCAACTTGAAGCAAATGCAAATTATCAAAATGGATAATTTGAGGATGATCTGGAGCAACCAGCTGCATTCAGACACCTTTGTCAAATTGGAGGTGCTTAAGGTGGAATACGCTAAAAAACTACTGGAAATTTTTCCCCATTTTATATTGGAAAGACTCCAAAATATCAAGGATTTGTTCATAAAGAACTGTGGTTCACTAGAAGAGGTGTTTGATATCCATGGGCTAATAAATGCAAAACAAATGGAAAAAGCAACAAGCCAGTTGAAATAAGTTCAATGAAGATCACAGTGGATATGTCTCATTTGATGGAATAAGTTCAATGCATGTTTGGGAATGTCCAAATCTCAAAAGCCTCTTTCCATTTTCAATAGCTAAAAGCCTAGAACAACTTGAACTCCTTGAATTAGTTACAAATGAGAAAGGAGCGGTAGAAGAAGCTCCTATGTTTGTGTTTCCTCGACTTAAGAACCTGGGCCTTTGCAATATGAATAAGTTGGAGTGTTTCTTTCGAGGAATTCATATCCTGGACTGTCCAGTACTTAAGGGGTTGAGTGTTCATCGGTGGAACAAATTGGAGGTTTTCACTCAAACAACCGTGGATCGACCAGAAACACAGATTCAGAAATCCTTGTTCTCATTTTCAAAGGTAGGCCCTCCATCTCTTGTCTTTTCTTATTCTTGAAACAAACTACAAAAGTGGTACTTCTTTCCAGTCTAAAACTAGTTAGCAATAATTATTATAAGTTTTATTATATTGGTGATTTAAAAATAAAGTTTCAAAAGACTGTCATCAAGACGTAATTGTGGACATTTTCATGCTTTTGTTGGAACATGAATTTCAACCTTGTTTTGTTTGATTGCTTTTCAGATCATTTCCAACATGGAACATTTGTCCTTGACAAGCAAGGATGCCAAGATGATAAAGGAAAGCCAGTTTCCGCCACAACTTTTTCACAAACTTATTGCTGTTGAACTAAACTGCTTTCATGGTGCATCGGAGGCCTTTCCCTCTGATGTCCTTAAGTTGTTCTGTAAAGTGGAATTCCTTTATGTAAGGTGTAGTATGTTCAAGGAATTGTCCCCTTTTGAAGGACTGGACACTCTAAAGATTTTGAATGTACAACTTTGTCCCAATTTGACTAGTTTAGGACCGAGCTCTACTTCTTTCCAAAACCTAACCGCTTTGGTTGTAGACGACTGTAAAGGATTGGTTAGCTTGGTGGCACTCTCAACAGCAAGAAGCCCGGTGCAACTCCTGAAAATGAGTATTAAAAACTGTGACAAGCTATCAGAAATTGTTGCAAATGAGGGATCAAACGAATCAGAAAGGGAGATCGTCTTCACCAAATTACAGCGTTTGGAACTACATGATTTGCGAAGCCTTGTAAGCTTCAGCTCAGTAGAATGCAGCTTCAAGTTCTCCTCTTTGACACAAGTAATTGTAAGCAAATGTCCCGATATCAAGTTTTTCTCAAAAGGAGTGTCAAACACACCCAAGCTACAGAGTGTACAACTTTCAGAAGCAGATGAAGGGCATTGGAATGGCAATCTTAACACAACCGTGCAGCTATTAATCACCGATAATTGGTAAACTATCTATATCTTTTAATAGATATAGTTTCCAAATCTTGTTTATAACTGTTGACTTTATTTCTCATATATTGGTAGGCAGAGTGGCAGTTAAGGATCAAATGCTGAAGCTGTTGATGAAAGGCATTGCGGTTCATATCCCTTTCCTTCATTTTTAAAGTTTCTTTTTTCTACTATGATCATTTGCTTTATCACACCACCTTTTACTACAACTGCAAATTTAATTTATTGATAATCTTGTTTGATCTTTAAACAAACCTCTAGTATTCTTATTTGGAAAATAAACATTTTCCCCTCTTTTGTCTTTTCATCTTTTTTGTTGGTTAAGTTCGTAATCTTTTAATTTACAATTGAGCTCTTGATCATTTATAATCATACACATTTAACCCTATTTGTGAGGGAAGTTAATTGAGAACATCAAGTTCAATTGAAAATGTGTTACTCATTTCATCTGCATATTAGATTACATTTTTTACAATTCAAAATTATTATCTAACTGTGGCTACATGGAAACTATAAAAACATCATAAACATCATACTCAATAAAGTTGGATTGGTTTTGGATTGGATTGGATTGGTTTTTTTTTTTTTTAAATAATCTATTATCCATTTTCTTCTAGTTAGTTAAAAACTTATATCACATTTCCCCTCTCCTTTCCATTAATCAACTTGATTCTCCTGCTATCTATTTTTTTTTTTTAATTTCCTTTCATTATTCTGTTATTTATTAATCTCATGACGGTTTCTTTTTTAATCTTACAATTTTTTTTTACGATTGTAATATCAATTAAGAGTATATTCTACAGTTATAATTAACAACAGTCAACTTCCCCTCCTTAATTAGAATACATTGCATTATATTAAAAATTATTATAATAGTATTTTACGGTATTAAAATATGATAGTGTAACAAAAATTATAAAAACTACTATATGAATCATATTATATTATTCCCATAAAATTTAATAATTTCTGATAAATCTATTATTGAAATGCTAGATTATCCGGAAATTATAAATACAGTAACTAATTTGTTGAAGATATTAGACAAACAGAATTATACAGATTGAATAACAAATTTTCGGAAAGCACATGACTATTAAAGTCCTTTTAACAATTGCATCAAATAAATAAAAAAAAAAAAGTACTGAATATAAGTTATGGAATTGTTTGTCAGTTAAAAATAGATATTAAATTACATTAAGATTTAGATCTTAATAATCTAAATCTCAAAACTTGTTTTAAATAAAATTGGATTGGGTAGCTTCATTATACTACACCAATTGCGTCTTAGTTTATAATTTATCTTAATAAAATCAATCAGTTTAAAGTAATCCATTTCCTAAATATTTATAATATAGAATATGATCCTTTATTGGTTATACTGTAATCGGAAAAATATTGAATATATTGTATGATATTAATCAATGCATAATTTATTTGAGTAACATATTTAACCAACTTATTTGACCTCAAACTTTAATCAACTTATGTACAATTGTTAAAAAAAGTCATATTCAGACTGAACAAAACCGAAATGGAGTTTTTTTTTTTTTCAACTAGTAATTGTAACAAAATAAAAAAAAAGGAAAGTAAAGACCAATTTAAAATAAATTTAGTAGATTGCTAATTAAATAAAATCAGGGAATAATAGTGAAGATTTTCTATGAAGCATGGACTAATAATAAAGAAGAATCAAATGTAACAAAAGATAAAGAATGAAAGAAGAAGAAATGATTCATTTCCAATTATATACTATTCACTTATCTCATTAGTTTCCAACATTGGATTCCAAATCCGTACTTATCTAATATTTATCCTTAATACATATTCTTCCTACAATTGTAATACAATCACTCAGGTTATATTTCTTTACATAAAAATAAATAAAAAAGAAAAAAAAATCGTAGGAGTTATGGTTACTTTAGGCCAGCATGTGTCACTAGATAGACTTTAGGTTTTGTGAAAACTCTCCTTAATTGTGAGGAGAGAATAACTTGTATATATATAGGTGCTTTACAAAGGGAAATTACAGGAAGAGTCCTATACAAAATATAATTTGACAATTATATACAATATAATATAATATACTCTATTACTCCCCCGCAAGTTGAGCTGGGTTAGAAACCACAGCCAACTTGTCTCTCAATACTTGGAACCGGCGACGGGGAAGAGGCTTGGTGAGGATGTCCGCAATCTGATCATCTGTGGAGATATACCGAACTAACAACTGCTTGGAGGCCACCCGTTCACGAACAAAATGGAAATCAAGTTCCAAGTGCTTAGTGCGGTTGTGAAAAATTGGATTGGCCGTGAGGTACGTAGCACTAAGATTATCACACCACAGGGTAGGAGCTTGAACAAGAGGAAATCCAATTTCCACAAGAAGCATACCTAACTAGGACAACTCAGACGTAGTGGTGGCCAAGGCACGGTACTCGGCCTCCGTCGAGGAGCGGGAAACGGTACGTTGCTTACGTGATGCCCAAGAAATCAAGTTCGTACCGTGATAAACACCAAAGCCAGAAGTCGACCGCCTATCATCAATATCCCCTGCCCAGTCAGAATCAGAAAATGCATTAAGTTGAATCTGCGGTTGAGGTTGAAATCGTAACCCATAAGAAGCCGTGGCCTTAAGATACCGAAGAATCCGCTTCAGAGCTTGCCAATGAGACTGAGTAGGAGCATGCATGTACTGAGCAACTTTGTGGACAGCAAAGGCAATATCAGGACGAGTGATGGTTAAATATTGCAAACTGCCAACTAGACTCCTGTATGCCGTGACATCAGGGGAAGGAGCACCGGAAGCTTGAAGTCGATCCGTGGAACTAGCAGGAGTGTCAACCGGTTTGGAAGCAAGCATGTTGGCCTTAGACAACACATCCAGAACATATTTTTGTTGGACCAAGAATAGAGAGCCGGCATGCCAAGTCATCTCAATCCCCAAAAAATATTTAGCAGACCCCAAATTCTTTTTAGCAAACTGTGACTGAAGATAAGAGATCAAAGAAGCCGACTGACCTGGATCATTGCCCAAAACCAGGAGATCATCCACATATATCAAACAGAACAAAATATAGGAACCCTTCCGCAGAAAATACAAAGAGACATCAGCCCGAGAGCAAGTGAAACCATAGGCCGTAAGTGCATGTGTAAGGCGTCTGTGCCACATCCTGGGCGACTGCTTGAGCCCATATAAAGATTTACGAAGTCGACAAACATGAGTAGGACAAGACTTATCTGTGAAACCAGGAGGCTGAGTCATAAATACAGGTTCATCGAGATCCCCATGTAAAAATGCATTTGAGACATCCAAATGAGTGATGGACCATGAAAATGACACTGCAAGAGAGAGAAGTAGCCGAATAGTGGTTGGCTTCACAACCGGGCTAAATGTATCATGAAAATCCATACCCGGGCGCTGATGAAACCCCTTGGCAACTAAGCGAGCCTTATACCTTTCAATAGAGCCATCCGCTTTGAGTTTGGTCTTGAACACCCATTTACAACCAATGACATTGTGAGCACGAGAAGCCGGAACTAATTCCCAAGTCCCATTCGAAACCAAGGCAGAAAATTCCTCAGCCATTGCTTGGCGCCAATGCGCACTCTTAGACGCCTCAGTGAAGGATGTGGGGTCAGCTGGTAACACAGAGGTATTAAACATCTTCGGAGGTGGAGGCAATTTTCCTGTTTGTTGCCGAGTAACCATTCGGCGAATTGGAGGTGACACCGGAGCCTCAGGAGTGGGACAAGGAGCAGCAGAGGAGGTGGGGGCATTATTCGCAGCCCCCCGCAAATCAACAATGAGTGGAATGCCGGGTGAATTATCTAGGGTAGGAGAGGATGTATTAGGAAGGTCTCGGGTTGGAGAAGTGGTGGGAGAAGGGTCATTGGCTGGAGCGTTATTTGGTGGGTGGAGTGCTGGTGGGTGACGGGTGGCGGTAGTGGGGGCTGATCGGGTTGGAGAGGAGGGCTCGGTGGGGGCTGTAGGTGTGTGGTGAGGCCGTAATGAGGTGGCTGGAAAAATTTGGCAAGACGGTAGGCACGTGTTAGAGGGAGGCGGATCATGGAGAATGGAGCTGCACAAGTCCGAAAATGGGAACACCTGCTCATCAAAAATAACATGACGTGAGAAGAAAAATTTTTTGGAGACAGGATCAAAACAGCGATAGCCTTTATGAATTTTACTATATCCCAAAAAGACACATTTACGAGAGCGACAATGAAGTTTATTGGAGGAATACGGACGCAGCCATGGATAGCATAGACAACCAAACACACGAAGCATAGAATAATCTGGATGATGACAAAATAAAGTGTAATACGGAGAAGACATATTCAGCACATTGGATGGCATACGATTTATTAAATACACAGCTGTATCAAAGGCATATGTCCAAAAATTCATAGGCAATTTAGCACCATTTAACAAAGAGAGACCCGTTTTGACAACATGACGGTGTTTTCGTTCCGCTGCCCCATTTTGTTCAGGGGTATACGGACAGGACATACGATGTTGGATACCATGCTCAGCTAAGTATGATTTCATAGCAACAAATTCTCCCCCGCCATCAGATTGAAAAATTTTGATGGGGCGACCAAAAAACTTCTCAACAACAGAACGAAATTTAACAAATGTACTGAGCACTTCAGATTTATACCGCAGAAAATAAATCCAACAATACTTACTAAAATGATCATAGAATAGAACATAATAAAGAAAACCATCATCAGATTCAATTGGGGCAGGACCCCATAAATCAGAACAAATTAAATCCAACGGTCCATCAACAACAGTATCAGAAACAGGAAATGGTAATTTATGACTCTTACTGACCGCACAACTAGAACAAATATTGCGATCACGACTAGACAAAAAATTAATATTATTAGTACGAAGAACATGACGAGTAATCGGAGCAGCAGGGTGGCCAAGACGCGCGTGCCAGGTAGCCAAAGAAGTGAGGTGCGACCGGACCAGGGGCGGAGCACCGGGAGAAACAGCATATAGACCATTTTTATTCTGGCCTCGAAGTATCACCTGTTTGGAATTCAGGTCCTTCACAACAAAAAAAGAATCAAAAAACTCAACAGAAACATCGTTAGCACGGGTTAGAGCACTAATAGAAATTAAATTGGACTTGGACTCAGGAACATGTAAAACTTGAGATAATTTTAAAGGAGTAACGGAAGTGGACAGCAAAGAAGACCCAACGTGAGCAATAGAGAGACGGGAACCATTACCTAGATGAACTTCTTCGGGTCCAGAGTATTCGGAATGCAGGTTAAGTTGTCCCAAATCCGAAGTAAGGTGGTGTGTAGCTCCGCTATCCATGATCCACTGTGGTTCGGTTTGGTTAAGGGTAGTGTGGTTGGAAGTGGGCGGGTTGCTGTTCCTTGGGGAATTAAATTTTGGAGAGGGGCATTGGCGTGCATAATGACCCATTCCTCTGCAATTATGACAAGTAACGGTTGCCACATCAACTGGAGCAAATTGACTTTGCTGTCCCTGCTGTGGGCGTGTGAAATTAGGCCCATAAAATTGATTTTGACCAAAAAATTGCTGCTGCTGATGTCCAGAAAACGGCTGCTGCTGATGCCGTCGAAAACCATGGCCGTTTTGGCCATTCTGTCCTTGCTGGTGGCGTCCACGGCCCCTGCCTCTGCCACCTGAACCACCTGTACTGGGCTGTCTTGCCGTATAATGGGCTGCCGGAGTATTCAACTCTTCCATCAGCATTTTTTCTTTCTTTAAATGACGTTCCTCCGTCAACAAAAGTCCAAACAAATCATCAAATGCAATTGAACGTGAACCAAAAGTTCGACACACATCTCTAAACGGTCCTCTAAGACCATCCAACACGGCATCTACCAAATCTTCCTCAGACACAACATATTGTAAAGCCGCTAAGCGATCCACAATTAACTTAGCGCGTTGCATATATTCTGAAATTGACTCTGTATTTGATTTAACCAATGAATGTAACTGTTGCTTCAAATCTCTAACTTGCGCCCTAGACCCCGACGCATATGCATTCTCCAATTTTAACCAGGCTTCACGAGCCGTTTTAACACCAATAATTTGTGGAAGAATGGAAGGAGAGAGAGAATTAAGGATCCAACTTAATACCTGTTGATCTTTCTGAAACCAAAGCTGAAAAACGGGATTGATGTCATTATTGGCAAGTCTCTCTGCTGGAATGGCTGCCGTTCCATCTACATGGTTGATCAAGCCGCACCCCGCGAGCATTGGCATGATGAGGGTTCTCCACAGAACATAATTATTAGGATCTAATTTTAAAGGCAGCTGATGGGAGAAGATAGGAGTTGCGGCAGCACCTAGGGAGGAGCCGGTGGAGTCGGCTACGGTGGAGCTGTGGGCTGAAGCGGTGGAGGCCATGGCTGCCGAAAGAAGAAGAGAAGAAGAAGGGAGGTAGGGGCGGCTAGGGTTTGGGCGGTTAAGCCAAATAGGGCTCTGATACCAAGATAGACTTTAGGTTTTGTGAAAACTCTCCTTAATTGTGGGGAGAGAATAACTTGTATATATATAGGTGCTTTACAAAGGGAAATTACAGGAAGAGTCCTATACAAAATATAATTTGATAATTATATACAATATAATATAATATACTCTATTATCACTGCTCCTACACAACAACTAAACATGTAAAATTAATTATAATATCATTTTGTATAGCAAAAAAAATACATTATCAAGATACGGTTTGTGAAAATTGAAAATCAAATTGGTGATATGTTTACTAATTAAAGTACTTAATCGAGATAAGTAAGTCTATTAATTTATTTAAATTACATTATTTCAGCATCTGTAGTGTATTGAAGTTGATACTATTTAATTCATGAGTGACAAAAAAAAAGGTATTACTGTTTACTCTAAGATATTTATTATAATCAATGATTGTGTGGATTGAGAAGATGTAAGAAAAATAAAGAATAAAACAATAGTTTTTTTTTTGCAATGTTGTTGTAACGTACAAATAAGGCATATTATATTATATTATATTATAAATATGTGTTGAGCAACCAAATTGTTGAATGTTGGAATCAAATTAATGAAATAATTGAGAGTGTGGGGGCAAAGTGAGATAGTGGAGTTCCTTTCTAATCAAATCAGTTTTATTACTTAATGACACAAGAGGAGAAAGCCTTTGTTCTTCTGATACATTAATTTTTCATGATCTAATCGACATTTTTCTCAGAGGACATTTTCTTTTTACTTGGATTCGAATCAACAGAACAATAAAGGTACTTTTCTGTTTTTTCTTTTTCTATTTTTGTGGGATGACATACTTATACATCAAATTCAATATCATAAGATCTTCCTCGTCCTCTAAATCTTCTTCGAATTCATCGATCATCTTTTCCTCCAATTTTGATAATAAGGTCGACATGTTCCATTCGAGTCTATAATTAAGCATTTCTTTGAAAAGTATAGTATCGGTGGAGATTGTTACCCTTTAGTCGAATTACGATTGTTTATATAATTATATGGCAACGGCTAGTAACAGCTATTTTTACAACGATTAGTTTTGTAATGTCTAGTTTTGTAATAATTATTTCTCCAACAACTAGTTTTATAATTACGCATTAATTTTTCTAAGTTATAAAAAATAGCCATTACAAAGAAAACATAATAATTGAACTAATTAAGAAAATTACGTTATCTTTACAAATTCAAATTATAAATAATAATAATAATAATAATAATAATAATAATAATAATAATAATATATTACTGCTTAGATGGCCCAAAGTTACCATTTTTTATAGGGGATTTTACAAAAATACATAGCTTTTGGCACCCTACAAACACTTTTATCTGAAAACTGAAAAATATTCATAAATACATTAAAACCTTTCCAAAATACCTAAAACAAGCATTCCTCTTTTACATGATTTTTTCTGCAATAAACAACAAAACAAAAAAATTATAATCTCCAAAATACATACATTCTCAAACGCCAAAATCTCCAATCGTAAGAATTTCATAATCGAAATGCTCAATCTATCACTGTCTCACTGCAAGCAAACAAATCATTATTGTTCAATCTATCACAGAGATATGTAGGAAATTGCAATTTTACTCCATCATAATGGAACTTGAATGGAAAATTACAAATTCATAAACTACAAAGTAAGTGGAGTCATAGTACCAACAACATCAACATTCAATGACTTCAACCGAATTATCACAGGAAACATCAAGATCGATCAAGATAAAGAAGATTTAAAGATTCAATTCTAGGTAACAAAAGGATATCCTCCCATGGAAATAATGAATGACATGTCAATTAAATTCTATTTATAGCTAAAGAGTGCAAGCAACATCTTGATGCAGTTCCACTATACATAACAATAATTTAGAGAGAAAAAGCAAATGAACAAGGTAAAATCATCACACTATCACACACCACTAGAAATTTGGCGATTACTGATGGATGTCGCCGACGGAATATTTTCCGTCAGTAATTATTGACGAATTACCGACCAAATGCAATATCCGCCACTGATTAAGCACATGGATCACACACGTCTTCATTCCCAACAAGGTTGTTAATGCCAGCGTCTGTCAACGATGTCACTGGCAAACACTTGTGATATACTGACAGATATTCGTCACAGATTAAATCAAATAATAAAATAGAATAAATTTTTTAAAGAAGGGTACAAATTAGCGGTATAATGAAAATATTTCCCCCTTTCTAATCCTTCCCCCTTTTCTTATCCCGTACCCTTTGAAATCCTCCAACCCAGCTATCCAAAAACTTCTCCAGCGTATCCTATTGGCGGCCCCTTGCTCTCCGCTCTCTGTTCCATGTCTTCAGACCCATATCCTAGGTTCAATGCCCATCTGTACTTGACCCATTATTTTTCTTCTCTTTATTATTTTTTTTCTTCTTCCCTTTTCTTCCTTTCCTAAGATCTATCTCTTCCTCCTCCGATCGACAACTATAAAGATCAACCAGCAACGGCTACGTCGCCAGTTGAAGTTTCCAGATCTAGAGCAGTCCTCTTCCTTCAGCAGTAACTCCAGAGAGAAGAAAAGTGGAGATCAGACCTACAAACTCACGTTATCTGAACGCAAGATCTAGACCCTTTCTATGAGGAGATCAACGCTTGGATCTCTTGGTTTCAAAAATTTATTATTTTTAATAATTTTATTTTCTTTTCTATGACTAAACGCATTGATGATTGATAGTTTACTTCTTGATAGGGTCCATTGTCATGTTTATTCCTTGGTGTTGTCCTCTGAATGCTAATATGTCTCAAGTGGTGCTTGTTTTATGTGATTATATTATCTGGGTGCAGTATTCTAATCTCGGTTGTTTGAATAATAGTTAAACAAGAAAATTTTATCTGGTTTATTATATTTTTGAAAAGGATCTGAATATTTCTATTAAGTTCATATAGAACTCTTTATGTATGAATGTGTTAGAACCAGTTAGAAATAAGAAACAAAAAAGGAATAGAATTACATTGGTGATGTAGTCAAATTACAGAAACAATGAATAAACCTTAAACAAAAGAAAAAAGGGTATGTTGAGGCCAGAATAGGATCAATCTCCCTAAGACAGATTAGTTTGCATTGAACTTTCACCTCCCAAAATACAACAGCAACAGAATCGAACTCAACCGTGTGTCAAAAATATAACCGGACTAGAACCTAGCAGCAGCATTGTATTTCGAAAATAGAGAGAAAAAGCTTTTTCTGGAATTCTGTAATCTAATTCTCAAAACAAAATGAAAATTTTAATACTAAGGCTGTAGGAGGAGAGTTACAGAAAATAAATGGCAATTAAGGAGAATAATTCTCCATAAAGAGAATTAAAACCAAATTAATTGTATTTAATACAATTAATCCTAATAAATATTTATGTTGAGAAATTCAAAAGATTATTTTAGAGGAAAAAATAAACGGGCCGGAACAAAAGTAGGCAGGGCCGAAGTGCCCATTTCAGTACGGCATTCGCGTCGCCCATATCGTGCGGGTGCACATTAAGCCTGTGGACTTCCGGGCTTGGATTTGCACCCTCCTGCGAGCGCAAGAGAGAGCCTTTTGGCTAGAAATACTTACAAACCTATGGAAATGTAATTCCTTATAAACCACTCACCTTTAGATGTGAGATTTGAGAATTTCATAACTTTTCCTCCACAAAAGTCTTTCTTTCAAGCTCACTTTGAGCATCAATTTCTCATTCATCCTTAATCCATTTTAGGCGTGTTATATACCATTGGAAAGATCTCTTTGCGTAGAATACAATGACATAATTCTCGTTATTCAAATCACAAACTAACCACAATATAATTAAGCCTAAAGTTGACAAAAAATCATTTGTCAAAAGCCAATTTTTTCCAACAAAATGTTTGTGGTAACTGTAGCTATGCTAGATCTAATAGATGAAACATGTAAACGATATTTCGTCAATTAGTCAAACTACTTAGTTCTCTTTGGTTAATTTTATCCATTTTCTAGAAACTGAGATGTATAATACAATTAAATATTCAGTTAATTGAATGGTTTTTGCTTTGTGCCTTTTGCATCTGAAATCTTAGTTTAGTTAACCTTCAGCATTCCACATTAAGTTTGTCATTGTTTTCATCTTTAGGCTTAAGGAGACTAATGAAGGTCTTTCTATCAGAATTAATTTCAGACACACCTGTATACACACAACATATCTTTAATTAATTTGTTCAACTTTAATTTGGGTTATTAATTAATTAGTTAGTTACTCTAAAAGCAGCAGAAGAAATCCATCCATGATATGGCTTCAAACTGATATTGTAAGAATCTTCCACAATTTGCTCCATTTCTTGATCTGGATCACTCACTAATCTTTCTAATCCCTTGCAACATATTCGGTCGGCGAGGCACGACGAAGAAGTAAACTCCACTGGAGCCGGCTACTCTGGTTTAGATATTGATTTTGGACTTTATTGCAGACTCCTTCCATCTGTTGAAGGAAGAGGAACTTTTGATAAACAAAAAATAAATACTAACAAAATAAAACACTCTTTCTTATTAATTTGTGTTACTACACTTGATGATTACAAAATCAAAACCTTGCTCTATTTATGGAACTATGAAACAAATTATAACCACATATTAAACCTAACTAAAATGCCACATCTTCCAATTAGTTTCCACAAATTCTACCAAGCTAATAACATTCACAAACCTTACCAAACTCCCTTCAATGCATATGTGTCACATTATTCATCTTTTATTTTTTTTAATGGTTTTCATTAAATTAAGTTGAATTTAATTATTCAAAAATCCCCCTTAAACTTAATTTTTTGTAACTCCCAGCGATGCTCGAAATTGACTAAACACGTCATATTTTAATGACTTCGTAAAAATATCAGCAACTTGATCTTGAGTTTTCACATAGTTCAATATGACCTCCTTTGCTCAATATATTCCCTGATGAAATGATACCTTGTATCAATATGCTTGCTTCTATCATGAAATACTGGATTCTTTACTAACGCTAATGCCGATTTATTATCAACAAGAATTTCCGTTGGATCATGTTGAGCCATATGCAATTCCTTCAGCAACCTTCTCAGCCATATTGCATGTGTTGTCGCAACAACATATTCTGCTTCATAAGTCGACAAGGTCCAATATGTTGCTTCTTTGAACTCCAAGTAAATGCCATATCACCTATAAAAAAATACAAAACCCGTGGTGCGTTTCTGATCATCCTTGTCACCCGCCAAATTGGAATATCGTAGGATCAACCTTCTCTCCATTTTCATCCTCGGTCAATTTCAGGCTACATTCAACATGAGTGTTGACAGAATTGCAATTCTCCATCTTGAATTTCTTCAAGATCTCTTTAGCAAAGTCATTTTGAGAAATAAAAACGCCATCTTTGTTTTACTTCACTTCAATACCAAGATAGTATGATATTAGGCCAATGTCAGTCATCTCAAATTCACGAGCCAATGTCTTCTTAAATTCTTCAAACATTTGTGGATTGTTTCCTGTGAAAATTAAATCATCCACATACATGAAAATAATTAACATCTCTCCATTTTTTACTTTCATATATATGGCATACTCGTGGGAACATTTGAGAAAACCATTTTCTTGAAAATATTTGTCAATTTGGCTATTCCAGGCTCTTGGTGCTTGCTTGAGCCCGTATAACACCCTTTTCAGTTTCAGCACCTTATCTTCATGGCCTTTGACAGTGTAACCAGGCGGTTGCTGGATGTAGATTTCCTCCTCTAGATACCATTCAAGAAAGCTGACTTGACATCCATCTAATGAATCTTCCACCCGTTTTGTACAGCAATCCAAATTACCATTCTAATGGTTTCCAATCTAGCAACCGGAGCAAAAACTTCATTGTAGTCAATTTCAGGTCTTTGACAGAACCCTTTCGCCACTAGTCTTGCCTTGTGCCTTTCAACTTTGCCTGTTGCATCTTTCTTTGCTTTAAACACCCATTTGACACTAATGGGTTTTTGGCCAGCCGGAAGTGATGTCAACTCCCACGTATTGTTTTTCTCAATTGCTTGAATCTCCTCCTCAATGGCTCTTCTTCACCTCTCATGTCTCATGGCTTCTTCTACATCAATTGGTTCACTGTCAACAAAATGACAATAACGGGTTAATTCTTCATTGAGATTTCTTGTCACATTATAGAGATCTTCAACACGTCTTAGCTTCCGTGGTCTTAGTTTAGGACTTTCATTCTCGTCTTCTTCTTCATTGGGGGATGCACTTGAAATTGGTGCATTCACTGGTGTTATGGTTGGTGCCTCAGGGTGAGGATCATTGTTTCCATCCATGGTGAATGGATAAAAACTATAACTTTTTTCTCATTATTTTCCAGTCCCAAATTGCTTCTTCATCGATAAATACGTCTCTGTTGATGATTGTCTTTCTTGTATCAGGATCAAACATCTTGTAACCTTTGGAAAATTCTAAGTATCCCACAAATAAATACTTCTTGATTTTATCATCTAGCTTTCTTCGTTTTTCATTTGGTACGTGAACATGTGCAACAAATCTGCAAGAGAAATTCACCGTTTTTATAGTGGTATTTTGCTATGAAATATGTTTCATTTTGATTTTTAAATCCACAATTTTGGGCCCTTTTACTTGCTTTCAGTGAATTATGTGTTTTCAGGAATGTTTTGGAGAAAAGGAGACAAAATGTGGAGAATTTGGGGTCTTTTGGAACTGAACCATAATTAGCCTTGACCAAGGCTAAGGGAGCTGCGGCAGGGGCTGTTTTGCAAAAGAGGAAAGAGCTGAAATTCAGGGAAAAAGGCTTATCCTGGAAGCTAATTTCCAGCAATTATTTAGGAAGTCTTGACAGCATCAAATTAGGATAATTGATTATTTTCTAAATTAGTTATATTTCTTATTTAGGAGTATTGTTATTTCTCCTAATTAGAGTTGGATTCAAAGTAGGTTTTCTAGAGGTTAGTATTTAAGAGATTTTTAGGAGTCTATTTGGGGGATCTCCTCTCCAACATCCTTTTCTTCTTCTTTCTTCCTAGTTCTATCATTCTTCAACATTTATTTTTCTCTCCATGTATTATTTTCTTTTAGCTATGTGTAGCTAAACTTTTAATTTCGGCTAAGGGATTAATCTACAAGGTTTATTCATCCATATTGTGAGATCGTTTCACTTTAATTTCTCCTTTTGATTTATTGTTTATTTATTCATGGAGATTTAATTTTGTTATTTAATCTTTGAATGATAATGGCTTGTTCTTAGAATTACATAACAATTTGCTATTTGGGGAAATTAATCGTAATCTTAATTGAACCAATTGAAGGTAGTAATCAATAATTATATTTCGAATTTTCTTTATGTTGGAAAATTAATCAGTTTCTGACAAAATCGGGTTAATTCCACCGTGACATTAATATAAGGATTAGGAGATTTATAATATTGAATGAGTAAATAATTTGGTTTCTAAATCGAATTCGCTTGAATCGGTTGGCCAAGATTGGGTTCTTCTAAATCTTCATGCTTTTGATTGATTGAATCTCTACCGCGAAGGCGAGGTTATCCGTCAATTAGGAATTAGTTATAGTCTTACTTGATTAATTCATTATTAAGGAAGAATATCCCAAACCAATCCGGTATAATTAATTGGAGGTCATAATTTCTGTCAATGATCAATATGGTATGAATTGCCGTTTTAAAATTCCCTTAGCTGAAGTTTTCTCTCAATCAATCACCAATTTAATTTAATTGCTAGTTCTATTTTCTTACAATTGTTTTATTTTAATTTCATAATCTCAAATCCCCTTTTATTTATTTCTATCAGGTCATAATCTTTAGTTAAATTGAGTAGTTAATTCCCTTGGGTTCGACCTCCACTTACTCTATCTACAAATTAATTTTTGCAAGGAATAGGTTGAGAATTATTATTTTATTTTTGACGGATTCGACACACGTCAAATTTTGGCGCCGTTGCCGGGGAATTATTCTAACTTGATTTAATTTTTTTTTTTTTTATGACCAGGAGCAATATTTCGGAGCCCATTCTTTTTGATTCAGAAATTGAGAAGACAGCAAAGAAGCTCCGGAAAGAGGAAAAATTGCGAAAGGCACAAGCTGCCTTATCTTTAGTCCCCAACGAAGAGGAATTAATTGAAGAATTTTCCCAAAGTGATAGCGAGGAAGAAGGGAACAGCAGCAACGAACCAGAAAAAAGGGTTCCAGCACAAGCGACAATGGCTGAACGAACATTGAGGCAGTTGAATACACCAGAAACAAACAACCAGCCCCTGTGCATTCTTTATCCGAACCTAAATGCTGCATTTGAGCTCAAATCGGGACTGATTCATCTACTTCCTAAGTTCCACGGGTTGGAAAACGAAAACCCACACAAGCATCTCAAAGAATTTCATGTAGTATGTTCGGGTATGTGTCCTCATGGCATAACCGAAGAGCAAGTCAAATTGAGAGCTTTTCCATTCTCATTGGAGGATTCGGCAAAGGAATGGTTACTCAATTTACCATCCGGAACAGTTACAACATGGCCCGACATGGTGCAATTATTCTTGGAAAAATATTTTCCGGCTTCCCGAGCTGCTGACATTCGAAGAGAGATCAGCGGAATCAAGCAGAGAGATGTAGAGAACCTTCATGATTATTGGGAACGCTTTAAAAAGTTGTGTGGAAGCTGTCCACAACATGGAATTGCTGAAAATTCTTTGATTCAATATTTCTACGAAGGAATGTTGACCATGGAAAAGAAGATGGTGAATGCTGCAAGCGGCGGAAGTTTTCTGGACAAAACACCTACAGCTGCAAAAGAATTGATTCGAGCTATGGCTGAAACTTCTCAACAATTCGGAAGGCAACAAGAGATCCCGCGAAAAGCTTATGAGGTACGAGAATCTAATATTGAAGATAAACTGAATAAACTAACTGATCTTGTGCAGACTTTAGCTATGGGACAAATGGCTCCAGTTAAGAAGTGCGGAATTTGTGCCGCTACGGTTCATCACACGGAGGCTTGCCCAATGTTGCAAGAAGATAGTTCGGAACAGTTGAACGCTCTCGGTGGATTTCAAGGACAAGCTCCTAAATTGAATGATCCCTATTCAAATACATATAACCCGGGGTGGCGTCAACATCCAAATTTCAGCTATACACCAAGGCAACCGAACTTCCAGCCTAGACCAAATTATGCTGGCGTAAATCCAAACAAACAAATGGAAGAGATGCTTCAAACGTTGTTGGCAAATTCAGAAAAGAAAGATGCTGAAATCGTAGAGATCAAGAAGCATATTGGGCAGTTGGCTAATGCTTTAAGCTCGATCCAATCACAAGGGAAATTACCCTCCCAACCAGAGGTAAATCCAAAACAGAATGCCAGTGCCATTACATTAAGAAGTGGCAAGACAGTTGAGCAACCGGTGAAGGAGAATCAGCAAGGGAAACACGAAGAAAGCATTGAAAAAGAGGATGAACAGCTGCTGCCGCTTCCAGTTACAGGTAAGTCCTCATCCAAAAATATCACTATCCCTCCTCCTTTTCCTTCTCGATTTGATAAATCTAAAAAAGAGAAAGAGGATAGGGATATTTTTGAGGTTTTTCGAAAAATTGAGGTAAATATTCCTTTAATTGATGCTATTCGTCAAATACCTCGTTATGCTAAGTTCTTGAAAGAGTTATGTGCTAACAAAGTCAAGACAATTGGATATGAAAAGATAACTATGGGCGCTAACGTTTCTGCTGTCCTTCAAGGTAGTATGCCACAAAAATGTAAAGATAGAGGTATGTTTGCTATTCCTTGTCAAATCGGAAAAACTAGCATTAATAAGGCAATGTGTGATTTGGGTGCATCTATTAATGTTATGCCTAAATCTATTTATTTATCTTTAAATGCTGGTCCCTTAGAAGAAACAGGAGTAGTAATTCAACTTGCTAACAGGTCTATTGTTTACCCTGAAGGATTGTTGGAAGATGTTTTAGTGCAGGTGGGTGAATTAATCTTTCCAGCAGATTTTTACATCATTGATATGGAACACGGTGAAAGCTCTAAAGAATCATCGGAAATTTTGTTAGGAAGGCCCTTTCTAACTACCGCTCGAACAAAAATTGATGTTCATAAAGGAACACTAACCATGGAGTTCGACGGTAAAACAATTCAATTTAATGTATATGATGCGATGAAATTTCCTAACGATGTGTCTTCCGTGTGTAGCATTGATGTTATTGATCCACTAATAGAACGAGTATTTGAGCTGTCAAACGAAGATAAATTGCAGGTGGTGATGCGTAATAATATTACGCTGGAAACTCTGGAAAATGAGGCTGATTTTCAGCTAGAAGAAGGAATAATTGATGTTATACATGAGCTGGCAGCCTTGAGACAAAAGCATGAAAATTCTGTAAAATCTATATCTCAAACTGACCACCGACTTTTACCTTCTATTGTGCAGGCACCGAAATTGGAATTGAAGGAGCTGCCCAACCATTTGAAGTATGCATTCTTAGGCAGCAACGAAACACTTCCAGTAATTATCTCAAACAAATTAAAGCCGCAAGAAGAAGAGAAGCTGATTGAAGCATTGAAGGCTCACAAGGAGGCTATGGGGTGGACCATAGCAGATATTAAAGGCATCAGTCCAGCCGTGTGTATGCACCGAATTCACATGGAGGATGGTGCTAAACCAAGGCGTGAAGCTCAAAGAAGATTAAATCCACCGATGATGGAAGTAGTGAAGAAAGAAATCCAGAAGATGTTGGATGCTGATGAGGAAAGAAAATTGGAACTGCTCGAGTTAGAAGAACTGAGGAACGAAGCTTATGAGAGTTCTATGGTCTACAAAGATCGAACAAAGAAATTTCATGACAAAATGTTGAACCGGAAGCATTTCAAGATTGGTCCGTTCTTGGTGGTGAAAATTTTTGATCCTGGAGCAGCGGAGAGTCAAAGTTTAGGGACTGGAAAAATTTTTAAAGTTAATGGTCATAGACTCAAAACATTTTATGAGGGATTCGAGCCTAAAATTGAACAAGAGGTGCAGCTAGAGGAACCACCCAAGGCACCATAACAACCTTAGAACTCATGTCTGGCCATAGACAATAAATAGAGGCGCTGGACGGGAGGCAACCCGTGGTCAGCCTTGGGCAAGGCTATCAACGTTCTTGTTTCATTTTTATTTATTTATTTTTTTTTAATATCTGATTTACCTGTCATCTTCTTCCTTGAATTTTTACTGTTTATGTTATAATTTGCAGGTTTGGGCTTATTCATGGAGGGAGGCTTTAATGGCTTCTGGATTTCAGCTTTTAAATGAAGGTTTGGGTTTTCATGGAATTAAGATGGGCTTCAGCTCTTTATACTGCAGCATGGGTACATGGGCTTTAAAGGAGAACCACTTGTTTTAAATACTCTGCTTTTATTATGGGCCCACATTTTCACCTACCTCACCTAATTTCATTTTCACCTACCTCACCTAATTTCAAGTCACAGCCGCACCCCACATTTCCTTCTCCCCAATACCTCTTCATCACGCCGCCGGTGCATCCAACAGCCACGCCGGAACCGCCGCAACAAACGACGCTAGCCACGCCGGAACCGCAGCAGCAACCGATCTACCACAAGCAGCACCTCTTCCGGCCATCGCTAGAACCAGCAGTAACCAAAGTATAAGCATCAAATCCGGGTAATTTCTTTCCTTTTCTTGTCTTTTATGTGTTGATTTTCTTCTATTTCAAACTTGTGGACAAGTTTTTTTTTTTAGTGTGGGGGAGTGGTATATTTGCTGTGAATTGATGAAATAAGTCTAAGAATTGATTTTTGATTTTTTTTGATGAGCTGCTAATTGATGGGTTTCTGCTGTGAATTGGTGAATTGGGATTACACTTGATAAGTGAATTTTTTTTTTTAGAAGCTGCTGATTGTTTTTCTCTGATTAAATTTGGGCTGATTGCATTTGAAACTAATTCACAAACTTGTCCTCTGAATCTATGCTGAATTTACAACCCTAGGAGATTGTATTTGTCTAAGAAGATTTTTTTTTACTGATAAGAATAAATTGATCAGCATGACTTACAAGGGATACCCCATCTCTATCACTGAATTTAGTTTGAGTAAATAGGCTAAGCAAGATGATAATTCAAATGATTATGCGATTTGAGTTCAAATTTGGATAAAACTAAAAGTTATTGCATGCTCTTAATCTTTCTTGTATTATGAAAATTCTAATTGAGCTAGCTTACTGCCTTGTTAAATCCATGAATTGTTTGGTTAAAGAGATGGATAATTTTTTCTTTTGGTTATAATAAGTCTCATATTAATTGTCTCATAGGTCCCGCTGTCCACAAAAGTGGTTATGGGCCGTGCTAGTAGCCGCTAGGGACTGCAATATTTACTATGATTAGGGGTACTCGGCTGGCAACCGGGAATGCTCTAATAGGAACGGATATTCGCATCCCAAAGTAAGGTTAAGGACTGCAACATTTACTATGATTAGGGGTACTCGGCTAGCAACCGGGAATGCTCTAATAGGAATGGATATTCGCATCAGAAAAGAAAAAAAAATGAAATGATGAAAAAAAAAAATGAGACAAAACGATTTCAAAGATTAATTGTCCAAATTATTTTCTGTCCTCTTTAATCAAGTGGTTGTGTGATTTGATGAGGTATTTTGTTTAGTCTTGGTTGAGAATTCCATAAGTACAAGATTAAAATCTCGAAGTGGTAACTTAATTATGTGTGCTATAAATAATTAATTGGACTCAATCGCTTTGGTTTGAATGAAAATATTGTGCAAGCCATTTTGCTTGAATTTTACGAAAGTGACATGAGTGTGGAGGTTGCCTAAAGAAGTTATGTTTTTTTTTTTTTTTCAGTTTTCTCTAAATTAGTGAAGTTGAGAAACTCGATCTTGGGTGAATGACATTAGAGAGGGCTGTGGTTTTGTTTTGATTCATACTTGAGGACAAGTATGGAGTTAGTGTGGGGGAATTTGATAACTCGTTTTTATAGTGGTATTTTGCTATGAAATATGTTTCATTTTGATTTTTAAATCCACAATTTTGGGCCCTTTTACTTGCTTTCAGTGAATTATGTGTTTTCAGGAATGTTTTGGAGAAAAGGAGACAAAATGTGGAGAATTTGGGGTCTTTTGGAACTGAACCATAATTAGCCTTGACCAAGGCTAAGGGAGCTGCGGCAGGGGCTGTTTTGCAAAAGAGGAAAGAGCTGAAATTCAGGGAAAAAGGCTTATCCTGGAAGCTAATTTCCAGCAATTATTTAGGAAGTCTTGACAGCATCAAATTAGGATAATTGATTATTTTCTAAATTAGTTATATTTCTTATTTAGGAGTATTGTTATTTCTCCTAATTAGAGTTGGATTCAAAGTAGGTTTTCTAGAGGTTAGTATTTAAGAGATTTTTAGGAGTCTATTTGGGGGATCTCCTCTCCAACATCCTTTTCTTCTTCTTTCTTCCTAGTTCTATCATTCTTCAACATTTATTTTTCTCTCCATGTATTATTTTCTTTTAGCTATGTGTAGCTAAACTTTTAATTTCGGCTAAGGGATTAATCTACAAGGTTTATTCATCCATATTGTGAGATCGTTTCACTTTAATTTCTCCTTTTGATTTATTGTTTATTTATTCATGGAGATTTAATTTTGTTATTTAATCTTTGAATGATAATGGCTTGTTCTTAGAATTACATAACAATTTGCTATTTGGGGAAATTAATCGTAATCTTAATTGAACCAATTGAAGGTAGTAATCAATAATTATATTTCGAATTTTCTTTATGTTGGAAAATTAATCAGTTTCTGACAAAATCGGGTTAATTCCACCGTGACATTAATATAAGGATTAGGAGATTTATAATATTGAATGAGTAAATAATTTGGTTTCTGAATCGAATTCGCTTGAATCGGTTGGCCAAGATTGGGTTCTTCTAAATCTTCATGCTTTTGATTGATTGAATCTCTACCGCGAAGGCGAGGTTATCCGTCAATTAGGAATTAGTTATAGTCTTACTTGATTAATTCATTATTAAGGAAGAATATCCCAAACCAATCCGGTATAATTAATTGGAGGTCATAATTTCTGTCAATGATCAATATGGTATGAATTGCCGTTTTAAAATTCCCTTAGCTGAAGTTTTCTCTCAATCAATCACCAATTTAATTTAATTGCTAGTTCTATTTTCTTACAATTGTTTTATTTTAATTTCATAATCTCAAATCCCCTTTTATTTATTTCTATCAGGTCATAATCTTTAGTTAAATTGAGTAGTTAATTCCCTTGGGTTCGACCTCCACTTACTCTATCTACAAATTAATTTTTGCAAGGAATAGGTTGAGAATTATTATTTTATTTTTGACGGATTCGACACACGTCAAATTTTGGCGCCGTTGCCGGGGAATTATTCTAACTTGATTTAATTTTTTTTTTTTTTATGACCAGGAGCAATATTTCGGAGCCCATTCTTTTTGATTCAGAAATTGAGAAGACAGCAAAGAAGCTCCGGAAAGAGGAAAAATTGCGAAAGGCACAAGCTGCCTTATCTTTAGTCCCCAACGAAGAGGAATTAATTGAAGAATTTTCCCAAAGTGATAGCGAGGAAGAAGGGAACAGCAGCAACGAACCAGAAAAAAGGGTTCCAGCACAAGCGACAATGGCTGAACGAACATTGAGGCAGTTGAATACACCAGAAACAAACAACCAGCCCCTGTGCATTCTTTATCCGAACCTAAATGCTGCATTTGAGCTCAAATCGGGACTGATTCATCTACTTCCTAAGTTCCACGGGTTGGAAAACGAAAACCCACACAAGCATCTCAAAGAATTTCATGTAGTATGTTCGGGTATGTGTCCTCATGGCATAACCGAAGAGCAAGTCAAATTGAGAGCTTTTCCATTCTCATTGGAGGATTCGGCAAAGGAATGGTTACTCAATTTACCATCCGGAACAGTTACAACATGGCCCGACATGGTGCAATTATTCTTGGAAAAATATTTTCCGGCTTCCCGAGCTGCTGACATTCGAAGAGAGATCAGCGGAATCAAGCAGAGAGATGTAGAGAACCTTCATGATTATTGGGAACGCTTTAAAAAGTTGTGTGGAAGCTGTCCACAACATGGAATTGCTGAAAATTCTTTGATTCAATATTTCTACGAAGGAATGTTGACCATGGAAAAGAAGATGGTGAATGCTGCAAGCGGCGGAAGTTTTCTGGACAAAACACCTACAGCTGCAAAAGAATTGATTCGAGCTATGGCTGAAACTTCTCAACAATTCGGAAGGCAACAAGAGATCCCGCGAAAAGCTTATGAGGTACGAGAATCTAATATTGAAGATAAACTGAATAAACTAACTGATCTTGTGCAGACTTTAGCTATGGGACAAATGGCTCCAGTTAAGAAGTGCGGAATTTGTGCCGCTACGGTTCATCACACGGAGGCTTGCCCAATGTTGCAAGAAGATAGTTCGGAACAGTTGAACGCTCTCGGTGGATTTCAAGGACAAGCTCCTAAATTGAATGATCCCTATTCAAATACATATAACCCGGGGTGGCGTCAACATCCAAATTTCAGCTATACACCAAGGCAACCGAACTTCCAGCCTAGACCAAATTATGCTGGCGTAAATCCAAACAAACAAATGGAAGAGATGCTTCAAACGTTGTTGGCAAATTCAGAAAAGAAAGATGCTGAAATCGTAGAGATCAAGAAGCATATTGGGCAGTTGGCTAATGCTTTAAGCTCGATCCAATCACAAGGGAAATTACCCTCCCAACCAGAGGTAAATCCAAAACAGAATGCCAGTGCCATTACATTAAGAAGTGGCAAGACAGTTGAGCAACCGGTGAAGGAGAATCAGCAAGGGAAACACGAAGAAAGCATTGAAAAAGAGGATGAACAGCTGCTGCCGCTTCCAGTTACAGGTAAGTCCTCATCCAAAAATATCACTATCCCTCCTCCTTTTCCTTCTCGATTTGATAAATCTAAAAAAGAGAAAGAGGATAGGGATATTTTTGAGGTTTTTCGAAAAATTGAGGTAAATATTCCTTTAATTGATGCTATTCGTCAAATACCTCGTTATGCTAAGTTCTTGAAAGAGTTATGTGCTAACAAAGTCAAGACAATTGGATATGAAAAGATAACTATGGGCGCTAACGTTTCTGCTGTCCTTCAAGGTAGTATGCCACAAAAATGTAAAGATAGAGGTATGTTTGCTATTCCTTGTCAAATCGGAAAAACTAGCATTAATAAGGCAATGTGTGATTTGGGTGCATCTATTAATGTTATGCCTAAATCTATTTATTTATCTTTAAATGCTGGTCCCTTAGAAGAAACAGGAGTAGTAATTCAACTTGCTAACAGGTCTATTGTTTACCCTGAAGGATTGTTGGAAGATGTTTTAGTGCAGGTGGGTGAATTAATCTTTCCAGCAGATTTTTACATCATTGATATGGAACACGGTGAAAGCTCTAAAGAATCATCGGAAATTTTGTTAGGAAGGCCCTTTCTAACTACCGCTCGAACAAAAATTGATGTTCATAAAGGAACACTAACCATGGAGTTCGACGGTAAAACAATTCAATTTAATGTATATGATGCGATGAAATTTCCTAACGATGTGTCTTCCGTGTGTAGCATTGATGTTATTGATCCACTAATAGAACGAGTATTTGAGCTGTCAAACGAAGATAAATTGCAGGTGGTGATGCGTAATAATATTACGCTGGAAACTCTGGAAAATGAGGCTGATTTTCAGCTAGAAGAAGGAATAATTGATGTTATACATGAGCTGGCAGCCTTGAGACAAAAGCATGAAAATTCTGTAAAATCTATATCTTAAACTGACCACCGACTTTTACCTTCTATTGTGCAGGCACCGAAATTGGAATTGAAGGAGCTGCCCAACCATTTGAAGTATGCATTCTTAGGCAGCAACGAAACACTTCCAGTAATTATCTCAAACAAATTAAAGCCGCAAGAAGAAGAGAAGCTGATTGAAGCATTGAAGGCTCACAAGGAGGCTATCGGGTGGACCATAGCAGATATTAAAGGCATCAGTCCAGCCGTGTGTATGCACCGAATTCACATGGAGGATGGTGCTAAACCAAGGCGTGAAGCTCAAAGAAGATTAAATCCACCGATGATGGAAGTAGTGAAGAAAGAAATCCAGAAGATGTTGGATGCTGATGAGGAAAGAAAATTGGAACTGCTCGAGTTAGAAGAACTGAGGAACGAAGCTTATGAGAGTTCTATGGTCTACAAAGATCGAACAAAGAAATTTCATGACAAAATGTTGAACCGGAAGCATTTCAAGATTGGTCCGTTCTTGGTGGTGAAAATTTTTGATCCTGGAGCAGCGGAGAGTCAAAGTTTAGGGACTGGAAAAATTTTTAAAGTTAATGGTCATAGACTCAAAACATTTTATGAGGGATTCGAGCCTAAAATTGAACAAGAGGTGCAGCTAGAGGAACCACCCAAGGCACCATAACAACCTTAGAACTCATGTCTGGCCATAGACAATAAATAGAGGCGCTGGACGGGAGGCAACCCGTGGTCAGCCTTGGGCAAGGCTATCAACGTTCTTGTTTCATTTTTATTTATTTATTTTTTTTTAATATCTGATTTACCTGTCATCTTCTTCCTTGAATTTTTACTGTTTATGTTATAATTTGCAGGTTTGGGCTTATTCATGGAGGGAGGCTTTAATGGCTTCTGGATTTCAGCTTTTAAATGAAGGTTTGGGTTTTCATGGAATTAAGATGGGCTTCAGCTCTTTATACTGCAGCATGGGTACATGGGCTTTAAAGGAGAACCACTTGTTTTAAATACTCTGCTTTTATTATGGGCCCACATTTTCACCTACCTCACCTAATTTCATTTTCACCTACCTCACCTAATTTCAAGTCACAGCCGCACCCCACATTTCCTTCTCCCCAATACCTCTTCATCACGCCGCCGGTGCATCCAACAGCCACGCCGGAACCGCCGCAACAAACGACGCTAGCCACGCCGGAACCGCAGCAGCAACCGATCTACCACAAGCAGCACCTCTTCCGGCCATCGCTAGAACCAGCAGTAACCAAAGTATAAGCATCAAATCCGGGTAATTTCTTTCCTTTTCTTGTCTTTTATGTGTTGATTTTCTTCTATTTCAAACTTGTGGACAAGTTTTTTTTTTTAGTGTGGGGGAGTGGTATATTTGCTGTGAATTGATGAAATAAGTCTAAGAATTGATTTTTGATTTTTTTTGATGAGCTGCTAATTGATGGGTTTCTGCTGTGAATTGGTGAATTGGGATTACACTTGATAAGTGAATTTTTTTTTTTAGAAGCTGCTGATTGTTTTTCTCTGATTAAATTTGGGCTGATTGCATTTGAAACTAATTCACAAACTTGTCCTCTGAATCTATGCTGAATTTACAACCCTAGGAGATTGTATTTGTCTAAGAAGATTTTTTTTTACTGATAAGAATAAATTGATCAGCATGACTTACAAGGGATACCCCATCTCTATCACTGAATTTAGTTTGAGTAAATAGGCTAAGCAAGATGATAATTCAAATGATTATGCGATTTGAGTTCAAATTTGGATAAAACTAAAAGTTATTGCATGCTCTTAATCTTTCTTGTATTATGAAAATTCTAATTGAGCTAGCTTACTGCCTTGTTAAATCCATGAATTGTTTGGTTAAAGAGATGGATAATTTTTTCTTTTGGTTATAATAAGTCTCATATTAATTGTCTCATAGGTCCCGCTGTCCACAAAAGTGGTTATGGGCCGTGCTAGTAGCCGCTAGGGACTGCAATATTTACTATGATTAGGGGTACTCGGCTGGCAACCGGGAATGCTCTAATAGGAACGGATATTCGCATCCCAAAGTAAGGTTAAGGACTGCAACATTTACTATGATTAGGGGTACTCGGCTAGCAACCGGGAATGCTCTAATAGGAATGGATATTCGCATCAGAAAAGAAAAAAAAATGAAATGATGAAAAAAAAAAATGAGACAAAACGATTTCAAAGATTAATTGTCCAAATTATTTTCTGTCCTCTTTAATCAAGTGGTTGTGTGATTTGATGAGGTATTTTGTTTAGTCTTGGTTGAGAATTCCATAAGTACAAGATTAAAATCTCGAAGTGGTAACTTAATTATGTGTGCTATAAATAATTAATTGGACTCAATCGCTTTGGTTTGAATGAAAATATTGTGCAAGCCATTTTGCTTGAATTTTACGAAAGTGACATGAGTGTGGAGGTTGCCTAAAGAAGTTATGTTTTTTTTTTTTTTTTCAGTTTTCTCTAAATTAGTGAAGTTGAGAAACTCGATCTTGGGTGAATGACATTAGAGAGGGCTGTGGTTTTGTTTTGATTCATACTTGAGGACAAGTATGGAGTTAGTGTGGGGGAATTTGATAACTCGTTTTTATAGTGGTATTTTGCTATGAAATATGTTTCATTTTGATTTTTAAATCCACAATTTTGGGCCCTTTTACTTGCTTTCAGTGAATTATGTGTTTTCAGGAATGTTTTGGAGAAAAGGAGACAAAATGTGGAGAATTTGGGGTCTTTTGGAACTGAACCATAATTAGCCTTGACCAAGGCTAAGGGAGCTGCGGCAGGGGCTGTTTTGCAAAAGAGGAAAGAGCTGAAATTCAGGGAAAAAGGCTTATCCTGGAAGCTAATTTCCAGCAATTATTTAGGAAGTCTTGACAGCATCAAATTAGGATAATTGATTATTTTCTAAATTAGTTATATTTCTTATTTAGGAGTATTGTTATTTCTCCTAATTAGAGTTGGATTCAAAGTAGGTTTTCTAGAGGTTAGTATTTAAGAGATTTTTAGGAGTCTATTTGGGGGATCTCCTCTCCAACATCCTTTTCTTCTTCTTTCTTCCTAGTTCTATCATTCTTCAACATTTATTTTTCTCTCCATGTATTATTTTCTTTTAGCTATGTGTAGCTAAACTTTTAATTTCGGCTAAGGGATTAATCTACAAGGTTTATTCATCCATATTGTGAGATCGTTTCACTTTAATTTCTCCTTTTGATTTATTGTTTATTTATTCATGGAGATTTAATTTTGTTATTTAATCTTTGAATGATAATGGCTTGTTCTTAGAATTACATAACAATTTGCTATTTGGGGAAATTAATCGTAATCTTAATTGAACCAATTGAAGGTAGTAATCAATAATTATATTTCGAATTTTCTTTATGTTGGAAAATTAATCAGTTTCTGACAAAATCGGGTTAATTCCACCGTGACATTAATATAAGGATTAGGAGATTTATAATATTGAATGAGTAAATAATTTGGTTTCTGAATCGAATTCGCTTGAATCGGTTGGCCAAGATTGGGTTCTTCTAAATCTTCATGCTTTTGATTGATTGAATCTCTACCGCGAAGGCGAGGTTATCCGTCAATTAGGAATTAGTTATAGTCTTACTTGATTAATTCATTATTAAGGAAGAATATCCCAAACCAATCCGGTATAATTAATTGGAGGTCATAATTTCTGTCAATGATCAATATGGTATGAATTGCCGTTTTAAAATTCCCTTAGCTGAAGTTTTCTCTCAATCAATCACCAATTTAATTTAATTGCTAGTTCTATTTTCTTACAATTGTTTTATTTTAATTTCATAATCTCAAATTCCCCTTTTATTTTAATCGTCTATTTTCGAGTGAAATTCACCGTCTTTTCCAGTATGGATTTTATCTCCCTGTTGGACACTTCTGCTTGGCCGTTTGTCTGTGGATGGTAAGCTGTAGACGTTCGGTGGTGTACGCCGTACTTCTTCAGAAGATTCATCATCAATTTATTGCAAAAATATGTACCTCTATCACTGATGAGAACTCTAGGCGTGCCAAATCTGCAAAAAATATTAGCCTGCACAAATTTTGTTACGGTTTTAGCATCATCAGCGCGTGTGGCTTTAGCTTCAACCCATTTCGATACGTAATCAACAGCTAACAGGATGTATAAATTTCCGAAAGAATTTGGGAACGGACCCATAAAATCTATACCCCACACATCGAATATTTCGCAAGCGAAGATCGATGTAAGTGGCATTTGATTTCTTTTACCAATATTTCCTGTTTTTTGACAATTCACACAACTTTTACAAAAAACATATGAGTCACGGAATAAACTAGGCCAGAACAAACCACTCTCAAGAACCTTACGAGCTGTTCTTTCTGGACCAAAGTGTCCTCCACATGCTCCTGCATGACAAAATTCCAGCACTGAATTTATTTCATGATTGGGAATGCATCGGCGGATGATTTGATCGGAGCAATGTTTCCATAAATATGGTTCATCCCACACGAAATATTTTGATTCGGCTCTTAATTTATCCTTCTCATGTCTGCTATACTCTGCTGGTATGGTACCTGTCACCAAAAAATTCACCAAATCAGCGTACCAAGGTGTAAGAGTTTCTAATCTAAACAAACCTTCATCGGGAAAGTCATCTTTGACAGGTAATGCTTCTTGACTATTCGGTAGGCGACTGAGATGGTCAGCTACCAAATTTTCTGAACCCTTTTTATCTCGAATTTCTATATCAAACTCTTGCATCAGCATTATCCATCGTATCAGTCTCGGCTTAGATTCCTTCTTCGTCATTAAGTACCGGAGGGCTGCATGATCGGAGTGTACCACCACCTTAGTTCCTAGTAAGTATGATCTGAATTTTTCTAAGGCGAAGATTACGGCTAGCAATTCTTTCTCCGTGGTGGAATAATTCTTTTGAGCACGATCCAAGGTCCTTGAGGCGTAGTAGATCACGTGATGATTCTTGCCAATTTTCTGACCTAACACAGCTCCCACGGCATGATTGCTGGCGTCACACATAATTTCGAATGGAAAGTTCCAATCGGGGGGCTGAATTATAGGTGTTGTCACCAATTTTTCCTTCAATGTATCAAATGCAATCTTACATTCTGGGTTGAAATCAAATAGCACATCATTTTGCAACAGCCGACATAAAGGTTGAGTGATGTATGAAAAATCTTTAATAAATCGTCTGTAAAAACCTGCATGACCAAGAAAAGAGCGAACTTCCCGTATATTGACGGGGTAAGAAAGAGTTTGAATTACATCAATCTTTGCCTTATCTACCTCAATCCCTTTAGATGACACAATATGTCCTAGAATCAAACCTTGTTCAACCATAAAATGGCATTTTTCATAATTTAAAACAAGGTTAGATTCTAAGCAACGATTTAGAATTTTTGTGAGATTAGATAAGCAATGGTGAAAGGAATCTCCATACACGGTAAAATCATCCATAAAAACCTCAATTATGTGCTCCACATATTCAGAAAAGATACTTACCATACACCGTTGAAATGTGGCTGGGGCATTGCATAGCCCGAATGGCATCCTTCGGTAAGCGAAAGTTCCGAATGGACAGGTAAAGGTAGTTTTTTCCTGATCATCCGGAGCGACTGGGATTTGGTAAAACCCTGTATAACCATCGAGACAACAATAGTAACTCTTACCTGCCAATCTTTCCAACATTTGGTCTATAAATGGAAGGGGAAAGTGATCTTTTCTTGTTGCAGCGTTGAGCTTCCGATAATCGATGCAAACGCGCCACCCATTTTGCACTCGTGTTGGAACCGACTCCCCATTCTCGTTCTCAATTACTGTAATGCCCGTTTTCTTGGGTACCACTTGGACCGGGCTTACCCACTCACTATCCGATATGGGGAATATAACACCAGCATCTAGCATCTTTTGAATTTCTTTTTTCACCACTTCCATCATTGGTGGATTTAATCTCCTTTGAGCTTCACGCCTTGGTTTAGCACCGTCCTCCATGTGAATTCGGTGCATACACACGGCTGGACTGATGCCTTTAATATCTGCTATGGTCCACCCGATAGCCTCCTTGTGAGCCTTCAATGCTTCAATCAGCTTCTCTTCTTCTTGCGGCTTTAATTTGTTTGAGATAATTACTGGAAGTGTTTCGTTGCTGCCTAAGAATGCATACTTCAAATGGTTGGGCAGCTCCTTCAATTCCAATTTCGGTGCCTGCACAATAGAAGGTAAAAGTCGGTGGTCAGTTTGAGATATAGATTTTACAGAATTTTCATGCTTTTGTCTCAAGGCTGCCAGCTCATGTATAACATCAATTATTCCTTCTTCTAGCTGAAAATCAGCCTCATTTTCTAGAGTTTCCAGCGTAATATTATTACGCATCACCACCTGCAATTTATCTTCGTTTGACAGCTCAAATACTCGTTCTATTAGTGGATCAATAACATCAATGCTACACACGGAAGACACATCGTTAGGAAATTTCATCGCATCATATACATTAAATTGAATTGTTTTACCGTCGAACTCCATGGTTAGTGTTCCTTTATGAACATCAATTTTTGTTCGAGCGGTAGTTAGAAAGGGCCTTCCTAACAAAATTTCCGATGATTCTTTAGAGCTTTCACCGTGTTCCATATCAATGATGTAAAAATCTGCTGGAAAGATTAATTCACCCACCTGCACTAAAACATCTTCCAACAATCCTTCAGGGTAAACAATAGACCTGTTAGCAAGTTGAATTACTACTCCTGTTTCTTCTAAGGGACCAGCATTTAAAGATAAATAAATAGATTTAGGCATAACATTAATAGATGCACCCAAATCACACATTGCCTTATTAATGCTAGTTTTTCCGATTTGACAAGGAATAGCAAACATACCTCTATCTTTACATTTTTGTGGCATACTACCTTGAAGGACAGCAGAAACGTTAGCGCCCATAGTTATCTTTTCATATCCAATTGTCTTGACTTTGTTAGCACATAACTCTTTCAAGAACTTAGCATAACGAGGTATTTGACGAATAGCATCAATTAAAGGAATATTTACCTCAATTTTTCGAAAAACCTCAAAAATATCCCTATCCTCTTTCTCTTTTTTAGATTTATCAAATCGAGAAGGAAAAGGAGGAGGGATAGTGATATTTTTGGATGAGGACTTACCTGTAACTGGAAGAGGCAGCAGCTGTTCGTCCTCTTTTTCAATGCTTTCTTCGTGTTTCCCTTGCTGATTCTCCTTCACCGGTTGCTCAACTGTCTTGCCACTTCTTAATGTAATGGCACTGGCATTCTATTTTGGATTTACCTCTGGTTGGGAGGGTAATTTCCCTTGTGATTGGATCGAACTTAAAGCATTAGCCAACTGCCCAATATGCTTCTTGATCTCTACGATTTCAGCATCTTTCTTTTCTGAATTTGCCAACAACGTTTGAAGCATCTCTTCCATTTGTTTGTTTGGATTTACGCCAGCATAATTTGGTCTAGGCTGGAAGTTCGGTTGCCTTGGTGTATAGCTGAAATTTGGATGTTGACGCCACCCCGGGTTATATGTATTTGAATAGGGATCATTCAATTTAGGAGCTTGTCCTTGAAATCCACCGAGAGCGTTCAACTGTTCCGAACTATCTTCTTGCAACATTGGGCAAGCCTCCGTGTGATGAACCGTAGCGGCACAAATTCCGCACTTCTTAACTGGAGCCATTTGTCCCATAGCTAAAGTCTGCACAAGATCAGTTAGTTTATTCAGTTTATCTTCAATATTAGATTCTCGTACCTCATAAGCTTTTCACGGGATCTCTTGTTGCCTTCCGAATTGTTGAGAAGTTTCAGCCATAGCTCGAATCAATTCTTTTGCAGCTGTAGGTGTTTTGTCCAGAAAACTTCCGCCGCTTGCAGCATTCACCATCTTCTTTTCCATGGTCAACATTCCTTCGTAGAAATATTGAATCAAAGAATTTTCAGCAATTCCATGTTGTGGACAGCTTCCACACAACTTTTTAAAGCGTTCCCAATAATCATGAAGGTTCTCTACATCTCTCTGCTTGATTCCGCTGATCTCTCTTCGAATGTCAGCAGCTCGGGAAGCCGGAAAATATTTTTCCAAGAATAATTGCACCATGTCGGGCCATGTTGTAACTGTTCCGGATGGTAAATTGAGTAACCATTCCTTTGCCGAATCCTCCAATGAGAATGGAAAAGCTCTCAATTTGACTTGCTCTTCGGTTATGCCATGAGGACACATACCCGAACATACTACATGAAATTCTTTGAGATGCTTGTGTGGGTTTTCGTTTTCCAACCCGTGGAACTTAGGAAGTAGATGAATCAGTCCCGATTTGAGCTCAAATGCAGCATTTAGGTTCGGATAAAGAATGCACAGGGGCTGGTTGTTTGTTTCTGGTGTATTCAACTGCCTCAATGTTCGTTCAGCCATTGTCGCTTGTGCTGGAACCCTTTTTTTCTGGTTCGTTGCTGCTGTTCCCTTCTTCCTCGCTATCACTTTGGGAAAATTCTTCAATTAATTCCTCTTCGTTGGGGACTAAAGATGAGGCAGCTTGTGCCTTTCGCAATTTTTCCTCTTTCCGGAGCTTCTTTGCTGTCTTCTCAATTTCTGAATCAAAAAGAATGGGCTCCGAAATATTGCTCCTGGTCATATAAAAAAAAATTAAATCAAGTTAGAATAATTCCCCGGCAACGGCGCCAAAATTTGACGTGTGTCGAATCCGTCAAAAATAAAATAATTCTCAACCTATTCTTTGCAAAAATTAATTTGTAGACAGAGTAAGTGGAGGTCGAACCCAAGGGAATTAATTACTTAATTTAATTAAAGATTATGACCTAATAAAGACAAATAAAAAAAAGGGGGAATTTGATGTTATGAAATTAAAAATAAAACAATTGATAGAAAATAAAACCAGCAATTAAACTAAATGTGTGATTGATGGAGAGAAAACTTCAGCTAAGGGAATTTAGTACGGCAATTCATACCATATTGATCATTGACAGAAATTGTGACTTCCAATTAATTATATCGGATTGGTTTGGGATATTCTTCCTTAATGATGAATTAATCAAGCAAGACTGTAACTAATTCCTAATTGACGGATAACCTCGCCTTCGCGGTAGAGATTCAATCAATCAAAAGCATGAAGATTTAGAAGAACCCAATCTTAGCCAACCGATTCAAGCGAATTCGATTCAGAAACCAAATTATTTATTCATTCAACATTATAAATCTCCTAATCCTTATATTAATGTCACGGTGGAATTAACCCGAATTTGTCAGAAACTGATTAATTTCCCAACATAAAGAAAATTCAAAATATAACTATTGGTTACTACCTCCAATTGGTTCAATTAAGATTACGATTAATTTCCCCAAATAGCAAATTGTTAAGTGATTCTAAGAACAAGCCATTATCATTCAAAGATTAAATAACAAAATTAAATCTCCATGAATAAATAAACAATAAATCAAAAGGAGAAATTAAAGTGAAACGATCTCACAATATGGATGAATAAACCTTGTAGATTAATCCCTTAGCCGAAATTAAAAGTTTAGCTACTCATAGCTAAAAGAAAATAATGAAAAAAATAATGTTAAAGAACTAGCAAGAGAAGAGAAACACGTTGCAGATAAAAAATAATAGATGGAAGATGGAGCTTGACTCCTAAAAACAACTCTTAAATACTAACCTAATGAAAACCTACTTTGGAACTAACTCTAATTAGGAGAAATAACAAGACTCCTAAATAAGAAATATAACTAATTTAGAAAATAATCAACTATCCTAAACTGATCCACGTCCAAACTTCCTAAATAAATGCTGGAAATTAGCTTCCATGATAAGCCTTTTTCCTTAATTTCAGCTCTTTCTTCGTTTGCAAAATAAATCCTGTCGCAGCTCCCTTAGCCTTGGGCAAGGCTAATTATGGCTCAGCTCCAAAAGACCCCGAATTCTCCACATTTTATCTCCTTTTCTTCAAAACATCCTGAAAACGCACAATTTACTGAAAGCAAGTAAAAGGGCCCAAAATTGTGGATTTAAAGATCAAAATGAAACAAATTTAATAGCAAAATATCAATATAAAAACGAGTTATCAGCAACACTTCCAAAAAAAGGAAAATGAGAGATATTGGGCTTTCTCCCACTCCATGCTTCTTAGGGTGTCATATCCCAAACACTTGCTATTGGGGATCAGTTCAAGATGTAGACAACACAATCAACAGCTTCTACCCACAGCTCCTTTGGAAAATTCTTGTTCTTTAACATGCTTCTCACCATATTAAGCACTGTTCTATTCTTTCTTTTAGTAACACCATTTTGTTAGGGAAATCTTAAAACTGACAGAAAAAGATGAATTCTATGCTCTTGACAGAATCTTTTGAATTCAATGGATGTGAATTCAACTCGTATATCAGATCTCAAGGCTTTAATGTAGTTAGCACTTTCTTTCTCAATGAGCGCCTTCAATTTCATGAATGCTCCAAAAACTTCTGATTTCTCCTTCAAAAAATACACCTAAGTCTTTCTGCTATAATCATCAATGAAAAGCAGAAAATATTTGTTGTTACCCAAAGACATCGGAGTCATTGGTCCACAAACATTAACATGTACGAGCTCGAGCGGTGCCTTTACTCTTGACATGGACTCCTTTGGGAAACTGGTTCTGGATTGTTTTCCAACAAGACATCATTCACAAAGTTGATGAGGTTTATCAGTAGGAGGTAAACCATGCACCATCTTCTTCTGACTCAGTAGCTTTAGCCCTCCAAAGTTGAGATGCCCAAACCTTAGATGCCAAAGACAATGAGAATCCTTCACACAAGCTTTTAAACACTTGGCCACGTCCGTCTGAATGTTGAGAGTGAACATCATGTTCTTTGACATTGGTACACTTGCTAAAAGCTCCTTTTTCTGGTTCAGCAGCAACAACTTTTGATTTGCCATATGAAGTTGGTAATGTTTCTCTAGGAGTTGTTCCAAACTCAAAATGTTACTCTTCATGTTTGGCACATAGTAAACATTGCTAATGAATTGGTGTTCACCATGTAATTTAATTCCATTTGGCTAAATTTAATTACCCCTAAATAAAATTAAATCACACTTAAGTTAATACAATACATGTATTTAATTTTCCTACTTAGGAAAATTATTTAATTAATTGTTTACTTTATGTAATTCAATTAATTGATAAATTAATTAATTACATTATGTAAACTTATTAATTAAATTAAATTCAACCCAATGTCAATTAATTACCTTGACACCGACTGTCAACTAAACGGTGTATTTTAAGTTTAGGAAATTTTAAACGGTATATTTTCCGCTGCGCCACGTTATTTTTCCAATGATGAATCCCAACAGTGGTATCAGAGCCTAGGTTTTGTCCATTAGATTGATTGGAATTGGTTCTTGAAAGCATTCTTAAAGAAAGAATGGGTTTCAAGTTTGTGATTTTAGGGTTTTTATTCAATTGGTTTTGGTTTTGATAAACCCTAGAATTTTGTTTGGGGTTTTATTTTTTTTTCCCCAATTGGTTTCTATCTAGAATTGTATTTTCTTTATTGATAGTTTGATGTTGATGGCTGGATTTTTTGTGATTTAATAATTTAAAAAAAAAAAAGGTTGAATTTTGGGTGAGGGAATCGCAATTTTGCGATTCCCCCACTGCGGCAGCAGCTGCTGGCCATCGCCAGCAGCTGGCTGCTGCTGCCGCGGCAGGTTGCCGCGCAGTGGTACTGCTGCCCCGCCGGGACAGCAGCGCCGTGCGTGGGTTTCGGGTCCGGTTTTGGATTTTGCGGGTATTTTTTTTATCCCGGACCCTAATGCAAATTAAATTAAAATTTTATATTAATTTATGTTTAAATTATTTATTTTGTTGGCATGCATATTTAATTTAATTGTTTGCATATTAAATTGAATATGGACTTTGTGAAATTAGCCCAATAAACCGTGACACCGGTTAAAATTGGGAGAGCTAAATTTTAAATTTGCGACAACCCAAATTCAAGTGGGAGCAAAATTGTTAATTTTGCATTTATAGATGTTATCCATTGGGCCTTTATGGGCCTTAGTCACATTTGTTAAAATTGGCGATTTCACCCTAAGTAACTCGGCTTAAAATTTATATTTATAATTTGAAATGCCATGATCTTGCATCATATTGGTATGTATGTGCACGACAGGTACTTTGTTTGAAATGTTATGTTGAGTTCTATGGGCCCTAAATTATTTTGGGAAATATGGCCTGCGTGCCATTTTTTTATTTTGATGTAATTTTAGAATAGATTTTATTTTACAAAATTATTGTAATTGCATCAAGTATGGAGGAAGGCCCAAATGGAGCAAGCCCATGGTGGGAGCCCAAGAAGGATTGCAGTCCGGCCCATGAAGAATTAGATAGGATATCTAGTTTTTCATTAGGTTGTAATTAAAGGCCCATAGGATCTCATTTATTTTAAATTAAGTATGCTATTGCATTTGTCATATAATATGGATTTATGGATCACCAAATTATTACCCGCGTTTTTGCATGCTAAGCCGTATCACTTAATTATAATCCGGAAATTAAAATATTGAGTCGCTTAAAAGTGCTTCCCACATTCACACCTCTTCCTCCCATTGATGCTGCAATGTGCGCCATGCCCTAGCTGGGTATATTGTAGTATTCGGCGGGCCGTCGAGGGTTAAGATACTTGGTATGGTTAACATGTGAATGGTGGTTTGACTCAACATGGGTAGCATTAGCTCAGAGCGGGCCCTAAGCACAGATGGGTAAAGTGTCAATAAGCCCATCAAACCAAGAGTCCTTCGTGGAAGGATTGGATAGGTTGTCCTACCAAACGACTCAATGGTTGGTTAGCGAGCCCTAGTTCGGCCAGTCATTGATAAGTTGTGGATCTTGGTCAAGTCAGCCAATTAACAACACCAACAAACAAATTAAAATCGGATTATTAATTTGAATTGGCTTAAAAGTCCTTTATTTCTAACTCAAGCAATGATTTCTTCCATATAGATAATCCCATTTTAGTTAAGCAATTTAAATGGCTGCAACAAACAACAACTCACTCTCACTTAGGTCACTCTTGGAGAAGGAGAAGCTTTCGGGGACTAACTTCCTAGACTGGGCTAGGAACTTACAAATAGTTCTTAGACAAGAGTCTAAGGAGTATGTACCGAATGCTCCTTTACCAGCTGGCCCTCCTGCAGGTCGAGGCATCACCACGGCGATGGTGGAGCAGTACGATCGGCATGTGAGGGATGACCGAGATGTCTCATGCCTCATGCTGGGTACCATGGCTTCTAATCTTCAGAAGCAGTTCATGGACGAGCATGCTTATGAGATGATGGATCAGCTTAAAAAGATATTCCAACATCAGGCTCGTCAGGAATGTTACCTGACAACTAAGGCACTTTGCACGACTGTGATGGTAGCTGGGACTTCTGTTAGCACTCATGTGCTAAAGTTGAAGGGGTATATTGATACACTTGCCCGCCTCGGCTCGCCAGTACCGCAGGACTTGGCAACAGACATTATTCTTGGGTCACTTCCTGAGTCTTACAACCAGTTTATCATGAATTACCATATGCAAGGATTGGATAAATCGGTTGTTGAGCTGCATGGCATGCTCAAGCTTGCTGAGCAGTCTTTTAAGAAGACTCCTGAAGTATTGCTGGTGAACAAGGGCAATACGCCCATTGCTAAGGGAAAGGCCAAATCTAAGGCCAAGGCTAAGGGCAAAAAGGTGGTGGCCCAACCTAAAGCAAGGGTTGCTTCTCCTGACGATGTCTGCCATGAGTGTCATGAGAAGGGGCACTGGAAGAGCTCATGTCCAAAGCTAAGGGAGCAACTGAAGGGCAAAACTGCTGCTTCAGGTATTTATGTTGTTGAGATTAATCTGGCTATTTCTAAATCTTGGGTCTTGGACACTGGATGTGGATCTCACATTTGTTCAAATGTGCAGGGTCTAAGAAATAGGAGATTATTAGGATCTGGGGAAGTAGATCTTCGAGTCGGAAATGGTGCTCGGGTTCAGGCCATGGAGATCGGAGATTATTTCTTGGAGATGCCTAGTGGACTTGTTTTGGAACTAAGAAACTGTTATTTTGTACCTGCGATGCGCAGGAATATTATTTCCGTTTCTTTGTTGGATATTTTTGGTTTTGTATTTAATATTGGACATGGTAGAATTTCTATGCAATGTGGCAATATTATTTATGGAACAGCATTTCTTGAAAATGGCTTATATATCCTTGATCTAAAACGTGAAAGTTCAATCTATAACATAAATACCAAAAGGATTAAACAAAATGAAATTAATCCTACTTACATCTGGCATTGTCGACTTGGTCATATAAATGAGAAGCGCATTGCTAGGCTTCACTCTAGTGGAGTGCTAGGGTCATTTGACATCCAGTCTTATGACACATGCGAATCTTGTTTGAGAGGCAAGATGACAAAGGCGCCTTTTAGCAAGACTGCTGAAAGGGCCTCAGAGCTATTGGAGCTAATACATTCCGATGTATGTGGCCCAATGAGCACTAGTGCTAGATCTGGTTTTCTATACTTCGTCACCTTCACGGATGACTTCAGCAGATACGGTTACGTGTATCTGATGAAGCATAAGTTTGAGACTCTCCAAAGGTTCAAGGACTTTAAGAATGAAGTAGAAAACCAACTTGGCAAGAAAATAAAAGCACTTCGGTCTGACCGATGGGGTGAATATTTGAGCCAAGAGTTTGACTCGGTTTTGAGAGAGTGTGGGATTGTATCCCAACTCACTCCTCCTGGTACACCCCAGTGGAATGGAGTGTCAGAGAGGAGGAATAGGACCTTACTTGACATGGTCCGCTCGATGATGAGTCATGCTACACTCCCTGTCTCCTTTTGGGGATATGCTTTAGAGACAGCTGCTTACATTCTTAATAATACACCAAGCAAGGCAGTTGAGGGAACACCATATGAACTATGGAAAGGCCGAAAGCCCAATGTTTCCTTCTTGAAGATTTGGGGCTGTGATGCACATGTTAAGAAATTGACAAGTGGCAAACTCGAGTCCAAATCTGTCAAGTGCCAGTTTGTGGGTTACCCTAAGGAAACTAAGGGTTATTACTTCTACGATCCAGCCGAAAACAAAGTTTTCATAGCCAGAAATGCAGTCTTCTTGGAGAAGGAATTCCTTTCCAAGAGAGACAGTGGGAGTAATGTTGAACTTTCAGAAGTTCAAGACTCACAAACTCCTGTAGCTACTGCTGAGGATGCTTCGGGAACCAATCTGACTACTCAAGAAATTGAGGAACCAGAAATGGTTGCACAGGACCTTAGAAGGTCTGGTAGGACATGTCATCAGCCAGAGAGGTACGGCTTTCTAGTGACTGATGATGGGGACCTTATGGTCGTTGACCAAGAGGAGCCCAAGACCTATCAGGAGGCTGTTGAAAGCCCACACTCAGATCAATGGCGCAAAGCCATGGAGGCTGAGATGCAATCTATGCACGATAACCAAGTATGGAACTTGGTGGATCCACTTCTGGGTGCTAAGGTGATAGATTGCAAGTGGTGTTTCAAGTTAAAGGCCCTGTGTGTATAAGATGGTTAGTGGGAGCATTTCTACCGTCCTAGTGCTGTATGTTGATGACATCCTTATCATTGGAAGTGACATACCAACACTGCAAGGGGTTAAGCAGTGGTTGAGTAGGTGTTTCACAATGAAGGACTTAAGCGAAGCTGAGACGATCTTAGGGATCAGGATGTACAGAGATAGATCCAATCGGCTTCTAGGCCTAAGTCAGGCCACGTACATTGACAAGGTTCTAAAAGGATTCAGCATGGACAAGGCAAAGAAAGGATTCTTGCCTATGCGCCATGGGTTGAAGCTGAGTAAGAAAGATGGTCCTAAAACAAAGAAGGACCGGGAGAACATGGAAAAGATCCCTTACGCATCTGCTATTGGATCTATCATGTACTCCATGTTATGTACGAGGCCTGATGTCGTGTTTGCACTAAGTATGGCTAGCCGGTACCAGTCGGACCCCGGTGAGGAACACTGGAAGGCAGTCAAGGCAATCTTGAAGTACCTTAACCGGACTAAGGATGCTTTCTTAGTGTATAGAGGTCAAGATGAGCTGGTAGTGTCAGGTTACACTGATGCAAGCTTTGAGACCGATAAGGATGAGAACCAGTCACAATCTGGTTATGTTTTTCTCCTGAATTGCGGTGCCATTAGTTGGAGGTCCTCAAAGCAGGCCACCATTGCTGACACTACAATGGAAGCTGAGTACATAGCTGCGTGCGAAGCTCAAAGGAAGCCGTTTGGATCAAGAAATTCATAACCGAGTTGGGAGTAGTACCTACTATCCTAGACCCAGTTGATGTTTTTTGTGACAACAACGGGGCCATCGCACAAGCTAAGGAGCCCCGGTCACACAAGAGATCCAAACATGTGCTCAGAAAGTTTCACCTTATTCGGGAGATCGTGAATAGAGGTGACATATCATTGCAGAGGGTTGACACCAAGAATAATGTCGCTGATCCATTGACTAAAGCGCTGCCACAGACACAGCACGACGGTCATACCAGATCTATAGGAATTAGGGCAATGCCCACTTGGAACTAGTGCAAGTGGGAGATTGTTGGTGTGCCCTAGTTCTTAGGGCATTGGATTCTTGTATTTTGTATTATACATTAAGACTCATTGTATAAATACATTATTTGTGTCACATTAATAAAGGCAATTAATCTATTTCATTTATATCTTGTGCTATAATATGAGTAGAGTATCCATTGATTGATAATCATAAAACCTATCCCAGGTCTGTTCTAATCGTGGGAACGAATAGAACCACAGACTTGTATATTCGATGACTGTATGGTAGTTCTTAACTAGCCATAGTACTTGTATAGTCAGTCATGAATATAGGTACATGTCGTTGACATGGGACTGGATCGATCCGTACAAGAAAGCCACATGGTTGTCACGTCATAGGTCTTTCTTGAGTAGGTCTCTTTTGTCCTCAGACCAGATTTCATTATAATATCGATATGGAATCCGATTCACTTTGACATACGCCTAACAGGTCTGTAAAAGGATGCTAAATATGGGTATGATTGGGTGGACCGGTGAACATGTTGATATTGATGATGAAGTGATGGAATTGCCACTCGGGTAACACCGAGATGATATCATTGGCCACTTGATGAGTGGGACTGATAAGTGTATGGCCATACCCAAATAAGTTGGTTGCTTATTTGATTAATCAGTCAACTCAAGATCAAGAAATATAATAAACAACAGAAGAGGATGACGGATACCATGCCTCTTGTTTATTCATATCGATATCGTTAGGCAAAGGACAGTATGAGATTACTACCGGGTGAGTGTCTTCTAAAGACTGCTGCATCTCTGTCTTAATTGAGGGCTGTAATGGTTTGCTAGAACCCACTTAGAGTCTGTGGGCCTTGGGCCTACTGCCAACATAAAGACAGACCCATAGGATCATGCACATAGATCAACTGAGCTGGAACTTATAGAAAGTGTACATGTAATGTACATTGGAAGGAATGCGTTAATTAATTAGTTGACATTCGGTGTCAAGGTAATTAATTGACATTGGGTTGAATTTAATTTAATTAATAAGTTTACATAATGTAATTAATTAATTTATCAATTAATTGAATTACATAAAGTAAACAATTAATTAAATAATTTTCCTAAGTAGGAAAATTAAATACATGTATTGTATTAACTTAAGTGTGATTTAATTTTATTTAGGGGTAATTAAATTTAGCCAAATGGAATTAAATTACATAGTATATACTTTTTAATTAAAGTTTATTTGTGTAATTATAATCCTAGTGGGCTTGGGTTTAATTAACCTAATTAAAACCCAACTAGACAAGGTGTCTATATAAGGGCACACTTAAGGAAGAAAAACCTAATTCAACTCTAATTAATTGCTGGAAATTTCAGCCACCAATTGCAGCCCCAAAACAGCCGAAAATCCCAGCATTAAACCTCCATTCCTTCACGTCTTCGGCTAGCACCGGTTCCCGCTCAATAGTTGGTCGTGCACCGGACTTTAGAGATCGCAGTTTCAAGAAACGATTCTACAGCAGTCTCTAGAGGAGACGAATCCGGTGAGTTCATCTCTATTGATTCTTATTTGATTTTATTCTAATCAATGGTAATTGGACACGATAGGTGGATTCTAGGAAATTTTAAACGGTGTATTTTCCGTTGCGCCACGTTATTTTTCCAATGACGAATCCCAACACACCATTCTTGAATCAAATAAGAATGGTTCCTTTTCCTCGAATGGGAACTTTTGAGGAATCTCCAAAAACCACATTTCCTCTGAAGGATTAGTCTAGTTCCAAGAACATCTTCTTGTCTCCACACATATGGTTACTTGCTCTGTTATCAAGGTACCACATGTTGTTTTCTGAACTTTGCTCACCTTCACGGGTTAGTAACACCGTGCCGGTTACATCCTCATCTTCGATGTTGTTCACTGTTTTCCCCACTTGCTTAGGCAGACTGTAGCATTCTAATGCGTAGTGGCCATATTAGGAGCAATTGTAACACTGTACATTGGACTTGTCACGTCTGTCATTCTGCCTCCAATTTCTTGTTCCTCATCCTTGTCCACGTCCATAGCCTCTTCCTCTTATGTATTGAGTGTTTCCATCACTGTTATCACTACTTTCGAACTGTTGATTTTTGCCACGTCCTCTTCTTCTTCCGTTTCCTCCTCGACCTCTACCACGTCCTCTTCCGGATTGACTCGTTTCTTGGCTATTATCATTTTCCTTGAACGAAGTCTTTGTGACCAAGACTTGTTCTATTGATTCTTCCTTTTGTCTGTTTAGCCTCTCCTCATGTGCTTGCAATGAACCAGCAACTTCATCAACGGTCATTGTACTTATATCTCTCTATTCTTCCATATCTACTACTACATAGTCAAACTTTGGTAGTAGCGATCACAGAATTTTTTCGACAATTTTGGCTTCATCAAATCTTTCTCCATACTGCCCCATTTGATTAACGATAGATTTTACTCGTGAGGAGTAATCTGTAATTGCTTCTATCTTTTTCATCTTCATCATCTTGAACTCACCCCTCAACATTTGTAATCGAACATTCTGTACTTTCTCCTCTTCTTGAAGAGAAACTCGTAGTATGTCCCACGCTTGTTTGGAAGTAGTAGCTTCTGCCACCTTCTCAAACATAACATCATCCAATCCTTGATGAACAATACTGAGTGCCTTCAGCTTCTCCGATTTTTATGCAGACTGTCTTTTTCTACTTGTGACAGTCTCGTATTGTCTGCTGGGACTACGTAGCCTTTTTCGACAATATCCCAAACATCTTGGGCTCCGGGAATGGCTTTCATTTTAATACACCAATTTGCGTAATTGGTTTTGGTGAGTTGAGCAAAATTGTAAGAGATACTATAGCTATTTATTTTTCTTTGGTAAGGTCTCTCAAACACTCGATTAAATGGAATATTTTTTTTTTGAAAAAATAAAATTCTCGCTAACTTTCAGAAACGTAGTTCTGATACCACTTTGTTGAAGGAAGAGCAACTTTTGATAAACAAAAAATAAATATTAACAAAATAAAACATTCTTTCTTATTAATTTGTGTTACTACACTTCATAGTTGCAAACTCAAAACCTTGCTCTATTTATGGAGCTATTAAACAAATTATAACCACATATTAAACCTAACTAAAATACAACATCTTCCAATTAGTTTCCACAAATTCTACCAAACTAATAACATTCACAAACTGTTACCAAACTCCCTTCAATCCATATGTGTCACATTATTCATCTTTTATTTTTTAATTGTTTTCGTTAAATTAAGTTTAATTTAATTATTCAACACCATCTCCTCCGGCTATCGGTTTAGCCTCCGCTGATGGAAAGGTAAATCTTCTCCGATGGCTGCAATTTCCTTTCTATTTTAATATTTTGAGTGTGAGATGAGCGGAATGCTGAAATTAGGGATTTAGAATTCCACTTATTTACAGTTGCTCCCATTTAATTTGACAGAAAAAAATTTGATGTACAAAATCCTTGTTTCTGTTTGTACTGCTGATGATGACAATTACAGCTATTATAATTTTCTGTGCTCAATCCTTTTTCTGTTATTATTGGTAATGATGATAATTACAGCTGTTATAATTTAATGGCATTACCATGGAGTTTACTGCTGCTCTGGTTGAGAATTTGTATGGGAAAGAAAAAGCTAAGAAGGTTTATAGGGCCCTGGTATGTATGGGAAAGAAAAAGCTAAGAAGGTTTATAGGGCCCTGGTATGTACTTTCTCTGTAGTATTTGTGTTGCTTTGATTAAAATAATCAATATTTCATGGTTTGTAAATTAGACGTTGTGGAATTGGTGCAAGTGCTAAATTAGATGTTTTGAAAAAGGTGTCTTAAATTTGTTCAAACGGGGACAGTGCTGAGAACGTTATCTTTTGTTACTGAAATCATATGAAGCAATACTTCCAGTTCTATAAGCCTGATTGTGCTTATTGCTTGTTCGTAGGGTTCCTTGTCATGTTTATTTCCTGGTTTTCTACTTTTAATACTGATATTCCTTAAGGGGAGTTTTTTTTTTTATATAATGGGATTATGTTATCTAGGTGAAGTAATTTAGTGTTTAATGTTAGATATAAAAGAATGATGGTCAATAGCAAAATCTGGTTTGATCTCTTGTTTGCTTGTTTATTATTTTTAAGGTTACTATGCTAGATGAAGATGTAGGTGTGGTTCTCTATGATTTAAGGGGAGATTCATCCTAAATCTGAGATGTATACTAGATTGATTTGAAATGAAACGGCAATTAGAAATTTTTTCTGTTATTATGCATGCGAGGTCAAGTGTTAAAGAAGCATGATCTGCTCTGACAGTCTTACACCAAAAAGAGATAAGTGGGGGAATTGTTTGGGCACATGAACTAGCTGGAGAGGTAAATGAGAAGAGCTGGTTAGCTATATAATGCTACTGTGATTAAATAATTGCTAGACTCTACATATATTTTGTTTTCAGTTGACATACAAAAGGAAATTTAGATCAAATGACAAGAAATGTATGTTGCTTTATCTGCTAAACAGAATTAGAATTAGACTTAGAATTAGAATGTTTGTTAGTACTGATTTCATGTCAAATATTTGGTGTTTGTTGCTTTTTTATTTCCTTTTAAATGTTTTTCTAGTTAATTTTGCTTCATCTAATATTATGTTTCTGAAGCCAACTGATATTTCTACACTCACTTTTTTAATACTTTCTTCTATTGGGATTTATGCAGGTCCTGCCTTGGTGAATTTAACTGTTGAGGTAAGAGTTGAAATATTCATCAACAATATTATCATTTCTATAATATTTATGTTATCATATTAAGGCGTTTTCTGGATTAGTGGCCATGAATAATTGTTGGCATTCACTGTTAGGCAATTGGAGGCTTATGGAGCAATAGCTGAAAACTATGTTTTCTATACTGAGTTGTGATCTTGAAATGCTAATAATTTGAGTCTAAAAAATTATGTTCAAACATTCTAGGTAATTGGTTGTGTTAATTCTATACTGTGTGTTAAATAGCACCATTTGTACTTGGTGATGTATGTTCAGATCTCTTTTATATTGATATGTTTTTATTTGGTCATTGGGTTTGCTTCTACTTTTATATTCTTTATTTGATGAGTCGCTATGCGGAAATTGGTCTCTTAGTTTCAGTGACTCCAACTTAAATCATTTTTTACCTCTCTTGTTCTCTTAGTTTTAGCCACTGCAATTGTCAAAGTAGCTGTATGCCCAGCGCAGCTGCACCTCTTCACTAGAAATTGTGGCATGATAGGTATGGGTTTATGCATTTTTTTTTTTTTTTTTTGAAAAATTTTCAAATGAGGTTGAATTGTTAGCATGAGATTAAGGGCTGGTAAAAGCTCATTGAAACGAGCTAGTTAATATGTATATGGATTGTTGCCATTTCCTTAGTTACTTTGTCCTAAAGGTTTCTGAATTGCTGAGTAATGTTTCAAGTGGGATTGTTCCACCTCTGTAATTTGTAGTGCATGAAATATTTGTAGCGATTTTCAGTCTTGCGAGATATTTTTTTTCATTTAAATGAGTTAGATATTTTATGTCTCTTATGGTGGTTGTTGATTAGTTCTTGCACTATTTGGTTTTTCAGCTTCGTAGAAGTCTAATTAAGGTGAAAAGGAAATGGCTATTGCTGGCGAACCCATTTAGTATGGATGCCTTATCTATGAAACTAATGGAAAGCCCATTAAGCTAGATATGAGTTGGATTGAACAATAATGGGTTAATTGAGTTTGTGTTTGTGTACTTGTGTAGGAAAATGGAAACTGGTACTTTTTCCAACAATTCCATCCCCTGCATCAGCCTTGGAAACACTCAATTTGGTACTTGATAATTTTAAAGCTAATCTACCCGTCTTTGCTTTTGGTATTATACTTCTTCAGGTATGTTAAATTGTGACACCCAACTCCAAAATTTTATAACCTTTATACTCCTTTTAATATCTCTTGAAGTATCCAACAATTTCCTTAATATCCACATAAATTTCTCATCGTCATAAATCTTCAAATCCTAGTATAGAATAATCTTGTATTAATGCATCAATAAAATAAAATATAAACTATCTAATTTACTATACTTATTTGGCTTGGACTTGATAATTATTTATTATCAAGCTTCCTACGTACCCCAAATTTCGATTTGGGAATCAAAGCCACGTAGTTCTCCTAAACTTAAAATAATGTAATTATTATTCCTCTATAACTTATTACATTTAACACATCATCCTACTACTATTCACTTATACGGTTAATATTCATACAAAGATACGAGTTACTATTCATAAATACGGTATAATTATGTATACCACTATTCACCAATTGTAAAAAAAATCACCCTAAACATCCTATAGTTCTCCAAATACACACATATAAATTTTACTTAAACAAATTTTTTTTAACAACTAATATAATTAATTTAACTCTAAATACTTCAAAAATTCATATAAAATAATCTACTCAAAATCATCACAAACTCCAAGAATTAATATTGCTCAAAATAATTCATAGATCAATATAAAAATATTAAACTAATAGAGGCTTGCCGGAAAATATTCCGGTCACCGGAAAAATACTCATAATTCGGACGAAGAATACCACTAGATTCACAGCATTGCTAGGAGTCCAAAAATACTAATTTTATTCTCATATCACTTCATATTTAGAATTAATTTACAAAAATACTCTAAAATTTCATTTCTAAACACCCTATCATATTGTCATCAAAATAAAATCTTAACCGTATATATTGAAATTCACTTAATTCTAAACAAGTACCTGAAATTTCATCGCGATCGGATTGCAAAACAATTAATTATCAAGATTATATATATATATATAACGTTGGGCCTGGGACTTCCTGCCCTTTTGTTTTTCTTTTCCACGTTTGGCCTGGGACTTTTCGTCCCCTCCCCTTTTTTTTTCTTGCCTGGGACTTCGTCCCCTCCGTCCTTTTTTTTTCTTATATATATATATATATATATATATAACATGTCATCCAGATACATCTCACCGCCCACCCTTTTTCTTTCCTTTTTTTTTTTTTTTAATATATATTATAAAAATATCTTTCTTTTAGAATTATCTTTTTACCCTTAATATAATATATTTTTACTTTCTAAATTCCTGCACACAATTTTTAATTCCTTACGATTATATCTTTACTGTGCATAAAATTTTTACCCCTAGAACTTTTTATTTTTATATTTCCTCGATATTTCACCTCATATATATATTTCACCGCTGAACTATATTCCATAAAAATCCTCAAATTATAATATCACTTTTTAAATATTAATACTTATTAAATTTTCGGGATGTTACATTTCTCCCCCTCTAAAAAAAATTTCGTCCTCGAAATTTTCTATTGCTATTCTTTATCACAGATCAAATATTCGTATAAACCCAAATATCACTACAACTTCGTGGATAATAATTTTTTAAAAATTTTCTTTTTTAAGAGAAAATAGCATAGATTTTATTTCTTCCAAGAAAATGTATACTTTGTGCCCATTAAGAAAATTATCTAAAAATAATTTACCGTCTATTGTACGGAATTGCACCACTTCATTTGAAATAATTCATCAGGATGTTTGGGGTCCTGCCCCTATTGATTCCTTTTTAAAATCACAAGTACTTTGTTTTACTCATCGATCACTTGTTTTGCATAGGTCTATTACATAAAATTTAAGAGTGATGTTTACAATGTATTTGTTGAATTTCGAGCTACGATCAAGCATCAATTTAATGCTGAAATTAAAAAGTTTCAATCGGATTACGGAGAAAATTTCAAAATTAACTCGTCTTTTCTTTTTTTTTTTTTTTGAAAACGAGGTACTTTTTAACACTTTGCTTACTCACATACCCTCGAACAAAATGGTATTCCTGAACGTAAATTTTATCATATAATTGTACTACACTTACTTTACCTGCCCATGCCAAAGTCTCATTTCAATTTTGGAACTATGCTATAGATAATAGTATAAAGTTAATTAATTGTTTGCCCTCTCAATCCATTAAAAATGAGACCCCCTATTTTCTTTATTTCAAAAACAACCGGTTTATAGTAGTTTTAAAATTTTTAGGTGTGCTATATATCCTCTTTTACATCCCTACAACCGGAATAAATTTAATTTTTGGTCTCAATTGTGTGTTTTTCTTAACAAGTCTAAAGTTCATTCGGGTTTTCTATGTTATTCACTTCAAGAAGCATTTATGTTGCTAAACATGTGTATTTTGATGAAACCAATTTTCCTTTTATTAATTTACCAAATTCTGCTGCTACCTCCAATACTCGGCCTAACTCGACTCAGTTGCTTTGGCACGTGCCACTGCCCGCCGTCGGCCTTCACTTTTATAAGTCTTCAAACCCTTCTCAAATTGTTTCATCCTTAGCCACACCTGTACATACTTCCAATTCCACCTCTTCACCAAATAATTCCACTTCTAATCCAACCACTTCTTCCACTAATTTAATTTCACACAACTCTTCTCATACTAAGCAAATAATTGTGGCAGAAGCTTCTACTCCTGCTCCAGCCGCAATAAATTCCCAATCAACCACTAATTTCCTTCCCACTCCCATCTCTCCTATTCCTTTTCAACTTAATTCTTCCTCACAACATCATTCTCATCATTCGGCAACTTCTCATAACTTTCTCTATATATATTCAAATGACCTGATTCTTGTTTTATTTTACTCCTAACACATAGGTACATAACATAATTTTCGGACTATCATACAATTTATTATCAAATTTACTTTTCAGTCTTATTTTTGCTTTGTTTTACCTGAACAGCTCCTAGTAATTTCACTATAACTTTATCCGTACAACTTGAATCAAGCTAATTTTTTTTTCTACTTAAACTAGACACATAATGGAAAAACATAATTATGACATAACTTTGAATCTAACCCTGTCTCTTTGATCATCTAGTTTTGAGCACATCCTCTTTCAAAAATTCTAGCTTTCACTATACTTGCCTAAAAATTACGAAATTTAGCATAAATGTTCCTGAGACATAGATACACAATTTACTCTTTTATAAATTTTATTGATTCTACCTCTAAGACTACAAAAATAATACTACAAAGTATAGATCTTATATTTCTCTTCTTCTTCTCCACTTCTTTATTTCTCTTCTTCTTTTCCTATTCTATGTTTCCTTTCACAACTCTCTTCTTTAAATCCTCAAACTCATTCAACTCAGTATACAAATTTTTTTTAACAACTAATATAATTAATTTAACTCTAAATACTTCAAAAATTCATATAAAATAATCTACTCAAAATCATCACAAACTCCAAGAATTAATATTATCTTTTTACCCTTAATATAATATATTTTTACTTTCTAAATTCCTGCACACAATTTTTAATTCCTTACGATTATATCTTTACTGTGCGTAAAATTTTTACCCCTAGAACTTTTTATTTTTATATTTCCTCGATATTTCACCTCATATATATATTTCACCGCTGAACTATATTCCATAAAAATCCTCAAATTATAATATCACTTTTTAAATATTAATACTTATTAAATTTTCGGGATGTTACATTTCTCCTCCTCTAAAAAAAATTTCGTCCTCGAAATTTTCTATTGCTATTCTTTATCACAGATCAAATATTCGTATAAACCCAAATATCACTACAACTTCGTGGATAATAATTTTTTAAAAATTTTCTTTTTTAAGAGAAAATAGCATAGATTTTATTTCTTCCAAGAAAATGTATACTTTGTGCCCATTAAGAAAAGGATCAGGAATAAAACAATACTAGTTTTTTTTGTATTGTTGTTGCAGCGTACAGACAAGGCATAGAAATATGAGTGGTATTTAAGTGGGTGGGTCCATTGAGAGAAAAAGAGCAGTTAATTGTTGACTGCTCATTATGAAAGTAATGAAATAATTGAGTGTGTGGGGGCAACCGTCTGTGAAGTGAGATGATGGGCTTTTTTTTTTAATAAAGTCATTTTAACATGTAAAATTAATTGGTCACCAATCTTAACTCCATCACTACTCTGCATTCTACAGTTGTCTTATGAGTTTACTCTCTTCACCCATTTTCAGTCAGCCAATCGACGTTTTTGCTTTTACAATTATTAAAGGAAATACTGCTCGTTCTCTTGATTTTCATTCAGATCCAAGTCCACTTAAAACGATCTAGTGCTCAAAGAGCCAACACCAGGATAGAAGTTCTGTACAAAGAACAAGCTGAGTCTCGTATTTAAAAAAAAAAAAAAAAATGGAGAAGAAATGATCTTCTTGTGATTTTCTTCTTCTTGGATGCAATTTTCGAGCTGTGACAGTCGGCCTTGTAGCAATCACTACTATTATAGGAAAATCCCCAAGTGATAAAGGTTTTCCAGGTATACTTGCCTCTTTTCTGTCTTCATTTAATGTGTTCTTTGTAGTTCTTTTAATTATCATTTTTTTGGGTATGGTTGAGTTAAATATATTGAATACAATTTAGTCATATTATATATATATATATATATATATATATATAATTTTCATTTTGTAATCGATTTACTTTAATAATTAATTTCGTTACCACCGGGACTAACAATTTATATTAGATCTTAATTTATGTTTTATACACTTTTTTCTTAAAACAAAATACATTTTTTGTCTTTTTAAATATAGGTTGGATTTTTGTGAATCCACTTTATTGGGCATTCTCTCAACAGCTTTTCCAATAAATTAATCAATTAAATATAAGAAGAAAAAGAGTTCAAAATTTTGGCAACACAGAAATTTATCCGATAGAGATAGATAAAGAGAGAAGGGGAAGAAGCTTTCGATCTGTTTCAAAATCATCTGATTTCTCCAATTTTTTTTTTCTCAGAACTCTTCATATTCGATTCCCGGTCAGTTTCCGATTCGTTAAGCAAAGCGGAAATAAAGAGATGAGCTTACAGATCTGACTTTTTCTTCTTCTTTGAACAAAACTTGGAGTGATTTAATTTAATGTGATGAACAAGTCAAAGAGTAAGATTGATTCAGCTTCTCCTTCTCCACTGATCATTCTCAGAATATACTGCTGGGATTGGGAATTTCGATTCCTCAAGGATTATCAAAACAAAGAGGTACTTTCTTTTTCTTTTCCATCTTCTTTTTCCCAAATTCTTTTTTTTTTTTTTAATAATGTTTTCCTATTTATCCGATAATGAAATACCATATCCCTTCCCTTTTTTGTTAGATTCATTTCTAGATTTTTCCTTTTTTTTTTTTTTATTAATGTATTTTTTTTAATATTTAACCGTATTTAGACAAACTTCTATTAAGTATTTATGCTTAAGATGAAAGAGAATCTTGATATTAAAAAATATACTTTTAAAAAATAATTATGAAATGAAAATTAATTATTTTAATAATCTCACTAATATCTAATTTAAATAAACAATTTCAAACTACATATAATAAAAATAAAAAATAAAACTACAAAGACACTTAAAGGAAATTAATGCTTCAATTGCAGTGATTTAATATATTTTAAAAGAAATTTTGTGTAAGTCACACACCTATGAACTATGTTTTTAAAGTAGAGGTTCTATATATTTGTAAGTTTGTATAGATATGATTATGGATGTCAACAAGTATGAGTTTCACAGGTATTTAGTGCTACTCGATCTTAATGGACCTATCCGAACCCAATATAAAAGAATACAGTACATGAATGAGATGTAGTTTCCTACCTGTTATGGATCTGGGACGGGAATGGATTAACCCTAAGGTAGCTGCTGACCAAACCCGTCCTATTAATACACAAAATATTGCAAACATTTCGCAGGCTAGTGGTGGTGGGTTTAGCACCACCTCTTAATTGATTGAAGTGTTGAAGTATTGACGATTACGATAATTTTGGTTTATTAATAATTTGTGCATGTAATTCTATTTACTCATTATATTCGAATATTATTAAATTATTATTAATAAAAAATTGTTAATTATTAATATATTTGGCTTTTTTTATTAAACATGTAACTTCACGAAACGAGTGATTAATGTGCACTCACTACCCATAATGGAATGAGAATGAGACTTGCTTCATCAATAATCGCGGGTAATGGAACGGAACAAATAATTATATTTATGAACGAAAATGAGATGAATAATATAATTACCCGCGAGTAGGCTACCAGTTGCTATCCTACTATAATTGACGTTCCAATCTCAATTATTCTTAAAAGCCACAATATATAGGGGTGAGCAAAACACGGTTCGGTTTAAAAATCGAATCGAACCAAAAACCAAAGTAGAAGAAAAATAGAAACAAAAAAAAACCAAAATTTAAAATTTCAATTTTTTTATTTTTATTATCATTATTTTATTATTAGTTACATGTAAATTATTACTTAAAAAGGATTTATATTACATATGTATTACTAAAGTCTTATAAATACAAACTATATAATAATATAAACATATGATATGCCAAATAAAATTTATATATACATATATTTTTTAATATTTTTGCTCTTTTGTTTCGATTTTTTCAACAAAAACGGAATCGAAAACCAAATTACTATATTTTATAAAACCGGAACCAAACAAAGTTTGGTTCAGTTCGGTTCGGTTTTTCAATCTCGATTCCGTTCGATTTTTGGGTCGCGGTTTAATTTTGCTCACCCCTAACAATATACAAAAGTACCATAAATCAAATGATGAAATATCAAAAGTACTTTATTCAACCTCGAAACATATCTATTCACATCTTACACTTAAAAAATATAACCAATATTACCTGAACTCACACTGAATGTGCATATAAAACAAGCCAAACTCAGGCAACAACAGTATAGCAATGGTGAACCTATTGTTCAATTAACACTGGTTATTACATAGACTGTTTAATTTCTCATATTGATGATACCTACAAATATATGCAAGAGAAGAATAAGATAATTTAGAGAGACATCATTTTATAACACAAGAATTTTTATTTATTTGAACTTGAATATCTTACAAGCTAAGAGCTTCTTTATATAGATGATGAAAGGCGCTAGAATCTTACAAAGGATGTTAGCTTACAAGAGAATATGCTCTGAAGGACCGAACATACAAACATTATTACACACTCACATCAGACATAAAGTGTAACTGACTTGACACAAAGAAAGCATCTTCTTTTTACAAAGTAAAGTTATGATGAAACAATAGTGGTTGAGGACTATTGGAGAGATAGTGAGAATCTGCTTTATTTGCATCCATTGATAGGCTCATAAGATGGAGATGCATTCATGGGATCTAGACTATGCAAAGTTGGAGATAGCGGACAGATGTTTGATTTATCAGAATCTGTATCATAGTGTGGGTCTTGAGAATCATGGTATAGTGATATATTTTTAGTATCCAATGATGGAGCAAAATGAGTTGAGTTAGAAGCTGAATGAGCCATTGGTGGAGACTAAATGAATTGAACATCTACTGGTTGAATAGCATGATATTCTAGTTTCGCTGAAAGAGTTATTGTATAGAGAGAGGTAGAACATAACCAAGCAGAAGAAACATCTGTATAGCCATTAAGCTCATAAAGATACTTCTGGAGGGTCTAGAGGATCATCTTATATTCATTTCTAAAGAGAGTACACTGAAATTTCTCCAGTGATAAGCATGATTCGGTGTCCAGAAACGTTGTTGAGGATTCTGGAAATATGGCCTGTGTAGGATAAAAATTCCTATAGTTGGACTTTCTTTGATTGTACCTTTTTTTATAATCATATAACCCTTGAAACTGGATTTGTCTTTGAAGTTCTTTCTGCCACCAAGAGAGAGGTGCACACTAGTCTAGAAAAGTGAATAATAAAGTACTCACACGATCTAGATTAGTAATGAACTTATAAAGAGGCAAGAGAGAAATTTGAACAGCAGTAGAGTAAAGAATAGTGAAACACTATAGACACCAAAGCTCATGCTCTATAAGTTGATGGAATGGAGATAACAAAACACTGATACCTATGTCACTTGCATCACATTCCACTTCAAACAATTTATCAAAGTCACGAAGAGCTCAAACAAGAATAGTTCATAGCTTTTCCTTGATCAACGCAAAGCTCTGCACTTTTCTCACCCCAAACAAAAAATTTTCCCTTCTTGAGACACTTAGTTAATGGAGCTACAAAATGTTTAATAAATCTTCTATAGAAAGTAGCTAACCCATGAAAGCTACGGATGTCTCCTACAGACTTTGGTGTTGGCCAATCTTGAATGGCTTTGACCTTTTCTTCATTAACCTTGATTGCATCTTTCCCCACAACATATCCTAAGAATAATAATTCTTCTAACATAAATGAGCACTTATTCAAATTTGCATATAATTTACTTTCCCTCAATGCATTAACTACTAACTTTAAATGCTCAATATGCTCCCCAACAGACTTTCTGTAAATCAAGATATCATCAAAGTATACCACCATAAATTTTTCAATGAAAGGACGTAATACTTGATTTATAAGGGACATAAAAGTGCTTGGAGCATTAGTCAACCCAAATGGCATTACTAGCCATTTATATAAGTCATCCTTTGTCTTAAATGCGGTTTTCCACTCATGTCCAAGCTTAATCGGAATCTGATTTATCCACTGTGCAAATTCAATTTTGAGAAGATCATTGATCCACTCAATTGATCTAACATGTCATCTAGCCTTGGAATGAGGAATTTGTTGCCAATAGTGATTTTATTTATTGCTCGGCTATCAATGTACATTCTTCTACTCCCATCCTTTTTTAGGCATTAACAAGGCAGGTACAACACATGAACTTATGCTTTCTCTGATATAACCTTGGTTAAGTAAATCCTGCACTTGTTACTTTAGAACCTCATGTTCTTTAAGACTCGTTCTGTAGTGTGGCAGATTAGGTAAACTAGCACCAGGAACAAGATCAAGTCGGTGCTGGATATTCCTCATTGGAGGTAGTTCCTTTGGTAGTTCATCAGGGATAACATCAACAAACTCTTCTAAAATGTTATGCACCTCCATTGGTAACTTGGCTCTAGATTCACCTTTTGTTTCCTTACCCTTCGCAACCAACATATTAGCTTTAAGAGGTTAGGGTACTCCTTTAGCTCGTTGTTGTGGTTCAGCACGCGTATCTTTGTTCCACTTGATTCAACCACTTCTTTGGCTTTATCAATTGCCTTTGGTTTGAAATTCCTAGAATTGTCACCTCCATAGCGTCTATATTGTTCCCTTGGCATCTCTTTCAGCAAGGCTTTAACTTTTAATGCTAAATCCCTAGCATCTTGAGCTTTAATGATCATCTAAACCCCTATCTTTTCTCGAATAATTGGATTGAAACCTCTCAACTAATCAGAAGTTAGCTGGCTCGCTGTTGTTGACAAATTAGCTCTAGTAGATAATCTATGGAATTCAACAGTACATTCATGCATAGTTTGATTACCTTGAACACAGTTTTGATAAGCCTCGTAGATATATTATTCATAATCAGGAGGTAAAAATCAACGCTCTAATAGTTGTTTCATATGATGCCAATAAGAGATGGGTTCTTGACCATCCCTCCTACGACGCTCATTCAATTGATCCCACCAAACAACAACTCCCCCTTTTAGCATATATGCTCTATGTTCAGAAATTTCAAGATAATCAAAGAAACGTTCAACCTCATGAATCCAATGAAGAAACTCCTCTACTTCTAAGTCTCCATTGAAACTAGGTAGTTCCAATTTAATTTTCTATTCATCTTCCCTTTCATTCCATCGAAACTAGGTTCATAAACAACTTCATCATCCATAATATTGAAATCATCATCAAAATTAGGCCTTACCTTGATTTGACACCTTTCAATATTGATGCGTGTAAAACGCACACTATAGAAGCAAGTGTACCTCGTCGATCAAGTAATATAGAAATAAGAAGGATGTCGATCCCACGGAGACTAATTATGCAAAACCTAAAAGCAATCGGGTTTCTAATAATTTAGGCGAAAGAGATAATATCTTTGATTTTGATTTGGAAAATAAAATCTACAGCGAGAAACAATTTAAATAAAATGAGTTAAATTAAGATTGGAGTGCACTTGGATAAGAACTTATTGGAGAAATTGGCTAAGGCGCATGGTTTTACTTAGGTTCATTCTAGCAATCTCCTCGGTTATGCAATCAAACTTATTAAATTCCCAAAATGACGAATTCCCAATACAATTAACACCGGTTAGGGTTGCCAACTCTAATCCTCAACTTAATTACTTAAACTTGTTCGGTTTTAAGCAATTAACGTGGGAAGCATTAAGCATATGGAAACCTAGCACAAACTAGTGAGCCACAAAGCAATGGTCATGCATTTGTTATGTTATGAATTTCCGTTAATTCAGTCCTTTGGTCAATTATGAATTAACTATAATCTTTGAAATAGATGGTCACGCATTCAAAGCCTTAAGCAATCATAACACAATAATGGAAAAAAATAATACGGATAAATTGCATTAAACAAGGAAAATTACATAGAAATTACCCTAAGCTCCACCATAGCCTTAGCTATGGTGGAATTAGTTCATAGCTGAATTATAAACAAATGAGTAAATTAAAGAAGACATAATAATGGGAGTAAGAAGAAAAACTAGGAAGATGAAGATCCAAATGGAGGGTTGCGGAGATGAAATCGGAGATGAGTTGTGGATTCCACCTTCGAAAAGAAAAACCTAACTTCCTTCTTCTAACCCAAATCACGTTCTCCTTCAACAGTCCCCTAGAAAATAATTTCCAGCCCCCAAAAAAGATGTGTGCCGTTCCCCCCTTCTATGCAATGATAAAAGAAAAAAAATCTTTTTTTTTTCTCCCCTAATTCTTAGCCACTAAAAACGCCCCACCAGTGGAGAGAGAGAGAGAGTCCTAATTGGGAAATAACTCCCCCTAAAAAAATGCTAAAATAACTCCTCAATTAGAGTTATTCCCAAAGTGAAAATCTTAAAAAAAATACCAGCTGCTTTTCTCTCCTACTTGCCTAAAAAGGGAGAAATTAAAATAACCCAAAAGCAAAAAGGGAAAGTCCTAATCTGAATTAAAGTACAAAATTCGTAGTACTAGAACCCGGGCGTGTCTTAAGACTGGGTAACTTCTGCTTCTCAATAATTCTTCAGTTTTGGCTCTTCCTAAGACACGCCCATGCTTTGGGACTTCCATGCTCTTCCAAACTGCACATTTGAGCTTCAAAAATAGGTGATTTAGCCTCCAAAAGTTCAAATTCCTCTTTTAACGCACTAAAACATAAAAATAGAACAAATGAGATAAAATCCGCCTAAATTAAACCAAGATGGTGCAATAAAAGCCACAAAATAGGACAAAAATATATGCACAAAATATACCTATCAACTTCCCCACACTTACACTTTGCTTGTCCTCAAGCAAATAACAAATTTCCAACTCAAAAACAAAAGAAAGAAACTTGAAGAATTTTGTCTTTAAATAAATCTTAAATAAAAGACTTTAGAAACCAAAGCTCCAAATTCATCTAGTAAATCCAACACACTTCCCAAGGGAGAGATCACAACAATTGGACACTTAACCCGAACTTCAAGTAATCAAAGTGACTCAATTAACTATAAGAATATGAGCTGCATCACTAAAATAGTATACTTCTAAGTTGCTCTTCTATCAATCACACAAACAAAGGATAAATAGGGCTTTATTCACACACAAGTTTCCTTGGGGTATCAAACAAGCGAATAAGCTAAATTTTTTTTTTTTTTGGTATTCACAACACTTTAACCGTGCTTGAGATGTCACTTAGCCTTTCCGAACGAGCAACAATGATGGAGCAAACAACAATGCACCCGACTTAATCAACTAAGCACATTCAATCAAGTGGCTACTAGCACTATTCATAACTTTACTTTGTAAAGCCAGCGGAATAGAAATGTAATTATATATTAAATACTGATTCATTCTTTTTTTTTTTTTTTTTTTGGAAAAAAAAAATAAATAAATAAAAGTTTTTAACAAAAATTGAAAGCAAAGGACACAATTCTCTTAATGAGAAACAGAAGACTCTTGTGCACAAAGCAAGGGCATGCCTTGTGTCAAGAGTTAGAATTGATAAAAAAACTGTTGGGAATTAATCGCACAAAACAAAAAATATGCGCAGCGGAATTAAAAGATTAATCCCCACCAAGGACCCATGTACTTTGCATTGAATCAGAAGGAGGGTTAAAGAATTACCTTAATTCTTTGAAGATTGAATCAAAGGAACCAAGATAGCTTCCCTCTACGGTTGATCCACACGGAGCAATTCATTCACCGCGTGCTAGCGCCGGGATTGAAGAACAATTCTTCGAACGAGACTGAGAAAGTGAAAAATCATATTTTCCTTGGAGGTTTTTGAGAATTTCGGCTGCCACTATTCCTTGTTGTGGCTGCCGAAAATCCTTGTTGTGGTATGTTCAAAAATTTTAGGTTTTTAGGTTAGTTTTTATTTCCTTAAATAAAAACCCTAAAATAGTTAATTATAATTATAACCTAATACATCTATTAGTTATAATTATAAATTAACCCCCACAATTTAATGTTAATTCTCAATTAACATCAAATCAATTTTCCATAATACACATATGTATATATAATGTTATAATTAATTATATCTCTATATAATTTAATTATAACATGTAGCATACTTTATGCAACACTAATCACATTAATATTTATATACACATGCATAAATATATATCACTATATATATATTTATTCTCTTCCTCATTCATAAATTATTATCTCATAATAATTTATACCCGTTAAGATGAACTTCATTTTGCTCTTGTGTGTGACCCCATAGGATCATATTAATTGGCAATAAGGAAATTACCATAATGTCCTTATAGGTCACAAGCGGACTCTAGCAAGCCATTACGACTACCCAATTAATATGATTGGAATGATCCAATACCTATTTATAGAATGTCATATTCCCTTTTGTCTCTTTGATATCAAGATTAATTATAAGACATGGTACACTTGTCAATCTTACATAATTAATCATATGCTTTCTCGATCTCAAAGTAAACTGTTCAGACAAATCAATTGATACTCTTATCAATTATTTGAGCACGGCCATGCATTTAACAGTCTTACTTATCGAGGGGCCCAGTGATATCGCTCTCTTGTTAGAGAGGGACAAAATCCCATATCTGTCACTCACATCCCTAAGCATGAGTCATATTGTACCCAACCACAGCCTTTATAACTACTCTGTTACAAGCAGCGTTTGACTGCGTCAAAGCACAACATGAATTCATCCCGGAATCCATGGTGACCTCAGGTCAAAGGAATCAGCTGATGACACTACTATAATCAAGATCAGTTGTGACACGTGACCATGAACTTGATCTTATAGTGGGTCTCCAGTAACATGTTCTCTAACATATTACCCGTGAGTATAATCTGTATCTGTATACACTATATTCATCTTATGAATATCCATTATCACTCACACTAGTCTTAGTTTGTTATTATTCCCATAATAACAATCGACTAGGGATATTTAGAATAACACGATTTATTCATGGATACTTATCATAAATGCTAACATACAAACATAAATGATAATATTAATCTACACTAGATTAATCTTAGAAGTCAAATTACATAATCCAATATTGGCCTTAGGGCACAATCTCCAACAATTTCCCACTTGCACTATGGCCAATCATACATGTATCTTATACCCATTGACCTACATGACTTTCATGTATTCACTCGTGCAGGAGTCTTTGTCAATGAATTATTAATTTTCGCTTCCGTTGCTACTTTACACATATTCACTCTCTCTTTAGAGACAGCCTCTCTAAGTTAGTGAAAAACGCCTAAGTATATGCTTGTGTCATACAAGGTTCTTACGCATTGAACTATTGTCCCTACAATAGTCTCACAGGATAAGCAATGCTTAAAACAAAACACAAAAATTTTGATGAACTTCTTCATCCAAAATTTCTTTTACATCATATGTAACAATATACTTTGACTACTATTATAGATATTTAGCTATATTGTTTTATTTTGAACCTTTCAAAATCATAACATCTCTTTTTAAGAGAATACTAGATCTCGACTGATATATTGCAACTAATTGCAATCAGTTGTATATGTGCAGTTAACATAAGCAAGCTTCTATTAAGTCTTTTTACATTGAACGCTTTCAATGCTTTGACTTAAGCCAAAACATTCTTTTAGATCTATCTCTATAGATTCCAATTTCAAGAACACAGGCAGTCATGCTTATAACATTAACCGAAATTACTTTCTTAGCCAAGATTTTACTTCTTGCAAGGTAAGAATGTTATTTCAAACAAGCAATATGTCATCCACATATAGCATTAGGAATACCGATATGCTCCCACTGATCCTTTTGAAACACAAGATTCATCATCCTTTTGATAAAATCAAACCATTTGATTTCTTTATCAAAACTATGACTCCAACTATTTGATGCATGTTTTGATTCTTATAAGAATCTTTGAAACTTGCATACGCTACTTAAATTCTTTGAATGCTCAAAACTTTGGGTTGTGTCACGTACACATCCTCAATCATGTTTTCACGTAGAAAACAGATTTTGATATCCATTTGCCATATTTTATAATCATATTATGCGGATATGGTAACAAGAACTCAATATGACTTGATCATGATTAATGATGAAGGAGGATTTCATCATAGTCCTACTATGAATTTGTTCGTATCCTCATAGTCACTACTATGAATTTGTTTATAACCCCTTTTGTCACTAGTCGTGCTTTATAAGTTTGAAGATCACCATCCATGTCGGTTTTCAATTTGAAAACTCATTTGCAACCATTGCATATACATCTTCTAAAAGATTTATCAAAGTCTATACTTTGATTGTCAGACATGTACTTATCTTCAACCTTTGTAGCATCAAGTCACTTATTAGATTCAAAATCTAACATTGCTTCTTCATAAAAGAAGACTTATTCCAATCTAGTAAAACTACATCATGATTTTGAGAAATCCATATCTCTCCTATTCATGTCGTATTCTACTAGACTTTCATTGGACTTGTGTAATTTCAACAATGATCATGAAACCATTTCCATGTTCCTCTTCAACGTTAATGTCACTTTGTGAATTACGAGTTTTGTAGGTGTACTTTACTCCCACTAACTCTTCTAGAAATTAACTCCCTCTTCAAGGGGAAACCATTTCTAGCTACAACTACTTTGTATCCCAAAGAAACACAGGAGTAACAACTCCTACTTTCCTTTTGAGTAATCCACAATACGACATTTAAATTTAGGTGCCAACTTATTCGAAATAAGCTTTACAGCGCTAAACTTATTCAATGAAACAACTTGGGTCTCTTACCCAACCATATCTCATATGTTGATTCATGAATTATTTTAGACGGAACAATATACACAGCTGCTTTAATGGCATATTTTCGAGAAAACGATGATCAACTTGACTTCATCATAGATTGAACTATATCTGTATAGAGTTCGACTACTCCCTTTTCGACACAACATACTTTGTGGCGTACTTGGAGGAGTCAATTGTGAGACAGTCCCACAACCCCTAAGATGATTGTCAAAATCTTGACTCAAATGTTCAGCACTTGGATCATATCTAAGTGACTTTACTATCTTGTCAAGATACTTCATACTTCATTTTACAAGCTTTTGAACATTTCAAAAGTTCCAAACTCGTGTTTCATTAGATACTCTTATCTAGTGAAAAGTTCCATGAAAGTAATGAAGTATTAGAACCTCCTTTAGCAGTTGATTTATAATTCATATACATCCACATGTATAATGCTTAATAAATCGATTGTTCTTTGACTACTTTTAGCAAAGAAAACCTTTTGTCATCTTTTACAATAAACAACATTCGCATGATTCAAGATGATTCATAATCTCATGAATCCAAAGGTCCATTCTCATGGAGTTTCGAAATGCAACTTTGCTTATGTCTCCAAGACGACACTGCCAAAATGGGTTGGATCAAACTATTTGATTCGATCCTTACAGTATTTATGTTACAGATGGGCTCCACATATAAAGACAATTATGTAAATCTATATTTCATAATCATGTCTTTATAAAGTTTATAATTCACAATTATAAAATGAACAACATTTGTTTACTCAAGCCAACAAGCTCAATAGACAACAAGAGTTCGTAACTCACATGTAAAAGTTCATAACCTTTAACCAAAGTTCATAACTTTCATATAAAAGTTCATAACTTTTATGAAAAGAGGTTCGTAACTTTTAACTTGAAGTTCACAACTTTCATGTAAAAGTTCAGAACCTTCGAGTAGCAACCTTTGCTTCTCTTGTCTATTCGCATTCTACCTTTCACCTTCATAAGGTTTCTATTCAAGTTGCGATTCATCATATTCTACTAATATGAGATCCACAACTGGTATCTAATACCTTTGATATAGAAACAAAAGTAGAATAGTTAATAAATACTTAAGGTAGCAGTCTTACTGCCTTTCATCTTCTCATAGATCTCCAAACAAAGTTTGCTATTTCCATTCTAATGAACGATTCAATCTAAAATGGCAACATCCTTCTTTTGGAGATCTCTCTATGCCAACAGCTTTGGCCTTTAAAATACTTTCACCGAAACCCTTTCGGTATTTATACTTTTCGACCCTACTATTATCCTTTTCCTTTTGAACCATAAGCACACAATTCGAGGCGGGCTTATCCTTTATGGATAACTTAACATTCTTCTGCATCTTATGCAACTAATTCACAATTTTCTCCATGTCATTCAAATGATAGTTCATCACCAATGACTATCAAATAATGAATTCAAGATCACATCTTAATGCCTTTTGGATGCCAATGAGAAATTGTTGCCTCAAACACTTATCTTTTCTTGCTCACTAACTGATGGAACATTTCCATTTGTGATGTATCATATACCTCAAGTAAAACTTCCACGTGCGGAAGAATTGGTGGCAAGTGTAAGATAATAAATTTTAAACAGAGTCCCTTCGATGCTTCAAGTAAGCATCTTTTATACTCATGTTACAATTGCTAGTGGTTCATTGGGCAAAAGGATTATTGAGAACATATGATTCCTTTTGATTTGAGAACAATTCTCAAAGTTCAATAACAATCGAGATCATGGTAATAGCAATCATAACTATAATAAAGCGTGTAAAGATTTTTATTTAAATGCTCCCACTTAAATTATAAAACCCTTTAAAATATTTAAGTGGGTGAAGATCCAAAATCCATACTTAACCATAGCACTGCTTTGGCATGTCCCTATGATTAAATATAATTTCGGTAGGCAAAGACTCAAAATCATGCTTTAAACCATTTAAACATATTTTGGATGTGCACTTCTTTGCCAATTGCATCATTATGCAACTCTTCTAATTTATGAGATGCATGATATCATATATCATATTTAATTGTATGTTACTCATCTCATCTTTGCCTCGGGCTCAAACACCGTTTTGATTAACCCTTTGTTAAACCAATTACAACACAATGAGAATAACCATTTCTCATATTATCGCTTCGCTAAGGTCACAACATGCGTACCCGCTTTGGCGTGGCTACCATGATGCGAACATAGTACTTGACTAGTGTTATACGTAATTGGGTGGCAAATATAAACTTCATAAGTTTATTTAGGGTTTATTAAATCCTGTGAGTTAATTGTATCATATACAATTTCATGGCATTAATATTAATCATATTTTTGTTAATATTAATTAGCATGGCATCTTATGGCATACAATTGTCTAGCATGCATATAGAATATCTAGCATGGCATCACATGGCATCTAAATAAAATAAAACATGCATATGACTCGAACCGTGTTATGGTATGGTTTAAATCTACATTGATTTTCATAGGCCAATATGAAAATCAACAAGGTCATATCCTAGGTGGTAGCATCCATCACATGGTCATTGCACCGCCTCTTGGATCCGCCTCCACGTCTTTGCTTCTAAGCACCATCTCATGGATTTATATTTTACAAAAAATTGCAACCTATACAATTTTTCTAGTAAAATAAATTTTACATATCATAAATTGCATCCTATACAATTTATCTAGTAAAATTAAAATTAAAATTTACATAAATACAAACGACTCGCAGGTCGTATTTATATAAAACCATAATAAATAAAATAAAGCATCCACGGGGTCCAAAACCATACCATAACACCATGCATAAAATTATCAACAATAATTTTATATCTAAAATATTTAGGGTTCAAAGTTGTAAAATACAATCACATTGTATTTAGAATTAATTAATATGGAAAATTCGTAAATATGCAGAAACAATTTTCCACACTTAAAACGAAAAAGGGGTAAAACTGTCGGACAGTATGCTCGTCGGGCCGCGCACTGCAGTATCCAATACTGCGCGCAGCCCGATGGGCAGCGCAGCCCATGCTGCATGAGCAGCATGAGAAGAATTTCTGGGCGTCATGCCCAGAAAAGAAAAAAAAACATATTTTTTTTTTTTTTTTTAATAATGAGAGTTGCAATTGCGATTGGTGTTGCAATTGCAACACCAATTGCAATTGCAATTTCAAAGCTGTTTCTGGGCGTCATGCCCAGAAAAGAAAAAAAACATTTTTTTTTTTTATTTTATTTATTAATTGAAACAATTTCAATTAAAAACCCATGAATCAAATTCATGACACCAACCCCTTAAACATTCCAAATCATTAAAATAAAATCATTCACAATGATTAATCAACAAAATCAAATTTTATTTTGTTATTCACAATAACATAGAACCCTAAATAAAACATACAAACTCCTAACAACAATTTTGATCCTATCAAAATCATACAAACCCTAACATGCAATTTTGATCCAATCAAAACATAAATCCAATTCAATCAAAATACAAGTGGCTCTGATACCACTGTTGGGAATTAATCGCACAAAACAAAAAATATGCGCAGCGGAATTAAAAGATTAATCCCCACCAAGGACCCATGTACTTTGCATTGAATCGGAAGGAGGGTTAAAGAATTACCTTAATTCTTTGAAGATTGAATCAAAGGAACCAAGATAGCTTCCCTCTACGGTTGATCCACACGGAGCAATTCATTCACCGCGTGCTAGCGCCGGGATTGAAGAACAATTCTTCGAACGAGACTGAGAAAGCGAAAAATCATATTTTCCTTGGAGGTTTTTGAGAATTTCGGCTGCCACTATTCCTTGTTGTGGCTGCCGAAAATCCTTGTTGTGGTATGTTCAAAAATTTTAGGTTTTTAGGTTAGTTTTTATTTCCTTAAATAAAAACCCTAAAATAGTTAATTATAATTATAACCTAATACATCTATTAGTTATAATTATAAATTAACCCCCACAATTTAATGTTAATTCTCAATTAACATCAAATCAATTTTCCATAATACACATATGTATATATAATGTTATAATTAATTATATCTCTATATAATTTAATTATAACATGTAGCATACTTTATGCAACACTAATCACATTAATATTTATATACACATGCATAAATATATATCACTATATATATATATTTATTCTCTTCCTCATTCATAAATTATTATCTCATAATAATTTATACCCGTTAAGATGAACTTCATTTTGCTCTTGTGTGTGACCCCATAGGATCATATTAATTGGCAATAAGGAAATTACCATAATGTCCTTATAGGTCACAAGCGGACTCTAGCAAGCCATTACGACTACCCAATTAATATGATTGGAATGATCCAATACCTATTTATAGAATGTCATATTCCCTTTTGTCTCTTTGATATCAAGATTAATTATAAGACATGGTACACTTGTCAATCTTACATAATTAATCATATGCTTTCTCGATCTCAAAGTAAACTGTTCAGACAAATCAATTGATACTCTTATCAATTATTTGAGCACGGCCATGCATTTAACAGTCTTACTTATCGAGGGGCCCAGTGATATCGCTCTCTTGTTAGAGAGGGACAAAATCCCATATCTGTCACTCACATCCCTAAGCATGAGTCATATTGTACCCAACCACAGCCTTTATAACTACTCTGTTACAAGCAGCGTTTGACTGCGTCAAAGCACAACATGAATTCATCCCGGAATCCATGGTGACCTCAGGTCAAAGGAATCAGCTGATGACACTACTATAATCGAGATCAGTTGTGACACGTGACCATGAACTTGATCTTATAGTGGGTCTCCAGTAACATGTTCTCTAACATATTACCCGTGAGTATAATCTGTATCTGTATACACTATATTCATCTTATGAATATCCATTATCACTCACACTAGTCTTAGTTTGTTATTATTCCCATAATAACAATCGACTAGGGATATTTAGAATAACACGATTTATTCATGGATACTTATCATAAATGCTAACATACAAACATAAATGATAATATTAATCTACACTAGATTAATCTTAGAAGTCAAATTACATAATCCAATATTGGCCTTAGGGCACAATCTCCAACAAAAACCACTCATAAGGCACGGGCGTGCCTTATGTACAGCATCACTACTCAAATAAATAAAAAAAAAACAGAAGACTATGCTGCACAGGACACGGGCGTGCCTTATGTAAAAATTCAGCGCTCCCATTCCTAAAAAAAAGAAACACACAAGGCACGGGCGTGCCTTGTGGACAGAACCTGAAACGAAGATTTTACACTACACAAAGAAAATTAAGTAACTAATCATGCAATAAAATAAATAAAGCAAGTAAATTAAATTGGGTTGCCTCCCAAAAGCGCTAATTTATAGTCAATTAGCTTGACTTTTCCCCGCTCAACTTGGATCCGAAAGGATTATAGTGACTGCATTGGCTTCATAGTCACCACTATCATAGAGCTTGAGTCTTTGGCCATTAACTTTAAACGGAGGCTCGTCATCCCGTTTAATTTCTACCGCCCCGGATGGGAATACATCAGTTATTTCAAATGGGCCGGTCCATCTACTCCTTAACTTTCCGGGAAAGAGACGTAGGCGGGAATTGAATAGTAAAACTTTATCGCCCACATGGAACACCCTCCTAAGTATTCGCTTATCATGCCATCTCTTCGTCCTTTCCTTATAAAGTTTTGCATTCTCGTATGAACTAAGACGAAATTCCTCTAATTCATTGAGCTGCAAAAGACGTCTTTCACCTACAGCCTGCATATCAAAATTTAAGAATTTGAGCGCCCAATATGCTTTATGCTCCAATTCAACAGGTAGGTGGCATGCTTTTCTGAAAACTAAACGATAAGGAGACATACCAATTGGTGTTTTAAATGCGGTGCGGTACGCCCATAATGCATCATCTAACTTAAGGGACCAGTCTTTCCTAGAAGAATTCACCGTTTTTTCCAAGATGCTCTTTAATTCCCTATTGGATACCTCTACCTGACCACTTGTCTGTGGGTGATACGGTGTTGCTACCTTATGGGTGACACCATATTTACTCAATAGTTGATCAAATTGTTTGTTACAAAAGTGGGTTCCCCCATCACTAATGATTGCTCTAGGTGTGCCAAAGCGAGTAAAAATGTTCTTTTTAAGAAATTTAATGACCACCCTAGCATCGTTCGTTGGTAGAGCTACAGCCTCAACCCATTTTGACACATAATCAACAGCGACAAGTATATACTCATTGTTGAAAGACTTAGGGAACGGTCCCATGAAGTCGATTCCCCAAACATCAAAAAGTTCGCAAATCAAAATACCATTTTGGGGCATCTCATGCCGACGAGAAATGCTACCAGTTCGTTGGCACTCATCACAAGATTTGACAAAATTATAAGCATCTCTAAACAAAGTCGGCCAATAGAAGCCACATTGCATGACCTTGGCCGCTGTCCTAGTTGGGCCCAAGTGGCCACCGGGCTCCTTAGTATGACAAAGGGTAAGGATAGAGGTTACCTCTTCGCTTGGTACACAACGACGAATCATATTATCACCACAAATTTTGAACAGATATGGATCCTCCCATAAATAATGTCTAGCGTCAGAGAAAAACTTACGCTTTTGCTGATAAGTGAGTCCTGGTGGAATGATATTACCTGCCAAAAAGTTAGCGAAATCAGCATACCATGGTAGGGAGGAGATTGCCATCAACATTTCATCTGGAAAGTGCTCCTTTATTTCCTCGCATGGTAAAGATTCGTTGGCTTCAAAGTTAATTCGAGAGAGGTGGTCTGCAACTACATTCTCGGTTCCCTTCTTATCTTTTATTTCAACATCAAATTCTTGAAGAAGAAGAATCCAGCGAATTAATCTTGGCTTGGCATCCTGTTTTGCTAGCAAATACTTAAGGGCTGCATGGTCAGTATAAACAACAACTTTTGAAAGCACTAGATATGAACGAAATTTATCGAAAGCGAAAACTACAGCAAGTAATTCCTTTTCAGTGACAGTGTAGTGTTGCTGTGCATCATTCAATGTTTTACTAGCATAGTAGATGGGATGAAAAATTTTGTTCAATCTTTGCCCTAAGCATGCTCCTACAGCCAAGTCGCTAGCATCACACATTAATTCAAAAGGGAGAGTCCAATCTGGGCTAGTCATAATTGGTGCCTTAATTAACCTCTCTTTTAACTCATTAAAAGCATGCATGCATTCAGCAGAGAAATCAAACATAGTATCCTTTGTGAGCAAATTTGACAAGGGTTTAGCAATTTTAGAAAAATCTTTAATGAACCGCCTATAAAAGCCTGCATGTCTAAGGAAACTACGTACCAATTTGACACTTGTAGGTGGGGGTAATTTACCAATCACCTCCACCTTAGCTGGATCGACCTCTATTCCCCTCTTGGACACCTTGTATCCCAAAACAAGACATTCCTGTACCATAAATTGGCACTTCTCCCAACTAAGTGCCAAATTAGTATCCTCACACCTTTGTAAAACTAAATCAAGATTATGTAGGCAACTATCAAAAGAAGATCCAAAGACAGAAAAATCATCCATGAAGATTTCCATGAAATCCTCAATCATGTCAGAAAAAATAGCAGTCATACATCTTTGAAAAGTAGCCGGTGCATTACATAATCCGAATGGCATACGTCTATATGCAAAAGTACCATACGGACAAGTAAATGTGGTTTTCTCTTGGTCCAAAGGGTCTACTGGTATTTGCATATAACCTGACAGACCATCTAAACAACAGTAAAATTCATGCCCAGCCATTCGTTCTAACATTTGATCAATAAAAGGAAGCGGAAAATGATCTTTTCTGGTGGCTTCGTTCAATTTTCTATAGTCAATGCATATACGCCAACCAGTGACTTTTCTCACAGGAATCAGTTCCTGCTTTTCATTTTCCATCACAGTGGTGCCACCCTTCTTAGGTACCACTTGTACCGGGCTTACCCATGGGCTATCAGAGATAGGATAGATAATACCTGCAGAGATAGGATAGATAATACCTGCATCAAGTAGCTTGATAACTTCAGCCTTTACCACTTCCTTCATGTTCGGATTCAACCGCCTCTGAGGTTGCACTGTGGGTTTCACCTGTTCCTCCATAAAGATTCGGTGTGTGCATAAGGAGGGGTTAATTCCCTTGATGTCTGTGATTGACCACCCGAATGCTCCCTTGTGGCTCCTAAGCACTTTCAACAATTTCTCTTCCATGTTACCTGGCAAGGATGAAGAGACAACAACAGGTAAAGAAGAAGGAGGGTTAAGGAAAACATATTTCAAGTGGGAGGGCAGAGGTTTCAATTCTAAAATTGGAGCTTCTTCCAATGAAGGCTTTGCCCTTGGTTTATCCTCTCGGTTTAGACTTTCGAAGTGATCTCTCACCCACAAGCAATTCTCTTTATTATCATTAAGAGAAGTAATGATGGCTTGGGTTTCTAGATCAATCAAATCTTCCTCTGCGTTTCCCCCGAAACTAACGCTCATCATGGCCTTTCCCAATGGGTCGGTCCAATGTATCGCCTGAAAAACATCCTCAACACACTCATCAATAGAGTCAATGAAATGGACACTCTCAAATTCAGTACTAGGATATTTAAGCGAATTATAAACATTGAAAACTACTTCTTCATCTTGCAACCGAAGAATTAACTTCCCTTGTTGAACATCAATTAATGTTCTACCGGTTGCTAAGAAGGGCCTACCCAACAAAATCGGAACCATGTCATCTTCTGCCATGTCAATCACCACAAAATCAGCTGGGAAAATGAACTTATCCACTTTAACTAATACATCTTCCACGATCCCCCTTGGATGAGCAATTGACCTATCGGCTAACTGAAGGGTCATGTTGGTCGGTTTCGGGTCTCCTAGCCCCAATTTCCTGAAAACAGACAAAGGCATCAAATTAATACTGGCACCCAAATCACATAATGCCCTTTCAAAGGTACAGTTGCCAATGGTACAAGGGATAGAGAAACTCCCTGGATCCTTAAGCTTAGGAGGTAGCTTATTAAGAATAATAGCTGAACATTCCTCCGTCATTGCAACCGTTTCATACTCCTCTATCTTCCTTTTCTTGGACAATATGTCCTTCAAGAATTTAGCGTAAGCAGGCATCTATTCTAAAGCTTCTGCGAAGGGTATATTAATATGCAATTTCTTAAAAATCTCAAGAAATTTAGAATACTGCTGATCTTGTTTTTCCTTTTTAAACCTTTGAGGAAAAGGTAATTTAGGCACATAAGGTCTTATGACAGGATCAACAAACAGTTTAGGAGGTACAGGATTTTCATGTTTATCGTTAGAGTCACTTACCTCTTTTGGTTCTTTACCTACTTGCAGAGACTGAGATGGTTGCTTAGGAGGTTGAGTGTCCACTTCCTTTCCACTCCTCAAAACTATAGCTTGAGCTTGCTCCCTCGGATTTGCCTCAGTATTACTAGGAAGAGCACCAGGGGCCCGTTCTGTTCTACCCCTGTTTAATTGAGCTACTTAAGTGCCCAAATCTCTACAATATGCCTCATTGTTTGCTAGGCGAGTCTGAATGTCCTTTAGAATGGATAGAACCGGGTCAGCTGAAGAGGAATTCTGCCTTGGAGTCTGCTGAGCTTGTTGGTGATGTTGAGTTCTCTGCTCATTCCCATTAAATCCCGGGGGTGGTCTCAACACGTTCTGCTGATTGGAATAAGAGAAATTAGGATGATTTCTCCATCCCGGATTATAGGTGTTGCTGTAGGGGTTGTTTTGAAATCTGTTTTGACTAGTTCCCATGTAGCTTACATTAACCGTGTCTTCTTCGAATGGGTTACCCAGTTGGCATTCATGACTTTGATGATCTCCTCCACAATTTGCACACAACACGACCTATGCTGGTTGCTTTAGACTTAGATGCGCCATCATCAAGTCCATCTTGCGACTTAACTCAGCTACAACCGGGTCGCTTGCCCTTGTTTCTGTGGCAAACGCACCATGTCTCCTTCCACTTGGCTTCTCAGCTTGCCACTGAGCACTCTTCTTGGCTAGCTCATTAACTAACTCATACGCTTCTCCTTGTGTCTTTCTGAATATGTTACCACCTGCAGCCGAATCAATGGTGGCACAGTTGGAAGGGGTCAAACCATTGTAAAAGGTACTCACTTGCTGCGATTCAGGAAGATCATGGTGCGGACAATTCCGCAGTAGCTTCCGGAACCTTTCCCAAGCTGTGAATAAAGTTTCTGACTCGAATTGCCTGAAGGAAGTGATTTCATTCCTCAATATTGCCGTCTTGGAAGGTGGGAAGTAATATGATAAAAATTCTTTCTCCAACTCATCCCAAGTTCTAATCGATCCTGGCTCCAGAGATTTCAACCAATCCAGTGCTCTCCCCTTTAGAGAAAATGGAAAGAGCTTCATCCGAATAGAATCCGTTGAGACACCTTCCGGTCTAAAAGTATCTGCATGCATCAAAAATTTATCCAAGTGATCATTTGGATTTTCGTCCGGCTCTCCCTCAAATTGGCCACAATGCTTGATCAATTGCAGCATCCCAGTTTTAATCTCAAAGCTCGTCGCATTTATAGGTGGAGCCACGATGCTTGAGTTATTCTGATGTCTATGCGGAGCCAAAAGTTCCATGATTGGTCGGTCATTCTGCTGTCTCGCTTCCTCAGCTAGCCGAGCTTGTCTTTGCTCTTCGGTTTCCATAGCTTCCCTTCGTTCTTCATGCTTTTGCTTCCGGTTCCTGCGACAAGTTTTCTCAATTTCAGGGTCAACAGGTAAAGGAAGAATACCCCTGCTTCTACTAAGCATACACAATCAGCAAAATAAAAGAAAAGAAAGAGGAACCTAAATTAAAGAAACCTATTAATTAGTATCGCATAAAAATTAGTCCCCGGCAACGGCGCCAAAAACTTGATGCGTGTAAAACGCACACTATAGAAGCAAGTGTACCTCGTCGATCAAGTAATATAGAAATAAGAAGGATGTCGATCCCACGGAGACTAATTATGCAAAACCTAAAAGCAATCGGGTTTCTAATAATTTAGGCGAAAGAGATAATATCTTTGATTTTGATTTGGAAAATAAAATCTACAGCGAGAAACAATTTAAATAAAATAAGTTAAATTAAGATTGGAGTGCACTTGGATAAGAACTTATTGGAGAAATTGGCTAAGGCGCATGGTTTTACTTAGGTTCATTCTAGCAATCTCCTCGGTTATGCAATCAAACTTATTAAATTCCCAAAATGACGAATTCCTAATACAATTAACACCGGTTAGGGTTGCCAACTCTAATCCTCAACTTAATTACTTAAACTTGTTCGGTTTTAAGCAATTAACGTGGGAAGCATTAAGCATATGGAAACCTAGCACAAACTAGTGAGCCACAAAGCAATGGTCATGCATTTGTTATGTTATGAATTTCCGTTAATTCAGTCCTTTGGTCAATTATGAATTAACTATAATCTTTGAAATAGATGGTCACGCATTCAAAGCCTTAAGCAATCATAACACAATAATGGAAAAAAATAATACGGATAAATTGCATTAAACAAGGAAAATTACATAGAAATTACCCTAAGCTCCACCATAGCCTTAGCTATGGTGGAATTAGTTCATAGCTGAATTATAAACAAATGAGTAAATTAAAGAAGACATAATAATGGGAGTAAGAAGAAAAACTAGGAAGATGAAGATCCAAATGGAGGGTTGCGGAGATGAAATCGGAGATGAGTTGTGGATTCCACCTTCGAAAAGAAAAACCTAACTTCCTTCTTCTAACCCAAATCACGTTCTCCTTCAACAGTCCCCTAGAAAATAATTTCCAGCCCCCAAAAAAGATGTGTGCCGTTCCCCCCTTCTATGCAATGATAAAAGAAAAAAAATCTTTTTTTTTTTCTCCCCTAATTCTTAGCCACTAAAAACGCCCCACCAGTGGAGAGAGAGAGAGAGTCCTAATTGGGAAATAACTCCCCCTAAAAAAATGCTAAAATAACTCCTCAATTAGAGTTATTCCCAAAGTGAAAATCTTAAAAAAAATACCAGCTGCTTTTCTCTCCTACTTGCCTAAAAAGGGAGAAATTAAAATAACCCAAAAGCAAAAAGGGAAAGTCCTAATCTGAATTAAAGTACAAAATTCGTAGTACTAGAACCCAGGCGTGTCTTAAGACTGGGTAACTTCTGCTTCTCAATAATTCTTCAGTTTTGGCTCTTCCTAAGACACGCCCATGCTTTGGGACTTCCATGCTCTTCCAAACTGCACATTTGAGCTTCAAAAATAGGTGATTTAGCCTCCAAAAGTTCAAATTCCTCTTTTAACGCCCTAAAACATAAAAATAGAACAAATGAGATAAAATCCGCCTAAATTAAACCAAGATGGTGCAATAAAAGCCACAAAATAGGACAAAAATATATGCACAAAATATACCTATCAAATATTCTGTTCAGCCCTTTGAATTTGATGTTGATGTGGTCAACGTTGACCAATGGGACGGTCAACTAGTTCTTCCCTACATTCCCTTTGTCCATCACCTTGCCTATTCATATTAAGCTGATGGATTGGAGCAGTTAGGGGATTGGATCGCTTCACGCATCTCTAGGGAAAAATTATTAAATTATTCCAATGGAACAGGAACCCCGGTTTCTTCAGGTTGTGCCATATTTTCAGGTCAAAGAATTCTAGAGGATGATGAGACTTTGGTACCAACTGATACAACAAGTTCGCGGTTACGAGTTTAATACGAAAAGAAATAACAAATACTAGAACAAATCTAGTAAACCACTTGGACAAAAGCAAGAGAAAGTTGAAAGAAATCTCAAGCGAATATTATTAATCAATGTATGAAAAGTGCGAAAAACCAATACAGCTTTAGGATGTTTATAAGGCTAAAACTAATCCTAATTCGAAAAGGTAAAACAAAACTAAAAACTAATAATTAAAAGTTAAAAAAGTAATCTGCCGAAAACTAATCCAAATTCAATTTGGATGTGGATTTGCGATAGCCTTATTAATCCTATTCCTATTGGAATTGGATTTGCGGCAACAACTAATTCCAATTGGAATTAGAAAGTGGCCCTCCATTAAAGAGCATTAAAATAACATTAGACAAAATGAGTTATTTTAGTCCACTCAAAGCTTCTTTATAGCTCACAGCTTCATTTAGAGCTGGATCTCCACCTCCTTGAAGCAACAAAGTTCTTGTTGCATCTACACCATAAACATCAATCTGCATTATCCACCCATGCCAACAAGCTCCCCCTAGGAGAAAACTAGCATCGAGATTACATTTCATCCATCCTAATGGAGGACGAATCCTCTTATCATCTTGCCAAGGTAAAATGGTCAAATCCATGGCTACAATAGGATTAGATAAAGAATTCACATGAGCTTACTTAACATTGCAATATCGAATCCATATCACCCACACAAGGACAAGCTTACTTAACATTGAGCAACGAAAATCAAGATCACCCTTCTTTTGAGATTGACATTTTTTTCCAATGCTTCAAAGCGCTGTTGTAAAGCATCAATAACATGTGATGGCATGAGAAAAATATTCATAGCATACATCGGTAAAGCTTGAGCAATTGAACGTAGTAATACCCCTTTACCACCAAGGGTTAAGCAACGTCAATTCCATCCCTGCAGCTGTTTCCCTGCCTTACCAAGAATAAAATCAAAAACTTCTTTTTTTCATCTACCCACCATGGAAGGAAACCAATGCAAAATTATGGTTCTTGACTCAACCACCAAGCAATTGGCATTCAGTCCTCTAAGAGTTTGCTTCAACAATATGGCTTAAAAAATAGAAGATATATTAAAATTTGTTAATTGCCATGAAGATTTTTCATATATTCGAAAACAAATTTCATGACAAGCAAAGTTTCATCATGTGCTGCCTTAAAAAGGAAAAAAACTATCGGTAGCTAACAAAATAATTGGTGCCGCAGGCGCCAACTTACAAGCATGTAGGAGGAGGGGAAAAAAGGTCCCTCTAACGAATTCCGTCGGTTGGAGAAAATCGTATAAAATCTTAATATGCAAGGGATTGTGAAACAGGTGCCGATAAATACTCAAACTATTTATTTGAAATCGTTAGCTAAACTAAATTAAAGATCTAGTTAGACTCTATGTCATTTCTCTTAATGTTGTTGAATTAAGTGTCCTATTTCATTATCCCACCCTATCCAAGAATTGAAATCACGATGAAGTCTCTTGATTTTTTTTTTCCGATTTAAAGGTGTTGTCCGATGGAAAATTGTGAATTTGAATCCCCATTCTTCAGCCACGCCACCTTAGATCTTTGTTTTTGATATAGTTTTTCTTGGTGTAAAATCTCTCCTAATTCTTCCTTTTTTTTTCCCTAAAATATTATCCTCAACATCCCACCCATTACGAGAACACAGATTCTCAAGCTCTGCCAAATGAGTTCCAACCGAAGCTTCTTCTTAAACAGTGGACACTGCTCTCTTCCCCAGGAATCTAAAGTTGCTTCACATGTAGATAATTTTGTCAAAACAGAAATCAAGCCCAATGTGTTAGGAATAGAATCCCACTCACTCTCAAATTAGAAAGATGGCTTGCGAGTGACTAAAATTGCTAAGTGATTTGGTTCAGATGTAGGAATGATATTCACCCAGGCATCTATGACCAAACCAATGAGGCCGTTGCCCGATCCAACCATTCCCCAAGCCATTGATTTGAACCTTTGATCCTTTCCCTAGTGAACCAATAACCTGTCATCCAAATCAAACGAACCACATCCTAACAATGTATCCCGAAAACCATGCGTGAAAGAAAATTTGATGTGGCTGCCCACCAAGTTTCTCTGAAGAGTCTAACAAGCCACTAAAGTCACGTATTACACACCACAACATGTTATTATCCGTGCTTAAATGCTTTAAACAATCCCATGAATCTCTTTGTCGAGAGCGTTTAGGAAAGCCATAATACCCCATTAATCTCCAAACTCCCCCGTCTTCATCATGAATGAGAACATGAATAATGAAGGGAAGAATCTCAAATCCTTTTTAAGTGAACATCAAATATGATGTGGGCCACAAGTTGTAAAAAGGATCAGCAATTCAACTTGGAAACAATTACTTTTCATGGAAATAAATTAAATATATATTTTAAATTGTATCTTTATTTTAATTGCAATTATTTAATAATTAGAATTAGAAAGATATTTTATTGTAAGGATCCTAAATTGATAAGGATTCCTATTTTGTTTGTATTTTAATTTATTTAGTATTTTTTTTAATTAGGAAGTTTAGACTATTTAGAAGTTTTTATTGTTTAGGAGTTTTATTACATTTAGAGTAGTTTGCCTATAAATAGGCTTTTATTTCTCAATTGTAAACAGTTTTCATTATTCAATAAAATTTTTCGGGTTTATTCCTTTACCCTGCTTTTGTGAATTTTGTGAAATTCAATTAGTAGAAGACTAATTTCCGGCATCGTGCGCGATCAACGGACTTTAGTAGTTGTTAGGGTTTGGGTATTCTTAGAATCAACAACCCCTTTCAATTTGTATCATCAATTGTGAATTTTTCCGCTGCATCAGTTGGTATCAGAGCTTGGTTTGCTCTTGGGTGGAGAAAAATGCAAAGAAATATTCATTTTAGTGATGAGGAGCTTGATGAGTTCTATGAGAGAGAGAATGAAGTAATTTTCTCTCAAGAATCAAAACTTTGTCAAGGTAAACTCTTTGATTTCTCATTGCCCCCAATATATGATGAAGATTTTGCTTTTGTTGAAGTAGTAGATTATGTATCTTGTGACAAGATTGTTGGTGTTGAAGAAACTTTACAACCAATTTATGATTTATTTGAAGATGAATATGAGAATTTTTATTGGAATGGTGATATCGATTTTATTGGGGTCAACCATCTTTTGAATGTGGATTCATTTAATAAAATTAAAGCTTGGTTTATTAACAGGAAAACTCGAGGACGAGTTTCTCCTAAGAGGAGGAGTATGATGTGGGCCACAAGTTGTAAAAAGGATCAGCAATTCAACTTGGAAACAATTACTTTTCACGGAAATAAATTAAATATATATTTTAAATTGTATCTTTATTTTAATTGCAATTATTTAATAATTAGGATTAGAAAGATATTTTATTGTAAGGATCCTAAATTGATAAAGATTCCTATTTTGTTTGTATTTTAATTTATTTAGTATTTTTTTTAATTAGGAAGTTTAGACTATTTAGAAGTTTTTATTGTTTAGGAGTTTTATTACATTTAGAGTAGTTTGCCTATAAATAGGCTTTTATTTCTCAATTGTAAACAGTTTTCATTATTCAATAAAATTTTTCGGGTTTATTCCTTTACCCTGCTTTTGTGAATTTTGTGAAATTCAATTAGTAGAAGACTAATTTCCGGCATCGTGCGCGATCAACGGACTTTAGTAGTTGTTAGGGTTTGGGTATTCTTAGAATCAACAACCACTTTCAATTTGTATCATCAATTGTGAATTTTTCCGCTGCATCAAAATAGCTCCAACACATTTAATCCATCCAAACACCAAATCAATACAGTAAAAATGTGTTAAACATATAAAGGTTGAGTTTGAATTTATCATTAAACATTAGTGAAATCTTAAAATAACGAGATTTTGTTATAAAAGAAAATTGATTTTATTGCTTTGTAACATTGCTTTTGCAATTTAAGAGAGTAGATTTTATTGTCTTATAACACTGATAACAGAATTTGCGATATTTAAGTGAATTGTTTTTATTGTTTTGTTGTCGTATTGTTTTCACCTGATAAACAAGTTAAAGATCAGTATGATTTAATTGATTAAGCCTTTAATTTGTTGTTCTGATACATAAATGGCATTTAGTAAAAGAGAGAAGGGGAAGAAGCTTTCGGTCTGTTTTAAATTCATCTGATTTCTCCGTTTTTTGTTTGTTTTTGGTCATAACTCTTAATCTGCTCGGCCAGTTCCCGATTCGTTAACCAAATTAGTGTTGGTGTTTGAAGAGGTTCAAATTCATCTGATGAAGAAGTCAAAAAGAGAGAGAGATACAAGGGTAAGCTTGAATTGATCTGATCAACATTTAGAGTTATGATTCAGCCACTGATTAATCTGATCAACATATTTCTCCACTAACAATTCTCAGAGGGCATCATCTTTCTAATCAGATTTCAGTCGGTGAAGGAAAACCAAAAATTGAATCCGATCTATTCACCCGGAAACAAACAGGTACTTTCTTTCTCTTTTTCTTCAGTGCTGTCAATACAAAATATTAATTTTAGGTGTTTATTTATTTATTTATTTATTTTTTATGAACCATCCAGTTGAATCTGGATTCGAAGGTTCAAACCTGAAATCTTGCTTGTGGGGAAGGAGCTCCTTATCACTTCAACCAAGGTAGGCATTTATTAGTTTTAAACTTGTTTGATAACACTACTTAATAGTTTCGTCAAGGCATAATATATGACTAAGTTAAACATTGTCAACAATGTTTTTAAGTTGAGTGTTTTATTTTTGGTGCTTATTAATTTTATAATATTAAACACTTAATTTTTTTTTTTCAGCACTTAATATTCAATTTCATCGAGATATTGATGATATATATATATATATATATATTGTCGGATCATTTATAAAATTCATAAATACTTTCTTTCTCTTTTTCTTCAGGGCTGTCAATACAAAATATTAATTTTAGGTGTTTATTTATTTATTTACTTATTATTATTATTTTGAAAAAACCATCCAGTTAAATTTGGATTCGAAGGTTCAAACCTGAGATCTTGCTTACGAGAAAGGAGTTCCTTATCACTTCAACCAAGGTAGGTATTTATTAGTTTTAAGCTTGGTGATAATACTAATTAATAGTTTTGTCAAGCCATAATATATGACTAAGTTGAACATTGTCAATAATATTTTTGACTTGACTGCTTTATTTTTGGTGCTTATTATTTTTATGATATTGAACATTTGATTTTTTTTTTTTTTAGCACTTGTGATTCAGTTTCATCGAGATATTGATGACCAATATATTTTTTTTTGGTTGACCATTTATAAAATTCATAAATACTTTATTTTTTGCTTCGGACAAATAAATAATTTGGAAAATAATTAAGCAATGTAATAAAATAAAAATAAAGATTTTATTGTAATGTAATGAAATAAAAAAAATAACTCGGTAAAAAAAAATCAATTTATGCTAATAAAATCAGTGAAATTTTACTTTGTTTCAATGATATCATATCTTACAATTTTTTTTTTTTTTTTTTTGATAATATGAATAAATTCTAACTTTTATATCATTGAATTTTGAAATTTGTGAAAAGTTTACTGGCCGTGTTGCCTAATTTAGGCATAATTATTCAAATGGAATGTTCATAATCTGAGATTGTTCTACCTATTCTAGTAGGTGTTTTGCCATTAAAACAACAAAAGTATTGTCAAATGTAATTTTTTTTTGAAGCAAAAGTAAAATTTCAATAATTTATTGACATAAATTGAAACTTTGTTACCATAATGAAGCATTATCAATAATTGAATATTTATATGTTCATTTAAATATTAATGGAAGAGAAATTTAACTATTAAAAAAAAAGAGGATTTGAATAAATTATGAATAGAATTATAATTAGCATTGACATTTCGACCAAAAAATAATAAGCATTAAAATTGAAATTAGCTAATCACAATTTTTTGGTAGTATTATTTTTCTAATATTATTTTTCTTTACAAAAATAGGAAGAAGAAGAAGAGAGGAATGGCGGAAATTGGAACGAAAATTGGAGAGGCTGTTTTATCCAGAGTTACTAATGAGGCGATTGATTCTGTGTGGCGTCAAATTGGGTATGTATGGAACTACAAAACCAACATTCAAGACCTGAACAAGCAACTTGCCAGATTGAAAGGCGAAAGGACGATCATGCAACACAAGGTGGATGAGGCCATGAGAAACGGAAAACTAATTGAAGTCAGAGTAAAAGATTGGTTTCAGGATGCCGACGAGGCTATTGGAGTCGCAGGGCAGATTATTGAAGACAATGGGAGTGCCAATAAGAGCTGCTTCGTCGGTTGCTGTCCTCATTTCAAGACCCGTTACCAGTTCAGCAGAAAGGCTAAGAAATTGACACCACTCATTGCTGAAGTTCAAGGAGATGGGAAATCCATCACAGATATTTCCTATTTTCCCCATGTGCAGGAATTACAGCATGTTGGGGACAAAGAGGCCTTGGTATCAAGAACTCAAGTTCTGAACGAAATTGTGGGAGCATTGAAGGATGTGGACTTCAATTTGATTGGAGTTTATGGCATGGCAGGGGTTGGTAAAACTACTCTAGTCACGAAGCATCTTATTGCCGAAGTCAAGCGAGCTGGAGTTTTTGAAGTAGTCACTTGGACAAAGGTGACTCAAAATCCTGACCTCAAAAGCATTCAAGAAGAAATTGCAGCATGGTTGGGTCTTAAGTTCGAAGTCGACTCCATTCAAGTGAGGGCTGTTCGGTTATATTCACGTCTCAAACAGGAGGAGAAAGTACTTGTCATTCTTGATGATATTTGGACGAAAATCCAACTTGAGGAGATTGGAATTCCTAATGACAAAGAGAGTAAAGGATGTAAAATTGTGATGACGTCAAGAAATCAAAATGTATTGCAGGAGATGGGTGTACAGAAAGATTTTCGACTTCAAGTTTTGCAACCAGAAGAGGCATGGCAACTATTTCAGCAAAAATTGGACAAAGTCATAGACTCAGACTTGCAACCTATAGCAAAAGAAGTGGCAGAAAGATGTGCAGGCTTGCCTGTATTAATTACAGCAGTTGCAGGAGCATTAAGAAGTCAGCAGTTGAACGAGTGGAAGGATACCTTGCAGCAGCTGAAGCAATTTGCTCATGAAAAAAATTGAGGATCAAGTTAACTCAGCCCTTAATTTAAGCTATAATTTTTTGAAAGGTGAATGCAAGTCATTGTTCTTATTATGTGGTCAAAATAGACCACTCAACATTGACATTGCATATTTGTTGAAATATGCTATTGGTTTGGGCATTTTAAAACACTGCAAGAAAGTAGAAGCTGCAAGAATCAGGTTACATTCTTTGGTCAATAACCTTAAAGCCTCGTCTTGGTTGCTGGAAAGCAATAAGGATGGAGAACTACAGATGCATGATCTCGTTTACAACTTTGCCATCACAGTTGCATCAAAGGATCAACCTGTCATCACTGGCATTGGAATGGAGGAATGGCCAGAAGATGATACATTAGAGAATTACATGGCAATGGTGTTGAATAATGGCAAAGTTCCCCGGCTTTCTAAAGTGTTAATTTGCCCAAAACTCAGGTTCTTGCTACTAAACAATGAGGATTCCTCCTTGGAAATTGGAGACGATTTTTTTGGAGGTATGAAAGGGCTCGAAGTCCTGAATCTAAAAAATGCATGTTTTTCCAGCTCTTTGCCCTCGTCGCTTCAGTGCCTTAAGGATCTCCAGACATTGTGTTTGGATTCCTGTGTCTTGAATGACATAGCCATAATTGGAAAGCTTCAGAAATTAAAAGTTCTCAGCCTTGTCAATTGTACCATTCCTTGTTTTCCAAGAGAAATTGGGAATTTGACTCATTTGCAGCTTTTGGATCTGAAGAATTGTTCGAGCCTGGAAGTAATTGAGCCAAATGTACTCTCAAGCTTAACCCAATTGGAGGAGTTGTACTTGGAAAACAGCTTTGTAAAATGGGAGAGCATTGAAGGAAACAATGGTCAAAGAAAGAATGCCAACCTGACTGAATTGAAGCATCTTTCCAAGCTTGTCACTCTGCACATACATATTTTGGATGCAACAATGTTGCCGTATGATCTTCCTGTGAAACAATTGGAAGGTTTTAGAATTCTTATTGGAGCGGAGTTGGACTGGAGTGTTGAACACAAGACTACAAGAACATTGAAGGTCAAGCTCAATACAATCAATCATTTGGAGAGGGTGAGAAGTCTCTTGATGAAAACTGAAGATTTGTATCTACATGACTTAGTGGGTGTGGAAAATGTACTCAATAGCTTAAATAAGGAGGGTTTTCCTCAGTTGAAACATCTCTTCATTCAAAACAGTCCAGATATTAGATATATCATCGACTGCAGAAGGATAGGTCACGTCACTGCTTTTCCCTGCTTGGAGTCGTTATCTTTGAACAACTTGCACATATTGGGGAAGATTTGCAATGCTCCATCGAAAATGATGCCCTTTAGCTATTTAAGAAGGATTAAAGTGGGGAACTGTAGCATATTGAAATATCTCTTTTCATTCTCCATGTTCAGAGGACTTCAGCATCTCGAAGAAATTAATGTAAATAATTGCAAAATTATGAAAATGATTGTTGGAACTGGCGACGACGACGATGATGATGGAGTAGATGAAGCAATTAAGCTGCAAAAATTACACACGCTGACATTGGATCATCTTCCTGCTTTTGCTAGCTTCTGTTCCCTAGTGAAGCTGCCTTTTTCTGCTTCGCAGAAACTAACAATAGATGGTGGAGGCTGCAGTGAAATTATTGCCGAAGATGAGATTGAAACTCCCATGGTGCTTTTCACTGAAAAGGTACAATAGTAATCGAAATACATGAAAGGCCAGCTAAGTTGCAGGAAACTGAAACTTCAATAACAAATGACATGCAAAATTTCGTTACTAGTGATACAATTATTGCTCTTTTTTCTTTTTGGATTATTATAAGATATTAAGCTATTCCTTCTCAACTAATTGGAATATAAAAACGTAATTTGTCTGCATGAAATAAACAGAAAAGTGAAAAAAATCTTGTATTTCATCCTGTTTACTTAGTGATCTGTTGCGTCCTATATTTCCTCTAATAGTTTCTTATTGTATGTTTTTGTATTTTAAGAGATTGTGATTGTGTTGCAGATTGAATTTCCCAATTTGATAAATCTCAATTTGTCATCAACTAATGTGAAGAGTATATGGTCTAACCAACTTAGAGTTGTATTTCAAAACTTGACAAGCTTGATCGTGGATGGCTGTTGGAATTTAAGCTATCTATTTACATCATCCATGGTACAAAATCTTGCTGAATTGAAAAAGCTTGAGATAAGCAACTGCAGTTCCATGAGAGAAATAATATCTGGAGAAGGATTAGAAGAAGAAATTGTGAGGAGGAAGATTTTGTTCCCGAAACTAGACATTTTGAAGCTCAAACATCTTCCAAAATTGGAAAGATTTTGCTCTGGGAATATGTTGGAGTGTACTTTATTGAAAGTCTTACGAGTTGAAAGTTGTCATTATTTACAGGCATTCGTGTGTAGTTCTGTGCAGACTGATATGGGTGTCAACGGTGGAGCTAGACAACATGGAGATGCAACCCTCTTTGATGACAAAGTGGGTTTTTAGATTCTCTTATTTTTGTGTGTGTAATTTTTATAATCACGTTGATATCCTATTTTATAGTCGTTGGTTTAACATAATGGGATTTGTATGCTATAGGTTTTGTTTCCCAATTTGGAGGAATTGGAAATATTCCACATGCATAGATTGAGGATGATATGGAAAAATGAAGATGAATTAGCAGCTGGTTGGTTTGAGAAATTGAAAGTGTTGAAGGTAGAACATGCCAAACAGTTGTTACAACTATTCCCATCAAATATGTTGATTGGAGGATTGAGGAATCTAGAGACTTTGGTCGTCAAATGTTGCGACTTATTAGAACAAGTGTTTGATTTGGAAGGAGTGATGGTAGTGAGAGAAAGACTTGTTTTGGCTTTAAGAACTTTGGACATGCAAAACCTGTCAAACTTGAAGTGTGTTTGGAATATTGGAGATACCTATAATGGAATGGAGACTCTTTCGTGGAACAACTTGCGTTCAGTGACTGTTTGGCGTTGTCACAGTTTGAAGAGTTTGTTTCCAGCTTCAATAGCTATAGATCTTGTACAGCTTGAAAAGCTTGATTTATCTTGGTGTAAGATATTAGAGGAACTTGTTGTGAGAGGATTAGAAACATCACCAATCTTTGTTTTTCCTAAGCTAAAGTTCCTTCAGCTTCACCTCTTATATGAATTGAGGAGTTTCTATCCTGGAGCTCATACGTTAGAATGCACAAAGCTGGAAACCTTGTGGGTCAATAAATGTCACAAATTAAAGATTTTTGCCTTAGAATCTCCAAACTTGCAAGAAATGCATGTGAACAGCCCTAAAACCGAGGCTCAACCGCTTTTTGACTTCACACAGGTATATATGTTTTTCCCTATATATGTATATATATTTCATTTAAAAATTATTAAACAAATTATCAGTCTCCATGTTTTTCTATATTACATATTCTTTAGTTTTGTCATGGTCAACCCTCTTTGATTTATATATTACAAATTGCCCTTAGTTATAAAAGAAAACTTGTCTTTTAGTTTCCAGATTTAATTGGAATAGTCTTAATGATTTTCTTTTTTCTTTTTAAATGTTATATACATTGATTCTGCGTACTTATATTAGTTCCTAAAAAATACTAAAAAAATTATCAGTTACATATGTACATTTCTATTATGGTTTTCTCATTATTTAATACATAATGTCTCTGAACAAAATTAAATATCATTACAAATTTTGAAATCCTATTCAATATCCTATCGTTTTTATCATCGTATCCATAATATTAATTAAAGATAAAAAGGGTATGTTAAAATTTTTTATAATTGTACTCTTAATTTAAGAGAATAAATAGCAAGAAAAATAATAAAACGATAGTTTTCTTTTTAATAAACCTTATATATAGAATTAATAAAAAGAGTGACTTTGAAAAAATTATTATAGTTCACAATAATATTTAATATGCTTTTAGAGATATTATATTAAATAATAAAAGAAGATAATATATTAAAATCTTTATTTACTCAGCGTATAGCTATTATACTGTTGAAATAAATCCATTAAATTTCAGTAAAGAAGAAAATATATCCATTAAATCAAAGCTTAATTGTTGGTGTACTTCATCCCGTAATTATAGGTTTATTTGTATTTCTTTTCTTTTTCATCTGTATTTGTTCCGAAGTATTAGGTTTTTTAAGTTTTGAGCATAAAGATGAAATAGGAATTTTTTTAATAAAAGGTCAACTTTGTTTCCATACTTACAAAAATTTAATTTGTATTAATAAAGTCATTGAGTTTTCATTTCAGTGTCAATTTAGTCACTTTCACCCAAATCATTGAAATTAAATGCTAAAATGATGACGTGATAAGTCAATACAAGTTTTATTTGCTTATGTCAACTTGAATTTTGAATTTTTTTCTTTTTTTTTTTTTTTCAATATAGTCATGTTGTGCATGTGAGTGCTACATTAGTGGCATGTATCTGTTTTTTTTATTGTTTGCAATTGTCATGGTATTGTGTTAGTAGATCGAGGTTGCTGTTGACTTGCTACGTCATCATTCTGTCGCTAAATTTTGACAGTTTATCTGCAACATTCACTTTGGTCACATCAAAACAATAATTCAGTGACTTTATTTATACAAAATTAAAGTTTAGAATATGTGCATCTATTGTCAATAAAATATAATTAGTATCAATAAAGTTACAGAACTTCATTCTGGTCTCGTTCTAGTTCATTGAAATCTGTTGTCGAAATAATGATGTGACAAGTCAATATCAAATAAGTTCTATTAGCAAGATACCATGTCAACTCCAACCAATATGAAAAATGACACGTGTAACCCACATAACTCCCATGTGTACGATACTTTGTGGAAAAAATAATAAAAATTGAAATTCATTATTAGTTAGAGCTAACATAGTACCCTATTGGCACGTAAGATTTGGTATTAACTTGTCACATCATCATTTTGATCCTAAATTTCAATAGATTAGGGTGGTAATAACTTCATTGATACCAAAATGGAAGTTCAGGAACTTATAGACATAAATTAATTTTATTGACGGTGGGTTAGAATTCCAAAAATGTTCAATTTCCCCTACAAAAAATTGATTTTTTTTTTTTTTTTTCAAAAATCATACTACGAAATGGTCTTGCTATAATTAGTTCGGTAGTTCATTATTTTTTCCCAGGATTTTATCTATTGATGTGGTAATAACACATATTCACTGTTGAAATTGGTAATTTTGGCAGGTGGTACGTAGCTTGAAGAAAATGACGCTGAGTTACGAGGTTGCCATGATGGTAAAAGAAGCCCACTTACCCTCTTATCTCTTTAACAACCTGGAAGAACTTGACCTAAGATGCTTCCATGATGGATCATCATACCTTCCATTCGAACTCCTTCATAGATTTCAGAATATTCAAACACTATACGCGGCCTCTAGCGATTTTGAAGAGATTTTCCCACATGGTGATGATCAAAATGTTGGAATTCTTGCTCAGATACGATACTTGAAATTGAACTATCTTCGTAAACTGAGACGTATATGGAATCAAGGGGTTCTTCAAAATCTTCACACTCTTCAAGTTACAAGTTGCGATAGACTAACTAAAGATTGTGTAAACCCTTGTGTAATTTCATTAACAATGGAGTATTTATACAAGTGAGAAGTGGGCTTGAGATAGTAGAGCCCAAGTATACAAAACCCAATAATACAATAAACATAAATACATATGTACACATAATACACTCTAACACCCGCCCTCAAGTTGAGCATGGAGTTGAACAAATGCTCAACTTGCGATGGAAAGGAAGGAAGCGATCTTTGGACAAGGGTTTGGTGAGAATGTCGGCAACTTGATCTTGAGTGGGAACATACGACACGTGAAGAAGACCTTTGGAGACCCAATCACGAACAAAGAAAAAATCAACTTCAAGATGTTTACTCCGTTGGTGGTAGATGGGATTCACAGTGAGATAAGTAGCCGAGATATTATCACACCAGAGGCGAGGTGGAGTGCGCAGCCTAATACCAAGTTCCCGTAATAAGATCTGCAACCAACCAATTTCAGAAACACCGGTAGCCAAAGCTCTATATTCGGCCTCAGTGGAAGATCGGGACACGGACTTTTGCTTTTTAGAACTCCAGGAAACCAAGTTCCTCCCCAAATAAATGGCATACCCGGTGGTAGACTTCCGATCATCCAGGTTGCCGGCCCAATCTGCATCTGTATAGCCCTGAAGTGTAAGTGGAGACTCGGTGTGGAAAAAAAAACCGTGATCAACAGTACCGTGGAGATAGTGTAAGAGCCGTTTTACACCTTGCCAATGAATGGTGGTCGGCGCATGCATGAACTGGGAGAGTTTGTTGACGGCAAAGGAGATATCCGGCCGTGTCAGAGATAAGTACTGAAGACTGCCCAAAACTGCCCGATAATTAGTGACATCAGGGTAAGGATCACCAGAGTCAAGCCTAAATTTTTCCTTGGAACACATCGGAGTAGAAATAGCCTTACAACCCATCATATTTTGCCGTGTGAGAAGATCTCGAATGTATTTAGACTAATTAAGGAAGAGACCATTCTTATGCCAGGTAGCCTGAATACCAAGGAAATACTGCAGGGATCCAAGATCACGGATAGCAAACTGAGTCTGTAGTTTGGAGATTAAACGGGAGATTGCAGGAGGATTGTTACCAAGCACCAAGAGATCATCAACATAGATAAGACAAAAAATAATAACTGAGCCCTTACGCAGCCAATAGAGAGAAACATCCGATTTAGAGCCTTGAAAGCCAAAGGAGCAAAGTGCATCGGTGAGCTGTTTGTGCCACATGCGGGGTGCTTGCTTTAACCCATATAATGATTTCTGCAACTTGCACACATGATTCGGATAGTTGGAATCAATATAGCCTGGAGGTTGCTCCATGTATACAGTTTCCTCAAGATTTCCATGAAGAAATGCATTAGAAACATCAAGTTGAGTTATTTTCCACTGAAGGGAGACAGCCAGAGCTAACAATAATCTGATGGTTGCAGGTTTAACCACAGGACTATAGGTCTCAAAGTAATCAACTCCAGGTCGCTGATGAAACCCTTTGGCCACCAACCGGGCCTTGTAGCGATCAACTGTGCCATCTGGTTTCTGTTTGATCCTGTATACCCATTTACAACCCACAACATTTTGTGAAGGATGAGGAGAAACCAAAACCCAAGTACCATTCCGAATCAAAGCATTATACTCAGCAGTCATGGCCTGACGCCATGGTTCATGTTTGGAAGCCTGCGTATATGAAGAGGGTTCCGTCACAGCATGGAAAAGATTATAGGGCACTTTGGGTCGCAGAGACCCGGTTTGGGATCTTGTGGTCATCCGCCGAGGAGGTGGAGAGGCCGTAGGGGTGGAGGAGGCTATGGTGGTGTCCGTAGTTGTAGACGGGATGGGAGGAGGGGTAGGTACGGTGGTGGAAGGCAGTGAGGGAGAAGGAGAGAGGGCTGTTTGTGGCGGTGTGAGTGACGGAAGTGGTGGTGTGATGGAGGTGGCTGGTGAGGAGGCCGAGAGGGGTGGTGGTGTGTGGTTGGGCGAAGGCTCCATAATGGGAAAAGGAACGGTGAGAGGAATGTCAGACCCAGGATTTGTAGACTGTAAGTGCAGCTCAGCAGGTGACTTCGAAAAAGGGAATACCTGTTCATCAAACAAAACATGGCGTGAGATGAATAATTTAGACGAGACAGGATCAAGACATTTGTAACCCTTGTGGAGTTTGCTATATCCCATAAAAACACAGGGTCGGGATTTTGGCTCTAGTTTGTGGTGAGTGTAGGGGCGTAGCCAAGGATAACAAAGGCACCCAAAAACCCGAAGAGAGTGATAGTCAGGAGGGTCGCTAAATAGGCGTTCATAGGGTGTAACAAAGTGCTGTAATGGAATGGGTGTGCGGTTGATTAAGTAGGTGGCTGTATCAAGAGCATAGGTCCAATAACATTGTGGAACATTAGCACGATGCAGGAGGGCAAGCCCATGTTCCACAATGTTACGGTGTTTTCGTTCAGCAGAACCGTTTTGTTCAGGGGTATGAGGGCATGAAATTCTATGTGAAATACCATGTTGTAAAAAGAAGGGTCTTAATGCAACAAATTCTCCCCCACCATCAGACTGAAAAGATTTAATGGGACAGGCAAAAAATTTCTCCACAAGGGTCTTAAACTGAACAAACACATCATATACATCAGATTTATTTTTCAAAAAATAGACCCAAGAGTACTTGCTGTAATGATCCAGAAAAAGAACATAATACCGAAAACCATCAACTGACACAACAGGAGCCGGCCCCCAAACATCAGCACAAATTAAATCAAGGGGGCCATGTGACACAGAATTAGATAAATTAAATGGCAATTTATGACTCTTAGAAACTGAACAAGAGGAACACAAAGAATGAGAATCATCAGAAACTTTAATTTTATTTGAATGTAACAAACGTTTCACAATTGGAAAAGAAGCATGTCCTAATCGATCATGCCAAGTAGATAAGCTAGCTAAATTAACAGAAAATAAGTCGGAAGCTGACAAACACAGAGAATATAGCCCATTATCACTCCGGCCTTTGAACTTGATCTTCCCCGTTTCCAAATCCTTGATAACAAAATAATTAGAGAAAAATTCAACAGAAACAGGATTAGAATTAGTGAGAGCATAAACAGATAATAAATTATTTGAAGATTGCGGAACATAAAGAATATCTCTAAAATTATAAGAATGATTACCAAAGGACATTGTGGAATTACCAACACGGGAGATTTTAAGTTTAGAACCATTACCAATAGTCACTTCTTCAGGGCCGGAGTACTCGGAGTGGATGTTGAGGTTTCCCAGGTCCGAAGTGAGGTGATGAGATGCACCAGAGTCTACAATCCAAGGTTGGACATTGGTGGAAGTGGTGGCAATGTTGGAGGTAGGTCCTTTGGTAAATTTTGGAGATGGACAATTTCTAGCAAGATGACCCAAGCCCCTACAATTATGACAAACAGCATGCTGAGAGTATTCGGAATTGTTGACAGGTGGCGGAAAATTGCCAGGAGGAGGCGGAATAAAATTGTGAGGCGGGGGCTGAAAATTTTGGAAGGCATGGGGCTGCACTGAAAATTGGGACTGCTGCTGAAAATTTTGGCCCCGATACCCGCGGCCACCACCTCTGCCGCTGCGCCCGCCACCACGGTGACCACGCCCGCCGCCTCCTCCATGTCGTTGCTGCTGACCAGCAACTCGAGATGCCGCAAGGGCAGTGGGGGGGACTGACTTGGCTGCAGAATTTCTCTTGAGCTGTTTCTCAGCACTCAACAATAATCCAAACACATCATCAAATTTAAGAGACTCTAATTTAGCTTCCATAACACATTTGAAAGTCTCATAAGCATCACCAAGACCAGCAAGAACAGCATCAACAAGATCATCTTCACTCATGACATGACCCAAAGAACTCAATTTGTCATGAATACTCTTAGCTTTTAACATATATGTAGTTATATCATCATTACCCCTTTCAATACTCATCAATTCAGCCCGCAAATGTCTAATTTGTGAGCGAGAACCACAAGAATACGCCTTAACCAATTTTTCCCAAGCACTTGCTGCTGTTTCAGCAAGAATAATTTGTGGTAATAAATTATCAGACACAGTAGTGAGGATCCAACTTAGCACTTGCTGATCCTTTTGTTCCCAAGACTCATAAACCGGATTTAAAGAACCATCACCCAAATATTTAATAGGAACAGGAGCATTAGAATCAATATGGTTGGCCAATCTAGAACCCCTTAATACACTCATAAACTTCGCTTTCCAAATCATAAAATTACCCGAATCAAGTTTGGTAGAAACCATACCAGAGAGATTAGGAGCGATGATGGGATTGGCCGGCAATTGAAGATTGGACGGAGGAGCAATAGGGGCTGCTGCTGGAACGATGGAGGTGGAGGGCAGGGCTGCTGCTGAAATTACATTATTTAATCCAAGGTTTTGCAACCCTAGTAATTCTTGGAGATTAATTGCCTCACCGGTGCTAGTGAAAAGAGGTGTGGATAAAGGAAGAGAGGCAATTGAGATGGAGGAAGGGGGCGCCGGCCCTGCCATGGTCGGCGGCGGAATGGGGGCAGCAGGAACGCCGGTGGACATGTTCACGTGAAGAAGAGGTTAGGGTTTTAAAATATTTTTGTTTCTTTCTCTAGCTCTGATACCATAAAGATTGTGTAAACCCTTGTGTAATTTCATTAACAATGGAGTATTTATACAAGTGAGAAGTGGGCTTGAGATAGTAGAGCCCAAGTATACAAAACCCAATAATACAATAAACATAAATACATATGTACACATAATACACTCTAACACTAACTAGTTTGGAGCCATCTTTTGAGTCTTTCCAGAATCTTCAAACATTGGACGTGTATAACAATGATGGACTGATGTACTTGTTCAAATCTACAGCTGCGAAAAGTTTGGTGCACCTCAAAACCATCAGCGTCAAAGAATGCAATATGGTGACAGAAATAGTAGCAGTTGAGGGAGATGAAACACAATCTGAAACTGACATTACTCTCAGCAAACTGGAAAGTCTAAAACTTGATTGTTTAGAAAGCATTGTTTGCTTTACCTTGGCAAATTGCCCAATGAAATTCCCATCCCTCACAGAGGTAGTTGTAACACAGTGCCCCAAGATGAAGTTCTTCTCTCGGGGAAACTTGTACGTGCCAAAGATGAATAAAGTATATGTATCATGAGAAGGCGACAAATGGCGTTGGGTTGGGGATCTTAATTCAACTATGAAACAACTTTGTGTAGAGATGGTAAGTTGTGATTAATAGGATCTCATTCTCTTTCAATTTGTTTATTCATCTACTGGTTTAGAGGTTCTTTCTTCGTTTTCTTATCTAAAATTGATGATAAATTTCAAATAGCATTAGCTAACTTCACATTCATCTTCTTATAGGCGGGCTTTGATGGCATTCAACAATTGAAACTCTCTGAATTTCCTGAGTTGAAAGAGAAATGGCTTGTTCAACTTCCAGTTAATTTCTTCTATAATCTGACTTCATTAGTGGTGGATTGTGCAATCCTGTCTTTTGCAATTCCATCGAATCTACTACCTTTCCTAATTGCTTTGGAAAAACTTGAGATAAGAAATTGTGATTTATTAGAAGAATTATTTGAATTGGAATGGCCAAATACTGATTGGAGCTTTGGATATTTGTCCAACTTAAAAGAGTTTCAATTGATTGGTCTACCACAGCTGAGGCATGTTTGGGATGAGATTCCTAAAGATCTGCTGGATGTCAAGAACCTTACATTGTTGAAAATTGAAAATTGCAACAGTTTGAGAAATGTTTTGACTCCTACTCTATGCTTGAGCCTTGTTCAACTCAAAACATTACTAGTCACAAGTTGTCAGATGGTTAAAGAGATTATCACTGCTACTCCAACCACAGAAGATGGAGCTATGGGCCATGTGATCGTATTTCCTTTATTGGAATGCATTACTTTGGAAGATTTGCCCAACTTGACTAGTTTATACTCTGGAACTGATTCTGTTGAATGCCCTTACTTGAAAGAGATCACCATAGCTGGTTGTCCACAGCTTAATATCGACAATACAATTGCCGAGTCAAAGGTCAGTCACTTTTCAAATTATCATCATAATTTTGCATGGTTGGAACAACTTTTCATTGGTTCTTGTACACAAACTTATTAACTATTAGTAGCCTTTTTGTATATGATTGCATTATCAATCCATCTAAATTACTATCTTATTTATTGCAGTTATGGAAGTGCAAAATTTTTTTATTAATGTAAATATTTTGTCCATAGGCTGTTAGTTTTCCACACCCGAAGGACTTGAAACCTTCATCAATTGACATTGAAAAGATATGGAATGGGCAAAGTTTAACAAGCTTGACGATAGATGGTTTTAGGAATTTGAAATTTCTTTTTCCATCATCTATAGCTAAAAGTCTGTTGCATCTAAAAAAGGTAGAGATTTCTAATTGTGAGATGCTAGAACAAGTAATAGCCATGGAAGCACACGAAGAACAAATGATGAGACTGCCAAAGATAGACTTCCTGAAGCTTAAAGATCTTCCACAACTCGCTCAATTCAGCATATGTAAGATACTTGAATGCCCTTCCTTGAAAGAACTACAAGTTCAAAACTGTCCTCAACTAATGGTATTTGTCTCCGAGTACATTGGCTCAAATGTTGTATCCAATAGTGAACACCAAATAGCAACCTCTGCTCTCTTTGATGACAAGGTGGTCTCTGTCCTCTTTATCTTCTGTTTTTGTTTCTGTAGTTCCTATTATTATATTTTTTTAAAAATTAATTGATCAAATTGTTCTAACATTTCTTTGATTTGGTCCCACATCTTTTTAGCTATTTAATGTTTACCATTAATATAGTATGATTACTGTTGCAGGTTGCATTCCCCAACTTGGAGAAAATGCAAGTTATCCAAATGGATAATTTGAGGATGATTTGGAGCAACCAGGTCTGTTCGAATTCCTTTGGAAAATTGGAAGTACTTAAGGTAGAATATGGTAAACAACTGCTGAAAATCTTTCCGCATAATTTATTGGCAAGACTCCAAAATCTCAAGGAATTGGTGATAAAGAATTGTAACTCACCAGAAGAGGTGTTTGACATCCATGAGCTAATAAATGCAAAAGAAATGGAACGAGTAACTAGTCAGCTGAAAAGACTGGATATCCGAAACATGCTGAGTTTAAGATGTGTTTGGAATGAAGATCCAAAAGGAGTTGTATCGTTTGACGAACTAAATTGTGTGTACGTTTATGGATGTCCTAACCTAAAAAGTCTCTTTCCATTTTCAATAGCTAAAAGACTACAACAACTGAAAGAGCTTGATTTGAAGAAATGTGGGCTTGTGGAAATGGTCACGAAAAAGAGTGGAGTAGTGGAAGAAGCTCCTGAGTTTGTGTTTCCTCGGCTTATGCACTTGAATCTTTGGAATCTAGAGGAGCTTGAATGTTTTTTTCAAGGAATCCATACCTTGGACTGCCCATTATTAGAAAGATTGAGTGTTTATCGCTGTGACAAATTGGAGGTTTTCACTCAAATGGCCGAGAATCCAGAAGAAACACTGATGCAGAAGTCACTTTTCTCATTTTCGAAGGTAGACCTTACATCCTTATTACCATACTTTTTTTTTTTTTGCCAAGAAGCTACTTCAAAAAAGATAGTAACTCCTGCTACTTCCAAACTTTGACTATTAAGCCATAATTGTTCTAAATTTGATTATTCTATTGATTGAAAACAGTTTCAATTCTGCTTATAAATAATTTTGTAATTTTTTTTCCTCACTTGTAATTAGCAATCACTAAACTAAAGACACAGGCAGAAATGACAAGTTGTTCTTACAGAAAAATATATTTGCTTTCTCTGTAACTTTTCTTTGTATTATATTTTGTATGCGATGAACAATCTTGAGTGAGCTTCCAATTCCTTCTTCCCTGGATTCTTTTCTGTGCTTTCATTTGACTTTTTTTTAGTTCACATTATCAATTTAAGAAATCATGGGCATTTTCAATTTTTTTTTACGGGAAGTCAACTTTAACCTGGTTTTTGTTTGATTGTTTTTCAGATCATCCCCAACTTAAAATGCGTATCCTTCACTAGTAGGGATGCCCAAATGACAAAGGAAAGCCAGTTTCCACCACAACTCTTTCACAAACTTAAGACTGTTGAACTACATTGCTTTGATGGTGAACCAGCAGACTTTCCATCTGATCTCCTTAAGTTGTTTCATAAAATGGAAAAACTTTATTTAAGGTCTTGTAAGTTCAAGGAAGTGTTTTGTGGTGAAGGACTAGACCAAGCTCTTCAAACTCTTAAGGTTTTGTATGTTGGGAGTTGTCACAAGTTGATTAGTTTAGCACCAAGCTCTGCTTCTTTCGAGAACCTAACGAATTTGGATTTACACAATTGCAAACGATTGGATAGCTTGATGGGACACAAAACAGCAAGTAGCCTAGTTCAACTTCAAAAAATGATTATAAAAAAATGTTACAAGATGTCAGAAATTGTTTCAAATGAGGGATCAGAGGAATCGAAAGGGGAGATCACGTTCACCAAATTAGAACGTTTGGAACTACATGATTTGGCAAGCCTTGTAAGCTTCAGTTCAGCAGATTGCAGTTTCAAATTCCCATCTTTGAAGAAAATAATAGTAAGTGAATGTCCCAACATCAAGTTTTTCTCCAAAGGAGTCTTAACCACACCCAAGCTACAGAGCGTACAACTCTCAGAAGCAGACAGAGGGCATTGGAAAGGCAACCTTAACTCCACCCTGCAGCACTTATTCACCCATCAATAAGCTGATTGGGGTCCAGAATCCTTGATTTTGAAGATAGAGAGAGACAATGATTGTTTGCTTTACCATTTTCTTAATTATTGCAACTGCAATTTTGTTCAGTTAAAACTATGTGTGCATCTCTTGTTAATATGTCCAATGTCTACTTCTTTTGACTTCAAATCATTTTATACGAGGTTCTAATTATAATTTTCATTAACTTTACATTATTAACCCATGAGTTTACTCAACCATGAATCCAAATAACATAGTATTTCATATGACAATATCATACCACACTCCATCTACCATACTTTAGTTTATTAACTCCTAAACCAAACAAATGATAAGTTTAAGTAGTTAGATGTTTGGCATCTAGAAGAGAAACATGGATGCATAAATCACTTTTATCACACATGTAATTAGCAATCACTAAACCAAAGACAAGGCAGAACTGATAGAGTCCTTTGTTTATGTGACACCCAACTCCAAAATTTTATAACCTTTATACCCCTTCTAACATCTCTCGGACTACCAAACAATTTCCTTAATATCCAAATAAATTCCTCATTGTCACAAATATTCAAATCCTAATATAGAATAATCTTATATTAATGCCTCAGTAAAATTAAATATAACCTATCTAATTTAATATATTTTTTCGCTTGAACTTGATAATTATTTATTATCAAGCTTCATACGTATCCCGAATTCTGATTTGGGAATCAAAGCTACGCAGTTCTTCTAAACTTAAAATAACGTAATTATTTATTCCACTATAACTTATTCGATATAACACATCAACCTATCACTATGCACTTATACGGTTAATACTTATACGAAGATACGAGTTACTATTCACAAATACGGTATAATTTATGTATACCACTATTCACCAATTTTTAAAAAATCACCCTAAATATCATATATTTCTCCAAATACACACATATAAATCTCACTTAAACAAATTTTTCAACAAATAATATAATTAATTTAACTCTAAATATTTCAAAAATTCATATAAAATAATCTACTCAAAATCATCAAAAACTCCAAGAATTAATATTACTCAAAATAAGTCATAGATCAATATAAAAATATTAAACTAACAGAGACTCACCGGAAAATATTCCGGTCACCGGAAAAATACCCATAATTCGAACTGAGAATACCATTAGATTCACAACACTGCTAGAAGTCCAAAAATACTAATTTTATTCTCATATCACTTCATATTTAGAATTACTTTACAAAAATACTCTAAAATTTCATTTCCAAATACCCTATTATATTGACCTTAAAATAAAACATTAACTGTACATATCAAAATTCACTTAGTTCTAAACACATACCTGAAATTTCATCGCAATCGGACCGTAAAACATTCAATTATCAAGATTATATATATATATATATATATATATATATATATATAACCTTCGCCTGGGACTTCGTCCCCGGCCCCCCCTTCCTTCTTTTTGTTATATATATCCTTCGCCTGGGACTTCGTCCCCGGCCCCCCCTTCCTTCTTTTTGTTATATATATATATATATATATATATATATATATATATATATATATATATATATATATATATTATAAAAATATCTTTCTTTTAGAATTACCTTTTTACTTTTAATATAATATATTTTTATTTCCTAAATTCCTCCACACAATTTTTAATTCTTTTCGATTATATTTTTACTGTGCATATAATTTTTACCCCTAGAACTTTCTATGTTTATATTTGCTCAATATTTCACTCCATATATATATTTCGCCGCTGAACTCTATTCTATAAAAAATCTTCAAATTATAATATCACTTTTTAAATATTAATACTTATTAAATTTTCCGAATGTTACAGTATATATTTTGTATGCAATGAATAATCTTGAGTGAGTGAGCTTTCCAATTTCTTCTTCTCCGCATTCTTTTCTTTGCTTTCATTTGACTTATTTCTTTCCTTTTTTTTTTTTTCAACTAAGTTACAAAGAGTTCATATTATCTACCTGGTTTTTGTTGGATTGTTTTTCACACCGTCCCCATCATGAAACATGTATCCTCATGATGAATCGACCTTCCAACGCTTTGCTTGGATGTGATTTAGAGGGGTTGAACTAAAGGAAGATTAAATTGGATATTTACTTTGAAAATAAAAAAAAAGGATATTTAAGTCATTTTCCAGTATTAATTATTGTTTGAGTTGGCTACATTAATTACTTTATTTATATTTTCCTCCTTTATAAATGATGGATTCAGTAAAATCCTCAGGATGATCCGGATCCAGGTTGCTACTCTGACCGGATTCAATACTGTTCCTGCAAAACAGAGATGATGAGACACCGGTAACCTCTGGGGTATACTCCGATGCCTAAGTTAGTACGCTCCTGTGTGTTAAAAGTACTTTTTAGGAGAATTGAGACTAGAATTGAATATATCTTTACCTCATACAGAACATCCTCCTTTTATAGGAGAGATGGTAGAGTTGGATTGATATTGAAAGAGCTCCATGTGGGTGGTGTTCTTGCCCTAGTAAAACACGGGGTTGGATTTCTAATTGGACACCACCTCTTCTCCTAGGATCTCTCCGTGGATCAAGGAAGCTTAACCGAATCTGTTCAGGGGAGGTCGGGATCCGGATGTGGAATCCGGCTTTTTTAACCGGGTGAGGGGATACGGGTCCGAACTACCGGACTGAACCGGATGGCACCGGACCGGATGTCATCAGAAGTCCCCCCCCCAGGTCTGAAGTAAACCCTTTAGGGTTTAACACCTAAAACCCTGCCTAGGAACGCGTGCTCACCCACTGTCTGCCATGTACTGTGTAGCTGCAGAGACGCGACCTTTGATTTGACAAAATTTTCAAATGCTGCAACCGTTCGATTTCCTACCAGCAGGGTATTTAATTCGCTGATTTCAGCTCTGGGCGTCATTCTGAGTTCCTAGCATTCTCATTTCTTTAAACCAGTAAGTGCCCTCTTCCTTCTTCTGCTACTTTCCTGTTTTTCTTCTGTTCTTAGTTCTAGGGTGAACTGCTTGTTTGTTGAGCTATGGGTTCTTCGAGTTATTCGTGGACTTCTAGCACTGCTCCGCGCCCTGTATCCCCTTCTATGGAGGTGGATTCTGACGTCGCTAGGCTTTCTACGTCGGAGTCTTCTAAGAGAACTCGCTCCGCCGGAGAGACCAGTGCACCAATTTACCTCCCTGAGTCATCTCAGGTGGCCAGGAGTGTCTTAGGGAGAACCCTTACCCCTAGGATATCAGAGATGGCCTCTTCCATCGCTTTCCGTTAGATAAATCAGTTGGCTTCTGACTACCCCTGGTTAGAAGCCTGTGAGTGCCTCATCCCTGCTTCCAGCCAAAGGGTTCATCTTCCCCTGCTCGGCTATTTCTCCATCTATCTTTATCATGTAGTGGGCGGGTTCACCTACCCGCTCCCGGAGGGGATCTGTTCTATCTTGAACCGGTACAGAGTACGTCCGGCCCAGCTGCACCCGAATGTGATGGAAGATGTGTGCGCCACGTATTGGCTATGCTGTAACCTCAGCATCCAACTGACCGGTGCCTTCTTCCGGCACATCGCCACTCTGGTTCTCCGAAACACCAACAACGACCATCTCACCATGGCTAAGGGGCCTCTCTTCCGGTTTTTTTCTGGTCGCACCTCTTCGGTTAAGGGGTTCAAGGGTTTATTTTTCTTCATAAAGTTGAAGGAAAATGTTCCAACTTTCCCCACCGCCTGGTCTTTCCGGTCTGCAAGCGAGATGCGGGGGGAGAAAGATAAGCTCTCGCCCCAGGAACAGGCCCACCTGGATCTGCTGACGGCGGTTCCGACTCAGTACTGGAAGCTGCAGTATGCCACAAGGGCTTATCGTCAAGGGTTGCTACTGGCAACGCTTGATGACTGGACCGGTCTCCCTGTGTTCTTTAATGATCCCTTAGAGGGCCGAGGTATTTATTTACTTATTTTTGTATTTTCCCTCTGTGGCAGGGATGTCACTTGCTGATACTGTTGCAGCCTTGCGTGCCCGAAGGAGCGGCTCTAAGGCGTCTACTGCCGCACCCACACCAGTCCCTGCTACATCTTCAGCCGGTCCAGATCCTGCCGCTATTCCTATCGTGGGTGCGGAGCCTGCTCCTGGAAATAAGAAGAGGCCTGGCGCTCCCACATCCGGATCAGACAAAGGGAAGAAGGTCCGAGTGGTAAGGTTTTTTTTTTTGAATGACACTGGATTGTGCTCACTTATTGTTCCGCAGGAAGTAGCGCCTGACTTTTCGGGTCCGGTGGACACCGACAGCCCGATACGGGATGTCTTAATCTCCAAGTTTGGTAAGGATGCTAGTCTGGCTGACCCCCGGGTACAGCTGGAGCTGAGTAACAGGATGTACCTCCCTGCTGACTCCTCCCGGATGAGGAATTTGTCGAACCGAACCATCGGGACTCGAGTCCTGAGCAAGTTATACACGGCAAGCCCTAAACTTTTTCCCTCACCTTCTGGTTGTATCTAATTGTTTCTTTCTATAGGCCATCCCCTTCCTCTACGAGGAGTTGAAGAGGGTTGAAGAAGCGGATCGTATCTACGATCAGAGCATTGCCGGTGCTCTAGAGAGAAAGAAGCTGGAAGAGGGCCTGGCTAAAGTAAAAGCGGAGGCTGAGCAGCAGAAGAAGACTATGGATGCTGTAGCTGCTGAGAACGCGGCCCTCATGTGCTCTCTTAAACTAGCCGAAGCGGCCCTTGAGCAGGAGAGGAAGTCCCACGAGAGTGACCGATTGGCAGCGGAGGAGAAATTGAAGGTACCTACGAGCGCCTTGCCCTGCTGTATGGGGACCGCATCCTTCAGAGGTGCTCTGAAGTCTACCCTGATGTCGCATTCGGGGACATAGAAGTGGACTTTCCTGATGAAGCCGATCTCCCTGATGACGAAGAGGAAGTCCCTCATGCCGCCTCAGTGCCTGAAGAGGGATCAGCTGAGGGGTCCGGCGATCAGAATAGGGCTTGAGATTCTTGTAAATGTACACATTTCCCGTTACGGGCATTTAATGAAATGAAAGAAAATTTTGTGATGCGGTTTTGTTTTTCTTTCGTTCTTTCTTTTTCCGGTGTTTGAATGCAAACTTAACGTATCTGCTTATGGCTGCCTTTTAAAGCCAGGTTTAAATTCGGAATCAAATGTTTAGCCAAGACTTCAATTTTATCGAAAGCGAATAAAAAGGTCAAGCATACAATTATTTGAAAGCGAATAAAAAATGGCCAAGCACATCAAAGAAATATTCGAAAGCGAATAATAAAAAGAATGGTTAGGCATAAAAGAGATGTATTCGAAAGCGAATCTCCATTAAGTATGAAGTTACAGCACTACAGCTATAGTTGCCTCGTTAAAAACCTCAGCAGGGAAAACCCTATGGGAAAAAACCGCTGCCGAGGGAAAAAGAGTGCAACGTGCTCTATTGGTAGTATTTCCTAAGCGCTCTTGAGTTCCATGTGCGTGGAATATCTCTTCTGTCCATATGGCACAGTTTGTACGTGGACGGTCCTAGGGCCTTATTGATCCGGTACGGTCCCTCCCATTTGACAGCTAATTTTCCTCTATCTTCTCTAGCTTGTGAGGCCTCCGCGTCTCGCAGTACAAGATCTCTCGGCTGGAAGGCTACCGCTTTTACTTTCTTGTCATGGTACCGAGCAACTTTATTTTTGTATGCTGCCATGAGGACAAAGGCCCTCTCCCTTCTTTCCTCCAGTGAGTCCAAGTGAAAGCACAGGTTAATGTCATTCTGGGATTCGCTGTAGTAAGTCACCCTGTCACTGGGGGAGCCTATTTCCACCGGGATCACTGCTTCGGTACCGTACGTTAGGGCGAAGGGGGTTTCCCCTGTGGCCCATCTTGGGGTGGTTTTGTACACCCATAGTACGCTGTTAAGTTCATCTGCCCATGCTCCTTTGTGCCCCTCCAACCTTTTTTTGATGCCATCGCATATGGTGCGGTTGGTAACCTCTGTCATGCCATTACTCTGTGGGTGGGCAACCGAGCTACACCTGTGTGTGATGTGGAAACTCTCGCAGAATTCTTTGAATTTTCTGGAGGTGAATTGAGTCCCATTGTCTGTGATGATAGTATTCGGTATGCCGAATCTTCCCAGGATGTATTCCTTCACAAAGGAAATCACTTTCTCAGGGGTGATGGTAGAGAGGGCTTCTGCTTCCACCCATTTGGTAAAGTGATCAACCGCTACAATTATCCACTTCCTCTGTCTGCTTGCTTCCGGCATCGGACCCACGAGGTCGATCCCCCACGTCGAAAAAGGCCAAGCCGTTAGGATTGGCTATTGTTCCATCGGTGGTTGGCTGGTTTTCTTGGCGTGTACCTGATGCGCGATCGGCAGAGGTGTGAAAACAACCGCCGAATCACTCAACTAGGGCAGTGTACCCGTCGTTGTCAAGTAATAATTCTGGATTAAGTCCAGGTATCGATCCCACAGAGAATTATTCTACGCCCAAAACCCAAAGATTCAACTTGCGTGACTTAAGCGAAAAGAAAGTTTAATTGATTATTATCCTAAGTTAAAATTGATTAACTACACCTAAGTGATCTATGTGAACCGCTTTCGCACTGGGATTAGGAAAAACTTGCGAAGGTTTAACCGATCTGTGAATGGAGATGGGGATGGCTCTGCTAATTTGATTAAATCACGAGACTAATATGGTTGCAAATTCCCCAAATGACTTTATATGAATGACTAAAAATGGCGATTCGTTGAACTTATTAATTCCCTAGCCGGTTTACCCTTGTTTAGAGGCGGTCTAGCTCTAGGGTTCAGAAATTAAGGACCCGTAAATTCCACAGGGTTGTCAGTCCTACTGGTTTCCTAGGCGTCACTCCAGGTGAGGTCTCGAATATGAACCGATGAAATTAAGTTTTTATGAAACCAAAGCTATCATCCAATAAACATCAAGTAAGCATTAACAAACCAATCATTAATTTCAATAATTCAATCCAATACACAGAGATGAAACGAGTCAAGGTTACAATCTCACAATATCTATTGCAAATCGAAAAACTACACAAAAATGGAAGGGAAAAGCTAGGAAAAACTTATGCCCTTCGTATTGCAGAGTCGCGACTTGGCGGTGGAATACCGTGAGAAGGTGAATCTCTATAGATGTACGAACACCGCAAGGGAGGAAGATTCGTTGTATGAAAAACACAATCGCCGTTCAAATCCGTTCCCAAAAATACAAAAGAAAACTCAGAAGCTCTCTAAAACTGTGAAGTTGGCGGCTGACAAAAGATGACCAAAACAAAACCTAAAAAATCCTATTTAAATGTCTGGCCAAAAGGGGTAAATTACAAAGCGGGAAAATAAACACACAACACGCCGAGTTGTGGAGCTGCACGCCGAGTTATGGAGCTGCACGCCGAGTTTCAGCAACTCGGCAACGAGTTTGCCACTGCTAATGAATTCCTCAATGTTGCACATTTTCTTTCCAAACTCAGCTGAGCCTTGATGTACTACTTCTCTGCCAAAAATTACTCAAACAAAAAGGCATCAAGGCACCAACAAATTGAACAAATCATAACTTAACAAAATAAAAAAATAAAATTCAACGATTTTCATAGAAAATTACAAAATCAGAGAAAAAGAACAAAACAATCTAAACCTAAACAAAAAGAAAATAAGGATGTAAAATACTAAAAAGGACTAAACAAATGCCAAAATTAACCCGAAATACATTGACATAATAGGGTTAAAAACAACCCTATCAACCTCCTCACACTTAAGACCTTGCTTGTCCTCAAGCAAGAAAAGAATATGATCATGGAGCCTGATATAACACAGCGCACCCAAAAACTCATCGCGAATCAAAACACAGGAGCATTCCTTTCTATTGACATCTACTCAAAACCGAGCCCTAAAGATTGCCAAATTCAGTAAAAAGATCAAGAGACAATGAGGTTTAGGCTAACCACCACAAGCTCAACACAGTCATCCAAAATAAGCAATTTCGGTTTCATTCTTTCCATCACAAATCCGGGTTTATTGAGTTGGTTTAAGAAGTTTAAGCACACGAAATCATTGAGTTTCACTTAAGTTAAATCCCCGCATTTAGGACTCATAACCACAACTCAGACCCCACATTCTATAAAGTCACAAAGTCACAAGGCGAAAAAGAGAAAAACTGGGCGTTCGATCAAAAAAAAAAAAAATTCTCGCACTAGTCTCACTTTTGTTTGTTATTGAATTTTTTTTTTTTTTAGAGCTTACTTCGGGATGCAAAAACCGTTCCGTATTAGAGCGGTCCCGGTTGCCAGCCGAGTACCCCTAACCATAGCGGGAATTGCGCTCCCTAGCGGCTACTAGCCCGACCCATAGCCAAATTTTTCTTTTAGCCAGCGGGACCAATGAGACGGCAATTAATAAAACAAACTCACACCCACATAAGACCCTTCTACCAGAATAACCAAGGATTTACAAAATGCAGAGCCAAGTGCAATTACAAAACCCAAATGCGAGACAGCTTAATCATGCACATTTTTGTATTTCATCCAATTTTAAACTCAAATAGCCTGAATTTGGATTTCAATAACTCCGCCGTATTACTTAAACAAATTTCTGCATTGAAAGTGGGGCGCCACAACAAATCATGCCCCGTAACTCACTTCCACCGGCCTTCAATGAAAACTCAATTTTGAACAAATGCAATCCCCTAGGAATGCACCAAATGTTATGAAACTCATTATTATCAAGTTTTTCAAAAATGACAACCATGATAGCCAGAATTCAAGCACGTAAGCCTAACTTCGGAGGAGATTACAGTCAAACGGATCAACCTGAAGACTCGAAAACAACTAACAAAACGAAACAAAAACAAACAAACAAACATACTGACTCAAACAGCAGACCAAACAACTCATGCCAAATCACCAAAAGAAAATAAAACGCACAAATCCACATCCACGCACCAACAGAAGAAAAATTAAGTAAAAGGGAGAAGCCCTTTTCCTCCTCACACTTACGCTGCACTTACTCCGGGAAGTGCAATGGAAAAAGAGCAACGCAAACAAAGAAAGAAAAGGGAAAACTCACTGATCGGATGGTTCTGAAGGTGGCGGAGGTGGAGGATAGGGCCAACCAAACTCCGGGCGATATTGAGCGGCAAAGGATTCGAAAGTAGCGATCCGCCCATCCAGCCTCGACACGGTCGACTCGAGGTTGGCAACGCGGCCATCCATTCGCTGCATCCACTCAACATTATGCAGATGCATAGTGTTGAGGGTGTCCAATATAGCCGAAAACTGGGCGTTGGTTCCGGACGAGGTGCTAGCTTCACCGGCGGCTGCTACTGGTTCGTCATGCCCGCCCTCAGGCTCGCCCATCGGCTCATCTTGTCCCATAGCAAGGGCTGCTTCCGCCACTGTGTCAAGACGAAATGGGCATTGGAACCGAATGGAGACGGCTGTGGGAGGAGCGGCTTGCTGTGGAGGAACGAGCCCAGTGGAAAGGCTTTCGGAGTCCGGAGAGGGTTCCCGTAGAATGGAAGAGTCCTTGCGCCGTTTGTTGCCAGAGGTTGTGTTCTTGGTGCGGGTCATGGCGTGGCTAAGGAGAAGAGAGTGAAGGAGAGGAGAGAGAAAGCGGTTGAAAGGTGAGAAAGTAAAGAGAGATGAGAAAGTAGAGAGAGGTGAGAAGAGGAGATGGTGAGAGATTAGAGAGGGGTGAGAAAGTAGAGAGAGATTTTTGCAAGGGAAGAAGAGAGGGGGAGGGGGGCGGCGGCTGCAACTAGAGAGAGAGAGAAAGAAAAAGAAAAAGAGAAAGAGAAGGGTGAAATAGAGGGAAGTAAAGGGTGAAGGGCGGCAGTTTTATTTTGGGAATTTGGAGAGAAGTCGGCGTGTTTTAGAATTGCACGCCGTGTTGTTAATGAGGAGTGGAGAGAACACGGCGTGATCTTGCATAACACGGCTTGTTTTGGGTTGAATATTTGACTCTGAGTTCCAGTAGAAAACACGCCGGCGTGCACCCATTGCACGGCGTGTTCTTGGTTGAAATTTTTTTTGGCCCTGAGTTGCAGTAGAAAACACGCCGGCGTGCACCCATTGCACGGCGTGTTCTTGGTATTGCACGGCGTGTTGTAGGATTGCACGGCGTGTTGTTATATTGCACGGCGTGTTCGTTGCTAGGTGCCCTGAGTTCCAGTGTGTAACACGCCGGCGTGCATCCATTGCACGGCGTGTTCTTGGTTGAAATTTTTCCTGTGAGCGTGTTCCCTCCTTTTTGCCTTGGTGCTGAACTTTTCTCACGTGCCACTCCGTCGTCACACTTAATTGCTTGCTGCTGATCTTGTCTACAAAGAGAAAAGAAAATAGACACACACAAAAATGAAACATTAGTCCTAAAACAGTATGTACGAAAGACAGAAATTACTACATGATGTGTTTATAGTCGAAACAGCTCGACTGCCGCCTGCTAATTGCGCTTATGCATCTTGGAGAAACAACACGTGCTTCTCCTCCGGTGTCCCTCCATGAAAGTACGGCTTCAACCGGTGGCCATTCACCTTCTGAATCCCCTCGGGCGTAACAATCTCAACCAATCCCGAGGGGAATACCTGGTGTACCTGAAATGGTCCCGTCCACCGGCTCCTCAGCTTACCCGGAAATAACTTCAGCCGTGAGTTATATAGAAGCACGAAATCACCGGGGCTGAAGTTTTTGGCCACAATATGCGAATCATGCCAGCGCTTGGTCTTTTCTTTATATATCCTTGCATTCTCATAAGAAGCGAGGCGCATTTCGTCCAACTCAACCAATTGCTTCAACCGGAGTTCCCCAACAGCCTGCATATCAAAGTTAAGAAATTTCAAAGCCCAATATGCCTTATGTTCTAACTCCACGGGCAAATGACACTCTTTACCAAAAACTAACCGGAACGGAGACATTCCAATCGGCGTTTTATACGCCGTCCTATAAGCCCAAAGTGCATCATCGAGCTTTAAGTTCCAATCCTTTCGGGATGCACTGACAGTTTTCTCCAGGATCCGTTTTAACTCCCTATTGGACACTTCGACTTGCCCACTAGTCTGTGGATGATAAGGTGTGGCCACCTTGTGGGTTACCCCGTATTTATGCAGAATGCCATCAAATTGCTTATTACAAAAATGGGATCCTCCATCGCTTATAATAGCTCTGGGGGTTCCGAATCGAGTAAGCACATGCTTCTTAAGAAACTTGATAACAGATTTCGCATCATTATTAGGTAAGGCCACCGCCTCGACCCACTTGGAGACATATTCAACTGCCACAAGAATGTACTGATTGTTGTGTGACTTCGGGAAGGGACCCATGAAATCTATGCCCCAGACATCAAAGAGTTCACACACTAAGATGCCCTGCTGAAGCATTTCATTCTTTTGGGAAATATTCCCCACCCGCTGACACGCATCACAAGATTTAATATAATCGAATATGTCTCGTTTCATAGTGGGCCAGTAAAATCCACACGACAAAACCTTCCCATAGGTTCTATCAGGCCCAAAGTGGCCTCCTGCTTCTCTATCATGGCACATATTAATTATGGACGGTACCTCATCATGTGAAACACACCTCCTAATGATATTATCAGCACACAACCTAAACAAATAGGGCTCATCCCACAAATAGTTTTTCGCGTCATGCAAAAATTTTTTCTTCTGGTTGTAAGAAAGATTAGGAGGAAGGATATTACCGACTTTGAAGTTTGCTATGTCAGCAAACCAAGGGATAGAAGTTACCGACAACAGTTGCTCATCCGGGAACGTGTCTTGAATTTCCAGTTGAGAAGAAGAAGTCTGAGTTCCTGCCGGAAGTCGGGACAAATGGTCTGCCACCACATTCTCCACGCCTTTCTTATCCCTGATTTCAACGTCGAATTCTTGGAGAAGTAAGACCCACCTTATCAGCCTTGGTTTCGCATCCTGCTTTGCCAACAAGTACTTAAGAGCAGAGTGGTCAGTAAATACAATAACTTTAGACAGCACAAGATAAGACCTAAACTTTTCAAAAGCAAAGACTACAGCTAGCAGCTCCTTTTCAGTAACTGTGTAGTTCAATTGGGCTCCATTCAAAGTCTTACTCGCATAATAAATTGGGTGGAAAATTCTGTCCACCCGCTGACCCAGACATGCTCCTACTGCTACATCACTGGCATCGCACATTAATTCAAATGGTAAGGACCAATCAGGACTTATCATAACCGGTGCTTCAATCAAATTCTTTTTAAGCAAGTTAAAAGCATGCAAGCACTTGTCAGAAAATTCAAACATGGCATCTTTTTGCAGCAAATCAGTCAAGGGCTTAGCAATTTTAGAAAAATCTTTAACAAATCTCCTATAAAAGCCTGCATGACCTAAGAAACTTCGTACAAGTTTCACCGAGCTAGGAGGAGGCAACTTTTCAATAACCTCGACCTTAGCCGGATCGACCTCGATGCCTCGTCCCGACACTCTATGCCCTAACACCACACAATCTCTTACCATGAACTGGCACTTCTCCCAACTAAGTGCCAGGTGAGTCTCCTCACAACGGTCAAGTACCCGGTCCAAATGTCTAAGGCATGACTCAAAAGTATGTCCCACGACCGAAAAGTCATCCATGAACACTTCCATGAAGTTCTCAATCATATCACTAAAAATAGCAAGCATGCATCGTTGGAAGGTGGCCGGGGCATTGCAAAGCCCGAAAGGTATTCGCCTATATGCAAATGTCCCATATGGACACGTGAAAGTGGTCTTCTCTTGATCGAGAGGGTCCACGGGAATTTGCATATAACCGGATAGCCCATCTAAGGTACAAAAGTACTCGTGTCCGGCCATCCTTTCCAAAATCTGATCAATGAAAGGTAGTGGAAAATGGTCTTTACGGGTGGCATTATTCAACTTCCGATAATCAATACACATGCGCCACCCGGTGACAGTTCGAGTAGGGATAAGTTCACCCTTCTCATTTTCCACCACCGTAGTGCCCCCCTTCTTGGGTACACATTGAACGGGGCTAACCCACTGACTATCAGAGATGGGAAAGATAATACCTGCATCTAGCAATTTTATCACCTCAGCCCTTACCACCTCTTTCATATTCGGGTTGAGTCGACGTTGAGGCTGTGCACATGGCTTCACTTCATCCTCCAGAAATATCCTGTGTGTACAAAACGTCGGACTTATCCCCTTGATGTCATGGATCGTCCACCCGAAAGCTCCCTTATGCTGCTTAAGCACCTCCACTAGTTGTTCCTCTTGCTCAACTGTCAAAAGAGAAGATATAACTACTGGTAAATCATTAGGAGGATGCAAAAACACATATTTCAAATTAGGGGGAAGGGGTTTAAGCTCTAATTTTAGAGGCTCCTCTAAAGAAGACTTTGGTACTGGCTTGATTTCCCGCTCGAGATTCTCAAACCGCCCCTTTACCCATGAGCATTCCTCCTTTAATTCCCCATCCGCTTCTTCTTCATCCAGCCCCTGACTAATGACTTCCGTCATATCCCTGCAAAAGTTCTCAAATACACAATCGTCAATAGGGCAAAAAGAAGCAATCGCACTACAATTCTCCGTATCCATGGGATACTTCATGGAATTGTACATGTTGAATGTCACCTCTTCATCCTGCAACCGGAGGATTATCTTACCCTCCTGGACATCTATCAGCGTCCTCCCAGTTGCGAGGAACGGCCTTCCTAACAAAAGCGGGACCATGCTGTCCTCCTCCATGTCAATGACCACAAAATCAGCCGGAAAGATGAACTTGTCCACCTTCACAAGAACATCTTCCACCACTCCCCTGGGCCTGGTGATAGACCTATCTGCCAATTGAAGCGTCATGTTCGTGGCTTTGGGCTCGCCTAACCCCAATCTCCTGTAGAATGACAATGGCATCAGATTAATGCTAGCCCCTAAGTCGCACAGAGCGCTCACCACCTCCATATTCCCGATGCGGCAAGGGATAGTGAAACTACCCCGATCCTTAAGTTTAGGGGGAAGTCTGTTGGTGCTGATTGCCGAACACTCCACTGTCAAAGCCACTACCTCATCTCCCTCAAGCTTCCGCTTACCTGCAAGTAGCTCCTTAAAGAATTTAGCATACGCTGGCATCTCTTGGAGTGCCTCAATCAAAGGTAAATTAAATTCTAACTTCCTAAAAACCTCAAGGAACTTGGAATATTTCTGATCCAATTTAGCTTTCTTTTCCCTTTGAGGATAAGGGAGCTTAGGCACGTATGCCTTAACTGGTTCAGAAAATTTCACATTAATATCAGTATTGGGCGGAGGGGTTGAGTCTGAGTCGGGGTTGCTTACTTCTCCCGACTCATCAATTACCTGTACTGGTGGAGGCTGGAGTCCAGCATCAGAAATCGGTCTCTCCACCTTTTTACCACTCCGTAGCGTGATCACCTTGGCTGATTCCCTCTGGTGTCCCTTAGGATTTGGCTCTGGATGACTAGGGAGACTACCGGACGGTCGTTCTTGCCTTTCTCTACTCAGCTGAGCAACCTGTTTCCCCAAATCTCTGCAATAAGCTTCGTTGTCAGCAAGACGGGATGAGATGTCCTTAAGTAAAGACAACACCGTCTCATCCTGCTTTGACTGCGATGCTTTTTGCGAAGAGTGAGGCTCATGTTCATCCGGGCTCTTACCCAACCCGTGGTCATAGTGCTCTTGACGGAACCCAGCCGGCGGTCTCAACACGTTTTGATTGTTGCCATAAGACATATTCGGGTGTTGATACCGTCGTCCGTAGTTCTGATTAGAATTATAAGTTTGAGGGTAGGGATGGTTATACCTTGGGTTTCCGCCCACGAAACTTACATTCTCTGGATCTTGTGCGAAAGGGTCATGCTGCTGGCATTCCTGGCTGGGGTGATCTCCCCCGCAGGTGACACACATCACCGGTTGGCGCTGTGATGCATTCATGCTCATCCTCGCCATCAGCATGTCTAGCTTTTTATTTACATCATCCAGAGCTGCGTCTCGGCGTCCCGACTCAGCAACTCGGACTTCACCCCTCGCAGGCAACTCCGCTTGCCACATGGTACTTTTCCTAGCTAGCTCTTCAATCAGTTCTTCCGCCTCGACAGCCGTTTTCTTGAAAAGATCACCACCTGCAGAAGAATCGACAATGGCACGGTTAGCAGCTGTTAATCCGTGATAGAAAGTACTTACCTGTGTGAACTTTGGCAGGTCATGGTGTGGGCAATTCCTCAACATCCGCTGGAATCGCCTCCATGCTTCATTCAAGTTCTCTGTCCCAAACTGCCTAAAGCCCAGAATCTCATTTTTCAACTGGGCAGTCTGCGAAGGTGGGAAATATTGTGCAAGAAATTGCTCCTCCAGCTGATCCCAAGATGTAACTGATCCTGGTCTCAACGACCGATACCATTCCATTGCTCCCCCACAAAGAGAGAAAGGAAACAACTTCAGACGTATAGCATCTTGTGGAACTCCACTCATCCGGACCGTATCAGTCACCATTAGGAAGCGATCCAGGTGCTCATTGGGGTTATCAGAAATTCCTCCGCTAAACAGTCCGTTAGCTTGGATGAGCTGCACCATGCTGGATTTGATTTCAAACTGATTAGCGGTAATAGTAGGTAACACAACTCCAGCTTGATTCCGAGGTCTGTGAGGAGCCATCAAGTCCGTCATAGATGTATTATCCCGGTCCTCATTCACTCTTCGTTCACGATCCCGGTTGGCTTGCTCCGCTCGAAGCCTTCTTAATTCCTCCCGGTCTCTTCTGATTTCCTCCTCTTCCTGCTGTCTCCGCATTGCTTCGTCCATCTGAACTTCCTGCCTCCTTCGCTGACTGTTGTTTCTGCGACAAACACTTTCAATTTCAGGATCAAAAAGTAAATTTTCTGGCCTACGAGACCGAGTTTGCATTCACTAGGTCAAGCACACAATTAAGCACCCAAAAAGAAAATGAAAACAAAGACTAAAACCAACAAGTATTCACAAGACTCAAAATAATATTCACATATAAACAATGCCTAAATCAACAATCAACCCTTGGTTCGATTGGCGTAGGAAAATAGCTTCCCCGGCAACGGCGCCAAAAACTTGATGCGCGATCGGCAGAGGTGTGAAAACAACCGCCGAATCACTCAACTAGGGCAGTGTACCCGTCGTTGTCAAGTAATAATTCTGGATTAAGTCCAGGTATCGATCCCACAGAGAATTATTCTACGCCCAAAACCCAAAGATTCAACTTGCGTGACTTAAGCGAAAAGAAAGTTTAATTGATTATTATCCTAAGTTAAAATTGATTAACTACACCTAAGTGATCTATGTGAACCGCTTTCGCACTGGGATTAGGAAAAACTTGCGAAGGTTTAACCGATCTGTGAATGGAGATGGGGATGGCTCTGCTAATTTGATTAAATCACGAGACTAATATGGTTGCAAATTCCCCAAATGACTTTATATGAATGACTAAAAATGGCGATTCGTTGAACTTATTAATTCCCTAGCCGGTTTACCCTTGTTTAGAGGCGGTCTAGCTCTAGGGTTCAGAAATTAAGGACCCGTAAATTCCACAGGGTTGTCAGTCCTACTGGTTTCCTAGGCGTCACTCCAGGTGAGGTCTCGAATATGAACCGATGAAATTAAGTTTTTATGAAACCAAAGCTATCATCCAATAAACATCAAGTAAGCATTAACAAACCAATCATTAATTTCAATAATTCAATCCAATACACAGAGATGAAACGAGTCAAGGTTACAATCTCACAATATCTATTGCAAATCGAAAAACTACACAAAAATGGAAGGGAAAAGCTAGGAAAAACTTATGCCCTTCGTATTGCAGAGTCGCGACTTGGCGGTGGAATACCGTGAGAAGGTGAATCTCTATAGATGTACGAACACCGCAAGGGAGGAAGATTCGTTGTATGAAAAACACAATCGCCGTTCAAATCTGTTCCCAAAAATACAAAAGAAAACTCAGAAGCTCTCTAAAACTGTGAAGTTGGCGGCTGACAAAAGATGACCAAAACAAAACCTAAAAAATCCTATTTAAATGTCTGGCCAAAAGGGGTAAATTACAAAGCGGGAAAATAAACACACAACACGCCGAGTTGTGGAGCTGCACGCCGAGTTATGGAGCTGCACGCCGAGTTTCAGCAACTCGGCAACGAGTTTGCCACTGCTAATGAATTCCTCAATGTTGCACATTTTCTTTCCAAACTCAGCTGAGCCTTGATGTACTACTTCTCTGCCAAAAATTACTCAAACAAAAAGGCATCAAGGCACCAACAAATTGAACAAATCATAACTTAACAAAATAAAAAAATAAAATTCAACGATTTTCATAGAAAATTACAAAATCAGAGAAAAAGAACAAAACAATCTAAACCTAAACAAAAAGAAAATAAGGATGTAAAATACTAAAAAGGACTAAACAAATGCCAAAATTAACCCGAAATACATTGACATAATAGGGTTAAAAACAACCCTATCAACCTCCTCACACTTAAGACCTTGCTTGTCCTCAAGCAAGAAAAGAATATGATCATGGAGCCTGATATAACACAGCGCACCCAAAAACTCATCGCGAATCAAAACACAGGAGCATTCCTTTCTATTGACATCTACTCAAAACCGAGCCCTAAAGATTGCCAAATTCAGTAAAAAGATCAAGAGACAATGAGGTTTAGGCTAACCACCACAAGCTCAACACAGTCATCCAAAATAAGCAATTTCGGTTTCATTCTTTCCATCACAAATCCGGGTTTATTGAGTTGGTTTAAGAAGTTTAAGCACACGAAATCATTGAGTTTCACTTAAGTTAAATCCCCGCATTTAGGACTCATAACCACAACTCAGACCCCACATTCTATAAAGTCACAAAGTCACAAGGCGAAAAAGAGAAAAACTGGGCGTTCGATCAAAAAAAAAAAAAATTCTCGCACTAGTCTCACTTTTGTTTGTTATTGAATTTTTTTTTTTTTTAGAGCTTACTTCGGGATGCAAAAACCGTTCCGTATTAGAGCGGTCCCGGTTGCCAGCCGAGTACCCCTAACCATAGCGGGAATTGTGCTCCCTAGCGGCTACTAGCCCGACCCATAGCCAAATTTTTCTTTTAGCCAGCGGGACCAATGAGACGGCAATTAATAAAACAAACTCACACCCACATAAGACCCTTCTACCAGAATAACCAAGGATTTACAAAATGCAGAGCCAAGTGCAATTACAAAACCCAAATGCGAGACAGCTTAATCATGCACATTTTTGTATTTCATCCAATTTTAAACTCAAATAGCCTGAATTTGGATTTCAATAACTCCGCCGTATTACTTAAACAAATTTCTGCATTGAAAGTGGGGCGCCACAACAAATCATGCCCCGTAACTCACTTCCACCGGCCTTCAATGAAAACTCAATTTTGAACAAATGCAATCCCCTAGGAATGCACCAAATGTTATGAAACTCATTATTATCAAGTTTTTCAAAAATGACAACCATGATAGCCAGAATTCAAGCACGTAAGCCTAACTTCGGAGGAGATTACAGTCAAACGGATCAACCTGAAGACTCGAAAACAACTAACAAAACGAAACAAAAACAAACAAACAAACATACTGACTCAAACAGCAGACCAAACAACTCATGCCAAATCACCAAAAGAAAATAAAACGCACAAATCCACATCCACGCACCAACAGAAGAAAAATTAAGTAAAAGGGAGAAGCCCTTTTCCTCCTCACACTTACGCTGCACTTACTCCGGGAAGTGCAATGGAAAAAGAGCAACGCAAACAAAGAAAGAAAAGGGAAAACTCACTGATCGGATGGTTCTGAAGGTGGCGGAGGTGGAGGATAGGGCCAACCAAACTCCGGGCGATATTGAGCGGCAAAGGATTCGAAAGTAGCGATCCGCCCATCCAGCCTCGACACGGTCGACTCGAGGTTGGCAACGCGGCCATCCATTCGCTGCATCCACTCAACATTATGCAGATGCATAGTGTTGAGGGTGTCCAATATAGCCGAAAACTGGGCGTTGGTTCCGGACGAGGTGCTAGCTTCACCGGCGGCTGCTACTGGTTCGTCATGCCCGCCCTCAGGCTCGCCCATCGGCTCATCTTGTCCCATAGCAAGGGCTGCTTCCGCCACTGTGTCAAGACGAAATGGGCATTGGAACCGAATGGAGACGGCTGTGGGAGGAGCGGCTTGCTGTGGAGGAACGAGCCCAGTGGAAAGGCTTTCGGAGTCCGGAGAGGGTTCCCGTAGAATGGAAGAGTCCTTGCGCCGTTTGTTGCCAGAGGTTGTGTTCTTGGTGCGGGTCATGGCGTGGCTAAGGAGAAGAGAGTGAAGGAGAGGAGAGAGAAAGCGGTTGAAAGGTGAGAAAGTAAAGAGAGATGAGAAAGTAGAGAGAGGTGAGAAGAGGAGATGGTGAGAGATTAGAGAGGGGTGAGAAAGTAGAGAGAGATTTTTGCAAGGGAAGAAGAGAGGGGGAGGGGGGCGGCGGCTGCAACTAGAGAGAGAGAGAAAGAAAAAGAAAAAGAGAAAGAGAAGGGTGAAATAGAGGGAAGTAAAGGGTGAAGGGCGGCAGTTTTATTTTGGGAATTTGGAGAGAAGTCGGCGTGTTTTAGAATTGCACGCCGTGTTGTTAATGAGGAGTGGAGAGAACACGGCGTGATCTTGCATAACACGGCTTGTTTTGGGTTGAATATTTGACTCTGAGTTCCAGTAGAAAACACGCCGGCGTGCACCCATTGCACGGCGTGTTCTTGGTTGAAATTTTTTTTGGCCCTGAGTTGCAGTAGAAAACACGCCGGCGTGCACCCATTGCACGGCGTGTTCTTGGTATTGCACGGCGTGTTGTAGGATTGCACGGCGTGTTGTTATATTGCACGGCGTGTTCGTTGCTAGGTGCCCTGAGTTCCAGTGTGTAACACGCCGGCGTGCATCCATTGCACGGCGTGTTCTTGGTTGAAATTTTTCCTGTGAGCGTGTTCCCTCCTTTTTGCCTTGGTGCTGAACTTTTCTCACGTGCCACTCCGTCGTCACACTTAATTGCTTGCTGCTGATCTTGTCTACAAAGAGAAAAGAAAATAGACACACACAAAAATGAAACATTAGTCCTAAAACAGTATGTACGAAAGACAGAAATTACTACATGATGTGTTTATAGTCGAAACAGCTCGACTGCCGCCTGCTAATTGCGCTTATGCATCTTGGAGAAACAACACGTGCTTCTCCTCCGGTGTCCCTCCATGAAAGTACGGCTTCAACCGGTGGCCATTCACCTTCTGAATCCCCTCGGGCGTAACAATCTCAACCAATCCCGAGGGGAATACCTGGTGTACCTGAAATGGTCCCGTCCACCGGCTCCTCAGCTTACCCGGAAATAACTTCAGCCGTGAGTTATATAGAAGCACGAAATCACCGGGGCTGAAGTTTTTGGCCACAATATGCGAATCATGCCAGCGCTTGGTCTTTTCTTTATATATCCTTGCATTCTCATAAGAAGCGAGGCGCATTTCGTCCAACTCAACCAATTGCTTCAACCGGAGTTCCCCAACAGCCTGCATATCAAAGTTAAGAAATTTCAAAGCCCAATATGCCTTATGTTCTAACTCCACGGGCAAATGACACTCTTTACCAAAAACTAACCGGAACGGAGACATTCCAATCGGCGTTTTATACGCCGTCCTATAAGCCCAAAGTGCATCATCGAGCTTTAAGTTCCAATCCTTTCGGGATGCACTGACAGTTTTCTCCAGGATCCGTTTTAACTCCCTATTGGACACTTCGACTTGCCCACTAGTCTGTGGATGATAAGGTGTGGCCACCTTGTGGGTTACCCCGTATTTATGCAGAATGCCATCAAATTGCTTATTACAAAAATGGGATCCTCCATCGCTTATAATAGCTCTGGGGGTTCCGAATCGAGTAAGCACATGCTTCTTAAGAAACTTGATAACAGATTTCGCATCATTATTAGGTAAGGCCACCGCCTCGACCCACTTGGAGACATATTCAACTGCCACAAGAATGTACTGATTGTTGTGTGACTTCGGGAAGGGACCCATGAAATCTATGCCCCAGACATCAAAGAGTTCACACACTAAGATGCCCTGCTGAAGCATTTCATTCTTTTGGGAAATATTCCCCACCCGCTGACACGCATCACAAGATTTAATATAATCGAATATGTCTCGTTTCATAGTGGGCCAGTAAAATCCACACGACAAAACCTTCCCATAGGTTCTATCAGGCCCAAAGTGGCCTCCTGCTTCTCTATCATGGCACATATTAATTATGGACGGTACCTCATCATGTGAAACACACCTCCTAATGATATTATCAGCACACAACCTAAACAAATAGGGCTCATCCCACAAATAGTTTTTCGCGTCATGCAAAAATTTTTTCTTCTGGTTGTAAGAAAGATTAGGAGGAAGGATATTACCGACTTTGAAGTTTGCTATGTCAGCAAACCAAGGGATAGAAGTTACCGACAACAGTTGCTCATCCGGGAACGTGTCTTGAATTTCCAGTTGAGAAGAAGAAGTCTGAGTTCCTGCCGGAAGTCGGGACAAATGGTCTGCCACCACATTCTCCACGCCTTTCTTATCCCTGATTTCAACGTCGAATTCTTGGAGAAGTAAGACCCACCTTATCAGCCTTGGTTTCGCATCCTGCTTTGCCAACAAGTACTTAAGAGCAGAGTGGTCAGTAAATACAATAACTTTAGACAGCACAAGATAAGACCTAAACTTTTCAAAAGCAAAGACTACAGCTAGCAGCTCCTTTTCAGTAACTGTGTAGTTCAATTGGGCTCCATTCAAAGTCTTACTCGCATAATAAATTGGGTGGAAAATTCTGTCCACCCGCTGACCCAGACATGCTCCTACTGCTACATCACTGGCATCGCACATTAATTCAAATGGTAAGGACCAATCAGGACTTATCATAACCGGTGCTTCAATCAAATTCTTTTTAAGCAAGTTAAAAGCATGCAAGCACTTGTCAGAAAATTCAAACATGGCATCTTTTTGCAGCAAATCAGTCAAGGGCTTAGCAATTTTAGAAAAATCTTTAACAAATCTCCTATAAAAGCCTGCATGACCTAAGAAACTTCGTACAAGTTTCACCGAGCTAGGAGGAGGCAACTTTTCAATAACCTCGACCTTAGCCGGATCGACCTCGATGCCTCGTCCCGACACTCTATGCCCTAACACCACACAATCTCTTACCATGAACTGGCACTTCTCCCAACTAAGTGCCAGGTGAGTCTCCTCACAACGGTCAAGTACCCGGTCCAAATGTCTAAGGCATGACTCAAAAGTATGTCCCACGACCGAAAAGTCATCCATGAACACTTCCATGAAGTTCTCAATCATATCACTAAAAATAGCAAGCATGCATCGTTGGAAGGTGGCCGGGGCATTGCAAAGCCCGAAAGGTATTCGCCTATATGCAAATGTCCCATATGGACACGTGAAAGTGGTCTTCTCTTGATCGAGAGGGTCCACGGGAATTTGCATATAACCGGATAGCCCATCTAAGGTACAAAAGTACTCGTGTCCGGCCATCCTTTCCAAAATCTGATCAATGAAAGGTAGTGGAAAATGGTCTTTACGGGTGGCATTATTCAACTTCCGATAATCAATACACATGCGCCACCCGGTGACAGTTCGAGTAGGGATAAGTTCACCCTTCTCATTTTCCACCACCGTAGTGCCCCCCTTCTTGGGTACACATTGAACGGGGCTAACCCACTGACTATCAGAGATGGGAAAGATAATACCTGCATCTAGCAATTTTATCACCTCAGCCCTTACCACCTCTTTCATATTCGGGTTGAGTCGACGTTGAGGCTGTGCACATGGCTTCACTTCATCCTCCAGAAATATCCTGTGTGTACAAAACGTCGGACTTATCCCCTTGATGTCATGGATCGTCCACCCGAAAGCTCCCTTATGCTGCTTAAGCACCTCCACTAGTTGTTCCTCTTGCTCAACTGTCAAAAGAGAAGATATAACTACTGGTAAATCATTAGGAGGATGCAAAAACACATATTTCAAATTAGGGGGAAGGGGTTTAAGCTCTAATTTTAGAGGCTCCTCTAAAGAAGACTTTGGTACTGGCTTGATTTCCCGCTCGAGATTCTCAAACCGCCCCTTTACCCATGAGCATTCCTCCTTTAATTCCCCATCCGCTTCTTCTTCATCCAGCCCCTGACTAATGACTTCCGTCATATCCCTGCAAAAGTTCTCAAATACACAATCGTCAATAGGGCAAAAAGAAGCAATCGCACTACAATTCTCCGTATCCATGGGATACTTCATGGAATTGTACATGTTGAATGTCACCTCTTCATCCTGCAACCGGAGGATTATCTTACCCTCCTGGACATCTATCAGCGTCCTCCCAGTTGCGAGGAACGGCCTTCCTAACAAAAGCGGGACCATGCTGTCCTCCTCCATGTCAATGACCACAAAATCAGCCGGAAAGATGAACTTGTCCACCTTCACAAGAACATCTTCCACCACTCCCCTGGGCCTGGTGATAGACCTATCTGCCAATTGAAGCGTCATGTTCGTGGCTTTGGGCTCGCCTAACCCCAATCTCCTGTAGAATGACAATGGCATCAGATTAATGCTAGCCCCTAAGTCGCACAGAGCGCTCACCACCTCCATATTCCCGATGCGGCAAGGGATAGTGAAACTACCCCGATCCTTAAGTTTAGGGGGAAGTCTGTTGGTGCTGATTGCCGAACACTCCACTGTCAAAGCCACTACCTCATCTCCCTCAAGCTTCCGCTTACCTGCAAGTAGCTCCTTAAAGAATTTAGCATACGCTGGCATCTCTTGGAGTGCCTCAATCAAAGGTAAATTAAATTCTAACTTCCTAAAAACCTCAAGGAACTTGGAATATTTCTGATCCAATTTAGCTTTCTTTTCCCTTTGAGGATAAGGGAGCTTAGGCACGTATGCCTTAACTGGTTCAGAAAATTTCACATTAATATCAGTATTGGGCGGAGGGGTTGAGTCTGAGTCGGGGTTGCTTACTTCTCCCGACTCATCAATTACCTGTACTGGTGGAGGCTGGAGTCCAGCATCAGAAATCGGTCTCTCCACCTTTTTACCACTCCGTAGCGTGATCACCTTGGCTGATTCCCTCTGGTGTCCCTTAGGATTTGGCTCTGGATGACTAGGGAGACTACCGGACGGTCGTTCTTGCCTTTCTCTACTCAGCTGAGCAACCTGTTTCCCCAAATCTCTGCAATAAGCTTCGTTGTCAGCAAGACGGGATGAGATGTCCTTAAGTAAAGACAACACCGTCTCATCCTGCTTTGACTGCGATGCTTTTTGCGAAGAGTGAGGCTCATGTTCATCCGGGCTCTTACCCAACCCGTGGTCATAGTGCTCTTGACGGAACCCAGCCGGCGGTCTCAACACGTTTTGATTGTTGCCATAAGACATATTCGGGTGTTGATACCGTCGTCCGTAGTTCTGATTAGAATTATAAGTTTGAGGGTAGGGATGGTTATACCTTGGGTTTCCGCCCACGAAACTTACATTCTCTGGATCTTGTGCGAAAGGGTCATGCTGCTGGCATTCCTGGCTGGGGTGATCTCCCCCGCAGGTGACACACATCACCGGTTGGCGCTGTGATGCATTCATGCTCATCCTCGCCATCAGCATGTCTAGCTTTTTATTTACATCATCCAGAGCTGCGTCTCGGCGTCCCGACTCAGCAACTCGGACTTCACCCCTCGCAGGCAACTCCGCTTGCCACATGGTACTTTTCCTAGCTAGCTCTTCAATCAGTTCTTCCGCCTCGACAGCCGTTTTCTTGAAAAGATCACCACCTGCAGAAGAATCGACAATGGCACGGTTAGCAGCTGTTAATCCGTGATAGAAAGTACTTACCTGTGTGAACTTTGGCAGGTCATGGTGTGGGCAATTCCTCAACATCCGCTGGAATCGCCTCCATGCTTCATTCAAGTTCTCTGTCCCAAACTGCCTAAAGCCCAGAATCTCATTTTTCAACTGGGCAGTCTGCGAAGGTGGGAAATATTGTGCAAGAAATTGCTCCTCCAGCTGATCCCAAGATGTAACTGATCCTGGTCTCAACGACCGATACCATTCCATTGCTCCCCCACAAAGAGAGAAAGGAAACAACTTCAGACGTATAGCATCTTGTGGAACTCCACTCATCCGGACCGTATCAGTCACCATTAGGAAGCGATCCAGGTGCTCATTGGGGTTATCAGAAATTCCTCCGCTAAACAGTCCGTTAGCTTGGATGAGCTGCACCATGCTGGATTTGATTTCAAACTGATTAGCGGTAATAGTAGGTAACACAACTCCAGCTTGATTCCGAGGTCTGTGAGGAGCCATCAAGTCCGTCATAGATGTATTATCCCGGTCCTCATTCACTCTTCGTTCACGATCCCGGTTGGCTTGCTCCGCTCGAAGCCTTCTTAATTCCTCCCGGTCTCTTCTGATTTCCTCCTCTTCCTGCTGTCTCCGCATTGCTTCGTCCATCTGAACTTCCTGCCTCCTTCGCTGACTGTTGTTTCTGCGACAAACACTTTCAATTTCAGGATCAAAAAGTAAATTTTCTGGCCTACGAGACCGAGTTTGCATTCACTAGGTCAAGCACACAATTAAGCACCCAAAAAGAAAATGAAAACAAAGACTAAAACCAACAAGTATTCACAAGACTCAAAATAATATTCACATATAAACAATGCCTAAATCAACAATCAACCCTTGGTTCGATTGGCGTAGGAAAATAGCTTCCCCGGCAACGGCGCCAAAAACTTGATGCGCGATCGGCAGAGGTGTGAAAACAACCGCCGAATCACTCAACTAGGGCAGTGTACCCGTCGTTGTCAAGTAATAATTCTGGATTAAGTCCAGGTATCGATCCCACAGAGAATTATTCTACGCCCAAAACCCAAAGATTCAACTTGCGTGACTTAAGCGAAAAGAAAGTTTAATTGATTATTATCCTAAGTTAAAATTGATTAACTACACCTAAGTGATCTATGTGAACCGCTTTCGCACTGGGATTAGGAAAAACTTGCGAAGGTTTAACCGATCTGTGAATGGAGATGGGGATGGCTCTGCTAATTTGATTAAATCACGAGACTAATATGGTTGCAAATTCCCCAAATGACTTTATATGAATGACTAAAAATGGCGATTCGTTGAACTTATTAATTCCCTAGCCGGTTTACCCTTGTTTAGAGGCGGTCTAGCTCTAGGGTTCAGAAATTAAGGACCCGTAAATTCCACAGGGTTGTCAGTCCTACTGGTTTCCTAGGCGTCACTCCAGGTGAGGTCTCGAATATGAACCGATGAAATTAAGTTTTTATGAAACCAAAGCTATCATCCAATAAACATCAAGTAAGCATTAACAAACCAATCATTAATTTCAATAATTCAATCCAATACACAGAGATGAAACGAGTCAAGGTTACAATCTCACAATATCTATTGCAAATCGAAAAACTACACAAAAATGGAAGGGAAAAGCTAGGAAAAACTTATGCCCTTCGTATTGCAGAGTCGCGACTTGGCGGTGGAATACCGTGAGAAGGTGAATCTCTATAGATGTACGAACACCGCAAGGGAGGAAGATTCGTTGTATGAAAAACACAATCGCCGTTCAAATCTGTTCCCAAAAATACAAAAGAAAACTCAGAAGCTCTCTAAAACTGTGAAGTTGGCGGCTGACAAAAGATGACCAAAACAAAACCTAAAAAATCCTATTTAAATGTCTGGCCAAAAGGGGTAAATTACAAAGCGGGAAAATAAACACACAACACGCCGAGTTGTGGAGCTGCACGCCGAGTTATGGAGCTGCACGCCGAGTTTCAGCAACTCGGCAACGAGTTTGCCACTGCTAATGAATTCCTCAATGTTGCACATTTTCTTTCCAAACTCAGCTGAGCCTTGATGTACTACTTCTCTGCCAAAAATTACTCAAACAAAAAGGCATCAAGGCACCAACAAATTGAACAAATCATAACTTAACAAAATAAAAAAATAAAATTCAACGATTTTCATAGAAAATTACAAAATCAGAGAAAAAGAACAAAACAATCTAAACCTAAACAAAAAGAAAATAAGGATGTAAAATACTAAAAAGGACTAAACAAATGCCAAAATTAACTCGAAATACATTGACATAATAGGGTTAAAAACAACCCTATCAGTACCTGGCACTGGTGACAAGCATAGATGTAGGCTTCTGTGTCTTCTTTCATTGTTTCCCAAAAGTATCCCATGAGCATGGCTCTGCGGACTATGGTTAGGGCGGCCTGATGTGACCCATAAATCCCCTCGTGGAGTTCTCTCAAAACATAGTTGCCTTCTTCCGGCGAGATGCATTTCATTCAAGGGGGACTGAAAGACTTGCGGTAAAGCTGTCCGTCTATGATAGCATAACTAGAAGATTTCCTCGAGATTCGGTGAGCCGTTGGTTCATCTTCCGGCAATTTTCCCTCCTTTAGGAAGTCCCTGATGGATGTCATCCAGCACGTGCCATGGTGGTCTACCGTCAGGGCTTCATTTTGCTCCATGCTGGGATGAGATTGTACCTCGTACGGACAGTGCAGATGCTGCCACTCTTCTTTGCTAGAGGCGGCTTTAGCGAGGTCATCCGCCAAGCTGTTGGCTTCCCGGGGTATGTTTTCAATCTTCCATACTGTTCCCTGCGCCTCAATCTCTTTCAGCAATCTCCGGACAGTGTCCAAGTACCCTTTCATGGCTGGGTCTCGGACTTCAAAGTGCTTGTTTATCTGGTTGGACACCAACCTTGAGTCACTGAGTATCCGGACCCTGTCTGGCCCTATCTCTTTGATCAGTTCCAGTCCTTTGATCATCGCCTCGTATTCTGCTGCATTATTCGTTGTTGGGAAGTCCAACTTTACTGCATAGTGGAGTCGGATCCAGTTTGGTCCTTTGATGTATACGCCTGCTCCGGCCCCTTCTTTTGACGACGCTCCGTCCACAAAGACATCCCATTCTTTAGATGGAGGCGTTGAGTTGTGCTCGAGATCTTTGAACTCTGTTACGAAGTCTGCTAGAATTTGAGCTTTCAAAGCTTGCCTGGGTTCGAATCTGATGTCAAATTCTCCCAGGCGTATCGCCCATTCCGCCAATCTCCCAGATGTTTCGGGCCGTTGCAGCACCTTTCTGAGTGGGAACCCGGTTCTAACGATGATGGTATGTGCCTAGAAGTAAGGCCTTAGTCTGTTGGATGCAGAGAGCAGGGCCAGTGCCATTTTCTCAATGTTAGGGTATCTTGTCTCCGCCCCTCATAGTTACTTGCTGGTATAATACACCGGATATTGTTGTCTGTCCTCTTCTCTTACTAGAACCGATCCGACGGCTTCTTCGATAGTTGCTAGGTATACATACAATTTTTCTCCCGGTACCAGTCTGCTCAGCAGCGGGGGTGATGTGAGAAACTTCTTTAATGGGTCAAACGCCTCATGGCATTCCTTGTCCCACTTAAAGGCCTACCCTTTCTTAAGTGCTTTGTAAAATGGCATGCATCTTTTTACCAAGAACGAGATGAACCTTCCTAGGGCGGTGACTCTTCCATTTAGTTCTGGATATCATTGAAGGTCTTGGGTGGAGCCATCTCTAGTACGGCCTTTATCTTCTCCGGGTTTGCTTCAATCCCTCTTTGTGAGATCATGAATCCCAGGAATTTACCGCCCCGTACTCCGAATATGCATTTTTCTGGATTTAGCTTAAGTCTGTACTTCTGGAGGATGGAGAATGCCTCCCTTAGATCTCTGGGGTGGTCCTTCAGGGTCCGGCTCTTGACAATCATGTCATCCATGTACACTTCAACCGTTCTCCCAATCAAATCTTTGAACATACAATTCCCAACCTTTGGTAAGTAGCTCCTGCGTTTTTTAATCCGAAGGGCATGACCTGGTAACAATATGTCCCTTTGAGCGTAATGAAAGAGGTTTTCTCCTGGTCTACCGGGTCCATCTGTTGGGATTCTTCACCGAAAATGACCCGATAAAAGCGGAAGAACGCGGTGATTTCCTCAAATCCAGTCCCAGGAGCAATTGAAATGGAATTGAAAAACTTTAAAATAAATAGAAAGAGATTAATTTACTTACCAGAAAATCTCTTTCAAGAGATGGATGAAGACTGCAGAAATCAAAGCAGATTTCCTCCTCGCTTTCGTACACGAACGCCTAACGAATGCAACCCGTGCTAGCATCGGAAAAACGAAACAATGGAGAGAAGGAGGCTAGAATATTTCAGCTACTAGTGTGAGCTAGGGTTGGGGCCGAAATTTTCACCCTAGGTTTTATACCTAGGGTGGTCGAATTCCCTTAGGGGAATTCAGGCCCAGCTTGGCTCCATTCCATTCTGTGCGGGCTTCCTTGTTTTAATTTGGGCCCAGTCTAATTTTAATTATTCTGGTTTAAATTAATTTCAAGCCCAATTTTAATATACCCATGTATTTAACATATTACTCCAAGTAATATATTATTTACATTTAAATTAAAATTAGTTTGGCAATTAATTTAATCCATCAAATTAAAATTAAATCTTCACAAAATAAAATCATATGTAAACCTATACATATGAATATTTCCACCTAGGAAATAATCTCATAATTAATCCAATTAATTATGAAGAGCCAATCGAACATATATATTAATTTTATTATTAAGATCAATCTAATTGATCAATATAATTAATATATATACACCTCTCTTTCCATCGTGTATACTCCAAGTATACATGTGATTCCTTAAGTCTGCATTCAGTCGTTCTATGTGTACGATCCTGTGGGCCCATCTTTATATTGGCAGCTGGCCTTTTGGCCCGCAGACTGCAGTTGGGCTCTAGCAAGCCACTGCAGCCCCCAATTAAGATGGAGATGGCAGTCTAACTGTTATCATAACCCTGTAGTTTAAACTTGTACATCCCATGTCATTGATATCGGTGTCCAACACAGAGGCATGGATTGATCACCCTCTTTTGTGCCCGGATATTAACTTGATCCCGAATGTACTGAAGCTCACAAACAAGTTCCAACTTGTTTGGGTGTGGCCACACTCTTATCAGTCACATTCATCAAGAGGCCGGTGATATCTTCTCAGTGGGTTACTGAGTGACAAATCCCTTCTGCATATCCATAGTATTACCATGCTCAGTGACATACCCGAAAGTACCTATACTTGGCACCCTTTTACAGGCCTTTTAGGCGTACCCCTAAGCATGTGACTTCACATGTAACACCATTATATGGTCAGGTCAAAGGATCCATGCAAGTACTACACGAGAATCACTTGTGATACTATACCATGTGGATTACTCGTTTAGTGGATCTATCCAGTACCATGCTCCCAGGCATGTACCCATTAACTTGGTTGACATTCCATGTCCAATGACCGGTAAGACACCGCCATACAACTAGGTTAATGATAGTCTATTGTTCCATTCATTCCCATGACTGGAACAAACTACGGATCTATTTATGGTCATATCGTTTACCCTATCCATGGTCTTACTGCCAAGTGTATGACACTTGTCATCATGGATATAGATATGTCCATTGGATACTTCATTTAATATATTGCACAAGATTAATATAATAAATGAATTGATGCCTTTATTAATAACACAAATGAGTATAACACATAAATTCAATGAATGTACAATACAAATACAAGGACCAATGCCTCGGGACTAGGGCATTTCCAACAATCTCCCACTTGCACTAGTTCCAACTAGGCATGGGCCTAATCCCTATAGATCTAGTATGACCCTCATGCTTGGGCTGAGCCAGCGCCTTGGTCAATGGATCTGCGACATTATCCTCGGTGTCCACTCTGTGCAATGCAATGTCACCTCTCTCCGCGATCTCTCGTATGAGGTGAAACTTTCTGAGCACGTGCTTTATGTTCTTATGTGACCGGGGCTCGTTAGCTTGTGCAACAGCCCCATTGTTGTCACAGAAGATATCGACTGGGTCCTGGATAGTTGGCACTACTCCCAACTCAGTGATAAACTTCTTCATCCACACAGCTTCCTTAGCCGCATCACACGCAGCGATGTACTCAGCTTCTGTTGTAGAGTCCGCTATGGTTGGCTGCTTTGAGCTCTTCCAGCTTACAGCACCACCATTCATCAAAAATACATACCCGGACTGCGATTGGTACTCATCTTGGTCGGTCTGGAAGCTTGCATCGGTATACCCAGTAACTGATAGCACTTCCATTTTACTTTTATTTAATTATGCTTTATATTCAGTTGCATGTATGAATGTATGTTCCAATAGCCTATTCACCCGTTTTATGTATGTAAGCCGTTATAATTGAATCTAATAACCAAAAGGAATTACTAAGTCGCTTAAAAGTGCTTCCCTCATTCAAAACCGAATCGAAGTGGGAATAGGCCAGTTGTAGACCATGCCCTCGCAGGATACACTGGAGTATTGTCACTTTGTATTGGGTTAGAGTATGGGATACTCTAACACTTGGATGGATGTTTTGACTTAGTGTGGGTAGTAGGATTCTCCTGGCCCTAAGCACAGATGGGTAAGTGCCAACAAACCCATCAAACCGAGAGTCCCTAGGTTGGGATTGGACGGCGTTCCTACCTAAATAATTAAGGTGTAGTTGTACCAAACCCTCGTTTGGCTATATCTTAATGAAATATGGATCTCGGCCCATGAGCCTAATAACTCGGTTTAAATTAATAACTTGATTCATTATTAATTTTATATGGGAAAAAACAAAGTAAAGCCCTTTATTAACACTCTAAATGTTTTTCTGTGTAGAAACACCCAAATGGCAAACACAAATACCTTATCACTGAGATCCATTCTTGAAAAGGACAAGCTTTCCGGTCCTAACTTTTTAGACTGGTCTAGGAACTTAAGGATAGTTCTAAGACAAGAGTCAAAAGAGTATGTACTGGAAAGGCCTGTGCCGGCTGCGCCTCAAGGACGTAATCCATCGGCTGCCCAACTGGAGAAATACGAGGCGCATGTCAAGGACAACCGGGATGTGACATGCCTTATGTTGGCCTGCATGGTCCCCGAACTGCAAAAACAGTTTATAGACCACCAAGCCTATGCTATGATAACAACTCTTAACGAGATGTTTCAAGAGCAAGCTCGTCAGGAAAGGTACCTGAATAATAAGGCATTCCACTCTTGTAAGATGGGGGCCGGGACATCTGTGAGTGCACACGTGCTCAAGATGAAGGGCTATTTGGATACTTTGGCCCGTCTCGGATTGCCTATCTCTCAAGAGTTAGCGGTGGACACTATCCTCGCGTCCTTACCGGATTCTTATGATCAGTTCATCCTGAACTACAATATGCAAGGGATGAACCGTACTGTCAGTGAGCTGCATGGGATGCTTAAGCTTACTGAGCAGTCGATCAAAAAGACTCCGCCGGTGCTGCTGGTTAACAAGGGGAACCCTCCTCTTGCCAAGGGTAAGGCCAAGGCCAAGGCTAAAAAGGCCAAAGCCAAGAAGGCCAAGGCCCAACCCAAGGCCCAGCAGAAGGCAGGTCCTGAGGATGTCTGTTTCGGGTGTAGACAGGTGGGCCATTGGAAGAGATCGTGTCCCAGGCTGATGGGAGAGCAAAGAAGGGGCCAAGGTGCGTCCTCTTCAGGTATTTATGTTATAGATATTAACCTTACTATTTCAACATCCTGGGTATTGGATACTGGATGTGGTTCTCACATTTGTTGCAATGTGCAGGGACTTAAGAACAGAAGGTTGCTGGGGTCGGGAGAGGTGGACTTGCGGGTCGGGAATGGAGCAAGGGTTGCTGCCATAGAGATCGGCGAATACCACCTTGTGATGCCCAGTGGATTGGTTTTGATTTTAGAACATTGTTACTTTGTACCTGCTATGTACAAGAATATTATTTCTGTATCAATGTTGGATATTTCTGGATTTATTTTCACTATTTCTAATGGTCGAATTTCAATATCTAGAGAGGGATTATTTTATGGAGATGATCTATTAAATAATGGCCTATATATCATGGACTTAAATGAAACCAATCATATCTATAACATAAACACTAAAAGGGTTAAGCCTAACGAACTTAATCCTGTCTACCTATGGCACTGTCGTCTTGGCCATATAAACGAGAAGCGCTTTGCTAGACTTCACAAAGCTGGAGTCCTAGGGTCATTTGACTTGGAGTCAATTGATACATGCGAATCATGTTTACGAGGCAAGATGACAAAGGCGCCTTTTAGCAAGAAGGCTGAAAGGGCCACTGGCTTATTGGACCTAATACATTCAGATGTATGTGGACCTACGAGCGCAGTGACCAGAGGTGGGCATCTGTACTTTGTCACGTTCACGGATGATTTCAGTAGATATGGCTATGTCTATCTGATGAAACACAAGTCCGAGACCCTTGATAGGTTCAAGGAATTTAGGAATGAGGTACAAAACCAGCTAGGCAGGAATATCAAAAACCCTTCGGTCGGACCGAGGCGGTGAGTATATGAGCCTAGAGTTTGACTCATACTTGAGAGAGCATGGAATAGTTCCACAGCTCACTCCTCCCGGAACACCACAATGGAATGGGGTGTCCGAACGGAGGAATAGGACCTTGTTGGACATGGTCCGCTCAATGATGAGTCAAGCATCTCTCCCAATTAGTTTCTGGGGACACACCCTCGAGACAGCAGCTCTCATCTTAAACAATACTCCGACTAAGGTTGTGGAAAAGACCCCATATCAGATATGGATGAGCAAGGAGCCCAATGTGTCTTTCCTAAGGATTTGGGGATGCGAAGCACATGTCAAGAAATTGACTAGTGGCAAGCTGGAGCCCAAAACCGAGAAATGCCTGTTTGTGGTCTACCCTAGGGAAACCAAAGGGTATTACTTCTACAACCCCGCCGAGAACAAGGTGTTCGTGGCAAGGAAGGGGGTCTTTCTAGAAAAGGAGTTCCTTTTCAAGAAAGATAGTGGGAGCAATGTTGAACTCAGGGAAGTTCAAGGTCCACAAGCTCCTGAAGAGGATAACTCGGAGGCCCAGGTGGAACTTCCACAAGTGGAAGCACCGACCTAGGCCACACAAGAACCTAGAAGGTCTGGTAGGGATCGTCGGGAACCGGAGAGGTATGGTTTCCTCGTCACCGATGATCAAACTCTTCTCATCTGGGATGAGGAAGAACCCAAAACCTACCAGGAGGCTATGGCTAGCCCACAGTCTGCAAATTGGCGTAAAGCCATGGAGGCAGAAATGCAATCTATGTACGATAACCAAGTTTGGAACTTGGTTGATCCACCTCCGGGTGCTAAAGTAATAGGTTGCAAGTGGTGCTATAAGCTAAAAGCTGATAATACCTTCAAGGGGCGTCTGGTTGCAAAAGGTTTCAGACAAGTCCATGGAATAAACTATGATGAAACTTTTTCACCAGTAGCCATGCTCAAATCCATCAGGATACTACTGGCCATAGCCGCATGGTATGACTATGAGGTATGGCAGATGGATGTCAAAATCGCTTTCCTTAATGGAAAGCTACTTGAGGATGTGTACATGACATAACCTGAGGGTTTTGTCGATCCTAAGTATCCGAGTAGGGTATGCAAACTTCAAAGGTCCATTTATAGACTGAAGCAAGCATCCCGTAGTTGGAATCTAAGATTCAATGAGGCTATAAAGGAATATGGCTTCATACAGAATCTAGATGAGCCTTGTGTGTATAAGAGGACTAGTGGGAGCATTGTCACATTCTTGGTACTTTATTTAGACGACATTCTGCTCATTGGAAGCGACATACCTACACTGCAAGGGGTAAAGCAGTGGCTGAGTAAGTGCTTCGCAATGAAGGACTTAGGCGAAGCTGAGATGATCCTAGGGATCAGGATCTACAAGGATAGATCAAATCGGCTTCTGGGCCTAAGTCAGGCTTCGTACATTGATAAAGTTCTGAAAAGGTTAAGCATGGACCAGGCCAAGAAAGGTTTCTTGCCAATGGGCCATGGGCTGAAACTTAGTAAGAAGAACTGTCCTAAAACAAGGGAGGACAGGGAGAACATAAAATTGGTTCCATATGCTTCGGCTATAGGATCAATTATGTACTCCATGTTATGTACGAGACCTAATGTCGCCTTTGCACTGAGTATGACAAGCCGATACTAGCAGGATCCCAGGGAGGATCATTGGAAAGCTGTCAAAGCAATCCTCAAGTACCTTAACCGGACTAAGGATAGCTTCTTGACAATTAATTTAATCCATCAAATTAAAATTAAATCCTCACAAAATAAAATCATATGTAAACCTATACATATGAATATTTCCACCTAGGAAATAATCTCATAATTAATCCAATTAATTATGAAGAGCCAATCGAACATATATATTAATTTTATTATTAAGATCAATCCAATTGATCAATATAATTAATATATATACACCTCTCTTTCCATCGTGTATACTCCAAGTATACATGTGATTCCTTAAGTCTGCATTCAGTCGTTCTATGTGTACGATCCCGTGGGCCCATCTTTATGTTGGCAGCTGGTCTTTTGGCCCGCAGACTGCAGTTGGGCTCTAGCAAGCCACTGTAGCCCCCAATTAAGATGGAGATGGCAGTCTAACTGTTATCATAACCCTTTTCCTTCTCCATCTTCTTTCTTGAATTTTTCATTCTTGTTCATTGGAGTAGCCACCATCTTGCAATTTGACATGTTGAACTTCTTTAATAAATCTGTTGCATATTTCTTTTGAGAAATGAATATTCCATCTTCATCTTGATGTATCTCTAATCTAAGAAAATAGTGCAGCAATCCCAGGTCTGTCATTTCGAAGGTGCTCATCATGCTGAACTTGAACTCTTCTATAAGCTTTGAACTTGACCCCATGTAGATTATATCATCTACATATAAGCACACTATCAAAAAATCTGTTTCCCTTTGCTTCTTCAGATAAAGAGTAGGCTCATTTGGACTTCTTTTAAAGCCATTTTCATGAAAGAATGCATCAATTTTACTATACCATGCCTGTGGAGCTTGTTTTAAACCATAAAGAGCCTTTCTCAACTTGTACACTTTATCTTCATGTCCATTAATCACAAAACCTTCTGGTTGTGAGACATAAACATCGTCTTCAAGTTCACCATTAAGAAAGGCTGATTTTACATCAAATTGATACACCTTCCATCTGAATTGAGCTGCCAAAGCCAAGAACATTCTTACTGTTTCAAACCAAGCTAAAGGTGAAAATGTCTCCTCGTAGTCGACCCCTTGTTGTTGTGAATATCCTTTCGCAACTAAACGAGCCTTGTGCTTTTGAATGCTTCCATCTGCATGAAATTTTGTTTTGAATATCCACTTCACTCCTATTGCTTTCTTTCCATTTGGCAGATTCGTCAGTTCCCAGGTTGAATTCTTTTCTATGGACACAAGCTCTTCTTTCATTGCCTTTCTCCACTCATCTTTTTCTACTGCCTCTTCATATGTCATAGGATCTGGAACAATTAGTGCGAACTCCCCCTTTTCATAGATCTCCTTCAGTGATTTAAGTTTCCTTAGTGGTGTGTCATCTAAAGATACACTTGAACTCTTGCTGCTAGGTGTAGTTGCTGAGCTGCTTGGAGTAGTTGGTGGTGTCTCAACAATTGGAGTAGAAGTTGGTGATGTGCTTGGAGTTACCGCTGCTGAAGTAGTTGGAATTGGGTCTGAATTTGCTTCCTCCATTATGTCACGTATCAGAGGAAAGGGAAGCAGCCCATGTCAGTTAATTCGGTTAATTAGTTAAATTGGTTTCATTTTCTGTTTTCTGTTATTTTCTGTTATTGTAGTTAATGTTGCAGCCTTTAATTTACAGTATTGTTAGGGAGAGGAAACTAGATTTTATCCTAGGGCTGAGTCAGCCTATTTCTGCTAAGAATAGTATCTGTTGGTTAAGGAATTTGTTATGCTAATTTGGCATTTAGCACAGCTGTCTGTACTGCCAGATTATTCCCTACCCATTTATTGCACTGGAATGATCATTGCTGATATATGAAAAATTACAGCAGATTCTTCAATGTCTCTCTCCCTATTTCTTCCTTCTTCCTCCTAATCTCTACTCTCTTCTCTTCTTACCCTAAATTTCTCTATTTTCAGTTTCTCTATTCTAAATGCCTTAAGTCAGAAATCATAAATACCTGACATTGGTATCAGAGCCCTCTATCCTCGGCCTACTTTATGGTCAGAAAACCTAAGCAACCACACCCTAAACCCACCATGAACAACCTGGAAAGAAAGCTTGAAGAATTAAACCAACAATTCCTCAATAGATCTGAATCTACTGCTGAACAATTAGAGGAGATTAAGAAGAACCAGGAGAGGTTTGAACGAAGGCTGGACCATTTAACTTTACAGCAGAATGACCTGAGGAAGGAACAGATGAACCAGCAACAGGACTTGGAAAGAAGGCAGGTGACCCTGCAACAGTCCCTTGAGAAAACCATTGTGGACACACTGTCCAGGATGGTGCAACCAGCTTCTCAAGGAATGGAAGGAGGAAACCTTAGTGCTACCATGACCAGCCAGAGCAACCCTGGTATTCTACCTACTCCACCACCCAAACAGAACCCCAACACCACTATCTACAACCCAAACACTAACCTTAACCCTACCACCACCTATAACAAGATGCTACCTAAGTTGGATCTCCCTTACTTTGATGGAGCTGAAGTGGAGGACTGGATTTGCAAATGCAGGAAATATTTCCAGTTCTTTGAAGTAGCAGATGATAGGAAGGTGAGCCTGGTTAGTATTTATCTACAAGGGAAGGCTGACAAATGGTTCAGGAACTGGTTTAGAGATAACCCTGCTGCTACTTGGGATTTATTCTTGGCTGAGATAGCCAACAGATTCAGAGATATTGCAGTAGAGGATGTAGTGGACCAGATCTCTCGCCTAACTCAATCTACTACTGTGATTGAGTATCAAGGGATATTTGAAGAAATGAAGTTGAGAATGGAGAAGGAACACCCGGGGATTGATGAAGGATATTATGTTAAGAAGTTCATTGCTGGCCTTAAACCCGAAATCAGATCTGCTGTCCAAACCCAAGAACCCACAGACTTGTATTCCACAATCAAAAAATCACTACTTCAGGAGAAACATGTTAATAGCCTCCTAGAAGCCTCCAAACAGAAAAATGCCTACAGGCCACCCCCCACATACGACAAGCCATATGCAAACACCTTTCAACCCAAACCCCCTATCAAACCACCACAAAATGCACAACCACAACCCTTTAGAAACACCCCTGGTGCCTGTTGGAAATGTGGGGATAAATACTCCCCGGGCCACCAATGTAAGAAACTGCTAGCTATGACTGCAGAAGATGAGATTGAAGAGGAAGGAGAGCCGGAAATAACTGAGCAGCAGGAGGTTGAATCAAGGGAAGATATTGAAGAGCCACAAGGGAACACCATGCAGCTCTCCATTAATGCCCTAGATGGGGGATTAAATGACACAACTCTGAAGCTTAAAGGTACCCTTAATCGAAAACCTGTCATGATTCTGATTGATAGTGGTAGTACTCATAGTTTTGTGGATTCTAAGTTAGCCAAGGATGTTAAACTGCCCTTATCTGAAGTAAGACCTATAGCCGTGACAGTGGCTGATGGTAGGAAACTGTTAGTGAATTATAAGTGCAATGAGTGTTGTTGGTCAATGCAAAATGAGAAGTTTAGTTTCACATTAAGGGTTTTAGACTTGGGGGACTATGACTTGATATTAGGAGTGGATTGGATGAGGCACCATACACCGGTAACCTTTGATTTTGGGGAAAATAGACTGTTAATCCATAAGGAGGGTAAACAAGTAGAATTAAGGGGAATAAAGGAAGAGATGGCCTTAAAAATGATGTCCCTAAAATCCCTGAATAAGCTGGTGACTAAAGGTTGGAAAGGAGTTACCTCAAGACTATTCTTAATGATCTCTTCCCCTGAAAACAGCCACCCACAACAGCCTACCCTTACAACTACCACCCACCAGAACCAAAACCAGATTCCTGCCCTTATACAAACCCTGTTATCCACATATGCTCACCTTTTCCAGACACCTAAGTCACTTCCACCTAAAAGAGAACATGACCATTCCATTCCCCTAAAGAACTCTGCAGAACCTATAAATGTCAGACCCTATAGATACTCACATCACCAGAAAGGGGAAATAGAGAGGTTGGTGGAGGAAATGTTAAGGGAAGGACTGATCAGGCCTAGTCACAGTCCCTATGCATCCCCGGTGTTGCTGGTTAAGAAGAAGGAATGGTTGTAATTAAACCAGCAAAAGTACTAAACACCAGACACGTTTTAGTGCAAGATCAGCCAGTTCAGCAGTTACTAATTCGTTGGGAAGGAATGTCTGCATTAGATGCTACATGGGAGGATTATAAACACTTGAAATTGCAGTTCATACATTCTTGGGGACAAGAATGCGCCAATGGGGGAGGTATTGTCACGTATCAGAGGAAAGGGAAGCAGCCCATGTCAGTTAATTCGGTTAATTAGTTAAATTGGTTTCATTTTCTGTTTTCTGTTATTTTCTGTTATTGTAGTTAATGTTGCAGCCTTTAATTTACAGTATTGTTAGGGAGAGGAAACTAGATTTTATCCTAGGGCTGAGTCAGCCTATTTCTGCTAAGAATAGTATCTGTTGGTTAAGGAATTTGTTATGCTAATTTGGCATTTAGCACAGCTGTCTGTACTGCCAGATTATTCCCTACCCATTTATTGCACTGGAATGATCATTGCTGATATATGAAAAATTACAGCAGATTCTTCAATGTCTCTCTCCCTATTTCTTCCTTCTTCCTCCTAATCTCTACTCTCTTCTCTTCTTACCCTAAATTTCTCTATTTTCAGTTTCTCTATTCTAAATGCCTTAAGTCAGAAATCATAAATACCTGACACATTAATGGAATTTGGGGATGATCTTCCTCGTTGCCGTCATCACTTCTCCAATTCCAGCTGGCTGCCTCATTAAAAATTACATTCCTACTGACAATTGTCTTGCCATTTACAGGATTATACAATTTATATGCTTTCGGCTCAGTACAATAACCAACAAAAATACATTTAATTGATTTTTCATCTAATTTTTGGCGATTTTGAGCATCAATTAAAACATAAGCAATGCAAACAAAAATTTTTAAAAAACTCACAGTTGGTTTGGTCCCTTTCCAAGCTTCATATGGAGTGATATTTTGAACAGCTTTTGTTGGTGAGAGATTCAACAGGTACACTGTTGTTGCAACGGCTTCTGCCCAATATTGGTTTGGTAGACCTTTCTCTTTCATCAGACTCCTTGCCATCTCCACCACCGTTCTGTTTTTATGTTCAGCAACTCCGTTTTGTTCTGAAGTATATGGTGCAGTCAATTCCCTTCGAATTCCATTCTCCTCGCAGAAATGAACGAATTCTTTTGACAGAAAATCACCACCTCTGTCTGTGCGAAGTACTCTGATACTTGTTCCTCTTTGCTTTTCTACTAGGGTTTTAAATTTTTTGAAATTCTGAAATTTTTCAGACTTGAATTTCAGAAAATATACCCAACTCATTCTACTGAAATCATCAGTAAACAAGAGAAAATAACAACTTCCACCAAGTGATTTGGTATTCATGGGACCATATAGGTCAGCATGAACCAATTCAAGACACGTTGAGGCTCTCCATGCTCTTCCTGTAGGAAAGGACTTCCTAGTTTGCTTCCCATAAATGCAGCCTTCACATAAATCAAACGATTGAATTTTTGGTAATCCATGGACCCTTTTCTTCCTTTCCAGCAGCTGTAATCCTTTTGCATTTAGATGTTCATATCATAGATGCCATAATTTGGAATCGTTTTGTTCTCCCGTTACCAACGCGAAATCACTCAAAGTGGAGACTTCAAATGGAAACATTCTGCTTTTGGTCATTTGAACAGTGACAATTGTTTGTTCTGATTGCTTATCTTTAATCACACATGCACCATTGTCAAACATAATAGAATATCCACTAGCCATAAGCTGTCCAACACTCAGCAAATTATAAGCTAAGTTAGGAACAAATTGAAGATCATGTAAAAGCTTAGTTTTACCTTGGCTAGTTTTAATAGCTATTGTTCCTTTGCCTTCCACTTGCATCTCTTTGTCATCACCTAATTTGACTTTCTTCTTTTGAGTTTCATCAAGCTCTTTAAAGATTTCCTTCCTGCTGGTCATATGATTTGAGCACCCACTATCAATAAACCACACTTCATCTTGTGTGTCAGATGTGTCTGAATGTGCCATGAACAGTCTACCCTCTTCATCAACTTCTTCTGCAAAGTTTGCCTGTTTGTCTTTAAACCAGCATTCTGCTTTCACATGCCCATATTTCTTGCAGTGATAACATTGGATGTTGCCTTTATTATTGTTAGACCTTTGTTCAGATCCTTTGCCGCCTCCTCTGCCTTGGTTGTGATATTTTCTTTGAAATCCACCTCTGCCTTTTCCACGACCTGCACCTTTTTCATGCTCCTTCGACATTGAACTCACTCCTTTCACTTGGAATGCTGTTTCATCAATCTTCTCTTCTCTTCTGTTTATTCTTGCTTCATCAGATTGCAAAGATCCCATTAGCTCATCAAAGGAATAGGTGGACAGGTTCTTAGACTCTCAATTGCTGCGACCACATGGTCAAATTTTGGAGTTAAACTTCTTAACACTTTTCAAACAACTTTGCTTTCGGTGATGTCTTCTCCATATGACTTCATCTGGTTGACGATTGCTACAAATCTTGTCATAAAATCCTGCACTAATTCACTATTCTTCATCTGCAGATTTTCAAATTCACGATGAAGTGCTTGCAACTTTACCGTGATTACTATGGATGAGCCATGAAATGCCAGCTACAAGGTTGTCCATGCCTCCTTTGCTGTTGAGGCTGCTGTAATTTTTGAAAAAATTGATTCATGAACATCTTGTTGTATAAAGAAAAGAGCCTTTGAATCTTTCTTTTTGTTTTCTCTAAGCGTGGTCTCCTCATCTTGCTCATTGTAGCCATTTTCCACCAGATCCCACAATTCTTGTGACTTGAACAACGTTTTCATTTTGGTGCTCCAAAACTAATAATTATCTCCATGGAAAATTGGTATGGAAGGTTGGGCTATATTTACTGCACTGCCACTGTTTGCCATGTCAAAATGCCCAAGGATGGCTCTGATACCAAATGTTTATTTTTAAGAGGAAATATGTTTTTGTAAATAAATTAGAAAACAACAGAAATTCTATACTGATGAAGAAACAAAGCACTTATTATTTTTCACCACACCCAAAGGAGAATTAGCAGTGCCTATTTATAGGCTTACACTTAACAGAAAAAGAGAAAAATAAGCAACTAACTGATACATATTTTGACTGAGTACAAATCAGAAATTTCTCTTATCTAATAGCCAACAAAATAACTAATTATTAGTGTTTTCATGCAATAGATTTTGAATCAAATCTCCAACAAAAAGAAGCTATTTTACGTTTATTAATAAGTAGTTGGACTGGTGATGCAGGTTGCATTCCCGAACTTGGAGCAAATGCAAGTTATCAAAATGGATAATTTGAGGATGATTTGGAGCAACATCTCCATTCAGATTCCTTTGGCAAATTGGAAGTACTAAAGGTTGAATATGCTCAACAACTACTGAAAATTTTTCCACAAGATATATTGGCAAGACTTCAAAACCTCAAGGATTTGCTCATAAAGAATTGCGATTCACTAGAAGAGGTGTTTGATATCCGTGGACTCATAAATGAAAGAGGAATGGAGAGAGTAGTCAGCTAGTTGAGAAGTATGGATATTAGAAATATGCCAAATTAGAGGTGGGTATAGAATGAGGATTCGGAAGGAGTTGTCTCGTTTGGTGAACTAAGTTCAATGTATATGTGGAATTGTCCAAATCTAAAATCTCTCTTCCCATTTTGGATAGCTAAAAGCCTAGAACAACTTCAAGAGCTTGATTTGAATGCATGTGGGCTTGAGGAAAATGGTTACAAAAAAGAAAGGAGTAGTAGAAGAAGCTCCTCAGTTTGTGTTTCCCTTGCTTAAGTTTTTGGACCTTTGGTATCTAGAAAAGCTTGAATGTGTCTTCAAAGGAATTCACACCTTGGACTGCCCGGTGCTGGAAAGGTTGAGCATTTATCGCTGTGACAAATTAGAGGTTTTCACTCAAACAACCAAGAACCCACCAGAAATAGGGATACGAAATTCACTTTTCTCATTTTCCAAGGTAGATCTTACCTTTCCTTTTGCTTTTGTAGTAGTCTACCAAAAGAGTTATAATTTTTTTTTATTAGTGTTCATTTGACTTTGCTCTCAGTTATAAAAATAGATTTTTTTTTTTAATCTAAGGCAAATAACATCCTGAGGCCCTTGAACTTTTATGAAATTTATAATTGGCCTCCTGATCAATTTTTTGAACACATTGGCTATATGATCTTTTTGTTTTAATAGTATTAGCGCCAAACTTGACATTTTTTCTCTCTTGTGGGCTACAGTATATGTTCACTAACACGTGACACAATTTTTGAGAAAACTAGAAAACTCTAAAGTTGATTGGAGAGATCAGAATCATACTTCCTATGCAGTCTTACGATAGCTACGAATATAAATTATACCTCCGATTTAATCTCATGTGTCTGCGAAAATTGTGTCACAAACCAGTGAATGGATACTATAGCCCACGTGAGAAAAAAGTATCGAGTTTTGGGCTAATACTATTAAAACAAAAAGATCATGTACCCAATGTGTTCAAAAAATTGATCAGGGGACCAATTGCAAATTCCATAAAAGTTTAGGAGCCTCAGAATGTGTTTTACCTTAATCTAACTTCTCATCTGTTTTCTTTGTATTTGGTCTGATTTTTTTTCTTGCTGGTTTGAGCTTTTTATGAACTTATTTTTTCTAATCAAGTTACAGAGGCTACATTGTCAATTGGTAGAACTTAAGAAGTATTGTTCGGTGATAATGACATGCATTTTCATGTTTCTTGATGAAGGTGAGCTTCAACTGCTTTTGTTTTATTGTTTTTCAGATCATCCCCATCATGAGACATTTATCCTTAACAAGCACAGATGCCAAGATGATAAAAGGAGGCTAGTTTCTGTTGGAAATACCCTATTCCCAAGGCATTGGACCTCGTATTTGTATTGTACATTTATTAGATATTTGTATTATACATATTTTGTGTCATAAATAAAGACATTAATTCATTATCATATATCTTGTGATGTATTTTAAATGAAGTATCCAATGGACATATCCATATCCATGTTAACAAGTGTCATGCACTTGGAAGTAAGACCATGGATAGGGGAAACGATATGATCATAAATAGATCCGTAGTCTGTTCCAGTCATGGGAATGAATAGAACTAGAGACTATCATTATTTTGTTGTATGGCGGTGTCTTACCAGCCATTGGACATGGGATGTCAACCAAATTAATGGGTACATGCAAAAGGGGCATGGTACTGGATAGATCCACTAAACGAGAAATCCACATGGTAAAGTATCACGAGTGATTCTCGTTTAGTACTTGTATGGATCCTTTGACCTGACTATATGATGGTACTGCATGCGAGGTTGCATACTTAGGGGTATGCCTAAAGGGCCTGTAAAAGGGTGCCAAGTATGAGTACTTCGGGTATGTCACTAAGGATGGCAGTGCTATAGATATGCAGAAGGGATTTGTCACTCAGTAGTCCGCTGAGAAGATATCACCGGCCTCTTGATGAATGTGACTGATAAGAGTGTGGCTACACCTAAAAGAGGGTGATCAATTCATGCCTCTGTGTTGGACATCGATTTCGATGACATGTGATATACGAGTTTAAACTACAGGGTTATGATTTCAGTTGAATTGCCATTTCCATCTTAATTGAGGGCTGCAGTGGCTTGCTAGAGCCCGCCTGCAGTCTGTGGGCAATAGGCCCCCTACAAACATAAAGATGAGCCCACAGGATCATAAGCATTGAACGTCTGAACACGGACTTAAGGAATCACCTGTATACTTGGAGTATACACACCGGAGAAAGAGGATTATATTAATTATATTATAAGGATCAATTGGATTGATCATAATAATAAAATTAATATTTGCATTGGTCTTCTCATAATTAATTAAATTAATTTATGAGATTATTTCCTATGTGGAAATATTTCACATGTATAGGTTAACATGTATCTTTATTTTATGAAAGTCAAAATTAATCCCATGGTAAAATTAACTGATCAAATTAATTTAAATTTAAATGTATCAAATATATTATTTGGAATAATAAGTTAAGAATACATGTTAAATAAAATTAAGTTGATAATTAACTGGACCAAGGAGATTAATTTTGGACTGGGCTCTAAAAGAAGAAAAGCCCGCATAAAATAAATGAAGGGATTGGGCCAAGTCTTGGGCAAGAAATTTCGGCAACCCTAGGTATATTACCTAGGGCAATTCGGTGAAGACATTATATACACCAAGGGAGCCGAAATTTGTAGCCTCTTTCTTCGTGTACTTGAATGCGGAGGGAATCTACTTTGATTTTCTGCAGCCATCTCTAGAATAGATATCTCAGGTTAGAAATCTTTTCTTTGTTGTTAACTTTTGATTTTACAATTTTCATATCAATTGCTCCTGGGCACGGATTTGATGAATCATCTTGTTCTTCCATTTTAATCGGGTCATTTCCGGTGAAAAATCCCAACAGTGGTATCAGAACGGGCTTTTCATCCGTGAAAATTGTTTAATTGGATTGAATCCCTTGGTTTTGAAATTGGAGATTTTAATTTGGGATTCTTGGATTGGGTTTGTGATTTTCCCCTTTAGAATTTTTCAATTGAAATTAAATTTGCATATAGGTTTATGTTTATTTAATTTTATTGGATGGTTGTATTTCTTGGTGAATTACATGTTATTTGGCTGCAATTTTTTTTTTTGGGAAATTAAAAATCACAGGCTGTTTCCGGCCATGCGGGACTACCGGCGGCGGAAACAGTGGTAGCAGCCGCTGCCGCTGGTTCCAGCAGCAGCGGCTGCTGCTCCTAGGGCAACACAGTTGCCTTAGTTGCAGCGGGTCGGGCCCAGTGTTTTGGATTTGGCGGGTTTCGGGTCCGGTGTCCAATTTTAAAATTTTAATTAGTTTTAAAATTTCGTGTATTTAAATTTTTACAATTTAAATGCGCATAGTTTCTTGAATGAAATTTTAATCTTATTCATGGGATATTGATTTTGGAAATTAATATGGCTAATTGAAATTGGTTCGGGTTTTTTTGGCACAATTACCCGGATGGCTGAGATGGACTCATGGTTTCCCAATTCCAGTGGGAGCAGTTATCTGCCTGAGCTGGAAGCCCAAAGCTTATTAAGGGACAGAACCATGATGGGCCAAATTGGTGATTTCAAAAATAATGGCTTGGACATAATTAAAATGGGCTTAATTCATCCATTATAACATGCTTATAAATGGATGTATTGGATGCATTTTGTGTAATTAAATATTTATTTGGTTGGATGCTATTGGGCCTTGTTCAAGATGGTTGTATTTTTCTTTTTGGGTAAATACAGCTTGCGTGCCGTTTTTTCTTTTAATGTAATTTTATTTTATTTGTTTATTATAAAATTTGTAAAAGAAGAAGCCCAAATGGAGTGGTGAACCCAAGTGGAGGTGTAAGCCCAGGAGGAAGGAAAAGGATGCCCATCTGATATTTCTTTCTAGTATAGGTTTACTAGAATAATATTAGGTTGTAATATAGGCCCATAGCAGTCCATTTTACTTATTTAATTATACTTTATATTTATTTGCATGTATGTATGTATGATTCAAACCCATTTCACCCGCCTTATGCATGTAAGCCATTATTAAAATGAATCTAATAACCTAATAGAAATTACTAAGTCACTTAAAAGTGCTTCCCTCATTCAAAACCAGTTCGAAGTGGGGATAGGCCAGTTGTAGACCATGCCCTTATTGGATGCACTGGAGTATCGTCATTTTGTATTGGGTTGGAGTATTGGTTACTCCGACACTTGGATGGAGGTTTTGACTTACCGTGGGTAGTAGGATTCTCCTGGCCCTAAGCACAGATAGGTAAGTACCAACAAGCCCATCAAACTGAGAGTCCCTAGGTTGGGATTGGACGGCGTTCCTACCTCAATAAGTAAGGTATAGTTTTTCCAGGCCCTCGTCTGGCTATATCTTAATGAAATATGGATCTCGGCCCATGAGCCCAACAACTCGGTTTAATTAATAAATTGATTCATTATTAATTATATATGGGAAAATAATAATAAAGTCCTTTATTAACACTCTTAAACTTTTCTGTGTAGAATTTCTAAATAGCAAATAATAACTCACTTTTACTGCAATCTATTCTTGAAAGGGACAAGCTTTCTGGTCCTAACTTCTTAGACTGGTCTAGGAACTTAAGGATAGTTCTAAGACAAGAGTCAAAGGAGTATGTACTAGAAAGGCCTGTACTTGCTGCGCCTCAAGGACGTAATCCGACAGATGCCCAGCTGCAGGAATACGAGACGCATGTTAAGGATAATAGGGATGTGACGTGCCTTATGTTGGCATGCATGGTCCTTGAGCTGTAAAAGCAGTTCATGGATCATCAAGCCTATGCTATGATAACAACTCTAAATGAGATGTTTCAAGAGCAAGCTCGTTAGGAAAGGTACCTGACCAATAAGGCATTCCACTCCTGTAAGATGGGGGCTGGGACACCTGTGAGCGTACACGTGCTCAAGATGAAGGGCTATTTGGATAATTTGGCCAGTCTCGGATCTCCTATCTCACAGGAGCTGGCGGTGGGTACAATCCTTGCTTCCTCACATGATTATTATGATCAGTTCATCCTGAACTACAACATGCAACGGATGAACCGTACTGTTAGTGAGCTACATGGGATGCTTAAGCTTACTAAATAGTCGATCAAGAAGACTCCACCAGTGCTGCTGATCAATAAAGGGAACCCTCTCTTACGAAGGGCAAGGCCAAGGAAAAGGCCAAGGCCAAGGTGGAAAAGGCCAAGGCCAAGAAGCCTAAGGCCCAGCCCAAGGTCTAGCATAAGGCCAGTCCCGAGGATGTCTGCTTCGGGTGCAAGCAGGTAGGGCATTAGAAGAGATCGCGTCCCAAACTGATGGGAGAGCAGAGGAAGACCCAGGGCACATCTTCGTCAGGTATTTATGTCATAGACATTAACCTTACTGTTTCAACATCCTGGGTATTGGATACTAGATGTGGTTCTCACATTTGTTACAATATGCAGGGACTTATGAACAGAAGGTCACTGGGATCAAGGGAGGTGGACTTGCGGGTCGGTAATGGAGCAAGGGTTGCTGCCATAGAGATCGGCGAATATCACCTCATGATGCCTAGTGGATTGGTTTTGATTTTGGAACAATGTTATTTTATACCTGCCATGTGCAGGAATATTATATCTGTTTCAATGTTGGATATTTCTGGATTTAATTTTTCTATTTCTAATGGTAGAATTGTTATATCAAGAGAGGAATTATTTTATGGAGAATCTCTATTAAATAATGGCCTATATATCCTGGATTTGAATGAAACCAATCATGTCTATAACATAAACACTAAAAGGGTTAAGCCTAACGAACTTAATCCTGTCTACCATTGGCACTGTCGTTTAGGCCACATAAACAAGAAACGTATAGCTAGGCTCCACAAGGCTGGAATCCTAGGGTCATTTAACTTGGAGTCACTTAATGTATGCGAGTCCTGTTTTTGAGGCAAAATGATGAAAGCGCCTTTTAGCAAGAAAGCTGAAAGGGCTACTGGCTTATTGGACCTAATACATTCAAAAGTATATGGGCCCATGAGCGTAGCTACCAGAGGTGGACATATGTACTTCATCACGTTCACAGATGATTTCAGCAGATATGGCTATGTCTATCTGATGAAGCATAAGTCCGAAACCTTTGATAGGTTTAAGGAATTTAGGAACAAAGTACAGAACCAGCTAGCCAGAACCATAAAAGCCCTTGGGTCGGATCGAGGAGGTGAGTATATGAGCCTAGAGTTTGACTCCTACTTGAGAGAGCATGGAATAGTTCCGCAGCTCACTCCTCCGGGAACACCACAATGGAATGGGGTGTCTGAATGGAGGAATAGGACTCTGTTGGACATGGTTCGCTCAATGATGAGCCACGCCTCTCTTCCAATAAGTTTCTGGGGACATGCTTTAGAGACAGCCGCTCTCATTTTGAATAATACTCCGACCAAGGCAGTATAAGATATAGACGGGCAAGGAGCCTAATGTGTCTTTCCTGCAGATTTGGGGATGCGAAGAACATGTCAAGAGATTGACTGGGGGCAAGCTGGAACCCAAAACCGATAAGTGCCTGTTTGTGGGCTACCCTAGGGAAACCAAAGGGTATTACTTCTACAACCTCGCCGAGAACAAGGTGTTCGTGGCAAGGAAGGGGGTCATCTAGAAAAGGATTTTATTTCCAAGAAAGACAGTAAGAGCAATGTTGAACTGAGGGAAGTTCAAAGCTCACAAGCTCCTGAAGAGGATAACTCGAAGACCCGGGAGGAGCTTCCACAGGAGGAAGCACTGACCCAGGTCACACAAGGACCTAGAAGGTCTGTTAGGGATCTTTGGGAATCGGAAAGGTATGGTTTCCTCGTCCCCAATGATCAAACTCCTCTCGTCTTTGATGAGGAAGAACCTAAAATCTACCAGGAGGCTATGGTAAGCCCACAGTCTACAAATTGGCATAAAGCCATAGAGGCAGAGATACAATCTATGTACGATAACTAGGCTTGGAACTTGGTTGATCCACCTCCGGGTGCTAAGGTGATTGGTTGTAAGTGGTGCTATAAGCTAAATGCCGATAATACCTTCAAGAGGCGTCTGGTTGCAAAAGGTTTTAGGCAAGTCCATGGAATAGACTATGATGAAACTTTCTCTCCAGTTGCTATGCTTAAATCCATCAGGATCTTGCTGGCCATAGCCACATGGTACGACTATGAGGTCTAGCAAATGGATGTCAAAACTGCTTTCCTTAACAGAAAGCTACTCGAGGATGTGTACATGACACAACCTGAGGGTTTTGTCGATCCAGAGTATCCTGGAAGGGTATGCAAACTTCAGAGCTCCATTTATGGACTGAAGCAAGCATCCCGAAGTTGGAATCTTAGATTCAATGAAGCTATAAAGGAATATGGCTTCATACAGAATCAAGACGAGCCTTGTGTGTATAAGAGGATTAGTGGGAGCATTGTGATGTTCCTAGTGTTATATGTGGACGGCATCCTACTCATTGGAAGCGACATACCTGTTGGGATTTGTCACCGGAAATCACCCGATAAAAGCGGAAGAACGCGGTGATTTCCTCAAATCCAGTCCCAGGAGCAATTGAGATGGAAATTGAAAAACATAAAATTAAATAGAAAGGGATTAATTTTCTTACCAGAAAATCTCTTTCTAGAGATGGATGAAGACCGCAGAATTCAATGTAGAATCCCTCCACTCTCACGTACACGAACGCCTAACGAATGCAACCCGTGCTAGCGTAGGAAAAACGAAACAATGGAGAGAAAATCACTAGAGAATTTCGGCTAGGGGCTTAACACTTGTGTTGGCCGAAATTTCTAACCCTAGGTATTTATACCTAGGGTTGGCCAAATTCCCTTAGGGGAATTCAGGCCCATCTTGGCTCCTATCTATTCTGTGTGGGCTTCCATGTTTTAATTTACGCCCAGTCTAATTTTAATTGTTCTGGTTTAAATTAATTTCAAGCCCAATTTTAATATACCCATGTATTTAATATATTACTCCAAGTAATATATTATTTACATCCAAATTAAAATTAGTTTAACAATTAATTTAATCCATCAAATTAAAATTAAATCTACACAAAATGAAATCATATGTAAACCCATACATGTGAATAATTCCACCTAGGAAATAATTTCATAATTAATCCAATTAATTATGAAGAGCCAATTGAATATATTAATTTTATTATTATGACCAATCCAATTGATCTTTATAATATAATTAATATATACACACTTCTCCCTCCATTGTGTATACTCCAAGTATACATGAGATTCCTTAAGTCTGTATTCAGTCGTTCTATGTGTACGATCCCGTGGGTCCATCTTTATGTTGGCAGTGGGCCTATGGCCCACAGACTGCAGTTGGGCTCTAGCAAGCCACTGTAGCCCCCAATTAAGATGGAGATGGCAGTCTAACTGATATCATAACCCTGTAGTTTAAACTTGTACATCCCATTTCATCGATATCGGTGTCCAACACAGAGGCATGGATTGATCACCCTCTTTTGTGTCCAGACATTAACTTGATCCCGAATGTACTGATGCTCACAAACAAGTTCCAACTTGTTTGGGTGTGGCCACACTCTTATCAGTCACATTCATCAAGTGGCCGGTGATATCTTCTCAGTGGGTTACTGAGTGACAAATCCCTTCTGCATATCCATAGTATTACCATGTTCAGTGACATACCCGAAAGCACCCATACTTGGCACCCTATTACAGGCCCTTTAGGCGTACCCCTAAGTATGCGACTTCACATGTAACACCATCATATGGTCAGGTCAAAGGATCCATATAAGTACTACACGAGAATCCATTGTGATACCATACCATGTGGATTACTCGTTTAGTGGATCTATCCAGTACCATGCTTCCAGGCATGTACCCATTAACTTGGTTGACATTCCATGTCCAATGACCGGTAAGACACCGCCATACAACCAGGTTAATGATAGTCTATTGTTCCATTCATTCCCATGACTGGAACAAACTACGGATCTATTTATGGTCATATTGTTTACCCTATCCATGGTCTTACTGCCAAGTGCATGACACTTGTCATCATGGATATAGATACGTCCATTGGATACTTCATTTAATATATTGCACAAGATAGATATAATAAATGAATTGATGCCTTTATTAATAACACAAATGAGTACAACACATAAATCCAATAAATGTATAGTACAAATACAAGGACCAATGCCTCGGGACTAGGGCATTTCCAACAATCCCCCACTTGCACTAGTTCCAACTAGGCATGGGCCTAATCCTTATAGATCTAGTATGACCCTCGTGCTTGGGCTGGGCCAGCGCCTTGGTCAATGGATCTGCGACATTATCCTCGGTGTCCACTCTGTGCAATGCAATGTCACCTCTCTCCGCGATTTCTCGTATGAGGTGAAACTTTCTAAGCACGTGCTTTGTGTTCTTGTGTGACCGGGGCTCCTTAGCTTGTGCGACGGCCCCATTGTTGTCACAGAAGATATCGACTGGGTCCTGGATAGTTGGTACTACTCCCAACTCAGTGATAAACTTCTTCATCCACACAGCTTCCTTAGCTGCATCACACGCAGTGATGTACTCAGCTTCTGTTGTAGAGTCCGCTATGGTTGGTTGCTTTGAGCTCCTCCAGCTTACAGCACCACCATTCAGCAAGAATACATATCCTGACTGCGATTGGTACTCATCCTGGTCTATCTGGAAGCTCGCATCAGTATACCCAGTAACTGATAGCACTTCCTGACCACCATACACCAAGAAGCTATCCTTAGTCCGGTTAAGGTACTTGAGGATCACCTTGACAGCTTTCCAGTGATCCTCCCCGGGATCCTGCTGGTATCGACTCGTCATACTCAGTGCAAAGGCGACATCAGGTCTCGTACATAACATGGAGTACATGATTGATCCAATAGCCGAAGCATATGGAACCAATTTCATGTTCTCCCTGTCCTCCCTTGTTTTAGGACAGTTCTTATTACTAAGTTTCAGCCCATGGCCCATTGGCAAGAAACCTTTCTTGGCCCGGTCCATGCTGAATCTTTTCACAACTTTGTCAATGTACGAAGCCTGACTTAGGCCCAGAAGCCGATTTGATCTATCCCTATAGATCCTGATCCCTAGGATCATCTCAGCTTCGCCTAAGTCCTTCATTGCGAAGCACTTACTCAGCCACTGCTTTACCCCTTGCAGTGTAGGTATGTCGCTTCCAATGAGTAGGATGTCGTCTACATAAAGTACCAAGAATGTGACAATGCTCCCACTAGTCCTCTTATACACACAAGGCTCATCTAGATTCTGTATGAAGCCAAATTCCTTTATAGCCTCATTGAATCTTAGATTCCAACTACGGGATGCTTGTTTCAGTCCATAAATGGACCTTTGAAGTTTGCATACCCTTCCCGGATACTTAGGATCGACAAAACCCTCAGGTTGTGTCATGTACACATCCTCGAGTAGCTTTCCATTAAGGAAAGCAGTTTTGACATCCATCTGCCATACCTCATAGTCATACCATGCGGCTATGGCCAGCAGTATCCTGATGGATTTGAGCATGGCTACTGGTGAGAAAGTTTCATCATAGTCTATTCCATGGACTTGTCTGAAACCTTTCGCAACCAGACGCCCCTTGAAGGTATTATCAGCTTTTAGCTTATAGCACCACTTGCAACCTATTACCTTGGCACCCGGAGGTGGATCAACCAAGTTCCAAACTTGATTATCGTACATAGATTGCATTTCTGCCTCCATGGCTTTACGCCAATTTGCAGACTGCGGGCTAGCCATAGCCTCCTGGTAGGTTTTAGGTTCTTCCTCATCCTAGATGAGAAGAGTTTGATCATCGGTGACGAGGAAACCATACCTCTCTGGTTCCCGACGATCCCTACCAGACCTTCTAGGTTCTTGTGTGACCTGGGTCGGTGCTTCCACTTGTGGAAGCTCCACCTGGGCCTCCAAGTTATCCTCTTTAGGAGCTTGTGGACCTTGAACTTCCCTGAGTTCAACGTTGCTCCCACTATCTTTCTTGGAAAGGAACTCCTTTTCCAGAAAGGCCCCCTTCCTTGCCACGAACACCTTGTTCTCAGCGGGGTTGTAGAAGTAATACCCTTTGGTTTCCCTAGGGTAGCCCACAAACAGGCATTTGTCGGTTTTAGACTCCAGCTTCCCACTAGTCAATTTCTTGACATGTGCTTCGCATCCCCAAATCCTTAGGAAAGACACATTGGGCTCCTTGCCCGTCCATATCTGATATGGGGTCTTTTCCACTGCCTTAGTCGGAGTATTGTTTAAGATGAGAGCTGCTGTCTCGAGGGCGTGTCCCCATAAACTAATTGGGAGAGATGCTTGACTCATCATTGAGCGGACCATGTCTAACAAGGTCCTATTCCTTCGTTCGGACACCCCATTCCATTGTGGTGTTCCGGGAGGAGTGAGCTGTGGAACTATTCCATGCTCTCTCAAGTATGAGTCAAACTCTAGGCTCATATACTCACCGCCTCGGTCCGACCGAAGGGTTTTGATATTCCTACCTAGCTGGTTCTGTACCTCGTTCCTAAATTCCTTGAACCTATCAAGGGCCTCGGACTTGTGTTTCATCAGATAGACATAGCCATATCTGCTGAAATCATCCGTGAACGTGACGAAGTACAGATGCCCACCTCTGGTCACTGCGCTCATGGGCCCACATACATCTGAATGTATTAGGTCCAATAAGCCAGTGGCCCTTTCAGCCTTCTTGCTAAAAGGCGCCTTTGTCATCTTGCCTCTTAAACATGATTCGCATGTATCAATTGACTCCAAGTCAAATGATCCTAGGACTCCAGCTTTGTGAAGCCTAGCAATGCGCTTCTCGTTTATATGGCCAAGACGACAATGCCATAGGTAGACAGGATTAAGTTCGTTAGGCTTAACCCTTTTTGTGTTTATGTTATAGATATGATTGGTTTCATTTAAGTCCAGGATATATAGGCCATTATTTAATAGAGCATCTCCATAAAATAATCCCTCTCTAGATATAGAAATTCGAGCATTTAAAATAGTGAAATTAAATCCAGAAATATCCAACATTGATACAGAGATAATATTCCTGCACATAGCAGGTACAAAGTAACAATGTTCTAAAATTAAAACCAATCCACTGGGCATCATTAGGTGGTATTCGCCGATCTCTATGGCAGCAACCCTTGCTCCATTCCCGACCCGCAAGTCCACCTCTCCCGACCCCAGCAACCTTCTGTTCTTAAGTCCCTGCACATTGCAACAAATGTGAGAACCACATCCAGTATCCAATACCCAGGATGTTGAAATAGTAAGGTTAATATCTATAACATAAATACATGAAGAGGACGCACCTTGGCCCCTTCTTTGCTCTCCCATCAGCCTGGGACACGATCTCTTCCAATGACCTGCCTGTCTACACCCGAAACAGACATCATCAGGACCTGCCTTCTGCTGGGCCTTGGGTTGGGCCTTGGCCTTCTTGGCTTTGGCCTTTTTGGCCTTGGCCTTGGCCTTTTCCTTGGCCTTACCCTTGGCAAGAGGAGGGTTCCCCTTGTTGACCAGCAGCACCGGCGGAGTCTTCTTGATCGACTGCTCAGTAAGCTTAAGCATCCCATGCAGCTCACTGACAGTGCGGTTCATCCCTTGCATGTTATAGTTAAGGATGAACTGATCATAAGAATCTGGCAAGGACGCAAGGATTGTGTCCACCGCCAGCTCTTGAGAGATAGGCGATCCGAGACGGGCTAAAGTATCCAAATAGCCCTTCATCTTGAGCACGTGTGCACTCACAGATGTCCCGGCCCCCATCTTACAAGAGTGGAATGCCTTATTGGTCAGGTACCTTTCCTGACGAGCTTGCTCTTGAAACATCTCATTGAGAGTTGTTATCATAGCATAGGCTTGGTGGTCCATAAACTGTTTTTGCAGTTCGGGGACCATGCAAGCCAACATAAGGCATGTCACATCCCGGTTGTCCTTGACGTGCGCCTCGTATTCCTCCAGCTGGGCAGCCGGTGGATTACGTCCTTGAGGCGCAGCCGGCAAAGGCCTTTCCAACACATACTCTTTTGACTCTTGTCTTAGAACTATCCTCAAGTTCCTAGACCAGTCTAAAAAGTTAGGACCGGAAAACTTGTCCTTTTCAAGAATGGATCGCAGTGATAAGGTATTTGTGTTTGCCATTTGGGTGTTTCTACACAGAAAAACATTGAGAGTGTTAATAAAGGGCTTTGCTTTGTTGTTCCCATATAAAATTAATAATGAATCAAGTTATTAATTTAAACCGAGTTGTTGGGCTTATGGGCCGAGATCCATATTTCATTAAGATATAGCCAAACGAGGGTTTGGTACAACTATACCTTAACTATTTAGGTAGGAACGCCGTCCAATCCCAACCTAGGAACTCTCGGTTTGATGGGCTTGTTGGCACTTACCCATCTGTGCTTAGGGCCAGGAGAATCCTACTACCCACGCTAAGTCAAAACCTCCATCCACTTCCTATACTCTAACCCAATACAAAGTGACAATACTCCAGTGCATCCTGCGAGGGCATGGTCTACAACTGGCCTATTCCCACTTCGATTCGGTTTTGAATGAGGGAAGCACTTTTAAACGACTTAGTAATTCCATTTGGTTATTAGATTCAATTATAACGGCTTACATACATAAAGCGGGTGAATGAGCTATTGGCACATACATTCATACATGCAAATGAATATAAAACATGATTAAATAAAATTAAAATGGACTGCTATGGGCCTATATTACATCCTAATATTATTCTAGTAAACCTATACTAGAAATAGATATTAGGTGGGCCTCCATCTTCTCCTTCTGGGCTTGCACCTCCAATTGGGCTTGCACCTCCATTTGGGCTCACCACTCCATGGGCTTCTTCTTTTACAAATTTTATAATATTTAACTTCAATAAAATAAAATTACATTAAAAAAGAAAAACGACACGCAGGTCGTATTTACCCAAAATAAAAATTACAACCCATCTTGTTCAAGGCCCAATAGCATCCAATCATACATTCATTCAACCATTCATATGCATCCAATACATACAATTCAAAGCATGTCATAATGCATGATTTAAGCCCATTTAAATTATGTCTAAGCCATTATTAGGAAATCGCCAATCTTGGCCCACTATGGTTCTAACCCTTAACGGGCTTTGGGCCTCCAGCCTAGGCAGTCCAACTGCTCCCACTGGAATTGGGAAACCATGGGTCCAATTTAGCCGTCCAAGTAATTGTGCCAAAATTACCCGAACCAATTTCCATTAACCATATTAATTTCCAAAATTAATATCACATGAACGAAATTAAAATTCATCCAAGAAACCATGCGCATTTAAATTACATAAATTTAAACACACGAATTTTAAAACCAATTAAAATTTCAAAACTGGACCCCGGACCCAAAAACCCGCAAAATCCAAAATACTGGGCCCGGCCCGCTGCAGCCGCCTAGCGGTAGCCCGCTGCTGCCTTGCGGCAGCCACTGCCCAGCAGCAGCCCGCTGCTGCTGGAACCAGCGGCAGCAGGCAGCGGCTGCCGCCACGCCTCCCGCCGCGTGCGGCGGCCGCCGGCGGCTATTCCACCGCCGGCAGCCCCGCACCCCGGGAGGCAGATTTTTTTTTTTATTTAAATAAAACAGAATAAATAATAAAAAAAATATCATCCATCAACACAAGGCAATTCTCCAAGAATTCCAACAACATACAATAAAATTAAAATGACATAACCAATATGTAAAATTAATTTTCATTGTATAAAACATATGGGAAAAATCATAAAACCCATACCATGAATCCCAATAAAAAACATCCAATTTCAAAAAATGGGATTCAACCAAATTAATCAATTTCCACGGATCAAAAGCCCGCTCTGATACCACTGTTGGGATTTGTCACCGGAAATCACCCGATAAAAGCGGAAGAACGCGGTGATTTCCTCAAATCCAGTCCCAGGAGCAATTGAGATAGAAATTGAAAAACATAAAATTAAATAGAAAGGGATTAATTTTCTTACCAGAAAATCTCTTTCTAGAGATGGATGAAGACCGCAGAATTCAATGTAGAATCCCTCCACTCTCACGTACACGAACGCCTAACGAATGCAACCTGTGCTAGTGTCGATAAACGAAACAATGGAGAGAAAATCACTAGAGAATTTCGGCTAGGGGCTTAACACTTGTGTTGGCCGAAATTTCTAACCCTAGGTATTTATACCTAGGGTTGGCCGAATTCCCTTAGGGGAATTCAGGCCCATCTTGGCTCCTATCTATTCTGTACGGGCTTCCATGTTTTAATTTAGGCCCAGTCTAATTTTAATTGTTCTGGTTTAAATTAATTTCAAGCCCAATTTTAATATACCCATGTATTTAATATATTACTCCAAGTAATATATTATTTACATCCAAATTAAAATTAGTTTGACAATTAATTTAATCCATCAAATTAAAATTAAATCTACACAAAATGAAATCATATGTAAACCCATACATGTGAATAATTCCACCTAGGAAATAATTTCATAATTAATCCAATTAATTATGAAGAGCCAATTGAATATATTAATTTTATTATTATGACCAATCCAATTGATCTTTATAATATAATTAATATATACACACTTCTCCCTCCATTGTGTATACTCCAAGTATACATGAGATTCCTTAAGTCTGCATTCAGTCGTTCTATGTGTACGATCCCCGTGGGCCCATCTTTATGTTGGCAGTGGGCCTATGGCCCACAGACTGCAGTTGGGCTCTAGCAAGCCACTGCAGCCCCCAATTAAGATGGAGATGGCAGTCTAACTGATATCATAACCCTGTAGTTTAAACTTGTACATCCCATGTCATCGATATCGGTGTCCAACACAGAGGCATGGATTGATCACCCTCTTTTGTGTCCAGACATTAACTTGATCCCGAATGTACTGATGCTCACAAACAAGTTCCAACTTGTTTGGGTGTGGCCACACTCTTATCAGTCACATTCATCAAGTGGCCGGTGATATCTTCTCAGTGGGTTACTGAGTGACAAATCCCTTCTGCATATCCATAGTATTACCATGTTCAGTGACATACCCGAAAGCACCCATACTTGGCACCCTATTACAGGCCCTTTAGGCGTACCCCTAAGTATGCGACTTCACATGTAACACCATCATATGGTCAGGTCAAAGGATCCATACAAGTACTACACGAGAATCCATTATGATACCATACCATGTGGATTACTCGTTTAGTGGATCTATCCAGTACCATGCTTCCAGGCATGTACCCATTAACTTGGTTGACATTCCATGTCCAATGACCGGTAAGACACCGCCATACAACCAGGTAAATGATAGTCTATTGTTCCATTCATTCCCATGACTGGAACAAACTACGGATCTATTTCTGGTCATATCGTTTACCCTATCCATGGTCTTACTGCCAAGTGCATGACACTTGTCCTCATGGATATAGATACGTCCATTGGATACTTCATTTAATATATTGCACAAGATAGATATAATAAATGAATTGATGCCTTTATTAATAACACAAACGAGTACAACACTTAAATCCAATAAATGTATAGTACAAATACAAGGACCAATGCCTCGGGACTAGGGCATTTCCAACAATACCAACATTGCAAGGGGTAAAACAGTGGTTGTGTAAGTGCTTCACAATGAAGGATTTAGGCAAAGCTGAGATGATGATCCTAGGGATCAGGATCTACAGGGATAGATCCAAACGGCTTCTAGGCCTAAGTCAGGCCACGTACATAGACAAAGTTATAGAGATTCAGCATGGACTAGGCCAAGAAAGGTTTCTTGCCAATGGGTCGTGGGCTGAAACTCAGCAAGAAGAACTGTCCTAAAACAAGTGAGGAAAGGGAGAACATGAAATTGGTCCCATATGCTTCAGCTATAGGATCAATTATGTACTCCATGCTATGTACAAGACCTGATGTCGCCTTTGCACTAAGTATGATGAGCCAGTACTAATAAGATCCCAGGGAGGATCACTGGAAGGTAGTCAAAGCTATCCTCAAGTACCTTAATCGAACTAAGGATAACTTCTTAGTGTATGGAGGGCAGGAGGTACTGTCAGTTACTGGGTATACTGATGCAAGCTTGCAGACTGACCAGAATGAATACCAGTCGCAATCCGGTTATGTGTTTTTGCTAAATGGTGGTGCTGTAAGCTGGGGGAGCTCAAAGCAACCGACCATCATGGACTCTACAACAGAAGTTGAGTACATTGTAGCGTGTGATGCAACTAAGGAAGCTGTGTGGATAAGGAAGTTTATCACTGAGTTGGGAGTAGTACCCAATATCCCGGACCCAGTTGATATCTTCTGTGACAACAATGGCGTTGTTGCACAAGCAAAGGAGCCCCGGTCACACAAGAACATAAAGCACGTGCTCTAGAAGTTTCACCTTATACGAGAAATCGCGGAAAGAGGTGACATTTCACTACATAGAGTGGACACTGAGGATAATGTCGCAGATCCATTGACCAAGGCGCTGGCTCAGCCCAAGCATGAGGGTCACATTAGATCTATAGGGATTAGGCCCATGCCTAGTTGGAACTAGTGCAAGTGGGAGATTGTTGGAAATGCCCTAGTCCCAAGGCTTTGGATCTCGTATTTGTATTGTACATTTATTAGATATTTGTATTATACATATTTTGTGTCATAAATAAAGGCATTAATTCATTTATCATATATCTTGTGCTGTATTTTAAGTGAAGTATCCAATGGACATATCCATATCCATGTTAACAAGTGTCATGCACTTGGAAGTAAGACCATGGATAGGGGAAACGATATGACCATAAATAGATCGGTAGTCTGTTCTAGTCATGGGAATGAACGGAACTAGAGACTATCATTAATCTGGTTGTATGGCGGTGTCTTACCAACCATTGGACATGGGATGTCAACCAAATTAATGGGTACATGCAAAAGGGGCATGGTACTGGATAGATCCACTAAACGATAAATCCATATGGTAAAGTATCATAAGTGATTCTCGTATAGTACTTGTATGGATCCTTTGACCTAACTATATGATGGTACTGTATGCGAGGTCGCTTACTTAGGGGTACGCCTAAAGGGCCTGTAAAAGGGTGCCAAGTATGAGTACTTTCGGGTATGTCACTAAGGATGGCAGTGCTATGGATATGCAGAAGGGATTTGTCACTCAGTAGTCCGCTAAAAAGATATCACCGGCCTCTTGATGAATGTGACTAATAAGAGTGTGGCCACACCCAAACAAGTTGGAGCTTGTTTGTGAGCATCAATACATTCAGGATCAAGTAAATGTCCGGACACAAAAGAGGGTGATCAATCCATGCCTCTGTGTTGGACATCGATATCGATGACATGGGATATACGAGTTTAAACTACAGGGTTATGATTTCAGTTGGACTGCCATCTCTATCTTAATTGAGGGCTGTAGTGGCTTGCCAGAGCCTGCCTGTAGTCTGTGGGCAATAGGCCCACTGCCAACATAAAGATGGGCCCATAGGATCGTACATATTGAACGTCTGAACATAGACTTAAGGAATCACCTGTATACTTGGAGTATACACACCGGAGAGAGATGATTATATTAATTATATTATAAGGATCAATTGAATTGATCATAATAATAAAATTAATATTTGCATTGGCCTTCTCATAATTAATTAAATTAATTTATGAGATTATTTCCTAGGTGGAAATATTTCACATGTATAGGTTTACATGTATCTTTATTTTATAAAAGTCAAAATTAATCCTATGGTAAAATTAATTAATAAAATTAATTTAAATTTAAATGTATCAAATATATTATTTGGAATAATCTGTTAAGAATACATGTTAAATAAAATTAAGTTGATAATTAACTGGACCAAGGAGATTAATTTTGGACTGGGCTCTAAAAGAAGAAAAGCCCGCATAAAATAAATGAAAGGGATTGGGCCAAGTCTTGGGTAAGAAATTTCGGCCAACCCTAGGTATATTACCTTGGGCAATTCGGCCAAGACATTATAGACATTAAGGGAGCCGAAATTTGTAGCCTCTTTCTCTCAAACTTTGATTCCATCGCTAGTACGGGTCGTGTCCGTTAGCCGTACGTGTACGTGAATGCGGAGGAAAGTTACTTTGATTTCTGCAGTCATCTCTAGAAGAGATATCTCAGGGGACTAATCTTTTTTTTTGTTGTTAAATTTTGATTTTACAATTTTCATATCAATTGCTCCTGGGCACGGATTTGAGGAAATCATTGCGTTCTTCCGCTTTAATCGGGTGATTTCCAGTGAAAAATCCCAACAGTTTGCCCCTGAAACTTTTTGACAAAGTTACAAGTGTTGAACTACATTGCTTTCATGGTGAATCAGAGGACTCTCCTTCTGATCTCCTTAAGTTGTTCCATAACTTGGAAAAACTTTATGTAAGAAGTAGTATGTTCAAGGAACTATTCCCTTGTGAAGGACTGGACCAAGCTCTTCAAACTCTTGAGATCTTGAAAGCAGTGAGTTGTGACAATTTGATTACCTTATTACCATCCTCTGCTTCTTTCCAAAAACGAATTTGGATATAGACAATTGTGATGGACTGGTTAGCCTGCTGGCACGGTCAACAGCTAGGAGCATGGTGCAACTCACAAAAATAAGTATAAGAAACTGTGACAAAGTGTCAGAAATTGTTTCAAATGAGGGATCAGAGGAATCAAAAGAGGAAGATGAGATTGTCTTCACTAAATTAGAAAATTTGGAACTGTCTCATTTGCCAGGCCTTAAATGCTTCAGCTTAGCAGAATGCTGCTTTGAGTTTCCTTCTTTGTTTAAAGTAACAGTAAGCCAATGTCCCAACACCAAGTTTATCTCAAAACGAGTATCAACCACACCAATTCTACGGGATTTACAACTATCAGAAGTAGACAGACGACTTTGGAATGACAACCGTAAGACCACCTTGCAGCCGCCGCTAAATGGTACATCATCTTTTTTTTTTTTTTTGGTCTAATTTCCAATCTTCTTAACTATTGAGATTGGAATTTTCTTCCAAGGCATTAAATCAGCTTCTTGATGTTGACTTTCTTTCCTTCTATTTCTCATATTTTGTTCAGAATGACAAGGATCGAATGATGAAGCTGGAATAAGGTCAACTTCTCTTTCAAGCTACTGAAAGGCATTGGGATAAATATCCCTTTGATTTTAATAAAGAGTGAGACTGTCAAAAGACTTTCTTAATGCAACTGCATATTTGTTGAATGCTTTCGGTTATTCTTTTTTAATGTGTAATTTTAATCTTAACAAAACTATTAAAGGCATAACATTGCCACCTAAGGTCAATTTAGTCACTTGCAAATGAAATTTTCCATTTCTCTATCAATTTAATTAACATTTAGCCAAAGTAGTGCAATTTCATCACTAAACTAGATAAACTTCTACTACATGTGTGCCAGTTGATAAAAACTTTGAAATTTTAGTTCATTGGACTGGTGCATTGGTGAGTGCTTCAATGTTGGATCGATATCAAATATAATGAGAGTAAAAATTAGTAAAAAATATACATGTCCCTATTGACACAATTAATCTTTAGGGGTTTTTACATAAATACTTACCTTTTGACACTATATAACTTTTTTACATACAAATCAAAAGTTTACATAAATACATAAAAAACTTTCCAAAATTTCAAAAATACCTAAAAAACTTATTCCTGTTTTACGTGAGTTTTGCCCAAAAAACAACAAAAGTAAAAATTCATAATCTCCAAAATACATCCTCTAATTTGTCCACGTTTCTCTCTCCTTTTTCATAATTTTAAGTCTAATTTTGTATTTATCTCTCAATCCGTTTATTTTTTTGTCATCCGACTTTAGAAAGTTTTTTTTATTTTTTATTTATCTTCGAAACAAAGTCCATATGTATATACTTTTTCCGACATATTTTTTTCACTAAAGTATAACTAATTATGCCTTTGTATATTAAGGTATAACTAAGGTATAATTAAAGCATAATCACCATAATTGTGTATCTTAATGTATAACTAAGGTATAATTAAAGTATAACTAAGGTATAAACACTGTAATAGTGTATCTTAATGTATAATTAAGGTATAACTAATGTATAATCAATGTAATAGTGTATCTTAAGGTATAACTAAGGTATAATTAAGGTATCACTAATGTATAATTACTGTAATAGTATATCTTAAGGTATAATTACGGTATAACTAAGGTATAATTACTGTAATAGTGTATCTTAAGGTACAATTAAGGTATATAAAAAAAGGTATAATCACTGTAATAGCGTATCTTAAGGTATAATTAATGTATAAGTAACGTATAATCAATATAATAATGTATCTTAGGGTATAAATAGGGTATAAATAAGGAATAACTAAGGTATAATCACTAGAACAGTGTATCTTAAGGTATAATTAAGGTATAATCAATGTAATAGTGTATCTTAATATATAAATAGTGTATAATAATGTATAAGCAGTGTATAAAGAAAGTATAACAATGTATACTAAGTGTATAAACATTGTATAACAATGTATAACCAATGTATAATAATATATAAGAAGGTATAACAATGTATAACAAGTGTATAAACATTGTATAACAATGTATAAACAGTGTATAAATAACGTATAAAGTGTATAAAAAATGTATAAATTATGTATAATAATAAATAAGAAGTGTATAATAATGTATAACAATGTATAAGAAGTGTATAAACAGTGTATAACAATGTATAACAGATTATAAATAATGTATAAACAATGTATAAACAGTATATAATGTATAAACAATGTATAAATAATGTATAAACAATGTATAACGGTGTATAAATAATGTATAAACAATGTATAAATAGTGTATAAAAAGTGTATAACAATGTATAATAAGTGTATAAACATATAACATTGTATAAGAAGTGTATAATGTATAACAATGTATAAGTAGTGTATAAACAATGTATAAACAATGTATAACAGTGTATAAGAAGTGTATAAACAATGTATAACAATGTATAAATAATGTATAAACAAAGTATAAACAGTGTATAATGTATAAACAATGTATAATAGTGTATAAAAAATGTATAATCATTGTATAAACAATGTATAAACAGTGTATAACAATGTATAATAAATGTATAAACAATGTATAAACAGTGTATAATGTATAAACAATGTATAAAAAATCTATAACAGTGTATAAACAGTGTATAAATAATGTATAAACAATGTATAAACAGTGTATAAAGAGTGTATAACAATGTATAAGTAGTGTATAAATAATGTATAAACAACATATAACAGTGTATAAATAATATATAAACAATGTATAAACAGTGTATAAAGAGTGTATAAATAATGTATAATAAGTGTATAAACATATAACATTGTATAAGAAGTGTATAAACAATATATAAACAATGTATAATAATATATAATAAGTGTATAACATTATAACCTTGTATAAGAAGTGTATAAACAGTATATAAACAATGTATAACAGTGTATAAATAATGTATAAACAGTGTATACAGAGTGTATAAAGAGTGTATAACAATGTATAATAAGTGTATAAACATATAACATTGTATAAGAAGTGTATAATGTATAACAATGTATAAGTAGTGTATAAACAATGTATAAGCAATGTATAACAGTGTATAAATAATGTATAAATAATGTATAAACAGTTTATAATGTATAAATAATGTATAAACAATGTATAAATAATGTACAAACAATGTATAACAGTGTATAATAATATATAAGAAGTGTATAACAATGTATAAAAAGTGTATAAACAATGTATAAGAAGTGTATAAATAATGTATAAACAGTGTATAACAGTGTACAAACAATGTATAAATAATGTATAAACAATGTATAAACAATGTATAAACAGTGTATAAACAATGTATAATAATATATAAGAAGTGTATAACAATGTATACCAATGTATAAGAAGTGTATAAATACATTAGGAACAAAAGGACCTAATCTAAATTACAAGATAATACTAATATGTCTTGCAGCAAAGGTGCTCGGTATAGATATAAAAAGTCGGATGCTATCGACTCCCTTAGTAACAAGTTACTGGCACTAAAACACTTCTCAATGGTACTGAATAAGTATACTCGTTCATTTCAATATTGCTTGAATGCATTTTAACAAAATATTCCATTGCATTTTCTGCTAGATTTCTATTCACATATGCTGTTATGATCGAATTCCAAGAAGACGAATTAGGGTTGGGCATACGTGACAAAATCACAACAGCATCCTCTACATCGCCAAACTGAGCAATGCCATTAATCATTTGGTTATATGAGATGGTGTCAGGCTCAGGCAACTGAGAGAAAAAACTGTATGCCAATTCAATTCTTCCACTTCTAGCACTTGCTGCTATACCTGAATTCCAAGAAATTATGTCTTTATTGTTAATTTCATAAAAAACGCATATTGCCTCCTCAACAGAAGCACATTTCCCATACATATCAATCAAGCAATTCCCAGTAACAACGCTACATTTGAGGCCATATTTCACAACCTTGCAGTGAATTGACCTACCAAGCTGCAGCATACCAGTATGGCCACAAGCAGACAAAGCCACTGTAAATGAGTATGAATCCGGACAAGCATCAGACCTATCTAATTGAAGATACAAATCCAACGATTTCCTGAACTGCCCAGATCGCAAGTAAGCAGAAATCAATGTATTCCATGAAATTACATCCGGTTGAGGATTTTCAACAAACAAATGGTGTGCATCGTTTATCGACCCTGTAATTGTATAAAACAAACAAATGTATTCCATGAAATTACATCCGGTTGAGGATTTTCAACAAACAAATGGTGTGCATCGTTTATCGACCCTGCAATTGTATAAAACCTACCCAAAGCAGCGGAAACGAAGACATTGGCGGCAAACCCAGATTTAAAAATGAAATTGTGAAGCTGTAGGCAATAAGAGTGGAAGCCTAGATCCGTAGAAGCTCGAAGTATGTGAACAAGAAAGTATTCAAAAGGTTTATTGGGAGAATTGACCGATTTCGAGGCCTTGTACAGTACTTTTGAGAAGACGCAGGTTTTGAAGAAGAAAAAAATAGTGAAAAGAGAAAGGAGAAGAAGGGTGTAAAGATGTGATAAAGAAGAAGGAAGACGTAAAAATAGGAAAAAGAAAATAAGGAAACGTAATTATGAAAAGCAAATAGGGTAGATCAAGAAAAAATCTTTAAAACAGGGTAATTATGACAATTACCCTAATCTTTAATTGGTTTTGTTAGTCGTGGGCTTAATTTGTCACTGGATGGCATGCACCATTTAGTATGTGTAGGGGCAAAATTACTTATTATTATTATTATTATTATTATTATTATTATTATTAGGATAAAATGCAAAAATACCACTAATGTTAGTAGGAAAAATAATTTTATCCCAAAGCGTTAAATGGTAAATAACTTTGTTGATATTTAGTAGTGTTAATTTTTTTTCTTTTTATTATTATTATTTTTTTTTTTTTGGGTCATAATTTGATAAAACTCGCATTAATCACAGAGCACTAATGTAACTAAGTGTTAATTAAATAATTTAACAGAAAATAAAGTATTTTGCTACTCATAGGTTTTAATTGGTCTTTGGTGGCAATAGTAAACCCCCAATTGTAACATTTAAATAGCTCAAGGTAAAATTACATGTTCCCATAACGGAAAGTGCATAAAATAATTTTTTTGTGGTTTGAGCGTTTTGCCATTAATGGCGGTATTTTAAAAATTTATAAGAGCATGTCAAATGTTTTTGAATGGAAAATCATATAATAGGCACGAGAACTCGTAGGCTTGTAGTCTCATTTATTATGGATAACAATAGAATCAAAGCTTACTACACATTACTTCCAATGAAACTCTCACAAGAATAAATACAAAACATTAATTTACTGAATTTTGACTCAGTAAAAAGACTTTATGGATTGTAATGCAAACGTTTTGTATGTTTTATAGTCTACAATGTACAAGAATGTTATTAGAAACGGACTGACTAGTTTGATCAGTTCAACTGTAAACCGGTTATTGATCCGATCAAATTTGATATAAAGTATCGATTTTGAAAACGTAGGGCTTTGATCAGATCGACCAAAAGCCGGTCAAACCAATAAAGCGAACTGGTTAAATAGCCAATTGAATAATATTTTTAATAAAATTAATTAAATAATTTTAAAAAAAAGACAATATTATTGATTTTTTTTTTTTTTAATCAGAAAAGAGAAGTCTTAAGTATCAAGCATAAAATTATTGATTCTTAATATGACAATTAAAGAAAGATAAAAGCATAATGGAGGTGTACAAAAAGCTACAAGGTAATTGACGAAAGAACAACTTGCATTTATATATTTTTTACATTTTAATTATTTTGATAACATATACGTTCACATCAAACGGAAAAATATATTAAAATATCATTAATTAGATAAAGACTTGCAACCTACCGTTGTGGTTTAATTGATTTATTTTATTTTGATAAAATAACAAAATACTAGGTGTACAAAAAGCTACAAAGTAATTAACAAAACAACAACTTGCATATATAATTTACATTTTAATTATTTTGATAACCGAGAAAACCCATTGCCGTTCATATCCATACAAAATAGACACACAACTCGATCAAAGATTTGCAAAACACATTCTCATTTAATGAAATCCAACTTCACAATTTGCTCCCCCAATCAATTTTTCCAACATATTAACCATATGATATTTCTGATTTAATAGTATTAGTTCTTAACTTGATAAACTTATCTCGTGTGCGCTGCAGTATCTAATAACTAACACTTGATACAATATTATAGGAAAGTATAAGATTATTATTTTCTTTGGATGAATCTGAATCATACTTCTTATGTAGGTGTATCATTGCCATATATGTGAATCCTATTTTCGATTTTGTCTCACAGATCTGCAAGAGACAGAAGTATCAAGTTTGAGACTAACATTATTAAAAAAAAAAAATTATATATTTAATATGTTGAAAAGTTTGATCAAACAATTAGTTGCAAAATTCATTCCAAACTCTTCCCAAGGCAGCAAAACTATAGTTACAATCATCTTACAAGTTGGATATCTCAATGAAGACAATGAGATCTAATCTTACAAAAAACTAATTTTGCTAGCTGTACCTTTCGCAACGGAATCCTATCATAAAACCAATCTCCAGTAGGCTATAGCCTTGGCTTTATTCATATATGTTTAAAGATGAGTGACCTTTTGCAACCTTTATAACAGTAACAGTAATAGCAATGTAATGATGATATGATGACACAGAGGAGATCAAGCAAAACAAGAGACAATTTGGTGAACTGATTATGGAGAGAACACAAAACTTCTATTTCTTACAATATTACTAAGTGCATTTCAGTTGAAACTATGTCTCATGCATTTCAGTTGGCTGATATTCTTTACATGTCTTCTTCTATAGAAGTAGCTGTTTATCTTGCTTTTAGAAAACCTATACTGAGTTTGATAATGTCTTGTTAAAATTATTAGAAAAGTTGCATGTATATGTATGTACGAATATTAATTGGATTGTGTGTGTTTGATTTCTTTCTTTCATGGAAATTGAATCTCTATATGTTAAAGCTTTCCTTTCAGTTCAAGAATCCTCTATCCAGCCTCCAACATTACCTCTCTAGGCTGAATGAAATACCGGTCAGTGGTGCTTTGAGTTGATTGTGACAGGATGTGTTCAATCTTGTTTAGGACATAAATTAGCTTCATAATTATTTCACATATATATATTTCAAGAAATTATTGAGATATAAACCTCAATACAACAGTTACAAAAATAAAAAGAATCTAAAAGGGAATTTTGCGATTTTTAATATTTTAGTACATTCTCAAAACAAATTTTAAATTTATTATTTTATCACCCATAAGTTAAATGTATTTTTTGTAGCCCAAACATTAAAAGCCCTTTTCCTCTTTCACCCGGAAAATTAATGGAATCATTTAGCTGTACAGGTAGGAGGACTCTAAATCCTCATGACTTGATCAAAATGAAAATATAAACTATAAATACATTAGTTTATAACTTATGAAAATTAGCTTTATTTAAGAACTTAAGGCCAAAGGTGCAAATTGGGGCCTACAGCTTAGAATATTACATGTAGTTGATGGTGAATGTTTTTTTTTTTTTTTTTTGTCCAATTAGGTACCTATAAAATGTATTTCGTTCGATTAAGTACATATGAATGTAAGAATAGTACAAGTTTGTGATGGACTTATATTTGCCTTTTTTTTTCCCCTTATATATATATAAGAGAATACTAGAGTCATGTTTTAAGTAAATGATTGCATCGAGATATAAATGTAATAAAAAAAGAACACATTTTTCCATAAAGTTGCATATTTTTCCGGTAATTGTGATACTATATAAGTCCGTTTAGTAGAATAAAATAATGTAAAAGTAAAATAATTTAAAGTCCATTGTAAAGTTGTCTTATTTTTAGATTTATAGGTACTAAATTGGGACCAAAAAGAAAGAAGTATTATATTGACTAAATATGTAAACTATATGTGGCCCAAAATTAATTCATGATAAAATATATAGAAATACCTACGGTGATGAACCTGATCATATGGTCAACTAACAAAACTTTTGTCTTTATATGACAGCAAAAATCTAACTTTTTCTTAAATGGCATATACTGCAATTATTAATTATATTTCAAGTTGTTTGGTCATTAATTTGTTATATATATGGATTTATTTACATTGACAATATAATTAGTATTTTGTGTCACATCACATGGCTATCTTTTGAAAATTTTGGCAAACGTATTGGAAGAATGGTTACGGTTGTTGGCTGCTTAGCTTTCGAGAAATAAATTTTAATTATTTATCCTAATTGGAAATCCAGCCAATGGCCTTGTAAGTCGTTAAGCCTTTCTTTTTTTTTTTAATGAAAATATAATTCATTAAAATGAATCCGCCAAAAGTACATCACGGATTAACGGAGGTGGATCAGAGAACCACACACCTACTAATGTCGAAGAACAAGCTGCTCGGGCTAGGCGATGAGCAACCATGTTCGCAGACCTAGGAACAAACGAAAGAGTAATCCCTGGAATTTGTTGAGCTAACGAACGACAATCATCTAAAACAAGACCTAACGATGTAAGGATAGTAGAACGATTATTAAGAGAATCAATAATACCCTTGGCATCCAATTCCACGATAATATTCGAAATCTTCAAATCTTTGATCCATGATAGAGCTTCTCGACAAGAGATCCCTTCTGCCTCCCCCGCCGAAGAGGCGCCGCCCAAAAGAGAGCTGCGCGCAGCCACGAAGTGTCCCTCAAAATCGCGGATGACTGCACCAAAACCCACCCTTTGCCCCGAGTGAAAGCTGGCATCGACATTGCACTTCAACTTTCCCATCGGAGGGGCAGACCAATGGCTAACCAAAGCGGCTTCACCACCATTGCCACCTGCAAGTACCAAATCGGATTGAGCTGCACGCCACTCCTGCACCGTTACTGCTGCCCGACGTCGCATATTCCGAATATTCACATCTTCTTGCCGCCATAGCTTGCCATTTCGAGCTTCCCAACAACTCCAAGCCGAGGCAATGATTTCCGTAAGTTGAAGTGCAGAAAATTGGTTGGAGTGCTGCATGAACCAGTTTACCAAAATCGTGTCTTCTTGCAGTTGCTGAACCGCCAAATTTGCATCCCATATTTCGGAAATGCAGGGGCACTTGAATAACACATGGACCAACGATTCAGAGGCAGATTCACACAAAACACAGCCAAGATCAACATCAATGCCTCTGCTGCGAAGGTTCATTTTAGTTGGCAAACAATTAAGCAGACACCGCCACCAGAAATTACGCAATCGGGGAGGAATCTTTAAGCTCCAAATTCTGGACCATTGCAGCTGAGATAAATTATTGGCGATTCTATAACGCTGCATTTGCACATAATAGGCGCTTTTAACCGAATAGTGCCCGTTATCTTCAAGACCCCAACAGACCCGATCAGAAATTCGTCGAAATGATAGAGGGATCTGTTTAATCAGCTCCACATCCCTTGGCAGCAATAAAGCATGTAAAAGCTCCTGATTCGAGGGAATAAATTTAGCTTTTTTTGGCTTAATATTTATTGACGTGTCACATGAAGTTAAAAACTAATAACATTGTACTTGAAAAAAACATAAATTTAGTAATCATATATCTAAAAACAAGTTGTAATTTAAAATTGATATAAAGTTTAAACAATGTAAATAAAGTTATATAGTTAAGGGCCCAAAAAATGCTCTATGATTAAGTTAAATTTTTATTTTCAAATTATCCAATAAAATATACATGGGTTAGTTCTTAACTTAATACAGTACTTTTCTGAGTTTTCTCATTTCTTCTCTCTACCCATTTGTATTCATCAGTCAGTCAATCAACATTTTAAGAATACCTAATCTGTAAGAAGAAAAGAAGAGAGTAGTGTTTGGTTTTGTGGAATTTAGATCCAAATTCATTCGTATCTCAAAATGAAATAGTAAAAGGTAAGCTTCGATTTGATTTGTTATCTTTATTAGAAAATCAGTTTTTCTAATTATCTCTGGATATATATATAATTTCAGAACGAATCAACTTGCTATTTAAGGAGAAAGCGAATTTAAAAGCCTGTTTGTTTAGACTCAGATGGAATAGGTGAATATTTTCTTCTTCTTTTTTTTTTTTTAATATTGTTTTTCATGTTATTTACAGATTTTCACCAGTCTACTTTTACTTGTCTTTTGTTGTAGCTACGTTTATGGTCAAGCACTACGTTTTAGATCTTTTAATTGCAGGCTCTGTCTGCTCGCTAGTTTGACTTGGAAAAAATGGATAAGTGAGAAAGGTTTTAGATATATTTTACCTCTTTCAGTCTTGATTCAATGTTTTATTAGTTTCATTAAGTATATAATTTTTTTGTTTTTCCAGTGAGTCAAACATCTTTGATCCTTGCTTAATATGGTTCCTTTTCATTTGTTTAGTCATGGATGACCATAGTTCGTTTAGATTTAAAAAAAATAAAAAAAATAAAAATTGAACCCAATTCATAAAATATATTGATATAATTTGTTAATTATACAAAAGAGAAAAAAAAAATTTTTCTGTCATAAATATATGATATAAAATTTCTGTTAAAGTTTCATTTTTTTTCATAGATTTCGTCATTAAGTTTAGAAAATTATTTCAAAAACAAAAATTCATTATTTCGCGGAAACATTGTTTTTTTTTTTTTTTTTTTTTTTTTTTTTTTTTTTTGTGTGTTAGATTTAAAAACTAATTCAACAATTTATGCTTTGTGTAAGAATAGATTCTCCATATTTACTTAATTTTTCTAATAATAGAAAAATGCTAAATATTGAAATATTGAAATTAAGTCTTTCAAAATCAAGGAAACTTTATAGAAGTAATAAATTATTAAATTGCCTAGGTAACGAAAAATTTAATTATTCTTTGAAAAACGGATTTAAATGTTACGATGATCTTACTAGTTGGAAATCTCAAACCTAACCACACATTTTATCAATATTTTTCAATCTAACTCTTCTTGCAATATTCAATCTTAAAATAAAAATATTATTAATATTGAAGTGTAAAAGAATAATGGGTATATCTAAAAATACTCATAATTAAGCTTATGTTTACTTTCAAATACATTACATAATTTTGTTGATCATTTGAAAAAAATCAAAGGAAATAAATATGTTATAATATGATTAGATCAAGACTTGCAACCTACCATTGTGGATTAATTAATTTGACGAGCAAGCCTTTGTGATGGGTGAATTCAGCAAGCAAAAGGTGATGGCCAGCCAGATAGGCTTAATTAATTAAACTGTGATGGATGATACTGTTTGGGATTTGTTTAATTAATTTAATTACTAATTAAAATATAGGATAATTCAGATGTAATGCTGGTGTATACAATTTAAGTAATTTACTAATTTTCTTCTTATTTATATAAATTAACAACTGCGTTGTGTTGAGTGACTGGCAAATAATTATTCTCTTCATCCTTCCATTTTCAGTCAACATTTACTTCTAAAATTACTAGAAAAGGAAAAGTTTAGCATATGGAATTTGGATCCAAATTATTTCATCTCTGACAAATTAACAGGTAAGCTTTTCTTTTAGTATATTTAAATTTTTAGCCTCTCCAATCCGCCATGTGTTTCTGAGTTTTTTTTTTTTCTTTTCTTTTCTATTTGATAAAACATCTTCTGTATATTCTTCAAGGAAAAACCAATTCTTAACTAATTAAACCTATATATATATATATATATATATATAGAGAGAGAGAGAGAGAGAGAGAGAGAGAGAGAGAGAGAGAGAGAGAGGTCATAATCAATGTTATCAAAATTGTACCAAATCAGATAGTTCAATCTGTTCAATAAAAACCGGTCGTTAGTATAGTCAATTTGATATAAAATTTTAATTTTAGAGAAAATTGGTACAAATCTAGTTCGACCGGTGAAACAGATCAATTGGACCATAGATAGAATAATATTTTTGCATAAGATTAATTAAATAATATATTTTGTATGAAATAAATATCTGGTTGAATTTCTAGTTGAACCTGATCCAATTATAAATTGATAGTGTTACCGATTTGTTGCAGTGTATAAGAAGTATATAAACAGTGTATAACAATGCATAAGCAGTCTATAAATAGTGTATAACCGTGTATAACAAGTGTATAACATTGTATAAGCAGTGTATAAAGAGTGTATAACAATACATAATAAGTGTATAAATGTATAACATTGTATAAGAAGTGTATAACAATATATAAGTAGTGTATAAACAATGTACAATAGTATATAAGAAGTGTATAAACAGTGTATAACAATATATAAGAAGTGTATAAACAGTGTATAAAATGTATTTATAACTTTTATAAATATTATATATTAATTATACCTTATGATATAATAATCATACTTTAGTTTATACATTGTTTATAACTGTTAGTCCTTGTTTATACATTGTTTATACCTTATTTTATACATTGTGTGAGCATTATAGTATGTAACCAATGTATAACAATGTATTAGAAGTATATAACAATGAATAACAGTATACAAGAAGTGTATAAACAGTGTACAACAATGTATAAGAAGTGTATAAACGGTGTATAACAATGTATAAGCAGTGTATAAAAAGTGTATAAACAATGTATAATAATATATAATAAGTGTATAAGCAGTGTATAACAATGTATAAGCAGTGTATAAGAAGTATATAAACAGACAATGTATAAGAAGTATAAAACAATGTATAAACAGTATATAAAGAGTGTATAACAGTTTATAATAAGTGTATAACAATGTATAAGCAGTGTATAAAGAGTTTATAACAATATATAATAAGTGTATAAACATATAACATTGCTTAAGAAATATATAATAATGTATAACAGTGTATAAGTAGTGTATAAACAATATATAAACAGTGTATAACAATATATAAGAAGTGTATAACAGTATTTAACAATGTATAAGAAATGTATAAACAATATATAACAATGTATAATAAGTGTATAAACAGTGTTCATGTTTATAAGTGTATAAACAACATATAATTAAATTAAAAAAAATAAAAAAGAGCTCAGCAAGCTGTTCATATTTCAGATGTGCCAATTCCTTATCAAATTCAACAAAATGCAGTTCAAAAATATGTAATTCCAATAATAAAATGCAGTCCCAAAATACAGTCATAAAAAGTAGTCCCAAAGTGCAGTTCAAAAAGATGCAGTCCCAATAATAAAATGCAGTCCTAAAATGAAATCCTCGAGTGCAGATGCAGTCCCATAATTACAGTCCTAAAATACATTCTCAAAGTACAGTTGATAATAAAATGCAGTCCCAAAGTGCAGTCTCAATAATAAAATGCAGTCCCAAAAGTGCAGTCCTAAAATACAATCCTAAAAGATGCATTCTTAATAATAAAATGTAGTCTCATAGTGTATAAACAATGTATAACAATATATAAGAAGTATATAACAGTATACAACAATATATAAGAAGTGTATAAACAGTATATAACAATGTATAAGAAGAATATAAACAATATATAACAATGTATAATAAGTGTATAAACAATGTTCATGTGTATAAGTGTATAAACAATGTATAATTAAATTTAAAAAAAAAAAGCTCTGCAAGCTGTTCGTGTTTTAAAGGTGCCAATTCTTGATCAAATTCAACAAAATGCAGTCCCAAAGTACAGTTCAAAAAGATGAAGTTCTAATAAAAAATTGTAGTCCCAAAATGCAGTCATAAAATGTAGTCCTAAAGTATAGTTCAAAAAGATGCAGTCCCAAAAGTACAGTCTTAAATGCAGATGTAGTCCCAAAATTACAGTCCTAAAATGCATTCCTAAAGTGCAGTATCAATAATAAAATACAGTCCCAAAGTGCAGTCTCAATAACAAAAAGCAGTCCCAAAAGTGCAGTCCTAAAATACAATCCCAAAAGATGCATTCTCAATAATAAAATGCAGTTTCAAAGTATATAAACAGTGTATAACAATATATAAGAAGTGTATAACAGTATATAAAATGTATAAGAACTGTATAAACAGTGTATAAGAAGTGTATAAACAGTATATAACAATGTATAAGAAATGTACAACAATGTATGATAAGTGTATAAATAGTGTTCATGATTATAAGTGTATAAACAATGTATAATTTAATTTTTTTTTAAAAAGGGCTCTGCAAGCTCTTCATGTTTCAAAGGTGCCAATTCCTTATCAAATTCAAAAAAATGCAGTCCCAAAGTGTAGTTCAAAAAGATGCAGCCCCAATAATAAATTACAGTCCCAAAACGCAGTCACAAAATATAGTCCCAAAGTGCAGTTCAAAAAGATGCAGTCCTAATAATAAAATGTAGTCCCAAACGTGCAATCATAAAATGCAGTCCGAAAATTGCAGTCCTAAAGTGCAGATGCAGTCCCAAAATTGCAGTCCTAAAGTGCAAATACAGTCCCAAAATTTCAGTCTTAAAATACATTCCCAAAGTGCAGTCTCAATAATAAAATGCAATCCCAAAAGTGTAGTCCTAAAATACAATCCCAAAAGATGCAGTCTCAATAATAAAATGCAGTCCTAAAATGCAGTCTCAAAGTGTAGTTTCAAAATGCACCAAAAAGATGCAGTTCCAAAGTGGAGTTATAAAATGCAGTGTATAATAGTATATAAAAAAATGTATAAAAATGTATAAGCAGTATATAATAATATATAATCAGTGTATAATAATGTATAATAATGTATAATAATGTATTTATAAATTTTATAAATATTATAACTGTGACACCCAACTCTAAAATTTTATAACATTTATACTCGTTCTATCGTCTCTCGTACCACCCAACAATATCCTTAATATCCCAATAAATTATTTGTTGACATCAGTTTACAAATTCTAATATAGAATATTCTTATATTAATGCATCAATAAAATTAAATATAATCTATTAAATTTACTATACTTATTTGGCTTGGACTTGATAATTATTTATTATCAAGCTTCCTACGTACCCCAAATTTCGATTTGGGAATCAAAGCCACGTAGTTCTTCTAAACTTAAAATAATGTAATTATTATTCTTCTATAACTTATTCCATTTAACACATCACCCTACTACTAATCACTTATACGGTTAATATTCATACAAAGATACGAGTTACTATTCATAAATACGGTATAATTATGTATACCACTATTCACCAATTGTAAAAAAAAATACCCTAAACATCATATAATTCTCCAAATACACACATATAAATCTTACTTAAACAAATTTTTTAACAAATAATATAATTAATTTAACTCTAAATACTTCAAAAATTCATATAAAATAATCTACTCAAAATCATCAAAACCTCCAAGAATTAATATTGCTCAAAATAATTCATAGATCAATATAAAAATATTAAACTAACAGAGGCTCGCCGGAAAATATTCCGGTCACCGGAATAATGCCCATAATTCGGATGGAGAATACCACTAGATTCACAGCATTGCTAGGAGTCCAAAAATACAAATTTTATTCTCATATCACTTCATATTTAGAATTAATTTACAAAAATACTCTAAAATTTCATTTCTAAATACCCTATCATATTGACATCAAAATAAAACCTTAACCGTATATATTGAAATTCACTTAATTCTAAACACGTACCTGAAATTTCATCACGATCGGACTGCAAAACAATCAATTATCAAGATTATATATATATAACGTTTGGCCTGGGACTTCCTGCCCTTTTGTTTTTCTTTTCCACGTTTGGCCTGGGACTTTTCGTCCCCTGCCCTTTTTTTTTTGTTTTCTTCTTTTTTTTTATTTTTTTTATTTTTTTTTTATTTTATATTATAAAAAAAATATCTTTCTTTCGAATTACTATTTTATCCTTAACATAATATATTTTTTTTACTTTCTAAATTCCTCCACACAATTTTTAATTCCTTTCGATTATATCCTTACTGTGCATATAATTTTTACCCCTAGAACTTTCTATTTTTATATTTCCTCAATATTTCACCTCATATATATATTTCACCGCTGAACTCTATTCCATAAAAATCCTCAAATTATAATATCACTTTTTAAATATTAATACTTATTAAATTTTTGGGATGTTACATTTCTCCCCCTCTAAAAAAAAATTTCGTCCTCGAAACTTTCTATTGCTATTCTTTATCACAGATCAAATATTCATATAAGCCCAAATATCACGACAACTTCGTGGATAATAATTTTTTAAAAATTTTCTTTTTTAAGAGAAAAAAGCATAGATTTTATTTCTTCCAAGAAAATGTATACTTCGTGCCCATTAGGAAAATTATCTAAAAATAATTTATCATCTATTGTACGGAATCGCACCACTTCATTTGAAATAATTCATCAGGATGTTTGGGGTCCTGCCCCTATTGATTAGTTTCAATTGGATTATAGAGAAAATTTCAAAATTAACTCATCTTTTTTTTTGAAAACGAGCTACTTTTTAACACTTGGCTTACTCTCATACCCTTGAACAAAATGGTATTCCTGAACGTAAATTTTGTCATATAATTGTACTACACTTACTTTACCTGCCCATGCCAAAGTCTCATTTCAATTTTGGAACTATGCTATAAATAATAGTATAAAGTTAATTAATTGTTTGCCCTCTCAATCCATTAAAAAGGAGACCCCCTATTTTCGTTATTTCAAAAACAACCGGTTTATAGTAGTTTTAAAATTTTTAGGTGTGCTATATATCCTCTTTTACATCCCTACAACCGGAATAAATTTAATTTTTGGTCTCAATTGTGTGTTTTTCTTAACAAGTCTAAAGTTCATTCGGGTTTTCTATGTTATTCACCTCAAGAAGCATTTATGTTGCTAAACATGTGTATTTTGATGAAACCAATTTTCCTTTTATTAATTTACCAAATTCTGCTGCTACCTCCAATACTCAGCCTAACTCGACTCAGTTGCTTTGGCACGTGCCACTGCCTGCCGTCGGCCTTCACTTTTATAAGTCTTCAAACCTTTCTCAAATTGTTTCATCCTTAGCCACACCTGTACATACTTCCAATTCCACCTCTTCACCAAATAATTCCACTTCTAATCCAACCACTTCTTCCACTAATTTAATTTCACACAACTCTTCTCATACTAAGCAAATAATTGTGGCAGAAGCTTCTACACCTGCTCCAGCCGCAATAAATTCCTAATCAACCACTAATTCCCTTCCCACTCCCATCTCTCCTATTCCTCTTCAACTTAATTCTTCCTCACAACATCATTCTCATCATTCGGCAACTTCTCATAACTTTCTCTATATATATTCAAATGACCTGATTCTTGTTTTATTTTACTCCTAACACATAGGTAGATAACATAATTTTCGGACTATCATACAATTTATTATCAAATTTACTTTCCAGTCTTATTTTTCCTTCGTTTTACCTGAACAGCTCCTAGTAATTTCACTATAACTTTATCCGTACAACTTGAATCAAGCTAATTCTTTTTTCTACTTAAACTAGACACATAATGGAAAAACATATAAAAAAAAAAGCAATTTTTGAAAGCTAAAATAATTATGACATAACTTTGAATCTAACCCTGTCTCTTTGATCATCTAGTTTTGAGCACATCCTCTTTCAAAAATTCTAGCTTTCACTATACTTGCCTAAAAATTACGAAATTTAACATAAATGTTCCTGAGACATAGATACACAATTTACTCTTTATAAATTTTATTGATTCTACCTCTAAGACTACAAAAATAATACCACAAAGTATAGATCTTATATTTCTCTTCTTCTTGTCCACTTCTTTATTTCTCTTCTTCTTTTCCTATTCTATGTTTCCTTTCACAACTCTCTTCTTTAAATCCTCAAACTCATTCAACTCGGTATACAACTCTTAATTTCATTCCATTATTCGATCACTAATTTGAGAATGCATATGGTTTTCTATTTCACTTTTCATAATACTGTTGTCATAAAAATGCTCTTTTGAATATCAAAAATATACCATCATTTTCAATGATATATATGTATATATACTTGGAAAAGAAACTCCTTTTTTTTTTTTTGGTATATCAAGTAATCAAAATTATGAATCCATGTCAAACGCCATAAGAAAAGATACTTCCACAAAAATCATCTCGTCATCTTTTCCACATTCGCATAAATCATTTCTCCTTAATTCATTGGCTTTCACAAATTTTCCATGAAACTTCACGTGTTCCACTTCCTTTGACATTTTAAAACCATACATTGTAAATTCAAAATTATTCATGAACATTTCCCATTATGGAAAATTTAAAACATTTCTCAAAAATCTTGTAAATAAAAACATTTTTCTAATGATATCCTTGTCATCTACATATATATATATATATATATATATATATATATATATATATATATATTTGGAACTTACAACACTTGAGTCAGATGTAACAGACCAATGCTTAATCGATGCAATATACATTTTGACTCATAATATGTGATGTAATTTCATGATGCATGTATGTATGCAATGACCACATCTGATCTCAATGTTAAAGTTCCAAAATATTCAAGAGAAAAACTGTAAAACTCTTTTCAAAATTATTTATCATATATGTTATATCAAGAATTTTTACACACTCAATCACGAATCACATTGATCAACTTCATAGAGCGAAACCACGTAGGGATGACTAACCAAACCAGCTCTAGGAAGCAATTGAAGATACTAGCGTGAAATCTTTGCATTTCACGTCTTATTACATCTGAAATTAGAGCGTGAAAACCATGCATCCACGGCCTATCATATATAACGTATGCGTGGAAACCTTGTGCATCCACGTCTTATCATATATAAAATAGTTGTGTGGAAACCATGCATCCACATCTTAGCTTTATTAGCATCATCAGCAAAATACCCGTCATCATGGGCATGATCAAATAATCCCGTAATTGAGTGTGTAATAACAATTGATCCAACATATATTATATTTAAAAAAAAATATATATATACATATATATAAAATAGAAAACTTAAATATCTCTTTCTTTTTCTTTTTCTTTTTCTTTTTTTTTTAAAACCACATATGCATTCTCAACTCTGTATGCATCATTTTATCTTTTTATACTCGATTTCTATTCAACCACAACATATTCATCTTAATTAAACCTTATGTTCTAAACACAATATTTAATTCACCATTATCAATTATCATACACTCTCTCTCGGTCCGAGAAAATATAACCTAGGCTCTGATACCATTAAATGTGACACCCAACACGAAAATTTTATAACATTTATACTCGTTCTATCGTCTCTCGTACCACCCAACAATATCCTTAATATCCCAATAAATTATTTGTTGACATCAGTTTACAAATTCTAATATAGAATATTCTTATATTAATGCATCAATAAAATTAAATATAATCTATCTAATTTACTATACTTATTTGGCTTGGACTTGATAATTATTTATTATCAAGCTTCCTACGTACCCCAAATTTCGATTTGGGAATCAAAGCCACGTAGTTCTTCTAAACTTAAAATAATGTAATTATTATTCTTCTATAACTTATTCCATTTAACACATCACCCTACTACTAATCACTTATACGGTTAATATTCATACAAAGATACGAGTTACTATTCATAAATACGGTATAATTATGTATACCACTATTCACCAATTGTAAAAAAAAAATACCCTAAACATCATATAATTCTCCAAATACACACATATAAATCTTACTTAAACAAATTTTTTAACAAATAATATAATTAATTTAACTCTAAATACTTCAAAAATTCATATAAAATAATCTACTCAAAACCATCAAAACCTCCAAGAATTAATATTGCTCAAAATAATTCATAGATCAATATAAAAATATTAAACTAACAGAGGCTCGCTGGAAAATATTCCGGTCACCGGAAAAATACCCATAATTCGGATGGAGAATACCACTAGATTCACAGCATTGCTAGGAGTCCAAAAATACAAATTTTATTCTCCTATCACTTCATATTTAGAATTAATTTACAAAAATACTCTAAAATTTCATTTCTAAATACCCTATCATATTGACATCAAAATAAAACCTTAACCGTATATATTGAAATTCACTTAATTCTAAACACGTACCTGAAATTTCATCGCGATCGGACTGCAAAACAATCAATTATCAAGATTATATATATATAACGTTTGGCCTGGGACTTCCTGCCCCTTTGTTTTTCTTTTCCACGTTTGGCCTGGGACTTTTCGTCCCCTGCCCTTTTTTTTTGTTTTCTTCTTTTTTTTTTTAAAATAAAAAAATATCTTTCTTTAGAATTACTATTTTATCCTTAACATAATATATTTTTTTTACTTTCTAAATTCCTCCACACAATTTTTAATTCCTTTCGATTATATCCTTACTGTGCATATAATTTTTACCCCTAGAACTTTCTATTTTTATATTTCCTCAATATTTCACCTCATATATATATTTCACTGCTGAACTCTATTCCATAAAAATCCTCAAATTATAATATCACTTTTTAAATATTAATACTTATTAAATTTTCGGGATGTTACAATAACTTAGTTGTACCTTGTGATACAAAGCAACAATCCAATCACTACAATTAAATTTTCATCATTTCAACTTAAAAATTATGCTTTACAACATTTAGAATAAGCATAAATCTTGACTACATTTTCTGGTAGAAACCAATGAAACCCAATCACATCAGATCCTGCATACAAATCAGCCACCAATGCTCCATGAGGAATAAACTCTTGTAACTTTTGCAGTAAGGTATCAAAGGTCTGAAAACAACAATATTAATTGGTGTTCATTAAGATAGAATTAGGGTTGTCAATTCTCTCCCAAAGTGTGGAGAGGCAATCCATTGAATATTTATAGAAGAAGAGTACAATACAATTAGAGTTCTATACAAAGTAGAGTTTATAAACATATAAAACATATATACTCTATTACTCCCTCGCAAGTTGAGCTGGGGTAGAGACCATAGCCAACTTGTCTCTTAGAATGCGAAACTGCTACAGGGAGAGAGGCTTGGTGAGAATGTCGGCTACCTGATCATCAGTAGAGATGTAACGAACAACCAACTGCTTAGAGGCGATACGTTCCCGAACAAAATGAAATTTAAGCTCCAAATGTTTGGTACGGTGATGAAAAAAAGGGGTGGCCGTAAGGTAGGTAGCACTAAGATTGTCACACCAGAGAGTGGGTGAACGCTCCTTAGGAAAGCCAAGTTCAACTAGAAGCATCCCAATCCAAGATAATTCCGATGTAGAAGTGGCAAGAGCATGGTATTCTGCTTCGGTTGAAGAACAAGACATAATGCGTTTCTTGCGGGACGCCCAAGAAATAAGATTGGTGCCATGAAAAATCATGAAACCCGAGGTGGACCGCCGATCATCGATATCACCTGCCCAATCTGAATCCGAAAAGGCATGAAGGCAAGTCTGAGATTGAGGCTGAAATCGCAAACCAAAAAATGTCGTGGCCTTCAAATAACGCAAAATGTGTTTTAATGCTTGCCAGTGCAGGGTGGTTGGTGTATGCATGTATTGAGCAACTTTGTGTACAACAAAGGCAATATCTGGACGTGTGATTGTCAAGTACTGTAAGCCACCTACCAAACTCTTATATTCTGTAACATAAGGTGATGGCTCACCCGAAATGCACAACCGATCGGTGGAATGAGCTGGAGTGTCCACCGGTTTGGAATTCAACATGTGGGCCTTGGATAAGAGATCACAAACATACTTCTTTTGAGCCAGAAACAAAGATCCATCAAGCCTTTTAAGTTCAATACCCAAGAAATGCTTGGCTGGTCCCAAATTTTGAATGGCAAATTGAGATTGAAGAGAAGTAATTAAGAAGCCACTTGACCCAAATCATTACACAAGATCAACAAATCATCAACATAAATGAGAAAAAACATAACCATGGTGCCTTGATGCAAATAATATAAGGAATATCAGCTCGTGAGCAAAGAAAACCGTGAGCAACCAGTGCTTGAGTCAAACGTCGGTGCTACATCCGAGGAGACTGTTTGAGGCCATAGAGAGACTTCCGAAGTTGACATACAGGAGAGGGCAAAGTTTTATCCACAAAACCAGGGGGCTGAACCATGTAAACGGGTTCATCAAGATCACCATGCAGGAAGGCATTAGAGACATCCAAATGTGAGATAGACCATCCAAAGGAAGCAGCGAGAGATAGAAGTAACCAAATCATGGTAGGTTTAACCACAAGACTAAAGGTATCATGGAAATCAAGCCCCGAATGCTGGTGGAAACCCTTAGCCACCAGACGTGCTTTGTAACGCTCAACGGACCCATCAGGCTTGGTCTTCGTCTTGAACACCCATTTACATCCAATTATATTCTGAGCAGAATCTGCAGGAACTAATTCCTACGTACCATTAGACACCAACGCTGAATATTCTTCTGCAATAGCTGTACGCCAATGAGCACTCTTGGCTACCTCTGTGAAACTGGTGGGGTCTGGAGGAAGCATCGAGGTATGGAAAAGTTTGGGAGGAGGCGACAATTTTTCGGTTTGCTGCCTAGCAACCATGCGGCGAGTGGGCTGAACACCGGGAGCAACATGAGACGTGGACGGTGCCATAGAGGGGGTAGTGGCCTTGTGCATAGCCTCTTGTAGGTCAACAACCAAGGAAATCCAGGTAGTGTGTTTCGGTTTGAGGGTGGTAGTTCGGTTTGAACTGTAGTGGTTGGAGTTTCGGTTTTGGTCTGAACAGATGGTGGAGGAGGTTGGGTTATGGGCTGGTCAGGTGGAGAGGGAACGGGCTGATTATGTGGCAGTCATGGAAGGGCAGGAGCAATTTGACAACTTGAGAAGCGTGGTATTGGTAGGAGATGGATCGGGAACAGCAGAACTACATAACTCCGAAAAAGGGAACACCTGCTCATCAAAAACAACATGGTGTGAGATAAAGAGTTTCTTGGACACAGGATCAAAGCATCTATAACCCTTATGTAATTTGCTATAGCCTAAAAAGATGCATTTGCGAGAATAAAAATTTAATTTATTCGAAGAATACGGACGCAACCATGGGTAGCAAAGACAACCGAACACACGCAAAAAGGAGTAGTCTGGGTGACTATTAAATAAGTGAAAATACAGTGTAGATGAGTGTAAGGCAGGTGAGGGCATTCTATTGAATAAATAGGCAGCAGTATCAAAGGCTTATGTCCAAAAATTCATGGGCAAATTAGCACAGTGTAATAAGGAGAGACTCGTTTCTACTATGTTGTGATGTTTTCTTTCTGCTGCCCATTTTGTTCAGGGGTATAAGGGCATGACATTCGATGTTGAATGCCATTTTCGGCTAAATATGACCTCATAGCAATAAATTCCCCCCCACCATCAGAATGAAATATCTTAATAGGACGACCAAAAAATTTTTCAACCACGGAGCGAAATTTAATAAACATACTCATACTTCAGATTTATACTTCAAAAATAGATCCAACAATATTTGCTAAATTGATCATAAAAAAGCAAATAGTATAAGAAACCATCATGAGATTCAGTAGGGGCAGGGCCCCATAAATCAGAATAAATTAAATCAAACGGTCCATCAACAACAGAATTGGAAAGAGAAAAAGGAAGTTTATGACTCTTGCTAACCGCACAGCTAAAACAAATAGTGCGATCCCTACTAGCTAAGAAACGGATATTATTATGACTCAAAATATGACTGACTATTGGTAGAGCAGGATGACCATGCCAAGCATGCCATGTTGCCAAGGATGTGAGATGTGCCCGGACAGGAGGTGGAGTACTTGCAGGAAGAGTGTACAGACCATTCTTATTATGGCCTCGAAGTATCACCTGTTTGGAAATCATGTCCTTCACAACAAAATAAGAGTCAAAAAATTCAACAGAAACATCATTAGCACGGGTTAGAGCACTAATAGAAACAAGATTAGAATGAGAAGACGGGAGGTGGAGGACTTGAGATAATTTTAATGGACTAACAGTAGTAGAAATAAAAAAGGACCCAACATGAGTAATAGGGAGACGCGAGCCATTACCTAGATGAACCTCTTCAGGCTCATTGTATTCTGAATGCAGATGAAGTTGTCCTAAGTCTGGAGTGAGGTGGTGTGTAGCTCCACTGTCCATAATCCATGAAGAGTCGGTTGGGTGGGTAGTAGTATGATTGGAGGTTGGAGGGTTTGGATTTCGCTGTTGGTTAATTTTTAGAGATGGACATTGGCGTGCATAATGCCCCAATCCTGTGCAATTATGGCATGTACCGTCGCCACATCAACTAGTGCTGATTGAGTGTGCTGCCCCTGCTGTTGGCGTGTATACTGCTGCCCGAAAAATTGATTCTGTTCGTAATGCTGTTGTTGATACGGTCCAATAATAGACTGCTGCTGTTGCCGGTGGTAGGAGGGGCCGGACTGACCCTGAAAATTCTGTTGGTGGCGTCCGTGACCTCTCCCGTGGCCACCAGAACTCGGCTACCTTGTCGTGAAATAGGCAGTCAGTGCATTCAGCTCCTCTGTCATGGATTTTTCCTTTTCGATATGTCGTTCCTCAGTTAACAATAAACCAAATAAATCATCATACGATATAGTACGTTCCCCAAACGTACGACAAACATCCCAAAAAGGACCTCGAAGTCCATCTAAAATAGCATCAACAAGATCTTCATCTGAAACTATGTATTGTAAAGAAGCTAACTGATCGGAAATTAATTTTGCACGTTGCATATAATCAGAAATTGTTTCAGAGTTTAACTTTACCAATGAGTGGAGTTGTTGTTTCAAGTCTTGTACCTGAGCCCTTGAACCAGAAGCATAAGCGTTTTCTAATTTTACCCAAGCGTCACGAGCCGTTTTAACACCAATGATCTGCGGAAGGAGAGACGGAGAGATAGAGTTCAAGATCCAACTTAGAACTTGCTGATCTTTTTTGAAACTACACTTGGTAAAGAGGATTGACATCATTATTTGCCAGCCTCTCTGCTGGAATTGGGGCCGTGCCATCCACATGATAGGCCAAACCACACCCCTGCAAGCATAGGCATAATGAGTGTGCGCCAAAGCACATAATTGGTTGAGTCTAATTTCAATGAAAGTTGATGAGAGAAGGTTGGGGTAGCCGTTCCCCCAAGGCCGGAAACAATAGAATCGGTAGGGGAAGAGGTTGCCGAAGAGTTGGTAGAGTTACTGGTGGTTGCATGATAAGAAGAAGAAGATTGATCAAAGAGAGAAACCAAGTGAATCTTTAGGGTTAGGGTTTCGTTTATCACAAGAAAGAAAGAAGAAGAACCAAGAGAATCTTTAAGGTTAGGGTTTCGGTTGTCACAAGAAAAGAAAGAGGAAAAACCGAGAGAGTCTTTTAGGCTTAGGGTTTCGGCCTTAGCTCTGATACCAAGATAGAATTAGGGTTGTGAATTCTCTCCCAAAGTGTGGAGAGGCAATCCATTGAATATTTATAGAAGAAGAGTACAATACAATTAGAATTCTATACAAAGTGGAGTTTATGAACATATAAAACATATATACTCGATTACATTAAGCTTGCAATATTATTCATTTATTGTATATAAAAAGAAGAAAAATTACATTAAAAAATTCAATTCAAGGTTATTGCTCTTCATAATAAATTATACCTTAGTTATACTTACTGATGCACTAATTATTCCTTAGTTATACCTTATGATACACTAATTATATCTTAGTTATACCTTTTAGAACATTAATTATACCTTAATTATACATTGTTTAAGCATTACAGTGTAGCTGATACAGGTGGATTACTCTCAATTAATATTTTCTTAAAATTGGCTTGCTTTCAATTAGATTACAAAAACAATTTAAATTTCAAATTTAAAAACTCACAACTCAAACCTAGCAAAAAAAAAAAAAAAAAAAAAAAAAAAAATCAAATGAACAATTTAAATTTCAAAAACTCACAAATTCATAACTCATCCAACATTTAAATTCACCAAAACATAAAACTTACCGAGAGGAAGCCGATTAGGATTAGAGGAGAAGCAATCAAAGGTGAAAATGGTATTAGCATGAAGATTTCAACACATCTACAATAGAGAGCAACACAAAAGGATGAAGGAGCTGCCGACGACGATGGAAAAAATAGGTGGAGTTAGCGGTGGACAAAAGGAGAAAGAACGCCGACGATGAGACGGCAACCGAGGATAGACCACGATCAACGATGAAGAAATTGAAGAAGAGAATATGAAAAAGCAGAAAAGAAATAAAAAAATATAAAAAAGAAAGAACTCAAGCAGTAATGTAGAAAAAAATTGAATTTAAAAAAAAAATATAAAAGAGCAAATAATAAAATGTAAACCAACAAAATAAATTCTGAAGCAATGAAAATAAATTCTGAAACGGGGATAATTTTGATAATTTTCCCAAATTAACTTAGTTCAACATCTCTAGGTATTGAAGTTGTTACTATTCAATTCATGAGTGAAAAGAAAAAGTTATTTTTATTTACTCTTAAGATATTTTAGAATCAAAGGTTGTGTGGATGGAGAAGATGTCAGAAAAATCAAGTATAAAATAAAAGTATTTTGTAATATTGTTGTATGTATGTGCGTGGTGGTAGTCCAGAGAAAAAAGAGCAAATAATTGTTGAGGGTGGAATCAAATTAATGAAATAAGTGACAGTGCGGGGGCAAATTACGATACTGGAGTTGCTTTCTAATCAAATCAGTTTCACTACTTTACATATAAAATAAAATTACTTTCTCTCTCCACTCTTTTGTCAGTGAGTCAATCAACTTCTTTTCTTTTGGAATTACTTTTTTTCTTTTGTACTTTTTTTTTTCTTTTTTATTAGAGCATCTTTAACGGATTCAATCCAAAAGCTCAATTAAACTCGTTACGTTATCGATATATTATCTAACAGAATAAACTCAACTCTATTAAACTCCCTTTTATAACCATTAAATTCTACAATAACTTAATTATATGAGATCCATCATAAATCAAATTTTTTTTTTATTTTAATACTTCTTTTATTTAATTATTCAATAATATTTTAAAATAAAATAATTAATTTTAACAAATAATTAATCTAACCAAATACTTTACATATTTATTATAAATTAATAATAATTAATTATTAAATAATAAAAATGTAAAATGCACAAATAAATATATGAAATTAAATTAAATGAAAAATATCCCCACTACAAATAAATAATTCGTAAAATGCATCCTAATTTTTGAAAAATAATTAATAGTAATATTCTCTTTCAATCTCTTTATAATATTCCCAAATATGATTGACCAAGTCAGATTGAAGATGATGATACACTTCTCGGTCATGTAGTTCTGCATTCCTTTGAGATATTATTGAAATTTCAGGACATGACATTGATTAACTATTACACGAGCCTCTCCTTCGTCATCTTCCCAATCAATTACGGTAACTTATTCATCTTCAACAATCATATTATATAATATTATACATGAATACATTATATCACTCAACTTTTTCTGATACCCTAAGCGTCTTGGCCCCCGTGCTGTAGCCGATCTAGATTGTAACTCACCAAATACTCGTTCAACATCCTTTCGTGCAGCCTCTTGCATTTTTTTGAACTTGATTCTTTTTTTATCTTTCGGATATGAAAAACTTTTAACAAGTGTTGCCCACTCCGGATATATTCCATCAGCAAAATAATATCCGTTTGTATAATTATTGCCATTCACCATGAATTAAATGTTTGGTCCACTTTCTTAAAAAAAAATTATTAAACAATGGAGATTGGTTGAGCACATTGATATCATTGTTTGACCCTGCAACTCCAAAGAATGCATGCCAAATCCATAAATCTGCTGAAGTAACTACTTTTAGCATTGGAGCCCCTTGATCACATCTAGTAAACTAACCTCTCCTTGCAACCAGACAATTTTTTCATTTCCAGTGTATGCAATCAATGCTAGGAAGCATACAAGGAAAACCATGACGCTTAGATTGCATTTTAAGCAGTCGCTTAATATCTTCATTATTAGGTTTTCGAATAATGTCAATAACGCAGTGACAAAAAAATTTTTAAACATTGATAGGGGTACATTCACTAATCTCTAAGTACTCGTCATATTGGTCAGCTGCACCTCCATGTGCTAACTATCGGATTACTGAAGTACATTTTTTGAAAGGGAGAAACTCTTTTTTTACCAGCTGCATCGAACCTCTATTTGAAATAATCTGAATGATTTTGTTGAGCTTCTATAGATCGCATGAATAACTCCCTTTTCATCCTAAATCTTCGACAAAACTTATTTGCTGGACATACTAGTGCTTCAGAAAAATAATGTTTGAAAACTTGATCATGTGTTGCTTCACGATCCAAGTTGATATCCCTCCGAGTTCTTCTTTGGTTCTTTGTTTCCTCATCCAATAGCCCCACTATTGTGCGACAATATCATAAGATCCTCCTCGTCGTCTTAATCTTCTTCAAATTAATCAATCATTTTTTCTCCAATTTTGATTATAAGATCAACAAGATCCATTCAAGTTTATAAGTAAGCATTTCTTTGAAAAATATAGTAGTGGTGGAGGTTGTTACCCTTTAGTCGAATGAAGTTTGTTTATATAACCATATGGCAACGGCTAGGAATGGTTATTTTTACAATGACTAGCTTTGTAACGTCTAGTTTTACAACGGATAGTTTTATAGCATCAATTTTTCTAGTTAAAAAAATGATCATTAAAAAAAACATAATAATTAAATTAATCAAGAAAATTACATTATGTTTACAAATTCAAATTATAAACAATAACAATAATATATTCAAATTAATAATAATAATAATAATAATATATTACCGTTTAGATGGTCTAAAGTTACCATTTTTTACAACATATAATTAAAAAAAATTACAATTGTTTTCATAATAAATAAAAAAAGAGAAAAAAAAAAAAAGAAAAAAGAGAAAAAAAAAAAAAACTGCAATTGGAGCAGTGGATTACCACCCCGTTGAATCCAAACAATCCCCCGGTAACCTCTCCCACTAGGGAGGGATTAACATTAAGGGTTTAATAAGTGGGGATAAACCCCCACTAAAGATGGCCTTACGTCTGTTCCTTTTTTAATTATTCATACACTCTCATCAGAATCTCATGAATAATAATAATAATAATAATTTCTAATGATAGGATTGTAATTTTACATTATTCATTGACAAATCCCACTCGAATTGGGATTTAAAAGAATTTTGTTGTCACAAGCAACACAGGCCCTCGCTGAAGCAGAACCTAAGAATTAGATTAGAATATTGTGAGTCAATTTGATGAAGTTTCGTGTGCACCGTTGCCATATATGATGATTACAAGAGAAACCGATTATATCACAAATGAGCTCACATATTCTGTGTCTAGTGTTTCGAACCCAAATCAAACGAAAAACAAAAAAAAAAAAAGGGTTTAGAAATGGACGATATTGACTTGTCCATATTTTTTCTCAGGATTCATCGATCATCTTCCTGGGCAGAGCAAAACAAAGAGTAACTGAGTAAGAGAAAGCTTTTGTTCTTCTGACACATTAATTTTAATGATCTGATCGACATTTTTCTCCCCTCGGAGGACATTTTCCTTTTTTTTCCTTCATCTATTTTTGTGGGATGATATACCATTTGGTCCCTGTACTTTATCTTTTTCTTTTTTTCCCATTTTGCTCCTGTACCTCATTATTTCATAATTACCTACCTACCTTCTAACATGTTGAATTAACTAGCAAACTATACACCAATTGGATTTAGCTCAATTGGTATATCTTCTAAAATAGAGGTAGGAGATCATGGTTCAAAATTAATATTTATAAAAAAAAAAAAAAAAAAAAAAAAGCAAACTATGTTCAACAATCTATATGTGTATATTTAAACTATAAAAGAAAAAGGTCAATTTGAATAAATTATGAATAGAATTATAATAAGCAATAATATTAAAATTGGTCAATCTCAATTTCTTGGTATTAATATTTTTCTTTACAAAAATAGGAAGAAGAATAATAGGGGAATGGCGGAGATTGCAATTGGAGAGGCTGTTATATCCAGAGCTACCAATGAGGCGATTGATTCCTTGTGGCGTCAAATCGGGTATGTATGGAACTACAAAAGCAACATTCAGGACCTGAACAAGCAGCTTACCAGATTGAAAGACGAAAGGAACAGCATGCAACACCGAGTGGATGAGGCCACAAGAAATGGAAAATTAATTGAAAACACAGTAACGAATTGGTTTAAAGATGCGGATGAGGCTATTGGCGTGGCAGAGCAGATTATTGAAGACAATGGGAGTGCCAATAAGATCTGCTTCATCGGTTGCTGTCCTAATTTGAAGACCCTTTACAAGTTCAGCAGAAAAGCTAAGAAACTGACACCAGCCATTGCTCAAGTTCAAGGAGACGGGAAATCCATCACAGATGTTTGCTATTTTCCCTATGTGCAGGAATTACAGCGTGTTGGAGACAATGAAGCCTTGGAATCAAGAACTCAAGTTCTGAACGACATTGTGAGCGCGTTGAAGAATGTGGACTTCAATTTGATTGGAGTTTATGGCATGGCAGGCATTGGTAAAACTACTCTAGTCACAAAGCATCTTATTGCTGAAGTCAAGCGAGCTGGAGTTTTTGAAGTAGTCACTTGGACAAAGGTGACTCAGAATCCTGACCTTAAAAACATTCAAGAAGAAATTGCAGCATGGTTGGGTCTTAAGTTCGAAGTCGACTCCACTCAAGTGAGGGCGGTTCGGTTATGTGCACGTCTCAAACAAGAGGAGAAAGTTCTTGTCATTCTTGATGACATTTGGACGAGAATCGAACTGGAGGAGATTGGAATTCCTAATGACAAAGATAGCAAAGGATGTAAAATTTTGATGACGTCAAGAGATCAAAATGTATTGCTGGAGATGGGTGTGCAAAAAGATTTCCGCCTTCAAGTTTTGCAGCCGGAAGAGGCATGGCAACTCTTTCAGCAAAAAGTGGACAAAGTCATAGAGTCGGAATTGCAACCTATAGCAAAAGAAGTGGCAGAAAGATGTGTAGGCTTGCCTGTATTAATCACAGCAGTTGCGGGCGCATTAAGAAGTCTGCACTTGAACGAGTGGAAGGATTCATTGCAGAAGCTGAAGCAATTTGATCACGAAAAAATTGAGGATCAAGTTAACTCAGCCCTCGATTTAAGCTACAATTTTTTGAAAGGCGAATCCAAGTTAGTGTTCTTACTATGTGGTCAAAATGGACCACTCAACATTGACGTTGCATATTTGTTGAAATATGCTATTGGTTTGGACGTTTTAAAAAACTGCAAGAAAGTAGAAGTGGCAAGAATCAGGTTATATTCATTGATCAATAACCTTAAAGCCTCGTCTTGGTTGCTGGAAAGTAATAATGATGGAGAACTGCAGATGCATGATCTCATTTACAACTTTGCCATCACAGTTGCATCGATGGATGAACCTGTCATCACTGGCAATGGAATGAAGGAATGGCCAGAAAATGATACATTGGAGAATTCTATGGCGATCGTATTGAACGATAGCAAAGTTCCTAGGTTTTCTGGAGTGTTTAATTGCCCCAAAGTCAGGTTCTTTCTATTAAACAATGAGGAGTCCTCCCTGGAAATTGGAGACGATTTTTTTGGAGGCATGAAAGGGCTTAGAGTCCTGAATCTGAAAAACACTTGTTTTCCCAGCTCTTTGCCCTTGTCACTTCAATGCCTCGAGGATCTCCGGACATTGTGTTTGCATTCTTGTGTCCTGAATGACATTGCCATAATTGGAAAGCTTGAGAAATTACAAGTCCTTAGCCTTGTCCATTGTACCATTACTTGTTTGCCCAAAGAAATTGGGAATTTGACTCATTTGCAACTTTTAGATCTGAAGAATTGTTCGAGCCTGGAAGTAATTGAGCGAAATGTACTTTCAAGCTTCACCCAGTTGGAGGAGTTGTACTTGGAAAACAGCTTTGTAGAATGGGAGAGCAGGGAAGGAAACAATGGTCAACAAAAGAATGCCAGCTTGACTGAATTGAAGTTTCTTTCCCACCTTTCCACTCTGCACATTCATATTTTGAATGCAGCGATGTTGCCGTATGATCTTCCTGTGAAACAATTGGAAGGTTTTAGAATGCTTATTGGAGTGGACTTGGACTGGAGTGTTGAACATAAGACTTCAAGAACATTGAAGCTTAAGCTCAATACAATCAATCATTTGGAGAGGGTGAGAGGTCTCTTGATGAAAACTGAAGATTTGTATCTGTATGACATGGTTGGTGTGGAAAATGTGCTCGACAGCTTAAATAAGGAGGGTTTTCCTCATCTGAAGCATCTGTTGGTTCAAAACAGCCTGGATATTAAGTATCTCATCGACTGTGAAATGATAGGTCATGTCACTGCTTTTCCCTGCTTGGAGTCATTATCTTTAAACAACCTGCACATATTGGAGAAGATTTGCGACTCTCCATGGAAAATGAAGCCCTTTGGTTGTTTAAAAAGAATTAAAGTGGGGAATTGTGGCATACTGAAATATCTCTTTTCACTCTCCATGTTCAGCGGTCTCCAACAACTCGAAGAAATTGATGTCAATAATTGCACATTTTTGAAAATGATCGTTGGAAGTGGCAACAATGATGGTGGCCTAGATGAAGCAATAAGGTTGCAAAAGTTACACACACTGACATTGGATCATCTTCCTGAGTTTGCAAGCTTCTGCTCCCATGTGAAGTTGCCTTCTATTCCTCAGAAACCAACATTAGATGGCACAAGCTGTGGAGAAATCATTGCAGAGGATAATATTGAAACTCCCTTGGCGCTTTTCACTGAAAAGGTATGACAGCAATTGAAATTTGAAAAAAGGGCAGCTAAATTGCAGGATATTATGATTTCAATAACAAATGACATGCAAAATTTCGTTAACAAGAGATATAATTATGGCTCTTTTTTCTTTTTGACTATTTGTAAGACATTAAGCTCTTCTTCTCAACTAATTGGAATACAAAACGTAATTTGTCTCCATGAAGAACTAAAAAGAGAAAAAAGAACTTGTAGTTTATCCTGTTTACTAAGTGATCTGTTGTGTCCAAGTTTCCCTCCAATATTTGTTTTTGTATTTTAAGAGATTATGATTGTGGTTGCAGATTGACTTTTCAAATTTAAAAAACCTTAATCTGTCATCAACCAATGTGAAGAATATATGGTCTAACCAAGTTGTATTTCAAAACTTGACGAGCTTGATCGTGGATGGCTGTTGGAATTTAAGCTATCTATTTACATCATCCATGGTACAAAATCTTGCTGAATTGAAGAAGCTTGAGATAAGCGACTGCAGTTCCATGAAAGAAATAATAGCTGGAGAAGGATTAGAAGAAGAAATTATGAGGAGGAAGATTTTGTTCCCTAAACTAGACATTTTGAAGCTCAAACATCTTCCAAAATTGGAAAGATTTTGCTCTGGGAATCTGTTGGAGTGTACTTTATTGAAAGTCTTACGAGTTGAGAGTTGTCTTTATTTACAGGCATTTGTGTCTAGTTCTGTGCAGACTGATATGGGCGTCAACGGTAGAGCTAGACAACATGGAGACGCAACCCTCTTTGATGACAAAGTGAGTTTTTAGATTCTCTTAGTTTTGTGTGTGTAATTTTTATAATCACGTTTGATGTCCTATTTTATCACCATTGGTTTAATATAATGGGATTTGTATGCTATAGGTTTCGTTTCCTAATTTGGAGGAATTGGAAATATTCCACATGCATAGATTGAGGATGATATGGAAAAATGAAGATGAATTAGCAGCTGGTTGGTTTGAGAAATTGAAAGTGTTGAAGGTAGAACATGCCAAACAGTTGTTTCAACTATTTCCATCAAATATGTTGATTGGAGGATTGAGGAATCTAGAGACTTTGGTTGTCAAATATTGCGACTTATTGGAACAAGTGTTTGATTTGGAAGGAGTGATGGTAGTGAGAGAAAGACTTGTTTTTGGTTTAAGAACTTTGGACATGCAAAACCTGTTAAACTTGAAGCGTGTTTGGAATATTGGAGATACCTATAATAGAATGGAGACTCTTTCGTGGAACAACTTGCGTTCAGTGACTGCTAAACGTTGTTACTGTTTGAAGAGTTTGTTTCCAGCTTCAATAGCTATAGATCTTCTACAGCTTGAAGAGCTTGACTTATCTAGTTGTCGGATATTGGAGGAACTTGTTGTGAAAGGATTAGAAACATCTCCATCCTTCTTTTTTCCTAAGCTAAATTTCATTCAGCTTCACCACTTATATGAATTGAGGAGTTTCTATCCTGGAACTCATACGTTAGAATGCCCGGTGCTGGAAACCTTGTGGGTCTCTAGATGTGAAAAATTGAAGATTTTTGCCTTAGAATCTCCAAACTTGCAAGAAATGCATGTCAAGGCTCAACCGCTTTTCTATTTCACACAGGTATATATGTTTTCCCACCATAATATTCATATAAAAATATAAATATTTTATTATTTTTGTTTCAAGATTAAACAATGTATTAGTCTACATGGTTTACTAATTAGCTTCTGTGTTATTAGAAATGGTTTCATACTATCTAAGTGTTTTCTATGTTAACTATTCGGTCTGTATTTTAGAGTCCAATGTCAAATTGAATTAAACAAAATTACCTTATATGTACTATATCATAAAACACATCAGTTTTCTCATTCAAAACAAAAAGACATTATTTTTCTTATTTTATGTTTCTTTTTGTTACTTAATTCTAATTTCTCTACTATTAAGTACTTAATTTATTAACTTTTCTATAATTGCCATAAAATTTATTTTATTTAAAAAATAAATGAAAAATAACAGAGAATTATTTTGTTTCTAAATTGTAAAAATATCGGGAAATATAAGAACTATTTTCGCAGGATTTTATGTGCACATAATCATTGGTATTAATTAATTAGTTGATTTTTGGCAGGTGGCAGCCAGCTTGAAGAAAATGACGCTGAGTTACGAGTACGCCATGATGGTAAAACAATCCCACTTACCCTCTTATCTCTTTCACAACCTGGAACAACTTGAACTGCGAGGCTTCCATGAAGAATCGTCATCCCTTCTATTCGAGCTCCTCCATGGATTTCAGAATATTCAAAAACTATACTTGTCCGACAGCAATTTTGAAGAGCTTTTCCCCTGTGGTTATTATGATAAAAATGTTGGAGTTCTTGCACGTATACCATTCTTGAAATTGAGCTATCTTCGTAATCTGAGGCGTATATGGAATCAAGGGTCCCGGCATAAACAAGTTCTTCAAAAACTTGACACTCTTCAAGTTGCGGGTTGCGATGGACTAACTAGTTTGGAGCCATCTTTTGCGTCTTTCCAGAATCTTCAAACATTGGATGTGAATAACTGTGATGGACTGATGTACTTGTTCAAATCTACGGCTGCAAAAGGTTTGGCGCAGCTCAGAACCATCAGCGTCAAACAATGCCATATGTTGACGGAACTAGTAGCAGTTGAGGGAGATGAAACACAAACTGAAGAGATTACTCTCAGCAAACTGGAAAGTCTACAACTTCATTGTTTAGGAAGCCTCACTTGCTTTAGCCTTGCAACTTACCCAATGAAATTCCCATCCCTCACAGAGATAATTGTAACACAGTGCCCCAAGATGAAGTTCTTCTCTCGGGGAAACTTGTACGTGCCAAAGATGAATAAAGTATATGTATCAGGAGAGAGCGACAAATGGCGTTGGGTTGGGGATCTTAATTCAACTATGAAACAACTTTATGTAGAGATGGTAAGTTGTGAGGGATAGGATCTCATTCTCTTTCAATTTGTTTATTCATCTACTGGTTTAGAGTTTCCTTCTTCGTTTGCTTATCTAAAATTGATGATAAATTTCAAATAGCAGGCATTAGCTAACATCACGTTCATCTTCTTATAGGCTGGCTTTGATGGCATTCAACGATTGAAACTCTCTGAATTTCCTGAGTTGAAACAGAAATGGCTTGCTCAACTTCCAGTTAATTTCTTCTATAATCTGATGTCGTTAGTGGTGGATGATTGTGCATTCCAGTCTGTTGCTATTCCATCCAATCTACTACCTTTCCTGATTGCTTTGGAAAAACTTGAGATAAGAAATTGTGATTTGTTAGAAGAATTATTTGGTTTGGAAGGGCCAAATGTCGATAGGAGCTTTGGATATTTGTCCAACTTAAAAGAGTTTCAATTGATTGATCTGCCGCAGCTGATGCACGTGTGGGATGAGATTCCTAAAGATATGCTGGATCTCAAGAAACTTACATCATTGGAAATTGACAACTGCAGCAGTTTGAGAAATGTTTTGACTCCTACCATGTGCACGGGCCTTGTCCTACTCAAAACCTTACAAGTCACAAGTTGTCAAATGGTTCAAGAGATTATTACTCAGGATACATCTGAAGATAGAAATATTGCTCATATTGTTATTTTTCCTTTTTTGGAATGCATTATTTTCAAGAATTTGCCCAACTTGACTAGTTTCTACTCTAGAACTGATTCTGTGGAATGTCCTCACTTGAAAGAGATCACCATAGCTGGTTGTCCACAGCTCAATATCACCGACACAATTGCTAAGTCAAAGGTCAGTCACTTACTCAATTTATGGTCATAATTTTGCATGGTTGGAATAACTTATCTACTGGTGCTTGTAGCTAATTGAAGCCTTTTTTTTTTATGTGATTGCATGATCAATCTATCTGGTTTACAATTTTATTCATTGAAGTTATAAAATTGCAAAATCTTTGATTAAACTAGATATTTTGTCAACAGGCTGTTAGTTTTCCACACCCGAAGGACTTGAAACCTTCATCAATCAACATTCAAAAGATATGGAATGGGCAAAGTTTAACAAGCTTGACGATAGATGGTTTTAGGAATTTGAAATTTCTTTTTCCATCATCTATAGCTAAAAGTCTGTTGCATCTAAGAAAGGTAGAGATTTCTAATTGTGAGATGCTAGAACAAGTAATAGCCATGGACGCACACGGAGAACAAATGATGAGACTGCCAAAGATAGACTTCCTGAAGCTTAAAGATCTTCCACAACTTGCTCAATTCAGCATATGTAAGATGCTTGAATGCCCTTCCTTGAAAGAACTACAAGTTCAAAACTGTCCTCAACTAATGGTATTTGTCTCCGATTACATTGGCTCAAATGTTTTATCCAATAGTGAACACCAAATAACAACCTCTGCTCTCTTTGATGACAAGGTGGTCTCTGTCCTTTTTATCTTCTGTTTTTGTTTCTGTAGTTCCTATTCTTATATTTTTTTAAAAATACCTTTTTTCATTGTATATTATTTTTTTAAAATTAATTGATCAAATTGTTCTAACATTTCTTTGCAGCTATCTGTCATCTCTATTTTGATTTGGTCCCACATTTTTTTAGCTATTTAATGTTCCATTAATATAGTATGATTACTATTGGAGGTTGCATTCCCCAACTTGGAAGAAATGCAAGTTATCCAAATGGATAATTTGAGGATGATTTGGAGCAACCAGGTCTGTTCGAATTCCTTTGGAAAATTGGAAGTACTCAAGGTAGAATCTGGTAAACAACTGCTGAAAATCTTTCCACATAATTTATTGGCAAGACTCCAAAATCTCAAGGATTTGGTCTTAAAGAATTGTGATTCACTAGAAGAGGTGTTTGACATCCATGAGCTAAGAAATGCAAAAGAAATGGAACAAGTAATTGGTCAGCTGAAAAGACTGGATATCCGAAACATGCTGAGTTTAAGGTGTGTATGGAATGATGATCCAAAAGGAGTTATATCGTTTGACGAACTAAATTCATTTTATGTTTGGAACTGTCCAAATCTCAAAAGCCTCTTTCCATTTTCAATAGCCAAAAGCCTAGAACAACTTGAACTCCTTGAATTGGATGGCTGTGGGCTTGTGGAATTAGTTACAAATGAGAAAGGAGTGGTAGAAGAAGCTCCTATGTTTGTGTTTCCTCAGCTTAAGAACCTGGACCTTTGGAATATGAATAAGTTGGAGTGTTTCTTTCGAGGAATTCATATCCTGGACTGTCCAGTACTCAGGCGGTTGAGCGTTTATCGGTGTGACAAATTGGAGGTTTTCACTCAAACGACCGTGGATCGACCAGAAACACAGATTCAGAAATCGTTGTTCTCATTTTCAAAGGTAGATCTTGCATCTCTTTGTTACAAAATGCAAAAAATTGATTTGTTAGTAATAATTGTTATAATTTTTTTACAACGGTGAACGAAAAATACTTGAAATTGACCTCTCAGAACTGAAGAAGTGTTGATTAGGTCATAATCATTGGCGTATTTAGTTTGAAACTTGTTTTAATCAAAAAATATTTGGTTGATTTTTCCTTCTTCCTTATTATTAGTTATTTAAATGTGGGATATTTTCTGTCCCTTGTTTGGAAAAATCAAGTCCCTTCGTAAGATATGCCCATATATTTTTACTTTTAACATAAAATGAGATTCAAGGACAGTTGAATCTGTGTTAAACAATTCATTCAACAATTCCTAAAAAACTTATTGGGTCATGTGATTTGCTTCTGCGCAAATTACGAAACGTAATTTATCGTGGTTTTCTTGAAATAATAATAATAATAATAATAACAATAATAATTTATTCCAAGTGTCCACGTCTCTTGTAAAAACTACTCCCTTTGTTTTTTATTATATGATGTTTAAAGTTGTTCGCTAAGACCGATGAAGTATTAATTATGTTACTAAAATGACTAGTTTACCCTTAATACTTATCTTCTAAAATTCTATTTTCCATACAAAAATTCTCTTTTTTCTTCGTTATCAAAGCTTAATGTAGTGTTTTTTGCATTAAATAATAAACGTCTCTCATGCTTTAAATAAGGGTAAATATGATAAAAGATGGTAAAAAATACATGCCTAATGTAAAATATAAAATAAAAAAGAACAAAATAAAAAACCTAAAACATCATGTAATAAAAAACAAATGGAGTAATTTCCTCACTTTTTGAAGAAATGGAAGGTGACCATCAACCTACTTTTGATGATAATTTTCTATATATACTTGACAAAAATGATTTTTCTTTCCATGCTTTTGGTGGAACATGAACTTCAACCTTGTTTTGTTTGATTGTTTTTCAGATCATTTCCAACATGGAACATTTGTCCTTGACAAGCAAGGATGCCAAGATGATAAAGGAAAGCCAGTTTCCGCCACAACTTTTTCACAAACTTAATGCTGTTGAACTAAATTGCTTTCACGGTGCATCGGAGGCCTTTCCCTCTGATGTCCTTAAGTTGCTCTATAAAATGGAAAAACTTGATGTAAAGTGTAGTATGTTCAAGGAACTATTTCTGTGTGAAGGACTGGACCAAGCTCTTCAAAAACTCAAGATCTTGAATGTAGGGAATTGTAATAATTTGATTAGCGTGCTACCATCTTCTACTTCTTTCCGTGAGCTTACAACATTGTATGTGAATGGCTGTAATGGATTGATGGACATACTACAATCTACCACTGCAAAAAGTTTGGTGCAAGTAAGAACCATGAGCATTGAAAATTGCGAAAAGGTGACTGAAATTGTAGCAAACAAAGGGGATGAAATACATGCTGAGATTACTCTCACCAAACTAGAAATTCTAAAACTTCATCATTTAAAAAGCCTCGGTTGCTTTAGCTTTGCAACCTGCACAATGAACTTCCCATCACTGAAAGAGGTGATTGTAACACAGTGCCCAAAGCTGAAGTTTTTCACTTCGGGAATCCTATACACGCCAAAGCTAAAGAAGGTATCTGTAACAGAAGAAATTGACAAAAGGCGTTGGATTGGGGACCTTAATACAACAATACAACAACTGTTCCTGGAGATGGTAAGTTGTAATTGGTAAAATCCCACTATCTCCTAGCTACAAGGCTAAATTTCATCTCAACTTACATGTGCTGGTTTAGATGTGCCCTTATTTTCTTTTCTAAAATGTTTCGGATTTTTCTTGTGCAGTAACTAGTTCACTTGGCATTTATATTCTTATAGGTTGGCTTCAAGGACATGCAACATCTGAGACTCTCTGAATTTCCAGAGTTGAAAGAGAAATGGCTTGGTGAACTTCCAGTTAATTTCTTCTATAAGCTAAGTTCATTAGTAGTGGATGATTGTGCATTCCACTCGGCTGCTATTCCATCCAGTCTTCTACCTTTCCTGATTTCTTTGGAAAAACTTGAGATAAGAAATTGTGAATTACTGGAGAACTTATTTGGTCTGGAATGGCAAAATGCTGAAAGAGGGATTGGATATTTGTCCAACATAAAAGAGTTTCACCTGATTGATCTACCGCAGTTGAGGTATGCATGGGATGAGGTTCCTAAAGGAATGTTGGACATGAAGAACCTCACATTGTTGAAGTTCCACAACTGCGGCAGTTTAAGAAATGTTTTAACTTGCAGCATGTGTAGGGGCCTTGTACAACTCAAAAAATTACAAGTCACAAGTTGTGATATGCTTGAAGAAATCATCAGTGTAACTGCAGTGGATGATAGAACCGAGGATCATATTATTGTATTTCCATCATTGGAATCTGTTATTTTAAAGGATTTGCCCAGCGTAACTAATTTCTACTCTGGCACTGGTTCTGTGGAATGTCCTTGCCTGAAAGAGATCACTATAGTTGGTTGTTCACAACTAAATTTCACCTGTACAATTGCAGAGTCAAAGGTCAGTCATTTATCACATTATTACTGATATTATTTGTTTCTGAAGTTGTACGTGCTTTGTCTTTTGGCCTCTTAAGGACCCAAAAAGGGGAATGCAACTAATTGTTTGGTGCTTGTACAAAAAGTAATAAATTATTGCATTATCAACTTTATCTATTTCACTATCTTATTCATCCCTGTAAAATCAAAATATTGATTGTACCAATCGCTTTATCCACAGGTTTACTGTCATAAGATATGGAATTTCCAAAGTTTGACAAGCTTGACGATTGATGGTTTAAGAAATTTGAGATATCTATTTCCGTATCTATACCTAAAAGCCTCATGCATCTTCGAAAGGTCGAGATATCTGATTGCGAGATGCTGGGACAAGTAATAGCCTTGAAAGGATTGGTTAGCTTGGTGGCACTCTCAACAGCAAGAAGCCTGGTGCAACTCCTGAAAATGAGTATTAAAAATTGTGACGAGGTATCAGAAATTGTTGCAAATGAGGGATCAAACGAATCAGAAAAGGAGATCGTCTTCACCAAATTACAGCGTTTGGAACTACATGATTTGCGAAGCCTTGTAAGCTTCAGCTCAGTAGAATGGAGCTTCAAGTTCTCCTCTTTGACACAAGTAATTGTAAGCAAATGTCCCAACATCAAGTTTTTCTCAAAAGAAGTGTCAAACACACCCAAGCTAAAGAGTGTACAACTTTCAGAAGCAGACAAAGGGCATTGGAATGGCAATCTTAACACAACCGTGCAGCTATTAATCACCGATCAATGGTAAACTACCTATATCTTTTAATCTAGTTTCCAAATCTTGTTTATAACTGTTGACTTTCTTTCTCATATATTGGTATGCAGAATGGCAGTTAAGGATCAAATGCTGAAGCTGTTGATGAAAGGAATTGCGATCCGTATCCTTTCCTTAATTTTTTAAGACTTTCTTGTTTGATCTTTAAACAAACCTCTTATCTTTTTATTGATAATCTTGCAAAAAAATGTATTCTTATTTGGAAAAGAAACATTTTCCTCTCTTTTATCTCTCTTTTTTTTTTTTCTTTGGTTAAGCTCGTAATGTTTTAATTTAACACATTGAGCTCTTAATATAATCATACACATTTAACCCTATTTGTGAGGGAAGTTAATTGAGAACATCAAGTTTAATTGAAAATGTATTACTCATTTCATCTGCATATTAGATTATATTTTTAACAATTCAAAATTATTGTTTAACTGTGACTACATGGAAACTGTAAAAAATATGAAATTTTAGACAAAGCTGAAATGAGTCATGCATTTTTAGTGGGTTTGATAAAACTGTTTGTTTTATTATTGATCGACAATGAATTTGATGAACAACTAGTTTTATTGTTATTAATTGAGAGGTTAACGTATTGAAATAAAAGATGAAAAATTTCATCAACAAAAATTAAAAGATTAGTAGCGTTAAAATGATTTTTTTGCCTTTTAATTATTCTTACTCATGTGAACGATTTATTTGACAAAATTATTTCACGCATTTATATCCTTGTATAACAAATCATATATGTAATGGGAAAAATCATTTAATCGTAAATGATCAGTGGAGAAAAAGTGATAGCATGGAGTCCTAAAGTTTACCGCGTGCTTCACACGGCCTTTAACCACGTAAATCTATCAACCAATTGCCTTATAGCTCTTCTTGTCTTCACTCGGTCACCATAGAATAGTGCAAAGTAACATCATCAGCAATGGCCGGCTGAATCATAAGGAGGAGCCTATTGAACACATGATCAAACAACTTATGCCCTAATTAGGTTTTCTGCCTCAAAAAGACAGATGAGCTGATCTCTACTGTACACGTGTAAGGACGCAATGTTGTACCAGTAACAGGTGCCGCGGAGACAAGAGCAGGGTGAGTCTGCTACTCAGCTATGCCAGAAGGAGACCAAAAAGCAGACCACACCCAGCCAATGAGAGAGGACCATACATAACGGTCTGACAAGGCCACGCGAAACAATCCTGTATAAAAGGGGGCAACGAGAAACCCCTAGGTATCTCTTTCTGAACTCTGAAAATTTCATTCTTATTTTCTATTCCTATCCTTCAAATTCCTGACTTAGGTATCAGAATGGACCCGGAGATCACCCGGTCCTTACATTTTCTTTCTTATAGGCATCCGGTCTTTCCCCAAGTGGAGATGGCCTTTCAGTCACCTCAGGCCGCATGAAGCCATACTTTTTCCCAGAGCTATCAAATTGGTACGGTGAGCGTGGACCCGCTGAACAACAATGTCATTGGGATCAACAATGCTCTTACCTGCAGCAGTCGTTACCCTAAGTACATCAAACACTTTCAGCACAACTTTGGGTAGCAGTAGTAACTCTGTTAGTGCTGTTCTGGATCGGATTGCCAGGAATTATGGAATGAGTCCAGCCGATCAGAACGATTTCCAGCGAGCTATCTTGCAGATGCAAGAGCAAAGCATGATACGATCCTTATTGAGTAGCAGTACTCCCCTTTCTATGGTGAACACTTTCTCGGAACCTGTTTCTCATCCAAGCGTTGTGCGAGCCCTTTTCCCTATTTCTGAATCTGGGATTTCTGTTATGAGATCAGAAGGGTCAGGGCCGGGTATGACTCATTCCACCAGCGTTGGCGTCGGAGTAGTTGGCGGAAGAGAAGCAGGAGGATCTCAAGTGGGAGGAAGTCTGCCTGCTTTTGGTTGGATGCCCACACCAGCCGGAGACCAGCCGCCTGTCATGCAGGTAACCCCCAACATGGCAGCCCAGGGAAGTATTGGTCCCCAGATGTTGGTCCCAAACTCTTGGTATGGAATACCCCAACCTTATTTGCCTTATATTGCTCAGTCATACCAAATGCCAACCCTAACTCAAACACCTAATTTCCTTACTCCATACGGCGTTAGCAACAGTGCAGCCCTCCTATATAACACACCCGTTCCAGGCAGCACCCCTCCTCCTCCAACACCATCCTCATCTGGAGCAGAGCTTACAGACGATCCTAGATTCATGACGATGAATAAGAAAGCACTGAGTACATTTGCCATACCTTAACAAGAACCGTTGATGGAAAATGGAGAATCTCCCTTTTCAACCAGGATACTCAACAAGCCGATCGACCACAAATTTAAACAGTCAACTTTTGACAGCTACATGGGCGACACAGATCCCCGAGTCCATGCGAGAAACTTTAAAAACCGGATGGATATAGCAGGAGCCACTGAAGGGCTGATTTGCCGCCAGTTTCCGACAACGCTGATAGGAGCAGCCGCTTATTGGTTTGAGTTGTTAGATCTGGGAACGATTGACAGTTGGGATCGGTTGAGGCAGGAGTTTTGCAAGAACTTCATGGGCTCGATACCGACTGGAGCAGCCAGTCGTACCCTTCATGATGTGGTCCAAAAGCCCAGAGAATCTTTAAGATCGTTCATTGATCGGTTCAACCTGGCATGCTTGGAGGTTAGAAATTTGGATTTCAGTACAGCCAAGGAGGCTATAATAAAAAATACCACTAATGAGAGGCTTCGAGGGGAGATCATAACTAGAAAGCCCAGAAAATTGACTCAAATGATAGTCCTTGCGAAGAGTATGATGGAAATTGATGAAATTGATATGCCTACAAAGCACAGAAGACATGGCGAAAAAGACAAGGGTATCCGGTCCGAGGAAAGGCAGCAAAGACGGGATCACAGAAATGGCCCTCGCAGAGATCACCCTGGGGACCGATCATGGTTTGTACCATTGAATGCCCTACTTAGTGAAGTGCTGGTAGCAATTCAGAGAAGCTCGGATGCGAAGAGCATTCGATACCCTCACACCAAGCTAGGCCAGACAATGGGAAGAGAAAAGGAAGCATATTGTAAGTTTCACAGAGCTAAGGGTCACCACACAGACAATTGCCGAGTCCTTGCCGCAGAGGTGGACCTGCTAATCAAGGCAGGAAAATTCAGCAGATTTGTTGATGGCATAACAAGGAGCACAAACAAAGACAGGGAGCAGAAGGATGGAAAGGATGATAATGAGAGACCATCTAAGAAGTCCAAAGGGGTGGTCATGGTTATTGCTGGGGGACCTGAGCTTGAACCGCCCAGTAAAAGAGCTAGATCCTCAACGCATCAGCCGGCGAACACGGGGAAATCCAATAGCTTGAATCACTTGTTCTCATTCCACAGTGATATGCAAGCGCACCACGCAGACGCCTTGGTCATTGAAGCATTGGTAGAAGGGTAAACGGTGAAAAGAATCCTCGTAGATACCGATAGCTCGGTGAACATTGATAACTCATATTCACATAGGCATATTTAGGTACATTTTAACTTATTTTCTTAGTTATTTTCTTAATTAGTTTGTTTGTTTTATTTTATTTATCCTTATTTAATGTTATTTACCTCTTTTAGATGCTTGGAAGTAGATTTTGACTTTTTAGGAAGGCTGCTAGAAGAGGATTTGTTGGAGCTTGAACTTCAACTGGATTTTCAATAGAGTTCAAGGCTGTTTTAGCTCAAGATTTGTTCTACAAGATTGTGCGTCTATCCGTCAGCTTTCCATAGCACCTTGAATCACTCTAATCGGAGCTGTATCGAGGAAGTTAGCTAAGATTTTCTGTAGCTTATTTGGGTTCTATGGGTCAACCCTCCCTTGTTGACTTTTTCTTCTTATTTGGGCCAGATTTCTCTTTAAGGAGCCCATTGCTTACACTTTAATTTCCAGCAGGCTTTTTTAATTAAGGAGGTTAATGAGAGACTCCTAATTAGGTTAAGAGAAGGAGAGCCTATAAAAGAAAGAAGAGGAGAAGGTTTTGGGGACTGTTTTTACTTCTTCTAAAATGTTTTGGGAGGCTATCAAGAGGACAAGGCTGCACGTTTTTCCTAAAGATTTTTGGTAGAATTTGTTTAGTTATGAGTAGCTAAACTCTCTTCTAGTTGAGGTACTTAGAATTTTAATTCCATTTGATTTATGAGACTTATGTTTTAATTGTATTCTTTTATCCGAATATTTATTCAATTCCTATGATTATAATTTGTTATATTGCTATTCATTTAATCAAATTAATTTGGCCAGTTAATTGATTGATTGTACTGCATATCACCGAATAGAATAATATATCCGTGATTGTTGTTCTATCAAAGTGGCAAATTAGCTTCGTGTAAAGTTAACGGAATTGAATAGTTTAGTTTTTATGATTTACGGCGTTTTCGATTTCATTAACTAAGATAGAGGTCTTTTTTGTGTTTAATACTACCATAGGTTAATTCTTATTAAGAGGTTTCTTGGAGATTATCTATTGGCTAGGGAAGTAGTTTATTCGGGCGTTGGAACTATCGATAAATTAAGAAAAGATTGGTTATTGAGTGCGTTTCACCTTTAACTATAACTCTATCTATTTGGATAATTGAATTGGATCTTTGGTGTCTGTGATTGAATTACGGAATTAAACTGAAAAGTATCTCGGCTATTTGTTCATCCTATTGATTTATTCTGTCTTAATTTACATTCTGCAATTTCTCAAATTACCTCATTTATTTTTATTTCAATCCAATCAAATTTATTTCTTTTTGCAAATAAATATACCTGTATTAATCCCTGTGGTTCGACCCCGTTCTTGCTATACTACCCAGTATAAGGAATCGGAGATACTAAATTAAACTTTGACGGGTTGACAACCTATCAAATTTTGGCGCCGTTGTCGGGGATTTGTGTACAAGGTTTATTTATTTGCTGTTTCTAATTCATTTTCTGAGTGTGTATGCATCGTTCTTCTTCTGTAGGTGGACTTCTGTTCGACCCAGAAATCGAAAAAACTACAAAGCAGCTCAGAAAGGAAGCAAAGTTGCGCAGGAGACAAGTCCTTGAGGCTGCAAAAGACGACTCTGATAGTACTGAAACTCTTCCTACCATTGAAACAGATTCGGACTCAGAAACTGAAATGGCCAATCCACCTCTAGCAACTCTGCCAGACATGCTCGCCCCTCCTGTCAACCAACAGCCACTGTGTATACAATATCAAAATGTGGAGGATGGATTTGAGCTGAAACCTGCATTGATTCAACTTCTACCAAATTCCATGGCTTACAAGCGGAAGACCCAAATTGGCACTTAAAAGAGTTTCATGTGGCTTGTTCTAGATTTAGACCATGTGATCAAGTTGTGTGGATTTCCATTCTCATTGGAAGCCATTGCAAAAGAATGGTTGTACTACCTTCCTTCCGGAACTGTTAACACTTGGACCGAAATGGCAAGGTTGTTTTTGGAGCGATTCTTTCCTGCATCTAGAGCCGCAAACTTGAGAAGGGAAATTTGTAGCATGAGACAAAAAGACTCCGAGTCCTTGTATGAATATTAGGAAAGATTCAAGAGACTATGCGCTAGTTGCCCTCAACACGGTATAACAGATCAGCTGTTGATACAATATTTTTATGAGGGGCTGCTACCACTTGAACGGAGAGTCATTGATGCTGCGAGTGGTGGTGCTTTGGTCAGCAAGACACCTCATGCTGCTCGAGACCTGATTTCTGCCATGGCTGCAAATTCACAGCAGTTCAACAGCCGTTCTGACACTCCTACACGAGGTGTTCATGAGTTAAGGTCTTCTGATCTTGAATCTAAATTGGATAGGCTTAATCAACTGCTGGAAAAGAGTATTATTGGAAGTGCAGGTGCTTCTAACTACGGGCCACAAGCCCAAGTTTGTGGTATTTGTTGTTTTCAGGGACATCCCACTTATGCATGTCCAACACTTCAAGAGGAATCCAGCAGTGAGATGGTTAATGCCATGGGAGACTTCAACGCCCAACACCGAAGGAAATATGATCCTTTCTCCAATACATACAATCCAGGGTGGAGGGATCATCTGAATTTCAGATATGGCAATAACCAACAACAACAGCCACAGCCCCTACGGATGAATTATGGAGAAGAAATTAACTCTTTGAAAGGCATGATGGCACAATTGGTGGAATATTAGCAGAAGAGTGTTGACAAGATGAGTAAAATGAAAGACCAAATTAACCAATTAATCTCCTCTTTCAACAAACTTGAAAACAAAGGAAAGTTGCCCTCCCAACCTGATGTGAATCCGAGGCACAACGTCAGTGCAATTACCTTGAGAAGTGGCAAAGAACTCGAAGCACTAGCACCAAAAGCATCAGCTCCATGTGGCCATGCAACACCAGCCGAGACAGAGAAAACAACTCCCATCGAAGAGCTGATTCAACCCAATCCAGAAAAACCACCATTTCCACATTGATTGGCAAGAAAGAAGAAAGCTATAGATGATACAGAGGTGTTTGAAACTTTAAAGAATGTGGAAATCAACATTCCACTCCCGACAGCCATCAAACATGTACCCCAGTATTGCAAATTTTTAAAAGAAATCTGCACTGGGATGAACAGAGTTCGAGCCAATTAGAGGGTGCCCATGGGTGAGACCGTTTCAGCAGTACTTCAAGGTAAATTACCCATAAAAGAACAAGACCCAGGTATGTTCACAATTCCTTGCAAGATAGGCAATGTAGGCATAGAACAAGCTATGTGTGATCTCGGTGCTTCTATTAATTTAATGCCTTTGTCTATTTACTCCGCATTGAATTTGGGTCCTTTGAAACAAAATGGTGTAGTTTTGACATTAGCTGATAGGTTTAGTGTTTTTCTTGAAGGTGTGTTAGAAGATGTTCTTGTGCAGGTAAATGACTTAGTATTCCCTGCGGATTTTTAGGTCTTGAATATTGAAGGGGGAACTTCTTCTAACCCAGGAATGATTCTGTTAGGATGCCCATTCTTGAAAATAGCCCGCACAAAAATTGATGTGCATAAGGGGACATTGACTATGGAATTTGATGGTGCTATGATTAAATTTGACATAAATAGAGCAATTAAGCACCCGGTTGATTATGCCTCTATTTTTGCAATCAATTTCTCTGACATTTACACTAATAAATTTTTAGAGATGTGTAGTGGTGATCCTTTACAGGTTTCTTTGGCTAACAACCTCACAAATCCGAAATTGGCTGAATGGGAGGAAGAATGGGTAATACCTAAAGAGCTGATATATGCCGTCCAAGACCTCGAAGCGCTCAAACCTGTAAACCTGAGTCAAATGCAGTACAAAATAGCAGCTGAATCATGTCTTAGCCATGCTATAGTTGGAAGAAACAAAATTCTTCCATCCATTGAAAAACCGCCAGACTTAACGTGGCCACCGTCGAGCTAACAACGTTAAACAAAAGCGCTTTTTGGGAGGCAACCCAAAAATTCACTCTATAAGTGTTTTATTTATGCTTGTAATATGTAGAGTTAAAAAAAAAAAAGGTGCAAAGTTAAAGTTTTTTTTTTAAAAAAAGGTGCAAAGTTATAGTTCAAAAAAAAAAAAAAAAAAAAAAAGAAAAAGAAAAAAGACAAAAAAAAAACAAAAAAAAAAAAAAAAAGAGAGAAGGAAAAATTAAAGAAAGAAAAAAGGTAGCAGAACCAACGTGCCGCACCTGGCTGCCTCGCCAGCAGCACGTAGAGCTGCCCAGCACACCGCAGCGGCAGCACGCCACGCCCTCCTACCTCACCAGCGCCTCGTCGAGCCGCACGCACCGCAGCGCCCGTCTGCAGATCTGACCATGTTTTGTAATTGAGCCATAACTTTTGCGTCCAACCTCCAATTATGGTGATTCAAAATACGTTGGAAAGCTAAGAGAAAGATGCACAACATTGTACTTTAGCATTTCTCCGAATTCAGAATTTATCCTTGTCGAAATTGGCCTTGAACTTGCTGCCTTTGCAAATATTGTTCTTCCGATTCTCCACCGTTCTTCCCTACAATCTAAGGGAGTGTTTGGTATGGTAAGTTTAGACCATGGAATGGGAATGAGAATGTTTGATTCCCTTTAATGATGTTTGTTAACTTAAATTTAACCTAGCAATGGGAATGTGATTCCCCTTTACATGGGAATCAATGATTCCCCCACCCCCTCCCATCAATCAACTTGATTCCACTCCTACTATTTTTTGTAACTTCCTTTTTGTTATTTTTTTTTCACACGTTTTTCTTTGGAAAAAAAATTTCAATGCCTATAATTTTCATTTTTCTACTAATCTATTATCAATACAAATTGAAAAAGCCTTGTATAAATCCATGAAGCTTGTTTTACGCGGATGAACTCATATATATATATATATATATATATTCTTTGATGTTTTATGTTAATTATTATTAAATACTCGTTCATAAAAATATTATATAATACAAATTATGAAAAATAATAAACTTTATATTGTATTATTATTATATGTAGAATTTTTAATGGTATTTTACGTCTTTGGCGTATTTTTTAATTTGCTGAAATATTGTTCAAGTAAAATCATATTGAAAATATATTATATTTCATTTAACGTAAAAGGAAAAAAAAATAGGAGTTAGATTCCGATACCACACCAAACCAAACAGAATTAATAAATGATGATTCCAATTCCGATTCCAAATCATTCCCATTCCAATTCCGTATCATTCCGGTTCCGATTCTAAAGTTTGAACCAAACGCCTCCTAAGGGAGTACTTCTTTCTTTTTTTACACACTTTGTGCTTAATTTAGATGCTTTTTCAGGAGTAAATGCATGTTAAGTGTGGGGGAAGGGATTAGTTAGGAAAATTAGGAGATAATTTTCAATTTTTAGGATAGTTTAATGCTTGTTTTTTGTTTTATTCTTGTGCTATTTAGGATTGCATGTAGTTTTTGCATAATTCCCTCCATAAATCGGATTCTCAGTTGTTTGTCCATGAGTAAATTAGGCTTAAATTTAGAATTTGAAATTGTCTTGGTTTAGCCCTAGGAAAATCCTAATTTTTGTCATCATTGAATATAATAAACCAATTGGAAGTAGGAAGAATTAGAAACAAAGCATGTTAGTGGGTTTGTCGTAAGGATTGGGGGTTGAGCTTGGTTTACATATGACTCTACGTTTAATTTTGACAGAATGTGATGATGTTTAATTGATCAATTGCTTTCAAAAAGTTTGTTGGTTAATGTGAAGCAAGTGAGTTATTACCAATTTATGGAGGATGAGATAACTAGAGTTTAGTATATAATTGATAATGTTGGTTGAATGTGCTGAGAATGTAAATTTTAGAATTCAATTGTCTCGATTACCCTTGAGTCTTGAATTAGGAGATGGGACCAATTCACCTTAAGTAAGGTATGACAAATATCATTCCTTATGTATGGAGAGCGACTTAAGAGGGAGAGCAAACTTCTCATAAGAGACCCTTTTCATTGCTCGACAAAGCGAGACCTTTCGAATTTCAACACCCATAGGTTTTGAGTAGGGGGATAGGCCTACCTCACCTTAAGTAAAGTTAAAAACAATGACTTTGTGTATGGAGCATGACCTATGGGGAGAGTTACCCCTCATTAGAGCTGCCTTTTCAATACTTGCAAAATTGGGATGTTGACCCTGTGCTTAATTTGGTAAATATCTTGGTTTGAAGTGCTTTAAATGTGAATAAAAGCTTAAAATCTCTAGATGTTCTTCTAAGTTGGACGATTCACTTGCCTAAAGTTCGTTAATTAAATAATTTGTGGTGGTTTTTCAATTGACTAAGTCTTGTGAAGTTGGGTTAAATGTTTTGTTTATGTCAACTTGTTTGATTTTCTGGTTCTTATGATTAAGCTCATTGGCTTGTGGAATTTTGAAACTTCCTATGGAATTTTGGTGGTTTAACTTCCTTTAATGAATGGTTAAGGATTTACTAGGGTTCAACCATAGTCAATTTCGGGAGAAATTTTCCTTTAGTCCTAGTTTGCTTGAGGACAAGCAAAGATCCAAGTGTGGGGGAATTTGATAACTCATATTCACATAGGCATATTTAGGTACATTTTAACTTATTTTCTTAGTTATTTTCGTATTTTAGTATTAGTTTTATTATTTTCTTAATTAGGTTGTTTGTTTTATTTTATTTATCCTTATTTAATGTTATTTACCTCTTTTAGATGCTTGGAAGTAGATTTTGACTTTTTAGGAAGGCTGCTAGAAGAGGATTTGTTGGAGCTTGAACTTCAACTGGATTTTCAACAGAGTTCAAGGCTGTTTTAGCTCAAGATTTTTTCTACAAGATTGTGCGTCTATCCGTCAGCTTTCCATAGCACCTTGAATCACTCCAATCGGAGCTGTATCGAGGAAGTTAGCTAAGGTTTTCTGTAGCTTATTTGGGTTCTATGGGTCAACCCTCCCTTGTTGACTTTTTCTTCTTATTTGGGCCAGATTTCTCTTTAAGGAGCCCATTGCTTACACTTTAATTTCCAGCAGGCTTTTTTAATTAAGGAGGTTAATAAGAGACTCCTAATTAGGTTAAGAGAAGGAGAGCCTATAAAAGAAAGAAGAGGAGAAGGTTTTGGGGACTGTTCTTACTTCTTCTAAAACGTTTTGGGAGGCTATCAAGAGGACAAGGCTGCACGTTTTTCCTGAAGATTTTCGGTAGAATTTGTTTAGTTATGAGTAGCTAAACTCTCTTCTAGTTGAGGTACTTAGAAGTTTAATTCCATTTGATTCATGAGACTTATGTTTTAATTGTATTCTTTTATCTGAATATTTATTCAATTCCTGTGATTATAATTTGTTATATTGCTATTCATTTAATCAAATTAATTTGGCCAGTTAATTGATTGATTGTACTGCATATCACCGAATAGAATAATATATCTGTGATTGTTGTTCTATCAAAGTGGCAAGTTAGCTTCGTGTAAAGTTAACGGAATTGAATAGTTTAGTTTTTATGATTTACGGCGTTTTCGATTTCATTAACTAAGATAGAGGTCTTTTTTGTGTTTAATGCTGCCATAGGTCAATTCTTATTAAGAGGTTTCTTGGAGATTATCTATTGGCTAGGGAAGTAGTTTATTCGGGCGTTTCCCGGAACTATCAATAAATTAAGAAAAGATTGGTTATTGAGTGCGTTTCACCTTTAACTATAACTCTATCTATTTGGATAATTGAATTGGATCTTTGGTGTCTGTGATTGAATTACGGAATTAAAATAAAAAGTATCTAGGCTAGTTGTTCATCCTATTGATTTATTCTGTCTTAATTTACATTCTGCAATTTCTCAAATCACCTCATTCATTTTTATTTCAATCCAATCAAATTTATTTCTTTTTGCAAATAAATATACTTGCATTAATCCCTGTGGTTCGACCCCGTTCTTGCTATACTACCCAGTATAAGGAACCAGAGATATTAAATTAAACTACGGCGGGGGTAGCAGTGGTCAGGGGAAGTCAACAGGTGGCCCAAAAAACATACCTAGCTTCCTTGAAGTCAGAAGAGGTTAGCTAGGAATCAAAAAAGCAAGAGAGACAAGACAGAGCCGAGCCAGTGGATGAGCTTGAAGCACTCGTGGTGGGACAGGAAGGTCAGTCCGAGTAGCCAAAGAATTGAAACCCGAGCTCAAGCAATCGATCACGACAGTTCTCAAAGAAGAGCGAGAGACCTTTGCCTGGTGAACAAGCAACATTATCGGAGTTCTGCCTGAGATAACGAAGCACAGCCTGAACATAGACCTACTATTGAACCGGTAGTACAAAAGAGAAGAAAACATGCTCTAGAAAGGCAGAAGGCAATTGAGGTAGAAATAAACAAATTGATGGAAGCAGGACACATTAGGAAGGTGTTATATCCCGAGTAGCTAGCAAATGTGGTCTTGGTAAAGAAACCGGGTGGGGCATGGAGGATGTGTGTGGACTTCACTGACCTGAACAAAGCTTGTCCAAAAGATAGTTATCCTTTACCCAGCATTGAGCAACTGGTCGATTCAACGGCCTGGTATGCAATATACTCGTTCCTGGATGCAAAGTCGGGATACCACCAGATTCCAATGGACCCAAAGGATGAAGAAAAAAACTGCATTTATCATGCATGAAGGCACATATTGCTATCGGGTAATGCCCTTCAGCTTAAAAAACACAGGAGCCACGTATCAGTGCCTGGTCAATGACATGTTCAAAGAGCAAATTGGAAAGACAATTGAAGTATACGTCGATGACATGATCATTAAAAGCAAGGATGAGGAGAACCATGCTTGAGACATTCAGGAAGCCTTCAAAATACTGCAGAAGTACCGCCTCAAACTCAACCTAGAGAAGTGTGTATTTGGAGTATGAGGGGGGAAGTTCCTGGGTTTCATGATTTCACAAAGAGGGGTAGAGGCGAATCCAGAGAAGATTAAGGCAATCTTAGACATGGTGCCTCCCAAAACGGTGAATGAAGTCCAACGCCTCAACGGCCGCATCAACGCACTGGGAAGATTCATTTCTTTCTTAGCCAAGAAATGTCTACCTTTCTACAAAGCAATCAAGAAAGGTTAGAATTTCGATTGGGATGATGAATGCCAGGAGGCCTTTGGCAGAATAAAGAGCTCTTGGGAACCCCACCATTGTTAAGTCGGCCAATTCCTGGTGAAATGTTGTACTTATACTTAGCAGCAACAGATGAAGCAGTAGGCTCGGTGATGATTAGAGAAGAAGAGGGACAACAATACCCAGTGTACTACACCAGTAAGGTGTTAAGGGGGGCGGAGCTCAGATATCCGAGGGTTGAAAAGTTGGCCTTGGCAATAATTTCAGCATCTATTAGGTTACGGCCTTACTTTCAAGCCCACACGGTGATTGTAAGAACAAATTTCCCCTTGAGGAAGGTACTCCAGAGACCGAATACTTCTGGCTAGCTAGCTGAATGGGCCATCAGGTTTAGTGAATTTGATGTCCACTTTGAGCCCAGATCAACACTAAAAGTTTAAGTTTTAGCAGATTTTGTGGTAGAATTCGCGGGGTTAGAGCCAAACCAAGTGTTGAAGGCGGAAGAATGGAGAGTGTATGTAGATGGAGCTTCGTCTTAGGAAGGAGCAGGAATTGAAGTGCATATTGAAGGTCCTGAGAGAATAAAAATATCTTACGCAACCAAGCTTGCCTTTCCTGCCACCAACAACGCTGCAGAGTACGAAGCCGTGATTAAGGGGCTGGAGCTCATCCGGGAAATCGCTCCAAACCGAGTGAAGCTGCTAAGTGACTCAAGGTTAGTTTCTAACCAAATAAATAAAAACTTTGAAACTAAAGATCCTTGCATGTCCAGATACCTGGAAAAAGTACGATGCTTGCTCGAGGCGGTTGAAAGCAAAGGCACCACATGGAGAGTAGAGAACATCTCCAGAAATGAAAATGCTGAAGCAGACAGGCTAGCTAAAGCCGCGGCAAGCGCCGGAGATTGGCAATTTTTAAATTGCCCATATGAAGTCCAAACCAAGCCTAGCATTGAAGCAAAAGAGGTGATGATAGTGGAGAAAAGGAAGATGGGATGGATGGAACCCATAATAAAATACCTGGTCGAAGGACATCTACCTAAAGACAAGGGAGAAGCAGTAAGGATCTCTAGGAAATCACAACGATATGCAATGATTGACAGAGAGCTTCACAAGAAGTCTTTTACCGATGCATGGTTGAAATGCATCACTGTTGAAGAAGGAGATTATGTCCTTCGAGAGCTACACGAAGGAATTTGCGGGTCCCACCAGGGGGCACAAGTGCTAGTAAGGAGGGTGAGACTGCAAGGCTACTACTGGGAAACGATGGAGGCGGATGCAACGGCCTATGTCAAGAGGTGCCATCAGTGCCAAATCCATTCAAAAAAATCCCACTTGCCTGCAGCAGAGCATAAGCCAATATTAATCGGATGACCCATGCCTGAAGCCAGCAGATAGAGGAAGTTCATTCTAGTTGCGGTAGACCACGTCAGCAAGTGGGTTGAAGCAGAAGAGACCCAAACAATCACACCAGAAAAGGTCATCTCCTTCATATGGGACCACATCATCACCAGATTTGGGATACCCCACAAAATCATATCTGACAATGGTACCCAATTCACTTCAAGCAAATTTGAAGAATTCTGCAAAGGACTCAAGATCATACACAACTCTTCTTCAGTAGAACACCCTCAGAGTAATGGGCAGACGGAAGTCACCAACAGCACTATAGGAGACGGAATCAAGAAGAGGCTAGAGAGTCACAAGGGAGCTTGGGTTGATGAGTTCAACAACGTCTTATGGGCTTACAGAACCACCCCAAGAAGACTGACTGGGGAAACCCCATTTGCCATGGTATATGGAGTTGAAGCGGTAATCCCAGTCGAGATTGTAGCCCCCAGTGACCGAGTGCTTTACTACACAGAAGCTCAAAACCATATCAACATGAAGTACCACCTGGACTTCTTGGAAGAGAGGAGAGAAAGAGCTTACATCCTGATGGCAGCCTACAAGAATAAGGTAGCCCATTACCATAATAAAAGGGTAAGGAAGACGATACTCAAGGAAGGTGACTTAGTCCTAAAGGACTCTACAGCATCACAGGCGAGGGAAGGAAAAGGAAAGCTTGGCGCAAAATGGGAAGGGCCATACAAAATTGCAACGGCAGTCGGTTTAACAACATACAAGCTTCAGAGTCTAGAAGGGAAAGAAATCCCAAGAACATGGAATATTGCCAATTTAAAGCAATACTTCTCACCTGAAAGTAGCTAAGGAGAAAAAGGGCTGCACTCTTTTTTCCCACCAATGGATTTTTTCCCACTGGGTTTTTCCATAGTCGGGTTTTTAACGAGGCAGCACCTCCATTTGTAAAACTTAGCAGGGGATGCCTTCTAAGATGTACTTCAAAAAGATAAATAAAAATATCTTTCAATAATGAGTCGGTCATAACCGAATAAGCTTATTATAAAAACTCCCACAAAAGGAGCCAGTCATAACCGGATGCGATTATTCAAAAACCTTCCACAAAGGAAGTTGGTCATGACCGAATGAATACACTTATTAAATTCAAAAGAAGAAGTCAAATTCAAAAGAAGAAATAAATATGCAGACTTGGCATGAGACTACAAGCTTAAGAACCAAAAACAAAGCATAAGCCGAATAGAATCTTTTTATTAATAATAAAAGGTAATACAAACAAGGACCTAACAAGGCCTTAAAAAGATTACAAATCAAGCAAATCACTAAGAGCGAACATCCGCTCCAGGAACACTATCCCTTGCATTTGCTGGCTCCTCAACACCGGCTGGCGACTCGGCATTTTCCTCATTATGACTATCAGCCGGAAGTTTATCATATTGAGGAAAGTCGACCGACTCCAAGTCAAGGGCCAGGTCAGGATGTATGGCTTGGCAAGCAACCAGGACATGTTGACCATACAACTGTCCTAGAAGAACCAGCTTTGGTCGAGTCAAACAGTACGGCCTCGCACTTATCAACATCTTGTTTGCGCGCCACCTTCTCGTCCTCGAGCTGTTTCCTGAGGACGTCCTGTGCTGCCTTCTTGTCCTCCAACTACTTCTACAAGCGGTTAATCTCCTGCCCTTACGACCAGGCCTTACACTTCTCTGCCTCCAAAGCCGACTGGGTCTCTTTCAGCTTTTTGTTCAGGTGGCTAGTCTTAGACAGGCGACCAGCCAATTCAACTGCCCTAGAGAGTCCCTGCAAAACAGCAAGACAAATGAATAAAAGAAAGAAGAAAGAAGAATTCAGCAGCTTCATTGAGATCCGTACAAAGGTAAGATCCAGGAGGCACATAGAAGCCGCCGCGTGATCACCAAGTTTGGCATACTCCTCTCTATCAGCCGGCAGCACGAAGCCAGCCTTGAATTCAGCTTGAGCCGCCGGATCCATTATTTGGGCCCCTTGCCCTCCTCTTCCTCGTAACCAAGGTTGAGGAGGAGAAGACGGCCCAGAGGAGGCAATAGCCGCTTCACAGCCCTAACCAAGCAAAAGTAATGATTAGTAAGGAGCAATAATAATAATACAAGGGAGAAGAGGAGACCAAAAACTTACAGGGTGAGGAATCGGCTTAGGACCGGTAGGAGCAGTCCTTTTTCTCTTTGGCTCCTTGGAAGCGCCTGGTCCCTTAGCCTGTCCCTCTGTATCATGGAATTTCAGTCGGGTTGGGACGCGGCTCTTTCAGCATATTTTTCTTCTTGGCGGCTATAACGCGATTAAGAACATCAGCTGCATTCATGCCTGAGAAAACAAGTAAATAACTAAGCAAAGATAAAAAGATACCTCTTTTCACCACAGGGCCAGGACCTGGGTAATAAGTAAAGCCGAATCCCTCCCGCTCTACAAGCCTAATCTTCTCCAGATAGGTATCTACAACGACCTGCCAGGTCCACTTGTTAGGAGCCAGAGTCCTGAACTCCTCAAGAAAAATCCTTTCACCCGACTCTAAGCGCTGGTGAGCCTTTCATGCCCCTCTAATAGACCAGCTTACAGGGAACGTATCCAGATCCTCCTTGACTTTGATGTAGAAAAAGAAGTGTTTAAAACGCTTCAAGGAAGAGATCCGTCCCTTGAAGGTATAAAAATCCGCCTTCTTGGATAGCTGGTAATGGTCTTCCCCAAAGTTCAACTTAGGAGTGGCCAGTCTCCGAAAGAAGGCGGCATTTAGACTAAACCCTACGTTTTCACATAGCCAAAAGGTGCCGCAGATGTCTCCCCAAGAGTTGGGATGGATTTGGGCAGGACAGAAATCCCAGTTGCGGAGGATGTCGCAAATGCCGGATGGGAGAGGATAGGAAAAGCCGGATCTAATCTGGTCCATGTATATGGAAAAATAGCCTGGTGGAGGCTTATGGACACGTTGGTACCCGGAAGGCAGCATGACCTGGCACTCACGCAGCCAGGGATAGAACTCTTTATAAAGCCTTATATGGTCCTTGTGAGTTTCAGCAACCATATCCTCGATACGAGGAGTCATTTTCTTAGCCCTAGTTCTACTGGGACCGAGTGGAGGGACTTTAGATGGAGAAGAATCCACCTGGGCAGGACCTTTAACAGACCTAGGAGGCTGAGCAGAAGTGCCTGCCTCTTCATCAAAAGCAGGGGGTGCTAAGTGGTGAGAGCTAGCCTCTGAGGAGGTGGTTAGACGGTACTCATTCCCTGAGGAAGAAAGTGGACTCGGCAAATTAGGAGTGCTAATTATCGGTAGTCATTAGGGTTTGAGGGATCTAGAAGGTGACGAGCAGCTTAGCACCGGTGGTTTTGAAACTAAAACCCTGAGTAGCCTTACCTACCCTAGGGCGATTTCTAGAATTTACCAATTCCCCAGATCCTCCACTATTAAAGGAGCCTAAGTCACTAAGTGTTATGGAGGAACTCATTTCAAAGAAAAGAGAAAGAAAATAAAAGCAACAAACCCAGAACAGTAAAGAAGATGAACAGCCAAAGGAAGAGGAACAGGCGAAAAGAAAACCAAACCAGCAGATCCAAACAGAAAAAGGGAAATTCTTTGCAGAAATAAAAATCGCAATGCCAATAAGTGGAAATATGAAGAAAAACTTACTGGAAACAAAGGAAAGGAGAAACAAGTTGCGGATACAGAGATGGAGGCACGGAAAATTGCAGAAGAAAGGAGTCCTGGAAGTTCTTGATGTAAAGAATAAAAGGGGCGGCTCAGTACCCCTTTTAAAGAAGATAGAGAAGGGGCAGGTGAAAGGACACCTTTTGACACCGTTTAAATAGGGGACACGTGTCGCCCAAGCATTGGATTCATTAGTTCCAAGAAACTCCTCGGTTCCCGCAAACCTACCGCCAAAAAAATAAAAAATAAAAAAACCCTTAAAAGAGTTTTAACTCATCACCAGGGGGGGACTTCTGATAGCATGGAGTCCTAAAGCTTTCCGCGTGCTTCACACGGCCATTAACAGCGTAAATCCATCAACCAATTGCCTTATAGCTCTTCTTGTCTTCACTCGGTCACCAAAGAATAGTGCAAAGTAACATCATCAGCAATGGCCGGCTGAATCATAAGGAGGAGCCTATTGAACACCTGATCAAACAACTTATGCCCTAATTAGGTTTTCTGCCTAAAGAAGACAGATGAGCTGATCTCTACTGTACACGTGTAAGGACGCAATGTTGTACCAGCAATAGGTGTCGCGGAGACAAGAGCAGGGTGAGTCTGCTACCCAGGTATGCCATAAGGAGACCAAAAAGCAGACCACACCCAGCCAATGAGAGAGGACCGTACATAACGGTCTGACAAGGCCACGCGGAACAATCCTGTATAAAAAGGGGCAACGAGAAACCCCCAGGTACCTTTTTCTGAACTCTGAATATTTCATTCTTATTTTCTATTCATATCCTTCAAATTCCTGACTTAGGCATCGAAGTGGACCAGTAGGTCACCCGGTCCTTACATTTTCTTTCATATAGGCATCCGGTCTTTTACCCAAGTGGAGACGGCCTTTCAGTCACCTCAGGCCGCGTGAAGCCATACTTTTTCCTGGAGCTATCAAAAAGTAAATTGTATTATAATCAGTGGAGAAATTTATACAACGAAACAGAACCTAATTTATGCATCCAGTGAGTATTAGATGAACAATCCAATTGGTTATACTCAATAAAGTTGGATTGGATTGGTTTTTTTTAATCTATTGGTTTTTTTTTTTTTTTTCAATAAAGTTGGTTTTTTTAAACTTAGATCACATTTCCTCTATCCTTCCCATTAATCAACTTGATTCTCCCATATATATATATATATATTAAATTTCCTTTCATTATCCTGTTATCTATTAATCTCATTACGGTTTCTTTTTTAATCTTACAATTTTTTTTACGATTGTAATATCCCTCAATTAAGAGTATATTCTACAGTTATAATTAACAACAGTCAACTTTCCCTCCTTAGTTAGAATACATTGCATTATATTAAAAATTATTATAATAGTATTTTACGTTATTAAAATATGATAGTGTAACGAAATTATAAAAACTACTATATGAATCATATTATATTATTCCCATAAAATTTAATAATTTCTGATAAATCTATTATTGGAATGCTATATTATTTGGAAATTATAAATACAGGAACTAATTTGTTGAAGATATAGACAAACAGAATTACACCGATTGAATATCAAATTTTTGAAAAGTGCATGACTATTAAAGTCTTTTTAACAATTGCATCAAATTAAAAAAAAAAAAAAAAGTTACTGAAAATAAGTTATGGAGTTGCTTGTCAGTTAAAAATAGATATTAAATTACATTAAGATTTAGATCTTAATAATCTAAATCTCAAAACTTGTTTTAAATCAAATTGGATTGGGTAGCTTCATTATACTACACCAATTGCGTCTTAGTTTATAATTTATCTTAATAAAATCAATCAGTTTAAAGTAATCCATTTCCTAAATATTTATATTATAGAATATGATTCTTTAAAGGTTACACTGTAATCGAAAAAATATTGAATATATTGTATGATATTAATAAATGCATAATTTATTTGAGTAACATACTTAACCGACATTTTTCTGAGAGGACATTTTCTTTTTACTTGGATTCGAATCAACAGAGCAATAAAGGTAATTTTCTTTTTTCTTTTTCTATTTTTGTGGGATGATATACTTATTCATCCTATTCAATATCATAAGACCTTCCTCGTCCTCTAAATCTTCTTCGAATTCATCGATCATCTTTTCCTCCAATTTTGATAATAAGATTGACATGTTTCCATTCGAGTCTATAATTAAGCATTGATTTGAAAAGTACAGTATTGGTGGAGGTTGTTACCCTTTAGTCGAATTAAGATTGTTTATATAATTATATAGTAACGACTAGTAACAGCTATTTTTACAACGATTAGTTTTGTAATGTCTAGTTTTACAACGACTAGTTTTGTAATTTATTTCTCCAACAACTAATTTTGTAGTTACGCATTAATTTTTCTAAGTTATAAAAAATAGCTATTAAAAAAGAAAACATAATAATTGAACTAATTAAGAAAATTACGTTATATTTACAAATTCAAATAATAATAATAATAATAATAATAATAATAATAATATATTACTGCTTAGATGGCCCAAAGTTACCATTTTTTATAGGGGATTTTACAAAAACACATAACTTTTAGCACCCTACAACACTTTTATCTGAAAACAGGAAAATATTAATAAATATATTAAAAATTTTCCAAAATACCTAAAACAAGCATTCCTCTTTTACATGATTTTTTCTGCAATAAACAACAAAACAAAAATATCATAATCTCCAAAATACATACATTCTCAAACGCCAAAATCTCCAATTGCAAGAATTTTAGAATCGAAATGCTCAATCTATCACTGTCTCGCTGCAAACAAACACATCACTATTGTTCAATCGATCACAGAGATATGTAGAAAATTGCAATTTTACTCCATCATAATGGAACTTCTTGATAGGGTCCATTGTCATGTTTATTCCTTGGTGTTGTCCTCTGAATGCTAATTTGTCTCAAGTGGTGCTTGTTTTATGTGATTATATTATCTGGGTGCAGTATTCTAATCTCTGTTGTTTGAATAATAGTTAAACAGGAAAATTTTATCTGGTTTATTATATTTTTAAAAAGGATCTGAATATTTCTATTAAGTTCATATAGAACTCTTTATATATGAATGTGTTGGAACCAGTTAGAAATAAGAAACAAAAAAGGAATAGAATTACATTGGTAATGTAGTCAAATTACAGAAACAATGAATAAACCTTAAACAAAAGAAAAAAGGCTATCTTGAGGCCAGAATAGGATCAGTATCCTTAAGACAGATCAGTTCGCATTGAACTTGCCTCCCAGGATACAACAGCAACAGAATCGAACTCAACCATGTGTCAGAAATATAATCGGACTAGAACCTAGTAGCAGCCTTGTATTTCGAAAATAGAGAGAAAAAGATTTTTATGGAATTCTGTAGTCTAATTCTCAAAACAAAATGAAAATTTTAATAATAAGGCTGCAGGAAGAGAGTTACAGAAAATAAATGGCAATTAAGGAAAATAATTCTCCATAAAGAAAATTAAAACCGAATTAATTGTATTTAATACAATTAATCCCAAGAAATATTTCTATTAAGAAATTCAAAAGATTATTTTAGAGGAAAAAATAAACGGGCCAGAACAAAAGTAGGCAGGCCCGAAGTGGCCCATTTCAGTACGGTGTTCGTGTCCCCCATATCGTGCGGGTGCACATTAGGCCTGTGGACTTCCGGGCTTGGATTTTGATGCGGGCCACAAATAGTAAAAGGGATCAACAATTCAACTTAGGAACAATTACCTGTCATATAAATAAATTAAAGATATATTTTAAATTGTATCTTTATTTTAATTGTAATTATTTTATAATTAGGATTATGAATAGATTTTATTCAAAGGATCCTATATTGATAAGGATTCCTATTTTGTTTGTATTTTAATTTATTTAGTAGTTTTTCTTATTTAGTCTAATTAGGAATTAAACTATTTAGAAGTTTTGATTATTTAGGAGTTTTATTACATTTAGGATACTTTGCCTATAAATAGGCTATAATATAGTTTGTAATGGCAGTTTTTGATTGAAATAAAATTTCGGAATTAAATTCCTTTTACCCTGCTTTTGTGAATTTTGCGAAATTCAATTAGTAGAAGACTATTATCCGGCATCGTGCGCGATCAACGGATTCTAGTAACCTTTGTTCGAGTTTCCGCTATATCAGTTGGTATCAGAGCCGAATTCCTACTCCCTAACCGTCATCATGCCGCCAAGGAGAAAGCGAAGGGTTGACGAGGTCGCGGGTCAGGACGATCTCAATCGGTTGGAGCAGAGGGTCGAGCAACGCCTTACGAATATGATGGACCAGAGGATGGAAACCATGATGGATCGTTTGATAGACCGAATGGATAGGCTATTCGCAGCTCACATGAGGGTGAATCCTCGACAAAGGAGGAACCCTAATTATGGAGAATTCAGAAACCCTTTTGTTGTATTGTAAGAATTCTATGACAGAAAGAATGAACTAATTTTCTCTCAAAAATCAAAACTTGAAGAAGGTAAATTCTTTGATTTCACTTTACCTCCAACATATGATGAAGACTATGCTTATGTTGAAGTAGTAGATTATGATTCTTGTGACAAGATTGTTGGTATTGAAGAAACTTTACAGCCAATTTATGATGTATATGAAGACAAATATGAGAATTCTTATTGGAAGGGTGATGCTGATTGTATTGGAGTCAACTATATTTTGAATATGGATCCATTTAACAAACTCAAAGATTGGTTTCTTAACGAGAAAACTCGAGGTCGAGTTTTTGCTAAGAGGAGGAGTATGATGCGGGCCACAAATAGTAAAAGGGATCAACAATTCAACTTGGGAACAATTACCTATCATAGAAATAAATTAAAGATATATTTTAAATTGTATCTTTATTTTAATTGTAATTATTTTGTAATTAGGATTAGGAATAGATTTTATTCAAAGGATCCTAAATTGATAAGGATTCCTATTTTGTTTGTATTTTAATTTATTTAGTAGTTTTTCTTATTTAGTCTAATTAGGAATTTAAACTATTTAGAAGTTTTGATTATTTAGGAGTTTTATTACATTTAGGATACTTTGCCTATAAATAGGCTATAATATAGTTTGTAATGGCAGTTTTTGATTGAAATGAAATTTCAAAATTAAATTCCTTTTACCCTGCTTTTGTGAATTTTGCGAAATTCAATTAGTAGAAGACTATTATCCGGCATCGTGAGCGATCAACGGATTCTAGTAACCTTTGTTCGAGTTTCCGCTGCATCAGATTTGCACCCCCCCTGCGAGCACAAGAGAGAGCCTTTTGGTTAGAAATACTTACAAACCTATGGAAATTTAATTCCTTATAAATCACTCACCTTTAGATGTGAGCTTTGAGAATTTCATAACTTTTCCTCTACAAAATTCTTTCTTTCAAGCTCACTTTGAGCATGAATTTCTTATTCATCCTTAATCTATTTTAGACATGTTATATACCATTGGAAAGATCTCTTTGCGTAGAATACAATGACATAATTCTCGTTATTCGAATCACAAACTAACCACAATATAATTAAGCCTAAAGTTGACAAAAAAAATCACTTGTCAAAAGCCAATTTTTCCAACAAAATGTTTGTGGTAACTGTAGTTATACTAGATCTAATAGATGAAACATGCACACGATATTTCGTAAGTTAGTCAAACTACTTAGTTCTTTTTGGTTAATTTCATCCATTTTCTAGAAACTGAGATGTATAATACAATTAAATCTTCAGTTAATTGAATGGTTTTTGCTTTGTGCCTTTTGCATCCGAAATCTTAGTTTAGTTAAACCTTCAGCATTCCATATTAAGTTTGTCATTGTTTTCATCTTTAGGCTTAAGGAGACTAATGAAGGTCTTTCTATCAGAATTAATTTCAGACACACCTTTATACACACAATCTATCTTTAATTAATTTGTTCAACTTTAATTTGGGTTATTAATTAATCAGTTAGTTACTCTAAAAGCAGCAGAAGAAATCCATCCATGATATGGCTTCAAACTGATATTGTAAGAATCTTCCACAATTTGCTCCATTTCTTGATCTGGATCACTCACTAATCTTTCTAATCCCTTGCACCATATTCGTTCGGTGAGGCACGACGAAGAAGTAAACTCCACTGGAGCCGGCTACTCTGGTTTAGATATTGATTTTGGACTTTATTGTAGACTCCTTCCATCTGTTGAAGGAAGAGGAACTTTTGATAAACAAAAAATAAATACTAACAAAATAAAACACTCTTTCTTATTAATTTGTGTTACTACACATGATGATTACAAACTCAAAACCTTGCTCTATTTATGGAACTATGAAACAAATTATAACCACATATTAATCCTAACTAAAATGCCACATCTTCCAATTAGTTTCCACAAATTCTACCAAGCTAATACCATTCACAAACCTTACCAAACTCCCTTCAATGCATATGTGTCACATTATTCATTTTTCATTTTTTAGTTGTTTTCATTAAATTAAGTTGAATTTAATTATTCAACACTCTCCCTGAAACTTAATTTTTTGTAACTCCCAGCGATGCTCGCAATTGACTAAACAAGTCATATTTGAACGGCTTCATAAAAATATCAGCAACTTGATCTTGAGTTTTCACATACTTCAATATGACCTCCTTTTGCCTAATACATTCCCTGATGAAATGATACCTTGTATCAATACGCTTGCTTCTATCATGAAATACTGGATTCTTTACAAACGCTAATGCCGATTTATTATCAGCAAGAATTTCCGTTGGATCACGTTGAGCCGTATGCAATTCCTTTAGCAACCTTTTGCATGTGTTGTCGCAACAACATATTCCGCTTCATAAGTCTACAAGGTCCAATACGTTGCTTCTTTGAACTCCAAGTAATGCCATATCATCTAGAAAAAAAAATACAAAACCTGTGGTGCTTTTCTGATCATCCTTGTCACCCGCCCAATCGGAATATCTTAGGATAAACCTTCTCTCCATTTTCATCCTTGGTCAGTTTCAGGCTACATTCAACATGAGTGTTGACAGAATTGTAATTCTCCATCTTGAATTTCTTCAAGATCTCTTTAGCAAAGCCATTTTGGGAAATAAAAATGCCATCTTCATTTTTCTTCACTTCAATACCAAGATAGTATGACATTAGGCCAATGTCAGCCATCTTAAATTCACGAGCCATTGTCTTCTTAAATTCTTCAAACATTTGTGGATTGTTTCCTATGAAAATTAAATCATCCACATACATGAAAAAAATTAACATGTCTCCATTTTTTACTTTCATATATATGGCATACTTGTGGGAACATTTGAGAAAACCATTTTCTTGAAAATATTTGTCAATTCGGCTATTCCAGGCTCTTGGTGCGTGCTTAAGCCCGTATAACACCTTTTTCAGTTTCAGCACCTTATCTTTATGGCCTTTGACAGTGTAACCAGGTGGTTGCTGGATGTAGATTTCCTCCTCTAGATACCATTCAAGAAAGCTGACTTGACATCCATCTAATGAATCTTCCACCCTTTTTGTACAACAATCGAAATTGCCATTCTAATGGTTTCCAATCTAGCAACCGGAGCAAAAACTTCATTGTAGCCAATTTCAGGTCTTTGACAGAACCTTTTTGCCACTAGTCTAGCCCTATGCCTTACAACTTTCCCTATTGCATCTTTCTTTGCCTTAAACACCCATTTGACACCAATGGGTTTCTGGATAGTCGGAAGTGATGTCAACTCCCACGTCTTGTTTTTCTCAATTGCTTGAATCTCCTCCTCCATGGCTCTTCTTCACCTCTCATCTCTCATGGCTTCTTCTACATCAATTGGTTCACTATCAACAAAATGACAATAACGGGTTAATTCTTCATTGAGATTTCTTATCACATTATAGAGATCTTCAACACGTCTTAGCTTCTGTGGTATTAGTTTAGGACTTTCATTCTCATCTTCTTTCATTGGGGGATGCACTTGAAATTGGTGCATTCACTGGTGTTATGGTTGGTGCCTCAGGGTGAGGATCATTGTTTCCATCCATGGTGAATGGATAAAAACTATAACTTTTTTGCTTCTCGTTATTGTTCCAGTCCCAAATTGCTTCTTCATTGATAAGTATGTCCCTGCTGATGATTGTCTTCTGTGAGCGGATGACGTTTTCGACGGAACGCGAGACTCCCTTTCGAAAGGGGCGCCTCGATCTTGGGCTGGCCCCTCCCTCGTGTGAGGGTTTTTATAAATGGGAAATCGGTTTAGAAAATAAATGGAATTAATTCTTAAAAGAACCGAGATCTAAGTCTCGATGAATATTGTAGAGTCGCCACCCGGCTCAGCTCAACCGGAAAATTTATAATGCAGCTGAACCGGACGAACGGCCGCTACACTATCCAGAGATTTGGGTCCGGACAAGTCCCTTATTTCGTGTCTAATTAAAATAAAATTGGTCAATGTTCATAGACGGTATTTCATAATTCTACAAGTCAATTTTATTGAAATAAATAGACATACAGGGCGCATACAGGTATTACAAAAATAAGAGTAAAGTAATGAATATTTAAAACAACCCAATCGAATAAAAAATAAAAACTCTCGCCTCACTTTTACAAACGCCTAGAATACACGATTTATCTAAAAATATTACAATCGCCTAATATACATGATTAATTCTATTAAATACATTTAAAATAAAAATAAAAATAAAAATAAAAGCTGCAAAACAAAGGTTAGCATAATTTTACGGCACGCTACAAGTAGGACTCAAATAGACAGAATTTGGGAAATTAGGAATTGGGGGCATGCATTTAGGGGATAACCGGGTTGGCTCGGCTAGCCGGCCCGGTTAGACTTGGAAAACATTTTGAAACATCCCTGTATTTTTGGTTTTATGAGAAAAATAATTTTGAAAACAATTTTTCCGGTTTACATGCATTTTTTTACATGTGAGGTGGGTTGATTTTCGGGAGAATCGGGTCTCCGTCGTGGCATTGCTCTAAGTGCAATTTTACTGAAAATTGAATCTATGGTTGTGAATGCACACAACAAAATTCATTTTGATGATTTTTGGGGTTTTCTGAATTTTTATGGATTTTTGGGAATTAAAACGGAGATTCTGGAAATACGTTACAGTCGTGTGACTGTAAGAAGTCCAAGATCAGAACCTCGCCAAAATTTTATTTGAAGAAAACTGGGAGAAAACGCTGGAAATCAAGAACACTCGTATGACTGTAACTACAGTCGTACGACTGTTCATCAAACTCAAGAACAGTGATTTCCAGAAACAGAAAAGCGAAAAAAGAACAAAAATGGCACAAAATCACACCAATCACCCAGAAAGCATGGAAAAGAGAAGGGAAAAGGAGTGTCTACCTGTTTGGCGTGCGTCCACTATAGGATTGACCCCTGGCGTCGCTCCAATCCACTGAAATCCGTACTTTTTTCCTTGAGTTAGGGTTAGGGATTTTGGGTCCAAAGATCTCCAAATGTTAGGGATTCTCTGAAGATCAGTTCTTTCTTTCTCTCTCTGATTTTCTCTTCTCCTCTCTATTTTCTCTCTTTTTCTTTCCTCCTTTTTGTGTCCAGCGCCTCTCTTTTTTTTTGTCTCGCTCCCCCTCCCTTTTTTTCTGCTTTTTTCAGCTTTTAGGGTATGGGTTGGCACACCTGCCATGATCTACAGTCATACGACTGTAGTTTAATTACAGTCATACGACTGTAGTTAAAGTTGTACGACTATACATTTTTTTTTAGAAAGGAGTAAAATTCTGGTGCTTACAGCTGCCCCTCGTGTGATCAAATTCAACACTTGATCTTGGTCTAAAATAGTTAAGGTGATGAATTTGAGAGCGCGAATCAAAGCGCTGCAGACACAGGAAATAAAACATGCAACTGAGTTGCTGAAGCTTCATTGCTGTGGTGACGCGTTGAGTTGACTGGATGGAATAAGCCGATATCGAGTCTATGTTACCCGAGGCAATGCTAGAGATTTGAATTGGCTTCCATGATCTAGGATCTTGCTTGAATCTATCTTCAAGAATCCAAAATCTGACTTAGACAGTTTTCAAGGATTAAGAATCAGGATAGAAGAGGTCTCAAGGATTCAAAACCACACTTGAGGAGGTTTGCAAGGATTGGGAATCATGCTTGAAGAAGTTCAAGGATTCGAAATCTAGCTTGGAGAAGTTTGCAAGGATTGGGAATCATGCTTGAAGAAGTTCAAGGATTCGAAATCTGGCTTGGAGAAGTGTTTATCAAGGATTGGGAATCATGCTTGAAGAAGTTCAAGGATTCGAAATCTAGCTTGGAGAAGTTTGCAAGGATTGGGAATCATGCTTGAAGAAGTTCAAGGATTCGAAACCTGGCTTGGAGAAGTGTTTATCAAGGATTAGGAATCATGCTTGAAGAAGTTCAAGGATTCGAAATCTAGCTTGGATGAAAGAAGGGGTTTGATGTAGACCTAAGCCGATACTGGGTCTAGGTTACCCGAGGCAAATCTGCAGAAATTTTAAGGATTTGAAATTTTACTGGAATTGGATGGACTCGAAATAATGGAATAAGAGGGTCAAGGATTTGAAACCATGCTTGAACGTAATAGAGTTCAAGGGTTTGAAATCTGGCTTGAATAAAGAAAAGGGGTTCAAGGATTTACAACCATGCTTGAACGTAATGGAGTTCAAGGGTTTGAAATTTGGCTTGAATAAAGAAAAGGGGTTCAAGGATTTGCAACCATGCTTGAATATAATGGAGTTCAAGGGTTTGAAATCTTGCTTGAATAAAGAAAACGAGTTCAAGGATTTGCAACCATGCTTGAACGTAATGGAGTTCAAGGGTTTGAAATCTGGCTTGAATAAAGAAAAGGGGTTCAAGGATTTGTAACCATGCTTGAACGTAATGGAGTTCAAGGGTTTGAAATCTGGCTTAATAAAGAAAAGGGGTTCAAGGATTTGTAACCATGCTTGAACGGAATGGAGTTCAAGGGTTTGAAATCTGGCTTGAATAAAGAAAAAGGAGTTCAAGGATTTGCAACCATGCTTGAACGCAATAGAGTTCAAGGGTTTGAAATCTGGCTTGAATGAAATGAGGAGATAGGTTTAGTAATGATAATTTTAATGTTGGCTGGAGGATGAGTATTTATCCCTTGATCGTTAATTTTGGAAACAAAAATTTTTGCCCCTTCTATTAAGGATAAATACGGCTTGATTGTTCCGCTCCTTGGAGACTTGATGTGTTGAGATTTGGATTTGCACTAACGCTTAAGGTCCAATGGATGCCCCGGCGTTGTGCCATCTCTGCTTTGAGAGCGATCCTGGTTCGGAATAGCCCGATGATAATGGTGGATACCTGTGCTTGGGTTGGTTGTGATATGTATGTGCATGTATGCATGTATGATTTGAATACATTTATATGTTTCAATGCATGCATATGCAAATGAACTTCAGAAAATGCATTTCATGCCATTTGCTCAATCTTGACACTCTAGGTTCTTACTGGGGAAGCTATGTTGTGCGATTGATCGTCCATAGTTGGAAAAGCAACATTTTAGGTGCATGTAATTCTTGCGATCCTGCCAGGGATATATGATGGCTAATGAGGAAGCACGATTACTATTGGAGAGAAAGTGATGATATTCTTGGCAACGATGTCATTGAGAAATAATGCAAAGGATCTTGTTGGGGATTGATGAAATGTTCCTGCTAGGGGAACGACGGAGAGGTTTTGCCTTCTATGCCTCTAGGCTTCATGAATTTAGAAGTTCTCTAAATTTTATCTGAGCCACCCAAAGTGGGTTTTCATTTCAGCGAGCTGCTCTAACTTTTGCCTATGGCGCCTTTTCAGTTTTCACCTTAGCGAGTGTTGGAAATGCCCTAGTCCCGAGGCATTGGTCCTTGTATTTGTACTATACACTTATTGGATTTATGTGTTGTACTCATTTGTGTTATTAATAAAGGCATCAATTCATTTATTATATCTATCTTATGCAATATATTAAATGAAGCATCCAATGGACATATCTATATCCATGATGAGTAAGACCATGGATAGGGTAAACGATATGACCATAAATAGATCCGTAGTCTGTTCCAGTCATGGGAATGAATGGAATAATAGACTATCATTAACCTGGTTGTATGGCGGTGTCTTATCGGTCATTGGACATGAAATGTCAACCAAGTTAATGGGTACATGCCTGGGAGCATGGTACTGGATAGATCCACTAAACGAGTAATCCACATGGTATGGTATCACAATGGATTCTCGTGTAGTACTTGTATGGATCCTTTGACCTGACCATATGATGGTGTTACATGTGAAGTCGCATACTTAGGGGTACGCCTAAAGGGCCTGTAATAGGGTGCCAAGTATGGGTGCTTTCGGGTATGTCACTGAACATGGTAATACTATGGATATGCAGAAGGGATTTGTCACTCAGTAACCCACTGAGAAGATATCACCGGCCACTTGATGAATTTGACTGATAAGAGTGTGGCCACACCCAAACAAGTTGGAACTTGTTTGTGAGCTTCAGTGCATTCGGGATCAAGTTAATGTCCGGACACAAAAGAGGGTGATCAATCCATGCCTCTATGTTGGACACCGATATCAATGACATGGGATGTACAAGTTTAAACTACATGGTTATGATAACAGTTAGACTGCCATCTCCATCTTAATTGGGGGCTGCAGTGGCTTGCTAGAGCCCAACTACAGTCTGCGGGCCAAAAGGCCTGCTGCCAACATAAAGATGGGCCCACGGGATCATACACATTGAGCGACTGGACATCGTCTTAAAGAATCACAAGTACACTTGGAGTGTACACACTAGAGAGAGAGAAGTATATATATTAATTATATTATAAGGATCAATTGGATTGATCATTATAATAAAATTAATATTTGGCTTCACATAATTAATTGGATTAATTATGAAATTATTTCCTAGGTGGAAATATTCATATGTATAAGTTTACATATCAATTTGTTTTGTGAAGACTTAATTTTAATTTGATGGATTAAATTAAATAGTCAAACTAATTTTAATTTAAATGTAAATAATATGTTACTTGAAGTAATATATTAAATACATGGGTTAATTAAAATTGGGCTTGATATTGATTTAAACCAGATTAATTAAAATAAGTTTGGGCCTGAATTAAAAGGAGGAAGCCCACACAGACATAGAAGCCAGACTGGGCCCAAATTCCAACAAGGGAATTTGGAAGCCCTAGGGTTAAAAACCCTTAGGGGAATTCGGCCAACACACTTGTGTGTATAGTCCCCTTTTTGGCCGAATTCTCCCTACCTCCTCACTCTCTAATCTTCGTGATTTTTGACGCTAGCACGTGCGGTGTTCGTTAGGCGCTCGTGTACGTGAACGAGGAGGAATTCTACTTTGAATTCTGCAGTCATCATCCATCTCTAGAAAGAGATTTTCTGGTAAGAAAATTAATCCCTTTCTATTTAATTTTAAGTTTTTCAATTTCTACTTCAATTGCTCCTGGGATTGGATTTGAGGAAATCACTGCGTTCTTCTGCTTTTATCGGGTGATTTCCGGTGACAAATCCCAACAGTGGTATCAGAGCGGGCTTTTGATCCGTGGAAATTGATTAATTTGGTTGAATCCCTATTTTGAAATTGGAGGTTTTTAATTGGGATTCATTGTATGGGTTTTATGATTTTTCCCATATGTTTTAAACAATGAAAATTAATATTGCATATTGGTTTATGTATTTTAATTTTGTTGTATGTTATTGGTATTCTTGGTGAATTGCTTTGGATGATGGATGGGCATTTTTTTTATTTAATTCTGTTTAAAAAAAAAAAAAATCTGCCTCCCGGGGTTCGGGGCTGCCGCCGGCGGCCGCCGCACGCGGCGGGAGGCGTGGCGGCAGCCGCTGCTGGACAGCAGCAGGCCGGGCCCAGTAATTTTGGATTTTGCGGGTTTTTGAGTCCGGGACCTAGTTTTGAAATTTTAATTGGTTTTAAAATTCGTGTGTTTAAATTTATGTAATTTAAATGCGCATGGTTTCTTGGATGAATTTTAATTTCGTTCATGTGACATTAATTTTGGAAATTGATGTGGTTAATGGAAATTGGTTCGGGTAATTTTGGCATAATTACTCGGACGGCTAAATTGGACCCATGGTTTCCCAATTCCAGTGGGAGCAGTTGGACTGTCTGGGCTGGAGGCCCAAAGCCCGTTAAGGGTTAGAACCATGGTGGGCCAAAATTGGCGATTTCCTAATAATGGCTTAGACATAATTTAAATGGGCTTAAATCATGCATTATGACATGTTTTTTGAATTGTATGTATTGGATGCATATGAATGGTTGAATGAATGTATGATTGGATGCTATTGGGCTTTGAACAAGATGGGTTGTAATTTTATTTTGGGTAAATACGGCCTGCGTGTCGTTTTTCTTTTTAATGTAATTTTATTTTATTTAAATTAAATATTATAAAATTTGTAAAAGAAGAAGCCCATGGAGAGGTGAGCCCAAATTGGAGGTGCAAGCCCAATTGGAGGTGCAAACCCAGAAGGAGAAGATGAAGGCCCGCCTAATATCTGTTTCTAGTATAGGTTTACTAGAATAATATTAGGATGTAACATAGGCCCATAGCAGTCCATTTTAATTTTATTTAATCATGTTTTATATTTGTTTGCATGTATGAATGTATGTTCCAATAGCTCATTCACCCGCTTTATGTATGTAAGCGGTTATAATTGAATCTAATGACTAAACAGAATTACTAAGTCGCTTAAAAGTGCTTCCCTCATTCAAAACCGAATCGAAGTGGGAATAGGCCAGTTGTAGACCATGCCCTCGCAGGATACACTGGAGTATTGTCACTTTGTATTGGGTTAGAGTATGGGATACTCTAACACTTGGATGGAGGTTTTGACTTAGCGTGGGTAGTAGGATTCTCCTGGCCCTGAGCACAGATGGGTAAGTGCCAACAAGCCCATCAAACCGAGAGTCCCTAGGTTGGGATTGGACGGCGTTCCTACCTAAATAGTTAAGGTGTAGTTGTACCAAACCCTCGTTTGGCTATATCTTAATGAAATATGGATCTCGGCCCATGAGCCCAACAACTCGGTTTAAATTAATAACTTAATTCATTATTAATTTTATATGGGAACAACAAAGCAAAGCCCTTTATTAACACTCTCAATGTTTTTCTGTGTAGAAACACCCAAATGGCAAACACAAATGCCTTATCACTGCGATCCATTCTTGAAAAGGACAAGCTTTCCGGTCCTAACTTTTTAGACTGGTCTAGGAACTTGAGGATAGTTCTAAGACAGGAGTCAAAAGAGTATGTGCTGGAAAGGCCTATGCTGGCTGCGCCTCAAGGACGTAATCCACCGGCTGCCCAGCTGGAGGAATACGAGGCGCACGTCAAGGACAACCGAGATGTGACATGCCTTATGTTGGCTTGCATGGTCCCCGAACTGCAAAAACAGTTTATGGACCACCAAGCCTATGCTATGATAACAACTCTTAACGAGATGTTTCAAGAGCAAGCTCGTCAGGAAAGGTACCTGACCAATAAGGCATTCCACTCTTGTAAGATGGGGGCCGGGACATCTGTGAGTGCACACGTGCTCAAGATGAAGGGCTATTTGGATACTTTGGCCCGTCTCGGATCGCCTATCTCTCAAGAGTTGGCGGTGGACACAATCCTCGCGTCCTTGCCGGATTCTTATGATCAGTTCATCCTTAACTATAACATGCAAGGGATGAACCGCACTGTCAGTGAGCTGCATGGGATGCTTAAGCTTACTGAGCAGTCGATCAAGAAGACTCCACCGGTGCTGCTGGTGAACAAGGGGAACCCTCCTCTTGCTAAGGGTAAGGCCAAGGAAAAGGCCAAGGCCAAGGCCAAAAAGGACAAAGCCAAGAAGGCCAAGGCCCAACCCAAGGCCCAGCAGAAGGCAGGTCCTGATGATGCCTGTTTCGGGTGTAGACAGGCGGGTCATTGGAAGAGATCGTGTCCCAGGCTGATGGGAGAGCAAAGAAGGGGCCAAGATGCGTCCTCTTCAGGTATTTATGTTATAGATATTAACCTTACTGTTTCAACATCCTGGGTATTGGATACTGGATGTGGTTCTCACATTTGTTGCAATGTGCAGGGACTTAAGAACAGAAGGTTGCTGGGGTCGGGAGAGGTGGACTTGCGGGTCGGGAATGGAGCAAGGGTTGCTGCCATAGAGATCGGCGAATACCACCTAATGATGCCCAGTGGATTGGTTTTGATTTTAGAACATTGTTACTTTGTACCTACTATGTGCAGGAATATTATCTCTGTATCAATGTTGGATATTTCTGGATTTAATTTCACTATTTTAAATGGTCAAATTTCTATATCTAGAGAGGGATTATTTTACGGAGATGCTCTATTAAATAATGGCCTATATATCCTGGACTTAAATGAAACCAATCATATCTATAACATAAACACGAAAAGGGTTAAGCCTAACGAACTTAATCCTGTCTACCTATGGCATTGTCGTCTTGGCCATATAAACGAGAAGCGCATAGCTAGGCTTCACAAAGCTGGAGTCCTAGGGTCATTTGACTTGGAGTCAATTGATACATGCGAATCATGTTTAAGAGGCAAGATGACAAAGGCGCCTTTTAGCAAAAAGGCTGAAAGGGCCACTGGCTTATTGGACCTAATACATTCAGATGTATGCGGGCCCATGAGCGCAGCGACCAGAGGTGGGCATCTGTACTTCGTCATGTTCACGGATGATTTCAGCAGATATGGCTATGTCTATCTGATGAAACACAAGTCCGAGACCCTTGATAGGTTCAAGGAATTTCGGAACGAGGTACAGAACCAGCTAGGCAGGAATATCAAAACCCTTCGGTCGGACCGAGGCGGTGAGTATATGAGCCTAGAGTTTGACTCATACTTGAGAGAGCATGGAATAGTTCCACAGCTCACTCCTCCCGGAACACCACAATGGAATGGGGTGTCCGAACGGAGGAATAGGACCCTGTTGGACATGGTCCGCTCAATGATGAGTCAAGCATCTCTCCCAATTAGTTTCTGGGGACACGCCCTCGAGACAGCAGCTCTCATCTTAAACAATACTCCGACTAAGGCTGTGGAAAAGACCCCATATCAGATATGGGCGGACAAGAAGCCCAATATGTCTTTCCTAAGGATTTGGGGATGCGAAGCACATGTCAAGAAATTGACTAGTGGCAAGCTGGAGCCCAAAACCGATAAATGCCTGTTTGTGGGCTACCCTAGGGAAACCAAAGGGTATTACTTCTACAACCCCGCCGAGAACAAGGTGTTCGTGGCAAGGAAGGGGGTCTTTCTGGAAAAGGAGTACCTTTCCAAGAAAGATAGTGGGAGCAACGTTGAACTCAGGGAAGTTCAAGGTCCACAAGCTCCTGAAGAGGATAACTCGGAGGCCCAGGTGGAGCTTCCACAAGTGGAAGCACCGACCCAGGCCACACAAGAACCTAGAATGTGACATCCCTAACTTTCTTAGCATGCAATGGCGGAAAACATTACATAAAGTCTAGGACATCATTATAAAAGAAACTTCCAATTATGCCTCTGATTAATACTACACGTGTTCATAAAATACGTACTCCCAAATTTAATTCTAAGTGATAAATAATAATTCAATACGAATAATACTTCAATGACAAAAACCTAAAAGTTTAGAAAATCTGAAAATCTCAATTCTAAAATGTTCATAACAACTATGTAATGTCTACTCAAAGCAATCCCTCCACACAATCCCAAGGACGGGCGTCAGGCATCATTCAATCATCACCGGCATAATCTGAAAATATCAACAGCGCCACTTAGTGACGAGTAACTAACAAATCCTAACCATCAATTTAAAGTTTGCATAAAATGACGATAGTTCACAAATATATGTTATATTAATTAATCAAGCACCGTAAGGGTAATAAACAACAATCATCATTCATACAAGCGTACATACTTACGCTCACAATACTTGTAATAGGGAACGTACCTCGTTTAACAAGCCGCTCCAACACATATCACATAGATCATATCATTTAAGTAGCAAATCATTAATCAAAGAATAAAATTCCAAGTCAAGTCATACAAACTAGATGCATACAACCGTTTAGAACAAGGAATTGTATCATGAACATGACATTATTTCATTTACACAATAACCATTATTAGTTTCCTAATACACAAATTCCAAAGTCACAAGATAGCTTACAAACCTCACTATCACAGCCAAGCATCAAAATCACATTGTAATCAACATTAACATGCAATTACATTCTTAACCGTTGTTTAACATCAACTTATGTATATGCGTACAACTCATTGCATTAACCTATACACTTGTGCTTATAGGGAGTTTGGCAGCAGACGCTGCAGAGTGCCATGAACCTAGGGCTTACCTCTGCGGAGAGCCATGAACCTAGGGCTTACCTCCTTAACACATTGAGTACCATGAACCTAGGATTTACCTCAGAATGCCATGAACATAGGTCTTACATCATAATGCCATTAACATAGGTCTTACATCACCGAGTGCCATGAACCTAGGGCTTACCTCGGAATTTGGGTTGCTGTCCTAGTGCCTACCAATCAAACATGGTAAACACTTTGCCAAACTAACCAAAGCACAGCTGTATAAATCATCACAACTCAAATTAATTACTATAATCATACCAATAGCAAAAGGGTGCCATTAAAATAGGTCTTATTCCCAAAACATAGCACAATACATCAATAAACACAAGGTGCCATTAAAATAGGACTTACCACAAACTCAATTTCATAATTCCAACATGTATTAATTTACCAAATCATATTTGTAATTATTATATTTCATGTCATGAGTTCTAGCATAAAATTTCTAGAATCAAATTATGCTTTACACACATTAAAAATAAATTCAGGCCTAAGGTGACAATTTCAGAATTCATAGGTCATGCCTCAACTTGCACATAATATTTCAGTAGGTTAGACTCAGAATTCAGCATGGCAATACAAAGGTAAATTTAGCCTTACATCTTAGGAACACACGCCAACTTAAATCATGCAATTCGGTTTCCTATAGCAAAAGATTTTAAGGAAACACTAAAAACATGCAATCTGTAAATTCACTTCAGATCACTGCACATAGTCTGACTTCAACAGACAAAACAGATGTGTTACTCACTGATTTAGCAAAAATAATATAAAGCAACATTGAACATCAGAATTTCAGGAATACATAGAATTTTATTTCATGGCAAACGGAGCTACAGAGAGAAAATAAAGCCATAATCAACACAAACTGTACAAACTGAAATTCAGCAGTTCCAGGAAATCGGCACAGTGCACATAAGGCAGTTTCAACAGGGAATACGAGCACTTTACTCACAGAATTTGCCAAAATAGTATAAAACAACCTTGTACATTTATGTCTCAGGAAAACACAGAAAGTTGAATCATGTCATTCGGAGTTATATAACGAAAATAAAGCTACAATTATCACAACCTGTACAATCTGAAATTCAGCAGTTCAAGAAAAATCGGCACAATGCACATAAGGCAGTTTCAATAGGGAATATGAGCACTTTACTCACGGAATTTGCCAAAATAGTATAAAACAACCTTGTACATTTATGTCTCAGGAAAACACAGAAAATTGAATCATGCCAATCGGAGTTATATAACGAAAATAAAGCTACAATTACCACAACCTGTACAATCTGAAATTGAGCAGTTCCAGCATAAAACCATTCGAAACATGCATATACATATTTCTTTCAACCCTTAACCTAATTATCATCATTTTATACCAGTAACATACATGCTTAAATTTCAATATACAAGATTATTATCTCACCATGCAATCAATAGGAACCTATCACGCAATCTATGAAAGCTTTAAATCGATATTAGAGTTTGTTTGTTACCTCGATTGCAGTGAGGTCGGTCACTAGAGTAAAAACAGAAATTAGGAGAGGGTGCTCCTCGATTTAGGTCACGAACTTAATCCGATGATTCCCAAAGAGAAGAAACTTCAGAAAATTACAGAAAAGAACAAGGTTCTTAGCAAGTTTCTAAGGAGTTAAAAGATGGAGTAAAACCGATTGGGATTCCTTACCTTCAGAAAGATGAATGATTTCCTCAACTGAGACAATGGAATTTCGGAATTCACAAGAATGATGCAAGGCTGGTTTGAGTGAAAGAGAGAGGAAGAGAAAGAATAAATTTCAGCTAGGGTTAGAGGAAATTTCGAAATTTGTAGTGTTAAATAGGAAATAGAAGTTGATTTGATGAAGGAAAGGTAAGTGGGAGAGATTTGCTCCACTAAGTTGGTAGTTTCTGATTTGAATTGGTCAAACTAAATAAAAGGGATATATAAAATAGTAAATTTCGGATTTTATGGGATTTTATGTCTCCCAAACCAAAAATATAAATCCTAAAGAAAATAACTAAATTAAGCTAAGTTGGGTTCGAACTCTAGACCTCTAGTTATTAAACACATCTCTCTACCATTAGGCCAAAGCCTACGAATTGTTATAAGCATACAAAACATCGGTTAAATGCAAAAATGCTCACTCATATGCACACATCACAACATAACTAAGTCAACTTATATCTGGGGCGTTACATAGAAGGTCTGGTAGGGATCGTCGGGAACCGGAGAGGTATGGTTTCCTCGTCACCGATGATCAAACTCTTCTCATCTGGGATGAGGAAGAACCCAAAACCTACCAGGAGGCTATGGCTAGCCCGCAGTCTGCAAATTGGCGTAAAGCCATGGAGGCAGAAATACAATCTATGTACGATAATCAAGTTTGGAACTTGGTTGATCCACCTCCGGGTGCTAAGGTAATAGGTTGCAAGTGGTGCTATAAGCTAAAAGCTGATAATACCTTCAAGGGGCATCTGGTTGCGAAAGGTTTCAGACAAGTCCATGGAATAGACTATGATGAAACTTTCTCACCAGTAGCCATGCTCAAATCCATCAGGATACTGCTGGCCATAGCCGCATGGTATGACTATGAGGTATGGCAGATGGATGTCAAAACCGCTTTCCTTAATGGAAAGCTACTCGAGGATGTGTACATGACACAACCTGAGGGTTTTGTCGATCCTAAGTATCCGGGAAGGGTATGCAAACTTCAAAGGTCCATTTATGGACTGAAGCAAGCATCCCGTAGTTGGAATCTAAGGTTCAATGAGGCTATAAAGGAATATGGCTTCATACAGAATCTAGATGAGCCTTGTGTGTATAAGAGGACTAGTGGGAGCATAGTCACATTCTTGGTACTCTATGTAGACGACATCCTACTCATTGGAAGCGACATACCCACACTGCAAGGGGTAAAGCAGTGGCTGAGTAAGTGCTTCGCAATGAAGGACTTAGGCGAAGCTGAGATGATCCTAGGGATCAGGATATATAGGGATAGATCAAATCGGCTTCTGGGCCTAAGTCAGGCTTCGTACATTGACAAAGTTCTGAAAAGATTCAGCATGGACCGGGCCAAGAAAGGTTTCTTGCCAATGGGCCATGGGCTGAAACTTAGTAAGAAGAACTGTCCTAAAACAAGGGAGGACAGGGAGAACATGAAATTGGTTCCATATGCTTCGGCTATTGGATCAATCATGTACTCTATGTTATGTACGAGACCTGATGTCGCCTTTGCACTGAGTATGACGAGCCGATACCAGCAGGATCCCGGGGAGGATCACTGGAAAGCTGTCAAGGCGATCCTCAAGTACCTTAACAGGACTAAGGATAGCTTCTTGGTGTATGGTGGTCAGGAAGTGCTATCAGTTACTGGGTATACTGATGCGAGCTTTCAGACAGACCAGGATGAGTACCAATCGCAGTCAGGGTATGTATTCTTACTGAATGGTGGTGCTGTAAGCTAGAGGAGCTCAAAGCAGCCAACCATAGCGGACTCTACAACAGAAGCTGAGTACATCGCTGTGTGTGATGCAGCTAAGGAAGCTGTGTGGATGAAGAAGTTTATCACTGAGTTGGGAGTAGTGCCAACTATCCAGGACCCAGTCGATATCTTCTGTGACAACAATAGGGCCGTCGCACAAGCTAAGGAGCCCCGGTCACACAAGAACACAAAGCACGTGCTCAGAAAGTTTCACCTCATACGAGAAATCGCGGAGAGAGGTGACATTGCATTGCACAGAGTGGACACCGAGGATAATGTCGCAGATCCATTGACCAAGGCGCTGGCCTAGCCCAAGCACGAGGGTCATACTAGATCTATAGGGATTAGGCCCATGCCTAGTTGGAACTAGTGCAAGTGGGAGATTGTTGGAAATGCCCTAGTCCCGAGGCATTGGTCCTTGTATTTGTACTATACACTTATTGGATTTATGTGTTGTACTCATTTGTGTTATTAATAAAGGCATCAATTCATTTATTATATCTATCTTGTGCAATATATTAAATGAAGCATCCAATGGACATATCTATATCCATGATGACAAGTGTCATGCACTTGGCAGTAAGACCATGGATAGGGTAAACGATATGACCATAAATAGATCCGTAGTCTGTTGCAGTCATGGGAATGAATGGAACAATAGACTATCATTAACCTGGTTGTATGGCGGTGTCTTACCAGTCATTGGACATGGAATGTCAACCAAGTTAATGGGTACATGCCTGGGAGCATGGTACTGGATAGATCCACTAAACAAGTAATCCACATGGTATGGTATCACAATGGATTCTCGTGTAGTACTTGTATGGATCCTTTGACCTGACCATATGATGGTGTTACATGTGAAGTCGCATACTTAGGGGTACGCCTAAAGGGCCTGTAATAGGGTGCCAAGTATGGGTGCTTTCGGGTATGTCACTGAACATGGTAATACTATGGATATGCAGAAGGGATTTGTCACTCAGTAACCCACTGAGAAGATATCACCGGCCACTTGATGAATGTGACTGATAAGAGTGTGGCCACACCCAAACAAGTTAGAACTTGTTTGTGAGCTTCAGTGCATTCGGGATCAAGTTAATGTCCGGACACAAAAGAGGGTGATCAATCCATGCCTCTGTGTTGGACACCGATATCAATGACATGGGATGTACAAGTTTAAACTACAGGGTTATGATAACAGTTAGACTGCCATCTCCATCTTAATTGGGGGCTGCAGTGGCTTGCTAGAGCCCAACTGCAGTCTGCGGGCCAAAAGGCCCGCTGCCAACATAAAGATGGGCCCACGGGATCGTACACATTGAGCGACTGGACAACGACTTAAAGAATCACAAGTACACTTGGAGTGTACACACTAGAGAGAGAGAAGTATATATATTAATTATATTATAAGGATCAATTGGATTGATCATTATAATAAAATTAATATTTGGCTTCACATAATTAATTGGATTAATTATGAAATTATTTCCTAGGTGGAAATATTCATATGTATAAGTTTACATATGAATTTGTTTTGTGAAGACTTAATTTTAATTTGATGGATTAAATTAAATGGTCAAACTAATTTTAATTTAAATGTAAATAATATGTTACTTGGAGTAATATATTAAATACATGGGTTAATTAAAATTGGGCTTGATATTGATTTAAACCAGATTAATTAAAATAAGTTTGGGCCTGAATTAAAAGGAGGAAGCCCACACAGACATAGAAGCCAGACTAGGCCCAAATTCCAAAAGGGAATTTGGAAGCCCTAGGGTTAAAAACCCTTAGGGGAATTCGGCCAACACACTTGTGTGTGTAGTCCCTTTTTTGGCCGAATTCTCCCTACCTCCTCACTCTCTAATCTTCGTGATTTTTGAAGCTAGCACGTGCGGTGTTCGTTAGGCGCTCGTGTACGTGAACGAGGAGGAATTCTACTTTGAATTCTGCAGTCATCATCCATCTCTAGAAAGAGATTTTCTGGTAAGAAAATTAATCCCTTTCTATTTAATTTTAAGTTTTTCAATTTCTACTTCAATTGCTCCTGGGACTGGATTTGAGGAAATCACCGCGTTCTGCCGCTTTTATCGGGTGATTTCCGGTGACAAATCCCAACAACGAGCTCTTATGTTTTTTTCGTGTGTAACGCATATAAGTGAAAAATGCGCACAAACACGTACGATGCATGATGCGGATTCAATTCCAAGCAGAATATGGACATTTAAATGAACAAAGCAAAGCATTCATTCATTCATTGATAATGTTTTAGCATAATGCACATTATATATGAAATAAAATTAAGGACAAGATGAGTATGGTATCCGTCTCGACCGAACCCACAACTACCACCAACTGGTCCCTACGGATTTTCCTGCCGGTGGTGCCCACCTTACTGTCCTAACTTTTGCATGGATTGTTTTCATGATTTTCAATCCATCGGACTCCTCTTTTTTTTAATTATTATTATTATTTTTCTTTTTTGGAAACCTGAGCCTGTCCCGATTGAAAGGGGTTGATGACTTGGTCTCTGTCTTTCTCTGTAGGACTGCTTCGATCCTGCAGATTGATGGCTGCACTTTTTTGATGTGCTTGTTAGCTGCTTGAACTATCCTGCTGGCTTATGGGTGGTATGGAGGCAATGCATGGTAAGGCTGGGCATAAGAACCGGATATACTGGATTGGACCGAATATCCGAGGAAAAAGATCCAGAATTGGACCGAACTGTTGACTTTTTTTAAAAAAAGAACTGGAATGGACTGGACCGTAATTTATCCAGGACCGGACCGAGGACCGGATTGAATTGGATTGGACCGAGGACCGGACTGATAGAACCGAGAATTTATTAGTATTAAATATATATAAAGAGATTATTTAATTTTAAAATTTTATAATATATGTAAAAATAATAATTTATAATCTTTCTAACCACTGAGTCAACTTAATATATAATATTTAGAAAGATATTATTAGAATTTATATTTTTTAGTTGAAATTATATAAAAAAATATATGTGCTTTTTTATTTATTTTTTATATTAGGATTGGACCGGATTGAATCCCCGGACTCCATAACCGGATAGGACCGGAACCGAATCCTCGAATAACCGAACTGGACTGGACCGAAATTTTTGGAACAATCCAATTCTGGAGATTTATTCCTCCAATCCAATTCTGGAGATTTCTAAATCCCCGGATTGGACCGAACTGTGCCCAGCCCTAATGCATGGTGCCTCTCTCCTTTATTTTGGAATGATTGTACTGTTGCCCCAGAACTTGCGTTCTATTATCGGGGATGCTATGGTGCGAAACATCATATGATATAGATGTGCATTCTTATTTTGGAACTTGAAACCATGGTTATTTTGTTTGTGTTGTTGCTTTGTTTTTTTTTTTTTGCTACGGAACTTCCGCTTGGCTGGACTTGTCCTTCGGATTCTTTGTAATTCTGCATCTTGTGATCCTTTGTCGATCATTAGATGTGCCATCATAGGACTAGGCGAAGGTCTTCCATGCTTTTAGGTATTTGCAATCTTTCTTTTCTTTCTCTTATCAGTCGTGGAGTCTTTCAAGACGGATATCATTTTGGATGCTCATCTGTCCTTAGGTTCATTTCACGTAATGATGTGTCGTGTATGCTAAAGACATTGAATGAATGTTTGTATGCATGCATAGTGTTCTGTTCAGGAAAATATCACACAAATGATTGAAATCAAATTACATTATGTTAAACGCCTTATAGGCTGCATTGTTCACAAAACAAGATAAAGAACAAAACAGATACATCAAAATAATTAACATCCTCCACATGTAGAGGGTCTTTTTTTGCTGCTGCATCATCCACTTCGATTGGACTACCCAAAGATGGGCAAAGGATTGCTCTGGACTTTGGGATTCAAGGGTGGCTCCATGATTTTCCCGTCAGCGATCAGTTGTCGAATGGCCCTGAGTAGTTGCTTGCAGTCATTTGTGTGGTGCCCCACTGTCACGTGATAGGAATAAAATTTGCCTTTGTCCATCTCAGCCGGCTTCTTGAATGGCTTCAATGAAGTCAAGAGGCCACCATTCCTGCATTTCACAAAAATCTTGGCCAAAAAAAAGGGTCCACGGGGATAGGCCTCGATTCTACGAATCTCCAGCTTGATCTCCTTATTGTTGAGACACTACAGCAACTTCAGTTGGTATATCCTCTAGGGATTGGTCACCTTTGTTTGTAAAGCCAAAACCGGATCCACTGCTTGATCCGATAGCAGTTGTCGATCGATACCCCAGACCGTGCTTGAAGCTTCTGCCACCCTTTTGACTGGCTGCTTTTTCTTCTTCATCCCTCTCAACCTTCATGGCCATGCTGTAGACCTCGTTGAGTTCATTGAAAGCATAGAACTTCATGTTGTCTCTGTAGACATCCCTACTGCCTTCAATCAATTTCTGAATCAGCTCGTCTTCATCGGGCCGATTCTTTAATAAGATCATCTTGTTCATCCACCTCTGATAATACTCATCAAAGGGTTCATTGAGCTTCTGCTTAATCCTTTCCAAGTCATATAGCTTCACCTGGATCTTTGTGTTGAAGCTATAATATTTGATGAAGGCCTATGATAATGTCCCCCAATCCGACTGTACCTCCTCCGTTAGGGAGTTATACATGTTCAAAGCTCCTTCTTCTAGTGTTGTTGGGAAAAAGTTAACCAACTGCTGTTTGGTAGCACCTGCGGTTAGCATTATACGGGCATAGAGATTGATGTGAGCTTCTGGTGATCCGAGCCCTTTGTAAGAAGGAATTTTAGGGACTTGGAACCCCACAGGGAATGTCTCGATGCCTTTATTTATCATGGCATCCATATTGACACCCTGCCTGGAACCCAAACTAATGTTGGCTCCCTTTTTCAGCTCAGCTAGCATCTCATCCAGCTCAGAGTATTTAGCCTTCATTTTCTGTTCCATAGCTGCCTCGATTTCCTGCAGCTTTTCTATACTGGCCGAAGCATCAGCCCCATGTTGAGAGGTCTCCCCTTCTTTTTCTTTCTCGGTTCCACCATTACCAGCTTCACCACTTTCCCTAACAACAGCCCTCAGTTCTTCCTTTAGCATATCCCGGAGTCTTGGGATCAACAGAATTCCTTCAGAACACTAGCAATGTTTGGCGTTTGATCAGCCATTGCTACTTCTTCCCCAGACTCTGTTGCGCTGCTGGATTCGACTGATCTTTCACTGTCACGTGCTCTTGTAGCCTGGGATCTTGTTCTAGGACACCCCAGTTTATCCTGCTTTAATGCACATAAAGACTGTTAGGGCTAAAAAAGTGCATGGTTGGATGGTACAGATGATAATGCTTGGTGATGCTTCGTGAATGTGGATGATAATGAATGTGACCTTTTTTATTCATTTCTTTTCCTCTTTTTTTTTATTTTATTTTGGACATTCCAAGTGCACCTAGTGCTATGCAAAAATGTCACGTGTGGACCGCTACACGGATAAAAGTTCGGTGCTTTTAAGGCACTTAATGAATTTTATGAAATGATCGCATGTGTATCGACACACGGACGGAGTTTGACACTTTGTAGGTCTATGAGATGATATGAAATGGTCTCATGGGACCATTCCTTGGACAGAGTTCTAATGCTTTTGAGCATATGAAATGAAATGATGTTGTAAGAGAGTCATGTGCCATAGGAGACACAGACAGAAGTTCGGCGTTCGAGGAACACCTTTCATGATTTGGGATGTTTTGAAATGCCCCTACATGCGTACTAACCCAGCACTCGGGGAGCGCCTTGAATAATGTAGTAATATCATGAAGTAACCCGATGTGGATCACAGTGTTGTATGATATTTATGATGAATGGGTATGATGTCATGAAATGCATCGTGTGGATTGTCACACGAAAATATACCTAGGACCATTGTGGTCTCTATTGAATGAAATGATTTGGTGGAATGGCTGAATGCAATCCGATGCATTGGCAAAACACGGGTATTTTGGGATACCCGATATATGATGGAATGATATGATCGTGGTGGACATCCTTGGAATGCCCCTAATTTAATTTAGGTGATATGTCGTGAATGCTTGTGGCACACAAAATGCAAATGGCTGCACAAAACGTGGTTAGGATGCATGACATACATAACGATGTTATGTATGCTATGTGAAAAATGCTAATCACACAAATTTGATGTGATGGCTGAAAAAGAAATGGTTAGTATGAATGGCAAACATATGATTTAATGTTTTCAAACGAAAATAAAATGCACGTGGCTGCATAAAAATGTGGGTTAGTATCACACAAAAATGTTTTGTGTATGATATGTCATGTGTATGGAAAATGGTGATTATGGTATGTCGTGAAATGTCGAGAAACGTGTAACACGCAGCACATGAAGCGAATTCTTCCAACCTTATTTCTCCAAGTGTGGTCAGTCTCAAAAATTCTAACCGAGTCCTAAGCGAGGTTCTCTTCGATCACCAACCGTGGATGATGAAGGCACAGTTTTATTTTATTCACATAATTATTTTGGTATCCTAAGGGAATCCAACTAGGGCTGCCTATATGAGTTCAGTCCAAGTCGGGTTAAAAATCAAGGTTCCCACAGCAAAATATGTTCCTCACTTCTCCCCACTCAAGGGTCCGAACGAAGGGGTTCGTACGAGGCTATGGGTGGTGTTTCGTATCCGTGCCCCTAACACCATGAGGAACAAAGGTGACACTTCAACAATCCACTGGGCTATAAATGGATACTAAATCTAATGCAAGCATGTCTAGCTAAAGATGCAAAATGAAATACCAATTAAGAATCATCCACCTTATTTTAATTAGACATTTTTCAGGGCTTGTCAAATTCTTTTAAGTTTCTAAGAAAAATTTTTGAAGAAATCCCCAGTAGAGTCGCTACTGTGAGCGGACGACATTTTCGACGGAACGCGAGACACCCTTTCAGAATGGGCGCCTCGATCTCGGGCGGGCCCCTCCCTCGCGTGGGGGTTTTTATAAATGGGAAATCGGTTTTAGAAAATAAATGTAATTAATTCTTAAAAGAACCGAGACCCAAGTCTCGATGAATATTATAGAGTCGCCACCCGGCTCAGCTCAACCGGGAAATTTATAATGCAGCTGAACCGGACGAACGGCCACTACACTATCCAGAGATTTGGGTCCGGACAAGTCCCTTATTTCGTGTCTAATTAAAATAAAATTGGTCAATGTTCATAAACGGTATTTCATAATTCTACAAGTCAATTTTATTAAAATAAATAGACATACAGCGCGCATACAGGTATTACAAAAATAAGAGTAAAGTAATGAATATTTAAGTGGTTTACAACCCGATTGAATAAAAAATAAAAACTCTCGCCTCACTTTTACAAACGCCTAGAATACACGATTTATCTAAAAATATTACAATCGCCTAATATACACGATTAATTCTATTAAATACATTTAAAATAAAAATAAAAATAAAAGCTGCAAAACAAAGGTTAGCACAATTTTACGGCACGCCACAAGTAGGACTCAAATAGACAGAATTTGGGAAATTAGGAATTAGGGGCATGCATTTAGGGGATAACCCTGTATTTTTGGTTTTGTAAGAAAAATAATTTTGAAAACAAGTTTTCCGGTTTACATGCATTTTTTACATGTGAGGTGGGTCGGTTTTCGGGAGAATCGGGACTTCATCGTGGCATTGTTCTAAGTGCAATTTTACTGGAAATTGAATCTATGGTCGTGAATGGACACAACAAAATTCATTTTAATGATTTTTGGGGATTTCTGAATTTTTATGGATTTTTGGGAATTAAAACAGAGATTCTGGAAATACGTTACAGTCGTGCGATTATAGATTATAGTCGTGCGACTGTAAGCAGTCCAAGATCAGAACCTCGCCAAAATTTTATTTGAAGAAAACTGGGAGAAAATGCTGGAAATCAAGAACACTCGTACGACTGTAACTATAGTCGTACGACTGTTCATCAAACTCAAGAACAGTCGCATGACTGTTCTTGATTTCCAGAAACAGAAACACGGAAAAAGAACAAAAATGGCACAAAATCACACCAATCACCCAGAAAGCATGGAAAAGAGAAGGGAAAAGGAGTGTCTACCTGTTTGGCATGCGTCCACCGTAGGATTGACCCCTGGCATCGCTCCAATCCACTGAAATCAACACTTTTCTCCTTGAGTTCGGGTTAGGGATTTTGGGTCCAAAGATCTCCAAATGTTAGGGATTCTCTTAAGATCAGTTGTTTCTTTCTCTCTCTGATTTTCTCTTCTCCTCTCTCTTTTCTCTCTTTTTCTTTCCTCCTTTTTGTGTTCGGCGCCTCTCTTTTTTTTGTCTCGCGCCCCCTCCCTTTTTTTTTGCTTTTTTCCGCTTTTAGGGTATGGGTTGGCTCACCTGCCACGATCTACAGTCGTAGACTATAGTTAAAGTCGTACGACTATACATTTTTTTTTAAAAAGGAGTAAAATTCCGGCGCTTACACTTTCTTGTATCAGGATCAAACATCTTGTAACCTTTGGAAAATTCTAAGTATCCCACAAATAAATACTTCTTGATTTTATCTTCTAGCTTTCTCCATCATTCATTTGGTACGTGAACATGTGCAACACTTCCAAAAAAAGGAAAATGAGAGATATTGGGCTTTCTCCCACTCCATGCTTCTTGGGGTGTCATATCCCAAACACTTGCTTTTGGGGATCAGTTCTAGATGTAGACAACACAATCAACAGCTTCTGCCCACAGCTCCTTCGCAAAATTCTTGTTCTTTAACATGCTTCTCACATATTAAGCACTGTTATATTCTTTCTTTCAATGACGCCATTTTGTTAGGGAAATCTTGGAACTGACAGAAAAAGATAAATTCCGTGCTCTTGACAGAATCTTTTGAATTCATTTTCATGCTCTTGACAGAATCTTTTGAATTCATTGGATGTGAATTCACCTCGTATATCGAATCTCAAAGCTTTAATGTAGTGACCACTTTCTTTCTCAATGAGCACCTTCAATTTCATGAATGCTCCAAAAACTTCTGATTTCTCCTTCAAAAAAAACACCCAAGTCTTTCTGCTATAATCATCAATGAAAAGCACAAAATATTTATTGTTACCCAAAGACATCGGAGTCATTGGTCCACAAACATTAACATGTATGAGCTCGAGCGGTGCCTTTACTCTTGACATGGACTCCTTTGGAAAACTGGTTTTGGATTGTTTTCCAACAAGACATCATTCACAAAGTTGATGGGGTTTATCAATAGGAGGCAAACCATGCACCATCTTCTTCTGACTTAGTAGCTTTAGCCCTCCAAAGTTGAGATGCCCAAACCTTAGATGCCAAAGCCAATGAGAATCCTTCACACAAGCTTTTAAACACTTGGCCACATCCGTCTGAATGTTAAGAGTGAACATCGTGTTCTTTGACATTGGTACACTTGCTAAAAGCTCATTTTTCTCGTTCAGCAGCAACAACTTTTGATTTGCCATGTGAACTTGGTAATTTATCTCTAGGAGTTGTCCCAAACTCAAAATGTTACTCTTCATGTTTGGCACATAGTAAACATTGCTGATGAATTGGTGTTCACCATTCTTGAATCGAATAAGAATGGTTCCTTTTCCTCTAATGGGAACTTTTGAGGAATCTCCAAAAACCACATTTCCTCTGAAGGATTGGTCTAGTTCCAAGAATATCTTCTTGTCTCGACACATATGGTTACTTTGTCTGTTATCAAGGTACCACATGTTGTTTTTTGAACTTTGCTCACCTTCATGGGTTAGTAACACCGTGCCGGTTACATCCTCGTCTTCGATGTTGTTCATTGTTTCCTCTACTTACTTAGGCGGACTGTAGCATTCTGATGCGTAGTGGCCATATTAGGAGCAATTGTAACACTATACATTAGACTTGTAGCGTTTGTCATTCTGCCTCCAATTTCTTGTTCCTCATCCTCGTCCATGTCTATAGCCTCTTCCTCTTATGTATTGAGTGTTTCCATCATTGTTATCACTACTTTCGAACTGTTGATTTCTGCCACGTCCTCTTCCTCTTTCGTTTCCTCCTCGACCTCTACCACGTCCTCTTCCGGATTGACTTGTTTCTCGGATATTATCATTTTCCTTGAACGAAGTCTTTATGACCAAGACTTGTTTTATTGATTCTTCCTTTTGTCTGTTTAGCCTCTCCTCATGTGCTTGCAATGAACCAGTAACTTCATCAACGGTCATTGTACTTATATCTCGCGATTCTTCCATATCTACCACTACATAGTCAAACTTTGGTAGTAGCGATAGCATAATTTTTTCGACAATTCTGGCTTCGTCAAATCTTTCTCCATACTGCCCATTTGATTAACGATAGATTTTACTCGTGAGGAGTAATCTGTAATTGCTTCTATCTTCTTCATCTTCATCATCTTGAACTCACCCCTCCACATTTGTAATTGAACCTTCTGCACTTTCTCCTCTCCTTGAAGAGAAACTCGTAGTATGTCCCACGCTTGTTTGGAAGTAGTAGCTTCTGCCACCTTCTCAAACATAACATCATCCAATCCTTAATGAATAATACTGAGTGCCTTCTGGTCACCTTCTCCGACTTTTATGCAGACTGTCTTTTTCTACAGTCGCGTATCGTCTGCTGGGACTACGTAGCCTTTTTCGACAATATCTCAAACATCTTGGGCTCCGGGAATGGCTTTCATTTTAATACACCAATTTGTGTAATTGATTTTGGTGAGTTGAAAAAAATTGTAAGAGATACTGTAGCTATTTATTTTTCTTTGGTAAGGTCTCTCAAACACTCAATTAAATAAAATATTTTAAAAAAATAAAATAAAATTCTCGCTAACTCTCAGAAACATAGTTCTGATACCACTTTGTTGAAGGAAGAGCAACTTTTGATAAACAAAAAATAAATATTAACAAAATAAAAACTCTTTCTTATTAATTTGTGTTACTACACTTGATAATTACAAACTCAAAACCTTGCTCTATTTATGGAACTATTAAACAAATTATAACCACATATTAAACCTAACTAAAATGTCACATCTTCCATTTAGTTTCCACAAATTCTACCAAACTAATAACATTCCCAAACTGTTACCAAACTCCCTCCAAGGTAAATCTTCTCCGATCGCTGCAATTTCCTTTCTATTTTAATATTTTGAGTGTGAGATGAGCGGAATGCTGAAATTAGGGATTTAGAATTCCACTTAATTACCGTTGCTCCCATTTAATTTGACAGATAAAAATTTGATGTACAAAATCCTTGTTTCTGTTTGTACTGCTGATGGTGACAATATACAGCTATTATAATTTTCTGTACTCAATCCTTTTTCTGTTATTGTTGGTAATGATGATAATTACAGCCCTTATAATTTTATGGCACTACCATGGAGTTTACTGCTGCTCTGTTTGAGAATTTGTATGGGAAAGAAAAAGCTAAGAATGTTTATAGGGTCCCGGTATGTACTTTCTCAGTAGTATTTGTGTTGCTTTGATTAAAATAATCAACATTTCATGGTTTGTAAAACAGGGTCAATGCTGAGATCGTTTTTCTTTTGTTACTGAAATCATATGAAGCAATACTTCCAGTTCTATAAGCTAGATTGTGCCTATTGCTCGTTCATAGGGTTCCTTGTCATGTTTATTTCCTGGTTTTGTACTTTTAATACTGATATTCCTTAAGGGGAGTTTTTTTGTTTTAATGGGATTATGTTATCTAGGTGAAGTAATTTAGTTTTTAATGTTAGATATAAAAGAATGATTGTCAGTAGCAAAATCTGGTTTGGTCTCTTGTTTGCTTTTTTATTATTTTTAAGGTTACTGATGCAGCGGAAACTTGAATAAAGAATACTAGAATCCGTTGATCGCGCACGATGCTGGATAATAGTTTTCTACTAATTGAATTCCGCAAAATTCACAAAAGCAGGGTAAAAAGGAATTAATTCCGAAATTCTTATTCAATTGAAAAACTCATTACAACTCAAAAGAAAAGCCTATTTATAAGCTTCAATTAAACCAACCCAAAACAGGATATCCCTTGCCTAAACAGAATTCTAGTCAATCTAGGGAACCCAAACAAAAAGGGAAAAAACAAGAAAAAGCGAAAAAATTACCGAAATAGGAAAAAAAACAGTAAATTGCGATTTTGAAGCTCTAAACGATGTTTTTTTTTGCCGAAAAGCGACGGACGTCACAGCTAAAGGCCTGAGTTTGAACCGTTGGCCCGTTTCCAATAAAGTTAGGTTCAAAAATCACTGAAATCGGACCATTTTTCCGAAATTACTATTCATGATAAAATTTCGCCAAATAAGCCAATGCTTGCTCCTCTACATCAGTTACTATGCTAGATGAAGAGGTAGGTATGGTTCTCTTTGATTTAAGGGGAGATTCATCCTAAATCTGAGATGTATACTAGATTCATTTGAAATGAAACGACAATTAGAAATTTTTTCTGTTATTATGCATGCGAGGTCAAGTGTTAAAGAAGCATGATCTGCTCTGACAGTCTTACACCAAAAAGAGATAAGTGGGGGAATTGTTCGGGCACATGAACTAGGTGGAGAGGTAAACGAGAAGAGCTGGTTAGCTATATAATGCTTCTGTGATTAAATGACAAGAAATGTATGTTGCTTTATCTGCTAAACAGAAATAGAATTAGACTTAGAATTAGAATGTTTGTTAGTACTGATTTCATGTCAAATATTTGGTGTTTGTTGCTTTTTTATTTCCTTTTAAATGTTTTTCTGGTTAATTTTGCTTCATCTAATATTATGTTTCCGAAGCCAACTGATATTTCTACACTCGCTTTTTTAATACTTTCTTCTATTGGGATTTATGCAGGTCCTGGCTTGGTGAATTTAACTGTTGAGGTAAGTGTTGAAATATTTATCAACAATATTACCATTTCCATAATATTTATGTTATCATATTAAGGCGTTTTCTGTATTAGTGGCCATGAATAATTGTTGGCATTCACTGTTGGCAATTGGAGGCTTATGGAGCAATAGCTGAAAACTATGCTTTCTATACTGAGTTGTGATCTTGAAATGCTAATAATTTGAGTCTAAAAATTATGTTCAAACATTCTAGATAATTGGTTGTGTTAATTCTATACTGTGTGTTAAATAGCACCATTTGTACTTGGTGATGTATGTTCAGATCTCTTTTATATTGATATGTTTTTATTTGGTCATTGGGTTTGCTTCTACTTTTATATTCTTTATTTGATGAGTCGCTATGCGGAAATTGGTCTCTTAGTTTCAGTGACTCCAACTTAAATCATTTTTTACCTCTCTTGTTCGCTTAGTTTTAGCCACTGCAATTGTCAAAGTAGCTGTATGCCCAGCGCAGCTGCACCTCTTCACTCGAAATTGTGGCATGATAGGTATGGGTTTATGCTTTTTTTTTTTTTTTTTTTTTTTGAAAAATTTTCAAATGAGGTTGAATTGTTAGTATGAGATTAAGGGCTGGTAAAAGCTCATTGAAACGAGCCAGTTAATATGTATATGGATTGTTGCCATTTCCTTAGTTACTTTGTCCTAAAGGTTTCTGAATTGCTGAGTAATGTTTAAAGTGGGATTGTTCCACCTCTGTAATTTGTAGTGCATGAAATATTTGTAGCGATTTTCACTCTTGCGGGATATTTTTTTTCATTTAAATGAGTTAGATATTTTAGGTCTCTTATGGTGGTTGTTGATTAGTTCTTGCACTATTTGGTTTTTCAGCTTCATAGAAGTCTAATTAAGGTGAAAAGGAAATGGCTATTGCTGGCGAACCCATTTAGTATAGATGCCTTATCTATGAAACTAATGGAAAGCCCATTAAGCTAGATATGAGTTGGATTGAACAATAATGGGTTAATTGAGTTTGTGTTTATGTACTTGTGTAGGAAAATGGAAAATGGTACTTTTTCCAACAATTCCATCCCCTGCATCAGCCTTGGAAACACTTAATTTGGTACTTTTTAATTTCTTATCTTAAATTAGTAGAGAAATGGGTTTATGCCATGTGATTGGTTTCTGTTTGGTTTTGCTTGTCAATTTTGCTTGCTTCTTATTCTGCTCTGTTTATTTGACATAAGCAACTTCAATATAGCTTGGTTATTAGAATTAGGGATTTACCTGGTAAGTTCTTAAATTTGACCTTAACCTTAGCTTAATTCAAATCCACCTCAATTAACGACTATAGTATTCATGAATTAACAATTTAGCTATTGTCAATTATCTTCTGATGAGTTCATGAACATGATCTTTCAAGTGTTAATTGTTGATGTTCCAGTCATTTAATCCTTGTGTGAAATGTGCTACTTTCACTTGCATATACGTGGTTAATTTTAAATTTCATGAGTTCTCTTTTATCATATGGATTCTCATGAATTAGGAAGGATTAGAAAATTCCTTATGGAGTTCTGTAAAAAAAATTTGAGTTCCCTTCGATCCAAACTAACGGAAATTTTTTTTTTTTTTATAATTTTGGAAAATAATTACCAGCAGGACCCGTCGGTAAAAAACCGTTTTTAAATTTCACCGGCCAACTTTTTGCCTGCAAACTTCCGTTTGTAATTACTTTATATGTACCATATCTTAAAACACATCAGTTTTCTCATTCAAAATAAAAAGACATTATTTTTCTTATTTTATGTTTCTTTTTGTTACTTAATTCTAATTTCTCTAATAAAATTTATTTTATTTAAAAAATAAACGAAAAATAACAGAGATTTATTTTGTTTCTAAATTATAAAAATATCGGGAAATATAAAAACTTTTTTCGTAGGATTTTATGTATTAATGTGGTAATAATTATGTGTTAAAAACAGTAAATACAAATGCAATTTATATAAGTAAATTGCATATTACAAAAAGGAAAAACAGAATCCAAATAAATTGAATAACAGAAAATAAGATACTTTTCAACCTTGACAAACAATTATCACGTAGAGTTGAGGCCTAAAATCACAGGTTTCTTAAGACAATTATCTGCCCGTAGTGGCGATTTGTCTCCCAGGATACAACAATTCTCAAAGAGGAATTCAACTGTGCGAAGCGAACTATCACCGGAATAAGAAAACAGCAGCCTATTTAATAAGAATCAGATTGCAGAGAGAAGGTGGAAAAAGAATCTCGGATTATTGTAAGTCTCTGCAATTGATGGAACAAGAAGAAATAGGCAGAAGGAGGATTAACAGAATGGAATTAAATGACATTAAATTGAATTAATTCTCTCATTAAGAGAATTTGTTTTGCAGTTATATTTTTTATTCAAAAATAAAACTGACAAAATATGAAGAGGCTCAAAAATATCTGGAGGAAATTAGTCGAACCGGAGCAAAAATTAGGTAGGCCCATTGTGGCTCATTCTGGTCCGGCATTCGGACGCCCACGTCATGCAGGTGCGCATTGAGCCTTTGAAGGCTCGAGGCTAGGATTTACACCCCGCCTGTGCGCGCAAGAGAGAGCCTTTTGGCTTATACAAGTTAACACCTTACAAAAGTGAGTTTCAATATAAACACCTTTTCCTCTTTATTTTTTTCCCATGTAGGATAAGTTAACATGAGCCAATTTTCTCCAAATATGCCATTTCATTAGGCAAATTTTGAGCAACAATTTCTCATTCACTACTAGTCCGTTTTGAGTAAATTATATACCATTGGAAAACTCACATTACGTACTATACAATGATGATAATCATTTGATTTAGTACGCTTCCTTTCCATAATATAATTTGGCCCGAAGTTGACAAATAGTTACTAATACATAACCCAATATTTGTCAAATTTCCAACAATCCCCTACATAAATGAAATTGATTGAAGAAAAGAAAGATCAAAATCGAAGTGGTGATAGTAAACTATAGTCGATATTTGCATAGGATAGGTAGGCATCGACCTTTGAACCTTCTCTTGTCCTAGTATATTTACTTTACTGGCTGACTAGTAGACACGATGTCCTAGAACTATTCTGCCGTTTTTGTAAACGATGATATACCTCACACAAGTACCAACATAACACAGTTTTAGGTTCTCATGGTTATGTCCGTTATGGTCATGGACATCTCCTGCTTTTGCAAGAGTTTCAGATAACTAAGCCCCATTAGTCTCTTTTGAAGCGACCCCACTTAACTCTCACATAGATGATCTCTTTTGCTCAAACTTTTGAAGCACAAAGAATCATTAAAAGCATAGCTTAACCTTTCCATGTTTTATCACTGTTTACATCGCAGGAATGGACAAGGGGTTGACCCCCACAGTGACCTCACAAGGTCTATGCAATGAGCTTGTCCCATCGTTCCTAGATCTTGGGATCTCTAGTCAACAAGGTTGGGTTTTCCTTCACATAGTGCCTTAAATATTCATAGGCTTTAGTCTCATTCCCCTTGACGTCTTTTCAACTTGATCTCGGTTTAACCCTTTGGTTAGCGAATCCGCAGTGTTATCCTTTCATCCTACAAAGTCAATAGAGATAACTCCCATTGAGATCGGTTGTCTAACGGTATTATGACGACGATGCATGTGTCTCAACTCACCGTTGTACATAACATTTTGTGCTCTTTTAATCGCTGCTTGATTATCGCAATGTATACAAATTGTGGGCACAAGCTTTGGCCATTTTGGAATATCTTCTAAGAAATTTACTAACCATTTAGCTTCCTCTCCAGTTTTATCCAAGGCTATAAACTCAGCTTCCATAATGGATCTAGTTATAATCGTTTGCCTTGAGTATTTCCAGGACACTGCTCCTCCTCCTAGAGTGCACACGTACTCACTTGTACCTTTAGAATTCTTTATGTCAGCTATCTAATTGGGATCAGAATACGCTTCTAGTATCGCAGGTTCTCTCATATAGTGCAAACCATAATTACGAGTATATCGCAAATACCTTAGTATTCTCACGATAGCTACCCAATGAATCTTTCCTGGATTGCTTGTATATCTGCTTAAACCACTTACGGTGTAAGCAATATCAGGTCTTGTACAACTCGAAAGATATATTAGACTACCTATAATCCTAGCATATTCCACTTGGTCTATGCCTTCACCTTTGTTTTTGGACAAATGTTGACTAATGTCTAACGGAGTTTTGGCCATACCAGAATCATCCTTGATAAACTTTTCAATTATCTTGTCCATGTAGTGTGACTGAGTTAAAATAAGACCGTTAGGTGAACGTTTAACTTGGATGCCTAAAATCACATCCGCCAGTCCCATATCTTTCATGTCAAATCTGGAATTTAACATGTTCTTGGTACTCTTCACCATCTTCTCATTGCTTCCCACAATGAGTATGTCATCAATATATAAGCATAGAATAACATATCCTTCAATTGTAGTTTTGACATAAATACATTTGTCACACTCGTTGATACGATAGCCACTAGCCATCATGGCATCATCAAACTTGTTTGTTATGCCATTGTTTTGATGCTTGCTTTAAACCTTAGAAAGACTTCACCAATTTACATACTTTCCTTTCTTGACCTGGAACTACACAACCTTCAGGTTGTTCCATGTAGATTTCTTCTTCTAGATCTCCATTCAGGAAAGTTGTCTTCACATCCATTTGATGTACCTCAAGATTCCGTAAAGCGGCAATAGTAAGTACCATCCTAATGGATGTTATTCTTGACACTGTAGAATAAGTATCAAAGTAGTTAAGGCCTTCCTTTTGTCTATAACCTTTCATAACCAAATGGGCCTTGTACTTATCAATTGTTCCATATGCTTTCAATTTCCATTTGAAAATCCATTTAGAGCTTAGTGGTTTAGTTCTGGGAGGAAGATCCACTAATTCCTAAGTATGATTTTGCATAATAAAATCAATCTCACTCCTTATGGCTTCTTTCCATAAAGCACTTTCCGTTGAACTTACAGCTTCTTTGTAAGTTTGTGGTTCAGCCTCTAACATGTAGGTTAGAAAATCTGGACCAAAAGATTTTTCCACCCTTGCCCTTTTACTTCTTCGAGGTTTAACCTCTATGTCCATCTCATCCTCTTCTTGAAGATCTTGAACATTCTCTTCAACCTCTTGTTGAAGTTCTTCACTATTCTCGACTTTGTCATGTTGACCATCTTGACTGTTGACTTCAACAGTCTCACAAGACTGTTTAGATCCCGACCCTACATCATTTTGTATGCATGGAAACATGTTTTCAAAGAACAAGGCATCCTTTGACTCCATGAATGTATTCTTATGTATTTCCAGCTTATTAGATTCATGCACAAGAAATCGATATGTGTTATTGTGTTCCGCATATCCAATGAAAATACAATCTACTGTCTTTGGACATATTTTCATTCTCTTAGGTAATGGGGCCATTACCTTTGCAAGACACCCCCACATTTTCAAGTAATTATAAAAAGATTTTCTACCTTTCCATAATTCATAAGGGGTTTTGTCTTGTTTCTTACGGGGTACCTTGTTTAAAAGGTAGTTTGCTGACAACTTAGCATCCCCCCACATGTTTTGTGGTAACCCAGAACTAGTTAGCATCGCATTCATCATTTCCTTTAAGGTACGATTCTTGCATTCAGCTACACCGTTAGATTGAGAAGAGTATGGTGGTGTTACTTCATAAATAATACCATGTTGGGAGCAAAACTTGCCAAATTGTGCAACATATTCACAACCACAATCACTTTTTACCACCTTAATCTTTTTATTAAGTTGGTTTTCTACTTCTTGCTTATAGAGAACAAATTTCTCTAAAGCCTCATCTTTACTTTTAAGCAAATACACATAACAGTATTTGTGCTATAATCTATGAAGGTAATAAAATATTTATTTCCTCCCCTTGATTGAACAAACTTCAAGTCACAAATATCTGTATGTATAAGATCAAGTGGTTCTGAATTTCTTTTCAACAGAATGAAATGAGGATCTTGTTAATTTTGTCTCTACAAAAAATTCACATTTATGGTTTTTATCAATTTGAAACATGATATGATTCAAGTTAATTAAACGTCGCAACATATCAAAATTAACATGTCAAAGTCTACTATGCCATACATTAAAAGGCTCAATAATATAAGCAGAAGAAATGTTATTCTCATTCATTTCAATTGAATTTGATTTACAAGAGATACAATTAAATTTGAATATCCCATCACATTCATATCCCTTGCCACATACATATCCCCTTTAGACAAAATAAATTTCTGAGACGTAAAAACCATCTTGAAGCCATGTGAGCTTAAGAGGCTCCTAAAAACCAGATTCTTCCTTATTTCAGGAACATACAGGACATTTTGTAGCTTCACGTCTTTCTAGAAGTCATTTTCAGAATGACAGTTCCATGTCCCTTGATCTTTGAAGTAGCAGAATTACCCATGTAGAGATTCTCTCCTTTCTTTGTAAGAGTTAAATGTGGCGTGTAGCACCAGTATCAAGCCACCATTCTCATGGGCTCGAGTCAATCAGGTTGACTTCAGAAATCACTACACATAGATCGATGTCAGACACATCTTTAGCAATTTCTTCCACAGCATTTCCCTCCTTTTTGTTGAACCTTTTTGGCAGCCTACAATCAGAGGACTTGCGTCCCATTTTATTGCAATTGAAGCATTTCCCATTAAACTTTGGTTTATTGGAAATGCCCCCCTTTAGGTCCCAATTTGGACTTAGATCTGTTTGCCCTTCTTGGGGTCTTTCTTGACCTCTACAACATTGGCTCTAGCCACAGCTTGATTTGCAGCAACAGAAGATTTCCTCTTTGATCTTCTATTGTCTTCCTCAATACGAAGTTGGATAATTAGGTCCTCAACAGACATCTCTTTCCGTTTATGCTTGAGATAATTTTGAAATCACTCCAACTAGGTGATAATTTCTCAATGATTGCAGCCACTTGGAAGGTTTCACTAGTCTCTATCCTTTCAGCTTGCATCCCATGGATCAAAAGCTAGATTTCTTGCACTTGACAAACAATAGATTTGGAATCAATCATTTTGTAACTAAGGAATTGGCCTACTAAGTGTTTCTTAGCACTAGCATCCTCAGTTCTGTACTTCCTATCCAAGGAGTCCCACAATTCCTTTGCAGTTCGTTTAGCAGTGTAAACCTCATCCAAATCAGGAGCCAATCCATTCAGAATGTGGTTTTTGCAAAGGAAATCCAAATGATTCCAACCATCAACAACTAACTGAATAGAAGCATCCATCACACCCTCGGGTACAACAAGCGGATCTTCTTTCAGCAACTTATGATATTGCGTGCTAGTCAAGTAGAAAAGCATTTTCTCCTGCCACATCTTAAAATTCATTTTATTGAATTTTTCTGGTCTTTCAAGCACTATTACTGGGTATAAACCCGAACTAGCTACAGGACTGTTAGGCATAACAATCCTAGAACCATTACGACTATTTTGTCCATTTTGGTTATTCTGGCCTTGGCCAGTTTTAGAACCATTGCATCCAATAGGTGGGACAATATCAGCCATTTTTCAATCTAAAATTTCAAACAAACAAAGTTAGTGAAATTCTAGAATCAACAATTCAAATACAGAAAATAAATCACAAATAAGAACTGTTAATATAGAACAACAAATGTTTGAACAGCCCAACAGAATCCAGTAATAGGTCCAAAGAATTTCTTCAAATGTCAAGGTATAAAATATCCAGAATGACAAGGTATTAAATATCCAGAATGTCAAGGTAATCCTACAAAACTTAACCAAGTACTACGTATAATTGTCTTAAGAATGTTAGAAATAGTAAACACAAACATAATTTATACAAGTAAATTGCAGATTACAAAAAGGAAAAACAGAAACCAAATAAATTGAAGAACGAAAAATAAGATACTTTTCAACCTTAACAAACAATTATCACGTAGAGTCGAGGCCTGAAATCATAGTTTCCTTAAGATAATTATTTGCCTGTAGTGGCGATTTGTCTCCCAAGATACAACAACTCTCAAAAGCGAACTCAACTGTGTGAAGCGAATTATCACCGGAATAAGAAAACAGCAGCCTATTTAGAAAGAATCAGATTGTAGAAAGGAGGTGGAAAAGGAATCTCGGATTATTGTAAGTCTCTGCAACTGATGAAATAAGAAGAAATAGGCAGAAGGAGGATTAATAAAATAGAATTAAATGACATTAAATTGAATTAATTCTCTCACTAAGAGAATTTATTTTGCAGTTATATTTTTATTCAAAAATAAAACTGACAAAATATGAAGAGGCTCAAACATATCTGGAGGAAATTAGTCGGACCGGAGCAAAAATTAGGCAAGCCCGTCGTGGCTCATTTCGATCTGGCATTCACGACACCCGCGTCATGCGGGTGCGCATTGGGTCTTTGAAGGCTCGGGGCTAGGATTTGCACCCCCTCTGCGAGCGCAAGAGAGCCTTTTGGCTTATACAAGTTAACACCTTACAAAAGTGTGTTTTAATATAAACACCTTTACCTCTTTATTTTTTTCCCATGTGGGATAAGTTAACATAAGCCAATTTTCTTCAAATATTCCATTTCATTAGGCTAACTTTGAGCAACAAGTTTTCATTCACTACTTGTCCGTTTTGGGTAAATTATATACCATTGGAAAGCTCACGTTACGTACTATATGATGACACTAATTATTTGATTTAATATGCTTCCTTTCTATAATATAATTTGGCTCGAAGTTGACAAATAGTCACTAATACATAACCCAATATTTGTCAAATTTCCAACATAATGTTGTGCACACAGTGGCGACAGTCGGGGGGAGGGGGGGCAGCTTACTGTTTGGATTTTTCACCCGATTAAATGCGGAAGAAAGCGGTGATTTCCTCAAATCCGTGCCTAGGAGCAATTGATGTGAAAATTGTAAAACTTTAAAATTAAATTGAAGAGAATGAATTCTTTCCAAGAATATCTCTTCAAGAGATGGCTGCAAAAACTAAGATTGATTCCATCCGCGTTCACGTACACGAACGGCTATCGAACACGACCCATGCTAGCGAGAAGATCAACCGAGAGAGAGAGTTTGGTGGCTGAAATTTTCTGCTCTAAAATTCCATTCCCTTGGCTGAATTCTACCCTAGGTTTTTAACCTAGGGAGCCGAAATTCCCCTTGGAAATTTTAGGCCCAATTCCATTTAATTTCATGCGGGCTTTTTTCCTCTTTAAGCTCACATCCAATTTAATTCTCCTAGTCCAATTTAATTTCAAATCAAATTCTATTTAACATGTATGCTAACATATTATATCATATAATATATTACATACATTTAAATTGAAATTAATTTGACCAATTAATTTAAGTGAGGAATTAAATTAGACATTTATGAAATCAAATACATGTAAACCTATACATGAAAAATATTTCCACCTAGGAAATAATCTCACAAATTAATTCATTGAATTAATTTTAAGACAGCCAATGCAAATATTAATTTTGTTATTTTGATCAATCCAATTGATCCTTATAATATAATTAATATAATCCTTTCACTTTGGTGTATATACTCCAAGTATACAGGTGATCCCTTAAGTCCGAGTTTAGGTATTCAATGTGTATGATCCTATGGGCCCATCTTTATGTTGGCAGTGGACCTATGGCCCACAGACTACAGGCAGGCTCTAGCAAGCCACTGCAGCCCCCGATTAAGATGGATATGGCAGTCCAACTGTAATCATAACCCTGTAGTTTAAACTTGTATATCCGATGTAATTGATATCGGTGTCTAACACAGAGACATGGATAAATCACCCTTTTTTGTGGCTGGACATTTACTTGATCCCGAATGTACTGATTCTCACAAACAAGTTCCAACTTGTTTGGGTGTGGCCACACTCTTATCAGTGACATTCATCAAAAGGCCGGTGATATCTTCTCAGTGGACTACTGAGTGACATATCCCTTCTGCATATCCATAGCACTGCCATGCTCAGTGGCATACCGGAACGTATCCATACTTGGTACCTTTTTACAGGCCCCTTAGGCGTACACCAAAGTATGTGACTTCGCATGCAGCACCATCATATGGTTATGTCAAAGGATCCATACAAGTACTACACGAGAATCACTAGTGATGTTTTACCATGTGGATTTCTCGTTTAGTGGATCTATCCAGTACCATGCCTCTTTTGCATGTACCCATTAACTTGGTTGACATCCCATGTCCAATGGCCGGTAAGACCGCCATACAAGCAGGTTAATTATAGTCTTTAGTTCCATTCATTCCCATGACTAGAACAGACTACGGATCTCTTTATGGTCATATCGTTTTCCCTATCTATGGTCTTACTGCCAAGTGTATGACACTTGTCAACATGGATATGGATATGTCCATTGGATACTCCATTTAAAATATAGCACAAGATATATAATAAACAGATTAATGCCTTTAGTTAAATGACACAAAATATGTATAATACATAAATCTAATAAATGTACAATACAAATACAAGGTCTAATGCCTCGGGACTAGGGCACATCCAACACTAACCCCCCAGCCACCCGAAAAGTTCCTGAGTAGAGGGCTTTCCGGTGGCCCCTCGCCCTCCCAAGAGCAAAGGTAGCACCCCTGCTCCCCTGATACATGGGCCACCCTATATCAGGGTTAGGTTTTTTTTTTTTTTAATTTGACAGGGCAAAACGACGTCGTTTTGCCCTGGCCTATTTAATTTTTTTTTTTTTTAATTTCTAGGGAAAAATGATGTTGTTTTGCTCTAAAATTAAAAAATAAAAAAATAAAAAAAGACTAAGGCAAAATGACATCGTTTTGCCCTGGTCTGTTAAAAAAAATAAAAACTGACCTGGGCAAGCAGATTGGGTAAAAAAACATAAAACAGAGAACTTTGTCTCTCCCTCACCCATTTGCTCAGTCTCCCTTATTCTCCTCCTGCCCTTTTTGCTTTCCCTGCTGCCGCTAGTCCGACGCCGTACATTCTCCTCTCCTCTCCTTCTTTCCTCTTTGCTTACTTATTCCGGTTAGTTTTAATTTTAAATGTTAAGTTTTTGTAATTTATTTAGGTTTTATTGCAATTAGGTTTTGCAGAAAAATATTTACCTAAATTATAGTTGAATTGATACATTGAGGTATTAATTTATAAATTAATAAATTAATTATGTAAATTGTGTTGTTATTTGATAAATTAGGTTTGAATATGGGTTTGAATTGATAAATTGATAAATTGAGGCATTAATTGATAAATTGATTGTGTAAATTGTGTTGTTACTTTTAGATTTGAATTGATAAATTGGTTTGAATGTGTGTTTGAATTGATAAATTAGGTTTGAATGTGGGTTTGAATTGAATTGATTGTTCATTGTTATTTTTTGGGTTTGAATTGATAAAATATGTGTAAATTAGTTATGAATTGATTAATAGATTGTAGTATTTGTGTTTTTATTTATAGGAATTAAAAATATGGATAAGTTTATTACAAAAATAAAGCGGAATCCTTTATCAAATCTCGAACCATCATCAACTAGTAATGAAACCCCTATTGATCAATTTGATTGTGTTGGATTAGACTTTTGTTTTAAATGAAGTTGTTTGGATTAATTTAATTGTGTTCTTATTGAATTGAATTAAATTAATTCAGGTTTGTTGGCCGATCGGAAATTTTTGTTAACCGACCGGAAATTTTTTGTACAGAATTCTGCCCCACCAACGGACCAATCTTGGCATTAATGGTGGATGATTATGCATTCCAGTCTGTTGCTATTCCATCCAATCTATTACCTTTCCTGATTGCTTTGGAAAAACTTGAGATAAGAAATTGTGATTTATTAGAAGAATTATTTGGTTTGGAAGGGCCAAATGTTGACAGGAACTGTGGATATTTGTCCAACTTAAAAAAGTTTCAATTGATTGATCTACTGCAGCTGAGGCACGTGTGGGATGAGATTCCTAAAGATATGCTGGATCTCAAGAACCTTACATCATTGCAAAATTGACAACTGCAGCAGTTTGAGAACATGTGCTCGGGCCTTGTCCTACTCAAAATCTTACAAGTCACAAGTTGTCAGATGGTTGAAAAGATCATTTCTCAGGCTGCATCAGAAGGTGGAAATATTTGCTCATATTGTTATGTTTCCATTATTGGAATGCATTATTTTCAAGAATTTGCTCAACTTGACTAGTTTCTACTCTGGAACTGATTCTGTGGAATGTCCTCACTTGAAAGAGATCACCATAGCTGGTTGTCCGTAGCTCAATATCACCAATACAATTGCTAAGTCAAAGGTCAGTCACTTCTCAATTTATCATCATAATTTTTCATGGTTGGAATAAGTTATCTAATGGTGCTTGTAGCTAAATGAAGCCTTTTTTTATGTGATTGCATATCTGCTTTACAATTTTAAATTGAAGTTATCAAATTGCAAAATCTTTGATTAAACCAAATATTTTTCAATAGGTTGTTAATTTTCCTCATCTGAAGGACTTGAAACCATCATCAATTAGCATTCAGAAGATATTGAATTGCCATAGTTTAACAAGCTCGATGATAGATGTTTTTAAGAATTTGAAATTTCTGTTCTCATCATCTATAGCCCAAAGTCTTGTACATCTCAGAAGGGTGGAGATTTTTAATTGTGAGATGTTGGAACAAATGATTAGACTGCTAAAAATAGACTTCTTGAAGCTCAAAGATCTTCCGAAACTCTCTCAATTCAGCATATGTAAGATGCTTGAACGCCCTTCCTTGAAAGAGCTACAAATTCAAAGCTGTCCTCAACTAATAGTATTTTTCTCCGATTCCACAAGTTTAAACATTGTATCGAATAGTGAACTCCAAATAACAACTTCTGCTCTCTTTGATAGCCTCTGTCCTTATTTTCTTGATCTCTTTTTCTTAGTTCCTATTCTTATATTTTTATCCCCAATAAATACTTTTTTTCATTTATATTTTATTCCATACAAAAATAGATTCATGCCTCTAAAAGTAAAATGCTTATCTTCATATTAAGGACATTCTTGTGATATCTTCTTACAGTGATCTTCCCTTGGTCTCACATTTTATAGCTATTTTATGTTCATCATTAATATATATTGTGTGATCAATAATGCAGGTTGCATTCCCCAACTTGGAGAAAATGCAACTTATCAAAATGGATAATTTGGGTATGATTTGGAGCAACCAGCTCTCTTCGGATTCGTTTGATAAATTGGAAATACTAATGTGGAATATGCTAAACAACTACTGAAAATTTTTCCGCTGAATATATTTGTAAGACTCCAAAATCTCAAGGATTTGGTCATAAAGAATTGCAATTCACTAGAAGAGGTGTTTGATATCAATGGGCTAATAAATGCAAAAGGAATGGAAAGAGTAACAAGTCAGTTGAAAAAGGTTGGATATCTGAAACCTGCCAAATTTAAGCTATGTATGGAATGAAGATCCCAAAGGATTTGTCTTGTTTAACGAACTAAGCTCTATGTATGTTTGGAAATATCCAAACCTAAAAGGTCTCTTTCCATTTTCAATACCTAAAAGCCTACAACAACTAGAAAATCTTGATTTGAACGAATGTGGGCTTGTGGAAATGGTCACGAAAAAGAGCGGAGTAGTAGAAGAAGCTCCTAAGTTTGTGTTTCCTTGACTTATGTACGTGGATCTTTGGAATCTAGAAGAGCTTTATGTTTTTTTCATGGAATCCAAACCTTGGACTGCCCATTGTTGGAAAGGTTGAGTGTTTGTGACAAATTGGAGGTTTTCACTCAAATGGTCGAGAATCCGGAAGAAACATTGATGCAGAAATCACTTGTCTCATTTTCAAAGGTAAACTCTACGTCCTTATTATTATATTTAAAAAAAAAACTATTTAAAAAAATAGTAACTCTTACTCTTCCAAATGACTCTTAAGCCATGACTGTTGTAAATTTGATTATTCCATTGATTGAAAACAGTTTTAATTTCACCACTTATAAATAATTTTGTAATTTCTCTTTTTCTTATCACTAAACTAAAGAGAAGGTAGAAATGATGAGTTTTCCTTTGTATGTAATTTGTATACAATGAATAATCTTAAATTGAGCTTCCAATTCCTTCTTCCATGCATTCTTTTCTTTTTACTCTTTTAACTAAGTTACAAAGTTCACATTTTCAATTCTTAGAATTTAAGAAGTGGCTTATGGTCACAATCATGTGCATATTCATGGAAAGCCAGATTTAACCTGGTTTCTGTTTGACTGTCTTTCAGATCATCCCCAAGTTGAAACATGTATCCTTCACTAGCAGGGCTTCCTAAATGATAAAGGAAAGCCAATTTCCTCCACAATTCTTTCACAAACATAAGGTTGTTGAAATACATTGCTTTGATGGTGACTTTCCATCTGATCTCATTGTTTCATAAAATGGAAGAACTTAATTTCAGGTCTTGTATGTTCAAGCAACTGTTGCCTGGTGAAGGATTCGACCAAGCTATTCAGACTCGTAGGTTTTTGTATGTAAATAGTTGTCCCAATTTGCTTAGTTAAGCACCAAGTTCTACTTCTTTCGAGAACTTAACGAATTTGGACGTATGCAAATGTAAGGGAATGGTTAGCCTGATGGGACACTCAAAAGCAAGAAGCCTGGTTCATCTCAAAGAAATGAGTATAAGAAAATGTGACAAGGTGTTAGAAATTGTTTCAAATGACGGATTAGAAGAATCGAAAGGGGAGATCATGTTCACCAAATTAAGATGTTTGGAACTACATGATTTGGCAAGCCTTGTATGCTTCAGCTACGCAGAATGCGGCTTCATATTCCCATTGATAAGTGACTTTGATTTATGTAATTTGCCTTTGTTTATAAGCTTTAATTGCTATATTTTTAGTTAACTTAGGCAGATTTACTTCACATTGTGTAATTATTCGTGCTAGGGGCATTGCAGTTGAAATTGAGATTAAACTGTTGATTTTGGGAGCTTGGAGTGCATAAAGGATGGAGCTTGAAGTCATAATCTATGAGCACAGCTTGTGGGGTGCTGCTGAAGCTAGAAATTGACCTAGAAGCTCTTTCTGCATAAGCCAGGATCATGACTTAAGGGGGAGCTATGAATTTGTAGAGTTTTTATTGGATTAGAAGACTTCTTAATTAGTTTTATTTTATTTGTATCAGCTTTTGATTCTATTTGTGATATTCTCTAATTTTCCTAATTAGAGTTTTATTCTATTTAGGATTTTATTTCTTTCTCCTTTCCAACTTCTATAAGAAAAGTCTTCTTCTTCTTATGGGAGGAGATTTCTTTTTTTTTTTTTTTAAGTTTTAGTTTTAGTTTCTTTTAGTTTTAGTTTTATTTTTCTTTCTCTCATGAAGAGATAATTTTCTTTTCCAGCTATGAGGAATTCGATCTTGTAGGATCAACTGTGAGATCAACTGTTCTTACTTTCTTCTTTAATTCAAGTAATTAATTTCATTCTGTTTTTATTTCTTTTGCATGATTTAATTGAATCTCTGATTTAATTTTACACTTGTGATTGATTTGCTAGTTAGGTGATTAAATACATAATCGTTTCATTCACTTAACCTAGGTGGTGAATAACATGGTTAATTATGGACAAGTTTTTAATTCATGTTATGGATGAAATTGATATGCTTTAAATAATCTCGCTTGTGTGATTATTGAGTAGAATTAGTGTCTCTTTCGTTTGTTAATGCTTTTGATTGAATTAAATTCTGAAACTTATTTGGAACTGTTCAATTAAATAGAGATAATTAATGAGCTTCTCTTGGTTGTCTATTCCTTAAGAAGAGATTAGGTGATTCATACTTTGTGATAGCCATAGCTAATTTACTTGAATGCATTGAAGTTATCCTTTATTGTTGATCGATGATCGGTTGGTTTGACTGAAGACTTGAATCCACCTTCTAGCTGAAATCTGCTTCATATAGATTTTTACCCGATTATTTTGTTTTTGCTATTGTTGAGTTTTAATTTCAATTTACAATCATCCCTTTTTACTTTTCTTGTTAAATTTTAGAAGAAATAATCCGGCCAATCCCTGTGGATTTGACTCTATTTCACCCTTGCTACATATTTTCATTTTAAAGAGTAGGTATTTATTTTAGTATTTACGACACACATCATCCATCTATCTTTGAAGGTAGTAATTGTGAACCAATGTCCCAACATCAAAGTTTTCTGACCACACCTAACGTACAACTTTCAGAAGCAGACAGAGGGCATTGGAATAGCAATCTTAACACAACCGTGCAACAGTTGTTCACTTATCGGTGGCGAACAAAATGTTTCTTTTAATCTGATTTCCAATCTCGTTGATAATTATTTCTTGTTCGTGACATTTGTTTCTCATATATTGGTATGTAGAGTGGGAATTTAGGATCAAATGTTGAAGCTGATGATGAGAGGCATTGCTGTCCATATCCCTTTCACTTTTAAGACTTTTTAATTTTCTATTATGATCATTTGATTTATCACAACACCTTTTATTTCCTATCCTACAAATTTGTTGAATGCATTCAGTTATTCTATTTTCAATAAGGACAATTATTCCATGTTTTTAAACTATCTATTTCTTGTTGAATTCCAAGTCTAGTTTTTGAATTTGGATTTTCACTTTGAATATTAGAGAGGTGGTAATGTGATGGAAATCAGGTTGTTAATCAGCAGCCCAGGCCTATATTGGCCCATTTATCCCATGGCCCAAGAATCTACAATGTGTATTCTAGAAGGAAGAATGTAAGCAGTGCATGAGTGGCAGGTTTGTTATGCGTGAGCAAGTTAGTTATGCATGAGTGGGAAGGGGTGTGAGGTATTTGTATGGCTGTCTGGTACAGCAGGGGGGATTATTCTGAGATTTGAGAATTTAGTCTTTTAGCTCTTAGTGTAACTAGGAGAGAGGGAGGAATTACTCCCTGGTTGTTCTTTGTTACAATTTATCATTTACAATTCAATCAAATTGATCCACAGATCATATTATTTCAGATTCCTATTTCTTCTCTGAATTCAGTCTTCTATCATTGGTCCGACCTGCCGGATGGAAACACAGGCGCAGACTCGTTTGGATGCTCATGAATCTCAGATTCATGATTTACAGCATGATGTGCAGGACATTAAGAAAGCTCTTCTTACCTTGGAGTCTGACTCTACCAAACATGAAGAATTTTACGAGTTTATGCAAAACTGGGTTAAGGAACAAGGGAAGCGACCCCTCCCTGATGATGGTGATGGCTCTACTTTATATAATCATTCTTCTTCTGCGGGTAATCCTTCTCGTCTGTCACTTCACCCAGACCGGTCTTCCCTTCTTGCTTCAGACACGCCTTCCAACGGAGGAGGCTATCCAGCCGTCGCCAAAAAGGTTACTCTTCCTGAATTTTTCGGTTATGATCCCCGGGGTTGGATTTCTAAGGCGGAAACTTACTTTGAGATTCATAGCACTCCTCCAGAGTTTCAAATCCGTTTGGCCAAACTCAGTATGAGTGGTGTTGCCCAACATTGGTTCATCATTGTTCAGGAGGTTTATGACCCCCTCACTTGGAATCAGTTTACTATTGAGCTTCTCCTTCGTTTCAGTGGTCTGGAAATTCAAAATCCTTATGAACAGCTTTCTACTCTCCAGCAGCTGGGTACTGTTCAGGAATACATCAAGGATTTTGAGTATTTGCTCTCCCTCGTTCTTCGATTACCGGAGGCTATTTCTCTGGGCTATTATTTGGGTGGTCTGCGCAGTGATATTAAACGTGGAATTCGTCCTCATCGTCCGGCCACTCGTTTGGCGGCGATGTATTTGGCCAAGGATGTTGAAGATCAGATCTCTCCAGCTGACCAGCAGTTCTCTTCCCGCCGTTTACGTTAGTCCTTTTTGTCCCACTCTTCTTCCAACTCAGATTTTCCTCACACCCCATCTTCTTTGGGCTCAACTTCTTTCAAAGGACATAATCGGCCCATTACTTCAGGCCCACATACATCAGGTCAACACCCTTCTTTTCCCTCTTCTTCTTCTTCTGAACCTTCAGAATTCATAAAAAACGATCGACGTGAGGTCTCTCCTTTCCGCAACCGTGGTTCTCATTCTCTTACCAGGACGGAATGGGAGGATCGGCGCCGGAAAGGATTGTGCTACCGTTGTGGTCAAGCGTATGGGCCTGCTCACAAATTGGGAAAGTTGCGGGTTATACTTCTTGCTGATGACGAGCTACTTACTGATGATGGGGAGATTCTTCGCATCGAGGAGGAGGAGGAACCGATTCCGTCGACGGTGATGGCAGAGGGTACTTATCAAGTGCTGGAATTCAACGGAATCACTGGAGAGGGAGGCACGGACTCCAAAACTTTGAAATTACAGGGAGAATTAAAGGGTATTCCTGTGGAGATTTTGGTGGATAGTGGTGCGACCCACGATTTCATATCTCAGCGTCTGGCTCTAGCATTGGGAGTCCCAATTCTTTCCTTCGAAGGACTGAAAATCAAGTTGGGGGATGGACATCGTGTTTCCATTTCAGAAAGATGTGAGTCTCTCCCAATCCGTTTAGGTGAATACTCTTGCCTTATTGATGCTCTCGTTTTCAATTTGGGTAATCTTGATATGGTTCTGGGTATTGAATGGTTGAAGACTTTGGGAGAGGTGACTCATAATTGGAACCTACGCTATATGCGTTTTTGCTCACAAGGACAGGACTATGTTCTATAGGGAATTGCTATCCAACGTCCTCATGGTACTAATTCCTCGCAAAAATGGTTGACCAAACCCAGTAATGTATCCTTGCAATTACTTAGTAGTGAACAACACTCTACTCCTGAAATGGGGTGTTTATGGACCCAAGAACAGCAACAATCATGGCCTGACCTTCTTCAACAATTTGAATCCCTGTTTCTTGCACCCACAGGTTTGCCTCCAGCCCGATTGTAGAATCATGATATAAACTTAATTCCGGGTCAGGGTCCTGTATGTGTTCGTCCTTATCGGTATCTATACCATCAGAAATCAGAGATTACTCGGCAGGTTAAGGAATTGCTTGGGTTGGGAGTCATTCGGCCTAGCCAGAGTGCTTTCTCTAGTCCTGTTATTTTAGTGAAGAAGAAAGATAACTCCTGGCGAATGTGTGTTGATTATCGTGCCTTTAATAATGTTACCATTCCCGATAAGTTCCCTATTCCAGTTGTTGATGAGCTGATTGATGAGTTACGAGGGGCTACCTGTTTTTCCAAACTAGATTTAAAGTCCGGATTTAACCAAATTTGAATGAAGGAAGAGAGCATTGAGATGACAGCCTTTCGCACTCACGACGGACACTATGAATACTTGGTGATGCCTTTCGGACTCACCAATGCTCTCGCCACTTTTCAAGCTGTCATGAATGATTTGTTTCGCCCCTATTTGCGCAAGTTTATTCTTGTATTCTTCGATGATATTCTGATATTTAGTGCTCATTGGGAGGATCATCTCAAGCATTTACAGATTACCTTCCAGCTCCTTTTGGACAATCAGTTTTTTATCAATAAGAAGAAGTGTGAATTTGGACAACAATCAGTTGAGTATTTGGGCCACATAATTTCTAGCTTGGGTGTTTCTATGGATCCCAAAAAGATACAAGTTGTCCTGGACTGGCCTATTCCAAAGAATGTCAAGGGAGTGAGAGGATTTTTGGGGCTTACAGGTTATTATCGCAAGTTTATCTGTCATTATGGGAGTATAGCTTGTCCTTTGACAGAGTTAACCAAGAAGAATGCATTCCTCTGGTCTGAATCTGCTCAATCCGCTTTTGAAGCATTAAAGTCAGCCATGGTTTCCGCTCCTGTTTTGGCCCTGCCAGACTTTTCCACTCCTTTTGTAGTAGAATGTGATGCTTCATGTCGCGGCATTGGAGCAGTACTTATGCAACATCAGCGGCCTATTACTTATTTTAGCAAAGCTCTTTCGGACCGCAGTCTAGCTAAGTCCGCCTATGAAAGGGAGATTATGGCTTTGGCTTTGGCTATCCAGCATTGGCGTCCTTACTTACTGGGTGCTGAATTTACAGTGTTCACTAACCAAAAGAGTCTCAAACATCTCCTCTTTCAGCGAATTACCACTCCCGACCAGCAGAATTGGGTTGCTAAGCTGCTGGGGTATAATTTCTCCATCTGTTACAAGCCAGGACGCGAAAACCGAGCTGCTGATGCTCTTTCTCGCCGCGAAGAATTTGGGGAATTATCAACTCTGGTGTCAATTCCTCTTTGGACACAGGGTGCTGAAATGTTACAAGAGGCCAAGCAGGATACAGGATTACAGAAAATAGTTTCTGACTTAGAGCAGCATTCATCCTCACACCCAGGTTATTCAGTAAAGAATGGAGTTTTGTATTACAAGAACTGAATTGTTATTCCTCGCAATTCCTCTTGGGTTCCTAAGTTGATTCAGGAGTTTCACAGCACCAAGTCAGGAGGCCACTCAGGGTATTACAGGACTTATCGACGTCTTGCTTCTAACATTTACTAGGTTGGAATGGCTGCTGATGTTCGTAAGTTCGTGCAAGCTTGTGATATTTGTCAACGTTGTAAGGTAAGTTCTTTGGCTCCAAGGGGATTGCTTCAACCTCCAGCCATACCTAATGTAATTTGGGAACATGTTTCTATGGATTTCATTACTGGCCTCCCAAAATCCAAAGGATTTGATGCCTTGTTGGTTGTTGTTGACCGCCTATCCAAATATAGGCACTGTATTCTGTTGAAACATCCTTATTCTGGGCAAACTGTAGCTGATCTTTTCGTTCATGAAGTGGTCAGGCATCATGGAATTCCCAAGTCCATCCTTAGTGATCGGGATCCGATTTTTGTAAGTAATTTCTGGCAGGAATTATTCAAGTTGCAAGGTACTCAGCTCCACATGAGTTCTTCCTACCACCCAGAGACCGATGGACAAACCGAGGTTGTTAACCGCTGTATAGAAGCCTATCTTCGCTGTTTTGCAGTAGAGCACCCTAAACAGTGGTCTCTTTGGGTTCCTTGGGCAAATTTTGGTACACTACTTACCATAACTCTACTGGCATCTCGCCTTTTGAGATTGTTTATGGCCGGTCTCCACCAACTGTTATGCAATTCCTACCTGGGGAAGTCCGCGTTGAGGCTGTTAGGCAAGAGCTACTTAACTGAGATGCTGCTTTATCTCAGTTAAAATGTCATCTACAACGAGCCCAAGCTCAGATGAAAGCAAAGGCGGATAAACACCGTAGGGACATTCAATTTTCTGTTGGAGAATGGGTTTATCTCAAACTTCGTCCCTATCGTCAGATATTGGTGTCCCATCGTTCCAATCAGAAACTTGCTGCTAAGTGCCATTCCAAATTGTGGAGCGAGTAGGACCTGTAGCGTATCGTTTACAGCTTCCTGCAACTTCTAAAATACATCCGGTGTTCCATATCTCCTTGCTTAAAAAGGCAGTTCAGTCCCGTCCGATTGAAGCAGGTTTGCCTACTAAACTGGAAAGGTCTGATGAGGATTTCTTTTCTCCTTCGGCAATTCATGGCCATTGTACAATCTCCAAGGATGGGGAATTGGTTCCACAGTGGCTTATTTCGTGGGAAGGAAAGCCTGAAGATGAGGCGACATGGGAGGATGTTCTTGCTATCCAAAGCCAGTTTCCAAATGTCAGTCTTGAGGACAAGACTAATCTTCAGGGACGGAGTATTGATGGAAATCAGGTTGTTAATCAGCAGCCCAGGCCTATATTGGCCCATTTATCCCATGGCCCAAGAATCTACAATGTGTATTCTAGAAGAAAGAATGTAAACAGTGCATGAGTGGCAGGTTTGTTATGCGTGAGCAAGTTAGTTATGCATGAGTGGGAAGGGGTGTGAGGTATTTGTATGGCTGTCTAGTACAGCAGGGGGGGATTATTCTGAGATTTGAGAATTTAGTCTTTTGGCTCTTAGTGTAACTAGGAGAGAGGGAGGAATTACTCCCTAGTTGTTCTTTGTTACAATTTATCATTTACAATTCAATCAAATTGATCCATAGATCATATTATTTCAGATTCCTATTTCTTCTCTGAATTCAGTCCTCTATCATAATGCTGATAATCTAGTTTGATATAAGTTCGCAAATGGCTAAAGCTACAATCATTTTTTTTTTTTTTTACATATCCCTATTTCAATCTTCATTGATTGATTAAGCTGCTTATATTTTTTTAATTTGACGCCTGTCCTTGAGATGTGGATTATTCAAGTCACATTAGCATGACACACTTCTCCTATTTAAAATTACACATATGAGTTTGTAAATGGCTAAACAAGTTTATTTTATTTATTTATTTTATTTATTTATCTATTTTATCATCAATGATTGTCTCTAGAAAAGATCAAGAATAAAACAATAATAGTTTTCGGTATTTGTTGTTGCAGCGTACAGAAAAGGCATAGAAATATGAGTGGTATTTAAGTGGGTGGGTCCATTGAGAGAAAAAGAGCAGTTAATAGTTGACTGCTCATTATCAAAGTAATGAAATAGTTGAGTGTGTGGGGGCAATTGTCGGTGAAGTGTGATAATTGAGTGAGATAATTTTTACTTTTTTTTTACACATTCCTATTTCAATCTCCATGGATTAAGCTTCTTATATTTTTACTTGACGCCTGACTTTGAGATGTGGATCATCCAAGTCACATTAGTATGACATACTTCTCCTATTTAAAATTACACGAATGAGTTTGTAAATGGTTAAACAAATTTATTTTATTTATTTATTTTTACATACCCTGTGTTTTCATCAATGATTGTCTCTAGAAAAGGATCAGGAATAAAACAATACTAGTTTTTTGTATTGCTGTTGCAGAGTACAGAAAAGGCATAGAAATATGAGTGGGTGGGTCCATTGAGAGAAAAAGAGCAGTTAATAGTTGACTGCTCATTATCAAAGTAATGAAATAATTGAGTGTGTGGGGGCAACTGTCTGTGAAGTGAGATAATTGACTTCCTTTTTAATAAAGTCATTTTTCACGCGTAAAATTAATCGGTTACCAATCTTAACTCCATCACTACTCTACATTCTACAATAGTCTTACGAGTTTACTCTCTTCAACCATTTTCAGTCAGTCAATCAACGTTTTTGCTTTTACAATTATTAAAGGAAATACTGCTCGTTCTCTTGATTTTCATTCAGATCCAAGTCCACTTAAAACGATCTAGTGCTGTAAGAGCCAACACCAGGACAAGCTGAGTCTCGTATTAAAAAACAGAAAAAAAATAGAGAGAGGAAATGATCTTGTTATGATTTTCCTCTTCTTCGATGCAATTTTCGAGCTGTGATGGTAGGCCTTGTAGCAATCACTACTATTATAGGAAAATCCCCGAGTCATAAAGGTTTTCCAGGTATGCTTGCCTCTTTTCTGTCTCCATTTAATGTGCTCTTTGTAATTTTTTCAGTTATCATTTTTTTTTTGGTATGGTTGAGTTAAACATATTTAATACAATTTAGTGATTTTTTTTTATATGTATATATAACTTTTATTTTGTTTTCAAAATCATCTGATTTCTCCTTTTTTTTTTTCTCAGAACTCTTCATCTTCGATTCCCGGCCAGTTTCCGATTCGTTAAGCAAAGAGGAAATAAAGAGGTGAGCTTACAGATCTGACTTGTTCTTCTTCTTTGAACAAAACTTGGAGTGATTTAATTTCATGTGATGAACAAGTCAAAGAGTAAGATTGATTCAGCCTCTCTTTCATTCTCAGAATACACTTGAGATTGGGAATTTCTATTCCTCAAGGATTATCAAAACAAAGAGGTACTTTCTTTTTCTTTTCCATGTTCTTTTTCCCAAATTCTTTTTGTACAATGTTTTCCTATTTATCCCTTCCCTTTTTTTATTAGATGCATTTCTAGATTTTTTTTTTATTAATGTATTTTTTTAATATTTAACCGTTTTTAAAGCTCACTAGATGTTGAATATTAATACGGACAAACTTATATTAAATATTTAATTTTAAGATGAAAAGAATTTTGACATGGAAAAATATATTAAATTAATCATTTTAATAATCTCACTAATATCTAGTTTAAATAAACAATTTCAAATCATATATAATAAAAAAAAAAAAAATAACACTACAAAGACATTTAGGGGGGGTTTGTTATGGTGGATAAAGAGCTGGGATAGGAATTTCTTATCCCCATTCTATCTCTATCCACCGTTTGGTAGGGATATATGTGATAGGGATAAGTTCCCTTATCCCACTCTTATATTCAAAACCTTATTCCACATTCCCCAATGTATAAGCTTGTGGGATAAGAGTTTTTTACATTTTGACCAATTTCTTCTTCTTTTTTTCTCTTTTTTCTCTACTCAATTAGGGGTAATATCGTCAATTATATTAATTTATCTCTATCTGTATCCAATATGCCAAATATATCTTATGTTATCCATATCCCACTTTTAACTTTTATCACCGTTTCTATCTCAATCTTTTATCCCTATCCCAATCTTTATCCCTATCCCTATCAAATACCAAACGTCTCATTAAAAGAAATTAATGCTTCAATTGTAATGATTTAACATATTTAAAAGAAATTTTGTGTAAGTCACACACCTATGAACTATGTTTTTAAATTTGAGGTTCTATATATTTGTAAGTTTGTATAGATATAATTATGGATGTCAACAAGTACGAGTTTTGTGGGTATTTAGTGCTATCCGATCTTAATGAGACTATCCGAATCCGATATAAAAGAATACAAGGCAGAAATGAGATGTAGTTTCCTACCTGTTATGAATTTAGGACTGGAATGGATTAAACCTAAGGTAGCCGCTACCCAAACTTGTCCTATTAAAACAAAAAATATTGTAAACATTTTGTAGGCTGGTGGTGGTGGGTTGAGCACACCTCTTAATTGATCGAAGTGTTGAAGTATTAACAATTACGACAATTTTGGTATATTAATAATTTGTGTATGTAATTATATTTATGTAATTATATTTACTCATTATATTTGAATATTATTAAATTATTATTAATAAAAAAATCATTAATTATTAATATATTTGGTTTTTTTTATTAAACGTGTAACTTCGCGAAGGGAGTGATTAATGTGCACTCACTACCCATGATGGAATGAGAATGAGATTTACTTCATCAATAATCACAAGTAATAAAACGGAACAAATAATTATATTTATGAATGAAAATGGGATAAATAATATAATTGCCCGTGAGTACACTACCAGTTGCTATCCTACTTTAATTGACGCTCCAATCTCAATTATTCTTAAAAGCCACAATATATAGGGGTGGGCAAAATACGGTTCGGTTTAAAAACCAACCCGAACCAAAAACCAAAGTAGAAGAAAAATAGAAATAAAAAATAAACTAAAATTTAAAATTTCAATTTTTTTAATTTTTATTATCATTATTTTATTATTAGTTACATTAAAAGTATTGCTTAAAGAGGATTTATATTACTAAAGTCTCATATATACAAACTATATAATAATATAAATATATAATATGCCAAATAATATATATATATATATATTTTTTTTGCTATTTTGTTTTGGTTCGGTTTTGTTTCGATTTTTTCGACAACAATCGAATTGCAAACCAAATTACTATATTTTATAAAACCGAAACCAAACCAAATAGAGTTTGGTTCGGTTCGGTTTTCAATCTCGATTCTGTTCGATTTTTGGGTTGTGGTTTGGTTTTACTCACCCATAACAATATACAAAAGTACCATATATCAAATGATGAAATATCAAAAGTACTTTATTCAACCTCAAAACATATCTATTCACATCTTACACTTAAAAAATACAACCAATATTAACTGAACTCATACTGAATGTGCACATAAAACAAGCCAAACTCAGGCAACGACAATATATTAATGGTGAACTTGTTGTTCACTTAATACTGGTTATTACATAGACTGTTTAGTTTCTTATATTGAGGATACCTACAAATATATGCAAGAGAAGAATAAGACAATTTAGAGAGACATCATTTTATAACATAAGAATTTTTATTTATTTCAACTTGAATATCTTACAAGCTAAGAGCTTCTTTATATAAAGGATGAAAGGCTCTAGAATCTTACAAAGGACGCTAGCTTACAAGAGAATATCATTTGAGGGACCGAACATACAAACATTATTACACACTCACATCAGACATAAAGTGTAACTAACTTGACATAAAGAAAGCATCTTTTTTTTACAAAAGTAAAGTTAAGATGTAACAAACAGTGGTTGAGGACTACTGAAGAGATAGTGAGAATCTACTTTATTTCCATCCATTGATAGGCTCATGAGATAGAGATGCATTCATGGGATCTGGACTGTGCAAAACAGGAGATAGTGGACAGATGTCTGATTCATCAGAATCTGTATCATAGTGTGGGTCTTAAGAATCATAGACTAGGGATATATTTTTAGTATCCACTGGTGGAGTAACTTGAGTTGAGCTAGAAGCTGAATGAGCCAATGGTGGAGACTGAATGAATTGAAAATCTACTGGTTGAATAGCCTGATATTCTGGTTTTGCTGAAAGAGTTATTGCATAGAGAGAGGTAGAACATAACCAAGCAGAAGAAACATTGTATAACCATTAAGCTCATAAAGATACTTCTGTGGGGTCTAGAGGATCATCTTACCTTCAATTCAAGAGAGAGTACCACTGAAATTTCTCCAGTGATAAGCATGATTCTGTGTCCAGAAACATTGTTGAGGATTCTGGAAATATAACATGTGTAGGATAAAAATTCCTACTTTTGGACTTTCTTTGAATGTACCTCTTTTATAATCATATAACCCTTCAAACTAGATTTGTCTTTGAAGTTCTTTCTACCACCAAGAGAGAGGTACAAACCAGTCTAGAAAAGTGAATAATAAAGTACTCACAAGATTTGGATTAGTAATGAACTTATAAAAAGGCATGAGAGGAATCTGAACAGCAGTAGAGTAAAGAATAGTGAAACAACATAGACACCAAAGCTCATGCTCCATAAGTTAATGGAATGGAGATAACAAAACACCGATACCTATGCCACTTGCATCACATTCCACTTCAAAAAATTTATCAAAGTCTGGAAGAGCTCGAACAGGAACAGTACATAGCTTTTCCTTGATCAAAGTAAAGCTCTGCTCTTTTCTCACCCCAAACAAAACTTTTTCTCTTCTTGAGACACTCAATTAATGGAGCTACAATACTATTGAAATTTTTAATAAATCTTCTATCGAAAGTAGCTAAGCCATAAAAGCTACGAATGTTTCCTACAGACTTTGGTGTTGGCCAATCTTGAATGGCTTTCAGCTTTTCGTCATCATACTTGATTGCATATTTCACCCACAACATATCCTAAGAATTATAATTCTTCTAATGTAAATGAGCACTTTTTTCAAATTTGAACGAATTAGAGTCTTTTGACAAACCAAAAATAAACCCAAATCCTATCATCTACCTATTCTAAATTCTAATTACTAACAATTCAAAAAAAAGGATGAAATTTTATGGCTTTTGTTTCATTTTTTATTGCATAGTTTTTGAAAATCAAACAAACAGATGAGCAAAAACACCCTCAACAACTTATACTCCTTCACCGTCACCGCCGACTCAATGGAAGATCTCGTCTTTCTCAATGACCAAGAAGTTAATGAATTTTATTTGTTTCTTGGTACTCTTTTATAGCCTCTCCGTGGCCTAGATCTTCAAATTTCGACAAAGAAACTGAAATAGAATCAGTCATTGAGGCTTGATGCAGAAGAGAAGGCTTTGGCCTTTTTGTGCAAGTTTTATGGTGATAAGTAAAAATGGGCCTATTTCAGTGATTTTTAGGCCTAAAGTTATCGAAAAAATGGCCAATGAGCAAAACTCATGCCTTTGGCGGTGATGTCCATCGCTTTTCGGTCAAAAAACGACGTTTAGGCCTTCAAATTAGCATTTCTTGGTTTTTTCGGACTTTTCGGGAAATTTTTCAAATGTTTCTTTTTTTGTTTTGCTTTTCTTTCCTTTTTCATTTTAGATTATTTTGTTTTATTTTTCGCCTATATAAAGGCCTGGTTGTAATTGAATTGGCAGACTTGATTTGAATGAAAATTTCCCCTTATTCCTTTATACTTTGAATTTATCAAATTCTAGTATTTAGAAGGTCTTATTTCTGGTATCATGCACAATCAACGAGTTTAAGATAATCTGTTCGTACCCGCCGCATCAGTTGGTATCATAGCCGAATTCCAAAACCCTAGTTGTCATTATGCTGCTGAGGAGACAGCGAAGGGTAAATGAGGTTACGGGCCACGACAATTTGAATCGGTTGGAGCAGAGATTCGGGTAACATGTTAATGCCATGATGGACCAGAGAATGGAGGTCATTATGGATCGGTTGGCAGGATGTATGGATAGACTGCTTGCGGCTCGTTTAGGGGCGAATCGTTAATAGAGACGAAACCCTAACCTTAATTTGGATAATCTTCAGAATCCATTCGCCGGATTGGAGGAGGAAGAGGATGATTCGGATGAGGGAGATTACCACCAGCGTGGACGTCCTGCAGGGGTGGAGGATAGATGTTGAGAGGCCGGATTGAGAACGGAAATTCCCGAGTTTCGTGGTACTCTCCAACCAAAGGAGTTTTTGGATTGGTTGGCAATGGTGGAGGAGGTATTAGGGTTCAAGGGAGTCCCGGAGGATAAAAGAGTATTATTAGTCGCTATTAGATTTCTAGAAAGGGCGACGCCATGGTGGATGCGAATCAAACAGGCCCAACTTCGGATGGGTAAGCCAAAAGTTGTAACTTGGGAAAAGATGAAGAAACAAATGAGAGCTAACTTTTTGCTGTAAATTTTCAGAGATTAATGTATCAAAGATTATAGAATTTAAGGCAGGGTAGTCGACCAGTTGATGAATACATAACTGAATTTTATCAATTGATTGCTAAGAGTGATATAATGGAGATCGACGAGCAGTTGGTGTCTAGGTATATTGGAGGATTGAGGGAACAGATTATGGAAGCAGTTAATGATTTTGATCCTTTGAACATCTCTGCTGCGCACCAACGAGCCTTATGGCTTGAGAAAAGATAACATCAACATAGTTTTGGGTTTTTTGATGTTAGAGGCGGTAGGAAGGTAGTAGAGGCGGTTCTGGTAAAACCTCTAGAATAGTACCATGAAGTGTTTTGCTTGTGCTGAGGTGGGGCACAGGCAGGCTGGATGCAGGATGGCTGGTAAGTGAGCCATGTTTATAGAGACTGATGAAGGTGTAGAGGCAGATTCTAGTGCTTGTGATAATCCAGCCTGTAATGAGGAAGATGAGGTTGAGGAGGAGATGGTAATGGCAGATGTAGGCACTGCTTTACTGGTGTGGCGTTTTTGTTTGACACCACGAGCCATTGTTGATGATGAATGGCTGAGTAGTAATATAGTTTAAATGCATCATTAAGGGAAAAGTGTGCAAATTTGTGATTGATGGAGGATTTTGTGAGAATATAGTGTCAATTGAAGCTGTTCGAAAACTGAGTTTAGCAATAGAAAAAATCCAAAACCCTATAAATTAGCATGGCTGAAACAAGGGAGAGAGGTGTTGGTGTCTAAGAGGGCCGTAGTTCCTTTTTCAGTGGGGTCCCGATATAAGTGAGCCATGTGTTATGTGATTTTGTAGACATGGATGCCTACCACCTGTTGTTAGGGAGACCGTGGCAGTATGATCGAGATGTGACTCATCAAGGGAAATCGGACACTCACACCTTTATGTTTGAGGGGGTGAAAATTACCCTTGTTTTGAAGGAGGAGGAGGTTGAAAGTAGTGTCGTGGTTGATAATATAGTGTCGCTAACTCTATCCCAATTTGAAGATGCAGTGCAAGAGAATGAGGTGGTGTATGCATTTGTTGGAAAAGTAGTTAAAAAGGAAGTTGAGATTCCTGAACAGATTAAGCCCATGTTAAGAGAGTTTGATGATCTGTTTTTGGATGAGCTCCCTACCGGGTTAACACTCCTTCATGATATTCAACATCAGATTGACCTTGGACCTGGAGCTGTCCTTCCAAACCATCCCCATTACAGAATGAGCCTAGTTGAACATGAGGAGTTGAGAAAGCAAGTAGAGGAGCTGCTGATGAAGGGCTATATCCGGGAGAGCTTAAGCCCCTGTACAGCGCCAGCTCTCTTAATTCCAAAGAAAGATGGGAGTTGGCAGATGTGTGTGGATATCAGAGCCATCAATAAAATAACTATCAGGTATCGGTTTCCTATTCCCCGACTTGATGATTCGTTAGATCAACTTAATTAAGCAACTGTTTTTACTGAGTTAGATTTGAAAAGTGGGTATTATCATAGTCGTATAAGGCTTGGGGATGAGTGGAAAACTACATTTAAGACTAGGGAGGGGTTGCATGAATGGATGGTCATGCCTTTTGGTTTATCTATTGCACCTAGCACTTTTATGTGTGTTATGAACCAGTTATTTAGGCCTTTTATTGGAAAATTTGTGGTTGTATATTTTGATGATATATTGATATATAGTGCTAATGAAGAAGACCATGTTTGTCATTTAAGAAAAGTGTTGTCAGTGTTGAGAAAGGAGAGAATGTTTGCTGCTATGAAGAAGTGTGTATTTATGTCTTCCAGTGTCTTGTTTTTAGGTTATGTTGTTTCTACTGAAGGTTTGAAGATAGATGAGGCAAAAGTGGAGGCGATTAAAGCCTAGCCTTGACCCAGTTTAGTTACTGATGTAGAGTTTCCATGGTCTGGCCTCATTCTATAGGCGGTTCATTGCACATTTCAGCAGTATTATGGCACCAATCATTGAATGTATGAAACAAAAAGGGAAGTTTGATTGGACTGACCAAGCTGAAGAGGTATTCCAATCAATTAAAGAACGTCTAGTTACAACTCATGTTCTTATTTTACCAGATTTCCAACAGCCTTTTGAGTTGCATTCTTCGAAGTTAGGCATTGGGGCTGTATTGAGTCAGAATAAAAAACATGTTGCTTATTTCAGTGAAAAGTTATCTGGTGCCAAGCTTCATTACATCACTTATGATGTGTGGTGGTTCAGGCAGTTAAGCATTGGCGACATTATCTATTTCAGCGGGAGTTTATTCTATTTACTGATAATGAAGCATTGCGACATTTACAGAGTCGAGACAAAATTTCTGTTAAGCATGCTTAATGGGTGGCTTATCTCCAACAATTCACTTTTATGGTTAAGCATAAGTTTGGTGTGTCTAATAGAGTGACTGAAGCCTTGAGTAGGTGAAGAGGGTTGATTGGCCGTCTTTCAATTGAGGTTATTGGCTTTGCAACTTTTGTTGAGTTATATGACATGGATCCTTACTTTGTTGTTATTATTCAGAGAGTGGAAACAGGTGAACCATCAGATTTTCACCTGCTTGATAAGTTTCTTTTTAAAGGGAACCAGCTTGGTATTCCTGAATGTAGCCTGCATTTGAAAATCATTCAGGAGTTGCATGGAGAGGGACATGTTGGAAGGCACAGAACTTTGCAGCTTATACAGGCTAGTTATTTTTAGCCGTCTATGCACAAGGAAGTTGATAAGTTTGTGCAAAATTGTCGGATTTGCCAGGTTTCTAAGGGAGCAGCCACTAATGCAGGATTGTACATGCCCTTGCCTATTCCATCTTAGCCGTGGGAAAAAATCAGTATGGACTTTGTGTTAGGGTTGCCACGTACTCAGCGGGGCAGTGATTCTCTTTTTGTGGTGGTTGATCGGTTTTCGAAGATGGTGCATTTTATTCCTTACAAGAAGACCATAGATGCACTAAATGTTGTGCAGTTGTTCTTTCGAGAGGTGTGTAAGCTTCATGGACTGCCTAAGTCTATTGTTTCTGACAGAGATACCAGATTTCTCAGTCATTCTTAGTGTAGTTTGTGGAAGTTAGTAAACACGCAACTGAACTTTAGCAACGCATACCATCCTCAGACTGATGGGCAAACAGAAGTAGTTAATTGGTCTCTCGGAAAAATGTTACGGTGTCTTGTTGGTGCGCATGTGAAGAGTTGGGATCAGAAATTGTGTCAAGCCGAGTTTGCGCATAACCGAGCTGTGAACCGCAGCACCGGATTCAGTCCTTTTGCAGTAGTGTATTTGGTTGTTCCGAAGGGTCCTCTTGATCTATTACCCCTACCAGATAAGACTCGGGTGCATGGGAAAGCTGAGACTTTTGTAACTGAATTGCAGGCCATTCATCAGATATTCCATGATAACCTGGAATGAGGTGCGACCAAGAATAAACTGACGGCCGATAAGAAGCGTCGCATTGTGGAGTTTAAGGTTGGGGATTATGTTTGGGCTGTTCTTACTAAGGACAGATTTTCGGTGGGTGATTACAACAAGTTGTCGGCCAAAAAGATTAGTCCTCTGGAGATCGTTGAGAAGATTAATTCTAATGCTTACTGTCTCAAACTGCCCAGCCATATCTGTACAGCGGACATATCCAATGTCAAGCATTTGATCCCGTATTCTGGAGACTTTTCGGACGACGACAATTCGAGGGCGAATTCTATTCAGCCGGGGGAGAATGATGTAGAAGAGAAGGCTTTCGTCTTTTTGTGCAAGTTTTATGGTGATAAGTGAAAATGGTCCTATTTCAGTGATTTTTGGGCCTAAAGTTATCGGAAACAGGCCAACGAGTAAGACTCACGCCTTTGGCTGTGATGTCCGTTGCTTTTGTGCCAAAAAACGATGTTTAGGCCTTCAAATTAGCATTTTTTTAGTTTTTTTGGGACTTTTCAGGAAATTTTTCGGATTTTTTTTTTTCTTTTCTTTCCTTCTTCGTTTTGGACTGTTTTGTTTTATTTTTCACCTATATAAAGGCTTGGTTATAATTGAATTGGCGTACTTGATTTGAATGAAAATTTCCCCTTATTCCTTTATACTTTGAATTTGTCAAATTTTAGTATTTAGAAGGTCTTATTTTTGGTATCTTGCGCGATCAACAAGTTTATGATAATTTGTTCGTATCCACGGCATCAAGGCTTGAATTGTTGCGAATTTCATTGTGATGCATGTTGAAACTGAAGAAGAAGAAGAAGATGATAATGATGTTGGATATGGGTTGGGTGATGAAATGGTGCTTGGAATTTGACGGGGAAATTTTTGGGTGTGTTGATGGGAAGCATGAACTAGAGATGAAGAGGCTTGAATTAAAAGGGGTTATATTTCTAATAAATTAAAAAAAAAAAAAAAAAAACTTTTAATGGGTATAATTAGGGAAAGACAAAAAAACTCTGTTACATTTTTTTTTTTTTTTTGACTGAAAATGAGGTGTATCCATCCTTTGATAATGTCATAAACTACAGTCCTCGTTACAGTTTACCCTAAATAATAAATCTATAAATATAAAAGAGCAAATTACAAAAAAAAAAAAAAGGATATTGTATTTTTACCTTTTTACGAATAAAAAACTATATATATTTTAAAAAAAGAGTACCGTATTTCTAACTTTTAATAATAATAAAAAAAAGGACAACTAATATCTTTTCATTAAAAATGATGATATAGCAGATAGTATTTTTAGTTATTTAACATTCCAATAATTAATGCAATTTTTTTAAGAATTTTACATCAAGATTCGAATATCTTTCAAAAAATTTTCAATTTGATATGATTTTTTTTATATATTTATTATCATTGTTTAATTTAGAAAAATATTTATGCTTCTTGAAAAATTTATCGTTAATGTTTATTATATTTTTATTAACCAAGTTAAAAATTTTGAGTTCAAAAAGAACAAAAATACTCTATGTATCATGATTTAATTTTACTTGTCCTCTTTTTGTTAATATTTTGAAACACAATCCTCTTTTTGTAATAAAAAGGAAAAAAAAAAAAAAAAATACAATCCTTCCTTCGTAAATAAGTGAAACCGGATGATTTTTTTCTAATTATCCCAATATAAAATTAACATAAGAAACTTAATTTTGTGAACATGAATATGTTTCTTCTTGTATGTATAGCGCAAACATAAATTAATTTATTCATTTGTTTCTCTCATATTTCATGATACTAAAAGCTAACTAATTAAAAACATTAACAATAAATGGTAAATTTTCATAATAAAAAAAATTGAAAAACAATCAAATAAAAAACATTGTACGAGGTTAAAACATCATGCATGTATAATGAGATTAAATTTATCTCAAAATATTTACTTTTATCCAAAATATTAATTTACAAATTTCAGTATGAAAATTTCATAAAGCATATCAAATAAAAGAGTGTAATTAATTTAAATTCATCTGATTTCTCTACTTTTTCACAGAACTCTTCATCTTCCCAGCCATTTTCCAATTCGTTAGCCTAAGCGGAAATAAAGAGGTGAGCTTACAGATCTGACTTGTTCTTCTTCTTTGAAGCAAACTAGCTAGTGTTATTTGGTGTTTGGACAGATTCAAATTCATCTGGTGAACAAGTTAAAGATCAGTATGATTTAATTGATTAAGCCTTTAATTTGTTGCTTTGATACATTAATGGCATTTAGAGAAAGAGGGAAGGGGAATAAGCTTTTGGTCCGTTTTAAATTCATCTGATTTGTCCTTTTCTTTTTTTTTTTTTTTTTTTTTTTGTCAGAACTCTTCATCTGATTCATTAACTAAATTAGAGGAAACTAAAGCAATTGATATAAATTAAGTTCTCTAACTTTAAGTTAGGGCAAATTAAAAAAAATAATAATAATAAAAGAAAAAACATTGTCAAAAACGTATTAGTAATTGAAAACGTCGTATAAAAAGTTTAAAGTGAAATTCTAGAAAGCCGTATATATATATCATTGTCATTGCCAAATAAAGTGTAATTAATTTACTTAATATATATTAATATATTGTTCCACTGCCAATTAATTAAAATAATAAGCAATAAAACTTATTCGATTATTTCTGTCAAAAATTCTAGAAACATTACCTAAACCTCATTTTCTTGTTAAACTCTCTTCCACCACCCAGCCATTGCCACCACCACCCAACAGCTGCTCCCAAATCTCGTCTTCAATTATATCTATGATGGAAAAAATTTACCAACCACAACAGCAACAATAAATACGGAATAAATCTTTGTTGTGATTATTTTTCCTGACTCGTATGAATCTTTGAGGAAACTAAAATTAGAGCAACACCAACAAAAATAGACCAATGCACAATAACACAAATACACAAGAATTTTTACGTAGTAAACCCTCTCAAACCGAAAAGTAAAAACTATGGGATCCTTAGGCCGCTTAATCTTTTACAATTAAACAATAATGCACAATTGCAACAAACTTTCCCTAGATGAACTAGAGGCATACAACATCAATCTTTATATTTTTGGAATACATCATCAATAACTATGGAAACCAAATAAGTGAGAGAAAAGACCAAGAACAAATCAAATTACACACAATCTGTCTTTGGATGAAAATATCCTCCGGACCTTGACTACGATCTCCACTGTTCAGATTGAAGACACAGATGTTAGGAGCACTCTACTCAAATTTCACGGCAATCCAACGGTTGAACTGTGGAAAATGCCAAAAACGTGCAGGTGGTGATGGAGAAGAAAAATGGTTTTTCAAACCCTTTTTGTCTCTTTTGGTTTTGTATACTCTGCCTCTTTTTCACCTCACTTTCTTGTACTCTCAAAGTCAACCTCTTGAACTCTTATATATAGTATATATCTATCCTACTAAAGGGTTTGATCACTTAAAGGGTTTAAGCTCCTAAAGGTCTTCCTTAGGTTAGAAAAAACCCAACAAATCTCCCTCTTTCTAACTATGTGGAAGAACTCACCTACTCGGCGATTGAGCAACACATCTTTAGCTTCTCCCTAGCCAAAGCCGTTGTCAGCATATCGGAACCATTATCATGGGTATGAACTTTATCAAGCTAGAACAACCCTTCTTCAAGAGCATCCCTAATCCAATGATACCTCACATCGATATGCTTTGTTTTCTGGTGGTAAGTGGAGTTCCTGGCAAGGCGAATTGCGCTTTGGTTATCACAAAGAACAACATTGCGTTGTTGCTGGAAACCAAGCTCCTGCAAAAACCTTTTGAACCATAACATTTCCTTGCCTGCTTCCGTTACTACTATATACTCGATCTCTGCTGTAGAAAGTGCAACACACTTTGCAATCTTGATTGCCATGGCACATCTCCTCCTGCAAAAGACATAAAATAACTAGAAGTAGACTTTAAGCTATCCTTGTCTCATGCCATATTAGAATCCGTATACCCAACCAACACTGGCTTTCCATTCCCAAATATAAGACCCACTTTGGAAGTACCCTGAAGATATCTGAATATCCATTTAACTGCTTCCCAATACTTCTTACCCGGATTTGACAGAAAATGGCTAACAGCACCAACCACATGAGCTATATCAGGCCGTCTAAACATCATAGCATACATCAAACTTCCTACTGCTAAGGCATATGAAACTCTATCCATCTCTTCCTTCTCTTTCTTAGTAGAAGGATAATCTTTTGTAGTTAGCTTAAAGTTGGTGGTAAGAGGAGAACTAACCACTTTAGCTTTATCCATCAATTCCTGACATGTTTCCGTGGATTTTTTGTACGAATATTTGTTTCTGTGTTATTTTATATACAAAAATAACAAAATGGGGGAGAAATTATCTGTAGAATTTCTACTTATTGAGTGGGATGGGAATTAAAACAAAATTTCAACATTTTGCTTAATGAAGCGGGGATAGAATCCCCATTTATAACGGAGATGATGATCTCTATCTACTCCATTGACAAACCGAATTAGAAACTTTTTTTAATGATTTGTGAACCAAAACATTAATTGGTTAACGCTTCATCAAATTTACTGAGTAACTAATAAAATAGATAAGCTAATCAATTAATAAAATGAGATAAGCTATTCAAATTATTAGGATTTGGATTGCATGTCTTGGAAAAATCAACATGAACTCCCTTACACTTTTCAAAGGACTAATTAATTGATAGGATTAATAGTTTTTTCGTAGATAATAGTCAAACTTTCCACAAATTTTTTTTTTAAATCAATTTTATGCTAATATTTATTTTCTTTTGTCTAATATTAAATATATATGAGACGTGTCAAGAACACCAAAAATAAATACTTATTTTCAGAATCAAAAATTTGTAGCAAAAATAAAGTAGGGTTCAATCTACAGGAATTGGTTAAGCTATTTCTTCTAAAGTTTTAACAAAGAAAAGTAAAAAGAGGTGTTTACAAATCGCAAATAATTTAAAAATAACAAAAATAAATTGATGAAAAATATATATGAGACGAATTCCAGATAGAAGATAGATTCGAGTCTGAAGTTAAACCAACCGGCCATCGATAAAAAATAAAAGATAATTTCACCATATTCAAGCAAATTAGCTATGACTATCAATAAGCATGAATAACTTATCTTTCTTTACTTATTAGATAATTAAAAAAAGTTCTTTAATTATTTCTAATCAATTGAATAATTTTAAACAAGTTCTAGAATTTAATTCAATTAATAACATTAATCAATAAAAAGAGAACTAATTCTACCCAACAATCACTAAAGCAAGATTAGTTAGAACATATCAATTTTATTCATAACATGAATTAAAAACTTGTCTATTATAAATTATGTTATTCACTACTTAGATTAGGTGAAATAAACAATTACGTATTTAATTATAAGTAAATAATCAAATCAAGTATTCAATTAAATCATGCAATAGAAACATGAATATAATAAATTTGATTACTTGAATTAAAGAAACAATAAGACAAGTGATCTCATATTTGATTTTACAAGATTGAATTCCTCCTAAGTAGAACTTATAGTTTAGTTCTTCATGGCAAGAACAAAAATATCAGAAGGAAAAGAAAGCTTAAGAAAACGTAAAAGACAACTAAAGAAAAGAGTTTTAAAAGAGAAATAGCTCCAATTAAGATTTTGTAGGATAATCTAATTAGAGTTAATATAGAAATAAAATAAAAATACTCTAATATCCAAATAGAATAAGGGCTATACAAATAAAATAAAACTAGTTAAGAAGTCTTTTAAACCTATAAGATAACTACAACATTCGTTATGACAAGTCGTGCTCATGTGTTATGACTCTACATTACCATCTTTTATGTATTCCAAGCTTCAAAATCGACGCTTTTAGCTCAATTTTATCTTCGAGCCCCTAGCATACAAAATGAAATAAATCCACTCAAGTTAAACCATAATATAGTAACTAAAACTTACAAACAAAAGCAAATTAAGCGCATAAAATGCACTTATCAGTATATTTTTTAAATAATATGCTAATATTCATGTTATTTAAAATAGAATTTCTAAGATTAACAATTTTTTTTAATTTTTATTTTAAAAAACAAATTCAATGTTATTGAGCATATGGTGGCACAAGTTTGTCATTTTTAGTGGGTTAAATGCATAGACATTAAAATTATTGGTAACATTTTATTATGGTAAAAAAAATCAATTTGTGCTAATAAAATAAGTGAAATTTTGTATTGTTCAGTAATATCACATCTGACAATTTTTTGATAATATCAATGTCGAAATGTAAACAAGGATGGTAGATTTCTGTAATAGAAACTTCTTAATCCTATTATTCAAGAGTTTTTGACCATAAGAAAACAGATAACTCAAAAACTGTTACAATGATCAAATTAACGTCATGCCATTTTTATTTACCAAAATTTAATTGTTTATCACTGAATTTTAAAATTTGCAAAAAGTTTGCTTAATTTAGGCACAAAATATTTCAATGGAATGTTCAAATTTTGATATGTTATTGATGCATTTTTAATTTTGTTGTTCTAGTTATTCTAGTAGGTGTTTTGTCATTAAAACAACTAAAACATTATCAAATGTAATTTTATCAAAGTAAAAAAAGAACTTCAATAATTTTATTGAGATAAACTGAAATTTTGTTACCATGATGAAACATTATCAATAATTGAATATCTATATTTGCATTTAAATATGAATGGAAGAGAAATTTAAAATGTTGAAAAAAGAGGGGAATCTGAATAAATTGTGAATAGAATTACAATAAGCATTAAAATTGCAATTGGGTAATCTCAATTGCATTATTTTTTTTAATAATATTTTTCTTTACAACAACTAGGAAGAAGAAGAGGAATGACGGAGATTGCAATTGGAACAAAAGTTGGAGAGGCCGTTATATCCAGAGTTACCAACGAGGCGATTGATTCCATATGGCGTCAAGTCGGGTATGTATGGAACTACAACAGCAACATCCAAGACCTGAACAAGCAACTTCCCATATTGAAAGACGAAAGGAACAACATGCAACACCGGGTGGATGAGGACAAAAGAAATGGAAAGCTAATTGAAAACACAGTGACGAATTGGCTTGAGGCTGCAGATGAGGCAATTAGGGTGGCAGAGCAGATTATTGAAGACAATGGGAGTGCCAATAAGAGCTGCTTCATCGGTTGCTGTCCTGATTTGAAGACTCGTTACCAGTTCAGCAGAAGAGCTAAGAAACTGAAACCAGTCATTGGTCAAGCTCAAGAGGATAGGAAATCCATCACAAATATTTCCTATTTTCCCTATGTGCAGGAATTACAGCATGTTGGGGACAAAGAGACCTTGGAATCAAGAACTCAAGTTCTGAACGACATTGTGGAAGCGTTGAAGAATGCGGACTTCAATTTGATTGGCGTGTATGGCATGGCAGGCATTGGTAAAACTACTTTAGTCACAAAGCATCTTATTGCTGAAGTCAAGCGAGCTGGAGTTTTTGAAGCAGTCACTTGGACAAAGGTGACTCAGAAGCCTGACCTCAAAAGCATTCAAGAAGAAATTGCAGAATGGTTGGGTCTTAAGTTCGAAGTCCACTCCCCTCAAGTGAGGGCGGTTCGGTTACGTTCACGTCTCAAACAGGAGGAGAAAGTTCTTGTCATCCTTGATGACATCTGGAAGAAAATTGAACTGGAGGAGATTGGAATTCCTAATGACAAAGATAGCAAAGGATGCAAAATTTTGATGACATCGAGAAATCAAAAAGTATTGCTAGAGATGGGCGTACAGAAAGATTTTGGACTTCAAGTTTTGCAGCCAGAAGAGGCATGGCAACTCTTTCAGCAAAAAGTGGACCAAGTCATAGACTCAGACTTGCAATCTATAGCAAAAGAAGTGGCAAAAAGCTGTGCAGGCTTGCCTGTATTAATCACAGCAGTTGCAGGCGCATTAAGAAGTCAGCAGTTGAATGAGTGGAAGCATTCCTTGCAGCAGCTGAAGCAGTTTGCCCATGAAAAAATTGAGGATCAAGTTAACTCAGCCCTTAATTTAAGCTACAATTTTTTAAAAGACGAAACCAAGTTGGTGTTCTTACTGTGTGGTCAAAATCGACCACTCAACATTGACACTGCATATTTGTTGAAATATGCTATTGGTTTGGGCATTTTAAAAAGTTGCAAGGAGGTAGAAGCAGCAAGAATCAGGTTACATTCCTTGGTCAGTGACCTTAAAGCCTCGTCTTGGTTGCAGGAAGGTAATAAGGATGGAGAACTGCAAATGCATGATCTCATTTACAACTTTGCCATCACAGTTGCATCGAAGGATCAACCTATCATCACTAGCAATGGAATGGAGGAATGGCCAGAAGATAATACATTGGAGAATTCCATGGCGATGGTGTTGAGTACCGGCAAAGTTCCCCGGCTTTCTAAAGTGTTAAAATGTCCAAAACTCAGGTTCTTTCTACTGAATAATGATGATTCCTCCTTGGAAATTGGAGACGATTTTTTTGGAGGTGTGAAAGGGCTGAGAGTCCTGAATTTGAAAAATAATCGTTTCACCGGCTCTTTGCCTTTGTCACTCCAGTGTCTCAAGGATCTTCAGACATTGTGCTTGGATTCTTGTGTCCTGAATGACATAACCGTAATTGGAGAGCTTGAGAAATTACGAGTTCTTAGCCTCATCAACTGTACTATTTCTTGTTTTCCAAGAGGAATTGCGAATTTGACTCATTTGCAGCTTTTAGATGTAAAGAAATGTTCAAGCTTAGAAGTGATTGAGCCTAATGTACTTTCAAGATTGACCCGATTAGAGGAGTTGTATCTAGAAGACAGCTTTGTAAAATGGGAGGTTAGTGAAGAACATAATAGTCAGCGAGAGAATGCCAAGTTATCTGAATTGGAGCATCTGTCGAAGCTTGTCACTCTACACATACACATTCTGGATGCAAAGATGTTGCCTGAAGATGCAAAAAAGTTGCCTGTGGAACGATTCAAAAATTTTAGAGTACTTATTGGAGAGGGGTGGGAATGGAGTGTTGAACATAACACTTTAAGAACATTAAAGGTCAAGCTCAATACAAGCGATCATTTGGAAAGGGTGAAAGGTTTCTTGATGAGAACTGAAGATTTGTATCTCGATGACTTAAAGGGTGTGGAGAATGTGCTGGACAAGTTAGATGGGGAGGGCTTTTCTCAGTTAAAACATCTGATCATTCAAAACAGTCCTGATATTCAACATATAATCGAGTCGAGAAGGATGGGCCTTGTCTCTGCTTTTCCCAACTTGGAGTCGTTATCTTTGAACCATTTGAATAAATTGGAGACAATTTGTAGTGCTCCGTTGAAGATGGTATCCTTTGGCAGTTTAAGAAGGCTAAAAGTGGGTAATTGCAACTTATTGGAAAATCTCTTGTCCTTCTCCTTGTTTAAAGTTCTCGATAAGCTAGAAGAAATCGATGTCAGTGGCTGCAAAATTATGGAAATGATTGTTAGGAATGACGATAATGATGGTGAAGATGAAGCGATTGAGGTGAAAAAATTAAAAACACTAACATTGGATCATCTTCCTAAGTTCAAAAGCTTCTGCTCTCAAGTGCAGAGAATGCAGAAGCCAACAATAGCAAGTGAAGAAATTATTTCTGGAGATGAGCTTGAAACTGCCTTGGGGGTTTTTAACGAAAAGGTATGACAGTTTTATCCTGCTTTTTTTTTTTTTTTTTTTTTGAAGAAATCAATTTCAATTTCATCAATTTGAGAAGTTAATCCTGTGCATATTGAATGCTTCTCTCATTTGTCTTCTACATGATATCTTTGTCAATATGCTTCATTTGTTGTGCTCGTTTTTCCTTTTCCCTACAAGACATTAGCATTTTGTTTGGTAGAAATAAATTCCATCATTTGAAATTCTTAAATCAATTACATGGAATTCTTAACTAAATCAAATTCTACCAAAATTGATAGAATTTAGAAATTAATTCTATGCCAAAAGTTGCATATGAACCTATTATTTTTTTTTTCATTCTCATCTTTTTTGTTTATTTGTTTATATTTTTTCCTATTTTCCGTTTTGATTGTGGGTCATTTTTTTGGAATTAAGTTGCAAATGAAATGAATTCCATTGAGCAATTGGACCAAACGTATCCTAAATTTTGGGGTTAATTACGCCAATGATTATTGAAGTTTAGAGTTTGTGAATTAACGGTCACCGAATTTTAACTTATGTCAATAAAGGTACTTAACTTTTGTTGTGGTGTTAACAAAGTTACTATCATCGTAATCACTGAAATCTGGTGTCTAAATGATAACATGACAAGTGGATGCCAAGACCTATCAGCACATTAAAAACTGATATGTGTCACCGACAAAGCATTCACTTGCATAACACAATAAGGAAGAATTAAACAAAAAAAAAAAAAAAAAAAATCAAATTCAAACTTAGTTAGAACTAATGAGGTGTCACATTGGCTCGTCAAACTTAGTATTGACTTCTCATGTCATCATTTTAACGTTCGATTTCAATGGATTTGGGCGAGAACGACTTTATTGACACAAATTAAATTTTAGTAACTATGGACAAGCAAACCTGTAGATAAACTTTAGTGATGGTTGGCTCAATTTACCCCTAACTTTCATTTTCAAAGATGAATCTCCATGTACTAGCAAGTGCTCGCTTATCTCGTTTCATTCCCTTTTAATAATTGTTTTATATATTTTTGTAAAATCTTTTGTATTTGAAAGAGTAAGATTGAGATTGTAATTGTGATTGCAGATTGAATTTCCCAGTTTGATAAATCTGATACTGATATCGACTATTGTGAAGAATGTATGGTCTAACCAACTTAGAGATGCATCTCCATGCACTAAAAACTTGACAAGCTTGATTGTGGATGGCTGTTGGAATTTAGGCTATATATTTACTCCATCCATGGTTGAAAATCTTGCACAACTGGAAAAGCTTGAGATAAGCAGTTGTAGTTCCATGAGAGAAGTAATAGTTACAAAAGGATTGGAAGAAATGATGACGGGGAAGATTTTGTTCCGAAAACTGGACCTTTTAAAGCTCAAACATCTACCAAAACTGGAAAGATTTTGCTCAGGGAATTTACTTGAGTGTCCTTCATTGAAGGTTTTACAAGTAGAGAATTGCCCTTATTTACAGACATTTGTCTCTAGTTCTATGAGGACTGATGCGGGTGTCACGACCCTCTTTGATGATAAGGTAATTTATTTTGGGTCTTTTTGTTTATTCTAAGAAATTAATTCTTGTGGTTTATGATTTCTCTTATCATTGTCATAATGGGATTTGTTTGTGTTTTAGGTTTCATTTCCTGATTTGGAGCAATTGCAAATATTACACATGCATAGAATGGGGATGGTATGGAAAAATGAATTCCTAGCAGCTGGTTCCTTTGAGAAATTGCAAGTGTTGAAGGTAGAACATGCCAAAGAGCTGTTACAATTATTTCCGTCAAAAATGTTGATAAGAGGATTGAGGAATCTAAAGACTCTGGTAGTAAAAAATTGTGACTTAATTGAACAATTGTTTGATATGGAAGGAGCGACGCAAGTAAAAGAAAGACTTGTTTTGGCTTTAAGAAATTTGGAGGTTGGAAACCTACCAAGTTTGAACTGTGTTTGGAATATTGGAGATAACTACAATGGAATGGAGTCTCTATCCTGGAGCAACTTGCGTTCAGTGGCTGCTCGGGATTGTTCTAGTTTGAAGAGTTTGTTTCCAACTTCAATAGCTACAGATCTTCTGCAGCTTCAAGGGATTGATTTAAGAAATTGTACGATATTAGAGGAACTTATTGTGGGTGGATTAGAATCATTTCCAACCTTCTTTTTCCCTAAGCTAGTATACCTTCAGCTTTACTGCTTAAATGAATTGAGGAATTTCTATCCAGGAGCTCATTCCTTAGAATGCCCAGTGCTGGAAACCTTGTGGATCAGTGAGTGTGAAAAGTTGAAGGTTTTTGCTTTTGAATCTACAAACTTGCAAGAAATGCAGGTGCAGAGTAAAACGAAGGCTCAAGAGCTTTTTTATTTCACACAGGTACAAATGTTTTCCCAAAATACTATTGTAAAATCGTATTACGTAATGGAGGAAACGATGCTCTTGCTTTTTTTATGTTACAAACTTACAATTTAATTTGTTAGTTCATTTTTTTTGCCGCAAGTTTTTATGTATTAATGTGGTAATAATAATCTTGTACACACCATTGTTGTAGATATTGGTATTAATTAGCCACTACCTGATTTTGGCAGGTGGTACCCAACTTGAAGAGAATGATGCTGAATTTCGAGGACGCCATGATGGTAGAAGAAGCCCACTTACCCTCTCATCTCTTTCACAAACTGGAAGAACTTGACCTGCGAGGCTTCCATGATAATTCATCATACCTTCCATTTGAATTCCTCCATAGATTTCAGAATATTCAAATGCTACATGTGAGTTGCAGCGATTTTGAAGGGCTTTTCCCAAGTGAGTTTGCTGGTGATGTTGGAATTCTTGCTCAAATACGATACTTGAGATTGAACTGTCTTCGTAATCTGAGGAGTATATGGAACAAAGCTTATCGGCATAAACAAGTTCTTCAAAATCTTCGCGCTCTTGAAGTTGTACAATGCGATGGACTAACTAGTTTGGAGCCATCTTTTGAGTCTTTCCAGAATCTTCAAACATTGGATGTGGATGACTGTGATGGACTGATGTACTTATTCAAATCTACAGCTGCAAAAAGCTTGGTGCAACTCAAAACCATCAGCATCAAAGAATGCAATATGGTGACAGAAATAGTAGCAGTCGTGGGAGATGAAACACAAACCGAGATTATTCTGAGCAAACTGGAAAGTCTTAAACTCGATTGTCTACAAAGCCTCATTTGCTTTAGCCTTGCAACTTGCCCAATGAAATTTCCATCCCTAACAGAGGTAACTGTAATGCAGTGCCCCAAGATGAAGTTTTTCTCTCGGGGAAACTTGTACGCACCAAAGCTAAAGAACATATATGTAACAGAAGAGAGTGACAAAGGGCGCTGGGTTGGGGATCTTAACTCAACTATAAAACAATTGTATCTAGAAATGGTAAGTTGTGATAGATAAGATCCCATTCTCTTTCAATTTGTTTATTCATTTGCTGGTTTAGATGTAACTTTTTCATTTTCTTATCTAAATCGATGAAAAATTTCAAATAGCGTTAGCTAACTTCATATTCATCTTCTTATAGGCGGGCTTTGATGGCATTCAACAATTGAAACTCTCTGAATTTCCTTTGTTGAAAGAGAAATGGCTTGTTCAACTTCCAGTTAATTTCTTCTATAATCTGACTTCATTAGTGGTGGATGATTGTGCATTCCAGTCTTTTGCAATTCCATCCAATCTACTACCTTTCCTTATTGCTTTGGAAGAACTTGAGATAAGAAATTGTGACTTATTAGAAGAATTATTTGATTTGGAATGGCCAAATACTGATAGCGGCTTTGGATTTTTGTCCAACTTAAAAGAGTTTCAATTGATCGGTCTACCACGGCTGAGGCATGTTTGGGATGAGATTCCTAAAGATCTGCTAGATATCAAGAACCTTACATTGTTGAAAATTGAAAATTGCAAGAGTTTGAGAAATGTTTTGACTCCTACCCTATGCTTGAGCCTTGTTCAACTCAAAACATTGCAAGTCACAAGTTGTTGGATGGTTAAAGAGATTATCACTGCTATTGCAGCAACAGAAGATAGAGCTACGGGTCATATGATCGTATTTCCTTTATTGGAATGCATTATCTTCGAGGATTTGCCCTACTTGACTAGTTTCTACTCTGGAACTGATTCCGTGGAATTTCCTTACTTGAAAGAGATCACCATAGATGGTTGTCCACAACTCAATATCACCAATACAATTGCTGAGTTTAAGGTTGGTCATTTATTAAATTATCATCACAATTTTGCATGGTTTTTGACAACTTTTCTTCTTCTTGTACAGAAACTTATAGACTACATGAAGCCTTTTTGTATATGATTGCATTGTCAGTTATCTTATGCGCTACTCATTCATTCCACTACAATTGCAAAATCCTTTATGAAACTGAAGATTTTTCCACAGGCCATTTGTTCCCAGTGGTATAATTTTGGCTCTTTTTTCTTTTTGACTATTATAACACGTCAAGTTTTTTACTTCTTAACTAATTGGAATATAAAAAGTAATTGGTCTGCATGATGCAAACAGGAAATAGATAAAAAAAAAAACCTTGTATTTTACCTGTTTACTCAGTGAACTATTGTCTTTCAACTTTTCCTCTAATAGTTCCATGCATATTTTTTCTATTTTTAAGAGATTGTGATTGTGGTTGCAGATCGATGTTCCCAATTCGATAAGTCTCAATTTGTCATCAACTAATGGGGACAATATATGGTCTAACCAACCTGGAGTTGTATTTCAGAACTTGACAAGTTTGTTCATGGATCGCTGTTGGAATTTAAGCTATCTATTTACATCATCCATGGTACAAAGTTTTGTAGAATTGAAAAAGCTTGAGATAAGCAACTGCATTTCCATGAGAGAAATAATAGCTGGAGAAGGATTAGAAGAAGAAATTAAGACAAGAAAGATTTTATTCCCTAAACTAGACGTTCTAAAGCTCAAAAATCTTCCAAAACTGGAAAGATTTTGCTTAGGGAATTTGTTGGAGTGTACTTTATTGAATGTTTTACATGTAGAGAATTGCCTTTATATACAGGCATTTGTGCAAACTGATATGGTTGACAGGAGTGGAGCTCGAAAACCAGAAAACACGGCTCTCTTTGATGAAAAAGTAACTTATTTTGATTTTTCTCTACTTAACCTTGCATCATATTTTCTCACCATTGCTTTTTGAAGAGACTCCGTGGGCCTTGAGAGTGCTGGACTGGACTGGATGAGTGAGCATATAAGTGGAGTTGAGCCCATATAACAGAAAACTAATTGGCTTGTGTTAAGGCCCAATCTACTCCACATATATACCACTCTTCATTCTCAATTGTTTTCGATGTGGGATTCCCAAATATCTCCAACACTCCCCTTAAAAGTGCAACTGAATCTGGACCTGTTGTCACTTATTAAACATTCCTTAGCCGCTCTCCTTTAAGGCCCAAGATTATTCGACCGAAACAGATGAATTAAAAAGATTATTTTCGCATAATCTGTTTGATATATTGTTATCATAATTCTATGCAGCATGCTATGACTCTAATTTGATCTCACATTTTATAGCTATTTTATGTCTATCACTAATATGGTATGATTAATGATGCAGGTTGCATTCCCCAACTTGGAGCAAATGCAAATTATCAAAATGGATAATTTGAGGATGATCTGGAGCAACCAGCTCCATTCAGATACCTTTGTCAAATTGGAGGTGTTGAAGGTGGAATACGCTAAAAAACTACAGGAAATTTTTCCACATTTTATATTGGCAAGACTCCAAAATATCAAGGATTTGGTAATAAAGAACTGTGGCTCACTAGAAGAGGTGTTTGATATCCATGGGCTAATAAATGCAAAAGAAATGGAAAGAGCAACAAGCCAGCTGAAAACTCTTGATATCCGGAACCTGCCGAATTTGAGGTGTGTATGGAATGAAGATCCCAGTGGATATGTCTCATTTGATAGAATAAGTTCAGTGCATGTTTGGGGATGTCCAAATCTCAAAAGCCTCTTTCCATTTTCAATGGCTAAAAGCCTAGAACAACTTGAACTCCTTGAATTGGATGGCTGTGGGCTTGTGGAATTAGTTACAAATGAGAAAGGAGTGGTAGAAGAAGCTCCTATGTTTGTGTTTCCTCGGCTTAAGAACCTGGACCTTTGGAATATGAATAAGTTGGAGTGTTTTTTTCGAGGAATTCATATCCTGGACTGTCCAGTACTTAGGAGGTTGAGTGTTTATCGGTGTGACGAATTGGAGGTTTTCACTCAAACGACCGTGGATCGACCAGTAACACAGATTCAGAAATCGTTGTTCTCATTTTCAAAGGTAGGCCCCCCATCTCTTGTCTTTTCTTCTTCTTGAAACAAACTACAAAAGTGGTACTTCTTTTCAGTCTAAAACTAGTTAGCAATACTTATTATAAGTTTTATTATATTGTGGACATTGTCATGCTTTTGTTAGAACATGAACTTCAACCTTGTTTTGTTTGATTGTTTTTCAGATCATTTCAAACATGGAACATTTGTCCTTGACAAGCAAGGATGCTGAGATGATAAAGGAAAGCCGGTTTTCGCCTCAACTTTTTTACAAACTTAATGCTGTCGAACTAGTTTGCTTTCATGGTCAATCGGGGGCCTTTCCATCTGATCTCCTTAAGTTGTTCCATAAAATGGATGAACTTTCCGTAAGGTGTAGTGCGTTCAAGGAACTATTTATGTGTGAAGGACTGGACCAAGCTCTTCAAAAACTCAAGATCTTGAATGTAAGGAATTGTGACAATTTGATTAGCGTGCTACCATCTTCTGCTTCTTTCCGTGAGCTTACAACATTGGTTGTGCATGGCTGTAATGGATTGATGGACGTACTACAATCTACCACTGCACAAAGTTTGGTGCAACTCAGATCCATGAGCATTAAAAATTGCGAAATGGTGACTGAAATTGTAGCAAACAAAGGGGATGAAATACATGCTGAGATTACTCTCACCAAACTAAAAAGTCTAAAACTTCATCATTTAAAAAGCCTCAGTTGCTTTAGCTTTGCAACCTGCACAATGAACTTCCCATCGCTGACAGAGGTGATTGTAACACGGTGCCCAAAGCTGAAGTTTTTCACTTCGGGAATCCTATACACGCCAAAGCTAAAGAAGGTATCTATAAGAGAAGAAATCGACAAATGGAGTTGGATTGGGGACCTTAATACAACAATACAAAAACTGTTCCTGGAGATGGTAAGTTGTTATTGCTAAAATCCCACTATCCCCTGGCTACAAGGCCAAATTTGATCTCAACTTACATGTGCTGGTTTAGATGTGCCCTTATTTTCTTTTCTAAAATGTTTCGGATTTTTCTTGTGCAGTAACTAGTTAACTTTGCATTTATATTCTTATAGGTTGGCTTCAAAGACATGCAACATCTGAGACTCTCTGAATTTCCTGAGTTGAAAGAGAAATGGCTTGGTGAATTTCCAGTTTATTTCTTCTATAAGCTAAGTTCATTAGTAGTGGATGATTGTGCATTCCACTCGGCTGCTATTCCATCCAGTCTTCTACCTTTCCTGATTGCTTTGGAAAAACTCGAGATAAGAAATTGTGACTTATTGGAGAACTTATTTGGTCTGGAATGGAAAAATGCTGAAAGAGGGATTGGATATTTGTCCAACATAAAAGAGTTTCACCTCATTGATCTACCGCAGTTGAGGTACGCATGGGATCCTAAAGGAATGTTGGACGTGAAGAACCTCACATTGTTGAAGTTCCACAACTGCAGCAGTTTAAGAAATGTTTTAACTTGCAGCATGTGTAGGAGCCTTGTACAGCTCAAAAAATTACAAGTCACAGGTTGTGATATGCTTGAAGAAATCATCAGTGCAACTGCAGTGGATGATAGAACCGAGGATCATACTATTGTATTTCCGTCAATGGAATCTGTTATTTTAAAGGATTTGCCCAACGTAACTAATTTCTACTCTGGCACTGGTTCTGTGGAATGTCCTTGCTTGAAAGAGATCACTATAGTTGGCTGTTCACAACTAAATTTCACCAATACAATTGCAGACTCAAAGGTCAGTCATTTATCACATTATTACTGATATTATTTGTTTCTGAAGTTGTACGTGCTTTGTATTTTGGCATCTTAAGGACCGAAAAAGGGGAATGCAACCTATTGTTTGGTGCTTGTACAAAAAGTAATAAATTATTGCATTATCAACTTTTTCTATTTCACTATCTTATTCATCCCTGTAAAATTGCAAAATCTTGATCGTATGAATCGCTTTATCTACAGGTTTACTATCATAGGATATGGAATTGCAAAAGTATGACAAGCTTGACGATTGATGGTTTAAGAAATTTGAAATATATATTTCCATCATCTATAGCTAAAAGTCTCATGCATCTTCAAAAGATCGAGATATCTGATTGTGAGATGCTGGAACAAGTAATAGCCTTGGAAGGACAAGACGAACAAATGATGAGATTGCCAAAAACATACTTCTTGAAGCTCAAAGATCTTCCAAACCTCACACAATTCAGCACATGTAATATGCTTGAATGCCCTTCCATGAAAGAGCTGCAGATCCAAAATTGTCCTCAACTAGTGAAATTTATCTCCAAATCCACAAGTTCAAATGTTGCAACCAACAGTAGACTTGATGTGACAACTTCTGCTCTCTTTGATGAAAAGGTGATCTCTTATCTCTCATGTTTCTCACTATCCCCAGTAATACCTCTGTTCATGTGAGAATTATTCTACCGAAACTGATGAATTGAAAAGTAAAAAGATTATTTTCGCATACTCTGTTTGATATATTGTTATCATAATTCTATGACTCTGATTTGGACACACATTTTATAGCTATTTTATGTCTATCACTGTTAATGATGCAGGTTGCATTCCCCAACTTGGAGCAAATGCAAATTATCAAAATGGATAATTTGAGGATGATCTGGAGCAACCAGCTCCATTCAGATACCTTTGTCAAATTGGAGGTGTTGAAGGTGGAATACGCTAAAAAACTACAGGAAATTTTTCCACATTTTATATTGGCAAGACTCCAGAATATCAAGGATTTGGTAATAAAGAACTGTGGCTCACTAGAAGAGGTGTTTGATATCCATGGGCTAATAAATGCAAAAGAGATGGAAAGAGCAGCAAGCCAGCTGAAAACTCTTGATATCCGGAACCTGCCGAATTTGAGGTGTGTATGGAATGAAGATCCCAGTGGACATGTCTCATTTGATAGAATAAGTTCAATGCATGTTTGGGGATGTCCAAATCTCAAAAGCCTCTTTCCATTTTCAATGGCTAAAAGCCTAGAACAACTTGAACTCCTTGAATTGGATGGTTGTGGGCTTGTGGAATTAGTTACAAATGAGAAAGGAGTGGTAGAAGAAGCTCCTATGTTTGTGTTTCCTCGGCTTCAGAACCTGGACCTTTGGAATATGAATAAGTTGGAGTGTTTTTTTCGAGGAATTCATATCCTGGACTGTCCAGTACTTAGGAGGTTGAGTGTTTATCGGTGTGACGAATTGGAGGTTTTCACTCAAACGACCGTGGATCGAGCAGAAACACAGATTCAGGAATCGTTGTTCTCATTTTCAAAGGTAGGCCCCCCATCTCTTGTCTTTTCTTCTTCTTGAAACAAACTACAAAAGTGGTACTTCTTTTCAGTCTAAAACTAGTTAGCAATACTTATTATAAGTTTTATTATATTGGTGATTTAAAAATAAAGTTCCAAAAGACTGTCATCGAGATGTGATTGTGGACATTGTCATGCTTTTGTTGGAACATGAACTTCAACCTTGTTTTGTTTGATTGTTTTTCAGATCATTTCAAACATGGAACATTTGTCCTTGACAAGCAAGGATGCTGAGATAATAAAGGAAAGCCGGTTTTCGCCTCAACTTTTTGACAAACTTAATGCTGTCGAACTAGTTTGCTTTCATGGTCAATCGGAGCCCTTTCCATCTGATCTCCTTAAGTTGTTCCATAAAATGGATGAACTTTCCGTATGGTGTAGTGCGTTCAAGGAATTGTCCCCTTTTGAAGGACTGGACCAAACTCTAAAGATTTTGAGTGTACAGCTTTGTGACAATTTGACTAGTTTAGGACCGAGCTCTGCTTCTTTCCAAAACCTAACCAATTTGTTTGTGCACAACTGCAAAGGACTGGTTAGCTTGGTGGCACTCTCAACAGCAAGAAGCCTGGTGCAACTCCTGAAAATGAGTATTAAAAACTGTGACAAGCTATCAGAAATTGTTGCAAATGAGGGATCAAACGAATCAGAAAAGGAGATCGTCTTCACCAAATTACAGCGTTTGGAACTACTTGATTTGCAAAGCCTTGTAAGCTTCAGCTCAGTAGAATGCAGCTTCAAGTTCTCCTCTTTGACACAAGTAGTTGTAAGCAAATGTCCCAACATCAAGTTTTTCTCAAAAGGAGTGTCAAACACACCCAAGCTAAAGAGTGTACAACTTTCAGAAGCAGACAAAGGGCATTGGAATGGCAATCTTAACACAACCGTGCAGCTATTAATCACCGATAATTGGTAAACTATCTATATCTTTTAATCTAGTTTCCAAATCTTGTTTATAACTGTTGAGTTTATTTCTCATATATTGGTAGGCAGAGTGGCAGTTAAGGATCAAATGCTGAAGCTGTTGATGAAAGGCATTGCGGTCCATATCCCTTTCCTTCATTTTAAGACTTTCTTTTTTCTTCTATGATCATTTGCTTTATCGCACCACCTTTTACTACAACTGCAAATTTAATTTATTGATAATCTTGTTTGATCTTTAAACAAACCTCTAGTATTCTTATTTGGAAAAGAAACATTTTCCCCTCTTTTGTCTTTTCATCTTTTTTGTTGGTTAAGTTCGTAATCTTTTAATTTACAATTGAGCTCTTGATCATTTATAATCATACACATTTAACCATATTTGTGAGGGAAGTTCAATTGAAAATGTGTTACTCATTTCATCTGCATATTAGATTGCATTTTTTACGATTCAAAATTATTATCTAACTGTGACTACATGGAAACTATAAAAACATCATAAACATCATACTCAATAAAGTTGGATTGGTTTTGGATTGGATTGGATTGGTTTTTTTTTTTTTTTTTTTTGTAAATAATCTATTATCCATTTTCTTCTAGTTAGTTAAAAACTTATATCACATTTCCCCTCTCCTTTCCATTAATCAACTTGATTCTCCTACTATCTTTTTTTTTTTAATTTCCTTTCATTATTCTGTTATTTATTAATCTCATGACTTTAATCTTACAATTTTTTCTACGATTGTAATCTCAATTAAGAGTATATTCTACAGTTATAATTAACAACAGTCAACTTCCCCTCCTTAATTAGAATACATTGCATTATATTAAAAATTATTATAATAGTATTTTACGTTATTAAAATATGATAGTGTAACAAAAATTATAAAAACTACTATATGAATCATATTATATTATTCCCATAAAATTTAATAATTTCTGATAAATCTATTATTGGAATGCTATATTATTTGGAAATTATAAATACAGGAACTAATTTGTTGAAGATATTAGACAAACAGAATTACACCGATTGAATATCAAATTTTTGAAAAGTACATGACTATTAAAGTCTTTTTAACAATTGAAGTCAGAATTCCATAGATAACCATAAACAGATAGATAAACAGACTTACGGTTTATATGCAGCGGAAACTTGTTTATGGAATGGATCTGATCTACGCGAGAAACCGGATCGTTCTGGTTGCCTTTCCTACGAGTGTATGAATACACTGAGTACGGGCTATATCCGTGAATTCTTCTGACGAACGAAGAAGTAATCGTGTTTTATCTGTAGGGACGTTTTCCCCGGGAGTAGAATGGGAATCTCTACGATTCCATCAACTTACGGAAATAGAGAAACTTCTTCTCTATTTATAGTGGAAATCCCAACTTCCATCTATATATAGGGTCGGACCAAATTACACATTTAGTCCCTGTAATTTACACATAATTACAGTTTAGTCCCTGCCATTCCAAAATGTCATGGGCGGACCAAAAACCAACATCTCCCACTCGCACATGACAAGACACACTTTCATTGCGATTGAACACACATACTTCTTTCAGTTCTTATTCGGCGAATTCACGCGACCAGTCAACGTAACGGTTAAACCTTGAAGCTCTCCTTCATCGTTCCACCTTTAGCTTAACGTGACTTCCCCCTAGTCCATTTTCCATGATCACTAGTTTTCGACTCACTTTTGATCTCACGAAAACATTCATATACACTACATACCTTTTCCACGAAAAAGTATTGAGCTCGAGTGTTATATGTTTACTAAGTGACATGTTACTGAAAATGTACTTCCTCTCTATAAATAACCTTCCACCATATGTCTAATGCTTATCTGACTGGTCCTTATATGCCCGTTCATAGCTAACGAAGCCTAGTTTAGGGTTCCAATCAAGTTAATCATCAGACATACCCTTCTTGTTATTTACAAGAGTCCTTAAGGGTGAACTTGAAACTCATAGTTTCATTTGGGTCTCACATTAGGAAAGTTGAGATCAATTTTCTTCTTTCCATCCCTTGGTCGGCTTTTACACATATTACTAAAATATGCCATAGTGTTAATCCACTTAGGACGTATGTTTTATAAACACTATGCGAAAGCATTCAGTCTCTAAATGCAACTCATGCATCAGTACCTCTAGTCCACATTTAAGCCTTTCACAGGACAGCTTTCGGTATAAACGAAATAATGATATTTCACATATCACATATGGAGTAAATCACACTCCCACTTTTACCTATGAATACACAATCATAGTAAAAGATTCATCTATGTGAGTAGATGACATTTCGCCAACATACTGAACTATACTCAATAGCTCTATGTGTATCGCTTTAAATAGTGAATGAATTTGAACACAACAAATAACTCACATTCTATTCCAATAGAATTTGCCAAAGTTATTATAACAGTTCAAAAACAACAACATGTTCCTATAACCTACGAAGACCAAATTCCAAAATCTGTTTACTAAAAACATTTGGAACTATTGGCATTGGTAACGAATCTGCAATCATATTACCAGTTGGAACATGCACTAAACTTATTTCTCTCTGTGCTATTTTGTCTTTAACAAAATGATATTTCATATCGATATGCTTGCTTTTTCCATGATAACAAATATTCTTGGAATAAGCTATCGATGCAGTGCTGTCGGAATAGATAGTCGTATATTTCCTTTTAGGCAATAGATCCAAAAGATCTATGAAGCGAATCAAAATGCTTCTAGTACTACAGCTACTGTAGCTACATATACCGACTCCATAGTCGATAATGTCACGCAAGTTTGTTTCTTGCTACACCAGGAAATTGCACCATTTCCTAGGATGAAAATATACCCAGACGTGGACTACCTCCCGTCTTTATCAGTTCCGTGATCAGCATCTATGTATCCCTTTAACTGCAGATCCTTTTCCTTGGTAATAAAGGAAATAATTTGAAGTCACCTTCAAATATCTCAATATCATTTTCACTACTGCCCAATGCTTCAAACCTGGATCAGTCTGATAACGGCTTGCGAGACCCACCGCAAAACTTATATCAGGTCGTGTACAAATCGCATACATCAAGCTACCAATTGTACACCTAAAAGGAATTCTCTTAATCCTTTTAGTCTCTTCTGGAGTCGTGGGACACATACTTGCATTTAGTTCCGTACCTTATGCAATAGGGGTTGGATCGGGATCACAGTGAGCCATACTGAACCGTTCTAAGATCTTATTGATATACATCTCTCGTGAAAGAGCCAATAATCTCTTAGATCGATCTCTTGAGATCTTAACCTCAAGAATGTAATTAGCTTCTCCTAGATCCTTCATCTCAAAGTTAGAAGACAACCAAGTCTTTACTTTCTTGAGTAAGGAAGTGTCATTTCCTGCTAACAAGATATCGTCAACGTATAACGTTAGAATGACAAACTTCCCTCCGTTTTCGCTCTTAATGTAGACACATGAGTCTGCATTGATCACCTTAAATTGCATTGATATAATCGCTTCATGGAAACGAAAATACCATTGTCTTGAAGATTGCTTAAGGCCATAAATTGATTTCTTCAACTTACAAACCTTATGTTCTTGACCCTGAACAACGAAACCTTATGGTTGAACCATATAGATCTCTTCGTTCAATTCACCATTCAAGAACGCAGTCTTTACATCCATTTGATGTAATTCAAGGTCCATACATGCTACAAAAGCAAGTACAGTTCTTATAGACGCGAAACGGACAACGGGTGAAAAAGACTCCTGACAGTCAATTCCCTCCTGTTGTGCAGACCCCTTCGCAATCAGCCGACTCTTAGTCTGGATAGGTTTCCCATCCGCTGATCACTTAACTGTATGTACCCATTTATTCCCAATGGCTTTGCGCCCTTTGGGTAGATCAACTAGTTCCCAAACTTTGTTGATCCACATTCACTCCAATTCACTTTCCATTGCTTTAATCCATTCTTCTTTTGCTGGGGATTCCAATAACTCTCTCATGTTATTTGGAATATCTTTAATTTGAGTTACGATCGAGAGAGCTTCGCTATCAACTAAATGACAGCGTCGCGGGATATTTCCCCTCTGAGATCGTCTTAGAGTTTCTGCTTCTTGATAAACAAATCTTATATATTCATCAAGATGTTGGGCAGAACTCCCACTGGGACCACTCCCACTGGGATCTATATCCATATTCACACTTGAATTTGGAATAAGACTCCCACTCAAATTAAGACCACTCAAGTATTCACACTTGAATTTGGAATAAGACTCCCACTCAAATCAAGACCACTCAAGTTAGGGTCAGGATTACTCAAATCCGCTTGTGAAGGTTGAAAAACATCATTCTCTTCCCTTTCCCTTACGTCTTCAACTTCATTCCTCCCACTCGGATTGAGCGATCCTGAAGTTTCAGACTCTTGAGTTCTAAAGAAGGTGAATTTCTTATCCACTTCTCCCAGCTAAGGAAATTCATTCTCTAAGAATGTGACATCTCGTGACTCAGATTCTGTTATTTGACCATTCTCAGTCTCTCCCACTAGAACATATCCTTTGGAGAGATCAAGATATCTTATAAAGATACCTTTCTTGCCTCTTGGGCCTAGCTTGCCATGCTTGCTAGATGTATCACGAACATAGGTATCACATCCCTATGGTCGCAAATGGTTCAAATTGGGCTTGTGGCTCGTCCATAATTTACAAGGCGTGGTTTCAACGGATTTAGAAGGTACTCTATTGAGTACATTGGTGGCAGTCAATAGTGCGTCTCCCCAAAAGGAGATAGGCAAATTGGCTTCAGCCATCATAGACCTTACCATCTCTAAGAGGGTTTGGTTTCTTCTTTCCGCTACTCCGTTTTGTTGTGGAGTCCTAGGTATTGTCAACTGATGTTCAATACCTGTTTCATCACATAAAACTTTAAATTCCTCGGAGAGGTACTCTCTTCCCCACATCGGTCCTTAAAGCTTTGATTCTCTACTCTAATTGATTTTCAACTAGAGCCATAAATCTTTTGAAACATGCTAATGCTTCAGATTTATGTTAAATCAAATAGACATGACCATACCTTGTATAGTCATCTATGAATGTAATGAAATAGTACACACCATGCCTGGCCCGAACATTCATTTGTTACAGATGTCAGAATGGATTAGTTGCAATGGTTGGTCAGCTCGCATAGCTTTACCAAATGGTTTTCTTGTCATCTTTCCTTTTAAGCAGCTTTCACAAGTTAGGAGATCTACTTTTGATAAATCAACCAACAAACCTGCTTTAGCCAATCGTACTAAACGATGTTGACCAATGTGACTAAGTCTCGCATGTCACATTTTTGAAATGCTAACATTATCCACAGATGAGTTAACAGTAAAGGAAAAACTATTATGACACACATAATTTGGATCCAAATCCAAAACAATAAAACCATCCAACAAATGTCCACCACCAAAGCAGATATTGTTTATTAAGAGACTAAAATTGTTCAATTCAAAAGATAACATGAATCTTAAATTCATGAGGGTAGAAACAGATATCAAGTTCCTTTGAATTCCTAGGAGCATAGAGGACATCTTTAAGAATTAGTGGTCGACCACCATTCAAGACCAGCTGACAACAACCAATCCCTAAGACTTCCTCTTTAGAGTTATTTCCCACGTATATCCACTTAGTTCCCGGTGGAACACAGCGGAACTCAACAAAAGAATCTCTATCCTTTGTTACGTGGTTTGTTGCTCCTGAGTCTATGATCCACAAAGGACGAGATTCAGTTAGGAAAACAGAACTTGAAACAAATGTATAACACTTATACACTTCGGTAACATTTACCTCAGGAGCTGTGCAATCTTTTGCAAAATGCCCCTTCTATCTGCGATTATAACATTTCACCCTAGAAATGTTAAAATCTTTCTTGCCCTTCTTTTGAACTGGAACACTGCCCACCGTTCTCTTTGCCTTCTTCTTGAAGAACCTCTTGTTCCTCTCCTTGGACTTCAGACCAGGACTTGAACTAGCCATGTGAACCTCAGATTTCACACTAAGAGAGGCCAGACAGTCCTCTTCCAGTTCAAGATGATGAACGGTATCATCAAAGGCCTTAATGTCGTTGACGTGAGTTAGGTGCAACTTCATATGCTCCCACTCGACATGAGTTAGGTGCAACTTCATATGCTCCCATTCATTCGGCAAAGAACGTATCACAGCTTGAACTTTCTGCTCCTCGAGAGCATAAATCGCACTAAGCATGTGTTATATACGTGAAAATTTTTCACGATATCATCATTCATCGCACTAAGCATGGTGATGCGGGCAGATGAGTTCTTCCTTTTCCAGGCTTGATAAGCCTCAAGGTCCCTCCTTGCTTGAACGGTGGTACCCTCTTCAGGAGGAACCATTATTCGCTCCAGATTGGCAAGAACCTCTTGTTCTTCAATTATGTATTGGACTTCCATAGCCCAAACTTTGTAATTGTCACCGTCCAAACGAAGGTTCCTTATTTAGGTAAGCAACTATTGCTTTCGAAGCAGTTATTGAAAAACCGTTAAAGACAAAAATAGCACTGATAAGTAAGCGATACACCATATTTATTATAAGATCATTTAAAACTAAAAATAGTGTTTGGTTCACGTAAAATCGAACATCCATGCGCAATGCATCGAGTCACCATTTACATAGGCTAATACAAACACCATATTAGGTTTAAATTTCCAATAATAAATATATATATAGTTTTGTTTTAGATTATATTTTAATTTATTTAACATTTATACTTCTCTTAAGTATAAAACTAATGAGTAATATAACACTTAGTTATAATCTCAAACTAAATAAATTAAAAAATTACTAAAACAAATAACTAAAATAGCAATGTTTAACAAATAAACATTTTATAATACCATAAAAATATCCAACATTTAGTCAAAATTACCACCACAATAAAAACTTTAGCACAAAGCCCTTCAATACAAAATTGAAAAACGAAATCAGCAAGAGAAAGAGTGAAAAATGAAGAGCTCAATCTTCATTTACATCGAGTGGAACTGTCTCAATTTCTTTTAAGGCGACTGGGATCATCTCTATGAACTTATAGTAGAGATCCAAAAGCATGTTCACAACACCCTTAATAACAGCATCCAGACATGGGCGATGAACCAACTTGTTACTTCTAAGTAACATGGTTCTAGGATTATAAGATAACTTAGCTCTTTCTTTGGCCAAGGTCAACACAAACACTTTGCATTGGGATCCATAATCCTATTCAGGAACTAATCCATCAATGGAGTCCACTTTCGTCGAAGTCGAAATCAGAATTTTCTCCAAAATAGAATTTTTTAAAGTGTTTTTCACGAAAAGCATTTTTCGCAATTTTAACATTTTTAATTGATCAATTCCAGAGGAAAATCCTCCTTTCCAGACAAGCTCTATGATTTCCCGGTTTTAACGCATTAAACCGCTCCAAAACTCTAACAATATTCCCTTCCTCCAACGGGGAATACCATTTAAGAAAAGCTTATCTTCAAGTTTTGGATAGTCCTCGTCTCCTCGTGAGACTGGATTATTTTCACCTTTTTTTTTTTTTTTTTTTTTTTTTTAACGAACGTTTTCATTTCTATAACATATATAGAAATAACCAAAACTTGTTAATGATCAACCAAAAATCAGTATATAAATACACAATAAATATACTGAATTTTCTTGAATTTATTAAACATAAATTAAGCATTTATACACAATAAATACAAGTAAATTTAGTTTAAAAATATCAAATGAATTCCAAAAATTCATCAAAATATGCCAAAAAATTCAAGAAAAATGTAAATTTTAATTCTGGAAAAAATTTGGCGAAATTTGGACGTCGTAAGCCACCGCACGCGCTAACACGCGCCGTCAGGATCTGTTCCACGCGCCACCACGCGCAGGCACGCGCCCTCACGCGCTCCATGGGTATAGCTGACTCACGCGACACGTGGCACCTTGTGATTGTGCTGACATGGCCTAAATGCCACGTGTCATCACCTGATTGGGTCAACGGATGACTGGGTGATGACGTGTCACGCTGATGTGGCACCACCTTGACACGTGTCATAATCCTATTGGGCAGAAGTGATGACGTGGCAGGTGACACGTCACGATGACGCGGCAAAATCACATCTTTTGTGACACGTGTCGTCATGCTATTGGGACACGTTTCAGACACGTGTTCGTTGACCGTTGCAGAGGCGGTTGACTAAGACACGTGTCTGTACCTGATTGGTGGGACTTTTCAACCGTTACAAAAAGCAGCCAATCCCATAGTGCCACGTGTCCAGCAGACCAAAACCTTCCCCAACCGTTGCGCGGCCAATCCCAGCCGCAGTGGTGGCGCGTGAGGTACACGCGCCGCCTTCCTGGCCTCTGTTGGCCGTGAAATTTCACATTCCGACTCGATTTTTCGTGCTGATTTCAGTGGTGTGGTCAGATTTTCGAAATTCCGACAAAAAATTTTGACAGTATGTACTGTTGGATCTAATACGGTATCGTTTTGACTCGGATAACAATGCAAATCCGTATCAAAACGAACAAAAACGAATTCAAAATTAACAGAAACATATTCTTATCATGGAATATCAGATTTCAATGTCTACGGAATCATTTTGATGCGGATTTCAATATAAATCCGTATCAAAACGAATGAATATGTATTTAAACGAATCAATACGTATTCAAACGAATAAAGAAACGTATTCTTATTCACGGATTTCCATAAACCAAGATATGAACACATCAATTTTTCATGGAATACCAGAAAACTAGATTCGAACACATCAATCTGTAAACCTGGCTCTGATACCAATGAAGTCAGAATTCCATAGATAACCATAAACAGATAGATAAACAGACTTACGGTTTATATGCAGCGGAAACTTGTTTATGGAATGGATCTGATCTACGCGAGAAACCGGATCGTTCTGGTTGCCTTTCCTACGAGCGTATGAATACACTGAGTACGGGCTATATCCGTGAATTCTTCCGACGAACGAAGAAGTAATCGTGTTTTATATGTAGGGACGTTTTCCCCGAGAGTAGAATGGGAATCTCTACGATTCCATCAACTTACGGAAATAGAGAAACTTCTTCTCTATTTATAGTGGAAATCCCAACTTCCATCTATATATAGGGTCGGACCAAATTACACATTTAGTCCCTGTAATTTACACATAATTACAGTTTAGTCCCTGCCATTCCAAAATGTCATGGGCGGACCAAAAACCAACAACAATTGCATCAAAAAAAAAAAAAAGTACTGAAATAAGTTTATGGAGTTGCTTGTCAGTTAAAAATAGATATTAAATTACATTAAGATTTAGATCTTAATAATCTAAATCTCAAAACTTGTTTTAAATCAAATTGGATTGGGTAGCTTCATTATACTACACCAATTGCGTCTTAGTTTATAATTTATCTTGATAAAATCAATCAGTTTAAAGTAATCCATTTCCTAAATATTTATAATATAGAATATGATCCTTCATAGGTTATACTGTAATCGGAAAAATATTGAATATATTGTATGATATTAATCAATGCACAATTTATTTGAGTAACATATTTAACCAACTTATTTGACCTCAAACTTTAATCAACTCGTATGCAACTGTTAAAAAAAGTCATATTCAGACTGAACAAAAACGAAATGGAGTTTTTTTATATTTTGTTCAACTAGTAATTGTAAAAAAAAAAAAAAAAGAAATTAAAGACCAATTTGAAATAAATTTAGTAGGTTGCTAATTAAATAAAATCAGGGAATAATAGTGAAGATTTTCTATGAAGCATGGGCTAATAATAAAGGAGAATCAAATGTAACAAAAGATAAAGAATGAAAGAAGAAAAGAAATGATTCATTCCCAATTATATACTATTCACTTATCTCATTAGTTTCTAACATGGAATTCCAACTCCGTACTTATCTAATATTTATCCTTAATACATATTCTTCCTACAATTGTAATACAATCACTCCGGTTATATTTCTTTACATTAAAAAAAAAAAAAGAAAAAAAAATCGTAGAAGCTATGGTTACTTTAGGCCAGCATGTGTCATTGCTCTTACACAACAACTAAACATGTAAAATTAATTATAATATCATTTTGTATAGCAAAAAAATACATTAGCAAGATGCGATTTGTGAAAATTGAAAATCAAATTGGTGATATGTTTACTAATTAAAGTACTTAATCGAGATAAGTAATTCTATTAATTTATTTAAATTACATTATTTCAGCATCTGTAGGGTATTGAAGTTGTTACTATTTAATTCATGAGTGACAAAAAAAAGGTATTACTATTTGCTCTAAGATATTTTATTATAATCAATGATTGTGTGGATTGAGAAGATGTAAGAAAAATAAAGAATATAACAATAGTTTTTTTTTTTTTGCAATGTTGTTGTAACGTTCAAATAAGGCATATTATATTATATTATATTATATTATAAATATGTGTTGAGCAATTAAATTGTTGAATGGTGGAATCAAATTAATGAAATAATTGAGAGTGTGGGGGGCAAAGTGAGATAGTGGAGTTCCTTTCTAATCAAATCAGTTTTATTACTTAATGACACAAGAGGAGAAAGCTTTTGTTCTTCTTATACGTTAATTTTTAATGATCTAATCGACATTTTTCTCAGAGGACACTTTCTTTTTACTGGGATTGGAATCAACAGAACAATAAAGGTAATTTTCTTTTTTTCTTTTTCGATTTTTGTGGGATGATATACTTTTTCATCATATTCAATATCATAAGATCTTCCTCGGCCTCTGAATCTTCTTCGAATTCATCGATCATCTTTTCCTCCAATTTTGATAATAAGATCAACATGTTCCATTCGAGTCTATAATTAAGCGTTTCTTTGAAAAGTATAGTAGTGGTTGAAGTTATTATCCTTTAGTTGAATGAAGATTGTTTATATAATCATATGGCAACGGCTAGTTTTGTAATAACTATTTCTATAACAACTAGTTTTATAGTTACGCATTAATTTTTTTAAGTTAAAAAGAAAACATAATAATTTAATTAATTAAGAAAATTACATTATATTTACACGTCATCAGTTTAATTTACCTGGACGCGTTGATTTTTTCTTTTCAATAAAAATAGATCACATACATATGCAGCCCCTTCAACTTTTTTTTTTGAGCCGCTTGGCCCCCTCAACTATTTTAGTGACATATCTAACCCCTCATCTAAAAATAAAATACATACATAGCCCCTTCAACTTTTATTTTTGTGTCGCTTGGCCCCTTCAACTATTTTAGCAACCTATCTAACCCCTTATCTATTTTAAAGTGGCATTTTTAAACCTTTGGGTGAACATAACCAGACACAACAGAGTATCATGCACTACACGAGTTTGACACTAAAGACATATATAGGACACACGCCCGAGCTATCTTCAAACCATCTTCTATTTTATTAATATTACAAACTATTACAAAGTGAAAATTTTTCAGCAATTAATAAAATGAAAATTTTAATAATAAAGCCACACGAGGAGAGTTACATAATATAAATGGAAATTAAGGAGAAAATTTCTCCCTAAAGAGAATTAAAACCGAATTAATTGTATTTGGTACAATTAATCTCCAGAAATATTTCTGTTGAGAAATTGAAAAGATTATTTTAGATGAAAAAATAAATGGGTTGGAACAAAAGTAGGCAGGTTCGAAGTGGCACATTTCGGTATGACATTATTGTCGTCCATATAGTGCGGGTGCACATTGGGCCTGTGGAGTATTGGGCTTAGATTTGCACCCCCAGTACGCGCAAAGAGAGCCTTTTGGCTGGAAATTCTTACAAACCTAAGGAAATGTAATTCCTTATAAACTGCTCACCTTTGGATGTGGGATTTGAGAATTTCACAACTTTTCATCTACAAAATCTTTTCTTTCAAGCTCACTTTGAGCATCAAGTTCTCATTCATCCTTAATCCATTTTAGACGTGTTATATACCGTTGGAAAGATATTTTTCCATAGAATACAATGACATAATTCAAGTTATTGGAATCGCAAACTAACCACAATATAATTAAGTTTAAAGTTGACAAAAAAATCACTTGTCAAAGATCTAATAGATGAAACATGTACATGATATTTCGTAAATTAGTCAAAGTACTTAGGCTGCGTTTGGGGCTACGGAAAGCAGCCTCAAATGCACAATTGGTAAAAGTCAGATTGTATTTAAGAAAGTACTGGAAAAATACTTAAAACTACTTTTAAAGAAATCAATGAAACCTAGCTGTGTAGAAAAGCAATTTCACTAGTAGACTGGCGCTTAGTCTTCTTTGGTTAATTTCACCCATCTTCTATAAACTGAGGTGTATAATACAATTAAATCTTCAGTGAAATGAATGGATTTTGCTTTGTGCCTTTTGCATCCGAAATCTTAGTTAGTTTAGCTAACCTTCAGCATTCCGCATTAAGGGTGAGCAAAACTAAACCGATATCTAAAAACAAAAATAGAAACCAAACAAAACCGATTTATTTTATAATTTGGTTCGGTTTAGTTTTAAATTATTAAGAAGTTTGGAATTTAGTTCGGTTCAAAACCGAAAAACCGAATAATTGATAAAATATTAAAATTAAAAGAAAGAAATATATCAGTGTATTTGCAATCGTTCAAATTTCAAAGTCCAAAACCTAATTGATTCGCTTTGCTCCACTCCTAATTGATTTTTTAAGTTAATTTTTTTTATTCCGTTTTTTTTAAATAAACTACTTTTATAAAATTTTTATTTTGATCTTTTTTTAAAAAAGCTGATGCTTTTTGTTCGATCCAGTCCTAATCAAATCAAACTAAACAGATTTGGTTTGAACAGAAACCAAATTTTAGTTTGGAAAAAATTGGTTTTAGTTTGTTTGGTTCGATTCTTAAACCGGACCAGTCCAAGTTTGTCATTGTTTTCATCTTTAGGCTTAAGGAGACTAATGAAGGTCTTTCTATCAGGAATTAATTTCAGACACACCTGTATACACACCATCTATCTTTAATTAATTTGTTCAGCTTTAATTTGGGTTATTAATTAATTCGTTAATTACTCAAAAAGCAGCAGAAGAAATCCGTCCATGATATGGCTTCAAACTGATATTGTACGAGTCTTCCACAATTTGCTCCATTTCTTGATCTGGATCACTCACTAATCTTTCTAATCCCTTGCACTGCGAGGCACGACGAAGAAGTAAACTCCGCTGGAGCCGGTTACTCTGGTTTAGATATTGATTTTGGACTTTATTGCGGATTCCTTCCATCTCCTCCGGCCATCGGTTTAGCTTTCTCTGATGGAAAGGTAAATCTTCTCCGATCGCTGCAATTTCGTTTCTATTAATATTTTGAGTGTGAGATGAGCGGAATGCTGAAATTAGGGATTAGAATTCCACTTAATTACAGTTGCTCCCATTTAATTTGACAGAAAAAAAATTTGATGTACAAAATCCTTGTTGCTGTTTGTACTGCTGATGATGACAATTACGGCTATTATAATTTTCTGTACTCAATCCTTTTGCTGTTGTTATTGGTAGTGATGATAATTACAGCTGTTATAATTTTATGGCACTACCACGGATTTTACTGCTGCTCTGGTTGAGAATTTGTATGGGACAGAAAAAGCTAACAAGGTTTATGGGGCCCTGGTATGTACTTTCTCTGTAGCATTTGTGTTGCTTTGATTAAAATAGTCAATATTTCATGGTTTGTAAATTAGACGTTGTGGAATTGGTGCAAGTGCTAAATTAGATGTTTTGAAAAAGGTTTCTTAAATTTGTTCAAACGGGGTCAGGGCTGAGAACGTTATCTTTTGTTACTGAAATCATATGAAGCAATACTTCCAGTTCTATAAGCTAGATTGTTCCTTTTGCTTGTTCATAGGGTTCCTTGTCATGTTTATTTCCTCGTTTTGTACTTTTAATACTGATATTCCTTAAGGGGAGTTTTTTTTGTTTTAATGGGATTATGTTATCTAGGTGAAGTGATTTAGTGTTTAATGTTAGATATAAAAGACTGATAGTCAATAGCAAAATCTGGTTTGGTCTCTTGTTTGCTTTTTTATTATTTTTAAGGTTATGTGTGGTTCTCTTTGATTTAAGGGGAGATTTATCCTAAATCTGAGATGTATACTAGATTGATTTGAAATGAAACGGCCATTAGAAATTTTTTCTGTTATTATGCATGCGAGGTCAAGTGTTAAAGAAGCATGATCTGCTCTGCCAGTCTTACACCAAAAAGAGATAAGTGGGGGAATTGTTTGGGCATATGAACTAGGTGGAGAGGTAAATAAGAAGAGCTGGTTAGCTATATAATGCTTCTGTGATTAAATAATTGCTAGCCTCTGTATATATTTTGTTTTCAGTAAACATACAAAAGGAAATTTAGATCAAATGACAAGAAATGTATGTTGCTTTATCTGCTAAACAGAATTAGAATTAGAATGTTTGTTAGTACTGATTTCATGTCAAATATTTGGTGTTTGTTGCTTTTTTATTTACTTTTAGATGTTTTTCTAGTTAATTATGCTTGATCTAATATTATGTTTCTGAAGCCAACTGATATTTCTACCCTCACTATTTTAGTACTTTCTTCTATTGGGATTTATGCAGGTCCTGGCTTGGCGAATTTATTGTTGAGGTAAGAGTTGAAATATACATCAACAATATTATCATTTCCATAATATTTATGTTATCATATTAAGGCGTTTTCTGGATTAGTGGCCATGAATAATTGTTGGCATTCACTGTTGGCACTTGGAAGCTTATGGAGCAATAGCTGAAAACTATGTTTTCTATACTGAGTTGTGATCTTCAAATGCTAATAATTTGAGTCTAAAAAATTATGTTCAAACATTCTAGATAATTGGTTGTGTTAATTCTATACTGTGTGTTAAATAGCACCACTTGTACTTGGTGATGTATGTTCAGATCTCTTTTATATTGGTATGTTTTTATTTGGTCATTGGGTTTGCTTCTACTTTTATATTCTTTATTTGATGACTCGCTATGCGGAAAATGGTCTCTTAGTTTCATTGACTCCAATTTAAATCATTTTTTACCTCTCTTGGTCTCTTAGTTTTAGCCACCGCAATTGTCAAAGTAGCTGTATGCCTAGTGCAGCTGCACCTCTTCACTCGAAATTGTGGCATTATAGATATGGGTTTATGTATTTTTTTTGAAAAATTTTCAAATGAGGTTGAATTGTTAGTATGAGATTATGGGCTGGTAAAAGCTCGTTGAAACGAGCTAGTTAATATGTATATGGATTGTTGCCATTTCTATAGTTACTTTTTCCCAAAGGTTTCTGGATTGCTGAGTAATGTTTCAAGTGGGATTGTTCCACCTCCGTAATTTGTAGTGCATGAAATATTTGTAGCAATTTTCAGTCCTGCGAGATTTTTTTTTTTTTTTCATTTAAATGAGTTAGGTAATTTAGGTCTCTTATGGTGGTTGTTGATTAGTTCTTGCACTATTTGGTTTTTCAGCTTCATAGAAGTCTAATTAAGGTGAAAAGGAAATGGCTATTGCTGGCAAATCCATTTAGTAGATGCCTTATCTATGAAACTAATGGAAAGCCCATTAAGCTACATATGTGTTGTTTTTGCACTTGGGGTGATCAATAATGGGTTAATTGAGTTTGTGTTTCTGTACTTGTGTAGGAAAATGGAAACTCTTACTTTTTCCAACAATTCCATCCCCTGCATCAGCCTTGGAAATACTCAATTTGGTACTTGATAATTTTAAAGCTAATCTACCCCTCTTCACTTTTGGTATTATACTTCTTCAGGTATGTTAAATTCTCTTTACTTTTGCAGGATTCGCAATCTCAATCTTTTTAATTTGTTATCTTAAATTAGTAGAGAAATGGGTTTATGCCTTGTGATTGGTTTCTGTTTGGTTTTGCTTGTCAATTTTTCTTGCTTCTTATTCTGCTCGGTTTATTTGACATAAGCAACTTCAGTATAGCTTGGTTATTAGAATTAGGGATTTACCTGGTAAGTTCTTAAATTTGACCTTAACCTTAGCTTAATTCAAATCCACCTCAATTAACGACTATAGTATTCATGAATTCTAAGTTTCTTTCTTTATTATTTGTTAGCTGCCCTTCGCTCTATCTCTATTCATTCACAATTTAGTTATTGTCAATTATCTTCTGATGAGTTCATGAACATGATCTTTCAAGTGTTAATTGTAGTGCTACTTTGTTGATGTTGCAGTCATATAATTCTTGTGTGAAATGTGCTACTTTCACTTGCATATACGTGGTTAATTTTAAATTTCATGAGTTCTCTTTTATCATATGGATTCTCATGAATTAGGATGGATTAGAAAATTCCTTATGGAGTTCGGTAAAAAAAATTTGAGTTCCCTTCTATTCAAACTAACAAAATTTTTTTTTTTTTTTTTTTAAATTTTTGAAAATAATTACCAACAGGATACCCGTCTGTAAAAAACCGTTAGTAAATTTCACCGGCCAGTAAACTTCCGTTTGTAATTACATTATATGTACTATATCTTAAAATACATCAGTTTTCTCATTCAAAACAAAAAGACATTATTTTTCTTATTTTATGCTTCTTTTTGTTACTTAATTCTAATTTCTCTAATATTAAGTAATTTGTTTATTAATTTTTCTATAATTGGCATAAAATTTATTTTATTTAAAAAATAAACGAAAAATAACGGAGAATTATTTTGTTTCTAAATCATAAAAATACCGGGAAATATAAAAACTTTTTTTGCAGGATTTTATGTATTAATGTGGTAATAATTATGTTGTGCACGTAACCATTGGTATTAATTACTTAGTTGATTTTTGGCAGGTGGCAGCCAGCTTGAAGAGAATAACGCCGAGTTACGAGTACGCCATGATGGTAAAACAAGCCCACTTACCCTCTTATCGCTTTCACAACCTGGAACGACATGAACTGCGAGGCTTCCATGAAGAATCATCATACCTTCTATTCGAGCTCCTCCATAGATTTCAGAATATTCAAAAACTATACTTGTCCGACAGCAATTTTGAAGAGCTTTTCCCATGTGGTTATTATAATCAAAATGTTGGAATTCTTGCACGTATACCATTCTTGAAATTGAACTGTCTTCCAAATCTGAGGCGTACATGGAATCAAGGGTCCCGGCATAAACAAGTTCTTCAAAATCTTCACACTCTTCAAGTTATTGGTTGCAATGGACGAACTTGTTTGGATCCATCTTTTGAGTCTTTCCAGAATCTTCAAACATTGGATGCGGTTGACTGTGATGGACTGATGTACTTGTTCAAATCTACGGCTGCAAAAAGTTTGGTGCAGCTCAGAACCATCAGCGTCAAAGAATGCAATATGTTGATGGAACTCGTAGCAGTCAGAGGGAGATGAAACGCAAACTAAACAGATTACTCTCAGCAAACTTGAAAGTCTACAACTTCATTGTTTATAAAGCCTCACTTGCTTTAGCCTTGCAACTTACCCAATGAAATTCCCATCCCTCACAGAGGTAATTGTAACACAGTGCCCCAAGATGAAGTTCTTCTCTCGTGGAAACTTGTACGTGCCAAAGATGAATAAAGTATATGTGTCAGGAGAAAGCGACAAATGGCGTTGGGTTGGGGATCTTAATTCAACTATGAAACAACTTTATGTGGAGATAGTAAGTTGTTATTGATAGGATCTCATTCTCTTTCAATTTCAGAAATGGCTTGCTCTACTTCCAGTTAATTTCTTCTATGATCTGACTTCATTAGCGGTGGATGATTGTGCATTCCAGTCTGTTGCTATTACAAAGCTACTACCTCTCCTGATTGCTTTTGGAAAAACTTGAGATAAGAAATTGTGATTTATTAGAAGAATTATTTGGTTTGGAAGGGCCAAATGTCGACAGAGTTTTGGATATTTGTCCAACTTAAAACAGTTTCAATTGATTGATCTACCGCAGATGAGGTACGTGCGGGGTGAGATTCCTAAAGATATGCTGGATCTCAAGAACCTTACATCATTGGAAATTGACAACTGCAGCAGTTTGAGAAATGATTTGACTCCTACCATGTGCTCGAGCCTTGTCCTACTCAAAATCTTACAAGTCACAAGTTGTCAAATGGTTCAAGAGACATTACTGGGGCTGCATCAGAAGGTAGAAATATTGCTCATATTGCTATGTTTCCTTTATTGGAATGCATTATTTTCAAGAATTTGCCCAACTTGAGTAGTTTCTACTCTGGAACTGATTCTGTGGAATGTCCTCACTTGAAAGAGATCACCATAGCTGGTTGTCCACAGCTCAATATCACCAATACAATTGCTAAGTCAAAGGTCAGTCACTTCTCAATTTATCGTCATAATTTTGCATGGTTGGAATAACTTATGTAATGGTGCTTGTAGCTAAATGAAGCCTTTTTTTTTATGTGATTGCATATCCAGTTTACAATTTTAAATTGAAGTCATAAAATTGCAAAATCTTTGATTAAACTAGATATTTTTCAACAGGTTGTTAGTTTTCCTCATCTGAAGGACTTGAAACCATCATCAATTAGCATTCAGAAGATATGAAATTGCCACAGTTTAACAAGCTTGATGATAGATGGTTTTAGGAATTTGAAATTTCTGTTCTCATCATCTGTAGCCCAAAGTCTCGTACATCTCAAAAGGGTGAGATGTTGGAACAAATGATGAGACTACTAAAAATAGACTTCTTGAAGCTCAAAGATCTTCCGAAACTCTCTCAATTCAGCATAAGTAAGAAGCTTGAATGCCCTCCCTTGAAAGAGCTACAAATTCAAAAATGTCCTCAACTAATAGCATTTGTCTCCGATTCCACAAGTTTAAACATTGTACCCAATAGTGAACTCCAATTAACAACTTCTGCTCTCTTTGATAGCCTCTGTCGTTATTTTCTTGTTCTCTTTTTCTGAGTTCCTATTCTTATGTTTTTATCCCTAATAAATACTTTTTTTCATTTATATATTATTCCATACAAAAATAGATTCATGCCTCTAAAAGTAAAATGCTTATCTTCATATTAAGGACATTCTTGTGATATCTTCTTGCAGTGATCTTCCCTTGGTCTCACATTTTATAGCTATTTTATGTTCATCATTAATATATATTGTGTGATCAATAATGCAGGTTGCATTCCCTAACTTGGAGAAAATGGAACTTATCAAAATGGATAATTTGAGTATGATTTGGAGCAACCAGCTCTCTTCGGATTCCTTTGACAAATTGGAAATACTAAATGTGGAATATGACTGAAAATTTTTCCGCTGAATATATTTGCAGGACTCCGAAATCTCAAGGATTTGGTCATAAAGAATTGCAATTCACTAGAAGAGGTGTTTGATATCAATGGGCTAATAAATGCAAAAGGAATGGAAAGAGCAACAAGTCAGTTGAAAAGGTTGGATATGCAAAACCTGCCAAATTTAATCTATGTATGGTATGAAGATCCCAAAGGATTTGTCATGTTTGACGAACTAAGCTCTATGTATGTTTGGGAATGTCCAAACGTAAAAAGTCTCTTTCCATTTTCAATACCTAAAAGCCTACAACAACTAGAAAAGCTTGATTTGAACGATTGTGGGCTTGTGGAAATGGTCACGAAAAAGAGGGAGTAGTAGAAGAAGCTCCTAATTTTGTGTTTCCTCAGCTTATGTACTTGGATCTTTGAAGAGCTTGAATGTTTTTTTAAAGGAATCCACAACTTGGACTGCCCATTGTTGGAAAGGTTGAGTGCTTATCACTGTGACAAAGTGGAGATTTTCACTCAAATGGCCGAGAATCCAGAAGAAACACCGATGCAGAAATCACTTTTCTCATTTTCAAATTTAAATTGTACGCCCTTATTATTATATTTAAAAAAAAAAAATTAACCTACTTAAAAAATAAGTAAATCTTACTACTTCCAAACTTTGACTCTTAAGCCATGATTGTTGTAAATTTGATTATTCCATTGATTGAAAACAGTTTTAATTTCACCGCTTATAAATAATTTTGTAATTTCTTTTTTTTTTTTTTTTTGGGTCGCTAAACTAAAGAGAAGGTAGAAATGACGAGTTTTGCTTTTTATGTAATTTGTATACAATGAATAATCTTCAAATGAGTTTCCAATTCCTTCTTCCATGCATTCTTTTCTTTTTACTCTTTTATTAAGTTACAAAGTTCAAATTTTCAATTCTTAGAATTTAAGAAGTGGCTTATGGTCACAATCACGGGCATATTCATGGAAAGCCAGCTTTAACCTGGTTTCTGTTTGATTGTTTTTCAGATCAACCCCAAGCTGAAACATGTATCCTCACCAGCAGGGCTTCCCAAATGATAAAGGACACCACAACTCTTTCACAAACTTAAAGGCTGTTGAAATACATTATTGCTTTGATGGTTACTTTCCATCTGATCTCATTAAGTTGTTTCATAAAATGGAAGACCTTAATTTCAGGTCTTGTATGTTCAAGCAACTGTTTCCTGGTGAAGGATTCAACCAAGCTATTCAGACTCTTTAAGTCTTTGGATGTAAAGAGTTGTCCCAATTTGATTAGTTAAGCACCAAGTTCTGCTTCTTTCAAGAACTTTAACGAATTTGGACGTATGCAAATGTAAGGGAATGGTTAGCCTGATGGGGCACTCAAAAGCAAGAAGCCTAGTTCATCTCAAAGAAATGAGTATAAGAAAATGTGACAAGGTGTTAGAAATTGTTTCAAATGACGGATTAGAAGAATCGAAAGGGGAGATCATGTTCACCAAATTAAGATGTTTGGAACTACATGATTTGGCAAGCCTTGTATGCTTCAGCTCAGCAGAATGCGCTTTGAAGGAAGTAATTGTAAGCCAATGTCCCAACATCAAATTTTTCTCAAAAGGAGTCTTAGCCACACATAAGCTACAGAGGGCACAACTTTCAGAAGCAGACAGAGAGCATTGGAATGGCAGTCTTAACACAACCGTGCAACAGTTGTTCACCTATCGGTGGTAAACAAAATGTTTCTTTTAATCTGATTTCCAATCTTGTTGATAATTATTTCTTGCTCGTGACATTATTTCTCATATATTTGTATGCAGAGTGGGAATTTAGGATCAAATGTTGAAGCTGATGATGAGAGGCATTGCTGTCCATATCCCTTTCATTTTTAAGTCACTTTAATTTTCTATTATGATCATTTGATTTATCACAACACCTTTTATTTCCTATTCTGCAAATTTGTTGAATGCATTCAGTTATTCTTTTTTCAATAAGGACAGTTATTCCATGTTTTTAAACTATCTATTTCTTGTTGAAATCCAAGTCTAGTTTTTGAATTTGGATTTTCACTTTGAACATGAGAGGGGTGGTAATGCTGATAATCTAGTTTGATATAAGTTCGCAAATGCCTAAAGCGACAACGATTTTTATTTTTATTTTTTTAACATATCCCTATTTCAATCTTCATTGATTAAGCTCCTTATATTTTTGACGCCTGACCTTGAGATGTGGATCATCCAAGTCACATTAGCATGGCATAAGAATTTGTAAATGGCTAAACAAGTTTATTTTATTTATTTATTTTTAGATACCCCTATTTTATCATCAATGATTGTCTCTAGAAAAGATCAAGAATAAAACAATTCAAGTTTTTTTGTATTGTTGTTGCAGCGTATAGATAAGGCATAGAAATATGAGTGGTATTTAAGTGGGTGGGTCCATTGAGAGAAAAAGAGCAGTTAATTGTTGACTGCTCATTACAAAGTAATGAAATAATTGAGTGTGTGGGGGCAACTGTCTGTGAAGTGAGATAATTGACTTCCTTTTTAATAAAGTCATTTTAACATGGAAAATTAATTGGTTGCCACTCTTGACTCCATCGCCACTCTACGTTCTACAGTAGTCTTATGAGTTTACTCTCTTCACCCATTTTCAGTCAGTCAGTCAATCAACGTTTTTGCTTTTACCATTATTAAAGGAAATACTGCTCGGTCTCTTGATTTTCATTCAGATCCAAGTCCACTTAAAACGATCTGGTGCTGTAAGAGCCAACACCAGGACAAGCTGAGTCTCGTATTAAAAAACATAAAAAAAATAGAGAGAGGAAATTATCTTTTTGTGATTTTCCTCTTCTTCGATGCAATTTTCGAGCTGCGACAGGAGGCTACTATTATAGGAAAATACCCAAGTCATAAAGGTTTTCTATGTATACTTGCCTCTTTTCCGTCTTCATTTAATGTGTTCTTTGTAGTTTTTTTTCATTATCATTTTTTTTTGGGTATTATAGGAAAATCCCCAAGCCATAAAGGTTGGATTCAGCCTCTCTTTCTTCACTGATCATTCTCAGAATTTACTGCTGGGATTGGGAATTTCTATTCCTCAAGGATTATCAATACAAAAAGGTACTTTCTTTTTCTTTTCCATGCTCTTTTTCCCAAATTCTTTTTTTTATAATGTTTTCCTATTTATCCGATAATGAAATACTATATCCCTTCTCTTTTTTATTAGATTCATTTCTAGATTTTTCTTTTTTTTTTATTATTAATGTATTTTCTTAATATTTAACCGTATTTAAAGTTTACTAGATATTTAAGATGAAAGATAATTTTGATATGAAAAAATATATTTTTAAGAAATAATTATTAATTGAAAATTAATCATTTTAATAATCTCACTAATATTCAGCTTAAATAAACAATTTCAAACTATATATAATAAATATAAAAAATAAAACTAAAGACACTTAAAGGAAATTAATGCTTCAATTGTAATGATTTAATATATTTTAAAAGAAATTTTGTGTAAGTCACACACCTATGAACTATGTTTTTAAAGTTGAGGTTCTATATATTTGTAAGTTTGTATAGATATAATTATGGATGTCAACAAGTATGAATGTCGCGGGTATTTAGTGCTACCCAATCTTAATGGGACTATCCGAACCAGATATAAAAGAATACAAGATAGGAATGAGATGTAGTTTCCTACCTGTTACGGATTTGGGACGAAAATGGATTAATTGTAAGGTAGCCGCCACCCAAACCCGTCCTATTAATACACAAAATATTGTAAAATTTTCGCAGGCTGCTGGTGGTGGGTTTAGCACCACCTCTTAATTGATTGAAGTGTTAAAGTATTAACGATTACGATAATTTTGGTTTATTAATAATTTGTGGATGCAATTATATTTACTCATTATATTCGAATATGATTAAATTATTATTAATAAAAAATTATTAATTATCAATGTATTTGGTTTTTTTTATTAAACTTGTAACTTCGCGAAACAAGTGATTAATGTGCACTCACTACCCATGATGGAATGACAATGAGATTTACTTCATCAATAATCGTGGGTAATGGAACGGAATAAATAATTATGTTTATGGACGAAAATGGGATGAATAATATTATTACTCGCAAGTACGCTACCAATTGCTATCCTCCTATAATTGATGTTCCAATCCCAATTATTCTCAAAAGCCACAATATATAGGGGTGAACAAAACACGGTTAGGTTTAAAAACCGAACCGAATCAAAAACTAAAGTAAAAGAAAAATAGGAACAAAAAATAAACCAAAATTTAAATTTTCAATTTTTTTAATTTTTATTATCATTATTTTATTATTAGTTACATGTAAAGTATTGCTTAAAAAAGATTTATATTACATATATATTACTAAAGTCTCATAAATGCAAACTATATAATAATATAAATATATAATATGCCAAATCATATATATATATATATATATATATATATATATTGCTATTTTATTTCGGTTCGGTTTTGTTTTTATTTTTTCAACAAAAACCGAATCGAAAACCAAATTACTATATTTTATAAAACCGAAACCAAACCAAATAGAGTTTGGTTTGGTTTTTCAGTCTTGATTCTATTCGATTTTTGGGTTGCGGTTTGGTATTGCTAACTCCTACCAATATACAAAAGTATCAGAAATCAAATGATGAAATATCAAAAGTACTTTATTCAAGCTCAAAACATATCTATTCACATGTTACAATTAAAAAATATAACCAATATTACCTGAACTCACTGAATGTACACATAAAACAAGCCAAACGCAGGCAACAACAGTATAGAAATGTTGAACCTATTGTTCAATTAACACTGGTTATTACATGGACTGTTTAGTTTCTCATAGTGAGGATACCTACAAATATATGCAAGAGAAGAATAAGATGATTTGGAGAGGCATCATTTTATAACACAAGAATTTTTATTTATTTCAACTTGAATATATTATTTCAACTTGAATATCTTACAAGCTAAGAGCTTCTTTATATAGAGGATGAGAGGCTCTAGAATCTTACAAAGGACGTTAGCTTACAAGAGAATCTGCTTTGAGGGATCAAACATACAAACATTATTACACACTCACATCAGACATAAAGTGTAACTAACTTGACATAAAGAAATTATCTTCTTTTTACAAAAGTAAAGTTAAGAGGAAACAACAATGGTTAAGGACTATTGAAGAGATAGTAAGAATCTGCTTTATTTCCATCCATTGATAGGCTCATGAGATGGAGATGCATTCATGGGATCTAGACTGTGCAAAGCTGGAGATAGTGGACAGATGTCTGATTCACCAGAATCTATATCATAGTGTGGGTCTTGAGAATTATGGAATAGTGATATATTTTTAGTGTCCAATGGTGGAGTAACTTGAGTTGAGCTAGAAGTTGAATGAGCCAATGGTGGAGACTACATGAACTGAACATCTACTGGTTTGAATAGCCTGATATTCTGGTTGTGCTGAAAGAGTTATTGCATAGAGAGAGGTTGAACACAACCAAGCAGAAGAAACATTTGTATAGTCATTAAGCTCGTAAAGATACTTCTGGAGGCTCTAGAGGATCATCTTATCTTTATTTCTAGACAAAATACCACTAAAATTTCTCCAGTGATAAGAATGATTCTGTGTGCAGAAACATTGTTGAGGATTCTGGAAATATGGCCTGTGTAGGATAAAAATTCCTACAGTTGGACTTTCTTTGAATGTACCTATTTTATAATCATATAACCTTTCAAACTGGATTTGTCTTTGAAGTTCTTTCTGCTACCAAGAGAGAGGTGCAAACTAGTCTAGAAAAGTGAATAATAAAGTACTCACATGATCTGGATTAACAATGAACTTATAAAGGGGCAAGAGAGGAATCTGAACAGCAGTAGAGTAAAGAATAGTGAAACACCATAGACACCAAAGCTCATGCTCCATAAGTTGATGGAATGGAGATAACAAAGCACAGATAACTATACACTTGCATCACATTCCACTTCAAACAATTTATCAAAGCTAGGTTGAGCTCAAACAGGAACAATACATAGCTTTTTCTAAATCAAAGCAAAGCTCTGCTATTCTCTTCCCTTCTTGAGACATTCAGTTAATGGAGCTACAATACTACTGAAATTTTTAATAAATCTTCTATAGAAAGTAGCTAAGCCATGAAAGCTACGGATGTCTCCTACAAAATTTGGTGTTGGCCTATCTTGAATGGCTTTCACATTTTCTTCATCAACCTTGATTGCATCTTTCCCCATAACATATCCCAAGTATAATAATTCTTCTAACATAAATGAGCACTTTTTCAAATTTGCATATAATTCACTTTTTACTAACTTTAAATGCAAAGTATGCTCCTCAACAGACTTTTTATGAATCAAGATATCATCAAAGTATACCACCATAAACTTTTCAATGAAAGGACGTAATACCTGATTCATAAGGGACATAAAAGTGCTTGGAGCATTGCTCAACCCAAATAGTATTACTAGCCATTTATATAAGTAATCCTTTATCTTAAATGCAGTTTTCCACTTATGTCTAGGCTTAATCGGAATCTAATTTACCCACTGTGCAAATTCAACTTTAAGAAGATCATTCATCCACTCAACTGATCTAACATGTCATCTAGCCTTAGAATGAGGAATTGGTAGCCAATAGTGATTTTATGATTGCTCGGATATCAATATACATTCTCCTACTATCATCCTTTATTAGGCATTAATGAGGTAGGTACAACATATGAACTTATGCTTTCTCAGATACACCCCTTGTTAAGTAAATCCTGCACTTGTTCCTTTAGAACCTTATGTTCTTTAGGACTCGTTCTGTAGTGTGGCAAATTAGGTAAACTAGAACCATGAACAAGATCAATTTGGTGCTGAATATTCCTCATTGAAGGTAGTTCCTTTGGTAGTTCATCAGGGATAACATTAACAAGTCTTCTAAAATGTTCTGCACCGCCACTGGTAACTTGGCTCTAGGTTCACCTTTTGTTTCCCTACCCTTCGTAACCAATATATTAGCTTTAGGAGGTTAGGGTACTCCTTTAGCTCGTTGTTGTGGTTCAGCATGCGTCTCTTTTTTCCACTTGATTCAACCACTTTTTTGGCTTTATCAATTGCCTCTGGTTCGAAATTCCTAGAATTGCCTCCTCCATAGCGTCTATATGGTTCCCCGGACATCTCCTTCAGCAAGGCTTTAACTTTCAATGCTAAATTCCTAGCATCTTGAGCTTTCATGATCATCTAAACCCCTATCTTTTCTTAAATAATTGGATTGAAACCTCTCAACTAATCAGAAGTTAGCTAGCTCTCTGTTGTTGACAAATTAGCTCAAGTAGATAATCTATGGAATTCAACAGTATATTCATGCATAGTTCGATTACCTTGAACACAGTTTTGATAAGCCTCATAGATTTATTATTCATAATCAGAAGGTAAAAATCAACGCTCTAACAGTTGTTTCATATGATGCTAATAAGGGATAGGTTCTTGACCATCCCTCCTACGACGCACATTCAATTGATCCCGCCAAACAGCAACTCCCCCTTTTAGCTTATATGCTAAAAATTTAACTTTTGTATGTTCAGAAATTTCAAGATAATTATAGAAACATTCAACCGCATGAATCCAATGAAGAAACTCTTCTACTTCTAAGTCTCCATCGAAACTAGGTAGTTCCAATTTAATTTTCTACTCATCTCCCCTTTCATTCCGTCGAAACTAAGTTCATAAACAACTTCATCATCCAGAATATCAAAATCATCATCAAAATTAGGCCTTACCTCGATTTGACATCTTTCAATATCCTGTTCGGCCCTTTGAATTTGATGTTGATGTGGTCGATGTTGACCAATGGAATGGTCAACTAGTTCTTCCCTACGTTCCCTTTGTCCATCTCCTTGCCTATTCACATTAAGCTGACAATTGGAGTGCTGGGATTTTTCACCTGAAATCATCCGATTAAAGCGGAAGAATGCGATGATTTCCTCAAATCCGTGCCCAGAAGCAATTGAGATGGAAATTGTAAAAACAAAATTTTAATGACAAGAGATGAATCTCTTACCCGGATTATCTCTACAAGAGATGGATGCAGACTGTAGGAATCAAACTAGAATCCCTCCTCGTTCAAGTACACGAACGCCTTACGAACACCACCCGTGCTAGCGTCGGAAAAACACGAACAATGGAGAGAGGGAGGGGGAGAATTTCGGCTAGTGTGTGTGCTACATAATTAGGCCGAAATCTATTTTAATTAACTTTAATTTACACATGTATATAATATATTACACCAAGTAACATATTATTTACATTTAATTAAAATTGGTTTGACTAATTAATTTAATCCATTAAGTTAAAATTAGATCTTCACAAAATAAATTCATATGTAAGCTTATACATATGAATATTTCCACCCAGGAAATAATCTCATAATTAATCCAATTAATTATGAGAAAGCCAATCAAATATTAATTTTATTATCATGATCAATCCAATTGATCTTTATAATATAATTAATATAATCCTCTCTCTCCAGAGTGTATACTCCAAGTATACATGTGATTCCTTAAGTCAGTGTTCAGTCGCTCAATGTGTACGATCCCGTGGGCCCATCTTTATGTTGGCAGTGGGCCTTTGGCCCACAGACTGCAGTTGGACTCTAGCAAGCCACTGCAGCCTCCAATTAAGATGGAAATGGCAGTCCAACTGTAATCATAACCCTGTAGTATGAACTTGTATATCCCATGTCATTGATATTGGTGTCCAACACAGAGGCATGGATTGATCACCCTCTTTTGTGTCTGGACATTTGCTTGATCCCAAATGCATTGAAGCTCACAAACAAGTTCCAACTTGTTTGGGTGTGGCCACACTCTTATCAGTCACATTCATCAAGAGGCCGATGATATCTTCTCAGTGGACTACTGAGTGACGAATCCCTTTTGCATATCCATGGTATTGCTATGCTAAGGGACATACCCTAAAGTACCCATACTTGGCACCCTATTATAGGCCCTTTAGGCGTACCCCTAAGTATGCGACCTTGCATGCAACACCATCATATGGTCAGGTCAAAGGATCCATACAAGTACTACACGAGAATCACTTGTGATACTATATCATGTGGATTTCTCGTTTAGTGGATCTATCCAGTACCATGCCCTTTTTACATGTACCTATTAACTTGGTTGACATCCCATGTCTAATGACCGGTACGACACCGCCATACAACTAGGTTAATGATAGTCGATAGATCCATTCATTCCCATGACTGGAACAGACTATAGATCTCTTTATGGTCATATCATTTACCTTATCCATGGTCTTACTGCCAAGTGCATGACACCTGTCATCATGGATATAGATATGTCCATTGGATACTTCATTTAAGATATTGCACAAGATATATAATAAATGAATTAATGCCTTTATCAATAACACAAAATGATTATAATACATAAATCCAATAAATGTATAATACAAATACGAGGTCCAATGCTTCGGGACTAGGGCATATCTAACATGGAGCAGTTAGGGGATTAGATCGCTTCACGCATCTCTAGGGCAAAATTATTAAATTGTTCCAATGGAACAAGAACCCCGATGTCTTCAGGTTGTGCCATATTTTCAGCTCGAAGAATTTTAGAGGACGACAAGAGACTCTGGTACCAACTGATACAACAGGTGCACGGTTGTGAGTTTAAATAAAAAAACTGATGAAAAGAAATAACAAACACTATAATAAATCTAAACCACTCGGACAAAAGTAGGAGAAAGTTAAGAGAAACCGCAAGTGGATATTAATCAATGTACGAAAAGTGCGAAAAACCAATACAGCTTTAGGATGTTTATAAGGGTAAAACTGTAGGGATTTGTCACCGGAAATCACCCGATAAAAGCGGAAGAATGCGGTGATTTCCTCAAATCCAGTCCCAGGAGCAATTGAAGTGGAAATTGAAAAACATAAAAATTAAATAGAAAGGGATTAAATTTTTTACCAGAAAAATCTCTTTCTAGAGATGGATGATGACTGCAGAATTCAAAATAGAATTCCTCCACTCTCACGTACACGAACGCTTGGCGAATGCAACCCGTGCTAGCGTCGGAAAAACGAAACAATGGAGAGAAGAAGCTAGAGAATTCGGCTAGGAGTGTATTCATAGAGGTGGCCGAAATTTCTAATCCTAGGTATTTATACCTAGGGTTGGCCGAATTCCCTTAGGGGAATTCAGGCCCATCTTGGCTCCTCTCTATTCTGTGCGGGCTTCCATGTTTTAATTTAGGCCCAGTCTAATTTTAATTATTCTGGTTTAAATTAATTTCAAGCCCAATTTTAATATACCCATGTATTTAATATATTACTCCAAGTAATATATTATTTACATCTAAATTAAAATTAGTTTGACAATTAATCTAATCCATCAAATTAAAATTAAATCTACACAAAATAAAATCATATGTAAACCCATACATATGAATATTTCCACCTAGGAAATAATTTCATAATTAATCCAATTAATTATGAAGAGTCAATAGAATATATTAATTTTATTATTATAACCAATCCAATCGATCCTTATAATATAATTAATATATACATGCTTCTCCCTCCACTGTGTATACTCCAAGTATACAAGTGATTCCTTAAGTCTGCATTCTATCGTTCTATGTGTACGATCCTGTGGGCCCATCTTTATGTTGGCAGCGGGCCTTTGGCCCGCAGACTGCAGTTGGGCTCTAACAAGCCACTGCAGCCCCCAATTAAGATGGAGATGGCAGTCTAACTGATATCATAACCCTGTAGTTTAAACTTGTACATCCCATGTCATTGATATCGGTGTCCAACACAGAGGCATGGATTGATCACCCTTGTCTGGACATTAACTTGATCCCGAATGTACTGATTCTCACAAACAAGTTCCAACTTGTTTGGATGTGGCCACACTCTTATCAATCACATTCATCAAGCGGCCGGTGATATCTTCTCAGTTGGTTACTGAGTGACAAATCCCTTCTGCATATCCATAGTATTACCATGTTCAGAGACATACCCGAAAGTACCCATACTTGGCACCCTATTACAGGCCCTTTAGGCGTACCCCTAAGTATGCGACTTCACATGTAGCACCATCATATGGTCAGGTCAAAGGATCCATACAAGTACTACACGAGAATCCATTGTGATACCATACCATGTGGATTACTCGTTTAGGGGATCTATCCAGTACCATGCTCCCAGGCATGTACCCATTAACTTGGTTGACATTCCATGTCCAATGACCGGTAAGACACTGCCATACAACCAGGTTAATGATAGTCTGTTGTTCCATTCATTCCCATGACTGGAACAGACTACGGATCTATTTATGGTCATATCGTTTACCCTATCCATGGTCTTACTGCTACGTGCATAACACTAGTCGTCATGGATATAGATATGTCCATTGGATACTTCATTTAATATATTGCACAAGATAGATATAATAAATGAATTGATGCCTTTATTAATGACACAAATGAGTACAACACATAAATCCAATAAATGTATAGTACAAATACAAGGACCCATGCCTCGGGACTAGGGTATTTCCAACAAAAACTAATCCTAATTCAAAAAGGTAAAACAAAACAAAAAACTAATAATTAAAATCTAAAAAAGTAATTTGCCGAAAACTAATCCAAATTCAATTTGGATGAGGATTTGCGGTAGCCTTATTAATCCTATTCCTATTGGAATTGGATTTGCGGCAACAACTAATTCCAATTGGAATTAGAAAGTGGCCCTCCATGAAAGAGCATTAAAATAACAGTAAACAAAATGTGTTATTTTAGTCCACTCAAAGCTTCTATATAGGTCACAGCTTCATTTAGAGCTGGATCTCCACCTCATTGAAGCAACAAATTTCTTGTTGCATTTACACCAAAAACATCAATTTGTATTATCCACCCATGCAATAAGCTCCCCCTAGGAGAAAACTGGCATCAACATTACATTTCATCCATTCTAATGAAGGACGAATCCTCTTATCATCTTGTGATGCAGCGGATATGAATAGGTTATCTCAATTCCGTTGATCACCTACGATACTATAATTAAGATCTTCTAAATACTAGAATCGACACAATTCAGAGTACAAAGGAATTAGAGAGAATTCTTATTCAAATCAAAACTGTCTCAATCAATTACATCTAGGCCTTTATATAGGCAAAAATATAACACAAAATAGTCCAAAGCGGACAAGGAAAGAAAAGCTAACAAAAAAAGAAACAACTAAAAACTTTCCTGAAAAGTAAAAAAAAAAAACCAAAAAATGCAAATTTGAAGGCCTAAACGATGTTTTTTGGCCGAAAAGCAATGGACATCACAGCCAATGGCTCTAAGTTTTGATTGTTGGCCCGTTTCCTATAAGTTTAGGCTCAAAAGTACCAAAATCGGCCCATTTTCACTAATCTCCGTAAAACTTACACAAATAGGCCGAAGTCTTCTCTTCTACATCATTCTCCCCCGGCTGAAGAGAATTCACCCTCAAATTGTCATCGTCTGAAGAATCTCCAGAATACGAAATCAAATGCTTGACATTGAAGATGTCCGCAGTACGAATATGGCTGGGCAGCTCTCTGAATATCTGATGGTTCTCCCTTCTGCGCTCTCTGAATAACAGAAGTAAAATAAAGATGTATTTCATATAATTCAGCAAAAGCTGCAAAACCAGGAACCTCAATAAAAAGGCGACCAATCAACCCTCTCCACCTACTCAATGCATCAGCCACCCTATTAGACACACCAGACTTATGTTTAACTACAAAAGTAAACTGTTGGAGATAAGCCACCCATTGAGCATGTCTAGCCGAAATTTTATCTTGGCTATGTAAATGCCGCAATGCCTCATGGTCAGTAAATAGAACAAACTCCCGCTGAAACAGATAATGCCTCCAATGCTTGACTGCTTGAACCACTGCATAAAAATCCACATCATAGGTACTGTATCTAAGCTTGGCACTTGACGACTTTTCACTGAAATAAGCAACAAGTTTCTGATTCTGACTCAATACAGCTCCAATGCCTAACTTCGAAGCATCAGAGTGCAACTCAAAATGTTGCTGAAAATCCGGCAAAATAAGAATAGGGGCTATAACTAGCCGTTCTTTTATTGACTGAAACGCCTCCTCTGCTTGCTCAGTCCATTCAAAATGCCCCTTCTATTTCATACATTCTGTGATTGGTGCCATAATGCTACTGAAGTGTGCAATGAACCGCCTATAGAATGAAGCCAGACCATGGAAACTCCTTACATCTGTAACTGAACTAAGTCTAGGCTAGGTTTTAATCACCTCCACCTTTACGTCATCCACCTTCAAACCTTCAGCAGAAACAACATAACCCAAGAACAGGACACTGGGAGATATAACGACACACTTCTTTATGGCAGCAAACATTCTCTCCCTTCTCAACAGTGACATTACTTCTCTTAAATGACAAATATGCTCTTCTTCATTAGTACTATATATTAGAATATCATCAAAGTACACAGCCACAAATTTCCCAATAAAAGGCCTTAATAACTGGTTCATAACATGCATAAAAGTACTAGGTGCATTAGACAACCCAAATGGCATGACCATCCATTCATACAATCCTTCCATAGTCTTAAATGCAGTTTTCCACTCATCCCCAGGCCTAGAGGTGGCCACGGTTCATGAACAGCCAATTCAGGTTCATAAAACACCGGTTCAGGTTCAAGAAATTCTTGAACCTGAACCTTAACCTTCAAAAGGGATGAACCGTCGGTCCGGTCCGGTCCAGTTCAGGTTTAGGGTATGACAAGGTTCAAGTTCGGTCCGGTTCAGGTTCGGTTTGGTTGAGGTTCAACCCTGTTGAATAAACATTTAGAATTCAATTTGCGTGTGGTTTCGATGTAGACATTTTTTTATAAATTATTAATATACGTAACAAAATAATATAATTTCTCAAATATGAAAAACAACTTATATTTTTTATTTTACAATTAATAATTTACATAATATTAATTTATATTACAACTAACCATTGATTGAACCTAAGGGTTGAACCGCCGGTTCACATACCGGTTCAGAACCATCGATTTAAAGGTTCAGGGATTGATCGACCCTGAACCTTAACCTTTTTTTTCTTCTGAACCGTCGGTCCGGTTCCGGTCCGGTCCAGGGATTGACTGGTTTTGATCCGGTCCGGTTCGCCGGTTCAGGTCCAATTTGGCCACCTCTACCTAGGCCTTATCGAATATGATAGTACCCACTTTTTAAATCTAACTTGGTAAAAACAGTTGCTCCACTAAGTTAGTCCAACAAGTCATCAAGTCGAGGAATAGGAAACCAATACGTGATAGTGATCTTATTGATGGCTTTGATGTCCACACACATCCGCCAAATCCTATCTTTCTTTGGAATCAAGAAGGCTGGCACTGTACAGGGGCTTAAACTCTCCCGGATATTGCCCTTCATCAGCAGCTGCCCTACTTGCCTCTGCAACTCCTCATGTTCAGCCGAACTCATTCTGTAATGTGGACGGTTAGGAAGAACAACTCTAGGCTCAAGGTCAATTTGGTGTTGAATATCTCGAAGGGGCGGTAATCCGACGGGAAGCTCATCCGAAAATAGATCGTCAAACTCTCTCAACATGGGCTTGATCTGTTCAGGGATCTCACTCCTTCTCAGCTACTTTCCCCACCAATGCATATACCACCTCATTCCCTTGTACTGCTTCCTCAAACTGGGATACAGTCAACAACACAACGCCTTCAGCCCCTGTACTACTCTTGAACTCCTTTTTCTTTGGAATGAGAGTAATTCTTACCCCCTTCAAATAGAAAGGTATGAGCATAGACCTTCTTTGATGAGTCACATCTCAATCATACTGCCACAGTCTTCCTAACAACAGATGGCATCATCCATATCTACCACATCACACAACACCTCATCCTTATATCGAGATCCTACTGAAAAAGAAACTACTGCCCTTTTAGACAACAATACTTCTCCCCCTTGTTTCAGCCATACTAACTTGTAGGGTTTTGGATGTTTTTCTGTGGCTAAGCTCAGTTTTCGAACTGCTTCAGTAGAAATTATGTTCCCACAACAGCCTCCATCAATCACAAACTTACACACCTTCCCCTTAATAGTGCAAGTTGACTGGAATATGTTACTCCTTAACCATTCATTGTCTGCAGCAGCTCTTGGTGTCAAACAATATCGCCACACCACTAAAGCAGTGCCAACATCTCTAACTACCATTTCTTCCTCAACCTCTTCTTCATCATCAAAGGCTGGATTTTCAGTATCCGACTCTACAAATGTGGCCCGTTTTCCCTTCCTGTAATCTGCCTGCCTATGTCCCACCTCACTACAAGTAAAACACTTCAAGGTGCTACCTTGAATAGTTCTCCTAGGTGTTGATTCTGGAGGTTTTACCACAACTGCCTCTACTACCCTCCTGCCGTTTCTACTATCAGGAAATCCAAAATTATGACGCTGCAATCTTTTCTTAAGCCGCAAGGCTCGTTGGTGTGCATTAGAGATATTCAATAGATCAAAGTCATTAACTGCTTCCCTAATTTTCTCCCTCAACCCTCCAATGTACCTAGACACTAACTACTCATTGGTCTCCATTATATCACTCCTAGCAATCAATTGATAAAACTCAGTTGTGTATTCATCAACTGACCGACTACCTTGCCTTAAATTCTATAGTCTTTGGTACATTAATCTATGAAAATTTGGTGGCAAAAAAGGTGGCTCTCATTTGTTTTTTAATCTTTTCCAAGTTACAATTTTAGTCTTACCCATCCGAAGTTGGGTTTGTTTCACTTGCATCCACCAAGCCGTAGCACTTCTCGAAACCTTGTTGCAACCAGTGATACTTTTTTTATCCTCCGGGACTCCTTTGAATTCCAGGACTTCTTCCACTGTCGCCAACCAGTCCAGGAACTCCTCTAGTTGGAGAGTACCACGGAACTCTGGAATCTCCGTTCTCAATCCAGCCTCCCAACGCCTATCCTCCACATCTACAGGATGTCTACGCTGGTGGTAATCTCCCTCATCCTCCTCCAGTCCGGCGAACGGTTTATAAGATTATCGAAATTAGGGTTAGAGTTTTGCCTCTGTAGACGATTTCCCCTAAGACGAGCCGCAAGCAGGCCATCCATACGTTCTGCCAATCAATCCATTATGACCTCCATTCTTTAGTCCATCATGGCGTTGACACATTGCTCGAACCTCTGCTCCAACCGATTCAGATCGTCTGACCCGTGACTTCGTCAACTCTCCGCTCTCTTCTCGGCGGCATGATGACGACTAGGGTTTTGGATTTCGGCTCCGATACCAACTGATGCAGCGGATACGAATAGGTTATCTCAATTCCGTTGATCACACACGATATCGTGATTAATATCTTATAAATACTAGAATTGACACAATTGAAAGTATAAAGGAAATAGAGAGAATTCTTATTCAAATCAAAACTGTCTCAATCAATTACATCCAGGCCTTTATATAGGCGAAAATATAACACAAAACAGTCCAAAGCGGACAAGGAAAGAAAAGCTAACAAACAAAGAAACAACCGAAAACTTTCTCGAAAAGTAAAAAAAAAAAAAAAAACAAAAAAAAAAATGCAAATTTGAAGGCCTAAACGATGTTTTTTGATCGTTGGCCTGTTTCCGATAAGTTTGGGCTCAAAAACCACTAAAATCAGTCCATTTTCACTAGTCTCCATAAAACTTGCACAAATAGGCCAAAGCCTTCTCTTCTACGTAATCTTGTCAAGGTAAAATAGTAAAATCCATGGCTACACTAGGATTAGATAAAGAATTCACGTGAGCTTACTTAACATTGCAATATTGAATCCATATCACCCACACAAGGACAAGCTTACATAACATTGCAATATTGAATTCACATAAGCAACGAAAATCAAGATCACCCTTCTCTTGAGATTGACATTTTTTTCCAACGCTTTAAAGCGCTTTTGTAAAGCATCAATAACATGTGATGGCATGAGAAAAATATTCATAGCATACATCGGTAAAGCTTGAGCAATTGAACGTAGTAATGCCCCTTTACCACCACGGTTAAGCAATGTCAATTCCATCCCTATGGCCGTTTCCCTACCTGACCAAGAATAAAATTAAACACTTCTTTTTTTCATCTACCCACCATGGAAGGAAACCAATGCAAAATTGTGGTTCTTGACTCAACCACATATGGCTTAAAAAATAGAAGATATATTAAAATTTGTTAATTGCCATGAAGATTTTTCATATATTCGAAAACAATTTCATGACAACCAAAGTTTCATCATGCGCTGCCTTAAAAAGGAAAAAAACTATCGGTAGCTAACAAAATAATTGGTGCCGCAGGCGCCGACTTACAGCCATGTAGGATGAGGGGAAAGAGGGTCCCTCTAACGAATTCCGTCGGTTGGAGAAAATTGTATAAAATCTTAATATGCAAGGGACTGTGAAACAGGTGCCGATAAATCCTCAAACTATTTATTTGAAATCGTTAGCTAAACTAAATTACAAATCTAGTCAGACTCTATGTCATTTCTCTTAATGTTGTTGAATTAAGTGTCCTATCTCATTATCCCACCCTATCCAAGAATTGAAATCATGATGAAGTCTCTTGAATTTTTTTTTTTTTTTTTTTTTTGCCGACTAAAAGCTGTTGTCCGATGGAAAATTGTGAATTTGAATCTTCAGCCACGCCACCTTAGATCTTTGTTTTTGATACAGTTTTTCTTGGTGTAAAATCTCTCCTAATTCTTCTTTTTTTTTCCCTAAAATATTATCCTCAACATCCCACCCATTACGAGAACACAAATTCTCAAGCTCTGCCAAATGAGTTCCAACCGAAGCTTATTCTTAAACAGTGGACACTGCTCTCTTCCCCAGGAATCTAAAGTTGCTTCACAAGTAGATAATTTTGTCAAAACAGAAATCAAGCCCAATGAGTTAGGAATAGAACCCCACTCACTCTCAAATTAGAAAGATGGCTTGCGAGTGACTAAAATTGCTAAGTGATTTGGTTCAGATGTAGCAATGATATTCACCCAGGCATCTATGACCAAACCAATGAGGCCGTTGCCCAATCCAACTGTTCCCCAAGCCATTGATTTGAACCTTTGATCCTTTCCCTAGTGAACCAATAACCTGTCATCCAAATCAAACGAACCACGTCCTAACAATATATCCCGTTAACCATGCGTGAAAGAAAATTTGATGTGGCTGCCCACCAAGTTTCTCTGAAGAGTCTAACAAGTCACTAAAGTCACGTATTACCCGCCACAACATGTTATTATTCGTGCTTAAATGCTTTAAACAACGCCATGAATCTCTTTGTTGAGAGCGTTTAGGAAAGCCATAATACCCCATTAATCTCCAGACTCCCCCGTCTTCATCATGAATGAGAACATGAATAATGAAGGGAAGAATCTCAAATCCTTTTTAAGTGAACATCGAATAGCTCCAACACCAAATCAATACAGCAAAAATGTGTTAACCATATAAAGGTTGAGTTTGAATTTATCATTAAACATTAGTGAAATCTTAAAATAACGAGATTTTGTTATAAAAGAAAATTGATTTTATTGCTTTGTAACATTGCTTTTGCAATTTAAGAGAGTAGATTTTATTGTCTTATAACACTGATAGCAGAATTTGCGATATTTAAGGGAATTGTTTTTATTGTTTTGTTGTCTTATTGTTTTCACCTAATAAACAAGTTAAAGATCAGTGAGATTTAATTGATTAAGCCTTTAATTTGTTGTTCTGATACATAAATGGCATTTAGTGAAAGAGAGAAGGGGAAGAAGCTTTTGGTATGTTTTAAATTCATCTGATTTCTCCATTTTTTGTTTGTTTTATATATAAATATATATATATATATATATATATATATATATATATATATATATTGTCGGACCATTTATAAAATCCAGAAATACTTTATGTTTTGCTTTGGACAAATAAATAATTTGGAAAATAATTAAGCAATGTAATAAAATAAAAATAAAGATTTTATTATAATGTAATCAAATAAAAAAAAAAAAAAAAAACTCGGTAAAAAAAAAGACAATTTATGCTAATAAATTCTACTTTTTATATCATTGAATTTTGAAATTTGTGAAAAGTTTATTGGCGGAGTAGCCTAATTTAGGCATAATTATTCAAATGGAATGTTCAAAATCTGAAATTGTTCTACCTGTTCTAGTAGGTGTTTTGCCATTAAAACAACAAAAGTAAAACTTCAATAATTTATTGACATAAATTGAAATTTTGTTATCAATAATTGAATATCTATATTTACATTAGATTTGGTAGTATTATTTTTCTAATATTATTTTTCTTTACAAAAATAGGAAGAAGAAGAAGAGAGGAATGGCGGAGATTGTAATTGGAACGAAAATTGGAGAGGCTGTTTTATCCAGAGTTACTGATGAGGCCATTGATTCTGTGTGGCGTCAAATCGGGTATGTATGGAACTACAAAACCAACATTCAAGACCTGAACAAGCAACTTACCAGATTGAAAGACGAAAGGAACAGCATGCAACACCGAGTGGATGAAGCCACAAGAAATGGAAAATTAATTGAAAACACAGTAACGAATTGGTTTAAAGATGCGGATGAGGCTATTGGTGTGGCAGAGCAGATTGTTGAAGACAATGGGAGTGCCAATAACAGCTGCTTCATGGGTTGCTGTCCTAATTTGAAGACCCGTTACCAGTTCAGCAGAAAGGCTAAGAAACAGGCACCAGTCATTGCTCAAGTTCAAGGAGATGGGAAATCCATCACAGATCTTTCCTATTTTCCTTATGTGCAGGAATTACTGTGTGTTGGAGACATTGAGGCCTTGGAATCAAGAACTCAAGTTCTGAACGAAATTGTGGGAGCATTGAAGGATGTAGACTTCAATTTGATCGGAGTTTATGGCATGGCAGGGGTTGGTAAAACTACTCTAGTCACGAAGCATCTTATTGCCGAAGTCAAGCGAGCTGGAGTTTTTGAAGTAGTCACTTGGACAAAGGTGACTCAGAATCCTGACTTCAAAAACATTCAAGAAGAAATTGCAGCATGGTTGGGTCTTAAGTTCGAAGTCGACTCCACTCAAGTGAGGGCGGTTCGGTTACGTGCACATCTCAAACAGAAGGAGAAAGTACTTGTCATTCTTGATGATATTTGGACGAAAATCCAACTTGAGGACATTGGAAGTCCAAATGACAAAGATAGTAAAGGATGTAAAATTGTGATGACGTCAAGAGATCAAAATGTATTGCTGGAGATGGGTGTACAGAAAGATTTTCGACTTCAAGTTTTGCAGCCAGAAGAGGCATGGCAACTCTTTCAGCAAAAATTGGACAAAGTCGTAGACTCAGACATGCTACCTATAGCAAAAGAAGTGGCAGAAAGATGTGCAGGCTTGCCTGTCTTAATTACAGCAGTTGCAGGAGCATTAAGAAGTCAGCAGTTGAATGAGTGGAAGAATACCTTGCAGCAGCTGAAGCAATTTGCTCATGAAAAAATTGACGATCAAGTTAACTCAGCCCTTAATTTAAGCTATAATTTTTTGAAAGATGAATGCAAGTTGGTGTTCTTACTATGTGGTCAAAATGGACCACTCAATATTGACATTGCATACTTGTTGAAATATGCTATTGGTTTGGGCATTTTAAAACACTGCAAGGAAGTAGATGCTGCAAGAATCAGTTTACATTCATTGGTCAATAACCTTAAAGCCTCGTCTTGGTTGCTGGAAAGCAATAAGGATGGTGAACTACAGATGCATGATCTCGTTTACAACTTTGCCATCACAGTTGCATCAAGGGATCAACCTGTCATCACTGGCATTGGAATGGAGGAATGGCCAGAAGATGATAAATTAGAGAATTACATGGCAATGGTGTTGAATAATGGCAAAGTTCCCCGGCTTTCTAAAGTGTTAAATTGCCCAAAAATCAGGTTCTTGCTACTAAACAATGAGGATTCCTCCTTGGAAATTGGAGACAATTTTTTTGGAGGCATGAAAGGGCTCGGAGTCCTGAATCTAAAAAATGCATGTTTTTCCAGCTCTTTGCCCTCGTCACTTCAGTGCCTTAAGGATCTCCAGACATTGTGTTTGGATTCCTGTGTCTTGAATGACGTAGCCATAATTGGAAAGCTTCAGAAATTAAAAGTTCTCAGCCTTGTCAATTGTACCATTCCTTGTTTTCCAGGAGAAATTGGGAATTTGACTCATTTGCAGCTTTTGGATCTGAAGAATTGTTCGAGCCTGGAAGTAATTGAGCCAAATGTACTCTCAAGCTTAACCCAATTGGAGGAGTTGTACTTGGAAAACAGCTTTGTAAAATGGGAGAGCATTGAAGGAAACAATGGTCAAAGAAAGAATGCCAACTTGACTGAATTGAAGCGTCTTTCCAAGCTTGTCACTCTGCACATACATATTTTGGATGCAACAATGTTGCCGTATGATCTTCCTGTGAAACAATTGGAACGTTTTAGAATTCTTATTGGAGCGGAGTTGGACTGGAGTGTTGAACATAAGACTACAAGAATATTGAAGCTCAAGCTCAATACAATCAATCATTTGGAGAGGGTGAGAAGTCTCTTGATGAAAACTGAAGATTTGTATCTGCATAACTTAGTGAGTGTGGAAAATGTACTCAACAGCTTAAATAAGGAGGGTTTTCCTCAGTTGAAACATCTCTTCATTCAAAACAGTCCAGATATCAGATATATCATCGACTGCAGGAGAATAGGTCGCATCACTGCTTTTCCCTCCTTGGAGTCGTTATCTTTGAACAATTTGCACATATTGGAGAAGATTTGCAATGCTCCATCGAAAATGATGCCCTTTAGCTATTTAAGAAGGATTAAAGTGGGGAACTGTAGCATATTGAAATATCTCTTTTCATTCTCCATGCTCAGAGGTCTTCATCAGCTCGAAGAAATTGATGTAAATAATTGCGAAATTATGAAAATGATTGTTGCAAATGGCGATGATGATGATGATGATGGCGTAGATGAAGCAATTAAGCTGAAAAAATTACAAACGCTGACATTGGATCATCTTCCTGGGTTTGCTGGCTTCTGTTCCCAAGTGAAGTTGCCTTCTTCTGCAGTGAAATCATTGCCGAAGATGAGATTGAAACTCCCATGGTGCTTTTCACTGAAAAGGTACAATAGTAAATATATGAAAGGCCAGGTAAGTTGCAGGAAACTGAAATCTCAATAACAAATGACATGCAAAATTTCGTTATAGTGATACAATTATTGCTGTTTTTTCCTTTTGGATTATTATAAGATAAAGCTATTCCTTCTCAACTAATTGGAATATAAAAAGCAATTTGTCTGCATGAAATAAACAGAAAAGAGAAAAAAATCTTGTATTTTATCCTATTTACTTAGTGATCTGTTGCGTCCTATATTTCCTCTAATAGTTTCTTATAGTATGTTTTGTATTTTAAGAGATTTGTGATTGTGTTGCAGATTGAATTTCCCAGTTTGATAAATCTCAATTTGTCATCAACTAATGTGAAGAGTATATGGTCTAACCAACTTAAAGTTGTATTTCAAAACTTGACAAGCTTGATCGTGGATGGCTGTTGGAATTTAAGCTCTCTATTTACATCATCCATGGTACAAAATCTTGCTGAATTGAAAAAGCTTGAGATAAGCAACTGCAGTTCCATAAGAGAAATAATATCTGGAGAAGGATTCGAAGAAGAAATTGTGAGGAGGAAGATTTTGTTCCCGAAACTAGACATTTTGAAGCTCAAACATCTTCCAAAATTGGAAAGATTTTGCTCTGGGAATCTGTTGGAGTGTACTTTATTGAAAGTCTTACGAGTTGAGAGTTGTCATTATTTACAGGCATTCGTGTGTGGTTCTGTGCAGACTGATATGGGTGTCAACGGTGGAGCTAGACAACATGGAGATGCAACCCTCTTTGATGACAAAGTGAGTTTTTAGATTCTCCTATTTTTGTGTGTGTAATTTTTATAATCACGTTGATGTCCTATTTTATAATCATTGGTTTAACATAATGGGATTTGTATGCTATAGGTTTCGTTTCCTAATTTGGAGGAATTGGAAATATTCCACATGCATAGATTGAGGATGATATGGAAAAGTGAAGATGAATTAGCAGCTGGTTGGTTTGAGAAATTGAAAGTGTTGAAGGTAGAACATGCCAAACAGTTGTTTCAACTATTTCCATCAAATATGTTGATTGGAGGATTGAGGAATCTAGAGACTTTGGTCGTCAAATGTTGCGACTTATTGGAACAAGTGTTTGATTTGGAAGGAGTGATGGTAGTGAGAGAAAGACTTGTTTTGGGTTTAAGAACTTTGGACATGCAAAACCTGTCAAACTTGAAGTGTGTTTGGAATATTGGAGATACCTATAATGGAATGGAGACTCTTTCATGGAACAACTTGCGTTCAGTGACTGTTCGGCGTTGTCACAGTTTGAAGAGTTTGTTTCCAGCTTCAATAGCTATAGATCTTTTACGGCTTGAAAAGCTTGATTTAGCTTGGTGTAACATATTAGAGGAACTTGTTGTGAGAGGATTAGAAACATCACCAACCTTCGTTTTTCCTAAGCTAAAGTTTCTTCAGTTTCACCACTTATATGAATTGAGGAGTTTCTATTCTGGAGCTCATACTTTAGAATGCCCGGAGTTGGAAATCTTGTGGGTCTCTAGATGTGACAAATTGAAGATTTTTGCTTTAGAATCTCCAAACTTGCAAGAAATGCATGTGAAGAGTACTAAAACCGAGGCTCAACCGCTTTTTTACTTCACACAGGTAAATATGTTAGTTATATTAGTTCCTAAAAAATTCTAAAAAAATTATCAGTTACATATGTACATTTCTATTATGGTTTTCTCATTATTTAATACATAATGTCTCCGAACAAAATTAAATATCATTATAAATTTTGAAATTTCTATTCAATATCCTATCGTTTTTATCATCGTATCCATAATATTAATTAAAGATAAAAAGGGTATGTTAAAATTTTTTATAATTGTACTCTTAATTTAAGAGAATAAATAGCAAGAAAAATAATAAAACGATAGTTTTCTTTTTAATAAACCTTATATATAGAATTAATAAAAAGAATGCTTTGAAAAAATTATTATAGTTCACAACAATATTTAATATGCTTTTAGAGATATTATATTAAATAATAAAAGAAGATAATATATTAAAATCTTTATTTACTCAGCGTATAGCTATTATACTGTTGAAATAAATCCATTAAATTTCAGTAAAGAAAAAAATATATCCATTAAATCAAAGCTTAATTTTCAATTAATCCCGTAATTATAGGTTTATTTGTATTTCTTTTCTTTTTCATCTGTATTTGTTCCGAAATATTAGGTTTTTTAAGGTTTGAGCATAAAGATGAAATAGGAATTTTTTAATAAAAGGTCAACTTTATTACTCAAATAAAAGGGAAGAGTTGCAGCAACTTGTTTCCATACTTACAAAAATTTAATTTGTATTAATAAAGTCGTTGAGTTTTCATTTCAGTGTCAATTTAGTCACTTTCACCCAAATCATTGAAGTTAAATGCTAAAATGATGACGTGATAAATCAATACAAGTTTAATTTGCTTACGCGACACAATGTCAACTTGAATTTTGAATTTTTTTGTTTTTTTTTTCAATATAGTCATGTTGTGCATGTGAGTGCTACATTAGTGGCATGTATCTGTTTTTTTATTGTTTGCAATTGTCATGGTATTGTGTTAGTAGATTGAGGTTGCTGTTGACTTGCTACGTCATCATTCTGGCACTAAATTTTGACGGTTTATTTGCAACATTCACTTTGTTCACATCAAAACAATAACTCAGTGACTTTATTGATACAAAATTAATGTTTAGAATATGTGCATCTATTGTCAATAAAATTTAATTAGTATCAATAAAGTTACAGAACTTTATTCTGGTCTCGTTCTAGTTCATTGAAATCTGTTGTCGAAATAATGATGTGACAAGTCAATATCAAATAAGGTTTATTAGCAAGATACCATGTCAACTCCAACCAATATGAAAAATGACACGTGTAACCCACATAACTCCCATGTGTACGACACTTTGTGGAAAAAATAATAAAAATTGAAATTCATTATTAGTTACAGCTAACATGGTACCCTGTCGGCACGTAAGATTTGGTATTAACTTGTCACCTCATCATTTTGATCATAAATTTCAATAGATTAGGGTGGTAATAACTTCATTGATACCAAAATGGAAGTTCAGGAACTTATAGACATAAATTAATTTTATTGATGGTGGGTTAGAATTCCAAAAATGTTCAATTTCCCCTACAAAAAATTGGAATTAAAAAAAAAAAAAAAAATCATACTACGAAATGGTCCTGCTATAATTAGTTCGGTAGTTCATTATTTTTTCCCAGGATTTTATCTATTGATGTGGTAATAACACATATTCATTGTTGAAATTGGTAATTTTGGCAGGTGGTACGTAGCTTGAAGAAAATGACGCTGAGTTACGAGGTTGCCATGATGGTAAAAGAAGCCCACTTACCCTCTTATCTCTTTAACAACCTGGAAGAACTTGACCTAAGATGCTTCCATGATGGATCATCATACCTTCCATTCGAACTCCTCCATAGATTTCAGAATATTCGAGCACTATACGCGGCCAGCAGCAATTTTGAAGAGATTTTCCCACATGGTGATGATCAAAATGTTGGAATTCTTGCTCAGATACGATACTTGAAATTGAACTATCTTCCTAGACTGAGACGTATATGGAATCAAGGGTCCCGGCATAAACAAGTTCTTCAAAATCTTCACACTCTTCAAGTTACAGGGTGCCGTAGACTAACTAGTTTGGAGCCATCTTTTGAGTCTTTCCAGAATCTTCAAACATTGGATGTGTATAACAATGATGGACTGATGTACTTATTCAAATCTACAGCGGCGAAAAGTTTGGTGCACCTCAAAACCATCAGCGTCAAAGAATGCAATATGGTGACAGAAATAGTAGCAGTTGAGGGAGATGAAACACAATCTGAAACTGACATTACTCTCAGCAAACTGGAAAGTCTAAAACTTCATTGTTTAGAAAGCATTGTTTGCTTTACCTTGGCAAATTGCCCAATGAAATTCCCATCCCTCACAGAGGTAGTTGTAACACAGTGCCCCAAGATGAAGTTCTTCTCTCGGGGAAACTTGTACGTGCCAAAGACGAATAAAGTATATGTATCAAGAGAAAGTGACAAATGGCGTTGGGTTGGGGATCTTAATTCAACTATGAAACAACTTTATGTAGAGATGGTAAGTTGTGATTGATAGGATCTCATTCTCTTTCAATTTGTTTATTCATCTACTGGTTTAGAGGTTCTTTCTTCGTTTTCTTATCTAAAATTGATGATAAATTTCAAATAGCATTAGCTAACTTCACATTGATAAATTTCAAATAGCATTAGCTAACTTCACATTCATCTTCTTATAGGCTGGCTTTGATGGCATTCAACAATTGAAACTCTCTGAATTTCCTGGGTTGAAAGAGAAATGGCTTGTTCAACTTCCAGTTAATTTCTTCTATAATCTGACTTCATTAGTGGTGGATGATTGTCCATTCCAGTCTTTTGCAATTCCATCCAATCTACTACCTTTCCTGATTGCTTTGGAAAAACTTGAGATAAGAAATTGTGATTTATTAGAAGAATTATTTGATTTGGAACGGCCAAATACTGATAGGAGCTTTGGATATTTGTCCAACTTAAAAGAGTTTCAATTGATTGGTCTACCGCAGCTGAGGCATGTTTGGGATGAGATTCCTAAAGATCTGCTGGATGTCAAGAACCTTACATCGTTGAAAATTGAAAATTGCAACAGTTTGAGAAATGTTTTGACTCCTACCCTATGCTTGAGCCTTGTTCAACTCAAAACATTACAAGTCACAAGTTGTCAGATGGTTAAAGAAATTATCACTGCTACTCCAACAGCAGAAGATGGAGTTGTGGGCCATGTGATCGTATTTCATTTATTGGAATGCATTACTTTGGAAGATTTGCCCAACTTGACTAGTTTATACTCTGGAACTGATTCTGTTGAATGCCCTTACTTGAAAGAGATCACCATAGCTGGTTGTCCACAGCTTAATATCAACAGTACAATTGCCGAGTCAAAGGTCAGTCATTTTTCAAATTATCATCATTATTTCGTTACTAGTGATACAACTATTGCTCTTTTTTCTTTTTGGATTATTATAAGATATTAAGCTATTCCTTGTCAACTAATTGGAATATAAAAAGCAATTTGTCTGCATGAAATAAACAGAAAAGAGAAAAAAATCTTGTATTTTATCCTATTTACTTAGTGATCTGTTGCGTCGTATATTTCCTCTAATAGTTTCTTATTGTTTGTTTTTGTATTTTAAGAGATTGTGATTGTGTTGCAGATTGAATTTCCCAGTTTGATAAATCTCAATTTGTCATCACCTAATTTGTATCTGCATGACTCAGTGAGTGTGGAAAATGTACTCAACAGCTTAAATAAGGAGGGTTTTCCTCAGTTGAAACATCTCTTCATTCAAAACAGTCCAGATATTAGATATATCATCGACTGCAGGAGAATAGGTCGCATCACTGCTTTTCCCTCCTTGGAGTCGTTATCTTTGAACAATTTGCACATATTGGAGAAGATTTGCAATGCTCCATCGAAAATGATGCCCTTTAGCTATTTAAGAAGGATTAAAGTGGGGAACTGTAGCATATTGAAATATCTCTTTTCATTCTCCATGCTCAGAGGTCTTCATCAGCTCGAAGAAATTGATGTAAATAATTGCGAAATTATGAAAATGATTGTTGGAAATGGCGATGATGATGATGATGATGATGGGGTAGATGAAGCAATTAAGCTGAAAAAATTACAAACGCTGACATTGGATCATCTTCCTGGGTTTGCTAGCTTCTGTTCCCAACTGAAGTTGCCTTCTTCTGCTTCGCAGAAACTAACAATAGATGGTGCAGGCTGCAGTGAAATCATTGCCGAAGATGAGATTGAAACTCCCATGGTGCTTTTCACTGAAAAGGTACAATAGTAAATATATGAAAGGCCAGGTAAGTTGCAGGAAACTGGAATCTCAATAACAAATAACATGCAAAATTTCGTTACTAGTGATACAATTATTGCTGTTTTTTCTTTTTGGATTATTATAAGATAAAGTTATTCCTTCTCAGCTAATTGGAATATAATATTCCTTCTCAGCTAATTGGAATATAAAAAGCAATTTGTCTGCATGAAATAAACAGAAAAGAGAAAAAAATCTTGTATTTTATCCTATTTACTTAGTGATCTGTTGCGTCCTATATTTCCTCTAATAGTTTCTTATTGTATGTTTTGTATTTTAAGAGATTTGTGATTGTGTTGCAGATTGAATTCCCCAATTTGATAAATCTCAATTTGTCATCAACGAATGTGAAGAGTATATGGTCTAACCAACTTAGAGTTGTATTTCAAAACTTGACAAGTTTGATCGTGGATGGCTGTTGGAATTTAAGCTATCTATTTACATCATCCATGGTACAAAATCTTGCTGAATTGAAAAGGCTTGAGATAAGCAACTGCAGTTCCATGAGAGAAATAATATCTGGAGAAGGATTAGAAGAAGAAATTGTGAGGAGGAAGATTTTGTTCCCGAAACTAGACATTTTGAAGCTCAAACATCTTCCAAAATTGGAAAGATTTTGCTCTGGGAATCTGTTGGAGTGTACTTTATTGAAAGTCTTACGAGTTGAGAGTTGTCATTATTTACAGGCATTCGTGTGTGGTTCTGTGCAGACTGATATGGTTGTCAACGGTGGAGCTAGACAACATGGAGATGCAACCCTCTTTGATGACAAAGTGAGTTTTTAGATTCTCCTATTTTTGTGTGTGTAATTTTTATAATCACGTTGATGCCCTATTTTATAATCATTGGTTTAACATAATGGGATTTGTATGCTATAGGTTTCGTTTCCTAATTTGGAGGAATTGGAAATATTCCACATGCATAGGTTGAGGATGATACGGAAAAATGAAGATGAATTAGCAGCTGGTTGGTTTGAGAAATTGAAAGTGTTGAAGGTAGAACATGCCAAACAGTTGTTACAACTATTTCCATCAAATATGTTGATTGGAGGATTGAGGAATCTAGAGACTTTGGTTGTCAAATATTGCGACTTACTGGAACAAGTGTTTGATTTGGAAGGAGTGATGGTAGTGAGAGAAAGACTTGTTTTGGGTTTAAGAACTTTGGACATGCAAAACCTGTCAAACTTGAAGCGTGTTTGGAATATTGAAGATACCTATAATGGAATGGAGACTCTTTCGTGGAACAACTTGCGTTCAGTGACTGCTGAAAATTGTAACAGGTTGAAGAGTTTGTTTCCAGCTTCAATAGCTACAGATCTTTTACAGCTTGAAGAGCTTGATGTAGCTAACTGTGAGATATTAGAGGAACTTGTTGTGAGAGGATTAGAAACATCACCAACCTTCGTTTTTCCTAAGCTAAACTTACTTCAGCTTCACTGCTTACATGAATTGAGGAGTTTCTATCCTGGAGCTCATACGTTAGAATGCACAAAGCTGGAAACCTTGTGGGTCAATAAATGTGACAAATTGAAGATTTTTGCTTTAGAATCTCCAAACTTGCAAGAAATGCATGTGAAGAGCCCTAAAACCGAGGCTCAACCGCTTTTTGACTTCACACAGGTATTTATGTTTTCTCCTATATATGTATATATACTTCATTTAAAAATTATTAAACAAATTATCAGTCTCCACGTTTTTACATATTACATGTTCTTTAGTTTTGTCATAGTCAACAAGTCTTTAATCCCTAGGCATTTAAGTGTATATAAAAATTACAAATTGCCCTTAGTTATAAAAGAAAACTTGTCTTTTAGTTTCCAGATTTAATTGGAATAGCCTTAATGATTTTCTTTTTTCTTTTTAAATGTTATATACATTGATTATGCGTACTTATATTAGTTCCTAAAAAATACTAAAAAAATTATCAGTTACATATGTACATTTCTATTATGGTTTTCTCATTATTTAATACATAATGTCTCTGAACAAAATTAAATATCATTATAAATTTTGAAATTTCTATTCAATATCCTATCGTTTTTATCATCGTATCCATAATATTAATTAAAGATAAAAAGGGTATGTTAAATATTTTTATAATTGTACTCTTAATTTAAGAGAATAAATAGCAAGAAAAATAATAAAACGATAGTTTTCTTTTTAATAAACCTTATATATAGAATTAATAAAAAGAATGACTTTGAAAAAATTATTATAGTTCACAATAATATTTAATAAGCTTTTAGAGATATTATATTAAATAAGATAATATATTAAAATCTTTATTTACTCAGCGTATAGCTATTATACTGTTGAAATAAATCAATTAAATTTCAGTAAAGAAGAAAATATATCCATTAAATCAAAGCTTAATTGTAGGTGTACTTCATCCCGTAATTATAGGTTTATTTGTATTTCTTTTCTTTTTCATCTGTATTTGTTCCGAAGTATTACGTTTTTTAAGGTTTGAGCATAAAGATGAAATAGGAATTTTTTAATAAAAGGTCAACTTTATTACTCAAATAATAGGGAAAAGTTGCAGCAACTTGTTTCCATACTTACAAAAATTTAATTTGTATTAATAAAGTCATTGAGTTTTCATTTCAGTATTAATTTAGTCACTTTCATCCAAATCATTAAAATTAATTGCTAAAATGATGACGTGATAAGTCAATACAAGTTTGAATTTTTTTCTTTTTCTTCTTTTTTTCATATAGTCATGTTGTGCATGTGAGTGCTACATTAGTGGCATGTATCAGTTTTTTTATTGTTTGCAATTGTCATGGTATTGTGTTAGTAGGTCGAGGTTGCTATTGACTTGCTACGTCATCATTCTGGCGCTAAATTTTGACGGTTTATCTGCAACATTCACTTTATTCACATCAAAACAACAATTCAATGACTTTATTGATACAAAATTAAAGTTTAAAATATGTGCATCTATTTTCAATAAAATTTAATTAGTATCAATAAAGTTGCAGAACTTTATTCTATCTCGTTCTAGTTCATTGAAATCTGTTGTCGAAATGATAATGTGACAAGTCAATATCAAATAAGTTCTATTAGCAAGATACCATGTCAACTCCAACCAATATGAAAAATGACACGTGTAACCCACATAACTACCATGTGTACGACACTTTGTGAAAAAAATAATAAAAATTGAAATTCATTATTAGTTAGAGCTAACATGGTGCCTTGTTGGCACGTAAGATTTGGTATTAACTTGTCACATCATCATTTGATCCTAAATTTCAATAGATTAGGGTGATAATAACTTCATGGATACCAAAATAGAAGCTCAGGAACTTATAGACATAAATTAATTTTATTGACCGTGGGTCAAAATTCCAAAATGTTCAATTTCGCCTACAAAAAATTGAATTTAAAAAAAAAAAAAAATCATACTACGAAATGGTCTTGCTATAATTAGTTCGGTAGTTCATTATTTTTTCCCAGGATTTTATCTATTGATGTGGTAATAACACATATTCATTGTTGAAATTGGTAATTTTGGCAGGTGGTACGTAGCTTGAAGAAAATGACGCTGAGTTACGAGGTTGCCATGATGGTAAAAGCAGCCCACTTACCCTCTTATCTCTTTAACAACCTGGAAGAACTTAATCTAGAATGCTTCCATGATGGATCATCATACCTTCCATTCGAACTCCTCCATAGATTTCAGAATATTCAAAAACTATACGCGTCCAGCAGCGATTTTGAAGAGATTTTCCCACATGGTGATGATCAAAATGTTGGAATTCTTGCTCAGATACGATACTTGACATTGAACTCTCTTCCTGAACTGAGGCGTATATGGAATCAAGGGTCCCGGCATAGACTAACTAGTTTGGAGCCATCTTTTGAGTCTTTCCAGAATCTTCAAACATTGGATGTGTATAAAAATTGATGCAGCGAAAGTTAAACTCGAACCAATTGAATCCGTTGATCTCGCAAGATACCGGAAACAATTCTACCAAACTCCGTTGATCGCGCACGATACCGGAATTTAGGCTTCTAAAACCTAATTTTTTCACAAAACTAGGAATAGGAAAAAACAAATTAACTTAAAAGAATTCTTATTCAAAACTGACTTCCTTCTACATAACAGCCCTATTTATAGGTTTGTAGAGCTAGGGTAAAAATTTCGGAACAAACCGAATAACACAGAAACTTTTCAAAATTTGCAATTAAGTCCCTAAAAATATAAAAACGTAAAATTGAAGGTCCAAACAGCATTTTTTCGCAAAATTAGGGTGGGGCCCACGACAAAGTGGTGGGTCCTGTTCACCGGTCCAATTCCCTTGAAAATCCACTAATTTTGGGCCCAAATCAGACACTTGAAAAATTCACCGCTTCGTTGATTTTTTTCCGTTTTCGACTTTCTCCAAATAAGTCAGCGCCACCTCTTCCACTCCATCATTCTCCCCGGGTTGGAAAGAATTCGCCCTCGAATTTTCGTCCTCGGAAGAATCACTGACATAAGGTAGAAGATGCTTTACATTGAAGACGTCGTGGGTGCGAACCGAACTAGGCAACTTCAACCGGTAAGCATTAGCATTTATCTTCTCAATGATCTCCACTGGCCCAATTTTCCTGGCTGAAAGTTTGTTGTAGTCACCCACAGAAAACCTATCTTTGGTCATAATCGCCCACACAAAGTCTCCCACGTCGTATTCGACATGTCTACGCTTCTTATCGGCAAACTGCTTGTACTTGGCATTGGAAACCTGCAAATTGTGCCTTACTGCAGCATGTACCTCCTGCAGGCTATCCACAAAATCTTCAGCCTTTCCATGGTGCTTGCTCTTGGACGGGATGGGTAACAGATCCAGTGGACCTTTGGGAACTACTGAGTAGACAACCGCAAACGGGCTGAAACCCGTGCTTCGATTTACTGCATGGTTGTGCGCAAACTCAGCCAAACAGATCTTCACATCCCAGCTCTTCACATGCTCTCCCACCAGACTCCGCAACAGATTTCCCAACGACCGATTGACTACCTCAGTTTGTCCGTCAGTTTGCGGATGGTAAGCACTACTGAAGTTCAATTGTGTGTTCACCATTTTCCACAAACTCCTCCAGAAATGGCTCAAGAACCGAGTGTCCCTATCTGAAACAATTGATTCGGGCAGTCCATGCAGCTTGTAGACCTCTCGGAAGAACAATTGCGCCACCTTGACAGCATCGGTAGTTTTCTTACACGGTATGAAGTGTGCCATCTTCGAAAATCGATCTACCACTACAAAAACAGAATCATTGCCCCTCTGAGTCCTTGGCAACCCCAAAACAAAATCCATACTGATGTCAGACCATGGGTGTGTAGGGACAGGCAACCGCATGTATAAACCGGCATTAGTGGCTGACCCTTTAGAGACTTGGCAAACAGCACACCGTTTCACAAATTTTTCCACCTCTCTTCGCATGGAAGGCCAGTAGTAACTGGACTGTACAAGCTGCAAAGTGCGATCTCGGCCCACATGCCCTTCATTGTGGAGTTCAGTGATAATTTGTAGCCTCAAACTGCTTTCCGGAACACACAACTGGTTACCCTTAAATAGAAATCCCTGCTGTATATGATAATCAGATTGCTCCCCCATCTCAACCTTTTCTATTACAGTAGAAAAATAAGGATCCGTCCATAATAGCTCAGCAAAAGAGTCGAATCCTGGAACCTTAACAGTCATGGCGGTTAAGAACGCCTTTCGCCGGCTGAGGGCATCTGCCACTTTATTTGTCACTCCGGATTTGTGTTTCACAACGAAGGTAAATTGCTGCAAATATGCCACCCAGCTTGCATGCCTAGCTGAAATTTTGTCTTGACTATGGAGATGTCTAAGGGCATCATGATCTGTATAGAGCACAAACTCCTTCTGAAATAGGTAGTGCCTCCAATGCTTGACGGCTTGCACCACTGCATAGAACTCTACATCGTACGTGCTGTACCGAAGCTTTGCCCCTGACAACTTCTCACTATAATACGCCACTGGTCTGCTATTCTGACTGAGGACTGCTCCTATACCCAGTTTTGACGCATCTGAGTGTAACTCAAATGGTTGATGGAAATCGGGTAGAACTAGGATAGGTGCATTAGTCAGTTTATACTTGATTGCCTTGAAGGCCTCCTCTGCTGCCTCTGACCATTCAAATCTGTCCTTCTGCTTCATACACTCTGTTATTGGTGCCATGATAGTACTGAAGTGGGGAATAAATCGCCTATAAAACGATGCCAGTCCATGAAAACTCCGCACCTCAGTCACAGTCCGGGGTCTGGGCCACTGCTGGACAGCTTGAATCTTTGATTCATCCACCTGCAATCCCTCTGCCGACACCACATAACCCAGAAACAGCACGCTCCTTGCCATAAATTCACACTTCTTCAAGGCAGCAAATAATCTCTCCCTCCTCAGAACCTCTAAGACAGCTCTCAAGTGCTGTAAATGTTCAGCTTCGGTGGCACTAAATATCAGAATGTCATCAAAATAAACTACCACAAATTTGCCTATGAAAGGCCTCAACACCTGGTTCATCACTCTCATAAAGGTACTCGGCGCATTAGAAAGCCCAAACGACATTACTAACCACTCATACAGACCCTCTCTGGTTTTAAAAGCTGTTTTCCACTCATCTCCGGGTCGGATTCTGATGTGGTAATATCCGCTTTTCAAGTCCAGTTTACTGAAGATAGTAGCCCCACTGATTTGATCAAGTAAATCATCAAGTCGAGGGATAGGAAAGCGATACCTGACTGTTATCTTATTGACTGCTCGACTGTCAACGCACATCCTCCACGACCCATCCTTCTTTGGTATCAGTAAGGCTGGAACCGCACAAGGGCTAATGCTCTCCCTTATGTATCCTTTCTCTAACAGCTCCTCCACTTGTCTCCTCAGCTCCTCATGTTCCGCTGGACTCATTCGGTAATGGGGCCGATTAGGTAGGGCTGCACCTGGCTCAAGATCAATTCGGTGCTGGATATCACGTAGGGGAGGTAAACCAGCCGGTAGCTCCTCTGGAAACAGGTCAGCAAACTCTTTCAACAAGGGCTGGACTGCTTCAGCAATCGGTTTATTTTCCCCAACTTCTTTACTTACTAATGCAAAGGCCAAATCCGCTTCTTGAAATTCTTCTTCAAACTGAGCTAGGGACAACATAATCACCGTACCTTTGCTCTCCTCCTTCTTCGGGACCAGAACTATTCTCACTCCTTCAAACAAGAAGCTATAGCTATTTTTCTTCCCGTCATGCGATGTTTCCCTATCATACTGCCATGGTCGTCCTAATAACAGATGACATGCATCCATCTCAACTACATCACACCATACTTCATCCTTGTATTTACTACCAACAGAAAAAGGAACCAATACCCTCCTTGACACAATTACTTCACCCCCTTGTTTCAACCAAGACAATTTATACGGTTTTGGGTGTTTTTCTGTCACTAATTCTAACTTCTTAACAGCCTCAGCAGAGATAATATTTTCACAACATCCAGAATCTATAATAAACTTACAGACCTTGTCTTTGATCGTGCATGTGGACTGGAAAATATTGTTTCGCAGCCAGTTATCTTCCACTACCCGAGGAGTAAAACAAAACCTCCGAACCACTAGGGCGGTTCCAGTATCTCCGGCGACTATCTCCTCTTCCTCACTGTTAGCTTCTTCTTCATCCTCCGGTAACTGGGTCTCTTCATCCTCCTCTTCTGCTTCCATAAACATCGCCCGCTTTCCTGCTTTCTTACATTCAGACCTGACATGTCCAACCTCTCCACAGGAAAAGCACTTAACATTATTACCACTGACTCGTCTGACAGGGTTATTGGCTGGTTGTGAAGCGGCAACTCTATTGGCAGGGGCTGCTGCTGTATTGGAGGGTCGATTTGCACCACCACCGACCGTATTGGTAAAGCCAACAGTACGGGGTCTCCTCTCCATCCTGACTGCTCGCTGATGTGCTTCAGATACCGTTAATGGATCAAAATCATTAACTAAATCTCGGATTTGTTCCCTCAATCCTCCGATATACCTTGAAACCAACTGATCTTCGGTCTCCTGAACATCGTTCCGGGCAATCAATTGGTAAAAATCAGTGGTATATTCATCCACTGTCCGATTACCCTGTCTTAGATTCTGCAAGCGTTGATACATTAACCGCTGGTAATTGTAGGGCAAAAACGCAGTCCGCATGTGTTTCTTCATCTTCTCCCAGGCGGCAATCTTCGGTTTTCCCAGCCTCAGCCGAGTCTGTTTGAGCTGCTGCCACCAGGCCATGGCGCGTCCTCTCAACCTAGTCACCACCAACTGCACCTTTCTGTCCTCAGGAACCCCTTTGAATTCCATTACTTCCTCAACAGTCGTCAACCAATCAATGAACTCCTCAGGTTGAAGGATTCCTTGGAACTCTGGGATTTCCGTTCGAATTCCACTCTCCCAACGTCTATCCTCTGGTTCCGGTCTCCGCCTTCGATTTCTCCCCATATCACACTCGTAATCCTCATCCTCATCAGTGACAAAAGGATTTTCTTCCTCTCCACGAAACTGTTGCCTCGCGCGGTTGCGCCCTTCGTTTGCCCTATTTTGATTCGCAAGCAATCCTGCCACCCTCTCCGTGAGTTGATCGACAGCCTCTTGTAGGCGCTGGTCAATCACTCGATGCAGTCGTTGCTCAAGTCGATTCTCTAAACCGTCCTCTTCAGCCACAATTTCTTCTATCCTCCGTTCTCTTCGCGGCGGCATAGTTTCGGCTTAGGGTTTAGGCTCTGATACCAAACTGATGCAGCGAAAGTTAAACTCGAACCAATTGAATCCGTTGATCTCGCAAGATACCGGAAACAATTCTACCAAACTCCGTTGATCGCGCACGATACCGGAATTTAGGCTTCTAAAACCTAATTTTTTCACAAAACTAGGAATAGGAAAAAACAAATTAACTTAAAAGAATTCTTATTCAAAACTGACTTCCTTCTACATAACAGCCCTATTTATAGGTTTGTAGAGCTAGGGTAAAAATTTCGGAACAAACCGAATAACACAGAAACTTTTCAAAATTTGCAATTAAGTCCCTAAAAATATAAAAACGTAAAATTGAAGGTCCAAACAGCACTTTTTCGCAAAATTAGGGTGGGGCCCACGACAAAGTGGTGGGTCCTGTTCACCGGCCCAATTCCCTTGAAAATCCACTAATTTTGGGCCCAAATCAGACACTTGAAAAATTCACCGCTTCGTTGATTTTTTTCCGTTTTCGACTTTCTCCAAATAAGTCAGCGCCACCTCTTCCACTCCATCAAAAATGATGGACTGATGTACTTATTCAAATCTACAGCTGCGAAAAGTTTGGTGCACCTCAAAACCATCAGCGTCAAAGAATGCAATATGGTGACAGAAATAGTAGCAGTTGAGGGAGATGAAACACAATCTGAAACTGACATTACTCTCAGCAAACTGGAAAGTCTAAAACTTCATTGTTTAGAAAGCATTGTTTGCTTTACCTTGGCAAATTGCCCAATGAAATTCCCATCCCTCACAGAGGTAGTTGTAACACAGTGCCCCAAGATGAAGTTCTTCTCTCGGGGAAACTTGTACGTGCCAAAGACGAATAAAGTATATGTATCAAGAGAAAGTGACAAATGGCGTTGGGTTGGGGATCTTAATTCAACTATGAAACAACTTTATGTAGAGATGGTAAGTTGTGATTGATAGGATCTCATTCTCTTTCAATTTGTTTATTCATCTACTGGTTTCGAGGTTCTTTCTTCGTTTTCTTATCTAAAATTGATGATAAATTTCAAATAGCATTACCTAACTTCACATTCATCTTCTTATAGGCTGGCTTTGATGGCATTCAACAATTGAAACTCTCTGAATTTCCTGAGTTGAAAGAGAAATGGCTTGTTCAACTTCCAGTTAATTTCTTCTATAATCTGACTTCATTAGCGGTGGATGATTGTGCATTCCAGTCTTTTGCAATTCCATCCAATCTACTACCTTTCCTGATTGCTTTGGAAAAACTTGAGATAAGAAATTGTGATTTATTAGAAGAATTATTTGATTGGGAACGGCCAAATACTGATAGGAGCTTTGGATATTTGTCCAACTTAAAAGAGTTTCAATTGATTGGTCTACCACAGCTGAGGCATGTTTGGGATGAGATTCCTAAAGATCTGCTGGATGTCAAGAACCTTACATTGTTGAAAATTGAAAATTGCAACAGTTTGAGAAATGTTTTGACTCCTACCCTATGCTTGAGCCTTGTTCAACTCAAAACATTACAAGTCACAAGTTGTCAGATGGTAAAAGAGATTATCACTGCTACTCCAACCACAGAAGATGGAGCTATGGGCCATGTAATCGTACTTCCTTTATTGGAATGCATTACTTTGGAAGATTTGCCCAACTTGACTAGTTTATACTCTGGAACTGATTCTGTTGAATGCCCTTACTTGAAAGACATCACCATAGCTGGTTGTCCACAACTTAATATCAACAATACAATTGTCGAGTCAAAGGTCAGTCATTTATCAAATTATCATCATAATTTTGCATGGTTGGAACAACTATTCTTCTGGTTCTTGTACACAAACTTATTAACTATTAGTAGCCTTTTTGTATATGATTACATTATCAATCCATCTAAATTACTGTCTTATTTATTTCAGTTATGGAATTGCAAAAATTTTTTACTAATGTAAATATTTTTTCCACAGGCTGTTAGTTTTCCACACCCGAAGAACTTTAAACCTTCATCAATTGACATTGAAAAGATATGGAATGGGCAAAGTTTAACAAGCTTGACAATAGATGGTTTTAGGAATTTGAAATTTCTTTTTCCATCATCTATTGCTAAAAGTCTGTTGCATCTTAAAAAGGTAGAGATTTCTAATTGTGAAATGCTAGAACAAGTAATAGCCGTGGAAGCACACGAAGAACAAATGATGAGACTGCCAAAGATAGACTTCCTGAAGCTTAAAGATCTTCCACAACTCGCTCAATTCAGCATATGTAAGATGCTTGAATGCCCTTCCTTGAAAGAACTACAAGTTCAAAACTGTCCTCTACTAATGGTATTTGTCTCCGATTACATTGGCTCAAATGTTGTATCCAGTAGTGAACACCAAATAACAACCTCTGCTCTCTTTGATGACAAGGTGGTCTCTGTCCTTTTTATTTTCTGTTTTTGTTTCTGTAGTTCCTATTCTTATATTTTTTTAAAAGTACCTATTTTCATTGTATATTATTTTTTAAAAATTAATTGATCAAATTGTTCTAACATTTCTTTGCAGCTATCTGTCATCTCTATTTTGATTTGGTCGCACATTTTTTTAGCTATTTAATGTTTACCATTAATATGGTATGATTACAATTGCAGGTTGCATTCCCCAACTTGGAGAAAATGCAAGTTATCCAAATGGATAATTTGAGGATGATTTGGTGCAACAAGCTCTATTTAGATTCTTTTGGCAAATTGGAAGTACTGAAGGTGGAGTATGCTCAACAACTACTGAAAGTTTTTCCACACGATATATTGGCAAGACTTCAAAAACTCAAGGATTTGGTCATAAAGAATTGCGATTCACTAGAAGAGGTGTTTGATATCCCTGAGCTCATAAATGAAAAAGGAAAGGAAAGAGTAGTGAGCCAGTTGAGAAATATGGATATTAGAAACATGCCGAATTTAAGGTGGGTATGGAATGCGGATTCCAAAGGAGTTGTCTCGTTTGGTGAACTAAGTTCAATGTATGTGTGGAATTGTCCAAATCTAAAATCTCTCTTCCCATTTTCTATAGCTAAAAGCCTAGAACAACTTCAAAAGCTTGATTTGAATGCATGTGGGCTTGAGGAAATGGTTACAAAAGAGAAAGGAGCAGTAGAAAAAGCTCCTAAGTTTGTGTTTCCTCGGCTGAAGTATTTGGACCTTTGGTATCTAGAAAAGCTCGATCACTTCTTCAAAGGAATTCACACCTTGGACTGCCCGGTGTTGGAAAGGTTGAGTGTTTATAGCTGTGACAAATTAGAGGTTTTCACTCAAATACCCGAGAACCCATCAGAAATAGGGATGCGAAATTCGCTTTTGTCATTTTCCAAGGTAGATCCTACCTTTCATTTCTCTTTTTGCAATAGTCTACCAAAAAAGTTATAATTCTTTTATCATTGTTCTTGTGATTATGCTTTTAGTTATAGAAATATTTTTCTTTTTTCTTTTCTTTAGTTTTCTTTTCTTAACTTTGAGGGTTTTTAATTTTTTTTTTTAAGTTACAGCGGTCACATTGTCAATTGGTAGAACTTAAGAAGTATTGTCGGGTGATAATGATGTGCAATTTCATGTTTTCTTGATGGAGATGAGCTTCAAACTGCTTTTGTTTGATTGTTTTTCAGATCATCCCCAACATGAGACATTTATCCTTAACAAGCACGGATGCCAAGATGATAAAAGAAAGCCAGTTTCCACCAGAGCTTTTTGACAAACTTGCAAGTGTTGAACTATGTTGCTTTCATGATGAATCAGAGGACTCTCCTTCTGATCTCCTTAAGTTGTTCCATAACTTGGAAAAACTTTATGTAAGAAGTAGTATGTTCAAGGAACTATTCCCTTGTGAAGGACCGGACCAAGCTCTTCAAACTCTTGAGATCTTGAAAGTAGTGAGTTGTGACAATTTGATTACCATAGCACCATCCTCTGCTTCTTTCCAAAACCTAATGAATTTGGGTATAGACAATTGTGATGGATTGGTAAGCTTGATGGCACAGTCAACAGCTAAGAGCTTGGTTCAACTCACAAAAATAAGCATAAATAATTGTGAGAAAGTGTCAGAAATTGTTTCAAGTGAGGGATCAAAGGAATCAAAAGAGGAAGAGGAGATTGTCTTCCCCAAATTAGAAAATTTGAAACTGTCTCATTTGCCGAGCCTTGTATGCTTCAGCTCAGTAGAATGCACTTTCGAGTTTCCTTCTTTGTTTAAAGTAAGAGTAAGCCAATGTCCTAACATCAAGTTTTTCTCAAAACGAGTATCAACCACACCAATTCTATGGGATTTACAACTTTCAGAAGTAGACAAACAGCTTTGGAACAAAAACCGTAAAACCACCATGCAGCCGCCGATAAATGGTACATCATCTATTTCTTTGGTCTCATCTTCGATCTTCTGAAATATTGAGATTAGAAGTTTCTTCCAGGGCATAAAATTAGCTTCTTCATCTTGACTTCATTTCCTTCTATTTCTCCTATGTTGTTCAGAATGACAGGGACCAAATGGTGAAGCTGGAATAAGGTCAACTTCTCTTTAAAGCTAATGAAAGGCATTGGGATAAATATATCAAGAGTGGGACTGTCAAATGACTTTCTTAATGCAACTGCATATTTGTTGAATACTTTCTGCTATTCTTTTTTAAAGTGTAATTTTAATCTTAACATACCTAATGGTACAATTAAAGGCGTAACATTGCCACCTAAGATCAATTCAGTACCTTGCTAACAAAATTTTCCATTTCTCTATCAATTTTATAAATATATAGCCACAATAATGCAATTTCATCACTAAACTAGATGAACTTCCACTACACGTGTGTCGGTTGATAAAAACTTTGAAATTTTAGTTCACTTGGACCGGTGCATTGGTCAGCGCTTCAATGTTGGGTTGATATCAAAGGTACTGAGAATAAAAATTAGTGAAAAATATATATGTCCTGTTGACACAATTAATCTTTAATTGGTTTCGTTAGTCATAGGCTCAATTTGGCATTGAATGGCAGCAATAGCCCCTTCGTTAGTTGCACCATTTAGTATGTTCTGAGCAAAATTACTTTTTTTTATTATTATTACTTTGAGGGTAAAATGCAAAACCAGCTAGCGTTGGTAGAAAAAAATAATTTTATCCCAAAGCATTAAATGGTACAATAAGTTAACCTAACGCCAAATATATCTTGTGACTAATAGTATTCTACATTTATGTGTCAAATTTGTTGATATTTAGTGTTTTAATTTGTTTTGTCATACTTTGATTAAACTCGCATTACACAAAGAGTTAATGTAACTATGAGTTGACCTAACGCCTAGAGTTAATGTAACTACTCATAGGTTTAATTGGCCTTTCGTGGCAAAACTAAACCCCCAATTGTCCCATTCAAATAACTAAATGTAACATCCAACTCCAAAAGTTTATAACCTTTATATCCCTTCTAACATCTCTCGAACTACCCAACAATTTCCTTAATATCCAAATAAGTTCCTCGTTGACATCAATATGCAAATTCTAATTGTGACACCCAACTCCAAAATTTTATAACCTTTATACTCCTTCTAACGTCTCTCGTACCACCCAACAATATCCTTAGTAGACATCAATCTACAAATTCTAATATAAAATATTCTTATATTAATCCGTCAATAAAATTAAATATAATCTATCTAATTTACTATACTTATTTGGCTTGGACTTGATAATTATTTATCATCAAGCTTCCTACGTACCCCAAATTCCGATTTGGGAATCAAAGCCACGTAGTTCTTCTAATCTTAAAATAACTTATTTATCACTTTAATGTAACTTATTCTGCATGATATACTAATTTAAAATTTATCTCTATTCACATAAAAAAAAAACCTAGAGCATCATATCTTCCTCCAAATGAAATTCCAGGAATTTTCACATTCTTGACAATTATTCCATTTAACCGGGCAGAATTAAATATCAAATCAATATAATTTCATCCTATTAAACATAAATATTAAATATTCCATCTGAGAATATCATTTCCAAAAATCATCAATTCCATAACACAAAGTTTCATCGGGATGTTACACTAATATAGAATATTCTTATATTAAATGCATCAATAAAATTATATAATATATATCTAATTTAAAATACTTATCTGACTTGAACTTGATAATTATTTATTATTAAGCTTCCTACATACCCCAAATTCCGATTTGGGAATCAAAACCACATAGTTCTTCTATTATTTCATTCTAGTATTTCTTAACACATTACAAAACTTCCATGGCATATCACTCTGCCGAGAATAACTAACAGATTTCAGAACTAACGAAAGCAACTAATTACATACCTGTGCATTGCATGGTAAACTTAATCTTTCTAATGATTTCAAGTGCAAATTAACTATAAATTAAAATAGTCTCATTGTATCAAATTGATCTCAAAGCAATTACCATTTCTCCCATAGAAATTCACCAAAACAAAGAAGAGCGAAAATAAATAAATTAAAACCAACTATTCATCAAGGAAATCCAACATGAAATTAAGTCAATTTGAATAGAAAAGATATCAACGAAACTTTTAAACATCACCAAATATCAATTTACATCAATTAAGTATAAAATTTCCGCATATATGTATATCAATTTTGAAACCCGGAATTCAAATTGTTGGGTTCAAAATTGATAGATTTCTTCAAGAATTGAGAGGTTTGATTGCACTACACTTATCAATTTTCCATATTTATCCACGTACAAATATTGATTAAATTAATTAACCAATAATAATAATAATATTTTAATTAACAAAAGAATGTATCCCAAGTAATTGTTTTAGTATTTTCTCCAAATGTAAATATCATTTAAACTAATTTGCTAACAATTAATATAATTAATTAAACTCAAAATACTTCGATAATTCATATAAAATAATATACCCAAAATTATTAAAAACTCCGAGAATTAATAGTGTTCCACTTAATTCATAGATCAATATAAAAATATTAAACTAACAGAGACTCGCCGGAAAATATTCCGGTCACCGGAAAAATATCCATAATTCGAACGAAAAATACCACTAGATTCACAGCACTACTAGAAGTCCAAAAATATTAATTTTGTTCTCATATCACTTCATTTTTAGAATTAATTTACAACAATAATCCAAAATTTCATTCCCAAATCCACTATCATATAGGCCACCATATAAAATATTAACCGTACATAATGAAATTTACTTAGTCGTGAACATGCACCTGAAATTTCATCGTGATCGGACCGCAAAACAATCAATTATCAAGGTTCTCATATATATATATATATATATATATATATATATATATATATATATATATATATATATATATATATATATATATATATATCCCCTGCGTCTAGAGAATTCGACCGCCTCCCCACTTTCTGCCTTTCTTTTTTGGGAAATTATCAAAATTACCCTCGTTTCAGGGTTTATTTTGGTGTTTTACCTTTTCTTATTTACGTTATTACGTTTTTTTTCAGATCAATTTCTTTTTTACGTTCCTTTTTTAATTCTTCCTTTTCTACGTTTTTTTCAGATCAATTTCTTCTTCAAGTTGCAGTTTCGAAGAACATTTGCCTCGACAACAATCACTTCAACTCTCTTCTTTACCTCTGCTCCATCTCTCTTTCTAACCCTACAACTAAAGACCTTGCTCTTCAATATGGGTTCCGAATATTCGATCATATGATTGCCAATGGCATCAAACCCAATGAAGCATCGATCACTGCAATTGCAAGACTTGCTGCGGCGAAAGGGGATGGAGATTACGCTTTTGATTACAGAATGACAGAGTCGTAACTTTCTTCTCCTTCTTCTTCTTCTTCTTCTTCTTCTCTGGTAAGCCACCCTACTTTCTCAGTTTCCATTTTTAACCTCAATTGGATTGGGATTTTGTCTTCGCTATCTCTGTTTCTTCCTAATCTACATGGGTCCTTTTTCTTTTTTTCTTTCTTTTTCCCCCAATTTTATGTTTAATTGTTTGGTGTTTGACGGATTGGATTGATTTGGGTGTTTGCGTCAGTGTTTATACTGTATTTAATGTTATTTTCTGCTTCTGATTTATGTCCTGTTTGCAATTCTGGAATTGTTGATTAAGAGGAGAGTTTAGACTGATTATTTGTATTTATCTGCTAGTTGCAGCTAACTAATTGTGAGGTGCACCGATAATACTGGTTGAATTTGGAGTTGGGCTAAATCAGAGCCATACTGCATTTGTTTTGAGATTTACATATGATATTTTTTAATTCATGCTCGATTACTCATTGTATGCTTGCCAATTGTTAAGTAGACAAAGTTGATCAAATGTTGGCTTTTGTGGTTGTTTTGGTTGTACACTGCATCTTCTTTGTTGAAGTATTGAGCAATTTAATTTCCAGTTTCGTTTGATTTGCAATGTGCTTTTGTTTGGGGTTTTTGGTTTTGTTTAGCTGCAATGCTCAACTACTAAAGACATGTGTTCCTATCATGTTCCTTTTTCAAGTGTCAATCTAACTAGATGGATATTTCTTTCATATTTGGTATCTTGACATTATTTTTCCTGTGTCCAACTTATGCAGGGTTTAGTTTAGTTTAGTTAAATCAGTGTTGGTTTTCTGAGTTGAATTTTTCAACTTCATCATGTGGGGATTTGCTTCAAAAGTAATCAGTGGAACTAACAAATTGAAGAATGAATGTTTAAAGCCAAGTCAAGCTCTTTCAGAGTATTCAGATGATGAACCTTCATTGAACAGTGGCAGAGAGGAAGGATTGGAATGTCCTATATGCTGGGATTCTTTCAATATTGTATATTGTTATACACTTATTATATATTGTTATACACTCTTTATACACTGTTTATACATTGTTTATACACTGTTATAAATTCTTTATACATTGTTTATACATTATTTATACACCATTATACATTGTTATACACTATTTATACACTTCTTATACATTGTTATACATTATTATACACTTCTTATATAATATTATACATTATTTATACATTGTTTATATACTTTATACATTGTTTATACACTCTTTATACCTTAGTTATACTTTAATTATACCTTAGTTATACCTTAATTATACATTATTTATTCATTGTTTATACAATACTTATACATTGTTATACATTATACACTTCTTATACAATGTTATATGTTTATACACTTATTATACATTGTTATACACTCTTTATACACTATTTATACATTGTTTATGCACTGTTATACATTGTTTATATATTATTTATACATTGTTTATACATTATACACTGTTTATACATTGTTTATATGTTGTTTATACACTGTTTATACACTTCTTATACACTGTTATACATTACTTATACATTGTTTATACACTACTTATACATTGTTATACATTATACACTTTTTATACAATGTTATATGTTTATACATTTATTATACATTGTTATACACTCTTTATACATTGTTATTATACACTTCTTATATAATATTATACATTATTTATACATTGTTTATATACTTTATACACTGTTTATACACTCTTTATACACTCTTTATACCTTAGTTATACCTTAATTATACCTTAGTTATACCTTAATTATACATTATTTATACATTGTTTATACACTACTTATACATTGTTATACATTATACACTTCTTATACAATGTTATATGTTTATACACTTATTATACATTGTTATACACTCTTTATACACTGTTTATACATTGTTTATGCACTGTTATACATTGTTTATACATTATTTATACATTGTTTATACATTATACACTGTTTATACATTGTTTATATATTATTTATACACTGTTATACATTGTTATACGCTGTTTATACACTTCTTATACACTGTTATACATTGCTTATACATTGTTTATACACTACTTATACATTGTTATACATTATACACTTTTTATACAATGTTATATGTTTATACATTTATTATACATTGTTATACACTCTTTATACACTGTTTATACATTGTTTATACATTATTTATACACTGTTATACATTGTTTATATACTCTTTATACACTATTTATACATTGTACATTGTTTATACATTGTTTATACACTGTTTATAGAATTCTTATACACTGTTATACATTGCTTATATATTGTTTATACACTGTTTATACAATCTTTATACCTTAGTTATACCTTAGATTACATTATTATAGTGATTATGCCTTAGTTTTTCCTTATTTATACCCTATTTATACTCTAAGATACATTATTATATTGATTATACCTTAATTATACCTTAGTTATACTTAAGATACACTATTACAGTGATTATACATTAGTTATACCTTAATTATACCTTAATTATACCTTTGTTATACCTTAAGATACACTATTACATTGATTATATATTAGTTATACCTTAATTATACATTAAGATACACTATTACAGTGTTTATACCTTAGTTATACCTTAATTATACCTTAGTTATACATTAAGATATACTATTACAGTGATTATACTTTAGTTATACCTTAATTATACCTTGGTTATACCTTAATATACAAAGGCATAATTAGTTATACTTTAGTGAAAAAAATATGTCGGAAAAAGTATGTACATATGGACTTTGTTTCGAAGATAAAAAAAATAAATAAAAAACTTTCTAAAGTCGCATGATAAAAAAATAAACGGATTGAGAGATAAATGCAAAATTAGATTAAAAATTACAAAAAGAGGAGAGAGAAATGTGGGCAAAGTAGAGAAGGTATTTTGGAGATTTTGATTTGTGTTTTGTTGTTTATTTTGTGAATAATCACGTAAAAATGATAATTTTTGTTGTAGGTATTTTTGAAATTTTGAAAAGTTTTTAAGGTATTTATGCAAACTTTTCCTTTTGAGGTAAAAATGTTATATGGTGTCAAAAGTTATGTATTTATGTAAAATGCCCTTCTTTTTTTTCCCTTATTTCTTTTTTTATATAAAAATCTTTCTTTCCAAATTACGATTATACCCTTAAAATAATATATATGATAAATTTCTAAATTCCTCCACACAACTTTTAATTCATTTCTATTATATCCTTCCTATATATAAAATTTTCACCCCAGAACTTTTTATTTTATTTATTTTTAATTATTATTTCATTTTTATTATAATTCCCTCAAATAATTAATTGGATAATTAATTTATAATTTAGGCTTCTTCTTTATATATATATATTTAAATTAATGACAGTAATGTTAAAAACAATATTAGCAATCAAAATTTAAATATAAAAATTCGAGATGTTACATTTAAGGTACACATCCCCACAAGGGAAAAAATTTTTTTTTCTTTTTTGAGCCTTTTGTATATCAATGGTGGTATTTTAAAAGTTTATAAAAGTATGTCACATGGTGAAATCATATAAGACCGATAAATATGCTAACATGGCACGAGAACTCGTAGGCTTCTAGTCGCATTTGTTATGAATAACAATAGAATCAAAGCTTACTACACATTACTCCAAATGAAACTCTCACAAAAATAAATACAAAACATTAGTTTTGTATATTTTCAATCAGTTCAACCATAAATCAGTCATTGATCCGATCAATTTGATATAAAGTATCGATTTTAAAAACAAAAAGGCTTTATTATATCGATTAAAAACTGGTCAAACCAGTAAACAGAACTGGTTGAATAGCCGATTGAATAATAGTTTAAATAAAATTAATTAAATAATATTTTTAAAAAAAAATTGTTAATTTTTTTTTTTATCAGAAAAGAAAAGTCTTAACTGGTAACCACTTTATAATTAAACCAACAAACCTTGATTCTTAATTTGACAACTGAAGAAAGATAAATGTATAATAGAGGTGTACAAAAAGCTACAAAGTAATTAACAAAAGAACAACTTGCATTTATATATGATTTACATTTTAATTGTTTTGATAGCATAATAAATCCATTGCTGTTCACATTCTGCACGCTCTTTCTTCTTTTTTTTTACTTTTCTTTTCCTTGTCATTCAGTTAATCAGACCTAGACAGCAGAATAAAAAAAATGCAAAATGCATCGGAATCTTTTTTTCTTATGGATTTTGCAATCGGCCATTTCATCCATATTTTCATACATTGAGAATATGATATATATTTTTTTTTTTATAGTATTAGCTCTAACCTTAACAAATTTGTCTCATTTAAGCTGTTGTATCTATTAATTGTTTTAGGATAATAGAAGACTTTGAAATTTATTGGAGTGGTATGAATTATACTTCCTATACAGGTATATCATAGTTACAAATATAAACCTTATCTTCGATTTATTCTCACGTGTATCAAGTTTGAGGCTAAATCTATCAAAATAGATGATATTTTGAAAAACCTGATCAAATAATCAATTGCAAAATTCATAAAATTTCAATAGCTTAGTTTAAACATGATCCAATCTCTACCAATCACAGCAAAAGTATAGGCAATCTCAAACCTAACCACACTTTTTTATCAATATTTTTCTAACTCTAGTTTCAATCAATCCTAAAATTAAAAAATTAATATTGAAGTGTAAAATGAATAATCATATATCTAAAAATACTCATAATCTTACATTTACTTTCAATACACAAGTTATATAATTTTGTTGATCATTTGAGAAAATAAAAGAAAAAAATATATTAAAATATCATTAATTAGATCAAGACTGGCAACCTACCGTTGTGGTTTAATTAATGCCAGATAGGCTTAATTTCTGACAGACAGGTGATGTTTTCGATATTTGATTAATTAATTAAAATATAGGATAATTCAGACGTGATTAATGCTTCTCTAGATACATGTAAAGCTCACCACTTATTTAACCACTGCATTAGCTCTCTAGATTCTGTTATAGTTCCTCTCATAATGGATTTTAGATAGCTAATTTAAGAAGGGGTAATAATTTAAACATCCCTTAAATGTTACTTCATATACTAGTATATACTTATATTTTTGAAAGTAGTTTTAACATCCCTATTTTGTTAGTTTGGATCCTAATAAACGATTTTTCTTAGTTCGTAAAGGATAACTTAACATATAGAATTAAATTGAATTTCATAATATTACGGTTAAATTAATAAATAACATACTTTATCTGTTATTTATTATCTAAACTGTTTTCATTAATAACTTCTATCATAAGCAAAATAACTAGTAAATAATGTAGCATACGTATAAAATTAACTTTTATTTTTTGTTTTTAAATTAACTATATTCTGATATGAATATTATTTTCTTGCATCATATTGTATGCATTGCTTATCCAAATAAAATAATACTCTTTTGATTTTTTTTTTTTGTGGGAACATTGGGTGTCTCTAAATTTAAAATACTATTACTATTGAATATCTTTTGGATAACAAATTTAAAAACATTAATATATCCTTTTGTTAAATTCATATTAATATGATATGCTGCAAGTTATTTAAAAATAATAAGTCATCATATGATAAAAAAATAGTTAAGAAATTATCTGAAAACTAATGTAAAATGTACGAGAAATTTTATAGTGGACCGAGTCCATTTAAGAAGGTCCATATAAACTGGGTCTAATATAATACAAGTTATTACACATGTTTGATGCACAGTAATGATTGTCAAAAGTTCAAAAATTTAAATACCCATTTGGGAATTAACTACTACATTGATCACTCATTTGCAATGTACTTATCATCTTATCCCTTTTTTCTAAGAAATAACATGTACTAGAAAAATAAAAATATCACTTAGAAACATACAAGTTATTAGCAAAATACACAAATATTTTAAAATTATTTAAAATATTGGAGATCCCTGCGGGTATTTTTTGGAAATCCCACAGAAAATTTTATGGCATTCGGACGGATATAGCAATCTTTGTCACCATTCCCATTTGAGCTGCGGGGACAAAATGTCACCCATCCTATGGTGAAAATTTTTCTTATTTTACAATCCCGCCAATTTTGTTCAACTCAATTTTTTTTATTTTACAATGCCGAAGTTCCAAAAAAAAAAAAAAAATCTATTTATTTTACAATCCCGCCAATTTTGGTAGGATTCGTGAAGTTGAGTTGTAGGAGCTCATTCCCCATGACTAATTGTTGAGGTACAGCATTAAACTCTGTTCCAACCTTGGGAGGTGAAACAAAAAAAAAAAAAAGGTTTTTGCTTTTGATACTACAGCACATCCTAGCATCATTTCCTTTGTGATTTAGGCTCTGAAATATTTCTCTCTCCACCGTCTCGAATCAACCAATAAATAAGAATTAGCAAAGGAAAAGAGATAAATTAGCAATGGGGAACATTGAAATTGATCTGATAGAGAAAGAGAGAAGGGGAAGGAGCTTTTGGTCTACTTTAAATGATCGGTTTGTATCTGATTTCTCCATTTTTTCTCAGAATTCGTCATCTTCCAGGCCAGTTTCCGATTCGTCAACCATAGAGAAAGCAAAAGCTGTTGATACTCTGGTAGCCGAAACAAATAGGTGAGCTTACATATCTGACTTATTCTTCTTCTTTGAATCTCTAGTGTTCTGTTCCACTATGGTTGGCCGGGGAAATAAACTACTTAGATCTATAGAGAAACCATTATTCTTGCAACTTAGTAAGCTCAGATTTTGTCAGTCTAGGGTTTCAGATGTATTAATTTATCTATGGAAAAACTACCATTCCCCAAATCAAAGAAAGGTTCAGAAATGAGCGAAACTGAAACTCATCTGCTAAAGAAAGAGAGAAGAGAAAGCTTTTGGTCTGTTTTAAATTGGCCATTGATAGTAATTAGTAGATAACTTCACTATTTATTTTTCTCAGGAGTCATCATCATGCTGGGTTTCCTATTCTTGAAGCAGAGGCAGAGCAAAGATTAAAGCTAATTTCAGGTGAGCTTACAAATTCTACTACTTCTTTGAAAAATGTTATTTTCCGTACTTTTGAGAGATTCAAATTCATCCAATAAATAAGTGTGTATATATATATATATTGATAGTCCAAAAAGAAAGTGACTTTCACGCGGTCTTCACGACTGATAGTGCCGTCTGGTTTCACCGGAAGACCGTGTACCTGAAATAAAAGGGGTTGAGGACCGGGTGACCTCCGGGTCCACTCCGATGCCAAAGTTAGAGGGTTTGGAAGAAAAAGGAATAAGAGAACACAAAGAAGATGTATTGTTGAAGAAGATACCTGGGGAGTCCCTTATCTTCCCTTTTTATAAGGGGTTCATCCGTGTGACCTGTCAAACCGTTTTGTACGGTTCACTCTCATTGGCTGGAAGTGGTCCCCCTTCCTGGCGCAGCTGGGCGGCGGACTCACCCTGCTCTTGTCTCCGTGGCCCTCTCTTATACCTGACCTCTGTGGCCTCCACTCTGCGTTTGTCCCCGCGGCACCTTTGCAGGTACAACATCATGTCCTTACACGTGTTTAATGGGGATCTGCCCACCTGTCCCTTGGGTTAGGAGACTTAAAGTGGTACAAGTTATTTCAGTCGGCGCTTTTCAGGATCCGGTCTATAAGGGAGTCGGTCTTATCGTGGACCCGCTGAACGCCATACGGACCATAAGGGAGTTGGCGTATGAGAGGATGCGGCAACTAGCCGCGTGGTCTACACGGCCAGTTTTATTGCTCCATGCTATCAGGAGTCCCCCCCTGGTGAGAGAAATCCTTTTAAGGGTTTTGCCATTATTGTTTTTTGGCGGTTGGTTTGAGTGGCTCGAGGTGACTCTTGGGATCCCCTATGCCAGGGGGACACGTGTCCTTTTACTGAAACGGTGTCAGTAGGCGTCTGTTCACCTGCCCCCTCTCTTCTTCCTTTAAAAAGGTGTTTGGGTGTGGCATTTTTCACTTTGAAATTTCTCCTGCAACTACTCTCTAGGATTCTTGCGATTTCGGATTTGTTCCTTGCCACCACATCCTTCGTTTGATTTTTCAACTCCTAGTCTCCAGTAAGTCTTCTTTCCCCTGCTGGTGTGTGTGTTGATTTTGCCTGATTTCGGTGTTAGGGGTTTTGTTTTTCTGGGTGTTTTTACTTTCTGGGTTGCATCTGGGTTGCTTGTTTTTGTTTATTCATTGTTGCTGTTCATCTTAATCTGCCATGAGCTCTTCTGCAACCCTTAGTGATTTAGGGTCATCCACTAGCGGTAGGTCCGGGGAGCTGGTGAATTCCAGAAACCGCCCCAGTAGGATAGACAAGGGCAAACGGGGTTTTAACTTCAAAACATCCGGTTCGAAGCCGGCTCGCCGCCTTCTTGATCCCACTGACCCAGATGATTACTTAATACTCACCACCCCTAATTTGCCCAGCCCGCCTTCTTCGTCAGGGAATGAATACCATCTCACTACTTCCTCGGACTCTAGCTCTCACCTTCCTTCACCACCCCCTACCGTGGGCGAGGAGGCGGGCACATCCGCTCAGCCTTCTGTGCCAGCCAATCTTCCTGCTGAAGAGCCCATCCCGGTGGATTCTTCTTCAGATGAAGTCCCTCCACCCGGCCCCAGCAAGGCTGGAGCCAGGCGGATGACTCCTCGTATCGAAGACATGGTCGCTGAGACCCACGAGGAGCACATCCAGCTGTACAAACAGTTCCATCCTTGGCTGCGTAGGTGTGAGGTGGTGCTTCCATCTGCCAACCAGCGGGTTCACAGGCCTCCACCAGGCTATTTTTCCATCTACCTGGACCAAATTAGTTCTGGCTTTTCATACCCTCTCCCACCCGGCATCAGTGAGATCCTGCGGGTCTGGGGCTTCTGTCCGGCTCAGATTCATCCGAACGCTTGGGGGGATATTTGCGCCACCTACTGGCTGTGCGAAAACTTGGGTTTCGAGCTGACTGCCGCCTTCTTCCGGAAGTTGGCCACCCCCAAGTTGAACTCCGGTGAAGACCACTACCAGCTGTCCAAGAAGGCGGATTTCTATATTTTTCAGAAGCGAATATCCTCCCTGAAACGCTTCAAATATTTTTTCTTCTACATTAAAGTGTCAGAGGGCCATGACGCGTTCCCAGTGCAGTGGTCGGTCAACGGAGCCGGGAGGGCCCAGCAACGCTTAGCGCCGGGTGAGAAAACATTCCTAGAGGAGTTCAGGACCTTGGCTCCCAATAAGTGGACCTGGCAAGTTGCTGTGGACGCTTATTTGGAGAGGATTAGGCTGGTAGATCGGGAGGGATTCGGCTTTACGTATCACCCCGGGTCCCATAACTGTGAGAAAAGGTACCTCTTTTATTCTTGCTTAGCTGTTTTCTACTTGTGTTTTCAGGCATGAATAAGGCTGACATCCTTGACCGCATTGTAGCGGCTAAAAAGAAGAAGATTCAGAAGGAGCCGCGTCCTGTCCCTGCCGAGATCCCGTCCGACGCGGGAGGCCGGGCTAAGGGACCCAGCCCCCCTAAGCCACCAAAGAGGAAGAGGGTTGCTGTGGCTGCCCCGGAGCCGTCTCCTCATCCTGTAAGTCCCCGACCTCGAGCCTTTATGATTTTACTTTTTACCATTTTTTTTTTATATCGTTGCGTTTGGCTGGTCAGGATCCTGAAGCTGCTTCCTCCGAGCCGCCTGCTCCCTCCGTGCCCTGGATGCATAAAAGCAGCAGCCCTCTTGCCCGGATAATAGATGACTCGGCCTAAGATGAGTTTAGGGCCGGGTTCATACTCCCCGGTGACTAAAAGGAGTATGCCAGAGTAAGCAACTATACGGCTGCTTCCTTGTGCCTGCTGGACCTGACCTCCGTGAGTATTCTGGTGAACCCCTCAAACATCTTCTCCCTTTGTCTCTACTTATGAATTTCCATTCTGCAGGGTATCTCTAGGGCGGTGGATTTGGCGTCCCGCCTTTCCAAGGCCAGTCAACTGGAGAAAAGGCTGGAGGAGGTCCAGGTGTCTTTAGACGCTGAGAAGAGCAGGGCTTGGTCGCAAGGTCAAGAACTCAACCGCTTGCAGAGAGAACTAGAGGAGGAGCGGGCGGCCAAGGCGGCTCTAAAACAGCAGCTGGACACGCGGGAGGAGCAGCTTAAGGAGGAGAAAGCTGGGCGCAAACAGGACTTAGATAAGTGTGAGGCTGTTTTGTTTGACGCGACCAACCAGTTGGTGCTTCTCGGGCAGCTGTTTGGCCAGCGTGTTCTGGCTGCTTGTCAGGCTGGCCATCCGGACTTGGCTGTAGATCTCGACTCCATTGACTTCCCACGCTATGAAGATTTGCCTGCCGAGGAGCATGGAAGAGAGGAGGCCGAGACCGGATCACAGGCTAACGTCGAGGTGCAGCCTGAGGGAAACGTTTCCGGGGCGGATGGGCATCCTTAGCTTTTGTAGTTTCTGTAGTTTTGCTATTTTCTCTGTAGCCGGGCTTTAGCTTTTGTAATTTTTTTTGCTCTTTTCCTTGTAGCCGGGCCTCAACTTTTGTAATTGTTTATTAAAGAAATGGAATTCCTCTTTTTTTTTTCTCATTCGGCCAGTGTGTTTTTTTTTTTTTTTTTGCCTTTGAATGTATCTGTTAAAATTCCTTAGAAATATTTCTGTTGAAATAATATTTCTGTTGAAATTTCTCTTGTTTTGCTTGCTCTCATTTTGTTATGAGATTTTCGTAATGATCCCGGACCCGGTTATAACCGGTTCCTCTGATGGGAGTTATTAATGCATATCCGGTTATGACCGGCTCCTCTGATGGGAGTTATTAGTGTGCATCCGGTTATGACCGGCTCCTCTGATGGGAGTTACATAAGACTGAGTGATTTGAATGGCACTTTCATTGATCGTTTTAGTGCATTTTACAAATGTAGGTGCTGCCTCATTAAAAACCCGGCTATGGAAAAACCCAGTGGGAAAAATCCATTAGCGGGAAAAGAGTGCAGCCCAGCGTTTCCTTTAGCTGCCTTTAGGTGGGAAATATTGCCTTAAGTTGGCTATGTTCCATGTTCGCGGGACATCTTTTCCATCCAGCCTTTGGAGTTTGTAAGTTGCTGGTCCAAGTGCTGCCGTCACCTTGTATGGCCCTTCCCATTTTGCGCCAAGCTTTCCCTTTCCTTCCCCTGCTTGTGATGCCATAGAGTCCTTTAGGACTAAATCTCCTTCTTTGAGTGTCATCTTCTTCACCCTTCTGTTGTGGTAACGGGCCACCTTATTTTTGTAAGCTGCCATTAGCATGTAGGCCCTTTCTCTTCTTTCGTCCAGGGAGTCCAAGTGGTGCTTCATGTTGATGTGGTTTTGGGCCTCAGTATAGTAGAGCACTCGGTCGTTTGGGGCACCGATTTCAACTGGTATTACCGCCTCGACGCCGTAGACCATGGCAAACGGTGTTTCTCCAGTCGGTCGTCTTGGGGTAGTCCTGTATGCCCACAAGACGTTGTTTAGCTCGTCGACCCAGGCCCCTTTATGTCTTTCCAGCCTCTTTTTGATGCCGTCACCTATAGTCCGGTTGGTGACTTCCGTCTGCCCGTTGCTTTGAGGATGTGCTACTGAAGAGAAACTTTGCATGATCTTGAGCCCCTTGCAAAATTCTCTAAATTTACTAGAAGTGAATTGTGTACCGTTGTCAGATATGATCCTGTGGGGTATCCCGAATCGAGTAATGATTTGATCCCAAACGAAGGAGATGGCCCTCTCTGGCGTGATTGCTTGGACTGCGATTGCTTCGACCCATTTGCTGAAATGGTCTACTGCAACTATAATGAATTTCCTCTGCCGGCTAGCTTCAGGCATGGGCCCCACTATGTCAATGCCCCATGTAGAGAAGGGCCATCCGGTTAATATTGATTTTTGCTCGGCTGCGGGCAGGTGGATTTTTTTGAGTGGATCTGGCATTGGTGGCACTTCTTGACATATTCTGCAGCGTCCGCCTCCATGGTCTCCCAAAAGTAACCTTGCAATTTCGCTTTCCTTACTAGCGTTTGTCCAGCTTGGTGTGCTCCGCAAACTCCCTCGTGAAGTTCCCTGAGGACATAATCCCCCTCTTCAGTAGCGATGCATTTTAACCATGCGTCAGTGAAGGATTTCTTGTAGAGTTCGCCGTCAATTACGGCATATCGCTGGGATTTTCTGGAGATTTTTGTAGCCTCCCCTTTATCTTCAGGTAGGATTCCCTCCACGAGGTATTTTAGTATGGGCTCCATCCATCCTCCTTCCTTTTTTTCCACCGTCAGGACTTCCTCCGCTTCGATGATAGGTTTGGTCTGGACTTTATACGGTCAATTCAGGAGCTGCCAATCCCTGATGCTGGCTGCAGCTTTGGCGAGCCTATCTGCCTCAACATTCTCTTTTTTGGATATGTTTTCCACTCTCCATGTGGTGCCTTTCTCTTCGATGGCTTCGAGCAAGTGTCGTACCTTTTGGAGGTATCTGGACATGCAAGGATCTTTAGTTTCAAAGTTTTTATTGATTTGGTTCGAAACTAACCTTGAATCGCTTAACAGCTTTACTCGGTCTGGGGCGATTTCCCGGGTGAGCTCAAGTCCTTTGATTATGGCTTCATATTCTGCAGCATTGTTGGTAGCTGGGAAGGCCAACTTTGTGGCGTAAGATATCCTTATTTTTTCGGGTCCCTCGATGTGCACCCCAATACCTGCTCCCTCCTGAGATGAGGCCCCATCCACATATACTTTCCACTCCTCTGCCTTTAGTGTTTGACTTGGTTCCAAACCTGCAGATTCCACTACGAAGTCTACCAGGACCTGTGCTTTCAACGCCGGTCAGGGCTCGAACCGAATGTCGAATTCACTGAGTCTGATGGCCCACTCGGTGAGACGGCCTGAAGTATCCGGTCTTTGGAGCACTTTCTTCAATGGGAAATTTGTCCTTATGATCATTGTGTGGGCTTGGATGTAAGGCCTTAGCCTAACGGATGCTGCGACTACCGCCAAAGCCAGCTTTTCTATCTTTGGATACCTGAGCTCGGCTCCTCTCAGTACCTTGCTAGTGTAGTATACAGGGTGCTGTTGGCCTTCTTCTTCTCTGACCATCACTGAGCCCACCGCTTCATCCGTCGCCGCTAGATACAAATACAGTGCTTCGCCTAGGACTGGCCGACTTAACAGCGGTGGGGTTCCCAAGAAGGTTTTGATCCGGTCGAAGGCTTCTTGGCACTCGTGGTCCCAATCAAACTTCTGACCTTTCTTGATCGCTTTGTAGAAAGGCAGACATTTTTTGGCTGAGAAGGAAATGAACCTCCCGAGTGCGTTGAGGCGGCCATTGAGGCGTTGGACTTCATTCACCGTTTTCGGTGGTACCATATCCAAAATTGCCTTGACCTTCTCCGGGTTCGCCTCTACCCCTCTCTGCGAGATCATGAAACCCAAGAATTTTCCTCCTCGCACCCCGAATACGCACTTCTCTGGATTAAGCTTGAGATGGTATCTCTGCAATATTTTGAAGGCCTCCTGAACGTCCTTGGCGTGGTTCTCCTCATCTTTACTCTTGATGATCATATCGTCAACGTATACTTCGACTGTTCGCCCGATCTGATTTTTGAACATGTGGTTGACCAGCCGTTGGTATGTTGCTCCTGCATTCTTCAAGCCAAATGGCATTACTTTGTAGCAGTAGGTGCCTTCATGTGTGATGAAAGTGGTTTTCCTCGTCTTTTGGGTCCATTGGGATCTGGTGGTACCCTGATTTGGCATCCAAAAACGAATACACGGCGTGCCCAGCTGTGGAGTCGACTAGCTGGTCAATGCTGGGCAGTGGGTAGCTATCTTTCGGGCAGGCTTTGTTTAAATCGGTGAAGTCCACGCACATACGCCACGTCCCATTCGGCTTCTTTACTAGTACCACATTGGCCAGCCATTCAGAGTACCGCACTTTCCGGATGTGCCTTGCTTCCAATAGTTTGCTTATTTCCGCCTCAATCGCCTTTTGTCGCTCTGGGGCATGCCTCCTCCTTTTCTGTGCCACTGGTTTTGTAGCAGGGTCTATGTTTAGGCTGTGTTTGGCCACTTCAGGTGAGACCCCAATAATATCGCTTGTGCTCCAAGCGAAGGTTTCCTGCTCTTCTCGGAGTACTGTTGAGATTGCCCGCTTTAATTCAGGTTTCAACTCCTTGGCCACCCGAATAGATCGTTCTGGCCCCACCACCAGGGTTTCTAGTTCATCCATCGGTTCGGCCCTCTCTTCCTTTTCGGGCTCCTCTGACTTCCGTCCGGTCTCTTCTGCTCTCAAGGAAGCTAAGTAGGTTTTTTGGGCCGCCTGCTGGCTTCCCCTAGCCACTGCTACCCCTTTGGCAGTCGGGATTTGGAGGGCCAAGTACCGAATGGAGAGAATAGCTTCTGACTTCACCAGGAAGGGTCTTCCCAAGATTATGTTATATGCCAGCGGGGAGTCGATAATCACAAAGTTCTCTTCAGATCTCCAGGAATGCGCCGCATCTCCTACTTCCAGGGCGAGGGCTGCTTGTCCGACTATATGGACCGAATGGCCACTCAGACCGACCAGTGGGGAATGTGCCGGCTGGATTCTGCTTTTATGAATGTTCAGTTGGTGGGCCGCTTCTCTGGTGATAATGTTGACCGAGCTGCCCGTGTCCACCAGGATCCTTTTTACCGTGTACCCTTCCACTAGGGCTTCGATGACCAAGGCGTCGGCGTGATGCGCCTGTACGTCGTTGTGGAGGGAGAAGGAATGATTCAAACTGTCAACCTTTCCTGAATCGGCCGTCGTGTGCCCCAAGAATCTGGCCTTCTTACTGGGCGACCCAAACTCCGGCCCTCCGGCTATTACCATGACCACTCCCTTTGATTTTTTGGTTGGTCTTTATTCATCATCGCACCCGTCCCTCTGCTCTTTGGCCTTATGTGTATCGCGCGTGATGCCCTCTACGAACCTGCTGAGCTTTCCTGCTTTGATGAGTAGGTCTACTTCGGCTGCCAGGACTCGGCAATTGTCCGTGTGGTGACCCTTTGCCCTATGAAATTTGCAATAGACCTCTTTGTCACTGCCCATTGTTTGGCCGGGCTTGGTGTGAGGATACCGAATGCTCTTGGCGTCTGGGCTTCTCTGTATGGCGACTAGCACCTCGCTGAGTGGGGCATTCAGCGGTGCGAACCGTGGGCGGTCGCTGGGGCGATCCCGGTGGGAGTGGTCCCTGTGATCCCTTCTCTGGGTCCTCTCGTTGAGCCGGAAGCCTTTGTCTCTTTCATTGCTGGAACCAGGTCCTTTATTCCTTGTAGGCATGTCGATCTCGTCAATTTCCACCATGCTTTTGGCGAGAGCTATCATCTGGGTCAGCTCCCTAGGCTTTCTTGTGATGATCTCTCCTCTAAGCCTCTCGTTTGTGGTGTTCTTGATCATTGCTTCTTTGGCCGTACTGAAGTCTAGATTTCTGACCTCCAAACAGGCAAGATTGAACCTGTCTATAAATGATCTCAAGGATTCTCCCGGCTTTTGGACTACCTCGTGGAGGGTGCGACTAGCCGCTCCAGTCGGTATTGATCCCATGAAGTTTTTGCAGAACTCCTGCCTCAATCGGTCCCAGCTGTCAATCGTCCCCGGCTCCAAGGACTCGAACCAATAGGCTGCCGCTCCAATTAGCGTAGTGGGGAAGAGGCGGCACACCAGGCCTTCTGTTGCTCCTGCTATGTCCATCTGGTTTTTGAAATTTCTGGCGTGGACCCTGGGATCCGTGTCGCCCCTGTAACTGTCAAAGGTTGGTTGCTTAAACCGGTGGTCGATTGGTTGGTTGAGGATCCTTGTTGAGAAGGGCGATTCCCCACTTTCCATCAGTGGCTCTTGGTACGGTATCGCAAAGGTGCTCAACGCCTTTTTAAACATGGCCATGAATCTAGGGTCATCCGTGAGTTCCGTGCCCGAGGAGGACGGTGTCGGGGGAGGTGGTGTATTTGCGTTGCTGGGGATGTTTGCTGCGGGTGTATTGTATGGGATGGCGGAGCTGTTTCCCACGCCGTATGTGGTGAGGGAATTTGGTGTTTGCAACGGAGGCGGCGCTGGGTATGAATGTGGGGTATTCGGCAAATATGGGTGTGGTACTCCGTACCATGGGTTAGGAAGTATAACCTGGGAGCCTATGCTTCCTGAGGCAGCCATAGTGGGATGCGCCTGCACAGCCACCTGCTGGTCTCCTACGGGTGGTGGCAACCAGCCAAAAGCTGGGAAATATCCTCCTGCGTGGGGTCCTCCAGCTATTCCGCTACTTCCAGCCACTCCGCTACCTCCTCCAATGGGCCGAGCCGGGCCCTGTCCTGACCCTTCTAATCTCATACTGGGGGTCTCCTGCTCAGAGATCGGAAAAAGGGCTCGAACAACATGCTGGTGCGAGGCTGACTCTGGCAATGTGTGCACTATGGGAGGGGGAGAGCTGTCACTTAATGAAGGTCCTGCCATACCTGGCTCCTGCATCTGGAGGATGGCTCGTCGGAAATCGCTCTGGTCAGCTGGCGTCATCCCGTAGTTTTTGGCAATCCGATCTAAGACTGCACTGGCAGAGCTGCTGTTATCGCCTAAGACGGCAGGGGCGTGGGAAGAGCTTGGAGTCACGACCACGGCAGATGAGGGCGTCATAGCCCCGGTGAGTGCTGGTATTGCGCCTCCCTGAGAAGGAAGGATAGTGGAAATTGTATCTGAAGTTGTTGGTCCCGATGACATTGTTTCGTCCAGCGGGTCCACGCTCACCGCACCAGTTTGATAGTCCAAAAAGAAAGTGACTTTCACGCGGTCTTCACGACTGATAGTGCCGTCTGGTTTCACCGGAAGACCGTGTACCTGAAATAAAAGGGGTTGAGGACCGGGTGACCTCCGGGTCCACTCCGATGCCAAAGTTAGAGGGTTTGGAAGAAAAAGGAATAAGAGAACACAAAGAAGATGTATTGTTGAAGAAGATACCTGGGGAGTCCCTTATCTTCCCTTTTTATAAGGGGTTCATCCGTGTGACCTGTCAAACCGTTTTGTACGGTTCACTCTCATTGGCTGGAAGTGGTCCCCCTTCCTGGCGCAGCTGGGCGGCGGACTCACCCTGCTCTTGTCTCCGCGGCCCTCTCTTGTACCTGACCTCTGTGGCCTCCACTCTGCATTTGTCCCCGCGGCACCTTTGCAGGTACAACATCATGTCCTTACACGTGTTTAATGGGGATCTGCCCACCTGTCCCTTGGGTTAGGAGACTTAAAGTGGTACAAGTTTTTTCAGTCGGCGCTTTTCAGGATCCGGTCTATAAGGGAGTCGGTCTTATCGTGGACCCGCTGAACGCCATACGGACCATAAGGGAGTTGGCGTATGAGAGGATGCGGCAACTAGCCGCGTGGTCTACACGGCCAGTTTTATTGCTCTATGCTATCATATATATATATGTATATATAAACGGAAAAGAGTAGCTGGGTAAGAATAATCTTTTGTTCTTCTCATACATTAATGGCATTTAGAGTTTTTAATCTGATTGACATAATTCTCCATTGATGATTCTCGGAGGGCATTTTTTGAATTGAAACTTGTTATATCCAATGACTTAACTATGAGGGCAGATGATCAAACCATACCCCAATGTGTCGAAGAATAAGCTGCTCTAGCTAGACTATGAGCAACTAAATCCGCGACCAATTAACATAAGAAACATCCTTTACTAATGCCAAACAATCAGCTAATGAAAATCCCAAAGACTTTATAAGCAGAAGTTGCTTGAGAGTTTAAGTCATCGACAATAACCTTTGCAACGGTCTCAATGCTCACAGGCTGAAACGGAAGATTCTTTAACCAACTTAATGCTTCCCTCTGGAAGCAATTAACTCCGTGAAGCAACCATCTGACCATGTGAATCACGCCGCACACAGCCATGCCCAACCTTGGCACCATCTTCAAATATTGCTGCATCGACATTGCATTTAAAGGAATTTGAAGATGGAGGCTGCCACTGGACCAAAGCTGCCGGAATTGCAGCAGCTCGGGTTTCACCAACTGCCACCCTCACCGCCACTCTCCACCGAGCCAAGAAAGAATTTCCAGCCATCTTCACCACTGCTGCATCGAATGGAACGCCCTGCTACAGCTGTTGATTGTGTGGAGCCCAAATATTCCAAGAATCAACAATAATCTGCACCAACACATCATCAGACTTGTAGAAACCTCTCCACCACACCCAATCATTGAAATTCAAACCTTGCCTCAACTCTTGAACTACACCCACTGACATCCACATCTCTTCAATTACTGAACAAGTAAAGAGCCATGACTAATTGACTCCACTTCTTGTTGACAGACAGAATAAACAATTAACATCAATATCAATTCCCTTCAACAATAAATTCTCCTTCATTGGCAAACAATTCCTCAAGCATCTCACCATCCGTGGATGGCGTTCAAGCTTCCAACATCTACCCGAAAATTGCTTCGCCACAACATGGACATTTACAAAACGTTCATCAAATTATAATAAGCATTCTTCACCCTATAAGTGCCTGATTCTTCAAACTGCCCCATAATACGATCCGGTCTACGCACACGAGATGATGAAATTCGCTTAATCAATTCAATGTCCCTTTGGGCAAACATCTTTACTATCCCTTCCTCATCCCATCGCCTACCATCCTCAGCTAATAACTCCGACGCCACTAGATAAGCCTCGATAAATGGAGGATGCGTCTGAATCCATAAGCATTTTCTTCGTACTGGGATTGGAATTTTTCTATTAAAAATCAACAAAACATAAAATGGTATTTTCTTTTCTTTTTCTATTTTATGTTGGTACTCTATCTTCTTTTTTTTTTTTTTTTTTTTTTTTTTTTTTCTGGTTTCTCATGTAAACATAAATTTGTTTTTTCCTTTGAAGTCCTTATTGTTTTACAACATTTACATTCTTTTTTTTTACTAATTTAAACTTTCTGTTAGGAGATTACACACTATATTATCTGAATTAATTGAACAATTAAAAAAAATAGCTAAGCAACACAAAATATTTATTCACCGGAAATAAATTTTATTATTCAAGTACCAAGAACAATTCACAAGAAAATTACAAACTTACAAACTTAAGAATTTTTCTAAAAAATTTATGCAGAAAACAAAAGAATTAATTGAAATTAAATTTCAATAAAATTCAATAAAAATCAAATACTAAAACTTAATAAACTACTCAAATTAAATAGAAATAGAAAATTTAATAATAAAAAATTACTATACAAATATATACAAATAATATACAAATAGAAATATAAATAAATAGAAACATATATAGAATATATTCAAATATATAGATATAAAATCTATAGATATATATATTTTATATAGATAGAAAATTTTTTCTCTAGATAGAAATAGAAGTTACATAAAATAAAACCGATATTTATCATATCGATTTTTGTCATTATGTTAGAGTTAGGTTAGCAATCTATTAGTGTTTTCCAACTCTATTATTTCTCTTGCACTTCATGTACTAAAACGTTACCTTTACATGTTTTTAAATAAGCCCCAAACTGACCTCGTTTAGAGTCCAAACCAGTTAGTAATTATGAAGTATAAACACAACTTAAATTTCCATTGTATTTCTAAAATCCAAATGCCACGGGACGAGAACATATTCCATGATTTGAAAAGTTAATTGATTTTATGGCAAACTTCCTATTTACCCGAAATAAATTTAACAACAATCTTATTGACCCAACCTTATTACAAAAACTCTATATTAGGTTGAATAACTCCTAATTAGTTTATTGAATAAGGAATTAACCCCATTAATATCCTTCTTAATTCTTCATTGCAAACTTCAATTCTCATCTCTATTTGCCCCTTAGGACACAATCATCATGCTCTAAGTATTACCAATTCGTTACACAAATCGAACTTGGTAGATGGTACAAACTTAGTTAACATGTTAGCCAGCTTCTCAGAAGTATGAATTTTTTTGGCTAAAATTCGCCCTTAACTTCATAAATCAAATGATATTGTATGTCAATGTGTTTGTTCATTCGTGAAACATTTAATCTATGGCCAATTGTTAGTGATGGGGACCCATCTTTATGAGTTCTATTTGGCGGTAGTTATTCAAATTGCACACGTCCTTGGCCTATCATCCAGGAACCTAAAGGGCAAACGGAGGTCACAAAACCGCTGTTTGGAAGCTTACCTGCGCTGTTTCTCTGTAGAACAGCCTCGTACATGGGCTCATCGGCTTCCTTGGGATGAATATTGGTTTAATACCACTTACCATGTTTTAACCAGGATGACTCGTTTTGAGGTAGTTTATGGGTGAAAACCTCCAACCCCACTTCAGTATGTTTCGAGGTTGAGTGGGTGGCTAGGGAGTTGGAGGACAGAACTGAAGTTTTGAAGCAATTCAAGTTCAATTTGGGCAAAGCCCAGTAGGTGATGAAGAAGGAAACTAATAAATATAGAAGAGATGTGGTTTTTGAGGTGGGTGATTGGGTTTACTTGAAGTTCTGACCACACAGGCAGCAATGAGTAGTCCGGAGAATAATCAAAAATCGGCAGCGCACTTTTATGGGCCATTTTAGGTAAAATGCCGTGTAGGGTAAGACGCCTATTAGCTACAATTACTGGATAATTCAAGAATCCATACTGTGTTCCTTATTTCCATGTTAAAAAGGGCACTGCAGCCCCAGAAAACAGAACTTAAGCTACCGGAAGGATTTGAAGTGGAGTTGGAAAATACTGTCAAACCTGAAAAAGTCATGTCTCAGCGTACAATCACCAAGAATGGGGGAGGAGAAACAATAGTGGTTAATTAAGTGGGAGAACAAATCTATTGATAAAGCGACTTGTGAAGATAAGATTGTCATGAAGACCCAATTTCCGGATTTCAGTCTTGAAGAGAAGACTTTTCAGTATTGAGAACAAGATTGCTCCTCAAGCAGGCGACATTGTTAGACATAATCCTATCATAGCCAACTTTCTTATGGGCCTAGAATATGAAATGTGTATGGAAGGAGAGCAAAAGGGAAGCAAGGAATTTGAGTTGATTGTCTGTTAGTGTGTGTGCGTGCTTTCTTGTCCTTTTGTGTTCAGAGGGTATTAGATAAGTTGTAATAGTGTCTGAGTAGTTGGTGAATGTTTTGCTATTTTGGTCCTCCAGCAATTTGTTGTGAGAGTGGGGCATTTGTGGAGGGTATTTCCCTTTTTGTGTAAGCACCTTTAGGTGTGTCTGCTATTAATTCCATTAATAAACTCCCTCTAGCTTTTCATTCTTATTCATATTCAATTGATTCATTCATTTGTGTGTTAAGTTTTTAACAGACTCTTGTTTAAATGGATCGTAAAAGTCAAAATGAATGTAGTCCAAATGTCTCCTTTAAACTATGGATGCTAGTATCGAAAGTGATCTGCTTGTGCTTGCTAATTAAAAAGTGTCCGCAAAAGTCCAAGTCAATATTTCTTTTGACTTCCCAATATTCCTCTATTGAATGGCTCCATCATGCCCTTCCTACTCTTATGCCCCATCTCAAACGGTATAAATTAGAAGTATCTCTATTAAATAAATTGGAAGATACATAAGCCGATCTTGTAACAATACCTTCATCGGGCAACACACAAAGACTAAATCTTGATGGTTTTCGTTAGATTAAGTGCACCAGAAGTAACTTTCAATATTCCTCCATAAATAGTAAATCCGCACCCATTAGTGTCAAGAATGCAGAGAGAAATAAGATATTTCCTCAAATTACGAACATATTGAACAACTGTCAATGTTCTGACAATACCATCATGCATACAAAATTTGACAGTACCAATTCCCCGAACCTTACATGAAACATCATTACCCATTAGTACAAGCCCATCATCAATACAATTCAGTGAAAGAAACATCTTCTTATTAGGATATATATAATGTAGAATCAAGCACCCAATCATACTTGGAACTTTCACTATCACTATTAAGTGTGAAAATGTCCTCATCACTGTACCTTAGGAACACTGGCAGGTGCAGTATTTTCAACATGGTTATCTTTTTCATTATTTTGATTTTTCCTTTAATACAATTAACCCTTATATGCCCCTTAATGACAAATTAGGTTCTTATGAGATGTAGACCCGGACATACATTTTTCTTTGTTACTACCTAAACCCCTTTTAGAAGTTCTTCCACAAACTGCAAGACTTGCGCCCACAGACTCATTATTTGTGGTCAACTAGCTATGTATTAGTTCATGTTGTAACAAAGTAGTTTTTACCTCTCTAAAGGACTTGTAAGACTTTAGCAATGAACAAAAAGTTTTAGCCAAATGTTCATAATCTACTTTCACATCAATATTTGTAGATCTATAACAATTTGCAAAAACTTTCATCAAGACGAGATGTAATGGGTTTACCTTCCTGCATACAAAGATCTTTTAACATGTTTTTAAACAAAAGTTAGTTTGTTACTGATTTTGTCATATACAATGATTCCAACTTTAACCGAACTCCAGCCGTGTCATTCCCTTGGCAACCTTCCTTACAACCTCGCTTGAGAGAAATTAATATTTTATAGGTCCATAACAATTGCAGAAAATTCATCAAGAGGAGACTTAAAAGGATTCACGTTCTTGTAGTCAGATTTTTTTGTATGCTTTTCAACAAAAGTTGATTTCTCACTAATTGTGTCATTTAAAACGATTAGCCAAACTCCAGCTATGCCGGTACAACCTCCTTTAGAACCTCATTCGAGAGCCATAAGAATAGTTTTGAAAGTGCCTTTTCATCTAGTTGCTTCCATTGCTCTAATTCATAAAAGCAAGGTTCTTTCCAAGCCTTCTAGCGCCTCCTCTTGCCCATTTTGAATTAGTATAGCACGCATTTTTTATGTCATACACCGAAGTTCGTTTTCAATTTCAAAATTTGTTGTCGAAATCATGATATGATTGACAAAGAATTGATTCATCAAAGATCCTGGACCTCTGGTACCACTTGTTAGGAGATTACGATTAATTTAGCATTCAAAAACAAAAATAAATAAGCAACACAGAGAATTTATGTAGTTTGGAGAAGTTTTACATTGAAGCACCAAAAACAATTTACATGAGAATTAAGAAACTTACAAATCTAAGAATTTCTCTAAAAATTCTATGCCCACTTATTTCTCAACTATCAAATATTTTTGTTGCACTTAATTTACTCAAAAACTTACATGTGTTTAAATAGGCCCTAAACCAACCTCAAGTTGTGTAAAGTCCAAAACAATTGGTAATTTGGTAATATAAACAGAATAGGAATTAATTTCCTATTTTCCAAAAGATGGCGATGGATTAGGAGGGCTTCAAAAATCCAAATTCCACGCAATAAGCACATATTCCACGCTCGGAGTTTTGTTTGTTGATTTCCAAAGTTAATTGATTTTGTGGTAATGTTTCTTTAGCCCCAATCAATTCAACAACTTCATAATTGATCCATATTTATTCCAAAACTCTAAATATTTGTTTCTCAATTTCCGTAGATAATTGATTTTGTGGTAAACTTTCTTTTTAGCCAAAATCAATTCAATAAGTTCATAATTTAATTATACTTATTCTAAAATTTCAAATTAGCTTCAATAACTCCTAATTAGGTTAAAATTAAGCCTAAAAAGAAAGCATAAAACAATACTAATTTCAGATTTGGTTTCAAAAAAACCCTAGCCCTAGCCCATGGCACCGCCCCCCACCCCAACCCCCAGCCCCCGCCGCCACCCACAGGCCGCCGCCGCCGCCTCCCACCTGTCTCCAATCAGCACCAGCCATCCTCCTCATCCGACCAGCCATCCCCCTCCATACCTTCCCCATCAATCTCCACCTAAATCAGCTCTCCCCTCCAATCTTCAACCAAACGTCATCTTCTTTGAAGGCTTCCCTGATGGCTGGTCAGTTCAGCATCTTCACAAACTTTTCCTATCCTATCACATCCATGGCATTATCACTCTTGCTCGGAAAAGGAACGTGAGGAATCTACGCTTCGGCTTTCTGCGCATACATCAGGACTTGAGCATCTCAACAGTGATTTCGTCAATCAATTCTATCATCATTGGCTCTAGGCGTCTTAGAGCTTTCCAAGCTCGTTTCCCCTCTAATCCTTTGCCTCGACATCAGCAATCAACCAGCCGTGTTATGCCCAGTCGTCCCTCCTCACGCCCCTCGGTTTTTAAACCAGCCCTCAGAGACGCCCGTTCTTATGCTTCGGTTACTCAAGATAAGTCCCAATCTGCCTCCACTTTTTGCTTCAGCAAAATCAGTCCTCCACCCTCCTGGATTTCTTGCTCTTGCCTGCTTGTTCTCCGCGACCTCAAATATCTCATTGGTCTCCATACTTTATTATGCGCGAGGAATTTTGGTTTTAAGTCTCTTTCAACCCTTGGAGATTCTTCGGTTGTCGTCACCTTTTTCTCTCCGGATGCTCTTGAGGCTTTCATGTCCTCCGACTGGGTTTTTCTCAATGATATAGTCAGCAAGGTTTCAGCTGTTGACCCGAATTTAATTCCCTCTCACCGACTGGTCAGCCTCTCTCTCCATGGAATTCCTTTGAAACATTGTCATGCCTCTTTCTTGGAAGCACTCTCTTCTACCTTTGGGCAGCTGGTTGGGATAGGTAATGATTTCATTTTGAATAGAAGGCTGGACTTGGTTCATTGTTTAATTTCAACGGATCGGAAAAGTTTTCCTCGTTGTGTTACGGTTGATCTTAATGGTGACTCCTTTGTGGTGAATATTTTCGAGCATGCTTTTTTTGGTGAGTTAGATAAATTTTTCACCTCAATTCCGGGTCTTTCGCACGGGAACTTTGATACACCGCCCAACAATGGCAGCTCCACCTCAAGTGATTCGGCCTCTGATGACACGATGGTTCCTCCATCAGTAGAACTTTCCAAATCAACGACTCTTCCACTGACTGCTGGTCCACGGAAAAAGGGCAGATCGGTACTTGTGGGGGGCTCGATTGGCTCCCCTACTTCTATCCCGTCAAGCTTTGACCGCAGCCTTGACATTGTTCACACGAATTCTCGAAATTGGAAGGCAGCAAGGGGTTCAGCTTCCAGTGGCAATAATACACACGAGAGAGAAATTGATGAGACTTGGAAACTTGGAAATTGTCTAGGCATTTTTGACGAACGCAACTGCTCCACTGTGAAAGACAAGCTAGGTAAACTTCTCATCGCCCATTAGTGGTTTTGTTTCAGTTCTGGGTTTCTGTGGTTTATTATGGTTTTGTCCTTTTCATTTTGGAATTGTCGAGGGGGTATTGTCAACCCAGCTAAACAGCGGTTTATGAGATCACTTATTGGCCGTTATAATCTTCACTTATTTGGTTTAATTGAGTCCAAGACTGATGTGGTTAGTTCTCTTACAATGAGGAATTTTTGGGGGCATAATGATTTTGGTTATGAGATTATCCCATCAGTTCAATCTTCGGGAGGATTAATTTTTTCTTGGAATTCAGCTCTTCTTACTTGTTCTTTATGTGCTTCATCCGGTAGATGGGGTTTGTTTCGTTGTGTCACCCGGGATATTGACTTCCACATATTTTTTCTGTATGCTCCGAATAACCCCTCTGACAGAGAATCTTTTTGGGATGAGATCAAGCACCTCATTATTCCTCATTCTAAAATTTTGGTTTGTGGTGACTTTAATGAGGTATTATACCCGTCTGAGCGTCACAATGGCTGCCTTTCACCATCTATCCAGGTTTTTCAGGATTTTGTAAATCATAATGAGCTCCATGACACTCCTTTGCATGGGAGGCAATATACTTGGCACAACGCTATCTCTTATTCTCGTATTGATCGGGTTTTGGTCAGTTCGGAGTTAGTTAGTTCTTGGCCTTTTCTATCTTCTTCTACGGTGGATTGCTCTCTATCGGACCACTTGCCAATTGTCTTCCAGTCTGAGTCGAAGCCTTCCAGTGGTCCCAAGCCTTTTCGTTCTATTAATTGCTGGTGGGACAGGTCTGATTTTTCTTCTTTTGTCCGGAGTGAATGGGATTCTATTTGCACTGCTTTCTCAGATTTCCCTCTTCACAAAAAATTAAAGTTGTTGCGAGGCAAGCTTTCGGAATGGAACAAGACGGTTTTTGGTAACGTAGAAGCTGATCTTTCCTCCATTGAGCAGCGGCTTCTTGATCTTACTTCGGATTCAGCTCCTCGCCCTCTTTCTGCAGCCCAGCGATTGTCTTTGGTTGATCTCCGTTCTCAGTTATATGAAAAACGGAAATACTGGGAGTCTATTCGCCACCAGCAATCGCGGATTAAATGGTCTTTGCTTGGAGACAATAACACTTCCTTCTTTCATCGAACGGCATCAGCTCGATTTAAATCTAACAGAATTATGAGTCTTGACGTAGGGGGTGATTTTGTGTCAGATCCAGATTTAATTAAAGACCATATCTTCAATTATTACAAGGCTTTATTCCAGGAGGAGATTACCGTTCCCTACAGGTTGGATTCTTTGCAATTTGCTTGCCTTTCAGAGAGTGAAAATAGAGACTTAATAGCGCCTTTTAGTGAGGCGGAAGTTTGGGATGCAGTGAACTCTTGCGGGGAAAATAAAGCCCCTGGTCCCGATGGCTTTAATTTTTTCTTCTATAAGAAATCTTGGGCTTTTTTGAAAAAGGAGATTTTGTTGGTTGTCAACTCTTTCCATGAATCAGGTTTCCTTCCCCCAGCTCTTAAGACTTCTTTTACTGTGCTGATTCCGAAATTAGTGGGCTCTTGTGCGCTGACCAATTTCCGTCCAATTGCTCTGATCAACGGGATTTATAAGATTATTTCAAAGTTACTGTCTCGGAGACTTCAATTGGTTCTTCCGTCTCTTATTTCAGAATGTCAATTTGCTTTTGTGAAAGATCGGAACATTCATGACTGTACTTTCTTGGCCTCGGAGATAGTTCATTATTTAAAGAACTGCCGTCAACCCTCTTTCATTCTTAAATTGGACTTTCGTAAGGCGTTCGATTGTATTTCCTGGGATTTTCTCCACCAAGTCTCAGTTTGCATGGGATTTTCTGATAAATGGAATCAGTGGATGTCGAGTTGTAGAACGGATTCGTCGACTTCTATTCTTGTGAATGGCTCTCCTATTAAGCCAATTTATCTTAGGAAAGGAGTTAAGCAGGGCGATCCTCTATCCCCTTTTCTTTTTGTTCTGGCTGTAGAGGGTCTAAAACGGCTTCTTGATAGGGCTCATACCTCGGGTCTTCTTCACGGTTTTCCCTTAGATTCAGCTCACCAACCTCCGCCTATTCTTCAATTCGCGGATGATACCATCTGCTTTCTCCCGGCTATTGAGGAAGAGCTTATCACTTTCATCCGTCTTCTCCGCTGTTTTGAGGCTATTTCGGGGCTGCGTATAAACTTCTCCAAAAGCTCTCTTGTTGGTTTGGGAGTTAATGCAGATTTCACTTCCCATTGTGCAGGCAAAATCGGTTGTCTAGTTTCCTCCTTCCCCTTGCAGTATTTGGGCGTCCCGCTAACCCATAAGGCCTTGAAATGTCGTGACTGGGCTCCCCTGGTCTCTCGGTTTGAATCTAAGTTGTCTTTGTGGAAAGGCTCTTGTTTATCCTACGCTGGTCGCATCACTCTTATTAAAGCAGTTTTAAATAGCATTCCCGTTTACCTTATGTCCATTTTCAAGATGCCAGCCGCTATTGTGCAGAAGTTAGAGTGTTATATGAGGAACTTCCTTTGGAAAGGTGACGCCCTAACTAGAGGCTTTAATAAAGTCAGTTGGGAAACTATCTGTCTTCCTTATCATCTTGGTGGTCAGAATATTCAGCGGCTTCACCTGAAAAACTCCAGCCTTCTTCTCAAATGGGTGTGGAAGATTCGAGTGTCAGAGCCTACCTCTCTTTGGTACAGATTTTGCGTTCATCGGGTTGGTATTACCGATTGGCATTCTCTGAGAGTGGCTGTTTCTTTATCGCCAATTTGGAAGGGTATATCGACTGCTTGTGTTAAGAACTTTTTAATTTGGTCTACCTTCTGTAAAGGGGTTCGGTTCCGCCTTCTCAACGGCACCCGAATAAATTTCTGGTTTGATGCTTGGTTAAATTCGGTTCCCTTGAAAGAAGCTTTTCCGTCTTTGTTTGACTTGGCTGTCGATAAATTCGTATCTGTTTCTCAGGCTTATGAGTTTATTTTTTCGCATTTGGGGAGACCGTTTTGGACTCGGAGACTGAGGATTACGGGACAGCAGCAGCTGGACTCTCTCTTGTCTCTGCTTCCTCCGCTTGCTTCCTCCGCGAGTGATCTTATTTTCTGGACGACGACTGCCCAGGTTCAGCAGCCTTTCACGCCAAGTTCTTTCCTCCAACACCTGTATGCTGCTCGGTACACTCCATCGCCTCACTGCAGCACCTTCTTGTCTCTGCGACGTGCTCCAACTCTACCGAAAATTCAGTTTTTTATGTGGCTGTTGACTCATGACAGGATTCCTTGCCGTGCTACTCTTCTCCATTTTCAGATTATCACTTCTGATTGTGCTAGCTGTCCATTTTGCTCTAATCTCGAAACCCAAGATCATGCGCTTATACATTGCGCTTCCAGCTACAAAATTTGGATGGACTTGTTACGATGGTTCGGTCTTAGCTTCTCTATCCCTAGAAGTGCAATTGATTTCTTCATCCAATGGTCCGGTTGTTTTCGCACGGCTCGTCACAGATTATTTTGCCAATCTCTTTGGATGACCATCTGTTGGGAGATATGGAAAAAGAGGAATAAAGCGGTTTTCCAAGATTGCCATATTTTATATGACATTCTTTTCTCTTGTATTCACCATGCTTGGTCCAATTTTCATCTTAGATCTAGTTCTTTTAATTTGTTGGCTTCGGATGTAATCATAAACCCAGGACTATTATTTTTGTAATTCTTTTGACCTTCCCTCAAGGTCTTTATTGAATTTCGGGTTGTTGTGTAGTGGAGTGTCTTAAGGTGCCAACCTAGTTGGGATGTTTTGGCTCTCCCTTCCTTCTTCCCGCGTTACTTATCAAAAAAAAAACTCCTAATTAGGTTATTGAATAATGAATTAATCTCAACTCCTTTTACTTAATGTGCAGAATAAGAATTAAAGCTAATAATTTGAAACTTTTGCTAATTGTAGTATTATGAAATAAGTGTTGGTGTAAAGTATTTGAGAGCAAATAATGATTTGGTTAGGTTCAATTGTGGGTGAAGTCAGTGGCGGTGCCGGGATTTGTCAACTGGGGGGGCAGAATTTGGTTCAAAAAATTTCCGGCCGGTTAAGAAAAATTTCCGGCCGACGAACCAAAATTTCCGGCCGACGAACCAAAATTTCCGATCGACCGACAAACCTGAATGAATTTAATTCAATTCAATAAAAACACAATTAAATTAATCCAAACAACAATTTCATAACTAAATTTAAACATATTTCATAACTAATAAACTTATCCATATTTCTAATTCCTATAAAAAAAAAAAACACAAATACTATAATCAATTAATCAATTCATAACTAAATTTAAACATATTTTATCAATTCAAACCAAAAAATAACAATGCACAATCAATTTAATTCAAACCCACATTCAAACATAATTCATCAATTTATCAATTCAAACACACATATAAACCTAATTTATCAATTTAAAACTAAAATTAACAACACAATTTACACAATCAATTCCCCAATTTATCAATCAATTCCCCAATTTATCAATTTATCAAATCCACATTCAAACATAATTCATCAAATTATCAATTCAAACACACATATAAACCTAATTTATCAATTTAAAACTAAAATCAATAACACAATTTACACAATCAATTCCCCAATTTATCAATTTATCAAATCCACATTCAAACATAATTCATCAATTTATCAATTCAAACACACATATAAACCTAATTTATCAATTTAAAACTAAAATTAACAACACAATTTACACAATCAATTCCCCAATTTATCAATTTATCAAATTAAACTCCAATTCAAACCTAATTTATCAAATAACAACACAATTAACATAATCAATTTATTAATTTATCAATTAATACCTCAATTTATTAATTCAAACCTAATTTACACAAATAATTTTCTTTAAAACCTAATTACAATAAAACCTAAATAATTTACAAAAACCTAACATTTAAAATTACAACTAACCGGAATGAAGCAAGGAGGAAAGCAGGAGAGGAGAGGACGGACGGACGGCGACCGACGACGGCGGCAGGCGGGCTGGCGGCCGGCAGCAGTGGAGAGGAGAAGAAGAGGGTGATTTTATCGTTTGATTTGAAGTGAAAGAGGTGGGGGTGGGATGGAGCGTCTCTGCAACTGCAAGTTTTATTTTTTTTTTTTTTTTCCAAACCAGGGCAAAACGACGTCGTTTTGCCCTGGTTTGTTTTATTTTTATTTTTTAAATTACAGGGCAAAACGACGTCGTTTTGTCCATCCCAGAAAAAAAAAAATTAACACCTGATACAGGGGGTTTCGCCCCCTGTATCAGGTGTGAAGAGCAGGGGCGATGCCCTGCTCTTGGGGGGGCGGGGGCCGCCGGAAAGCCCCCTACTCAGGGGCTTTTCCGGCGGCTGGGGGGTCAGCTGCCCCCCCGTGACCCACCCCCCCCCCCCCCCCCCCCCCCCCCCCCCCCGCCGCCCCTGGGTGAAGTGTGCAAAATGATTTTTAATGTTATAATGTGAATGCTGTGGTTTATCCCTCGATTTTTCTATAAAAGTTGATTCGACTATCTTTAATTCAATTTGTGAGTCATTCAACTATCTTATATCATATTGAATTAACAAGTAAACTATATTTAATAATATGAAAAAACACGAATTCTAGCTTTTTTTTAAGGAAGTTAATTTTAACTTTATAAATAAATTAGTTTAGTTATTTATTAAGAAATAAATTTAATATTTTTTTTGTTCAAAGTTCATTGAATATATATATATATATATATATATATATTCATTGAATATATATATATATATATATATATATATATATTAACTTTTATGTTGGAGACAACCATGCGCCAGATTTACTTGGGTAGTATTATAGCTATAATCTTATGAATTAGTGCACAATAAAAATTTCATTCCGTGGTAACAAATCTTAAAAATTTAATTTTTTTGTATAATAATGTATTAATAAGTAAAATCAAGAATAAAGAAATTGCATTGGTAGTCTATCAATAAGCACTAGAAGCAAGTGTAGCTCTAGGCGGACATAAATGAAGGCATGTCCCTTAACTAGTTGAAGAATCAGCAGCCCTAGTTATCAAGTGGGAAGCTACGAATCCACCTTTCATTAGAGCATCAAGTTCAAACAGAACACGTACAAAATTTATATCTCCTAACAATCTACGACAATTGTCTATAACCACTTGAATGGATGCTCTTACAACACAATCATTATTTAAATGAAACAAGAGTAAGAGTGATACAGTGAGTTCATGGTTGCGAGTTAATTAAAAACCTGATGAAAATAAATAACAAACATTAGAACAAATCTAGTAAACATCTTGAACAAAACCAAGAGAAAGTTGAGAGAAGTCTCAAGAGAATATCATTAATAAATGTATGAAAAGTATGAAAAACCAATACAACTTAAGGCTATTCAGAAGGCTAAAACTAATCCTAATTTGAAAAGTAAAAGAAAAATAAAAACTATTAATTAAAAGCTAAAAAAGTAATCCACCAATGACTAATCCAGATTCAATTTGGATGCGGACTTAAGGCAGCCTTATTAATTCTATTCCTATTGGAATTGGATTTGCGGCAACAACTACTTCCAAATGGAATTAGAAAGTGGCTCTCCATCATTCACCTCCACTTTTGAAGAACTCGACCCCGAGTTTAGCTTCAGATATTCCAACCTACAATCTAGAATGTAAAGAGACAATTCCTTCACATTAAAAGTATTAGCAATTCTTCCCAACCATCGCGGCATCTCGATCTTGTACGCTTTTGCATTAATCCGCTCCAAAACTTTGAAAGGACCGTACTTCTTTGGTTGGAGTTTGGAACTAGCAGCTAGTGACAATCTATCTTTTGTTGACCAGACTTATGAACAAGTTTGAAAGGAAACTTATCAACAAATGCAACCCATCTTGCATGCATGGCGTTCTTCAGTTGCTTCTGGCTCCTTAAATATTTCAGAGCCTGATGATCAGTGTACAACACAAATTCTTTCCTAATCAAATAATGTTCCCAAGTTTTCAAAGCATTAACAATAACATAAAATTCTTTATCATAGGTTGCCTATTTCATTCATGACTCGCTCAATTTTTCACTAAAGAAAGCTATAGGTTGCTTCCCATGAGATAACACAGCACCAATACCTATGTCACTTGCATCACATTCCACCTCAAACAACTAATCAAAGTTAGGAAGAGCTAAAACAAGAGCAGTGCATAGCTTTTCCTTTATCAAAGCAAGGCTCTATTCTTTTCTCTCACCCTAAGCAAAACTTTTTCCCTTTTTGAGACACTTAGTTAATGGAGCTACAATACTACTGAAATTTTTAATAAATGTTTTATAGAAAGTAGCCAAGCCATGAAAGCTACGGATGTCTCCTACAGACTTTGGTGTTGACCAATCTTGAATGGCGTTCACCTTTTCTTCATCAAGCTTGATTGCATCTTTCCCCACAACATATCCCAAGAATAATAATTCTTCTAACATAAATGAGTACCTTTTCAAATTTGCACATAATTTACTTTCCCTCAATGCATTAATTACTAACTTTAAATGCTCAATATGCTCCTCAACAGATTTTCTATGAATCAAGGTATCATCAAAGTATACCACCACAAATTTTCCAATGAAAGGACGCAATACCTGATTCATAAGGCACGTAACTTGGAGCATTATTCAACCCAAACGGCATTACTAGCCATTTATATAAGTCTTCCCTTGTCATGAATACGGTTTTCCACTCATTTCCATTTACGAAATAGACATTATTGATAAGTGAAAAATATACCAAGTAATTTAGTGAAAATTCAGCATTTAAATTGACTAAAATTCTATTAAGAATAAAAGAAACATGGCTAAATTTGAGTTTTTCCAGGTCTTCTGCCTCAACAGAAAGGTTGCTTGATTTAGGAAGTCTCAGAGCGTTCAGAAGAAGAAGAAAAGAAGTCTATTGAAAGAAGCACAGGAGTGGGCCGGATTTGAAGAGAAGGGCGCGGCCTAAGAGGAGGAGGAGATATTTTGTTGGAGGAAATTCCATTGTTGTTCTTAGCTTCTTAAAGAAGCTAATTGCTTTTGTGGTTGTAAATTTTTTACAATATCTTAACATGTACTTGCTCCATAGATTGTTAACACCTCATTTTCTCTAGATCTTACTTTTTGGGACTATAAATACTCTACTATTTGGAGGTAGGGGTAGCATTTGTTTTTTGCTCAACTACTTGTTCATTTGAATTTAATTTTTTAGTTTGCAATTAAGTTAGTTCTTTGCAAATTTTCATATTTTCTATCTCGGAAATCTCGTTTTTATTGCTATTATGTGCAGTGAGTAGGTTTCCTAGCAGGCCGAAACTAGCTTAGGCTGGTGGTCTTAAGAAGTCTTTCTCTGTTTTTATTATGAATATCATGCTTTGATGATTGTGTGGTGAAGTGCTTAATTAATATGGGAAAGGATCCTCTCATATTTCTAGTATTCCTGATGAGACCGAGAGGAGACTTATGTATACAGAAAATCACACACACACACACACACACACACACACCTACCATGAGACCGAGAGGAGATTGGGAGTGTGCTAAGAGTTTCTATTTGATGTGGAACGCTTGCTAACCTTAATGCATGACTTCCTATACTAAGTGAGGTTGAGAGATAAGCTTAGTCATGGGTCATAGATCCAAGTGAGGGTGAAAGATAAGCTTAGTGAATAGAGGACAAGAGACCTTAGATCTACGTTTCTTAACATATTCATAGCAAATTCTAGAGGAAGATAATCTGAGCCTACTTGTCTAGTTGGTGAAAGCCTGTTTCTTTATTATTTTTGCTTCTTATTATTCTGTTCTATACAATCTTATATTTCTTGACTTTCATGTTTTCCGTTTTTAGTTTATATAATTTCTTTATGCTAATTTAACTGGAAAAATATTAAATCCGGTGATTTACTATGAACTTTTAGAATTTCCCCTACTCCTTGTGGATACGACAATTGTCTTACCTTATATTACAATTGACCTAGTATACTTACTAGTGCACAACCTCAAGGCAACAATTATGATCTTGCTAAATTTATAATATTTGAAACCTCAAATAAATAGACCATAAATCTCAAATGTCAAATAAAAATATAAAATTATAAACCATAGTTATGAGCGGACGACGCGTTTTCGATGGGACGCGGGACTCCCTTTCGGAAGGGGCGCCACGATCTCGGGCGGGCCCCTCCTTCGCGTGGGGTTTTTATGAATGAAAATTGGTTTTGGAAAATAAATAGAATTAGTGCATAAAAGAACCGAGACCTAAGTCTCGATGAACATTGTAGAGTCGCCATCCGGCTCAGCTCAACCGGGAAATTCTTATGCAGATGAACCGGACGAGCGGTCGCTACACTATCCAGAGATTCGGATCCGGACAGGTCCCTTATTTCGTGTCTAATTAAAATAAATATTGCCAATGTTCTCGAATGGTATTTTAAAAAAAATCTAAAGTCAATTTTATTAAATACAAAAGGCATACAGCACGCATACAAATATATAGTACAAAAATAAAGAGAAATAAATATTAATCGGCTTACAACCAAATCGAATAGGAAAATAAAAAAAAAACACTCGCCTCACTAATACAATTGCCTAGAATACATGGGAATCTAGAAATATTTACAACCGCCTAAATACACGATTAAATCTATTAAAATACATCAAAAATAAAAAAAAATAAAAGAAATTAAAACCTGCAAAACAGAAGGTCAGCACAATTTACGGCACGCCACAAGTTGGACTCAAACAGACAGAATTGGGAAATCAAGTATTGGGGGGGATGCATAGAGGGGATAACTGGGTTGGCTCGGCTAGCCGGCCCGGTTAGACCTGGAAAACATTTTTGAAACGTCCCTGTATTTTTGGTTTTGTGGGAAAATCATTTTTGAAAACAATTTTACCGGTTTACATGCATTTTTCATATGTTAAATGGGTCGGTTTTCAGGAGAACTGGGTCTCCATCGTTGAAGTGATCTAAATGCAAATTTACCAGAAAATTGAATCTATGGTCGTGATGCACACAACAAAATTCATTTTGATAGTTTTTGGGGTTTTCTATTTTTTTTTTTTTTTGGATTTTTTTTGGGAATTTTTGGGGTAAAAGCTGAAATTCTGTTCCTGTAATAAGAGTTACAGTCGTACGACTGTAAACAGTTAAGGATCAAAATTTCGCCAAAATTATTTTAAATCAAAAATGAGAGAAAAAGAATCTGGAAATTAAGAATAGTCGTACGACTGTATATACAGTCGTACGACTGTTCACTAAAACCAAGAACAGTAGTGCGACTGTTCTTAATTTCCAGAAGCAGAGGCACGAAAATGCAGCAGAAAATGCACAAAACTCACTTCAAACACCCAAAAAGCGAGAAAAAAAAGTAAGGAGAGGGAGTGTCTACCTTTTTAGAAGCTAATCCAAGTCGTTTTGACCCCTGGCGTTGCTCCAATCCTAACAAATTCGCACTTTTTCCTTTGAAATTGAAGTTGAGAGCTTTATGTCCAAAAATCCAAATTGCAAGGGATTCTGATTGTTTTAGTCCGAAATTTCAATTTGTTTGTGAACTTAAATCATTAACCTAGGGATTTCTAACAAGTTTTTAATCCTGATTATGAGAATTGAAAGAAAATAGAAGAGAAAAAGATAAGTTTTTCCACTTCTTTCTTTTTCTTCTCTCTTTTCTCCTTCTCTCTCTCTAAGTTTTTCACCAGAAAATCCAATCCCCCTTCTCTCTCCCTTTTCTCTTCTTTTTCTATCCTCTTTTTCTGCTTACTTGCTGCAAAACCGGAGCAATTAATGTTCATTCTCTCTCTCCTCCATTTTCTGCTGCAGAGGTATGGGCTTCTGCAATTTTCCCGATATTACAGTCGTACGACTGTAAGAATAGTCGTACAACCATAAACACTTTTTTTTTAAGAAAATCCCGGCACTTACAGCTGCCCCTCGCATGATCAAATTCGACACCTAGATTCAGGTTTATAATATCTGAGATAATGAATTTGAGAGCGCGAATGAAAGCACCGCGAACATTGGAATGAACCCTCTGATGAGATAAGCCGATACCAGGTCTATGTTACCCGAGGTGAGACTGGGGAAAGAAAGAAGCCAATACTGGGTCTAGGTTACCCGAGGCAAAGTTGATGCGGATAGGCCGATACCGGGTCTAGGTTACTCGAGGCGATGCTGGAGATGAGATTAGCCGATACCGGGTCTATGTTACCCGAGGCGAGCTTTATGAAGAGATTGGCCGATACCGGGTCTAGGTTATCCGAGGCGAGCTTTACGAAGAGATTGGCCGATACCGGGTCTAGGTTAGCCGAGGCGAGCTTTACGAAGAGATTGGCCGATACCGGGTCTAGGTTACCCGAGGCGAGCTTTACGAAGAGATTGGCCGATACCGGGTCTAGGTTACCCGAGACAAATGATGGGTGAAATTAGCCGATACCGGGTCTATGTTACCCGAGGCGATGCTGGAGATGAGATTAGCCGATACCGGGTCTAGGTTACCCGAGGCGAACTTTGTTAGGGAAATAGATGAAGCTGATCTGGGCCGATACCAAGTTTACATTACTCGAGGCGGATCTGCTGGGGAACTTGAATGATGGAGCGGATCTAGGCCGATACCGAGTTTACATTACTCGAGGCGGACTCGCTGGGGAAAGTTGAGATAATGGGGCGGATATGAGCCAATACCGAGTTTACATTACTCGAGGTGGATCTGCTGACTTACTGAGGATATTAAGCTGGGGATGAATTCCTGCACTTAAAATGGCAAGTCTTCATTCCTTGATCGAGAGATTTTTAAACAAAAATTTTTGCCCCTTCGATCAAGAATGAAAACTAGCCGGGGATAAGTAATTGATATATGCAATGTATGGATGCATGATGATGTATATGTACATGTATGTATTTTCTGTTATTGGACGTTTTTGTCTTTCGCTGGGGAGATATGTTGTGCCTCTGGTTGATTTTTCTTTTCTTGGGGTATTGTTTGGTAATTATCGAAGGAGTGAGGTGACTGCTGGGGAAATGATCGTAGTATTCCTTGTAGAGATTCCGCTAGGGAAGAGTGTGACAGCTCGACTGGGGAAACAATTGTGGGGTTCTTTGTGTTGACTACACTGGGGAGTAACATGGTGACTTTACGGGGAAATAATTGATGGTGCTCTTTATGTAGATTCCGCTGGGGAATAGTAGGGGAAACTCTGCTGGGGAGTGATGTGACAAATTCCGTGGGGAATACTGAGGACATTCTGCTTTTCCTGCTTTGTGGGGAAGTTATGAGTTTTTTAAATGCTCTAATTTTTGCCTGGGTTGCCCAAATCAGGTTTTCAGCCCAGCGAGCCGCTCTAACTTTTGCCTAAGGCGCCTTTTCGGTTTTCGCCTTAGCGAGCTTTTTATATGCCCTAACTTTTGCCTAAACTGCCCGATATTGGTTTTCAGCTTAGCGGGCCGCTCTAATTTTTGCCTGAGGTGCCCTTTCGGTTTTCACCTCAACAAGCTCTCTCTCTTTTTTTTTTTGATGGTGTCATGACCTTGCTCGTTTGAGAAGATGAACTGGACTTTAGAGGACGATAAGATATTTTAAATTGCACGTATTTAATACTGTAGAAATTGGAAGTATGAAATTTTATTATTGATCTCTCTATATAGTTCTTATACAAGGCTGTATTTATAGAGGAAGAATACACAGGAAAAGAGGCGCCAATTCTGTTTGTAATTGGCGCCAAAACCGTTACAACAGAAAACTAATCAAACGCAGAAGAGAAAGGAAGAAACGCAAAACAAGAGAAGAAGAAGAAGGAAAGAAGAACCGGGCTTGACCAATGAAACCATCCAATGAAGCCCATAGAAGCCCATCATACACAAACCCGGATAGAAGCCCAGAAACCCGGTTTTCACCCCCACCTCAAGATGGCAGGACTGAGGATTTGAGAAATCCCATCTTGAACAACGCAGGAAGCATGTGAGAACTGCTTAAAGGTTTGGTGAACAAATCGGCCAACTGGAGATGAGTCGAAATATAATCAAGGGCAAGAAAACCATCTGCAATATAATCCCTGAGGAAATGACAATCAATGCCTACATGTTTGGTTTTCTCGTGATGCACTGGGTTGCGAGCCAAAGCAATGGCTGATTGGCTATCGCAGCGCAGAGGTATGGGCAGGGGAATGGAAACTTGGAAATCCTGCAGAAGATAATAAATCCATTTCAGTTCGCAACATGTGGCTGCCATACTTCGGTATTCTGCTTCTGCGGATGATCTGCTAACAACACCCTGTTTCTTTGACTTCCAGGAAATCAAAGAAGGTCCAAGGAATACACAGTAACCAGTGATTGATCTTCTTGTAATTTTGCAAGTACCCCAATCCGAATCACAAAAAGCCTTGAGTTGTAAATCACCAGTACTAGGATAGAACAAACCATAGTGAAGTGTGCCCTTCAAATATTTCAATGTATGCAATGCGGCCTGGAAATGGTGTACCCCTGGACTCTGCATAAACTGACTTAATTGATGGGTGACATAGGTAATATCTGGTCTTGTAAAACCAAGATACAAAAGCTTACCCACTAATCGTCGATATTGCTCTGGATTATCATACAAAGGACCTGTGTGACTGAAATCCATACCTGCTGCTTGAGGACTAGGTACACTGTTAGCATCAGTTAAGCCTGCTTCAGTGATCATGTCAAGAATGTATTTTGATTGAGAAAGAAGAATCCCAGCATCAGATCGAGCCAGTTCAATGCCTAAGAAATACTTAGCAGGACCCATATCCTTGATAGTGAAAAGGCTATGCAAAAAAGTTTTCACTTCTGTAAGAGCATCTTCAGAAGGGCTAGAGAGCAAAATGTCATCTACATAAATGATCAATATGGTGGGAATGAGGTCATTCATTTTAACAAAGAGACAATGGTCATGAGGAGAACGCTGAAAACCAAAACTGAGGAGTTTACCAGACAATTCTTTGTGCCATTGTCTGCCTGCTTGTTTAAGACCATACAATGACTTGAGTAACTTACATACTTTGCCAGTAGGAAAGTTTTGGTAACCAAGTGGTGGAGTTAAATACACCTCTTCTTCAAGATGTCCATGCAAATATGCATTATTGACATCAATTTGATGGATAGGCCACTGCTTCATAGCACTAAGAGCAAGAAAAATCCTTACTGTCACATTCTTTGCAACAGGACTGAAAGTCTCATGGAAATCAACTCCCTCCTTTTGTGTGAAACCCTTAGCCACCAATCTGGCCTTGAACCGATCCACTTCACCATTCTGCTTGTATTTAATTCGATAAACCCATTTGGAAGATAATGGTTTTTTATAAGCAGGAAGATCAGTCATCTCCCAAGTCTGATTAGCTTCTAATGCTTGAAGCTCTTCATGCATTGCCTGCTGCCATCGAGGATCTTTTTGTGCTTCATAGAAATTGTGAGGTTCAGTATCCTGCAAAATATTTGCAAGAAAACTAGCATGTTGTGAATTGATCAAAATACAATTAGACTGGTCAGTATTTGTAGAAAGAACAAAATCCTGCAGCCATAAAGGAGAATGTTTTGGTCTAGCTGATCTGCGGATTGCAGCAGGTTTTTGGGTGGAAGTAACATCTGTGATTGAGTGATCATTGGCAACAGACGATTGGAGAGGTAAAACACCTGAATCTGACTTATGTGGAGGAGAAACAAATGATGGAACAAGTTGTTGCTTAGATGCAATGGTTGCAGATGCATAAGGGAAAATACTCTCCTGAAAAATAACTTCCCTGGAAACACAAATGTTACCTGTTATGAGATCATAAACTTTATACCCCTTTTGATGAGATGGAAAGCCAAGAAAAATGGCTTTATGAGCCTTGGATGAAAATTTATCTGTGGTTCTGAGATCCTTATAAAAACATTGGGATCCAAAGACATGAAAAATACTGTAATCTGCTGGTTTATTGAAAAATTGTTCATAAGGAGATTTCCAACTCAGCTTTTTACTTGGTAGCACATTTATTATAGTGACTGCCATGAGGATGGCCTCTCCCCAAAAATTCACAGGAAGACTTGCTTGAAACAAGACTGCTCTTGCCGTTTCTAGCAAATGTCTGTGCTTCCTCTCAACTATGCCATTCTGTTGAGGAGTGTAAGGACATGATCTTTGATGTATAATTCCTTCTTGCTGGAAAAGTTGACCACAAGTATGGTTAAGAAACTCTCGACCATTATCACTCCTAATTGTCCGCAACTGAGCTCCATATTGAGTTTTAATATATTTCAAAAACACAGTAAGTGCCTGACTAACTTGAGCCTTGGATTGTAAGAGAATAATCCATGTAAATCTGGTATAATCATCTACTATTGTAAGGAAGAATCTAGCTCCAGTGAGTGATGGAACTTTGTAGGGTCCCCATACATCAACATGTATCATTTGTAATCGAAAAGTGCTACAAATTTGACTTTTATTGAAAGGAAGTCTGTGCTGTTTTGCACTTGGACATATTTCACAATTTGATGAATCACATTTCATGTCTATACTGTTTATATGACTAAGGGACTCAAAAGAAGCATGACCTAATCTTTTGTGCCAGATATCCACGGCAGATTTTCCTATCACATTATCAACTGAAACATTACAACAATTTTGAATCTTCAAAATCATCTCTTGTGCAAAAGAATTTTTGTCAAGCAAATACAAGCCATCCACCATCCAAGCCACTGCCAAAAGCTTTCTAGTATTCACATCCTGCAGACAGCAATAAGAAGCTGTAAAATAAATTTCTATTTTTTGTTGGTGCAGCAACTGCCCTACTGACAACAAATTATACCGGAATTGTGGCACATAAAGGACATCCTGCAATTTCAACTTATTGTACTGAATATCACCAATACAATTGATCACTTGATAAGTACCATTAGGTAGACTTATTCTCTGCTGGTTTGTAACAGTTTTTAAATAGGAAAACCAAGATCTGTTGGCACACATGTGCGCAGAAGCCCCACTGTCAATTATCCAATAATTTGAAACAAATGCTGAAGTGGATGGAATAGCATTACCTGAAAAACCTGCAAATGCTGAGAAATCTGTACCAGCTGAAAGTGGTGTATCTCCTGCATTCTTACTTTCCTTTAACAATTTATACATCTCTTGCATTATGTATGTTAGATTGCCAGACTGAGCTGCTGTCTCTTTGTCTTGATTAACATCAAAATACACCTGTTCTTTGTTCATAGAAGGAGAAGAAATGGCTGCATTAAAGGAAGAAACAGAGTTACCTTGTATAGTTCTTGGTTTGGGACCTTTCCACCAGTCTGGATAACCAATCACTTTGAAACAAGTAGCTCTGACATGGCCTTCTGTTTCACAAATCTCACACCAGCCTTCTTTCTTCTTCTTGCCTTTTGTTTCATTCTTCTTGGAAACAGTTTTGCTGTAATTTGCTATTTCCACTTGAGGCTCGAGATTGACTTCATTTTGACTTTCAATGCGTAGAACCATTGAATAAGCCTGATTCACCTCTGGTAATGGCTCCATCAATAGTATCTGATTGCAGACATGAGCATATTGTTCATTCAATCCCATTAAGAATTGTAAGAGTTTATCTTCTTCATTGATATCAGCCAAACGCCTGAAGGCATTGCAGTCACAAGTCTGACTAGCTCCACATTTACAGCTTGGAATTGGTCGCAGCAGATTCAATTCATCCCAGAAACGTTTCATTTTATTAAAATAAAGCATCAGTGACATATTTCCTTGCTGAAACAGGCTCAATTCTCGTTTGATCTTAAACAACATTGGACCATTGCTGTATCCAAACCGGTGCTTCAAATCTTTCCAAAGATTCCTTGCAGATTCAACATAAAGAAAACCTTCAGCTACTTCACTAGATATTGTGTTCAATATCCAGGAAGAGACAAGGCAATCATTCCTCCGCCATTGCTTGTACTCTGGCGATTGAACTGCTGGTGGACTACTCTCATCAAGAATGAATTCAAGCTTCTCCTTAGCAGTTAATACTCTTATCATTGAGTTACTCCAGGAAAGATAATTCCTCTGACCTGTAAGCACTGTGTTTATGAGCACTAGTCCAGGATTATCTGAACTACTTGATCGATTCTGTGTTTCAAAATGAGTTCCAGCATGAGTTCCAGCTGATTCGTCATCCGCTTCTACTTCTCCTGGGAAGAAAACTCCTTGAGGAATCTCCTGTGCTGTAGTCCTTCGTCTTCTTGCCATTGTTGGCAAAACTTGCTCAAGGTGAAAACCTAGAGCTCTGATACCATGTAGAAATTGGAAGTATGAAATTTTATTATTGATCTCTCTATATAGTTCTTATACAAGGCTGTATTTATAGAGGAAGAATACACAGGAAAAGAGGCGCCAATTCTGTTTGTAATTGGCGCCAAAACCGTTACAACAGAAAACTAATCAAACGCAGAAGAGAAAGGAAGAAACGCAAAACAAGAGAAGAAGAAGAAGGAAAGAAGAACCGGGCTTGACCAATGAAACCATCCAATGAAGCCCATAGAAGCCCATCATACACAAACCCGGATAGAAGCCCAGAAACCCGGTTTTCAAATACATTTTCATTTGCCAAATAATGCGATGATATTGATCAGTTGAATGCAAAGTGCTTTCTTTAAATGTGTGTTTATGCAAGACAACTTTGTTTGTGCATTTGTCATAACCATGCAAATATATTTAAACAAACACTTCACTTTATTGATGAAGTCAAAATGAGTACATTTGAAACAAGTTGGTTCCTAAATGGTATAGATTCCACACTGAGCCAGAATCCGTCACCAGTCGTCCTTTTCAGATTTTCCGACTGATTATTTTCTCTCGTGTCTTAACTTTTGCCTAGACCGCTCTTTTCGAGTTTTCGGCCTAGCAGACCTCTCCTTTTTTTTTATTTTTTTTTATACATTGTCGGAACCGGACCAACGGGAGGAAAATCTTGGTTTTAATTTAATTTAATTTTATTTAATTCGGTTTTTTATGATTATTCGTGTAATAATTTATTGTGATATCCGTTTGATAGCAAAATTTTATAGAGTCGCCACCAATCGAGTTTTGGTCCGATTGGACACCTTAAGCAACCAGAGATTTATATGGGATCGTCTGCTAATTACGTGTAGGGAAGATAATAATCACCCTACCGCGCCCATAATTGGTACTAAAAGTTGTAAATTATTCTTGTGGGATGTATTTCTTTCGTTTTATTTTTTTTATCCGGATATAAATACATTTTTACTAAAGATAAATCCATAATGATGTTTTATTTAAATTAATTATGTTGATTCATATCCATGACATGGACACAAAAAAAAAAAAAAAAAAAAAAATTATACAAATTTCATGTTTATGCTTGAATGAAGTATTCATTTTATATCTATGACATGGATATAAAATATACACATATAAGGCATAATATAATTTATATATACACGTGATTATACAAAGTATTTGTTTAGGCTTTATGGGAAAGTAACGAAAGACTTTATAATATTTGTTATTAAAACAAATTCAAAGCTCACTTGAAATAAACTTAAAGGATATTCTAGTTTTGATCATAAATAAAATTATAAAATTAACTTAAATTATATTCCATGATCATAGCATGATCATGGAATAAAAAGAATTCTACAATATGTAAATAAATTTTACTTATCTTTTTCTTATTTCGAAATCTTTAAATTTTATAAACCCCAAATTTTTAATTAATTCCTAACAAGTTTATATGTATAGTAATATGAAAATAAAAAAATGAATTAAGATGAAAGGCTTAATGGTTGGGCCGGCCTTAATCCAAATGTTTGAAGCCCAAAAATTAAGCCTTGACCCGGAACCATTAACCCACTATCCATGGGTTATTACCCATGATATAAAAACCATCCTTTTCCCTTCTAACCCTAAAAACCATTCTCTACAGCTGCCTCCTTCTTCTTCAAAATCAAAATCTAAACCTAACCCTAACTCCCCCACATCAGCCGCCACTTCTTCTTGTCCGGCCATCTCGCCGGTCGCCTCTCCTCGTTCTCGTTCTCTCCTTCTTCCTTTCTCGGCCTGCCTTTCTCTCTTTCTCTCGCCCTTTCTCTCCTTCTCTCGCTCTTTCTCTCCTTCTCTCGCTCTTCCTCTCTTTCTCTCGTTTTCTGCCTTTCTCTCTTTTCTCGGCCTCTGCCTTCCTCTCTTTTCCTCGTCCTTTCTCGCTCCTTCTCTCTTTCTCTCGGCCTGCCTCGCTTTTTCTCTCGCGATCTTTGCCGGAGTTCTTCGCCCTCCGTCACGATCTCACTGCCTCTCTCTCTCTCTCTCGCGATCTTCGCCGAATCTCTTCACTCTCTTTCCCTCTCTCGCGATCTTCGCCGGATCTCTTCACTCTCTTTCCCTCTCTCTTTCTCTCGTTCTTTCTGTTTGTGTTTTATGTTTTGGTTTTTAATTAATTTTTTTTTTACTGATTTTGTTTCTTCTATCTTAAGCAGATAATTCGTCTACCCTGGACTAGCCGGAATCCGTCGACCGTGGTAGCTTCAGAGCGAACCCAGGTATTCCCTTTTTCTTCTTCTCGGTTTCTCACCTTGTGTTTTTTGTTTTATTTTTCTGCTTTTACCCTTTTTTTATATTTCGGTTCTTTAAAATCTGAATTTTTGGGTGGTTTGGAATTAATATTTTTTACTTGCTGGATTTTTGTTTATTTTGTATGTTGTGTCTTTTTGTTATTTTCTGGTTGTTGGTGATGGTTTGGGACTGATTTTGGTATTTCTCTGGCTTGTGTGTTTTATCTTCTGAATTGGTGAGTTTATGTTGCTGATTTTGCAATACTTGGTTTCGATGATTGTGGTATGATGGATTTAGGACTTATATTGAATTTATAATTATGCGGATAGGAGTTTGGTTGAATAACACAGATTGGGGATTAATGATGTTCTTGGATGAACATATGAAGTAAAAGAAATGATAAAAAAAAGGAGAAGTAAAATATGAAATAAATAGATAAATTAGCTAAAAGGGCACTAATATTTGGTATAGACATAGCATGTCCCTACACATTGTTGATAAATCTGAATCATACAATACATCATGTATATTGCTTTACAAAGAAAAATAGGAGAGATGTAGACATGTTACTAGCTGTATTGTTTCTGGCTTTGTCAATGAACTGCTTTCAGGTTTCTCAAACTTACACTTTTGCTGGGTATTTCTTTGTGCAGGAGCTAACAAACTGAGTGAGCGATATGGGACGGGTAACTCATCTTTCAACTCCCCATTCCTCTCTTTTGAAGGAGATCATGAAGACTCCTGGAGGAATAGAAGAGCTGAAAAACAGGACCTCCTCCCAAGAAATAAACCTGTAAAAAATCAACTAAAGGAGAAGCTGAAAAATTTTGTGTTTCATTTTTTTTGTTGCTATCCCCCCTTTTTTTGTGTTTGTGGGACTGCCCTTTTATAGGCAAAAGAGGGGCAGTCCCCAAACTTGTAAAATTAGAGAGCTTTTAAGGCCAAGATTGTAATTTTAGCAATTTTGGGTTTTGCCCTATGTGTAATTTTAGGGACTATTGGGACTTTCTTCCATTTTTATAAATTCTATTTTTTTATGTTTGGATTTAATTTTTCACAATAATGATATTATAATGGTAATGATAATAATTATAATAATAGTAGTAATATAATGGTGATAATAATAATAATTATAACAAAAAGATTAATGAAATAATAGCGGTAATAACAATAACTAGATATTATAAATTAAATGTGTTTATTAGTTTTATGGATATAAATAGAATTATATAGTAAAAAAATGTGGTTAGGTAGGACAAAACGGGTATCTACAGTTGCCCCCCTTTGTATAGCTTTAATGATTTAAAGTTATACAAAGTAGTCTAAGATAACCGTTTTGGCTAATTATGTTATTGAACAACCATAGCATAGCCGTTCAAATCCTGTTTTAGAGGACATGACTTTCAATTTTTAAACTAAGCGCTATTTTTTAATTTATAATAATCTCATTATATAAATTTAGAGAATCATACCTGTAACAGTTAATTCTGCTAAGCAAGAGAGAGATTATAATTTACTTCCCCATCGATCTTCTTGTGATCAAACTTTAAAATAAAAACGTACATAACCGAATCGGTACCAAATTTCATCGAAATTGATTGTTTCACAATCGAACTTTGAAAACATGATTGATTTTCACGTAATCAGATCCGTATCAAATTTTACCGAAATTTGACCACTTCGTGATCGATTTCTCAAGCAGAAAAATTGGGATCAGTAATTTGGGAATTGAAAACCAAATGAGATCAATCACATGATGATCAAATCTCACAAACAGAAAATTTGGAATCAATTTTCTAATAATTGAAATCCGAATGAGTTCGATCCCGTGACGATCAAATCTCACAAGCAGGAAATTTGGAATCAATTTTCTAATAATCGAAATCCGAATGAGATCGATCATGCGACGATCAAATCTCACAAGCAGGAAATTTGGAATTAATTTTCTAATAATTGAAATCCGAATGAGATTGATCACGCGACGATCAAATCTCACAAACAGGAAATTTGGAATCAATTTTCTAATAATTGAAATCCGAATGAGATTGATCACGTGACGATCAAATCTCACAAACAGGAAATTTGGAATCAATTTTCTAATAATTGAAATCCGAATGAGATTGATCACGTGACGATCAAATCTCACAAACAGGAAATTTGGAATCAATTTTCTAATAATTGAAATCCGAATGAGATTGATCACGTGACGATCAAATCTCACAAACAGGAAATTTGGAATCAATTTTCTAATAATTGAAATCCGAGCGAGATCGATCACACGACGATCAAATCTCACAAGAAGGAAATTTGGAATCAATTTTCTAATAATTGAAATCCGAATGAGATTGATCACGTGACGATCAAACCTCACAAACAGGAAATTTGGAATCAATTTTCTAATAATTGAAATCCGAATGAGATTGATCACGTGACGATCAAATCTCACAAACAGGAAATTTGGAATCAATTTTCTAATAATTGAAATCCGAATGAGATTGATCACGTGACGATCAAATCTCACAAACAGGAAATTTGGAATCAATTTTCTAATAATTGAAATCCGAGCGAGATCGATCACACGACGATCAAATCTCACAAGAAGGAAATTTGGAATCAATTTTCTAATAATTGAAATCCGAATGAGATTGATCACGTGACGATCAAACCTCACAAACAGGAAATTTGGAATCAATTTTCTAATAATTGAAATCCGAATGAGATTGATCACGTGACGATCAAATCTCACAAACAGGAAATTTGGAATCAATTTTCTAATAATTGAAATCCGAATGAGATTGATCACATGACGATCAAATCTCACAAACAGGAAATTTGGAATCAATTTTCTAATAATTGAAATCCGAATGAGATTGATCACGTGACGATCAAATCTCACAAACAGGAAATTTGGAATCAATTTTCTAATAATTGAAATCCGAGCGAGATCGATCACACGACGATCAAATCTCACAAGAAGGAAATTTGGAATCAATTTTCTAATAATTGAAATCCGAATGAGATTGATCACGTGACGATCAAACCTCACAAACAGGAAATTTGGAATCAATTTTCTAATAATTGAAATCCGAATGAGATTGATCACGTGACGATCAAATCTCACAAACAGGAAATTTGGAATCAATTTTCTAATAATTGAAATCCGAATGAGATTGATCACGTGACGATCAAATCTCACAAACAGGAAATTTGGAATCAATTTTCTAATAATTGAAATCCGAGCGAGATCGATCACACGACGATCAAATCTCACAAGAAGGAAATTTGGAATCAATTTTCTAATAATTGAAATCCGAATGAGATTGATCACGTGACGATCAAACCTCACAAACAGGAAATTTGGAATCAATTTTCTAATAATTGAAATCCGAATGAGATTGATCACGTGACGATCAAATCTCACAAACAGGAAATTTGGAATCAATTTTCTAATAATTGAAATCCGAATGAGATTGATCACGTGACGATCAAATCTCACAAACAGGAAATTTGGAATCAATTTTCTAATAATTGAAATCCGAGCGAGATCGATCACACGACGATCAAATCTCACAAGAAGGAAATTTGGAATCAATTTTCTAATAATTGAAATCCGAATGAGATTGATCACGTGACGATCAAACCTCACAAACAGGAAATTTGGAATCAATTTTCTAATAATTGAAATCCGAATGAGATTGATCACGTGACGATCAAATCTCACAAACAGGAAATTTGGAATCAATTTTCTAATAAGTGAAATCCGAATGAGATTGATCACGTGACGATCAAATCTCACAAACAGGAAATTTGGAATCAATTTTCTAATAATTGAAATCCGAGCGAGATCGATCACACGACGATCAAATCTCACAAGAAGGAAATTTGGAATCAATTTTCTAATAATTGAAATCCGAATGAGATTGATCACGTGACGATCAAACCTCACAAACAGGAAATTTGGAATCAATTTTCTAATAATTGAAATCCGAATGAGATTGATCACGTGACGATCAAATCTCACAAACAGGAAATTTGGAATCAATTTTCTAATAATTGAAATCCGAATGAGATTGATCACGTGACGATCAAATCTCACAAACAGGAAATTTGGAATCAATTTTCTAATAATTGAAATCCGAGCGAGATCGATCACACGACGATCAAATCTCACAAGAAGGAAATTTGGAATCAATTTTCTAATAATTGAAATCCGAATGAGATTGATCACGTGACGATCAAACCTCACAAACAGGAAATTTGGAATCAATTTTCTAATAATTGAAATCCGAATGAGATTGATCACGTGACGATCAAATCTCACAAACAGGAAATTTGGAATCAATTTTCTAATAATTGAAATCCGAATGAGATTGATCACGTGACGATCAAATCTCACAAACAGGAAATTTGGAATCAATTTTCTAATAATTGAAATCCGAGCGAGATCGATCACACGACGATCAAATCTCACAAGAAGGAAATTTGGAATCAATTTTCTAATAATTGAAATCCGAATGAGATTGATCACGTGACGATCAAACCTCACAAACAGGAAATTTGGAATCAATTTTCTAATAATTGAAATCCGAATGAGATTGATCACGTGACGATCAAATCTCACAAACAGGAAATTTGGAATCAATTTTCTAATAATTGAAATCCGAATGAGATTGATCACGTGACGATCAAATCTCACAAACAGGAAATTTGGAATCAATTTTCTAATAATTGAAATCCGAATGAGATTGATCACGTGACGATCAAATCTCACAAACAGGAAATTTGGAATCAATTTTCTAATAATTGAAATCCGAATGAGATTGATCACGTGACGATCAAATCTCACAAACAGGAAATTTGTAATCAATTTTCTAATAATTGAAATCCGAGCGAGATCGATCACACGACGATCAAATCTCACAAGAAGGAAATTTGGAATCAATTTTCTAATAATTGAAATCCGAATGAGATTGATCACGTGACGATCAAACCTCACAAACAGGAAATTTGGAATCAATTTTCTAATAATTGAAATCCGAATGAGATTGATCACGTGACGATCAAATCTCACAAACAGGAAATTTGGAATCAATTTTCTAATAATTGAAATCCGAATGAGATTGATCACGTGACGATCAAATCTCACAAACAGGAAATTTGGAATCAATTTTCTAATAATTGAAATCCGAGCGAGATCGATCACACGACGATCAAATCTCACAAGAAGGAAATTTGGAATCAATTTTCTAATAATTGAAATCCGAATGAGATTGATCACGTGACGATCAAACCTCACAAACAGGAAATTTGGAATCAATTTTCTAATAATTGAAATCCGAATGAGATTGATCACGTGACGATCAAATCTCACAAACAGGAAATTTGGAATCAATTTTCTAATAATTGAAATCCGAATGAGATTGATCACATGACGATCAAATCTCACAAACAGGAAATTTGGAATCAATTTTCTAATAATTGAAATCCGAATGAGATTGATCACGTGACGATCAAATCTCACAAACAGGAAATTTGGAATCAATTTTCTAATAATTGAAATCCGAGCGAGATCGATCACACGACGATCAAATCTCACAAGAAGGAAATTTGGAATCAATTTTCTAATAATTGAAATCCGAATGAGATTGATCACGTGACGATCAAACCTCACAAACAGGAAATTTGGAATCAATTTTCTAATAATTGAAATCCGAATGAGATTGATCACGTGACGATCAAATCTCACAAACAGGAAATTTGGAATCAATTTTCTAATAATTGAAATCCGAATGAGATTGATCACGTGACGATCAAATCTCACAAACAGGAAATTTGGAATCAATTTTCTAATAATTGAAATCCGAGCGAGATCGATCACACGACGATCAAATCTCACAAGAAGGAAATTTGGAATCAATTTTCTAATAATTGAAATCCGAATGAGATTGATCACGTGACGATCAAACCTCACAAACAGGAAATTTGGAATCAATTTTCTAATAATTGAAATCCGAATGAGATTGATCACGTGACGATCAAATCTCACAAACAGGAAATTTGGAATCAATTTTCTAATAATTGAAATCCGAATGAGATTGATCACGTGACGATCAAATCTCACAAACAGGAAATTTGGAATCAATTTTCTAATAATTGAAATCCGAGCGAGATCGATCACACGACGATCAAATCTCACAAGAAGGAAATTTGGAATCAATTTTCTAATAATTGAAATCCGAATGAGATTGATCACGTGACGATCAAACCTCACAAACAGGAAATTTGGAATCAATTTTCTAATAATTGAAATCCGAATGAGATTGATCACGTGACGATCAAATCTCACAAACAGGAAATTTGGAATCAATTTTCTAATAATTGAAATCCGAATGAGATTGATCACGTGACGATCAAATCTCACAAACAGGAAATTTGGAATCAATTTTCTAATAATTGAAATCCGAATGAGATTGATCACGTGACGATCAAATCTCACAAACAGGAAATTTGGAATCAATTTTCTAATAATTGAAATCCGAGCGAGATCGATCACACGACGATCAAATCTCACAAGAAGGAAATTTGGAATCAATTTTCTAATAATTGAAATCCGAATGAGATTGATCACGTGACGATCAAACCTCACAAACAGGAAATTTGGAATCAATTTTCTAATAATTGAAATCCGAATGAGATTGATCACGTGACGATCAAACCTCACAAACAGGAAATTTGGAATCAATTTTCTAATAATTGAAATCCGAATGAGATTGATCACGTGACGATCAAATCTCACAAACAGGAAATTTTGAATCAATTTTCTAATAATTGAAATCCGAGCGAGATCGATCACACGACGATCAAATCTCACAAGAAGGAAATTTGGAATCAATTTTCTAATAATTGAAATCCGAATGAGATTGATCACGTGACGATCAAACCTCACAAACAGGAAATTTGGAATCAATTTTCTAATAATTGAAATCCGAATGAGATTGATCACGTGACGATCAAATCTCACAAACAGGAAATTTGGAATCAATTTTCTAATAATTGAAATCCGAATGAGATTGATCACGTGACGGTCAAATCTCACAAGCAAGGAATTAAAATCGATTCTTGTTATAGGAATTAATTTATATCTTTCAAATCTTCATCTTACGGTTATGACATAACCGTAAAATTATTAGAAGTTCTTTGTAAAATCAACTATGTAGCAGTCGCTTGGTGGATTCAAATTAGATTGATAGTTTAATTAAATATGAAAGAAAATTTTTACTAATTTTTGGTGGTTTAATGGTCATCACATGATCATTAAATATGTCTAGAAATCATTATCGAGTTAAATTTTTTTAAAAAAAAAAAAAATTGTGAAGCTACACCTATTAAAGGGAGTTAATCATAGTAAAATGATCAAACTGCTAAAGGGAGCTATTCTCGAGAATAAAAATACGCACCATTTCAAATTCTAAGAACTATAATCACAAGTGATTTGATTGTGAAAAAGATAGAGTTTGACTCCACAAACTCTGTTGCTAAGGGCTTTGATTTCTTGTAAAAGGTTGATCCCAAGGACTCCAACTGATGTTTTAAAGGGTAAAGCTGACTTGTATCAATCGACTTTTGATGGAATATTGACAGTAGCATGCCCTAGTCAAATTTCAGAAAGGTAGGAATTAACGCGACCCAGTCGAATTTCGAGAAGAGATGAAATTGATATTAATCAGATTTCACAAGACAGAGAATTAGTTCTGACTGACATCCAAATTCAGTCAAAAGGAGAATCAACTTTTTATTGATCGAAACTCAAGAGACAAAAGATGAACCTTGGCTGATATCAGTTGAAAGATATGCTTACTGCTTAATCCCTGTGTTTCCACCAAGGGTTTGATTTTGACAAATTTAAACCAGGATATGCTTGTCATAAAAAAAACTTCAAACATTTTGACACAATTTTTATAGTGGGCATGCTTTTTGAACACAAAATGCTAAAAGTAATTGAATTGCCACACAGCTACCCTTTAAAATGACAAGCAAATATAATTTTTGTAAAAGATAACTAAATAAATTAATTTGTCTTTTTATGAAAATATTCTTAGAGGAATCTTCATGAAAATATATGATATGATTTTTCTAAAATGTTTTATCAAATACTGAAAAATCAAAATTGGTTTAAGAAGTAAATGAATAATTTAATTCAGAACACTTCTTTGATTCATTCATATATATAACCGAGGAAAAATCAATATTGACTTTTTAGGAAGATACTTTGATGACATCAATTATCTTCCTTAGATTTTTGAATATGTATCGTCTTGTTTTCCCAACAAGTCGTTGGAGTACTTTTTCCACTTTGAATGCCCTGTCTTATAGTGATTATTTCTTCAAACGAATAGGCACAGTTTTTCTCGTGTAATTTTTTCTTTCGAAGAGATTGGTGCAAGTATTCAAAAGCTCTGCACATAGTCCATACCCCGAGAATCCTTTTTTGCTAAATTGAACAGCTCTTGGAAGAATAAAAGTGATGGTTTAATCTTTGTCTTATGTTTTATTTTGAATAAATTACTTGCAGTAACCTATTCCACTTGCAGCTTGTTTGAGCAAGACATCGGCGTTCATCTTTGAACTTTGCCCCCCATTCCTATGAGTAAGTTGTTGATCCAAAATTATGCATTTTGGTCAAAAGACCTAAATTGCCTGTTGTCCCTAGGGATCTCTTAGTGCAATACACATGGATTTCTAGAGAATTATCCATCTTGTGGTCCTTGAGTAACCATGACATGCGTCAATGTTGAACCACACATGTCAGGGCATAATTTGTCAACTCATTGTTTAAAGCAACATAGGCACTGAAAATGTTCATTTCTCTTGTTCACAAGATCATAATTATTTAATGAATGCTTAAAATAATTTAAATGCATTTAATTTGTGTTAAATTATTAAAGGTTGGTAAATGGTGAGTTTGATAAGGGAAGGAAAATGCCTCGTGACTTGGGTATTTCGTAATGAGATATGTTCGAGAAAAATATTTTTAGGTAATAAAGTCATATGAAAAATCCAAATGATTACAAAACAAGATATATTTCATTGCTCAAAATGTTCTGTCATGGTTTTCTTGTCTATTGGAGCGTATTATTCTGATCCTTATTGGCGAGGACATTAATTGCCCCCCAGTCTTTACTTGCCTTGTTGATGATACTATTCTTGCTAGCCTAAGTAATTTTCGACTTCGGGGAATGATATTTCACAGTGACTTTATCCTTTTATCAATGATGTCCTTGTTCTTGCACTATTTTATTGGTGGCATCCTTGCAGTTACCCCCAAATTGGTTTCCAATGAAATCCTTGCTCTGATCAGCTTGTACTGATTTTGACTTTTAACAAAGACATTTCATGGTTGCCTCCCGAGTTCATTGGAGATGAAGTTCTTGTGATAATTTTGACTTTCATTCGAGGCCTTTTCCACAATTGCCCCTAGACTTGTTGTTAATGAAGTCTTTGATCCTATCGATCTGTGCTAATCTTGAGTTTCATCATGGGTATCTTCTTAACTGCTCTTACTATAAATTTCATAATGCCCCTTCGAATCTCATCTAATATTGACATATTCCTTGTAAAGGGTCCTGAAGTGATTTCTTTTCTTTTTTTCTTTTCTTTTCTTTTTCTTTCTTTTTTTCTTTTTTCTTTTTTTTCTTTTTCTTTTTCTTTCTTTTTTCTTTTTTTCTTTTTTTTCTTTTTTTTTCTTTTTTCTTTTTTTTTCTTTTTTTTTCTGGATGGATGCAATGCACCCACTTGAATCCGTCCGACTCAATGTGCTTATTTTGTTCCTTACGAATTAGGATATCTCGCTTAATCTGTATCGTTGCATCGTAGAATGAAACATTTATCCTTTCTATCGCCTTGAAGTATTAAGAAGAAATATGCTGGTTATCTGGCGATACTACATTCATCTTTGTTTGCCTTAATATTCTTGATTTTCATATCATGCATTTCTAAACGTTAACAAGATTAATGAATCGAGCTAATTTTTTAAACTACTATGTGCTCATTTTCATGTTCCTCGTCATTAATGAAGACTAACATCATAACTAGAGATCATAAGGACTTTTTTCGGTTTATTAGGTTTACAAATGAGATGGGTAAAAGGAGTAAGAGGGATGTTAAGTGATTCAAGAAAACCAGATGAAATAAAGGTTCCCTAATAGCTTTATTTCTTGATCTTATTAAGGCATCAGGGCTTGGAAATCCGATTAGAAGGTTTTTTTTTTGCTTTTTTTTGAATTCCTCACTTGATAATTCACTTGGTCGCTTAGACAACATATTGACATAAGTAGTCGTCTAAAGTTTATTGGATCTAAAATATTCTGCCAACTTGGATTCCGAGACTCAAAGTCACCACTTTTCCTATGATTAAGGTCCCAAAAACTTGATAATCTTGGTATTCTCCATGAAATTATCCAACTTCTTTGATTTGACCTTTTTGAAAAAAATGTACACTATCAAGTGACAAACCCTAGATCCCGGACAACAATTCTTGTAAAAGATGTTTTTTCCAAAATATTTCCAATTTTTGGATCATTTATCATCTTTTGGTAACTTTTCACTCCTTCTGAGACTTTCTTCTTATTGTCTATCTATTTTAATGAGTTAAGAACTTTCTAGAGGAGTATCTGATGCAATCACATTCTCACTACGGAAGCCGTCATCCTAACCAAGGTTAATAGCTCACAACATTGCACACATTCTTCAAAAGTAATATGAGCTTCTTTAAAGACTATCATTTATCATTCTCATAAAGAACTCATTTAGATAGTTTTTTTAAAAACACAATATTCCTTAAAAGACCATGTGTTCTTGCCAGGATGATTATCCTTATTGCTTCCACTATACTAGGCTCTGATGCGATCATTGATACCTAGGGGAACTTCTTTAAAAATTCTCTTAGCGATGCTATCACCATTAAAAGGTTTTGAATTTTATGATAGGCATTCTTCTTAGACTAATACTTTCCTTTGAGTATATGATTTTGAGACTCCAAACTTGAATGCTTCACAAGAACTTGATTCCCCCTATATATATTAGAAGCTTCTTCTCATAATGTTGCCATATCATATTATATCCTGTCTCAATGTCCACATCGACACCTTTTAGTCCAATAGACCTTGACAAAAAAAACATACCCGTGCACTTTAACAATCTGATAATGTATCTATCTACTGATAGTAATCATTTCCTCGCTGCTTGTTCTTGCCATCAAGTTCCTATTCCTCACCCTCTCAATCAAATGGTTTTCTTGATTTTTAGTAGAATGGATAAGGTGAATACAAAGAAAGGGCTATATCTCAAAGGGGTATACAAAGGGATATAATGAAAAGGTAGGTAAAGGGCTTAAATGTGTAATCCAAAGAATGCCTTAGTCCTTTCTCTAGCATTTCATCTCAAGGAATAATCAAATAAGTTCTAGAGTTTTGAAATTAACCTTATTCATTTATCAAGAAAAATTTAGAAATGCATGAATCGGTTATGAAGTAACTTTTCTGCAGATGAGTGAGATGGGCCATCCCACTAACTACTTTCACGAGCATTCACATTGAACCAATAAGGTGTTTCTTCGTTCCTAACTCTTTGCTTTGCAGTCCATAATAAAATGATCAACAAATGAATAATCCACTTTGAGCAATAAAAAAAAATTTACCTTGATTCATATATCCATTTCATTTTTTCAAATTATTTATTATCTAATAACAAAATTAGGTATATAAACAAATGATAAAAAGAAAAAAAAAACAAAAAAGAGAACCAAGAAACAAGAGCAGAAAGTTAAGTCAAGAGAATCGCATAAAACGATAAAATGCATTTCACTAAATCACTTTTATTATCCTGAGAACATCAGAAACAAAAGCTTTGAGTGACAATTTGATTCCTTAAATCCTAGGTAGAATTTAAGAATATCCTACTTTTACACAAGAGTTGACAAGATTACACATTTCACAACATCATTTTAAGATGTGGGATTATCAACTTTTCCAAAGCTGCCTTTTCCTCTTTAACCATTGACTCCTTCTCTGGGATTCCAAAGATTATGACCCTCTTGTCCATCAGCTCCTGAACCTTATTTCTGAAAGGCCAACACTCCATAATCGTATGATCCCCAGCTCCCTTATGGTACTCACATATAACTCTTTTGCTCACACCTGATGAAGATTTTTGTACTTGGACCAAATCAGCATTATAAAGTAGTTGAAAAAGCATATGCATAGGCATGCATATTTCTTCAACTTTTGTCTTGAACTGATATTCTTGACCTTCAAAGGTAATTGTATCATTTTCCTTGTCGAGTGGAGTATTCTTTTCAAATTTCAACCATCCTGACTTAATAAATAATTGGACCTTCTTCTTAAAACCAAGGCAATTTTCAACGGTATGCCCTCGAGCTCCAGCATGATACATACAGTTAGCATCATGATCATACCAATTTGGATATGGAGGTATTAATGGTTCTAAAGGTGATGGACTGACTAAATTCTTTTCGAGGAGGATTAAATACAGTTCTTCATATGACATGGGGATGGGGTCATATCGATCACTCGCCATTTTCCTTTTACGGAGTGATTGTTCTCCTTGGCAATTTCCAATGGATGGACTTGTGGAACCTAATTTGGAGGTTCCCTGGTCCTTTGACACACCTGGTGAATCATTATAATTACATTCTTGTGGTGTAATCAACGATATCGATAGTGATGAGCCCCTTGGTTCATTTTGTTCTTGCTCATAAGGAGCGTATATGCTCTTCTGTAACTCCTCTCCCTTAATGAATTCTAAAAATTTAGCCATTCGAGTCTTCAAATCTGAGAAGCTAGCGATCTGCTCATTTATCTCTTCAATCTCTCTCTGCACTTCCTTTAATTTCTGTGCATTCATCATCTTTGAGCTTGCTTGGGTTGTATATATGAATGAACAAATTAAAAAATTAATTAAGACTTTGAATTTTACCTATTTTTTTTAAAAAAAAAGTCAAGAGTTGAAATGGAATGAATAAAAATATCATAAATGTACCCTTATAGATGTGTATTCCTAATTTCAGGTATAAATAAAAATGAATGCATCATGCCAAATATTTTCTTAAAGATTCCTCAAGAATTCACTCTCATTATGCAAAATTTCAACTTTATGAAATACTACTTTATGTATAAAGAATTATTAAAATAATAATAAATAAATAAATAATAAAATTAAAAAATAAAAAAAACTAATTTTTCTTTTTTTTTTAAAAAAAAAAAAAAAATCTTTTTTTAAAAAAATGGGTCAAAGAGTAATATCATCTATCAAGAACCTTTCAGGATCAATTTTCAGACATACCTCAAGAAAAAGAAATTATCTTTAAACTTGTATATTTTTCCCACAATACAATATTGTTTAAAAAAATAATAACTTTTTAAAAAAAAAAAAAAAATAATCCTTTTAAAAAAAAATTTTGAACATATACGGTGGTAACAACATGTTTAATCACTTCAAAATAAAAAGGAAATTATTTTTTTATCATAAATTAATTGAATCACCCATAGAAAAACAAAATAAGATATATACACGTGGAAATATGTGGGAATTTTTTAAAATTGATGGACTAAACAAAAGCTATTATTGATGTCAAAATAACTCTTACTATTTCTAATAGTGACGATAAAAAAATTGAAATATGACCATGTCATTCTCTTATTCTAGCTCATTGGAACATTATGATTATCACATATAGATATAAAACAAGAATTGCACATGTATTATATGCAGTAGTATACATATGCCTAGAGTTTTTTTTTAATTGGTGTTAGGTGGTTACTAGTTCTATCTGGTGGATACGAGAATATGTTTTAAGATCCATAAGTCACCTTTTTACTGCCGCCATTGCATGGCTAGTAAAGCAGTAACATAAGTTGAGAACGTTTCGGGAGCTTAACCAGATTTCTCACGGCGGCACCCGTACTTTATTCTCTCCTACAATCCTAAAGCGGGGTAAGATCATAACATGATCTTTTAGTGTATGTGCGATGTGTTGAGTATATGCGTGATGAATACGTAACATAATAAACTTATCATTTAAATACAAAAATAATACATCCACAAGATAATTTACAACATATAATTAGCCTAGCAAGTCCCCAGCAGAGTCGCCAACTGTCGGAACCGGACCGACGGGAGGAAAATCTTGGTTTTAATTTAATTTAATTTTATTTAATTCGGTTTTTTATGATTATTCGTGTAATAATTTATTGTGATATCCGTTTGATAACAAAATTTTATAGAGTCGCCACCAATCGAGTTTTGGTCCGATTGGACACCTTAAGCAACCAGAGATTTATATGGGATCGTCTGCTAATTACGTGTAGGGAAGATAATAATCACCCTACCCCGCCCATAATTGGTACTAAAAGTTGTAAATTATTCTTGTGGGATGTATTTCTTTCGTTTTATTTTTTTTATCCGGATATAAATTCATTTTTACTAAAGATAAATCCATAATGATGTTTTATTTAAATTAATTATGTTGATTCATATCCATGACATGGACACAAAAAAAAAAAAAAAAAAATTATACAAATTTCATGTTTATGCTTGAATGAAGTATTCATTTTATATCTATGACATGGATATAAAATATACACATATAAGGCATAATATAATTTATATATACACGTGATTATACAAAGTATTTGTTTAGGCTTTATGGGAAAGTAACGAAAGACTTTATAATATTTGTTATTAAAACAAATTCAAAGCTCACTTGAAATAAACTTAAAGGATATTCTAGTTTTGATCATAAATAAAATTATAAAATTAACTTAAATTATATTCCATGATCATAGCATGATCATGGAATAAAAAGAATTCTACAATACGTAAATAAATTTTACTTATCTTTTTCTTATTTCGAAATCTTTAAATTTTATAAACCCCAAATTTTTAATTAATTCCTAACAAGTTTATATGTATAGTAATATGAAAATAAAAAAATGAATTAAGATGAAAGGCTTAATGGTTGGGCCGGCCTTAATCCAAATGTTTGAAGCCCAAAAATTAAGCCTTGACCCGGAACCATTAACCCACTATCCATGGGTTATTACCCATGATATAAAAACCATCCTTTTCCCTTCTAACCCTAAAAACCATTCTCTACAGCTGCCTCCTTCTTCTTCAAAATCAAAATCTAAACCTAACCCTAACTCCCCCACATCAGCCGCCACTTCTTCTTGTCCGGCCATCTCGCCGGTCGCCTCTCCTCGTTCTCGTTCTCTCCTTCTTCCTTTCTCGGCCTGCCTTTCTCTCTTTCTCTCGCCCTTTCTCTCCTTCTCTCGCTCTTTCTCTCCTTCTCTCGCTCTTCCTCTCTTTCTCTCGTTTTCTGCCTTTCTCTCTTTTCTCGGCCTCTGCCTTCCTCTCTTTTCCTCGTCCTTTCTCGCTCCTTCTCTCTTTCTCTCGGCCTGCCTCGCTTTTTCTCTCGCGATCTTTGCCGGAGTTCTTCGCCCTCCGTCACGATCTCACTGCCTCTCTCTCTCTCTCTCTCGCGATCTTCGCCGGATCTCTTCACTCTCTTTCCCTCTCTCGCGATCTTCGCCGGATCTCTTCACTCTCTTTCCCTCTCTCTTTCTCTCGTTCTTTCTGTTTGTGTTTTATGTTTTGGTTTTTAATTAATTTTTTTTTTACTGATTTTGTTCCTTCTATCTTAAGCAGATAATTCGTCTACCCTGGACTAGCCGGAATCCGTCGACCGTGGTAGCTTCAGAGCGAACCCAGGTATTCCCTTTTTCTTCTTCTCGGTTTCTCACCTTGTGTTTTCTGTTTTATTTTTCTGCTTTTACCCTTTTTTTTTATATTTCGGTTCTTTAAAATCTGAATTTTTGGGTGGTTTGGAATTAATATTTTTTACTTGCTGGATTTTTGTTTATTTTGTATGTTGTGTCTTTTTGTTATTTTCTGGTTGTTGGTGATGGTTTGGGACTGATTTTGGTATTTCTCTGGCTTGTGTGTTTTATCTTCTGAATTGGTGAGTTTATGTTGCTGATTTTGCAATACTTGGTTTCGATGATTGTGGTATGATGGATTTAGGACTTATATTGAATTTATAATTATGCGGATAGGAGTTTGGTTGAATAACACAGATTGGGGATTAATGATGTTCTTGGATGAACATATGAAGTAAAAGAAATGATAAAAAAAAAGGAGAAGTAAAATATGAAATAAATAGATAAATTAGCTAAAAGGGCACTAATATTTGGTATAGACATAGCATGTCCCTACACATTGTTGATAAATCTGAATCATACAATACATCATGTATATTGCTTTACAAAGAAAAATAGGAGAGATGTAGACATGTTACTAGCTGTATTGTTTCTGGCTTTGTCAATGAACTGCTTTCAGGTTTCTCAAACTTACACTTTTGCTGGTTATTTCTTTGTGCAGGAGCTAACAAACTGAGTGAGCGATATGGGACGGGTAACTCATCTTTCAACTCCCCATTCCTCTCTTTTGAAGGAGATCATGAAGACTCCTGGAGGAATAGAAGAGCTGAAAAACAGGACCTCCTCCCAAGAAATAAACCTGTAAAAAATCAACTAAAGGAGAAGCTGAAAAATTTTGTGTTTCATTTTTTTTGTTGCTATCCCCCCTTTTTTTGTGTTTGTGGGACTGCCCTTTTATAGGCAAAAGAGGGGCAGTCCCCAAACTTGTAAAATTAGAGAGCTTTTAAGGCCAAGATTGTAATTTTAGCAATTTTGGGTTTTGCCCTATGTGTAATTTTAGGGACTATTGGGACTTTCTTCCATTTTTATAAATTCTATTTTTTTATGTTTGGATTTAATTTTTCACAATAATGATATTATAATGGTAATGATAATAATTATAATAATAGTAGTAATATAATGGTGATAATAATAATAATTATAACAAAAAGATTAATGAAATAATAGCGGTAATAACAATAACTAGATATTATAAATTAAATGTGTTTATTAGTTTTATGGATATAAATAGAATTATATAGTAAAAAAATGTGGTTAGGTAGGACAAAACGGGTATCTACAGTTGCCCCCCTTTGTATAGCTTTAATGATTTAAAGTTATACAAAGTAGTCTAAGATAACCGTTTTGGCTAATTATGTTATTGAACAACCATAGCATAGCCGTTCAAATCCTGTTTTAGAGGACATGACTTTCAATTTTTAAACTAAGCGCAATTTTTTAATTTATAATAATCTCATTATATAAATTTAGAGAATCATACCTGTAACAGTTAATTCTGCTAAGCAAGAGAGAGATTATAATTTACTTCCCCATCGATCTTCTTGTGATCAAACTTTAAAATAAAAACGTACATAACCGAATCGGTACCAAATTTCATCGAAATTGATTGTTTCACAATCGAACTTTGAAAACATGATTGATTTTCACGTAATCAGATCCGTATCAAATTTTACCGAAATTTGACCACTTCGTGATCGATTTCTCAAGCAGAAAAATTGGGATCAGTAATTTGGGAATTGAAAACCAAATGAGATCAATCACATGATGATCAAATCTCACAAACAGAAAATTTGGAATCAATTTTCTAATAATTGAAATCCGAATGAGTTCGATCCCGTGACGATCAAATCTCACAAGCAGGAAATTTGGAATCAATTTTCTAATAATCGAAATCCGAATGAGATCGATCATGCGACGATCAAATCTCACAAGCAGGAAATTTGGAATTAATTTTCTAATAATTGAAATCCGAATGAGATTGATCACGCGACGATCAAATCTCACAAACAGGAAATTTGGAATCAATTTTCTAATAATTGAAATCCGAATGAGATTGATCACGTGACGATCAAATCTCACAAACAGGAAATTTGGAATCAATTTTCTAATAATTGAAATCCGAATGAGATTGATCACGTGACGATCAAATCTCACAAACAGGAAATTTGGAATCAATTTTCTAATAATTGAAATCCGAATGAGATTGATCACGTGACGATCAAATCTCACAAACAGGAAATTTGGAATCAATTTTCTAATAATTGAAATCCGAGCGAGATCGATCACACGACGATCAAATCTCACAAGAAGGAAATTTGGAATCAATTTTCTAATAATTGAAATCCGAATGAGATTGATCACGTGACGATCAAACCTCACAAACAGGAAATTTGGAATCAATTTTCTAATAATTGAAATCCGAATGAGATTGATCACGTGACGATCAAATCTCACAAACAGGAAATTTGGAATCAATTTTCTAATAATTGAAATCCGAATGAGATTGATCACGTGACGATCAAATCTCACAAACAGGAAATTTGGAATCAATTTTCTAATAATTGAAATCCGAGCGAGATCGATCACACGACGATCAAATCTCACAAGAAGGAAATTTGGAATCAATTTTCTAATAATTGAAATCCGAATGAGATTGATCACGTGACGATCAAACCTCACAAACAGGAAATTTGGAATCAATTTTCTAATAATTGAAATCCGAATGAGATTGATCACGTGACGATCAAATCTCACAAACAGGAAATTTGGAATCAATTTTCTAATAATTGAAATCCGAATGAGATTGATCACATGACGATCAAATCTCACAAACAGGAAATTTGGAATCAATTTTCTAATAATTGAAATCCGAATGAGATTGATCACGTGACGATCAAATCTCACAAACAGGAAATTTGGAATCAATTTTCTAATAATTGAAATCCGAGCGAGATCGATCACACGACGATCAAATCTCACAAGAAGGAAATTTGGAATCAATTTTCTAATAATTGAAATCCGAATGAGATTGATCACGTGACGATCAAACCTCACAAACAGGAAATTTGGAATCAATTTTCTAATAATTGAAATCCGAATGAGATTGATCACGTGACGATCAAATCTCACAAACAGGAAATTTGGAATCAATTTTCTAATAATTGAAATCCGAATGAGATTGATCACGTGACGATCAAATCTCACAAACAGGAAATTTGGAATCAATTTTCTAATAATTGAAATCCGAGCGAGATCGATCACACGACGATCAAATCTCACAAGAAGGAAATTTGGAATCAATTTTCTAATAATTGAAATCCGAATGAGATTGATCACGTGACGATCAAACCTCACAAACAGGAAATTTGGAATCAATTTTCTAATAATTGAAATCCGAATGAGATTGATCACGTGACGATCAAATCTCACAAACAGGAAATTTGGAATCAATTTTCTAATAATTGAAATCCGAATGAGATTGATCACGTGACGATCAAATCTCACAAACAGGAAATTTGGAATCAATTTTCTAATAATTGAAATCCGAGCGAGATCGATCACACGACGATCAAATCTCACAAGAAGGAAATTTGGAATCAATTTTCTAATAATTGAAATCCGAATGAGATTGATCACGTGACGATCAAACCTCACAAACAGGAAATTTGGAATCAATTTTCTAATAATTGAAATCCGAATGAGATTGATCACGTGACGATCAAATCTCACAAACAGGAAATTTGGAATCAATTTTCTAATAATTGAAATCCGAATGAGATTGATCACGTGACGATCAAATCTCACAAACAGGAAATTTGGAATCAATTTTCTAATAATTGAAATCCGAGCGAGATCGATCACACGACGATCAAATCTCACAAGAAGGAAATTTGGAATCAATTTTCTAATAATTGAAATCCGAATGAGATTGATCACGTGACGATCAAACCTCACAAACAGGAAATTTGGAATCAATTTTCTAATAATTGAAATCCGAATGAGATTGATCACGTGACGATCAAATCTCACAAACAGGAAATTTGGAATCAATTTTCTAATAATTGAAATCCGAATGAGATTGATCACGTGACGATCAAATCTCACAAACAGGAAATTTGGAATCAATTTTCTAATAATTGAAATCCGAGCGAGATCGATCACACGACGATCAAATCTCACAAGAAGGAAATTTGGAATCAATTTTCTAATAATTGAAATCCGAATGAGATTGATCACGTGACGATCAAACCTCACAAACAGGAAATTTGGAATCAATTTTCTAATAATTGAAATCCGAATGAGATTGATCACGTGACGATCAAATCTCACAAACAGGAAATTTGGAATCAATTTTCTAATAATTGAAATCCGAATGAGATTGATCACGTGACGATCAAATCTCACAAACAGGAAATTTGGAATCAATTTTCTAATAATTGAAATCCGAATGAGATTGATCACGTGACGATCAAATCTCACAAACAGGAAATTTGGAATCAATTTTCTAATAATTGAAATCCGAATGAGATTGATCACGTGACGATCAAATCTCACAAACAGGAAATTTGGAATCAATTTTCTAATAATTGAAATCCGAGCGAGATCGATCACACGACGATCAAATCTCACAAGAAGGAAATTTGGAATCAATTTTCTAATAATTGAAATCCGAATGAGATTGATCACGTGACGATCAAACCTCACAAACAGGAAATTTGGAATCAATTTTCTAATAATTGAAATCCGAATGAGATTGATCACGTGACGATCAAATCTCACAAACAGGAAATTTGGAATCAATTTTCTAATAATTGAAATCCGAATGAGATTGATCACGTGACGATCAAATCTCACAAACAGGAAATTTGGAATCAATTTTCTAATAATTGAAATCCGAGCGAGATCGATCACACGACGATCAAATCTCACAAGAAGGAAATTTGGAATCATCTTTCTAATAATTGAAATCCGAATGAGATTGATCACGTGACGATCAAACCTCACAAACAGGAAATTTGGAATCAATTTTCTAATAATTGAAATCCGAATGAGATTGATCACGTGACGATCAAATCTCACAAACAGGAAATTTGGAATCAATTTTCTAATAATTGAAATCCGAATGAGATTGATCACATGACGATCAAATCTCACAAACAGGAAATTTGGAATCAATTTTCTAATAATTGAAATCCGAATGAGATTGATCACGTGACGATCAAATCTCACAAACAGGAAATTTGGAATCAATTTTCTAATAATTGAAATCCGAGCGAGATCGATCACACGACGATCAAATCTCACTAGAAGGAAATTTGGAATCAATTTTCTAATAATTGAAATCCGAATGAGATTGATCACGTGACGATCAAACCTCACAAACAGGAAATTTGGAATCAATTTTCTAATAATTGAAATCCGAATGAGATTGATCACGTGACGATCAAATCTCACAAACAGGAAATTTGGAATCAATTTTCTAATAATTGAAATCCGAATGAGATTGATCACGTGACGATCAAATCTCACAAACAGGAAATTTGGAATCAATTTTCAAATAATTGAAATCCGAGCGAGATCGATCACACGACGATCAAATCTCACAAGAAGGAAATTTGGAATCAATTTTCTAATAATTGAAATCCGAATGAGATTGATCACGTGACGATCAAACCTCACAAACAGGAAATTTGGAATCAATTTTCTAATAATTGAAATCCGAATGAGATTGATCACGTGACGATCAAACCTCACAAACAGGAAATTTGGAATCAATTTTCTAATAATTGAAATCCGAATGAGATTGATCACGTGACGATCAAATCTCACAAACAGGAAATTTGGAATCAATTTTCTAATAATTGAAATCCGAATGAGATTGATCACGTGACGATCAAATCTCACAAACAGGAAATTTGGAATCAATTTTCTAATAATTGAAATCCGAATGAGATTGATCACGTGACGATCAAATCTCACAAACAGGAAATTTGGAATCAATTTTCTAATAATTGAAATCCGAGCGAGATCGATCACACGACGATCAAATCTCACAAGAAGGAAATTTGGAATCAATTTTCTAATAATTGAAATCCGAATGAGATTGATCACGTGACGATCAAACCTCACAAACAGGAAATTTGGAATCAATTTTCTAATAATTGAAATCCGAATGAGATTGATCACGTGACGATCAAATCTCACAAACAGGAAATTTGGAATCAATTTTCTAATAATTGAAATCCGAATGAGATTGATCACGTGACGATCAAATCTCACAAACAGGAAATTTGGAATCAATTTTCTAATAATTGAAATCCGAGCGAGATCGATCACACGACGATCAAATCTCACAAGAAGGAAATTTGGAATCAATTTTCTAATAATTGAAATCCGAATGAGATTGATCACGTGACGATCAAACCTCACAAACAGGAAATTTGGAATCAATTTTCTAATAATTGAAATCCGAATGAGATTGATCACGTGACGATCAAATCTCACAAACAGGAAATTTGGAATCAATTTTCTAATAATTGAAATCCGAATGAGATTGATCACATGACGATCAAATCTCACAAACAGGAAATTTGGAATCAATTTTCTAATAATTGAAATCCGAATGAGATTGATCACGTGACGATCAAATCTCACAAACAGGAAATTTGGAATCAATTTTCTAATAATTGAAATCCGAGCGAGATCGATCACACGACGATCAAATCTCACAAGAAGGAAATTTGGAATCAATTTTCTAATAATTGAAATCCGAATGAGATTGATCACGTGACGATCAAACCTCACAAACAGGAAATTTGGAATCAATTTTCTAATAATTGAAATCCGAATGAGATTGATCACGTGACGATCAAATCTCACAAACAGGAAATTTGGAATCAATTTTCTAATAATTGAAATCCGAATGAGATTGATCACGTGACGATCAAATCTCACAAACAGGAAATTTGGAATCAATTTTCTAATAATTGAAATCCGAGCGAGATCGATCACACGACGATCAAATCTCACAAGAAGGAAATTTGGAATCAATTTTCTAATAATTGAAATCCGAATGAGATTGATCACGTGACGATCAAACCTCACAAACAGGAAATTTGGAATCAATTTTCTAATAATTGAAATCCGAATGAGATTGATCACGTGACGATCAAATCTCACAAACAGGAAATTTGGAATCAATTTTCTAATAATTGAAATCCGAATGAGATTGATCACGTGACGATCAAATCTCACAAACAGGAAATTTGGAATCAATTTTCTAATAATTGAAATCCGAGCGAGATCGATCACACGACGATCAAATCTCACAAGAAGGAAATTTGGAATCAATTTTCTAATAATTGAAATCCGAATGAGATTGATCACGTGACGATCAAACCTCACAAACAGGAAATTTGGAATCAATTTTCTAATAATTGAAATCCGAATGAGATTGATCACGTGACGATCAAATCTCACAAACAGGAAATTTGGAATCAATTTTCTAATAATTGAAATCCGAATGAGATTGATCACGTGACGATCAAATCTCACAAACAGGAAATTTGGAATCAATTTTCTAATAATTGAAATCCGAATGAGATTGATCACGTGACGATCAAATCTCACAAACAGGAAATTTGGAATCAATTTTCTAATAATTGAAATCCGAGCGAGATCGATCACACGACGATCAAATCTCACAAGAAGGAAATTTGGAATCAATTTTCTAATAATTGAAATCCGAATGAGATTGATCACGTGACGATCAAACCTCACAAACAGGAAATTTGGAATCAATTTTCTAATAATTGAAATCCGAATGAGATTGATCACGTGACGATCAAACCTCACAAACAGGAAATTTGGAATCAATTTTCTAATAATTGAAATCCGAATGAGATTGATCACGTGACGATCAAATCTCACAAACAGGAAATTTTGAATCAATTTTCTAATAATTGAAATCCGAGCGAGATCGATCACACGACGATCAAATCTCACAAGAAGGAAATTTGGAATCAATTTTCTAATAATTGAAATCCGAATGAGATTGATCACGTGACGATCAAACCTCACAAACAGGAAATTTGGAATCAATTTTCTAATAATTGAAATCCGAATGAGATTGATCACGTGACGATCAAATCTCACAAACAGGAAATTTGGAATCAATTTTCTAATAATTGAAATCCGAATGAGATTGATCACGTGACGGTCAAATCTCACAAGCAAGGAATTAAAATCGATTCTTGTTATAGGAATTAATTTATATCTTTCAAATCTTCATCTTACGGTTATGACATAACCGTAAAATTATTAGAAGTTCTTTGTAAAATCAACTATGTAGCAGTCGCTTGGTGGATTCAAATTAGATTGATAGTTTAATTAAATATGAAAGAAAATTTTTACTAATTTTTGGTGGTTTAATGGTCATCACATGATCATTAAATATGTCTAGAAATCATTATCGAGTTAAATTTTTTTAAAAAAAAAAAAAATTGTGAAGCTACACCTATTAAAGGGAGTTAATCATAGTAAAATGATCAAACTGCTAAAGGGAGCTATTCTCGAGAATAAAAATACGCACCATTTCAAATTCTAAGAACTATAATCACAAGTGATTTGATTGTGAAAAAGATAGAGTTTGACTCCACAAACTCTGTTGCTAAGGGCTTTGATTTCTTGTAAAAGGTTGATCCCAAGGACTCCAACTGATGTTTTAAAGGGTAAAGCTGACTTGTATCAATCGACTTTTGATGGAATATTGACAGTAGCATGCCCTAGTCAAATTTCAGAAAGGTAGGAATTAACGCGACCCAGTCGAATTTCGAGAAGAGATGAAATTGATATTAATCAGATTTCACAAGACAGAGAATTAGTTCTGACTGACATCCAAATTCAGTCAAAAGGAGAATCAACTTTTTATTGATCGAAACTCAAGAGACAAAAGATGAACCTTGGCTGATATCAGTTGAAAGATATGCTTACTGCTTAATCCCTGTGTTTCCACCAAGGGTTTGATTTTGACAAATTTAAACCAGGATATGCTTGTCATAAAAAAAACTTCAAACATTTTGACACAATTTTTATAGTGGGCATGCTTTTTGAACACAAAATGCTAAAAGTAATTGAATTGCCACACAGCTACCCTTTAAAATGACAAGCAAATATAATTTTTGTAAAAGATAACTAAATAAATTAATTTGTCTTTTTATGAAAATATTCTTAGAGGAATCTTCATGAAAATATATGATATGATTTTTCTAAAATGTTTTATCAAATACTGAAAAATCAAAATTGGTTTAAGAAGTAAATGAATAATTTAATTCAGAACACTTCTTTGATTCATTCATATATATAACCGAGGAAAAATCAATATTGACTTTTTAGGAAGATACTTTGATGACATCAATTATCTTCCTTAGATTTTTGAATATGTATCGTCTTGTTTTCCCAACAAGTCGTTGGAGTACTTTTTCCACTTTGAATGCCCTGTCTTATAGTGATTATTTCTTCAAACGAATAGGCACAGTTTTTCTCGTGTAATTTTTTCTTTCGAAGAGATTGGTGCAAGTATTCAAAAGCTCTGCACATAGTCCATACCCCGAGAATCCTTTTTTGCTAAATTGAACAGCTCTTGGAAGAATAAAAGTGATGGTTTAATCTTTGTCTTATGTTTTATTTTGAATAAATTACTTGCAGTAACCTATTCCACTTGCAGCTTGTTTGAGCAAGACATCGGCGTTCATCTTTGAACTTTGCCCCCCATTCCTATGAGTAAGTTGTTGATCCAAAATTATGCATTTTGGTCAAAAGACCTAAATTGCCTGTTGTCCCTAGGGATCTCTTAGTGCAATACACATGGATTTCTAGAGAATTATCCATCTTGTGGTCCTTGAGTAACCATGACATGCGTCAATGTTGAACCACACATGTCAGGGCATAATTTGTCAACTCATTGTTTAAAGCAACATAGGCACTGAAAATGTTCATTTCTCTTGTTCACAAGATCATAATTATTTAATGAATGCTTAAAATAATTTAAATGCATTTAATTTGTGTTAAATTATTAAAGGTTGGTAAATGGTGAGTTTGATAAGGGAAGGAAAATGCCTCGTGACTTGGGTATTTCGTAATGAGATATGTTCGAGAAAAATATTTTTAGGTAATAAAGTCATATGAAAAATCCAAATGATTACAAAACAAGATATATTTCATTGCTCAAAATGTTCTGTCATGGTTTTCTTGTCTATTGGAGCGTATTATTCTGATCCTTATTGGCGAGGACATTAATTGCCCCCCAGTCTTTACTTGCCTTGTTGATGATACTATTCTTGCTAGCCTAAGTAATTTTCGACTTCGGGGAATGATATTTCACAGTGACTTTATCCTTTTATCAATGATGTCCTTGTTCTTGCACTATTTTATTGGTGGCATCCTTGCAGTTACCCCCAAATTGGTTTCCAATGAAATCCTTGCTCTGATCAGCTTGTACTGATTTTGACTTTTAACAAAGACATTTCATGGTTGCCTCCCGAGTTCATTGGAGATGAAGTTCTTGTGATAATTTTGACTTTCATTCGAGGCCTTTTCCACAATTGCCCCTAGACTTGTTGTTAATGAAGTCTTTGATCCTATCGATCTGTGCTAATCTTGAGTTTCATCATGGGTATCTTCTTAACTGCTCTTACTATAAATTTCATAATGCCCCTTCGAATCTCATCTAATATTGACATATTCCTTGTAAAGGGTCCTGAAGTGATTTCTTTTCTTTTTTTCTTTTCTTTTCTTTTTCTTTCTTTTTTTCTTTTTTCTTTTTTTTCTTTTTCTTTTTCTTTCTTTTTTCTTTTTTTCTTTTTTTTCTTTTTTTTTCTTTTTTCTTTTTTTTTCTTTTTTTTTCTGGATGGATGCAATGCACCCACTTGAATCCGTCCGACTCAATGTGCTTATTTTGTTCCTTACGAATTAGGATATCTCGCTTAATCTGTATCGTTGCATCGTAGAATGAAACATTTATCCTTTCTATCGCCTTGAAGTATTAAGAAGAAATATGCTGGTTATCTGGCGATACTACATTCATCTTTGTTTGCCTTAATATTCTTGATTTTCATATCATGCATTTCTAAACGTTAACAAGATTAATGAATCGAGCTAATTTTTTAAACTACTATGTGCTCATTTTCATGTTCCTCGTCATTAATGAAGACTAACATCATAACTAGAGATCATAAGGACTTTTTTCGGTTTATTAGGTTTACAAATGAGATGGGTAAAAGGAGTAAGAGGGATGTTAAGTGATTCAAGAAAACCAGATGAAATAAAGGTTCCCTAATAGCTTTATTTCTTGATCTTATTAAGGCATCAGGGCTTGGAAATCCGATTAGAAGGTTTTTTTTTTGCTTTTTTTTGAATTCCTCACTTGATAATTCACTTGGTCGCTTAGACAACATATTGACATAAGTAGTCGTCTAAAGTTTATTGGATCTAAAATATTCTGCCAACTTGGATTCCGAGACTCAAAGTCACCACTTTTCCTATGATTAAGGTCCCAAAAACTTGATAATCTTGGTATTCTCCATGAAATTATCCAACTTCTTTGATTTGACCTTTTTGAAAAAAATGTACACTATCAAGTGACAAACCCTAGATCCCGGACAACAATTCTTGTAAAAGATGTTTTTTCCAAAATATTTCCAATTTTTGGATCATTTATCATCTTTTGGTAACTTTTCACTCCTTCTGAGACTTTCTTCTTATTGTCTATCTATTTTAATGAGTTAAGAACTTTCTAGAGGAGTATCTGATGCAATCACATTCTCACTACGGAAGCCGTCATCCTAACCAAGGTTAATAGCTCACAACATTGCACACATTCTTCAAAAGTAATATGAGCTTCTTTAAAGACTATCATTTATCATTCTCATAAAGAACTCATTTAGATAGTTTTTTTAAAAACACAATATTCCTTAAAAGACCATGTGTTCTTGCCAGGATGATTATCCTTATTGCTTCCACTATACTAGGCTCTGATGCGATCATTGATACCTAGGGGAACTTCTTTAAAAATTCTCTTAGCGATGCTATCACCATTAAAAGGTTTTGAATTTTATGATAGGCATTCTTCTTATACTAATACTTTCCTTTGAGTATATGATTTTGAGACTCCAAACTTGAATGCTTCACAAGAACTTGATTCCCCCTATATATATTAGAAGCTTCTTCTCATAATGTTGCCATATCATATTATATCCTGTCTCAATGTCCACATCGACACCTTTTAGTCCAATAGACCTTGACAAAAAAAACATACCCGTGCACTTTAACAATCTGATAATGTATCTATCTACTGATAGTAATCATTTCCTCGCTGCTTGTTCTTGCCATCAAGTTCCTATTCCTCACCCTCTCAATCAAATGGTTTTCTTGATTTTTAGTAGAATGGATAAGGTGAATACAAAGAAAGGGCTATATCTCAAAGGGGTATACAAAGGGATATAATGAAAAGGTAGGTAAAGGGCTTAAATGTGTAATCCAAAGAATGCCTTAGTCCTTTCTCTAGCATTTCATCTCAAGGAATAATCAAATAAGTTCTAGAGTTTTGAAATTAACCTTATTCATTTATCAAGAAAAATTTAGAAATGCATGAATCGGTTATGAAGTAACTTTTCTGCAGATGAGTGAGATGGGCCATCCCACTAACTACTTTCACGAGCATTCACATTGAACCAATAAGGTGTTTCTTCGTTCCTAACTCTTTGCTTTGCAGTCCATAATAAAATGATCAACAAATGAATAATCCACTTTGAGCAATAAAAAAAAATTTACCTTGATTCATATATCCATTTCATTTTTTCAAATTATTTATTATCTAATAACAAAATTAGGTATATAAACAAATGATAAAAAGAAAAAAAAAAACAAAAAAGAGAACCAAGAAACAAGAGCAGAAAGTTAAGTCAAGAGAATCGCATAAAACGATAAAATGCATTTCACTAAATCACTTTTATTATCCTGAGAACATCAGAAACAAAAGCTTTGAGTGACAATTTGATTCCTTAAATCCTAGGTAGAATTTAAGAATATCCTACTTTTACACAAGAGTTGACAAGATTACACATTTCACAACATCATTTTAAGATGTGGGATTATCAACTTTTCCAAAGCTGCCTTTTCCTCTTTAACCATTGACTCCTTCTCTGGGATTCCAAAGATTATGACCCTCTTGTCCATCAGCTCCTGAACCTTATTTCTGAAAGGCCAACACTCCATAATCGTATGATCCCCAGCTCCCTTATGGTACTCACATATAACTCTTTTGCTCACACCTGATGAAGATTTTTGTACTTGGACCAAATCAGCATTATAAAGTAGTTGAAAAAGCATATGCATAGGCATGCATATTTCTTCAACTTTTGTCTTGAACTGATATTCTTGACCTTCAAAGGTAATTGTATCATTTTCCTTGTCGAGTGGAGTATTCTTTTCAAATTTCAACCATCCTGACTTAATAAATAATTGGACCTTCTTCTTAAAACCAAGGCAATTTTCAACGGTATGCCCTCGAGCTCCAGCATGATACATACAGTTAGCATCATGATCATACCAATTTGGATATGGAGGTATTAATGGTTCTAAAGGTGATGGACTGACTAAATTCTTTTCGAGGAGGATTAAATACAGTTCTTCATATGACATGGGGATGGGGTCATATCGATCACTCGCCATTTTCCTTTTACGGAGTGATTGTTCTCCTTGGCAATTTCCAATGGATGGACTTGTGGAACCTAATTTGGAGGTTCCCTGGTCCTTTGACACACCTGGTGAATCATTATAATTACATTCTTGTGGTGTAATCAACGATATCGATAGTGATGAGCCCCTTGGTTCATTTTGTTCTTGCTCATAAGGAGCGTATATGCTCTTCTGTAACTCCTCTCCCTTAATGAATTCTAAAAATTTAGCCATTCGAGTCTTCAAATCTGAGAAGCTAGCGATCTGCTCATTTATCTCTTCAATCTCTCTCTGTACTTCCTTTAATTTCTGTGCATTCATCATCTTTGAGCTTGCTTGGGTTGTATATATGAATGAACAAATTAAAAAATTAATTAAGACTTTGAATTTTACCTATTTTTTTTAAAAAAAAAGTCAAGAGTTGAAATGGAATGAATAAAAATATCATAAATGTACCCTTATAGATGTGTATTCCTAATTTCAGGTATAAATAAAAATGAATGCATCATGCCAAATATTTTCTTAAAGATTCCTCAAGAATTCACTCTCATTATGCAAAATTTCAACTTTATGAAATACTACTTTATGTATAAAGAATTATTAAAATAATAATAAATAAATAAATAATAAAATTAAAAAATAAAAAAAACTAATTTTTCTTTTTTTTTAAAAAAAAAAAAAAAAATCTTTTTTTAAAAAAATGGGTCAAAGAGTAATATCATCTATCAAGAACCTTTCAGGATCAATTTTCAGACATACCTCAAGAAAAAGAAATTATCTTTAAACTTGTATATTTTTCCCACAATACAATATTGTTTAAAAAAATAATAACTTTTTAAAAAAAAAAAAAAAATAATCCTTTTAAAAAAAAATTTTGAACATATACGGTGGTAACAACATGTTTAATCACTTCAAAATAAAAAGGAAATTATTTTTTTATCATAAATTAATTGAATCACCCATAGAAAAACAAAATAAGATATATACACGTGGAAATATGTGGGAATTTTTTAAAATTGATGGACTAAACAAAAGCTATTATTGATGTCAAAATAACTCTTACTATTTCTAATAGTGACGATAAAAAAATTGAAATATGACCATGTCATTCTCTTATTCTAGCTCATTGGAACATTATGATTATCACATATAGATATAAAACAAGAATTGCACATGTATTATATGCAGTAGTATACATATGCCTAGAGTTTTTTTTTAATTGGTGTTAGGTGGTTACTAGTTCTATCTGGTGGATACGAGAATATGTTTTAAGATCCATAAGTCACCTTTTTACTGCCGCCATTGCATGGCTAGTAAAGCAGTAACATAAGTTGAGAACGTTTCGGGAGCTTAACCAGATTTCTCACGGCGGCACCCGTACTTTATTCTCTCCTACAATCCTAAAGCGGGGTAAGATCATAACATGATCTTTTAGTGTATGTGCGATGTGTTGAGTATATGCGTGATGAATACGTAACATAATAAACTTATCATTTAAATACAAAAATAATACATCCACAAGATAATTTACAACATATAATTAGCCTAGCAAGTCCCCAGCAGAGTCGCCAACTGTCGGAACCGGACCGACGGGAGGAAAATCTTGGTTTTAATTTAATTTAATTTTATTTAATTCGGTTTTTTATGATTATTCGTGTAATAATTTATTGTGATATCCGTTTGATAACAAAATTTTATAGAGTCGCCACCAATCGAGTTTTGGTCCGATTGGACACCTTAAGCAACCAGAGATTTATATGGGATCGTCTGCTAATTACGTGTAGGGAAGATAATAATCACCCTACCCCGCCCATAATTGGTACTAAAAGTTGTAAATTATTCTTGTGGGATGTATTTCTTTCGTTTTATTTTTTTTATCCGGATATAAATACATTTTTACTAAAGATAAATCCATAATGATGTTTTATTTAAATTAATTATGTTGATTCATATCCATGACATGGACACAAAAAAAAAAAAAAAAAAAATTATACAAATTTCATGTTTATGCTTGAATGAAGTATTCATTTTATATCTATGACATGGATATAAAATATACACATATAAGGCATAATATAATTTATATATACACGTGATTATACAAAGTATTTGTTTAGGCTTTATGGGAAAGTAACGAAAGACTTTATAATATTTGTTATTAAAACAAATTCAAAGCTCACTTGAAATAAACTTAAAGGATATTCTAGTTTTGATCATAAATAAAATTATAAAATTAACTTAAATTATATTCCATGATCATAGCATGATCATGGAATAAAAAGAATTCTACAATACGTAAATAAATTTTACTTATCTTTTTCTTATTTCGAAATCTTTAAATTTTATAAACCCCAAATTTTTAATTAATTCCTAACAAGTTTATATGTATAGTAATATGAAAATAAAAAAATGAATTAAGATGAAAGGCTTAATGGTTGGGCCGGCCTTAATCCAAATGTTTGAAGCCCAAAAATTAAGCCTTGACCCGGAACCATTAACCCACTATCCATGGGTTATTACCCATGATATAAAAACCATCCTTTTCCCTTCTAACCCTAAAAACCATTCTCTACAGCTGCCTCCTTCTTCTTCAAAATCAAAATCTAAACCTAACCCTAACTCCCCCACATCAGCCGCCACTTCTTCTTGTCCGGCCATCTCGCCGGTCGCCTCTCCTCGTTCTCGTTCTCTCCTTCTTCCTTTCTCGGCCTGCCTTTCTCTCTTTCTCTCGCCCTTTCTCTCCTTCTCTCGCTCTTTCTCTCCTTCTCTCGCTCTTCCTCTCTTTCTCTCGTTTTCTGCCTTTCTCTCTTTTCTCGGCCTCTGCCTTCCTCTCTTTTCCTCGTCCTTTCTCGCTCCTTCTCTCTTTCTCTCGGCCTGCCTCGCTTTTTCTCTCGCGATCTTTGCCGGAGTTCTTCGCCCTCCGTCACGATCTCACTGCCTCTCTCTCTCTCTCTCTCGCGATCTTCGCCGGATCTCTTCACTCTCTTTCCCTCTCTCGCGATCTTCGCCGGATCTCTTCACTCTCTTTCCCTCTCTCTTTCTCTCGTTCTTTCTGTTTGTGTTTTATGTTTTGGTTTTTAATTAATTTTTTTTTTACTGATTTTGTTCCTTCTATCTTAAGCAGATAATTCGTCTACCCTGGACTAGCCGGAATCCGTCGACCGTGGTAGCTTCAGAGCGAACCCAGGTATTCCCTTTTTCTTCTTCTCGGTTTCTCACCTTGTGTTTTCTGTTTTATTTTTCTGCTTTTACCCTTTTTTTTTATATTTCGGTTCTTTAAAATCTGAATTTTTGGGTGGTTTGGAATTAATATTTTTTACTTGCTGGATTTTTGTTTATTTTGTATGTTGTGTCTTTTTGTTATTTTCTGGTTGTTGGTGATGGTTTGGGACTGATTTTGGTATTTCTCTGGCTTGTGTGTTTTATCTTCTGAATTGGTGAGTTTATGTTGCTGATTTTGCAATACTTGGTTTCGATGATTGTGGTATGATGGATTTAGGACTTATATTGAATTTATAATTATGCGGATAGGAGTTTGGTTGAATAACACAGATTGGGGATTAATGATGTTCTTGGATGAACATATGAAGTAAAAGAAATGATAAAAAAAAAGGAGAAGTAAAATATGAAATAAATAGATAAATTAGCTAAAAGGGCACTAATATTTGGTATAGACATAGCATGTCCCTACACATTGTTGATAAATCTGAATCATACAATACATCATGTATATTGCTTTACAAAGAAAAATAGGAGAGATGTAGACATGTTACTAGCTGTATTGTTTCTGGCTTTGTCAATGAACTGCTTTCAGGTTTCTCAAACTTACACTTTTGCTGGTTATTTCTTTGTGCAGGAGCTAACAAACTGAGTGAGCGATATGGGACGGGTAACTCATCTTTCAACTCCCCATTCCTCTCTTTTGAAGGAGATCATGAAGACTCCTGGAGGAATAGAAGAGCTGAAAAACAGGACCTCCTCCCAAGAAATAAACCTGTAAAAAATCAACTAAAGGAGAAGCTGAAAAATTTTGTGTTTCATTTTTTTTGTTGCTATCCCCCCTTTTTTTGTGTTTGTGGGACTGCCCTTTTATAGGCAAAAGAGGGGCAGTCCCCAAACTTGTAAAATTAGAGAGCTTTTAAGGCCAAGATTGTAATTTTAGCAATTTTGGGTTTTGCCCTATGTGTAATTTTAGGGACTATTGGGACTTTCTTCCATTTTTATAAATTCTATTTTTTTATGTTTGGATTTAATTTTTCACAATAATGATATTATAATGGTAATGATAATAATTATAATAATAGTAGTAATATAATGGTGATAATAATAATAATTATAACAAAAAGATTAATGAAATAATAGCGGTAATAACAATAACTAGATATTATAAATTAAATGTGTTTATTAGTTTTATGGATATAAATAGAATTATATAGTAAAAAAATGTGGTTAGGTAGGACAAAACGGGTATCTACATACATGATAAAGCTTTAGCCTGTCTTGGTTGATCAGGTTGGTGAACTCATTCCCGTCCATGTCCATAATGCTGACAGCGCCTTTTGATAGCACCTTCTTCACCACATATGGTCCTTCCCAATTGGGTCTGAACTTGCCCCTAACATCGACATTGGAAGGCCTTAGCTGCTTTAGAACCAAGCCACCCGTCTTCAACTGCCGTTTGGAATACTTCACATTCCGATTATAGGCTCTGGCCATCCTGCGCTGGTACATTTGAAGATGATCCAGTGCCCTTAGTCGCCTTTCATCTAGTACTGCCAACTGTTCATATCTAACTTGAACCCATTTAGTCTCTGGTAACTGAGCTTCTAAGGCAACTCTAAGTGATCTGAGTTCTATTTCCACTGGCAATACTGCTTCCATTCCATATACCAAGGCATAAGGAGTTTCTCCCGTCGGTGTTCTGACACTGGTTCTGTAACCCCAAAGAGCATAAGGCAGTTTATCGGCCTAATCCCTATAAGTGGTTACCATCTTTGATAAGATCTTCTTTATTGACTTGTTAGCTGCTTCCACTGCACCGTTAGCCTGAGGCCTGTATGGAGAAGACTTATGATGTTCAATTCCATGCTCTGCAAATAGCTCAGCTGTTGCCCTTTGAAACTGTACTCCATTGTCAGTTACTATGTGGTGAGGAATCCTATACCGAGTGAAGATATTCTTCTGGATGAACTTGACCATGTGCTTGGCTGTCACATTAGTGAAGGATTCTGCTTCGACCCATTTGGAGAAATAATCAACTGCTACAACTATGAATCTGTGCCCATTAGATGCAGCTGGATGAATTTCACCAATCATATCTATCCCCTATGCTGAAAACGGCCAAGGAGACGCTAGATTCTGAATTTCAAGTGGAGGAAGATGACTAATGTCTGCATAGATCTGACATTCATAACATCTCTTCACTTTTCTTATACAATCTGCTTGCATTGTCATCCAGAAATAGCCTTGTCTCATGATCTTTCTAGCCATGGCAAGTCCATTCATATGTGGCCCACAGGCTCCTGCATATACCTGTTGCATCACTTCTTCTACTTCTTGTTCTGTCAGGCACCTCAAAAGGACTCCATGTGTGGTTCTTTTGTACAGCTTATCCTCGAAGATTCTGAATTGACTAGCCAGTTTTCTCAGTGTCAACTTATCAGCAGCACTGGCCTCTTCTGGGTACTTTCCCTCCTTAACATACCGTTAAATGTCAAAGAACCATGGCTTTTCTTTGGCTGATAATTCCATTACTTCGTGCACTTCGAAGCAAGGATGCCTAGAAGTGGCTATGACCAGTGGTTGAGCTTGTGTCTCTTCTGGTTTTTCCCATATGGAGGACAAAGTAGCTAATGCATCAGCCATCTTATTCTCATCCCTGGGGACATGTCTGAATTCACACTGGCCAAATAAATCCTTTCTGAACTGTAGCAGCTCCAAGTAAGGCCGTAAGGCTTCTTCTTTTAGCTCCCATCACCCTGAGCTTGCCTGATCACTAGAAGTGAGTCACCAACAATTAAGACATCATTTGCCCCTAAGGTTAATAGAGTCTCCATTTCAAACAAGCATGCTTCATATTCCGCCCCATTATTGGTTACAGGAAAGATCAGCCTTTTGGATAGAGAAATGACCTTACCATCTGGTGTTGCTATAAGTACCCCGATTCAAGTGCCTTTTCTATTCGCTGCCCCATCGAAGCACATTACCCACCTTTTCACTTCCACCATGGCTAGTTGCTCATCAGGGAATTCCAGATTCTCTGTGTAATCTGATTCTAGAGGTTGGTTTGCCAGAAACTCTGCCACGGCTCGCCCTTTAATGGTTTTCTTCGTGATGTACTCGATGTCGAATTCAGACAAAAGTAACAACCACTTGGACAGCTTCCCACCCAAAGCCGGTGCTTCATAGAGATACTTCATTGGGTCCACCTTAGCCACGGCTTGTATCTTGTAGGATTGGAAATAGTGGCGTAGCTTCTTAGTCAGCTAAATCATCGTCACACATGTCTTTTCCACCAGTGTGTACTTAGTTTCATACTCCAGCAATTTCTTGCTAAGGTAGTAGATAGGATATTCCTTCTTGCCATCTTGTTCTTGTGCAAGCATTGCTCCTATAGAGGATTCTTCAACTGCTAAATACAAAATCAGAGGCTTCCCTGGAATTAGAGGACTCAACACTGGTGGCTTTACCAGGTAAGCCTTGATCTTTTCGAATGCCAGCTGACACTTGTCATCCCACACAATTGGCTGATCTTTCTTTAATAGCCTGAAGATTGGCTCACAAGTGGAAGTTAGCTTGGCTATGAAGCGGCTGACATACTGCAAGGAACCCAGGAATGATCTGACTTCCTTTTCTGTCTTTGGAGCTGGCATATCTTGGATGGCTTTGATTTTATCTGGGTCCATTTCTATCCCCCTCTGGCTAACTACATGGCCCAACAGCTTCCCTGATGTGACCCCGAATATGCACTTCTTGTGGTTAAGCCGTAAGTTGTACTCTCCAATGCGTGTTAGAAACCTATCCAGGATAACAGGGTGTTCCTCCCGGGTTGTTGATTTAACAAGCATATCATTGACATACACTTCGACTTCTTTATGGATCATATCGTGCAACAGAGTTGTGACAGCCCTCTGATAAGTGGCACCAGCGTTCTTTAATCCAAAAGGCATCACTCTGTAGCAGAAAGTACCCCATTCTGTGATGAACGATGTTTTCACCTTGTCGATCACATCCATCAGAATCTGGTTGTACCCTGAAAAACCATCCATAAAGGAGTACATTACCGCTTTTGATGCATTATCAACTACAACATCGATATGGGGCAGTGGAAAGTTATCTTTTGGACATGCCTTGTTCAGGTCCCTGTAGTCGACGCATACTCTGACCCTTCCATCCTTTTTAGGCACGGGGACAATGTTGGCTAGCCATTCCGTATACTCCACCACTTCGAGAAACCTGGCATCTATCTGTTTGGCCACTTCTTCTTTCACCCGCGTAGCCCATTCTGGCCTTAGTCTTCTCAACTTTTGTTTTACCGGTCTGAACTTAGGGTCCGTTGGGATTTTGTGCACTGCTATTTCTGTATCCACACCTGGCATGTCTTCATATGACCAGGCAAAAGCTTTAACATGTTTTTGGAGTATTCTTATTAATTCCCTTTCTTCCTCGGATTTTAGCTCGTGTGAAATGAGTACCATTTTAGGGTTTTCATCTGTCCTTATATTGATTTCATGCAATACAGTGTCATGTATGCTAGACATGCTTGATGGTGATTCAAATGCATACACAGAATTATCAGGATAAACATCACACAAGTAAGCAAACTGGGATTTCATTGCATTGAACTTATCATAGACTACATCAGTTACATTGAAAATAGAAGAAATAGATACAACAAAATCATTTTCATCCTCCACAGGCGGAGGGCTTTGTTCTTCATCAGCTTCCATCTTCCCTTCCAGAGCATCATCTGGGATTGTAGCTTTTTCTATTTCTTTTCCAGTCACTTGCATCTCAGCTTTTTCCATAATCTTGGCGATTTCAGCGACCATAGAGTCTAAATTCACTTTGGCCATTAATTCCTCATCGAATCCTTCCTTGGATTTCCCAAAGGCTTTGTTCAATGCAGCAGTCAAAGCACCTGAGATGATTTCTGTAGTTTCAGCACAGGTCTCCTTTTCATCTTCTTCCTCGTCCACCTCTATGGTTTCTGCTATCACCTCAGATGATTCTCCTTTCAAAATTTCAGATTCAGCAATTGCTTCCTCCACCATTACAGGGGCTACTGGCTCTTCCTGGCTTTTCTCAAAATCAACAGCATCTGCAAAGATCTCAAAGCCAGGGTACTCGACATTTCCAACCAACACCGGTTCAGCTTGGCCCTTGTAAAGGCTTTCTCCTGCCTTCAGAAATGGCTTCATCACGACCTTGCCATTCTTGCCCTTTTTCAGATTCTTCTGCTCGGATGATCCCTCTACATAACCAAGGCCGTACTGCTTTGACTTTCCCGAGTCGATCTTGAATTCTGGCACACCTTGCAAATTAATCCAGAGTCCCATTCCCGGGACAAAGTTCAGCTTGTACAGATATCGGGATAGCCACTCCGGCATGTAGTTCTCATAAAGGACCATAGGGGCATCTGTGGTTTCTTCCTCCTTAATGACAGCAATTTGGATACCAAAAGGAACCACTCCTTCATCCACTGCAGCTACCATCAACTGGGCGTCTGCCTCAACAGTCACAATCCTGTCATTCATAAAGAATTTAATCTTCTGATGCAATGTGGAAGGAACACCTCCCAAAGGATGGAACCAGGGCCTTCCAAGCAATAGGGAGAATGTGACCGGGATATCGATCACTGTGAAGACAACCATGGACTTGATGGGCCTAACCTCCACTTCTGTTTCGAAGGTCCCTATCACTGTTCTTTTAGAATCATCATACGCCCGAATGACTGTCGAGGACCTCTTCAACACTTCTTCATTCATGCCTAGAAACGGTAACATTTTCAACGGGCATATATTCAGTGCCGAGCCGTCATCCACTATAACGCACGGCATCACCTTATCCATGACATAGGCTCTAATGTAAAGAGCCTTGTTGTGGGCCTTTCCTTCTGCAGATAGGTCTTTCTTAGAGAAAACAATATTAGGAGCTCCAGCATGGACTTTGTCTAGCAAACAGCACATAGCCTCTGGTGAAGCTATAGGGGAGACTTCAATTTCTGATAGTTTCTTCACTAAAGCTTCCCTATGCTCTTTGGAGGTCATAAGCAGATGCCATAAACTGGCTTGTGCAGGGGTCTTCTTCAATTGGGAAATGACCAAGTCTTCTTTCTCGTCTCTTTCCGGTGCCGAAATACTGCCCGACCCATTCATCGGTGCTTTATCTTTTGTCTGATCTGCCAGCTGATATACCCTTCCACTTCGGGTCACGTGCTGCACTTCTGAAATCTTCAGCTTCTCAACAGTTGGGAGTTTAACAGCCTCTTTTCTATCAAATTCTTCGTACTCATCCTCGGAGTCAAGATCATCCAGACTTATGGGCTTAATCTCCTTACATCCCTCCTTTTCCTCACATTTAGGCCCCACTTCGGGTTCCCCTACTGCCACTGCCTGAATCGTAGGATTCGCTTGCAGCACTTGTGCAAATATATAGTTAGCCGGTAACCCTGACTGAACCATGTTAACCCTCTTTTCAAATGCCGGCAGTGGGTTGGTTTTAGTGCTAGGTTTAGCTGGCTCTTGCAGCTTTCCCTCGTCAATGAGCTTCTGGATAGCATCCCTTAGCTTGTAGCAGTTGTTGGTTCGGTGGCCTGTCACCACATGATAAGTGCAAAAGTTATCTTTGTCGACTTCTGATGGCTTCTCAAATGGCCTTAAGGATTGCAACAGGCTGCCATTCCTACACTTGGCAAATATCTTTGCTAAAGTAAGAGTCCAAGGCGATATGCCTTGTCCTCCAGGACCCCTGTTCTGGTTGCCTTGCTGCTAATTCACAGTAGCCACTTCAACCTGCTTCACCTCCGATGATTGCCCCTGCTTGCCATTGGCACCTGAACCAGAACCACTGCCAGACCCAGCTGCTGCGGTTGATCTATACCCTGAGCTATACCCTGTACTTCTTCCCCCTTTCTGACCAGTTGGCTTCTCCTCTTCATCCCTTTCTATCTTCATAGCCATACTGTAAACCTCACTAAGCTCCTTGAAGGGATGGAATTTCATGTTGTTCTTGAAAATATCTTTGCTGCCATCAATGAGCTTCTGTATAAGCTCGTCTTCATCAGGGCGGTTCTTTAGGAGTATCATCTTGTTCATCCACCTCTGGTAGTATTCGTCAAAAGGGCTCGTTGAATTTCTGCTTCACCCTCTCCAGATCATACAGCTTCACCTGGATTTTGGTGTTGAAGCTGTAGTATTTGATGAAGGCCGCAGAAAAAATTTCCCAATCAGATTGCTCCTCCTCTGACAGTGAGTTATACCATCCTAATGCACCTCCCTCTAGTGTGGTGGGGAATAAATTGATCAGCTGCTGCTTTGTGGCGCCCGCCGTTAGCATAACTCGAGCATACAGATTCACATGGGCCTCCGGAGAGCCCATCCCTTTGTAAGTAGGGATCTTCGGTACTTGGAAACCAATGGGGAATGTCTCGATGCCCTTACTGATCATGGCATCCACATTCACCCCTTTCTTGGATTCAGCGCTGATACTGACCCCCTTCTTCAACTGGGCCATAACTTCATCTAGTTCAGAGCACTTGGTTTTCATCCTCTGTTCCATAGCTGCCTCTATCTCCTGCAGCTTTTCAAGGCTAGCCGAAGCGTCACCACTATGTTGAGATGACTCAGCTTCTTTTTCTTTTCCGGCTCCACTACCACCGGTCTCACCAGCTTCTCTAGCCACTGCCCTCATTTCCTCCTTTAAAATGTCGCGAAAATCCTACGACCTGAAGAAATCTCTCAAAACATCATCCATGCTCGGTGTTTGTTCTGCCATATTCACTCCTTCCCCAGACTCAGAATCACTGTCACTCTAGACTACCCTCTGTCTCCTAGCTGCCCTTGAAGCTTGGGATCTTGTCCAAGGTCGCTCCAGTGTATTCTGCTTGGGAGTAGATAGGAGGTATTAGGGTCATGAATGAATGACGTGATGTGACATGCAAATTAGGGTATTGAGAATGCTTGAAAAGAATGGAATGGGATTATGTATGAAATGATGATATGAATGTTTTCTTTTTATTATCTTTCTTCTTCCGAGGCATTCCAAGAACACCCAATGTTTATGCAAAAACGTCACGTGTGGGCCGTCACACGGACAGAGCTTCGGCGCCTTTGGGGCACCTAATGAATTAGTGAAATGGTCGCGTGTATACCGGCACACGGATAGATTTTTGACGCTTTGTAGGTCTATGAGATGATATGAAATGGTCTCATGGGCCGGGCCCGCGGATAAGGTTTTGATGCTTTTGAGCACATGATATGGTGTTATGAGAAAGTCACGTGTAACAGGGACACGGACAAGGATTCGACATTCGAGGAACGCCTTTCATGATTTGGTGATGTTATGGGCCTATATGTGTACTATCGGGCACTCGGAGAGTACCTTGAATGGTGAATTAATGTCATGAAGTGGTCGGATGTGGACCATAGTGTTATATGATGTTTATGATATATGGGTGTGATGTCGTGAAATGCATCGTGTAAATTGTTACACGAAAATGGGCCTAAGGCCATTGTGGCTTTTATTAAATGAAATGATATTGGTGGAATGGTCGAATGCAATCCGGTGCATTGGCAAAACACGGGTAATTTTAGGCACCCGATATGTTATGAAATGGAATGGGATGGTCATGATAGGCGTCCTTGAAATGCCCCTTAATTTAATTTAAGTGAAATGTAGTGAATGAACATGTCACACAATATGCAAATGGCTGCAAAAAAAAACATGGGTTAGGATGCATGACATACATAATGATGTTATGTATGCTATGTCAAAAATAAAATACTAATCACACAAGTTTAATGTTATGGCTGAAAAAGAAGTCGTTAGTATGAATGACAAGCGAATGAAATAATGTTTTACACACAAAATAAAATGCAAATGGCTGCATAAAAATATGGGTTGGTATCACACAAAAATGTTTGTGTATGGTATGTCACACGCATGGAAAATGGTGATTATGATATGTTATGCATGCGTAGGTAGCAATGGCGATGTGTCACGAGATGGTGAAGAACACACAGCAAGCAAAACGAATTCTTCCAACCTTATTCCTCCAACGTGGTTGGTCTCAAAAATTTCTAGCCGAGTCTTAGGTGGGGTTTACTTCGATCACCAGCCGGGGGTGATGAAGGCGCGATTTTATTATTATTATTCACACAATTATTTTGGTATCCTAAGGGAATCCAACTAGAGCTGCCTATATGGGTTCGGTCAAAGTCGGGATAACATCAAGGCTCTCATAGCAAGATATACTCCTCACTTCTCCCCACTCAAGGGTCCTAGCGAAGGGGTTCGTACGAGGCTATGAGTGGTGTTTCGTATTCATGCCCCTAAGACCAAGAGGAACTTAGGCGACACTTCAACAATCCACCGGGCTATAAAGGGATACCTAAACTAATGCAAAAATGGCTAACTAAAATGCAAATAAAATACCATAAGAGAATCATCCGCCTTATTTTAATTAGACACTTTTCAGGGCTTGTCAAAATTCTTTTAAGTTTTTAAGAAAACTTTTTTAAGAAATCCCCAGCAGAGTCGCCACTGTGAGCGGACGACGCGTTTTCGATGGGACGCGGGACTCCCTTTCGGAAGGGGCGCCACGATCTCGGGCGGGCCCCTCCCTCGCGTGGGGTTTTTATGAATGAAAATTGGTTTTGGAAAATAAATAGAATTAGTGCATAAAAGAACCGAGACCTAAGTCTCGATGAACATTGTAGAGTCGCCACCCGGCTCAGCTCAACCGGGAAATTCTTATGCAGCTGAACCGGACGAACGGTCTCTACACTATCCAGAGATTCGGATCCGGACAGGTCCCTTATTTCGTGTCTAATTAAAATAAATATTGCCAATGTTCTCGAATGGTATTTTAAAAAAATTCTAAAGTCAATTTTATTGAATACAAAAGGCATACAGCACGCATACAAATATATAGTACAAAAATAAAGAGAAATAAATATTAATCGGCTTACAACCAAATCGAATAGGAAAATAAAAAAAAAACACTCGCCTCACTAATACAATCACCTAGAATACACAGGAATCTAGAAATATTTACGACCGCCTAAATACACGATTAAATCTATTAAAATACATCAAAAATAAAAAAAAATAAAAGAAATTAAAACCTGCAAAACAGAAGGTCAGCACAATTTATACGGCATGCCACAAGTTGGACTCAAACAGACAGAATTGGGAAATCAAGTATTGGGGGGGATGCATAGAGGGGATAACTGGGTTGGCTCGGCTAGCCGGCCTGGTTAGACCTGGAAAACATTTTTGAAACGTCCCTGTATTTTTGGTTTTGTGGGAAAATCATTTTTGAAAACAATTTTACCGGTTTACATGCATTTTTCATATGTTAAATGGGTCGGTTTTCAGGAGAACTGGGTCTCCATCGTTGAAGTGATCTAAATGCAAATTTACCAGAAAATTGAATCTATGGTCGTGATGCACACAACAAAATTCATTTTGATAGTTTTTGGGGTTTTCTATTTTTTTTTTTTTTTGGATTTTTTTTTGGGAATTTTTGGGAATTTTTGGGGTAAAAGCTGAAATTCTGTTCCTGTAATAAGAGTTACAGTCGTGCGACTGTAACTACAGTCGTACGACTGTAAACAGTTAAGGATCAAAATTTCGCCAAAATTATTTTAAATCAAAAATGAGAGAAAAAGAATCTGGAAATTAAGAATAGTCGTACGACTGTATATACAGTCGTACGACTGTTCATTAAAACCAAGAACAGTCGTGCGACTGTTCTTAATTTCCAGAAGCAGAGGCACGAAAATGCAGCAGAAAAAGCACAACACTCACTTCAAACACCCAACAAGCGAGAAAAAAAAGTAAGGAGAGGGAGTGTCTACCTTTTTAGAAGCTAATCCAAGTCGTTTTGACCCCTGGCGTCGCTCCAATCCTAACAAATTCGCACTTTTTCCTTTGAAATTGAAGTTGAGAGCTTTATGTCCAAAAATCCAAATTGCAAGGGATTCTGATTGTTTTAGTCCAAAATTTCAATTTGTTTGTGAACTTAAATCATTAACCTAGGGATTTCTAACAAGTTTTTAATCCTGATTATGCGAATTGAAAGAAAATAGAAGAGAAAAAGATAAGTTTTTCCACTTCTTTCTTTTTCTTCTCTCTTTTCTCCTTCTCTCTCTCTAAGTTTTTCACCAGAAAATCCAATCCCCCTTCTCTCTCCCTTTTCTCTTCTTTTTCTACCCTCTTTTTCTGCTTACTTGCTGCAAAACCGGAGCAATTAATGCTCATTCTCTCTCTCCTCCATTTTCTGCTGCAAAGGTATGGCTTCTGCAATTTTCCCGATATTACAGTCGTACGACTGTAAGAATAGTCATACGACCATAAACACTTTTTTTTTAAAGAAAATCCCGGCGCTTACAATAGTCTTAATTATTAATTAAAATAACATTTTAACCATAAACTCTAATAATTAAAACATTAATAAAAAAAGTTTCCAAATATAGAAACTGTTGTACAAGATCAAACATTAATTAATGAAATTGTTCTTCACTGTTCGTTTTTTAGTGAGTGTGAAATTAAGAATTGAGAGGATATAAGATTGGAAGGGAGTGACCGAGATTACTTGGTGTTGTATAGTAAGGAAGTAAAATAACATCAAAGGCCCAAATATTTCACTTATTATTCATAGTACCTATATATATATAATTACATAATTTTTTAAGAAAAATATTTTTAAAAAGTTAGTTAACCGCGAGTCCATAACTTTCGATGTAAAAACCTAAATCTAAACCATAACCGTTAATTTCTAAAAATGAAAACCGTACACTAGTCCATCAGTTTCGGTTAGCCATATTTTTAGTTTGGTTTCGGTTCGGTTTCACGGTCTCACAGTTTTTCGGTTTTTTTTTTTGTGCACCCCTATAGGGGTCTAGAGGTAGAAACAACTCCTTTTGAATTAAAAAACTCCTGACATGCATCACATATATGAGATTTATCAAACTTGATTTTTGGTAAACCTTTAACAAAATCTTTCTTTCAAAGCTTTGAAATGAGATGTATGCTAGCATGACCTAGTCTACGATGCCATAACCAACTGTCCTCTTCTTGTGAAATTAAGCAGTGGTCATTAGTAAGAGTACTTGCATTCAAAAGATAAATATTTCCTATTCTAGGAACTTCAAGTAGAGTCTTACCACTATTGGCTTCCACAATTTCACATTTCTTAGAATCAAAGATTACCTTTTGATTTTTGTCACAGAGTATACTCACACTTAGAAGATTGAATTTCAATCCATCGACTAGAGAAACCTCATCAATACAAGGATTGTTTCCAATCTTTCCTTTTCCGATAATCTGTCCTGCCAGATTATCTACAAATTTTACGGCTCCTCCTTTAACTTGTTTCATGGAAGTAAAATATCTTTCATCACCAGTCATATGTCTAGAGCACCCACTATCAATATACCACTTTAAGTCTCCAAGAGTGTTCTTTAGACATACCTACAAAACAAATCAAGTAGATTTAGGTACCCAAATACTGTTGGGTCCTTTAGGGTTAGAAACATATTTTTCTTTGGGAATCCAGATAGTTTTCCCTTTGTATTTTCCCTTTCGAAAAATGCAATCACCAATTACATACTTCTTATGGTTACAGTAGTAACATGTAATATCCTTCTTTTTCTTGAGTTAATATGATTGATTGTGTTTTGAAGGATGATTTTGGTGATAAGAAACATAGTTAAATTGATGTAATAGTTTAGGCTTGTAACTATGTTGTTGTTTAGGCCTATATTTTTAAGACTTTTGGGAGAGTGTTGATCTATATGGATTTTTATGCGTAATCTTTTGTTGTGAAAAGTATTGTTGCTTTGGTTTAACAGATTGCACTCTTTTTGGCTAAGAGAAATGTGAATGTTGGGCATAAATATCTTGCTGGTTTGGTTTGTGACTTTTACTATGCTTTTGATGTATAGGTTCGAGGGATATAGTTTGAATAGTAGAAGTGGATAGGGGTGGCAACGGTGCGGGTGCGGGTGCGGGGGTGCATTCCCTACTCCGCCCCCAATGATTGCGGGGGCGGTTTCGGTGATTCCCCATTTAACATTTTGGGCATTTTTTCACCCCCATCCTCGCCCCGCGCGGGTGCCTACGGGTTTCAGTGAATCCCCGCCCGCCCATATCCAATAAATAAAATAAAATAAATATTATTTTAATAACCATTTTAACATTCAATAACCAAAATACAAATTCTACCACATTACAAATGTGGTTTAACATTAAATATTCAAAGTACAAAATATATCCAATATTACAAATATTTAAGTTCCAAGTGAACTTTCTTTGAACAACTTGAAATTGAAGTCCAATCATTTAAGAGCTAGGACTTGGTTTTGTTGTGATTCGTATTTTCATCATCCTATAAGAATAAAAGCAAATATTAGATGCATAGAATAATAAATAAAAAAAACTAAATATCAAAAGTTAAAAACTACCTGAAGAACATCCATATCTTTGTTCATGTTCCACAACAATGAATCCATAACTGATTTAGAATCTAAAAACACAAGTATTCATTATATTAAAATATTTAATACATAACTTTGACGTAATGTAAATTAATAAGTAACCATTTGTAAGTATAATACCTTTTACTTTAATTTCTAACCAACTTTGAGTGCACATCAATGCTTCTACCGTCTTAGAATTAAGATTGCTACGAGACTCACTTATAACTCTACCATATGTACTGCAGCAAAGTTGCTTTGCTATGCCTTGAGCTAGCAAATTGTGTGCACTTTAAAAGAATTATTAGTACCAGTAAAAGAATTATCAGTACTAGTAAAAAAATTATCATACCTGTATTTAAACGCAGAGAGTCAAGAATCCCAAAAACTATCAGAGAAGCCACTAAACAGTTGGGCATGAAGTTATTGAAGAGAAAAAAAAGACGAAGGCAGCTGCAATTTGGGAGGCTAGGGTTTAAACAAAAACACAGGGCTTGGGCTAATTAGGAATTAATTAACCTTTATATATATATATATATATATATATATATATATATATATATACGGGTTTTATATGGAGATTTATTCGGGAGCGGGGCGAGGATCCCCATGGGGCGGGGATAGTACTCCCCATCCCCACGCCTGTTTAAGTACTGGGGGTAGAAAAATCCCTACCCCCATCCCCGTGGGGGATAATATTGGTTATTCCCCGCGCCCGTCGGTTCGGATCCCCACGATTTTCGGATAATCCCTGCCCCATTACCACCCCTAGAAGTGGAGGAAGGACAAAATATAATTGGTTTTTGGAGATCTTGTGGGGGTATCCTATCAGTATAACCAATTCCAGTTTTATCATTTGGATTTCTTTGGGAATCCAAAATCACATTTAGCATATTTTCACCATTAGTGAATTTGCTAATTGTGCAATCTAACTTTTCACATTTCTTTTCTAGATGAGATATTTTACTGATAAGTTTGAGATTGGAGTTTTCCAGAAAACTCACTTTGCTCTGTAATTCTAGCTTCTCGGACTCTTTTTCTAAAAGTCTATTTTCATATTCTTTACACTTAGCAATTATCTTAAGTTTATCATCATGTATCTTAAAAAATTCTTGTATAAGATCATTATGAGAAAAAGTTTGTAGAATTACCTCATCTTCCTCATTTTGATCTTGATGTGATGAACTTTTTGAATTATCATTTGCCATGAAGCATATTTAGGCCTTTTCTGGCTTCTGATCCTCATCATCATCCGAACTGGATTCATCACTGTCGCTCCATGTTGCTACCATAGCTTTCTTCTCCCTTTTCTTAAACTTACTTTTCAGCTTCGGACACTCGGCTTTGAAATGACCAGGTTTATTACATTCAAAATATGTAATTTCATGTTTTAAATCTTTCTTCACCTTTCAGCCTTATTGTTGTTGAATTGCCTCCTGTAAGATGTTTTGCCGCTGTTTTGCTTTTTAAGAATTTTCTGAATTTTCGCACCAACAGAGCTTCATCATCATCTTCATTGTTATCATTGTCTGAATCGGAGGTGGATTCTTCAGAAATCGAATTGGCAGCTTTTAGTGCTATAGACTTTCTCTTGTCAATCTGCTCACGATCAGTAGTAGATTTAACTTTCATCTCATATGTGATTAATGAACCAATAAATTTATCATATGAGTATGAACTTAAATCTTTTGATTCTTCAATAGCTGTGAGCTTTGCATCCCAAGACGGTGGCATTGTTCTGATTAGTTTTCTAATCAGTTCCTCATCTGTGAAGTTCTTGCCAAGATTCTTTAGTTTAATGTTGTGAAACCGGACCAGCCGGTTTGATCGGTTTTATCACGAACCAGCCATGGGTTCTGTCGGTTTGATTAAAACCAGCGGTTTAATAACAAACCGGAGATGACCGGTTCAACCGGTGAAAAACCAGTTTTTATAATTTTCTATGTTTGATTTTTTATTCCGTTTGGTTCAGTTCAGACCGAATCAAACCGAACCGAATCACAAACCAAACATAGAATATTGTAAAAACCAAAATCAAACCAATATACATTCGGTTTGAATTGAACCGAACTGAACTAGTTGGGTTTGGTTCTGGTTCGGTTCAGTTTCAAACCAAAATTTTCCAAATTTTAAAATTTAAATAAATTATCATTAAAATTTAAAATTGATGAAGTTTTAGGATATTTCATGAAGTTATTTTGAGTATTAAACATTTGAAACTTGTGTTTGATGAATTTATAAGCTTATTTATTTTTTAAAAAATATTTTTTCCAAAAAAATAATAATCCGATATAACCACCGGTAAAACCCAGTTGAGCCGGTTGTACCACGTACCAGTAGCTTCACCGGTTTGATGTCCAGTATTGTTATGATAACAATGCTTTAGTTTGTTCACAATAAGAGTGAACCTTGTGTTGATTTCCACAATTGATTCTTTTGCATTAACTTTGAACAACTCGTATTCTGTTATGTAAAGATTAATCTTTCCATCCTTGATTTGTTTGGTTCCTTCATTAGTTGTTTCCAGCTTATCCCATATTTGCTTTGCTATAGTGCAACCTGAAACATGATTAAACTCATTAATATCCAAAGCGCACTACAATAAATTAATAGCTTTAGAGTTTAAAGCTTTTTTATTCCAATCAGCACTTTCATATTCACTTTCTTCTTTGGGAACAAGTTCTCCATCAACAATTTTTGTCAGAATACTAGGTCTTTCCTTGACAATTCTCCAGACCTGAGTATCCATAGACTGTAAAAATATCCTTATTCGGTTTTTCCAAAAACTATAATTTTTTTTTTATCAGAAAAGATAAGTCTTAAGTGGTAACAATTTTATAATAAAACCAACTAACCTTGATTCTTAGTATGACAATTAAAGAAAGATAAAAGCATAATGGTAGTGTACTAAAAGCTACGAGGTAATTGACAAAAGAACAACTTGCATTTATTTATGTTTTACATTTTAATTATTTTGATAACATATACGTTCACATCAAACGAAAAAGTATACTATTAAAATATCATTAATTAGATAAAGACTTGCAACCTACCGCTGTGGTTTAATTGATTTATTTTATTTTGATAAAAAAACAAAATACTAGTGTAGAGAAAGCTACAAAGTAATTAACAAAACAACAACTTGCATATATGATTTACATTTTAATTATTTTGATAACTGAGAAACCCATTGCCGTTCATATTCATACAAAATAGACACACAACTCAATCAAGGATTTGCAAAAGACATTCTCATTTTATGAAAACCAACTTCACAATTTGCTCCACCAATCAATTTTTCCAACGTATTAACCATATGATATTTTTGTTTTAATAGTATTAGTTCTTAACTTGATAAACTTATCTCGTGCGGGCTACAATATCTATTAACTAACACATGATACAATGTTTTTGAAATGTATAAGACTATAGAGTTAATCAGATGAATCTGAATTATACTTCGTATGTGAATGTATCATAGTTACAAATATGAACCCTATTTTCAATCTGATCTCACATATCCGTACGAGATAGAAGTATCAAGTGTGAGATTAATATTATTAAAACAAAAAGATTGTATATTTAATATGTTGAAAAATTTGATTAAACAATTAGTTGCAAAATTCATTCCAAACTCTTCCCAAGGCAGCAAAACTATAGTTACAAATATATATCAAAGTTGTTTGGTCATTAGTTTCTTTTTATATTTATTTATTTATTTTGTGTCGATGTCACATCGCTATGTTTTTAAAATTTTGGCAAGCGTTTTGGAAGAATTGGTTCGGTAGTTGGCTGATTTGCTTTCAAGAAATAAATTTTTAATAATTAGAAATCCGGCCAATAGCCTTGTAAGGCTTAATTCCCTCTTTATATATATATATATATATATATATATATATATATATATATATATATATATATATATATATATATATATATATATATATATATATATGTTTTGAGGAAATAAATTTAAATTTTTTTTTTTTTGGCTTAATATTTATCTCACTCAATGGCCTGACATCTTTGACGTTTAATGCTATATTGACGTGGCACATGAAGTTAAAAACTAATGACATTGTAGTGCATAAATTTAATAATCATATATCTAAAAGAAGTTGTAATGTAGAATTGGTATAAAGTATAGACAATGTAAATAAAGTTATAATAATCAAATGTTCACTAATTGGAAAAAATCAAATGTAATCAATAAACATTATATGATTAAGGGCCCAAAACATGCCTTGTGATTAACTTAAATTTTTATTTTCAAATTATCCAATAAAATATACATGGGTCGGTTCTTAACTTTAATATGATACTTTTCTGAGTTGTCCCTATCTATTTGTTTCCATCAGTTAGTCAATCAGTATTTTAATGGTTTTAAGAATACCAAATCTGTAAGAAGAAAAGAAGAGAGTAGTGTTTGGTTTTCTGGAATTTAGATCCAAATTCATTCATCTCTAGAAATGCAATAGTGTAAGGTAAGCTTTTATTTGATTTGATTTGGTATCTTAATTAGAAATTCAGTTTTTCTTTATTATCTTTAGATATATATAATTCTCAGAACGAATCAACTTGCTGGGATGTATTATTTAAGGAGAAAGCAAACTTAAAAGCCTGTTTATTCAGACTCAGACGAAAGAGGTGAATTTTTTTTTTTTAATTGTTTTTCATGTTATCTACATATTCTAACCACTCTACTTTTACCCGTCTTTTGCTGTAGTTCTGGTCAGGCACTACGTTTTAGATCTTTTAATCAGGGGTTTTGTTGGCTCGCTTGTTCGATCTGGAAAAAAAGGGCTAATTGAGAAAGGTTTTAGATATATTTTACCTCTTTCAGTCTTAATTCAATGTTTTATTAGTTTCAGTAAGTATATCATTTTTTTTTTCCAGCGAGTCAAACATCTTTGATCGTTCCTTTTCATTTGTTTAGTTATGGATGACCATAATTCAATTAGATTAAAAAATAAATTTGAACCTAATTGATAAAAATATAAATTTGAACCTAATTGATAAAAATGTATTGATATAATTTGTTAATTATACAAAAAGGAAAAAATATAATTTATTCTGTCATAAATATATGATAGAAAATTTCAGTTAAAGTTTCATTTTTTTTTTTTTCATAGAATTACATCATTAATTTTAGAAAATTATTTCAAAAACAAAAATTCATTATTTCGCAGAATTTTTTTTTTTTTTTTTTTGTTAGATTTAAAAACTAATTCAACAATTTATGCTTTGTGTAAGAATAGATTCTCCATATTTAATTAATTTTTCAAATAATAAAAATATCAAGGAAACTTTATAGAAGTAATAAATTATTAAATTGCCTAGGTAACGAAAAACGGATTTAAATGTTTGATTTTCCGCAAAACGTTATAATTGCAAAGTTAGTCTCTGTTTTTAGTAACGAAAAATTTAAGTATTCTTTGAAAAGCATTGATTGAAGCTTATATTTTGGCCGCCTATGTACTTGCTTAAATTTCTTTAGGAAGCTCATGTATTCTTATTTGGACATGGTTAGTCCCTATATTTTCAATCTATGTTTTCAGAATCGGCCCAGATGTAGAACCAGTAAAGGTAGCGGTTTTAGGGACCTGGGATCCAACCGGGGTCAAATAGGTTTTTGAAAAATATGTTAAACAATTAATATATTTATATCATATAAGTTATATTTTATAGCATATTAAAATTTAAGATGTCGACGATAATTTACAAAAATAATGATTTCAAGCTAAATATACCAATTAAAAAAGCTAAATTTATTTAATTTAGTTTTTAATAATTATAATTAAAGGTCAATTTGATTTAAAAGATATTATAAATTTTATTTTATTTTTTTGTATAATAATGTATTAATAACTAAATCAAGAACTATTCATATTGAATCGTAATTTTTTTGAACTAAAGTTATATATATACTTTTTTAAAATGAATCTGGTCGAACTACACAATTGGTCTGGCTCACTGGTTTCCAGTTCAATCCATCAGTTCAACCGGTCAACGACTGGTTTTGATCATCACACAGAACCGTTTGAAAACTGACCGGATCAACCATCGATTTCAGTCGAACCGGCCAGTCTAGTTTGAATTTCACAACCCTGATTTCAATAGTTGGATAGTTTAGAAGTTTCGCAAATAAGTAAGAAATTGGATTGATAAAGAGAATTCTATCAATAAGCATTAGAAGCAAGTGTAGCTCTAGGTGGACATAAATGAAGGCATGTCCCTTAACCAGTCGAAGAATTAGTAGCCCTAGTTATCAATAAAAATCCACCTTTCATTAGAGCATCAAGTTCAAACAGAACACGTAAAAAATTTACATCTCCTAATAATCTACGACAATTGTCTATAACCACTTGGATAGATGCTCTTACAACACAATCATTATTTAAATGAAACACGAGTAAGAGTGATACAGTGGGTGTGCGGTTGTGAGCTTAATAAAAAACCCGACAAAAAAAAAAACAAATAGTAAACCACTTGGACAAAACCAAGAGAAAGTTGAGAGAAATCTCAAGAGAATATTATTAATCAATGTATGAAAAGTACAAAAAACCAATACAACTTAAGGCTTTTTATAAGGCTAATTCGAAAAGGTAAAAGAAAATAAAAAACTAATAATTAAAAGCTAAAAAAGTAGTCTTCCAAAAACTAATCCAAATTCAATTTGGATGTGGACTTGCGGCAGCCTTATTAATCCTATTCCTCTTGGAATTGGATTTGCAGCAACAACTAATTCCAATTAAAATTAGAAGTGGCCCTTCATCATTCACCTCCACTTTTGAAGAACTCGACCTTGAGTTTAGCTTCGGATATTCCAACCTACCATCTGGAATGTAAAGAGACAAGTCCTTCACATTAAAAGTATTAGCAATTCTTCCCAACCATCGCGACATCTCGATCTTATAGGCATTTGCATTATTCCACTCCAAAACGTTGAAAGGACCGTACTTCTTCGGTTGAAATTTAGAACTAGCAGCTAGTGACAATCTATCTTCGCTCAAGTAAACCATAACTTCATCAACCAGTTCAAATATTTGAACTTTTCGGTGCCTATCAACCAGTTCCTTCACTTTTGCATTCCTCCTCCCAAGACTATCTTCAGAGACAGCTTCAATTTCCTCAGCTAGTTTTTCTGCAGAGGAACTAAATCAAGTAGACTTAGGTAATTTCATAAGATCTAAGGCATGATTCAGCACCTTTATATACTCCATAGACAAAAGGACTTCTGTCTGTGGCGCTATGAACAACACTATTGTATGCAAATTTAGCTTGAGCAACTGCAAAGTCTTAAGTTTTTGGTTCATCTCTACAAACTACCCTTAGAATACAGCCTAAAGTTCTATTCTCCACTTCTGTTTGGCCATCAGTTTGTGGATGCGCTGTGTTACTGAACTTCAAAGATGAATCAAACAAACTTTAGAGGGTCTTTCAAAAGTGACTTAAGAACTTAGTATCTCGATCAGACACAATAGATTTTGGAACCCCATGTAGCCTAACAATTTCTCAAAAGAATAGCTTTGCAATAAATGATGCATCCGCATCCTTCTTGCAAGGAAGATAATATGTCGTCTTAGAAAATATATTAACTACTACAAAAATAGAATCCATACCTCATTGTGTATGTGGTAATCCCATAATTAAATCCATGAATAGATCTTCTCGTATAGTACTGGGTACTAGCAATGGCATGTACAATCGAGTATTATTCACTCCTCCCTTAGAAGTTTGACAGACACAACACTTCATGACCAAATTGTTAACATCTCGCCTCAACTTTGGCTAGTAGTAACAACTCTTCAGAGCTTCAACAGTCTTATCTCTTCCAAAGTGATTAGAAAGACCTCCACCTAAGTCTTTAATGACTTTCTTACGAGCAGAAGTACAAGGTAAGCATAATTGATCCCCTTTCATGAGAAATCCATCATGTATATGAAATTAATCACATGGTGGCTTTGTCACATATAACTTTCATATGGACTTAAAATCCTTATCATCAGTATTTAACTCCTTCAAAGAATTAAAAGAATCAAACTCAATAGCAAGAGTTTTAATAAGATGTGCCCGGCGACTCAAAGCATTAGCTACATGATTTTGTTGACCAGACTTATGAGCAAGTTTGGAAGGAAACTTGTCAACAAATGCAGCCCATCGTGCATGCATGGCATTCTTCAGTTGCTTCTGGCTATTTAAATATTTAAGAGCCTAATAATCAATGTACAACAAAAATTCTTTCCCAATCAAATAATGTTCCCAAGTTTTCGAAGCACGAACAAAAAATTCTTTATCATAGATTGCTTATTTCATTCGCGACTTGTCAAATTTTCACTAAATAAATCTATAGGTTGCTTCCCTTGAACTAACACAACACCGATACCTATGCCACTTGCATCACATTCCACCTCAAACAATTTATCAAAGTTAGGAAGAGCTCAAACAGGAATAATGCATAGCTTTTCCTTGATCAAAGCAAAGCTCTGCTAGTCTCTCACCCCAAACAAAACTTTTTCCCTTCTTGAGTTAATAAAGCTACAATACTGCTGAAATTTTTAATAAATCTTCTATAGAAAGTAGCTAAGCCATGAAAGCTACGGATGTCCTACAAACTTTCGTGTTGGCCAATCTTGAATGGCTTTCACTTTTTCTTTCATCAACCTTGATTGCATGTTTCCCCATAACATATCCCAAGAATAATAATTCTTCTAACATAAATGAGCACTTTTTCAAAATTGCATATAATTTACTTTCCCTTAATGCATTAATTACTAACTTTAAATGCTCAATATGCTCCTCAACACACTTCCTATGATTCAAGATATCATTAAAGTATACAACCATAAATTTTCCAATGAAATGATGCAATACCTAAAAGTGCTTTGAGCATTAGTCAACCCAGACAGCATTATGAGCCATTTATATAATTCATTCCTTGTCTTAAATGCGGTTTTCCACTAATGTCTAGGCTTAAGCAGAATCTAATTTACCCACTATGTAAATTCAGTTTTTAGAAGATCATTGATCCATTCAATTGATATAACATATCATCTAGCCTTGGAATGAGGAATTTGTAGCCAATAGGGATTTTATTGATTGTTTGGCAATCAATGCACATTCTCCTACTCCCATCCTTTTTTAGGCCATGGACTTATGCTTTCTCGGATATGCCCCTTGTTAAGTAAATCCTGCACTTGTTCCTTTAGAACCTCATGTTCTTTAGGACTCATTCTCTAGTGTGGCAGATTAGGTAGAGTAGCACCAAGAACAAGAACAATTTGGTACTAAATATTCCTCATTGGAGGTAGTTCCTTCAGTAGTTCATCAGGGATAACATCAACAGACTCATTCTCTAGGTCTACCTTTTGTTTCCTTACCCTTTGCAACCAACAAATTAGCTTTAAGAGCTTGAGGTACTCCTTTAGCTCGTTGTTATGGTTCAAAACGCTTCTCCTTACCAAACATCTACATTGGCTTTGTTCCACTTAATTCAACCACTTATTGGCTTTCTCAATTGCCTTTGGTTCGAAATTCCTAGAACTCTCACCTCCATAGCATCTACATGTTTCGCTTGGCATCTCTTTTAGCAAGGCTTCAGCTTTTAATGCTAAATCCCTAGCATCTTGAGCTTTAATGATCATCTGAACCCCTATCTTTTCTTGAATAATTGGATTGAAACCTCTCAACTAATCATAAGTTAGCTAGCTCTATTGTTGATGAATTAGCTCTAGTAGATATCTTTGGAATTCAACAGTATATTCATGCATAGTTTGATTACCTTGAACACAGTTTTGATAAGCCTCATAGATATATTATTCATAATCAGGAATTAAAAATCTACGCTTCAATAGTTGTTTCATAATATCCCAATAAGAGATAGGTTCTTGACCACCCTCCAACGACGCTCATTCAATTGATCCCACCAAACAACAACTCCCCCTTTTAGCATATATGCTACAAATTCAATTTTTCTATGTTTAGAAATTTCAGCATAATCAAAAACACGTTCAATTGCATGAATCCAATAAAGAAACTCTTCTACTTCTAAGTCTGCATCGAAACTAGGTAGTTTCAATTTGATTTTATATTCATCTCCCCTTTCATTCCATAGAAACTCGGTTTATAAACAACTTCACCATCTAGAATATCGAAATCATCATCAAAATAAAGCCTTACCTCGATTTGATGCCTTTCAATATTCCATTCAGCCTTTTAAATTTGATGTTATGTTCGACGTCGACTAATAAGATGGTCAACTAGTTCTTCCCTATGTTCCCTTTATCCATCACCTTGCCTATTCACATTAAGCTGATATATTTGAGCAGTTAGGGATTGGATCGCTTCACACATCTTTAAGGCAAAATTATAAATTGTTCCAATGGAACGGGAACCTCGGTGTGTTTAGGTTGTGCCATATTTTCAACTCGAGGAAGGCTAAAGGATGAGGAGACCTGGTATGAACTGATACAACGGGTGCACAGTTGCGAGTTTAATAAAAAAAAACTCGACAAAAGGAAGTAACAAATACTAGAACATATCTAGTAAGCCACATGGATAAAACCAAGAGAGAGTTGAGAGAAATCTTAAGAGAATATTATTACTCAATGTATGAAAAGTACGAAAAACCAATACAACTTAAGGCTATTAACAAGGCTAAAACTAATCCTAATTCGAAAAGATAAAACAAAACTAAAAACTAATAATTAAAAGCTAAAAAGTAATCTACCGAAAAATAATCCAAATTTAATTTGGATGTGGATTTGCGGCATCCTTATTAATCCTATTCCTATTGGAATTGGATTTGCGGCAACAACTAATTCCAATTGGAATTAGAAACTGGCCCTCCATCAAAGAGCATTTAGTTCTAAAATAGTATTAGATAAAATGAGTGATTCTATTCCACTCAAAGCTTCTCTACAGCTTGCAGCTTCATTTAGAGCCGGATCTCTACCTCCTTGAAGCAACAAACTTAACTTCTTATCGCATCTACACCATAAACATCAATCTGCATTATCCACCCATGCCAACAAGCTTCCCCTAGGAGAAAACTAGCATCAACATTACATTTCATCCATCCCAATGGAGGACGAATCTTATATCATCTTCCCAAGGTAAAATGGTCGAATCCATGGCTACACTAGGATTAGACAAAGTATCAACCTTTTGGCAAGTTAACCGATCCCATGAAGCATCGCCACCTAGGATGAAAGATGCAGCTTTCCTTACCAAACAAAATGGTTTCTACTTCCCAATATCACCCATACAAGGACAACGATCATCTCACTTGCTGAATCTACCTCACCCACCAATCATCCAAGCTATTTTATTTTTAATAATCGAACACCCTTCAGCAAATAACTCATCCCAAACATCCCTAGTAGTTGGACAACCAATCAATATATGATAAGTAGTCTCTGAAGGACCCTTACACAATGGACAATAATCAAGTAGAGGATTTTTTTTCACAAAGGCTCATTAATGTAAGCAGCGATTTCGTGCCAACTTTCCAATGGAACATTTAACCTTTGTTAACATATTCAATTGCCATAAATATATCAAACTAGCATTACCAAAATTTGGTAGTAAAGAATTAATCCGAGAATGATTAACAAGTTGATAATATACACATCGCACGAAGAGAATCCCGTTGGTTTTAAGCTGCTGAAAACAATTATTTGAAATGGTCTACTGAAGAGGAATTCAATTAACCAAGTTCCTATCACATTCAAAAAGGAGCTATAGTAACTCATCATTCCAAGCCTTTCCATCATCGTAAATTAGTAAATCAATGCTTCTTCAAAATTCGAGAATACCAACAATGTAAGCTTATGGAAATCCGCATTTGGAAGTCAATTATCCTTCCAAACCAAATTACATACTCCATTACACTTGCTAGTCAATACCTTATGGAATGATATCAGGAGAAGCAAGCAAGCTCTTCCAAACAAAGCTACAGTTATTAGAAGATTGGGCCTTTTAAGAAAGCAGTTGAACTAAAATTACGTGATCTAAAGCTTTACTAAGAAGTGCATCATGTTTCAAAATAATCCACCATGCTTACCTAAATTGCAATATTGAATTCATATGAGCAACAAAAATCAAGATCATCCTTCTCTTGAGATTGACATTTTTTTCCAACGTCTCAAAGCGCTTTTGTAAAGCATCAATAACATGTGATGGCATGAGAAAAATATTCATAGCATACATCGGTAAAGCTTGAGCAATAGAACGTAGTAGTACCCCTTTACCACCTAGTTTAAGCAACGTCAATTCGATCCCTAGAGCCATTTCCTTGCCTTACCAAGAATAAAATGAAACACTTCTTTTTTTCATCTACCCACCATGAAAGGAAACCAATGTAAAATCGTTGTTCTTGACTTAACCACCGACCAATTAGCGTTCAGTCCTCTAAGAGCTTGCTTCAACAATAAGGCTTAAAAAATGGAAGGTATATTAAAATTTGTTAATTGCCCTGAAGCTTTTTCATATATTCGAAAACAATTCATGACAACCAAAGCTTTGTCATGTGCTGCCTCAAAAAAGGAAAAAACAATCAGTAGCTAACAAAATAATTGGTGGGGTAGGCGCTAACTTACAACCATGTAGGAGGGAAAGTGGGTCCCTCTAACGAATTTCTTCAGTTGGAGAAAATTAGATAAAATCTTAATATGCAAGGGATTGTGAAAATTTAACACAGCAATATCTAGTCTCCAAATTACAATGGTAACCTGAGTTTAAGCATCACCGCTCTTAAAAAATCCCATTCTACCTAAATATGCTTTAGCGATGTCAACTTTGAGTGCCCATACCCCTATTATGCCAAATTTTTTTCTCTTCATGTAATGACCACAAAAGCAATTAAAATATTATCAGTAATTAACTGATTAGGCATAAGCACTCTACTCAGCTGAAATCAAGTAATCCATTATTAATTTCAATCTATTAGACAAAATTTTAGTAATAATTTTGCACAAAACATTATTTAACCTTATAAGCTGACTTACTTTTGTAGGTGCTTTAACTATGGGAATCAAAATAATATCAATATCATTCCTATTGTAGGAAAGAATCCTTCAGTAAAAAATGGAATAAAAAAATCAAAGATCCCCACACTGATATTATCCCAATTTTTTTTTAAGAATATGGGGTTAAAGCCATCTGGTCCAGGTGCCTTATTTGGATGCATATCAAAGATGGCAATTTTCAACTCATCCCGCGTAACAGGTGTCGATAAATCCTCAAACTACTTATTTGAAATCTTGAGTTAAACTAAATTAGAAATCCAGTCGGACTCTATGTCATTTCTCATAATGGTATTGAACTAAGTGTCCTATCTTATTATCCCACCCTATATAAGAACTAAAATCGTGATGAAGTCTCTTGAATTTGGTTTTTTTTCCTACTAGAAGTTGTAGTCTGATGGAAAATTGTGAATTTGAATTCCCATTCTTCAGCCATGCCACCATAGATCTTTGTCTTTGATACAGTTTTCTTGGTGTAAAATCTCTCCTAATTCCTTTTTTTTCCTAAAATATTATCCACAACATCCCACCTATGACGAGAACACAAATTCTCAAGCTCTGCCAAATGAGTTCCAATCGAAGCTTCTTCTTAAACAGTGGACACTGCTCTCTTCCCTAAGAATCTAAAGTTGCTACAAAAGTAGATAATTTTGTCAAAACAGAAATCAAGCCCAATGAGTTAGGAATAGAATCTCATGCACTCTTAAATTAGAAAGGTGGCTTGTGAGTGACTAAAATTGTTAAGTGATTTGGTTTAGATGTAGCAATGATATTCACCCAAGCATTTATGACCAAAAAAATGAGGTTGTTGCTCTATCCAACCATTCCCCAAGCCATTGATTTGAACCTTTGATCCTTTCCCCAGTGAACCAATAACTAGTCATTCCAATCAAACGAACCACATCCAAAAAATGTATCCCAAAAACCATGAGTGAAAGAAAATTTGATGTGGCTGTCCATCAAGTTTCTTTTAAGAGTCTAACAAGTCACTAAAGTCATCTATTACACACCACAACATGTTATTATTCGTGCTTGTTACAGAGTGTATAGGTATTTAGTGTAGTTCACACTACAAGTATAGGCATATGTATAGGGGTTCTTATTATAGTTCACACTATTAGACTCATGTATAAATATATATCCTTCTCTAATACCATATATCATCAAGTTTATGTAATCTATTCTCTGATAACATGGTATTAGAGCTGCCCTTGTAAGCAGCGTTTCTGGTTTTTTTTTTTATTCTACCCTAGAGAGCAGACTATGTGAAATATTTTTCTTTTAGACTGGTGCGTGTTGTAAACACCAACAATAAATACCTACTCTTTTAAATCAAAATGTGTAGCAAGGGTGAAGTAGGATCACATCCACAGGGATTTGTTGATCTAATTCTTATAAAGTTTGAACAAATAAAAGTAAATAAGGATGTTTGTAATTTGAAACTAAAACTCAAAAATAGCAAAAACAAAATAATTGGGTAAAAATCTATATGAGTTAGATTCCAGCTAGAAGGTGGATTTAAGTCTTAAGTCAAACCAACCAATCATCGATCAACAATAAAGGATAACTTCAATGCATTCAAGTAAATTAGTTATGGCTATCACAAAGCTTGAATTACCTATCTCTTCATATGGAATAGACAATCAAGAGAAGCTCATTAACTATCCCTATTCAATCAAACAGTTCCAAACAAGCTTTAGAATTTAATTTAATCGAAAGCATTAACACATGAAAGAGACATTAATTCTACTCAATAATCACATAAGCGGGATTATTTAAAGCATATCAATTTCATTCATAACACAAATTAAAAACTTATCCATAATTAATCATGTTATTCACTACTTAGGTTAGGTGAATCAAACAATTACTTATTTAAGCACCTAACTAGCATATCAATCACAAGTATATAATCAAATCAAGGATTTAATTAAATCATGCAAAAGAAAGAAAAACAAAAAAAAATTAATTAATTGAATTAAAGAAGAAATTAAGGACAGATCTCACAATTGACTTTACAAGACTGAATTTCCCCCTAGTTAGAAATTTAGAATTAGTTCTTCATAGCCAGAAAGAAAACGCTAAAAGAGAGAGGAAGAAGACTGAAAGTCACATTCAAAAAGTAGTCAAGAAGAAGCCCCTCAATTTTCTCAACCTAACTCTTTTTAATCCTAGACAATTTAAGAAAGAGTTCTGAAAAAGAAATTACTCTAATTAAGATTTTTTTTTTATAGAAAAATCTAATTAGAGTTAACCTAGAAATAATAATAAAATATCCTAAAATCCTATTACAAAAAGGTTGAAACAAATAAAACAAGACTAATTAAGAAGTCTTCCAATCCCATAAAAACTCTACAATTTTCGTAGCTCCCCTTAAGCCATGATCTTGGCTTATGTAAAACAGCTTTTTATGTCCATTTTCAACATCAGCAGCACACCACAAGCCATGCTCATGGGTTATGACTTCATAGCTTCATCTTCTCAGCATTCCAAGCTCCCAAAATCAACACTTTAAGCTTAATTTCAACTTCAAAACCCCTAGCACGAATAATTACACAAAGTGAAGTAAATTTGCCTAAGTTAACTAAAAATATAACAATTAAAGCATATAAACCAAGGCAAATTATATGCATAAAATGTACTCATCATAGACCTAGGTTTCTGGTCACTGTCTTATCTCACCACAAAAGACCCCCGCTATCCTGACTTGCGTTTCTCTAAATTACAGCGACCAAACTATCCACGTGTCATCCATATGCACCGCTTGCATCTTCGACTTGCCTCCCACCGCCAACGCATGGTAGATCATGGATGATTTTCTTACATTGCGCTTTCTACTCTGGGGTCGACTCTTCATTTTCTGCGAGAATCTCTGGTCAGTTTCTTGGCTCGTCAACTTTCGTGGTCCTTGGTAGTTTGTTGTACACTGTTTTGCCATTCTTTTCTGTTTGTGGGAAATCATTTCATCCTGCACTATGGCTGACAACAAAGAATCAGTTGTTCCCATCATTACTAATGTTATCCCTATGGTTTAGAAAATCATTGACCACAAGTTAACTAGTCCAAATTTTTTGGATTGCTCTAAAACTGTCAAAATTTATCTGCGGAGTATAAAAAAGGCTCACCACCTTATTGACAACCCAAAGGCAGATGATGATGATTGGTTGGAGAATAATGAGTGCTTGTTCCTTTAGATTCGCGATTCCATTGATACTGATATTATCACTCTTATTAACCACTGTGAGTATGTCAAGGAATTGATGGAATATTTACAGTTCCTCTTTTCTGGGAAAGATAATATTTCTCGTATCTATGATGTCTGTAAGAATTTCTATCGTGTTGATAGGTAGGGTCAACCTCTTCAATCTTATTTTATGAACTTTTAAGAAAACATTTGAAGAATTGAATGATTTGATCCCGTTAAGTGCTGATATAAAAGTACAGCATACTCAAAGGGAGCAAATGGCAGTGATGAGTTTTCTTATTGGGCTTGGATCGGAATATGATGTTGCTACATCCCAAATTCTTTCCAGTGCTGAAATTCCAAGTTTAAATGAGGCTTTTACTTGTACCTTGTGTAGTGAAGCAACTTCTTCCACTCAGTCTGGAGTTCTTGCATCTAGTGCTCTTGTTAGTCGTAACGTCAGATCTGATCATAGTTATAAGGGGCCAAATAGAGGTGACAATCGGGGTAATAAAGACATTTGCTTTTATTGCCATGAACCTGGCCGTACCAAATACACTTGCAAGAAACTACAAAATAAGTCTCAAAAGGCTCGTTTTGCTCATGTTGCTACTACCGATAATCCTCCTGTATCTTCTAACTGAACATATACTCTTTCTGCTAAAGAGTTTGCTAAGTACAAAGGGTTATTAGCATCAAAGGATTCCTCTTTATCTATCACTGCCATTGCTGAGTGCTACAGACCACATGAAGAGTAATTCTCTTTTTTTCACTTCCCAATCTAAACCTTTTCCTGCACAAGTCACTCTAGTTGATGGAAAAACTTCTTCTGTCATTGGTTCTAGCACTATTAACCTAATTCCATTGTTATCTCTTTCATTTGTCTTAAATGTCCCTGGCTCTGCTTTCATTTTGATATATGTGAGCAAACTAACTCGGTCTTTACATTGCTCTATCTCATTTTTTCCTGATCATTAAGATTCAAGATCTTATGATGAAGCATATTATTGGCAGAGGATGGGAATCTGGAGGTCTTTATGTGTTGGATACCAATATCCCTAGACCTATTATGTGGTCCAGTGTCTCAACTCCTTTTGAAGAACATTGTCAGTTAAGACATCCCTCTTTGCCCATTTTGAAGAAATTGTGTCCCCAATTTAATAATTTGTCTAATTTAGATTTGATTCTTATCAGCATGCAAAACACCATCACTCGTCTTTAGCCCCACGAGTTAATAAATGGGCTACTTTTCCTTTTGAATTAGTGCATTCGGATGTTTAGGGTCCATGTTCTGTAGTGTCTAAACCTGGTTTTAAGTATTTTGTCGATGATTTCTCTTGCACAACCTGGTTGTATTTAATGAAGAATCGTTCTGAATTGTTTTCTCACTTCACTGCATTTTATGCTGAAATTAAACCTCAATTTAATGTTTCTGTCCAAACACTTCGAAGTGACAATGCCACAAAATACTTTTCTACACCATTTCAATCTTTTATGCTACAAAATGGTATTATTCATCAATCTTCTTATATTGATACACCATCTCAAAATGGTGTTGCTGAATGCAAAAATCGTCATCTTCTTGAAACCGCTAGAGCACTGTTATTTCAGACACATATTCCTAAACACTTTGGGGCTGATGCAATTTCCACAGCTTGTTTTCTTATTAACAGAATGCTTTCCTCACTTCTCCAAGGAGAGATTCCTTATTGTCTCCTTTTTCCTAACAAGCCCTTATTTCCTATAGTTCCGCAAATATTCGGTAGTCCTTGCTTCGTTGAAGATGTTCGTCCTTATATCACTAAACTCGACCCCAAAGATTTAAAATGTGTCTTCTTTGGTTATTCACGTCTTCAAAAAGGGTATAGGTGTTTTTGTCCCTCTCTTAATAAATACTTTGTCTCTGCTAATGTTACTTTCATGGAACATATTCCTTTCTTTTCCACACCTTCACACACCACTACATCTAAGGACGATGGTGATGTGTTAGTTTATCATGTCCACCACATTTTCTAAAATGTACCTACATCACCACCAAAACCTCCAATTTGTCATGTTTATTCCAGAAGGCAGAGCCTTCCTGATTCACTCCAGTACCAATCCCTTCCTCGCCGTTGGATCCACCTCCTGCTGCATCAGATCTCCCTATTACATTGGTTGTATATGGGTGTTTGCAGTTAAAGTCAACTTTAATGGTTCAGTGGCTCATTTAAAAGCCCGCCTTATAGCAAAAGGTTATGCTCAAACCTATAGTGTGTATTGTTCTGATACCTTCTCTCCTGTGGCCAAGATGACTTCCACTCGACTTTTTATCTCTATGATAATAAGTTTTCATTGGCCATTGTATCAGCTAGATATAAAAAAACGCCTTTTTGCATGGGGACCTTGACAAAGAAGTCTATATAGAGCAACCACCAGGGTTTATTGCTCAGGGGGAGTATGGGAAAGTTTGTCATCTCAGGAAATCTTTTTATGGCTTAAAACAAAGTCCTCGAGCATGGATCGGGAAATTCAGTCATGTAATTGTAAAGTTCGGGACGAAGAAGTGCAAAAATAATCATTCTGTTTTCTATAAACACTCAAAATCTAGCATTATTCTTCTTGTGGTCTATGTGGATGATATTGTCATTACTAGAGGTGATGTTTTAGGAATTTCATCTCTAAAATCCTTTCTTAATAGTCAATTTCACACTTAAGATCTAGGAGCTTTAAAGTACTTCTTGGGAATTGAGGTAACACAAAGCAAGAAAGGAATTTTTCGATCACAGAGGAAGTATGTGCTTGATTTGCTATCAGAAACAGGCAACATAAGGTGCTAAGCCATGCAGGCACCAATGACTCTGAATTTGCATCTAAGATCAAATGGAGATTTATTTGAAGAACCTAGACGATATAGATGGTTGGTTGGAAAATTAAGCTATCTTACGGTGATAAGACCCGATATAGCTCATGCTGTCAATATTGTCAGTTAGTTTATCTCTTCTCCCACCATTGATCATTGGGCTACTCGTGAACAAATCTTATGTTATTTAAAAGGAACTCCAGGATAGGGATTATTATACAAGAATCATGGTCATACTCAAATTGAATGCTTTTTAGATACAGATTAGGCAGGTTCTAAAGATGATAGAAGATCTACTATTGGTTATTGTGTCTTTGTTGGAGGGAATCTGATCTCCTGGAAAAGTAAGAAGCATCATGTTGTATCTCGCTCTAGTTCAGAATCTGAATATAGAGCTATAACTCAATCAGTTTGTGAGATTATGTGGATTCACCATTTTCTTTTCGAACTTGGATTTAAAATCACCACTCCAGCAAAATTATGGTGTGACAACCAAGTAGCACTTCACATTGCTCGAATCCTGTATTTCATGAACATACAAAGCAAATTGAAATTAATTGTTATTTTGTTTGTGAGAAGTTAGATCAAAATCCAATCTTGACAAACTATGTCAAGATTGGCAAGCAACTCGAGATATTTTCACTAAAGCATTGAATATGGTTCGGGTAAACTATATTTGTAATAGGCTAGGCATGATAAATATCTATGCTCCAGCTTGAGAGGGAGTGTTACAGAGTGTATAGGTATTTAGTGTAGTTCACACTACAAGTATAGGCACATGTATAGGGGTTCACATTATAGTTCACACTATTAGACTCATGTATAAATATATATCCTTCTCTAATACAATAGATCGTCAAGTTCATGTAATGTATTCTCTGATAATAGTGCTTAAATGCTTTAAATAATCCCATAAATCTCTTTGTTAAGAGCATTTAGGAAAGCCATAATACCCCATTAATCTTCGAACTCCCCCATCTTCATCATGAATGAGAACATCAATAATAAAGGGATGAATCTCAAATCCTTTTTAAGTGAATGATGTGGAAATTTGCAAGTGCACAAAATCGTATCAAGTAATGAAGTGCACGTAAAGATCCTTCCCACGAGGATTGTTTACTAATTTCTAACTAATTCATAAAAACTACTAACTAAGCAATAGCGAATATTGATTTGATTTGTATTAAACTACAAATTAAATGAAACAATAAAACAACTGGAGAAAATTCAATAGGAGAAAACGTTTAGGATATCGACTTCATACAACATTTAGCTAATCAACGTATTGTGCAATCAAACAATTCAATTACTCATGCAACGAAGAATAATTTTATGTCGAAAGCACTCTCTCCCGAGATATGTCATCAATGCTAAACATACATTACTAACCCTATTTGCCAATAGCAATTAATAATATAATATTAACTCATTAAGTTCGAATCATCTAAGAAACTCCGTACAAGTTCAGATTATATTACTCCCGTTCAAACCCTAACTGATGATTCTATTATCTTAAGTCTAAGTTCAATAACATTCCCTCCCAGTACCCTATACTATTTCAATCTATAAACATGCAATTGGTGATCAAGCAAAAGCAAGCATTAAGCAAGATAATTAAATTTGCACGAATAAAGTAAGAAAACTACAATAATTTCATATAACTAATAAAGTTAAACTAAATCAATATCCTAGATAAAAGAGAGTTTAGCTACTCAGAATCTAAAACATACAAATAAGAAATAAGAAATAAGAACATAGAGAAGAGAAGAAAAACTCTATGGTTGGTGTAAACGTCTTCGCCAAATTCCTTTGTCTCGTCATCTTCACAAAAACTGTAGAAAAGCCTCTTAAACGTACTACCCCCTCTTGTTGGAAAATCGATCCCCCTTTTTAAAGAATAAAGACTCCTTAATTAAGAAAAACTAGGTCTCCTAACCCAATAAGGAAAAACTACTAAAAGATCCCCAGCTCTCCTAAACTAAAACTCCTTGACTAAAATTTCCAAAAATAAACCACTCTAACCCCAAGTCTTCTAAGTGAATTAGGAAGACCCAAATTAAGGAGAGAAAGTCAACAAAATAGGTTGACCCGCAGGACCAATACCAGATACAGAAAACCCAAGCTAACTTTTTCGATATAACTCCGATTGGCACAATTCAAGATGCACTGAATCTAACAGATAGGCGCACAATTTTGCAGGTCAACTTCGAAGCTCAAACAGCCTCCAACTATCTCGAAAACGCAACCGAAATTTAGCCTATAACAATCCTTCTTCCAGCAAAATTCCTAATTAGTCAAAAATTTCCTATTTAACAGCTAAAAGAGAAAAATACAACTAAATAAGAGCATATAAATAAAACACAACAATTGACCAAATAAACACTAAAATCTAAACTAAAAATGCATAAAGTAAGGGGAAACACACTAAAACAATCCTAAAACTACATATATGAAAATGTGTTATTAGTGAACATCGGCTAGCTCCAACACATTTAATCCATCCAAACACCAAATCAATACGGTAAAAATGTGTTAAACACATAAAGGTCGAGTTTGAATATACCATTAAACATTAGTGAAATCTTAACATTATACTTGTTGTAATTAAAAGAATGTATTATAACCATTGAGCACACAATTGAGATGCCAAGGGGTCTCTGCTAGCTTAACTAGAGGTCTTGGATTCGAGCTTTGGAAATGCAACTATGTTAAATAATCTCTGTGTTAGAGTTTTGTCGCCTAGAAGGTCCCAGTTGCTATAGGAATAGCTTAACTTGTGTTTTCTGCATTTTTCACTAGTGGTATCACCTTGTAGTGTCAAGTTGAAAGCACTATTTTCACTAATTTCACCAAAATAACGAGATTTTTGTTATAAAAGAAAATTGATTTCCATGCGTTGTAACATTGATTTTGCAATTTAAAAGAGTAGATTTTATTGTCTTGTAACATTGATAGTAGAATTTATGATATTTAAGGGAATTGTTTTTATTGTTTTGTTGTCTTATTGTTTTCATCTGATAAACAAGTTAAAGATCAGTAAGATATAATTGATTAAGCCTTTAATTTGTTGTTCTGATACATTAATGGCATTTAGTGAAAAAGAGAAGGGGAAGAAGCTTTTGGTCCGTTTGAAATTCATCTGATTTCTCCTTTTTTTTCCTTTCAGTCATAACTCTTCATCTTCACGGCCCGTTCCCGATTCGTTAACCAAATTAGTGTTGGTGTTTGAAGAGGTTCAAATTCATCAAAAGAGAGAGAGATACAAGGGTAAGCTTGAATTGATCTGATCAATACAAAATATTAACTTTAGGTCTTTATTTATTTATTATTTATTTATTTTTTGTACGAACTATCTAGTTGAATCTGGATTCGAAGGTTCAAACCTGAGATCTTGCTTACAGGGAAGGAGCTCCTTATTACTTCCAAGGTAGATATTTTTTAGTTTTAAACTTGTTTGATAACACTACTTAATATTTTCGTTAAACCATAATATATGACTAAGTTGAACATTGTCAATAATGTTTTTAACTTGAGTGTTTTATTTTCGGTGCTTATAATTTTATAATATTGAACACTTAATTTTTTTTTTAGCACTTGATATTCAGTTTCATCGAGATGTTGATGACCAATATATTTTTTATTTGGTCCAACCATTTATAAAATTCATAAGTACTTTATGTTTTGCTTCGGACAAATAAATAATTTGGAAAATAATTAAGCAATGTAATTAAAAAAAAAAGATTTTATTATAATGTAATGAAATAAAAAAAAATAACTCGGTAAAAAAAAATCAATTTATGCTAAGAAAATAAGTGAAATTTTACTTTGTTTCAATGATATCATATCTTACAATTTTTTTGATAGTATCAATAAATTCTACTTTTTGTATCTTTTGAAATCTGTGAAAAGTTTACTGGCGGAGTGACCTAATTTAGGCATAATTATTCAAATGCCATGTTCAAATTCTGAAATTGTTCTACCTATTCTAGTAGGTGTTTTGCCATTAAAACAACAAAAGTATTATCAAATGTAATTTTATTGAAGCAAAAGTAAAACTTCAATAATTTGTTTACATAAATTGAAATTTTGTTACCATAATGAAGCATTATCAATAATTTAATGGAAGAGAAATTTAAACTATTAAAAAAAGAGGATTTGAATAAGCTATGAATAGAATTATAATTAGCATTGAAATTTCGACCAAAAAATAATAAGCATTAAAATTGAAATTAGCTAATCTCAATTTTTTGGTAGTATTTTTTTTTTTTAATATTATTTTTCTTTACAAAAATAGGAAGAAGAAGAAGAAGAGAGGAATGGCGGAGATTGTAATTGGAACGAAAATTGGAGAGGCTGTTTTATCCAGAGTTACTGATGAGGCGATTGATTCTGTGTGGCGTCAAATCGGGTATGTATGGAACTACAAAACCAACATTCAAGACCTGAACAAGCAACTTACCAGATTGAAAGACGAAAGGAACAGCATGCAACACCGAGTGGATGAAGCCACAAGAAATGGAAAATTAATTGAAAACACAGTAACGAATTGGTTTAAAGATGCGGATGAGGCTATTGGTGTGGCAGAGCAGATTATTAAAGACAATGGGAGTGCCAATAACAGCTGCTTCATGGGTTGCTGTCCTAATTTGAAGACCCGTTACCAGTTCAGCAGAAAGGCTAAGAAACAGGCACCAGTCATTGCTCAAGTTCAAGGAGATGGGAAATCCATCACAGATCTTTCCTATTTTCCTTATGTGCAGGAATTACAGTGTTTTGGAGACATTGAGGCCTTGGAATCAAGAACTCAAGTTCTGAACGAAATTGTGGGAGCATTGAAGGATGTAGACTTCAATTTGATCGGAGTTTATGGCATGGCAGGGGTTGGTAAAACTACTCTAGTCACGAAGCATCTTATTGCGGAAGTCAAGCGAGCTGGAGTTTTTGAAGTAGTCACTTGGACAAAGGTGACTCAGAATCCTGAACTCAAAAACATTCAAGAAGAAATTGCAGAATGGTTGGGTCTTAAGTTCGAAGTCGACTCCACTCAAGTGAGGGCGGTTCGGTTACGTGCACATCTCAAACAGAAGGAGAAAGTACTTGTCATTCTTGATGATATTTGGACGAAAATCCAACTTGAGGACATTGGAATTCCAAATGACAAAGATAGTAAAGGATGTAAAATAGTGATGACGTCAAGAGATCAAAATGTATTGCTGGAGATGGGTGTACAGAAAGATTTTCGACTTCAAGTTTTGCAGCCGGAAGAGGCATGGCAACTCTTTGAGCAAAAAGTGGACAAAGTCATAGACTCAGACTTGCAACCTATAGCAAAAGAAGTGGCGGAAAGATGTGCAGGCTTGCCTGTATTAATTACAGCAGTCGCAGGAGCATTAAGAAGTCAGGAGTTGAACGAGTGGAAGGATACCTTGCATCAGCTGAAGCAATTTGCTCATGAAAAAATTGAGGATCAAGTTAACTCAGCCCTTAATTTAAGCTATAATTTTTTGAAAGGTGAATGCAAGTCATTGTTCTTACTATGTGGTCAAAATGGACCACTCAACATTGACATTGCATATTTGTTGAAATATGCTATTGGTTTGGGCATTTTAAAACACTGCAAGGAAGTAGAAGCTGCAAGAATCAGGTTACATTCTTTGGTCAATAACCTTAAAGCCTCGTCTTGGTTGCTGGAAAGCAATAAGGATGGAGAACTACAGATGCATGATCTCGTTTACAACTTTGCCATCACAGTTGCATCGAGGGACCAACCTGTCATCACTGGCATTGGAATGGAGGAATGGCCAGAAGATGATACATTAGAGAATTACACGGCAATGGTGTTGAATAATGGCAAAGTTCCCCGGCTTTCTAAAGTGTTAAATTGCCCAAAACTCAGGTTCTTGCTACTAAACAATGAGGATTCCTCCTTGGAAATTGGAGACGATTTTTTTGGAGGCATGAAAGGGCTCAAAGTCCTGAATCTAAAAAATGCATGTTTTTCCAGCTCTTTGCCCTCGTCACTTCAGTGCCTTAAGGATCTCCAGACATTGTGTTTGGATTCCTGTGTCTTGAATGACATAGCCATAATTGGAAAGCTTGAGAAATTACAAGTTCTCTGCCTTGTCAATTGTACCATTCTTTGTTTTCCAAGAGAAATTGGGAATTTGACTCATTTGCAGCTTTTGGATCTGAAGAATTGTTCGAGCCTGGAAGTAATTGAGCCAAATGTACTCTCAAGCTTAACCCAATTGGAGGAGTTGTACTTGGAAAACAGCTTTGTAAAATGGGAGAGCATTGAAGGAAACAATGGTCAAAGAAAGAATGCCAACTTGACTGAATTGAAGCATCTTTCCAAGCTTGTCACTCTGCACATACATATTTTGGATGGGACAATGTTGCCGTATGATCTTCCTGTGAAACAACTGGAACGTTTTAGAATTCTTATTGGAGCAGAGTTGGACTGGAGTGTTGAACAGAAGACTACAAGAATATTGAAGCTCAAGCTCAATACAATCAATCATTTGGAGAGGGTGAGAAGTCTCTTGATGAAAACTGAAGATCTGTATCTACATGACTTAGTGGGTGTGGAAAATGTACTCAACAGCTTAAATAAAGAGGGTTTTCCTCAGTTGAAACATCTCTTCATTCAAAACAGTCGAGATATTAGACATATCATCGACTGCAGAAGGATAGGTCGCGTCACTGCTTTTCCCTGCTTGGAGTCATTATCTTTGAACAACTTGCACATATTGGGGAAGATTTGCAATACTCCATCGAAAATGATGCCCTTTAGCTATTTAAGAAGGATTAAAGTGGGCAACTGTAGCATATTGAAATCTCTCTTTTCATTCTCCATGTTCAGAGGTCTTCATCAGCTCGAAGAAATTGATGTAAATAATTGCGAAATTATGAAAACGATTGTTGGAAATGGCGATGATGATGATGATGATGATGGTGTAGATGAAGCAATTAAGCTGCAAAAGTTACACACGCTGACTTTGGATCATCTTCCTGAGTTTGCTAGCTTCTGTTCCCAAGTGGAGTTGCCTTCTTCTGCTTCGCAGAAACTTACAATGGATGGTGCAGGCTGCAGTGAAATCATTGCCGAAGATGAGATTGAAACTCCCATGGTGCTTTTCACTGAAAAGGTACAATAGTAATCGAAATATATGAAAGGCCAGTTAAGTTGCAGGAAACTGAAATTTCAATAACAAATGACATGCAAAATTTCGTTACTAGTGAGATTAAGCTATTCCTTCTCAACTAATTGGAATATAAAAACGTAATTTGTCTGCATGAAATAAACAGAAAAGAGAAAAAAATCTTGTATTTTATCCTATTTACTTAGTGATCTGTTGCGTCCTATATTTCCTCTAATAGTTTCTTATTGTATGTCTTTGTATTTTAAGAGATTGTGATTGTGTTGCAGATTGAATTTCCCAGTTTGATAAATCTCAATTTGTCATCAACTAATGTGAAGAGTATATGGTCTAACCAACTTAAAGTTGTATTTCAAAACTTGACAAGCTTGATCGTGGATGGCTGTTGGAATTTAAGCTCTCTATTTACATCATCCATGGTACAAAATCTTGCTGAATTGAAAAAGCTTGAGATAAGCAACTGCAGTTCCATGAGAGAAATAATATCTGGAGAAGGATTAGAAGAAGAAATTGTGAGGAGGAAGATTTTGTTCCCGAAACTAGACATTTTGAAGCTCAAACATCTTCCAAAATTGGAAAGATTTTGCTCTGGGAATCTGTTGGAGTGTACTTTATTGAAAGTCTTCCGAGTTGAGAGTTGTCATTATTTACAGGCATTCGTGTGTAGTTCTGTGCAGACTGATATGGGTTTCAACGGTGGAGCTAGACAACATAGAGATGCAACCCTCTTTGATGACAAAGTGAGTTTTTAGATTCTCTTATTTTTGTGTGTGTAATTTTTATAATCACGTTGATGCCCTATTTTATCATCATTGGTTTAACATAATGGGATTTGTATGCTATAGGTTTCGTTTCCTAATTTGGAGGAATTGGAAATATTCCACATGCATAGATTGAGGATGATATGGAAAAATGAAGATGAATTAGCAGCTGGTTGGTTTGAGAAATTGAAAGTGTTGAAGGTAGAACATGCCAAACAGTTGTTACAACTATTTCCATCAAATATGTTGATTGGAGGATTGAGGAATCTAGAGACTTTGGTTGTCAACTATTGCGACTTATTGGAACAAGTGTTTGATTTGGAAGGAGTGATGGTAGTGAGAGAAAGACTTGTTTTGGGTTTAAGAACTTTGGACATGCAAAACCTGTCAAACTTGAAGCGTGTTTGGAATATTGGAGATACCTATAATGGAATGGAGACTCTTTCGTGGAACAACTTGCGTTCAGTGACTGCTGAAAATTGTAACAGGTTGAAGAGTTTGTTTCCAGCTTCAATAGCTACAGATCTTTTACAGCTTGAAAAGCTTGATGTAGCTAACTGTGAGATATTAGAGGAACTTGTCGTGGAAGGATTAGAAACATCTCCAACTTTCGTTTTTCCTGAGCTAAATTTCCTTCAGCTTCACCACTTATATGAATTGAGGAGTTTCTATCCTGGAGCTCATACGTTAGAATGTACAAAGCTGGAAACCTTGTGGGTCAGTAACTGTCACAAATTAAAGATTTTTGCTTTAGAATCTCCAAACTCGCAAGAAATGCATGTGAAGAGCTCTAAAACCGAGGCTCAACCGCTTTTTGACTTCACACGGGTATTTAAGTTTTCTCCTATATATGTATATATACTTCATTTAAAAATTATTAAACAAATTATCAGTCTCCACGTTTTTACATATTACATGTTCTTTAGTTTTGTCATAGTCAACAAGTCTTTAATCCCTAGGCATTTAAGTTTCTATAAAAATTACAAATTGCCCTTAGTTATAAAAGAAAACTTGTCTTTTAGTTTCCATATTTAATTGGAATAGCCTTAATGATTTTCTTTTTTCTTTTTAAATGTTATATACATTGATTCTGCGTACTTATATTAGTTCCTAAAAAATACCAAAAAAATTATCAGTTACATATGTACATTTCTATTATGGTTTTGTCATTATTTAATACATAATATCTCTGAACAAAATTAAATATCATTATAAATTTTGAAATTCAATTCAATATCCTATCGTTTTTATCATCGTATCCATAATATTAATTAAAGATAAAAAGGGTATGTTAAAATTTTTTTTATAGTTTTACTCTTAATTTAAGAGAATAAATGGCAAGAAAAATAATAAAATGATAGTTTTCTTTGCAATAAACCTTATATATAGAATTAATAAAAAGAATGACTTTGAAAAAAATATTATAGTTCACAATAAGATTTAATATGCTTTTAGAGATATTATATTAAATAATAAAAGAAGATAATATATTAAAATCTTTATTTACTCAGCGTATAGCTATTATACTGTTGGAATAAATCCATTAAATTTCAGTAAAGAAGAAAATATATCCATTAAATCAAAGCTTAATTGTAGGTGTACTTCATCCCGTAATTATTAATTATAGGTTTATTTGTATTTCTTTTCTTTTTCATCTGTATTTGTTCCGAAGTATTAGGTTTTTTAAGGTTTGAGCATAAAGATGAAATAGGAATTTTTTAATAAAAGGTCAACTTTATTACTCAAATAAAAGGGAAAAGTTGCAGCAACTTGTTTCCATACTTACAAAAATTTAATTTGTATTAATAAAGTTATTGAGTTTTCATTTCAGTGTTAATTTAGTCACTTTCATCCAAATCATTGAAATTAATTCCTAAAATGATGACGTGATAAGTCAATATAAGTTTAAATTTTTTTTTTTTTTTTTTCATAAAGTCATGTTGTGCATGTGAGTGCTACATTAGTGGCATGTATCAGTTTCTTTATTGTTTGCAATTGTCATGGTATTGTGTTAGTAGGTCGAGGTTGCTATTGACTTGCTACGTCATCAGTCTGGCGCTAAATTTTGACGGTTTATCTGCAACATTCACTTTATTCACATCAAAACAACAATTCAATGACTTTATTGATACAAAATTAAAGTTTAGAATATGTGCAGCTATTTTCAACAAAATTTAATTAGTATCAATAAAGTTGCAGAACTTTATTCTGTCTCGTTCTAGTTCATTGAAATCTGTTGTCGAAATGATGATGTGACAAGTCAATATCAAATAAGTTCTATTAGCAAGATACCATGTCAACTCCAACCAATATGAAAAATGACACGTGTAACCACATAACTACCATGTGTACAACACTTTGTGGAAAAAATAATAAAAATTGAAATTCATTATTAGTTAGAGCTAATATGGCGCCTTGTTGGCACGTAAAATTTGGTATTAACTTGTCATATCATCATTTTGATCCTAAATTTCAATAGATTAGGGTGATAATAACTTCGTTGATACCAAAATGGAAGCTCAGGAACTTATAGACATAAATTAATTTTATTGACGGTGGGTTAGAATTCCAAAAATGTTCAATTTCCCCTACAAAAAATTGAAATTTAAAAAAAAAAAAAAAAAAAAAAATCATACTACGAAACCGTCTTGCTATAATTAGTTCGGTAGTTCATTATTTTTTCCCAGGATTTTATCTATTGATGTGGTAATAACACATATTCCTTGTTGAAATTGGTAATTTTGGCAGGTGGTACGTAGCTTGAAGAAAATGACGCTGAGTTATGAGGTTGCCATAATGGTAAAAGAAGCCTGCTTACCCTCTTATCTCTTTAATAACCTGGAAGGACTTGAACTAAGATGCTTCTATGATGGATCATCATACCTTCCATTCGAACTCCTCCATAGATTTCAGAATATTCAAACACTACACGCGACCAGCAGCGATTTTGAAGAGATTTTCCCATATTGTGATGATCAAAATGTTGGAATTCTTGCTCAGATACGATACTTGATATTGTCCTCTCTTCCTGAACTGAGGCGTATATGGAATCAAGGGTCCCGGCATAAACAAGTTCTTCAAAATCTTCACACTCTTGAAGTTACAGGTTGCGATAGACTAACTAGTTTGGAGCCATCTTTTGAGTCTTTCCAGAATCTTCAAACATTGGACGTGTATAACTGTGATGGACTGATGTACTTGTTCAAATCTACAGCTGCGAAAAGTTTGGTGCACCTCGAAACCATCAGCGTCAAAGAATGCAATATGGTGACAGAAATAGTAGCAGTTGAGGGAGATGAAACACAATCTGAAACTGACATTACTCTCAGCAAACTGGAAAGTCTAAAACTTGATTGTTTAGAAAGCATTGTTTGCTTTACCTTGGCAAATTGCCCGATGAAATTCCCATCCCTCACAGAGGTAATTGTAACACAGTGCCCCAAGATGAAGTTCTTCTCTCGGGGAAACTTGTACGTGCCAAAGATGAATAAAGTATATGTATCAAGAGAAAGCGACAAATGGCGTTGGGTTGGGGATCTTAATTCAACTATGAAACAACTTTATGTAGAGATGGTAAGTTGTGATTGATAGGATCTCATTCTCTTCAATTTGTTTATTCATCTACTGGTTTAGATGTTCTTTCTTCCTTTTCTTATCTAAAATTGATGATAAATTTCAAATAGCATTAGCTAACTTCACATTCATCTTCTTATAGGCTGGCTTTGATGGCATTCAACAATTGAAACTCTCTGAATTTCCTGAGTTAAAACAGAAATGGCTTGCTCAACTTCCGATTAATTTCTTCTATAATTTGACTTCATTAGTGGTGGATGATTGTCCATTCCAGTCTTTTGCAATTCCATCCAATCTACTACCTTTCCTGATTGCTTTGGAAAAACTTGAGATAAGAAATTGTGATTTATTAGAAGAATTATTTGATTTGGAACGGCCAAATACTGATAGGAGCTTTGGATATTTGTCCAACTTAAAAGAGTTTCAATTGATTGGTCTACCACAGCTGAGGCATGTTTGGGATGAGATTCCTAAAGATCTGCTGGATGTCAAGAACCTTACATCGTTGAAAATTGAAAATTGCAACAGTTTGAGAAATGTTTTGACTCCTACCCTATGCTTGAGCCTTGTTCAACTCAAAACATTAGAAGTCACAAGTTGTCAGATGGTTAAAGAAATTATCACTGCTACTCCAACAGCAGAAGATGGAGTTGTGGGCCATGTGATCGTATTTCATTTATTGGAATGCATTACTTTGGAAGATTTGCCCAACTTGAATAGTTTATACTCTGGAACTGATTCTGTTGAATGCCCTTACTTGAAAGAGATCACCATAGCTGGTTGTCCACAGCTTAATATCAACAATACAATTGCCGAGTCAAAGGTCAGTCATTTTTCAAATTATCATAATAATTTCGTTACTAGTGATACAACTATTGCTCTTTTTTCTTTTTTGATTATTATAAGATATTAAGCTATTCCTTCTCAACTAATTGGAATATAAAAAGCAATTTGTCTGCATGAAATAAACAGAAAAGAGAAAAAACTCTTGTATTTTATCCTATTTACTTAGTGATCTGTTGCGTCGTATATTTCCTCTAATAGTTTCTTATTGTTTATTTTTGTATTTTAAGAGATTGTGATTGTGTTGCAGATTGAATTTCCCAATTTGATAAATCTCAATTTGTCATCAACTAATGTGAAGAATATATGGTCTAACCAACTTAGAGCTGTATTTCAAAACTTGACAAGTTTGATCGTGGATGGCTGTTGGAATTTAAGCTATCTATTTACATCATCCATGGTACAAAATCTTGCTGAATTGAAAAAGCTTGAGATAAGCAACTGCAGTTCCATGAGAGAAATAATATCTGGAGAAGGATTAGAAGAAGAAATTGTGAGGAGGAAGATTTTGTTCCCGAAACTAGACATTTTGAAGCTCAAACATCTTCCAAAATTGGAAAGATTTTGCTCTGGGAATCTGTTGGAGTGTACTTTATTGAAAGTCTTACGAGTTGAGAGTTGTCATTATTTGCAGGCATTCGTGTGTAGTTCTGTGCAGACTGATATGGGTGTCAACGGTGGAGCTAGACAACATGGAGATGCAACCCTCTTTGATGACAAAGTGGGTTTTTAGATTCTCTTATTTTTGTGTGTGTAATTTTTATAATCACGTTGATGTCCTATTTTATAATCATTGGTTTAACATAATGGGATTTGTATGCTACAGGTTTCCTTTCCTAATTTGGAGGAATTGGAAATATTCCACATGCATAGATTGAGGATGATATGGAAAAATGATGATGAATTAGTAGCTGGTTGGTTTGAGAAATTGAAAGTGTTGAAGGTAGAACATGCCAAACAGTTGTTACAACTATTTCCATCAAATATGTTGATTGGAGGATTGAGGAATCTAGAGACTTTGGTTGTCAAATGTTGCGACTTATTGGAACAAGTGTTTGATTTGGAAGGAGTGATGGTAGTGAGAGAAAGACTTGTTTTGGGTTTAAGAACTTTGGACATGCAAAACCTGTCAAACTTGAAGCGTGTTTGGAATATTGGAGATACCTATAATGGAATGAAGACTCTTTCGTGGAACAACTTGCGTTTAGTGACTGCTGAAAATTGTAACAGGTTGAAGAGTTTGTTTCCAGCTTCAATAGCTACAGATCTTTTACAGCTTGAAGAGCTTGATGTAGCTAACTGTGAGATATTAGAGGAACTTGTTGTGGAAGGATTAGAAACATCTCCAACTTTCGTTTTTCCTAAGCTAAATTTCCTTCAGCTTCACCACTTATATGAATTGAGGAGTTTCTATCCTGGAGCTCATACGTTAGAATGCACAAAGCTAGAAACCTTGTGGGTCAGTAACTGTCACAAATTAAAGATTTTTGCTTTAGAATCTCCAAACTTGCAAGAAATGCATGTGAAGAGCCCTAAAACCGAGGCTCAACCGCTTTTTGACTTCACACAGGTATTTATGTTTTCTCCTATATATGTATATATACTTCATTTAAAAATTATTAAACAAATTATCAGTCTCCACATTTTTACATATTACATGTTCTTTAGTTTTGTCACAGTCAACAAGTCTTTAATCCCTAGGCATTTAAGTGTATATAAAAATTACAAATTGCCCTTAGTTATAAAAGAAAACTTGTCTTTTAGTTTCCAGATTTAATTGGAATAGCCTTAATGATTTTCTTTTTTCTTTTTAATTGTTATATACATTGATTCTGCGTACTTATATGAGTTCCTAAAAAATACCAAAAAAATTATCAGTTACATATGTACATTTCTATTATGGTTTCGTCATTATTTAATACATAATAAAGTCATTGAGTTTTCATTTCAGTGTAAATTTAGTCACTTTCATCCAAATCATTGAAATTAATTGCTAAAATGATGACGTGATAAGTCAATACAAGTTTAAATTTTTTTCTTTTTTCTTTTTTTTTTTTTTTTTTTTTTCATAAAGTCATGTTGTGCATGTGAGTGCTACATTAGTGGCATGTATCAGTTTTTTTATTGTTTGCAATTGTCATGGTATTGTGTTAGTAGGTCGAGGTTGCTATTGACTTACTACGTCATCAGTCTGGTGCTAAATTTTGACGGTTTATCTGCAACATTCACTTTATTCACATCAAAACAACAATTCAATGACTTTATTGATACAAAATTAAAGTTTAGAATATGTGCATCTATTTTCAACAAAATTTAATTAGTATCAATAAAGTTGCAGAACTTTATTCTGTCTCGTTCTAGTTCATTGAAATCTGTTGTCGAAATGATGATGTGACAAGTCAATATCAAATAAGTTCTATTAGCAAGATACCATGTCAACTCCAACCAATATGAAAAATGACACGTGTAACCCACATAACTACCATGTGTACAACACTTTGTGGAAAAAATAATAAAAATTGAAATTCATTATTAGTTAGAGCTAATATGGCCCCTTGTTGGCACGTAAAATTTGGTATTAACTTGTCATATCATCATTTTGATCCTAAATTTCAATAGATTAGGGTGATAATAACTTCGTTGATACCAAAATGGAAGCTCAGGAACTTATAGACATAAATTAATTTTATTGACGGTGGGTTAGAATTCCAAAAATGTTCAATTTCCCCTACAAAAAATTGAAATTTAAAAAAAAAAAAAAAAAATCATACTACGAAACGGTCTTGCTATAATTAGTTCGGTAGTTCATTATTTTTTCCCAGGATTTTATCTATTGATGTGGTAATAACACATATTCATTGTTGAAATTGGTAATTTTGGCAGGTGGTACGTAGCTTGAAGAAAATGACGCTGAGTTACGAGGTTGCCATGATGGTAAAAGAAGCCCACTTACCCCCTTATCTCTTTAGCAACCTGGAAGAACTTGATCTAGCATGCTTCGATGATGGATCATCATACCTTCCATTCGAACTCCTCCATAGATTTCAGAATATTCAAACACTACACGCGTCCAGCAGCGATTTTGAAGAGATTTTCCCATATGGTGATGATCAAAATGTTGGAATTCTTGCTCAGATACGATACTTGATATTGACCTCTCTTCCTGAACTGAGGCGTATATGGAATCAAGGGTCCCGGCATAAACAAGTTCTTCAAAATCTTCACACTCTTGAAGTTACAAGTTGCGATAGACTAACTAGTTTGGAGCCATCTTTTGAGTCTTTCCAGAATCTTCAAACATTGGACGTGTATAACTGTGATGGACTGATGTACTTGTTCAAATCTACAGCTGCGAAAAGTTTGGTGCACCTCGAAACCATCAGCGTCAAAGAATGCAATATGGTGACAGAAATAGTAGCAGTTGAGGGAGATGAAACACAATCTGAAACTGACATTACTCTCAGCAAACTGGAAAGTCTAAAACTTGATTGTTTAGAAAGCATTGTTTGCTTTACCTTGGCAAATTGCCCGATGAAATTCCCATCCCTCACAGAGGTAATTGTAACACAGTGCCCCAAGATGAAGTTCTTCTCTCGGGGAAACTTGTACGTGCCAAAGATGAATAAAGTATATGTATCAAGAGAAAGCGACAAATGGCGTTGGGTTGGGGATCTTAATTCAACTATGAAACAACTTTATGTAGAGATGGTAAGTTGTGATTGATAGGATCTCATTCTCTTCAATTTGTTTATTCATCTACTGGTTTAGATGTTCTTTCTTCCTTTTCTTATCTAAAATTGATGATAAATTTCAAATAGCATTAGCTAACTTCACATTCATCTTCTTATAGGCTGGCTTTGATGGCATTCAACAATTGAAACTCTCTGAATTTCCTGAGTTAAAACAGAAATGGCTTGCTCAACTTCCGATTAATTTCTTCTATAATTTGACTTCATTAGTGGTGGATGATTGTCCATTCCAGTCTTTTGCAATTCCATCCAATCTACTACCTTTCCTGATTGCTTTGGAAAAACTTGAGATAAGAAATTGTGATTTATTAGAAGAATTATTTGATTTGGAACGGCCAAATACTGATAGGAGCTTTGGATATTTGTCCAACTTAAAAGAGTTTCAATTGATTGGTCTACCACAGCTGAGGCATGTTTGGGATGAGATTCCTAAAGATCTGCTGGATGTCAAGAACCTTACATCGTTGAAAATTGAAAATTGCAACAGTTTGAGAAATGTTTTGACTCCTACCCTATGCTTGAGCCTTGTTCAACTCAAAACATTAGAAGTCACAAGTTGTCAGATGGTTAAAGAAATTATCACTGCTACTCCAACAGCAGAAGATGGAGTTGTGGGCCATGTGATCGTATTTCATTTATTGGAATGCATTACTTTGGAAGATTTGCCCAACTTGAATAGTTTATACTCTGGAACTGATTCTGTTGAATGCCCTTACTTGAAAGAGATCACCATAGCTGGTTGTCCACAGCTTAATATCAACAATACAATTGCCGAGTCAAAGGTCAGTCATTTTTCAAATTATCATAATAATTTCGTTACTAGTGATACAACTATTGCTCTTTTTTCTTTTTTGATTATTATAAGATATTAAGCTATTCCTTCTCAACTAATTGGAATATAAAAAGCAATTTGTCTGCATGAAATAAACAGAAAAGAGAAAAAACTCTTGTATTTTATCCTATTTACTTAGTGATCTGTTGCGTCGTATATTTCCTCTAATAGTTTCTTATTGTTTATTTTTGTATTTTAAGAGATTGTGATTGTGTTGCAGATTGAATTTCCCAATTTGATAAATCTCAATTTGTCATCAACTAATGTGAAGAATATATGGTCTAACCAACTTAGAGCTGTATTTCAAAACTTGACAAGTTTGATCGTGGATGGCTGTTGGAATTTAAGCTATCTATTTACATCATCCATGGTACAAAATCTTGCTGAATTGAAAAAGCTTGAGATAAGCAACTGCAGTTCCATGAGAGAAATAATATCTGGAGAAGGATTAGAAGAAGAAATTGTGAGGAGGAAGATTTTGTTCCCGAAACTAGACATTTTGAAGCTCAAACATCTTCCAAAATTGGAAAGATTTTGCTCTGGGAATCTGTTGGAGTGTACTTTATTGAAAGTCTTACGAGTTGAGAGTTGTCATTATTTGCAGGCATTCGTGTGTAGTTCTGTGCAGACTGATATGGGTGTCAACGGTGGAGCTAGACAACATGGAGATGCAACCCTCTTTGATGACAAAGTGGGTTTTTAGATTCTCTTATTTTTGTGTGTGTAATTTTTATAATCACGTTGATGTCCTATTTTATAATCATTGGTTTAACATAATGGGATTTGTATGCTACAGGTTTCCTTTCCTAATTTGGAGGAATTGGAAATATTCCACATGCATAGATTGAGGATGATATGGAAAAATGATGATGAATTAGTAGCTGGTTGGTTTGAGAAATTGAAAGTGTTGAAGGTAGAACATGCCAAACAGTTGTTACAACTATTTCCATCAAATATGTTGATTGGAGGATTGAGGAATCTAGAGACTTTGGTTGTCAAATGTTGCGACTTATTGGAACAAGTGTTTGATTTGGAAGGAGTGATGGTAGTGAGAGAAAGACTTGTTTTGGGTTTAAGAACTTTGGACATGCAAAACCTGTCAAACTTGAAGCGTGTTTGGAATATTGGAGATACCTATAATGGAATGAAGACTCTTTCGTGGAACAACTTGCGTTTAGTGACTGCTGAAAATTGTAACAGGTTGAAGAGTTTGTTTCCAGCTTCAATAGCTACAGATCTTTTACAGCTTGAAGAGCTTGATGTAGCTAACTGTGAGATATTAGAGGAACTTGTTGTGGAAGGATTAGAAACATCTCCAACTTTCGTTTTTCCTAAGCTAAATTTCCTTCAGCTTCACCACTTATATGAATTGAGGAGTTTCTATCCTGGAGCTCATACGTTAGAATGCACAAAGCTAGAAACCTTGTGGGTCAGTAACTGTCACAAATTAAAGATTTTTGCTTTAGAATCTCCAAACTTGCAAGAAATGCATGTGAAGAGCCCTAAAACCGAGGCTCAACCGCTTTTTGACTTCACACAGGTATTTATGTTTTCTCCTATATATGTATATATACTTCATTTAAAAATTATTAAACAAATTATCAGTCTCCACATTTTTACATATTACATGTTCTTTAGTTTTGTCACAGTCAACAAGTCTTTAATCCCTAGGCATTTAAGTGTATATAAAAATTACAAATTGCCCTTAGTTATAAAAGAAAACTTGTCTTTTAGTTTCCAGATTTAATTGGAATAGCCTTAATGATTTTCTTTTTTCTTTTTAATTGTTATATACATTGATTCTGCGTACTTATATGAGTTCCTAAAAAATACCAAAAAAATTATCAGTTACATATGTACATTTCTATTATGGTTTCGTCATTATTTAATACATAATAAAGTCATTGAGTTTTCATTTCAGTGTTAATTTAGTCACTTTCATCCAAATCATTGAAATTAATTGCTAAAATGATGACGTGATAAGTCAATACAAGTTTAAATTTTTTTCTTTTTTTTTTTTTTTTTTTTTTTCATAAAGTCATGTTGTGCATGTGAGTGCTACATTAGTGGCATGTATCAGTTTTTTTATTGTTTGCAATTGTCATGGTATTGTGTTAGTAGGTCGAGGTTGCTATTGACTTACTACGTCATCAGTCTGGTGCTAAATTTTGACGGTTTATCTGCAACATTCACTTTATTCACATCAAAACAACAATTCAATGACTTTATTGATACAAAATTAAAGTTTAGAATATGTGCATCTATTTTCAACAAAATTTAATTAGTATCAATAAAGTTGCAGAACTTTATTCTGTCTCGTTCTAGTTCATTGAAATCTGTTGTCGAAATGATGATGTGACAAGTCAATATCAAATAAGTTCTATTAGCAAGATACCATGTCAACTCCAACCAATATGAAAAATGACACGTGTAACCCACATAACTACCATGTGTACAACACTTTGTGGAAAAAATAATAAAAATTGAAATTCATTATTAGTTAGAGCTAATATGGCCCCTTGTTGGCACGTAAAATTTGGTATTAACTTGTCATATCATCATTTTGATCCTAAATTTCAATAGATTAGGGTGATAATAACTTCGTTGATACCAAAATGGAAGCTCAGGAACTTATAGACATAAATTAATTTTATTGACGGTGGGTTAGAATTCCAAAAATGTTCAATTTCCCCTACAAAAAATTGAAATTTAAAAAAAAAAAAAAAAAATCATACTACGAAACGGTCTTGCTATAATTAGTTCGGTAGTTCATTATTTTTTCCCAGGATTTTATCTATTGATGTGGTAATAACACATATTCATTGTTGAAATTGGTAATTTTGGCAGGTGGTACGTAGCTTGAAGAAAATGACGCTGAGTTACGAGGTTGCCATGATGGTAAAAGAAGCCCACTTACCCCCTTATCTCTTTAGCAACCTGGAAGAACTTGATCTAGCATGCTTCGATGATGGATCATCATACCTTCCATTCGAACTCCTCCATAGATTTCAGAATATTCAAACACTACACGCGTCCAGCAGCGATTTTGAAGAGATTTTCCCATATGGTGATGATCAAAATGTTGGAATTCTTGCTCAGATACGATACTTGATATTGACTGTAACATCCGGAAAATTCAATAAGTATTAATATTTAAAAAGTGATATTATAATTTGAGGATTTTTGTGGAATAGAGTTCAGCGGTGAAATATATATATATATGGGGTGAAATATTGAGGAAATATTAAAATAAAAAGTTTTAGGGGTAAAAATTATATACACAGTAAGGATATAATCGAAAAGAATTAAAAATTGTGTGGAGGAATTTAAAAAGTAAAAATATATTATAGTAAGGGTAAAAAGGTAATTTTAAAGAAAAGATATTTGTATAATAAAAAAAAAAAAAAAAAAAAAAAAAAAAAAAGAGACGGTGAGGCGATGAGAAGCTTCTGGAACAAATTTATTTTATATATATATATATATATATATATATATATAAGGGGACCATTTTACCGGACTTTCCGCCCCTCTCCTCCCCTGCATGTCTCTTTTCTTTTTTCTTTACACATATATATGTATATATAGAAAGAATTTAATAACTGAATATTCTTCTGTGGTCCGATCGTGATGAAATTTCAGGTATGTATTCAAAACTAAGTGAATTTCATTATATACGGTTAAGATTTTATTTTGAGGTCAATTTAATCGTGAATTTAGAAATGAACTTTTCGAGTATTTTTGTAAATTACTTCTAAATATGAAGTGATATGTGAATAAAATTAGTATTTTTGGACTCCTAACAGTACTGTGAACCTAGTGTTATTTTCCGTTCGAATTATGGGTATTTTTTCGGTACCCGGAATATTTTCCGGCGAGCCTTTATTAGTTTAATTTTTTTTTATTGATCTATGAATTATGTAGAGCAATATTAATTCTTGGAGTTTTTGACAATTTTGAGTAGATTATTTTATATGAATTATTGAAGTATTTGGAGTTAAATTAATTATATTGTTTGTTGGAAAATTAGTTTAAGTGATCGAGATATTATATTATGTGGATCACAGGAATATTTTGGCGTGGTTAATTATAATATTATTGGTTTGTTTGATGGTTTAGATTAAATAGGCAGATATGCATAGGGAGAAGTTTGTGATAATTTTGGTAAAAATTGGAGAATATTTGAACAAGTTTATTATAATTAATTTATAATTAATACTTATCAATATGTATGGTATATTTCATGGATGTATAAAACTTTGTGTTATGGAATTGATGATTTTTGGAAATGAGATTCTCTGGTGGAATATTTAATATTTATGTTTAATAGGATGAAATTATAATTATTTGATATTTAATTCTGCCCGGTTAAATGGAATAATTGTCAAGGATATGAAAATTCCTAGAATTGTATTTGGAGGAATATATGACGCTTTAGTTTTTTTTTATGTGAATAGAGATAAATGAGTATATCAGGTAGAATAAGTTACATTAAAATGATAAATAAGTTATTATAAGATTAGGAGAACTACGTGGCTTTGATTCCCAAATCTGAATTTGGGGTACGTAGGAAGCTTGATAATAAATAATTATCAAGTCCAAGCCAAATAAATATAGTAAATTAGATAGATTATATTCAATTTTATTGACCCATTAGTATAAGAATATTTTATATTAGAGTTTGTAGATTGATGTCAACAAGGAATTTATTTGGATATTAAGGATATTGTTGGGTGGTACGGGAGACGTTAGAAGGAGTATAAAGGGTATAACATTTTGGAGTTGGGTGTCACATTTAATGGTATCAGAGCTTAGGTTATATTTCCTTGGACCGAGAGAGAGTGTATGATAATTGATAATGGTGAAGTACATATTGTGTTTTAATTATGCATACAGACTTGAGAATGCATATGTGGTTTTAATAAAAAAAAAAAAAAAAAAGGGAAGAAATTTAAGTTTTCTATTTTATATATATGTATATATTTTTTTTAATATAATATACGTTGGATCAATTATTATTATACACTCAATCATGAAACTATTTGATCATGCCCATGATGACGGGTATTCTGATGACGATGATAATGAAGCTAAGATGTGGATGAATGGTTTCCACATAGATATTTTATATATGATATGACGTGGATGCACAAGGTTTCCATGCATACTTTGTATATGATAGGCCGTGGATGCATGGTTTCCACGAGCTTATTTCATATGTGATAAGACGTGAAATGCGAAGATTTCACGCAAGTATCTTCAGTTGCTTCCTAGAGCTGGTTAGTCATCCCTACGTGGTCTCGCTCTATGAAGTTGATCAATGGGATTCGTGATTGAGTGTATAATGATTATTGATAAAACATATACGTTAGATAATTTTCAAAAGAGTTTTGCAATATTTTTCTTGAATATTTTGGAACTTTAACCTTGAGATCAGATGATGTTGTCATTGCATACACACATGCATCATGAAATTACATCACATATTATGAGTCATAATGTACATTGCATCGATTATGCATTGGTTTGTTACATCTGACTCAAGAGTTATAAGTTCCAAATAAATGTATACATATGTAGATGACAAGGATATCTTTGGAAAAGTGATTTTATTCACGAGATTTTTGATAAGTGTTTTGATTGTTTTAAAATTTCAAAGAATGTGGAACACGTCAAGTTTCATGGGAAATTTGTGAAAGCCAGTGGATTGAGGAAAATGATTTATGCGAATGCGGAAAAGATGATGAGGTGATTTTTGTGGAAGCATCTTTCTTTTATGATGTTCCACATGGATCCATAATTTTGATAACTTGATATACCAATATAGAAAAAAAAAAATAGTTATGATTTGAAACAAAAGAAAAGAATTTTCTTTTCTAAGTATATATTCATAAATTATTGAAAATGATGGTATTGTTGATATTCAAAAGAGTATTTTTATGACAACAGTGTTATGGAAAGTGAAATAGAAAACCATATGCATTCTCAAATACGGATCGAATAATAGATGTGAAACTAAGAGTTGTATACCGAGTTGAATGAGTTTGAGGATTTAGAGAAGATGATTGTGAAACGAAACATAAAAGAGGAAAAGAAGAAGAGAAATAAAGAAGTGGAGAAGAAGAAGAGAAATGTAAGATCTATACTTTGTGGTATTATTTTTGTGGTCTTAATATAGTGAAAGCTAGAATTTTTGAAAGAGGATGTGCTCAAAATTAGATGATAAAAGAGACATGGTCAGATTCAAAGTTATGCCATAATTATTTTAGCGCCCAGAAATTGCTTATTTTTTTGGATATGTTTTTCCTTTATGTGTCTAGTTTAAGTAGAAAAAAGACTTAGCTTGATTCAACAGATAAAGTTATAGTGAAATTAGCAAGAGCTGTTCAGGTAAAACGAACCAAAAACAGGGTTGGAAAGTAAATTTGATAATAAATTGTATGATCGTCCAAACATTATGTGATTTTATTATGTTGTGTACATATGTGTTAGGGGTAAAATAAAATAAGAATCAAGTCATCTGAATATATATATATATATATATAGCGAAAGTTATGAGAAGTTGCCAAATGATGAGAATTATGTTGTGAGGAAGAATTAAGTTGAAATTATGTTTTCGAAAAAGAGGAGTTAATTTTGAAATTTTTTCCATAATCTGATTGAAACTTTTTAATTTCAGCATTAAATTGATGCTTGATTCCACAAATATATTATAAACATCACTCTTAAATTTTATGCAATAGACCCATGCAAAACGAGTGATGGATGAATAAAAAATAGTACTTGTGATTTAAAAAGGCATCAATAGGGGCAAATATCCTAATGAATTCTTTCAAATTAAGTGGTGCAATTCTGTCCACTAGACGGTAAATTATTTTTTAGATAATTTTCTTAATGGGCACGAAGTACACATTTTATTGGAAGAAATCAAATCTATGCTATTTTCTTTTTAAACAAAAAATTATTATCCACGGAGTTGTAGTGATATTTGGGTATGTACGAATATTTGATCTGTGATAAAGTATAGCAATAGAAAATTTCGAGGACGAAATTTTTTTTTTAGAGGGAGAGAAATGTAACATCCGGAAAATTCAATAAGTATTAATATTTAAAAAGTGATATTATAATTTGAGGATTTTTGTGGAATAGAGTTCAGCGGTGAAATATATATATATATGGGGTGAAATATTGAGGAAATATTAAAATAAAAAGTTTTAGGGGTAAAAATTATATACACAGTAAGGATATAATCGAAAAGAATTAAAAATTGTGTGGAGGAATTTAAAAAGTAAAAATATATTATAGTAAGGGTAAAAAGGTAATTTTAAAGAAAAGATATTTGTATAATAAAAAAAAAAAAAAAAAAAAAAAAAAAAAAAAAGAGACGGTGAGGCGATGAGAAGCTTCTGGAACAAATTTATTTTATATATATATATATATATATATATATATATAAGGGGACCATTTTACCGGACTTTCCGCCCCTCTCCTCCCCTGCATGTCTCTTTTCTTTTTTCTTTACACATATATATGTATATATAGAAAGAATTTAATAACTGAATATTCTTCTGTGGTCCGATCGTGATGAAATTTCAGGTATGTATTCAAAACTAAGTGAATTTCATTATATACGGTTAAGATTTTATTTTGAGGTCAATTTAATCGTGAATTTAGAAATGAACTTTTCGAGTATTTTTGTAAATTACTTCTAAATATGAAGTGATATGTGAATAAAATTAGTATTTTTGGACTCCTAACAGTACTGTGAACCTAGTGTTATTTTCCGTTCGAATTATGGGTATTTTTTCGGTACCCGGAATATTTTCCGGCGAGCCTTTATTAGTTTAATTTTTTTTTATTGATCTATGAATTATGTAGAGCAATATTAATTCTTGGAGTTTTTGACAATTTTGAGTAGATTATTTTATATGAATTATTGAAGTATTTGGAGTTAAATTAATTATATTGTTTGTTGGAAAATTAGTTTAAGTGATCGAGATATTATATTATGTGGATCACAGGAATATTTTGGCGTGGTTAATTATAATATTATTGGTTTGTTTGATGGTTTAGATTAAATAGGCAGATATGCATAGGGAGAAGTTTGTGATAATTTTGGTAAAAATTGGAGAATATTTGAACAAGTTTATTATAATTAATTTATAATTAATACTTATCAATATGTATGGTATATTTCATGGATGTATAAAACTTTGTGTTATGGAATTGATGATTTTTGGAAATGAGATTCTCTGGTGGAATATTTAATATTTATGTTTAATAGGATGAAATTATAATTATTTGATATTTAATTCTGCCCGGTTAAATGGAATAATTGTCAAGGATATGAAAATTCCTAGAATTGTATTTGGAGGAATATATGACGCTTTAGTTTTTTTTTATGTGAATAGAGATAAATGAGTATATCAGGTAGAATAAGTTACATTAAAATGATAAATAAGTTATTATAAGATTAGGAGAACTACGTGGCTTTGATTCCCAAATCTGAATTTGGGGTACGTAGGAAGCTTGATAATAAATAATTATCAAGTCCAAGCCAAATAAATATAGTAAATTAGATAGATTATATTCAATTTTATTGACCCATTAGTATAAGAATATTTTATATTAGAGTTTGTAGATTGATGTCAACAAGGAATTTATTTGGATATTAAGGATATTGTTGGGTGGTACGGGAGACGTTAGAAGGAGTATAAAGGGTATAACATTTTGGAGTTGGGTGTCACATTGACCTCTCTTCCTGAACTGAGGCGTATATGGAATCAAGGGTCCCGGCATAAACAAGTTCTTCAAAATCTTCACACTCTTGAAGTTACAAGTTGCGATAGACTAACTAGTTTGGAGCCATCTTTTGAGTCTTTCCAGAATCTTCAAACATTGGACGTGTATAACTGTGATGGACTGATGTACTTGTTCAAATCTACAGCTGCGAAAAGTTTGGTGCACCTCGAAACCATCAGCGTCAAAGAATGCAATATGGTGACAGAAATAGTAGCAGTTGAGGGAGATGAAACACAATCTGAAACTGACATTACTCTCAGCAAACTGGAAAGTCTAAAACTTGATTGTTTAGAAAGCATTGTTTGCTTTACCTTGGCAAATTGCCCGATGAAATTCCCATCCCTCACAGAGGTAATTGTAACACAGTGCCCCAAGATGAAGTTCTTCTCTCGGGGAAACTTGTACGTGCCAAAGATGAATAAAGTATATGTATCAAGAGAAAGCGACAAATGGCGTTGGGTTGGGGATCTTAATTCAACTATGAAACAACTTTATGTAGAGATGGTAAGTTGTGATTGATAGGATCTCATTCTCTTTCAATTTGTTTATTCATCTACTGGTTTAGAGGTTCTTTCTTCGTTTTCTTATCTAAAATTGATGATAAATTTCAAATAGCATTAGCTAACTTCACATTCATCTTCTTATAGGCTGGCTTTGATGGCATTCAACAATTGAAACTCTCTGAATTTCCTGAGTTGAAAGAGAAATGGCTTGTTGAACTTCCAGTTAATTTCTTCTATAATCTGACTTCATTAGTGGTGGATGATTGTGCATTCCAGTCTGTTGTTATTCCATCCAATCTACTACCTTTCCTGATTGTTTTGGAAAAACTTGAGATAAGAAATTGTGATTTATTAGAAGAATTATTTGATTTGGAACGGCCAAATACTGATAGGAGCTTTGGATATTTGTCCAACTTAACAGAGTTTCAATTGATTGGTCTACCAGAGCTGAGGCATGTTTGGGATGAGATTCCTAAAGATCTGATGGATGTCAAGAACCTTACATTGTTGAAAATTGAAAATTGCAACAGTTTGAGAAATGTTTTGACTCCTACCCTATGCTTGAGCCTTGTTCAACTCAAAACATTAGAAGTCACAAGTTGTCAGATGGTAAAAGAGATTATCACTGCTACTCCAACCACAGAAGATGGAGCTATGGGCCATGTAATCATACTTCCTTTATTGGAATGCATTACTTTGGAAGATTTGCCCAACTTGACTAGTTTATACTCTGGAACTGATTCTGTTGAATGCCCTTACTTGAAAGAGATCACCATAGCTGGTTGTCCACAGCTTAATATCAACAATACAATTGCCGAGTCAAAGGTCAGTCATTTTTCAAATTATCATCATAATTTTGCATGGTTGGAACAACTATTCTTCTGGTTCTTGTACGCAAACTTATTAACTATTAGTAGCCTTTTTGTATATGATTGCATTATCAATCCATCTAAATTACTGTCTTATTTATTGCAGTTATGGAATTGCAAACTTTTTTTATTAATTTAAATATTTTGTCAACAGGCTGTTAGTTTTCCACACCCGAAGAACTTGAAACCTTCATCAATTGACATTGAAAAGATATGGAATGGGCAAAGTTTAACAAGCTTGACGATAGATGGTTTTAGGAATTTGAAATTTCTTTTTCCGTCATCTATAGCTAAAAGTCTGTTGCATCTAAAAAGGGTAGAGATTTCTAATTGTGAGATGCTAGAACAAGTAATAGCCATGGAAGCACAAGAAGAACAAATGATGAGACTGCCAAAGATAGACTTCCTGAAGCTTAAAGATCTTCCACAACTCGCTCAATTCAGCATATGTAAGATGCTTGAATGCCCTTCCTTGAAAGAACTACAAGTTCAAAACTGTCCTCAACTAATGGTATTTGTCTCCGATTACATTGGCTCAAATGTTGTGTCCAATAGTGAACACCAAATAACAGCCTCTGCTCTCTTTGATGACAAGGTGGTCTCTGTCCTTTGCGTATTTTTTTTTTTTTAAAAACACCTTTTTTTATTGTATATTATTTTTTAAAAATTAATTGATCAAATTGTTCTAACATTTCTTTGCAGCTATCTGTCATCTCTATTTTGATTTGATCCCACATTTCTTTAGCTATTTAATGTTTACCATTAATATGGTATGATTACTGTTGCAGGTTGCATTCCCCAACTTGGAAAAAATGCAAGTTATCCAAATGGATAATTTGAGGATGATTTGGAGCAACCAGATCTGTTCGAATTCCTTTGGAAAATTGCAAGTACTCAAGGTAGAATATGGTAAACAACTGCTGAAAATCTTTCCGCATAATTTATTGGCAAGACTCCAAAATCTAAAGGATTTGGTCATAAAGAATTGTGACTCACTAGAAGAGGTGTTTGACATCCATGAGCTAATAAATGCAAAAGAAATGGAACGAGTAACTAGTCAGCTGAAAAGACTGGATATCCGAAACATGCTGAGTTTAAGATGTGTTTGGAATGAAGATCCAAAAGGAGTTGTATCTTTTGACGAACTGAGTTGTATGTATGTTCGGGGATGTCCTAACCTAAAAAGTCTCTTTCCATTTTCAATTGCTAAAAGACTACAAAAACTGGAAGAGCTTGATTTGAATGAATGTGGGCTTGTGGAAATGGTTACGAAAAAGAGTGGAGTAGTAGAAGAAGCTCCTGAGTTTGTATTTCCTCGGCTTATGTACTTGGATCTTTGGAATCTAGAAGAGCTTGAATGTTTTGTTCAAGGAATCCACACCTTGGACTGCCCATTGTTGGAAAGATTGAGTGTTTATTGCTGTGACAAATTGGAGGTTTTCACTCAAGTGGCCCAGAATCCAGAAGAAACACCGATGCAGAATTCACTTTTCTCATTTTCAAAGGTAGACCTTGCATCCTTGTTACCGTTAGGTTTTTCTTTTTATTTTATTTTTTTATTTTTTTATTTTTTTATTTTTTATTTTTTATTTTTTGCCCCATAAGCTACTTCAAAAAAGATAGTAACTCCTACTACTTCCAAACTATGACTATTAAGCCATAATTGTTCTAAATTTGATTATTCTAATGATTGAAAACAGTTTCAATTCTGCTTATAAATAATTTTGTAATTTTTCTTTTCTCACTTGTAATTAGCAATCACTGAACTAAACACAGAGGGCAGAAATGACAAGTTGTTCTTATAGAAAAATATATTTTCTGTGCTTTCATTTGACTTTTTTTTAGTTCACATTATCAATTTAAGAAATCATGGGCATTTTCATGTTTTTTTATGGAAAGTCAACTTTAACCTGGTTTTTGTTTGATTGTTTTTCAGATCACTTTAACCTGGTTTTTGTTTGATTGTTTTTCAGATCACTTTAACCTGGTTTTTGTTTGATTGTTTTTCAGATCATCTCCAACTTAAAACACCTATCCTTCACTAGTAGGGATTCCCAAATGACAAAGGAAAGCCAGTTTCCACCACAACTCTTTCACAAACTTAAGACTGTTGAACTACATTGCTTTGATGGTGAACCAGCAGACTTTCCATCTAATCTCCTTAAGTTGTTTCATAAAATGGAAGAACTTTATTTAAGGTCTTGTGAGTTCAAGGAAGTGTTTTGTGGTGAAGGACTACGCCAAGCTCTTCAAACTCTCAAGGTTTTGTATGTTTGGGGTTGTCACAAGTTGATTAGTTTAGCACCAAGCTCTGCTTCTTTCGAGAACCTAACGATTTTGGATGTACACAATTGCAACCTATTGGATAGCTTGATGGGACACAAAACAGCAAGAAGCCTAGTTCAACTCCAAAAAATGATGATAAAAAGTTGTCGCAAGATGTCAGAAATTGTTTCAAATGAGGGATCACAGGAATCGAAAGGGGAGATCATGTTCACCAAATTAGAACGTTTGGAACTACATGATTTGGCAAGCCTTGTAAGCTTCAGTTCGGCAGATTGCAGTTTCAAATTCCCATCTTTGAAGAAAGTAATTGTAAGTGAATGTCCCAACATCAAGTTTTTCTCCAAAGGAGTCTTAACCACACCCAAACTACAGAGCGTACAACTCACAGAAGCAGAGAGAGGGCATTGGAAAGGCAACCTTAACTCCACCCTGCAGCACTTATTCACCCATCAATAAGCTGATTGGGGTCCAGAATCTTTGATTTGAAGATAGAGAGAGACAATGATTGTTTGCTTTACCGTTTTCTTAATTATTGCAACTGCAATTTTGTTCAGTTAAAACTATGTGTGCATCTCTTGTTAATATATCCATGTCTACTTCTTTTGACTTCAAATCATTTTATACGAGGGTCTAATTATAATTTTCATATAACTTTACATTATTAACCCATGAGTTTACTCAACCATAAATCCAAACAACATAGTATTTCGTATGACATTACCATACCAAACTCTATCTACCATACTTTAGTTTATTAACTCCTAAACCAACCATGGATGTTTGGCATCTAGAAGAGAAACATGGATGCATAAATCACTAAACTAAAGACAAGGTAGAACTGATAGAGTCCTTTGTATATATTTTGTATGCAATGAATAATCTTGAGTGAGTGAGCTTCCAATTCCATTCTGATAGGGTCCTTTGTATAACTTTACATTCTTTTCTTTGCTTTCATTTGACTTTTTTTTTTTTTTTTTTTAACTAAGTTACAAAGAGTTCATAATATCAATTTAAGAATCATGGACACTTTCATGCCTTTTTTTTTTTTATGGAAAATCAACTTCAACCTGGTTTTCGTTGGATTGTTTTTCACATCGTCCCCATCATGAAACATGTATCCACATGATGAATCGACCTTCCAACGCTTTGCTTGGATGTGATTTAGAGGGGGTAAACTAAAGGAAGATTAAATTGGATATTTAGTTTCAAAATAAAAAAAAGGATATTTAAGTTATTTTCCAGTAATAATTATTGTTTGAGTTGGGTACATTAATTACTTTATTTATATTTTCATCTTTCATAAATAAATTCAAAAATCCAAATTTGGTCTTACACTGACACATGCATATCCTCTCTGCAATTGCTATTAACTGCACGGCTCTTCTTTATGTGCTAATGTGGAGTATTTAATCTTAATAATTGGAGTGATATAATTCTCTTGAATAGAATATGACTAATGTAAAATTCGTTCTAAAATAGCAGAAAGTTTGACGAAAAAATCTGTTAACAAATGTTACTCCTTAATGACAAATGTTAATAAAAAAATTAAAAAGAAAAACAAAAAAAAAAATTACAACTGAATATTGAAAGATTTCAGATAATCTTAATATCTCGAATAACTATGCAACTCAAAAAAAATAAAAAAAAATTTCAAATAATCTTAAAATCTCGAATAACTATGCACTCAATCTTACTACTAAACATTGAAAGATTTCAGTTTTGATTACCTAACTGATAAAAAGATGACTTTAGAATTAGATAATGAATGATCCAGATATATGCCTTCATAAAAATTTAAAAAGAAAAAGAAAATGGGAGTACGAGATTTTTGGATAACTAATGGACATTTCAAAACTCAAACCAAACATGTGATTTTAAGAACTCATATCATACTAAACTTTATTAACTGATCAACCAAACAATTTGTAAAGAATGAAGTTTTTATACGTATTATCTTTCCCCTTCCTAGTTATGTGCACTCGCTACTCTAATTTGTCCATAGTATTCAAGTCATAAGAGGGGGACATGCATTTGACAGGACCTGAGCTTCACCGTAAGCTTCACGTTTAACGGTGGTGTTAAAAAAGGGCTTGTTAAAGTATAAACACAAAGATCAAGGGCTCAATGTCGAAAAATAAATGCTTAAGGACTAAATCCTTAAAACCATGAAAGGTCAAGGGTCTAATCATGTCTTTTTGACTTTGTTCTTAAACAAATCTCTTGTATTTTTTTTATTAGAAAAAGAAAAGTGTTCGGCTCCTTTATTTTTTCAATATTTGTTCATTGAATTCCTAATATTTTAATTCGACATATTGAGCTCTCCATCATTTGTGATCGCTCATATTAAACCTTGTTTATGAACATCAAGCTCTGTTAAAGTTGTATTCCTGCTAAATTATACGGATGCTGATAAGAATTTTGAAAAATTAGTTCCTTTGACTAATAAGTTAGCTTGCACTTCACAGGTCAATGTCACAAAAAATAAGAGGGAAAAATTGAAGAGAAATAAATAATTCTCACAAACACTAGAATTAATCTAGAATACCATTTCAAATAATTAATCAAAGAGAAATAAGATATTTTATTTTTTTCTGGAGATTTCTCCCAATCTCTTCGTTTGGTTCCAAGTGGTGCACCAGATTTATCATAGTGTTGTTAATTTTTTTCTTTTTTTTTTTTCTTGTGCCTTTGATTAAATTTGCATTGAACAAACATATGTCTAAACTTTAAAGGAAATTCTCAAAAATACCTTTGTTTTACGTTTTGTTTTTAGATTCTATATTTTCAAAATTACTTTTATATCTTTTTTAACTTTCGTAATTATTGAATTGCCTTTTTTTTTTAATTCATATCGTTTATATATTTTCTCTTGCAAAAGTCTCTTTCAAATTTTTCAAATTTACTCAAATACGTTATTCTACTTTATCCACATTTATCTCCCCTCTTTTTATAATTTTAATTTAGTTTTGCATTTATCTTTCAATCCGTTTATTTTTTTGCCATACAACATTAGACAGTTTTTTTTCTCTTCGAAACAAGATGATGCCAAAATATAAGTATTTTTGTAAAATTCTCAAACTTTAATTGGTTCAGCGATCACAAAGCACTATTACGAGAAAGTGTTAAAAAAAAAAATTCTTGTTTAAGGCCCAGGGGGTAATTGTATCGACGTTCACTGAAGTTTTAAGTTTTGTACGTCTACAATTACTAAAACTTAATTTTGTAAAAAGAATCTCTTAACATTTGTTATGTTGTCAATAAAGTAACTTTGGTTTTCGAAATATGGTGCCAAAATAATGACGTGACAACTCAACTTTAAATCAGACTTATCAGCATGATGTCATGCCAACTCTCACTAATAAAAAACAATGTCATTGACATACTTCCTACATGTACGACATATATCGAGAAAAAAAGAAATTCAAAATTCAAAATTAGTTTAAGCTAATAAAATGTTGCGTTGACAAGTTAGACTTGGTATATGATGGGAAAGGAATGCGGAATAAACTTTCCCCTGCTTAAATGAATCCGTGAGGAGCGTAATCAGCAGAACATCCACGATCACACAGAAAGGAACACCGATATTTTTACGTGGAAAACTCTTCCAACATGAAGGATAAAAACCACGAGGCCTCTCCTAGCCCAAGATAAAGTATCCACTATAATATGAGAGTTTTACAGCATATACAAAATCGAGCTAGTGAACAACAACAAGTTTCACGGCTCCAACAAACAATAACAACAACAAATGAATACACCAATGTTACATAGTAAGAGCAAAAATTTCTAGACCTCTAAACAAGATCTCCACCGTACAAAATAAAGATAAATGAGTCTAGAACAAGCTCACCAAATTTCAGCCCAATCCGAGAGGAAAAACCTATTCAAAGGACTAAAAAGGATGAAGCAGCTCATGCTGAAAACAAGCAAAAGAGAAACCGCAAACAACAAAACGGGGACAGAAAAAGGAGGACCTTTTTTACCTCTAGTGACTAATTCCATCATCCAGAATATAGAAAAATATGTCTTCAAACTTTGTCAAAGTTTCAACCAAATCCAACGACTAGAAATGAAACTTCAAATAGAAAAACCAAAGCTGGTGGCAGAAAAGCACCAAAAAAACAATAGCTATTGCAAACCCAAAAATCTAAACTTATGAACCTCCAAATTCTGATACGACCGTTCAAAATCAAGAAACAACAGTCTCCAATATGCTCTCCAAAAATCAACATGATCGGATCCCATATGGGCCAGAGATCGTTGAAATTAAAAAAAAAAAAGAGTATAGTTGAAAAACAAAGTTCATAAGCTCAAAAGATTTTCTCTCTCAGTTCTCTCTACTCCCTTGTATCAAAAAACCCTCTCAAATGTTGTTATGCCTCTCTCTCATCCTCACATCTCATCTGTTCCTTATAAGCTCCTTCTCACCTCACAAAGAGACTCTTTCTAGGGCTTGAAGAATGCACATTAGGTTTCTTCTTCTACATAGGAAGGGAACAAAGTCCAATAATATAGACTTATCACGTCATCGTTTGTCGTTAGAATTCAATAAATTAGAGTGAGAATAACTTTATTGACAACGAAACAACAGTTCAATAAATTTATTGATATAAATTATACTTTAATAATTATAAACATATATATTCCTTGAGTCACCACAAGTGAAATTTAACCGGTGTATGGCCAAACTAAACTCTCGTATTGTACCATATGTGAGGGTAAAATTGGACCTTGGTACCAAACTTTGCGTAATTTTGTGCTCTATTCGTACGGAAAAAAAAAGAGGGAAAAATACAGACAACTTTTTCACTTTCTACAATCCATTTCCCTTTATATTTCTCCATTCTCATCTCTGTGATTCACCACATGAAAGTAATTGTATTTTTTCGTCTCTTATTCTGTCAATCATACAAAATGGAACTTTGAAGAAAGAAAGTTGATTTCCTCGTACTTGGTCGATTCTAAAAGGCTCTTCCGCTTACTATGCTGGATCTTTGCTTCGCATTTCCTCTCATATCGTCGATTAAGTTCACCAGGGAAGATAGATTTGATTATTTGGTAGGTCAGTTTTCTCTTTATGATATCAAATTTTTTAATTACTGATTCTGTATGTGATATTTACTGTTGATGACCCATCTAATTCCATTTTTTTGCTCTTTCTATATGAGGGTTACGAAAGTAAATTAGAAGGTTTCGGCATTGTTATGCATTTGTTGAGATATTTTTAATAACTAGTAGAGTTTTGAAATGTCATGATTTTCTGCACTTAGAAGCACTAAATTTTGTTTTATAGAATTTACTGAGAATTTGAACTAGCTAAGTCTAAGGAAATACCTAAGTTCAAGGGCAAAGTGATCATCATCACTGGGAGTTTCAAGGTGGTAGTTAGCCTATATGGGTAATAACTCAAGTGCTGGTTATGGTTTAAGAAGCCATACCGATTAAGTATTGAAAGAGATGATGATGATGATGATGCTGATAATCTGGATATTAGCCCTTCCTCTTTTATCTTGTTGCTTTGGATGAGCATTTCTTATTAGCATTGGATTGTTCTGTCTCGTCCATTATCACCACATATATAAGTGAAACAGGGATATGGTAATGACCACGATTGACAGAGAGTCAATAAAATCTGCTTTTAGATCTGAAGAGAAACTGTAGTTATTGCAGTAAGTGTCTACTGTGTACTATTGCGATCTTTATGCTTGTAAGAAGCTTATATTAAACCATCTTGGGCACCAATGCTTTCACAAAGAAAGTTGTGAGAAGCCGAGATGTCATATTTGTGGAAGATCAGACTTTTAAAGATGTTCAGAGGGCTAAAGTTTTTCCCCAGCCTACTGATGATCTTCTACATCAGCCTGAAGTAGTTTCTCAGCCTACTGATCATTCCCTACAGCAGCCTAAGATAGTTCTTCAGCCTACTGATTACCTTACTGATTTGGGTCTAGTTCCTCCTAGGCATATTGGTACACATGTAGGAGATGATGATCACACTATTGACCAACAGGGTACTGATGGTGTTGATGCTCCACAGGAAGCTGAAATGGATGGGATTGTCCATGATGAGTTACCAGTACCTTATACACCACCATTTGTTCCACTTATGCGGTTAATTAGAGACCGTCATCCTTCCACACGGTATTCTGTTGATGAGTATGTGTTATTAACTGACGGGGGAGAACCTGAAAGTTTTGCAGAAGCCATGGAAGATGAACACAAGAAGAAATGGATCGATGCCATGCAAGATGAAATGAAATCCTTGTGTGAGAATAATACATTTGAAGTGGTGAAGTTGCCTAAAGGCAAGAGAGCTTTGAAGAACAAGTGGGTGTACAAAGTGAAGCAGAAAGAGAACTCTTCACAGCCGCGATACAAAGCTAGATTGGTGGTGAAGGGATTCAGTCAGAAGAAAGGTATTGAGTTTGATGAGATTTTCTCTCCAGTTGTGAAAATGACATCTATTCGTGTTGTTCTCGGTTTAGCTGCTAGCCTTGATTTAGAGGTTGAGCAAATGGATGTCAAGACTGCATTTCTCCATGGTGATTTAGACAAGGAGATTTACATGCAGCAGCCTGAAGGTTTTCAGGTGAAAGGAAAAGAGGATTATGTATGTAGACTGTAGAAGAGTCTATATGGTTTGAAGTAAGAACCAAGGCAGTGGTACATGAAGTTTGAGTCTATTATGAGGGAGCAAGGCTACTAGAAGACTACTTCAGATCACTGTGTCTTTGTTCAGAGATTTGGTGATGAGGATTTTATCATCATATTGCTTTATGTTGATGACATGCTGATTGTTGGCAAAGATGCTGGAAGAATTGCCTAGTTGAAGCAATAGTTAAGTAAGTCCTTTGCTATGAAGGACTTGGGGCCAGCAAAACAGATTCTTGGCATTAAAATCACCTCAGACAGGGTGGCCAAGAAGTTGCATATGTCACAGGAAAAGTACATTGAAAAGGTGCTTTGCAGGTTTAACATGGATAAAGCTAAAGTTGTTAGTTCTCCTCTCACTACCAACTTTAAGCTAACTGCAAAAGATTGCCCTTCTACTGAGAAAGAGAAGGAAGGGATGGATAAAGTTCTATATGCCTCAGCAGTAGGAAGTTTAATGTATGCCATGGTGTGTACACGACCTGATATAGCTCATGCGGTTGGTGTTGTTAGCTGTTTTCTGTCAAATCCGGGTAAGAAGCATTGGGAAGCAGTTAAGTGGATATTCAGATATCTTTGGGGTACTTCCAAATTCGGTCTCACATTTAGGAATGGAAAGCCAGTGCTGGTTGGGTACACGAATTCTGATATGGCAGGTGATAAGGATAGCTTGTTGTAATTGCCCATTATTGGTTGATAGTGGAAGATTAAGTGGCCTAAGGGTCCCGTGGTTTTTACTTATCGGTTGAGAGGGTTTTTCACGTAAAAACTTGCGTGTTTGGGTTGTTGTGCATTACTCCATTTTTGTTTCTTGGTGTTGCTCTAATTTTTAGTTTCCTCAAAGATTCATACGAGTCGGGAAAAAGAATCACAACGAAGATTCATTCAACATTTGTTGTTACCGTTGTGGTCGGTATATTTTTTCCCATCACAACTGCATTCCGTTGAATCACTGGTAATTAGCCCTCCAAATAGTTTCTCTCAGTTGCTCTCTCCATCCCTCCAAAAAGTTTGACTTATGGAATTTGGATCGAATTTCTTTCTGTTGGGATACAAACCCAAGTCCCACATCGGAAGTTTAAAGAAGAAACTCCTTGAATATAATGTGCCACCTTGACTCAATTAGTATGAGGCCTTTTGGGAAGGAACCCAAAAACAAATCCGTGCGGGCTTGGCCCAAAGCGGACAATATCATACTAATGTGGAGTTAAGGTGATGTTTGGCAGTCCCCACAAGTGGTATCAGAGCCATGGTTTGGCAACGGTCAGGAATAGTGGACTGCGTTGTGTGGGAGGCTCTCGGTATGACCTCGTGATTGGAGATTCGTGTTTGATGCCTTGTGTCGAAAGTCTTCCTGACATTGTGGTGGTCAGGCGGCGTGTCCCGTTGGTTGATAACGGCGGTGCAAGATGATTTGACGGATCAAATGAATTATGGCTCGAGGGGAGGACATGTGTGGTCCTTGGTTTGAGGGGAGGATTGTTGGGATACAAACCCAAGTCCCACATCGGAAGTTTAAAGAAGAAACTCCTTGAATATAATGTGCCACCTTGACTCAATTAGTATGAGGCCTTTTGGGAAGGAACCCAAAAACAAATCCGTGCGGGCTTGGCCCAAAGCGGACAATATCATACTAATGTGGAGTTAAGGTGATGTTTGGCAGTCCCTACACTTTCATCTAGCCTCCTAGTTAGATATCAGGTTCGGAGTTTCTCTTCATATATATTATGCTGCAGGGATTTGATTCCTACATATTCTTCAACGGATCAAATTTAAGGCATTATTAATTAAAGCCTATAGATTCAATCTTTTATCTCGATCAGAACCAAAAGGTGAGTGAGTTTACACTTTAAACAAACACTTTTTTCTTTTAATTTTATTTATTTTTTCTCTTATCATAATATTTTTTTTTTTTTACTGTTGAATATTTTGTATCAGCATCAAGGGCTATTAAGCATGGCATACTCTTCTTCTGATTTGAGCTCACTGTGGAGGATTTCAGTAACTGAGGAAATGAGGTTTTATTTTTAGTTTCAACTTTGTAGCTTTATGAAAATTTGGTTGCATAGAATACTTCCATTGCCCTTAATTTTATTTTGTGACATAAAACTTTCCGAATTTCGCTGCTTTATAACTGGGAGTGATGAAATTGTAAAAGAGGGGGAGGGAGGGGAGGGAGTGGAAGGACAAGAAAAATTTGGGAATAAAAGGGCAAAAGGGAAAAAACTGATGCTATAATTAGGAAAATTCTTGTTAAGTATAATGTTCTAAATTCCTTAATCTTTGTGATCTGCCATTGTAAATTTGGAAGATAAAGGAAATATTGACGATTTTGAGAAATCACGGACTAAGTCGACTTTTGAAAAATAGTTCAAGGGGTAATTTAACCCAATGCTCTTAAAAAATTAATTGTAAACTATATTAACGCTCCGTTTGTTTTACGAAAAATACTTTCTTTACTTTCTAGTATTCGTTATATAAAAGGGAAATAAATCAAAGAGAATTATTTTTCAAATCACGTCTGGCTATGAAGAGCTATTAAGAGAGGACTTGGTGGTAATTCCCGCAGCTTTATTTAGAACCGGGCATCTAGTTATGTAGGAAGACTCATTAAGAAAAATCTTTAATAAATAAAGGAAAATGATTTTCTATTTTACATATGAGAAGTAATTTTCTGAAAGAGGAAAACTACGAATTAATATTAAATTATCTCCACTTACCATAAATTTTTTTACAACCATATTTTTATCTTAACGATTTTTATATTACATCTGAATCTAGTGTATTTTGTTTAAAAAATAATGATAGATATCAAAGGTTGGAGCTGAAGTTATCGAGTGATACACTATTTACCCCCTTGGCCTCTAGATTTTAATATTTTTATTCAATATTTTGAGAGAAAATTACTGCAGATGCATGAGCTGATATTGTATAGTGTTGAAGCTATACTTCAAGTTTGTAGTTTCTATTCAAAAGCACAATGGAGACAATGAGATCTAATCTTACCAAAAATTAATTTTCCTACATAAAATTAATTGTTTGTAGTTTCTACCTTTTGCAATGGAATCCTATCATAAAATCAATCTCTAATAGGCGATAGCCTTGGCTTTATTCATACATGTTTAAAGAGAAGTGACCTTTTGCATTGCAACCTTTATAATAGTAATGGTAATAGTAATGTAATGATTACGATGATAAAACACAGAGGAGATCAAGCAAAATACAATTTGGTGAACTGATTATAGAGAGAACACAAAACTTCTATTTCTTACAATATTACTAAGTGCATTTCAGTTGAAACTATGTCTCATGCATTTTAGTTGGCTGATATTCTTTACATGTCTTCTTCAATGGAAGGAGCTGTTTATCTTGCTTTTTGAAACCCTGTACTGAACTTGATGATGTCTTGTTAAAATTATTAAAAAAGCTGCATGTTTATGTATGTCCGAATCAATGTTGTGAAAACCAGACCGGACCGACCTGTTCGACTAGTTTTACCGCGAACCGGCCATGGGTCCGGTCGGTTTGATTAAATCAGCAGTTTACGAAAAAAAACCTAAGATGACCGGTTCGACCGGTGAAAAACCAGTGAACCAACGAACTGGTCAAAACTGGTTTTTATAAGTTTCTATGTTTGGTTTGATTCGGTTTGGTTCGTTTCAATTCGGTTCGAACCAAACCGAATCAAAAACCAAACAAAGAAAATTATAAAAACCAAAACCAAACTAATATACATTCAGTTTGAGTTGAACCGAACTGAACTAGTTCGGTTTGGTTCTAGTTTGGTTCGGTTTCAAACCAAAATTTTCTAAATTTTAAAATTTAAATCAATTATCATTAAAATTTAAAATTGATGAAGTTTTAGGATATTTCATAAAGTTATTTTGAGTATTAAACATTTGAAACTTATGTTTGATGAATTTATAAGCTTATTTATTTTTTAAATAATATTTTTTTCAAAAAAATAATAATCCGGTATAACCACCGGTAAAACCCGGTTGAACCAGTTATACCATGTACCAGTAGCTTCACCGGTTTGATGTCCGGTACGGTTATGATAACATTGATGCGAATATTAACTGGATTGAGCATGTTTGATTTCTTTCTTTCATGGAAATTGAATCTCAATATGTTAAAACTTTTCTTTCAGTTCAAGAATCCTCTATCCAGCCTTCACATTACCTCTCCAGGCTGAATGAAATACAGGTTAGTGGTACTTTGGGTTAACTGTAACGGGATGTGTTCAATCTTTTTTAGGACATACATTAGCTTCATAATTATTTTATATATGTATATATATTCCAAAAAATTATTGAGATATAAACCTCAATACAACAGTTACAAAAATAAAAAGAATCTGAAATGGGATTTTGCGATTTTTAGTATTTTAGTACATTCTCAACACAAATTTTAAATTTATTATTTTATCACCCTGTAATTTTTGTAACCCAAACTTAAAAGCCCTTTTCCTTTTTCACCCAGAAAATTAATAAAGTCATTTAGCTGTACTGGTAGGAGGACTCTAAATCCTCGTGACTTTATCAAAATGAAATTATAAACTACAAAGACATTAGTTTACAACCTATGAGAATTAGCTTTATTTGACAAATTAAGGACAAAGCTGCAAATTGGGGCCTACAGCTTACATTATTACATATGATAGTTGATAGTGAATGATTTCTTTTGTGCAATTACGTACCTCTACAATGTATTTTGTTCGATTAAGTACTTGTGAATGTAAGAATAGTAAGAATAGTACTAGTTTATGATGGACTTATGTTTGCTTCTTCTTTTTTTTCCCTTGTATCTATATAAGAGCACGCTGGAGTCATGTTTTAAGTAAATGATTGTATTGAGTTATAAATGTAATAAAAAAATAACATATTTTTCAATAAAGTTGCATATTTTTCGGGTAATTGTGATACTATATAAGTGAGTTTTACTTCTCAAATACCATATAATCAAATTGTATTTAAAGAAATGTAAAGTTTGATTTCTATCATGTAAATATTAATTAAACACAAAAAGTAAAATACTTTTAAAGTCCATTGTAAAATTGTCTTATTATTAGATTTATAGGTACTAAATTGGGACCGAAAAGAAGAAGTGCAAAATGGACTAAATATGTAAACTATATGTGGCCAAAAATTAATTCATGATAAAACATATAGAAATACCTATGGTGATGAACGTGATCATACTATGAACTAAACAAAACTTTTGTCCTCATATGACAGTAAAAATCAACTTTTTCCTAAATCATTTGTTTTATATTGATAATATAATTAGTATTTTGTGTCGGTTTCACATCACATGGCTATCTTTTGAAAATTTTGGGAAACGTATTGGAAGAATAGTTGGCTGATTTGCTTTCGAGAAATAAATTTTAATTATTTATCCTAATTGGAAATCCAGCCAATAGCCTTGTAAGTCGTTAAGCCTTTCTTTATATATATGTTTTGAGGGAATAAATTTAACTTTTTTTGGCTTAATATTTATCTCACTCAATGGCCTGATATCTTTCTAGTTTAATGCTTTATTCACGTGGCGCATGAAGTTGAAAACCAATAACATTGTACTCATAAATTTAGTAATCATATATCTGTGAAGTCAGAATTCCATATAGATCAAACAACGAATGTATAGATTACCATAAACATGATAAATAAACGGACTTACAGTTTATATGCAGTGGAAACTCGTTTATGGAATATATCTGATCTACACGAGAAACCGGATTGTTCTGGTTGCCTTTCCTACGAGTGTATGAATACACTGAGTACGAGCTATCTCCGTGAATTCTCCCGACGAACGAAGAAGTATATCGTTTTTCTCTCTAGAGACGTTTTCTCCGGAACTAGAAGGAATCTCTATGATTCTTCCCTCTCTCGAAATAGAGAAACTTCTTCTCTATTTATAGTGGAAATCCCAACTTCCATCGATATATATGGTCGGATCAAATTACACATTTGGTCCCTGTAATTTACACATAATTACAATTTAGTCCCTCCTATTCCAAAATGTCATGGGCGGACCAAAAACCAATATCTCACACTCGCACATGACAAGACATACTTTCATGGCGATTGAACACACATACTTCTTTCAATTCTTGCTCGGCGAATTGACGCGACCAGTCAACGTAACAGTTAAACCTTTGAAGCTCTCCTTCATCGTTCCACCTTTAGCTTAACGCGATATCCCCCTAGTCCATTTTATATGATCACTAGTTTTCGACTCGCTTTTGATCTCACGAAAACATTCATATACACTACATACCTTTTCCACGAAAAAGTATTGAGCTCGAGTGCTATATGATTACTAAGTGACATGTTACTGAAAATGTACTTCCTCTCTATAAATAACCTTCCGCCATATGTCCAATGCTTATCTGACTGGTCCTTATATGCCCGTTCATAGCTAACGAAGCCTGGTTTAGGGTTCCAATCAAGTTAATCATCAGACATATCCTTCTTGTTATTTACAAGAGTTCTTAAGGGTGAACTTGAAACTCATATTTTCATTTGGGTCTCACATTAGGAAAGTTGAGATCAATTTTCTTCTTTCCATCCTTTGGTCGGCTTTTACACATATTACTAAAATATGCCATAGTGTTAATCCACTTAAGACGTATGTTTTATAAACACTATGCGAAAGCATTCAGTCTCTAAATGCAACTCATGCATTAGTACCTCTAGTCCACATTTAAGCCTTTCACAGGACAGCTTTCGGTATAAACGAAATAATGATATTTCACATATCACATATGGAGTTTCTCACACTCCCACTTTTACCTATGAACACATAACTAATAGCAAAAGATTCATCCATGTGAGTAAATGGCATTTCGGTAACATATTGAACTATACTTAATAGCTCTATATGTATCGCTTTAAATTACACATTTGGTCCCTGTGATTTACACATAATTACAGTTTAGTCCCTCACATTCCAAAATGTCATGGGCAGACCAAAAACCAACATCTCCCACTCGCACATGACAAGACATACTTTCATGGCGATTGAACACACATACTTCTTTCAATTCTTGTTCTGCGAATTCACGCGACCAGTCAACGTAACGGTTAAACCTTTGAAGCTCTCCTTCATCGTTCCACCTTTAGCTTAACGCGATTTCCCCCTAGTCTATTTTCCATGATCACTAGTTTTCGACTCACCTTTGATCTCACGAAAACATTCATATACACTACATACCTTTTCCATGAAAAAGTATTGAGCTCGAGTGTTATATGATTACTAAGTGACATGTTACTAAAAATGTACTTCCTCTCTATAAATAACCTTCTGCCATATGTCCAATGCTTATCTGACTGGTCCTTATATGCCCGTTCATAGCTAACGAAGCCTGGTTTAGGGTTCCAATCAAGTTAATCATCAGACATATCCTTCTTTTTATTTACAAGAGTCCTTAAGGGTGAACTTGAAACTCATAGTTTCATTTGGGTCTCACATTAGGAAAGTTGAGATCAATTTTCTTCTTTCCATCCCTTGGTCGGCTTTTACACATATTACTAAAATATGCCATAATGTTAATCCACTTAAGACGTATGTTTTATAAACACTATGCAAAAGCATTCAGTCTCTAAATGTAACTCATGCATCAGTACCTCTAGTCCATATTTAAGTCTTTCACAGGACAGCTTTCAGTATAAACGGAATAATGATATTTCACATATCACATATGGAGTTTCTCATACTCCCACTTTTACCTATGAACACATAACTCATAGTAAAAGATTCATCCATGTGAGTAGATGACAGTTCGCCAACATACTGAACTATACTCAATAGCTCTATGTGTATCGCTTTAAATAAGGAATGAATTTGAACACAACAAATAACTCACATTCTATTCTAATAGAATTTACCAAAGTTATTATAATAGTTAAAAAATAACAACATGTTCCTATAACCTACGAAGACCAAATTCCAAAATGTGTTTACTAAAAACATTTGGAGCTATTAGCTTCGTTAACGAATCTGCAATCATATCTCCAGTTGGAACATGCACTAAACTTATTTCTCCTTGTGCTACTTTGTCTTTAACAAAATGATATTTTATATCGATATGCTTGCTTTTTCCATGATAACAAATATTCTTGGAATAAGCTATCGATGCAGTGATGTCGGAATAGATAGTCGTATATTTCCTTTTAGGCAATAGATCCAAAAGATCTATGAAGTGTTTTAACCAAACCGCTTCTTGTACTGCAGCTGCTGCAGCTACATATACTGACTCCATAGTCGATAATGCCACGCAAGTTTGTTTCTTGCTACACCAGGAAATTGCACCATTTCCTAGAATAAAGATATACCCAGACGTGGACTTCCTCCAGTCTTTATCAGTTCCGTGATCAGCATCTGTGTATCCCTTTAACTGTAAATCCTTTCCTTGGTAACAAAGGGAATAATTTGAAGTCCCCTTCAAATATCTCAATATCCTTTTCACTGCTGCTCAATGCATCAAACCTGGATTAGCCTGATAACGGCTTGCGAGACCCACCGCAAAACCTATATCAAGTCGTGTACAAATCATAGTATACATCAAGCTACCAATTGCACACCTATAAGGAATTCTCTCCATCATTTTAGTCTCTTCTGGATTCGTGGGACACATACTTGCATTTAGTTCCGTACCTTTTGCAATAAGGGTTGGATCGGGATCACAATGAGCTATACCAAACCATTCTAAGATATACGTCTCTTGTGAAAGAGCCAATAATTTCTTAGATCGATCTCTTGGTCTTAACCCCAAGAATGTAATTAGCTTCTCCTAGATCCTTCATCTCAAAGTTAGAAGACAACCAAGTCTTTACTTTCTTGAGTAAGGAAGTGTCATTTCCTGCTAAAAAATATCGTCAACGTATAATGTTAAAATGACAAACTTCCCTCCGTTTTCACGCTAAATGTAGACACACGAGTCTATATTAATCACCTTAAATTGCATTGATATAATCGCTTCATGGAAACGAAAATACCATTGTCTTGAAGACTGCTTAAGGCCATAAATTTATCTTTCAACTTACAAACCTTATGTTCTTGTCCCTAGATAATGAAATCTTCAGGTTGAACCATATAGATTTCTTTGTTCAGTTGACCATTTAAGAACACAGTCTTTACATCCATTTGATGTAATTCAAGGTCCATACATGCTACAAAAGCAAGTACTATTCTTATAGACGCGAAACGGACAACAGGTGAAAAAGTCTCCTGATAGTCAATTCCTTCCTGTTGTGTAAACCCCTTCGCAACCAGCCGACTCTTAATCTGGATAGGTTTCCCATCCGCTGATCACTTAATAGTATGTACCCATTTATTCCTAATGGCTTTATGCCCTTTGGGTAGATCAACTAGTTCCCAAACTTTGTTGATCGCCATTAACTCCATCTTACTTTCCATCGCTTTTATCCATTCTTCCTTTGCTGGAGATTCCAATTTCTCTTTCATATTAGTTAGAATGTCTTTAATTTGAGCTACGATGGAGAAAACTTCGCTATCAACTAAATAACGGCGTCGCAGAATATTTCCTCTTTTCGATCGCCTTAGAGGACCACTCCCACTGGGATCTATATCCATATTCACACTTGAATTTGGAATAAGACTCCCACTCAAATCAAGACCACTCAAGTCAGGGTCAGGATTACTCAAATCCGCTTGTGAAGGTTGAAAAACATCATTCTCCCTTTCCCTTACGTCTTCAACTTCATTCCTCCCACTCGGATTGAGTGATCCTGAAGTTTCAGACTCTTGAGTTTCAAAGAAAGTGAATTCCTTATCCACTTCTCCCAGCTTAGGAAATTCATTCTCTAAGAATGTGACATCTCGTGACTTAAATTATGTTATTTGACCATTCTCATTCTCTCCCACTAGAACATATCCTCTTGGCCCTAGCTTGCCATGCTTGCTAGATGTATCATGAATATAGGTAGCACATCCCCATGGTTGTAAATGGTTCAAATTGGGCTTGCGGCTCGTCCATAATTCATAAGGCGTGGTTTCTATGGACTTAGAGGGTACTCTATTGAGTAAATATGTGGCAGTCAATAGTGCGTCTCCCCAAAAGGAGATAGGCAAATTGGCTTCAGCCATCATAGACCTTACCATCTCTAAGAGGGTTCGGTTTCTTCTTTCCGCTTTCATTTTGTTGTGGAGCCCTAAGTATTGTCAACTGATGTTCAATACCTTTTTCATCACATAAAAATTTAAATTCCTCGGAGAGGTACTCTCTTCCCCGATCGGTCCTTAAAGCTTTGATTCTCCTCTCTAATTGATTTTCAACTAGAGCCATAAATCGTTTGAAACATGCTAATGCTTCCGATTTATGTGTAATCAAATAGACATAACCATACCTTGTATAGTCGTCTATGAATGTAATGAAAATAGTACGCACCATACCTTACTCGAACATTCATTGGGCTACAGATGTCAGAATGGATTAGTTGCAATGGTTGGTCAGCACGCGTAGCTTTACCAAATGGTTTTCTTGTCATCTTTCCTTTTAAGCAGCTTTCACAAGTTAGGAGATCTATTTTTAATAAATCAGCCAACAAACCTGCTTTAGCCAATCATACTAAACGATGTTGACCAATGTGACTAAGTCTTACATGCCACATTTTTTAAATGCTAACATTATCCACAGACAAGTTAATAGTAAAGGAAAAACTATTATGACACACATAATTTGGATCCAAATCCAAAACAATAAAACCATCCAACAAATGTCCACCACCAAAGCAGATATTTTTCACAAAGAGACTAAAATTGTTCAATTCAAAAGATAATATGAATCCCAAATTCATAAGGGCAAAAACAGATATCAAGTTCCTTCGAATTCCATAGAGGACATTTTCAAGAAACAGTGGTCGCCCACTGTTTAAGACCAGCTGACAACAGCCAATCCCAAACCTCTTTAGCGTTTTTTCCCACGTATATCCACCTAGTTCCCCAACTCAATAAAAGAATCTCGATCCTTTGTTACGTTGTCTGTTGCTCCTGAGTCTATGATCCACAAAGGATGAGATCCAGTTTGGAAAATAGAACTTGAAACAAATGTATAACTCTTGTGCACTTCGGTAACATTTACCTTAGGAGCTGTGCAATCTTTTGCAAAATGCCCCTTCTGTCTGCGATTGTAACATTTCACCCTAGAAATGTTAAAATCTTTCTTGCCCTTCTTTTGAACTGGAACACTGCCCACCATTCCCTTTGCCTTCTTCTTGAAGAACCTCTTGTTCCTCTCCTTGGACTTCAGACCAGGACTTAAACTAGCCATGCGAACCTCATATTTCAAACTAAGAGAGCCCAGACGGGTCCTCTTCCAGTTCAAGATGACGAATAGCATCATCAAAGGTCTTAATGTCATGGACATGAGTGAGTTGCAACTTCATATGCTCCTACCCATTCGGCAGAGAACGTATCACAACTTGAACTTTATGCTACTCGGTCAACTTATAACCAGCATCATGAAGCTCAGAAAAAATCATGTTAGACATTTCCTTTAAATGCCTCTTCATTGTGTGGTCAGCTCTCTTCTTATAAGTATCAAACTTGATACTTAAAGAATGGAGTTTTGTTAAGGAGACACCTCCAAAAATTCTCCTTAAGAGTATCCCATAGTTCTTTAGCTGTGTTGTATACGTGAAACTTTTTCATGATACCATCATTCATCGCACTAAGCATGGTGATACGGGCAGACGAGTTCTTCCTCTTCCAGGCTTAATAAGCCTCAAGGTCCCTCCTTGCTTGAATGGTGTTACCCTCTTCAGAAGGAACCATAATTCTCTCCAGTGTATCCAGAGCCTTTTGCTCTTCAATTACGTATTGGACTTTCATAGCCCAAACTTCATAATTGTCACCGTTCAAATGAAGGTCCTTATTTAGCAACTATTGCTTTTAAAGTAGCCATAAAAAAATGCTAAAGACAAAGTAGCACTAATAAGTAAGTGATACACCATATTTATTATAAGATCATATAAAACTAAAAATAGTGTTTGGTTCACGTAAAATCGAACATTCATGCGCAATGCATCTGGTCATCACTTACATAGGCTAATACAAACACCATATTAGGTTTAAATTTCCAATAACAAATATATATTTAGTTTTGTTTTAGATTGTATTTTAATTTGCTTAACATTTATACTTCTCTTAAGTATAAAACTAATGAGTAATATAACACTTACTTATAATCTCAAAATAAATTAATTAAAATTACTAAAACAAATAACCAAAATAGCAATGTTTAACAAATAAACATTTTATTATACCATAAAAAAAAATATATCCAACATTTAGTCAAAATTACAAACACAAAAAAAAATTTCAGTACAAAGCCATTCAATACAAAATTGAAATACGAAATCAGCAAGAGAAAGAGTGGAAAAATGAGTAGCTCAATCTTCATTTCCATCAAGTTGAACTATCTCAATTTCTTTTGAGGTGACTGGGATCATCTCTACGAACTTATAGTAGAGATCCAAAAGCATGTTCTCAACACCCTTAATAACAGCATCCAGACATGAGCGACGAACCAACTTGTTACTTCTAAGTAACATGGTTATAGGATTATAAGATAACTTAGCTTCTGTTTCAGCCAAGTTCAACACAAATACTTTGCATTGGGATCCATAATCCTGTTCAAGAACTAATCCTTCAATAGAGTCCACCAGTTCGTCAAATGCAGAATTTTCTCCAAACCAGAATTTCTTAAAGTGCTTTTCACGAAAAAGCCTTTTTCGCAAATTTTAATATTTTTAATTGATCAGTTCCAGAGAAAAATCCTCCTTTCCAGACAAGCTCTTGGATTTCCCGGTTTCACGCATTAAACTGCACCATGACTCCTACAATATCCCCTTCCTCCAATGGAGAATACCGTTTAGAGAAAAGATCATCTTCAAGTTTTTGTAGAGTCCTCGCCTCCTCTTGAGACTGGATTATTTTCGATGTTTTTACGAACGTTGCCATTTCTATAACACATATAAAAATAACAAAAAATTGTTAATGATCAACCAAAAATCAGTATATAAATACACAATAAATATACTGAATTTTCCTGAATTTATTAAACATAAATTAAGCATTTATACACAATAAACACTAGTAAATTTAGTTTAAAATATCAAATGAATTCCAAAAATTCATCAAAATATACCAAAAATTCAAGAAAAATGTAATTAATTTTGGAAAAAATTTGATGAAATTTAGGCGCCGGAAATGCCTGCACGCACTGTCTGAAGCTCCATCATGCGCCTCCACGGGCGAACATGTGCCACCACATGCTCAAAGGCTTCTGCTGACTTACGTGACACGTGGCAACATGTGATTCGTGCTGACATGGCACATTCGCCATGTGTCATCACCTGATTGGACCAACGAATGACGTGGCATGCTGATGTGGCACTGCCATGACACGTGTCATCAACATATTTGTCCACTATGGTGATGTGTCAGATCACATGTCATGATGATGTGGCATAATTCATAACCGTTTGCCACGTGTCGTAATAGTATTGTCCATGTGTCTGACACGTGGCAGTTGACGGTTTAAAAAACGGTTGACTTTGTACACGTGTCAATATGTTATTGGTTTTACTTTTCAATAGTCAGAAAAAAAAAACCCAATCGCATTGTGCCACGTGTCCCACACACCAACTTCTCCCAATCGCTTTGGAAACCAACTCCAGTCGTAGTGGTGGCGCGTGAGGTCCACGCACTGCCTTCCAGGCCTCCGTTGGCCGTGAAATTTGAGATTCCAACTAGATTTTTCGTGCTGATTTCAGTGGTGTGGTCAAAGTTTTGAAATTCTGACAAAAATTTTTGACACTTTGTACTGTTGGATCTAATACGGTATCGTTTTGACACGGATAACAATGCAAATCCGTATCAAAATGAACAAAACGAATCTAAATGAATAAAAAGCATATTCTTATTCATGGAACATCAGAGATCAAGATTTACGGAATCATTTCGACACGGATATCAATATAACTCCGTATCAAAACAAACAAATATGTATTTAAACGAATAAATATGCATTCAAACGAATAAAGAAACGTATTCTTATTCACGGATTTCCATAAACCAAGTGTGAGCGGACGACTTGTTCGACAGAATGCGAGACTCCCTTTCGGAAGGGCCACCACGATTTCGGGCGGACCCCTCCTTCGTGTGGGGTTTTTATAAATGGAAAATCGGTTTTAAAAAAAAAATAAATGGAATTAATTCTTAAAAGAACCGAGACCTAAGTCTCGATGAATATTGTAGGAGTAGCCACCCAGCTCAACTCAACCGGGAAATTTATGACGCAGCTGAACCGGACGAACGGCCGCTACACTATCCAGAGATTTGGGTCTGGACAAGTCCCTTATTTTGTGACTAATTAAAATAATATTGGCCAATGTTCTCAAATGGTATTCCAAATTCTAAAGGTCAATTTTATTGAAATAAATAGACATACAGCGCGCATGCAGGTAGGGTAAAATAGTAAATGATTAAATCATTACAACCCGATCGAATAAAAGATAAAAACTCTCAGCCTCACTTTTACAAGCGCCTAGAATACAGGATTTATCTAGAAAAATACAATCGCCTAGGATACACTTATTAATCTATTAAATACATCAAAAATAAAAATAAAAAAGCTGCAAAACAGAGGGTTAGCACATATATAGCACGCCGCAAATAGGATTCAAATAGGACAGAATTGGAAAATTAGAATTTAGGGGCATGCATTTAAGGGATAACCGGGTTGGCTCGGCTAGCCGGCCCGGTTAGACCTGGAAAACGTTTTGAAACGTCCCTGTATTTTTGGTTTTGTGAGAAAACTGTTTTGAAAACAATTTTTTTTTTGCCGGTTTACATGCATTTTTACATGTGAGGTGGGTCGGTTTTCGGAAGAAATGGGTCTCCGTCGTGGCATTCTTCTAAATGCAATTTTACTGAAAATTGAATTTAGGGTCGTGGATGCACACAACAAAATTCATCTTGATGATTTTAGGATTTTCCAAATTTTTAGGGATTTTTGAAAATTTTTAGGGATTAAAACGGAAATTCTAATTCTGGAAATAATGTTACAGTCGTGCGACTGTAAGCAACCCAAAGTCAGAATCTCGCCAAAACTTTATCTGAAATAAACTGGAAGAAAACGCCTGGAAATCAAGAACAGTCGTACGACTGTAAATACAGTCGTACGACTGCTCATTAAATTCAAGAATAGTGGCACGACTGTTCTTGATTTCCAGAAACAAAAGCGCGGAAAAAAGAACAAAAATGGCACAAAACCACACCAATCACCTAGAAAGCTAGAAAACAGAAAGGATAAAGAGTGGTAACCTTTTTGGCACGCGTCCACCGTAGGATTGACCCCTGGCGTCGCTCCAATCCGCTAAAATCCGCACTTTTCTCCTTGAGTTAGGGTTTGAGAGCTTTTGGTCTAAATATCTCCAAATGTTAAGGATTCTGATGATGAGTTTTTTTTCTTTCTCTTCTCTTTGTTTCTTTTCTTCTTTCTCTCTCTGATTCTCTAAGATCTCCAAAGCTCTCTCTCTCTCCTCTCTTTTTTCTCTTTTTTTTTCTCCGCTGGAGAGCCCCCTTTTCTTTTTCCCCTTTTTTCAGCTTTTAGGGTATGGGTTGGCTCACCTGCCACAATCCTACAGTAGTACGACTGTAGTTTGATTACAATCGCACGACTGTAGGTAGAGTCGTACGACTGTTCTTTTTTTTTTTTTTTTGAGGGAGTAAAATTTCGGCGCTTACAGCTGCCCCTCGCATGATCAAATTCACCACCCGATCTTAGTCTGGGATAGTTGATGTGAATTTGAGAAACGCAACTCAAAGCACCGCAGACACAGGAAAGAACCCACCGCTGAAATAAGCCGATATCGGGTCTAGGTTACCCGAGGCAAAGCTGGGGGAGAAATAAGCTGATACCGGGTCTAGGTTACCCGAGGCAATGCTGGAGATTTGAATTGGATTCAAAGATCTGGGATCTTGCTTGAATCGATCTTCAAGAATCCAAAATCTAACTTGGTCGATTTTCAAGGATTAAGAATCAGGCTTGAAGAGGTTTCAAGGATTCAAGATCACACTTGAGGAGGTTTACAAGGATCAGGAATCATGCTTGAAGAAGTTCAAGGATTCGAAATCTGGCTTGGAGTGGTTTTCAAGGATTGGGAATCATGCTTGAGGAAGTTCAAGGATTCAAAATCTAGCTTGGAGTGGTTTTCAAGGATTGGGAATCATGCTTGAGGAAGTTCAAGGATTCGAAATTTGGCTTGGAGTGGTTTTCAAGGATTAGGAATCATGTTTGAAGAAGTTCAAGGATTCGAAATCTAGCTTGGATGAAATGAGGGGTTTGATGTAGAACTAAGCCGATACCGGGTCTAGGTTACCCGAGGCGAATCTGCAGAAATTTTAAGGATTTGAAATCTTGCTGGAGTTGGATGGACTTGAAATAATGAAATAAGTGGTTCAAGGATTTGAAACCATGCTTGAACGTAATGGAATTCAAGAGTTCGAAATCTGGCTTGAATGAAAAAAAGGGGTTCAAGGATTTGCAACCATGCTTGAATGTAATGGAGTTCAAAGGCTCAAAATCTATCTTGAATGAAGAAAAGGGGTCAAGGATTTGCAACCATACTTGAACATAATAGAGTTCAAGGGTTTGAAATCTGGCTTGAATGAAGAAAAGGGTTCAAGGATTTGCAACCATGCTTGAACGTAATGGAGTTCAAAGGTTTGAAATCTGCCTTGAATGAAGAAATGGGTTCAAGGATTTGCAACCATGCTTGAATGTAATGGAGTTCAAGGGTTTGAAATCTGGCTTGAATGAAGAAAAGGGGTTCAAGGATTTGTAACCATGCTTGAACATAATGGAGTTCAAGGGTTTGAAATCTGGCTTGAATAAAGAAAGAGGTTCAAGGATTTGCAACCATGCTTGAACGTAGTGAAGTTCAAGGGTTTGAAATCTGGCTTGAATGAAGAAAAGGGGTTTAAGGATTTGTAACCATGCTTGAACGTAATGGAGTTCAAGGGTTTGAAATTTGGCTTGAATAAAGAAAAGAGTTCAAGGATTTGCAACCATGCTTGAACGTAGTGAAGTTCAAGGGTTTGAAATCTAGCTTGAATGAAGAAAAGGGGATAGCTTTAAGAATGGTAATTTTGATGTTGGCTCGAAGATGATTATTTATCCCTTGATCGATAATTTTGGAAGCAAAAATTTTTGCCCCTTCGATCAAGGATAAATACGGCTTGATTGTTCTGCCCCTTGGAGACTTGATATGTTGAGATTTGAGTTTGCAGGGATCCTTCTCATATTTTAAGGCCCAATAGATGCCCCGGCATTGTGCCATTTCTGCTTTGAGAGCGATCCTGGTTTGGAATAGTCCGATGATAATGATGGATACCCGCGCTTGGGTTGGTTGTGATATGTATGTGCATGTATGCATGTATGATTTGAATGCATGTATATGTTTCAATGTGCGCATGTGCAAATGAGCTTTAGAAAATGTATTTCGCGCCATTTGCTCAATCTTGACACTCTAGGTTCTTTCTTTCTGGGGAAGATATGTTATGCGATTGATCGTCCAAAGTTGGAGAAGCAATGGGTACAATGTAATTCTTGCGATCCTGCCAGGGATATATGATGGCTAATGCGGAAATACGATGACTGTTGGAGAGAAAGTGATGATGTTCTTGGTAACGATGTCGTTGAGAAACAATGCAAAGGATCTTGTTGGGGATTGATGAAATGTTCCTGCTGGGGGAATGATGGAGAGGTCTTGCTTTCTCTGCCCCTAGGCTTCATGAATTTGGAAGTGCTATAAATTTTGCCTGAGCCGCCCAAAGTGGGTTTTCAACTCAGCGAGATGATCTAACTTTTGCCTAAGGCGCCTTTTCGGTTTTCACCTTAGCGAGCCTTTCATATACCCTAACTTTTGCCTAAACTGCCTAATATGGGTTTTCAGCTTAGCGGGCTACTCTAATTTTTGCCTGAGGCACCTTTTCGGTTTTCACCTCAGTGAGCTCTTTTTTTTTTTTTTTTTAAGATGCGTGGAATTAGAAGAAGACTTCCAATTCAATACACCCTCTGATGATGAGATGATTATAGGAAGTCTTGTAGGATTTGGTTGCTCCATCGTTACTGCTGGAGCTCACAAGCGTATAGCCATATACGATGCATGATGCGGATTCAATTCCAAGCAGAATAGGGACATTTAAATGAACAGAGCAAGGCATTCATTCACTCATTCATTGATAATGTTTTAGCATAATGCACATTATATATGAAATGGGATTAAGGACAAGATGAGTATGGTATCCGTCTCGACCGAACCCACGACTGCCACCAACTGGCCCTTGCGGATTTTCCTGCCGGTGGTGCTCACCTCACCGTCCTAGCTTTTGCATGGATTGCTTTCATGATTTTCAATCCATCGGACTTTTTTTTTTTATGGAAACCTGAGCCTGTCCCGATTGAGGGGTTGACACTTGGTCTCTGTCTTTCTTGGTAGGACCGCTTCGATCTTGCAGGTTGATGGCTACGCTTTTTTATGTGCTTGTTAGCTGCTTGTACTATCCTGCTGGCTTATGGGTGTTACGGAGGTGATACGTGATGCCTCTCTCCTTTATTCTGGAATAGTTGCACTGTTGCCCCAGAACTTGCGTTCTATTATCGGGGATGATATGGTGCGAAACATCATATGATACTGATGTATTCTTATTTCGAAACTTGAAACCATGTTTATTTTATTTGTGTTGTTGGTTTTTTTTTACGTCTACGGAACTTCCGCTTAGCTGGACTTATCCTTTGGATTCTTTGTAATTCTGCATCTTACGATCCTTTGTCGATGCGTGTCGTCATAGGACTAGGCGAAGGTCTTTCATGCTTTTAGGTATTTTGCAATTTTTCTTTCTCTTATCAGTCGTGAGGTCTTTCAGGACGGATATCATTTTGGATGCTCATCTGTCCTTAGGTTCATTTCACATAATGATGTGTCATGTACGCTAAAGACATTAAATGAATGTTTGTATGCATGCACAGTGTTTCATCTAGGAAAATATCACACAAATAAGTGAAATCAAATTACATTATATTAAACGCCTTGTGGGCTACATTGTTCACAAAACAAGATAAAGAACAAAACAGATACATCAAAATAATTAACGTCCATCATATACGGAGGGTCTTCTTTTGGTGCTGCATCATCCACTTCGATTGGACTAGTCAAAGCTGGGCAAAGGATTGCTCTAGACATTGGGCTTCAAGGGTGGCTCCACGATTTTCCCGTCAGTGATCAGTTGTCAAATAGCCCTGAGTAGTTGCTTGCAGTCATTCGTGTGGTGCCCCACGGTCACATGATAGGTGCAGAATTTGCCTTTTTCTATTTCAACCAGCTTCTCAAACGGCTTCAGAGAACTCAAGAGGCCACCATTCCTACATTTTGCAAAAATCTTGGCCAGAGAAAGGGTCCACAGGGATAGGCCTTGATTCTGCAGATCTCCAGCTTGATCTCCTTGTTGTTAAGACACCACAGAAACTTCAATCAGCTTATCCTCTAGAGATTGGTCACTTTTGTCTGTAAAGCTGAAACCGGATCCACTGCTTGATCCGATGGCAGTTGTCAATCGATACCCCAGACCTGCTTGAAGCTTCTGCTACCCTTTTGACTGGCTGCTTTTTCTTCCTCCTCCCTTTCAACCTTTATGGCCATGCTGTAGACCTTGCTGAGTTCATTGAAGGCGTGGAACTTCATGTTGTCTCTATAGACATCCCTGCTGCCCTCAATCAATTTCTGAATCAGCTCGTCTTCATCGGGGCGATTCTTCAAGAGGATCATTTTGTTCATCCACCTTTGATAATACTCATCAAAGGGTTCATTGAGCTTCTGCTTAATCCTTTCCAAGTCATATAGCTTCACCTGGATCTTTGTGTTGAAGCTATAATATTTTATAAAGGCCGCTGACAATGTTCCCCAATCCGATTGCACCTCCTCTATTAGGGAGTTGTACCAGTTCAAAGCTCCTTCTTCTAGTGTTGTTGGGAAGAAGTTGACCAACTGCTGTTTGGTAGCGCTTGTGGTTAGCATTATACAGGCGTAGAGGTTGATGTGAGCTTCTAGTGATCCGAGCCCTTTGAAAGAAGGAATTTTGGGGACTTGGAACCCCACAGGGAATGTCTCGATGCCTTTGTTTATCATAGCATCCACATTGACACCCTGCTTGGAACCCAAATTGATGTTGGCTCCCTTTTTCAGCTCAGCTAACATCTCATCTAGCTCAGAGTATTTGGCCTTCATTTTCTGTTCCATAGCTGCCTCGATTTCCTGCAGCTTTTCTATACTAGCCGAAGCATCAGCCCCATGTTGAGAGGTCTCCCCTTTCTTTTCTTTCCCGGTTCCACCATTACCAGCTTCACCACATTCCCTAACAACAGCCCTCAGCTCTTCCTTTAGCATATCCCGGAAGTCTTGGGATCGGAAGAAATCCTTTAGAACGCTAGTAATGTTTGGCGTTTGATCAGCCATCGCTAGTTCTTCCCCGGACTCTGTTGTGCTGCTTAATTCAACTGATCTTTCACTCTCACACGCTTTTGTAGTCTGGGATCTTGTTCTAGGACGCCCGAGCTTATTCTGCTTTATGCACATAAAGAATGTTAGGGTTAAAAAGTGCATGGTTGGATGGCATGGATGATAATGCTTGGATGTTGCTTCATGAATGTGGATGATAATGAATGTGACCTTTTTTATTCATCTCTTTTTTTTTTATTTTGGACATTCCAAGTGTACCCAGTGCCATGCAAAAATGTCACGTGTGGACCACCACACGGATAAAAGTTCGGTGCTTTTAGAGCACCTAATGAATTTTGTGATATTGTCACATGTGTGCCGACACACGGACGTAGTTTGATGCTTTGTAGGTCTATGAGATGATATGAAGTGGTCGCATGGGATCGGCCTATGGACAGAGTTCAGATGCTTTTGAGCGTATGAAATGAAATGATGTTGTAAGAAAGTCACACGTGGTAGGGACGCAGACAGAAGCTCGGCGTTCGGGGAACCCCTTTCATGGTTTGGGATGTTATGAAATGCCTCTACATGTGTACTAATCCGGCACTTGGGGAGTGCCTTGAACGATGTATTAATGTCATGAAGTAACCCGATGTGGATCACAGTGCTATATGATGTTTGTGATGAATGGGTATGATGTCATGAAATGCATCATGCGGATTGTCACACGGAAATATACCTAAGACCATTGTGGTCTCTATTGAATGAAATGGTTTAGTGGAATGGCTGAATGCAATCCGGTGAATTGGCAAAACACGGGTATTTTGGGATACCTGATATATGATGGAATGATATGATCATGGTGGGTGTCCTTGGAATGCCCCTAATTTAATTTAGGTGATATGTCGTGAATGCTTATAACACACAAAATGAGAATGGTTGCACAAAAACGTGGTTAGGATGCATGACACACATAATGATATTATGTATGCTATGTGAAAAAAATGCTAATCGCACAAATATCATGTTATGGCTGAAAAAGAAATCGTTAGTATGAATGGCAAACGGATGAATTAATGATTTCACATGAAAATAAAATGCAAATGGCTGCATAAAAATGTGGGTTAGTATCACACAAAATGTTTTATGAATAAAAAACGTTAATCATGTATGGAAAATGGTGATTATGGTATGTCGTGAAATGTCGAGAAGCGTGTAACACATAGCACACGAAGCGAATTCTTCCAACCTTATTTCTCCAAGTGTGGTCGGTCTCAAAAATTTGAACCGAGTCCTAGGCGGGGTTCTCTTCGATCATCAACCGGGGATGATGAAGGCGCGATTTTATTTTATTCACACAATTATTTTGGTGTCCTGATGGAATCCAACTAGGGCTGCCTATATGAGTTCGCAAGTTGGGTTAAAAATCAAGGTTCCCATAGCAAAATATACTCCTCACTTCTCCCCACTCAAGGGTCCGAACGAAGGGGTTCGTACGAGGCTATGGGTGGTGTTTCATATCCATGCCCCTAAGACCATGAGGAACAAAGGCGACACTTCAACAATCCACGGGGCTATAAATGGAATATTTAACCTAATGCAAGCATGTCTAACTAAAAATGCAAAATGAAATACCAATCAAGAATCATCCACCTTATTTTAATTAGACACTTTTCAGGGCTTGTCAAATTCTTTTAAGTTTTTAAGAAAACTTTTTTAAGAAATCCCCAGCGGAGTCGCCACTGTGAGCGGACGACATTTTCGACGGAATGCGAGACTCCCTTTCAGAAGGGGCGCCACGATTTTGGGCGGACCTTTCCCTCGCGTGGGGTTTTTATAAATGGAAAATCGGTTTTAAAAAAAAATAAATGGAATTAATTCTTAAAAGAACTGAGACCTAAGTCTCGATGAATATTGTAGGAGTCGCCACTCGGCTCAGCTCAACTGGGAAATTTATAATGCAGCTGAACCGGACGAACAGCCGCTACACTATCTAAAGATTTGGGTCCGGACAAGTCCCTTATTTCGTGTCTAATTAAAATAATATTGGCCAATGTTCTCAAATGGTATTCCAAATTCTAAAGGTCAATTTTATTGAAATAAATAGACATACAACACGCATACAGGTAAGGTCAAATAGTAAATGATTAAATTATTACAACCTGATCGAATAAAAGATAAAAACTCTCGGCATCACTTTTACAAGCGCCTAGAATACACGATTTATCCAGAAAAATACAATCGCCTAGGATACACATATTAATCTATTAAATACATCAAAAATAAAAATAAAAAAGCTACAAAACAGAGGGTTAGCACAATATATAGGGGTGAGCAAAACCGAACCGAGAACCAAAAACCGAACCGAACTGAGGTTGAAAAACCAAACCAAACCGAACCAAACTCTATTTGGTTTGGTTTTGGTTTTATAAAATATAATAGTTTGGTTTTTGGTTCGGTTTTTGGTTTTGTTAAAAAAACAAAAACTGAACCGAACCGAACCATAATAGGAAAAAATATTTTTTTTAAATATATATATGTATATAAATAAATTTTATTTGGCATATTATATATTTATATTATTATATAGTTTGTATTTATAAGACTTTAGTAATACACATGTAATATAAATTATTTTTAAGCAATATTTTACATGTAATTTATAAAAAAAAATGATAATAAAATTAAAAAAATTATAATTTTTGTTGATTCGGTTTGAACCGAACCAAAACGTAACCGAACCGAAGTGATTCGGTTCGATTTGACCGAACCATATGAACTTTGGTTTAGCTTTGGTTTTTATTTTTCTTCTACTTTGGTTTTTGGTTCGGTTCGGTTTTTGAACCGAACCGCGTTTTGCTCACCCCTAACAATATATAGCACGCCACAAATAGGACTCAAATAGGACAGAATTGGAAAATTAGAATTTGGGGGCATGCATTTAGGGGATAACCGGGTTGGCTCGGCTAGCCGGCCCGGTTAGACCTGGAAAACGTTTTGAAACGTCCCTGTATTTTTGGTTTTGTGAGAAAACTGTTTTGAAAACCACTTTTTTTTTTTTTTGCCGGTTTACATGCATTTTTACATGTGAGATGGATCGGTTTTCGGGAGAATTGGGTCTCCGCCGTGGCATTGTTCTAAATGCAATTATACTGAAAATTGAATCTAGGGTCATGGATGCACACAACAAAATTCATTTTGATGATTTTAGGATTTTCTGAATTTTTAGGGATTTTTGGAAATTTTTGGGGATTAAAACGGAAATTCTGATTCTGGAAATAATGTTACAGTCGTGCGACTGTAAGCAACCCAAAGTCAGAATCTCGCCGAAACTTTATCTGAAATAAAATGGAAGAAAACGCCTAGAAATCAAGAACACTCGTATGACTGTAAATACAGTCATACGACTGTTCATCAAATTCAAGAACAGTCCCACGACTGTTCTTGATTTTTAGAAACAAAAGCGCGGAAAAAAAAAGGGCACAAAACCACACCAATCACCTAGAAAGCTGGAAAAACAGAAAGGATAATGAGCGGTAACCTTTTTGGCGCGCGTCCACCATAGGATTGACCCCTGGCGTCGCTCCAATCCACTGAAATCCGCACTTTTCTCCTTGAGTTAGGGTTTGAGAGCTTTTGGTCCAAAGATCTCCAAATGTTAGGGATTCTGATGATGAGTTTTTTTTTCTTTCTCTTCTCTTTGTTTCTTTTCTTCGTTCTCTCTCTGAGATCTCCAAAGCTCTCTCTCTCACCTCTCTTTTTTCTCTTTTTTTTTTCTCCGTTAGAGAGCCCCCTTTTCTTTTCCCCCCTTTTTCAGCTTTAAGCGTATGGGTTGGCTCACCTGCCACGATCCTACAGTCGTACGACTGTAGTTTGATTACAGTCGCACGACTGTAGGTAGAGTCGTACGACTGTTCTTTTTTTTTTTTTTTTTTTTAGGGAGTAAAATTTCGGTGCTTACACCAAGATATGAACACATCAATCATTCATGGAATACCAGAAAACTAGATTTGAACACATCAATCTATAAACCTTTCAGCTCTGATACCAATGAAGTTAGAATTCCATATAGATTATACTACGAATGTATAGATTACCATAAACATGATAAATAAACGGACTTACAGTTTATATGCAGCGGAAACTCGTTTATAGAATGGATCTGATCTACACGAGAAACCGGATCGTTCTGGTTGCCTTTCCTACAAGTGTATGAATACACTGAGTACGGGTTATCTCCGTGAATTCTTCCGACGAACGAAGAAATATGTCGTTTTTCTCTCTAGAGATGTTTTCCCCGGAACTAGAAGGAATCTCTACGATTCTTCCCTCTCTCAAAATAGAGAAACTTCTTCTCTATTTATAGTGGAAATCCCAACTTCCATCTATATATAGGGTCGGACCAAATTACACATTTGGTCCCTGTAATTTACACATAATTACAGTTTAGTCCATGCCATTCCAAAATGTCATAGACGGACCAAAAACCAAAAATCTGAAAACAAGTTGTAATTTAAAAATTGATATAAATTTTATTTTCAAATTATGATTAAGTTAAATTTTTATTTTCAAATTATCCAATAAAATAAACATGGGTCAGTTCTTAACTTAATATAGTACTTTTCTGAGTTTTCTCATTTCTTCTCTCTGCCCATTTGTTTCCATCAGTCAGTCAATCAACATTTTAAGAATATCTAATCTGTAAGAAGAAAAGAAAGGAGTAGTGTTTGGTTTTGTATAATTTAGATCCAAATTCATTCATATCTCAAAATAAAATAGTAAAAGGTAAGCTTTGATTTGATTTGGTGTCTTCAATAGGAAATCATTTTTTTCTAATTATCTCTGGATATATATAATTTTCAGAACGAATCAATTTGCTATTTAAGGAGAAAGCGAATTTAAAGGCCTGTTCATTCAGACTCAGATGGAAGAGGTGAATCTTTTTTTTTTTTTTTTTAATATTGTTTTTCATGTTATCTACAGATTTTAACCAGTCTACTTTTACTCGTCTTTTGCTATAGCTACGTCTATGGTCAGGCACTATGTTTTAGATCTTCTAATTACTGGCTTTGTCTGCTCGCTAGTTCGATCTGGAAAAAATGGGTAAGTGAGAGAGGTTTTAGATATATTTTACCTCTTTCAGTCTTGATTCAATGTTTTTTTTTTCCAGTGAGTATATAATTTTTTTCCAGTGAGGCAAACATCTTTGATCGTTGCTTTATATGGTTTCTTTTCATTTGTTTAGTCATGGATGACCATAATTCGTTTAGATTTAAAAAAAAAATTGAACCCAATTCATAAAATATATTGATATAATTTGTTAATTATACAAAAGAGAAAAAAAAATTTATTCTGTCATAAATATATGATATAAAATTTCTGTTAAAGTTTCATTTTTTTTTCATAGATTTCATCATTAATTTTAGAAAATTATTTCAAAAACAAAAATTCGTTATTTCTCGGAAACTTTTTTTTTTTTTTTTTTTTTTGTTAGATTTAAAAACTAATTCAACAATTTATGCTTTGTGTAGGAATAATAGATTCTCCATATTTACTTAATTTTTCAAATAATAGAAAAATGTGATGCTAAATATTGAAATATTCAAATTAAGTTTTTCAAAATCAAGGAAACTTCATAGAAGTAATAAATTATTAAATTGCCTAGGTAACGAAAAATTTAATTATTCTTTGAAAAAGGGATTTAAATGTTACGATGATTCTTACTAGTTGGAAATCTCAAACCTAACCACACATTTTATCAATATTTTTCAATCTAATTCTAGTTTCAATATTCAATCTTAAAATAAAAATATTATTAATATTGAAGTGTAAAAGAATAATGGGTATATCTAAAAATACTCATGATTAAGCTTATGTTTACTTTCAAATATACATAATTTTGTTGATCATTTGAAAAAAAAAAAAAACGAAGGAAATAAATATGTTAAAATATGATTAGATCAAGACTACAAGTGGGGATTAATTAATTTGACGAGCAAGTCTTTGTGATGGGTGAATTCAGCAAGCAAAAGGTGATGGCCAGCCAGATAGGCTTAATTAATTAAATTGTGATGGATGATGCTGTTTGGAATTTGTTTAATTAATTTAATTACTAATTAAAATATGGGATAATTCAGATGTAATCCTGGTGTATACAAATTAACTAATTTACTAATTTACTAATTACTAATTTACTTCTTATTTATATAAATTAACAACTGCATTGTGTTGAGTGACTTGCAGATACTTTTCTCATAATTATTGTCTTCATCCTTCCATTTTCAGTCAACATTTGCTTCTAAAATTACTACAAAAAGAAAAGTTTGGCGTATGAAATTTGGATCCAAATTATTTCATCTCTGACAAATTAACAGCCAAAAAAAGGTGAAGCTTTTCTTTTGGTATATCTGAATTTTTAAGCATCTGCCATGTTTTTCTGTGTTTTTTTTTTTTCTTTTATATATATATATATATATATATATATATATATATATATATATATATGCTATTTTCAATTTTCATTACTTAAAAAAAATTAAATAAAATGATGAGATAGAATAACTGAAGATAATAATAAAGTAAATAATTTATTACAATAAAATCTTGACAAATGAATGTCATCAATCAATATATAAAATAGATCATAATTTTAAATTCTCACTCGGTTTAAGATGTTAAAATTTTAAAAAGTAACTTCCTATCATACAAAAATTAATATACAATTCGTAACATCAAATTATATTCTAGAAAAATTTTATTTCTAAATTTTACTCTCTGTTAAACTATGCATTTAAAGTTTTTTTTTTTTTTTTTTTCTTGTAAACTTAGTTCTATTTCATCTTTCTTGTTCGTACAGAGAGATAACATTTGCTATATATTTTTTTTATTTTAACAAATAAGAATTAAGGTATTTAAAACTAGAAAATGTTATTTCAAATAAACATGTGGTAAAATACTGTTTTTAAACTACCATTATTAATAAAAATTTATCTTAAACATATTAGCTAATAAATAATAGAGTAAACTTCAAAAATAGATCCTTCAATTTAAGTCACTTTTAAAAGGAGAACGATTGTGGAACTTTTTACATATTCAATTAGTTCTAAACACGTACCTGAAATTTCATCGCGATCGGACCGTAAAACAATCAATTATCAAGATTATATATATATTTGTCGCCTGGGACTTTGTCCCCTGTTTTCTTTTTGTTCTCTCTCTCTCTCTCTCTCTCTCTCTCTCTCTCTCTATATATATATATATATATATATATATTCAAAAAAAAGTTATGTGCTATCTGATGTTATCAAACGAAGGATCCACCTAGACGTGGCCATGATTTATAAACGGTCAGTTCAGGATCAAGAACTGCCGGTTCAGGTTCAAGAAATCCTTGAACTTGAATCTGAACCTTAAAAAAGGATGAACTGTCGGTCCGGTCCGGTTCAGGGTTTGACCACTGAAAAGTTAAGGGTATTTCTGTCTTTCCTTATTATGCCCGCTGAAAAGTTAATAGTACTGAAATTTCCATAAACTATGCCACAATATTTCTCCCACTGAACAAGATGCAACCTTTAATACCACACCTAAATAATAATAATAATAATAATAATAATAATAATAATAATAATAATAATAATAATAATAATAATAATAATAATAATAATAATAATAATAATGTTTTTCGCCTTTTTGTAAACTTGAGTGTGCCAGTAATTTTGCAGGAAAATTACAAAATGAAATTGAAAATCTGACTTATAATCAAACGATTGAAAAAGTTTAAGGACTAAAAGTTTAAGGTCCCAATTAACTCTATAGCTAGATTAATTGAAATAACAATGCCAAAATAAAATTGCTAGAATAGAAAATGCTTGAATTGAACTGAGTTTGCAGAAAAATACAACTTACAACGTTAAAGAAAATAAATTTCCAAGGATTCTCCCAAAATTCTAAGGATTCTCTAGGAAAAATAAATGATGAGAAATAAAATAAAATTGACTAAAGGGAAGTAAAAATAGGATTTGATGCTCTGTTTGAGTAGAGTTTGTGTTGTTGATGTTTTTCTCTGCCTCACCATTGTCCTCAAACTTGGCTTTTAAAGGGAAAAAATTAACTACTTTTTTCGCCACTTCCTTTTCACATTATGCTCAACTCCACTTCTCTTCCTCCAACTTCCATGAACTGCCACAGTAAACTTCAGTCGTGTCCCATAACTTTTTCCCGGCAACCAACTCTTTCCCCACGTAAAAACTAATTAATTAATTAATTAATTAATTAATTAATTAATCAATTAATTTAAAAAAATTTAGGTAGAAAATTAATTAGCCAGAAATTAAAATCGGCCCAATTAATTTACAGGTATAACAAATAATAATAATAATAATAATAATAATAAACCAAGAACCGCAGAAGAAGAAGAAGATGATAATGATGTCGGATATGGGCTGAGTGATGAAATGGTGCCTGGAATTTTACATGGAAATTTTTGGGTGTGTTGATGGGAAGCATTAACCGGAGAAGAAGAGGCTTGAATTAAAAGGGGTTATATTTCTAATAAAATTATTTTTTTCAAAAGATTTTTTCTTTTAGTTCTCTCTACTCCCTTCCCTTGTATCAAAAAACCCTCTCAAATGTTGTTATGCCTCTCTCTCATCCTCACATCTCATCTGCTCCTTCTTATAAGCTCCTTCTCACCTCACAAATAGACTCATTCTAGGGCTTGAAGGATGCACATGAGGTTTTTTCCTTCACATAGGAAACAAAGCCCAACAATATGGACATATCACGTCATCGTTTGTCGTTAGAATTCAATAAATTAGAGTGAGAATGACTTTATTGACAACGAAACAAGAGTTCAGTAAATATATTGATATAAATTATACTTTAATAATTATAAACATATATATTCCTTGAGTCACCACAAGTGAAATTTAACCGGTGTATGGCCAAACTAAACTCTCGTATTGTACCATATGTTAGGGTAAAATTGGACCTTGGTACCAACTTTTGGGTAATTTTGTACTCTATTCGTATGGAAAACAAAGAGGGAAAAATACAGAAAACTTTTTCATTTTCCACAATCCATTTCCCTCTATATTTCTCCAACCTCGTCTTTGTGATTCACCACATGAAAGTAATTGTATTTTTTCGTCTCTTATTCTGTCAATCATACAAAATGGAACTTTGAAGAAAGAAAGTCGATTTCCTCGCACTTGGTCGATTCTAAAAGGCTTTTCCGCTTACTATGCTGGATCTTTGCTTCGCATTTCCTCTCATATCGTTGATTAAGTTCACCGGGGAAGATAGATTTGATTATTTGGTAGGTTGGTTTTCTCTTTATGATATCAAATTTTTTAATTTCTGATTCTATATGTACTATTTACTGATGATGACCCATCTAATTCCATTTTTGTGGTCTTTCTATATGAGGGTTATGAAAGTAAATTAGAAGGTTTCGGCATTGTTATGCATTTGTTGAGATATTTTTTATAACTAGTAGAGCTTTGAAATGTCGTGATTTTCTGCACTTAGAAGTACTAAATTTTGTTTTATTTTCTTTTTTGAGTAAATATAGACTCTTGGGCTTTAATTTTCTGAGAATTTGAACTAGCTAAGTCTAAGGAAATACCTAAGTTCAAGGGCAAAGTGATCATCATCAGTGGGAGTTTCAAGGGGGTAGTTAGCCTATATGGGTAATATCTCAGGTACTGGTTATGGTTTAAGAAGCCATACCGGTTAAGTATTGAAAGAGATGATGCTGATGTTGATAATATGGGTATTAGCCCTTCCTCTTTTATCTTGTAGCTTTGGATGAGCATTTCTTATTAGCATTGGATTGTTCTGTCTCGTCCATTATCACCACATATATAAGTGAAACAGGGATATGGTAATGACCACGATTGACAGAGAGTTAATAAAATCTGCTTTTAGATCTGAAGAGAAACTGTAGTTATTGCACTAAGTGTGTACTGTGTACTATTGCAATCTTTATGCTTGTAAGAAGCTTATATTAAAACCATCTTGGGCACCAATGCTTTCACCAAAAAAGCTCAACTAACAAATTGAGCCGAAAATTTTATTTATAAACACAAACCAACGCTTGTGGTAATATTAATAATGACAACAAATACATAACAACCAAAATGAGGCAACTATAGAGTTGGTTATTTCATCTAAATTATGATAATTGCAACGACTTCCATTATTGCATCCAGTGGTACTAAAAGTACCAAAGGCGCGGAGGTGAGGCAAGGCGTGACATTAGCACCTCCAAACACCCTGGGCAAGGTGCCTTCAATGAGGCACTGCCTAGGCCAGCGCTTCAATCCAGGCACCATGTTTGGAAAGGCACGCCCCAGTATATTTTAGCCTTTTAAGGAAGTTTTAGTGCTATTTTTAAAAAGAAAACAGTCATGATTAAAGGTGCTAGAAAAGGAAGATTTGATTTAAAGTCAAAGAATATAAATTTTCATTAATTTTGATGTTGTTACCTTATATTTTTTAATACAGTTTTGGAAAGGGAATAAAATACCAATGATTTGGTTTTTAAAGCCATAAATTTGCTTTCCAAAACAAAACAAATTAAATATACTTCTCGGAAATAGGAAGTCAACAATATTTGTGAAAATGAATTGGAAAATAAAGAGAAATTCGTTAGAAAGACTGTGTAGACCGCCATAAGAGCCACAAAGATGAGGAAAAAAAAACTTTATAAGTAAAAGGTAAATAGTTTATAGAATTCTTTGTTTATTTTTTGAAACTTCAATTCTGTTTCTACATATGTTTTTACCCTTAAGGGGTGCCTCACATTTCTCGGGTGAGCGCCTAGGATGGTGCCTAGTGCCTCAAGAAATTTGAATTCTCATCATCTTGAGAGTACCTAGCGCTTTTAATAACATTGGTTGCATTTGTCTATCATAGTTGATTTTTTTAAAAAAATTTTACCTTAATGCATTGCCATCTTTTTATGTGCATCTTTTTGTGTGAGAAATAGAACTTTAGAAATATCTTGGATAATCTGACTTAAAGATATAATGCGTCTTTCTATAGACATACAACTTTCTAACATATGTAATTACTTATGAATAGCAAGCAACTAAACGTTATAGATATTGCTATTCCTACATGACTTCTAGTGTATTTTGTTTAAAAAATAATGAAAAATATCAAAGGTTGGAGCTGAAGTTATCGAGTGACACACCATTCACCCCCTTGGCCTCTGAATTTTAATATTTTTATTCAATATTTTGAGAGAAAATTACTGCAGATGCATGAGCTGATATTGTATAGTGTTAAAGCTTTACTTCAAGTTTGTAGATTCTATTCAAAAGCACAATGAAGACAATGAAATCTAATCTTACAAAAAACTAATTTTGCTAGCTATCCACCTTTTGCAGTGGAATCCTATCATAAAACCAATCTCCTATAGGCTATAGCCTTGGCTTTGTTCATATATGCTTAAAGATAAGTGATCTTTTGCAACCTTTATAATAGTAATAGTAATGGCAATGTAATGATGATATGATGACACAGAGGAGATCAAGCAAAATAAGAGACAATTTGGTAAACTGATTATGGAGAGAACACAAAACTTCTATTTCTTACAATATTACTAAGTGCATTTCAGTTGAAACTATGTCTCATGCATTTCAGTTGGTTGATATTCTTTACATGTCTTCTTCAATAGAAGTAGCTGTTTATTTTGCTTTTAGAAAACCTATACTGAGCTTGATAAAAGGTGCATGTTTATGTATGTACCAATATTTATTGGATCGTGTTTGATTTCTTTCTTTCATGGAAATTGAATCTCGATATGTTAAAGCTTTTCTTTCAGTTCAAGAATCCTCTATCCAGCCTCCACATTACCTCTCCGGGCTGAATGAAATACAGGTCAGTGGTGCTTTGGGTTGATTGTGACCGGATGTGTTCAATCTTTTTTAGGACATATATATATATATATTCCAAAAAATTATTGAGATATAAACCTCAATACAACGGTTACAAAAATAAAAAGAATCTAAAATGGAATTTTGCCCTTTTTAATATTTTAATACATTCTCAAAACAAATTTTAAATTTATTATTTTATCACCCATAAGTTAAATGTATTTTTTGAAACCCAAACATTAAAATCCCTATTCCTTTGTCACCCAGAAAATTAATGAAGTCATTTAACTGTACAGATAGGAGGACTCTAAATCCTCATGACTTGATCAATGAAAATATAAACTATAAATACAAGTTTACAACCTATGAACATTAGCTTTATTTGAGAACTTAAGGCCAAAGGTGCAAATTGGGGCCTACAGCTTACATTATTACATATGATAGTTGATAGTGAATGTTTTCTTTTGTGCAATTACGTACCTATACAATGTATTTTGTTCGATTAAGTACTTGTGAATGTAAGAATAGTAAGAATAGTACTAGTTTATGATGGACTTATGTTTGCTTCTTCTTTTTTCCCCTTGTATCTATATAAGAGCACGCTGGAGTCATGTTTTAAGTCAATGATTGTATTGAGTTATAAATGTAATAAAAAATAACATATTTTTCAATAAAGTTGCATATTTTTCGGGTAATTGTGATACTATATAAGTGAGTTTTACTTCTCAAATACCATATAATCAAATTGTATTTAAAGAAATGTAAAGTTTGATTTCTATCATGTAAATATTAATTAAACACAAAAAGTAAAATACTTTTAAAGTCCATTGTAAAATTGTCTTATTATTAGATTTATAGGTACTAAATTGGGACCGAAAAGAAGAAGTGCAAAATGGACTAAATATGTAAACTATATGTGGCCAAAAATTAATTCATGATAAAACATATAGAAATACCTATGGTGATGAACGTGATCATACTATGAACTAAACAAAACTTTTGTCCTTATATGACAGTAAAAATCAACTTTTTCCTAAATCATTTGTTTTATATTGATAATATAATTAGTATTTTGTGTCGGTTTCACATCACATGGCTCTCTTTTGAAAATTTTGGGAAACGTATTGAAGAATAGTTACGGTAGTTGGCTGATTTGCTTTCGAGAAATAAATTTTAATTATTTATCCTAATTGAAAATCCAGCCAATAGCCTTGTAAGTCGTTAAGCCTTTCTTTATATATATGTTTTGAGGGAATAAATTTAATTTTTTTTGGCTTAATATTTATCTCACTCAATGGCCTGACATCTTTCACGTTTAATGCTTTATTCACGTGGCGCATGAAGTTGAAAACCAATAACATTGTACTACATAAATTTACTAAAAACAAGTTGTAATTTAAAAATTGATGTAAAGTTTAAACAATGTAAATAAAGTTATATGGTTAAGGGCCCAAAAAATGCCTTATGATTAAGTTAAATTTTTATTTTCAAATTATCCAATAAAATATACATGGCTCAGTTGTTAACTTAATACAGTACTTGTCTGAGTTTTCTCATTTCTTCTCTCTACCCATTTGTTACCATCAGTCAATCAGTCAACATTCTAAGAATACCTAATCTGTAAGAAGAAAAGAAAAGAGTAGTGTTTGGTTTTGCGGAATTTAGATCCAAATTCATTCATATCTCAAAATGAAATAGTTAAAGGTAAGCTTTGATTTGATTTGGTATCTTCATTAGGAAATCAGTTTTTCTAATTATCTCTGGATATATATAATTTTCAGAACGAATCAACTTGCTATTTAAGGAGAAAGCGAATTTAAAAGCCTGTTTGTTTAGATTCAGATGGAAAAGGTGAATCTTTTTTTTTTCTTTTCTTTTTTTTTTTTAATATTGTTTTTCATGTTATTTACAGATTTTAACCAGTCTACTTTTACTCATCTTTTGCTGTAGCTACGTTTACGGTCAGGCACTACATTTTAGATCTTTTAATCACAGGCTTTGTCGGCTTGCTAGTTCGATCTGAAAAAAATAGGTAAGTGAGAAAGGTTTTAGATATATGTTACCTCTTTCAATCTTGATTCAATGTTTTATTAGTTTCAGTAAGTGTATAATTTCTTTTTCCAGTGAGTCAAACATCTTTAATCTTTCAATCTTGCTTAATATGGTTCCTTTTCCTTTGTTTAGTCAGGGATGACCATAATTCGAAAAATTTGAATCCAATTCATAAAATATATTGATATAATTTGTTAATTATACAAAAGAGAAAAAAAAAAATTTATTCTGTCATAAATATATGATATAAAATTTCTGTTTAAGTTTCATTTTTTTTTCATAGATTACATCATTAATTTTAGAAAATTATTTCAAAAACAAAAATTCATTATTTAGCGGAAACATTTTTTTTTATTTTTATTTTTTTAGATTTAAAAAGGAATTCAACAATTTATGCTTTGTGTAAGAATAGATTCTCCATATTTACTTAATTTTTCAAATAATAGAAAAATGTCATGCTAAATATATTCAAATTGAGTTTTCAGGAAACTTTATAGAAGTAATAAATTATTAAATTGCCTAGGTAACGAAAAATTTAATTATTCTTTGAAAAACCGATTTAAATATTACGATGATCTTACTAGTTTATCAATATTTTATCAATATTTTATCAATATTTTTCAATCTAACTCTAGTTTCAATATTCAATCTTAAAATAAAAATATTATTAATATTGAAGCGTAAAAGAATAATGGTTGTATCTAAAAATACTCATAATTAAGCTTATGTTTACTTTCAAATATATTACATAATTTTGTTGATCATTTGAAAAAATAAATAAATATGTTAAAATATGATTAGGTCAAGACTTGCAACCTACAATTGTGGATTAATTAATTTGACGAGTGATAAGTGAAAATTATACCTAAATAATTGGGTGTAAATCAAATTAAATAGAATTATTTTGATAAGCAAATAAGCTAAAAAGAGCAGTTTTCAGGTTGCTGGAACAATTCTGGGCAAAAGCAGGCAGTCTAGGCGCACAAGGTGGAGACTGCGGGAATATAAAGACAAAAATATAAACAACCAGGCAGCATGGGCATGAATGGGCTAAAGAACAGCAGACAGCCACATGTGAGCAGCCACCCACCAGCTCATGCCTAGGAAATGACAAGCAAGAGAGAGAAGAAGGAGAATATTAATTAGATTAATCACAAACCTTGGAACCATGTGATTAAATGCTTTGGAAAGTTGTGCCTCTTAATATTTTTATTCTGCCACATTTTCACCCATCCCTTGTAGGATTATTTAATTACCTTTTAAGCTCCAAGTTGCTGGCCCTCATTGGCTATTTAAGCCTTAAGCAGCTTGGGAGTTAGGAGGAGAGTTTTTGTGATTGGGCATTGCTCCAATTTCTGTGTTAACATTTCATTTCAATTAATTTCCTTTTCTTTCATTTATTTTATGTCTTCTTTAATTATATTCACGCAACCTAGCAGGCAGTGTGAGTAACTTCCTTCCAGCAGGCTTGAGCTTGCTGGACAGTATGAGTAAGTAGTCTGCCTATTATTATTTATGAGTAATTATATTTAGGTGATTGTTTTATGGTGGATATAATTTATATAGAGCTTGATCATCTCTTAATTAGTATTTTATGAGAAAGGAGGTTCCGGATCATAAATGCGGATAAACCATAAAACACATGTAATTCACTAACGGATGTTCCGGGTAGATTGCATGCTAAGGGTATTTGTCTATGATGAATTGCTCACTAAAACTTAATGCATGATAATTAGTTTATGTAGGATGTTCCAAATAAATGTATTATCATAGAATCCATATGTAGGAGGTTCCAAGTATGGTGAATAAAGAAGTAAGATACCTTAGGTCCATGTTCTCAACATTGCTCATAAGTAATAAAGAAAAGATTCACTGAAAATACTGCATCTTGCATTGCTCGAGCCTGTGCTTCCTAATTCTGTATTTCACGCAACCTGCTTGAATTGATTTCCCACAACCTCAATCTGTTTTCACGCAACTTGCTTGATTTGACTTTCTGCAACCTAAAACCTGCTATTATTTATTTCTTTTTATTGTTGTAATTAATTCATCCATACACCTCATCTATTTACTTGAAAAGAAATTAGATCTACTATTTTACTTGAAATATTTGAGGTTGTTCACATCAATCCCTGTGGAAAACGATACTTGGACTCACCACAGTGCTACATTCAGATCTAGTGCACTTGCTAGTGTCACTTTTGGAGACAACAAGTTTTTGGCGCCGTTGCCGGGGATTGAAAGTGAAAAATTTTAAATTTTCAAGTAAATCAGTAGTTTTTAATGTGTTTGCTCCCTGTGTAGTTGTTTTGTTCTGAGCAGCCTGCTGACAACGGCAAAAAGCTATTAATCTACTCCAGCAAGCAACCAAGCAAGCAACAGACAGGGTAAGCAGCAACAAGAAAAAAAATGGTGGAAGGAGATGCAGCCCGTTCAAGGCACAAACTCAAGGAGTATTACAATTCTTCATCAATGGGACATATGTCATGCATAGTGATACCGGATGAAGGAGATAATTTTGTTGAAATTAAAGCCTCCATGATTAAATTCTTGCAAACAATTGTTCAATTTAAAGGATTGCAAAATGAGGACCCCAATGATCATATTTATGATTTTCTTAATATTTGTAATACCTTTAAGACTAATAACATTATTTCTAATGATGTGATTAGGTTGAAGTTGTTTCCATTCTCATTGAGGGACAATGCGAAATCTTGGTTCAACTCTTTACAACCAAGATCTATTACAACATGGGAGGAGATGGCTAGAGCTTTCTTGACAAAATATTTTCCACCTTCCAAGGTTGTTCAAATGAGAAATGAGATCTCTAGGTTCACGTAACTTGAAGATGTGTTACTCCAAGAAGCTTGGGAGAGATTTAAAGAGCTATTAAGAAGGGTGCCAAATCATGGGTTGCCTATGTGGATGCAAATGCAAATCTTTTATAATGGGCTAACCGATGAGCACAAAATTCGACTTGAATCTCTTGTAAATGGTGACCTAGATGAGATAGAACCCGAAGCCATTTATAAACTTATTGATAAGTTGGCAAACACATGTTTTAAATGGCATTCGGAGAGTGATTATACGAAGAAGAGTATGAATTTTCCTGGAGTTGAGGTTGTGCACAAACTTTCAAAGCAAGTTGAGGAGTTATCTAAGCAAATAGGAAAAATGAGGCCGTTTAATACCTTTGAGCAACCTCAAAACACATGTGGACAACCTATTTTCAAGCACCAACAGATTAAGCAACCTCAATTTTCATTCACGCAACCTCAATCTCCAGTCCAGCAATCTTATTCACCATTCCATGAACCTAGCCAGCAATCTCAATCTCTTTTCTGTCAACATTGTTCGCCTCAATCATTATTCCAGCAACTTCACACCCATTCTCATCCACCTCAGCAAGCTCATAGTACTTTCCAGCAATATCAGCAACCCCAATTACCATTCCAGCAATCTCAACATAACTTCCAGCAAGCTGAACCTTTACAAATTTCCAAGAAACTTGACTTGGAAGTTATGATGATGAAATTTATGGAGCACACTCATACCTCAATCAAGAACTTGGAAACCCAATTCCAACAACTAACCACGTTTGTAATTTCAAAGAATGAAGGGATCATTCCAAGCAACACCGAGCTTAACCTAGAGGATGAATGCGGATCCATAATGGAAAAGAGTGGTAAGGTTATTGATAATTCTAACAAGTTTGCTATTGATGATGTTTGTAATGTAGGTAAGCGAGCTGAGCAAATAGACGAGCAACCTACTCAAAAGCAAGAGCACCCTGCTGAATTTCAGCATGTTTCTCTTCAAACACTAGATGGCCCTACTCAGAAGGAAGTGGTTTCTAAAGACCAACCTCTTCAAAAGTACCAACCAAAGATACCTTTTCCAAAAAGAGCAAGGCAACATCAAGTGTATGATGAATTTGGCAAGCAGCTTGCTCCAATTGAATCATATTTCATTGAAGAACAATTGCAAGCTTCATCATGGAGAGATATGGAAGCCACAAAACAAAAGACTCCTTATATGAGTCCACCATATTCATCATTCGTCTATGAACCTCCATGAAAAAAAAAATACATTGGTGTCCGCTTCAAACACCAATTGAAGCACTTGTTGGGCAACCCCAACTTTTCTGAACTTGTGCATGTTTTTTCTCTTTTATTTTATTTTCTTTGTTTTTAACTTTTAATGTGTGTGTTCTTTTTTTCCTTTTTAGGTACCCATGATCAACTTTAAGTATGGGAATAGAAACATAAATCTCAAAGTTTAATTCTTAATATTTTTCCATTTTTATGTTGATTTTCATACTTAATTCTACAATCTTGAAATCACAAATGTTTGATAATGGGTACATGTTTTGCCAAATAAAGAATTGCCGATAAGGATGGAACCTCCAATACTTCTCTAGAGCATAACTCAAAACCAGCAACCTCAAGGGGTTTCTGCATTTCAGACCCCGCAGCCTGGTGATAAAACCATGAGAAGGATCAGCAACCTTCCAAGCAATCTGACAAGTAACTTTACCTTTTTGTTTTTCTTTCTCTAGTATGTTTCACAACCATTAGCCCTTGAAATTTCAATTTTGATACCATGTGATAGGTACGATCTTTCCTTTCCCTTATTACTTTGTGTTTACTTTGTCGTTTAGTTGCATTGAGGACAATGCAAATTTTTAAGTATGGGGATGAGGATCTATCTTTCACAACCTGAAATTAAATTTGTGTGTGCTTGTTAAATATTGTCATACTTGAATAAATCGCAAGTCCTCAAAGTTAGACTTAAAATCTGTTTTTCTGTTTTCAAGCAGTCTGCTCAGGTTGTCTGCTCAAGTTGTCTGTTTTGAGTTTTTCTATTTTCGAGCAATCTGCTCAGGTTGTCTGCTCAAGTTGTCTGTTTTGAGTTTCTATAGTATAATTTTTTTGTTAAGCGATCTATTTTATGTTAAAAAAAATGTGTTTTCTGTTGTTTAATTAAAAAAAAAATTCCTTTGCAAAATTTTTCAAGTTTTGTATTTTTGAAATTGTTGTGTGGCAGCTAATAAGAAACTTTTCAGCTTGTGTGCACTTGTGATCACTTATAAAATGCAAAGAGTTTGGAAGCACGATGTTAGATTTACAATTATAACTTGTATAGGCAGATTAAGCAATCTAAGACTTAAGATTTTAATGAATTTTTCAACTTTTTAGCTTGATTTGGATCAACTGCATCTTTTTAACCCTTAATGTGAGGAATTTTGAGCCTGCTTGTTCTTTATTTTCAAATCATAAATCTTTATTTCTCAATTTTCTTGTGAGTGGGCTTACACTTCAGTTGTAACTAGAACTTGGTTTGGTAGTACTTGTCAAGACTACATTGTTGTTCACATGCATAAGATGATCAAGGCATTAGGTTTTACCCCTTTTTAGCTTAAAAAGCCAACCTTTATGTATTGTTCTCTCACATTATAGATACACCCCGTTGAGCCTAAGCCTGTTTGTTGTTTGAAACCCATTTAAATGTTTCCCCTTAGCCTTTCACTTTATATTTTTCCAAATCACCCAAGAATTTACTAAAGAATGAATTTTCTCAAGTTGAGCAAGTTGTTCATCAATTGTAGTATTTCTAAGCTTTTGTTGTCTAAAACTTCAAGCTCTCTAGACATTTAATGTTCCATCATTTCAAAAAAATCACAAGAATCTTCAAGAGATAGTTTTTGTGTGTTTAATGTTACATTCCAGTAGTGTCAAATTCCAGCAATATCAATTTTCAAATTTTCAATAAAGTTTCCAAGGATTGAGTCATTTGTTTCTTTTCCTCTTTGTGTTTTGAGCAGCTCACTATAAATTCATTCATATGTTTTGAGCCTGCTGTCATTAAGCAAGCAAGCTAATCATTTTTTTTACTCCATTTATTATCATTTAGATTGCTTGCTTTGTCCTTTTTGCAAATAAGCTATTATTTAAGGTTGCTGTCCAAGTTATCAAGCAACCTAAACTCCTCTTGTTTGAAAAAAAAAAATTATAATAATAAAAAAAAAAAAATTCAAAAGTGTCCAAGTTATATTCTTATCTTTTATTCCTTGTGAAACATCTCGTTGATTACTTACCTTGTGCGATTCTTTCCATCTCTTGTGATAATCTCAGCTTGAAATATTCTTTGTGCAGTACTTACCAAAATTAATTCTTGTGCACCTTCTTAGACTGCTTGATTTTAGTAGTGCTGCAATTGTTGAGGTTGCTTGCTTTATAGTTCATTATATGTTCCTTTAGTAATTCTTTACACCTAAATGTTATCCTTTTGACACACCTTAACCTTAACCAAGTTACAACCCTTTGTAAAGTCCTTTTGATTAAGCATAGTGTTCAATGTAAGTGGTGGCGATGGGACCAAGAATCAAGCTGATGGTTATGTTGTTGAGTAAGCTGTTGAGTGAACTTTAAAATATTTTCATCTAAACACATTCGAGTGATTGAGTGGCAACCTTCAGTGAGGCAGTTTGATTTGAATTGTGGCAAAGTTATTGAAATATGAAGTTTAATCTTTTGTCTTAGCTTGTTTTTGAAGCTGAAGCAAGTTGCTTGTGTGGTCTTAATATCTAATCTCCTTAAGCTTTGTATTTTCCTCATGATTATTATGTTGTTCAAGGTTTGGAAGTGACTATTAGCTGCTGCCTTTATTTCCTTTGTGTTTCTTTCCTTTTGTTGCTTTTAAGTGTTCAAGTGTTTTAATTTTTTCTTTTGTTAATTGCTTGAGGACAAGCAAACGTTCAAGTGTGGGGGTATTTGATAAGTGAAAATTATACCTAAATAATTGGGTGTAAATCAAATTAAATAGAATTATTTTGATAAGCAAATAAGCTAAAAAGAGCAGTTTTCAGGTTGCTGGAACAATTCTGGGCAAAAGCAGGCAGTCTAGGCGCACAAGGTGGAGACTGCGGGAATATAAAGACAAAAATATAAACAACCAAGCAGCATGGGCATGAATGGGCTAAAGAACAGTAGACAGCCACATGTGAGCAGCCACCCACCAGCTCATGCCTAGGAAATGACAAGCAAGAGAGAGAAGAAGGAGAATATTAATTAGATTAATCACAAACCTTGGAACCATGTGATTAAATGCTTTGGAAAGTTGTGCCTCTTAATATTTTTATTCTGCCACATTTTCACCCATCCCTTGTAGGATTATTTAATTACCTTTTAAGCTCCAAGTTGCTGGCCCTCATTGGCTATTTAAGCCTTAAGCAGCTTGGGAGTTAGGAGGAGAGTTTTTGTGATTGGGCATTGCTCCAATTTCTGTGTTAACATTTCATTTCAATTAATTTCCTTTTCTTTCATTTATTTTATGTCTTCTTTAATTATATTCACGCAACCTAGCAGGCAGTGTGAGTAACTTCCTTCCAGCAGGCTTGAGCTTGCTGGACAGTATGAGTAAGTAGTCTGCTTATTATTATTTATGAGTAATTATATTTAGGTGATTGTTTTATGGTGGATATAATTTATATAGAGCTTGATCATCTCTTAATTAGTATTTTATGAGAAAGGAGGTTCCGGATCATAAATGCGGATAAACCATAAAACACATGTAATTCACTAACGGATGTTCCGGGTAGATTGCATGCTAAGGGTATTTGTCTATGATGAATTGCTTACTAAAACTTAATGCATGATAATTAGTTTATGTAGGATGTTCCAAATAAATGTATTATCATAGAATCCATATGTAGGAGGTTCCAAGTATGGTGAATAAAGAAGTAAGATACCTTAGATCCATGTTCTCAACATTGCTCATAAGTAATAAAGAAAAGATTCACTGAAAATACTGCATCTTGCATTGCTCGAGCCTGTGCTTCCTAATTCTGTATTTCACGCAACCTGCTTGAATCGATTTCCCACAACCTCAATCTGTTTTCACGCAACTTGCTTGATTTGACTTTCTGCAACCTAAAACCTGCTATTATTTATTTCTTTTTATTGTTGTAATTAATTCATCCATACACCTCATCTATTTACTTGAAAAGAAATTAGATCTACTATTTTACTTGAAATATTTGAGGTTGTTCACATCAATCCCTGTGGAAAACGATACTTGGACTCACCACAGTGCTACATTCAGATCTAGTGCACTTGCTAGTGTCACTTTTGGAGACAACAACGAGCAAGTCTTTGTGATGGGTGAATTCAGCAAGCAAAAGGTGATGGCCAGCCAGATAGGCTTCATTAATTAAATTGTGATGGATGATGCTGTTTGGGATTTGTTTAATTAATTTAATTACTAATTAAAATATAGGATAATTCAGATGTAATCCTGGTGTATACAAATTAACTAATTTACTAATTTACTAATTACTAATTTACTGCATTGTGTTGAGTGACTTGCAAATACTTTTCTCATAATTATTGTCTTCCTCCTTCCATTTTCAGCCAACATTTACTTCTAAAGTTAGTAGAAAAGGAAAAGTTTGGCATATGGAATTTGGATCCAAATTATTTCACCTCTGACAAATTAACAGCGAAATAAAGGTGAAGCTTTTCTTTTGGTATTTCTGAAGCTATTTTCAATTTTCATTACTTAAAAAAAATTAAATAAAATGATGAGATAGAATAATTGAAGATAATAATAAAGTAAATAATATATTCCAATAAAATCTATCAAATGAATATTATCAATCAATATATAAAATAGATCATAATTTAACTTCTCACTCGGTTTAAGATGTTAAAATTTTAAAAAGTAACTTCCTTGAATGAATATGATGATATCTTTATACAAAAATTTATATACAATTTGTAACATGAAATTATATTCTAGAAAAATTTTATTTCTAAATTTTACTAGTTGTTAAACTATGCAGTTAAAGTTTTTTTTTTTTCTTGTAAACTTAGTTCTATTTCATCTTTCTTGTTCGTACAGAGAGATAACATTTGGTATATATATTTTTTTATTTTAACAAATAAGAATTAAGATATTTACAACTAGAAAATATTATTTCAAATAAACATGTGATAAAATACTATTTTTAAACTACCATTATTCATAAAAATTTATCTTAAACATAGTAGCTAATAAATAATAGAGTACACTTCAAAAATAGATCCTTCAATTTAAGTCACTTTTAAAAGGAGAACGATATATATATTTTATATATATATATATATTCAAAAAAAAGTTATGTGCTATCTTATGTTATCAAACGAAGGATCCATCTAGAGGTGACTACAATTTATGAACCGTCGGTTCAGGTTTATAAAACGCTGGTTCAGGTTCAAGAAATCCTTGAACCTGAATTTTAACCTTCAGAAAGTATGAATTGCCGGTCCGGTCTGGTTCAGGGTTTGAGCACTGAAAAGTTAAGGGTATTTCTGTCTTTCCATATTATGCCCACTGAAAAGTTAATAGTACTGAAATTTCCATAAACTATGCCACAATATTTCTCCTACTGAACAAGATGCAACCTTTAATACCAAGAACAAAAAGCCAAGAACCGCAGATGGGTTAAATTAACCAAATATTACAAAATTAGGCAGGAGAACTGAGAATCCAACAAAACCCAAAAACAAATCCAAAACCCAAAAAGCCGGCAAAGATGAACAATAAGAGTATAGTAAGGAACCCTAAATAGGACTAGCAATGGAGAAATCTCAAAGAAAGCCGAAAGTACATCTCTTGCTTTCTCTAATAAATATCTCTCTTGCTCACGTACAAAACCAAAAACAACAAGAAGAAAAATATAATAACAGTAAATAAATAAAAATCATCCATGAACTAGAGATTTATGGTCTATTTATTTGAGGTTTAAATTATTATAAATTTAGCAAAATATAATGCCTATTTCATAAATGGTTAACCGTAAAGAAATGGTTAACCGACTAATGGTTAACCGAATTTAATAGACTGTGTATAGTTAGTAAATTAAAAAAACCGTTCAAGCGGTTAACCGTTTGTAAAAATCCACATGAACCGGTTAACCTATTGTGTGCATTCCTACTTCATAAGTCAATGTCACATAAAATAAGAGGGAAAAATTATAGAGACATAAATAATTCCCACAAACACTAGGATTAATGTAGAATACCACTTCAAAAAACTAAATAAAGAGAAATAAAAATTTTTATTTTTTCTCGAGATTTCTCCCCATCTCATGGTTTGGTTCCAAGTAGTGCACCACATTTATCATAGTGTTGTAATTATTTTTTTTTTTTCTTTTGCGCCTTTGATTAAATTTGCATTGAACAAACATATGTGTAAAGTTTAAAGGAAATTGTCAAAAATACCTCAGTTTTAGGTTTTGTGTTTAAACTTTATCTTTTCAAAATTACTTTTATATCTTTTTTTGCTTTCATAAATATTGAATTGCGGTTGTTTTTCTTAATTCATATCTTTTATATATTTTCTCTTGCAAAAACTCCTTTCAAACTTTTCAAATTTATTCAAATATGTTATTCTACTTTGTCCACATTTCTCTATACTCTTTTATAATTTTAATTTAATTTTGCATTTATCTCTCGATGAGTTTATTTTTTTGTCATACGACTTTAGAAAGTTTTTTTTTTTCCTATTCGAAACAAGATGGTACCAAAATGCAAGTATTTTTATATGGTGCCAAAATATAAGTATTTTAATAAAATCCCCAAACTTTAATTGGTTCAGCGATCACAAAGTACTACTACGAGCAAGTGTTAAAAAATTCACAAAAAAAAAGAGAAAACAATAGTCTTATTTAAGGCCCAAGGGGTAATTGCATCGACGTTCACTGAAGTTTATAGTTTTGTGTGTATACAATTACTAAAACTTTTTTTTTTTTTGACAACGAGAAAATGATCATTCCATTGATTCAAAAGCCAAAGTGGCTAAGATACATTGAGGAGCAACTAAGCACCAAACATGGAGTCCTCGGTTAGATCCCAATGCTTTAACTAACTCATGAGCAGCGAGATTCACAGCCCTCCTAACATAGACAACTCGAACATAGTCCAAAGTTGAGAGAGTATCTCTACAATCCATAATCAACAACCCAAAATAAGAGTTTAAAAAAACAGAACTACTAATGGCCTTAACTGCAACCAAGCAATCTGATTCAATGATAACATTCCAGAGATGTTTTGCCTTGATCTAGCTAAGTGCCTCTTTAGTGGCATAAACCTCAAGTACTACCGGATCCCGACAATGGGGATAACAATGAAATGCAGCTCCTATGAATCTCCCATCGTGGTCTTTACGAACCATGCCAACAACTCCGTTTTGCTCAAAAATTGCAGCATCAACACAACAAGAAATCCAGCCTGCTCCAGGTTTCTTCCATTGAACACTTGCCTCCTCCACAAAGTGATCCACGTCATCAGCTTGCTGTCTTAACTGGACATCTCTAATTTGATCAACCATGTTGCAACTCTTGTGGATTATTCCCTGTGCAGAAAGTGGTTTTCCTGCCCACACCACTTGGTTTCTATTGTGCCAAATATTCCAACAAACCGCAACCATCAGTCCCAATTGGTCTTTCTGTAACTGATTAAATATCAGTTCAAGCCATTCAACAAAGTTAGATATGTTCGCGTAATACTAGCCGATCCTAGAACCTCTCCAAACTTCTTTAGCTAAATCACATGTAATAAGAGCATGTACAATCGTTTCTTCTTCTCTATTGCAGACAGGACATACCGAGGAATTTATCACTTGTTTTTGCAGCAACCATGACCTAGTATGTAGGCAATAGTTTGTTGCTCGCCAAAGCAAGTTGGTAACTTTTGGTAAACATGGGACAATCCATAACATTTTCCAAATATCTCCATCTCTTCTAAATTTTTCTTCCTGAGTGTTGTGAATTATTCTATATCCAGCCTTGACTGAGTAGTTCCCTGTTTTATCACCAATCCAAACCCAATCATCAGTCAAATTTTTAAGGCTCAGAGGGATAGAGAGTATTAGGTTGACATCAGGCTCATTGAACATAAACCAAATCTTGCTCTTATCCCAGCCTCTTGTTGAAGGCTGCAAAAGCTCAGACACTCTCATCCCCTCTCTGTTAGGAGGCGCTGCAGTCACTACAAGAAAATCGGCTTTTAATGAGGGGATTTCCCCTCATTAAAAATTCAAATCCCCTCATTAAAACTTTTTAATGAGGGGATTTCCCCTCATTAGGCCCCTTATTATATGGGTCCCTTGTTAAAAGCTTTAATGAGGGTATTATGTCCCCTCATTATTTATCAATAATGAGGGGAAAAATTTCCCTTATTGTAAATTACTAATGAGGGTACATAATACCCTCATTAAAGCCTTTAACAAGGGATCCATATAATAAGGGGACTAATACCCTCATTAAAACAATTAACAAGGGACCCATATAATAAGGGGCCTAATGAGGGGAAATCCCTTCATTAAAAATCAGTTTTAATGTTGAAAAAACCCCTTATTATTGTAAACAAATAATGAGTAAAATTATTTCCCTTCAAATGACATATAGGGTTTTAATAATATAATATAACATATTTTCATTAAATAATCAATAACAACTAATATTAATAATATAGCATATTGTCATTAAATAGTCACTTCTTAACACCAAAAATTGGTATTCCATAATTTTGACATGAGTAGTTTGTTTTATCCAAAATCAAAGACCGTTGGTCTTACAAAAGATTATATCCAAAAGATGAAAATAAGATCATTTGTCCAAAATACACTAATTAGATTAATGATCCTTAGCTTGAATTTGCATCAAAGTGCCTGCAAGAAATAATCAAAACAAATAATTACACGTCCGTCTTAAACCAGAATTGGAAGAAAAAGAAATGAAATCAGACGTGCGATATTTACTAGGAGGCACAATAAGAAGGGATGACCAATGTGAAATTAAATTATCAGATACAAATATTTAGTGCCGAAACTATGGAACAATTAGAACTTCCAATGAATGTTAAAACCACAAGCCTAAAAATATCCTTGAGTTCCAGTAGAATTAATTCACACATTCAGATTTCTTAGGAAAAAATTGATATACCTAAGGGGATCATAAGATCAAAGCCATGTCTACAATGAAAAACGTATAATGACACAACAGTAACTCAAAATTTCTGCATTTTCACTCCCCCAATTATCCCACACCTCTTCCTACCCAATTTTATAATGGAAACCCCAACAAACAGCAAGCTACATCTCCACATTCTTGAAAATTTTTGGAAAACAAACGAATGAATAATACCGAGTATCAATTTCACCACACCCTTCCCACCACAGCATCATTCACAATTATGGGTGACAAATATCATCTCATCTTAGGTAAAAGACCTCAACTACAGTGGTTATTTCAGAGTTGTTTCACGAGAGAATATGATTGACGTGTAGCTACGTACACACTTAAAAGATATTATCAAACCACAAAAGCGGGAATTTTATTTTCATGGGCTGCAGTTTTTATATGATTCTATGTCCAGTAAAAGTATATGAACTACCCCAACCGACTACAAGTTCGTTGCCTCCAGAATGAGTGAACTCAACCATTAAGAATTAACGAGTACGTGTAAATAAAAAAAAAAGAAGCAAATTTTATATACCAAAAAGGACCATTTTGGGAGAAATGTAATGCCACAAAACATTGCTAATATTCTTCATTACAGAAACAATGATCAATGGGAAACAACAAACAAAAAGGAAACCATTCCACCCCAAAAAAAACAAAATGCAGAAATAAACCAGTACATGTTGATGCATGAACGGATTTATCCTATAAAAATTATCAACAATTAGCCAATTCACCGTTCTAGTTATCAATACAACATATTTTAAGAAATCCCAAAACGCGCATAAACAGGTAGATATGAAGAAGAAGAAGAAAAGGCATTACATCAAGCTCAATTTCATTACGAACCATTTCAAGCCTTTCCAGCTAAAAAAACACTAATTTTCACTTTTCTCACTGTCAATCTCTGCGCTTTAGCATTCATAGATAGCCCTAAAAGCAAATAAAAACACAGTTTCCTCTGGTCATAGGTCGCCCCAGCCCAGGAATGGGGCTTTAAGCAAAGTGTAGAACAGGCAAAGAGAGAAAACTAATGAGTTGATTTTGTACTGGTCAATTTTGAATTACTCTCAACAGTGCGCATCATTTACAAGAAATCAAATTTTGCATACCAAAACAGGAGCATTACTTGAATTTACTACTGCAATGACCAATCAATTCAAACACATACTGCATTACTTGATTCACATTGTTGAATAACTAATTCAGTCAGTATCAAGCTTCCTATTATCCACAACATAGTATCAGATCAAATTCACCCAAAAATATAATTGCAGCAACCAACAACCACAAACCTATTGCACATGACTAATTATACAGCTACTGCCATATTATTTGCAGTAACGACAATTACATTAAACAAAATCAGAGAACTCAATTCCAAAAATTTGAAAACCAGAAAATAAGAGACTGCCAAGACAAAGCATCAGAACATATAGAAAAACAGAAGGCACATTACTCTCAACAGTGCGCATCATTTACAAGAAATCAAATTTTGCATACCAAAACAGGAGCATTACTTGAATTTACTCGTACACAGAACATGAACTAAATGATAAACATAATACTAAGTATACACATGAACAGAATGTTACCAGCTACTGCAATGTATTGATAAACAGAATAACACATAATCAAATTAGATATGTGTATGTGAAGTAACTAAAAGAACTAAAATGATAAGCAAAGAGATTAGTAATAGACCTCTTGATGGCCAGAACTTGTGGGGGATGCAGTTGGTGATGGTTGGGGACTATCATTTTCCATTCGGTCCAATCGACTTTCAATTCTATCCAATCTTCTCTTGAGACTACGATTTTCTTCTTCCTTCTCTTGGAGTTTTGCCTCAAGCTCTTTCTCATAAGTAGATTTTGATTGAATCAAATTCCTTCGCTTAATTCCACCACCATAACCGAAGACACGGCTATGGGTCTGTGGTCCAAAACATTTTTCAGCCACTTCCACATTAGAAGCTGATGGCGTAGTCCGAATGGTGTCCAAGATTTCATCCTACAAGTATCTAGTATATTAAATTTCATACAAAAGAAATGTCACACATAAATATAACTCTAGAAAATCAAGGATTAGTAGTTTTTACATATTCTGAACCTGGTAGAATATATATCAAAGAATTTTTTGCATAATCTCACGAGGTCCAAGTAGGAACCTTCTTCACCAAAATCCTTCTCAACATATTCTTTTTCACCAAAGTGCATAGTGAGTACATGAGAGCTGTTACCTTTTTATAAAAGTTAAAAAAAATAAAGGAAAATTAGAAGCCTGAAATTAGTGTCAGCAATTACCAATGGATACTACATCATATGAAAAATTATGTTTGTGTATTTGATCAAAAGAAACAGGGGCGAATAAGTAGCCTAGTTTTCAGCAATGAGATTTAACCCAGAAACAAATCAACAATCATATTATGTGAAATATGATAATAGTTTGACACATCTCTTTGTTTTTGACACATCTCTTAATAGTTTGTAGGACCAAGAGGTCTACTTTTGAGTAGGTCCCTGTATCGCTTTTCCTTTCGTTTAATTTCTGAAGTGCTGTATATTAGGGCACTTTTGTGAGGTATATTTTTACCTCATTATGGTTACAGAATCTGGTGCTTGCTTATATTGTGTCAATGGATAACACTGTCATTCTAAAACATGGCATTGCATTACCAAGAGCTTGTATTATCTATGACCAGCTCAGTAACTTGCAGTCCTGGAAAATCATATATAGAAGCTGCGTTGACACTAAGAACTTTTGTAGCATAATATTATGCAATAGCCTGAACCCAGAGATGTGTTGCGAGTTTTTTTGTACTATTGGACATGCAGTGCTACCAAGTCATATTAAGGTGGCATTCATCTTTACCTTTTGTCTACGATCACCAAGCTTTTATATAGCTCCAAGGGACCTTGATTTTGACAGACTTATTGAGTAGTTTGAGGCACAATAATATGTTTTATATTGTGAAACACTATTATAATGTCCAAAACAGTACCTAATTTTGAATTCCATTATCTTTGGCATGGAGGGTATTAGGCACTGCACTTCATTGACTTCAATGATAATTTCTCTGACTTTCTTTTAAAATGGAAAATGAGGCCAATATGATTTCACATTTTCTTTGTGATTGCACATGTTCATCACACCTATACTATTAAAGTGCATAGTAAGAATAAACTTACTTGTATCATGTATATTGTATTGATCTTCTTGACTTGCAATCCTTGAAATTCCACGCCCCTTAGCTAGCATCCCAGGTTTTATGTATTTTTTGCCACGCTTTTGGGTTGTGCCCTTCTTATGTTTCTCCTTTGCCATTTTAACTGTAAGAAAATTAACATAATTAGCTAAGGAAACAAACAACTTAACAAAACAAATTGAAAATAAAGTTATGCATATAAATATTTCATGCATTAATTTGAAAATACAACTTATCAATTCTTCATTTCCTCTTTCTCTTAGCTAATGGCTCCAAATCAGTCCTTGCTCCAAGACTGGTGCCATATTTTACAGCAAAAGGGGTGACAAAAGGTGGACTGGAAGAGTTACTACTACATTATATTGATTTTAATAACGAAGGCAGCAAATTCAGGTCTAATGTGAAAAGTAACATATCTCTTGATGACAACCAAGAAGAAAATGATCGTAAAAGTAACATATCTCTTGATGATAGAGGGAATATGATGGTAAAAGTAACATATCTCTTGATGACAACCAAAACCCACTTCTGGATAACTATACATTTTTTGGGTAACTTTATCATCTATCAACCTCAACTTCACTCCGAAATACATGGAACTCAAAAGAAGTACCTTTATGCAGTACAACCTTGTTTTTATCCCATGATAAAGTTAGATATTTTTCTATAAATGGACTAAAACTAATATTGAAGGCACATGCCAAACAAAACCAGAAACACTGATGGCCTGGCCAACACAATGTAAAGGCAAAGCTCAAGTAGGCAACCAAACAATGTTGGACATAATAATAACAATGATGATAATGTGTCCAGAATACATTAATGTTCTGAAGTAACTGAAGTGATCCTAAGTTATTAAGAATTTTAACTAGACAAAGTATATCAGGAAAGGAATTGATATGTTAGTGACATAAATAAATTTCACATGAATCTGATTTTTCTCTTAAACAATAAACCTATAAAAGAACTTTTCATTAAAGGGAACCTTAAATAGCAATAGCTCATAAAGCAATGAAACCGTGATTAAAACTCTAATTCCCTGCCAATAACAATGAAGCCCCCAATTTCCAACGGGCAAACCACCAGTCCACAATAATTAAACCTTTTCTAATCCTTGTATTCTATACAATTACATGATTACAATGCTGTTATGACAATGACTCTATTCATTTTGACAGGGCACATACAAGACAATGGACTAGACAACTACCAGAAATTAATTGAGGAAAAGCACAACCAACGCCCAGTATGTTAATTAAAAATCAAGCTACAAACGGAGAAAAACACTACTAAAAGAAAATGACATCAAATTTAAATTTAGACGGAAAGCATAATAGTAAAGATAAAGAAAGTATGAAGAGAAAAAGAAAAAAGATGGAAGAATTCACTTCAAAAGAGGTTTCAAATTGCTCGCATGGCTCCAGGCCACCAATGATATCCATGGAGAATCAAAGCCCTTGCTGCGTAACAACTGAACTGCTCTCTGAGAATCATTTCCTCTTCTGCAAACTACATATAGCCTCACACCAGATACTGAATCAATGCCCTTCCGCTCTGCCTCTTCTTTCATAGCTGATGAAATTTCAGGCAACCTACCCTCCATACTTGATAGGGGGATGTTCAGGGAATTTGGAAGAGAGATAATGTTGAAATGGTGCGCAGGCCGTACGTCTACCAACACATGTGCTTCTCCTTTCACAACTTTCTCATTCAACTCTTTGCTGCTTATTCTGGAATTTGTTGGAATCAGGTTCAACTTCAAAGGAGCCTGCAACAAAATGGAAATTTCACTACATAACTATTTTCTAATCCCCGAATCTTCATAATCTCGGATAAATTTTGCATATTCATGTTCGCTGGTTGAGAAGATGTGACAGGTCAAACAAACTGTAATTACAATTTGATGAGAGCTTTAAGCATAACTCGCAGTTCAATACTCTCAATTCACTCCACTTAAACCACAGGTTGCATTGGGAAACACAAAGACCGAGCGAACTAAAAATACCGTTGATAATGGAGATTGAGTGAACTTCTCGTAATCAAAATCTCTGAATTGCTTTTGGGTGAATGCTGTGTTTTCTCCACAAACTTCACACTGTAACGATCTACTTCTTATCTTGACCTAAGAAATAAAGATACCCAGTCTCAGTAGAATGAGGTATTTAAACACCATAAGACAAACTTGGAACAGAAACTACAGCAGGTGAATTTTAAAATATAAAAGATTAAAACATACAATTCGAATTCGTGCTGACAATGCATCAAATAGAAGCATCCTTCCTGATAGAGGTTCACCTATGGAGCTCGCAATTTTGATAGCCTCAAGTGCTTGGAGGCATCCAATAATACCAGGAACTGCAATAGAAATCAATTAGCAACATTGAAGTACCACCGTTGTTCAAACACAGAAGAATACAGTAAGCTTAGTACAAAACATGAGTAATAATATTTTCTAAGGCTGAATATCTTTCAGGCGATTGATTATCCAATTTAGGGAGCAATCAAAATCAATCCAATAACTGTATAAAATATGAATATAAGATGACAAATTAGTTTTTACGAGCATACCAACTCCCAGGACTCCGCTGTTAGCACATCTTTGGCATGCTGTTGTAGGAGGCGGCGTAGGAAAAAGGCATCAATAGCATGGACCTCCATTATGATTGTAGACTGTGAGCTAAGCAACAAGATTGAAAGATTCAAATTTGAGTTAGCAGAGGATGTTAAAATGTGCATATCCATCTTTAGAGGTTTGTTATGTGCTGCAAGAAACAGAGCACCACTGCAATGTAGCATACCTGCCCTTCTAATCCCAAAGCAGCACCTGACACAAGAGGCTGCACAGATAAATGCAGTGTGATTAGTAGATCAAAATACCATAGTATCTTGAGTCATTTCACATCAAGGATAGGTAAGAACTGATCATTTATGTTCAAATGCAGAAACAACAATTGTTTAGTCCATTAAGAAAATTACTGAGCATTTAACACATAAACAACCAAGCTACACATCACATGAACCAAATAAAATGATTCCTAAGTATACGTATTACAGTGGTCACACAGAATTTAGAAGATCATCTGAACAAGCAACAAAAGTAGCTATTTACCTTCCCCAAAACCACACAGCAATCACTGATCATGTAACGGCTAGGAGCATTATCTGTTGCATCCACTATTACATCATATCTGACAAAAGTTAATAGTTATGGAGATTGCAACTTTCAGTTGTCATGGAGACAAAAAAGGAAAAGGGGAAAAGGAATTCAGAAGAGATATTTGATCAATTATTTAAGGATACTGACTAAAAATTTCCAAGGCATTTGATGTGCGTAAAGCTTCTTGGTATTCCACAATCTGAATGGTGGAGTTGATCCTGGAACAAAAAATTACATATTACAAGCAGACACAGATCACAAGTGACTATAACCTTTTAGACCCAAATGTAATCCTCCACATCATAACTTGTGAAGGCCATTGTATCCATAGGTTTGTGACACATGTAGCTTGGAATCAAATATTTGACTTGCAACTAGAAATAAAATACTAATAGCAGTAAGCATAAATAAGAACATACGAGCGACAGGCAGCAGCAGCAGATTTCACTTTTGGCTGCCCAATAAAGGCTTCAGTATGTATAACCTGAAGTTTTCAAAAATTAAAACTGCAAATTAGCTGTAAGGAAATTTATATACAGTACTATTAGAAGCGGAATGCAATTGAGAAGAACTGGAGTACAAATACAGAATGAAACTCCATAACTAATTTTCTTTCTTTTGGCTCGGAGCGAACCAGCGGTGCGAAACGGAAGGAAGCGGTGCGAAGCGGAGCAACGGTGGGCGGAGCGGCGACGGAAAGATGCGAAGCTGGGCGTGAAAGGATGAATCAGAGAGAATGGGAAGGGATCGGTCGTGAAACAGAGAAGGTATGGGCGTGAAAGGAAGCAGAAGCAGAAGCAGTGGTGGGAAGGAAAAAAATTTTCCCGCTCTTTTGATCTTTTAGGGGATGAAAAATATTTATTAATTGAAAAGCTTTTTTTTTTTCTCTAATAGAACTTTTACCCTAAATAATGAGGGGAGGAAAACACATTTATTAAATGAAAGGGTTTTTTTATCTCTAATAGAAAATTACTAGTATTAATAAGAGAAATTTAATGAGGGGTGTCATCTTTCCTTACTATAACTCTTAAATGGATGTTTTTAATAAGAATATTTTCTTACCCTCATTATTTTTTTCTTATTAATAATGAGTTTTCTTGTAGTGAGTATTGATGTATCCATTCTCGTCTTTTGGGAGCCAGGGAACTTTCCAAATTCTAATATCTACTCCATTTCCCACCCTCATTCGACATAATCTGCATATCACTTCACTACCAGTCCATAGGCTTCTCCAAATGAGGCTCGGAGAATGGCCAAGACTTAACTCTAGAAAAGAGTTGTCACGAAAATAGCTGGATTTCAAAATCCTCCGTATCAGGTTGTCCGGGTTATTAACAAGCTTCCAACCTTGTTTTGCTAGTAGAGCCAAGTTAAAATCTTTCAAATCCCGAAAACCCAGCCCTCCTGCAGTCTTTCTCACACACAATCTTGCCCACTTCTACCACTTTATACCACCTTAGTTTTCATTACAACCCCACCAATATGCATTCATAAGTTTATGGAGCTCCTCACAAGTCGACTCAAGGAGTAAATACAAGCTCATACAATAAGCTGTAAAGCCTGTGCTACAAATTTTAGAAGGATTTCCTTCCCTGCTTGATAGATTACGACCTCTCCAAGCTGCTATACAATTTTGTAGCTTTCCTTTGATAAATTCAAAAGCAAGTTTCTTCTTCCTACCAATCATCAAGGACATTCCAAGGTACTTGCAATGACCTTCTTGTTCGGAAACTTGTAACATTTGGCAAATATGTGTCCTAACATCAAAGGACATGTTTGCACTAAAAATTAGAGATGACTTTGTAAGGTTTACCTCCTGTCCCGAAGCTTCACCATAGAGATGGAACATCTGATTCACCACTTCACATTCATATGCCGTTGCTCTGAAAAATAAGAATGCATCATCCGTGAAAAAGAGATGAGTGATACTCGGCGCCACCAAAGAAATCTTGTAGCCATGATAAATTCTCATACGTTCCCGTTTACGAATCATAGCCGTGAGCCCTTCTGCAACCAGTATGAATAATTATGGTGAAATTGGATCCCCTGCCGTAAGCTTTTGGTGGGAATGATTGGTCCCATTGTGTCATCTCCCACAAAAACTCTGAACTTCACTGTACAAACACAACTCATTATTAAAGAAACCTAGTCACAGCAATAATCCAGAGCTAATAACATCTTTTCAAAGTAACACCACTCCGCCTTATCATAAGCTTTCGCTATATTAATCTTCATTGTTGCTACTCCATATTTCCCTCTGCGTCTACCCTTAAGCCAGTGAACTACCTCATTTTCCACCACAATGTTATCCGTAATCAATCTACAGGCAACAAAACCACTTTGAGTCTTCTCAATTATTTCTGGTAAAATGAGTTTGAGCCGATTCGCCACCACCTTAGCCACTGCCTTGTATATAACGTTGCATAAGGCAATCGGCCTCAATTCTTTCATATTGGCTAGCCTACTTTTCTTAGGAATTAACACAATGTTAGTGTTATTAAGACCCTCTGGAAGTTGCTTACAGTTCAACCAACTCAAGCATGCCTGTGTAACATCCTCTCTCACAATTGCCCAGTACTTCTTATAAAAGGCGGGATTAAAACCGTCATCGCTAGGTGCCTTATCATTATGCATAGAAAAGATAGAATCCTTAACCTCTTCAGCTCTAAAAGGCACCATCAGCATGTCATTATGGGCAGCAGTCACCTTCAGTTCAACACAACTCACCACTGCCTCCACATTTACTCCTCTACTTCTATACAAATCCTCAAAATAACCACACACCATTTCATTCAAACCTGAAGATTTATCAATCCAAGTACCATCTTCTCTTTGAAGGGAAGATATTACCTTTTTGGCTTTTCTTCCATTTGCGAACTTGTGAAAAGCTTGGGTATTACGATCTCTTGACCGAAGACAGAAGATCTTCACTCTGTGTCACAAAAAATCTTCCTCACACTTAAGTAATCTGTTCAGTTCCTGTTCGGCACCCCTTAACTCTTCCAACGAAGCCAAGTCTCTATTTCCCCTTGTACGAGCAAGAATCTGTTTTTGGTAATTGATCCTTTCTCGAATTTGGTGTGATAGACTGCATCCCCAACTATCAAGGTTCTGACTGCAAACTCGCAATTTCTCCTACAGATCTCCATTAGCAACAGACTGCCAAGAACTTTGGATCACAGACAAACACCCTTCTTCTCTTATCCAGCTGTTTTGAAAACGAAACCGCCTCTCCTTGTGGACTGGAACAAAACGCCGAAGCTCCAAATAAATGGGGATATGGTCAGAAGTTGTTTGAGGGAGATGAAGAACTTTAGATTGATTGAACCTTCTAATCCAATCTTCCGTTGTAAAAGCTCTGTCAAGCCGTTGTTCAACCCAATGTCATGTTCCTTGACCCCTCTCCTAGGTATAAGGTTTACCCACAAAGCCCAAATCATAAAGGTGACAGTCTAAAATGGCTTGATTAAAGCCTTCAAAGAGGTAATTAGGATGAACCACCTATAACACACTAAGGTAAGGAGGAACGATTTGAAAGCGTCCGAAGAAGGTCCCAAGAAATTCTCCTTTGAGTTCTGTTGGCAATACCATAGAAGCCAATTACTCTATAGGGTTCCTCGCCTTCTAGATTAACTATTGCATCAATAAAGTGATCATTATGGGCCAACATCTCCAAAGCCCCTTCTTTCTTCCAAATCATAGCCAATCCCACACTATGACCACGTCTATCTACTGAAAAAAGCCCAGCATAACCCAACTTTTTTGTTATTTCATTAATAATAGTAGAAGTACAAATAATCTCAATCAAGAAAATTAAATCTAGTTTTCGGTCTCAGACTAGGTCCACTAACAAACGAATTGCCTTTGGGTTGACCAAACCACGGCCCGCCTCTCCGAAGTTTTTTGTGTTTGAACCATCCATCTTTGTAGAAGAGTCCATATCCATTGCAATACCTTTTGAGCTGCTTCTTTTGAGCCCACTCATTTGCGCTTTGGGTCTGAAAAAACCACCTTATCATCATTAAAAACCTCACCTACATAGCCATGCAAATCCACATCCTTTCCTTTTTTATGCCCTTCTGGATCAGTAGCTGGATTAATGCAAGATTTAGAATCATCATCCCCTGATTTGGTGGAATGTGCTCCATTACCTCCTGAATTATATCCCTTTCCTTCTGAGTGTGTACCCTGCTCCGTCGTTTCAACATCATAGCCGATCAGCAATAATGGTGAATCCCGTAACCACTTTGACCCCATCGTTAGTTGAGTCGATCATCTAGGCGCAGCTCTCAGTTCAGGGCCATAGGCACGATCAATCAAGCCCGTGTCATTCTTAAAGTGACGATGGCAAAATTTTTCACCATGACCAATTTTCCCACAATAAAGCAAAACATTGGTAGCCTTTCGTATTTCAGCATAACCTCCTTCCAGCTACCCCCTTCTTGCTTAATCTGTAGAGCTTTCTTCAAAGACTTGTTTACGTCAAGACTAACCCGGACTCTCATAAAACCCCTCCAGGAACTATTGTAATTGTTCGGATCAGCTTTAACAAAGTCCCCAAGTTTCTTCCCGATATGTTTCGCAACTACTTCTGACATAAATCCCAGTGGTAGGTAATGAACCTGAATCCATAAGCTCACCTTATTGAGCAAAATGCTCTATGCATCCTCTCCTGGTTTGATTCTTTGGAAAAAGGAGTAGGTGGTTTTCATAAGCCGAGGGACCACCTTCTACCACCCATCTCACATCCACTTCATGGGCAAATTGAAAAACAAAAAGTTATAGAACAACCTCATGGATATACACCTCCTTCCCCGGTCTCCAGTTATGAGCCATAACTTGACTCATCTCATGTTTGCGGATGAACCGTTCTGTTAGAAACCTTCCAACTATTGCCCAGCGAAGATCAATACCTTGTTTGATGACATCAGCCTGGGGATCACAAGACCTTCATCATCGCTATCATCTGCATTAATCTGAATCTCGCCACTTGGTTGACCATCTCATCTACTTCCATAGTTTCTTCAGCCATTAAAAATTATACAAAGAGATCAAAAGATAGAAAAAAGACAGTAATAAACTAATGAACTGAACACGAATGAGGATAAACAAAAAGACTTTTTAAGGCAAAAGACAAAGAAGACTAAACAAGATGCTCTCAACTTGGAGGCAAAAAATTTAACTTAGGTGCTGTTTAGTTTGAGGAAAAAGGGGTGTTTTCCGGAATATTTTTATGAGAAAACAATAGAGTTTGGTGTTTGGTGTTTAATTTTTTATACTAAAACTTAATTTTGTTAAAAGTATCTCTTAACTTTTGTTATCAAAAGAAAAAGAAGGATCCACCCCTATTTTCTGTGGAAAAAAAAAAAGCCGAAAGTACATCTCTTTCTTTCTCTAATAAAAATCTCTCTCACTCACGCACAGAACGAGGAAAAAAAAAATAATTGTAAATAAATAAAAAATCATCCACGAATTAGAGTCTTTTGACAAACCAAAGTTAAACCCAAATCCTATCATCTAACCTATTCTCAATTCTAATTACTAACAATTCAAAAAAAAGATGGAAGTTTTTATGGTTTTTGTTTCAATTTTTATTGCATAGCTTTTCAAAATCAAACAAACAAATGGGCAAAAATACCCTCAACAACTTCTACTCCTTCACTGTCGCCGCCGACTCAATGGAAGATCTCGTCTTTCTCGATGACCAACAAGTTAATGAATTTTATTTGTTTCCTGGCACTCTTTTTAGCCTCTCCGCAGCCTAGATCTTCGAATTCCGACGAAGAATTCGAAACGGAATTAGTCCTTGAGGCTCGAGATGTCACTAATTTCATCGTGACGCGTGAAGAAGAAGAAGAAGATTATAATGATGTTGGATATGGGCTGGGTGATGAAATGGTGCCTGGAATTTTACGGAGAAATTTTTGGGTGTGTTGATGGGAAGCATGAACTGGAGATGCAGAGGCTTGAATTAAAAGGGGCTTAATAAAGTTTTTTTTTTAAAAAAACAAATTGGCTTTTAATGTGTATAATTAGGAAAAAACAAAAATACCCTCAACACAAAATGGGGTGTATCCTTTCTTTGATAAGGTTACCAACTGCAAGACTTCTTTTTGCCAAAAAAGATATTTTGAAAACGCTCTAAACCACAGAGTTTATTTTTACAGTTTATCCTAAATAAATAACCTATAAATATAAAAGAGCAAATTAAAAAAAAAAACCTCGTGGTTTAATTTTTTTATAAATAAAGAATTATGGTTTTTTTTTTGTTATAAAAAAAGGATCGTATTTCCAACTTTTAATAAAAAAAAAAGGACAACTAATATCTTTTCGTTAAAAATGATGATATAGTAAAGAGTATTTTTAGCTATTTAACATTCCAATAATTCATGTATAGTATTTAAGAATTTTACATCAGGATTTGAATACCTTTGGAAAAGTTTTCAATTTGTTATCAATTTTTTTACATTAATTATCATTATTTAATTTAGTAAAATATTTATACTTCTCGAAAATTCTAAAAATTTATCGTTAATATTTATCGTATTTTTATTAACCAACTTGAAAATTTTGAGTTCAAAAAGAACAAAAATACCTTATGTATCGTTATTTAATTTTAGTTATCCTTTATTTGTTAATATTTTGAAACACAATCCTCTTTTTGTAAAAAGAAAGAAAATAAAGTCCTTTATTTGTAAATCTGAGGATTTTTTTTTTAATTAGCCGAATATAGAATTAACATAAGAAACTTAATTATGTGAATAAAGTTTACTATATTGAAACATGAATATGTATCTTCTTGTATGGATAGCGCAAACATAAATTAATTTATTCATTTCTTTCTCTCATATTTCATCATACTAAAAGCTAACTAATTAAAAACATTAGCAATAAATGGTAAATTTTCATAATAAAAATTGAAAACAATCAAATAAAAAACATTGTACGAGGTTAAAACATCATGCATGTATAATGAGATTAAATTTATCTCAAAATATTTACTTTTATCCAAAATGTTAATTTACAAATTTCAGTATGAAAATTTCATAAAGCATATGAAATAAAAGAGTGAAGAAGAGGAAGAAGAAGCTTTTGTTCTGTTTTAAATTCATCTGATTTCTCTATTTTTTCACAGAACTCTTCATCTTCTTTAGCCTAAGCGGAAATAAAGAGGTGAGCTTACAGATCTGACTTGTTCTTCTTCTTTGAAGCAAACTAGCTAGTGTTATTTGGTGTTTGTACAGATTCAAATCCATCTGGTGAACAAGTTAAAGATCAGTATGATTTAATTATTAAGCCTTTAATTTGTTGTTTTGATGCATTAATGGCATTTAGAGAAAGAGGGAAGGGGAAGAAGCTTTTGGTCCGTTTTAAATTCATCTGATTTGTCTTTTTTTTTTTGTCAGAACTCTTCATCTTCTCGGCTGGTTCCCGATTCATTAACCAAATTAGAGGAAACTAAAGCTGTTGATATAAATTAAGTTCTCTGACTTTAAGGTAGGCCAAATTAAAAAATAATAATAATAATAAAAGGTAAAACATTGTAAAAAACGTATTAATAATTTAAAACCTCATATAAAAAGTTTAAAGTGAAATTCTAGAAAGCCGTATATGTATATATATATATCATTGACATTGGCAAATAAAGTGTAATTAATTTACTTAATATATATTAATATATTGTTCTACTACCAATTAATTAAAATAATAAGCAATAAAACTTATTAGGTTCTTCCAATAAAAAATTCTAGAAACATTACCTAAACCTCATTTTCTTGTTGTTAAACTCTCTTCCACCACCCAGCCTTTGCCACCACCACCTAACAGCCGCTCCCAAATCTCGTCTTCTATTATATCTATGATGGAAAAAATTTACCGACCACAATAGTAACAATAAATACGGAATAAATTTTTGTTGTGATTGTTTTTCTCGACTCGTATGAATCTTTGAGAAAAATAAAATTAGAACAACACAAAAAAAAAAAGGAGTAATACATAATAACACAGACACGCAAGAATTTTTACATAATAAACCCTCTCAAACCGAGAAGTAAAAACCACGTGACCCTCAGGCCGCTTAATTTTCTACTATTAACCAATAATGGGCAATTGCAACAAACCTTCCCCAGATAAACTAGAGGCATACAACATCAATCTTTATATTTTTGGAATACATCATTAAGAACTATGGAAATCAAACAAGTGAGAGAAAAGACCAAGAACAAACCAAATTACACACAATCTGTCTTTGGACGAAAATACGCTCCGGGCCTCCAACTATGATCTTCACCGTTCAGATTGAAGACACAGATGTTAGGAGCGCTCTACTCAAATTTCACAGTGATCCAACGGTCAAAACTCCGGCAAATGCCAAAAACGTGCAACTGGTGATGGAGAAGAAAAATGGTTTTGCAAACTCTTTTTCTCTCTTTTGGTTTTGTATTCTCTGCTTCTTTTTCACCTCACTTTCTCTTACTCTCAAAGTCAACCTTCTAAACTCTTATATATATAGTATATATCTATCCGACTAAAGGGTTTAACCTCCTAAAGGTCTTCCTTAGGTTCGAAAAAAGCCAACAAATCTCCCTATTTCTTACTATGTGGAAGAACTCACCCACTCGACGATCGAGCAACACACCTTTAGCTTCTCCCTAGCTAAAGCTTTTGTCAGCATATCGGAACCATTATCATCGGTATGAACTTTATCAAGCTCAAACAACCCTTCTTCAAGAGCATCCCTAATCTAATGATACCTCACATCGATATGCTTTGTTTTCTGGTGGTAAGTGGAGTTCCTGGCAAGGTGAATTGCGCTTTGGTTATCACAAAGAACAACATAGCATTGTTGCTTGAAACCAAGCTCCTGCAAAAACCTTTTGAACCATAACATCTCCTTACCTGCTTCCGTTGCTGCTATATACTCGGCCTCTATTGTAGAAATGCAACACACTTTTGCAATCTTGATTGCCATGACACAACTCGCCCTGTAAAAGACATCAAATAACCATAAGTAGACTTCAAGCTATCCTTGCCTCCTTCCATATCAGAATCCGTGTACCCAACCAACACTGGCTTTCCATTCCCATATATGAGACCCGATTTGGAAGTACCCCGAAGATATCTGAATATCCATTTAACTGCTTCCCAATGCTTCCTACCCGGATTTGACAGAAAACGGCTACCAACACCAACCGCATGAGCTATACAGGCCGTGTAAACATCATAGCATACATCAAACTTCCTACTGCTAAGGCATATGAAACTCTATCCATCTCTTCCTTCTCTTTCTTAGTAGAAGGGCAATCTTTTGTAGTTAGCTTAAAGTTGGTGGTAAAAAGAAAACTAACCACTTTAGTTTTATCCACCAATTCCTGGCATGTTTCCATGGATTTTCTGTACGAATATTTATTTCTATGTTACTTTATATACAAAAATAACAAAATGGGGGAGAATTTGTCTGCGAGAATTTCGTACTTATTGAGTGGGATGGGAATTAAAACATAATTTCAACATTTTGCTTAATAAAGCGGGGATTGAATCCCCATTTATAACGGAGATGATGATCTCTATCTAATCCGTTGACAAGCCTAATTAGAAACTTTTTTTAATGATTTGTGAACCAAAACATTAATTGGTTAACGCTTCATCAAATTTATTTTGTAACTAATAAAATAGATAAGCTAATCAATTAATAAAATCAGATAAGCTATTCAAATTATTAGGATTTGGATTACATGTCTTGGAAAAATCAACATGAACTGCCTTACACTTTTCAAAGGACTAATTAATTGATAGGAATAATAGTTTTTTTCATAGATAACAGTCAAACTTTCCACAAAGTTTTTTTTTTAAAATTAATTTTATGCTAATATTCATTTTTCTTTTCCGAAAGAAAACTTGTCTTAATATTAAATACATGATACGTGTCAAGAACACAAAAAATTAATACTTACTCTCAGAATTAAAAATTTGTAGCAAAAATAAAGTAGGGTCGAATCTACAGAAATTAGTTGAGCTATTTCTTCTAAAGTTTTAACAAAGAAAAGTAAAAAGAAGTGTTTGCAAATCACAAATAATTTAAAAATAACAAAAATAAAATAAATTGATGAAACATATATATGAGACGAATTCCAGCTAGAAGGCAAATTCGAGTCTTAAGTTAAACCAACCGGCTATCGATAAAAAATAAAAGATAATTTCAACACATTCAAGCAAATTAGTTATGACTGTTAATAAGCATGAATAACTTATCTTTCTTTACTCATTAGATAATTAAAAAAAGTTCTTTAATTATTTCTAATCAATTGAATCATTCTAAACAAGTTCTAGAATTTAATTCATTTAATAACATTAATATATAAAAAGGGAACTAATTCTACCTAACAATCACTAAAGCAAGATTAGTTAGAGCATATAATTTTCATTTATAACATTAATTAAAAACTTGTCTATTATAAATCATGTTATTCACTGCTTAGATTAGGTGAAATAAACAATTACGTATTTAATTACAAGTAAATAATCAAATCAAGTATTCAATTAAATCATGCAATAGAAATATGAAGGTAATAAAATTGATTACTTAAATTAAAGAAACAATAAAGAAAAGAGATCTCACATTTGATTTTACAAGACTGAATTCCTCCTGACTAGAACTTACAGTTTAGTTCTTCATGACAAGAACAAAAATATCAGACGGAAAAGAAAGCTAAAGAAAACGTAAAAGACAATTAAAGAAAAGAGTTCTAAAAGATAAATAACTCCGATTAAGATTTTGTAAGATAATCTAATTAGATTTAATCTAGAAATAAAAAAAATAGTCTAATATCCAAATAGAATAAGGGCTATACAAATAAAATAAAACTAATTAGGAAGTCTTGTAAATCTATAAGATAACTACAACAGTCGTTACAACAAGTCGTGCTCATGGGTTATGACTCTACATTACCATCTTTTATGCATTCCAAGCTTCATAGCTCAATTTTATCTTCAAGGCCCCTAGCATACAAAATGAAGTAAATCCACTCAAATTAAATCATAATATAGTAATTAAAGCCTACAAACAAAGGAAAATTAAGTGCAGGAAAAGCACTTATCAGAATATTTTTCAAATAATAGGCTAATATTCATGTTTTTTAAAATAGAATTTCTAAGATTAACAATTTTTTTAAATTTTTATTTTAAAAAACAAATTCAATGTTATTGAGCATATGGTGGTACAAGTTTGTCATTTTTAGTGGGTTAAATGCATAGACATCAAAATTATTGGTAACCTTTTATTATGGTAAAAAAAATCAATTTGTGCTAATAAAATAAGTGAAATTTTGTATTGTTTCAATAATATAACATGTGACCATTTTTTTTGATAATATCAATGTCAAAATGTAAACAAGGATGATAGATTTGTGTAATAGAAACTTCTTAATCCTATTATTCAAGAGTTTTTTACCATACGAAAACAGAAAAACTCAAAAACTGTTACAATGATCAAATTATCGTCATGCCATTTTTATTTACTAAAATTTAATTGTTTATCACTGAATTTTAAAATTTGCAAAAAGTTTACAGATGACGTAGCTTAATTTAGGCACAAAATATTTCAATGGTTTGTTCAAATTTTGATATATTATTCTGATCCATTTTTAATTTGGTTTTTCTAGTTATTCTAGTAGGTGTTTTGTCGTTAAAACAACTAAAATCTTATCAAATGTAATTTTGTTGAAGTAAAAAAAGAACTTCAATAATTTTATTGAGATAAATTGAAATTTTGTTACCATGATGAAACATTATCAATAATTGAATATCTATATTTGCATTTAAATATGAATGGAAGAGAAATTTAAAATGTTGAAAAAAGAGGGGAATCTGAATAAATTGTGAATAGAATTATAATAAGCATTAAAATTGCAATTGGTTAATCTCAATTGCATCATTTTTTTAAATAATATTTTTCTTTACAAAAACTAGGAAGAAGAAGAGGAATGACGGAGATTGCAATTGGAACAAAAGTTGGAGAGGCCGTTATATCCAGAGTTACCAACGAGGCGATTGATTCCATATGGCGTCAAATCGGGTATGTATGGAACTACAAAAGCAACATGCAAGACCTGAACACGCAACTTACCCTATTGAAACACGAAAGGAACAGCATGCAACACCGGGTGGATGAGGACAAAAGAAATGGAAAGCTAATTGAAAACACAGTGACGGATTGGTTTAATGCTGCAGATGAGGCAATCGGCGTGGCAGAGAAAATTATTGAAGACAATGGGAGTGCCAATAAGAGCTGCTTCATCGGTTGCTGTCCTAATTTGAAGACTCGTTACCTGTTCAGTAGAAAAGCTAAGAAACTGACACCATTCATTGGTCAAGTTCAAGGAGATGGGAAATCCATTAGACATATTTCCTATCTTCCCTATGTGCAGGAATTACAACATGTTGGAGACAATGAAGCCTTGGAATCAAGAACTCAAGTTCTGAACGACATTGTGGGAGCGTTGAAGAATGCGGACTTCAATTTGATTGGCGTGTATGGCATGGCAGGCATTGGTAAAACTACTTTAGTCACAAAGCATCTTATTGCTGAAGTCAAGCGAGCTGGAGTGTTTGAAGTTGTCACTTGGGCAAAGGTGACTCAGAAGCCTGACCTCAAAAGCATTCAAGAAGAAATTGCAGAATGGTTGGATCTTACGTTCGAAGTCGACTCCCCTCAAGTGAGGGCGGTTCGGTTATGTTCACGTCTCAAACAGGAGGAGAAAGTTCTCGTCATCCTTGACGACATCTGGAAGAAAATTGAACCAGAGGAGATTGGAATTCCTAATGACAAAGATAGCAGAGGATGTAAAATTTTGATGACGTCGAGAAATCAAAAAGTATTGCTAGAGATGGGCGTACAGAAAGATTTTGGACTTCAAGTTTTGCAGCCAAAAGAGGCATGGCAACTATTTCAGCAAAAAGTGGACCAAGTCTTAGACTCAGACTTGCAACCTATAGCAAAAGAAGTGGCAGAAAGCTGTGCAGGCTTGCCTGTATTAATTACAGCAGTTGCAGGCGCATTAAGAAGTCAGCAGTTGAATGAGTGGCAGGATTCCTTGCAGCAGCTGAAGCAGTTTGCCCATGAAAAAATTGAGGATCAAGTTAACTCAGCCCTTAATTTAAGCTACAATTTTTTAAATGACCAACCCAAGTTAGTGTTCTTACTATGTGGTCTAAATGGACCACTCAACATTGACACTGCATATTTGTTGAAATATGCTATTGGTTTGGGCATTTTAAAAAATTGCAAGGAGGTAGAAGCAGCAAGAATCAGGTTACATGCATTGGTCAGCGACCTTAAAGCTTCGTCTTGGTTGCAGGAAGGCAATAAGGATGGAGAACTGCAAATGCATGATCTCATTTACAACTTTGCCATCACAGTTGCATCGAAGGATCAACCTATCATCACTAGCAATGGAATGGAGGAATGGCCAGAAGATGATACATTGGAGAATTCCATGGCGATGGTGTTGAGTAAAGGCAAAGTTCCCCTGCTTTCTAAAGTGTTAAATTGTCCAAAACTCAGGTTCTTTCTACTGAATAATGATGATTCCTCCTTGGAAATCGGAGACGATTTTTTTGGAGGTGTGAAAGGGCTGAGAGTCCTGAATTTGAAAAATAATCGTTTTGCCGGCTCTTTGCCTTTGTCACTCCAGTCTCTCAAGGATCTTCAGACCTTGTGCTTGGATTCTTGTGTCTTGAATGACATAACCGTAATTGGAGAGCTTGAGAAATTACGAGTTCTTAGCCTCATCAATTGTACTATTTCTTGTTTTCCAAGAGGAATTGCGAATTTGACTCATTTGCAGCTTTTAAATGTAAAGAAATGTTCAAGCTTAGAAGTGATTGAGCCTAATGTACTTTCAAGATTGACCCGATTGGAGGAGTTGTATCTAGAAGACAGCTTTGTAAAATGGGAGGGTAGTGAAGAACATAATAGTCAGCGAGAGAATGCCAAGTTATCTGAATTGGAGCATCTGTCCAAGCTTGTCACTCTACACATACACATTCTGGATGCAAAGATGTTGCCTGAAGATGCAAAAAAGTTGCCCGTGGAACGATTCAAAAATTTTAGAGTACTTATTGGAGAGGGATGGGAATGGAGTGTTGTACATAACACTTCAAGAACATTAAAGGTCAAGCTCAATACAAGCGATCATTTGGAAAGGGTGAAAGGTTTCTTGATGAGAGCTGAAGATTTGTCTCTTGATGACTTAAAGGGTGTGGAGAATGTGCTCGACAAGTTAGATGGGGAGGGGTTTTCTCAGTTAAAACATCTGATCATTCAAAACAGTCCAGATATTCAACATATAATCGACTGGAGAAGGATGGGCCATGTCTCTGCTTTTCCCAACTTGGAGTCGTTATCTTTGAACCATTTGAATAAATTGGAGACAATTTGTAGTGCTCCGTTGAAGATGGTGTCTTTTGGCAGTTTGAGAAGGCTAAAAGTGGGTAATTGTGACTTATTGGAAAATCTATTGCCCTTCTCCATGTTTAAAGGTCTCGATAAGCTAGAAGAAATCGATGTCAGTGGCTGCAAAATTATGGAAATGATTGTTAGGAATGACGATAATGATGGTGAAGATGAAGCGATTAAGGTGAAAAAATTAAAAACACTAACATTGGATCATCTTCCTAAGTCCAAAAGCCTCTGCTCTCAAGTGCAGAGAATGCAGAAGCTTGAAACTATTTCTGGAGATGAGCTTGAAACTGCCTTGGGGGTTTTTAACGAAAAGGTATGACAGTTTTATCCTGCTTTTCTCCTTTTTTATTTTATTTTATTTTATTTTATTTTATTTAAGAAATCAATTTCAATTTCATCAATTTGAGAAATTAATCTTGTGCGTATTGAATGCTTCTCTCATTTGTCTTCTACATGATATCTTTGTCAATATCCAAAACTTATTCCTAATCATTCAATGAATGAGTTGTATCTAGAAGACAAAATTTTCCTGAAAATGAATATCGCACCATAGCCATGCGATATAGTAAAATTTAGAAAAGACAAAAGTAATATAATATGCTTCATTTGTTGTGCTCGTTTTTCAATTACATGGAATTCTTAACTAAATCAAATTCTGCCAAAATTGATTAATTATATGCCAAAAGTTGCATGCGAACCTATTATTTTATTTCATCCTCATCTTTTTTGTTTATTTGTTTATATTTTTTCCTACTTTCCGTTTTGATTGTTTTTAAAAGTTTGTCATTTTTTTGGAATTAGGTTGCACATGAAATGAATTCCATTGAGTAATTGCACCAAACGGATCCTAAATTTTGGGGTTAATTAAACCAATGGTTATTGGAGTTTGGAGTTTGTGAATTAACGGTCACCGAATTTTAACTTGTGTCAATAAAAGTATTTAACTTTTGTTGGGGTGTTAATAAAGTTACTATCACCCTAATCATTAAAATCTAGTGCCGGAATGATGACATGACAAGTGGATGCCGAGACCTACCAGCACATTAAAAACTAATGTGTCACCGACATAGCACTCACTTGCATAACACAATACGGAAGAGTAAAAAAAAAAAAATTCAAACTTAGTTAGAACCAATTGGCTTGTCAAACTTGGTATTGACTTCTTATGCCATCATTTTAACATTCGATTTCAATAGATTTGGGCGAGAGCAATTTTATTGACACTGAAATAAAAGTTCAGTGACTTTATTGACACAAATTAAATTTTAGTAACCATGGACAAGCAAACCTATATATAAACTTTAGTGATGGTTGGCTCAATTTACCCCTAAGTTCCATTTTCAAAGATGAATCTCCATGTACTAGCAAGTGCTCGCTTCATCTCGTTTCATTCCCTTTTAATAATTGTTTTATATATTTTTGTAAAATCTTTTGTATTTAAAAGAATAAGATTGAGATTGTAATTGTGATCGCAGATTGAATTTCCAAGTTTGATAAATCTGATACTGATATCGACTAGTGTGAAGAATGTATGGTCTAACCAACTTAGAGATGCATCTCCATGCACTAAAAACTTGACAAGCTTGATTGTGGATGGCTGTTGGAATTTAGGCTATATATTTACTCCATCCATGGTTGAAAATCTTGCACGATTGGAAAAGCTTGAGATAAGCAGTTGTAGTTCCATGAGAGAAGTAATAGTTACAAAAGGATTTGAAGAAATGATGACGGGGAAGATTTTGTTCCGAAGACTGGACCTTTTAAAGCTCAAACATCTACCAAAACTGCAAAGATTTTGCTCAGGGAATTTACTAGAGTGCCCTTCATTGAAGGTTTTACGGGTAGAGAATTGCCCTTATTTACAGACATTTGTCTCTGGTTCTATGTGGACTGATGTGGGTGTCACGACCCTCTTTGATGATAAGGTAATTTATTTTGGGTCTTTTTGTTTATTCTAAGAAATTAATTCTTGTGGTTTATGATTTCTCTTATCATTGTCATAATGGGATTTATATGTGTTTTAGGTTTCATTTCCAGAGTTGGAGGAAATAAAAATTTTCCACATGCATAGTCTGAGGATGATATGGAAAAATGAATTCTTAGCGGCTGGTTCCTTTGAGAAATTGCAAGTGTTGAAGGTAGAACATGCCAAAGAGCTGTTACAATTATTTCCGTCAAAAATGTTGATAAGAGGATTGAGGAACCTAGAGACTCTGGTAGTGAAAAATTGTGACTTAATTGAACAAGTTTTTGATATGGAAGGGGCGATGCAACTAAAAGACAGACTTGTCTTGGCTTTAAGAACTTTGAAGGTTGTAAACCTGCCAAGGTTGAACCGTGTTTGGAATATTGGAGATAACTACAATGGAATGGAATCTCTATCCTGGAGCAACTTGTGTTCAGTGACTGTTGAGAATTGTTCTAGTTTGAAGAGTTTGTTTCTAACTTCAATAGCTACAGATCTTCTACAGCTTGAAGTGATTAATTTAAGCAAATGTACTATATTAGAGGAACTTATTGTGGGAGGATTAGAATCATTTCCAACCTTCTTTTTTCCTAAGCTAAGATACCTTCAGCTTTTCCGCTTAAATGAATTGAAGAATTTCTATCCAGGAGCTCATTCCTTAGAATGCCCAGTGCTGGAAACCTTGTGGGTCAGTAGGTGTGAAAAGTTGAAGGTTTTTGCTTTTGAATCTCCAAACTTGCAAGAAATGCAGGTGCAGGGTAAAACCAAGGCTCAAGGGCTTTTTTATTTCACACAGGTACAAATGTTTTCCCAAAATACTATTGTAAAATCGTATGGAGGAAACGATGCTCATGCTTTTTTTATGTTACGAACTTACAATTTAATTTGTTAGTTCATTTTTTTTCCGCAAGTTTTTATGTATTAATGTGGTAATAATTATCTTGTACACACCATTGTTGTACATATTGGTATTAATTAATTACTAGCTGATTTTGGCAGGTGGTACCCAACTTGAAGAGAATGATGCTGAATTACGAGGACGCCATGATGGTAGAAGAAGCCCACTTACCCTCTCATCTCTTTCACAAACTGGAAGAACTTGACCTGCGATGCTTCCGTGATAATTCATCATACCTTCCATTTAGATTCCTCCATAGATTTCAGAATATTCAAAAACTACACGTGAGTGCCAGCGATTTTGAAGGGCTTTTCCCAGGTGAGTTTGCTGGTGATGTTGGAATTCTTGCTCAGATACGATACTTGAGATTGAATGGTCTTGCCAATCTGAGGCGCATATGGAACAAAGGTTCTCGGCATAAACAAGTTCTTCAAAATCTTCAAACCCTTAGTGTTCAAGGATGCAATGGACTAACTAGTTTGGAGCCATCTTTTGAGGCTATCCAGAATCTTCAAAGATTGGATGTGTATAACTGTGATGGACTGATGTACTTGTTCAAATCTACAGCTGCGAAAAGTTTGGTGCACCTCAAAACCATCAGCGTCAAAGAATGCAATATGGTGACAGAAATAGTAGCAGTCGTGGGAGATGATACAGAAACTGAGATTATTCTCAGCAAACTGGAAACTCTTAAACTCGATTGTCTACAAAGCCTCATTTGCTTTAGCCTTGCAACTTGCCCAATGAAATTTCCGTCCCTAACAGAGGTAACTTGATGGCGTAGAGGAATTGGCGCTAACCTATTTGGAGAAAGTCGAAAACGGGAAAAAATCAACGAAGCGGTGAAATTTTGCAAGTGTCCGATTTGGGCCCAAAATTAGTGGATTTTCAAGGAAATCGGGCTGGTGAACAGGACCCACGACTTTGTCGTGGGCCCCATCGGTTTTTGGTGAAATAATGCTGTGTAGTCCTTCAATTTTGCGTTTTTATATTTTTAGGGACCTAATTGAAAAATTGTAAAAGTTTTTCCTTTATTCTGTTATTTCCGAAATTGTAACCCTAGGTCTTAGACACTATTTAAAGGCTTGTAAGACAGGAATTTCGCAGTTTTGATCAATACGAAATTTAGACCTTCTTTTTTTCCTATCTCTTTGAATTTTCGGTAAATTCTAGGGTTAGAAGAATCGTTTCCGGCATCGTGCGCGACCAACGGAATTCGATTGTTTATCCGCTGCATCAACTGATGTACTTGTTCAAATCTACAGCTGCGAAAAGTTTGGTGCACCTCAAAACCATCAGCGTCAAAGAATGCAATATGGTGACAGAAATAGTAGCAGTCGTGGGAGATGATACACAAACTGAGATTATTCTCAGCAAACTGGAAACTCTTAAACTCAATTGTCTACAAAGCCTCATTTGCTTTAGCCTTGCAACTTGCCCAATGAAATTCCCGTCCCTAAGAGAGGTATCTGTAATGCAGTGCCCCAAGATGAAGGTTTTCTCTCGGGGAAACTTGCACGCACCGAAGCTAAAGAAAATATATGTAAAAGAAGAGAGGGACAAAGGGCGCTGGGTTGGGGGTCTTAACTCAACTATAAAACAATTGTATCTAGAAATGGTAAGTTGTGATAGATAAGATCCCACTCTTTCAATTTGTTTATTCATTTGCTGGTTTAGATTCAACTTTTTCATTTTCTTATCTAAATTGATGAAAAATTTCAAATAGTGTTAGCTAACTTCACATTCATCTTCTTATAGGCGGGCTTTGATGGCATTCAACAATTGAAACTCTCTGAATTTCCTGAGTTGAAAGAGAAATGGCTTGTTCAACTTCCAGTTAATTTCTTCTATAATCTGACTTCATTAGTGATGCAGCGGAAACTCGAACGATAATACTAACATCCGTTGTTCGCGCACGATGCCGGATAATAGTCTTCCACTAATTGAATTTCGCAAAATTCACAAAAGCAGGGTAAAAAGGAATTAATTCCGAAAATTTTATTCAATTGAAAACTGCCATTACAAACTATATTATAGCCTATTTATAGGCAAAGTATTCTAAATGTAATAAAATACCTAAATAATTAAAACTCCTAAATAGTTTAAATTCCTAATTAGACTAAATAAGAAAAACTACTAAATAAATTAAAATACAAACAAAATAGGAATCCTTATCAATTTAGGATCCTTTGAATAAAATCTATTCCTAATCCTAATTATAAAATAATTACAATTAAAATAAAGATACAATTTAAAATATATCTTTAATTTATTTCTATGACAGGGAATTATTCCCAAGTTGAATTGTTGATCCCTTTTACTATTTGTGGCCCGCATCATACTCCTCCTCTTAGAAAAAACTCGACCTCGAGTTTTCCCGTTAAGAAACCAAGTTTTCAGTTTGTTAAATGGATCCATATTCAAAATATAGTTGACTCCAATACAATCAGCATCACCCTTCCAATAAGAATTCTCATATTTGTCTTCATATACATCATAGATTGGCTGTAAAGTTTCTTCAATACCAATAATCTTGTCACAAGAATCATAATATACTCCTTCAACACAATCATAATCTTCATCATATGTTGGAGGTAAAGTGAAATCAAAGAATTTACCTTCTTCAAGTTTTGATTTTTGAGAGAAAATTAGTTCATTTTTTCTGTCATAGAATTCTTCCAATCCAACAATAGGGTCGTCTCTACCGAACGAGTTGACCAGATTCGCTTGTCTCCTATGGGGCTGATTAGCCCTAACTCGGGCAGCAATCATCTCTCCTATCCTCTCAGTCAATAGATCGACAGCCGCTTGGATTTGTTTTCCGACCGCTTGATTGAGGCGTTGCTCAATCCGTCGTTCCAGATCCTCTTCCCCCGCGATGTCACCAACTCGTCTCTCTCTTCGTGGAGGCATGATGACGCAAGGTTAGGCTCTGATACCAACTGATGCAGCGGAAACTCGAACGATAATACTAACATCCGTTGTTCGCACACGATGCCGGATAATAGTCTTCCACTAATTGAATTTCGCAAAATTCACAAAAGCAGGGTAAAAAGGAATTAATTCCGAAAATTTTATTCAATTGAAAACTGCCATTACAAACTATATTATAGCCTATTTATAGGCAAAGTATTCTAAATGTAATAAAATACCTAAATAATTAAAACTCCTAAATAGTTTAAATTCCTAATTAGACTAAATAAGAAAAACTACTAAATAAATTAAAATACAAACAAAATAGGAATCCTTATCAATTTAGGATCCTTTGAATAAAATATATTCCTAATCCTAATTATAAAATAATTACAATTAAAATAAAGATACAATTTAAAATATATCTTTAATTTATTTATGACAGGTAATTGTTCCCAAGTTGAATTGTTGATCCCTTTTACTATTTGTGGCCCGCATCAATTAGTGGTGGATGATTGTGCGTTCCAGTCTTTTGCAATTCCATCCAATCTACTACCTTTCCTGATTGCTTTGGAAAAACTTGAGATAAGAAATTGTGATTTATTAGAAGAATTATTTGATTTGGAATGGCCAAATACTGATAGGAGCTTCGGATATTTGTCCAACTTAAAAGATTTTCAATTGATCGGTCTACCACAGCTGAGGCATGTTTGGGATGAGATTCCTAAAGATCTGCTGGATGTCAAGAACCTTACATTGTTGAAAATTGAAAATTGCAACAGTTTGAGAAATGTTTTGACTCCTACCCTGTGCTTGAGCCTTGTTCAACTCAAAACATTACAAGTCACAAGTTGTCAGATGGTTAAAGAGATTATCACTGCTATTGCAGCAACAGAAGATAGAGCTACGGGTCATATGATTGTATTTCCTTTATTGGAATGCATTATCTTCCAGGATTTGCCCAACTTGACGAGTTTCTACTCTGGAATTGATTCCGTGGAATTTCCTTACTTGAAAGAGATCACCATAGATGGTTGTCCACAACTCAATATCACCAATACTATTGCTGAGTTTAATAAGGTTAGTCATTTATTAAATTATCATCACAATTTTGCATGGTTTTTGACAACTTTTCTTCTGGTTCTTTTACACAAACTTATAGACTGCATGAAGCCTTATTGTATATGATTGCTTTGTCAGTTATCTTGTGCACTACTTATTCATTCCACTACAATTGCAAAATCCTTTATGAAACTGAACATTTTTCCCCAGGCCATTTGTTACCAGTGGTATAATTTTGGCTCTTTTTTCTTTTTAACTATTATAACACATCAAGTTTTTTACTTCTTAACTAATTGGAATATAAAAAGTAATTTGCCTGCATGATGCAAACAGGAAAAAAAAAAAAAAAAACCTGTATTTTACCTGTTTACTCAGTGATCTATTGTCTTTCAACTTTTCCTCTAATAGTTTCTTGCATATTTTTTTGTATTTTTAAGAGATTGTGATTGTGGTTGCAGATCGATGTTCCCAATTCGATAAGTCTCAAATTGTCATCAACTAATGTGAACAATATATGGTCGAACCAACCTGGAGTTATATTTCGGAACTTGACAAGTTTGTTCATGGATCGCTGTTGGAATTTAAGCTATCTATTTACATCATCCATGGTACCAAGTCTTGCAGAATTGAAAAAGCTTGAGATAAGCAACTGCATTTCCATGAGAGAAATAATAGCTGGAGAAGGATTAGAAGAAGAAATTAAGACAAGAAAGATTTTATTCCCTAAACTAGACGTTCTAGAGCTCAAAAATCTTCCAAAACTGGAAAGATTTTGCTTAGGGAATTCGTTGGAGTGTACTTTATTGAATGTTTTACGTGTAGAGAATTGCCATTATATACTGGCATTTGTGCAGACCGATATGGTTGACAAGAGTGGAGCTCGAAAACCTGAAAACACGGCCCTCTTTGATGAAAAAGTAACTTATTGTGGTTTTTCTCTACTTAACCTTGCATCATATTTTCTCACCATTACTTTTAACATTATTGGATTTGCATGTTGCAGGTTTCATTTCCTAATTTGAAGGAAATGCAAATTTTCCACATTCATAGACTAAGGATGATATGGAAAAATGAATTCTTAGCGGCTGGTTCCTTTGAGAAATTGCAAGTGTTGAAGGTAGAACATGCCAAAGAGCTGTTACAATTATTTCCGTCAGAAATGCTGATAAGAGGATTGAGGAATCTAGAGACTCTGGTAGTGAAGAATTGTGACTTAATGATGCAGCGGATAAACAATCGAATTCCGTTGATCGCGCACGATACCGGAAACGATTCTTCTAACCCTAGAATTTTACGAAAATTCAAAGAGATAGGAAAAAGAGAATAAAATTTGTATTCATCAAAACTGCATAATTCTTGACTTACACGACTTTAAATAGTATCTAGCAGCTAGGGTTAAAATTTGAGAAACAACAGAATAAAGGAAAAACTTTTACAACTTTGCAATTAGGTCCCTAAAAATATATAAACGCAAAATTGAAAGACTAAACGGCATTTTTTAGCCAAATCAGGGTGGGGCCCACGACAAAGTCGTAAGTTCTGATCATCAGCCCGATTCCCAAGAAAATACACTAATTTCAGAGCCAAATCGGACACTTTCAAAATTTCAAAATTTCACTGCTTCGTTGATTTTTTTCCGTTTTCGACTTTCTCCAAATAGGTCAGCGCCAATTCCTCTACGCCATCACTTAATTGAACAATTGTTTGATATGGAAGGAGCAACGCAAGTAAAAGAAAGACTTGTTTTGGCTTTAAGAACATTGGAGGTTGTAAACCTGCCAAGGTTGAACCGTGTTTGGAATATTGGAGATAACTGCAATGGAATGGAATCTCTATCCTGGAGCAACTTGCGTTCAGTGACTGTTGAGGATTGTTCTAGTTTGAAGAGTTTGTTTCCAACTTCAATAGCTACAGATCTTCCACAGCTTGAAGTGATTGATTTGAACAGATGTACGATATTAGAGGAACTTATTGTGGGTGAATTAGAATCATTTCCAACCTTCTTTTTTCCTAAGCTAAAATACCTTCAGCTTCACTGGTTAAATGAATTGAGGAATTTCTATCCAGGAGCTCATTCCTTAGAATGCCCAGTGCTGGAAACCTTGTGGGTCGGTACGTGTGAAATGTTGAAGGTTTTTGCTTTTGAATCTCCAAACTTGCAAGAAATGCAGGTGCAGAGTGAAACCAAGGCTCATGGGGTTTTTTATTTCACACAGGTACAAATGTTTTCCCAAAATACTATTGTAAAATCGTATTATGTGATGGAGGAAACGATGCTCTTGCTTTTTTATGTTACAAAATTACAATTTAATTTGTTAGTTCATTTTTTTTCCACAAGTTTTTATGTATTAATGTGGTAATAATTATCTTGTACACGCCATTGTTGTAGATATTGGTATTAATTAATTACTAGCTGATTTTGGCAGGTGGTACCCAACTTGAAGAGAATGAGGCTGAATTTCGAGGACGCCATGATGGCAGAAGAAGCCCACTTACCCTCTCATTTCTTTCACAAAGTGGAAGAACTTAACCTGGAAGGCTTCCATGATAATTCATCATACCTTCCATTTGAATTCCTCCATAGATTTCAGAATATTCAAAAACTACACCTGAGTCGCAGCGATTTTGAAGGGCTTTTCCCTAGTGGGTTTGCTGGTGATGTTGGAATTCTTGCTCAGATACGATACTTGAGATTGAATGGTCTTGCTAATCTGAAGCGTATATGGAGCAAAGGTTCTCGGCATAAACAAGTTCTTCAAAATCTTCACGATCTTGAAGTTACATGTTGCGATAGACTAACTAGTTTGGAGCCATCTTTTGAGTCTTTCCAGAATCTTCAAACATTGGATGTGTATAACTGTGATGGACTGATGCACTTGTTCAAATCCACAGCTGCGAAAAGTTTGGTGCACCTCAAAACCATCAGCGTCAAAGAATGCAATATGGTGATAGAAATAGTAGCAGTCGTGGGGGATGAAACACAAACTGAGATTATTCTCAGCAAACTGGAAGCTCTTGAACTCGATTGTCTACAAAGCCTCATTTGCTTTAGCCTTGCAACTTGCCCAATGAAATTCCCGTCCCTAAGAGAGGTAACTGTAATGCAGTGCCCCAAGATGAAGTTTTTCTCTCGGGGAAACTTGTACGCGCCAAAGCTAAAGAAAATATATGTAACAGAAGAGAGGGACAAAGGGCGCTGGGTTGAGGGTCTTAACTCAACTATAAAACAATTGAATCTAGAAATGGTAAGTTGTGATAGATAAGATCCCATTCTCTTTCAATTTGTTTATTCATTTGCTGGTTTAGAAGTAACTTTTTCATTTTCTTATCTAAATTGATTAAAAATTTCAAATAGCGTTAGCTAACTTCTCATTCATCTTCTTATAGGCGGGCTTTGATGGCATTCAACAATTGAAACTCTCTGAATTTCCTGATTTGAAAGAGAAATGGCTTGTTCAACTTCCAGTTAATTTCTTCTGTAATCTGACTTCATTAGTGGTGGATGATTGTGCATTCCAGTCTTTTGCAATTCCATCCAATCTACTACCTTTCCTGATTGCTTTGGAAGAACTTGAGATAAGAAATTGTGATTTATTAGAAGAATTATTTGATTTGGAATGGCCAAATACTGATAGGAGCTTTGGATATTTGTCCAAATTAAAAGAGTTTCAATTGATTGGTCTTACCACAGCTGAGGCATGTTTGGGATGAGATTCCTAAAGATCTGCTGGATGTCAAGAACCTTACATCGCTGAAAATTGAAAATTGCAACAGTTTGAGAAATGTTTTGACTCCTACCCTATGCCTGAGCCTTGTTCAACTCAAAACATTACAAGTCACAAGTTGTCAGATGGTAAAAGAGATTATCACTGCTACTCCAACCACAGAAGATGGAGCTATGGGCCATGTAATCGTACTTCCTTTATTGGAATGCATTACTTTGGAAGATTTGCCCAACTTGACTAGTTTATACTCTGGAACTGATTCTGTTGAATGCCCTTACTTGAAAGACATCACCATAGCTGGTTGTCCACAACTTAATATCAACAATACAATTGTCGAGTCAAAGGTCAGTCATTTATCAAATTATCATCATAATTTTGCATGGTTGGAACAACTATTCTTCTGGTTCTTGTACGGAAACTTATTAACTATTTGTAGCCTTTTTGTATATGATTGCATTATCAATCCATCTAAATTACTGTCTTATTTATTGCAGTTATGGAATTGCAAAAATTTTTTACTAATGTAAATATTTTTTCCACAGGCTGTTAGTTTTCCACACCCGAAGAACTTTAAACCTTCATCAATTGACATTGAAAAGATATGGAATGGGCAAAGTTTAACAAGCTTGACAATAGATGGTTTTAGGAATTTGAAATTTCTTTTTCCATCATCTATAGCTAAAAGTCTGTTGCATCTTAAAAAGGTAGAGATTTCTAATTGTGAAATGCTAGAACAAGTAATAGCCATGGAAGCACACGAAGAACAAATGATGAGACTGCCAAAGATAGACTTCCTGAAGCTTAAAGATCTTCCACAACTCGCTCAATTCAGCATATGTAAGATGCTTGAATGCCCTTCCTTGAAAGAACTACAAGTTCAAAACTGTCCTCAACTAATGGTATTTGTCTCCGATTACATTGGCTCAAATGTTGTATCCAATAGTGAACACCAAATAGCAACCTCTGCTTTCTTTGATGACAAGGTGGTCTCTGTCCTTTTTATTTTCTGTTTTTGTTTCTGTAGTTCCTATTCTTATATTTTTTTTAAAAATACCTTTTTTCATTGTATATTATTTTTTAAAAATTAATTGATCAAATTGTTCTAACATTTCTTTGCAGCTATCTGTCATCTCTATTTTGATTTGGTCCCACATCTTTTTAGCTATTTAATGTTTACCATTAATATGGTATGATTACTATTGCAGGTTGCATTCCCCAACTTGGAGAAAATGCAAGTTATCCAAATGGATAATTTGAGGATGATTTGGTGCAACCAGCTCTATTTAGATTCTTTTGGCAAATTGGAAGTACTGAAGGTGGAGTATGCTCAACAACTACTGAAAGTTTTTCCACACGATATATTGGCAAGACTTCAAAACCTCAAGGATTTGGTCATAAAGAATTGCGATTCACTGGAAGAGGTGTTCCTGAGCTCATAAATGAAAAAGGAACGGAAAGAGTAGTGAGCCAGTTGAGAAATATGGATATTAGAAACATGCCGAATTTAAGGTGGGTATGGAATGAGGATTCCGAAGGAGTTGTCTCGTTTGGTGAACTAAGTTCAATGTATGTGTGGAATTGTCCAAATCTAAAATCTCTCTTCCCATTTTCTATAGCTAAAAGCCTAGAACAACTTCAAGAGCTTGATTTGAATGCATGTGGGCTTGAGGAAATGGTTACAAAAGAGAAAGGAGCAGTAGAAAAAGCTCCTAAGTTTGTGTTCCCTCGGCTGAAGTATTTGGACCTTTGGTATCTAGAAAAGCTCGATCATTTCTTCAAAGGAATTCACACCTTGGACTGCCCGGTGCTGGAAAGGTTGAGTGTTTATAGCTGTGACAAATTAGAGGTTTTCACTCAAATACCCGAGAACCCATCAGAAATAGGGATGCGAAATTCGCTTTTGTCATTTTCCAAGGTAGATCCTACCTTTCATTTCTCTTTTTGCAATAGTCTACCAAAAAAGTTATAATTCTTTTATCAGTGTTCTTGTGATTATGCTTTTAGTTATAGAAATATTTTTCTTTTTTCTTTTCTTTAGTTTTCTTTTCTTAACTTTGAGGGTTTTTAACTTTTTTTTTTTAAGTTACAGCGGTCACATTGTCAATTGGTAGAACTTAAGAAGTATTGTTGGGTGATAATGATGTGCAATTTCATGTTTTCTTGATGGAGATGAGCTTCAAACTGCTTTTGTTTGATTGTTTTTCAGATCATCCCCAACATGAGACATTTATCCTTAACAAGCACGGATGCCAAGATGATAAAAGAAAGCCAGTTTCCACCAGAGCTTTTTGACAAACTTGCAAGTGTTGAACTATGTTGCTTTCATGATGAATCAGAGGACTCTCCTTCTGATCTCCTTAAGTTGTTCCATAACTTGGAAAAACTTTATGTAAGAAGTAGTATGTTCAAGGAACTATTCCCTTGTGAAGGACCGGACCAAGCTCTTGAAACTCTTGAGATCTTGAAAGTAGTGAGTTGTGACAATTTGATTACCATAGCACCATCCTCTGCTTCTTTCCAAAACCTAATGAATTTGGGTATAGACAATTGTGATGGATTGGTAAGCTTGATGGCACAGTCAACAGCTAAGAGCTTGGTTCAACTCACAAAAATAAGCATAAAAAATTGTGAGAAAGTGTCAGAAATTGTTTCAAGTGAGGGATCAAAGGAATCAAAAGAGGAAGAGGAGATTGTCTTCCCCAAATTAGAAAATTTGAAACTGTCTCATTTGCCAAGCCTTGTATGCTTCAGCTCAGTAGAATGCAGCTTCGAGTTTCCTTCTTTGTTTAAAGTAAGAGTAAGCCAATGTCCTAACATCAAGTTTTTCTCAAAACGAGTATCAACCACACCAATTCTATGGGATTTACAACTTTCAGAAGTAGACAAACAGCTTTGGAACGAAAACCGTAAAACCACCGTGCAGCCGCCGATAAATGGTACATCATCTATTTCTTTTGGTCTCATTTTCGATCTTCTGAAATATTGAGATTAGAAGTTTCTTCCAGGGCATTAAATTAGCTTCTTGATCTTGACTTCATTTCCTTCTATTTCTCCTATGTTGTTCAGAATGACAAGGACCAAATGGTGAAGCTGGAATAAGGTCAACTTCTCTTTCAAGCTAATGAAAGGCATTGGGATAGGTATCCCTTTGATTTTAATAAAGAGTGGGACCGGCAAACGATTTTAATCAATTTACATTAATTAAGTATAAAATTTCCGCATATATGTATATCAATTTTGAAACCCGGAATTCAAATTGTTGGGTTCAAAATTGATAGATTTCTTCAAGAATTGAGAGGTTTGATTGCACTACACTTATCAATTTTCCATATTTATCCACGTACAAATATTGATTAAATTAATTAACCAATAATAATAATAATATTTTAATTAACAAAAGAATGTATCCCAAGTAATTGTTTTAGTATTTTCTCCAAATGTAAATATCATTTAAACTAATTTGCTAACAATTAATATAATTAATTAAACTCAAAATACTTCGATAATTCATATAAAATAATATACCCAAAATTATTAAAAACTCCAAGAATTAATAGTGTTCCACTTAATTCATAGATCAATATAAAAATATTAAACTAACAGAGACTCGCCGGAATATATTCCGGTCACCGGAAAAATATCCATAATTCGAACGGAAAATACCACTAGATTCACAGCACTACTAGAAGTCCAAAAATATTAATTTTGTTCTCATATCACTTCAATTTTAGAATTAATTTACAACAATAATCCAAAATTTCATTCCCAAATCCACTATCATATAGGCCACCATATAAAATATTAACCGTACATAATGAAATTTACTTAGTCGTAAACATGCACCTGAAATTTCATCGTGATCGGACCGCAAAACAATCAATTATCAAGGTTCTCATATATATATATATATATATATATATATATATATATATATCCCCTGCGTCCAGAGAATTCGACCGCCTCCCCACTTTCTGCCTTTCTTTTTTTTCCCTTCTTTCTTTTTTTATATAAAAATCTTTCTTTCCAAATTACGATTATACCCTTAAAATAATATATATGATAAATTTCTAAATTCCTCCACACAACTTTTAATTCATTTTTATTATATCCTTCCTATATATAAAATTTTCACCCCAGAACTTTTTATTTTATTTATTTTTAATTATTATTTCATTTTTATTATAATTCCCTCAAATAATTAATGGGATAATTAATTTATAATTTAGGCTTTCTTCTTTATATATATATATATTTAAATTAATGACAGTAATGTTAAAAACAATATTAGCAATCAAAATTTAAATATAAAAATTCGAGATGTTACACTTAAGGTACACATCCACACAAGGGAAAAAAAATTTTTTTTTTTTTTTTTTTGAGCCTTTTGTACATCAATGGTGGTATTTTAAAAGTTTATAAAAGTATGTCACATGGTGAAATCATATAAGACCGATAAATATGCTAACATGGCACGAGAACTCGTAGGCTTCTAGTCGCATTTGTTATGAATAACAATAGAATCAAAGCTTACTACACATTACTCCAAATGAAACTCTCACAAAAATAAATACAAAACATTAGTTTTGTATATTTTCAATCAATTCAACCATAAATCGGTCATTGATCCGATCAATTTGATATAAAGTATCGATTTTAAAAACAAAAAGGCTTTATTATATCGATCAAAAACTGGTCAAACCAGTAAACAGAACTGGTTGAATAGACGATTGAATAATAGTTTAAATAAAATTAATTAAATAATATTTTTTTAAAAAAAAAAAATTGTTGATTTTTTTTTTTTTTATCAGAAAAGAAAAGTCTTAACTGGTAACCACTTTATAATTAAACCAACAAACCTTGATTCTTAATTTGACAACTGAAGAAAGATAAATGTATAATAGAGGTGTACAAAAAGCTACAAAGTAATTAACAAAAGAACAACTTGCATTTACATATGATTTACATTTTAATTATTTTGATAACATAATAAATCCATTGCTGTTCACATTCTGCACGCTCTTTTTTTCTCCTTTTTTTTTCCTTGTCATTCAGTTGATCAGACCTAGACAGCAGAATTAAAAAAAAGGCAAAATGCATAGGAATCTTCTTTTTTTTTTTTTTTTTTTTTTTTTATAGATTTTGCAATTGACCATTTCTTCCATATTTTCACATACGGAGAATATGATTTTTTTTTTTTATATATAGTATTAGCTCTAACCTTAACAAATTTGTCTCATTTAAGCTGTTGTATCTATTAATTGTTTTAGGATAATAGAAGACTTTGAAATTTATTGGAGTGGTATGAATTATACTTCCTACATAGGTATGTCATAGTTACGAACATAATTCTTACCTTGGATTTAGTCTTACGTGTATCAAGTTTGAAGCTAAATCTATCAAAATAGATGATATTTTGAAAAGCTTGATCAAATGATCAAATTGCAAAATTCATAACATGATCCATTCTCTCCCAATCACAGCAAAAGTATAGGCAATCTCAAACCTAACCACACTTTTTTATCAATATTTTTCTAACTCTAGTTTCAATCAATCCTAAAACTAAAAAATTAATATTGAAGTGTAAAATGAATAATCATATATCTAAAAATACTCATAATCTTACATTTACTTTCAATACATATGTTATATAATTTTGTTGATCATTTGAGAAAATCAAAGAAAAAAATATATTAAAAATATCATTAATTAGATCAAGACTGGAAACCTACCGTTGTGGTTTAATTAATTTGACGAGAGAGCAAGCCTTTTTTGTTTTTTCTTTTTTATGAAGACAATGCCCATGAATTCGGCAAGCAAGGTGATGGCCAGATAGGCTTAATTTCTGACAGACAGGTGATGTTTTCGATATTTGATTAATTAATTAAAATATAGGATAATTCAGACGTGATTAATGCTTCTTTAGATACATATAAAGCTCACCACTTATTTAACCACTGCATTAGCTCTCTAAATTCTGTTATAGTTCTTCTCATAATTACCCTCTCCATCGCTCCATTTTCAGTCAACTCTCACTTTTAGAATTACTAGAAAAAAAAAAAAATTGTTTGGCTTATGAAATTTGGATCTAATTTCCATCTGCGACAAATAAATATGGAAAGGTAAGCTTTTGTTTTGGTATATTTTGTGTTTAGCCTCTTTAATCAGCCTTGCTTTTCCGAGGTTTTTTTTTTCCTCTGTATTATCAGAAGGCATCATGATCTTTTTTTTTTTTTTTTGAAGAAAAAAAACAACTGTTTAATGATGTTTTGTATCGGTATGGATGGAGCACTGTGTTAAATTGGAGCAAAGCATACTCTTTTCCAATGTTTAGTTGCGCTTACAATTGGTAAGTAAGAAAGATTTTACATAAGTATGCTCTTTTCAGTCTTCATTTTAAAAAAATAAAAAAACCTGGCAGATTAGTTGAAGAAAATAATAATAATAATAATAGTAATTGGATAAATAATTTATTAGTATATTTATAAATATCACACTAGTCAGCTTTTTTATTTTCAAAAATACATTATGGAGTCATTAAATTTTGTTAAAATCAACTACTGCAAGATCAAATATTATCTCCTTTATCAAACCAGACATTTTTCTTATTTATACACACACTTTGACTTTTGATACGTTTAATTGTCATTTTTCTTACCCTTATCATGTGGCTTCTTCTTACCATGATCCTGGGAGTTTTCAGCATCTTCATCATTTTCAACCTCGTCCTCATCTCCCCCACTTTTACCCCAGTTGGCATTCTTTTTGTGGGAGGTAGAGTCGGTCAATTCTTCAACAAGTCGGATTGCATCGTCGACGTTTGTCACATGCGCTTGGATAACTGCAGACTTGAAGAAGTCCTTTAAGCCACTTTTGAAGCATGATAATGCATCTTCCCGTGATATCCTTCCGACTTCGAACATAAGAGCATTGAACTCTTTAATGTAGTCGGACACACTCCCAGTTTGCTTTAGTTGCCACATCTTTCGCTTGGCCTCTTGGCTAGCGTTGGTGGGACAGAATTTCTCCAGTAATTCTGTCTTGAACTGTTCCCACGTTTCGATACCAGGCTCACCTTGCTCTGCATCAAGGCATCGTCGCCTATACCACATTTGGGCGACATCGTGTAGGAATGACTGGGCAGTAGCGATCTTTGCCTCTTCATCTCCTATTGCTAAGCCTTTAAGGTATTGTTCCATGCTAAAGAGAAAGTTCTCCACTTCAGCAGCACTACGACCACCATTGTAGTTCGGAGGCTTTTGCAATATACTTTGTCCATTTATGGCGGTAAACCTTGATGAGCTCGCGCCATTGGGACTATTTGGATAGCGATGTGATCGCCATCTCCTCTTTATCTCATCAGTCTCAATGTAGAGGTTGTGTACTTCTTCCTCCAACTTGGATATCTTACTAAAAGAAGTTGTTTAAGGCTATCGAACATACCTCGAACAACATCAGTGATTGTGGCATTCTCCTCAGTAAGAGTGTCACATTTGTCCGATAGGTCGCCTATGGTCATCCTCATTTCCTCCATATGTGACTCCAAGGCATCAATCCGTTGCTCCAAAGCATCGACAATCACTGTCTCTTTAGATTGGTTGCGCTTCGACCTTCGCGGAGCGACTTGTTCCTCGTGTTCATAGTTGTGCTCTTCTGCTTGCACATCCGAGGTAGCACTAACATGCACTGCATCCTTAGCCATTGTACTTTTTCCTTCTTTATCACACAGGGGAACCAAGGTAGCGTAACCGAGGCTCTGATACCACTTGTCACGGAGTCGTCCTTTTGACCCGCGCGGCGCTTAGGCACTTGCGACGTTTGTTGTGCTAAGCAAGCCTTTTGATGTGTGGGCGAAGGAATATGGTGGGCACTTGGATGCTTTTAGAGAACTTAGAAATATATTTGAGAAGACACAATGGTTTTGGGAATGTGAGAGTAATTTATTACTCAATCTAACACTCAACCAATACACCAAAGTATCTTATAACTCTCTCTTAGATTGATGAGATCTCTTTAGGATGAAGAGATTCTTGAGATTGACTTACAAATGAGGGGGTGAGGCCTATTTATAGGCATCCCACCTCCTTATAGGAACATTCTAGAATATTTACAACATAAAATACATAAAAGAATAGGTAGGGACGCTTTCTAGAAGGATTAGAGGCGGTTTGGCACGTTCTAGAGGCGTTCCAGCAGGTTACCGACCGATCTGGGACGCTCCAGCCGTTTCTGGAAGCTTCTGGCACCTTCAGCGACCGAATCAGCGACCGAATTTCCGTCACTGGCGCGCTGCGCGCTGGACTGGGCTATTCTGCACGCTTGGCTGGGCTGCTTGCGCGCTGACTGGGCCTGTTTCGCGGCAGCCCGCATTTCCCACGCCAAACTCCCATTTTTCTTGAACTTTTGCCGCACAACCACCCCTTCTTTGGCCCAATAATTATTTATTTGACCTAAGGGCTTTGGGTTTGGTGTATTTAGGCCCTTGTGGCCATTTTTACCCCACTTTGGCCATATGCATCCCATATGTGCGAGTGTCATTGCGCATATGCAACAATGTCTCGCGTAGCAATATTGGCGAGGCGTGACAATTAGCTCTCTAAATTCTGTTATAGTTCTTCTCATAATTACCCTCTCCATCGCTCCATTTTCAGTCAACTCTCACTTTTAGAATTACTAGAAAAAAAAAAAAAATTTGTTTGGCTTATGAAATTTGGATCTAATTTCCATCTGCGACAAATAAATATGGGAAGGTAAGCTTTTGTTTTGGTATATTTTGTGTTTAGCCTCTTTAATCAGCCTTGTTTTTCCGAGTTTTTTTTTTCTCTGTATAATCAGAAGGCATCATGATCTCTTTTTTTTTTTTTTTTTTTTTTCTTTTTTCGAAGGAAAAAAACCACTGTTTAATGATGTTTTGTATCGGTATGGATGGAGCACTGTGTTAAATTGGAGCAAAACATACTCTTTTCCAATGGTTGGTTGCGCTTAAAATTGGTAAGTAAGAAAGATTTTACTCTTTTCAGTCTTCATTTTAAAAAAATAAAAAATAAAATACCTGGCGGATTAGTTGAAGAAAATAATAATAATAATAATAGTAATAGGATAAATAATTTATTAGTCAGTATATTTATAAATATCACACTAGTCAGCTTTTTTATTTTCAAAAATACATTATAGAGTCATTAAATTTTGTTAAAACCAACTACGGCAAAATCAAATATTATCTCCTTTATCAAACCAGGCATTTTTCTTATTTGTACACACACTTTGACTTTTGATACGTTTAATTGTCATTTATTGATTTTTAATTACTGTTTAATAATGTTTTGTATTAGCATGGATGGGGCGGTATATTCTGAGCAAGGCATACTCTTTTTCTTGTTCAAGTTGTAGCTCCGGTCATCGGCCCCGTTGCTGTTACTGGTGGTGCGAAATCAATAGGTAAGAAAGGTTTTATATATGTATGTTCCTTTCGGTCTTCATTTAAAAAATAATAAAATGGAAAAATGAAAATATAGATCAATTAATAATAATAATAATAATAATGCCGCCGCCAGCTCACGATGACAACGATAATAATAAAATAAGAGATGAATTGATAATAATAATAATAATACTAATGATAATGACTACAGCCATGATAATAATATAATAAGAGTAAATAATATTTTTTTAGTTTATAAATTTATGTATATTACAGTAATCATTCTATTTTAAAAGCAACTAATATAATTAAGTTTTATAACGAACGATAAGTTTATTCTTCAATCATTAAGTAATTTACATAATTAACCTTGGGAAATTATTTTTCAAATTTTTATTAGAAAAAGAACTATATTTGTTTGTTAGAGGCATGAAAAGCTATAGTTTTGTTTTAGATTTGCCCTTGATATTTTATCAAAATCATAATTCGTTCCATGATCAATTTTTTTAACAAATTGAATTCCTGATTTTTTCAATTTTATATTATTAGTCCCAAGCTGGATCTTATTTTGTGTGCGTGTAACATATTCTATTAAGTAGCATAACCAATTATATTTCAATACGTATCACAAATTCATATTATTACCCTGGATAAAAAAAAATAGATTAATTGAAAATATCTGTTTTACAGTTTCATGCGATGAAATTATATAATTTTTAAATTGTTTATAAATGTTTGTTTCATATATCTGTCACTGAGAGAAGCATATTAAACTCATGCAAAATAAGATAGATCGAGTTTGTGGAATAAAAATATCAAGTACCTAATGTGTTCAAAAACTTGATCAGGTGGCCAATTATGATATTCGTAAAAAATCAAGGGGCTCAAAATGGATTTTACCTTTTATTTTAGATAGCTAATTTAAGAAGGAGTAATAATTTAAACATCCCTTAAATGTTACTTAATATACTGGTATATCCTTATATTTTTGAAAGTAGTTTTAACATCCCTATTTTGTTAGTTTGGATCCTAACAAATGATTTTTCTTAGCTCGTAAAGGATAACTTAACATATAGAATTAAATTGAATTTCATAATATTATGGTTAAATTAATAAACAACATACTTTATCTGTTGTTTATTATCTATACTGTTATCATTAATAACTTCTATCATAAGCAAAATAACTAGTAAATAATGTAGCATACGTATAAAATTAACTTTTATTTTTTGTTTTTAAATTAACTATATTGTGATATGAATATTATTTTCTTGCATCATATTGTATGCATTGCTTATCCAAATAAAATAATACTGTTTTTTTTTTTTTTTTTCTGGGAACATTGGGTGTCTCTAAATTTAAAATACTATTACTATTGAATATCTTTTGGATAACAAACTTAAAAACATTAATATATCCTTTTGTTAAATTCGTATTAATATGATATGCTGGACTTTATTTAAAAATAATAATTCATCACATGATAAAAAAATAGTTAAGAAATTATCTGAAAACTAATGTAAAATGTACGAGAAATTTTATAGTGGACCGAGTCCATTTGAGAAGATCCATATGAACTTAGTCCAATGTAATAAAAATGATTAGGCCATCTCCAACCATAATTCCAAATTTTCCACTCCAAATCCAATTTCCTTTATAATTTAGAGTGAGCTACAGTTTTTTTTCACCAACCCTCCACTCCAAATTTCCACTCCAAATTAAAATATTATTACTTTATTCTTTTCCACCTAACTTTTTATTATTATTATTATATTCCTTTTTACATATTTTTATATTATTTAAGACTACAAATACACATATAAATTAAATCAAACACACAAATATACATATAAATTAAATCAAACACACAAATTAATAAAAATACATAACCCAAATACTATAAAATAAATATATATTTTTAAAACTAAAAAAAAAAATTCAAAGAAAAAAAAAAAAGAAAGTAAGGAACAAATAAAAAAAGAAAAAATAAAATAAAAAAAAAGGAATGGTAGAAACAAATAAAAAACGAAAAAAATAAAGTAAAAAACAAAAAAAAAGTAAGAAAAAAAAAAGGGGGAATGGAGGGGAACAGTACCCCGCCAACATTGGAGGGGTACTGTTCCCCTCCCAAATTTTGGTGTTAAATTTGGCGGTGGGTTGGAGTAATCCACCACCAAATTTTGCATCTCCAACCCCAAAAAAAGTAGGGTTGGAGATGCTCTTACACATGTTTGATGCACCGTAATGATTGTCAAAAGTTCAAAAAGTTAAATACCCATTTGGGAATTAACTACTCTATTGATCACTCATTTGCAATGTACTTATCATCTTATCCCTTTTTTTTCTAAGAAATAAAATAACATGTACTAGAAAAATAAAAATATCACTTAGAAACATATAAGTTATTAGCAAAATATGCATATATTTTAAAATTATTTAAAATATTGGCGATCCTAAAGGTATTTTTTGGAAATCCCACGGAAAATTTTATGGCAATGGGGCGGATACAGCAATCTCCATCACCATTCCCATTTGAGCTGCCGGTACAAAATGTCACCCATCCTCATTCCCATGGGTGAAAATTTTTTCTTTTCCCCATCAGTTCGGATCCCATGGTTTTTTGTTCTTCCTTGTCTCGTTGTCATCTCTGGATGCATGGACAATGATATACTTGGGAGGGGAAATTATTAAAGGGGAAGTGGAATTGGTGGTTTTGGAATGGAGGCCGAAGTTCCACCAAAAAAAAAAAAAAAAAAAATCTATTTATTTTACAATCCCGCCAATTTTGGTAGGATTCGTGAAGTTGAGTTGTAGTGGCTCATTCCCCATGACTAATTGTTGAGGGTCACTTTGGCATGGTACAGCATTAAACTCTGTTCCAACCTTGGGAGGTGAAACAAAAAAAAAAAAAAAAAGGTTTTTGCTTTTGATCCTAGCATCATTTCCTTTGTGATTTAGGCTCTGAAATATTTCTCTCTCCACCGTCTCGAATCAACCAATAAATAAGAAGTAGCAAAGGAAAAGAGATAAATTAGCAATGGGGAACATTGAAATTGATCTGATAGAGAAAGAGAGAAGGGGAAGGAGCTTTTGGTCTGCTTTAAATGATCGGTTTGTTTCTGATTTCTCCATTTTTTCTCAGAATTCGTCATCTTCCAGGCCAGTTTCCGATTCGTCAACCATAGAGAAAGCAAAAGCTGTTGATACTCTGGTAGCCGAAACAAATAGGTGAGCTTACATATCTGACTTATTCTTCTTCTTTGAATCTCTAGTGTTCTGTTCCACTATGGTTGGCCGGGAAAATAAACTACTTAGATCTATAGAGAAACCATTATTCGTGCAACTTAGTAAGCTCAGATTTTGTCAGTCTAGGGTTTCAGATGTAATAATTTATCTATGGAAAAACTACGATTCCCCAAATCAAAGAAAGGTTCAGAAATGAGCGAAACTGAAACTCATCTGCTAAAGAAAGAGAGAAGAGAAAGCTTTTGGTCTGTTTTAAATTGGCCATTGATAGTAATTAGTAGATAACTTCACTATTTATTTTTCTCAGGAGTCATCATCATGCTGGGTTTCCTATCCTTGAAGCAGAGGCAGAGCAAAGATTAAAGCTAATTTCAGGTGAGCTTACAAATTCTACTACTTCTTTGAAAAATGTTCTTTTCCGTACTTTTGAGAGATTCAAATTCATCGAATAAATAAGTGTGTGTATATATATATATATATATATATATATATATGTATATATATAATCTTTTGTTCTTCTCATACATTAATGGCATTTAGAGTTTTTAATCTGATTGACATAATTCTCCATTGATGTTCTCGGAGGGCATTTTTTGAATTGAAACTTGTTATATCCAATGACTTAACTATGAGGGCAGATGATCAAACCATACCCCACTGTGTCGAAGAATAAGCTGCTCTAGCTAGAATAAGCTGCTCTAACTTCTCTATCTATTTTTCTCAGGAGTCATCATCATGCTGGGTTTCCTATCCTTGAAGCAGAGGCAGAGCAAAGATTAAAGCTAATTTCAGGTGAGCTTACAAATTCTACTACTTCTTTGAAAAATGTTCTTTTCCGTACTTTTGAGAGATTCAAATTCATCGAATAAATAAGTGTGTGTGTATATATATATATATATATATATATATATAATCTTTTGTTCTTCTCATACATTAATGGCATTTAGAGTTTTTAATCTGATTGACATAATTCTCCATTGATGTTCTCGGAGGGCATTTTTTGAATTGAAACTTGTTATATCCAATGACTTAACTATGAGGGCAGATGATCAAACCATACCCCACTGTGTCGAAGAATAAGCTGCTCTAGCTAGACTATGAGCAACTAAATCCGCCACCAATTAACATAAGAAACATCCTTTACTAATGCCAAACAATCAGCTAATGAAAATCCCAAAGACTCTATAAGCAGAAGTTGCTTGAGAGTTTAAGTCATCGACAATAACCTTTGCATCCGTCTCAATGCTCACAGGCTGAAACGGAAGATTCTTTAACCAACTTAATGCTTCCCTCTGGAAGCAATTAACTCCGTGAAGCAACCATCTGACCATGTGAATCACGCAGCACACAGCCATGCCCAACCTTGGCACCATCTTCAAATATTGCTGCATCGACATTGCATTTAAAGGAATTTGAAGATGGAGGCTGCCACTGGACCAAAGCTGCCGGAATTGCAGCAGCTCGGGTTTCACCAACTGCCACCCTGACCGCCACTCTCCACTGAGCCAAGAAAAAATTTCCAGCCATCTTCACCACCGCTGCATCGAATGGAACGCCCTGCTACAGCTGGATTGTGTGCAGCCCAAATACTCCAAGAATCAACAATAATCTGCACCAACACATCATCAGAGGCTTGTAGAAACCTCTCCACCACACCCAATCATTGAAATTCAAACCTTGCCTCAACTCTTGAACTACACCCACTGACATCCACTTCTCTTCAATTACTGAACAAGTAAAGAGCCATGACTAATTGACTCCACCTGTTGTTGACAGAATAAACAATTAGCATCAATATCAATTCCCTTCAATAATAAATTCTCCTTCATTGGCAAACAATTCCTCAAGCATCTCACCATCCGTGGATGGCGTTCAAGCTTCCAACATCTACCCGAAAATTGCTTCGCCACAACATGGACATTTACAAAACGTTCATCAAATTATAATAAGCATTCTTCACCCTATAATTGCCTGATTCTTCAAACTGCCACATGATACGATCCGGTCTACGCACACGAGATAATGAAATTCGCTTAATCAATTCAATATCCCTTTGGAGAAACATCTCTACTATCCTCTCCTCATCCCATCGCCTACCATCCTCAACTAATAACCCCGAAACCACCAGATTAGCCTCGATAAATGGACGATGTGTCTGAATCCACAAGCATTTTCTTCTTACTGGGATTGGAATTTTTCTATTAAAAATCAACAAAACATAAAAAGGTTTTTTCTTTTCTTTTTCTATTTTATTTTGGAAATATATACTATTTAGTACCTGTACTTTATCTATTTTTTTTGTTTCTCTCATGTACTCATTATTTCATTACTTTTGGCGCATAGTTAATTTTTTTTTTCCTTTAAAGTCCTTTGTTATTGTTTCACGACATTTACATTTTTTTTTTTACTAATGTAAACTTTATGTTAGGAGATTACGCACTATATTATCTGAATTAATTAAACAATTGAAAAAAATAAATAAGCAACATAAAATATTTATGTGGTTTAACCAATTCGTGCCTTCGTTCACCGCGAATAAATTTTATCATTCAAGCACCAAGAACAATTCCCAAGAAAATTACAAACTTACAAACCCGAGAATTTTTCTAAAAAATTTATGCAGAAAACAAAAGAATTAATTGAAATTGAATTTCAATAAAATTCAATAAAAGTCAAATACTAAAACTTTCTAAATTACTCAAATTAAATAGAAATAGAAAATTTGATAATAAAAAAATACTATACAAATATATACAAATAATATACAAATAGAAATATAAATGAATAGAAAAATAAATAGAATATATTCAAATATATAGATATAAAATATATAGATATATATATTTCATATAGATAGAAAATTTTTTCTCTAGATAGAAAATAGAAATTACATAAAATAAAATCGATTTTTGTCATTATGTTAGAGTTAGGTTAGCAATCTATTAGTGTTTTCCAACTCTATTATTTCTTTTGCACTTCATGTACTAAAAAGTTACCTTTACATGTTTTTAAATAAGCCCCAAACTGACCTCGTTTAGAGTCCAAACCAGTTAGTAATTATGAAGTATAAACACAACTTAAATTTCCATTGTATTTCTAAACTCCAAATGCCACGCAACGAGAACATATTCCATGATTTGAAAAGTTAATTGATTTTGTGGCAAACTCCCTATTTACCCGAAATAAATTTAACAGCAATCTTATTGACCCAACCTTATTCCAAAAACTCTATATTAGGTTGAATAACTCCTATTTAGTTTATTGAATAAGGAATTAACCCCATTAATATCCTTCTTAATTCTTCATTGCAAGCTTCAATTCTCATCTCTATTTGCCCCTTAGGACACAATCATCGTGCTCTAAGTATTACCAATTTGTTGCACAAATCGAACGTGGTAGATGGTACAACCTTAGTTAACATGTTAGCAAGATTCTCAGAAGTATGAATTTTTTTGGCTAAATTCGCCCTTAACTTCACAAATCAAATGATATTGTATGTCAATGTGTTTGTTCATTCATGAAACATTTGATCTATGGCCAATTGTTAGTGATGGGGACCCATCTTTATGAGTTCTATTTGGCGGTAGTTATTCAAATTGCACACGTCCTCGGCCTGTCATCTAGGAACCTGAAGTGCAAACGGAGGTCACAAAACCGTTGTTTGGAAGCTTACCAGCGCTATTTCTCTGTAGAACAGCCTCGTACATGGGCTCATTGGCTTCCTTGGGCTGAATATTGGTTTAATACCACTTACCATGTTTCAACCGGGATGACTCGTTTTGAGGTAGTTTATGGGCGAAAACCTCCAACCCCACTTCATTATGTTTTGAGGTTGAGTGGGTGGCTAGGGAGTTGGAGGACAGAACTGAAGTTTTGAAGCAATTCAAGTTCAATTTGGGCCAAGCCTAGTAGGTGATAAAGAAGGAAACTAATAAATATAGAAGAGATGTGGTTTTTGAGGTGGGTGATTGGGTTTACTTGAAGTTCCGACCACACAGGCAGCAATCAGTAGTCCGAAGAATAATCAAAAATTGGCAGCGCACTTTTATGGGCCATTTTAGGTAAAAAGCCATGTAGGGTGAGACGACTATTAGCTACAATTATTGGAGAATTCAAGAATCCATACGGTATTCCATATTTCCATGTTAAAAAGGGCACTGCAGCCTCAACAAATGGAACTTAAGCTACTGGAAGGATTTGAAGTGGAGTTGGAAAATACTGTCGAACCTGAAAAAGTCATGTCTCAGCGTACAATCACCAAGAATAGGGGAGGAGATACAACAGTGGATAATTAAGTGGGAGGATAAATCTATTGATGAAGCGACTTGTGAAGATTAGATTGTTATGAAGACCCAATTTCCAGATTTCAGTCTTGAGGACAAGACTTCTCAGTCTTGAGAACAAGACTGCTCCTCAAGTGGGCGACATTGTTAGACATAAGCCCATCATAGCCAACTTTCTTATGGGCCTAGAAGATGGAATGTGTATGAAAGGAGAGCAAAAGGGAAGCAAGGAATTTGAGTTGATTATCTGTTAGTGTGTGTGCGCGCTCCCTTGTCCTTTTGTGTTCAAAGGGTATTAGATAAGCTGTAATAGTGTTTGAGGTAGTTCGTGAATGTTTTGCTATTTTGGTCCTCCAGCAATTTGTTGTGAGAGTGGGGCATGTGGGGGGTATTTCTCTTTTTCTATAAGCACCTTTAGGTTTGTCTGCTATTAACTCCATCGATAAACTCCCTCTAGCTTTTCATTCTTATTCATATTCAATTCATTCATTCATTTGTGTGTTAAGTTTTTAACAGACTCTTGTCTAAATGGATCGTAAAAGTCAAAATGAATGTAGTCCAATTGCCTCCTTTGAACTAAGGATGCCGGTGTAGAAAGTGATCTGCTTGTGCTAGCTAATTAAAAAGTGTCCGCAAAAGTCCAAGTCAATATTTCTTTTGACTTCCCAATAGACCTCAATTGAATGGCTCCATCATGCCCTTCCTGCTCTTATGCCCCATCTCAAAGGGTATAAATTAGAAGTATCTCTATTATATAAATTGGAAGATACATAAGCCGATCTTGTAACAATACCTTCATCGAGCAAACATAAAGATTAAATCTTGATGGTTTTCATTAGATTAAGTGCACCAGAAGTAACTTTCAATACTCCATGAATAGTAAATATGCACCCATTAGTGTCAAGAATGCCGAGAGAAATAAGACATTTCCTCAAATTACGAATATATTGAACAACTGTCAATGTTCTGACAATACCATCATGCATACAAAATTTGACAGTACCAATTCCCCGAACCTTACATGAAACATCATTACCCATTAGTACAAGCCCATCATCAATACAATTCAGTGAAAGAAACATGTTCTTATTAGGACATATATAATGCAAAATCAAGCACCCAATTATCATCAAAATCAGGCCTTAACTCGATTTGACGCCTTTCAATATTCTGTTCAGCCATTTGAATTTGATGTTGTTGTGGTCAACGTTGACCAATGGGACGGTCAACTAGTTCTTCCCTACATTCTCTTTGTCCATCACCTTGCCTATTCACATGAAGCTGACGGATTGGATCGTTTCATGCATCTCTAGGGCAAAATTATTAAATTGTTCCAATGGAACGGGAACACTGGTGTCTTCAGATTATACCATATTTTCAGCTCGAAGAAGTCTAAAGGACGACGAGACTCTGGAACCTGGATGCGCAGTTGTGAGTTTAATGAAAAATCCGACGAAAAGAAATAACAAATAATAGGACAAATCTACACCACTTGGCGAACCCAAGAGAATATTATTAATCAATGCACGAGAAGTATGAAAAACCAATACAACTTAAGGCTATTTATAAGGCTAAAACTAATCCTAAATTGAAAAGGTAAAACAAAACTAAAAATGAATAATTAAAAGCTAAAAAAGTAATCTGCCGAAACTAATCCAAATTCAATTTGGATGTGGATTTGCGGCGGCCTTATTAATCCTATTCCTATTGGAATTGGATTTGCGGCAACAACTAATTCCAATTGGAATTAGAAAGTGGCCCTTCATCAAAGAGAATCAAGTTCCAAAATAACATTAGACAAAATGAGTGATTTTAGTCCACTCAAAGCTTCTCTACAGCTCACATCTTCATTTAGAGCCAGATCTCCACATCTTTGAAGCAACAAACTTCTTGTCGCATCTACGCCATAAACATCAATCTGCGTTATGCACCCATGCCAACAAGCTCTCCCTAGGAGAAAACTAGCATCAACATTACATTTCATCCATCCCAATGGAGGACGAACCCACCTATCATCTTGCCAAGGTAAAATGGTCAAATCCATGGCTACACTTAGAGGTGAGCAAAATATGGTTCTGTTCAAAAATCAAACCGAACCAAAAACCAAACAATAAGAATTATAAAAACCAAAACTAACCCAATATGTATAGGGTTCAAGTTGAACCGAACCGAACCAAATCGGTTTGGTTGAAAACCGAATGAGAAAAAAAATAGTATTATAATTGTGATTGTGATTGATAAAAAGGGTCTATTTGATATATGTATTACTAAATTCTCCTAAATACAAATTATATAATAATATAAAATGAGAATTTAGTAATACATATATATAATTTGTATTTTATATTATTAATTCATTTATTTTGTATTCATAAATTTTTTTTTAATCAATTTTTGGTAGCAAAAAGTGAAATTCGTTTGGTGGAATTTGGTTAAAGCATGATGATTTCCATAGAAATTGAATTATTAATTGTATCTTGTTCCAAGCGAGAAAAATTGGAATTACATATGATTTTTATAAAATTTTTGAAATTCATTTGTTCCAAGCTAGGCCTAAAATTAAATAGGATTTAGATTTTTTTTTTTTTTTTTTTTTTTTTTTTTTTTTTTTTTTGACAATGGATAGAATAATACTGGGAAATCAGTCAATTAATCGGATAATTAATAGTATGAAGATTTAAGGATTGAGATTAGTATGTCTAGAAAAATCAATATAAACAGTAGTTGACTGGAACTCTTGAACGGATTAATCAAATACCAATCTTGTTAGGCATTCCTATTTTTTCACCAATAAATTTCATGGATTAATTTTGATCTGAAGTTTTTAAGTTTTGAATTATCAATGATGTAATGATAAGAAATTATATTAAAAATAATTCAGTGCCATTTAGATTTGGTGCAATTAAGAACTTATAAATTCAAATTTAGTGCAATTAAGCCGGGCTTATGAATAATTCCAATTTTTTCATTAAATATATTTAACTTGGCTTATGAGTCTGAGAAAAAAAAAAGGTCAATCACAATTTTTTTTTTAAACTGAGGATGCGGTATTTTATTGTTTTACTATGTAGCACTTAAAGTGTTGATATAATTAAGTTTAAAATCATAAAATTTTTCAATTGTTCAGTTTAACTTTTTTTAGATTGAATTGCCACAATGTGAAGTGGAGTTATTTGTTAGGAACATATTTAATTTACAAGAGCTTAATTGTATTAACTATATACTTACATGTTTTACAATTATTCTTAAAAATTTTAAGAGTCCTCAATGGGCAGTAAGGTCAAAACTACAAGTCCTAAATTGGACCTTAGGCGCTTATCTATAATACTAAATATTATTATTGGTTTTCCTATTATGGCTTTAATGAGTAATTTGGTAAATAGAAGATTAATTAGTTTAAATATGATAATTTGAATGGATTTTGGTTGGGAGTAAATTAATATATTAAACATTATGCTAAAAAATGAACTATGGTTGTTAGTACGACTTCTTATTGTTTACATATTATATTGCTTTACCAATGTAGGAAGAATGTGAGATTGAAGAATGGCAGAGATTGCAGTTGCAGTTGGAGCCAAAATTGGCGAGACCGCCGTATCCAGAGTTGCTGACGAGGTGGTTGATTCTGTTTGGCGTCAAATTAGCTATGTATGGAACTATAAAAGCAACATTCATGACCTGAAGAAGCAACTTTACAAGTTGAAAGACGAAAGGCAGAGCATGCAACACAGTGTGGATGAGGCCAAAAGAAATGGAGAACTGATTGAAGATGTTGTAACGAATTGGTTTCAGAGTGCCGATGAGGCCATTGATGTGGCAGAGCAGATTATTGAAGAGAATGGGAGTGCCAATAAGAGCTGCTTCATTGGTTGCTGTCCTAATTTGAAGACCCGTTATCAGTTCAGCAGAAAAGCAAAGAAACATGTACCAGTCTTTGCTGAAGTTCAAGGAGAAAGGAGCTCCATCAATAAAATTTCCTATATTCTTGATGTCCAGGAATTAGAGTCTCTGAAAGACTACGAGGCCTTGGAATCAAGAACTGATGTTTTGAACGAAATCGTAGGAGCATTGAAGAACGTTGACTTCAATTTGATTGGATTGTATGGAATGCCAGGTGTCGGCAAAACCACATTAGTTACGCAGCATCTTATCGATGAAGTAAAACGAGATGGGATTTTTAAAGTGGTGACTTGGGCTAAGGTGACTCAGACTCCTGACCTCAAAAGCATTCAAGAAGAAATTGCAGCATGGTTGGGTCTTAAGTTTGATATTGACTCCACTCAAGTAAGAGCTCTTCGGTTATGTGCACGTCTCAAGCAGGAGGAGAAAGTGCTAGTCATTCTTGATGATATTTGGACGAGAATCAAACTGGAGGAGATAGGAATTCCTAATGACAAAGATAGTAAAGGATGCAAAATATTGATGACTTCGAGATATCGAAATGTATTGTTAGCCATGGGTGTACAGAAATATTTTCGCCTTCAGGTTTTGCAGCGTGAAGAGGCATGGCAACTCTTTCAGAAAAAATTGGGTAATATTGTAGACTCTAAGTTGCAACATATAGCACTTGAAGTGGCAGAAAGATGTGCAGGCTTGCCTGGGTTAATTGCGGCAGTTGCAACTGCGTTAAGAGTTGCACGAGTGGAAGGATTCCTTAGAGCGGCTGAAGCAATTTGATCATGAAGAAATTGAAGATCAAGTTAACTCAGCTCTTGAGTTGAGCTACAATTTTTTGAAAGCCGATGCCAAGTTAGTTTTCTTACTATGTGGTCAAAATGGACCGCTTAACATTGACGTCAAATATTTGTTGAAATATGGTCTTGGTTTGGGTATTTTTAAAAGCTGCGATACAACAGAAGCAGCAAGAAACAGGTTACATTCATTGGTCAATGACCTTAAAGCCTCTTGCTGGTTGCTAGAAGCTGGTAATAAAGATGGAGTACTGCAAATGCATGATCTTGTTTACAACTTTGCCATAACAGTTGCATCCAAGGATCAGCCTGTCATCACCAGCAACAGAATGAGGGAATGGCCAGATAATGACACATTACAAAATTGCAAAGCGATTGTGTTGGCTGATGGAGGAACTCCTAAGTTTTTTGGAGTTTTGAATTGCCCCAAACTCAGGTTCTTTCTACTAAACAATGAAGATTCCTGGTCAGAAGTTGGGCACGATTTTTTTGCAGGCATGAAAGGGCTCAGAGTACTGAATCTGAAAAATGCATGTTTGTCTTCATTGCCATCCTCACTTGAGTTCCTGAAGGATCTTCAAACATTGTGCCTTGATTCTTGTGTCTTGAAAGACATCGCTATAGTTGGAAAGCTTGAGAAATTACAAGTTCTTAGCCTTGTCAACTGTAGTATTGTTTGTTTGCCAAAAGAGCTTCAGAATTTAACTCATTTGCAACTTCTAGATTTGAATCATTGTTCCAATCTGGAAGTAATTGAGCCAGATATGCTTTCAAGCTTAACCAATTTGGAGGAGTTGCTCATGGAAAACAGTTTTCTAAACTGGGAGGGCAATGAAGGAAACAATGGTCAACGAGAGAATGCCAACTTGACTGAATTAGAGCATTTATCCAAGCTTGTCACTGTGCACATGCATATCATTGATTCAAAGATGTTGCCAAAAGATCTACATGTAAAACAATTTGAAGATTTTAAAATACTTATTGGAGAGGAGTGGGACTGGAGTGTTGAATATAAAACTTCAAGAATGTTAAAGCTGAAGCTAAATACAAGCGATCATTTGGAAAGGGTGAAAGGTTTCTTGATGAGAACAGAAGATTTGTATCTCGATAACTTAAAGGGTGTGGAGAATGTGGTCGACAACTTAAATGGGGAGGGGTTTCCTCAGTTGAAACATCTTCTTGTTCGAAACAGTCCAGATATTCATTTTATCATCGACTGGAGAAGGATGGGCCGTGTAACTGCTTTTCCCATCTTGGAGTCATTATCTTTGAACAATTTGAATAAATTGGAGACAATCTGTAGCCCTCCATTAAAGATGAGGTCCTTTGGCAATTTAAGAAGGCTAAAAGTGGGAAACTGTAGCTTATTGAGGAATCTCTTTTCATTCTCTATGTTCAGAGGTCTTGAAAAGCTAGAAGAAATTGATGTCAGTAGCTGCGAAATATTAAAATTTATTGTTGGGAATGATGATGATGGTGCCGAAGATGAAGCAATTAAGTTGGAACAATTACAAACGCTGACGCTGGATCATCTTCCTCAGTTTGCAAGCTTCTGCTTCCAAGTGCTGAGAATGCAGAAGCCAACAACACCTAGTGGGGAAATCATTTCAGGAGATGAGCTTGAAAATCCCTTGGGGCTTTTTAATGAAAAGGTACGACAGTTTTGTACTTCTTTTTTACCCTTCTTGTAGGACTCGTTCAAATATAGAAGTGGATCAATTGGTGAATTGGTGAATGCTATCTTGTCATATTGAATGTAGGATATATATATTGTCTCACTTGTGTTTTACATGATATCTTTGTCAATGAATGAATATATACATCTAAAACCATTTTTCTAATCATTCAATGGATATCTCACCATAGCCATTTATGAATGTCCTAGAATAGTAAGTTTAGAAAAGGCTAGCTAAACTGCAGGAAATTGAAATTTTGTATGAACAGATGACATGCAGAATTCAATGACTAGTAATTAGTATGCTTCATGTGTTATGGTTCTTTTTTCCTTTTTACTTTCTGACTTTTGTTTTCAAAGATCATTCAATCTCCATGCACTAGCTAGTGATCTATTTTGTCCTTACATTTCCTTCTAATAATTTTTTATATATTTGTGGCAAAAAAATTTGTATTTAAAAGAATAAAACTTTGTGATTGTGATTGCAGATTGAATTTCCCAATTTGAGAAATCTGATGTTGCTCTCTACTAGCGTAAAGAATATATGGTCTAACCAACTTAGAGATGTATCTCCCAGCACTAATAACTTAACAAGCTTGATTGTGGATGGCTGTTGGAATTTAGGCCATATATTTGCATCATCCATGGTACAAAATCTTGCACAATTGGAAAAACTTGAGATAAGCAACTGCAGTTCCATGAGAGAAGTTATAGTTACAGAAGGATTAGAAGAAGAAATGTTGACAAAGAAGGTTTTGTTCCGAAAACTAAACCTTCTAAAGCTCAAACATCTTCCAAAATTGGAAAGATTTTGCTCCGGGAATTTAATTGAGTGTCCTTCATTGAAAGTTTTACGGGTAGAGAGTTGCCCTTATTTGCAGACATTTGTCTCTAGTCTAATGCGGACTGATATGGGTGCGATGACCCTCTTTGATGAAAAGGTAATTTATTGTGGTTTTTTTTTTTTTTTTTTTGTTAATTCTGAGAAATTCTTGTGGTTTCTGACTTTTCTAACCAAGTAATCTTTATCTTTCTCATCAATGCCGTAAAGGGATTTCTATGTTCTAGGTTTCATTTCCTAAGTTGGAAGAATTGCAAATTTTCCACATGCATAGACTGGCAACTATATGGAAAAGTGAATTTCTGGCAGCTGGTTCCTTTGAAAAATTGAAAGTGTTGAAGGTCGAACATGCCAAGGAGCTATTACAATTATTTCCATCAAATATGTTAAGAAGATTGAGGAATCTAGAGACTCTGGTATTGAAAAATTGTGAGGTAATGGAACAAGTGTTTGATATGGAAGGGCTGGTGCAAGTGAAACAAAGAATTGTTTTAGAATTAAGAATTTTGGACATGCAAAACCTGCCAAAGTTGAAGCGCATTTGGAATGGAGATACCTACGGAATGGAGGTTCTATCCTGGAACAACTTGTGTTCAGTGACTGCTTGGTATTGTCCTAGTTTGAAGAGTTTGTTTCCAGCTTCAGTAGCTACAAATCTTTTACTACTTGAAGAGCTCAACTTAAATAACTGTGTGATATTAGAGGAACTCATTGTTGGGGGATTAGAACCATCTCCAACCTTCGTTTTTCCCAAGCTAAAGTTCCTTGAACTCTGGAAATTAGATGAATTGAGGAATTTCTATCCTGGAACTCATACTTTGGAATGCCCAGTGCTGGAAACCTTGTGGGTCCATAGATGTCCAAAATTGGAGCTCTTTGCAATAGAATCTTTAAACTTGCAAGAAATGCATGTGAAGAGCACAACCTGGGTCCAACCACTTTTCTCTTTCACACAGGTATATACAAATATGATTGTTCTATTATATAGTAACCCTTCATTACTTTAAGTAATTGTGAGAAAGTGATATATTTGTTTTTCTAAAAATTGTTTTCAAAAAGCGATAAACATTTATGACATAAATATAATAAGAACTTAATTTCCATTGATTGATTCTGAATTCCATATCCAACATCCTTGTGTATACCGGCAATTGTTAAAACAAAAATAGATCAGTATAGTTCAGGTTTTGTTATATTAGTTACTTTTGGGTTGTGATACAAATTGGTATTTTAAATTTTTGCATGTACAAATTAGGCTTTGTACATGATTCCTGCAACTTGCACTCAAATGCCTAATAAGCCTCCAAACTCTGAAAATGATCTTTCTGCCACCCAACTTACTTAAATTGGCATACCTAACCTTTTATTTCCCCTAACTTTCAACATGATGGTACTGCATGAGCACGGAGTGTGCAATAACTACCATGTCGAGAAATAAGGGGAATGACAACAAGATCAGGTGGAGAAAGTTTGGGGGTCATTATGCATTAAGCTTACAAATCATTATTCGAACTATTTCCAAGCAACCTTACCATATATGGATGACTACTTTTAACATATAAGATAATGTTAATTGTAGGTCAGTTTCTCACTTGGAAAAAAATATATATATTCTTAGAGAATCATTAAAATCTTCATTTACACAATACTTTTAAACTGAACTTCATTAAAAGCTTACCTATAGGTGAACCTGGTCAAAAGTAAAATGTTTATGTATTATTTGACTAAAATATATCTTATAAAATGATTTCTTGAGATTAAAAAAATGCACCTTAATATTGTCACCAACATTAACAGAGGGGTAGATTTTTGAAAAAAGGATTATGTAAGTTATGTTTTTGTAAACTACAAAGAATTTGAAACTTTTTTTTTTTGGCCCTAAAAAAGGTTAATAATAAGAAATGAAGGAAACAATGCTTTTGCTTTTTAAAGCTATAATTTTTTTTTTTTTTTTTTTTACTAATATATATTGTTGGCAATAAATAAGGTAGAATCATGATACCAGTCTAATGTATTTTTTGGAGGATTTTTTTGTTGATGTGGTAATAATTATCTTGAACAAATCATAGTTGTAGATATTGATATTAAGATGCTGATTTTGGCAGCTTGTACCCAATTTGAAGCAAATGACGCTGAGTTACAAGGATGCCATGATGATAAAGCAAGACCAGTTACCCACTCATCTCTTTCACAAATTAGAAGAACTTGAACTTGAATGCTTCCATGATGAATCATCATACCTTCCATTCGACCTCCTCAAAAGATTTCAGAATATTAAAAAACTATTCCTGCTTTGTAGCGATTTTGAAGAGCTTTTCCCTAGTGGGCTTGCTGGTGATGATCAAAATGTTGGAATTCTTACACAGATACGATACTTGAAATTGAATTTTCTGACTAATCTAAGGAGTATATGGAATCAAGAATCTCAGTTTAAAAAAGTTCTTCAAAATCTTCAAACTCTTCAAGTTCATCATTGCGATGGATTAATCAGTTTGGTACCATCTTTTGCATCTTTCCAAAATCTTACAACATTAGAGGTGTGGCAATGTGATGGAATGATGAATGTATTAGAATCTACAGCTGCAAAAGGTTTGGTGCAACTTAGAACCATGAGCGTGAAAGAATGCAATATGGTGACAGCAATTGTAGCAAACAGGATAGATGAAATACGTACTGATATTACTCTTATCAAATTGGAAAGTCTGACGCTTCAATGTTTAGAAAGCCTCAATTGCTTTAGCTTTGCAACGTGCCCAATGAAACTCCCATCCCTGACAGAGGTAATTGTAATACAGTGTCCCAAAATGAAGTTTTTCTCGCAGGGAATCCTGCACACGCCAAAGCTAAAGAAAGTATATGTTACAGAAGAAAGTGACAACTGGCGTTGGGTTGGGGATCTTAATTCAACAATACAACAAATGTATGTAGAGATGGTAAGTTGTGATTGATAAAGTACCAATTAACTGCAATTTGTTTATTCATCTGCTGGTTTAGATGTATTGTTTTCGTTTTCTTATCTAAAATTTGATGAAACATTTCAAATAGCATTAGCTAACTCTACATTGATTGCTTATAGGTTGGCTTCAATGGTATGCAACATTTGAGACTCTCTGAATGTCCCGAGTTAAGAGAGATTTGGCTTGCTCAATTTCCTGTTAATTTCTTCTATAATCTGACTTCATTGGTGGTGGATGATTGTGCATTCCAGTCGGTTGCTATTCCATCCAATCTACTACCTTTCCTGATTGCTTTGGAAAAACTTGAGATAAGAAATTGTGCTTTATTAGAACAATTATTTGGTTTGGAATGGTCAAATTCTGATAGAAGCTTTGGATATTTGTCCAACTTGAAAGAGTTTCAATTGATTGATCTACCCCAGTTGAGGCATGTCTGGAATGAAATTCCTAAAGATATGTTGGACGTCAAGAACCTCACATTGTTAAAGTTCCACAATTGCAGCAGTTTGAGAAACATATTAACTCCTACCATTTGCCTGTGTCTTATACAACTCAAAAAATTACAAGTCACAAGTTGTGTGATGGTAGAAGAAATCATCATTGAAGCTGCAACAGAAGATAGAACTGGTGATCAGATTATTGTATTTCCATTATTGGAATCCATTGTTTTCAAGGATTTGCCCAATGTAACTAATTTCTACTCTGGAACTGGCTCCGTGGAATGTCCTTACTTGAAAGAGATCATCATAGCTGGCTGTCCACGACTAAATATCACTAATACAATTACGGAGTCAAAGGTCAGTCATTTATCACATTATTGTTGTTGTTGTTGTTTTCTTGGTATTTTGACCTCTTAGGGACTTAAAAGGGGAAAAACATCCAATATTCTGGTCCTTGTACTTAAACTGATAAATTATCATATTATCAAATTTATCTATTTACTATCATATTCATTCCAGTAAAATTGCAAAATCTTGACCAAACCAAGCACTTTGTCTGCAGGTTGAGTATCTGAAGATATGGCATGGCCAAAGTTTAACAAGCTTGATGATAGATGGTTTAATAAATTTGAAATTTTTGTTTTCATCATCTATAGCTAGAAGTCTCATGCATCTTAGAAAGGTCGAGATATCGAATTGTGAGATGCTAGAACAAGTAATAGCCGTGGAAGGACAGGAGGAACAAACGATGAGACTGCCAACAATAGACTTCTTGAAGCTCAAAGATCTTCCAAAACTGGCACAATTCAGCACATGTAGTATGCTTGAATGCCCTTCCTTGAAAGAGTTGCAGATCCAAAAATGTCCTCAACTAGTGGCATTTATCTCCAATCCCACAAGTTCAAATGTTGTAACCAACAGCAAACTCAAAGTAACAACTTCTGCTCTCTTTGATGAAAAGGTGGTCTCGTCCCTTTTATCTTTTCTTTTTCATGGTTATTGTTGTTCCGAGTATGTACCTTTTTTTCATTTCAGAATTATTGGACCAAAACAAATCAAGTAATGCCTCCAAAAGTAATAATATTATTTTCAATATACTTGAGTTTGACTTATTATTATGGTATTTCTTTGCAGCAATGTATTATGTCTATTCCGATTTGGTGTCACATTTTATAGCTATTTACGTCTATCATTGATATAGTATGGTTAATGATGCAGGTTGCATTCCCAAACTTGGAGCAGATCCAACTTATTTACATGGATAATCTGCGAATGATTTGGAACAACAAGCTCCATCCAGATACCTTTGGCAAATTGGAAGTACTGAAGGTGGAATATGGGAAACAACTAGTCAAAATTTTCCCACATAATATACTGGCAAGATTCCAAAATCTCAAGGATTTGGTCATAAAGAATTGTGACTCACTAGAAGAGGTGTTTGATATACATGGGTTAATAAATGCAAAAGAAATGGAAAGAGCAATGAGTCAGTTGAAATGTTTGGATATCCGAAACCTTCCGAATTTAAGCTGTGTATGGAATGAAGATCCCAAAGGACTTGTCTCATTTGACGAACTAAGTTCGATGTATGTTTGGGAATGTCCAAATCTAAAAAGCCTCTTTCCATTTTCAATAGCTAAAAGCCTACAACAACTTGAACTCCTTGAATTGGATGGTTGTGGGCTTGTGGAATTGGTTACAAAAGACAAAGGAGCAGTAGAAGAAGCTCCCAAGTTTGTGTTTCCTCGTCTTAAGAACCTGGACCTTTGGAATCTGAAAAAGTTAAAGTGCTTCTTCCAAGGAATTCATATCTTGGACTGTCCAGTGCTGAAGAGGTTGAGTGTTTATCGGTGTGACGATTGGAGGTTTTCGCTCAAACAACCTTGGATCGACCGGAAACACAGATGCAGAAATCGATGTTCTCATTTTCGAAGGTAGACCCTGCATATCTTGTCTTTTCTTCTTCTTGCAATTCTTTTCATTACTTCGACTAGTTGGCAATGATTGTTATAAATTATTATACTGTTGATTTAAAGAAAAAGTTCAAGAGACTTGGAATTTATGAAGTTTCCATCGGGACTTAATTGTGGACAATTTCATGCTTTTGTTGGAACATGAACTCTGCTTTTGTTTGATTGTTTCTCAGATCATCTCCAACATGGAACATTTGTCCTTGACAAGCAAGGATGCTGAGATGATAAAGGAAAGCCAGTTTTCGCCTTGACTTTTTCACAAACTTAATGCTGTTGAACTAAATTGCTTTCATGGTGCATCGCAGGCCTTTCCCTCTGATGTCCTTAAGTTGTTCTATAAATTGGAAAACCTTTATGTTAAGTGTAGTATGTTCAAGGAATTGTTCCATTCTGAAAGACTTGACCAAACTCTAAAGATTTTGAATGTACAGTTTTGTGACAATTTGAATAATTTAGCACCAAGCTCTGCTTCTTTCCAAAACCTAACCAATTTGGATGTACACAATTGCAAAGGATTGGTTATCTTAATGGCAGCCTCAACAGCAAGAAGCCTGGTTCAACTCCAAAAAATGAGGATAAAAAGTTGTGCCAAGATTTCAGAAATTGTCGCAAATGAGGAATCAGATGAATTGAAAGAGGTCAACTTCAGCAAATTACAGCATCTGGAACTACATAATTTGCAAAGCCTTGTAAGCTTCTGCTCTCTAGAATGCAGCTTCAAGTTCCCGTCTTTGACGCAAGTAATTGTAAGCAAATGTCCCCACATGAAGTTTTTCTCAAAAGGAGTCTCAACCACACCAAAGCTAAAGAGGGTACAACTTTCAGAAGCAGACAAAGGGCTTTGGGATGACAATATTAACACAACCGTGAACAAGTTATTCAACGATCAGTGGTATAGTCTTATGATTATCTGTTTCTTTTGATCTCTTGTGATAAGTATTTTCTTCTTCTTGACTTTGTTTCTCGTATATTGCTGTCCAGAGTTGCAAGGATCGAATGCTGAAGCTGATAACAGGAGGCATTGCAGTCCATATCTCTATCCCTTCTTTTAAAAAACTCTCTTTTTCTAACCATATTATATGGCAGCACATCACCTTTTATTTCCAATTTTCTGCAAATTTGTATAATGCATGAATTCAGCTGTACATTTAGTATATGATTTACAGGATCGAAATAGACTTTTTCAGCCTGTGATCTATGCAGACTATTGTAATAGAGAGATTATTTTAACTCTTTACTGCTGCTCAAACCACTAATTTCATCGGATTTCACTGTCCAACTTATAAATGTTTTCAATTTCTATATTTCAAAGCCTCAACAAGGATTTTTTCTTTTTTTTTTTTTTTTTTTTTTTTTTTTTTTTTTTTTTTACGCAATTTTAGCTATTGCATTGTGTATTGTTTAGTGAATCATGTATTTTCAACGAGGATATGTTTTTAATTTATGTTAAATTAAGAGAAATCGTATAATACTATCAGAGTAAGTATTTCCTTTGTTATAAAAATACAATTTAAAAAAAAATAACAAAAATTCGTAAATTGTGTTTTTATAACTAAAATAAGGTTAAATTTTTTATAAAAAAAGAATAAGTAGAGGTTGAATTAACACCTTTTTAAGAATGCCAATTGGTATAATCCAAAACTTCGGAATAAAATAAAGTAATAGTGTTCAATTGACCAATTTGAAAGATTATTTGATGTAGTGAAAATAGCTTAAATTTGACTTATTCGATCGAGTAAGGGAAAGTCAAAGGAATTCAAAAGTATAATAACTAAATTTTAAATTGGGTTATAAGAATAATTAAATTTTAGGGAAATTAGCATTTTTACGTTGTTTTTAAGATTTGTTTTGGTGCATAACTTCCTATATTTTTCTAAATGCTTCTTTTTCTTAAACAAATTTTTTAAGTACGTATTTTACTTTTATTTTTTTTCTTCTTACTTTCATCTCAACTCCACACTAATTCTAATTCTCTCCCCAATGTTATGTGCCAAATTCTAGTAATACCGTCTTCAGCCTATAGTCAAAAGGGAGGAAAGAAGCTGCTCCAACGATCCAATTCTAATTCTCTCCTTTGATCTGCTACTGTTGCCTTAAGCTTCTCAAATCGATTATCTTTTCTCTATCAGCAATAATGAGTGATGTTTTTGAAGGATACGAGCGCCAGTACTGCGAGCTCTCTGCTAATCTCTCCCGTAAATGCAATTCTGCTTCTCTTCTTCCTGATGGAGGTACTCTTCTAATTCCAATCATCTCTATTTTCTTTTCTCCTTTGTTTTATGAAATTTTTAACACTTTACCGCCGGAATTTCAGAGGAGAAGGGCCAGAAGATCTCTAAGATTAAATCTGGATTGGATGATTGTGATGTGCTGGTAAGGATTAGGTTTTGTTTCAAATTTAATATTGGATATCTTTTTTTTTTTTTTAATTTGATTTTTCTTTTAGATTCGGAAAATGGACCTCGAGGCCAGAAGTTTGCAGCCGAGTGTTAAGGCCATGCTTCTTGCAAAATTAAGGGAATATAAGTCTGATCTGAATAATCTGAAGAGGGACTTTAAGAGAATAACTTCAGGTAATGCTAATCAGGCTTCCCGTGAGGAGTTGCTGGAGTCTGGAATGGCTGATGTTCTTGCGGTAATTTCTTTTCTGTTATCATCTATACTGGAATTTTGAATTTTGTTTGTAGTTGTTGATTTGTCTTTTAATTTTATAATCTGATTGCGTTTTATCAAGCATATTGTGCTTGCTTACACTTGGCTGCCTCAGTCTCAGCCTCAGCCTTTGGCTTTGCTTTGAATTTGATTAGATGGTTCTGTACTTTGTGTCTACTCAGATTGTTCATTTGCTTTGTTAAGCAATGCACTTTGTTCTTTCTGCTTACTTTATTTTTTGGGCTGTTAAAAGTTGCATTTTCTTGCTGAAGTATTTGTTGGATATTTGAAAATACCCTTAGGGATAAAAATTGTATATATAGAAAGGAAGTTATAAATTTTGGCTTCAATTGTAATTTCTTTTAATTCTTGAGATGATAAGATAGAAAATACTTATAAATAGGGTTAAAAACTGCATACATAATTGTGTAAAGAGGTGGTCTACAGTCTACATAGAACATTACTATGAATTGTTTGGTCGTACATGGGAGTTTTCATAAGGAACAAAGTCTGGGACCAGTCTAGATGTTAATGTGGGTCATCTCCAAATATTCACTTTTGTTAAAGTTAGACGGGGGCATGTTTTGGCTCTGCATAAATGTTTTATTTTATTGATGAAGGGATGCATTTCTATGAATTTTATATGTACAGGAATGAAGAGCTCAAAGTAGTGTGGTCTTTTAGTTTGAATAGGATGTATGAAACTATGTTTTTCAATATTGGTGTAATCTTTTCGTAACTGCCCCTCTCTGAAAAAGCAAACTGATGCCATATGTTTAACAGTAGTAGACCATGTATAGAGTCAATTAGACTATTTTGTCTGTAAATTTCAGGATCAGCTTTACTGATATGATTGTGTTGAATCGGATAGATGTCTAGATACATAGTGTCAGAGACAGGAGCAAGCATTTGGGTGTTTCCCTGTATTTATGTGACAACTAGTCTCACAAAGTAATTATATTGGTCTATTTGTTTAGGAGAAAGAGCAAAAGCGATTGCAGGAGGCAGAAAAAGATGAGAAGCATCTTGAAAAAGAAGAGGCTGAAATGAGAAGGCAACTAAGAAAGCAGCAAGAGGAAGTTGAGAAAGAACATCGTATGAGAACCTACAAGCTGTAGAATTGTCTGGTCCAAGATGACATCTTCTTGTACACTGTTATACATTGTTATGTACTGTTTATACACTTTTTATACATTGTTATACACTGTTTATACACTTCTTATACATTTTTATACACTTCTTATATATTATGAGCGAAGGCAGCAAATAATGATGAAACTTTTAAACAGTAGGATGATGTGATTTTAAAACTAATTTGCACAATTTCAAAAAATAATCCAGTAATCCTCATGTAAGTTTCTATTTCCCACATAAAATCTAAGTTTTTTTGGCGCTGTTAATACTTGATCACTAATGAAAAAGGAATGGATAAATGAAGTCAAGCCAAGACTTAGAAGATAATGAGGAACTTTACACAAGTCCGTTCTTTAAACTCGAACGTAGGGGCAGGGAAAGCAATTTATTTCAAAATCTATGTGCGATTATTATTCCTACATTTCTTGTTTAGCCAGTTAAAAGAATGACTTGTTTCTTCCAATTTCTTATTCAATTATCAAATTACCACAAAATCTATGGATTTCTACCCAGCACCATTTCCTACAGGACTAGGATTCTTCCATAGATTTCCGTCAAGTACATACGCAAATAAGCAAGTAATCTAACGAAAGAGCACCAGGTACTTTTTCCACTTCCCTCAAAACAGAGATCAGAACCCTAAGAAACTAGTAAAATATATTAAAAAACTTCAGTTGGCGACAAACACAACACAAGACACATGGAAACACTAAACAGAGAAGACAAACGAAGGACAGAGAACAATATTTTAAGTCCATTGCAAAGGGAAACATATACTACAGAGATACGTATAAGGAAGTAAAATGCAGTATAAATAAAGACCTCGATTTGGGTGAAAAGAGCAGGGGCACCACGAGAACGGAAGAAGAAATCAACGGCGTCATTATTGGCAGCGTCGTTGGGTAAATCGGTGGGCCTTGGTAGGGCCCCTCCGATTGCCTGTTTCCCGCCTTTTACATCACCCGAAAAGCATCCTCCCATTATCCCCCTTTTTCTCCGATTCTCTCTGTAAAAAAACTATCAAGTAAAATCTGAAGTGAAAACCACAACTCTTGAGCCCTGGTAATACCGCTCTTCAATCGATTCTGAATCGAAAACCAGAAACTAATTCCCTTTTGGTAATGCAAGTACACGAATTTATATACACAACAACCAGATTGCTTGAATAGGAAAATTCAAATTACTTGGTTTACTAATCCAATTCAAATTGAATCACTGCCAAATTTCTTTCCACAAAAGAAGAAAAACAAAAATATAATGGAAAAGTTGATTAATTAACAAATAATACCAAGTTTTGGTTTCTCTTCGATGCACTCTATGTTTATATAGTACTAAATTTTGACCTGTTTTTAATTAACTCTATTTTCCTTTTGACGATTTCTGAGGTTGTTACGTTTTTACCATTACTAATTTCTTTAGTTTATTTAGTTATTTAATAGTAGGGGTGTTAATTTTAGACACGACACGACACGTATTTTTACGGATTTGAGTTGGGAATAAATGGGTTTGGATCATAAACGGTTTAACACGTTTATGACACGAGATAAATAGGTTGTAAATGGGTCAACCCGCAGAACCCATTTATGACACGCGTAACCCGTTTATTTTTTTTAATATTTTACTAGTCACTGATTAAGGGCATATATAAATAAGAATTGAAAAGAAAAAACCTTAATTCTAATCCCATCACATATTCACATTGTTACTGCTACCTTAAAGACTAAATCTCTAATCTTCATTCTTCCTCCATCGTGTTTAGTGGTGTTTTATTAATGATTTTGAAGTTTTAGTAGCAAATTAGCAATGTTTAACTATATTTTAATATTTATAATCGGGGTCGCTAAATGGGTCATGTCGTACATGAGTGTATCGTGTAATTGATTTTTTTTATTAATCGTGTCAAACGGGTCGTGTCGTGTTACCCGTTTGTTAAACGGGTCATGTTCATGTTTCATTTAATCGTGTCGAAATTAAACGGGTCGTGTTCGTGTCAACCTTAAAAGTGTCAACAGAATACTTCAATACAACACGAACACGATCCGTGAACACGAATTGCCACCCCTATTTAATAGGAATAGCACACAAATATATTTTTATAAAAAGGTAATTATAAATAACTTATTCATAAATTTTACTTTTTTATTATTATAAAAAAAATAAAATTTTTTATTATTTTTATAAATTACTTCCAAAAAATTTAACTAATCAGAGTCGTAATCTATAGTACGTACTCGTTTTAGTCATTTTTATATTACCTTACTTTTTCTACAATTCTCACTCAATTTTATGGGTGTTGCATTGGGTTTCAAGAAATAGGTTTAGATGCATATGATTTTCCAACTAAGGCTCCATTTGTTTCACGAAAAATAATTTCCCTTGTTCAAATATTTTCATAGAAAATTAAATATTTTCCTTTGTGTGCTATACAATATTGATCTTTATTAAATAAAGATATGGTGTTAAAATAATTGTGGTAAGTAAATATATATAATATATTTTATCTCTCTTGCCCTTTTGTGAAATTGGAAGTTATTTTCCCTTATTTGTTAAAGATTTTTCTTTAACTATAAAAAAATATATTTCATTAGCTTATTTTCTTTTTAAGTTACAAACACAAAAAAAAAAAAAAAAAAATGAGGAAACAAGGTAAATATTTTCTCGAGAATATTTTTCGTGAAACAAACGGAACCTCAAGTCATAATCAATAATTAAAGAAAAAGCATGTAAATAAAGTTAAAAGAGAATTTTATCAAAAATAAATTCAACTAATTTTGCATAAAAATATGACTTGATGAGGACATGGAGTAGAATCTATTTAACTTGTTACGTTATTGCTTTGATGGAGAACTTTTTTCAATTTCTTTTTCTACGCGCATTTAGCTTATAAAAAATAATTCAAATGAATTTTACAATAGATTTACAAATAACTGAAATAAAATCATTAGTTTCCGATTTTTTTAAAATACTATAACAAATACTCTTGTTTTCTTCACAAATTTCATCACTAAAATTGAAAGACTTTCTTACGAGTTTTGTATATTTCAATAGAGCTGAATTTTATAAAGTTAATATAAAATATATTTGTATGCAATGGAAAATAAATGTCACAATGAAATTTCACTAGAGAATAATGACAATCCAAACCATAGAATACTGTTGATAAATTCTATGTTTACTTTGTAAAAATACACAGATACAATACAAAGTAAAATATGAAATAAAAACACGTGTAGACTGATATCCGCTACAAATCTCACCAGTTACTCCGGAAAATATTTTTACTTGGTTTTTAACTTTTTATAATAATTGTTTTTTAGTATTGAAAATATAGAGTTTCATATGCTGTATTACACATGGTTTTCAGATCCGGACCGGTCATCGAACCGGTGAAGGGATTGATTCATGGATTTTGGATTAAACCGGAATAAACCGAAATTGAACCGGATTTCATAAATACATTAAAATATTAATATATTTTTATTTTTATATTTATAATAAATGAAAATTTGAACATTTTTATTATAATTCTTTAAGTTTAAGCATTTCAAACACAATATAGTGATTAAAAAAGCTTAATTTATGAAATATAGTTTTTATAATTACAATTAAATATCAATTTAATTTAAAATAATTTAAAAATACAAACTATATTTCATTTTAATTAAAAACACCTCAAAATAATAACTTAAATTTTATATTCAAATAATTTTTTTTTAGAAACAGTCTGGTCGAACTGAAAAATTGGTTCAGTTCACAGTTTTCGAATTCGATCGACCGATCCGATCAAAAATTGACCGGTTGTTGACAAGAGTGAAAACCGGATACGAACCGACCGGATTGACCTCCAGTTACGGTCGAACCGTGTCCGACTGGCCAGTCTGGTCCGGTTTTCACAACTATGGTATTACCATTTCATTAAATCACTTTTTAAGTAATTATAATAGTATTTTTTTAATTAAATTTGTATAATTATATTACGACATAAAATTTATAATTTCACTACAAGAATGCTATTTAAAATATCAAAATTTGTGAAATGAATAATGTTGATCCTTTAGTCATGTTATTATTGTTTGTTGTTATTTGCTGTTTGTTGGTTGTTATTTGATGTTTGCTGATTGATAATTAGTATTTGATAAAAACGTGTTAAATTTTTTACTGTTATAATGTAAAATAATAATATAAAAAAATAAAATTAAAAAGAAACTTTTTTCATGAAAAACATAATTAATCTGCCGATGAGAGTTAATAGTTGTTCTTTCCTGAAAATACCTATTAGCAGTTGTTGGTAAAATCTTACTAAACACCTTTATTTTTATTGTTTATTATCAAACAGCAAAAAATACTTGAAAATGAGGTATTCAAATAGATTTTAATTATTGTCACGAAAAGAAGAATAGAACTTATTATTAATTTCTCTTAATTAGTCTCATCTACATGATGACAAGGACGGAGAAGCAGTGGTGATTCTATAAATTTAATTTAATCTCTCTTTATTAAAATTTAATTTTTTTTCAGTAGGTAATCTATAAATTTCACTATAAATCCTAATTTGGAAATGAGTTTAGGTAAATAATAATAATAATAATAATAATAATAATAATAATAAACTGGAGGTGTTAGACAAATTCTTGCATGGAAAATGGACAGAATTGAAGAAAAAGCAAAGCAGGTGGAGAGAAAAAAAGTGACACGTGAATTTTGAGGATTAATGTAAAATAAAAATAATATATGTGTGGAATTCCACATTATTTTGCAACTTTTTTAAGTCTTTTTTCAGCACCTTGTAATTTCTAATGGAATTTCATGGATAGTGTAATGAATCCGCCAACATATGACCAATTGACTCATGTTGTTTTTTCCTTAAGACTTCACCCTATCATTGAAATAATTATATTAATTTCCCATACTTATTTAACTGCTGATTGGTTCTTCTTCCTATTCCAAAAATTCAAAATTATCCAATTTATCATTGAAAAAAAAAAAAAAAGTTAGATCCAAATATTTTTATAATACAATATTCCAAGACAGATCACCTACTCTACCTGATGACATATTATTTATGACGTTATGCATATCAAATTGGCCGTTGTGCGAAAAACATATCAAACGGACCCATTAAATCAGATAGAGATCAATTTAATACACAATACTAAAAAGCTCATTTCAACACATAAATAGTGAAAATTTATCAAATAAAACATTTTTAATTCACAAATACACTTTTAACAGCATGTGTACACTATATTTATTAGCCAATAAAAAATTTTTCTAAAAAATAACTTTTGCTTGCCAAAAAGTTAATATACGGGTGATATATATCTAAAATTGCTGCTATATGTATATCAACAACAAATTTTATTGTAAATACGTGGAGTCACAACTTTTATGATAGAAATCTACAACAAATTTTTATCAATGTCTAATGCTGTGATAGCAGTTTTTATATTTTTAATGTCAAAACCTCTTTTTTCTACCAAATTTATGCATTTCTTAAACAATTCTTATTTTAATTTAGTTGTTGAGGGTTGTAAAATTTTAGGTGTTTATTTTGATATTTGTATTTTTGTTCAGCGAATCATGTTACACAAGCATTGACCCATGCTTCTTATTTTATGTCTGACATAGAGAGATGTAGTTTTGTACCTTCCCATTTTTTATTCAAAATTTATATATTAAAAAAAAAGGTTTAATGTATTTTGGGGCTTTTAACTTGTAAAAGAAAACCACCTAGTCCTTCAACTTGTATCAAAACACCACCTAACCCCTCCAACTTATCTAACTTGTATAGGTCCCGCCTCTTGTGTCCTATGTGAAGTTCTAAGGAGCGCCACAGAGGACACAAGGGATGTGTATATACATGTTAAGCAAATTGGATGAGTTAAAGTGGTTTTTCATACAAGTTGGAGAGGCAGAAAGACGACATCTTAAGTTGGAAGGGCTAAATAGTTTTTCATACACATTGGTGGGGTAGGAAGACGACATCTTAAGTTTGAGGGGCTAAATGGTTTTTCATACACGTTTGAGGGGCAGAAAGACAACATTTTAAGTTGGAAGGGCTAAGTGGTTTTTTATACACGATGGAGAGGCAAAAAAACGACATCTTAATTTGGAGGGTCTAAGTGGTTTTTCATACATGTTGGAGGGGCAGAAAGACGACATCTTAAATTGGAAGGTCTAAGTGGTTTTTCATACATGTTGGAGGGGTAGAAAAATAACATCTTAAGTTGGAGGGGTTAAGTGGTTTTTCATACACATTGGAAAGACAGAAAGACGACATCTTAAGTTGGAGGAGCTAAGTGAAATCTTAATGTTTGGTGTTACTTGAATTAGGAATGCACTTGAAAAAAATAAAAAATTTGACAGTAAAATTTTTTTCCTGTAAAAAAATTTGTTTTCATAATTTTAGACATCAGCAAAAAAGGTTCTTACATATTGATATTATAAAGTTATAATTATATATATATATATATATATATATATATATATATATATATATATATATAACTTTTAGATATTATTACTAAACGAAATAAATTATTTTATTTTCAAATTTCACATAAAACAAAAAGATTCACCTGCCACCTTGTCTGATTTTTTAGATCATTAAATAAGAAATCCAAGCTATCATATTTTCCCCTTTTTCCGATGCTTTCACGATGGCGTCTCCGCACACAAAATCTCTAAAGCTATTTTATGCAATTTGGAGGAAGAATAAAGCAAATTAAAAATTTGGGAGCTTAATCAAAGTGGGTGAAGTTTGGTTCAACTAGAGATACGTGGCAAATTGATTTTTGATGGATTCTTTACCGGCTTTACCGGTTAAGGAGAAGGGTGAAGGGGAATCGGGGTAGAGAAGTTGAAGATGATAGGATAATTTTGTATTTTTTTTTATTATTAAATACTTGTATTTTTATTCTTATGTACCTAAAAATGTCAGCTTTTCACTTTTTTTGCCAAAATCAGATTGAAGGGGTACAGTGTTGAAAAATTGGCTTTAACAAGTGATTATATGTTAACTTGAGGCCTAATTATATTGTAGTTAGATTGCGAGTCGAATAACATGAATTGTATCATCGTACTTTATACAACGATATCTTTTCAATAATATATAATAGTCTAAAATAGATTAGCTATAAATGAGAAATTGATACTCAATGTGAACTTGAAAGAAAAGAATTTATAGAAGACAATGAGTTATAATTCTCATATCTCACGTCTCTTTCTTATGAGATGGTTAATGCGCTTATAAGGAAAAGTCTTTCCTTATATTCGTAAGAATTATTAATCGAGAAGCTTTCTCTTGCGCGCACAGGGGATGTAAATCCAAGCCCGGATTTACAAAGACCTAATACATACTTGTACGATGTGAGCAACACAAATACCGGACCCAAATGAGTTTGCTCCGGCCTAATTATTTTTTCCTCTAAAATATTAGAGTTCTTTTGAATTCCTAACAGAAAAATTCTGGAGATTATTGTATATTAAATACAATTAAACTCGTATTAATTTTCTTTATAGAGAATTATTTTCCTTAATTCACTTGTCTGCTCTTAATTTCCAACAGTTCTCTTTTCAGCCTATATGAAAAGTTTATTTCATTCTGTTTTGAGTCTAAGCAATTTTACAGAAGATTTTTCCATCATTTACTTCGAAATTTCATAGGCTGGTAGACTAGATTTTGATGATTTTCTCTGCGCATTGGTTGTTGTATCCTTAGAGGTGATTGATTGTTTATTGATTTTGGGTTAAGGTTCATTTTATGTTTCTTATTTTTTTTTCTTGTAATCTGTAATTCGATTTTAATAAATTGTCGTTCTCTCTGTTTTGCTCTTCTTAATTATTTATATACTTATATATATTGCATCTAACATACAATATATCATTTTTACCAACTTTAGCGGGTTACATAGAGGTTACGGAAGTTGGAGGTAATAGTAAAATCTTTGGATTAAGTTCAAGGACTCCAAATATATTATAATAAAAACTTAGCAATTTTGTGCATTTACAAACATTTCTAACAAAACTCCAACGGTTTTTTCTTCTCTATTATTTTATATCACTCATAATATATAAAAAAATATTTTAAAGTAAAAAAGAATCATAACATGACTAACTTTTTTGTTTTTTTTAACTATTTTAAAATATTGAAAAGATTGCAAAAGAATAAATTACAATATTTGTGTTTGTAAGCTTTTAAATTAAGAATCATGCATGACAATGTTTTTTTTTTTTTATATATATATATATATAATTAATTAATCCTTTTTTTATTATTATTTTTCTCCTGATACGCGTGGTGTACTTTTCCTTGTCAAATTTGGATAAGAATGAGATGATTAAATATAAATGGACAGTACAACAACCGTAGACACGGCCGAGTCAATTGATCCCAGCGTACACCTTGGAAGGGGAATTGAGTTATAGTCCACAATCCAGAGTAGTCAACAACATCCTAGGTGTTCAGATACCAGGTGGTTTCGTGCAAAATTCTGTTGATGTTTGGAAAAGGAGAAAAAAGGATATAATGATATAACTTTGGTGACGTAAGAAAGCAAACGATGTGGTGAGTTGGTCAATGATTTTTTTTTTTTTTAATAGATATTAGTCAATGATTGAATTAGAAAACATGGAGTGTAAAAGTGGTGATGTGGATGTCCATTCCCCTTGGAATGGATAAAGATGAGACACGTTGTCTTTGGTTAGGCTTGCGGGGAATAAATTGATATGTATTTATACGAAAAAGGTTTCATCTATTTTTTATTTGTGTTTTTATAAATTGAAGAATATATTAGTAATTGTTTTGTCATAAAATAGAAACTTTACTTTGTGTGAATCAAAATGAATTTCATAATTTTATATATATTTTTAGTTTATATTATTGGTACAGGCAGCCACAAGGCAGGGCCCTTTTTTATTTTTAAATTTTTTTTTCTAGTTTTTTACACTATTTAATTACTTATTTATATTTTATCCAATAAATAATGTTTTTCTTCTCCCTTTGATGTTCCATTTATTCATAGTCATAAAATTTATATTCAAAGTTTAATCCTTTGTAATTATAAATAATATTTAAATAAAATTATAATTGTAATTAAGTAAGCCTTTTTGAATATTTTGATAAACTCATTTATTATGATAAAAATATAATTTAGTTATTTAATAATGTCGGACCATCTAATGAACTTTGGAAGGGATTTTATCACCGAAGATGAGAGTTTATGATAAGATTCCATTCTCTTTCAATTTGTGTATTCATTTGATGGTTTAGATGTTTTTTTTTTTTTTTAATCAAAATTGATGAAAAATTTCAAATAGCATTAGCTAAATTCGCATTCATCTTCTTATCGGCTGGCTTTGATGGCATTCAACAATTGAAACTCTCTGAATTTCCCGAGTTAAAACAGAGATGGCTTGCTCAACTTCCGATTAATTTCTTCTATAATTTGACTCACTAGTGGTGGATGATTGTGCATTCCAATCTTTTGCTATTCCATCGTATCTTCTACCATTCCTAATTGCTTTGGAAGAACTTGAGATAAGGAATTGTGATTTATTAGAAGAATTATTTGATTTGGAATGGCCAAGTACTGATAGAAACTTTGGATATTTGTCCAACTTAAAAGAGTTTCAATTGATTGGTCTACCGCAGCTGAGGCATGTTTGGGATGAGATTCCTAAAGATCTGCTAGATGTCAAGAACCTTACATTGTTGAAAATTGAAAATTGCAACAGTTTGAGAAATGTTTTGACTCCTACCCTATGCTTGAGCCTTGTTCAACTCAAAACATTACAAGTCACTAGTTGTCAGATGGTTAAAGAGATTATCACTGCTACTCCAACCACAACAGATGGAGCTATGGGCCATGTGATCGTATTTCCTTTATTGGAATGCATTACTTTGGAAGCTTTGCCCAACTTGACTAGTTTATACTCTGGAACTGGTTCTTTTGAATGCCATTACTTGAAAGAGATCACCATAGCTGGTTGTCCACAGCTCAATATCACCAATACAATTGCTAAGTCAAAGGTCAGTCGCTTCTCAATTTATGGTCATAATTTTGCATGGTTGGAATGACTTATCTAATGGTGCTTGTAGCTAAATGAAGCCTTTTTTTTTTTTTTTTTTATGTGATTGCATGATCAATCTATCTGGTTTACAATTTTATTCATTGAAGTTATAAAATTGCAAAATCTTTGATTAAACTAGATATTTTGTCAACAGGTTAGTTTTCCTCATCTGAAGGACTTGAAACCATCATCAATTAACATTCAGAAGATATGGAATTGCCAAAGTTTAACAAGCTTGATGATAGATGGTTTTAGGAATTTGAAATTTCTGTTCTCATCATCTATAGCCCAAAGTCTTGTACATCTCAGAAGGGTGGAGATTTCTAATTGTGAGATGTTGGAACAAGTAGTAGCCATGGAAGGACAGGAAGAACAAATGATAGGACTACTAAAAATAGACTTCTTGAAGCTCAAAGATCTTCCGAAACTCTCTCAATTCAGCATATGTCATATGCTTAACTGCCCTTCCTTGAAAGTGATACAAATTCAAAACTGTCCTCAACTAATAGCATTTGTCTCCGATTCCACAAGTTTAAACATTGTACCGAATAGTGAACTCCAAATTACAACTTCTGCTCTCTTTGATGAAAAGGTAGCCTCTGTTCTTATTTTCTTGTTCTCTTTTTCTTGGTTCCTATTCTTATATTTTTATCCCCAATAAATACTTTTTTTCATTTATATATTATTCCATACAAAAATAGATTAATGCCTCTAAAATTAAAATGCTTATCTCCATATTAAGGACATTCTTGTGATATCTTCTTGCAACGATCTTCCCTTGGTCTCACATTTTATAGCTATTTTTTGTTCATCATTAATATATATTGTCTGATCAATAATGCAGGTTGCACTCCCTAACTTGGAGAAAATGCAACTTATCAAAATGGATAATTTGAGGATGATTTGGAGCAACCAGCTCTCTTTGGATTCCTTTGACAAATTGGAAGTACTAAATGTGGAATATGCTAAACAACTACTAAAAATTTTTCCGCTGACTATATTTGCAAGACTCCCAAATCCCAAGGATTTGGTTATAAAGAATTGCAATTCACTAGAAGAGGTGTTTGATATCAATGGGCTAATAAATGCAAAAGGAATGGAAAGAGTAAGAAGTCAGTTGAAAAGGTTGGATATCCGAAACTTGCCAAATTTAAGCTATGTATGGAACGAAGATCCCAGAGGATTTGTCTCATTTGACGAACTAAGTTGTATGTATGTTTGGGGATGTCCTAACCTAAAAAGTCTCTTTCCATTTTCAATAGCTAAAAGACTACAACAACTGGAAGAGCTTGATTTGAATGAATGTGGGCTTGTGGAAATGGTCACGAAAAAGAGTCGAGTAGTAGAAGAAGCTCCTGAGTTTGTGTTTCCTCGGCTTATGCTCTTGGATCTTTGGAATCTAGAAGAGCTTGAATGTTTTTTTCAAGGAATCCACACCTTGGACTGCCCATTGTTAGAAAGACCGAGTGTTTATCGCTGTGACAAATTGGAGGTTTTCACTCAAATGGTTGAGAGTCCAGAAGAAACACCGATGCAGAAATCACTTTTCTCATTTTCAAAGGTAGACCTTAAACTAAACTAAAGACAGAGGCAGAAATGACAAGTTGTTCTTACAGAAAAATATATTTGCTTTCTCTGTAACTTTTCTTTGTATTATATTTTGTATGCGATGAACAATCTTGAGTGAGCTTCCAATTCCTTCTTCCCTGAATTCTTTTCTGTGCTTTCATCTGACATTTTTTTAGTTCACATTGTCAATTTAATAAATCATGGGCATTTTCATGTTTTTTTATGGAAAGTCAACTTTAACCTGGTTTTTGTTTGATTGTTTTTCAGATCATCCCCAACTTAAAACACGTATCCTTCACTGGTAGGGATTCCCAAATTACAAAGAAAAGCCAGTTTCCACCACAACTCTTTCACAAACTTAAGACTGTTGAACTACATTGCTTTGACGTTGAACCAGTAGACTTTCCATCTGATCTCCTTAAGTTGTTTCATAACATGTAGTAAAGGGAGATTAAATTGGATATTTACTTTCAAAATAAAAAAAAGGATATTTAAGTCATTTTCCAGTATTAATTATTGTTTGAGTTGGGTACATTAATTACTTTATTTATATTTTCATCTTTTATAAATAAATTCAAAAATCCAAATTTGGTCTTTATGTGCTAATTTGGAGTATTTAATCTTAATAATTGGAGTGATATAATTCTCTTGAATAGAATATAACTAATGTAAAATTCGTTCTAAAATAGCAGAAAGTTTGACGAAAAAATGTTAACAAAAAAAAAAAAAACAAATTCAAATAATCTTAAAATCTCGAATAACTGTGCACTAAAACTCACAACTAAATATTGAAAGATTTCAGTTTTGATTACCACACAATTTGTAAAAAGAGGAGTAGTGATCTTGGAGACCGTAACAATAATTTTAGGATAGTTTAGTTTTTATACGTATTATTTTTCTCCATCCTAGTTATGTGCAGTCACTGCTCTAATTTGTCCATTGTGTTCAAGTCATAGAGAGGGACATGCAATTGACAGGATCTGAGCTTCACCGTAAGCTTCACGTTCAACGTGGTGTTAAAAAAGGGCTTGTTAAAGTATAAACACAAAGATCAAGGGCTCCATGTGGAAAAATAAATGCTTAAGGACTAAATCGTTGAAACCATGAAAAGTCAAGGGTCTAATCATGTCTTTTTGACTTTGTTCCTTAACAAATCTCTAGTATTTTTTTTTATTAGGAAAAAAAAAAATGTTCGGCTCCTTAATTTTTTCAATATCTGTTCATTGAACTCCTAATATTTTAATTCGACATATTGAGCTCTTGATCATTTGTGATCGCTCATATTAATGTTGAATAATTAAATTAAACTTAATTTAATGAAAAAAATTAAAAAAATAAAAGATGAGTAATGTGACACATATGCATTGAAGGGAGTTTGGTAAGGTTTGTGGATGTTATTAGTTTGGTAGAATATGTGGAAACTAAATGGAAGATGTGTCATTTTAGTTAGGTTTAATATGTGGTTATAAATTGAGTTAGGTGGTTTGAGTGGTTGTAAGACATAATGATGTGTTTAATTACTAGCCATAGAAGTTGAATGGTGTGGGATGAACATTCAGCCCTATAAATAGATTATCTCTTCATTTGTAATATGCATCAAGTAATTGTAAGAAATACAAGTAGAGAAAGAGTTAGCAAGTGTTTTATTTGTTTTTATGTTTTACTAGTTAATTGCTCAAGTAAAGGCCTCCTTCCTCCAACAAAGTGGTATCAGAGCCACGCTAAAAGCCTGGTTAGTGAGAGTTGTGAGATTTTTTTTCCTCCGGAAATTTTTTATTTTTTGAGTGTTTGAGAGAGACTCTACCCATAGAGAAAATGAATAGCAACGGTATTTACAGTTTTCCTCAACTCACTAAAACCAATTACAGAAATTGGAGTATCAAAATGAAAGCCATCCTTGGAGCCCAAGATGTTTGGGATATTGTCGAGAAAGGCTACGTAGTCCCAGCAGAAGATGCACAATTGTCTCAAGCAGAAAAAGACAGTTTGCATAAAAGTCGCCGGAGTGACCAGAAGGCACTCAGTCTCATCCATCAAGGATTGGATGACGTTATGTTCGAGAAGGTGGCAGAAGCTACCACCTCCAAGGAAGCATGGGATATACTACGAGTTTCTCTTCAAGGAGAGGAGAAAGTGCAAAAGGTTCGACTACAAATGTTGAGAGGTGAGTTCGAGATGATGAAAATGAAGGAGACAGAAGCAGTTACGGATTACTCTTCACGAGTTAAATCTGTCGTTAATCAAATGCGACAGTATGGAGAAAAAATTGAAGAATCTCGAATTGTCGAAAAAGTTCTACGGTCATTACTACCTAAGTTTGATTATGTAGTGGTGGCTATGGAAGAATCACGAGACATAAGTGCAATGACAGTTGACGAAGTTGTTGGCTCGTTGCAAGCACGTGAAGAAAGACTCAACAAACAGAAGGAAGAGTCAATAGAACAAGCCTTAGTGACAAAGGCTTCTTTCAAAGATAATGACAATAGTCGAGAAGCAAGTCATTTCGGAAGAGGACGCGGTAGAGGTCGAGGAGGAAATGGTAGAGGAAGAGGACGTGGAAGAAATCAGCAGTTTGAAAATGGCGACAACAATGACAGAAATGCTCAGTTTGCAAGAGGCCGAGGCAGAGGCCGTGGACACGGACGTGGACGTGGAAGAGGAAATTGGAGGCAGAACGATGGACGTGACAAGTCCAATGTTCAATGTTACAATTGCTCCAAATATGGCCACTACGCATCAGAGTGCTGGAGTCCACCTAAACAGGTGGAGGAAACAGCTAACAACATCCAAGACGAAGAGGTTACCGGCGCAGTGTTACTAACCCGTGAAGGTGAACATAGTCAAGAGTCCAACATATGGTATCTTGACAATGGAGCAAGCAACCATATGTGTGGAGACAAGAAAAAGTTCGTGGAGCTCGACCAGTCATTCAGTGGCAATGTTGTTTTTGGAGATTCATCGAAGGTCCCCATTCAAGGTAAAGGAACCATTCTTATTCAATTGAAAAATGGTGAACATCAATTTATCAGCAATGTTTACTATGTTCCAAACATGAAGAGTAATATTTTGAGTTTGGGACAACTGTTGGAGAAAAATTACGAAATTCATATGGCAAACCGAAAGTTGGTGTTGCTGAATGAGAAGAAGGAGCTGTTAGCAAGCGTGCCTATGGCAAAGAACAGAATGTTCATGCTCAACATCCAGACAGACGTTGCCAAATGTTTAAAAGCTTGTGTGAAAGATTCTCATTGGCTTTGGCATTTGAGGTTCGGGCATCTCAACTTTGGTGGACTAAAGCTGCTGAGTCAGAAGAAGATGGTGCATGGTTTACCCCCCATTGATAAACCACATCAACTTTGCGAAGGATGTCTTGTTGGAAAACAATCCAGAACCAGTTTTCCAAAGGAATCCATGTCAAGAGCAAAGGCACCACTCGAGCTCATTCATGCTGACGTTTGTGGACCAATGACTCCAATGTCATTAGGTAAAAATAGATATTTCTTGCTTTTCATTGATGATTATAGCAGAAAAACATGGGTTTATTTCTTGAAGGAGAAATCAGAAGTGTTTGGAGCATTCAAGAAGTTCAAAGCTCTTGTCGAAAAAGAAAGCGGTCATTACATCAAAGCCCTAAGATCCGATAGAGGGGGAGAATTCACATCCAATGAATTTAAGAGATTCTGTGAGGAGCACGGAATTCGTAATTTCCTATCAGTCCCGAGATCGCCTCAGCAAAATGGAGTTGTCGAAAGGAAGAACAGAACGGTGCTAGACATGGTGAGAAGCATGCTGAAGAGCAAGAACTTGCCCAAGGAGCTGTGGGCAGAAGCGGTTGATTGTGCTGTCTACATCTTGAACCGATCTCCAACAACAAGTGTTTGGGATATGACACCCCAAGAAGCATGGAGTGGGAGAAAACCCAATATCTCTCATTTTCGTGTTTTTGGGAGTGTTGCACATGTTCATGTACCAGATGAAGAAAGGAGAAAACTGGACGACAAAAGTAAAAAATACTTGTTCGTTGGTTATTCAGAGTTTTCTAAAGGTTACAAGATGTTTGATCCCGCTACCGGAAAAACGATCATCAGTAGAGATGTGACTATCGACGAAGAAGCAATCTGGGACTGGAGCAATCATGAAAAGAAAAACTACAGTTTTTATCCATTCAACACGGATGAAAACAATGATCATGATCCGGAGGAGCCAACTTCACCACAGACAACTGATAGTCCTATTTCAAGTGCATCTCCTGCAGCGGAAGAAGAAGTACAAAGTGAAAGTCCTAGACAAAGGCCAAGAAAGTTGAGACGTGTTGAAGATCTTTATGATGTCACAAGAGATCTCAGTGGAGAATTAAATCTCTACTGTCGTCTCATTGATAGTGAACCTGTTGATGTTGAAGAAGCCATGAAGGATGAGAAATGGAGAAAAGCAATGGAGGAGGAGATCCAAGCTATTGAGAAGAACAAGACGTGGGAGTTAACTAAACTTCCATCTGGTAAAAAACCCATTGGTGTTAAATGGGTGTTCAAGGCGAAAAAAGATGCAAAAGGAGAAATTGTACGACACAAGGCAAGATTGGTTGCAAAGGGATATAGTCAAAAACCCGGTATTGACTATGATGAAGTTTTTGCACCAGTTGCAAGAATGGAGACCATCAGACTAGTGATTTCAGTTGCAGCTCAAAATGGTTGGAAAATCCATCAAATGGATGTTAAGTCAGCCTTTCTGAATGGTTACTTGGAGGAAGAAATTTATGTTCAACAACCGCCTGGTTATATTGTCAAAGGCCATGAAGAAAAAGTGTTAAAACTGAAAAAGGCGTTGTACGGACTCAAGCAAGCACCGAGAGCTTGGAATAGTCGTGTTGACAAATATTTTCAAGAGAATGGATTTGTCAAATGTCCCCATGAATATGCTTTGTATTTGAAGGTGAAAAATGGAGACATGATGCTTGTTTGCTTGTACGTGGATGATCTCATTTTCACCGGAAACAATCCTCAAATGTTCGATGATTTTAAGAAGACTATGGCTCGTGAATTTGAGATGACTGACATTGGCTTAATGTCATATTATCTTGGCATTGAAGTGAAGCAGAATGAAGAAGGGATTTTTATTTCTCAGAATGGCTTTACAAAAGAGATCTTGAAGAAATTCAAGATGGAGAATTGCAATCCTGTCAGTACACCTGTTGAATGCAACTTAAAATTAACCAAGGATGAAAATGGAGAAAGAGTGAATCCGACACTATTTCGAAGCTTGATCGGGAGTCTCAGATACTTGACGTGCACAAGGCCAGATATTTTGTATGCAGTTGGGCTAGTGAGCAGATACATGGAAGCACCCAAAGTGTCACATTGGAATGCAGCAAAAAGGATACTTCGTTATGTGAAAGGTACAACTAATTTTGGATTACATTATTCAAAATCTGAGGAATTCAAATTAGTTGGATACAGCGACAGTGACTGGGCCGGTGATAAAGATGATCGAAAAAGCACTAGCGGATTTGTATTTTTTCTTGGTAACACGGCTTTCACTTGGAGTTCAAAGAAGCAGCCGATTGTGACGCTGTCAACCTGTGAAGCAGAATATGTTGCAGCAACATCAGGTGTGTGTCATGCAATATGGCTAAGAAGATTGTTAAAGGAATTATAGATGCAACAACATGATCCAACAGAAATTCTTGTTGATAATAAATCAGCATTGGCGTTAGCGAAAAATCCAGTTTTTCATGACAGAAGCAAGCATATCGACACAAGGTATCATTTTATTAGAGAATGCATAGAGCAGAAGGAAATCAAGTTGAAATATGTGAAAACACAAGATCAAATCGCAGACATTTTCACGAAGCCACTCAAATACAACGTGTTCAACAAGTTACGAGCATTACTGGGAGTTACAGAAAATTAAGTTTAAAGGGGAGTGTTGAATAATTAAATTAAACTTAATTTAATGAAAAAAATTAAAAAAATAAAAGATGAGTAATGTGACACATATGCATTGAAGGGAGTTTGGTAAGGTTTGTGGATGTTATTAGTTTGGTAGAATATGTGGAAACTAAATGGAAGATGTGTCATTTTAGTTAGGTTTAATATGTGGTTATAAATTGAGTTAGGTGGTTTGAGTGGTTGTAAGACATAATGATGTGTTTAATTATTAGCCATAGAAGTTGAATGGTGTGGGATGAACATTCAGCCCTATAAATAGATTATCTCTTCATTTGTAATATACATCAAGTAATTGTAAGAAATACAAGTAGAGAAAGAGTTAGCAAGTGTTTTATTTGTTTTTATGTTTTACTAGTTAATTGCTCAAGTAAAGGCCTCCTTCCTCCAACAATTAAACCTTGTTTATGAACATCAAGCTCTGTTGAAGTTGTATTCCTGCTAAATTATATGGATGCTGAAAAGAATTTTGAAAAATTAGTTCCTTTGACTAATAAGTTGGCTTGCACTTCACATGTCAATATCACATAAAATAAGAGGGAAAAATTGGAGAGAAATAAATAATTCTCACAAACAGTAGAATTAATCTAGAATACCATTTCAAAACACTAATCAAGGGGAAATAAGATATTTTATTTTTTTCTGGAGATTTCTCCCCATCTGGTGGCTTGGTTCCAAGTGGTGCACCAGATTTGTCATAGTGTTGTTAATTTTTTTTTTTTTTCTTGTGCCTTTGATTAAATTTGCATTAAACAAACATATGTCTAAACTTTAAAGGAAATTTTCAAAAATACCTATGTTTTAGGTTTTGGTTTTAGACTCTACCTTTTCAAAATTACTTATATATATATATATATATATTTTTTTTTTGCTTTCATAATTATTGAATTGTCTTTTTTTTTTTTTTAATTCATATCTTTTATATATTTTCTCTTGCAAAAGTCTCTTTCAAATTTTTCAAACTTACTCAAATATATTAATCTATTTTATCCATATTTCTTTCCCCTCTTTTTATAATTTTAATTTAGTTTTGCATTTATCTTTCAATCCGTTTATTTTTTTGCCATACAATTTTAGACAGTTTTTTTTCTCTTCGAAACAAGATGGTGCCAAAATATAAGTATTTTTGTAAAATTCTCAAACTTTAATTAGTTCAACGATCACAAAGTACTATTACGAGAAAGTGTTAAAAAATTCACAAAAAAAAAAAAACCCCATAGTCTTGTTTAAGGCCCAGGGGGTAATTGAATCGACGTTCACTGAAGTTTGAAGTTTTGTGCGTATACAATTTCTAAAACTTAATTTTGTTAAAAGAATCTCTTAACATTTGTTATGTTGTCAATAAAGTAACTTTAGTTTTAGAAATATGGTGCCAAAATAATGACGTGACAAGTCAACACTAAATCAAACTTATCAGCATGATGTCATGCCAACTCTCACTAATAAAAAACAGTGTCATTGACATACTTCCTACATGTACGACATATATCGAGAAAAAAAAGAAATTCAAAATTCAAAATTAGTTTGAGCTAATGAAATGTTGCGTTGACAAGTTAGACTTGGTATGTGATGGGAAAGGAATGCGGAATAAACTTTCCCCAGCTTAAATGAATCTGTGAGGAGCGTAATCAGCAGAACATCCACAATCACACAGAAAGGAATACCGAGATTTTTACGTGGAAAACTCCTCCAACATGAATGATAAAAACCATGAGGCCTCTCCTGGTCCAAGATAAAGTATCCATTATAATACGAGAGTTTTACAACAGATACAAAACCGAGCTAGTGAACAACAACAAGTTTCACGGCTCCAACAAACAATAACAACAACAAATGGATACACCAATGTTACACAGCAAGAGAAAAAATTTTGAGACCTCCAAACAAGATTTCCACCGTACAAAATGAAGATAAATGAGTCTAGAATAAGCTCACCAAATTTCAGCCCAATCCGAGAGGAACAACCTATCCAAAGGACTGAAAAGGATGAAGCAGCTCAAGCTGAAAACCAAAAGAGAAACCGCAAATAACAAAACAGGGATAGACAAACGAGGATCTTCCTGATCTCCAGTGACTAATTCCACAGTCCAGAATATAGAAAAATATGTCTTCAAACCTGTGCTAAAGTTTCAACCAAATCCAACAGCTAGAAACAAAACTACAAGCAGAAAAACCAAAGCTGGTCGCAGAAAAACGCCCAAAAAATAACAGCTGTTGCAAACCCAAAAATCCAAACTTACAAACCTCCAAATTCTGATCCGACCATTCAGAATCAAGAAACAACAGTCTCCAATATGCTCTCCAAAAATCAGCACGATCGGATTCCATATGGGCTAGGGATCGCTGAAAAAAAAAAAGAGTATAGTTGAAGAACAAAGTTCATAAGCTAAAAAGATTTTCTCTCTTAGTTCTCTCTACTCCCTTGTATCAAAAAACCCTCTCAAATGTTGTTGTGCCTCTCTCTCATCCTCACATCTCATCTGCTCCTTCTTATAAGCTCCTTCCCACCTCACAAAGAGACTCCTTCTCACATCACAAAGAGACTCCTTCTAGGGCTTGAAGGATACACATGAGGTTTCTTCCTTCACATAGGAAGAGCTTCAAGGGATTAGAGAATACACATAAGGTTTCTTCCTCCACATAGGAAGATAACAAAACCTAACAATATGGACTTATCACGTCATCGTTTGTAGTTAGAATTTAATAAATTAGAATGAGAATGACTTTATTGACAACGAAATAAAAGTTCAGTGAATTTATTGATATAAATTATACTTTAATAATTATAAACATATATATTCCTTGAGTGACCACAAGTGAAATTTAACCGGTGTATGGTGAAACTAAACTCTCATATTGTACCATATGTTAGGGGAAAATTGGACCTTGGTACCAATAGTGGTGGCCAAATTAGACCTAAACCGGTCGAACCGGACTGGATCGGACCGAGTCAAAACCAGTCAAATCTTGAACCGGACCGAACCGCCAGTTCATAAGAAAAAAAAGGTTAAGGTTCAGGGTTATTCATTCTGTGAACCTTTGAATCGCCGGTTGACTGGCGGGTTGAACCGGCTGTTCAAACTATCGGTTCAAACCGCCGGTGGTTTGACTTTTTTTTTTTTTTAACTTTTCTTCTTTATAAATACCTTATCCCTCTTTTAATTTTTTCACTCAATTCTTTACACTCTCTCTATTATATCCAATTTTTCATACTTTCATTTACATTTTTCAAGTTATTTTAATATTCTACAATATATTATTTACTAGTTAATTTGTTCATTTATAGTTTTTTACAAATCATATTAAATGTGTAAGAGAAATAAATGGTTTATTTCTAATAGTTATATTTTTGTAATAATTTTTATATTATGTAAATTATTAATTGTAAAATAAAAAATATAAATTGTTTTTCATATTTGAGAAATTATATTATTTTGTTACGTATATTAATAATTTATCGAGAAATATCTACATCGAAACCACACGCAAAATGTTTATTGAAAAGAATTGAACCTGAACCGGATCGAACCTGAACCTTATCAAATTTTGGTCAAACCCTGTTCAAAATCTTATCAAACCCTGAACTGAACCGGACCGGACCGAACCGGCGGTTCATCCCTGTTGAAGGTTAAGGTTTAAGTTCAATGATTTCTTAAACCTGAACCGGCGGTTCATGAACTGTGGCCACCTGCCAACTTTTGGGTAATTTTGTACTCTATTCGTACGGAAAACAAAGAGGGAAAAATAGAGACAACTTTTTTACTTTCTACAATCCATTTCCCTCTATATTTCTCCATTCTCGTCTCTATGATTCACCACATGAAAGTAATTGTATTTTTTCGTCTCTTATTCTGTCAATCATACAAAATGAACTTCGAAGAAAGAAAGTCGATTTCCTCGCATTCGGTCGATTCTAAAAGGCTTTTCCGCTTACTATGCTGGATCTTTGCTTCGCATTTCCTCTCATATCATCGATTAAGTTCAATTTCTACTGGGGAAGATAGATTTGATTATTTGGTAGGTCAGTTTTCTCTTTATGATATCCAATTTTTTAATTTTTGATTCTGTATGTGATATTTACTGTTGATGAGCCATCTAATTCCATTTTTTTGTTCTTTCTATATGAGGGTTACGAAAGTAAATTAGAAAGTTTCGGCATTGTTACGCATTTGTTGAGATATTTTTGATAACTAGTAGAGTTTTGAAATGTCGTGATTTTCTGCACTTAGAAGTTCTATTTTTTTTTTTAATTTTCTTTTTTGAGTTAATATAGATTCTTGGGCTTTAATTTTCTGAGAATTTGAACTAGATAAGTCTAAGGAAATACCTAAGTCCAAGGGCAAAGTGATCATCATCCGTGGGAGTTTCAAGGTGGTATTGGCCTATATGGGTAATAACTCAGGTACTGGTTATGGTTTAAGAAGCCATACCGGTTTAGTATTGAAAGAGATGATGCTAATGCTGATAATCCAGGTATTAGCCCTTCCTCTTTTATCTTGTAGCTTTGGATGAGCATTTCTTCTTAGCATTGGATTGTTCTGTCTCATCCATTATCACCAAATATATAAGTGAAACAGGGATATGGACCATGAGTCACAGTGAGTCAATAAAATCAGCTTTTAGATCTAAAGAGAAACTGTAGTTATTGCAGTAAGTGTCTACTATGTACTATTGCAATATTTATGCTTGTAAGAAGCTTACATTAAACCATCTTGGGCACCAATGCTTTCACCAAAAAAGCTCAACTAACAAATTGAGCCAAAAATTTTATTTACAAACACAAACCAACACTTGTGTTAATATTAATAATGACAACATATGAGGCAACTATAGAGTTGGTTATTTCATCTAAATTATGATAATTGCAAGGACTTCCATTGTTGCATCCAGTGGTACTAAAAGTACCAAAGGCGCTGAGGTGAGGCAAGGCGTGACATTAGCACCTCCAAACACCCTGGCAAGGCGCCTTCAATGAGGCACTGCCGAGGCGAGCGCTTCAATCCAGGCACCATGTTAGGAAAGGCACGCCTCAGTATATTTTAGCCTTTTATGGAAGTTTTAGTGCTATTTTAAAAAGAAAACAGCCATGATTAAAGGTACTGGAAAAGGAAGATTTGATTTGAAGTCAAAGAATATAAATTTTCAGTAATTTTGATGTTGTTATCTTATATTTTGAATACAGTTTTAGAAAGGGAATAACATACCTAAGGTAACAACATCATAATCAATGATTTGGTTTTTAAAGCCATAAATTTACTTTCCAAAACAAAACAAATTAAATATACTTGTCGGAAATAGGAAGTCAACAATATTTGTGAACATGAATTGGAAAATAAAGAGAAATTCCTTAGAAAGACAGTGTAGACCACCATAAGAGCTACAAAGATGAGGGGAAAAAAAAAACAACTTTATGAGTAAAAGGTAAATAGTTTATAGAATTCTATTTATTTTTTGAAACTTCAATTCTGTTTCTGCATATGTTTTTACCCTTAAGGGGTGCCTCACTTTTCTTGGGTGAGCCCCTAGGATAGTGCCTAGTGTCTCTAGAAATTTGAAGTCTCATCATCTTGAGAGCACCTGGCGCTTTTAATAACATTGGTTGCATTTGTCTATAACATTGGTTGCATTTGTCTATAATAAAAATAACCGAATGAAATATATAACTTCAGCTATATCTATGAAATCATAGAAAAAGTTTAACTATAGAATTTTCTTTTTATATCTTACGTATTTTATTGAAATCTCACCTCTAATTTATTTTATATTTCCTAACAAATTATATCTGAAAATCGTTAATAATTAAAATTTACCTTAATGCATTGCCATCTTTTTATGTGTATCTTTTTGTGTGAGAAATAGAGCTTTAGAAATATCTTCTTGGATAATCTAACTTAGAGATATAATGCGTCTTTCTATAGACATACAACTTTCTAACATATGTAATTACTTATGAACAACAAGCAACTAAACGTTATAGATATTGCTATTCCAACATGACTTATTGTGTATTTTGTTTAAAAAATAATGAAAAATATCAAAGGTTGGAGCTGAAGTTATCAAGTGATACACCATTTACCCCCTTGGCCTCTGAATTTTAATATTTTTATTCAATATTTTGAGAGAAAATTACTGCAGATGCATGAGCTGATATTGTATAGTGTTGAAGCTTTACTTCAACTTTGTGGATTCTATTCAAAAGCACAATGAAGACAATGAGATCTAATCTTACAAAAAAAAAAAAAAAAAAACTAATTTTCCTAGCTATCTACCTTTTGCGATGGAATCCTATCATATAACCAATCTCCAATAGGCTATAGCCTTGGCTTATTCATATATGTTTAAAGATGAGTGACCAGTTGCAACCTTTAAAATAGTAACTGATGTGGGCCACAGATAATAAAAAGAATCTCCAATTCAATTTGGAAACAACTACTTGTTGTGGAAAGAAATTAAAGATATATTTTGGATTATATCTTTATTTTAATTATAATTATTTTTATAATTTGGATTAGGAATAGATTTTATTGTAAGGATCCTAAATTGATAAGGATTCCTATTTTGTTTGTATTTTAATTGATTTAGTATTTTTTTTTAATTAGGAAGTTTAGACTATTTAGAAGTTTTTATTGTTTAGGAGTTTTATTACATTTAGGGTAGTTTGCCTATATATAGGCTTTTATTTCTCAATTGTAATCAGTTTTCATTATTCAATAAAATTTCGGGTTTATTCCTTTACTCTGCTTTTGTGAATTTTGCGAAATTCAACTAGTAGAAGACTAATTTCCGGCATCGTGCGCGATCAACGGACTTTAGTAGTTGTTAGGGTTTGGGTATTCTTAGAATCAACAACCCCTTTCAATTTGTATCATCAATATTGAATTCTTCCGCTGCATCAGTAACAGTAATAGCAATGTAATGATGATATGATAACGCAGAGGAGATCAAGCAAAATAAGAGACAATTTGGTGAACTGATTATGGAGAGAACACAAAACTTCTATTTCTTACCATATTACTAAGTGCATTTCAGTTGAAACTATGTCTCATGCATTTCAGTCGGCTAATATTCTTTACATATCTTCTTCAATAGAAGGAGCTGTTTATCTTGCTTTTAGAAAACCTATACTGAGCTTAATAATGTCTTGTTAAAATTATTAAAAAAGCTGCATGTATATTTATGTACGAATATTAATTGGATTGAGCATGTTTGATTCTTTCTTTCATGGAAATTGAATCTCAATATGTTAAAGCTTTTCCTTTAGTTCAAGAATCCTCTATCCAGCCTCCAACATTACCTCTCCGGGCTGAATGAAATACAGGTCAGTGGTGCTTTGAGTTGATTGTGGCCGGATGTGTTCAATCTTTTTTAGGACATACATTAGCTTCATAATTATATATATATATATATATATATATATATATATATATATATATATATATATTCCAAAAAATTGTTGAGATATAAACCTCAATACAACAGTTACAAAAATAAAAAGAATCTAAGATGGAGTTTTGCGATTTTTAATATTTTTGTACATTCTCAAAACAAATTTTGGATTTATTATTTCATCACCCATAAGTTAAATGTATTTTTTGTAACCCAAACAAAAAAAGCCCTTTTCCTTTTTCACCCAGAAAATTAATGAAGTAATTTAGCTTTACAGGTAGGACTCTAAATCCTCATGACTTGATCAAAATGAAAATATAAACTATAAAATCATTCGTTCACAACCTATGAACATTAGCTTTATTTAAGAACTTAATGCCAAAGGTGCAAATTGGGGCCTACAGCTTACGTTATTACATATGTAGTTGATTGTGAATGTTTTCTTTTGTCCAATTAGGTACCTATGAAATGTATTTTGTTCGATTAAGTACCTATGAATGTAAGAATAGTACAAGTTTATGATGGTCTTATATATAAGCACACTGGAGTCATGTTTTAAGTAAATTATTGTATTGAGAAATAAATGTAATAAAAAAAAGAACATATTTTTCAATAAAGTTGCATATTTTTCGGGTAATTATGATACTATATAAGTGAGTTTTACTTCCCAAATACCATATAATCAAATTGTATTTTAAGAAATGTAAATCTTGATTTCTATCATGTAAATATTAATTAAACACAAGAAGTAAAATCCTTTTAAGTCCGTTTAGTCCGTTTAGCCAAAAAGAAAGAAGTATTAAATTGACTAAATATGTAAACTGTATATAAAACATATAGAAATACCGTGATCATACTATGAACTAACAAAACTTTGTCCTTGTATGACAGCAAAGATCAACTTATACTGCAATTATTAATTATATACAAAGTTTTTTGGTCATTAGTTTTGTTTTATATTTATTTATTTATTTATTTATATTGACAGTATAGTTAGTATTTTGTGTCGATGTCACATCGCTATCTTTTGAAAATTTTGAGAAACGTATTGGAAGAATAGTTACGGTAGTTGGCTGATTTGCTTTCAAGAAATAAATTTTAATTATTATCCTAATTGGAAATCGGACCAATAGCCTTGTAAGTCGTTAATTCCTTCTTTATATATATGTTTTGAGGAAATAAATTTAATTTTTTTGGCTTAATATTTATCACTCAATGGCCTCACATCTTTGACGTTTAATGCTATATTGACGTGGCACATGAAGTTAAAAACTAATAACATTGTACTGCATAAATTTAGTAATCATATATCTAAAAGAAGTTGTAATGTAGAATTGGTACAAAGTATAGACAATGTAAATAAAGTTATAATAATCAAATGTTCACTAATTGGAAATAATCAAATGTAATCAATAAACATTTTATGTTCAAGGGCCCAAAACATGCCTTGTGATTAAGTTAAATTTTTATTTTCAAATTGTCCAATTAAATATACATGGGTCAGTTTTTAACTTAATACAATACTTTTCCGAGTTTTCTTATTTCTTCTCTCTACTCAATTTTTACGATTAGTTTAATGGTTTTGAGAATACCTGATATATAAGAAGAAAAGAAGACAGTAGTGTTTTGTTTTGTGGAATTTAGATCCAAATTCATTCATCTCTGAAAATGAAATAGTAAAAGGTCAGTTTGACACTCTCTGAATCTCCCCAGCTCAAAGAGATATGGCTTTCTCAGTGATGCGGGCCACAAATAGTAAAAGGGGTCAACAATTCAACTTGGGAACAATTACCTGTCATAGAAATAAATTAAAGATATATTTTAAATTGTATCTTTATTTTAATTGTAATTATTTTATAATTAGGATTAGGAATAGATTTTATTCAAAGGATCCTAAATTGATAAGGATTCCTATTTTGTTTGTATTTTAATTTATTTAGTAGTTTTTCTTATTTAGTCTAATTAGGAATTTAAACTATTTAGGAGTTTTAATTATTTAGGTGTTTTATTACATTTAGGATACTTTGCCTATAAATAGGCTATAATATAGTTTGTAATGGCAGTTTTCATAATTGAATAAAATTTTCGGAATTAATTCCTTTTTACCCTGCTTTTGTGAATTTTGCGAAATTCAATTAGTAGAAGACTATTATCCGGCATCGTGCGCGATCAACGGATGTTAGTATTATCGTTCGAAGTTCCCGCTGTATCACTCAGCTTCCTGTTCATTTTTTCTGTCACTTAAGTTATTTAGTGGTGGATGATTGTCCATTCCAATCACTTGCTATTCCATCCAATCTTCTACCTTTCCTGGATTCTTTGAGAGTGCTTCAGATGAGAAATTGTGTTTTAGTGGAATGGCCAACTGTTGATAGAGGCATTGGATATTTGTCCAACTTAATGGAGTTTAAATTGACTGATCTACCGCAGTTGAGGCATGCATTGGATGAGGTTCCTAAGGGTATGCTTGACTTGAAGAACCTCACACGATTAAAATTCTGCGATTGCAGCAGCTTGAGATGTATATTTTCTCCTAACATGTGCTTGAGCCTCGCACAACTCAAAACCTTGGAATTCATAAGTTATGAGATGGTTGAAGAAATCATCACTGAAACTGCAGCAGAAGATAGAACTATGAATCATGTTATCGTATTTCTTTTATTGGAATGTTTTTTATTTCAGGATTTGCGCAACATTACTAATCTCTACTCTGGAACTGGTTTTGTGGAATGTCCTTGCTTGAAAGAGATCAGTATTGCTGGCTGTCCACAACTAAATTTCACCAATACAATCATGGAGTCAAAAGTCAGTCATTTATCATATTGTTATTGGTGGTGCGAACTTTGGCCTCTTGGGGATTTAAAATGGAAAACAACTAATCTCCCATTGTCGAGCCATGTACAAAGTAATAAATTAAATGAAGCCCTTTTTAACTCTACTGACTTCACTATCTTATTTATTCCAGTAAAATTGCAATGTATAGATTAAACTGAGCAATTTGTCCATAGGTTTCTAGTTTTCCTAGCTTGAACGACTTGAAACCATCATTGGTTGACAATCAGAAGATCTGAAATTGTCAAAATTTAACCAGCTTGAGGATGGATGGTTTGAGAAATTTGAAATTTCTTTTTCCATCATCTACAACTAAGAGTCTGGTGAATGTCACAAAGGTCGAGATATATGATTGTGAGATGCTGGAACAAGTAATAGCCATGGAAGGACAGGAAGAACAAATGATGAACAGATTGCTAAAAATAGAGTTCTTGAAGCTCAAAGATCTTCCAAAACTGGCACAATTCAGCACATCTGATATACTTGAGTGCCCTTCCTTGAAAGATCTGTGGATTGAAAACTTCCCTCAATTGGTGACATTTGTCTCCGATTCTACCAGTCGAAACTGTGTTCCCAACAATAAGTTCTAAGTAACAAATTTGGTTCTGTTTGATGAAAAGGTGGTCTCTTCCATCTATATTTTTTCTCTACATCTTTATTTTATACACATTCGTTTCACACTATATACCTTTTATTTAAAAAGTGAAAACAACAAAAAAAATTTAGTTAACTTGGAATTATCTTTATGTATAGGGCACATCGTTATATACTTCTTTGCAGCAGTCTAGTATTCCATTTGGTCTCACTTTTTCTGTATGGTTTTCTGGGGTGGTAAAAGAAGCTATTTTACGTTTATTAGTAAGTAGTTGGACTGGTGATGCAGGTTGCATTCCCGAACTTGGAGCAAATGCAAGTTATCAAAATGGATAATTTGAGGATGATTTGGAGCAACCATCTCCATTCAGATTCCTTTGGCAAATTGGAAGTACTAAAGGTTGAATATGCTCAACAACTACTGAAAATTTTTCCACAAGATATATTGGCAAGACTTCAAAACCTCAAGGATTTGCTCATAAAGAATTGCGATTCACTAGAAGAGGTGTTTGATATCCGTGGACTCATAAATGAAAGAGGAATGGAGAGAGTAGTGAGCTAGTTGAGAAGTATGGATATCAGAAACATGCCAAATTGGAGGTGGGTATAGAATGGGGATACGGAAGGAGTTGTCTCGTTTGGTGAACTAAGTTCAATGTATGTGTGGAATTGTCCAAATCTAAAATCTCTCTTCCCATTTTGGATAGCTAAAAGCCTAGAACAACTTCAAGAGCTTGATTTGAATGCATGTGGGCCTGAGGAAAATGGTTACAAAAAAGAAAGGAGTAGTAAAAGAAGCTCCTCAGTTTGTGTTTCCCTTGCTTAAGTTTTTTTGACCTTTGGTATCTAGAAAAGCTTGAATGTGTCTTCAAAGGAATTCACACCTTGGACTGCCCGGTGCTGGAAAGGTTGAGCATTTATCGCTGTGACAAATTGGAGGTTTTCACTCAAACACCTGAGAACCCACCAGAAAATAGGGATACGAAATTCACTTTTCTCATTTTCCAAGGTAGATCTTACCTTTCCTTTTGCTTTTTGTAGTAGTCTACCAAAAGAGTTATAATTTTTTTTTTATTAGTGTTCATTTGACTTTGCTCTCAGTTATAAAAATAGATTTTTTTTTTTAATCTATGGCAAATAACATCCTGAGGCCCCTAAACTTTTATGAAATTTATAATTGGCCCCCTGATCAATTTTTTGAACACATTGGGTATATGATCTTTTTGTTTTAATAGTATTAGCCCCAAACTTGACCTTTTTTTCTCTTTTGGGCTACAGTATATGTTCACTAACACATGACACAATTTTTGAGAAAAATAAAAGACTCTAAAGTTGATTGGAGAGATCAGAATTATACTTCCTATGCAGTCTTACGATAGCTACGAATATAAATTATACCTCCGATTTAATCTCATGTGTCTGCGAAAATTGTGTCACACACCAGTGAATGGATACTATAACCCACGGGAGAAAAAAGTATCGAGTTTGGGGCTAATACTATTAAAACAAAAAGATCATGTACCCAATGTGTTCAAAGAATTGATCAAGGGACCAATTGCAAATTCCATAAAAGTTCAAGAGCCTCAGAATGTGTTTTACCTTAATCTAACTTCTCATCCGTTTTCTTTGTAGTTTTTCTGATTTTTTTTCCTGCTGGTTTGAGCTTTTTATGAACTTATTTTTTCTAATCAAGTTACAGAGGCTACATTGTCAATTGGTAGAACTTAAGAAGTATTGTTCGATGATAATGATATGCATTTTCATGTTTCTTGATGAAGGTGAGCTTCAACTGCTTTTGTTTTATTGTTTTTCAGATCATCCCCAACATGAGACATTTATCCTTAACAAGCACAAATGCCAAGATGATAAAAGGAAGCCAGTTTCTGTTGGAAATGCCCTATTCCCAAGGCATTGGACCTCGTATATGTATTGTACATTTATTAGATATTTGTATTATACATATTTTGTGTCATAAATAAATATATTAATTCATTTATCATATGTCTTGTGCTGTATTTTAAATGAAGTATCCAATGGACATATCCATATCCATGTTAACAAGTGTCATGCACTTGGAAGTAAGACCATGGATAGGGGAAACGATATGATCATAAATAGATCCGTAGTCTGTTCCAGTCATGGGAATGAATGGAACTAGAGACTATCATTAATCTGGTTGTATGGCGGTGTCTTACCAGCCATTGGACATGGGATGTCAACCAAATTAATGGGTACATGCAAAAGGGACATGATACTGGATAGATCCACTAAACGAGAAATCCACATGGTAAAGTATCACGAGTGATTCTCGTTTAGTACTTGTATGGATCCTTTGACCTGACTATATGATGGTACTGCATGCGAGGTCGCATACTTAGGGGTACGCCTAAAGGGCCTGTAAAAGGGTGCCAAGTATGAGTACTTCGGGTATGTCACTAAGGATGGCAGTGCTATGGATATGCAAAAGGGATTTGTCACTCAGTAGTCTGCTGAGAAGATATCACCGGCCTCTTGATGAATGTGACTGATAAGAGTATGGCTACACCTAAAAAAGGGTGATCAATTCATGCCTCTGTGTTGGACATCGATTTCGATGACATGTATACGAGTTTAAACTACAGGGTTATGATTTCAGTTGAATTGCCATCTCCATCTTAATTGAGGGCTGCAGTGGCTTGCTAGAGCCCGTCTGCAGGTTGTGGGCAATAGGCCCACTGCCAACATAAAGATGGGCCCACAGGATCGTACACATTGAACGTCTGAACACGGACTTAAGGAATCACCTGTATACTTGGAGTATACACACCGGGGAAAGAAGATTATATTAATTATATTATAAGGATCAATTGGATTGATCATAATAATAAAATTAATATTTGCATTGGTCTTCTTATAATTAATTAAATTAATTTATAAGATTATTTCCTATGTGGAAATATTTCACATGTATAGGTTTACATGTATCTTTATTTTATGAAAGTCAAAATTAATCCCATGGTAAAATTAATTGATCAAATTAATTTAAATTTAAATGTATCAAATATATTATTTGGAATAATATGTTAAGAATACATGTTAAATAAAATTAAGTTAATAATTAACTGGACCAAGGAGATTAATTTTGGACTGGGCTCTAAAAGAAGAAAAGCCCACATAAAATAAATGAAGGGATTAGGCCAAGTCTTGGGCAAGAAATTTCGGCAACCCTATATATTACATAGGGCAATTCGGCGAAGACATTATATACACCAAGGGAGCCGAAATTTGTAGCCTCTTTCTTCGTGTACTTGAATGCGGAGGGAATCTACTTTGATTTCTGCAGCCATCTCTAGAAGAGATATCTCAGGTTTGATTTTACAATTTTCATATCAATTGCTCCTGGGCACGGATTTGAGGAATCATCGCGTTCTTCCACTTTAATCGGGTCATTTTAGGTGAAAAATCCCAACAGTGGTATCAGAGCGGGCTTTTCATCCGTGAAAATTGTTTAATTGGATTGAATCCCTTGGTTTTGAAATTGGAGATTTTAATTTGGGATTCTTGGATTGGGGTTTGTGATTTTCCCCTTTGGAATTTTTCAATTGAAATTAAATTTGCATATAGGTTTATGTTTATTTAATTTTATTGGATGGTTGTATTTCTTGGTGAATTACATGTTATTTGGCTGCAATTTTTTTTTAGGGAAATTAAAAATCACCGGCTGTTTCCAGCCATGCGGGACTGCCGGCGACGGAAACAGTGGCAGCAGTCGCTGCCGCTGGTTCCAGCAGCAGCCACCACACGGCGGCAGCGGCGGCTGCTCCTAGGGCAACACCGTTGCCCTAGTTGCAGTGGGCCGGGCCCAGTGTTTTGGATTTGGTGTGTTTCGGGTCTGGTGTCCAATTTTAAAATTTTAATTGGTTATAAAATTTCATGTGTTTAAAGTTTTGCAATTTAAATGCGCATAGTTTCTTGAATAAAATTTTAATCTTATTCATGGGATATTGATTTTGGAAATTAATATGGCTAATTGAAATTGGTTCGGGTTTTTTTGGCACAGTTACCCGGATGGCTAAGATAGACTCATGGTTTTCCAATTCCAGTATGAGCAGTTATCTGCCTGAGCTGGAGGCCCAAAGCCCGTTAAGGGACAGAACCATGATGGGCCAAATTGGCGATTTCAAAAATAACGGCTTGGACATAATTAAAATGGGCTTAGTTCATGCATTATAACATGCTTATAAATGGATGTATTGGATGCATTTTGTCTAATTAAATATTTATTTGGTTGGATGCTATTGGGCCTTGTTCAAGATAGGTTGTATTTTTCTTTTTGGGTAAATACGGCCTGCGTGCCATTTTTTCTTTTTATGTACTTTTATTTTATTTGTTTATTATAAAATTTGTAAAAGAAGAAGAAGCCCAAATAAAGTGGTGAGCCCAAGTGGAGGTGTAAGCCCAGGAGGAAGGAAAAGGAGGCCCACCTGATATTTCTTTCTAGTATAGGTTTACTAGAATAATATTAGGTTGTAATATAGGCCCATAGCAGTCCATTTTACTTATTTAATTATACTTTATATTTATTTGCATGTATGTATGTATGATTCAAACCCATTTCACCCGCCTTATGCATGTAAGCCATTATTAAAATGAATCTAATAACCTAATAGAAATTACTAAGTCACTTAAAAGTGCTTCCCTCATTCAAAACCAGCTCGAAGTGGGGATAGGCCAGTTGTAGACCATGCCATTATTGGATGCACTGGAGTATCGTCATTTTTTATTGGGTTGGAGTATTGGTTACTCCGACACTTGGATGGAGGTTTTGACTTATCATGGGTAGTAGGATTCTCCTGGCCCTAAGCACAGATGGATAAGTGCCAGTAAGCCCATCAAACCGAGAGTCCCTAGGTTGGGATTGGACGGCGTTCCTACCTCAATAATTAAGGTATAGTTTTTCCAGGCCCTCGTCTGGCTATATCTTAATGAAATATGGATCTCAGCCTATGAGCCCAACAACTCGGATTAATTAATAAATTGATTCATTATTAATTATATATGGGAAAATAATAATAAAGTCCTTTATTAACACTCTTAAACTTTTCTGTGTAGAATTTCTAAATGGCAAATAACAACTCACTTTTACTGCGATCTATTCTTGAAAGGGACAAGCTTTCTGGTCCTAACTTCTTAGACTGGTCTAGGAACTTAAGGATAGTTCTAAGATAAGAGTCAAAGGAGTATGTACTAGAAAGGCCTGTACTGGCTGCGCCTCAAGGACGTAATCCGACAGATGCCCAACTGCAGAAATACGAGACGCATATTGAGGATAATAGGGATGTGACGTGCCTTATGTTGGCATGCATGGTCCCTGAGCTGCAAAAGTAGTTCATAGATCATCAAGCCTATGCTATGATAACAACTCTGAATGAGATGTTTCAAGAGCAAGCTCGTCAGGAAAGGTACCTGACCAATAAGGCATTCCACTCCTGTAAGATGGGGGCTGGGACATCTGTGAGCATACATGTGCTTAAGATGAAGGGCTATTTGGATACTTTGGCCCGTCTCGGATCTCCCATCTCACAGGAGCTGGCGGTAGGCACAATCCCTGCTTCCTTACAGGATTCTTATAATCAGTTCATCCTGAACTACAACATGCAAGGGATGAACTGTACTATTAGTGAGCTACATGGGATGCTTAAGCTTACTGAATAGTCGATCAAGAAGACTCCGCTGGTGCTTCTGGTCAATAAGGGGAACCCTCTCTTGTGAAGGGCAAGGCTAAGGAAAAGGCCAAGGCCAAGGCTAAGAAAGCCAAGGCCAAGAAGCCTAAGGCCCAGCACAAGGTCTAGCATAAGGCCAGTCCCGAGGATGTTTGCTTCGGGTGCAAGCAGGTAGGGCATTGGAAGAGATCATGTCCCAAACTGATGGGAGAGTAGAGGAAGACCCAGGGCGCATCTTCGTCAGGTATTTATGTCATAGACATTAACCTTACTATTTCAACATCCTGGGTATTCGATACTGGATGTGGTTCTCACATTTATTGCAATATACAGGGACTTATGAACAGAAGGTCACTGGGATCAAGGGAGGTGGACTTGTGGGTCGGTAATGGAGCAAGGGTTGCTGCCATAGAGATCAGCGAATATCACCTCATGATGCCCAGTGGATTGGTTTTGATTTTGGAACAATGTTATTTTATACCTGCCATGTGCATGTTATATCTGTTTCAATGTTGGATATTTTTGGATTTAATTTTTCTATTTCTAATGGTAGAATTGTTATATCTAGAGAGGAATCATTTTATGGAGAAGCTATATTCAATAATGGCCTATATATCCTTGATTTGAATGAAACCAATCATGTCTATAACACAAACACTAAAAGGGTTAAGCCTAACGAACTTAATCCTGTCTACCATAGGCACTGTCGTTTAGGCCACATAAACGAGAAACGTATAGCTAGGCTCCACAAGGCTGGAATCCTAGGGTCATTTGACTTGGAGTCACTTGATGTATGCGAGTCCTGTTTACGAGGCAAAATGACGAAAGCTTCTTTTAGCAAGAAAGCTGAAAGGGCTACTGGCTTATTGGACCTAATACATTCAGAAGTATATGGGCCCATGAGCGTAGCTACCAGAGGTGGACATCTGTACTTCGTCACGTTCACAGACGATTTCAGCAGATATGGCTATGTCTATCTGATGAAGCATAAGTCCGAAACCTTTGATAGGTTCAAGGAATTTAGGAACAAAGTACAGAACCGGCTAGGCAGAACCATAAAAACCCTTCGGTCGGACTGAGGAGGTGAGTATATGAGCCTAGAGTTTGACTCCTACTTGAGAGAGCATGGAATAGTTCCGCAGCTCACTCCTCCGGGAACACCACAATGGAATGGGGTGTCTGAATGGAGGAATAGGACTCTGTTGGACATGGTTCGCTCAATGATGAGTCACGCCTCTCTCCCAATAAGTTTCTGGGGACATGCTCTCGAGACAGCCGCTCTCATTTTGAATAATACTCCGACTAAGGCAGTGGAAAAGACCTCATATAAGATATAGACGGGTAAGGAGCCTAATGTGTCTTTCCTGCAGATTTGGGGATGCGAAGAACATGTCAAGAGATTCACGAGGGGCAAGTTGGAACCCAAAACCGATAAGTGCCTGTTTGTGGGCTACCCTAGGGAAACCAAAGGGTATTACTTTTACAACCCCGTCGAGAACAAGTTGGAACTTGTTTGTGAGCATCAGTACATTTAGGATCAAGTAAATGTCCAGACACAAAAGAGGGTGATCAATCCATGCCTCTGTGTTGGACATCGATATCAATGACATGGGATATACGAGTTTAAACTACAGGGTTATGATTTCAGTTGGACTGCCATCTCTATCTTAATTGAGGGTTGTAGTGGCTTGCTAGAGCCTGCCTGTAGTCTGTAGGCAATAGGCCCACTGCCAACATAAAGATGGGCCCATAGGATCGTACATATTGAACGTCTAAACATAGACTTAAGGAATCATCTGTATATTTGGAGTATACACACTGGAGAGAGAGGATTATATTAATTATATTACAAGGATCAATTGGATTGATCATAATAATAAAATTAATATTTGCATTGGCCTTCTCATAATTAATTAAATTAATTTATAAGATTATTTCCTAGGTGGAAATATTTCACATGTATAGGTTTACATGTATCTTTATTTTATAAAAGTCAAAATTAATCCCATGGTAAAATTAATTGATCAAATTAATTTAAATTTAAATGTATCAAATATATTATTTGGAATAATCTGTTAAGAATACATGTTAAATAAAATTAAGTTGATAATTAACTGGACCAAGGAGATTAATTTTGGACTGGGCTCTAAAAGAAGAAAAGCCCGCATAAAATAAATGAAAGGGATTGGGCCAAGTCTTGGGCAAGAAATTTCGGCCAACCCTAGGTATATTACCTAGGGCAATTCGGCCAAGACATTATAGACATTTAGGGAGCCGAAATTTGTAGCCTCTTTCTCTCAAACTTTGATTCCATCGCTAGCATGGGTCATGTCTGTTAGCCGTACGTGTACGTGAACGCGGAGGAAATTTACTTTGATTTCTGCAGTCATCTCTAGAAGAGATATCTCAGGTGAGAAATCTTTTTTTTTTTTGTTTTTACATTTTGATTTTACAATTTTCATATCAATTGCTCCTGGGCACGGATTTGAGGAAATCATCGCGTTCTTCCGCTTTAATCGGGTGATTTCTGGTGAAAAATCCCAACAGTTTCCCCCTGAAAAATTTTGACAAACTTACAAGTGTTGAACTCCATTGCTTTCATGGTGAATCAGAGGACTCTCCTTTTGATCTCCTTAAGTTGTTCCATAACTTGGAAAAACTTTATGTAAGAAGTAGTATGTTCAAGGAACTATTCCCTTGTGAAGGACTGGACCAAGCTCTTCAAACTCTTGAGATCTTAAAAGCAGTGAGTTGTGACAATTTGATTACCTTATTACCATCCTCTGCTTCTTTCCAAAAAGGAATTTGGATATAGACAATTGTGATGGACTGGTTAGGCTGTTGGCACGGTCAACAGCTAAGAGCATGGTGCAACTCACAAAAATAAGTATAAGAAACTGTGACAAAGTGTCAGAAATTGTTTCAAATGACGGATCAGAGGAATCAAAAGAGGAAGATGAGATTGTCTTCACTAAATTAGAAAATTTGGAACTGTCTCATTTGCCAAGCCTTAAATGCTTCAGCTTAGCAGAATGCTGCTTTGAGTTTCCTTCTTTGTTTAAAGTAAGAGTAAGCCAATGTCCCAACATCAAGTTTATCTCAAAACGAGTATCAACCACACCAATTCTACGGGATTTACAACTATCAGAAGCAGACAGACGACTTTGGAATGACAACCGTAAGACCACCTTGCAGCCGCCGCTAAATGGTACATCATCTTTTTTTTTTTTGTCTAATTTCCAATCTTCTTAACTATTGAGATTAGAATTTTCTTCCAAGGCATTAAATCAGCTTCTTGATGTAGACTTTCTTTCCTTCTATTTCTCATATGTTGTTCAGAATGACAAGGACCAAATGATGAAGCTGGACTAAGGTCAACTTCTCTTTCAAGCTACTGAAAGGCATTAGGATAAATATCCCTTGATTTCAATAAAGAGTGAGACTGTCAATAGACTTTCTTAATGCAACTGCATATTTGTTGAATGCTTTCAGTTATTCTTTTTTAAAGTGTAATTATTCTTTTTTAAAGTGTAATTTTAATCTTAACAAAACTATTAAAGGCATAACATTGCCACCTAAGGTCAATTTAGTCACTTGCAAATGAAATTTTCCATTTCTCTATCAATTTAATTAACATTTAGCCAAAATAGTGCAATTTTACCACTAAACTAGATAAACTTCTACTACATGTGTGCCAGTTGATAAAAACTTTGAAATTTTAATTCATTGGACTGGTGCATTGGTCAGTGCTTCAATGTTGGATCGATATCAAATATAATGAGAGCAAAAATTAGTGAAAAATATATATGTCCCTATTGACACAATTAATCTTTAATTGGTTTTGTTAGTCGTAGGCTTAATTTGCCACTGGATGGCATGCACCATTTAGTATGTATAGGGGCAAAATTACTTATTATTATTATTATTATTATTATTATTAGGACAAAATGCAAAAATACCACTAATGTTAGTAGAAAAAATAATTTTATTCCAAAGCATTAAATGGTAAATAACTTTGTTGACATTTAGTAGTGTTAATTTTTTTTTTCTTTTTTCTTTTTTTTTTCTTTTTTTTTTGTCATAATTTGATTACACTCGCATTAATGATCACAAAGCACTAATAGAACTAAGTGTTAATTAAATAATTTAACAGAAAATAAAGTATTTTTCTACTCATAGGTTTTAATTGGTCTTTGGTGGCAATAGTAAACCCCCAATTGTAACATTTAAATAGCTCAAGGTAAAATTACATATTCCCATAACGGAAAGTTCATAAAATAATTTTTTTTGTGGTTCGAACGTTTTGCCATCAATGGCGGTATTTTAAAAATTTGTAAGAGCATGTCAAATGTTTTTGAATGGAAAATCATATAATAGGCACGAGAACTCGTAGGCTTGTAGTCTCATTTATTATGGATAATAATATCACATAACTTCGAATGGAACTCTCACAAGAATAAATACAAAACATTAATTTACTGAATTTTGACTTAGTAAAAAGACTTTATGGATGGTAATGCAAATGTTTTGTATATTTTATAGTCTACAATGTAGAGCAATGTTATTAGAAACGGACTGTCTAGTTTGATCAGTTCAACTGTAAACCGGTTATTGATCCGATCAAATTTGATATAAAGTATCGATTTTGAAAACGAAAGAGCTTTGATCAGATCGACCAAAAACCGGTCAAACCAATAAAGCGAACCGGTTAAACAGCCGATTGAATAATATTTTTAATAAAATTAATTAAATAATATTAAAAAAAACAATATTATTGATATTTTTTTTATCAGAAAAGAGAAGTCTTAAGTATCAAGCATAAAATTATTGACTCTTAATATGACAATTAAAGAAAGATAAAAGCATAATGGAGGTGTACAACAAGCTACAAGGTGATGGAATCAGTAAGATCCTCTGGATGATCCGGGTCCGGATTACTACCATGACCGGATCCAAGGTTACTTCTGCAAGACAGAAAACGATGAGACACCGGTAACCTCTGGGGTATACTCCGATGCCTAAGTTAGTACGCTCCTGTGTGTTAAAAGTACTTTTAGGAGAATTAAGAATAGAATTCAATAATCTTTACCTCATGCAGAGTATCCTCCTTTTATAGGAGGGGATGGTAGAGTTGGATTGATATTGAAAGAGCTTCCACGTGGGTGGTGTTCCTGCCCTAGTAAAACACGGGGGTGGATTCCTAATGGGACACCACCTCTTCTCCTAGGATCTCTTCGCGGATCAAGGAAATTCGAATCTGCTCAGGGGTGGTTGGGATCCGGATGCGGAATGCGGCTTCTTAAGCCGGGTGATGGGATACGGGTTCGGACTACCGGACTGGATCGGGTGTACCGGACCGAACCGGTAGTCTGGACCGGATGTCATCAGAAGTCCCCCCCTAAGTCTGGAGTAAACCCTTTAGGGTTTAACACCTAAAACCCTGCCTAGGAACGCGTGCTCACCCACTGTCTGCCACGTACTGTGCAGCTACAGGGACGCGACCTTCGATTTGACTTAAATGCTGCAACCTTTCGATTTCCCACCAGCAGGGTATTTAAGTCGCTGATTTCAACTCTGAGCGTCATTCTGAGTTTCTAGCGTTCTCATTTCTCAAAAACCAGTAAGTGCTTTCTCCTTTCTTCTGCTACTTTCCTGTTTTTCTTCTGTTCTTAGTTCTAGGGTTACTGTTTGTTATGGGTTCTTCGAGTTATTCGTGGACCGCTAGCACTGCTCCTCGCCCTGTGTCCCCTTCTGTGGAGGTGGATTCTGACGCCGCCAGGCTTTCCACCTCTGAGTCATCTGAAAGAACTCGCTCCGCTGAAGAGACCAGTGCACCAGTCTACCTCCCTGAGTCATCTCAGTTGGTCAGGAGTGTCCCAGGGAGAACCCTTACCCCCAGGATATCACAGATGGCTTCTTCCAATGCTTTCCGCGAGATAAATCAGTTGGCTTCTGATTACCCCTGGTTAGAAGCCTGCGAATGTCTCATCCCTACTTCCAGCCAGAGGGTTCATCAACCGCCGCCCGGCTAATTCTCTATTTACCTCCACCACGTAGTGGGCGGGTTCACCTATCCGCTCCCGGAGGGGATTTGCTCTATCTTGAACCGGTACGGGGTATGTCTGGCCCAGTTGCACCCGAATGTGATGGAGGACATGTGCGCCATGTATTGGTTGTGCTGTAACCTCAGCATCCAACTGACCGGTGCTCTCTTCTGGCATATCGCCACTCCGGTTCTCCGAAACACCAATAGCGACCATCTGACAATGGCTAAGGGGCCTCTCTTCCTGTTTTTTTCTGGCCGCACTTCTTCTGTGAAGGGGTTCAAGGGTCTATTTTTCTTCATTAAGTTGAAGAAAAATGTGCCGACATTCCCCACCCTCTGGTCTTTCAGGCCCGTGAGCGAGATGCGGGGGGAGAAGGATAAGCTCTCGCCCCAGGAACAGACCCACCTCGATCTGCTGACGGCGATCCCGACTCAGTATTGGAAGCTGCAGTATGCCACAAGAGCTTACTGTCAAGGGTTGCCTCTGGCAGCGCTTGATGACCGGACCGGTCTCCCTGTGTTCTTTAATGATCCCTTAGAGGGCCGATGTATTTATTTACTTATTTTTGTATTTTCCCTCTGTGGCAAGGATGTCACTTGCTGATACTGTTGCAGCCTTACGTGCCCGAAAGAGCGGATTTAAGGCATCTACTGCCGCACCTGCTCCGGTTCCTGCAATCAATTCGGCCGGCCCAGATCCTGCTGCTCCTGTCGTGAATGCGGAGCCGGCAGGAAAAAGAAGAGGCCTGGTGCTCCCGTGTCCGGGTCGGACAGAGGGAAGAAAGCCCGAGTGGTACGTTCTTCACTTTATATATATATATATATATATATATATATATATATATATATATTTTACGCCGGATTGTGCTCACTTGTTGTTATGCAGGAGGTAGCACCTGACTTTTCGGGTCTGGTGAACACTGACAGCCCGATACGGGATATTTTAATTTCCAAGTTCGGCCAAGATGCAAGTCTTGCTGACCCTCTAGTGCAGCTGGAGCTGAGCAACGGCATGTATCTCCCTGCTGACTCCTCCCGGGTGAGGACTATGTCAAACCGGAGCATCGGGACTAGAGTCCTGAGCAAGCTATACACGGTAAGTCCTAGACTCTTTCCCTTGCCTTCTGGCTGTATCTAACTATTTCTCTGCAGGCCATCCCCTTCCTCTACGAGGAGTTGAAGAGGGTTGAGGAAGTGGATCGAATCTACGATCAGAGCATTGCCGGCGCTCTGGAGAGGAAGAAGTTGGAAGAGGGCCTGGCAAAGGTAAAGGCTGAGGCTGAACAGTAAAAGAAGGCGCTTGATGCTGTGACTGCCGAGAATGCAACCCTCAAGCATTCTCTCGAACTAGCCGAGGCGGCCCTTGTGACCGATTGGCGGCGGAGGAGAAGCTGAAGGAAAGGACCCTTACCTACGAGTGCCTTGCCCTACTGTATGGGGACCGTATCATTCAGAAGTGCTCTGAAGTCTACCCAGATGTTGCTTTCGGGGACATAGAAGTGGACTTCCCTGATGAAGCCGATCTCCTGGATAAGGAAGATGATGTCCCTCTGACCGCCTCAGCTGATCCGCCTCAGCGCTTGAAGAGGGATCAGCTGAGGGGTCCGGTGATCAGAATAGGGATTGATATTTTGTAAATGTACATATTTCCCGTTATGGGTAGTTTAATGAAACAAGAATTTTTTTCGATGCAGTTCAATTTTTTCTTTTTGTGTTTGAATGCAAACTTAGTGCATCTGTTTACGGCTGCCCCTTTAAAGCTGGGTCTAAGTTCGGAATCGAATGTTAACCCAGGACTTCAATTTTATCGAAGGCGAATGGGAAGGTCGAGCATACACTTATTCGAAAGCGAGTTAAAATGGCCAAGTACCTCAAAGAAATATTCGAAAGCGAATAATAAAAGAGCTGGTTAGGCATAAAATGATGTATTCGAAAGCGAATATCCATTAAATATAAAGTTACAGCACTACAGCTATAGTTGCCTCATTAAAAACCTCAATAGGGAAAACCCTATGGGAAAAACCGCTACCGAGGAAAAAAGAGTGCAACGTGCTCTATTGGTAGTATTTCCTAAGTGCTCTGGAGTTCCATGTGCCTGGAATGTCTCTTCCATCCATGTGACATAGTTTGTATGTAGCCGGTCCAAGGGCCTTATTAATCCGGTACGGTCCCTCCCATTTGACAGCTAATTTTCCTCTGCCTTCTCTAGCCTGTGAGGCCTCCGCGTCTCGCAATACAAGATCTCCCGGCTGGAAGGCTACCTCCTTCACTTTCTTGTCATGGTACCGAGCGACTTTATTTTTGTATGCCGCCATGAGGACGAAGGCCCTCTCCCTCCTTTCCTCCAGCGAGTCCAAGTGAAAGCACAAGTTGATGTCGTTCTGGGCTTTGCTGTAGTACGTCACCCTGTCACTAGGAGAGCCTATTTCTACCGGGATTACTGCTTCGGTACCGTAAGTTAGGGCGAAGGGGGTTTCCCCTGTGGCCCGTCTCGGGGTCGTTCTATACGCCCATAGTACGCTGTTTAGTTCATCCGCCCATGCTCCTTTGTGCCCCTCCAACCTCTTTTTGATGCCGTCGCATATGGTGCGGTTGGTAACCTCTGTCATGCCATTGCTCTGCGGGTGGGCAACCGAGCTACACCTATGTGTGATGCGGAAGCTTTCGCAGAATTCTTTGAATTTTCTGGAGGTGAACTGAGTCCCATTGTCCGTGATGATGGTATTCGGTATGCCGAATCTTCCTAGGATGTATTCCTTGACAAAGGAAATCACTTTCTCAGGGGTGATGGTAGAGAGGGCTTCTGCTTCCACCCATTTGGTGAAGTGATCAACCGCTACGATTATCCATTTCCTCTGTCTGCTTGCTTCCGGCATCGGACCCACAAGGTCGATCCTCCATGTTGAAAAAGGCCAAGCCGTTAGGATTGGCTGTTGCTCCGCCGGTGGTTGGCTGGTTTTCTTTGCGTGTACCTGGCATTGGTGGCAAGCATAGATGTAGGCCTCCACGTCTTCTTTCATTGTTTCCCAGTAGTATCCCATGAGCATTGCTCTGCGGAGTATGGTTAGGGCGGCCTGATGTGACCCACAGATCCCCTCGTGGAGTTCTCTCAAAACATAGTTGCCTTCTTCTAGCGGGATGCATTTCATCCAAGGGCGACTAAAAGACTTGCGGTAAAGCTGTCCGTCTATGATAGCATATCTAGAAGACTTCCTCGAGATTCGGCGAGCCGTTGGTTCATCAGCCGGTAATTTTCCTTCCTTCAAGAAGTCCATGATGGGTGTAATCCAGCATGTTCCATGGTGGTCTATCGTCAGGGCTTCGTTTTTCTCAATGCTGGGGTGAGACTATACTTCGTACGGATAGTGCAGATGTTGCCACTCTTCTTTGCTGGAGGCAGCTTTAGCGAGTTCATCCGCTAGGCTGTTGGCTTCCCGGGGTATGTTTTCAATCTTCCATACTATTCCCTGCGCCTCAATCTGTTTCAGCAAACTTCGGACAGTGTCCAAATATTCTTTCATGGCTGGGTCTCGGACTTCAAAGTGTCTGTTTATCTGGTTGGATACCAATCTAGAGTCACTGAGGATCCGGACTCTGTCTGGCCCTATTTCTTTGATCAGCTCCAGGCCTTTGATCATTGCTTCGTATTCTGCTGCATTATTCATTGTTGGGAAGTCCAACTTCACGGCATAGTGGAGTCGGATCCGGTTCGGTCCTTTGATGTATACTCCTGCTCTGGCCCCTTCTTTTGACGACGCTCCATCCACAAAGACGTCCCATTCTTCAGATGGAGGTGTTGGGTTGTGCTCAAGATCTTTGAACTCTGTTATGAAGTCTGCTAGGATTTGGGCTTTCATAGCTTGCCTGGCTCGAATCTGATGTCAAATTCCCCCAGGCGTATCGCCCATTCCGCCAATCTCCCGGACGTTTCGGGCCGTTGCAGCACCTTCCTGAGTGGGAACCCCGTTCTCACGATGATAGTATGTGCCTGGAAGTAAGGCCTTAGTCTGTTGGATGCTGAGAGCAGGGCCAGTGCCATTTTCTCAATGTTGGGGTATCTTGTCTCCGTCCCTCGTAGTACCTTGCTGGTGTAATACACCGGATATTGTTGCCCGTCCTCTTCTCTTACAAGAACCGATCCGACGGCTTCCTCTACAGCTGCCAAGTAAACATACAATTTTTCTCCCGGCATTGGTCTGCTCAGCAACGGGGGTGATGTGAGGAACTTCTTCAATTGGTCAAACGCCTCGTGGCATTCCTTGTCCCACTTGAAGGCCTGCCCTTTTTTGAGTGCTTTGTAGAACGGTATGCATCTTTTTGCTGAGAACGAGATGAACCTTCCTAGGGCTGTGATTCTTCCATTTAGTTTCTGGATGTCGTTGAGGGTTTTGGGTGGAGCCATTTCTAGCACGGCCTTTATCTTCTTCGGGTTTGCTTCAATCCCTCTTTGTGAGATCATGAATCCTAGGAACTTGCCGCCTCGTACTCCGAATATGCATTTTTCCTGATTCAGCTTAAGCCTGTACTTCTGGAGGATGGAGAATGCCTCCCTTAGATCTCTGGGGTGGTCATTCAGGGTCCGGCTCTTGACAATCATGTCATCCATGTACACTTCGACCGTTCTCCCAATCAACTCCTTGAACATACAATTCACCAACCTCTGGTAAGTAGCTCCCGCGTTTTTAATCCGAAAGGCATGACTTGGTAACAGTATGTCCCTTTGTGCATAATGAAAGAGGTTTTCTCTTGGTCCACCGGGTCTATGGGTATCTGGTGATATCAGGATGCTGCGTCTAGGCATGAATATATGGCCTACCCAGCCGTCGAATCCACCAGCTGGTCAATGTTGGGCAGTGGGTAACTGTCTTTCGGACATGCTTTGTTGAGGTCGGTGAAATCGACGCACATGTGCCACTTTCCACTTGCCTTCTTCACCATCATTACGTTCGCCAGCCATTTGGGGTATTGAACTTCCCGGATGTGTCCTGCGTCGAGTAATCTCTGGATCTCTTCCTCGATTGCCTTCTGCCTTTCCGGTGCATATCTTCGCCTCTTCTGTACTACTGGGGTTGCTTCCGAATCTACATTGAGTGTGTGTTTTATTATTTCTGATGGTACCCCTTCTATGTCACTAATTTTCCAGGCGAAAGTGTTCTGCTCCTCTTTTATTACTTGTATAATCTGCTCTTTGATGCCACTATCTAGCTCTTGGGATATCCACACCTTTCTATCTGATGTGACTGTTAGCGTTTCAAGTTTGTCCACCGGCTCTGTCTTCCTTTCTTCTTCCTCCGGGTTCCTCTCTGGCTGTAAGGAAGCGAGGTATGTTCTTTGAGCGACCTGCTGGCTCCCTCTGGCTATCTCCCATCCGGAGGCTGTAGGTATTTGCAGTGTCAGATACCGGATTGATAAGACGGCTTCTGATTCGGAGAGAAGCGGTCTACCTAGTATGGCGTTGTATGCCAGAGGAGAGTCTATTATGGTGAAGTCGGCGTTTGTCCTCCATACGTGTTTCTCATCTCTTATCTCCATATCCAGCGCTACTTGACTTGTTACCGGTACAGTGTGTCCACTGAGGCCGGCAAGTGGGGCGTGAACCGGATGGATTCTACTAGGCGCAACTCTCAGCTTTTCTATTGCATGTCTGGTGATGATGTTTGTCGAGCTTCCCGTATCCACCAAGATACGTTTAACCAAGTAACCTTCGATCTCTGCTTCTATGACCAGGGCGTCTGTGTGACCCGGTGCTATTCTGTTTTCCGAAAGGGGAGGGTTAGGCTTAGCGTCTCTTTCGGCTTTCCTTTTGATCTTTTTAGCCGGCGGATCCCCTTCTGCTATTACCATGACCACTCCTTTCGTTCTTTTAGCCGGTTGACAGTCTTCATCAGTAAGTTTCTTTGATTCCTCCTTGCCTTTCCTCTCTACAAACTTTCGTAGTTTGCCCTTCTTAATCAGTTCCTCGATGTCCTCCGCCAGCCGTTTACAGTCATCCGTATCGTGGCCGTTCACGCGGTGGTATCTACAGTGCCTTCTCGTCCTCTCCCATGATCTGTCCTCTTCTAGCTTCTGGGTAGGATAGGCTCTTCTTGTCTCTGCTCTTCTCGACCGCCACTAGCACCTCGCCTAATGGCCAGTTGAGGGGTGTGAATTCTCTCGGTTTTCTGTGGTCCCTTCTCTCTCTCCTGTCCCTCCTGGGCCGCCTGTCCTCTGATCCCCTCTCGCCATCTCTATGGTGCCGGGTTGGCGCACCCACTTCGTCTAGTTCTATGAATGTTTTTGCCATCGAGATCATCTGTGTTACATTTTGGGGCTTCCTTAAGATGAGGTCGGCCCTTAGCCTCTCGTTGGTTGTGTTGGCGATCAGTGCCTCTAATGCCGTGTTGAAATCCAGTCTCCGAATCTCCACTGTTGCTAGGTTGAATCTGTCCACGAACTCTCGGAGGGACTCTCCTTGCCTCTGTTTCACGTCGTGTAGGGTTCTACTGGCTGTTCCGGTGGGGACCGAACCATAGAACTTCGTGCAGAATTGCTCCCGGAGCTGTTCCCAACTGTTAATCGATGTTGGCTCTAGCGTCTCGAACCAATAGGAAGCCGGACCCACCAGCGTTGATGAGAATAATCTGCACATTAGACCCTCACTGGCCCCAGCTATTATTGAGATATAAACCTCAATACAACAGTTACAAAAATAAAAAGAATCTAAAAGGGAATTTTGCGATTTTTAATATTTTAGTACATTCTCAAAACAAATTTTAAATATATTATTTTATCACCCATAAGTTAAATGTATTTTTTGTAACCCAAACATTAAAAGCCCTTTTCCTTTTTCACCCATAAAATTAATGAAATCATTTAGCTGTACAGGTAGGAGGACTCTAAATCCTCATGACTTGATCAAAATGAAAATATAAACTATAAATACATTAGTTTATAACCTATGAACATTAGCTTTATTTAAGAACTTAAGGCCAAAGGTGCAAATTGGGCCTACAGCTTACATTATTACATATGTAGTTGATGTCGAATGTTTTTTTGGTCCAATTAGGTACCTATAAAATGTATTTTGTTCGATTAAGTACTTATGAATGTAAGAATACAAGTTTATGATGGACTTATATTTGTCTTTTTTTTCCCCTTATATATATATATAAGAGCACATTGGGGTCATGTTTTAAGTAAGTGATTGTATCGAGATATAAATGTAATAAAAAAAGAACATATTTTTCGATAAAGTTGTATATTTTTCCAGTAATTGTGATACTATATAAGTCCGTTTAGTAGAATAAAATAATGTAAAAGTAAAATAATTTAAAGTCCATTGTAAAATTGTCTTATTTTTAGATTTATAGGTACTAAATTGGTTATAGGTACTAAATTGGGACAAAAAAGAAACAAGTACTAAATTGACTAAATATGTAAACTATATGTGGCCAAAATTAATTCATGATAAAATATATAGAAATACCTACGGTGATGAACCTGATCATATGGTCAACTAACAAAACTTTTGTCTTTATATGACAGCAAAAATCTAACTTTTTCTTAAAAGGCATATACTGCAATTATTAATTATATTTCAAGTTGTTTGGTCATTAATTTGTTTAATATATGGATTTATTTATATTGACAATATAATTAGTATTTTGTGTCACATCACATGGCTATCTTATGATAAATTTTAATTATTTATCCTAATTGTAAATCGTTAAGTCTTTCTTTATATATATGTTTTGAGGGAATAAATTTAATTTTTTTTGGCTTAATTTAATATTTACCTCACTCAATGGCCGGCCATCTTTGACGTTTAATGCTTTATTCACGTGGCGCTTGAAGTTGAAAACCAATAACACTGTACTCATAAATTTAGTAATCATATATCTGAAAACAAGTTGTAATTTAAAATTGATATAAAGTATAAACAATGTAAATAAAGTTATATGATTAAGGGCCCAAAAAATGCTTTGTGATTAACTTAAATTTTTATTTTCAAATTCTCCAATAAAATATACATGGCTCAGTTCTTAACTTGATACAATACTTTTTTGAGTTTTCTCATTTCTTCTCTCTACTCATTTGTTTTCATCAATCAGTCGATCAATATTCATCTCATATGTAAGAAGAAAAGAAGAGAGTAGTGTTTGGTTTTGTGGAATTTAGATCCAAATTCATTCATCTCTGGAAATGAAATAGTAAAATGTAAGCTTTGATTTGATTTGGTATCTTCATTAGAAAATAAGTTGTTCCTAATTATATCTGGATATATATAATTCTCAGAACGAATCAACTTGATGGGATGTATTATTTAAGGAGAAAGCGAGCTTAGAAGCCTATTCATTTAGACTTACATGGAAGAGGTGAATCTTTTCTTCTTCTTTTTTAATATTGTTTTTTATGTTATCTACAGATTTTAACCAGTCTGTTTTTACCGTCTTTTGCTATCGCTATGTTTCCGGTCAGGCACTACGTTTTAGATCTTTTAATCATAGGCTTTGTCGGCTCACTAGTTCAATCTAGAAAAAAATGGGTAAGTGAGAAAGGTTTTAGATATATTTTACCTCTTTCACTCTTGATTAAATGTTTTATTAGTTCCAGTAAGTATATCATTTCTTTTTCCAGTGAGTCAAACATCTTTGATCTTTGCTTAATATGGTTTCTTTTCATTTGTTTAGTAAAGAATGACCATAATTCGATTAGATTTTAAAAAAAAAAAAAATTTGAACCCAATTCATAAAATATATTGATATAATTTGTTAATTATACAAATGAGAAAAAAAAAAAAATTTATTCTGTCATAAATGTATGATATAAAATTTCTGTTAAAGTTTCATTTTTTTTTTTTCATAGATTACATCATTAATTATAGAAAATTATTTCAAAAACAAAAATTCATTATTTCGCGGAAACATGGTTTTTTTTTTTTTTTTTTTTGTGGTTAGATTTTAAAACTAATTCAACAAATTCTGCTTTGTGTAAGAATAGATTCTCCTTATTTAATTAATTTTTCAAATAATAGAAAAATGTGATGCTAGATATTGAAATATTGAAATAAAGTTTTTCAAAAATCAAAGAAACTTCATAGAAGTAATAAATTATTAAATTGCCTAGGTGACGAAAAATTTAATTATTCTTTGAAAAACGGATTTAAATGTTACGATCATCTTACTAGTTGGAAATCTCGAACCTAACCACACCTTTTATCAATATTTTTCAATCTAACTCTAGTTTCAATATTCAATCTTAAAATTAAAAAAAAAATTATTAATATTGAAGTCTAAAAGAATAATGGGTATATCTAAAAATACTCATAATTAAGCTTATATATGTTTAAAAGTGTAAAAGGTGATGGCCAGCCAGATAGGCTTAATTAATTAAATTGTGATGGGTGATCTGTTTGGGTTAATTTCACTCATGGTATACCAACTATCTCCCTAATCACAGTTTGGTATACCAATTACCGTTTTACACATTGTAGTACCCCAACTTCTAGGTGACCTCCCATTGTGGTACATGTGACCTGTTATTGCAGTTTAACTGTGCCACGTCAGCATTTTGTTGGGCTAATTTCACTTATGGTATACCAACTATCTCCATAATCACAGTTTAGTATACCACTTTATACGTATTGTTTTATTTTATTTTATTTTTTTTAAATAACAAAAATATATAAATCAATTTTTTTTTTCTTTTATTTTCTTTGATTTATATATATATATATATATATTTTATAAAAATAAAATGAAACAATATGTATAAAGTGGTATACCAAACTGTAATTAGGGAGATAATTGGTATACCATAAGTGAAATTAAGCCCAATAAAGTGCTGACGTGTCACAGTTAACCTGCAATAACAGGTCACATGTACCACAATGGGAGGTCACCTAGAAGTTGGGGTACTACAATGTGCAAAATAGTAGTTGGTATACCAAACTGTGATTAAGGAGATAGTTGGTATACCATAAATGAAATTAAGTCAATCTGTTTGGGATTTGTTTGATAAATATAATTACTAATTAAAATATAGGATAATTCAGATGGGATTAATGATACTGCCGTATACTACTACTTATTTATCTAAATTAACAACTGCATCGTGTTGAGTGACTGGCAAATACTTTTCTCATAATTATTTTTGCCCATTTTCAGCCAACATTGACTTCTAAAATTACTACAAAAAGAAAAGCTTGGATCCAAACTATTTCATCTCTGGCAAATTAACAGCGAAATAAAGGTAAAGCTTTTCTTTTGCTATATCTGAATTTTTAAGCATCTGCGATGTTTTTCTGAGTATTTTTTTTTTCTTTTATATATATATATATATATATATATATGCTATTTTCAATTTTCATTACTTTAAAAAAATTAAATAAAATGATGAGATAGAATAATTGAAGATAATAATAAAGTAAATAATATATTCCAATAAAAAAGGTAAAGCTTTTCTTTTCTTTTGGGGTATTTTTTTTTTAATTTTAACAAATAAGAATTAAGGCATTTACAATTAGAAAATTTTATTTCAAATAAACATGTGAGAAAATACTATTTTAAACTATCATTGTTAATAAAAATTTATCTTAAACATAGTAGCTAATAAATAATAGGTTAAACTTAAAAAACAGACCCTGTAATTTAAGACATTTTGATGATATTTTTTATCTTTTATTTAACAAAAAGAAGTCTTGTGGTATCTTATGTTATCAAAAAAAGGGTCGAATCCATTTTCTGTCAAAAAAAAAAAAAAAAGAAAAAAGTATTGAAATTAAGGGTATTTCTGTCTTTCCATATTATGCCCACTGAAAAGTTAATAGTACTGAAATTTCCATAAATTATTATGCCACAATATTTCTCTCACTGAAGAAGATGCAACCTTTAATACCACACCTAAAATAATAATAATAATAATAATCATGGTTTTCAGACTTGGATCGGTCATCAAACTGATAAAAGGATAGATTCATGAATTTTAAATAAAACCAGAATCAAATCGAATTTAATAAATATATTAAAATATATTTTTATTTTTATATTTATAATATATGAAAATTTGAATATTTCTATTATAATTCTTTAATTTTAAACATTTCAAACACAATATAGCAATTAAAAAACTCAATTTATGAAATATAGTTTTTATAGTTACAATTAAATGTGAATTTAATTTAAAATAATTTAAAAATAAAGTATGTATTTTATTTTAATTAAAAGCACCTCAAAATAATAACCTAAATTTTAATTGAAATAATTTTTTTTTTAAAAGACTGGTCTAACCAAAAAAATCAGTCGATTAATAGTTTTTCATTTCGATCGGTCGGTCCTATCGGAAGTTGACGGGTTATTGACCAAAGTGAAAATCGAATGCAAACTGACCGGACTGACCTCCAGTTTCGATCGAACCCAGTCCAACTGGCCGGTCCGGTTTGCACAACTATGATAATAATAATAAAAAAAAAAGCCAAGAATCGCAGATGGGTTAAATGAAGCAAACATTACAAAGTTAGGCAGGAGAACTAAGAATCCAACAAAACCCAGAAAGAAATCGAAAACCCAAAAAAAGGGCAAAGATGAACAATAAGAGTATAGTAAGGAACCCTAAATAGGACAAGCAATGGAGAAATCTCAAAGAAAGCCGAAAGTACATCTCTTTCTTTCTCTAATAAAAATCTCTCTCACTCACGCATATGTCATGATTTAATTTTACTTGTCCTTTTTTTGTTAATATTTTGAAACACAATCCTTTTTTTGTAATAGAAAAAAAAAAAATCCTTTATTTATAAATAAGTGAAACCAGGGGATTTTTTTTTTTAATTAGCCCAATATAAAATTAACATAAGAAGCTTAATTTTGTGAACAAAGTTTACCATATTGAAACATGAATATGTATCTTCTTGTATGTATAGCGCAAACATAAATTAATTTATTCATTTGTTTCTCACATATTCCGTGATACTAAAAGCTAACTAATTAAAAACATTAACAATAAAAGGTAAAATTTCATAATAAAAATTGAAAAACAATCAAATAAAAAACATTGTACGAGGTTAAAACATCATGCATGTATAATGAGATTAAAAATGCGCTTTTGTTCTGTTTTAAATTCATCTGATTTCTCTATTTTTTCACAGAACTATTCATCTTTCCAGCCATTTTCCAATTCGTTAGCCTAAGCGGAAATAAAGAGGTGAGCTTACAGATCTGACTTGTTCTTCTTCTTTGAAGCAAACTAGCTAGTGTTATTTGGTGTTAACGATCAGTATGATTTAATTATTAAGCCTTTAATTTGTTGTTTTGATGCATTAATGGCATTTAGAGAAAGAGGGAAGGGGAAGAAGCTTTTGGTCCGTTCTAATTCATCTGATTTGTCCTTTTTTTTTTTTCGGTCAGAACTCTTCATCTTCTCGGAAACTAAAGCTATTGACATAAATTAAGTTCTCTAACTTTATGTTAGGGCAAATTAAAAAAATAATAATAATAAAAGAAAAAATATTGTCAAAAACGTATTAGTAATTTAAAACGTTATACAAAAAAGTTTAAAGTGAAATTCTAGAAAGCCGTATATATATATATATATATATATATATATATTAGTAATTTAAAACGTTATACAAAAAAGTTTAAAGTGAAATTCTAGAAAGCCGTGTATATATATATATATATATCATTGTCATTGCCAAATAAAGTGTAATTAATTTACTTAATATATATTAATATATTGTTCCACTGCCAATTAATTAAAATAATAAGCAATAAAACTTATTCTGTTATTCCTGTCAAAAATTCTAGAAACATTACCTAAACCTCATTTTCTTGTTGTTAAACTCTCTTCCACCACCCAGCCATTGCCGCCACCACCCAACAGCTGCTCCCAAATCTCGTCTTCAATTATATATATGATGGAAAAAATATACCAACCACAACAGCAACAACAAATGCGGAATAAATCTTTGTTGTGGTTATTTTTTCCAACTCGTATGAATCTTTGAGGAAACTAAAATTAGAGCAACACCAATAAAAATAGAACAATGCACAATAATACAAATACGCAAGAATTTTTACGTAGTAAACCCTCTCAAACTGAGAAGTAAAAACTATGGGACCCTTAGACCGCTTAATCTTTTACTATTAAACAATAATGCGCAATTGCAACAAACCTTTCCTGGATGAACTAAAGGCATACAACATCAATCTTTACGTTTTAGGAATATATCATCAAGAACTATGAAAACCAAATAAGTAAGAGAAAAGACCAAGAACAAACCAAATTACACACAATCTGTCTTTGGATGAAAATACCCTCCGGAATTTGACTATGACCTCCACCGTTCAAATTGAAGACACAGATGTTAGGAGCGCTCTACTCAAATTTCACGGCGATCCAACGGTTGAAACTCTGGAAAACACCAAAAAAATGCAGGTGGTGATGGAGAAGAAAAATGGTTTTTCAAACCCTTTTTCTTTCTTTTGGTTTTGTATGCACTGCTTCTTTTTCACCTCACTTTCTCATACTCTCAAAGTCAACCTCTTAAACTCTTATATATAGAGTATATATCAATCCTACTAAAGGGTTTAAGCTCCTAAAGGTCTTCCTTAGGTTAGAAAAAACCCAACAAATCTCCCCCTTTCTAACTATGTGGAAGAACTCACCTACTCGGGCGATCGAGCAACACACCTTTAGCTTCTCCCTAGCCAATGCCGTTTTCAGTATATCGGAACCATCATCATAGGTATGAACTTTATCAAGCTCGAACAACCCTTCTTCAAGAGCATCCCTAATCCAATGATACCTCACATAGATATGCTTTGTTTTCTGGTGGTAAGTGGAGTTCCTGGCAAGGTAAATTGCGCTTTGGTTATCACAAAGAACAACATTGCGTTGTTGCTTGAATCCAAGCTCCTGCAAAAACCTTTTGAACCATAACATCTCCTTACCTGCGTTCGTTGCTGTTATATACTCGGCCTCTGTTATAGAAAGTGCAACACACTTTTGCAATCTTGATTGCCATGACACAATTCCCCCTGTAAAAGACATCAAATAACCAAAAGTAGACTTCAAGCTATCCTTGTCTCCTTCCATATCAGAATCCGTGTACCCAACCAGCACTGGCTTTCCATTCCCATATATAAGAGCCGATTTGGAAGTACCCCGATGATAACTCATATTCACATAAGCATATTTAGGTGCATTTTAACTTATTTTCTTAGTTATTTAGCATTTTAGTATTAGTTTTATTATTTTCTTAATTAGTTTGTTTGTTTTGTTTTATATATCCTTATTTAGTGTTATTTACCTCTTTTAGGTGCTTGGAAGTAGATTTTGACTTTTTAGGAGGAATGCTAGAAGAGGTTTTGTTGGAGCTTGAACTTCAACTGGATTTTCAACAGTGTTCGAGGCTGTCTTAGCTCAAGGTTTGTTCTGCAAGATTGTGTGTCTATCCGTTAGCTTTCCATAGCATCTTGAATCGCGCCAATCGGAGCTGTATCGGGGAAGTTAGCTAAGGTTTTATGCAGCCTGTTCGGGTCCTGCGGGTCAACCCTTGTTGACCTTCTCTTCTTAATTGGGCCAAATTTCTCTTTAAGGAGCCCATGGCTTGCACTTTAATTTCCAGCAGGCCTCTTTAATTAAGTAGGTTAATGAGGCTCCTAATTAGGTTAGGAGTAGGAGAGCTATAAAAGAGAAAAAGAGGAGAAGGGTTTGGGAGTTTTTTGACTACTTGAAAAACGTTTTTGGTGGAGGCTTGGAGAGGAGAGAAGGCTGCAAGTTTTTCTTAAGGTTTTCGGTAGAATTTGTTTAGTTATGAGTAGCTAAACTCTCTTCTAGTTGAGGTACTTTGAAGTTTAATTCCATCATATTCATGAGACTTATGTTTTAATTGTATTCTTTTATCCGAATATTTATTCAATTCCAGCGATTATAATTTGTTATATTGCTACTGATTTAATCAAATTGATTTGGCCAGTTAATTGATTGATTGTATTGCATATCGCCGAATAGAATAATATATCCGTGATTGTTGTTCTATCGTAGTGGCAAGTTAGCTTCGTGTAAAGTTAACGGAATTGAATAGTTTAGTTTTTTTGATTTACGGCGTTTCCGATTTCATTAACTAAGATAGAGGTCTTTTTTGTGTTTAATGCTGCCATAGGTTAATTCTTATTAAGAGGTTTCTTGGAGGTTATCTATTGGCTAGGGAAGTAGTTTATTCGGGCGTTTCCCGGAACTATCGATAAATTAAGAAAAGATTGGTTATTGAGTGCGTTTCACCTTTAACTATAACTCTATCTATTTGGATAATTTAATTGGATCTTTGGTGTCTGTGATTGAATTACGGAATTAAACTGAAAAGTATCTCGGCTAGTTGTTCATCCTATTGATTTATTCTGTCTTAATTTACATTCTGTAATTTCTCAAATCACCTCATTTATTTTGATTTCAATCCAATCAATTTTCTTTCTTTTTGCAAATAAATATACCTACATTAATCCCTGTGGTTCGACCCCGTTCTTGCTATACTACCTAGTATAAGGAACCAGAGATATTAAATTAAACTTTGACGGGTTGACAACCTATCAAATTTTGGCGCCGTTGCCGGGGATTTGTGTATAAGGTTTATTTATTTGCTGTTTCTAATTACTTTTGAGTGTGTATGCAGTGTTCTTCTTCTGTAGGTGGACTTTTGTTCGACCCAGAAATCAAAAAAACTGCAAAGCGGCTCAGAAAGGAAGCAAAGTTGCGCAGGATACAAGTCCTTGAGGCTGCAGAAGATGACTCTGATAGTACTGAAACTCTTCCTACCATTGAAACAAATTCGGACTCAGAAACTGAAATGGCTAATCCACCTCTAGCAACTCTGCGAGATATGCTCGCCCCTCTTGTCAACCAACAGCCACTGTGTATACAATATCAAAATGTGGAGGATGGCTTTGAGCTGAAACCTGCATTGATTCAGCTTCTACCAAAATTCCATGGCTTACAAGCGGAAGATCCAAATCGGCATTTAAAGGAGTTTCATGTGGCTTGTTCTGGATTCAGACCACGTGGAGTTACTGAAGAGCAAATCAAGTTGCGTGCATTTCCATTCTCATTGGAAGCCACTGCAAAAGAATGGTTGTACTACCTTCCTTCCGGAACTGTTAACACTTGGACCGAAATGGCAAGGCTGTTTTTGGAGCGATTCTTTCCTGCATCTAGAGCTGCAAACTTGAGAAGGGAAATTTGTAGCATCAGACAAAAAGACTCCGAGTCCTTGTATGAATATTTGGAAAGATTTAAGAGACTATGCGCTAGTTGCCCTCAACACGGTATAACGGATCAGCTGTTGATACAATATTTTTATGAGGGGCTGCTACCACTTGAACGGAGAGTCATTGATGCTGCAAGTGGAGGTGCTTTGGTCAGCAAGACACCTCAAGCTGCCCGAGACCTGATTTCTGCCATGGCTGCAAATTCACAGCAGTTCAACAGCCGTTCTAACACTCCTACACGAGGTGTTCATGAGGTAAGGTCTTCTAATCTTGAATCTAAATTGGATAGGCTTAATCAACTGCTGGAAAAGAGTATTATTGGAAGTGCAGGTGCTTCTAACCAAGGGCAACAAGTCCAAGTTTGTGGTATTTGTTGTTTTCAGGGACATTCCACTGATGCATGTCCAACGCTTCAAGACGATTCCAGCAGTGAGATGGTTAACGCCATGGGAGACTTCAATGCCCAACACCAAAGGAAATATGATCCTTTCTCCAACACATACAATCCAGGGTGGAGGGATGGGATCATCCGAATTTCAGATATGGCAATAACCAACAACAGCAGCCACAGCCCCCACGAATGAATTATGGAGAAGAAATTAACTCTTTGAAAGGCATGATGGCGCAATTGGTGGAATCTCAGCAGAAGAGTGTTGACAAGATGAGTAAAATGGAAGACCAAATTAACCAATTAATCTCCTCTTTCAACAAACTTGAAAACAAAGGAAAGTTGCCCTCCCAACCTGATATGAATCCAAGGCACAACGTCAGTGCAATTACCTTGAGAAGTGGTAAAGAACTCGAAGAACCAGCACCAAAAGCATCAGCCCCATGTAGTCGTGCAACACCAGCTGAAACAGAGAAAAAAGCCCCCATCGAAGAGCTAATCCAATCCAATCCTGAAAAACCACCATTTCCATATCGATTGGCAAGAAAGAAGAAAGCTATAGATGATACAGAGGTGTTTGAAACTTTAAAGAAGGTGGAAATCAACATTCCACTCTTGACAGCCATCAAACATGTACCCCGGTATTGCAAATTTTTGAAAGAGCTCTGCACTGGGATGAACAGAGTTCGGGCCAATGAGAGGGTGCCCATGGGTGAGACCGTTTCAGCAGTACTTCAAGGTAAATTACCCATAAAAGAACAAGACCCAGGTATGTTCACAATTCCTTGCAAGATAGGCAAAGTAGGCATAGAACAAGCTATGTGTGATCTAGGTGCTTCTATTAATTTGATGCCTTTGTCTATTTACTCCGCATTGAATTTGGGTCCTTTGAAACAAAATGGTGTAGTTTTAACATTAGCTGATAGGTCTAGTGTTTTTCCTGAAGGAGTATTAGAAGATGTTCTTGTACAAGTAAATGACTTAGTATTCCCCGCGGATTTTTATGTTTTGAATATGGAAGGGGGAACTTCTTCTAATCCGGGAATGATACTATTAGGACGCCCATTCTTGAAAACAACCCGTACAAAAATTGATGTGCATGAGGGGACATTGACTATGGAATTTGATGGTGCTATAATTAAATTTGACAAAAATAGAGCAATTAAGCACCCGGTTGATTATGCCTCTGTTTTTGCAATCAATTTCTCTGACATTTACACTAATAAATTTTTGGAGATGTGTAGTGGTGATCCTTTGCAGGTTTCTTTGGCTAACAACCTCACAAACCCAAAATTGGCTGAATGGGAAGAAGAATGGGTAATGCTAACAGAGCTGATATATGCCGTCCAAGACTTCGAAGCACTCAAACCTGTAAACCAGAGTCCAATGCAGTACAAAATAGCAGCTAAATCACGTCTTGGCCATGCTATAGTTGGAAGAAACAAAATTTTTCCCTCCATTGAAAAACCACCAGACTAAACGTGGCCATCGTCGAGCCAACGACGTTAAACAAAAGCGCTTTTTGGGAGGCAACCCAAAAATTCATTCTATAAGTGTTTTATTTATGCTTGTAATATGTAGGGTTAAAAAAAAAAACAACAAAGGTGCAAAGTTAAATTTCAAAAAAAAAAACAAAAAAAAAGAAAAAAAAAAAGAGAGAAGTTCAAAAAAAAAAAAAGAAAAAGAAAAAACAAAAAAGAAAAAAAAGAAAAGGAAAAAAAAAAAAGAGAAGTTCAAAAAAAAAAAAAAAGAAACAGAAAAAAAAAGGGGCAGAAGCAGCAGCGCGCGCCTAGTGTAAAGGGGGGGAATACTTTGTAATAGTAGCATTGTAATAGTAGCATGAATAGTGAAAGTGTGGGAAGTGAGACATCTTGATGGTTGTTCCTCCCAACCCTGAAAGCGGTACAAGGACTACTATAGGGGGGTGTGGCAGGTCTCAACGAGTGTCAGTTGCACGGTGTTGCTTGTGAGACCAGTGTCAGCCACACGTGGGTGCTTGTGAATGCCCCATCCGTAGTAGAACCCCCTACTACTACGGGTGTGGACTTGTTTGATGTACTTGTTATTCATATATGAATGAAAGCCTTGCGCATCACTTTTCATATGTGTCTCGTGTATGCTTATATATGTGTGAATGGATGCTTATCCTTGATTATGCCCTTCTAATGTGCCGATATATCTCATATAGAATGCGGATTGGCCTTTGAGCCTATTATAAACAAATGTTATACCTTGGTCTAACCTCATGCTTGTTCCTAATGCAGAATTAGCATATAAAGTGTGTTGGCTGGCTTACTTCTAGGAGTAGACGTAAGCGCCCACGGTGTCCGAGGAGCGACCCCGTGACACCTGGCTGCCTCGCCAGCAGCACGTCGAGTTGCCCAGCACGCAGCAGCGGCAGCGCGCCACGCCTTCCTGCCTCGCCAGCGCCTCGTCGAGCCGTACGCACCGCAGCGCCCGCCCGCAGATCTGACCATGTTTGGTAATTGAGCCATAACTTTTGCGTCCAACCTCCGATTGTGATGATTCAAAATGCGTTGGAAAGCTAAGAGAACGATCTACAACATTGTAGTTTTGCATTTCTCCGAATTCAGAATTTATCCTTGTCAAAATGGGCTTTGAACTTGCTGCCTCTGCAAACATTGTTCTTCCGATTCTTCACCGTTATTTCCTACAATCTAAGGGAGTACTTCTTTCCTTTTCTTTACACTTTGTGCTTAATTTTGATGCATTTTCAGGAGTAAATGCATGTTAAGTGTGGGGGAAGGGATTAGTTAGGAAAATTAGGAGATAATTTTCAATTTTTAGGATAGTTTAATGCTTGTTTTTTTTTTTTTTGGTCTTATTATTGTGCTATTTAGGATTGCATGTAGTTTTTGCATAATTCCCTCCATAAATCGGATTCTCGGTTGTTTGTCCATGAGTAAATTAGGCTCAAATTTAAAAATTTGAAAATGTCTTGGTTTAGCCCTTGGAAAATCCTAATTTTTGTCATCATTGAATATAATAAACCAATTGGAAGTAGGAAGAATTAGAAACCAAGCATGTTAGTGGGTTTGTCGTAAGGATTGGGGGTTGAGCTTGGTTTGCATATGACTCTACGTTTAATTTTGACAGAATGTGATGAGGTTTAATTGATCAATTGCTTTCAAAAAGTTTGTTGGCTAATGTGAAACAAGTGAGTTATTACCAACTTATGGAGGATGAGATAACTAGAGTTTAGCTTACAATTGATGATGTTGGTTGAATTGTGCTGCGAATGTAAATTTTTGAATTCAACTGTCTCGATTACCCTTGAGTCTTGAATTGGGAGATGGGACCAATTCGCCTTAAGCAAGGTATGACAAAAATCATTCCTTGTGTATGGAGAGTGGCTTAAGAGGGAGAGCAAACTTCTCATAAGAGACCCTTTTCATTGCTCGAAAAAGCGAGACCTTTCGCATTCCAACACCCATGGGTTTTGAGTTGGGGGATAGGCCCACCTCACCTTAAGCAAAGTTAAAAACAATGACTTTGTGTATGGAGCATGACCTATGGGGAGAGTTACCCCTCATTAGAGGCCTTTTCAATACTCGCAAAATTGGGATGTTGACCCTATGCTTAATTTGGTAACTATCTTGGTTTGAAGTTCTTTAAATGTGAATAAAAGCTTAAAATCTCTAGATGTCCTTCTAGGTTGGACAATTCACTTGCCTAAAGTTAGTTAATTCAATAATTTGTGGTGGTTTTTCAATTGACTAAGTCTTGCGAAGTTGGGTTAAATGTTTTGTTTATGTCAACTTGTTTGATTTTCTAGTTCTTATGATTAAGCTTATTGGCTTGTAGAGTTTTGAAACTTCCTATGAAATCTTGGTGGTTTAACTTCCTTGAATGAACGGTTAAGGATTTACTAGGGTTCAACCATAGTCAATTTCGGGAGAAATTTTCCTTTAGTCCTAGTTTGCTTGAGGACAAGCAAAGATCCAAGTGTGGGGGAATTTGATAACTCATATTCACATAAGCATATTTAGGTGCATTTTAACTTATTTTCTTAGTTATTTAGCATTTTAGTATTAGTTTTATTATTTTCTTAATTAGTTTGTTTGTTTTGTTTTATATATCCTTATTTAGTGTTATTTACCTCTTTTAGGTGCTTGGAAGTAGATTTTGACTTTTTAGGAGGACTGCTAGAAGAGGTTTTGTTGGAGCTTGAACTTCAACTAGATTTTCAACAGTGTTCGAGGCTGTCTTAGCTCAAGGTTTGTTCTGCAAGATTGTGCGTCTATCCGTTAGCTTTCCATAGCACCTTGAATCGCGCCAATCGGAGCTGTATCGGGGAAGTTAGCTAAGGTTTTATGCAGCCTGTTCGGGTCCTGCGGGTCAACCCTTGTTGACCTTCTCTTCTTAATTGGGCCAAATTTCTCTTTAAGGAGCCCATGGCTTGCACTTTAATTTCCAGCAGGCCTCTTTAATTAAGTAGGTTAATGAGGCTCCTAATTAGGTTAGGAGTAGGAGAGCTATAAAAGAGAAAAAGAGGTGAAGGGTTTGGGAGTTTTTTGACTACTTGAAAAACGTTTTTGGTGGAGGCTTGGAGAGGAGAGAAGGCTGCAAGTTTTTCTTAAGGTTTTCGGTAGAATTTGTTTAGTTATGAGTAGCTAAACTCTCTTCTAGTTGAGGTACTTTGAAGTTTAATTCCATCATATTCATGAGACTTATGTTTTAATTGTATTCTTTTATCCGAATATTTATTCAATTCCAGCGATTATAATTTGTTATATTGCTACTGATTTAATCAAATTGATTTGGCCAGTTAATTGATTGATTGTATTGCATATCGCCGAATAGAATAATATATCCGTGATTGTTGTTCTATTGTAGTGGGAAGTTAGCTTCGTGTAAAGTTAACGGAATTGAATAGTTTAGTTTTTATGATTTACGGCGTTTCCGATTTCATTAACTAAGATAGAGGTCTTTTTTGTGTTTAATGCTGCCATAGGTTAATTCTTATTAAGAGGTTTCTTGGAGGTTATCTATTGGCTAGGGAAGTAGTTTATTCGGGCGTTTCCCGGAACTATCGATAAATTAAGAAAAGATTGGTTATTGAGTGCGTTTCACCTTTAACTATAACTCTATCTATTTGGATAATTGAATTGGATCTTTGGTGTCTGTGATTGAATTACGGAATTAAACTGAAAAGTATCTCGGCTAGTTGTTCATCCTATTGATTTATTCTGTCTTAATTTACATTCTGCAATTTCTCAAATCACCTCATTTATTTTGATTTCAATCCAATCAATTTTCTTTCTTTTTGCAAATAAATATACCTACATTAATCCCTGTGGTTCGACCCCGTTCTTGCTATACTACCCAGTATAAGGAACCGGAGATATTAAATTAAACTTTGACGGGTTGACAACCTATCACCCGAAGATATCTAAATATCCATTTAACTGTTTCCCAATGCTTCTTACCCTGATTTGACAGAAAATGGCTGACAACACCAACCGCATGAGCTATATCAGGCCGTCTAAACATCATAGCATACATCAAACTTCCTATTGCTAAGGCATATGAAACTCTATCCATCTCTTCCTTCTCTTTCTTAGTAGAAAGACAATCTTTTGTAGTTAGCTTAAAGTTGGTGGTAAGAGGAGAACTAACCACTTTAGCTTTATCCACCAATTCCTGGCATGTTTCCATGGATTTTCTGTACGAATATTTATTTCTATGTTACTTTATATACAAAAATAACAAAATGGGGGAGAATTTGTCTGTGAGAATTTCGTACTTATTGAGTGGGATGGGAATTAAAACATAATTTCAACATATTGCTTAATGAACGGGGGATTGAATCCCCATTTATAACGGAGATGATGATCTCTATCTACTCAATTGACAAGCCGTGAATTAGAAACTTTTTTTAATGATTTGTGAACCAAAACATTAATTGGTTAACGCTTCATCAAATTTATTGGGTAACTAATAAAATAGATAAGCTAATCAATTAATAAAATCAGATAAGCTATTCAAATTATTAGGATTTGGATTACATGTCTTGGAAAAATCAACATGAACTGCCTTACACTTTTCAAAGTACTAATTAATTGATAGGAATAATAGTTTTTTTTCATAGATAATAGTCAAACTTTCCACAAAGTTTTTTTTTTTTTTTTAATTAATTTTATGCTAATATTCATTTTCTTTTCCCGAAAGAAAACTTGTCTTAATATTAAATACATGATACGTGTCAAGAATACCAAAAATTAATACTTTCAAAATTAAAAATTTGTAGCAAAAATAAAGTACGGTTGAATCCACAGAAATTAGTTGAGCTATTTCTTCTAAAGTTTTAACAAAGAAAGTAAAAAGAGGTGTTTGCAAATCGCAAATAATTTAAAAAAAAATAAAATAAAATAAATTGATGAAAAATATATATGAGACGAATTCCAGCTAGAAGGTAGATTCGAGTTTTAAATTAAACCAACCGGCTATCGATAAAAAATAAAAGATAATTTCAACACATTCAAGCAAATTAGCTATGACTATTAATAAGCATGAATAACTTATCTTTCTTTACTCATTAGATAATTAAAAAAAGTTCTTTAATTATTTCTAATCAATTGAATAATTCTAAACAAGTTCTAGAATTTAATTCATTTAATAACATTAATATATAAAAAGGGAACTAATTCTACCCAACAATCACTAAAGCAAATCACTAAAGCATATCATTTTCATTTATAACATGAATTAAAAACTTGTCTATTATAAATCATGTTATTCACTGCTTCGATTAGGTGAAATAAACAATTACGTACTTAATTACAAGTAAATAATCAAATCAAGTATTCAATTAAATCATGCAATAGAAATATGAACGTAATAAAATTGATTACTTGAATTAAAGAAACAATAAAGAAAAGTGATCTCACATTTGATTTTACAAGACTGAATTCCTCCTGACTAGAACTTACAGTTTAGTTCTTCATGACAAGAACAAAAATGTCAGACGGAAAAGAAAGCTTAAGAAAACGTAAAAGACAATTAAAGAAAAGAGTTCTAAACGGGAAATAACTCCGATTAGGATTTTGTAAGATAATCTAATTAGAGTTAATCTAGAAATTAAAAAAAAAACTCTAATATCAAAATAGAATAAGGGCTATACAAATAAAATAAAACTAATTAGGAAGTCTTCTAAATCTATAAGATAACTACAACATTCGTTATGACAAGTCGTGCTCATGGGTTATGACTCTACATTATCATCTTTTATTTATTCCAAGCTTCAAAATCGATGATTTTAGCTCAATTTTATCTTCAAGGCCACTAGCATACAAAATGAATTAAATCCACTCAAAATTAAAACATAATATAGTAATTAAAGCTTACAAACGAAGGAAAATTAAGCGCAGAAAATGCACTTATCAGTATATTTTTCAAATAATATGCTAATATTCATGTTATTTAAAATAGAATTTCTAAGATCAACAATTTTTTTTTTTAATTTTTATTTTACAAAACAAATTCAATGTTATTGAGCATATGGTGGTACAAGTTTGTCATTTTTAGTGGGTTAAATGCATAGACATCAAAATTATTGGTAACCTTTTATTATGGTAAAAAAAATCAATTTGTGCTAATAAAATATGTGAAATTTTGTATTGTTTCAATAATATAACATGTGACAATTTTTTTTGATAATATCAATGTCGAAATGTAAACAAGAATGGTAGATTGTGTAATAGAAACTTCTTAATCCTATTATTCAAGAATTTTTGACCATACGAAAACAGAAAAACTCAAAAACTGTTACAATGATCAAATTAACGTCATGCCATTTTTATTTACTAAAATTTAATTGTTTATCACTGAATTTTAAATTTTGCAAAAAGTTTACAGATGGCGTAGCTTAATTTAGGCACAAAATATTTCAATGGTATGTTCAAATTTTGATATATTATTCTGATCCATTTTTAATTTGGTTTTCCTAGTTATTCTAGTAGGTGTTTTGTCATTAAAACAACTAAAATATTATCAAATGTAATTTTATTGAAGTAAAAAAAGAACTTCTATAATTTTATTGAGATAAATTGAAATTTTGTTACCATGATGAAACATTATCAATAATTGAATATCTATATTTGGATTTAAATATGAATGGAAGAGAAATTTAAAATGTTGAAAAAAGAGGGGAATCTGAATAAATTGTAAATAGAATTATAATAAGCATTAAAATTGCAATTGGTTAATCTCAATTGTATTATTTTTTTAATAAGATTTTTCTTCACAAAAACTAGGAGGAAGAAGAAGAAGAAGAGGAATGATGGAGATTGCAGTGGGAACAAAAGTTGGAGAGGCCGTTATATCCAGAGTTACCAACGAGGCGATTGATTCTGTGTGGCGTCAAATCGTGTATGTATGGAACTACAAAAGCAACATCCAAGACCTGAACACGCAACTTACCCTATTGAAAGACGAAAGGAAGAGCAAGCAACACCGTGTGGATGAGGACGAAAGAAATGGAAAGCTAATTGAAAACACAGTGACGAATTGGTTTAAGGCTGCAGATGAGGCAATTGGGGTGGCAGAGCAGATTATTGAAGACAATGGGAGCGCCAATAAGAGCTGCTTCATCGGTTGCTGTCCTAATTTGAAGACTCGTTACCTGTTCAGTAGAAAAGCTAAGAAACTGACACCATTCATTGGTCAAGTTCAAGGAGATGGGAAATCCATTACAGATATTTCCTATCTTCCCTATGTGCAGGAATTACAACATGTTGGAGACAATGAAGCCTTGGAATCAAGAACTCAAGTTCTGAACGACATTGTGGGAGCGTTGAAGAATGCGGACTTCAATTTGATTGGCGTGTATGGCATGGCAGGCATTGGTAAAACTACTTTAGTCACAAAGCATCTTATTGCTGAAGTCAAGCGAGCTGGAGTTTTTGAAGTAGTCACTCGGACAAAGGTGACTCAGGAGCCTAACCTCAAAAGCATTCAAGAAGAAATTGCAGCATGGTTGGGTCTTAAGTTCGAAGTCGACTCCCCTCAAGTGAGGGCAGTTCGGTTATGTTCACGTCTCAAACAGGAGGAGAAAGTTCTTGTCATCCTTGATGACATCTGGAAGAAAATTGAACTGGAGGAGATTGGAATTCCTAATGACAAAGATAGCAAAGGATGTAAAATTTTGATGACGTCGAGAAATAAAAAAGTATTGCTAGAGATGGGCGCACAGAAAGTTTTTGGACTTCAAGTTTTGCAGCCAGAAGAGGCATGGCAACTCTTTCAGCAAAAAGCGGACCAAGTCATGGACTCAGACTTGCAACCTATAGCAAAAGAAGTGGCAGAAAGCTGTGCAGGCTTGCCTGTATTAATCACAGCAGTTGCAGGCGCATTAAGAAGTCAGCAGTTGAATGAGTGGAAGGATTCCTTGCAGCAGCTGAAGCAGTTTGCCCATGAAAAAATTGAGGATCAAGTTAACTCAGCCCTTAATTTAAGCTACAATTTTTTAAATGACCAACCCAAGTTAGTGTTCTTACTATGTGGTCTAAATGGACCACTCAACATTGACACTGCATATTTGTTGAAATATGCTATTGGTTTGGGCATTTTAAAAAATTGCAAGGAAGTAGAAGCAGCAAGAATCAGGTTACATGCATTGGTCAGTGACCTTAAAGCCTCGTCTTGGTTGCAGGAAGGTAATAAGGATGGAGAACTGCAAATGCATGATCTCATTTACAACTTTGCCATCACAGTTGCATCGAAGGATCAACCTATCATCACTAGCAATGGTATGGAGGAATGGCCAGAAGATGATACATTGGAGAATTCCATGGCGATGGTGTTGAGTAACGGCAAAGTTCCCCCGCTTTCTAGAGTGTTAAATTGTCCAAAACTCAGGTTCTTTCTGCTGAATAATGATGATTCCTCCTTGGAAATTGGAGACGATTTTTTTGGAGGTGTGAAAGGGCTGAGAGTCCTGAATTTGAAAAATAATCGTTTTGCCGGCTCTTTGCCTTTGTCACTCCAGTGTCTCAAGGATCTTCAGACATTGTGCTTGGATTCTTGTGTCTTGAATGACATAACTGTAATTGGAGAGCTTGAGAAATTACGAGTTCTTAGCCTCATCAACTGTACTATTTCTTGTTTTCCAAGAGCAATTGCGAATTTGACTCATTTGCAGCTTTTAGATGTAAAGAACTGTTCAAGCTTAGAAGTGATTAAGCCTAATGTACTTTCAAGATTGACCCGATTGGAGGAGTTGTATCTAGAAGACAGCTTTGTAAAATGGGAGGTTAGTGAAGAACATAAGCCAGAGAATGCCAAGTTATCTGAATTGGAGCATCTGTCCAAGCTTGTCACTCTACACATACACATTCTGGATGCAAAGATGTTGCCTGAAGATGCAAAAAAGTTGCCTGTGGAACGATTCAAAAATTTTAGAGTACTTATTGGAGAGGGGTGGGAATGGTGTGTTGAACATAACACTTTAAGAACATTAAAGGTCAAGCTCAATACAAGCGATCATTTGGAAAGGGTGAAAGGTTTCTTGATGAGAACTGAAGATTTGTATCTTGATGACTTAAAGGGTGTGGAGAATGTGCTGGACAAGTTAGATGGTGATGCAGCGGATAAAATCGAATTCCGTTGATCGCGCACGATGCCGGAAACGATTCTTCTAACCCTAGAATTTACCGCAAATTCAAAGAGATAGAAAAAAAGGTCTAAATTTCGTATTGATCAAAACTGCAAAATTCCTGTCTTACAAGCCTTTAAATAGTGTCTAAGACCTAGGGTTAAAATTTCGGAAATAACAGAATAACAGAAAAACTTTTACAAATTTGCAATTAGGTCCCTAAAAATATAAAAACGCAAAATTGAAGGACTAAACAGCATTATTTCACCAAAATCCGGTGGTGCCCACCACACAAGTGGTGGGTCCTGTTCACCGGCCCAATTCCCTTGAAAATCCACTAATTTTGGGCCCAAATCAGATACTTGCAAAATTTTACCGCTTCGTTGATTTTTTTCCGTTTTCGACTTTCTCCAAATAGGTTAGCGCCAATTCCTCTATGCCATCATTCTCCCCGGGTTGGACAGAATTCGCCCTCGAATTTTCATCCTCAGAAGAATCACTGACATACGGCAGAAGGTGCTTCACATTGAAAACATCATGTGTACGAATCGAACTCGGCAACTTCAAGCGGTAGGCATTGGAATTAATTTTTGCAATGACCTCAACAGGCCCAATCTTCCGAGCGGATAGCTTGTTGTAGTCGCCAACAGAAAAGCGATCCTTGGTCAGCACCGCCCAAACAAAGTCGCCCACTTCAAACTCCACATGCCGCCTTTTTTTGTCCGCATTCTTCTTATACTTGGCAGCTGAAGTCCGCAAATTGTTGCGCACTGCTTCGTGGACTTCATGCAAGCTACCAACAAAATCCTCCGCCTTGCCATGAAGCTTAGTCTGAGAAGGTAAAGGCAACAAGTCCAGTGGCCCTTTAGGAACAACCGAGTAGACTACTGCAAAGGGACTGAACCCCGTGCTCCGGTTGACTGCATGATTGTGAGCAAATTCCGCTAGACACAGCTTTACATCCCAACTCTTCACATGTTCCCCAACCAAGCTGCGTAACAGATTTCCCAAGGAACGGTTCACCACTTCAGTTTGCCCATCCGTTTGAGGATGATATGCACTGCTAAAGTTCAGCTGTGTGTTCACCATCTTCCACAAACTCCGCCAAAAGTGACTCAGAAACCGCGTGTCCCGATCCGAAACAATGGACTCGGGCAGCCCATGCAACTTATACACCTCTCGAAAGAACAATTGCGCCACTTTAACTGCATCCGTCGTCTTTTTACACGGAATAAAATGCACCATCTTAGAAAACCTGTCCACCACCACAAAAATTGAGTCATTACCACGCTGAGTACGCGGCAAGCCCAATACAAAATCCATACTGATATCCACCCATGGTTGTGACGGTATTGGTAATGGCATATATAATCCGACATTTGTGGCTGTGCCCTTCGAAATCTGACAAACCCGGCAACGCTGCACAAATTTCTCCACTTCTTTGCGCATGGAAGGCCAAAAATAGTTAGACTGCACTAACTGCAATGTTCTGTCCCGACCAACATGACCTTCATTATGCATCTCCTGGATAATCTGGAGCCTCAAGCTGCAATCAGGAATACACAATCTGTTGCTTTTGAACAGAAACCCATTCTGCAGATGGAAATCTGTTCGTTCTCCTGCTTCAACTTTGTTTAAGACAGCAGCAAAGTACGGGTCAGACTCAAACAATTCAGAAAAATTTTCAAACCCCGGTACCTGGACTGTCATGCGAGCCAGCAAAGTTTTCCTCCTGCTCAACGCATCAGCTACCTTGTTTGCCACCCCCGACTTGTGCTTGACTACAAATGTGAACTGCTGCAAATAGGCAACCCAACTAGCATGCCGTGCGGAGACTTTATCCTGACTGTGCAGATGTTTGAGCACCTCATGATCAGTGTACAAGACAAATTCCCTCTGGAACAGATAATGCCTCCAATGTTTAACAGCCTGCACAACTGCATAAAACTCTACATCATAAGTGCTGTAATTCAGTTTGGCTCCGGACAGCTTCTCACTGAAGTATGCGATTGGCCTTCCACCCTGACTTAGCACTGCTCCAATCCCCAATTTCGAAGCATCAGAATGCAGCTCAAAAGGCTGCTGGAAATCCGGTAGAACCAGTATAGGGGCAGTGGTCAGTCGATGTTTAATCAGCTCAAATGCTTCCTCCGCTGCCTCCGACCATTCAAACCTCCCTGTCTGTTTCATGCAGTCTGTGATAGGTGCCATGATAGTGCTAAAGTGGGGAATGAAACACCTATAAAAAGATGCCAACCCATGAAAACTACGAACTTCAGTGATTGTACTGGGTCTAGGCCACTGCTGAACAGCCCGCACTTTTGCCTCATCAACCTGCAATCCCTTGTCCGACACCACATATCCCAGAAATAGAACACTACTAGACAAGAAAATACACTTTTTCGAGGCAGCAAACAAACGCTCTTTTCTCAACACCTCAAGCACAGCTCTCAAATGGCCCAAATGCTCAGTCTCATTAGCACTATAAATTAATATATCATCAAAATAAACCACAACAAACTTACCAATGAAAGGCCTCAACACTTGGTTCATGACTCTCATAAAGGTGCTAGGAGCATTTGAAAGCCCAAAGGGCATAACTAACCATTCATAAAGCCCTTCCCTCGTCTTGAACGCAGTTTTCCACTCATCTCCCGGACGGATCCGTATGTGGTAGTAGCCACTCTTCAAATCCAGCTTGCTAAACACAGTGGCACCACTTAATTGATCAAGTAAATCATCCAGCCTGGGGATAGGAAATCGATACCTGACTGTAATTTTGTTGATGGCACGGCTGTCAACACACATCCGCCACGTTCCATCTTTTTTCGGAATCAGTAATGCAGGTACAGCACAGGGACTGAGACTCTCCCGAATATATCCCTTGGACAACAACTCCTCAACCTGCCTCCGCAACTCCTCATGTTCAACCGGGCTCATTCTGTAATGGGGTCGATTCGGAAGAACTGCTCCAGGCTCCAAGTCAATCTGATGTTGAATATCGCGCAAAGGTGGCAAACCGTCAGGTAAATCTTCAGGAAACAAATCTGCAAACTCCTGCAACAGGGGTTGTACTGCCTCAGGAACCTGCTGTTCCTCCGCCACTGTTTTTCCCACCAAGGCAAAAACTACATCCGACTTCTGCAACTCTTCATCAAACTGTGCCAATGTCAATAAACTTCCAGCCTCCTTACTGGTCTCTTTTCGAGGAACCAGCACGATCTTCACCCCCTCAAACACGAAACTGTAGGTGTTCTTTTTCCCATCATGGTGAACTTCTCTATCATACTGCCATGGACGTCCCAACAACAAGTGACACGCGTCCATCTCCACCACATCACACCAGACTTCATCCTTATACTTACTACCCATTGAAAAAGGAACCAGCACCCTCTGCGAAACTGTCAATTCACCTCCTTGTTTCAGCCAAGACAGTTTATAAGGTTTAGGGTGTTTTTCAGTCGGAAGCCCTAACTTTTTCACAGCTTCAGCAGCCATGATATTCTCACAACAACCAGAATCAATGATAAACTTACACACTTTACCTTTGATGGTGCAAGTAGACTGGAAAATGTTTTGCCTCAGCCAGTTTTCCTCGACGACTCGAGGGGCCAAACACGATCTCCTCACCACCAGTGCAGGGCCTATATCTCCTCCCACAATCTCTTCTTCAAATTCCTCTTCTTCAAAAATTGGCTCGCCTTCATCTTCACCATCCTGATCCTCTTCTTCGGCCACATCAGCAAACATGGCTCGCTTTCCGGCCTTCTTACATTCAGACTGACGATGTCCAACCTCGCCACACGCAAAACACTTCATACCACTACTCTGTCCTACCCTTCTGTTGTTATTGTTGGCCGTTACAGGTGTAGGTTTTGGTGTAATTGCTGTCGTTGACCCTGAAGGTCGGGGTAATGCCACTGAGGTACGGGGCAACCCGCTACTGCTGAAACCCGTAGGGCGCGTTCTCCTCTCCATCCGCACTGCCCTTTGATGCGCCTCTGAAACAGTCAGGGGATCAAAATCGTTGACTGATTCCCGGAGCTGCTCCCTTAGGCCTCCAATGTATCGCGACACCAACTGCTCCTCCGTTTCTTGAATATCATTCCTGGCTATTAACTGGTAAAAATCGGTGGTATACTCCTCGACTGTTCGACTCCCTTGTCTCAGGTTTTGTAACCGTTGATACATCAATCGCTGGTAATTATAGGGTAAGAAATTCGCTCTCATATGTTTTTTCAACTTCTCCCACGTTGTAACCTTAGATTTTCCCATCCGTTGCCTGGTTAGCTTTAACTGTTGCCACCAAGCCATCGCTCTCCCCCGTAACCTGGTCGCAACCAGCGGGACTCTTCTGTTCTCAGGTACGCCCTTAAACTCTAAAACTTCCTCAACAGTCGCAAGCCAATCTAGGAATTCCTCCGGTTGAAGGGTACCTTGGAATTCAGGGATTTCAGTTCGCAACCCACTCTCCCAACGTCGATCTTCGCCTGCCGCACGACGCCTGATAGGGGCCTCTTCGCTATCTGAATCCTCTTCCTCGTCCTCTTCATCCCTCCCGAACGGGTTTTCCAGATTTGCTCGTCTTCTATGGGGCCGATTAACCCTAACTTGGGCCGCAACCAGCTCTCCCATCCTCTCAGTCAAAAGATCGATAGCTGCTTGGATTTGCTGTTCGATCGTTTGAGTGAGGCGTTGCTCAATCCGTCGTTCCAGGTCCTCCTCCCCTGCGATGTCACCGACTCGTCTCTCTCTTCCGCGAGGCATGATGATGCAAGGTTAGGCTCTGATACCAACTGATGCAGCGGATAAAATCGAATTCCGTTGATCGCGCACGATGCCGGAAACGATTCTTCTAACCCTAGAATTTACCGCAAATTCAAAGAGATAGGAAAAAAGGTCTAAATTTCGTATTGATCAAAACTGCGAAATTCCTGTCTTACAAGCCTTTAAATAGTGTCTAAGACCTAGGGTTAAAATTTCGGAAATAACAGAATAACAGAAAAACTTTTACAAATTTGCAATTAGGTCCCTAAAAATATAAAAACGCAAAATTGAAGGACTAAACAGCATTATTTCACCAAAATCCGGTGGTGCCCACCACATAAGTGGTGGGTCCTGTTCACCGGCCCAATTCCCTTGAAAATCCACTAATTTTGGGCCCAAATCAGACACTTGCAAAATTTCACCGCTTCGTTGATTTTTTTCCGTTTTCGACTTTCTCCAAATAGGTTAGCGCCAATTCCTCTATGCCATCAATCTCTTGTTTGCTTGTTTATTATTTTTAAGGTTACTATGCTAGATGAAGATGTAGGTGTGGTTCTCTTTGATTTAAGGGGAGATTCATCCTAAATCTGAGATGTATACCAGATTGATTTGAAATGAAACGGCAATTAGAAATTTTTTCTGTTATTATGCATGCGAGGTCAAGTGTTAAAGAAGCATGATCTGCTCTGACAGTCTTACACCAAAAAGAGATAAGTGGGGGAATTGTTTGGGCACATGAACTAGCTGGAGAGGTAAATGAGAAGAGCTGGTTATCTATATAATGCTTCTGTGATTAAATAATTGCTAGACTCTGCATATATTTTGTTTTCAGTTAACATACAAAAGGAAATTTAGATCAAATGACAAGAAATGTATGTTGCTTTATTCTATTGGGATTTATGCAGGTCCTGGCTTGGCGAATTCAACTGTTGAGGTAAGAGTTGAAATATACATCAACAATATTATCATTTCCATAATACTTATGTTATCATATTAAGGCGTTTTCTGTATTAGTGGCCATGAATAATTGTTGGCATTCACTGTTGGCAATTGGATGCTTATGGAGCAATAGCTGAAAACTATGTTTTCTATACTGAGTTGTGATCTTGAAATGCTAATAATTTGAGTTTAAAAATTATGTTCAAACATTCTAGATAATTGGTTGTGTTAATTCTATACTGTGTGTTAAATAGCACCATTTGTACTTGGTGATGTATGTTCAGATCTCTTTTATATTGATATGTTTTTATTTGGTCATTGGGTTTGCTTCTACTTTGATATTCTTTATTGGATGAGTCGCTATGCGGAAATTGGTCTCTTTGTTTCAGTGACTTCAACTTAAATCATTTTTTTACCTCTCTTGTTCTCTTAGTTTGAGCCACTGCAACGGTCAAAGTAGCTGTATGCCCAGCGCAGCTGCACCTCATGACTCGAAATTGTGGCATTATAGGTATGGGTTTATGTTTTTTTTTTTTTTTTTTCTTTTTAAATTTTCAAATGAGGTTGAATTGTTAGTATGAGATTAAGGGCTGGTAAAAGCTCATTGAAACGAGCTAGTTAATATGTATATGGATTGTTGCCATTTCTTTAGTTACTTTTTCCTCAAGGTTTCTGAATTGCTGAGTAATGTTTCAAGTGGGATTGTTCCACCTCTATAATTTGTAGCGCATGAAATATTTGTAGCGATTTTCAGTAATGGGTTAGATAATTTAGGTCTCTTATGGTGGTGGTTGATAAGTTCTTGCACTATTTGGTTTTTCAGCTTCATAGAAGTCTAATTAAGGTGAAAAGGAAATGGCTATTGCTGGCAAACCCATTTAGTATAGATGCCTTATCTATGAAACGAATGCAAGGCCCATTAAGCTAGATATGAGTTGTTTTTGCACTTGGATTGATCAATAATGGGTTAGTTGAGTTTGTGTTTGTGGACTTGTGTAGGAAAATGGAAACGCATACTTTTTCCAACAATTACATCCCCTGCATCAGCCTTGGAAACACTCAATTTGGTACTTGATAATTTTAAAGCTAATCTACCCCTCTTCACTTTTGGTATTATACTTCTTCAGGTATTTTAAATTCTCTTTACTTTTGCAGGATTCGCAATCTCAATCTTTTTAATGTCTTATCTTAAATTAGTAGAGAAATGGGTTTATTCCATGTGATTGGTTTCTCTTTTGTTTTGCTTGCTTCTTATTCTGCTCTGTTTATTTGACATAAGCAACTTCAGTAGAGCTTGGTTATTAGCATTACGGGTTTACCTGGTAAGTTCTTAAATTTGACCTTAACCTTAGCTTAATTCAAATCCACCTCAATTAACGACTGCAGTATTCATGAATTCTAAGTTTTTTTTCTTTCTTATTTGTTAGCTGCCCTTCTCTCTGTCTGATGCAGGCCACAAATAATAAAAAGGATCTCCAATTCAATTTGAAAACAACTACTTGTTGTGGAAAGAAATTAAAGATATATTTTGGATTATATCTTTATTTTAATTGTAATTATTTTATAATTCGGATTAGGAATAGATTTTATTGTAAGGATCCTAAATTAATAAAGATTCCTATTTTGTTTGTATTTTAATTTATTTAGTATTTTTTTTAATTAGGAAGTTTAGACTATTTAGAAGTTTTTATTGTCTAGGAATTTTGTTACATTTAGGGTAGTTTGCCTATAAATAGGTTTTTATTTCTCAATTGTAAGCAGTTTATGATTTCAATAAAATTTCGGAATTATTTCCCTTACCCTGCTTTTGTGAATTTTGCAAAATTCAACTAGTAGAAGACTAATTTCCGGCATCGTGCACGATCAACGGACTTTAGTAGTTGTTAGGGTTTGGGTATTCTTAGAATCAACAACCCCTTTCAATTTGTATCATCAATTGTGAATTCTTCCGCTGCATCAGTTGGTATCAGAGCTTGGTTTGCTCTTGGGTGGAGAAAAATGCAAAGAAATATTCATTTTAGTGATGAGGAGCTTGATGAGTTCTATGAGAGAGAGAATGAAGTAATTTTCTCTAAGAATCAAAACTTTGTCAAGGTAAACTCTTTGATTTCTCATTGCCCCCAATATATGATGAAGATTTTGCTTTTGTTGAAGTAGTAGATTATGTATCTTGTGACAAGATTGTTGGTGTTGAAGAAACTTTACAACCAATTTATGATTTATTTGAAGATGAATATGAGAATTTTTATTGGAATGGTGATATCGATTTTATTGGGGTCAACCATATTTTGGATGTGGATTCTTTTAATAAAATTAAAGCTTGGTTTATTAACGGGAAAATTCGAGGACGAGTTTTTTCTAAGAGGAGGAGAATGATGCGGGCCACAAATAATAAAAAGTAGTAAAATGGATCAACAATTCAATTTGGGAACAATTACCTATTATAGAAATAAATTAAAGATATATTTTAAATTGTATCTTTATTTTAATTGTAATTATTTTATAATTAGGATTAGAAATAGATTTTATTCAAAGGATCCTAAATTGATAAGGATTCCTATTTTATTTGTATTTTAATTTATTTTGTAGTTTTTCTTATCTAGTCTAATTAGAAATTTAAACTATTTAGAAGTCTTGATTATTTAGAAGTTTTATTACATTTAGGATACTTTGCCTATAAATAGGCTATAATATAGTTTGTAATGGCAATTTTTATCAAATAAAATTTCGGATTATTTTCCAATTCCTATTTCCTGTGAATTTTGCGAAATTCAAGCTATAGAAGGCTAATTTCCGGCATCGTGCGCGATCAACGGACTTTAGTAGTTGTTAGGGTTTGGGTATTCTTAGAATCAACAACTCCTTTCAATTTGTATCTTTTGTTTTTAGTTATTGCCAATTATCTTCTGATGAGTTCATGAACATGATCTCTCAAGTGTTAATTGTGGTGCTACTTTGTTGTTGTTGCAGTCATTTAATTCTTGTGTGAAATGTGCTACTTTCACTTGCATATACGTGGTTAATTTTAAATTTCATGAGTTCTCTTTTGTCATATGGATTCTCATGAATTAGGAAGGATTAGAAAATTCTTTATGGAGTTCTGCAAAAAAAATTTGAGGTAAACTTCCGTTTGTAATTATGAACTTTTTGCCAGTAAACTTCCGTTTGTAATTACCTTATATGTACTATATCTTAAAACACATCAGTTTTCTCATTCAAAACAAAAAGACATTATTTTTCTTATTTTATGTTTCTTTTTGTTACATAATGCTAATTTCTCTAATAAAATTTATTTTATTTAAAAAATAAACGAAAAATAACAGAGATTTATTTTGTTTCTAATTATAAAAATATCGGGAAATATAAAAACTTTTGTCGCAGGATTTTACGTATTAATGTGGTAATAATTATGTTGTGCACATAATCATCGGTATTAGTTAATTAGTTGATTTTTGGCAGGTGGTGGCCAGCTTGAAGACTATGACGGTAAAACAAGCCCACTTACCCTCTTATCTCTTTCACAACCTGGAACAAGTTGAACTGCGACACTTCCATGAAGAATCATCATAACTTCCATTCGAGCTCCTCCATAGATTTCAGAATATTCAAAAACTGTACTTGTCCGACTGCAATTTTGAAGAGCTTTTCCCATGTGGTTATTATGATCAAAATGTAGGAAATCTTGCCCGTTTACCATTCTTGAAATTGAACTATCTTCCTAATCCGAGGCGTATATGGAATCAAGGGTCCCGGCATAAACAAGTTCTTCAAAATCTTCACACTCTTCAAGTTATTCGTTGCGATGGACTAACTGGTTTGGAGCCATCTTTTGTGTCTTTCCAGAATCTTCAAACATTCGATGTGGATGACTGTGATGGACTGATTCACTTGTTCAAATCTACGGCTGCAAAAAGGTTGGTGCAGCTTAGAACCATCAGCATCAAAGAATGCAATATGTTGATGGAACTAGTAGCAGTCGAGGGAGATGAAACACAAACTGAAGAGATTACTCTCAGCAAACTGGTAAGTCTACAACTTCATTGTTTAGAAAGCCTCACTTGCTTTAGCCTTGCAACTTACCCAATGAAATTCCCATCCCTCACAGAGGTAGTTGTAACACAGTGCCCCAAGATGAAGTTCTTCTCTCGGGGAAACTTGTACGTGCCGAAGATGAATAAAGTATATGTATCAGGAGAAAGCGACAAATGGTGTTGGGTTGGGGATTTTAATTCAACTATGAAACAACTTTATGTAGAGATGGTAAGTTGTGATTGATAGGATCTCATTCTCTTTCAATTTCAGAAATGGCTTGCTCAACTTCCAGTTAGTTTCTTCTATAATCTGACTTCATTAGTGGTGGATGATTATGCATTCCAGTCTTTTGCAAATCCATCCAATCTACTACCTTTCCTGATTGCTTTGGAAAAGCTTGAGATAAGAAATTGTGATTTATTAGAAGAATTATTTGGTTTGGAAGGGCCAAACGTCGACAGGAACTTAGGATATTTGTCCAACTTAAAACAGTTTCAATTGATTGATCTACCGCAGCTGAGGCACGTGTGGGATGAGATTCCTAAAGATATGATGGATCTCGAGAACCTTACATCATTGGAAATTGACAACTGCAGCAGTTTGAGAACATGTGCTCAGGCCTTGTCCTACTCAAAATCTTACAAGTCACAAGTTGTCAAATGGTTGAAGAGATCATTACTCAGGCTGCATCAGAAGGTAGAAATGTTGCTCATATTGTTATGTTTCCTTTATTGGAATGCATTATTTTCAAGAATTTGCTTAACTTGACTAGTTTCTACTCTGGAACTGATTCTGTGGAATGTCCTCACTTGAAAGAGATCACTATAGCTGGTTGTCCACAGCTCAATATCACCAATACAATTGGTAAGTCAAAGGTCAGTCACTTCTCAATTTATCGTCATAATTTTGCATGGTTGGAATAACTTATCTAATGGTGCTTGTAGCTAAATGAAGCCTTTTTTTTTTAATGTGATTGCATATCCGGTTTACAATTTTAAATTGAAGTCATAAAATTGCAAAATCTTTGATTAAACTAGATATTTTTCAACAGGTTGTTAGTTTTCCTCATCTGAAGGACTTGAAACCATCATCAATTAGCATTCAGAAGATATGAAATTGCCACAGTTTAACAAGCTTGATGATAGATGATTTTAGGAATTTGAAATTTCTGTTCTCATCATCTGTAGCCCAAAGTCTCGTACATCTGAGAAGGGCGGAGATTTTTAATTGTGAGATGTTGGAACAAATGATGAGACTGCTAAAAATAGACTTATTGAAGCTCAAAGATCTTCCGAAACTCTCTCAATTCAGTATATGTAAGATGCTAATGCCCTTCCTTGAAAGAGCTACAAATTCAAAACTGTCCTCAACTAATAGCATTTGTCTCCGATTCCACAAGTTTAAACATTGTACCCAATAGTGAACTCCAATTAACAACTTCTGCTCTCTTTGATAGCCTCTGTCGTTATTTTCTTGTTCTCTTTTTCTTAGTTCCTATTCTTATATTTTTATCCCTAATAAATACTTTTTTTCATTTATATATTATTCCATACAAAAATAGATTCATGCCTTTAAAAGTAAAATGCTTATCTTCATATTAAGGACATTCTTGTGATGTCTTCTTGCAGTGATCTTCCCTTGTCATATTTTATAGATATTTTATGTTCATCATTAATATGTATTGTGTGATCAATAATGCAGGTTGCATTCCCTAACTTGGAGAAAATGCAACTTATCAAAATGGATAATTTGATTATGATTTGGTTAACCAGCTCTCTTCGGATTCCTTTGACAAATTGGAAATACTAAATGTGGAATATGCTAAACAACTACTGAAAATTTTTCCACTGAATATATTTGCAGGACTCCAAAATCTCAGGGATTTGGTCATGAAGAATTGCAATTCACTAGAAGAGGTGTTTGATATCAATGGGCTAATAAATGCAAAAGGAATGGAAAGAGTAACAAGTCAGTTGAAAAGGTTGGATATCCAAAACCTGCCAAATTTAATCTATGTATGGAATGAAGATCCCATAGGATTTGTCATGTTTGACGATTAAGCTCTATGTATGTTTGGGAATGTCCAAACCTAAAAAGTCTCTTTCCATTTTCAATACCTAAAAGCCTACAACAACTAGAAAAGCTTGATTTGAACGAATGTGGGCTTGTGGAAATGGTCACGAAAAAGAGGGAGTAGTAGAAGAAGCTCCTACGTTTGTGTTTCCTCAGCTTATGTACTTGGATCTTTGGAATCTAGAAGAGCTTGAATGTTTTTTGAAAGGAACCCACAACTTGGACTGCTCATTGTGGGAAAGGTTTGTTGGACATTTTCAAAATAAATGTCTTATCCCACATTGCTTAGTTGAGCCAAGTAAAAAGTATTTATATACTATATGACTTTTCAATAAGTCAAAATAGCGCGGCGCATATGGCGCATTTTAGGCGCTTTTATAGGCGCACTTGGCACTTGGACACGTGGCACGTGCCACGTGGCAGTGGCCAACTAGGATGTACATGTGGCACACATGCCACGTCATCAACGCAGATATTTTATTTTGCCATTTTCTGGAGAAAGTGGAGTAGTGGGCAGTTTATTCTCTCCAGCCACTAACCCACTTTGACCACTTACTCTGGTGGTTTCTCTGGATGATAAAAGCAGCAGAGGAAAATAAAACAGACAACTCGCAAATTGAAAACCACCAAAAACTGTTTCGTTTTCTGCTTTCACTTCTGCAAGTGCAAGCAGGTTCTTCATCGTATCCTGAAGGTATTTGCTGAACTCGTGCAGTATAGAGGGCAAATAATTCCTTTAGGAAAGTGGCATTGATACACGCTTTGAAGTCATTGTAATTCTCTGTATCTAACAATCTAAAGGAATTATTTTTTGCGACAATGGCTTCAATCAAGGAAATGGCTACGAATATCATCAAACTGGATCGATTTGATGGAGGGAATTTTCTAAGGTGGCAGAAAAGGGTTCAGTTCTTACTGGCTTCACTCCAATTGGTGTATGTTCTTAACACACCAAAGCCAGAAGAGGCTGACAACGAGACTGTAGATCAAATCAGGAAGAGGCAGAAATGGGAAACTGATGACTTAACTTGCAGGGGGCATATTCTGAACGCGATGGATGACTCCTTGTTTGATCTCTACCACAACGTGAAGTCTGCTAAGGAGTTGTGGGAAAAACTGGAGGCAAGGTACATGAAGGAGGATGCAACCAGTAAGAAATTTCTTGTCTCTAACTTTAATAACTTTAAAATGGTTGATGGTAGACCTGTAATGGAACAATTTCGTGAACTGGAAAGGATCCTTAATCATTTCACTCAACATAATCTGAACATGGATGAAACAATTATTGTGTCTTCTATTATTGACAAACTGCCACCCTCCTGGAGAGAGTTCAAACGAACTCTAAAGCACAAAAAAGAGGATATATCTCTTGATGAACTTGCTAACCATCTTCGTATAGAAGAGGAATGTCGCATGCAGGAAAATGAAAAGGAGCAGATTGCTCAGGAATTTTCAAAGGTGCATGTGGTGGAGGCTGGACAGCCCAAAAGTCACTCACACAAGAGGCCTTTCAACAAGGCTGGTGGTTCTGGAAAGCCAAGGAACCAAAAGCAGAATCAAAAGAAGCAAAAAGTCAGTTGCTGGTTTTGTGGTAAAGATGGCCACTATAAGTCAGATTGTCATTTCTGGAAGAAAAAGAAAGGAAAGCAGGCTGTTTCCTCCAATACTGCTTATAATGCAGGAAATGATGATGACAATCTCATTGCTGTAATTTCTGAAATCAACATGATGGAAGATGACATAGCTTGGTGGATTGATTCTGGTGCTACTCGACATGTTTGCAAGAACAAGAGGTTCTTCAAGACCATGGAGGCAGTAGATGAAAACACTGTCTTGTACATGGGAAATGCTGCTACTGTTCCTGTTAAAGGTGTTGGTAGTGTAGAACTGAAGTTCACTTCTGGAAAAATTGTAACTTTAACTAATGTATTTTATGTACCAGATGTGAGGAAGAATCTTGTGTCGGGTAGTTTGCTGAATAAGTTTGGCTTTAGGCTTGTGTTTGAGGCTGACAAATTTGTGCTGTCAAAGGGTGGTATGTTTGTGGGAAAGGGTTATGCTTGTGAGGGAATGTTTAAGCTGAATGCAATTGCAATATCTAATAAGAATGTCGTTTCTGCTTATATTGTTGAGTGTTCTTCTTCTTTATGGCACCATAGATTAGGTCATATTAATTTTAGAAAATTATATGATATGGTTAATCTGGAATTGTTGCCTTATTTTGATAAAAGTGAAGGAAAATGCAACACATGCATGAAAACGAAAATAACAAGAAATCCATTCCCTAAAGTTGAAAGAAATTCGAAATTGCTTGATTTAGTTCATTCTGATGTTTGTGACATGCATAGTACACCATCAATAGGAGGAAAGAAATTTTTTGTTACATTTATTGATGATTATAGCAAATTTTGTTATGTGTACTTGTTGCATTCAAAAGATGAAGCAATGGTAAAGTTTCGGGCATATAAGGCAGAAACTGAGTTGCAGTGTGAGACCTTTATAAAATGTTTAAGGTCTGATAGGGGAGGAGAGTACTATGACCCTAAGTACTTTGAGACAACCGGTATAGTCCATGAGACTACAGCTCCCTATACACCACAACAAAATGGTGTGGCAGAAAGGAAAAACCGTGTTTTAACCGAAATGGTTAATGCTTTACTATCAAACTCAGGTTTGAGTAGTGGTTTTTGGGGTGAGGCATTGCTGACTGCTTGCCATATTTTAAACCGTGTTCCACAGAAAAGGAATAAAGTCACTCCATACGAGCTTTGGAATAAGCGAAAACCAAATCTTAGTTATTTAAGAGTTTGGGGCTGTAGAGCAGTGGTTAAAGTACCTGAACCTAAAAAGAGAAAATTAGGTGAAAGGGGAGTGGAGTGCATATTTATTGGATATGCACAACATAGTAAGGCGTATCGATTTATGGTAATCGAGCCAAATGATTCAATTTCAGTAAATACTGTGATTGAATCAAGGGATGCAATTTTTGATGAGAATAGGTTTAAATTTGTACCTAAAAATATCCCTGAAGAAAACCAAAAAGGGAAAGAGGTCATGGAAAATGAAAATGACCAAGAGATAGTAGAAGTTCCTGAACTTCGAAGGAGCAAAAGAGCTCGGAAGGTTAAGTCCTTTGGTTCTGACTTCTTTACCTTCTTAGTTGAAGGAAGTAGAGAAGCAGTGATAAGACAAGTTCCGTATTGTTTTAATACGGAAGCTGATCCTCAAACATTTGAGGAAGCAATGAAAGATCGAGATGCAGCTTTCTGGAAAGAGGCATTGAATGATGAGATGGATTCAATAATGGGGAATAATACTTGGGAGCTAGCTGATCTACCTCCTGGATGCAAACCCATTAAATGTAAATTCCTTTTTAGAAGGAAAAGAAGACCTGACGGATCAGTTGAAAAACACAAAGTCAGGTTGGTTGCTAAGGGCTTTACCCAAAAGCATGGAATAGACTATTTTGATACCTATTCACCAGTAGCTAGGATTGCTACAATAAGATTGCTTATAGCAATTGCAGCTATACACAAGCTGGTCATCCACCAGATGGACGTGAAAACTGCATTTCTAAATGGAGAATTGGATGAGGAAATTTACCTGGAACAACCTGAAGGGTTTGTTGTACCTGGTCAAGAAAATAAAGTGTGTAAACTTCGGAAATCTTTATATGGATTGAAGCAAGCACCAAAACAGTGGCACCAAAAATTTGACCAGGTTGTACTTGCTTATGGATTCAAGATAAATGAATCTGATAAGTGTGTGTATAGCAAGTTTGATGGAAAAGGAAATGGTGTCATTATCTGTCTATACGTGGATGATATGCTTATTTTTGGAACGGACTTAGAACAAGTTCAGTTGACCAAAAGTTTCCTTTCAAGTAAATTTGAAATGAAAGATATGGGGCAAGCTGATGTCATCCTTGGGATTCAAATTGTAAGAGACAGTGAGAGTATTGCTCTTACTCAATCTCATTATATTGAGAAAGTACTCAAGAGATTCAATCATTTTGATTGTGCCCCTGTATCTACTCCACTGGATCCAAGTATGAAGCTAGTGAAAAATACTAGCAATCCAGTCTCACAACTGGAGTATTCCAGATTAATTGGATGTTTAATGTATGCAATGACTTGCACTAGGCCAGACATTGCCTTGGCTATAGGCAAGTTGAGCAGATTCACGAGCAATCCAAGTGGGATGCACTGGTTTGCAATTCGAAGAGTTTTAAAGTACTTGAAGAAAACGATCAACTATGGCCTATGCTATAGTGGATATCCTTCAGTTTTAGAAGGGTTTTCAGATGCAAGTTGGAAGGAGAAAGATCAAGACTATGCATCTACAAGTGGGTGGATTTTCACACTTGGTGGTGGTGCAATCTCGTGGGCTTCAAGGAAGCAGACTCTAATAGCTGGTTCTACCATGGAATCAGAGTTTATTGCGTTAGCATCAGCCTCAAAAGAAGCTGAATGGCTACGTGAATTATTGCACGAGATACCATTATGGCCTAAACCAATAGCTCCTATTTCTATCCATTGTGATAATGAGGCCACATTGGCACGGGCTTATAGTCAAGTCTACAATGGTCAATCCAGGCACATTGGATTGAGACACAGTTGTGTTAGAGAATTAATAACAAATGGAGATATCACAATTGACTATGTACGATCTAGTCAAAATTTGGCAGATCCTTTCACAAAGGGGTTGCCAAGAGACATGGTGAACAAGACATCAAGGGGGATGGGCCTCAAGCCCATGCATTAAAATCACCAATAATGGAAACTCGACTCGACGCTTAACATTACGTTAAGTCTTGAGTTCAATGCAGTCAAAGTACGTTATTAGTGTGATTGTAAGCACTACATTCTATTTGCCATCCCAATGTTACTAGTGCTTGGTACCCGCGTGTCAAGTGAGGAGGTTGAGCTAAGCTCTTAATGATCTTCAATAGGTGCTGAAAATGCGGGGGCACCAGAGTGGAGACCACCTATGTGAATGTGAAGTGCGGCCGCTTCAAGGAGCTAAAGGGCTTGGTTCTGGAAACATTCATGAATGATACGGGACACAAGGCCTATGTTGAAAGTGTCAGATATGTAAAGCTAGTTGCTGGTGTTTGTTATATGCGTGAACTATTTGTAAATACATATCAATTTGAATTTTTGGTTCAAAGTTTATCTACCATGTAATTCTGATATGATATAATGAACTATTCACAATTTAGTGGTTCAAATCGCGAGATACCATTATTTATGCATATAATGTTTGAGTTGTTCTTGGATCGTTGATCTGTATTAAACATTTTGAAAATGGCGGGGGATTGTTGGACATTTTCAAAATAAATGTCTTATCCCACATTGCTTAGTTGAGCCAAGTAAAAAGTATTTATATACTATATGACTTTTCAATAAGTCAAAATAGCGCGGCGCATATGGCGCATTTTAGGCGCTTTTATAGGCGCACTTGGCACTTGGACACGTGGCACGTGCCACGTGGCAGTGGCCAACTAGGATGTACACGTGGCACACATGCCACGTCATCAACGCAGATATTTTATTTTGCCATTTTCTGGAGAAAGTGGAGTAGTGGGCAGTTTATTCTCTCCAGCCACTAACCCACTTTGACCACTTACTCTGGTGGTTTCTCTGGATGATAAAAGCAGCAGAGGAAAATAAAACAGACAACTCGCAAATTGAAAACCACCAAAAACTGTTTCGTTTTCTGCTTTCACTTCTGCAAGTGCAAGCAGGTTCTTCATCGTATCCTGAAGGTATTTGCTGAACTCGTGCAGTATAGAGGGCAAATAATTCCTTTAGGAAAGTGGCATTGATACACGCTTTGAAGTCATTGTAATTCTCTGTATCTAACAATCTAAAGGAATTATTTTTTGCGACAATGGCTTCAATCAAGGAAATGGCTACGAATATCATCAAACTGGATCGATTTGATGGAGGGAATTTTCTAAGGTGGCAGAAAAGGGTTCAGTTCTTACTGGCTTCACTCCAATTGGTGTATGTTCTTAACACACCAAAGCCAGAAGAGGCTGACAACGAGACTGTAGATCAAATCAGGAAGAGGCAGAAATGGGAAACTGATGACTTAACTTGCAGGGGGCATATTCTGAACGCGATGGATGACTCCTTGTTTGATCTCTACCACAACGTGAAGTCTGCTAAGGAGTTGTGGGAAAAACTGGAGGCAAGGTACATGAAGGAGGATGCAACCAGTAAGAAATTTCTTGTCTCTAACTTTAATAACTTTAAAATGGTTGATGGTAGACCTGTAATGGAACAATTTCGTGAACTGGAAAGGATCCTTAATCATTTCACTCAACATAATCTGAACATGGATGAAACAATTATTGTGTCTTCTATTATTGACAAACTGCCACCCTCCTGGAGAGAGTTCAAACGAACTCTAAAGCACAAAAAAGAGGATATATCTCTTGATGAACTTGCTAACCATCTTCGTATAGAAGAGGAATGTCGCATGCAGGAAAATGAAAAGGAGCAGATTGCTCAGGAATTTTCAAAGGTGCATGTGGTGGAGGCTGGACAGCCCAAAAGTCACTCACACAAGAGGCCTTTCAACAAGGCTGGTGGTTCTGGAAAGCCAAGGAACCAAAAGCAGAATCAAAAGAAGCAAAAAGTCAGTTGCTGGTTTTGTGGTAAAGATGGCCACTATAAGTCAGATTGTCATTTCTGGAAGAAAAAGAAAGGAAAGCAGGCTGTTTCCTCCAATACTGCTTATAATGCAGGAAATGATGATGACAATCTCATTGCTGTAATTTCTGAAATCAACATGATGGAAGATGACATAGCTTGGTGGATTGATTCTGGTGCTACTCGACATGTTTGCAAGAACAAGAGGTTCTTCAAGACCATGGAGGCAGTAGATGAAAACACTGTCTTGTACATGGGAAATGCTGCTACTGTTCCTGTTAAAGGTGTTGGTAGTGTAGAACTGAAGTTCACTTCTGGAAAAATTGTAACTTTAACTAATGTATTTTATGTACCAGATGTGAGGAAGAATCTTGTGTCGGGTAGTTTGCTGAATAAGTTTGGCTTTAGGCTTGTGTTTGAGGCTGACAAATTTGTGCTGTCAAAGGGTGGTATGTTTGTGGGAAAGGGTTATGCTTGTGAGGGAATGTTTAAGCTGAATGCAATTGCAATATCTAATAAGAATGTCGTTTCTGCTTATATTGTTGAGTGTTCTTCTTCTTTATGGCACCATAGATTAGGTCATATTAATTTTAGAAAATTATATGATATGGTTAATCTGGAATTGTTGCCTTATTTTGATAAAAGTGAAGGAAAATGCAACACATGCATGAAAACGAAAATAACAAGAAATCCATTCCCTAAAGTTGAAAGAAATTCGAAATTGCTTGATTTAGTTCATTCTGATGTTTGTGACATGCATAGTACACCATCAATAGGAGGAAAGAAATTTTTTGTTACATTTATTGATGATTATAGCAAATTTTGTTATGTGTACTTGTTGCATTCAAAAGATGAAGCAATGGTAAAGTTTCGGGCATATAAGGCAGAAACTGAGTTGCAGTGTGAGACCTTTATAAAATGTTTAAGGTCTGATAGGGGAGGAGAGTACTATGACCCTAAGTACTTTGAGACAACCGGTATAGTCCATGAGACTACAGCTCCCTATACACCACAACAAAATGGTGTGGCAGAAAGGAAAAACCGTGTTTTAACCGAAATGGTTAATGCTTTACTATCAAACTCAGGTTTGAGTAGTGGTTTTTGGGGTGAGGCATTGCTGACTGCTTGCCATATTTTAAACCGTGTTCCACAGAAAAGGAATAAAGTCACTCCATACGAGCTTTGGAATAAGCGAAAACCAAATCTTAGTTATTTAAGAGTTTGGGGCTGTAGAGCAGTGGTTAAAGTACCTGAACCTAAAAAGAGAAAATTAGGTGAAAGGGGAGTGGAGTGCATATTTATTGGATATGCACAACATAGTAAGGCGTATCGATTTATGGTAATCGAGCCAAATGATTCAATTTCAGTAAATACTGTGATTGAATCAAGGGATGCAATTTTTGATGAGAATAGGTTTAAATTTGTACCTAAAAATATCCCTGAAGAAAACCAAAAAGGGAAAGAGGTCATGGAAAATGAAAATGACCAAGAGATAGTAGAAGTTCCTGAACTTCGAAGGAGCAAAAGAGCTCGGAAGGTTAAGTCCTTTGGTTCTGACTTCTTTACCTTCTTAGTTGAAGGAAGTAGAGAAGCAGTGATAAGACAAGTTCCGTATTGTTTTAATACGGAAGCTGATCCTCAAACATTTGAGGAAGCAATGAAAGATCGAGATGCAGCTTTCTGGAAAGAGGCATTGAATGATGAGATGGATTCAATAATGGGGAATAATACTTGGGAGCTAGCTGATCTACCTCCTGGATGCAAACCCATTAAATGTAAATTCCTTTTTAGAAGGAAAAGAAGACCTGACGGATCAGTTGAAAAACACAAAGTCAGGTTGGTTGCTAAGGGCTTTACCCAAAAGCATGGAATAGACTATTTTGATACCTATTCACCAGTAGCTAGGATTGCTACAATAAGATTGCTTATAGCAATTGCAGCTATACACAAGCTGGTCATCCACCAGATGGACGTGAAAACTGCATTTCTAAATGGAGAATTGGATGAGGAAATTTACCTGGAACAACCTGAAGGGTTTGTTGTACCTGGTCAAGAAAATAAAGTGTGTAAACTTCGGAAATCTTTATATGGATTGAAGCAAGCACCAAAACAGTGGCACCAAAAATTTGACCAGGTTGTACTTGCTTATGGATTCAAGATAAATGAATCTGATAAGTGTGTGTATAGCAAGTTTGATGGAAAAGGAAATGGTGTCATTATCTGTCTATACGTGGATGATATGCTTATTTTTGGAACGGACTTAGAACAAGTTCAGTTGACCAAAAGTTTCCTTTCAAGTAAATTTGAAATGAAAGATATGGGGCAAGCTGATGTCATCCTCGGGATTCAAATTGTAAGAGACAGTGAGAGTATTGCTCTTACTCAATCTCATTATATTGAGAAAGTACTCAAGAGATTCAATCATTTTGATTGTGCCCCTGTATCTACTCCACTGGATCCAAGTATGAAGCTAGTGAAAAATACTAGCAATCCAGTCTCACAACTGGAGTATTCCAGATTAATTGGATGTTTAATGTATGCAATGACTTGCACTAGGCCAGACATTGCCTTGGCTATAGGCAAGTTGAGCAGATTCACGAGCAATCCAAGTGGGATGCACTGGTTTGCAATTCGAAGAGTTTTAAAGTACTTGAAGAAAACGATCAACTATGGCCTATGCTATAGTGGATATCCTTCAGTTTTAGAAGGGTTTTCAGATGCAAGTTGGAAGGAGAAAGATCAAGACTATGCATCTACAAGTGGGTGGATTTTCACACTTGGTGGTGGTGCAATCTCGTGGGCTTCAAGGAAGCAGACTCTAATAGCTGGTTCTACCATGGAATCAGAGTTTATTGCGTTAGCATCAGCCTCAAAAGAAGCTGAATGGCTACGTGAATTATTGCACGAGATACCATTATGGCCTAAACCAATAGCTCCTATTTCTATCCATTGTGATAATGAGGCCACATTGGCACGGGCTTATAGTCAAGTCTACAATGGTCAATCCAGGCACATTGGATTGAGACACAGTTGTGTTAGAGAATTAATAACAAATGGAGATATCACAATTGACTATGTACGATCTAGTCAAAATTTGGCAGATCCTTTCACAAAGGGGTTGCCAAGAGACATGGTGAACAAGACATCAAGGGGGATGGGCCTCAAGCCCATGCATTAAAATCACCAATAATGGAAACTCGACTCGACGCTTAACATTACGTTAAGTCTTGAGTTCAATGCAGTCAAAGTACGTTATTAGTGTGATTGTAAGCACTACATTCTATTTGCCATCCCAATGTTACTAGTGCTTGGTACCCGCGTGTCAAGTGAGGAGGTTGAGCTAAGCTCTTAATGATCTTCAATAGGTGCTGAAAATGCGGGGGCACCAGAGTGGAGACCACCTATGTGAATGTGAAGTGCGGCCGCTTCAAGGAGCTAAAGGGCTTGGTTCTGGAAACATTCATGAATGATACGGGACACAAGGCCTATGTTGAAAGTGTCAGATATGTAAAGCTAGTTGCTGGTGTTTGTTATATGCGTGAACTATTTGTAAATACATATCAATTTGAATTTTTGGTTCAAAGTTTATCTACCATGTAATTCTGATATGATATAATGAACTATTCACAATTTAGTGGTTCAAATCGCGAGATACCATTATTTATGCATATAATGTTTGAGTTGTTCTTGGATCGTTGATCTGTATTAAACATTTTGAAAATGGCGGGGGATTGTTGGACATTTTCAAAATAAATGTCTTATCCCACATTGCTTAGTTGAGCCAAGTAAAAAGTATTTATATACTATATGACTTTTCAATAAGTCAAAATAGCGCGGCGCATATGGCGCATTTTAGGCGCTTTTATAGGCGCACTTGGCACTTGGACACGTGGCACGTGCCACGTGGCAGTGGCCAACTAGGATGTACACGTGGCACACATGCCACGTCATCAACGCAGATATTTTATTTTGCCATTTTCTGGAGAAAGTGGAGTAGTGGGCAGTTTATTCTCTCCAGCCACTAACCCACTTTGACCACTTACTCTGGTGGTTTCTCTGGATGATAAAAGCAGCAGAGGAAAATAAAACAGACAACTCGCAAATTGAAAACCACCAAAAACTGTTTCGTTTTCTGCTTTCACTTCTGCAAGTGCAAGCAGGTTCTTCATCGTATCCTGAAGGTATTTGCTGAACTCGTGCAGTATAGAGGGCAAATAATTCCTTTAGGAAAGTGGCATTGATACACGCTTTGAAGTCATTGTAATTCTCTGTATCTAACAAGGTTGAGTGTTTATCACCGTGACAAATTGGAGATTTTCACTCAAATGGCCGAGAATCCAGAAGAAACACCGATGCAGAAATCAGTTTTCTCATTTTCAAAGGTGTACTGTACGTCCTTGTTATTATATTTAAAAAATAATAATAATAACCTACTTAAAAAAATTAGTAACTCTTACTACTTCCAAACTTTGACTTTTGAGCCATGATTGTTGTAAATTTGATTATTCCATTGATTGAAAACAGTTTTAATTTCACCACTTATAAATAATTTTGTAATTTCTATTTTTGTTATCACTAGACTAAAGAGAAGGTAGAAATGACGAGTTTTCCTTTTTATGTAATTTGTATACAATGAATAATCTTCAAATGAGCTTCCAATTCCTTCTTCCATGCATTCTTTTCTTTTTACTCTTTTAATTAAGTTACAAAGTTCACATTTTCAATTCTCAGAATTTAAGAAGTGGCTTATGGTCACAATCATGGGCATATTCATGGAAAGCCAGCTTTAACCTGGTTTCTGTTTGATTGTTTTTCAGATCAACCCCAAGCTGAAACATGTATCCTCACCAGCAGGGCTTCCCAATGATAAAGGACACCACAACTCTTTCACAAACCTAAAGGCTGTTGAAATACATTGCTTTGATGGTTACTTTCTGATGGCGTAGAGGAATTAGCGCTGACATATTTGGAGAAAGCCGAAAACGGAAAAAAATCAACGAAGCGGTGAAATTTTGCAATTCTGAAAGTGTCCGAATTGGCCTTAAAATTATTGTATTTTATTGGGAATCGGGCTGCTGAGCATAACCCACAAATTTATTGTGGGCCCCACCCTGTTTTGGAGAAAAAATGCTGTTTAGTCCTTCAATTTTGCATTTTATTATTTTTAGGGACCTAATTGCAAATTTGTAAAAGTTTTTCCTTTGCTCTGTTATTTTCGAGATTTTAACCCTAGCTTCTAGTCACTATTTAAAGGCTTGTAAGACAAAAATTTCGCAGTTTTTGATGAATACGAATTTTATTCCTTTTTTTCCTATCTCTTTGAATTTTCGGTAAATTCTAGGGTTAGAAGAATAGTTTCCGGCATCGTGCGCGATCAACGGAATTCGATTGTTATCCACTGCATCAGTCGGTATCAGAGCCTAACCTTGCATCATCATGCCTCGAGGAAGAGAGAGACGAGTCGGTGACATCGCAGGGGAGGAGGACCTGGAACGACGGATTGAGCAACGCCTCAATCAAGCGATCGGACAGCAAATCCAAGCAGCTGTCGATCTTTTGACTGAGAGGATGGGAGAGTTGATTGCGGCCCAAGTTAGGGTTAATCAGCCCTATAGGAGACGAGCAAATCTGGAGAATCCGTTTGGTAGAGACGAAGAGGACGAGGAAGAGGATTCAGATAGCAAAGAGGCCCCTGTTAGACGTCGTGTGGCAGGCGAAGACCGACCTTGGGAGAGTGGGTTGCGGACTGAAATCCCTGAATTCCAAGGTACCCTTCAACCGGAAGAATTCCTAGATTGGCTTGCGACTGTTGAGGAAGTTTTAGAGTTCAAGGGCGTACCTGAGAACAGAAGAGTCCCGCTGGTTGCGACCAGATTACAGGGGAGAGCGATGGCTTGGTGGCAACAGTTAAAGCTAACCAGGCAACGGATGGGAAAATCTAAGGTTACAACGTGGGAGAAGTTGAAGAAACATATGAGGTCGAATTTCTTACCCTATAATTACCAGCGATTGATGTATCAACGGTTACAAAACCTACGACAAGGGAGTCGAACAGTCGAGGAGTATACCACCGATTTTTACCAGTTAATAGCCAGGAACGATATCCAAGAAACGGAGGAACAGTTGGTGTCGCGGTATATTGGAGGCCTAAGGGAGCAGCTCCGGGAATCAGTCAACGATTTTGATCCCCTGACTGTTTCAGAGGCGCATCAAAGGGCAGTGCGGATGGAGAGGAGAACGCGTCCCACGGGTTTCGGCAGTAGCGGGTTGCCCCGTACCTCAGTGGCAGTACCCCGACCTTCAGGGTCAACGACAGCAATTACACCAAAACCTACACCTGTAACGGCCAACAATAACAACAGAAGGGTAGGACAGAGTAGTGGTATGAAGTGTTTTGCGTGTGGCGAGGTTAGACATCGTCAGTCTGAATGTAAGAAAGCCGGAAAGCGAGCCATGTTTGCTGATGTGGCTGAAGAAGAGGATCATGATGATGAAGATGAAGGCGAGCCAATTTTTAAAGAAGAGGAATTCGAAGAAGAAATTGTGGGGGGAGATATAGGTCCTGCATTGGTGGTGAGGAGGTCGTGTCTGGCCCCTCGAGTCGTCGAGGAGAATTGGTTGAGGCAAAACATATTCCAGTCTACTTGTACCATCAAAGGTAAAATATGTAAATTTATCATTGATTCTGGTTGTTGTGAGAATATAATGGCCGCTGAAGCTGTGAAGAAGTTAGGGCTTCCAACGGAAAAGCACCCTAAACCGTATAAGCTGTCTTGGTTGAAACAAGGAGGTGAGTTGACAGTTTCACAAAGGGTGTTAGTTCCTTTTTCAATGGACAGTAAGTATAAGGATGAAGTCTGGTGTGATGTTGTGGAGATGGACGCGTGTCACTTGTTGTTGGGACGTCCATGGCAGTATGACAGAGATGTTCACCATGATGGGAAGAAGAACACCTACAGTTTCGTGTTTGAGGGGGTGAAGATCGTGCTGGTTCCTCGGAAAGAGACCAGTAAGGAGGCTGGAAGTTTATTGACATTGGCACAGTTTGATGATGAGTTGCAGGAGTCGGATGTTGTCTTTGCCTTGGTGGGAAAAACAGTGGCAGAGGAACAGCAGGTTCCGGAGGCAGTACAGCCCCTGTTGCAGGAGTTCGCAGATCTGTTTCCTGAAGATTTACCTGATGGTTTGCCACCTTTATGAGATATTCAACATCAGATTGACTTGGAGCCTGGAGCAGTTCTTCCGAATCGACCCCATTACCGAATGAGTCCGGTTGAACATGAAGAGTTGAGGAGGCAGGTTGAGGAGTTATTGGCCAAGGGATATATCCGGGAGAGTCTCAGTCCCTGTGCTGTACCTGCATTACTGATCCCAAAGAAAGATGGAACGTGGCGGATGTGTGTCGACAGCCGTGCCATCAATAAAATCACAGTAAGGTATCGATTTCCTATCCCTAGGCTGGATGATTTACTTGATCAATTAAGTGGTGCCACTGTGTTTAGCAAGCTGGATTTGAAGAGTGGTTACTACCACATACGGATTCGTCTGGGAGATGAGTGGAAAACTGCATTCAAGACGAGAGAAGGGCTTTATGAATGGTTAGTTATGCCCTTCGGGCTTTCAAATGCTCCTAGCACCTTTATGAGAGTCATGAACCAAGTGTTGAGGCCTTTCATTGGTAAGTTCGTTGTGGTTTATTTTGATGATATATTAATTTATAGTGCTAATGAGGCTGAGCATTTGGGCCATTTGAGAGCTGTGCTTGAGGTGTTGAGAAAAGAGCGTTTGTTTGCTGCTTCAAAAAAATGTATTTTCTTGTCTAGTCGTGTTCTGTTTCTGGGATATGTGGTATCGGACAAGGGATTGCAGGTTGATGAGGCGAAAGTGCGGGCTGTTCAGCAGTGGCCTAGACCCAGCACAATTACTGAAGTTCGCAGCTTTCATGGGTTGGCATCTTTTTATAGGCGTTTCATTCCTCATTTTAGCACTATCATGGCACCTATCACAGACTGTATGAAGCAGACAGGGAAGTTCGAATGGTCGGAGGCAGCAGAGGAAGCGTTTGAGCTGATTAAACATAGACTGACTACCGCCCCTATACTGGTTTTGCCAGATTTCCAGCAGCCTTTTGAGCTGCATTCTGATGCTTCAAAATTAGGGATTGGAGCAGTGCTAAGTCAGAGCGGAAAGCCAATCGCATACTTCAGTGAGAAGCTGTCCGGAGCAAAACTGAATTACAGCACTTATGATGTAGAGTTTTATGCAGTTGTGCAGGCTGTTAAGCATTGGAGGCATTATCTGTTCCAGAGGGAATTCGTCTTGTACACTGATCATGAAGCGCTCAAACACCTGCACAGCCAGGATAAGGTCTCCGCAAGGCATGCTAGTTGGGTTGCCTATTTGCAGCAGTTCACATTTGTAGTCAAGCACAAGTCGGGGGTGGCAAATAAGGTGGCTGATGCGCTGAGTAGGAGAAAGACTTTGCTGACTCGCATGACAGTCCAGGTACCGGGATTTGACACGTTTTCTGAGCTGTTTGATTCTGACCCATATTTTGCTGCTGTCTTGAAAAAAATTGAAGCAGGAGAACGGACAGATTTCCACTTACAGGATGGGTCTCTGTTCAAAGGCAATCGATTGTGTATTCCTGACTGCAGTTTGAGGCTACAGATTATACAGGAGCTGCATAATGAAGGTCATGTTGGTCGGGACAGAACATTGCAGTTGGTGCAGTCTAACTATTTTTGGCCTTCCATACGCAAAGAAGTGGAGAAATTTGTGCAGCATTGCCGGGTTTGTCAGATTTCAAAAGGGACAGCCACAAACGCCGGATTATACATGCCATTACCAGTACCGTCACAGCCATGGGTGGATATCAGTATGGATTTTGTATTGGGCTTGCCGCGTACTCAGCGTGGTAACGACTCAATTTTTGTGGTGGTGGACAGGTTCTCTAAGATGGTACATTTTATTCCGTGTAAAAAGACGATGGATGCAGTTAAAGTGGCGCAGTTGTTCTTCCGTGAGGTGTATAAGTTGCATGGGCTGCCCGAGTCCATTGTTTCGGATCGGGACACGCGGTTTCTGAGTCACTTTTGGCGGAGTTTGTGGAAAATGGTGAATACCCAGCTGAACTTTAGCGGTGCATATCATCCTCAAACGGATGGGCAAACTGAAGTGGTGAACCGTTCCTTGGGCAATCTGTTACGCAGCCTGGTTGGAGAACATGTGAAGAGTTGGGATTTGAAGCTGTGTCTAGCGGAGTTTGCTCACAATCATGCAGTGAACCGGAGCACGGGGTTTAGCCCATTTGCAGTGGTTTACTCGGTCATTCCTAAGGGGCCGCTGGACTTATTGCCTTTGCCTTCTCAGACCAAGCTTCATGGCAAGGGGGAGGATTTTGTTGGTAGTTTGCAGGAAGTCCACGAAGCAGTGCGCAACAATTTGCGGACATCGGCTGCCAAGTATAAGAAGACTGCCGACAAGAAAAGGCGACATGTGGAGTTTGAAGTGGGAGACTTTGTTTGGGCCGTGTTGACCAAGGATCGCTTTTCTGTTGGCAACTACAACAAGCTGTCCGCTCGGAAGATTGGGCCTGTCGAGATCATTGCAAAGATTAATCCCAATGCTTACCGCTTAAAGTTACCGAGTTCGATTCGCACACATGATGTCTTCAATGTGAAGCACCTTCTGCCGTATGTCAGTGATTCTTCTGAGGATGAAAATTCGAGGGCGAATTCTGTCCAACCCGGGGAGAATGATGGCGTAGAGGAATTAGCGCTGACATATTTGGAGAAAGCCGAAAACGGAAAAAAATCAACGAAGCGGTGAAATTTTGCAATTCTGAAAGTGTCCGAATTGGCCCTAAAATTATTGTATTTTCTTGGGAATCGGGCTGCTGAGCATAACCCACAAGATTTTGTGGGCCCCACCCTATTTTTACGAAAAAATTCTGTTTAGTCCTTCAATTTTGCGTTTTATTATTTTTAGGGACCTAATTGCAAATTTGTAAAAGTTTTTCCTTTGCTCTGTTATTTTTGAGATTTTAACCCTAGCTTCTAGTCACTATTTAAAGGCTTGTAAGACAAGAATTTTGTAGTTTTTGATGAATACGAATTTTATTCCTTTTTTTCCTATCTCTTTGAATTTTCGGTAAATTCTAGGGTTAGAAGAATCGTTTCCGGCATCGTGCACGATCAACGGAATTCGATTGTTATCCGCTGCATCACTTTCCATCTGATCTCATTAAGTTGTTTCATAAAATGGAAGACCTTAATTTCAGGTCTTGTATGTTCAAGCAACTGTTTCCTGGTGAAGGATTCAACCAAGCTATTCAGACTCTTAAGTTTTTGGATGTAAAGAGTTGTCCCAATTTGATTAGTTAAGCACCAAGTTCTGTTTCTTTCGAGAACTTAACGAATTTGGACGTATGCAAATGTAAGGGAATGGTTAGCCTGATGGGACACTCAACAGCAAGAAGCCTAGTTCATCTCAAAGAAATGAGTAGAAGAAAATATGACAAGGTGTTAGAAATTGTTTCAAATGATGGATTAGAAGAATCGAAAGGGGAGATCATGTTCACCAAATTAAGATGTTTGGACCTACATGATTTGGCAAGCCTTGTATGCTTCAGCTCAGCAGAATGCGCTTTGAAGGAAGTAATTGTAAGCCAATGTCCCAACATTAAATTTTTCTCGAAAGGAGTCTTAAACTGATGCGGGCCACAAATAATAAAAAGGATCTCCAATTCAATTTGGAAACAACTACTTGTTGTGGAAAGAAATTAAAGATATATTTTGGATTATATCTTTATTTTAATTGTAATTATTTTATAATTTGGATTATGAATAGATTTTATTGTAAGGATCCTAAATTGATAAGGATTCCTATTTTGTTTGTATTTTAATTTATTTAGTATTCTTTTTAATTAGGAAGTTTAGACTATTTAGAAGTTTTTATTGTTTAGGCGTTTTATTACATTAGGATAGTTTGCCTATAAATAGGCTTTTATTTTTCAATTGTAATGAGTTTTTGATTTCAATAAAATTTTCGGAATTATTTTCCTTATTCTGTTTTTGTGAATTTTGCAAAATTCAACTAGTAGAAGATTAAATTCCGGCATCGTGCACGATCAACAGACTTTAGTAGTTGTTAGGGTTTGGGTATTCTTAGAATCAACAACCCCTCTCAATAAGTATCATCAATATTGAATTCTTCCGCTGCATCACAAACACACCTAAGCTACAGAGGGTACAACTTTCAGAAGCAGACAGAGGGCATTGGAATGGCAGTCTTAACACAACCGTGCAACAGTTGTTCACCTAACGGTGGTAAACAAAATGTTTCTTTTAATCTGATTTCCAATCTTGTTGATAATTATTTCTTGCTCGTGACATTATTTCTTATATATTGGTATGCAGAGTGGGAATTTAGGATCAAATGTTGAAGCTGATGATGAGAGGCATTGCTGTCCATATCCCTTTCATTTTTAAGACACTTTAATTTTCTATTATGATCATTTGATTTATCACAACACCTTTTATTTCCTATTCTGCAAATTTGTTGAATGGATTCAGTTATTCTATTTTCAATAAGGACAGTTATTTCATGTTTTTAAACTATCTATTTCTTGTTGAAATCTAAGTATAGTTTTTGAATTTGGATTTTCACTTTGAACATGAGAAGGGTGGTAATGCTGATAATCTAGTTTGATATAAGTTCGCAAATGCCTAAAGCTACAACGATTTTTATTTTTATTTTTTTAACATATCTCTATTTCAATCTTCATTGATTAAGGTCCTTATATTTTTGACGCCTGACCTTGAGATGTGGGTCATCCAAATCACATTAGCATGGCATAAGAATTTGTAAATGGCTAAACAAGTTTATTTTATTTATTTATTTTTAGATACCCCTATTTTATCATCAATGATTGTCTCTAGAAAAGATCAAGAATAAACAATTCAAGCTGTTTGTATTGTTGTTGCAGCGTATAGATAAGGCATAGAAATATGAGTGGTATTTAAGTGGGTGGGTCCATTGAGAGAAAAAGAGCAGTTAATTGTTGACTGCTCATTATCAAAGTAATGAAATAATTGAGTGTGTGGGGGCAACCGTCTGTCAAGTGAGCTAATGGACTTCCTTTTTAATAAAGTCATTTTAACATGTAAAATTAACTGGTTACCAATCTTAACACCATCACTACTCTACATTCTACAGTAATCTTATGAGCAATGTTATCATAACCGTACTGGATATCAAACCGGTGAAGCTATTGGTACGTGGTACAATCGGTTCAACCGGGTAATACCGGTGGTTATACCGGATTATTATTTTTTATTTTTTAAATATTATTTAAAAAATAAATAAGCTTTTAAATTCATCAAATACAAGTTTCAAATATTTAATACTCAAAATAATTTCATGAAATATTCTAAAACTTCATCAATTTTAAATTTTAATGAAAATTGATTTAAATTTTAAAATTTAAAAAATTTTGGTTTGAAACCAAACCGAACCAGAACCAAACAAAACTAATTCAGTTTGGTTCAAGTCAAACCGAATGTATATTGGTTTGATTTTGGTTTTTATAATTTTATATGTTTATTTTTTGGTTTGGTTTAAAACTTCATCAATTTTAAATTTTAATGAGAATTGATTTAAATTTTAAAATTTGAAAAATTTTGGTTTGAAACTAAACCGAACCAGAACAAAACAAAACTAGTTCAGTTTGGTTCAAGTCAAACCGAATGTATATTGGTTTGATTTTGGTTTTTATAATTTTATATGTTTATTTTTTGATTTGGTTCGAACAGAACCGAACCGAACCGAACCGTCGAACCGAACCGAATCAAACCCAAAGATAGAAAATGGTCAAAACCGGTTTTTGACCGGTTCGTCGGTTTACTGGTTTTTAACCGGTCGAACCGGTCATCTCCGGTTTCTAATCGAACCGTCCATTTTAATCAAACCGACCGGACCCATGGTCGGTTCGCGGTAAAACCGGTCGAACCGGCCGGTCCGGTCCGGTTTTCACAACATTGCTTATGAGTTTACTCTCTTCACCCATTTTCAGTCAGTCAGTCAGTCAACGTTTTTGCTTTTGCAATTATTAAAGGAAATACTGCTCGGTCTCTTGATTTTCATTCAGATCCAAGTCCACTTAAAACGATCTAGTGCTGTAAGAGCCAACACCAGGATAGAAGTTCTGTACAAAAAACAAGCTGAGTCTCGTATTTTAAAAAAAAAAAAAAAATAGAGAAGAAATGATCTTGTTGTGATTTTCTTCTTCTTGGATGCAATTTTCGAGCTGTGATAGTAGGCCTTGTAGCAATCACTACTATTATAGGAAAATCCCCAAGTCATAAAGGTTTTCCAGGTATACTTGCCTCTTTTCTGTCTTCATTTAATGTGTTCTTTGTAGTTCTTTTAATTATTATTTTTTTGGGTATGGTTGAGTTAAACACATTCAATACAATTTAGTGATTTTTTTTTATATGTAATTTTCATTTTGTAATCGAACTTGAACCTCCTAAAGAAATTAATTTCGTTACCACCGGGACAAACAATTTAGCAATCCATTCTCTAATAAATTTAAGATATGAATTTTCAATTCAGTTTAATACTTTTTCCACACATATGTTACAATTTTTTTATTAGATTTTAATTTATGTTTTATACACTTTTTTCTTAAAACAAATTTCTTTTTTTCTTTTTAAATATAGGTTGGATTTTTACGAATCCACTTTATCGAGCCTTCTCTCAACAGCTTTTCCAATAAATTAATCAATTAAATATAAGAAGAAGAAGAGTTCAAAATTTTGGCAACACAGAAATTTATCCGATAGAGATAGAGAAAGAGAGAAGGGGAAGAAGCTTTTGATCTGTTTCAAAATCATCTGATTTCTCCTCCTTTTTTTTTTCTCAGAACTCTTCATCTTCGATTCCCGGCCAGTTTCCGATTCGCTAAGCAAAGCGGAAATAAAGAGGTGAGCTTACAGATCTGACTTGTTCTTCTTCTTTGAACAAAACTTGGAGTGATTTAATTTCATGTGATGAACAAGTCAAAGAGTAAGATTGATTCAGCCTCTCTTTCATTCTCAGAATATACTGCTGGGATTGGGAATTTCTATTCCTCAACGATTATCAAAACCAAGAGGTACTTTCTTTTTCTTTTCCATCTTCTTTTTCCCAAATTCTTTTTTTTAATAATGTTTTCCTATTTATCCCTTCCCTTTTTTGTTAGATGCATTTCTAGATTTTTTTTTTTTATTAATGTATTTTTTTTAATATTTAACCGTATTTAAAGTTTACTAGATGTTGAATATTAATACACACAAACTTATATTAAATATTTATGTTTAATATGAAAGAGAATTTTAACATGGAAAAATATTTTTTTAATAACTAATTATGAAATGAAAATTAATCATTTTAATAATCTCACTAATATCTAGTTTAAAGAAACAATTTCAAACCACCAATAATAAAAATAAAAAATGACACTACAAAGACACTTAAAGGAAATCAATGCTTCAATTGTAATGATTTAACATATTTAAAAGAAATTTTGTGAAAGTCACACACCTATGAACTATGTTTTTAAAGTTGAGGTTCTATATATTTGTAAGTTTGAATAGATATAATTATGGATGTCAACAAGTACGAGTTTTATGGGTATTTAGTGCTATCCGATCTTAATGAGATTATCCGAATCCGATATAAAAGAATACAAGGCAGGAATGAGATGTAGTTTCCTACCTGTTATGAATTTAGGACTGGAATGGATTAAAACTAAGGTAGCTGCTACCCAAACCCGTCCTATTAAAACATGAAATATTGTAAACATTTCGTAGGCTGGTGGTGGTGGGTTGAGCACACCTCCTAATTGATCGAAGTGTTGAAGTATCAACGATTACGACAATTTTGGTTTATTAATAATTTGTGTATGTAATTATATTTACTCATTATATTCAAATATTATTAAATTATTATTAATAAAAAAATTATTAATTAATAATATATTTGGTTTTTTTTATTAAATGTGTAACTTCGTGAAATGAGTGATTAATGTGCACTCGCTACCCATGATGGAATGATAATGAGATTTACTTCATCAATAATCGCAAGTAATGGAACGGAACAAATAATTATATTTATGAATGAAAATGGTATAAATAATATAATTACCCGCGAATACGCTACCAGTTGCTATCCTACTTTAATTGACGTTCCAATCTCAATTATTCTTAAAAGCCACAACATATAGGGGTGGGCAAAACACGGTTCTGTTTAAAAATCGAACCGACCCAAAAACCAAAGTAAAAGAAAAATAAGAACAAAAAATAAACCAAAATTTAAAATTTCAATTTTTTAATTTTTTAATTTTTATTATCATTATTTTATTATTAGTTACATGTACAGTATTGCTTAAAAAAGATTTATATTACTAAAGTCTCATAAATACAAACTATATAATATGCCAAGTAACATATATATATATATTGCTATTTTGTTTCGGTTCGGTTTTGTTTCGATTTTTTCAACAAAAACCGAATTGAAAACCAAATTATTATATTTTATAAAACCGAAACCAAACCAAATAGAGTTTGGTTCGGTTCGGTTTTCAATCTCGATTCTGTTCGATTTTTGGATTGCGGTTTGGTTTTGTTCACCTATAACAATATACAAAAGTACCATATATCAAATGATGAAATATCAAAAGTACTTTATTCAACCTCAAAACATATCTATTCACATCTTGCACTTAAAAAATATAACCAATATTAACTGAACTCATGCTGAATGTGCACATAAAACAAGCCAAACTCAGGTAACGACAGTATAGCAATGGTGAACCTATTGTTCACTTAACACTGGTTATTACATAGACTGTTTAGTTTCTCATATTGAGGATACCTACGAATATATGCAAGAGAAGAATAAGACAATTTAGAGAGACATCATTTTATAACATAAGAATTTTTATTTATTTCAACTTGAATATCTTACAAGCTAAGAGCTTCTTTATATAAAGGATGAAAGGCTCTAGAATCTTACAAAGGACGCTAGCTTACAAGAGAATATCATTTGAGGGACCGAACATACAAACATTATTACACACTCACATCAGACATAAAGTGTAACTAACTTAACATAAAGAAAGCATCTTCTTTTTACAAAAGTAAAGTTAAGATGAAACAAACAATGGTTGAGGACTACTGAAGAGATAGTGAGAATCTGCTTTATTTCCATCCATTGATAAGCTCATGAGATGGAGATACATTCATGGGATCTGGAATGTGCAAAACAGGAGATAGTGGACAGATGTCTGATTCATCAGAATCTGTATCATAGTGTGTGTCTTAAGAATCATGGAATAGGGATATATTTTTAGTATCCACTGGTGGAGTAACTTGAGTTAAGCTAGAAGCTGAATGAGCCAATGGTGGAGACTGAATGAATTAAACATCTACTGGTTGAATAGCCTGATATTTTGGTTTTGCTGAAAGAGTTATTGCATAGAGAGAGGTAGAACATAACCAAGCAGAAGAAACATTTTTATAGCCATTAAGCTCATAAAGATACTTCTGTGGGGTCTAGAGGATCATCTTATCTTCAATTCAAGAGAGAGTACCACTGAAATTTCTTTAGTGATAAGCATGATTCTGTGCCCAGAAATGTTGTTGAGGATTTTGGAAATATAGCCTGTGTAGGATAAAAATTCCTACTTTTGGACTTTCTTTGAATGTACCTCTTTTATAATCATACAACCCTTCAAACTAGATTTGTCTTTGAAGTTCTTTCTGCCACTAAGAGAGAGGTACAAACCAGTCCAGAAAAGTGAATAATAAAGTACTCACAAGATTTGGATTAGTAATGAACTTATAAAGAGGTAAGAGAGGAATCTGAACATCAGTAGAGTAAAGAATAGTAAAACACCATAGACACCAAAGCTCATGCTCCATAAGTTGATGGAATGGAGATGACAAAACACCGATACCTATGCCACTTGCATCACATTCCACATCAAACAATTTATCAAAGTCTGGAAGAGCTCAAACAGGAACAGTACATAGCTTTTCCTTGATCAAAGCAAAGCTCTGCTTTTTTCTCACCCCAAACAAAAATTTTTCCCTTCTTGACACACTCAATTAATGGAGCTATAATACTACTAAAATTTTTAATAAATCTTCTATCGAAAGTAGCTAAGCCATAAAAGCTACGAATGTTTCCTACTGACTTTGGTGTTGGCCAATCTTGAATGGCTTTCAGCTTTTCGTCATCATACTTGATTGCATATTTCACCACAACATATCCTAAGAATTATAATTCTTCTAATGTAAATGAGCACTTTTTCAAATTTGAACGAATTAGAGTCCTTCGACAAACAAAAACTAAACCCAAATCCTATCATCTACCTATTCTAAATTCTAATTACTAACAATTCAAAAAAAAAAAGATGAAGTTTTTATGGTTTTTGGTTCATTTTTATTGCATAGTTTTTCAAAATCAAACAGACAAATGGGCAAAAACACCCTCAACAACTTATACTACTTCATCGTCACCGCCGACTCAATGGAAGATCTCATCTTTCTCAACGACCAAGAAGTTAATGAATTTTATTTGTTTCTTGGTACTCTTTTATAGCCTCTCCATGGCCTAGATCTTCAAATTCTGATGAAGAAATTGAAATGGAATCAGTCCTTAAGGCTTGATGTAGAAGAGAAGGCTTTGGCCTTTTTATGCAAGTTTTATGGTGATAAGTAAAAATAGGCCGATTTCGGTGATTTTTAGGCTTAAATTTATCGAAAAAATGGCCAACGAGCAAAACTCATGCCTTTGGCGGTGATGTCCGTCGTTTTTTGGCCAAAAAACGATGTTTAGCCTTCAAATTAGCATTTTTTGGTTTTTTCGGACTTTTCGAGAAATTTTTTGAATGTTTCTTTTTTTGTTTTGCTATTTTTTCCTTGTTCATTTTAGATTGTTTTGTTTTATTTTTCGCCTATATAAAGGCTTGGTTGTAATTGAATTGGCAGACTTGATTTGAATGAAAATTTCCCCTTATTCCTTTATACTTTGAATTTATCAAATTCTAGTACTTAGAAGACCTTATTTCTGGTATCGTGCACAATCAACGGGTTTAAAATAATCTATTCGTACCCGCCGCATCATTTGGTATCATAGCCGAATTCCAAAACCCTAATCGTCATTATGCTGCTGAGGAGAGAGCGAAGGGTAAATGAGGTTACGGGTCAGGACAATCTGAATCCGTTGGAGCAGAGTTTCGGGCAACGTGTTAATGCCATGATGGACCAGAGAATGGAGATCATTATGGATCGATTGGCAGAACATATGGATGGACTGCTTGCGGCTCATCTGGGGGCGAATCGTCAATAGAGACGAAACCCTAATGTTAATTTGGAAAATCTTCAGAATCCATTCACCGGATTGGAGGAGGAAGAGGATGATTCGGATGAGGGAGATTACCATAAGCGTAGACATCCGGCAGAGGTGGAGGATAGATGTTGGGCGGCCGGATTGAGAACGGAGATTCTCGAGTTTCGTGGTACTCTCCAACCAAAGGAGTTCCTGGACTAGTTGGCAACGGTGGAGGAGGTACTAAGGTTCAAGGGAGGCCCGGAGGATAAAAGAGTATTATTAGTCGCTACTAGATTTCTAGAAAGGGTAACGACATGGTGGATGCAAATCAAACAGACCCGACTTCGGATGGGTAAGCCAAAAATTGTAACTTGGGAAAAGATGAAGAAACAAATGAGAGCTAACTTTTTTCCTGTAAATTTTCAGAGATTAATGTATCAAAGATTATAAAATTTAAGGCAGGGTAGTCGATCAGTTGATGAATACACAACTGAATTTTATCAATTGATTGCTAGGAGTGATATAATGGAGATCGATGAGCAGTTGGTGTCTAGGTATATTAGAGGATTGAGGGAACATATTATGGAAGCAGTTAAAGATTTTGACCCTTTAAATATCTTTGTTGCGCACCAATTAGCCTTATGGCTTGAGAAAAGATTACATCGACATAGTTTTGGGTTTTCTGATGTTAGAGGCGGTTCCAGTAAAACCTCCAGAAACTGCACCTAGGAGAACCGGACAAAGTAGTGCACAGGCAAACTGAATGCAGGATGTCTGGGAAGCGAGCCATGTTTATAGAGGCTGATGAAGGTGTAGAGGCACATTCTGGTGCTTGTGATAATCCAGCCTGTGATGAGGAAAATGAGGTTGAGGAGGAGATGGTAATGGGAGATGTAGGCACTGCTTTACTGGTGTGGCGTTCTTGTTTGACACCACGAGCCGTTGTTGATGATGAATGGCTGAGGAGTAATATATTCCAGTTTAAATGCATCATTAAGGGAAAAGTGTGCAAATTTGTGATTGATGGAGGATGTTGTGAGAATATAGTGTCAACTGAAGCTGTTCGAAAACTGAGTTTAGCAATAGAAAAAATCCAAAACCCTATAAATTAGCATGGCTGAAACAAGGGAGAGAGGTGTTGGTGTCTAAGAGGGCAGTGGTTCCTTTTTCGGTGGGGTCCTGATATAAGGATGAGATGTTGTGTGATGTTGTAGACATGGATGCCTACCACCTGTTGTTAGGGAGACCGTGGCAGTATGATCGAGATGTGACTCATAAGGGGAAATCGAACACTCACACCTTTATGTTTGAGGGGGTGAAAATTACCCTTGTTCTGAAGGAGGAGAAGGTTAAAAGTAGTGTCGTGGCTGATAATGTGGTGTTGCAGACTCTATCCCAATTTGAAGATGCAGTGCAAGAGAATGAGGTGGTGTATGCATTGGTTGGAAAAGTAGCTGAAAAGGAAGTTGAGATTCCTGAACAGATCAAGCCCATGTTAAGAGAGTTTGGTGATCTGTTTCTGGATGAGCTCCCTGCTGGGTTACCACCCCTTCATGATATTCAACATCAGATTGACCTTGAGCCTGGAGCTGTCCTTCCAAACCGTCCCCATTACAGAATGAGCCTAGCTGAACATGAGGAGTTGAGAAAGCAAGTAGAGGAGCTGCTGATGAAGGGCTATATCCGGGAGAGTTTGAGCCCCTGTACAGTGCCAGCTCTCTTAATTCCAAAGAAAGATAGGAGTTGGCAGATGTGTGTGGATACGAGAGCCATCAATAAAATAACTATCAGGTATCGGTTTCCTATTCCTCGACTTGATGATTCGTTAGATCAACTTAGTTGAGCAACTGTTTTTACTGAGTTAGATTTGAAAAGTGGGTGTTATCATATTCGTATAAGGCTTGGGGATGAGTGGAAAACTACATTCAAGACTATGAAGGGGCTGTATGAGTGGATGGTCATGCCTTTTGGTTTATCTATTGCACCTAGCACTTTTATGTGTGCTATGAACCAGTTATTTAGGCCTTTTATTGGAAAGTTTGTGGTTGTATTAATGATATATTGATATATAGTGCTAATGAAGAAGACCATGTTTGTCATTTAAGAAAAGTGTTGTCAGTATTGAGAAAGGAGAGAATGTTTGCTGCCATGAAGAAGTGTGTGTTTATGTCTGCTAGTGTATTGTTTTTAGGTTATGTTGTTTCTACTGAAGGTTTAAAGGTAGATGAGGCAAAAGTGGAGGCGATTAAAGCCTAGCCTCAGCCCAGTTTAGAGACTGATGTAGAGTTTCCATGGTCTGGCCTCATTCTATAGGCGGTTCATTGCACATTTCAGCAGTATTATGGCACCAATCATTGAATTTATGAGGGAAGTTTGATTGGGCTAACCAAGCTGAAGAGGCATTCCAATCAATTAAAGAACGTCTAGTTACAGCTCACGTTCTTATTTTACCAGATTTCCAGTAGCGTTTTGAGTTGCATTCTTCGAAGTTAGGCATTGGGACTGTATTGAGTCAAAATCAAAAACCTGTTGTTATTTCAGTGAAAAGTTATCCTGTGCCAAGCTTCATTACATCACTTATGATGTGGAGTTTTATGCGGTGGTTCAGGCAGTTAAGCATTGGAGACATTATCTGTTTCAGCGGGAGTTTATTCTATTTACTGATCATGAAGCATTGCGACATTTACAGAGTCAAACAAGATTTCTGTTAGGCATGCTTAATGGGTGGCTTATCTCCAACAATTCACTTTTATGGTTAAGCCTAAGTTTGGTGTGTCTAATAGAGTGACTGATGCCTTGAGTAGGTGAAGAGGGTTGATTGGTCGTCTTTCAGTTGAGGTTCCTTAGGGTTGTCAAACGTGTGACGGGGACCCGTCCCTTTTGGGGGCCCACCCGGACGGGGACGGGGAATTCCCGATTAAAATCCCTACGGGGCGGGGACGGGGACGAATTTGTCCCCGTTTATTAATCGGGAACGGGGATGGTAATAACCCTACCCGCTCCGCGCGCCCCCGTCCCCATCCCCGTTTAAAGCCCGCGAGGATCCCCGATAAAATATCCTAATCCCCGTGTTAATTTATTTAATTAATATTAGATTATATGCTAAAGTAATCAATAAAATGTTTAATTGTTGTGGATTTTAATTTGGAGAGCAAAGAGAACACAGCCCAAGTAACAATCCGCGGCCCAATTGATAATTTAATAAAAGTTATTTGCCCCCCCAAACCCACTCCTTCTTCCACTGCTTCTCTCATTTGTTAATTGGAAATTTAAGAAAATTTGAAACTTATGAATTTTATATTACTAATTTGCTAGGTTTCAATTGGAAATTTGGCATGAAAATGAAAATTGGAATTGGAGAAAGGGTCCAAGTTGATGATGTTATTTTATGTATAATTATTAATTATATATTAATGTATTTAAGAATTGAGTTTTAAGAATTTTATGTTTGTATTTTAATGCACATTTGGATAAATTTGAGGGTAAAAATTGAAATTTTACAGGTTTTTTTTATAAAATATTAAATTAGCTAAACGGGGACGGGGATCCCCGCGGAGACCCAATTCCCCGCTGGGGACGGGGATGGGATAGATTTTTATCCCCGATTAATAAACAGGGCGGGGACGGGGATCCCTGATTAATTTGGGGACGGGGATGGGGAATGCAATCCCCGCCCCGCCCCGCCCCATTTACAATCCTAAGGTTCCTGGCTTTGCAACTTTTGTTGAGTTATATGACATGGATCCTTACTTTGTTGTTGTTATTCAGAGAGTGCAAACAGGTGAACCATCAGATTTTCACCTACTTGATGAGTTTCTTTTTAAAGGGAACCAGCTTTGTATTCCTGAATGTAGCCTGCATTTGAAAATCATTCATGAGTTGCATGGAGAGGGACATGTTGGAAGCTATAGAACTTTGCAGCTTATACAGGCTAGTTATTTTTAGCCGTCTATGCACAAGGAAGTTGATAAGTTTGTGCAGCGTTGTCGGATTTGCCAGGTTTCTAAGGGAGTAGCCACTAATGCAAGATTGTACATGCCCTTGCCTATTCCGTCTTAGCCATGGGAAAAAATCAGTATGGACTTTGCGTTAGGGTTGCCACGTACTCAGCGGGGCAGTGATTCTATTTTTGTGGTGGTTGATCGGTTTTCGAAGATGGTGCGTTTTATTCCTTGCAAGAAGACCACAGATGCAGTAAATGTTGCACAGTTGTTCTTTCGAGAGGTGTACAAGCTTCATGGACTGCCTAAGTCTATTGTTTCCGACAGAGATACCAGATTTCTCAGTCATTTTTGGCGTAGTTTGTGGAAGTTAGTAAACACGCAACTGAACTTCAGCAGCGCATACCATCCTCAGACTGATGGGCAAACAGAAGTGGTTAATTGGTCTCTCGGAAATATGTTGCGGTGTCTGGTTGGTGAGCATGTGAAGAGTTAGGATCAGAAATTGTGTCAAGCCGAGTTTGCGCATAACCGAGTTGTCAACCGCAGCACCGGATTCAGTCCTTTTGCAGTAGTGTATTCGGTTGTTCCGAAGGGTCCTCTTGATCTATTACCCTTACTAGATAAGACTCGGGTGCATGGGAAAGCTGAGACTTTTGTAACTGAATTGCAGGCCATTCGTCAGATATTCCATGATAAATTGGAATGAGTTACGGCCAAGTATAAACTGGCGGCCGATAAGAAGCGTCGCCTTATGGAGTTTAAAGTTGGGGATTATGTTTGGGCTGTTTTTACTAAGGACAAATTTTCGGTGGGTGATTACAACAAGTTGTCGGCCAAAAAGATTGGTCCTGTGGAGATCGTTGAGAAGATTAATTCTAATGCTTACTGTCTCAAGCTGCCCAGCCATATCTGTACGGCGGACATATTCAATGTCAAGCATTTGATCCCGTATTCTGGAGATTTTTCGGGCGACTACCATTAGAGAGCGAATTCTATTCAGTTGGGGGAGAATGATGTAGAAGAGAATGCTTTCGTCTTTTTGTACAAGTTTTATGGTGATAAGTGAAAATGGGCCAATTTCAATGATTTTTGGGTCTAAGATTATCGGAAACGGGCCAATGAGCAAAACTCACGCTTTTGGCCTTGATGTCCCTCGCTTTTGTGCCAAAAAACGACGTTTAGGCCTTCAAATTAGCATTTTTTAGTTTTTTCGGACTTTTCGGGAAATTTTTCGGATTTTTTTTTTTTGCTTTTCTTTCTTTGTTCGTTTTGGACTGTTTTGTTTTATTTTTCACCTATATAAAGGCATGGTTGGCGGACTTTATTTGATGAAAATTTCCCCTTATTCCTTTATACTTTGAATTTGTCAAATTTTAGTATTTAGAAGGTCTTATTTTCGGTATCGTACGTGATCAACGAGTTTATGATAATCTGTTTGTATCCACTGCATCAAGGCTTGAATTGTTGCGAATTTCATTGTGAAGCGTGTTGAAACTGAAGAAGAAGAAGATGATAATGATATTGGATATGGGTTGGGTGGTGAAATGGTGCTTGGAATTTGACGGGGAAATTTTTGGGTGTGTTGATGGGAAGCATGAACTGGAGATGAAGAGGCTTGAATTAGAAGGGGTTATATTTCTAATAAAATTTTTTTTTTTTTAAAAAAAGGGCTTTTAATGGGGATAATTAGGGAAAGACAAAAAAACTCTGTTACTTTTTTTTTTTTTTTTTTTTGACTGAAAATGAGGTGTATTTTTCCTTTGATAATGTCATAAACTAAAGTCCTCGTTACAGTTTACCCTAAATAATAAATCTATGAATATAAAAGAGCAAATTAGAAAAAAAAAAAAGCCCTTGTAATTTCATTTTCTTACAAATAAAGAACTATGTTTTTTTTTTTTTAACAAAAAGAGTATTGTATTTCCAACTTTTAATTAAAAAAAATGACAACTAATATTTTTTCATTAAAAAATGATGATATAGCAGATAGTATTTTTTAGTTATTTAACATTCCAATAATTCATGCATATTATTTAAGAATTTTACATTAAGATTCGAATATCTTTTGAAAAATTTTCAAATTGTTATGATTTTTTTTATATTTATTATCATTGTTTAATTTAGAAAAATATTTATGCTTCTTGAAAATTTTAAAAATTTATCGTTAATGTCTATTATATTTTTTTTAATCAACTTAAAAATTTTGAGTTCAAAAAGAATAAAAATACCTTATGTATCATAATTTAATTTTAGTTGTCCTCTTTTTGTTAACATTTTGAAACACAATTCTCTTTTTGTAATAAAAAAGAAAAAAAAAAAAAGTACAATCCTTCCTTTATAAATAAGTGAAACCGGATGATTTTTTTTTTTAATTAGCCCAATATAAAATTAACATGAGAAACTTAATTTTGTGAACAAAGTTTACTATATTGAAACATGAATATGTTTCTTCTCGTATGTATTGCGCAAACATAAATTAATTTATTCATTTGTTTCTGTCATATTTCATGATACTAAAAGCTAACTAATTAAAAACATTAACAATAAATGGTAAATTTTCATAATAAAAATTGAAAACAATCAAATAAAAAACATTGTACGAGGTTAAAACGTCATGCATGTATAATGAGATTAAATTTATCTCAAAATATTTACTTTTATCCAAAATATTAATTTACAAATTTCGGTGTGAAAATTTCATAAAGCATATCAAATAAAAGAGTGAAGAAGAAGCTTTTGTTCTGTTTTAAATTCATCTGATTTCTGTATTTTGTCACAGAACTCTTCATCTTCCCAGCCATTTTCTGATTCGTTAGCCTAAGCGGAAATAAAGAGGTGAGCTTACAGATCTGACTTGTTCTTCTTCTTTGAAGCAAACTAGCTAGTGTTATTTGGTGTTTGGACAGATTCAAATTCATCTAGTGAACAAGTTAAAGATCAGTATGATTTAATTGATTAAGCCTTTAATTTGTTGTTTTGATGCATTAATGGCATTTAGAGAAAGAGGGAAGGGGAAGAAGCTTTTGGTCCGTTTTAAATTCATCTGATTTGTCTTTTTTTTTTTTTTTTTTTTTCTTTTTGGTCAGAACTCTTCATCTTCTTGGAAACCAAAGCTATTGACATAAATTAAGTTCTCTAACTTTATGTTAGGGCAAATTAAAAAAAATAATAATAATAAAAGAAAAAACATTCTCAAAACGTATTAGTAATTTAAAACGTCATATAAAAAGTTTAAAGTGAAATTCTAGAAAACCGTATATATATATATATATATATATATATAAAGTCCATATCATGTTTTTCGATTGGTTTGAACTTTATGCGTTTCAGAATAACATTGCATATCCATTCAAGTGCATCAATCCAGTCTCTAGCCAAGAAAAGGTTAGTACTTGGAATTTATCTGATGGCTCAAAGATTGAGTCTGATCACCCCCCTCTGAGAGGAATAAAAATTCCAGTCTCAGGAAATTCTTCTGTTAATGCATCTGCATACAAGTATGTGACTGAAGACGTGCATAAGAACTTTGCATCTGTTATTGAGCAGAATAATTTCTCAAATACGCATCTGCATACCTTAGGCAAACAATTAACTAGAATTGAGAAAACCCTTAAGCCTTCTGTTGTAAAAATAGAACAGAAGCAGGAAAGGCTTAAGAATCCTATTTTTAAGCCGTCTCAAATTTCTAGGGATAGCCAAAAAGAATTTCAGAATAATAAAATGGAATTCGCCAAGGCTATTCAAGACCAATTAAGCAAGATAGAGGCCTCAACCTCTAACTTAATTGCTCCAGAGACACCTCAGTCTCGTCTACGACCAGAAATAAATGTATTGCATGAAGATTCTCCGACAGAATCTCAATGCATAAGTGAAAAAGAAATTGAACCTACTCCTCTGGTCAACAAGATTACATGGCCTATTGTTCCTGTTGCAAACCATTTAGACATAAGCAATCAAGCATCTAGTAGCCAGTCTAGGTTTAATGCATCTTCTGTCTATGCGTGGAATTTAGATGGATTGTCTGAATATCAAATTCTAAATTTCTTGCAACATATGACCATGGCAGCCAATGCATATAGAATACAGACCAATGTTCAGGATAGAGCCATTGCAGAACTTCTTACTGCAGGCTTTGCAGGACAGTTAAAAGGATGGTGGGACTACCATCTTACCGAAACTGAACGTCTTAGCATATTAAATGCTGTTAAGATTGACGAAGACGCAGAACCCATTTTAGATGACGAAGGTCAACCTATTCAAGATTCTGTTTCTACATTAATTTTAACCATTTCTTTGCATTTTTTGGGAGATTCTTCGCATTTAAAGGATAAAAACGCTGACCTTTTATCAAATTTAAGATGTAAAAAACTCAGTGATTTCCAGTATTATAAAAATACATTTTTATCTCGTGTTATGTTGAGAGAAGATTCCAACCAGCCTTTCTGGAAAGAAAAGTTTCTTGCAGGTTTACCTACCTTGTTAGGTGAAAAGGTAAGAAACAGAATTAAGGAAACTTTAGGGGTTCCAATCCCTTACTCAACATTAACATATGGTGAACTTATTAGTCTTATCCAGAAGGAAGGACTAAAGATTTGCCAGGATTTGAAACTTCAAAGGCATTTGAAATGGGAAATGAAAAGGACTAGGCAAGAATTAGGTTCGTTCTGTAAACAATTTGATGTTTCCATGGACAAGCCTGATTGTAATGGTTCTTGCAATAAGGAGTCTAAAAGATCCCATAAAAAACATTTTTATAAAAAGGAATTTCAAAAGAAAAAACGTTCAAAAGATTTTCCTGCATACAAAAGGAATTTTCATAAGCATAAGTCTGGTTTTAAAAGAAATGAAAAACCGGAAGGGGTAAAACCCTTTGGAAATTTAAAGCATGTTACCTGTTATAAATGTAATAGGAAAGGGCATACTGCAAAGTATTGCCGCTTTAGCAAAAAATTGCATGCATTAGGATTAGAAGAAGAAGTCTTAAGTAAACTTGAGGCCATTCTCATCTACTCTTCAGAATCAGATCCTGATTCAGGAACTGATGAAGACATTGCATTTCAGGTTGATGAATTAGCAACTGATTCATCAACATCATCATCATCTTCTGATGACGATAGTAAAAGCATAAATGTTTTGACGAAAGACCAAGAACTTTTGTTAGATGTCATTAAGCATATCTCTGATCCTCAACTTCAAAAGGATTACCTTGATCGATTAATGAAAACCCTAGAAAGCAAACCTGAGGTCAAGCCTGTTAGTCTTCCGAAATTTAGCACTAACACATATAACTTGACCAGTATTTTAGAAAAGCAAAAGGCTAAGGGAAAGAATACTCCCTTATCCCTTTCTGATCTGCAAACTGAGATCAAGAATGTTAAACTTGAACTCAAACAGGTCAAAGAAAAGCAAGAAAAGGATTCAGCCATTATCCAAGCCTTACTGAATAATCAGTTAGATAATTCAGAAAGCGAGAATGATAATGACACTAACTTAGAGGAATCTAAGTTAGATAACTTAGAATGTGCACCTGAGGATTTTCTGTATGTTTTAAAAGAAATTACTTTAAGAAAGTATTTGATTACCATTGTTTTGAAATTTTCTGATGATTTTCAACTCAATACTATTGCATTATTTGATACCGGTGCTGATTTAAATTGCATAAAACCTGATTTGGTTCCTAAAAGATTTTGGGAAAAAACCAAAGAAAAGCTGTCTGCCGCTAATAACTCAAAAATGAATATTAGCAGTAAGACTGAAGCATATGTGTTAAGTGAAAAAACCCGTATTAAAACTGCATTTGTTCTTGTTGATAACATAAATCATAGTGTTATCTTAGGAACACCTTTTATTACTCTTATTACTCCTTTTTCTGTATCAAACTCTGGTATTATTTTCAAAATTAAGGATGAAAATATTATTTTCCCTTTTATTGAAAAACCCAGAACCAGAAATCTCAATTTATTGAAAGCGAATTCAATTTTTGATAATCAGATTAACAACCTGATTAAAACTAAAGAATTTGAAATCATGCATTTAAAGCATAATATTAATTTTCAAAGAATTTCTGCCCATTTGAAGAATGAATTTACTCAAAAAAGAATTTTAGCTTTTCAAAAGCAAATTGAAAATGAAATTTGCGCAGATATTCCTAATGCCTTTTGGAATAGGAAACAGCATATGGTAGATTTGCCTTATGAGCCTAGTTTCGATGAAAGGGATATTCCGACTAAAGCTAGGCCAATCCAAATGAATTCTGAGCTTGAGCATCATTGTAGAAAAGAAATCCAGGATCTCTTAGATAAAGGTCTAATTGCCCAATCTAGGTCTCCTTGGAGTTGTGCAGCATTTTATGTGATTAAGGCATCTGAGATTGAACGTGGAGTTCCACGATTAGTAATAAATTATAAGCCTTTGAATCAGGTTCTCAGATGGATTAGGTACCCCATACCTAATAAAAAAGACCTGTTACAAAGATTGCATTCTGCATATGTATTTTCTAAATTTGACCTTAAATCTGGTTTTTGGCAAATCCAGATTGATCCAAAACATCGGTATAAGACTGCATTTACTGTCCCATTTGGTCAATACGAATGGAATGTTATGCCTTTTGGCTTAAAGAATGCTCCATCAGAATTTCAACGCATTATGAATGATATTTTCAATCCATATTCAGCATTTTTGCATTGTTTATATTGATGATGTACTTATCTTTTCGGAATCCATTGAACAGCATTTTAAGCATTTAAAGTCATTCTTTCATACAGCTAAGAAAAATGGCTTAGTTGTTTCTAAAAGCAAAATGTCATTATTTCAAACCAGAATTCGGTTTCTTGGCCATTACATTACCCAAGGAACGATCACTCCTATTGAGCGATCTTTAGAATTTGCAACTAAATTTCCAGATCAGATTCTGGAAAAACAACAACTTCAAAGGTTTTTAGGAAGCCTAAACTATGTTTTAGATTTCTGCCCTAATATCAATAGGATAGCAAAACCTTTGCATGATAGACTAAGGAAAAATCCACCAACATGGACTGAAGAACACACTCGGATAGTCCAAGAAATAAAACAATATGTGCATAAAATTCCTTGCTTGTATATTGCTAATCCTTTATTGCCTAAAATCGTTGAAACTGATGCTTCTGATTTTGGTTATGGAGGTATTTTAAAACAGGTACAAGATAAGCATGAGTATATTGTCCAGTTTACTTCCGGGCACTGGAACGCCACGGAAAAGAATTATTCCACAATCAAAAAGGAAATCCTTTCCATTGTTAAATGTATTTCCAAATTTCAAAGCGATTTACTTAATCAAAAATTTTTATTAAAAATTGATTGTAAATCTGCAAAAGAAGTTTTAGAAAAGGATGTTCAAAATCTTGCCTCTAAACAAATTTTTGCAAGATGGCAAGCATTATTAAGTATATTTGATTTTGATATCCAATTTATTAGAGGAGATCAAAATTCTATTCCCGATTTCTTAACCAGAGAATTTTTGCAGGACCATGCCTCCTAAAAAGAAAAAAGGAGTAGGATCCTCAAAGGATCAAGCAAAACTGACTGCATTAGAAAAGGTAAAAGCCTGGACAACTATGTTCCAGGATGCACAAGGAGAAAGCATAGAGAGCAACGACAGCTCCAGTTCTGTCAAAAAGACTCAGCATGATCCGAATACTTTGGCTCTTACTAAGGCCTCTCAATCTCTTGAAAATGCATTTAAAAATTATTTTGACTCTATTGCTGAAGCAAAACGAGTTTTGGAAAAACCATCGTCCTCTTCTTCGGCACAATCTCTTTCTCAAAAGAATTTACAAAAGAATCCTATTTCTAAAGGAAAAGAAATTGCTCAACCTCCAAAAGCATTAACTGTTTCTAGTCCTTTCGGACCAGTATCTTTGAATGAAGCTAAAGAGATTTTTAAAGAAAATTTTATAAAATTTCCTTCTTCATCTTCTCAAAGCATTTCTGCAAATGTTATTTCCCAGAATGAAGTCTCTCAGCAAAAATCTGAATATTTCACGAAAAAGAATTTTCAGTATATCACTTCCATAGAAGATGGATTTTATGACAAAAACCTTTCTGTGGCTGTTTCAAAACTTTTCCCTCATGGATGGAATTTCAAGCCTTGGGATTATTCTAAGCCCATAGACTTTTATCTAACCATCCTAAATGTTACAGGATCTGCAGATATAAAGCATACTTCGCATGGTGATTCAGGAGAACCTGCATATTCCCAATTTAAAATCTTGAAGATCATCCATCCTCAAGATTGGGGTTCAAGTCCTTCAGACTTGAAATCTTTTCCTGCATCTTTTACCAATAGGATAACAACCACCAAAACTTTTTCTTATTGGGACTACCAGCAAGCCTGGTACAATGCATTAATGATCCAGAATTCCAAAGGATCTCATACCTGGTTGATCATGTTTGACACCAGAAAAGCAATATCCAAAATTCCAAACTGGTTTAACCATTGGTGGGGCTTTTTTGGGTCTTCTACCGAAATCCTTCCTGAACCAGTTAACCAAGCATTTACCCTTTTCAAAGAAAAATTTGACCCTTCTCCTTTACAGAAAAGGCATCCTCCTCTCCTAGTCTTCAGTACAATCTTTTTTGTACCTTGGACTTTAACCTGGCATTTTTCATTCCAAACAAATCAAAATGCAACCATTGATCTTATAAGAATTTTTAAGATTAAGTGGTGGAATAAATTCCAAGCATTTAATAAATGCAATGAAGCTGCTGTCAGGACTTGGCTTAAATCTAAGGGCAAAATTGATCTGCCTATTGATCAGGTCCAAGCTCATTCAGAATTTTTGGCTCAAAAATCATTTGCAATTCCTCAGCTTGCAGCCGCTAAGTCCGAGGAAGAATTTTTCAAGATAATGAAAGAATTAATGGTATCCAGAGATTCAGCTGCTGGATCCAAAGCATCTTCTTCATCTTCTTCTGACAAGCCACCATCCCTGGCTGATGAAAATGAAGATATATTTGGATTATTGTAATTCAATAACCTAATGAATATTATACCAGAATAAAAAAGGTTCCAATGTTCTAAAAGAATATGAACCGAGCTAGTAGCCGCTTGGTTTGGTAATGTGGTTAGGGGTACTTGGCTCATAACCAGGAATTCCCTGATATGCATACTTGCCAATGTAAGCATAACTGGTATACATCTTCTTACAAGGTTACGTATTTACAGTATCCAGACGTATCTGTCTCAGCATCTTTGGTGGGCCCGGCGCCGAAAGTAAAGTAGGTCCCAGGCACCGAAAGCATTTTTGTCTTTTGCTCCTTACCTGTCTATTTAAGGAGTAGCTCTCTCATTTGTAAGGCATCTCGCAGAATAGATCTCTGAATATATCTCTCAGATCTCTCTCTAATTCTCTCTTCCTTCTCTCTAGATCTCTACTTGTAATTATATTTCTGGAATCAAACCATTCCCCGAGCTGTAACAAAAGAATTTGTTTGAATAAAGAGTAAGCATTGTTTTTTTTTAATTTCCTAACTTAATCATATGTGATTATAAGTTGTGCGGATTACCGCCTGAATTTAGTCACATATGATTAAGGTGTTTGATTACTGCATTTAATTTTAAGAATTTATATGGCAGGTTTCTACCGCCTAGCATAAAATCGTTCTTGAGCATCTTATCTTCTGAATTTATATATCTTTCTGCATTTTAACTTGTTGTGTATGCATAATCATTTTTGAGTTTGGTTTAAATCTCCTCTGCATAATTTTCATTATCACCCGTACGATCGTTGTATTCCCTGAGTGGTATCATTACCGCCTGAATTCTGGATCATTAATGCATTGTACCAGGCTTGCTGGTAGTCCCAATAAGAAAAAGTTTTGGTGGTTGTTATCCTATTGGTAAAAGATGCAGGAAAAGATTTCAAGTCTGAAGGACTTGAACCCCAATCTTGAGGATGGATGATCTTCAAGATTTTAAATTGGGAATATGCAGGTTCTCCTGAATCACCATGCGAAGTATGCTTTATATCTGCAGATCCTGTAACATTTAGGATGGTTAGATAAAAGTCTATGGGCTTAGAATAATCCCAAGGCTTGAAATTCCATCCATGAGGGAAAAGTTTTGAAACAGCCACAGAAGGGTTTCCCTTACTCAACATTAACATATGGTGAACTTATTAGTCTTATCCAGAAGGAAGGACTAAAGATTTGCCAGGATTTGAAACTTCAAAGGCATTTGAAATGGGAAATGAAAAGGACTAGGCAAGAATTAGGTTCGTTCTGTAAACAATTTGATGTTTCCATGGACAAGCCTGATTGTAATGGTTCTTGCAATAAGGAGTCTAAAAGATCCCATAAAAAACATTTTTATAAAAAGGAATTTCAAAAGAAAAAACGTTCAAAAGATTTTCCTGCATACAAAAGGAATTTTCATAAGCATAAGTCTGGTCTTAAAAGAAATGAAAAACCGGAAGGGGTAAAACCCTTTGGAAATTTAAAGCATGTTACCTGTTATAAATGTAATAGGAAAGGGCATACTGCAAAGTATTGCAGATCCCTTTTTCATGCGATAATTATGGGTTTGAATTTGTAAAACAAGAGAATCCAAAATGTTTTTATCATTTAAAGAAATGGTTAAATTAGGGTAACATGAGAATGATATGGGACCTGCACACAGACTAGACTCAACCGTGCCTAGGATGCCTTCCTCATACACTTCCATTCTATTATCCCTAACAACACATAATATGCTTGTGTTTAGGCCTTCCTTAGTCAAGGGCTTAATCCCTATCTGAACAAGGCCAATATGAATATACTTAAAATTCTTTTGTCTATGCTTGTCTAAAGAATGGTGTGACAAAAGGTTAATGCTTTCATATGAGTTTGTGAGAGGAACATCCCTCTCTTCAGTCTTTATGTTCAAATTTGTTTTGAACAACTTATCTCTAATGCTAAGTTCATATATTTCATGCTTCTTAACATGAGGTATATGCCAATCACTAATGCATTTGGTAAAATCTTCAACAGTAATTTCATTACTACTGTTGATCCTTATACTCTCTAATGATGTAGATGCAGAAGATGCAGAGTATGTTCTAGGTAAAAGAGTGTGATCCATCATTAAAATACAAATCAAAACAAAAATGATTATGCATACACAACAGGTTAAAATGCAGAAAGATATATAAATTCAGAAGATAAGATGCTCAAGAACGATTTTATGCTAGGCGGTAGAAACCTGCCATATAAATTCTTAAAATTAAATGCAGTAATCAAACACCTTAATCATATGTGACTAAATTCAGGCGGTAATCCGCACAACTTATAATCACATATGATTAAGTTAGGAAATTAAAAAAAAACAATGCTTACTCTTTATTCAAACAAATTCTTTTGTTACAGCTCGGGGAATGGTTTGATTCCAGAAATATAATTACAAGTAGAGATCTAGAGAGAAGGAAGAGAGAATTAGAGAGAGATCTGAGAGATATATTCAGAGATCTATTCTGCGAGATGCCTTACAAATGAGAGAGCTACTCCTTAAATAGACAGGTAAGGAGCAAAAGACAAAAATGCTTTCGGTGCCTGGGACCTACTTTACTTTCGGCGCCGGGCCCACCAAAGATGCTGAGACAGATACGTCTGGATACTGTAAATACGTAACCTTGTAAGAAGATGTATACCAGTTATGCTTACATTGGCAAGTATGCATATCAGGGAATTCCTGGTTATGAGCCAAGTACCCCTAACCACATTACCAAACCAAGCGGCTACTAGCTCGGTTCATATTCTTTTAGAACATTGGAACCTTTTTTATTCTGGTATAATATTCATTAGGTTATTGAATTACAATAATCCAAATATATCTTCATTTTCATCAGCCAGGGATGGTGGCTTGTCAGAAGAAGATGAAGAAGATGCTTTGGATCCAGCAGCTGAATCTCTGGATACCATTAATTCTTTCATTATCTTGAAAAATTCTTCCTCGGACTTAGCGGCTGCAAGCTGAGGAATTGCAAATGATTTTTGAGCCAAAAATTCTGAATGAGCTTGGACCTGATCAATAGGCAGATCAATTTTGCCCTTAGATTTAAGCCAAGTCCTGACAGCAGCTTCATTGCATTTATTAAATGCTTGGAATTTATTCCACCACTTAATCTTAAAAATTCTTATAAGATCAATGGTTGCATTTTGATTTGTTTGGAATGAAAAATGCCAGGTTAAAGTCCAAGGTACAAAAAAGATTGTACTGAAGACTAGGAGAGGAGGATGCCTTTTCTGTAAAGGAGAAGGGTCAAATTTTTCTTTGAAAAGGGTAAATGCTTGGTTAACTGGTTCAGGAAGGATTTCGGTAGAAGACCCAAAAAAGCCCCACCAATGGTTAAACCAGTTTGGAATTTTGGATATTGCTTTTCTGGTGTCAAACATGATCAACCAGGTATGAGATCCTTTGGAATTCTGGATCATTAATGCATTGTACCAGGCTTGCTGGTAGTCCCAATAAGAAAAAGTTTTGGTGGTTGTTATCCTATTGGTAAAAGATGCAGGAAAAGATTTCAAGTCTGAAGGACTTGAACCCCAATCTTGAGGATGGATGATCTTCAAGATTTTAAATTGGGAATATGCAGGTTCTCCTGAATCACCATGCGAAGTATGCTTTATATCTGCAGATCCTGTAACATTTAGGATGGTTAGATAAAAGTCTATGGGCTTAGAATAATCCCAAGGCTTGAAATTCCATCCATGAGGGAAAAGTTTTGAAACAGCCACAGAAGGGTTTTTGTCATAAAATCCATCTTCTATGGAAGTGATATACTGAAAATTCTTTTTCGTGAAATATTCAGATTTTTGCTGAGAGACTTCATTCTGGGAAATAACATTTGCAGAAATGCTTTGAGAAGATGAAGAAGGAAATTTTATAAAATTTTCTTTAAAAATCTCTTTAGCTTCATTCAAAGATACTGGTCCGAAAGGACTAGAAACAGTTAATGCTTTTGGAGGTTGAGCAATTTCTTTTCCTTTAGAAATAGGATTCTTTTGTAAATTCTTTTGAGAAAGAGATTGTGCCGAAGAAGAGGACGATGGTTTTTCCAAAACTCGTTTTGCTTCAGCAATAGAGTCAAAATAATTTTTAAATGCATTTTCAAGAGATTGAGAGGCCTTAGTAAGAGCCAAAGTATTCGGATCATGCGGAGTCTTTTTGACAGAACTGGAGCTGTCGTTGCTCTCTATGCTTTCTCCTTGTGCATCCTGGAACATAGTTGTCCAGGCTTTTACCTTTTCTAATGCAGTCAGTTTTGCTTGATCCTTTGAGGATCCTACTCCTTTTTTCTTTTTAGGAGGCATGGTCCTGCAAAAATTCTCTGGTTAAGAAATCGGGAATAGAATTTTGATCTCCTCTAATAAATTGGATATCAAAATCAAATATACTTAATAATGCTTGCCATCTTGCAAAAATTTGTTTAGAGGCAAGATTTTGAACATCCTTTTGTAAAACTTCTTTTGCAGATTTACAATCAATTTTTAATAAAAATTTTTGATTAAGTAAATCGCTTTGAAATTTGGAAATACATTTAACAATGGAAAGGATTTCCTTTTTGATTGTGGAATAATTCTTTTCCGTGGCGTTCCAGTGCCCGGAAGTAAACTGGACAATATACTCATGCTTATCTTGTACCTGTTTTAAAATACCTCCATAACCAAAATCAGAAGCATCAGTTTCAACGATTTTAGGCAATAAAGGATTAGCAATATACAAGCAAGGAATTTTATGCACATATTGTTTTATTTCTTGGACTATCCGAGTGTGTTCTTCAGTCCATGTTGGTGGATTTTTCCTTAGTCTATCATGCAAAGGTTTTGCTATCCTATTGATATTAGGGCAGAAATCTAAAACATAGTTTAGGCTTCCTAAAAACCTTTGAAGTTGTTGTTTTTCCAGAATCTGATCTGGAAATTTAGTTGCAAATTCTAAAGATCGCTCAATAGGAGTGATCGTTCCTTGGGTAATGTAATGGCCAAGAAACCGAATTCTGGTTTGAAATAATGACATTTTGCTTTTAGAAACAACTAAGCCATTTTTCTTAGCTGTATGAAAGAATGACTTTAAATGCTTAAAATGCTGTTCAATGGATTCCGAAAAGATAAGTACATCATCAATATAAACAATGCAAAAATGCTGAATATGGATTGAAAATATCATTCATAATGCGTTGAAATTCTGATGGAGCATTCTTTAAGCCAAAAGGCATAACATTCCATTCGTATTGACCAAATGGGACAGTAAATGCAGTCTTATACCGATGTTTTGGATCAATCTGGATTTGCCAAAAACCAGATTTAAGGTCAAATTTAGAAAATACATATGCAGAATGCAATCTTTGTAACAGGTCTTTTTTATTAGGTATGGGGTACCTAATCCATCTGAGAACCTGATTCAAAGGCTTATAATTTATTACTAATCGTGGAACTCCACGTTCAATCTCAGATGCCTTAATCACATAAAATGCTGCACAACTCCAAGGAGACCTAGATTGGGCAATTAGACCTTTATCTAAGAGATCCTGGATTTCTTTTCTACAATGATGCTCAAGCTCAGAATTCATTTGGATTGGCCTAGCTTTAGTCGGAATATCCCTTTCATCGAAACTAGGCTCATAAGGCAAATCTACCATATGCTGTTTCCTATTCCAAAAGGCATTAGGAATATCTGCGCAAATTTCATTTTCAATTTGCTTTTGAAAAGCTAAAATTCTTTTTTGAGTAAATTCATTCTTCAAATGGGCAGAAATTCTTTGAAAATTAATATTATGCTTTAAATGCATGATTTCAAATTCTTTAGTTTTAATCAGGTTGTTAATCTGATTATCAAAAATTGAATTCGCTTTCAATAAATTGAGATTTCTGGTTCTGGGTTTTTCAATAAAAGGGAAAATAATATTTTCATCCTTAATTTTGAAAATAATACCAGAGTTTGATACAGAAAAAGGAGTAATAAGAGTAATAAAAGGTGTTCCTAAGATAACACTATGATTTATGTTATCAACAAGAACAAATGCAGTTTTAATACGGGTTTTTTCACTTAACACATATGCTTCAGTCTTACTGCTAATATTCATTTTTGAGTTATTAGCGGCAGACAGCTTTTCTTTGGTTTTTTCCCAAAATCTTTTAGGAACCAAATCAGGTTTTATGCAATTTAAATCAGCACCGGTATCAAATAATGCAATAGTATTGAGTTGAAAATCATCAGAAAATTTCAAAACAATGGTAATCAAATACTTTCTTAAAGTAATTTCTTTTAAAACATACAGAAAATCCTCAGGTGCACATTCTAAGTTATCTAACTTAGATTCCTCTAAGTTAGTGTCATTATCATTCTCGCTTTCTGAATTATCTAACTGATTATTCAGTAAGGCTTGGATAATGGCTGAATCCTTTTCTTGCTTTTCTTTGACCTGTTTGAGTTCAAGTTTAACATTCTTGATCTCAGTTTGCAGATCAGAAAGGGATAAGGGAGTATTCTTTCCCTTAGCCTTTTGCTTTTCTAAAATACTGGTCAAGTTATATGTGTTAGTGCTAAATTTCGGAAGACTAACAGGCTTGACCTCAGGTTTGCTTTCTAGGGTTTTCATTAATCGATCAAGGTAATCCTTTTGAAGTTGAGGATCAGAGATATGCTTAATGACATCTAACAAAAGTTCTTGGTCTTTTGTCAAAACATTTATGCTTTTACTATCGTCATCAGAAGATGATGATGATGTTGATGAATCAGTTGCTAATTCATCAACCTGAAATGCAATGTCTTCATCAGTTCCTGAATCAGGATCTGATTCTGAAGAGTAGATGAGAATGGCCTCAAGTTTACTTAAGACTTCTTCTTCTAATCCTAATGCATGCAATTTTTTGCTAAAGCGGCAATACTTTGCAGTATGCCCTTTCCTATTACATTTATAACAGGTAACATGCTTTAAATTTCCAAAGGGTTTTACCCCTTCCGGTTTTTCATTTCTTTTAAAACCAGACTTATGCTTATGAAAATTCCTTTTGTATGCAGGAAAATCTTTTGAACGTTTTTTCTTTTGAAATTCCTTTTTATAAAAATGTTTTTTATGGGATCTTTTAGACTCCTTATTGCAAGAACCATTACAATCAGGCTTGTCCATGGAAACATCAAATTGTTTACAGAACGAACCTAATTCTTGCCTAGTCCTTTTCATTTCCCATTTCAAATGCCTTTGAAGTTTCAAATCCTGGCAAATCTTTAGTCCTTCCTTCTGGATAAGACTAATAAGTTCACCATATGTTAATGTTGAGTAAGGGATTGGAACCCCTAAAGTTTCCTTAATTCTGTTTCTTACCTTTTCACCTAACAAGGTAGGTAAACCTGCAAGAAACTTTTCTTTCCAGAAAGGCTGGTTGGAATCTTCTCTCAACATAACACGAGATAAAAATGTATTTTTATAATACTGGAAATCACTGAGTTTTTTACATCTTAAATTTGATAAAAGCTCAGCGTTTTTATCCTTTAAATGCGAAGAATCTCCCAAAAAATGCAAAGAAATGGTTAAAATTAATGTAGAAACAGAATCTTGAATAGGTTGACCTTCGCCATCTAAAATGGGTTCTGCGTCTTCGTCAATCTTAACAGCATTTAATATGCTAAGACGTTCAGTTTCGGTAAGATGGTAGTCCCACCATCCTTTTAACTGTCCTGCAAAGCCTGCAGTAAGAAGTTCTGCAATGGCTCTATCCTGAACATTGGTCTGTATTCTATATGCATTGGCTGCCATGGTCATATGTTGCAAGAAATTTAGAATTTGATATTCAGACAATCCATCTAAATTCCACGCATAGACAGAAGATGCATTAAACCTAGACTGGCTACTAGATGCTTGATTGCTTATGTCTAAATGGTTTGCAACAGGAACAATAGGCCATGTAATCTTGTTGACCAGAGGAGTAGGTTCAATTTCTTTTTCACTTATGCATTGAGATTCTGTCAGAGAATCTTCATGCAATACATTTATTTCTGGTCGTAGACGAGACTGAGGTGTCTCTGGAGCAATTAAGTTAGAGGTTGAGGCCTCTATCTTGCTTAATTGGTCTTGAATAGCCTTGGCGAATTCCATTTTATTATTCTGAAATTCTTTTTGGCTATCCCTAGAAATTTGAGACGGCTTAAAAATAGGATTCTTAAGCCTTTCCTGCTTCTGTTCTATTTTTACAACAGAAGGCTTAAGGGTTTTCTCAATTCTAGTTAATTGTTTGCCTAAGGTATGCAGATGCGTATTTGAGAAATTATTCTGCTCAATAACAGATGCAAAGTTCTTATGCACGTCTTCAGTCACATACTTGTATGCAGATGCATTAACAGAAGAATTTCCTGAGACTGGAATTTTTATTCCTCTCAGAGGGCGGTGATCAGACTCAATCTTTGAGCCATCAGATAAATTCCAAGTACTAACCTTTTCTTGGCTAGAGACTGGATTGATGCACTTGAATGGATATGCAATGTTATTCTGAAACGCATAAAGTTCAAACCAATCGAAAAACATGATATGGACTTTATGTTGTAAGACAAAATCATAATACTTTTCTTGAATTTCCTTTCTTTGGTTCAGGAAATTCTTAAAAAACCAAAGTTTTTTCTTTTCATTATGAGGAGCGTAAAAATCTTTATGCAAAAGGGTTTTGTTTAAAACAAATTCTTTTTCTAACACATTGATAATATTCTCAGTAACTGAAGAAAAAGTAGGCGAGGTTGGTTCAGATTTTTGAACACTTACTTCTCCTAATTCTTCTTTAGTGTAAACTGCTCTGGGAACATTATCAGCGTAGAGAACACCAGTTAAATGCGTATTAGGGATGTCAGAGGTAGAGTGCCTGTGAGGCATGCTTACAGGGATTCTTCTTCTGTGAAACAAATGGCAAGAATCCTTGTCTTCATCCTCAATATTCTTATGTTCGATCTTACCTAATTGTGATACTCTACCCAAATCCATGGTATCACTATTGGAAGAGTCATCAGAAAATCTTGTACTTACCGATTTTCTGTCAAAGGTTAGAGTGACTTTTCCACTAGGATACTGGTTAATTTCTCTGACATTCGTATTAGGCATTATTCTAATTGGTGGTTTGACAGCACATGCTTTTTCCAATACCCATTCTTCAGGAAGAGTTACATCTTCCCATTTAATGAATTTTGGAACAATAGCATTTGCCTTGGACATATCTGTTTGCAAAACCAAAGTTTCTCCTTTATGACATGAAAACTTGTGTTTTGAGTCAAATGCAGATGTCATGGCTTTGTAATGAACTCTGAAGATCAATGCAATGGGAATAGATCCCTTTTTCATGCGATAATTATGGGTTTGAATTTGTAAAACAAGAGAATCCAAAATGTTTTTATCATTTAAAGAAATGGTTAAATTAGGGTAACATGAGAATGATATGGGACCTGCACACAGACTAGACTCAACCGTGCCTAGGATGCCTTCCTCATACACTTCCATTCTATTATCCCTAACAACACATAATATGCTTGTGTTTAGGCCTTCCTTGGTCAAGGGCTTAATCCCTATCTGAACAAGGCCAATATGAATATACTTAAAATTCTTTTGTCTATGCTTGTCTAAAGAATGGTGTGACAAAAGGTTAATGCTTTCATATGAGTTTGTGAGAGGAACATCCCTCTCTTCAGTCTTTATGTTCAAATTTGTTTTGAACAACTTATCTCTAATGCTAAGTTCATATATTTCATGCTTCTTAACATGAGGTATATGCCAATCACTAATGCATTTGGTAAAATCTTCAACAGTAATTTCATTACTACTGTTGATCCTTATACTCTCTAATGATGTAGATGCAGAAGATGCAGAGTATGTTCTAGGTAAAAGAGTGTGATCCATCTCCTTTACAGAAGGGTCATTTCTTTAGAGAGTACTGGTATTCCCTGAGTGGTATCAGAGCCAGAAGGGGTGAGAGTACTGTTCATTCATCAACACACTGTTCACATTCATCCATTTTCCAGATTTACTGTGCATATCATACTTGCATATACTTATATTGGTGAGTCATTATATATATATATATCATTGTAATTGCCAAATAAAGTGTAATTAATTTACTTAATATATATTAATATATTGTTCCACTGCCAATTAAATAAAATAATAAGGAATAAAACTTATTCGGTTATTCCTGTCAAAAATTCTAGATTTCTTCTTGTTAAACTCTCTTCCACCACCCAGCCATTGCCGCCACCACCCAACAGCTGCTCCCAAATCTCGTCTTCAATTATATTTATGATAGAAAAATATACCAATCACAATAGCAACAACAAATACGGAATAAATCTTTGTTGTGATTATTTTTCTCGACTCGTATGGATCTTTGAGGAAACTAAAATTAGAGCAACACCAACAAAAATAGAGCAATGCACAATAACACAAATATGCAAGAATTTTTACGTAGTAAACCCTCTCAAACCGAGAAATAAAAACTATGGGACCCTTGGCCGCTTAATCTTTTACTATTAAACAATAATGCGCTAGTGCAACAAACCTTTCCTAGATGAACTAGAGGCATACAACATCAATCTTTATATTTTTGGAATACATCATCAAGAACTATGGAAACCAAATAAGTGAGAGAAAAGACCAAGAATAAACCAAATTACACACAATCTGTCTTTGGATGAAAATACCCTCCGGACCTTGACTACGATCTCCACTGTTCAAATTGAAGACAGATGTTAGGAGCGCTCTACTCAAATTTCACGGCGATCCAACGGTTGAAACTCTGGAAAATGCCAAAAACGTGCAGGTGGTGTTGGAGAAGAAAAATGGTTTTTCAAACCCTTTTTCTCTCTTTTGGTTTTGTATGCTCTGCTTCTTTTTCACCTCACTTTCTCGTACTCTCAAAGTCAACCTCTTAAACTCATATATATATAGTATATATCTATCCTACTAAAGGGTTTAATCTCTTAAAGGGTTTAAGCTCCTAAAGGTCTTCCTCAGGTTAGAAAAAATCCAACAAATCTCCCCCTTTCTAACTATGTGGAAGAACTCACCTACTCGGCAATCGAGCAACACACCTTTAGCTTCTCCCTAGCCAAAGCCGTTGTCAGCATATCGGAACCATTATCATGGGTATGAACTTTATCAAGCTCGAACAACCTTCTTCAAGAGCATCCCTAATCCAATGATACCTCACATCGATATGCTTTGTTTTCTGGTGGTAAGTGGAGTTCCTGGCAAGGTGAATTGCGCTTTGGTTATCACAAAGAACAACATTGCGTTGTTGCTTGAAACCAAGCTCCTGCAAAAACCTTTTGAACCATAACATCTCCTTACCTGCTTCCGTTACTACTATATACTCGGTCTGTGTTGTAGAAAGTGTAACACACTTTGCAATCTTGATTGCCATGACACATCTCCCCCTGCAAAAGACACCAAATAACTAGAAGTAGACTTCAAGCTATCCTTGTCTGTACCCAACCAACACTGGCTTTCCATTCCCAAATATAAGACCCAATTTGGAAGCACCCCGAAGATATCTAAATATCCATTTAACTGCTCCCAATGCTTCTTACCCGGATTTGACAGAAAATGGCTAACAACACCAACCGCATGAGCTATATCAGGCCATCTAAACATCATAGCTTACATCAAACTTCCTACTGCTAAGGCATATGAAACTCTATCCATCTCTTCATTCTCTTTCTTAGTAGAAGGATAATCTTTTGTAGTTAGCTTAAAGTTGGTGGTAAGAGAAGAACTAACCACTTTAGCTTTATCCATCAATTCCTGACATGTTTCCATGGATTTTTTGTATGAATATTTGTTTCTATGTTACTTTATATACAAAAATAACAAAATGGGGGAGAAATTATCAGTAGAATTTCTACTTATTGAGTGGGATGGGAATTAAAACAAAATTTCAACATTTTGCTTAATGAAGCGGGGATTGAATCCCCATTTATAACGGAGATGATGATCTCTCTCTATTCCATTGACAAACCGAATTAGAAACTTTTTTTTAATGATTTGTGAACCAAAACATTAATTGGTTAACGCTTCATCAAATTTACTGAGTAACTAATAAAATAGATAAGCTAATCAATTAATAAAATGAGATAAGCTATTCAAATTATTAGGATTTGGATTACATGTCTTGGAAAAATCAACATGAACTGCCTTACACTTTTCAAAGGTCTAATTAATTGATAGGAATAATAGTTTTTTTCGTAGATAATAGTCAAACTTTCCACAAAGTTTTTTTTTTAAAAAAATTAATTTTATGCTAATATTCATTTTCTTTTCCCGCAAGAAAACTTGTCTATTATTAAATATATGATACGTGTAAAGAACACCAAAAATAAATACGTGTAAAGAACACCAAAAATAAATACTTACTTTCAGAATAAAAAATTTGTAGCAAAAATAAAGTAGGGTTGAATCTACTGGAATTGGTTGAGCTATTTCTTCTAAAGTTTTAACAAAGAAAAGTAAAAAGAGGTTTTTGCAAATTGCAAATAATTTAAAAATAACAAAAATAAATTGATGAAAAATATATATGAGACAAATTCCAGCTAGAAGGTAGATTCGAGTCTTAAGTTAAACCAACCGGCCATCGATAAAAAATAAAGGGTAAATAATTATAACCTTCCTGAGGTTTGGTCAAATATACTAGTACATTCCTGTGTTTTACATATCTAATTTATACCTTCCTGTATTTTGCATCAATCATATTATGACATCCCTCTATTTATTATTGTTTGGTTTTCTATCAAAATTATGAACGTAATACATATTTATGGACTAATATCATCTCTTAAAATGTTTTACATTCAATTTTTTCATAATTAGACCCCTTTAATGTCTTTTTTCCTAACATAATTATAACTTAAAAGGTATAGAAAAAGTCTCATAATAAGTGAATAATTTTTTTTATGACAAATGACCTTACAAAATCAACGTTAGATAGGAAACAAGGCAAATTTTAGTCATAAATCTTAACAACATCAACAAGTTTGAAAAAAAAAAATGCTTAATAATAAATTAAGGGAGGTAATAATGTGATAAAGACAAACTTCAGGGAGGAATAAATTAGATATGTAAAATACAGGGATGTACTAGTATATTTGATCAAACCTCAGAGAGGTTATAATTAGTTACCCAAAAATAAAAGATAATTTCAACACATTCAAGCAAATTAGCTATGACTATCAATAAGTATGAATAACTTATCTTTCTTTACTTATTAGAGAATTGAAAAAAGTTCTTTAATTATTTCTAATCAATTGAATAATTCTAAACAAGTTCTAGAATTTAATTCAATTAATAACATTAATATATAAAAAGAGAACTAATTCTACCCAATAATTACTAAAGCAAGATTAGTTAGAGCATATTAATTTTATTCATAACATGAATTAAAAACTTGTCCATTATAAATCATGTTATTCACTACTTAGATTAGGTGAAATAAACAATTACGTATTTAATTACAAGTAAATAATCAAATCAAGTATTCAATTAAATCATGCAATAGAAACATGAATATAATAAAATTGATTACTTGAATTAAAGAAACAGTAAAAACAAGTGATCTCATATTTGATTTTACAAGACTGAATTCCTCCTAAGTAGAACTTATAGTTTAGTTCTTTATGGCAAGAACAAAAATGTCAGAAGGAAAAGAAAGCTAAAGAAAACGTAAAAGACAACTAAAGAAAAGAATTTTAAAAGAGAAATAGCTCCAATTAAGATTTTGTAGGATAATCTAATTAGAGTTAATCTAGAAATAAAAATAAAAATACTCTAATATCCAAAGAGAATAAGGGCTATACAAATAAAATAAAGCTAATTAAGAAGTCTTTTAAACCTATAAGATAACTAACATTCGTTATGACAAGTCGTGCTCATGGGTTATGACTCTATATTACCATTTTTTATGTATTCCAAACTTCAAAATTGACGCTTTTAGCTCAATTTTATCTTCAAGCCCCTAGCATACAAAATGAAGTAAATCCACTCAAGTTAAACCATAATATAGTAATTAAAACTTACAAACAAAAGCAAATTAAGCGCATAAAATGCACTTATCAGTATATTTTTTAAATAATATGCTAATATTCAGGTAATTTAAAATAGAATTTCTAAGATTAACAACTTTTTTTAATTTTTATTTTAAAAAACAAATTCAATGTTATTGAGCATATGTTGGCACAAGTTTGTCATTTTTAGTGGGTTAAATGCATAGACATCAAAATTATTGGTAACCTTTTATTATGGTAAAAAAAATCAATTTGTACTAATAAAATAAGTGAAATTTTCTATTGTTTCAATAATATAACATGTGACAATTTTTTTTGATAATATCAATTTTTTTTGACCATTCGAAAACAGAAAAACTTAAAAACTGTTACAATGATCAAATTAACGTCATGCCATTTTTATTTAATAAAATTTAATTGTTTATCACTGAATTTTAAAATTTGCAAAAAGTTTACAGATGACGTAGCTTAATTTAGACACAAAATATTTCAATGGTATGTTCAAATCTTGATATATTATTCTGATCCATTTTTAATTTGGTTTTTCTAGTTATTCTAGTAGAAATATTATCAAATGTAATTTTATTGAAGTAAAAATTGAAATTTTATTGAGATAAATTGAAATTTTGTTACCATGATGAAACATTATCAATAATTGAATATCTATATTTGCATTTAAATATGAATGGAAGAGAAATTTAAAATGTTGAAAAAAGAGGGGAATCTGAATAAATTGTGAATATAATTATAATAAGCATTAAAATTGCAATTGGTTAATCTCAATTGTATTATTTTTTTAATAAGATTTTTCTTTACAAAAACTAGGAAGAAGAAGAAGAAGAAGAAGAAGAGGAATGATGGAGATTGCAGTTGGAACAAAAGTTGGAGAGGCCGTTATATCCAGAGTTACCAACGAGGCGATTGATTCCGTGTGGCGTCAAATCGGGTATGTATGGAACTACAAAAGCAACATCCAAGACCTGAACAAGCAACTTACCCTATTGAAAGACGAAAGGAACAGCATGCAACACCGGGTGGATGAGGACAAAAGAAATGGAAAGCTAATTGAAAACACAGTGACGAATTGGTTTAAGGCTGCAGATGAGGCAATTGGGGTGGCAGAGCAGATTATTGAAGACAATGGGAGTGCCAATAAGAGCTGCTTCATCGGTTGCTGTCCTAATTTGAAGACTCGTTACCTGTTCAGTAGAAAAGCTAAGAAACTGACACCATTCATTGGTCAAGTTCAAGGAGATGGGAAATCCATTACAGATATTTCCTATCTTCCCTATGTGCAGGAATTACAACATGTTGGAGACAATGAAGCCTTGGAATCAAGAACTCAAGTTCTGAACGACATTGTGGGAGCGTTGAAGAATGCGGACTTCAATTTGATTGGCGTGTATGGCATGGCAGGCATTGGTAAAACTACTTTAGTCACAAAGCATCTTATTGGTGAAGTCAAGCGAGCTGGAGTTTTTGAAATAGTCACTTGGACAAAGGTGACTCAGGAGCCTAACCTCAAAAGCATTCAAGAAGAAATTGCAGCATGGTTGGGTCTTAAGTTCGAAGTTGACTCCCCTCAAGTGAGGGCAGTTCGGTTATGTTCACGTCTCAAACAGGAGGAGAAAGTTCTTGTCATCCTTGATGACATCTGGAAGAAAATTGAACTGGAGGAGATTGGAATTCCTAATGACAAAGATAGCAAAGGATGTAAAATTTTGATGACGTCGAGAAATAAAAAAGTATTGCTAGAGATGGGCGTACAGAAAGTTTTTGGACTTCAATTTTTGCAGCCAGAAGAGGCATGGCAACTCTTTCAGCAAAAAGTGAACCAAGTCATAGACTCAGACTTGCAACCTATAGCAAAAGAAGTGGCAGAGAGCTGTGCAGGCTTGCCTGTATTAATCACAGCAGTTGCAGGCGCATTAAGAAGTCAGCAGTTGAATGAGTGGCAGGATTCTTTGCAGCAGCTGAAGCAGTTTGCCCATGAAAAAATTGAGGATCAAGTTAACTCAGCCCTTAATTTAAGCTACAATTTTTTAAATGACCAACCCAAGTTAGTGTTCTTACTATGTGGTCTAAATGGACCACTCAACATTGACACTGCATATTTGTTGAAATATGCTATTGGTTTGGGCATTTTAAAAAATTGCAAGGAAGTAGAAGCAGCAAGAATCAGGTTACATGCATTGGTCAGTGACCTTAAAGCCTCGTCTTGGTTGCAGGAAGGCAATAAGGATGGAGAACTGCAAATGCATGATCTCATTTACAACTTTGCCATCACAGTTGCATCGAAGGATCAACCTATCATCACTGGCAATGGAATGGAGGAATGGCCAGAAGATGATACATTGGAGAATTCCACGGCGATGGTGTTGAGTAACGGCAAAGTTCCCCTGCTTTCTAAAGTGTTAAATTGTCCAAAACTCAGGTTCTTTCTACTGAATAATGATGATTCCTCCTTGGAAATTGGAGACGATTTTTTTGGAGGTGTGAAACGGCTGAGAGTCCTGAATTTGAAAAATAATTGTTTTGCCGGCTCTTTGCCTTTGTCACTCCAGTGTCTCAAGGATCTTCAGACATTGTGCTTGGATTCTTGTGTCTTGAATGACATAACCGTAATTGGAGAGCTTGAGAAATTACGAGTTCTTAGCCTCATCAACTGTACTATTTCTTGTTTTCCAAGTGGAATTGCGAATTTGACTCATTTGCAGCTTTTAGATGTAAAGAAATGTCCAAGCTTAGAAGTGATTAAGCCTAATGTACTTTCAAGATTGACCCGGTTGGAGGAGTTGTATCTAGAAGACAGCTTTGTAAAATGGGAGGTTAGTGAAGAACATAATAGTCAGCGCGAGAATGCCAAGTTATCTGAATTGGAGCATCTGTCCAAGCTTGTCACTCTACACATACATATTCTGGATGCAAAGATGTTGCCTGAAGATGCAAAAAAGTTGCCTGTGGAACGATTCAAAAATTTTAGAGTACTTATCGGAGAGGGGTGGGAATGGAGTGTTGAACATAACACTTTAAGAACATTAAAGGTCAAGCTCAATACAAGCGATCATTTGGAAAGGGTGAAAGGTTTCTTGATGAGAACTGAAGATTTGTATCTTGATGACTTAAAGGGTGTGGAGAATGTGCTCGACAAGTTAGATGGGGATGGTTTTTCTCAGTTAAAACATCTGATCATTCAAAACAGTCCAGATATTCAACATATAATCGAGGCGAGAAGGATGGGCCATGTCTCTGCTTTTCCCTACTTGGAGTCGTTATCTTTGAACCATTTGAATAAATTGGAGACAATTTGTAGTGCTCCGTTGAAGATGGTGTCCTTTGGCAGTTTGAGAAGGCTAAAAGTGGGTAATTGCAACTTATTGGAAAATCTCCTGTCCTTCTCCTTGTTTAAAGGTCTCGATAAGCTGGAAGAAATCGATGTCAGTGGCTGCAAAATTATGGAAATGATTGTTAGGAATGACGACGATGGTGAAGATGAAGCGATTAAGGTGGAAAAATTAAAAACACTAACATTGGATCATCTTCCTAAGTTCAAAAGCTTCTGCTCTCAAGTGCAGAGAATGCAGAAGCCAACAATAGCAAGTGAAGAAATTATTTCTGGAGATGAGCTTGAAACTGCCTTGGGGGTTTTTAACGAAAAGGTGTGACAGTTTCATCCTGCTTTTTTCTCTTTTTTTTTTTTCATGTTGAATGCTTCTCTCATTTGTCTTCTACATGATATCTTTGTCAATATCCAAAACTTATTCCTAATCATTCAATAAATGAGAAATTTTGTATGTTTATTACCCCGACAAAATTTTCCTGAAAATGAATATCGCACCATAGCCATGCATGGAGAAGTTATAGGTATAGTAAAATTTAGAAAAGGCTAGCTAAATTGTAGGAAACTGAAATTTTGTATAAACAAAGACATAAGTAATATGATATGCTTCATTTGTTGTACTCGTTTTTCCTTTTCCCTACAAGACATTAGCACCTTGTTTCGTATAAATAAATTCCATCATTTGAAATTCTTAAATCAATTACATCAAATTCTGCCAAAATTGATAGAATTTAGAAATTAATTCTATGCCAAAAGTTGCATATGAACCTATTATTTTATTTCATTCTCATCTTTAGTGATGGTTGGGTCAATTTACCCCTAAGTTCCTTTTTCAAGGATGAATCTCCATGTACTAGCAAGTGCTCGCTTATCTCGTTTCATTCCCTTTTAATAATTGTTTTATATATTTTTGTAAAATCTGGTGTATTTAAAAGAGTAAGATTGAGATTGTAATTGTGATCGCAGATTGAATTTCCCAGTTTGATAAATCTGATACTGATATCGACTAGTGTGAAGAATGTATGGTCTAACCAACTTAGAGATGCATCTCCATGCACTAAAAACTTGACAAGCTTGATTGTGGATGGCTGTTGGAATTTAGGCTATATATTTACTCCATCCATGGTTGAAAATCTTGCACAATTGGAAAAGCTTGAGATAAGCAGTTGTAGTTCCATGAGAGAAGTAATAGTTTCAAAAGGATTTGAAGAAATGATGACGGGGAAGATTTTGTTCCGAAAACTGGACCTTTTAAAGCTCAAACATCTACCAAAACTGGAAAGATTTTGCTCGGGGAATTTACTTGAATGTCCTTCATTGAAGGTTTTACGGGTAGAGAGTTGCCCTTATTTACAGACATTTGTCTCTAGTCCTATATGGACTGATGTGGGTGTCACGACCCTCTTTGATGATAAGGTAATTTATTTTGGGTCCTTTTGTTTATTCTAAGAAATTAATTCTTGTGGTTTATGATTTCTCTTATCATTGTCATAATGGGATTTGTATGTCTTTTAGGTTGCATTTCCAGAGTTAGAGGAATTGCAAATATTACACATGCATAGAATGGGGATGGTATGGAAAAATGAATTCCTAGCAGCTGATTCCTTTGAGAAATTGCTAGCGTTGAAAGTAGAACATGCCAAAGAGCTGTTACAATTATTTCCGTCAAAAATGTTGATAAGAGGATTGAGGAATCTAGAGACTCTGGTGGTGAAAAATTGTGACTTAATTGAACAAGTGTTTGATATGGAAGGAGCGACTCAAGTAAAAGAAAGACTTGTTTTGGCTTTAAGAACTTTGGAGGTTGTAAACCTGCCAAGGTTGAACCGTGTTTGGAATATTGGAGATAACTGCAATGGAATGGAGTCTCTATCCTGGAGCAACTTGCGTTCAATGACTGCTCGGGACTGTTCTAGTTTGAAGACTTTGTTTCCAACTTCAATAGCTACATATCTTCTACAGCTTGAAGTGATTAATATAAGCAGATGTACGATATTAGAGGAACTTATTGTGGGTGGATTAGAATCATTTCCAACCTTCTTTTTTCCTAAGCTAGAATTCCTTCAGCTTCACTGCTTAAATGAATTGAGGAATTTCTATCCGGGAGCTCATTCCTTAGAATGCCCAGTGCTGGAATCCTTGTGGGTCAGTAGGTGTAAAAAGTTGAAGGTTTTTGCTTTTGAATCTCCAAACTTGCAAGAAATGCAGGTGCAGAATAGAACCAAGGCTCAAGGGCTTTTTTATTTCACACAGGTACACATGTTTCCCAAAATACTATTGTAAAATCGTATTACGTGATGGAGGAAACGATGCTCTTGCTTTTTTATGTTACAAACTTACAATTTAATTTGTTAGTTCATTTTTTTTCCGCAAGTTTATGCATTAATGTGGTAATAATTATCTTGTACACACCATTGTAGTAGATATTGGTATTAATTAATTACTAGCTGATTTTGGCAGGTGGTACCCAACTTGAAGAGAATGACGCTGAATTTCGAGGACGCCATGATGGTAGAAGAAGCCCACTTACCCTCTCATCTCTTTCACAAACTGGAAGAACTTGACCTGCGATGCTTCCATGATAATTCATCATACCTTCCATTTGAATTCCTCCATAGATTTCAGAATATTCAAAAACTACATTTGAGTTGCTGCGATTGTGAAGGGCTTTTACCAAGTGGGTTTGCTGGTGATGTTGGAATTCTTGCTCAGACACGATACTTGAGATTAAACTATCTTCCAAAGCTTAGGCGTATATGGAATGAAGGGACCCAGCTTAAACAAGTTCTTCAAAATCTTCACACCCTTAGAGTTGAAGAATGCAACGGACTAACTAGTTTGGAGCCATCTTTTGAGTCTTTCCAGAATCTTCAAACATTGGATGTGTATAACAATGGTGGACTGATGTATTTGTTCAAATCTACAGCTGCGAAAAGTTTGGTGCACCTCAAAACCATCAGCGTCAAAGAATGCAACATGGTGACAGAAATAGTAGCAGTCGTGGGAGATGAAACACAAACTGAGATTATTCTCAGCAAACTGGAAAGTCTTAAGCTCGATTGTCTACAAAGCCTCATTTGCTTTAGCCTTGCAACTTGCCCAATGAAATTTCCGTCCCTAACAGAGGTAACTGTAATGCAGTGCCCCAAGATGAAGTTTTTCTCTGGGGGAAACTTGTACGCGCCAAAGCTAAAGAAAATATATGTAACAGAAGAGAGTGACAAAGGGCGCTGGGTTGGGGATCCTAACTCAACTATAAAAAAATTGTATCTAGAAATGGTAAGTTGTGATAGATAAGATCCCATTCTCTTTCAATTTGTTTATTCATTTGCTGGCTCACTTCACATTCCTCTTCTTATAGGCAGGCTTTGATGGCATTCAACAATTGAAACTCTCTGAATTTCCTGAGGTGAAAGAGAAATGGCTTGTTCAACTTCCAGTCAATTTCTTCTATAATCTGACTTCATTAGTGGTGGATGATTGTGCATTCCAGTCTTTTGCAATTCCATCCAATCTACTACCTTTCCTGATTGCTTTGGAAAAACTTGAGATAAGAAATTGTGATTTATTAGAAGAATTATTTGATTTGGAATGGCCAAATACGGATAGGAGCTTTGGATATTTGTCCAACTTAAAAGAGTTTCAATTGATTGGTCTACCACAGCTGAGGCGTGTTTGGGATGAGATTCCTAAAGATCTGCTGGATGTCAAGAACCTTACATTGTTGAAAATTGAAAATTGCAACAGTTTGAGAAATGTTTTGACTCCTACCCTATGCTTGAGCCTTGTTCAACTCAAAACATTACTAGTCACAAGTTGTCAGATGGTTAGAGAGATTATCACTGCTACTCCAACGGCAGAAGATGGAGCTATGGGCCATGTGATTGTGTTTCCTTTATTGGAATGCATTACTTTGGAAGATTTGCCCAACTTGACTAGTTTATACTCTGGAACTGATTCTGTTGAATGCCCTTACTTGAAAGAGATCACTATAGCTGGTTGTCCACAACTTAATATCAACAATACAATTGCCGAGTCAAAGGTCAGTCATTTATCAAATCATCATCATAATTTTGCATGGTTGGAACAACTTTTCTTCTGGTTCTTGTACACAAACTTATTAACTATTAGTAGCCTTTTTGTATATGATTGCATTATCAATCCATCTAAATTACTATCTTATTTATTGCAGTTATGGAATTGCAAAAATTTTTTTATTAATGTAAATATTTTGTCCACAGGCTGTTAGTTTTCCACACCCGAAGGACTTGAAACCTTCATCAATTGACATTGAAAAGATATGGAATGGGCAAAGTTTAACAAGCTTGACGATAGATGGTTTTAGGAATTTGAAATTTCTTTTTCCATCATCTATAGCTAAAAGTCTGTTGCATCTAAAAAAGGTAGAGATTTCTAATTGTGAGATGCTAGAACAAGTAATAGCCATCGAAGCACACGAAGAACAAATGATGAGACTGCCAAAGATAGACTTCCTGAAGCTTAAAGATCTTCCACAACTCGCTCAATTCAGCGTATGTAAGATGCTTGAATGCCCTTCCTTGAAAGAACTACAAGTTCAAAACTGTCCTCAACTAATGGTATTTGTCTCCGATTACATTGGCTCAAATGTTGTATCCAATAGTGAACACCAAATAACAACCTCTGCTCTCTTTGATGACAAGGTGGTCTCAGTCCTTTGCATATTTTTTTAAAAATACCTTTTTTTATTGTATATTATTTTTTAAAAATTAATTGATCAAATTGTTCTAACATTTCTTTGTAGGTATCTGTCATCTCTATTTTGATTTGGTCCTACATTTTTTTAGCTATTTAATGTTTACCATTAATATAGTATGATTACTGTTGCAGGTTGCGTTCCCGAACTTAGAAAAAATGCAAGTTATCCAAATGGATAATTTGGGGATGATTTGGAGCAACAGGGTCTGTTCGAATTCCTTTGGAAAATTGGAAGTACTTAAGGTAGAATATGGTAAACAACTGCTGAAAATCTTTCCGCATAATTTATTGGCAAGACTCCAAAATCTAAAGGATTTGGTCATAAAGAATTGTGACTCACTAGAAGAGGTGTTTGACATCCATGAGCTAATAAATGCAAAAGAAATGGAACGAGTAACTAGTCAGCTGAAAAGACTGGATATCGAAAACATGCTGAGTTTAAGATGTGTTTGGAATGAAGATCCAAAAGGAGTTGTATCGTTTGACGAACTAAATTCTGTGTACGTTTGGGGATGTCCTAACCTAAAAAGTCTCTTTCCATTTTCAATAGCTAAAAGACTACAACAACTGGAAGAGCTTGATTTGAACAGATGTGGGCTTGTGGAAATGGTCACCAAAAAGAGTGGAGTAGTGGAAGAAGCTCCTGAGTTTGTGTTTCCTCGGCTTATGCACTTGGATCTGTGGAATCTAGAAGAGCTTGAATGTTTTTTTCAAGGAATCCATACCTTGGACTGCCCATTATTAGAAAGATTGAGTGTTTATCGCTGTGACAAATTGGAGGTTTTCACTCAAATGGCCGAGAATCTAGAAGAAACACCGATGCAGAAATCACTTTTCTCATTTTCAAAGGTAGACCTTACATCCTTATTACCATTCCTTTTTTTTTCCCCCAATAAGCTACTTCAAAAAAGATAGTAACTCCTACTACTTCCAAACTTTGACTATTAAGCAACAATTGAAAACAGTTTCATAAATAATTTTGTAATTTTTTTTCTCACTTGTAATTAGCAATCACTAAACTAAAGACACAGGCAGAAATGGCAAGTTGTTCTTACAGAAAAATATATTTGCTTTCTCTGTAACTTTTCTTTGTATTATACTTTGTATGCGATGAACAATCTTGAGTGAGCTTCCAATTCCTTCTTCCCTGCATTCTTTTTTTTTTGTTTTCATTTGACTTTTTTTCAGTTCACGTTATCAATTTAATAAATCATGGGCATTTTCATGTTTTTTTATGGAAAGTCAACTTTAACCTGGTTTTTGTTTGATTGTTTTTCAGATCATCCCCAACTTAAAACACGTATCCTTCACTAGTAGGGATTCCCAAATGACAAAGGAAAGCCAGTTTCCACCACAACTCTTTCACAAACTTGAGACTGTTGAACTAAATTGCTTTGACGGTGAACCAGCAGACTTTCCATCTGATCTCCTTAAGTTGTTTCATAAAATGGAAAAACTTTATTTAACGTCTTGTGAGTTCAAGGAAGTGTTTTGTGGTGAAGGACTAGACCAAGCTCTTCAAACTCTCAAGGTTTTAGATGTTGAGAATTGCCACAAGTTGATTAGTTTAGCACCAAGCTCTGCTTCTTTCGAGAACCTAACGATTTTGGATTTACACAATTGCAACCAATTGGATAGCTTGATGGGACACAAAACAGCAAGAAGCCTAGTTCAACTCCAAAAAATGATTATAAAAAAATGTCGCAAGATGTCAGAAATTGTTTCAAATGAGGGATCAGAGGAATCGAAAGGGGAGATCATGTTCACCAAATTAGAACTTTTGGAACTACATGATTTGGCAAGGCTTGTAAGCTTCAGTTCAGCAGATTGCAGTTTCAAATTCCCATCTTTGAAGAAAGTACTTGTAAGCGAATGTCCCAACATCAAGTTTTTCTCCAAAGGAGTCTTAACCACCCCCAAGCTTCGGAGCGTACAACTCTCAGAAGCAGACAGAGGGCATTGGAAAGGCAACCTTAACTCCACCCTGCAGCACTTATTCACCCATCAATAAGCTGATTGGGGTCCAGAATCTTTGATTTGAAGATAGAGAGAGACAATGATTGTTTGCTTTACCTTTTTCTTAGTTATTGCAACTGCAATTTTGTTCAGTTAAAACTATGTGTGCATCTCTTGTTAATATATCCATGTCTACTTCTTTTGACTTCAAATCATTTTATACGAGGGTCTAATTATAATTTTCATGTAAGTTTACATTGTTAATCCATGAATTTACTCAACCATAAATTCAAACAACATAGTATTTCATATAACATTACCATACCAAACTCCATCTACCATACTTTAGTTTATTAACTCCTAAACCAAACAAATGATAAGTTTAAGCAGTTAGATGTTTGGCATCTAGAAGAGAAACATGGATGCATAAATCACTTTTATCACACATGTAATTAGCAATCACTAAACCAAAGACAAGGCAAAACTGATAGAGTCCTTTGTATATGTGACACCCAACTCCAAAATTTTATAACCTTTGTACCCCTTCTAACATCTCTCAGACTACCAAACAATTTCCTTAATATCCAAATAAATTCCTCATTGTCACAAATCTTCAAATCCTAATATAGAATAATCTTATACTAATGCTTCAGTAAAATTAAATATAATCTATCTAATTTAATATATTTATTTGGCTTGAACTTGATAATTATTTATTATCAAGCTTCATACGTATCCCAAATTCTGATTTGGGAATCAAAGCCACACAATTCTCCTAAACTTAAAATAACGCAATTATTTATTCCTCTATAACTTATTCCATATAACACGTCACCCTATCACTATGCACTTATACGGTTAATACTTATACGAAGATACGAGTTACTATTCACAATTACGGTATAATTTATGTATACCACTATTCACCAATTTTTAAAAAATCACCCTAAATATCATATATTTCTCCAAATACACATATAAATCTCACTTAAACAAATTTTCCAACAAATAATATAATTAATTTAACTCTAAATATTTCAAAAATTCATATAAAATAATCTACTCAAAATCATCAAAAATTCCAAGAATTAATATTACTCAAAATAAGTTATAGATCAATATAAAAATATTAAACTAACAGAGACTCGCCGGAAAATATTTCGGTCACCGGAAAAATACCCATAATTCGAACAGAGAATACCGTTATATTCACAGCACTGCTAGAAGTTCAAAAATACTAATTTTATTCTCATATCACTTCATATTTAGAATTAATTTACAAAAATACTCTAAAATTTCATTTCCAAATACCCTATCATATTAACCTCAAAATAAAACGTTAACCGTATATATTGAAATTCACTTAGTTCTAAACACATACCTGAAATTTCATCGCAATCGGACCGCAAAACATTCAATTATCAAGATTATAAATGTATATATATAACCTTCGCCTGGGACTTCGTCCCCTCCCCCCCTTCCTTCTTTTTGTTCTACATATATATATATATATATATATATATATATATATATATATATGTATATACTTCTCACCGCTTTTTTTTTTTTTTTTTCTTCTTTTATATATATATTATAAAAATATCTTTCTTTTAGAATTACCCTTTTACCCTTAATATAATATATTTTTACTTCTTAAATTCCTCCAAACAATTTTTAATTCCTTTCGATTATATCCTTACTGTGCATATAATTTTTACCCCTAGAACTTTCTATTTTTATATTTACTCAATATTTCACTCCATATATATATTTCGCCGCTGAACTCTATTCTATAAAAAATCTTCAAATTATAATATCACTTTTTAAATATTAATACTTATTAAATTTTCCGGATGTTACAATATATATTTTGTATGCAATAAATAATCTTGAGTGAGTGAGCTTTCCAATTTCTTCTTCCCCACATTCTTTTCTTTGCTTTCATTTGACTTATTTCTTTCCTTTTTTTTTTTTGTTTTTTAACTAAGTTACAAAGAGTTCATATTATCAACCTGGTTTTTGTTGGATTGTTTTTCACACCGTCCCCATCATGAAACATGTATCCTCATGATGAATCGACCTTCCAACGCTTTGCTTGGATGTGATTTAGAGGGGTTGAACTAAAGGAAGATTAAATTGGATATTTACTTTGAAAATAAAAAAAGGATATTTAAGTCATTTTCCAGTATTAATTGTTGTTTGAGTTGGGTACATTAATTACTTTATTTATATTTTCCTCCTTTATAAATAAATTCAAAAATCCAAATTTGGTCTTACACTGATGCATATCCTCTCTGCAATTGCTATAATTGCATGGCTCTTCTTTATGTGCTAATTTGGAGTATTTAATCTTAATAATTGGAGTGATACAATTCTCTTGAATAGAATATAACTAATGTCAAATTCGTTCTAAAATAGAAGAAAGTTTGACGAAAAAATCTGTTAACACCCACAAAAAAAAAAAAAAAAAAAAAAAAATTCAAATAATCTTAAAATCTCGAATAACTATGCACTCAAACTTACTACTAAATATTGAAAGATTTCAGTTTTGATTACCTACCTAACTGATAAAAAGATGACTTTAGAATTAGATAATGAATAATCCAGATATTTGCCTTCATAAAAATTTAAAAAGAAAAAGAAAATGAGAGTACGTGATTTTTGGATAACTAATGGACATTTCAAAACTCAAACCATACATGTGATTTTAAGAACTCATATATCATACTAAAAGTTATTAACCGATCAACCAAACAATTTGTAAAGAGAGAAGTAGTGATCTTGGAGACCGTAACAATAATTTTAGGATAGTTTAGCTTTTATACGTATTATTTTTCCCCTTTCTAGTTATGTGCACTCACTGCTCTAATTTGTCCATAGTGTCCAAGTCATAAGAGAGGGACATGCATTTGACAGGACCTGAGCTTCACCATAAGCATCTACTTTCGGTGTGTTTGTATTAGCTGTAAGTTTGCTTTGTGTTTTATTCTGTCTGCCTACGTGGCATGTTGGTTTGGTTGTTTCTACTTCCTCCTCTCCTATATAAAAGGGATTAGCAGCTGTTGTAAGATAAGCTTGAATGAATAAACATTTCTGAGTTTTTTTCAAATATGAGTTTCTAATTTCTTCTTTTCTTTGTATTATATTTTATGAGTTGATATCTTAAGATGAGACATTAATTTTTATTAGATAGTTTGTGGTAATTAGTTACAGTTAATGAGCAACAGGTTCACCACCGCTGCCTGTTGAATGCCTAGGATTGGCTGTGTTTTGGCGCACTCGGTGTGAGTTCATTGCTGTAACTAGTTATCGCAGACTGTCTAATAAATCTTGGTGCTTTCATTGAGAGATATTTTCTCTGAGGTATAATACAAAGGAATTATTTCATACTCATGTCTGATACACCTGTTCCTATTCCAACTACTGGAAATACTTCTTCTGCTTCATCTTCATCTTCCTCTTCTACACCTATGTTCGCTCCTTGTTCTACTTTTTCAAATTCAGATCCTTTTTCTCCTGCCCTTACTGGATTAAGTCTTCCTAGATTTAATTCTCCCATTACAATTCCCCCTTCATGTCGTTCCTCTGTTACTTCAAAAATTGAAAATCTTGTTGAATTCTCCACTATCCCAGAAGATGCTCAAGTTTCTGCTACTTCTCTTCCTCTTCTCAATCCCTACAGAGTTTATAGAAGAAATGGTTCTTTCACTTCTTCTATCTGTAATCTTATCTCCACAAGACGCCCTACTGCTAAGGAATATGTTCAGACCTCTAGGATGGATCAATGCCATCTTAAAGCTACTTCTTCTGAGCAGTATGTAACGATTCAAATAGATCCTACCTTGATCTCCACCTGGAGAAGACAATGTTACACTCACCTTCATCTTGGTGCTGTAAGAATTATTCTCACTCTCCATGGCCGTCAGATGCTGTTTCTAGAGTCAGTTTGTTGGATTCTAGATTTCTCAAATACGAGAAAGCTGTCATCGGAACTGTTGTAAAAACTCTTCATGCTGGGAGTATAGTACTTACTTTCTTCCCTAATTTCAACTTTTCACTCCAAGATCCTCATCTTCCTTCAGCTTTGAAGATTCAGGTTCAGATCACAGGTGCTGAACAGGTTCCAACAGCAATAGCTGCAACAATCCACCATCAAGTTGTTTGCAGATTACAAGATCATGCTATGGATCTTGCTTCCCATGGTCAGACTTCCTCTGAAGCTTTGTTTGTTATAGCACAAAATGATGATGATCCCACTATCATCCAGATTCCGCGCCAGATTCCTAGAGAGGAATTAGCTCAACTCATGCCCCTTGAGTGGATGACCAACTATGAAAATCTTCATAGGGCTTCTCAGCCCCTGGAGACCCAAGAAGTTAGACGCTTTCAGACTAGACCAGATGGTCAGGTCCGTACTGTCTTCCAGCCTCCCAGACGATCCTTTCACCAGAGTATGATGCTCACTCTTGTTTCTTATCCTCGAGAAAAGAAGGTACCAATTCACAGTTTCAATTCTGATGGTACTCATAACTATGTGGCCAAAATTGATGGTCATTTTATTTGGGATGCTCCTGGAAGTGGTATGTGTGATTCTACCTGTACTTGTCATCTTGATGATTCTTCTGAAGATGATGAATGTTCAGCAAAACAGGTTAAGTCTCGCTCTCGATGTCGTCCACCTGAGAAAAGATTTGATGATAGAGAGCCAGATCGCCCTTGGATTGGAATCCATGACTGGGTTCTTGAAAAAGAAAGAGCTGAAGTTAACGCTTACAGTAAAGCTGCCTCTTACTGTAAACCTCTTCCTATTTACCAGAAAAGCCTTGCTTACAAAAAACCTCTGCCAGAACCTTTAATTCAACCACCTTCTCTCCCTCTTGTTTCACCCTGTATGATGTTCAATCCTACAGATCCCATTGAATTTCCTCCTCTCACAAAAACCACAAACCCTCAAACACATATTATTTCTACTCCATATGTGTACCCTCATACAGTCACTACTACTGGTCAATTTGAGGAACCAAAGCCTGCTGAACTGTTTTGAACTAGCAAACTGATAACGCTCGTGTTCAGAACCAGTTTCTTCATAAGATTGATCAGAAGCTAGATAATTTAGCTGCCTCTCAGTCCTCCACTAACAAAGAAATTAGTTCTATGCTTTCTTTTGTGCAGGACTCTTACACAAAGACTGCTGAGAAGATAGACCAGCTTGACAGATCTCTTAGAGCCTTAATTGCTAAGAAGAAGTTTGGTCTTGAGTTTAAACAGAAAGAAGCTGAGATTCGTTCTCTTAAATTGGAGTTATCTTGCATGGAAAATGATCTGACAAAGTTGAAGTCACAACCAACCTCTCTGGATGAACCTTACCCTTTTTACCCTCATACTCATCAAACACCATTTCCTCCACCTTCTCAAACTTTTCAACCTTTTAAACCTCTTTATGAAACATTTCGAAACATTCCAAAGCCTACACCTCCACCGGCACCTATTCTTCCTCCTCCAACTCAAACTACAAAGTCTCCTTCTACAGACTCTTCACAATTTCCAAAAAATCCAGAGAAACGACCCATGCAGTTCTCTCTTAAACAAGTTGTTGAGAACCTTCCTTCGGATGCTTCTTCCTCTGACACTGATGCTGCCTGTCTCCACTCTGAGGATCAACTAGCTGATATTTCTGCTATCCTTATGGTAGATAATCCGGAGACACATCCGGAAACACAAGGCAATCCACGAGGACCCAGAGTTGAAGAATATGACTCTGATACTGATAACATGGAGTCTCCTCATGGTTATCCTCCTCAGCATACATCAGCTCCTTCTCCTTCCAGCTCAGGCCCTTGGTTTACATTTGATAAACTTCCTCCTCATCAATGGCGAACAATCATCGATGAGATGGGAGCCTGGATTGATCTCCAGATGACAAAGCCTGAAGCTCAGCTGCAACAGATTCTTCAAGAACTTGTTTCCAGATTTACAGGAACCTTAAGGGAATGGTATCAAAGTCTTGGTGAATACAGACAACTTCAATTCATTCAAACTCCTAGTGCTTCTGCTGTATTAGGTATTATTCATCAACATCATATTGGTGATTTTTCTATTTATGAGAAACGTACTCGCCAGGAATACTTTGATATGAAGTGTTGTTCGTTGAAACAGAAAGATCTGGAAAGACATTACAAAAGAATGACAAAGAGATATTACATGTTGAATGGTCTTAATGATCCTAACCTTCGATATGTATATATTTCTTCTTTACCTCCTGAATTGCAGCCAGAAGTTAATCGCTTGATTGCTCAAGCAAGAAAGCCTTTTGCAGATATCACTCTTGGTGAAATCCATCAGTTCACTCTTGCTGCTCTTGAAAAGATGAGTGAACAGCAAACGTTCTTTTCTGATCTGCTTCAAAGCAAGTCCATTGCCAAGAAGATTTGCAGTAAATCCCACCTTGGGATTAAATGTAAGAAAAAGTGTGACTGCCAGACTCATTCTGCCCATAAGTCAAAATTCTCCAAAAAGAAGTTCTTTTCCTCTTCCAAGAAGTTCAGAAAACCCTTCCGGCAGTTTAAGTTCTTCCGGCGGAAACAACAAAGAGGAAAACCCAAAGGTGTAAACAGATGCTTTGCCTGTGGCCAAAAAGGTCATTTTGCCAAGAACTGTCCCAACAAGCCTTCCAGAGCTCAAAAGCTTGTTTCCATGTATAGCCTTGATGATGCTACTGCTGATATTGAATCACTCTATTCTGAACAGAGTGATAATGATGAGCATACAGTTTTTGCAGTACAATGAGACACAGATCATGAAGACAGCTCAACAGAATCAGACGCCTCATCTGATATTTATAACGATGTTTCTATTCCTATTTATACTTTGCAGGAATTCTTCCCTGGTGTTCCTCTTGAAGATCCTCATGATGATATGGACATTTCTCCTTATGCATTTCAAGTAGTCTCTTCCTTTCATGCAGCCCCTCCAGATGATTCAGTTCTCATGCCTCATGTACCAATTCATATATTGTCTTCCAAATATGCTCGACCTATTCCTGTAATTGCTTTTATGGATACAGGATCATTTCAGACAATCATGAATCATTCCATTCTTCCTCCAGAATCATGGGAATCCTTCAAAACCTATTTCAGAGCTGCTAATGGTGAAGTCTTTTCCACAAAGCTCAGATCAAAGCAACCTGTCAGAATTCAGTTCTTTCCTGATTGTGTTGTATGGACCAAAGTGCTTGGTTCTTCTCTACCAGATAAAGACATCCTGGTCAGCTTCTAGGATTACAGAAAAGCAAAGGGACTTCGTATTCTTCCTGATGGGCTAAAATTCAAACATTTCTTCAAACCCTTTGACCATACTCAAAAAATATTTTCTCTTTCTGATGTTCTTCCTCCTTATCAGCCTATTCGTGATTTGATTATTTCCTCTTGTGCTGAATCTCATTCCCAATTCACTCATCCTCATCCTCTTTGGACCAATCCTGTTTTTTTCATTACCTTACCTTTCAAACTCAATGAAGACATAAACCCTACTAAGGCCACTCACCCAGGAATGACTCCTTCAGACCTCAAACTGGCCTAAGAAGAATGTTCCCAACTCCTGGCCCAAGGTTTAATTGAGCCCACATAGTCTCCATGGGCTTGCCAGGCATTCTATGTGGAAAAAAGGACAGAGCTTATCCGTGGTAAAAAGAGGCTTGTCATTGATTATAAGCCCCTTAATCAATTTCTCCAGGATGATAAGTTTCCCTTGCCAAAGATTAATGCTTTGTTTGTTCATTTGAATAATGCTACTGTACATTCAAAGTTTGATCTTAAAGCAGGATTTTGGCAACTTGGTGTTCATCCCGCAAATCGCTACAAAACAGCTTTTTGTATTCCTACTGCACAGTACCAGTGGAAAGTCATGCCTTTTTACTTGAAGACTGCTCCTTTTTTGTTCCAGAAAACCATGATGAGAATTTTTCAGCCTATTCTCCATAGTACTCTCATTTTTATCGATGACATCCTATTGTTTTCTTCTAATGATCAGGCTCATGCTGCTTTATTAGCTCAATTTCATGCTCTTGTACAACAATATGGTGTTATGCTTTCTGAGAAGAAGAGTACCATTGGTGTCAACTCTATTGACTTTCTGGGCATGCACTTCAAAGATGGTCACTATGTTCCTGGTCCTCACATTGCAGTTGAATTGTTGAATTTTCCAGATGAAAATCTCACAGTCAAGCAGATTCAACAGTTTTTGGGAATTATCAACTTCATGAGAGACTTTATTCTTCACATTGCTCAGTTCACCTCTCCTTTATCAAAACTTACCAGAAAAAACCCCCCTCCATGGGGCCCTGCTCAAACAGAAGCTGTTCAAGTCTTGAAATAGGTGGCACAATCTCCTCCACCACTTAAAATTCCAGGTGATGGACAGCGCATCCTCCGGACAGATGCCAGTGATGAATACTGGGGTGCAGTTTTGATTGAAAACGTGGATGGCAAAGATCACTACTGTGGACATGCTAGTGGACAATTTCAAGAATCTGAGAAACACTATCACACCACCATTAAAGAGGTATTAGCCGTTAAGTATGGAATTAAGAAATTTGAGTTCCATCTTATTGGCCATCATTTTCTGATTAGAATGGATAATTCTGCTTTTCCTAATATCCGTAACTTCCGCAACAAGTTGTTGCCCAGTGCTCAATTACTCAGACTTAAGGATTGGTTTGTAAAATATGAATACTCAGTCCAGCATATAAAAGGAGACTATAACCTCATCCCTGATCTTCTATCCAGACCTCCAAAATCTCCTGATACAACTCTCTCTCTCATTACACCAAACACCTCTATCCCTCTTATCCTTATGGCTTCCAGCTCAAATCCTTCTTCTGATCCCAATCATGCTGAAAACCTTTGGAAGCAACCTCTTGCTCCTAAACACCAGAAAATTTTCCCTCTTGGAATGACCTTCACTACTTCTCAGCAAATCCAGACTTATGCTAAAACCCAGTTCCCTTCCTTTTTAGCTCAAACCTTTCGTCTTAAACCTATACCTAACAACCCATTCTCCATCTTTACTGAATATCCATTTCTCCTGTTATGGACTCTGAGTACATACTATCCATTTCCAGAATGTGCTCTTTGGTGCTTATGGTGTTCTACGGTTCTTTACAGTACTGTTGTGTAGACTCCTCTGCTTCCCATGTATCGGTTTATTGTGAATCCAGATAATCAAGACTCTCTGATTTTTACTTTTCTGGACTGGTTTGCTCCTCTGGCATGGTGGCAAAAAGAGATACAGAAAGCTCTTATGTTTGAAGATCTGTTTAATCCTCGTACTGGACAGTTTTTGGAAAACAATGCTCATGCAGTGTTCATATTCCACAGACCATATTTCAAGTATCCATCAGGTCATTTCTTTTCCCAGAATCAAGTTTTCCATTTAAAGACTTATAAAGCTCCTCTCTCAGATCCAGCTGATATTCGTCTTCTTCGTGGAACTCTTAAGAATTTTAATGGCATTCATCATTTGCGTACTGCTTGGATACATGCTACGTCAGATTATCCATTGGTCCTCACTCACTCTCCAGAATTCTAGGCCCTTAGACCTGTTGAGTATAAGGTTGATCTTTCAGATTATCCTCCTCCAGGTGTTTCTGTTCCAGTTCAGACTAATCCTCCTCCAGTAGAATCTTCTCCTACTCTTCCTCTATTTCCTTGATCATCTTCCCAGACGATGACGGTGACGCACTCTCCACGTCATACTCTCTCTATGTTTCAGGATTCACAGGATCCCTACAGTCCAGAGGTCCCTCCAATTGCTCCTTCACCAGAATGGAATGAAGATTTTTCTTCTGACTCAGGATCATCTCATCCAGATTACATGAATCTGTCTCCATCCCATGAACCCTTTTCAAAGCAGTGGTTCTAAGGTTGCCACGTCATCATCTCCAGCTGCGCATGTCTAATACTGTTTGTCAGCAGAATCTTTTGTAATAATTATGTCTTTACTTTTGTAAAAGCATCAGTATTATTAGATGCCTTCTGCTTTCGGTGGCTTTCGGTGTGTTTGTATTAGCTGTAAGTTTGCTTTGTGTTTTATTCTGTCTGCCTACGTGGCATGTTGGTTTGGTTGTTTCTGCTTCCTCCTCTCCTATATAAAGGGGATTAGCAGCTGTTGTAAGATAAGCTTGAATGAATAAACATTTCTGAGTTTTTTTCAAATATGAGTTTCTAATTTCTTCTTTTCTTTGTATTATATTTTCTGAGTTGATATCTTAAGATGAGACATTAATTTCTATTAGATAGTTTGTGGTAATTAGTTACAGTTAATGAGCAACAGGTTCACCACCGCTGCCTGTTGAATGCCTAGGATTGGCTATGTTTTGGCGCACTCGGTGTGAGTTCATTGCTGTAACTAGTTATCGCAAACATATGTCTAAACTTTAAAGGAAATTTTCAAAAATACCTCTGTTTTAGGTTTTGTTTTTAGACTCTACATTTTCAAAATTACTTTTATATCTTTTTTTGCTTTCGTAATTGTTGAATTACCTTTTTTTTTTAATTTATATTTGTTATATATTTTCTCTTGCAAAAGTCCCTTTCAAATTTTTCAAATTTATTCAAATATGCTATTGTACTTTATCCACATTTCTCTCCCCTCTTTATATAATTTTAATTTAGTTTTGCATTTATCTCTCAATCCGTTTATTTTTCTACCTTACAACTTTAGACAGTTTTTTTTTCTCTTCGAAACAAGATGGTGCCAAAATATAAGTATTTTTGTAAAATCCTTAAACTTTAATTGGTTCAACTATCACAAAGTACTATTACGAGAAAGTGTTAAAAAATTCACAAAAAAAAAACAATAGTCTTGTTTAAGGCCCAGGGGGCTATTGCATCGACGTTCACTGAAGTTTGAAGTTTTGTGCATATACAATTACTAAAACTTAATTTTGTTAAAAGAATCTCTTAAAATTTGTTATGTTGTCAATAAAGTAACTTTAGTTTTCGAAATATGGTGCCAAAATAATGACGTGACAAGTCAATACTAAATCAGGCTTATCAGCATGATGTCATTCCAACTCTCACTAATAAAAAAACAGTGTCATTGACATACTTCCTACATGTACGACATATATAGAGAAAAAAATAAATTCAAAATTCAAAATTAGTTTGAGCTAATGAAATGTTGCATTGACAAGTTAGACTTGGTATGTGATGGGAAAGGAATGCAGAATAAATTTTCTCCCGCTTAAATGAATCCATGAGGAGCGTAATCAGCAGAACATCCACAATCACACAGAAAGGAACACCGAGATTTTTACGTGGAAAACTCATCTAACATGAAGGATAAAAACCACGAGGCCTCTCTTGGCCCAAGATAAAGTATCCACTATAATATGAGAATTTTACAGCAGATACAAAACCAAGCTAGTGAACAACAACAAGTTTCACGGTTCCAACAAACAATAACAACAACAAATGGATACACCAATGTTACACAGCAAAAGCAAAAATTTCTAGATCTCCAAACAAGATCTTCATCTTACAAAATGAAGATAAATGAGTCCAGAACAAGCTCACCAAATTTTAGCCCAATCCGAGAGGAACAACCTGTTCAAAGGACTGAAAAGGATGAAGTAGCTCAAGCTGAAAACCAGCAGAAGAGAAACCGCAAACAGTAAAATGGGGATAGACAAACGAGGACCTTCCTAACCTCCAGTGACTAATGCCACCTTCCAGAATATAGAAAAATATTTCTTCAAACTTGTGTCAAAGTTTCAACCAAATCCAACGGCTAGAAACGAAACTACAAGCAGAAAAGCACCCAAAAAACAACAGCTGTTGCAAACTCGAAAATCCAAACTTATGAACCTCCAAATTCTGATCCGACCATTCAAAATCAAGAAACAACAGTCTCCAATATGCTCTCCAAAAATCAGCAAGATCGGATTCCATGTGTGCTAGAGATCGCTGAAATAAAAACAAGAGTATAGTTGAAGAACAAAGTTCATAAGCTCAAAAGATTTTCTCTCTTAGTTCTCTCTACTCCCTTGTATCAAAAAACCCTCTCAAATGTTGTTATGCTTCTCTCTCATCCTCACATCTAATCTGCTCCTTCTTATAAGCTCCTTCTCACTTCACAAAGAGGCTCCTTCTCACCTCACAAAAAGACTCCTTCTAGGGCTTGAAGGATACACATGAGGTTTCTTCCTCCACATAAAAAGAGCTTTAAGGACTTAAAGAATGCACATGAGATTTCTTCCTCCACATAGGAAAGGAACAAAACCCAATAATATGGACTTATCACGTCATCGTTTGTCGTTAGAATTCAATAAATTAGAGTGAAAATGACTTTATTGACAACGAAATAAGAGTTCAGTAAATTTATTGATATAAATTATACTTTAATAATTATAAACATATATATTCCTTGAGTGACCACAAGTGAAATTTAACCGGTGTATGGCGAAACTAAACCCTTCGTATTGTACCCTATGTTAGGGTAAAATTGGACCTTGGTACCAACTCTTGGGTAATTTTGTACTCTATTCGTACGAAAAACAAAGAGGTAAAAATACAGCCAACTTTTTTGCTTTCTACAATCCATTTCCCTCTATATTTCTCCATTCTCGTCTATATGATTCACCACATGAAAGTAATTTCATTTTTTCGTCTCTTATTCTGTCAATCATACAAAATGGAACTTTGAAGAAAGAAAGTCGATTTCCTCGCACTCGATCGATTCTAAAAGGCTTTTCCGCTTACTATGCTGGATCTTTGCTTCGTATTTCCTCTCATATCATCGATTAAGTTCAATTTCTACCGGGGAAGATAGATTTGATTATTTGGTAGGTCAGTTTTCTCTTTATGATATCAAATATTTTAATTTATGATTCTGTATGTGATATTTACTGTTGATGACCCATCTAATTCCATTTTTGTGATCTTTCTATATGAGGGTTACGAAAGTAAATTAGAAGGTTTCGGCATTGTTACGCATTTGTTGAGATATTTTTGATAACTAGTAGAGTTTTGAAATGTCGTGATTTTCTGCACTTAGAAGTACTAAATTTTGTTTTTTTTTTCTTTTTTGAGTAAATATAGACTCTTGGGCTTTAATTTTCTGAGAATTTGAACTAACTAAGTCTAAGGAAATACCTAAGTTCAAGGGCAAAGTGATCATCATCAGTGGGATTTTCAAGGTGGTAGTTAGCCTATATGCGTAATAACTCAGGTACTGGTTATGGTTTAAGAAGCCATACCAGTTTAGTATTGAAAGAGATGATGCTGATGCTGATAATCTGGGTATTAGCCCTTCCTCTTTTATCTTGTAGCTTTGGATGAGCATTTCTTATTAGCATTGGATTGTTCTGTCTCGTCCATTATCACCACATATATAAGTGAAACAGGGATATGGTAATGACCACGATTGACTGAGAGTCAATAAAATCAGCTTTTAGATCTAAAGAGAAACTGTAGTTATTGCAGTAAGTGTCTATTGTGTACTATTACAATCTTTATGCTTGTAAGAAGCTTATATTAAGCCATCTTGGGCACCAATGCTTTCACCAAAAAAGGTCAACTAACAACTTGAGCCGAAAATTTTATTTACAAATGCGAACCAACGGTTGTGGTAATCTTAATAATGACAATATATACATAACAACCAAAATGAGGCAACCATAGAGTTGGTTATTTCATCTTAATTATGATAATTGCAAAGACTTCCATTATGGCATCCAGTGGTACTAAAAGTACCAAAGGCATTGAGATGAGGCATGGCGTGACATTAGCTTCTCCAAACACCCTGGGCAAGGCGCCTTCAGTGAGGCACTGCCTAAGCGAACGCTTCAATCCAGGCACCATGTTTTGAAAGGCACTCCTCAGTATAATTTAGCCTTTTATGCAAGTTTTAGTGCTATTTTTAAAAAGAAAACAGTCATGATTAAAGGTGCTTGAAAAGGAATATTTGATTTAAAGTCAAAGAATATAAATTTTCATTAATTTTGATGTTGTTACCTTATATTTTGAATACAGTTTTAGAAAGGGAGTAACATACCTAAGGTAACAACATCATAATCAATGATTTGGTTTTTTTAAAGCCATAAATTTACTTTTCAAAACAAATCAAATTAAATATACTTCTCGGAAATAGGAAGTCAACAATATTTGTGAAGATGAACTGGAAAATAAAGAGAAATTCCTTAGAAAGACTGTGAAGACCGCCATAAGAGCTCCAAGGATGAGGAAAAAAAAACAACTTTATAAGTAAAAGGTAAATAGTTTATAGAATTCTATGTGTGTTTTTTTTTTTTTTTTTTTTTTTTTTGAAACTTCAATTCTGTTTCTACATATGTTTTTACCCTTAAGGGGTGCCTCACTTTTCTCGGGTCAGCGCCTAGGATGGTGCCTAGTGCCTCAAGAAATTTGAAGTCTCATCATCTTGAGAGCACCTAGCGCTTTTAATAACATTGGTTGCATTTGTCTATAATAGTTGATTTTTTTAAAAAAATTTTACCTTAATGCATTGACATGTTTTTATGTGTATCTTCTTGTGTGAGAAATAGAGCTCTAGAAATGTCTTGGATAATCTGATATAATGTGTCTTTCTATAGACATACAACTTTCTAACATATGTAATTACTTATGAATAGCAAGCAATTCAACCGTTATAGATATTTGTATTCCTACATGGCTTCTAGTATATTTTATTTAAAAAATAATGAAAAATATCAAAGGTTAGAGCTGAAGTTATCAAGTGATACACCATTTACCCCCTTGGCCTCTGAATTTTAATATTTTTATTCAATATTTTGAGAGAAAATTACTACAGATGCATGAGCTGATATTGTATAGTGTTGAAGCTTTACTTCAACTTTGTGTATTCTATTCAAAAGCACAATGAAGACAATGAGATCTAATCTTACAAAAAAACTAATTATCCTAGCTATCTACCTTTTGCAATGGAATCCTATCATAAAACCAATCTCGAATAGGCTATAGCCTTGGCTTTATTCATATATGTTTAAAGATGAGTGACCTTTTACAACCTTTATAACAGTAACAGTAACAGCAATGTAATGATGATATGATGACACAGAGGAGATCAAGCAAAACAAGAGACAATTTGGTGAACTGATTATGGAGAGAACACAAACTTCTATTTTTTACAATATTACTAAGTGCATTTCAGTTGGCTTATGTTCTTTACATGTCTTCTTCAATAGAAGGAGCTGTTTAGCTTGCTTTTAGAAAACCTATACTGAGCTTGATAATGTCTTGTTAAAATTGTTAAAAAAGCTGCATGTATAGGTATGTACAAATATTAATTGGATTGAGTGTGTTTGATTTCTTTCTTCCATGGAAATCGAATCTCAACATGTTAAAGCTTTTCCTTTAGTTCAAGAATCCTCTATCCAGCCTCCAACATTTCCTCTCCGGGCTGAATGAAATATAGGTCATTGGTACTTTGAGTTGATTATGACTGGATGTGTTCAATCTTTTTTAGGACATAAATTAGCTTCATAATATTTTATATATATATATATATATATATATATATATATATATATTCCAAAAAATTATTGAGATATAAACCTCAATAGAACAGTTACAAAAATAAAAAGAATCTAAAATGGAATTTTGCGATTTTTAATATTTTAGTACATTCTCAAAACAAATTTTAGATTTATTATTTTATCACCCATAAGTTAAATGTATTTTTTTGTAACCCAGACATTAAAAGCCCTTTTCCTTTTTCACTACATTTCAGGTAGGACTCTAAATCCTCATGACTTGATCAAAATGAAAATATAAACTATAAATACATTAGTTTACAACCTATGAACATTAGCTTTATTTAAGAATTTAATGCCAAAGGTGCAAATTGGGGCCTACAGCTTACATTATTACATATGTAGTTGATTGTGAATGTTTTCTTTTGTCTAATTAGGTACCTATGAAATGTATTTTGTTCAATTAAGTACCTATGAATGTAAGAATAGTACAAGTTTATGATGGTCTTATATACCTTTTATTTAAAAAGTGAAAACAACAAAAAAAATTTAGTTAACTTGGAATTGTCTTTATGTATAGGGCACATTCTTATATACTTCTTTGCAGCAATCTAGTATTCCATTTGGTCTCACTTTTTCTGTATGGTTTTATGGGGTGGTAAAAGTGTTATTTTTAAAAGGAAATCTGTTTTTGTAAATAAATTAGAAAACAACAGAAATTCTATACTGATGAAGAAACAAAGCACTTATTATTTTTCACCACACCCAAAGGAGAATTAGCAGTGCCTATTTATAGGCTTACACTTAACAGAAAAAGAGAAAAACTAAGCAACTAAATGATACATAATTTGACTGAGTACAAATCAGAAATTTCTCCTATCCAATAGCCAACAAAATAACTAATTATCAGTGTTTTCATGCAATAGATTTTGAATCAAATCTCGAACACTCCCCCTTGATTCAAAATCACATACACCAAGCAAGCTTCTAAGAAAAGCATGTCTTTGACCAGACAAGGCTTTGGTGAAGATATCTGCAACTTGGACATCAGTGGGACAGAACTTCATAGGTATTTCTCCCTTGGTCACCAACTCACGAATGAAATGAAATCTCAACTCAATATGCTTTGTATGGTTATGAAATGCTGGATTCTTTGCCATTGCAATTGCCGAAACATTGTCACAATAAAGTGCAATTCCCTTCTTTTTTTTTGATGAAAATCGCTTAACATCCTTTTAAGCCAAACACACTGACAAGCTGCTGTAGTAGCAGCAACATACTCTGCCTCTGCTGTTGATAGGGCTGCTATTGGTTGTTTCTTAGAACTCCAAGTGACAACACCTGATCCAAGTCCAAACATATTTCCAGAAGTGCTTCTTCTTTCATCTGATGAGGTTGCCCAATCGCTATCAGTAAATCCAACTAATCTGAAATTTGTTACATGAGTGTACCAAATTCCATAATTGATTGAACCTACAATATACCTTAGGATCCTCTTTACTGCTCCATAGTGTAGTTTTGATGGATTGCTCATGAACCTTGACACAACTCCAACTGAGAAAGAAATATCAGGTCTTGTATGTGTTAGATATATTAACCCACCGACCAAACTTCTAAACTGTTTCTGATTTGCTGCTTCTTCTCCATCTTCTTTCTTGAATTTTTCATTCTTGTTCATTGGAGTAGCCACCATCTTGCAATTTGACATGTTGAACTTCTTTAATAAATCTGTTGCATATTTCTTTTGAGAAACGAATACTCCATCTTCATCTTGATGTATCTCTAATCCAAGAAAATAGTGCAGCAATCCCAAGTCTGTCATTTCGAAGGTGCTCATCATGCTGAACTTGAACTCTTCTATAAGCTTTGAACTTGACTCCATGTAGATTATATCATCTACATATAAGCACACTATTAAAAAATCTGTTTCCCTTTGCTTCTTCAGATAAAGAGTAGGCTCATTTGGACTTCTTTTTTGCCATTTTCATGAAATAATGCATCAATTTTACTGTACCATGCCCGTGGAGCTTGTTTTAAACCATAGAGAGCCTTTCTCAACTTGTACACTTTATCTTTATGTCCATTAATCACAAAACCTTCTGGTTGTGAGACATAAACGTCGTCTTCAAGTTCACCATTAAGAAAGGCTGATTTTACATCAAATTGATACACCTTCCATTTGAATTGAGCTGCCAAAGCCAAGAACATTCTTACCGTTTCAAACCGAGCTACAGGTGAAAATGTCTCCTCGTAGTCGACCCCTTGTTGTTGTGAATATCCTTTTGCAACTAAACGAGCCTTGTGCTTTTGAATGCTTCCATTTGCATGAAATTTTGTTTTGAATATCCACTTCACTCCTATTGCTTTCTTTCCATTTGGCAGATTCGTCAGTTCCCAAGTTGAATTCTTTTCTATGGACACAAGCTCTTCTTTCATTGCCTTTCTCCACTCATCTTTTTCTACTGCCTCTTCATATGTCATAGGATCTGGAACAATTAGTGCGAACTCCCCCTTTTCATAGATCTCCTTCAGTGATTTAAGTTTCCTTGGTGGTGTGTCATCTAAAGATGCACTTGAACTCTTGCTGCTAGGTGTAGTTACTGAGCTGCTTGGAGTAGTTGGTGGTGTCTCAACAATTGAAGTAGAAGTTGGTGATGTGCTTGGAGTTACCGCTACTGAAGTAGTTGGAATTGGGGCTGAATTTGCTTCCTCCATTAATGGAATTTGGGGATGATCTTCCTCGTTGCCGTCATCACTTCTCCAATTCCAGCTGGCTGCCTCATTAAAAATTACATTCCTACTGACAATTGTCTTGCCATTTACAGGATTATACAATTTATATGCTTTCGACTCAGTACAATAGCCAACAAAAATACATTTAATTGATTTTTCATCTAATTTTTGGCGATTTTGAGCATCAATTAAAACATAAGCAATGCAACCAAAATTTTTTAAAAAACTCACAGTTGGTTTGGTCCCTTTCCAAGCTTCATATGGAGTGATATTTTGAACAGCTTTTGTTGGTGAGAGATTCAACAGGTACACTGCTGTTGCAACGGCTTCTGCCCAATATTGGTTTGGTAGACCTTTCTCTTTCATCAGACTCCTTGCCATCTCCACCATCGTTCTGTTTTTATGTTCAGCAACTCCGTTTTGTTCTGAAGTATATGGTGCAGTCAATACCCTTCGAATTCCATTCTCCTCGCAAAAATGAACGAATTCTTTTGACAGAAATTCACCACCTCTGTCTGTGCGAAGTACTCTGATACTTGTTCCTCTTTGCTTTTCTACAGGGTTTTAAATTTTTTGAAATTCTGAAATGTTTCAGACTTGAATTTCAGAAAATATACCCAACTCATTCTACTGAAATCATCAGTAAACAAGAGAAAATAACAACTTCCACCAAGTGATTTGGTATTCATGGGACCATATAGGTCAGCATGACCCAATTCAAGACACGTTGAGGCTCTCCATGCTCTTCTTGTAGGAAAGGACTTCCTAGTTTGCTTCCCATAAATGCAGCCTTCACATAAATCAAACGATTGAATTTTTGGTAATCCATGGACCATTTTCTTCCTTTCCAGCAGCTGCAATCCTTTTGTATTTAGATGTCCATATAGTAGATGCCATAATTTGGAATCGTTTTGTACTCCCATTACTAACGCGAAATCATTCAAAGTGGAGACTTCAAATGGAAACATTCTGTTTTTGGTCATTTGAACAGTGACAATTGTTTATTCTGATTGCTTATCTTTAATCACACATGCACCATTGTCAAACATAATAGAATATCCACTAGCCATAAGCTGTCCAACACTCAGCAAATTATGAGCTAAGTTAGGAACAAATTAAACATCATGTAAAAGCTTAGTTTTACCTTGGCTAGTTTTAATAGCTATTGTTCCTTTGCCTTCCACTTGCATCTCTATGTCATCACCTAATTTGATTTTCTTCTTTTAAGTTTCATCAAGCTCTTTAAAGATTTCCTTCCTGCTGGTCATATGATTTGAGCACCCACTATCAATAAACCACACTTCATCTTGTGTGTCAGATGTGTCTGAATGTGCCATGAACAGTCTACCCTTTTCATCAACTTCTTCTGCAAAGTTTGCCTGTTTGTCTTTAAACCAGCATTCTGCTTTCACATGCCCATATTTCTTGCAGTGATAACATTGGATGTTGCCTTTATTATTGTTAGACCTTTGTTCAGATCCTCTACCGCCTCCTCTGCCTTGGTTGTGATATTTTCTTTGAAATCCACCTCTGCCTTTTCCACGACCTGCACCTTTTTCATGCTCCTTTGACATTGAACTCACTCCTTTCACTTGGAATGCTGTTTCATCAATCTTCTCTTCTCTTCTGTTTATTCTTGCTTCATGAGATTGCAAAGATCCCATTAGCTCATCAAGGGAATAGGTGGACAGGTTCTTAGACTCCTCAATTGCTGCGACCACATGATCAAATTTTGGAGTTAAACTTCTTAACACTTTTCGAACAACTTTGCTTTCGGTGATGTCTTCTCCATAGGACTTCATCTGGTTGACGATTGCTGCAACTGTTGTCATAAAATCCTGCACTAATTCACTATTCTTCATCTGCAGATTTTCAAATTCACGATTAAGTGTCTGCAACTTTACCGTGATTACTATGGATGAGCCATGAAATGCCAGCTACAAGGTTGTCCATGCCTCCTTTGCTATTGAGGCAGCTGTAATTTTTGAAAAAATTGATTCATGAACAGCTTGTTGTATAAAGAAAAGAGCCTTTGAATCTTTCTTTTTGTTTTCTCTAAGCGTGGTCTCCTCATCTTGCTCATTGTAGCCATTTTCCACCAAATCCCACAATTCTTGTGACTTGAAAAACGTTTTCATTTTGGTGCTCCAAAACTGATAATTATCTCCATGGAAAATTGGTATGGAAGGTTGGGCTATATTTACTGCACTGCCACTGTTTGCCATGTCGAAATGCCCAAGGATGGCTCTGATACCAAATGTTTATTTTTAAGAGGAAATCTGTTTTTGTAAATAAATTAGAAAACAACAGAAATTCTATACTGATGAAGAAACAAAGCACTAATTATTTTTCACCACACCCAAAGGAGAATTAGCAGTGCCTATTTATAGGCTTACACTTAATAGAAAAAGAGAAAAATAAGCAACTAACTGATACATATTTTGACTGAGTACAAATCAGAAATTTCTCCTATCTAATAGCCAACAAAATAACTAATTATCAGTGTTTTCATGCAATAGATTTTGAATCAAATCTCCAACAAAAAGAAGATATTTTACGTTTATTAATAAGTAGTTGGACTGGTGATGCAGGTTGCATTCCCGAACTTGGAGCAAATGTAAGTTATCAAAATGGATAATTTGAGGATGATTTGGAGCAACCATCTCCATTCAGATTCCTTTGGCAAATTGGAAGTACTAAAGGTTGAATATGCTCAACAACTACTGAAAATTTTTCCACAAGATATATTGGCAAGACTTCAAAACCTCAAGGATTTGCTCATAAAGAATTACGATTCACTAGAAGAGGTGTTTGATATCCGTGGACTCATAAATGAAAGAGGAATGGAGAGAGTAGTGAGCTAGTTGAGAAGTATGGATATTAGAAACATGCCAAATTGGAGGTGGGTATAGAATGAGGATTCTGAAAGAGTTGTCTCGTTTGGTGAACTAAGTTCAATGTATGTGTGGAATTGTCCAAATCTAAAATCTCTCTTCCCATTTTGGATAACTAAAAGCCTAGAACAACTTCAAGAGCTTGATTTGAATGCATGTGGGCTTGAGGAAAATGGTTACAAAAAAGAAAGGAGTAGTAGAAGAAGCTCCTCAGTTTGTGTTTCCCTTGCTTAAGTTTTTGAACCTTTGGTATCTAGAAAAGCTTGAATGTGTCTTCAAAGGAATTCACACCTTGGACTGCCCGGTGCTGGAAAGGTTGAGCATTTATCGCTGTGACAAATTGGAGGTTTTCACTCAAACACCCAAGAACCCACCAGAAATAGGGATACGAAATTCACTTTTCTCATTTTCCAAGGTAGATCTTACCTTTCCTTTTGCTTTTTGTAGTAGTCAACCAAAAGAGTTATAATTTTTTTTTTTATTAGTGTTCATTTGACTTTGCTCTCAGTTATAAAAATAGATTTTTTTTAAGTTAAGGTAAATAACATCCTGAGGCCCCTGAACTTTTATGAAATTTATAATTGGCCTCCTGATCAATTTTTTGAACACATTGGGTATATGATCTTTTTGTTTTAATAGTATTAGCCCCAAACTTGACATTTTTTTCTCTTGTGAGCTACAATATATGTTCACTAACACGTGACACAATTTTTGAGAAAAATAGAAAACTCTAAAGTTGATTGGAGAGATCAGAATCATACTTCCTATGCAGTCTTACGATAGCTACGAATATAAATTATACCTCTGATTCAATCTCATGTGTCTGCGAAAATTGTGTCACACACCAGTGAATGGATACTATAGCCCACGGGAGAAAAAAGTATCGAGTTTGGGGCTAATACTATTAAAACAAAAAGATCATGTACCCAATGTGTTCAAAAAATTGATCAGGGGACCAACTGCAAATTCCATAAAAGTTTAGGAGCCTCAGAATGTGTTTTACCTTAATCTAACTTCCCATCTGTTTTCTTTGTAGTTTGTCTGATTTTTTTTTCCTGCTGGTTTGAGCTTTTTATGAACTTATTTTTTCTAATCAAGTTACAGAGGCTACATTGTCAATTGGTAGAACTTAAGAAGTATTGTTCGGTGATAATGATATGTATTTTCATGTTTCTTGATGAAGGTGAGCTTCAACTGCTTTTGTTTTATTGTTTTTCATATCATCCCCAACATGAGACATTTATCCTTAACAAGCACAGATGCCAAGATGATAAAAGGAAGCCAGTTTCTGTTGGAAATGCCCTATTCCTAAGGCATTGGACCTCGTATTTGTATTGTACATTTATTAGATATTTGTATTATACATATTTTGTGTCATAAATAAAGAAATTAATTCATTATCATATATCTTGTGCTGTATTTTAAATGAAGTATCCAATGGACATATCCATATCCATGTTAACAAGTGTCATGCACTTGGAAGTAAGACCATGGATAGGGGAAACGATATTATCATAAATACATCCGTAGTCTGTTCCAGTCATGGGAATGAATGGAACTAGAGACTATCATTATTTTGTTGTATGGCGGTGTCTTACTAGCCATTGGACATGGGATGTCAACCAAATTAATGGGTACATGCAAAAGGGGTATGGTACTGGATAGATCCACTAAACGAGAAATCCACATGGTAAAGTATCACGAGTGATTCTCATTTGGTACTTGTACGGATCCTTTGACCTGACTATATGATGGTACTGCATGCGAGGTCGCATACTTAGGGGTACGCCTAAAGGGCCTGTAAAAGGGTGCCAAGTATGAGTACTTTGGGTTTGTCACTAAGGATGGCAGTGCTATCGATATGCAGAAGGGATTTGTGACTCAGTAGTCCGCTGAGAAGATATCACCGGCCTCTTGATGAATGTGACTGATAATAGTGTGGCTACACCTAAAAGAGGGTGATCAATTCATGCCTCTGTGTTGGACATTGATTTCGATGACATGTGATATACGAGTTTAAACTACAGGGTTATGATATCAGTTGATGCCATTCCATCTTAATTGGGGGCTGCAGTGGCTTGCTAGAGCCCGCCTGCAGTCTGTGGGCAATAGGCCCACTGCAAACATAAAGATGAGCCCACAGGATCATAAGCATTGAACGTCTGAACACGGACTTAAGGAATCACCTGTATACTTGGAGTATATACACCGGAGAAAGAGGATTATATTAATTATATTATAAGGATCAATTGGATTGATCATAATAATAAAATTGATATTTGCATTGGCCTTCTCATAATTAATTAAATTAATTTATGAGATTATTTCCTATGTGGAAATATTTCACATGTATAGGTTTACATGTATCTTTATTTTATGAAAGTCAAAATTAATCCCATGGTAAAATTAATTGATCAAATTAATTTAAATTTAAATGTATCAAATATATTATTTGGAATAATATGTTAAGAATACATGTTAAATAAAATTAAATTGATAATTAACTGGACCAAGGAGATTAATTTTGGACTGGGCTCTAAAAGAAGAAAAGCCCGCATAAAATAAATGAAGGGATTGGGCTAAGTCTTGGGCAAGAAATTTCGGCAACCCTAGGTATATTACCTAGGGCAATTCGGCGAAGACATTATATACACCAAGGGAGCCGAAATTTGTAGCCTCTTTCTTCGTGTACTTGAATGCGGAGGGAATCTATTTTGATTTCTGCAGCCATCTCAAGAAGAGATATCTCAGGTTAGAAATCCTTTCTTTGTTGTTAACTTTTGATTTTACAATTTTCATATCAATTGCTCCTGGGCACGGATTTGACGAATCATCTCGTTCTTCCGCTTTAATCGGGTCATTTCCGGTGAAAAATCCCAACAGTGGTATCAGAGCGGGCTTTTCATCCGTGAAAATTGTTTAATTGGATTGAATCCCTTGGTTTTGAAATTGGAGATTTTAATTTGGGATTCTTGGATTGGGGTTTGTGATTTTCCCCTTTGGAATTTTTCAATTGAAATTAAATTTGCATATAGGTTTATGTTTATTTAATTTTATTAGATGGTTGTATTTCTTGGTGAATTACATGTTATTTGGCTGCAATTTTTTTTTGGGAAATTAAAAATCACCGGCTGTTTCCGGCCATGCGGGACTACCGGCGGCGGAAACAGTGGTAGCAGCCGCTGCCGCTGGTTCCAGAAGCAGCGGCGGCTGCTCCTAGGGCAACACAGTTGCCCTAGTTGCAGCGGGTCGGGCCCAGTGTTTTGGATTTGGCGGGTTTCGGGTCCGGTGTCCAATTTTAAAATTTTAATTGGTTTTAAAATTTCGTGTGTTTAAATTTTTGCAATTTAAATGCGCATAGTTTCTTGAATGAAATTTTAATCTTATTCACGGGATATTGATTTTGGAAATTAATATGGCTAATTGAAATTGGTTCGGGTTTTTTTGGCACAATTACCAGGATGGCTGAGATGGACTCATGGTTTCCCAATTCCAGTGGGAGCAGTTATCTGCCTGAGCTGGAGGCCCAAAGCCCATTAAGGGACAGAACCATGATGGGCCAAATTGGCGATTTCAAAAATAATGGCTTGGACATAATTAAAATGGGCTTAATTCATGCATTATAACATGCTTATAAATGGATGTATTGGATGCATTTTGTGTAATTAAATATTTATTTGGTTGGATGCTATTGGGCCTTGTTCAAGATGGGTTGTATTTTTCTTTTTGGGTAAATACAGCTTGCATGCCGTTTTTTCTTTTAATGTAGTTTTATTTTATTTGTTTATTATAAAATTTGTAAAAGAAGAAGCCCAAATGGAGTGGTGAACCCAAGTGGAGGTGTAAGCCCAGGAGGAAGGAAAAGGAGGCCCATCTGATATTTCTTTCTAGTATAGGTTTACTAGAATAATATTAGGTTGTAATATAGGCCCATAGCAGTCCATTTTACTTATTTAATTATACTTCATATTTATTTGCATGTGTGTATGTATGATTCAAACCCATTTCACCCGCCTTATGCATGTTAGCCATTATTAAAATGAATCTAATAACCTAATAGAAATTACTAAGTCACTTAAAAGTGCTTCCCTCATTCAAAACCAGCTCGAAGTGGGGATAGGCCAGTTGTAGACCATGCCCTTATTGGATGCACTGGAGTATCGTCATTTTGTATTGGGTTAGAGTATTGGTTACTCCGACACTTGGATGGAGGTTTTGACTTCCCGTGGGTAGTAGGATTCTCCTGGCCCTAAGCACAGATAGGTAAGTGCCAACAAGCCCATCAAACTGAGAGTCCCTAGGTTGGGATTGGACGGCGTTCCTACCTCAATAAGTAAGGTATAGTTTTTCCAGGCCCTCGTCTGGCTATATCTTAATGAAATATGGATCTCGGCCCATGAGCCCAATAACTCGGATTAATTAATAAATCGATTCATTATTAATTATATATGGGAAAATAATAATAAAGTCCTTTATTAACACTCTTAAACTTTTCTGTGTAGAATTTCTAAATGGCAAATAATAACTCACTTTTACTGCGATCTATTCTTGAAAGGGACAAGCTTTCTAGTCCTAACTTCTTAGACTGGTCTAGGAACTTAAGGATAGTTCTAAGACAAGAGTCAAAGGAGTATGTACTAGAAAGGCCTGTACTTGCTGCGCCTCAAGGACGTAATCCGACAGATGCCCAGCTGCAGGAATACGAGACGCATGTTAAGGATAATAGGGATGTGACGTGCCTTATGTTGGCATGCATGGTCCTTGAGCTGCAAAAGCAGTTCATGGATCATCAAGCCTATGTTATGATAACAACTCTGAATGAGATGTTTCAAGAGCAAGCTCGTCAGGAAAGGTACCTGACCAATAAGGCATTGCACTCCTGTAAGATGGGGGCTGGGACATCTGTGAGCGTACACGTGCTCAAGATGAAGGGCTGTTTGGATACTTTGGCCAGTCTCGGATCTCCCATCTCACAGGAGCTGGCGGTGGGCACAATCCTTCCTTCCTTACATGATTCTTATGATCAGTTCATCCTGAACTACAACATGCAAGGGATGAACCGTACTGTTAGTGAGCTACATGGGATGCTTAAGCTTACTGAACAGTCGATCAAGAAGACTCCGCCGGTGCTGCTGATCAATAAAGGGAACCCTCTCTTACAAAGGGCAAGGCCAAGAAGCCTAAGGCCCAGCCCAAGGTCTAGCATAAGGCCAGTCCCGAGGATGTCTGCTTCGGGTGCAAGCAGGTGGGGCATTGGAAGAGATCGCGTCCCAAACTGATGGGAGAGCAGAGGAAGACCCAGGGCACATCTTCGTCAGGTATTTATGTCATAGACATTAACCTTACTGTTTCAACATCCTGGGTATTGGATACTAGATGTGCTTCTCACATTTGTTACAATATGCAGGGACTTATGAACAGAAGGTCACTGGGATCAAGGGAGGTGGACTTACGGGTCGGTAATGGGGCAAGGGTTGCTGCCATAGAGATCGGCGAATATCACCTCATGATGCCTAGTGGAGTGGTTTTGATTTTAGAACAATGTTATTTTATACCTGCCATGTGCAGGAATATTATATCTGTTTCAATGTTGGATATTTCTGGATTTAATTTTTCTATTTCTAATGGTAGAATTGTTATATCTAGAGAGGAATTATTTTATGGAGAATCTCTATTAAATAATGGCCTATATATCCTGGATTTGAATGAAACCAATCATGTCTATAACAAAAACACTAAAAGGGTTAAGCCTAACGAACCTAATCCTGTCTACCATTGGCACTGTCGTTTAGGCCACATAAACGAGAAACGTCTAGCTAGGCTCCACAAGGCTGGAATCCTAGGGTCATTTGACTTGGAGTCACTTAATGTATGCGAGTCCTGTTTATGAGGCAAAATGATGAAAGCACCTTTTAGCAAGAAAGCTGAAAGGGCTACTGGCTTATTGGACCTAATACATTCAGAAGTATATGAGCCCATGAGCGTAGCTGCCAGAGGTGGACATATGTACTTCATCACGTTCACAGATGATTTCAGCAGATATGGCTATATCTATCTGATGAAGCATAAGTCCGAAACCTTTGATAGGTTCAAGGAATTTAGGAACAAAGTACAGAACCGGCTAGGCAGAACCATAAAAGCCCTTGGGTTGGACCGAGGAGGTGAGTATATGAGCCTAGAGTTTGACTCCTACTTGAGAGTGTTGGAAATGCCCTAGTCCCAAGGAATTGGTCCTTGCATTTGTATCATACATCAATTGGATTCATGTATTATACTTATTTGTGTTATTAATAAAGACATCAATTCATTTATTATATTTATCTTGTGCAATATATTGAATGAAGTATCCAATGGACATATCTATATCCATGATGACAAGTGTCATGCACTTGGCAGTAAGACCATGGATAGGGTAAACGATATGACCATAAATTAATCCGTAGTCTGTTCCAGTCATGGGAATGAATGGAACAAGAGACTATCATTAACCTGGTTGTATGGCGGTGTCTTACCGGTCATTGGACATGGAATGTCAACCAAGTTAATGGGTACATGCATGGGGGCATGGTACTGGATAGATCCACTAAACGAGTAATCCACATGGTATAGTATTACAAGTGATTCTGGTGTAGTACTTGTATGGATCCTTTGACCTGACCATATGATGGTGTTACATGTGAGGTCGCATGCTTAGGGGTACGCCTAAAGGGCCTGTAATAGGGTGCCAGGTATGGGTACTTTCGGGTATGTCACTTAGCATTGTAATGCTATGGATATGCAGAAGGGATTTGTCACTCAGTAGTACACTGGGAAGATATCACCAGCCTCTTGATGAATGCAACTGATAAAAGTGTGGCCATACTCAAACAAGTGGGAACTTGTTTGTGAGCTTCAGTGCATTCGGGATCAAGTTAATGTCCGACACAAAAGAGGGTGATCAATCCATGCCTCTGTGTTAGACACCGATATCAATGACATGGGATGTACAAGTTTAAACTACAGGGTTATGATAAAAGTTAGACTGCCATCTCCATCTTAATTAGGGGCTGCAGTGGCTTGCTAGAGCCCAACTGCAGTCTGTGGGCCATAGGCCCACTGCCAACATAAAGACGGGCCCACGGGATCGTACACATTGAGCGACTGAACACCGACTTAAGGAATCACATGTATACTTGGAGTATACACACTAGAGAGAGAGGTGTATGAATATTAATTATATTATAAAGATCAATTGGATTGATCATTATAATAAAAATTAATATTTGGCTTTACATAATTAATTGGATTAATTATGAATTTATTTCCTAGGTGGAAATATTCATATGTATAGGTTTACATATGAATTTGTTTTGTGAAGACTTAATTTTAATTTGATGGATTAAATTAATTGGTCAAACTAATTTTAATTTAAGTGTAAATAATATGTTACTTGGAGTGATATATTAAATACATGGGATAATTAAAATTGGGCTTGAAATTAATTTAAACCAGACTAATTAAAATAGGTTTGGGCCTGAATTAAAAGCAGGAAGCCCACACAGACATAAAAGCCAACCTGGGCCTAAATTCCCATAAGGGAATTTGGAAACCCTAGGGTTAAAACCCTAAGGAGAATTCGGCCATGTGACACACTTGGGGTAGCCACCATTTTGGCCGAATTCCTCAGCCTCCTCCCTTTCTGAAATTTTGTGATTTTCGACGCTAGCAGGGGTGGTGTTTGCTAGGCGCTCGTGTACGAAAACGAGGAGGAAATCTAATTTGATTTCTGCAGTCTTCATCCATCTCTTGAAAGAGATATTCCTGGTAAGAATTTAATCTCTTTCTATTATAATTTTAAGTTTTACAATTTCTACTTCAATTGCTCCTGGGACTGGATTTGAGGAAATCATCGCGTTCTTCCGCTTCTATCAGGTGATTTCCGGTTAAAAATCCCAACAGAGAGAGCATGGAATAGTTCCGCAGCTCACTCCTCTGGGAACACCACAATGGAATGGGGTGTCTGAATGGAGGAATAGGACCCTGTTGGACATGGTTCGCTCAATGATGAGTCATGCCTCTCTTTCAATAAGTTTCTGGGGACATGCTCTCGAGACAGCCGCTCTCATTTTGAATAATACTCCGACTAAAGCAGTATAAGATATAGACGAGCAAGGAGCCTAATGTGTCTTTCCTGCGGATTTGGGGATGCGAAGAACATGTCAAGAGATTGACTGGGGGCAAGCTGGAACCCAAAACCGATAAGTGCCTGTTTGTGGGCTACCCTAGGGAAACCAAAGGGTATTACTTCTACAACCTCGCCGAGAACAAGGTGTTCGTGGCAAGGAAGGAGGTCTTTCTAGAAAAGGATTTTATTTCCAAGAAAGACAGTAAGAGCAATGTTGAACTTGTTGGGGATTTTCACCGGAAATCACCCGATAAAAGTGGAAGAACGCGGTGATTTCCTCAAATCCAGTCCCAGGAGCAATTGAAGTAGAAATTGTAAAACTTAAAATTGAAGTAGAAAGAGATTAAATTCTTACCAGGAATATCTCTTTCAAGAGATGGAAGAAGACTGCGGAAATCAAATTAGATTCCCTCCTCGTTTTCATACACGAACGCCTAACGAACACGACCCGTGCTAGCATTGGAAAAACAAAAACTATGCTGAGAAGGGGGCTAGGAATTTCTGCTATCTCTTGGCTTGTCTTAGTTAGGGTGGCCGAAATTTTCACCCAAGGTTTTATACCTAGGGTGGCCAAATTCCCCTAGGTGAATTCAGGCCCAGCTTGGCTCCTTTTCACTCTGTGCGGGCTTCTATGTTTTAATTTAGGCCCAGTCTAATTTTAATTATTCTTGTTTAAATTAATTTCAAGCCCAATTTTAATATACCAATGTATTTAATATATTACACCAAGTAATATATTATTTACATTTAAATTAAAATTAGTTTGACCAATTAATTTAATCCATCAAATTAAAATTAAATCCTCACAAAATAAAATCATATGTAAACCTATACATATGAATATTTCCACCTAGGAAATAATCTCATAATCAATCCAATTAATTATGAAGAGCCAATTGAATATATTAATTTTATTATTAGGATCAATCCAATTGATCTTTATAATATAATTAACATATATACACCTCTCTCTCCATAGTATACTCCAAGTATACATGTGATTCCATAAGTCTGTGATCAGTCGTTCTATGTGTACGATCCCGTGGGCCCATCTTTATGTTGGCAGCTGGCCTTTGGCCCGCAGACTGCAGTTGGGCTCTAGCAAGCCACTGCAGCCCCCAATTAAGATGGAGATGGTAGTCTAACTGCTATCATAACCCTGTAGTTTAAACTTGTACATCCCATGTCATTGATATCAGTATCTAACACAGACGCATGGATCGATCACCCTCTTTTGTGTCGGACATTAACTTGATCCCGAATGCACTGAAGCTCACAAACAAGTTCCCACCTGTTTGGGTGTGGCCACACTCTTATCAGTTACATTCATCAAGAGGCCGGTGATATCTTCCCAGTGGACTACTGAGTGACAAATCCCTTCTGCATATCCATAGTATTACCATGCTAAGTGACATACCTGAAAGTACCCATACTTGGCACCCTATTATAGGCCTTTTAGGCGTACCCCTAAGCATGCGACCTCACATGTAACACCATCATATGGTCAGGTCAAAGGATCCATACAAGTACTACACGAGAATCACTTGTGATACTATACCATGTGGATTACTCGTTTAGTGGATCTATCCAGTACCATGCCCCTATACATATACCCATTAACTTGGTTGACATTCCATGTCCAATGACCGGTAAGACACCGCCATCCAACCAGGTTAATGATAGTCTCTTGTTCCATTCATTCCCATGACTGGAACAGACTACGGATCTATTTATGGTCATATCGTTTACCCTATCCATGGTCTTACTGCCAAGTGCATGACACTTGTCATCATGGATATAGATATGTCCATTGGATACTTCATTTAATATATTGCACAAGATAAATATAATAAATGAATTGATGCCTTTATTAATAACACAAATGAGTATAATACATAAATCCAATAAATGTATAATACAAATACAAGGACCAATGCCTCGGGACTAGGGCATTTCCAACAGAACTGAGGAAAGTTCAAAGCTCACAAGCTCCTGAAGAGGATAACTCGGAGACCCGGGTGGAGCTTCCATAGGAGGAAGCACTGACCCAGGTCACACAAGGACCTAGAAGGTCTATTAGGGATCGTCGGGAACCAGAGAGGTATGGTTTCCTCGTCCCCGATGATCAAACTCTTCTCGTCTTTGATGAGGAAGAACCCAAAATCTACCAGGACGCTATGGCAAGCCTACAGTCTACAAATTGGCGTAAAGCCATAGAGGCAGAGATACAATCTATGTACGATAACTAGGCTTGGAACTTGGTTGATCCACCTCCGGGTGCTAAGGTGATTGGTTGTAAGTGGTGCTATAAGCTAAAAGCCGATAATACCTTCAAGAGGCGTCTGGTTGCAAAAGGTTTTAGGCAAGTCCATGGAATAGACTATGATGAAACTTTCTCTCTAGTTGCTATGCTCAAATCCATCAGGATCTTACTGGCCATAGCCGCATGGTACAACTATGAGGTCTAGCAAATGGATGTCAAAACTGCTTTCCTTAACAGAAAGCTACACAAGGATGTGTACATGACACAACTTGAGGGTTTTGTTGATCCAGAGTATCCTGGAAGGGTATGCAAACTTAAGAGCTCCATTTATGGACTGAAGCAAGCATCCCGAAGTTGGAATCTTAGATTCAATGAAGCTATAAAGGAATATGGCTTCATACAGAATCAAGACGAGCCTTGTGTGTATAAGAGGATTAGTGGGAGCATTGTGACGTTCCTAGTGTTATATGTGGACGACATCCTACTCATTGGAAGCGACATACCAACATTGCAAGGGGTAAAACAATGGTTGTGTAAGTGCTTCACAATGAAGGATTTAGGCGAAGCTGAGATGATGATCCTAGGGATCAGGATCTACAGGGATAGATCCAAACGGCTTCTAGGCCTAAGTCAGGCCACGTACATAGATAAAGTTATAAAGAGATTCAGCATAGACCAGGCCAAGAAAGGTTTCTTGCCAATGGGTCATGGGCTGAAACTCAGCAAGAAGAACTGTCCTAAAACAAGTGAGGAGAGGGAGAACATAAAATTGGTCCCATATGCTTCAGCTATAGGATCAATTATGTACTCCATGCTATGTACGAGACCTGTTGTCGCCTTTGCACTAAGTATGATGAGCCAGTACCAATAGGATCCCAGGGAGGATCATTGGAAGGTAGTCAAAGCTATCCTCAAGTACCTTAACCGGACTAAGGATAACTTCTTAGTGTATGGAGGGCAGGAGGTACTGTCAGTTACTGGGTATACTAATGCAAGCTTACAGACTGACCAGGATGAATACCAGTCGCAGTGTGGTTATGTGTTTTTGCTAAATGGTGGTGCTGTAAGCTGGAGGAGCTCAAAGCAACCGACCATCATGGACTCTACAACAGAAGCTGAGTACACCGTAGCGTGTGATGCAACTAAGCAAAAGCTGTGTGGATAAGGAAGTTTATCACTGAGTTGGGAGTAGTACCCACTATCCCGGACCCAGTTGATATCTTCTGTGACAACAATGGCGCTGTTGCACAAGCAAAGGAGCCCCGGTCACACAAGAACATAAAGCACGTGCTCTGGAAGTTTCACCTTATACGAGAAATCGCGGAAAGAGGTGACATTTCACTACATAGAGTGGACACTGAGGATAATGTCGCAGATCCATTGACCAAGGCGCTGGCTCAGCCCAAGCATGAGGGTCACGTTAGATCTATAGGGATTAGGCCCATGCCTAGTTGGAACTAGTGCAAGTGGGAGATTGTTGGAAATGCCCTAGTCCCAAGGCTTTGGATCTCGTATTTGTATTGTACATTTATTAGATATTTGTATTATACATATTTTGTGTCATAAATAAAGGCATTAATTTATTTATCATATATCTTGTGCTGTATTTTAAGTGAAGTATCCAATGGACATATCCATATCCCTGTTAACAAGTATCATGCACTTGGAAGTAAGACCAAGGATAGGGGAAACGATATGACCATAAATAGATCCGTAGTCTGTTCTATTCATGGGAATGAACGGAACTAGAGACTATCATTAATCTGGTTGTATGGCGGTGTCTTACCAGCCATTGGACATGGGATGTCAACCAAATTAATGGGTACATGCAAAAGGGGCATGGTACTGGATAGATCCACTAAACGAGAAATCCATATGGTAAAGTATCATAAGTGATTCTCGTATAGTACTTGTATGGATCCTTTGACCTGACTATATGATGGTACTGTATGCGAGGTCGCATACTTAGGGGTACGTCTAAAGGGCCTGTAAAAGGGTGCCAAGTATGAGTACTTTCGGGTATATCACTAAGGATGGCAGTGCTATGGATATGCAGAAGGGATTTGTCACTCAGTAGTCCGCTAAGAAGATATCACCGGCCTCTTGATGAATGTGACTGATAAGAGTGTGACCACACCCAAACAAGTTGGAACTTGTTTGTGAGCATCAATACATTCAGGATCAAGTAAATGTCCGGACACAAAAGAGGGTGATCAATCCATGCCTCTGTGTTGGACATCGATATCGATGACATGGGATATACGAGTTTAAACTACAGGGTTATGATTTCAGTTGGACTGCCATCTCTATCTTAATTGAGGGCTGTAGTGGCTTGCTAGAGCCTGTCTGTAGTCTGTGGGCAATAGGCCCACTGCCAATATAAAGATGGGCCCATAGGATCATACATATTAAACGTCTGAACATAGACTTAAGGAATCACCTGTATACTTGGAGTATACACACCGGAGAGAGATGATTATATTAATTATATTATAAGAATCAATTGAATTGATCATAATAATAAAATTAATATTTGCATTGGCCTTCTCATAATTAATTAAATTAATTTATGAGATTATTTACAAAGTGGAAATATTTCACATGTATAGGTTTACATGTATCTTTATTTTATAAAAGTCAAAATTAATCCCATGGTAAAATTAATTGATCAAATTAATTTAAATTTAAATGTATCAAATATATTATTTGGAATAATCTGTTAAGAATACATGTTAAATAAAATTAAGTTGATAATTAACTGGACCAAGGAGATTAATTTTGGACTGGGCTCTAAAAGAAGAAAAGCCCGCATTAAATAAATGAAAGGGATTGGGCCAAGTCTTGGGCAAGAAATTTCGGCCAACCCTAGGTATATTACCTAGGGCAATTCGGCCAAGACATTATAGACATTAAGGGAGCCGAAATTTGTAGCCTCTTTCTCTCAAACTTTGATTCCATCGCTAGCACGGGTCGTGTCCGTTAGCCGTACGTGTACGTGAATGCGGAGGAAAGTTACTTTGATTTCTGCAGTCATCTCTAGAAGAGATATCTCAGGTGACAAATCTTTTTTTTTGTTGTTAAATTTTGATTTTACAATTTTCATATCAATTGCTCCTGGGCACGGATTTGAGGAAATCATCGCGTTCTTCCGCTTTAATCGGGTGATTTCCGGTGAAAAATCTCAACAGTTTCCCCCTGAAACTTTTTGACAAACTTACAAGTGTTGAACTACATTGCTTTCATGGTGAATCAGAGGACTCTCCTTCTGATCTCCTTAAGTTATTCCATAACTTGGAAAAACTTTATGTAAGAAGTAGTATGTTCAAGGAACTATTCCCTTGTGAAGGACTGGACCAAGCTCTTCAAACTCTTGAGATCTTGAAAGCAGTGAGTTGTGACAATTTGATTACCTTATTACCATCCTCTGCTTCTTTCCAAAAACGAATTTGGATTTAGACAATTGTGATGGACTGGTTAGCCTGCTGGCACGGTCAACAGCTAGGAGCATGGTGCAACTCACAAAAATAAGTACAAGAAACTGTGACAAAGTGTCAGAAATTGTTTCAAATGAGGGATCAGAGGAATCAAAAGAGGAAGATGAGATTGTCTTCACTAAATTAGAAAATTTGGAACTGTCTCATTTGCCAAGCCTTAAATGCTTCAGCTTAGCAGAATGCTGCTTTGAGTTTCCTTCTTTGTTTAAAGTAAGAGTAAGCCAATGTCCCAACATCAAGTTTATCTCAAAACGAGTATCAACCACACCAATTCTACGGGATTTACAACTATCAGAAGTAGACAGACGACTTTGGAATGACAACCGTAAGACCACCTTGCAGCCGCCGCTAAATGGTACATCATCTTTTTTTTTTTTTTTTTTGTCTAATTTCCAATCTTGTTAACTATTGAGATTAGAATTTTCTTCCAAGGCATTAAATCAGCTTCTTGACGTAGACTTTCTTTCCTTCTATTTCTCATATGTTGTTCAGAATGACAAGGACCAAATGATGAAGCTGGACTAAGGTCAACTTCTCTTTCAAGCTACTGAAAGGCATGGGGATAAATATCCCTTTGATTTCAATAAAGAGTGAGACTGTCAATAGACTTAATGCAACTGCATATTTGTTGAATGCTTTCAGTTATTCTTTTTAAAAGTGTAATTTTAATCTTAACAATTAAAGGCATAACATTGCCACCTAAGGTCAATTTAGTCACTTGCAAACGAAATTTTCCATTTCTCTATCAATTTAATTAACATTTAGCCAAAGTAGTGCAATTTTATCACTAAACTAGATAAACTTCTACTACATGTGTGCCAGTTGATAAAAACTTTGAAATTTTAGTTCATTGGACTGGTGCATTGGTCAGTGCTTCAATGTTGGATAGATATCAAATATAATGAGAGTAAAAATTAGTAAAAAATATACATGTCCCTGTTGACACAATTAATCTTTAATTGGTTTTGTTAGTCGTAGGCTTAATTTGCCACTGGATGGCATGCACCATTTAGTATGTGTAGGGGCAAAATTACTTATTATTATTATTATTATTATTATTATTATTATTATTATTAGGATAAAATGCAAAAATACCACTAATGTTAGTAGAAAAAATAATTTTATCCCAAAGCGTTAAATGGTAAATAACTTTGTTGATATTTAGTAGTGTTAATTTTTATTTTTATTTTTATTTTTATTTTTATTTTTTTGTCATAATTTGATAAAACTCGCATTAATCACAAAGCACTAATGTAACTAAGTGTTAATTAAATAATTTAACAGAAAATAAAGTATTTTGCTACTTATAGGTTTTAATTGGTCTTTGGTGGCAATAGTAAACCCCCAATTGTAACATTTAAATAGCTCAAGGTAAAATTACATGTTCCCATAACGGAAAGTACATAAAATAATTTTTTTGTGGTTTGAGCGTTTTGCCATTAATGGCGGTATTTTAAAAATTTATAAGAGCATGTCAAATGTTTTTGAATGGAAAATCATATAATAGGCACGAGAACTCGTAGGCTTGTAGTCTCATTTATTATGGATAACAATAGAATCAAAGCTTACTACACATTACTTCCAATGAAACTCTCACAAGAATAAATACAAAACATTAATTTACTGAATTTTGACTCAGTAAAAAGACTTTATGGATTGTAATGCAAACGTTTTGTATGTTTTATAGTCTACAATGTACAAGAATGTTATTAGAAACGGACCGACTAGTTTGATCAGTTCAACTGTAAACCGGTTATTGATCCGATCAAATTTGATATAAAGTATCGATTTTGAAAACGTAGGGCTTTGATCAGATCGACCAAAAGCCGGTCAAACCAATAAAGCGAACTGGTTAAATAGCCAATTGAATAATATTTTTAATAAAATTAATTAAATAATAAAAAAAAACAATATTATTGATTTTTTTTTTAAATCAGAAAAGTGAAGTCTTAAGTATCAAGCATAAAATTATTGATTCTTAATATGACAATTAAAGAAAGATAAAAGCATAATGGAGGTGTACAAAAAGCCACAAGGTAATTGACAAAAGAACAACTTGCATTTATATATTTTTTACATTTTAATTGTTTTGATAACATATACGTTCACATCAAACGGAAAAATATATTAAAATATCATTAATTAGCTAAAGACTTGCAACCTACCGTTGTGGTTTAATTGATTTATTTTATTTTGATAAAATAACAAAATACTAGTGTACAAAAAGCTACAAAGTAATTAACAAAACAACAACTTGCATATATGATTTACATTTTAATTATTTTGATAACCGAGAAAACCCATTGCCGTTCATATCCATACAAAATAGACACACAGCTCGATCAAAGATTTGCAAAACACATTCTCATTTAATGAAATCCAACTTCACAATTTGCTCCACCAATCAATTTTTCCAACATATTAAACATACGATATTTCTGTTTTAATAGTATTAGTTCTTAACTTGATAAACTTATCTCGTGTGCGCTGCAGTATCTAATAACTAACACTTGATGTAATATTATAGGAAAGTATAAGATTATTATTTTCTTTGGATGAATCTGAATCATACTTCTTATGTAGATGTATCATTGCTATATATGTGAACCCTATTTTCGATTTGGTCTCACAGATCTGCACGAGACAGAAGTATCAAGTTTGAGACTAACATTATTTAAAAAAAAAAAATTATATATTTAATATGTTGAAAAGTTTGATCAAACAATTAGTTGCAAAATTCATTCCAAACTCTTCCCAAGGCAGCAAAACTATAGTTACAATCATCTTACAAGTTGGAAATCTCAATGAAGACAATGAGATCTAATCTTACAAAAAACTAATTTTGCTAGCTGTACCTTTCGCAACGGAATCCTATCATAAAACCAATCTCCAGTAGGCTATAGCCTTGGCTTTATTCATATATGTTTAAAGATGAGTGACCTTTTGCAACCTTTATAACAGTAACAGCAATAGCAATGTAATGATGATATGATGACACAGAGGAGATCAAGCAAAACAAGAGACAATTTGGTGAACTGATTATGGAGAGAACACAAAACTTCTATTTCTTACAATATTACTAAGTGCATTTCAGTTGAAACTATGTCTCATGCATTTCAGTTGGCTGATATTCTTTACATGTCTTCTTCTATAGAAGGAGCTGTTTATCTTGCTTTTAGAAAACCTATACTGAGTTTGATAATGTCTTGTTAAAATTATTAGAAAAGTTGCATGTATATGTATGTACGAATATTAATTAGATTGAGTGTGTTTGATTTCTTTCTTTCATGGAAATTAAATCTCTATATGTTAAAGATTTTCTTTCAGTTCAAGAATCCTCTATCCAGCCTCCAACATTATCTCTCTTGGCTGAATGAAATACAGGTCAGTGGTGCTTTGAGTTGATTATGACAGGATGTGTTCAATCTTGTTTAGGTCATAAATTAGCTTCATAATTATTTCACATATATATATATTTCAAGAAATTATTGAGATATAAACCTCAATACAACAGTTACAAAAATAAAAAGAATCTAAAAGGGAATTTTGCGATTTTTAATATTTTAGTACATTCTCAAGACAAATTTTAAATTTATTATTTTATCACCCATAAGTTAAATGTATTTTTTGTAGCCCAAACATTAAAAGCCCTTTTCCTTTTTCACCCGGAAAATTAATGGAATCATTTAGCTGTACAGGTAGGAGGACTCTAAATCCTCATGACTTGATCAAAATGAAAATATAAACTATAAATACATTAGTTTATAACTTATGAAAATTAGCTTTATTTAAGAACTTAAGGCCAAAGGTGCAAATTGGGGCCTACAGCTTAGAATATTACATATGTAGTTGATGGCGAATGTTTTTTTTTTTTTTTTTTTCCAATTAGGTACCTATAAAATGTATTTCGTTCGATTAAGTACATATGAATGTAAGAATAGTACAAGTTTGTGATGGACTTATATTTGCCTTTTTTTTCCCCTTATATATATATATAAGAGAATACTAGAATCATGTTTTAAGTAAATGATTGCATCGAGATATAAATGCAATAAAAAAAGAACATATTTTTCCACAAAGTTGCATATTTTTCCGGTAATTGTGATACTATATAAGTCCGTTTAGTAGAATAAAATAATGTAAAAGTAAAATAATTTAAAGTCCATTGTAAAGTTGTCTTATTTTTAGATTTATAAGTACTATATTGGGACCAAAAAGAAAGAAGTATTAAATTGACTAAATATGTAAACTATATGTGGCCCAAAATTAATTCATGATAAAATATATAGAAATACCTACGGTGATGAACCTGATCATATGGTCAACTAACAAAACTTTTGTCTTTATATGACAGCAAAAATCTAACTTTTTCTTAAATGGCATATACTGCAATTATTAATTATATTTCAAGTTGTTTGGTCATTAATTTGTTATATATATGGATTTATTTATATTGACAATATAATTAGTATTTTGTGTCACATCACATGGCTATCTTTTGAAAATTTTGGCAAACGTATTGGAAGAATGGTTACGGTAGTTGGCTGATTTGCTTTCGAGAAATAAATTTTAATTATTTATCCTAATTGGAAATCCAGCCAATGGCCTTGTAAGTCGTTAAGCCTTTCTTTATATATATGTTTCGAGGGAATAAATTTAGCTTTTTTTGGCTTAATATTTATCTCACTCAATGGCCTGACATCTTTGACGTTTAATATTTATTGACGTGTCACATGAAGTTAAAAACTAATAACATTGTACTTGAAAAAAACATAAATTTAGTAATCATATATCTAAAAACAAGTTGTAATTTAAAATTGATATAAAGTTTATACAATGTAAATAAAGTAATATGGTTAAGGGCCCAAAAAATGCCTTATGATTAAGTTAAATTTTTATTTTCAAATTATCCAATAAAATATACATGGGTCAGTTCTTAACTTAATATAGTACTTTTCTGAGTTTTCTCATTTCTTCTTTCTATCCATTTGTATTCATCAGTCAGTCAATCAACATTTTAAGAATACCTAATCTGTAAGAAGAAAAGAAGAGAGTAGTGTTTGGTTTTGTGAAATTTAGATCCAAACTCATTCGTATCTCAAAATGAAATAGTAAAAGGTAAGCTTTGATTTGATTTGGTATCTTCATTAGAAAATCAGTTTTTCTAATTATCTCTGGATATATATATAATTTTCAGAACGAATCAACTTGTTATTTAAGGAGAAAGCGAATTTAAAAGCCTGTTTGTTTAGACTCGGATGGAAGAGGTGAATCTTTTCTTCTTCTTCTTCTTCTTTTTTTTTTTAATATTGTTTTTCATGTTATTTACAGATTTTCACCAGTCTACTTTTACTCGTCTTTTGCTGTAGCTACGTTTATGGTCAGACACTACGTTTTAGATCTTTTAATTATAGGCTTTTTCTGCTCGCTAGTTTGACCTGGAAAAAATGGGTAAGTAAGAAAGGTTTTAGATATATTTTACCTCTTTCAGTCTTGATTCAATGTTTTATTAGTTTCAGTAAGTATATAATTTTTTTTTCCAGTGAGTCAAACATCTTTGATCCTTGCTTAATATGGTTCCTTTTCATTTGTTTATTCATGGATGACCATAATTCGTTTAGATTTAAAAAAAAAAAAAATTGAACCCAATTCATAAAATATATTGATATAATTTGTTAATTATACAAAAGAGAAAAAAAAAAAATTTTTCTGTCATAAATATATGATATAAAATTTCTGTTAAAGTTTCATTTTTTTTCATAGATTTCGTCATTAATTTTAGAAAATTATTTCAAAAACAAAAATTCATTATTTCGCGGAAACATTGTTTTTTTTGTTTTGTTTTTTTTTTTTAAGATTTAAAAACTAATTCAACAATTTATGCTTTGTAAGAATAGATTCTCCATATTTACTTAATTTTTCTAATAATAGAAAAATGTGATGCTAAATATTGAAATATTGAAATTAAGTCTTTCAAAATCAAGGAAACTTTATAGAAGTAATAAATTATTAAATTGCCTAGGTAACGAAAAATTTAATTATTCTTTGAAAAACGGATTTAAATGTTACGATGATCTTACTAGTTGGAAATCTCAAACCTAACCACACATTTTATCAATACTTTTCAATCTAACTCTTCTTGCAATATTCAATCTTAAAATAAAAATATTATTAATATTGAAGTGTAAAAGAATAATGGGTATATCTAAAAATACTCATAATTAAGCTTATGTTTACTTTCAAATACATTACATAATTTTGTTGATCATTTGAAAAAATCAAAGGAAATAAATATGTTAAAATATGATTAGATCAAGACTTGCAACCTACCATTGTGGATTAATTAATTTGACGAGCAAGTCTTTGTGATGGGTGAATTCAGCAAGCAAAAGGTGATGGCCAGCCAGATAGGCTTAATTAATTAAATTGTGATGGATGATACTGTTTGGAATTTGTTTAATTAATTTAATTACTAATTAAAATATAGGATAATTCAGATGTAATGCTGGTGTATACAATTTAAGTAATTTACTAATTTACTTCTTATTTATATAAATTAACAACTGCGTTGTGTTGGGTAACTGGCAAATAATTATTCTCCTCATCCTTCCATTTTCAGTCAACATTTACTTCTAAAATTACTAGAAAAGGAAAAGTTTAGCATATGGAATTTGGATCCAAATTATTTCATCTCTGACAAATTAACAGGTAAGCTTTTCTTTTAGTATATTTAAATTTTTAGCCTCTCCAATCCGCCATGTTTTTCTGAGTTTTTTTTTTTTTTTTTTTTTTTCCTATTTGATAAAACATCTTCTGTATATTCTTCAAGGAAAAACCAATTCTTAACTAATTAAACCTATATATATATATATATATATATATATATATATATATATAGAGAGAGAGAGAGAGAGAGAGAGAGAGAGAGAGAGAGAGAGAGAGAGAGAGAGAGAGAGAGAGAGAGAGAGAGAGGTCATAATCAATGTTATCAAAATTGTACCAAATCAGATAGTTCAATCTGTTCAATAAAAACCAGTCGTTAGTATAGTCAGTTTGATATAAAATTTTAATTTTAGAGAAAATTAGTACAAATCCAGTTCGACCGGTGAAACAGATCAATTGGACCATAGATAGAATAATATTTTTGCATAAGATTAATTAAATAATATATTTTGTAAGAAATAAATATCTGGTTGAATTTCTGTTGAACCTGATCCAATTATAAATTGATAGTGTTACCGATTTATTGCAATGTATAAGAAGTATATAAACAGTGTATAACAATGTATAAACAGTCTATAAATAGTGTATAACAGTGTATAATAAGTGTATAATATTGTATAAGCAGTGTATAAAGAGTGTCTAACAATACATAATAAGTGTATAAACATATAACATTATATAAGAAGTGTATAACAATATATAAGTAGTGTATAAACAATGTACAATAGTATATAAGAAGTGTATAAACAGTGTATAACAATATATAAGAAGTGTATAAACAGTGTATAAAATGTATTTATAACTTTTATAAATATTATATATTAATTATACCTTATGATATAATAATCATACTTTAGTTTATACATTGTCTATAACTGTTAGACCTTGTTTATACATTGTTTATATCTTATTTTATACATTGTGTGAGCATTATAGTATGTAACCAATGTATAACAATGTATTAGAAGTATATAACAATGAATAACAGTATATAAGAAGTGTATAAACAGTGTATAATAATGTATAAGAATTGTATAAACGATGTATAACAATGTATAAGCAGTGTATAAGAAGTGTATAAACAGTGTATAATAATATATAAGAAGTGTATAAACAGTATATAACAATGTATGAGCAGTGTATAAGAAGTATATAAACAGACAATGCATAAGAAGTATAAAACAATCTATAAACAGTATATAAAGAGTGTATAACAGTTTATAACAAATGTATAACAGTGTATAAGTAGTGTATAAATAATGTATAAACAGTGTATAACAATATATAAGAAGTGTATAACAGTATTTAACAATGTATAAGAAATATATAAACAGTATATAACAATGTATAATAAGTGTATAAACAGTGTTTATGTTTATAAGTGTATAAACAATGTAGAATTAAATTAAAAAAAAATAAAAAAGAGCTCAGCAAGCTGTTCATATTTCAGAGGTGCCAATTCCTGATCAAATTCAACAAAATGCAGTCCCAAAGTGCAGTTCAAAAATATGTAATTCCAATAATAAAACGCAGTCCCAAAATACAGTCATAAAAAGTAGTCCCAAAGTGCAGTTCAAAAAGATGCAGTCCCAATAATAAAATGCAGTCCTAAAATGAAATCCTAAAGTGCAGATGCAGTCCCATAATTACAGTCCTAAAATACATTCTCAAAGTACAGTCTTGAAAATAAAATGCAGTCCCAAAGTGCAGTCTCAATAATAAAATGCAGTCCCAAAAGTGCAGTCCTAAAATACAATCCTAAAAGATGCAGTCTTAATAATAAAATGTAGTCTCATAGTGTATAAACAATGTATAACAATATATAAGAAGTATATAACAGTATATAACAATATATAAGAAGTGTATAAACAGTGTATAACAATGTATAAGAAGGATATAAACAATATTTAACAATGTATAATAAGTGTATAAACAATGTTCCTGTGTATAAGTGTATAAACAATGTATAATTAAATTTAAAAAAAAAAAAGCTCTGCAAGCTGTTCGTGTTTTAAAGGTGCCAATTCTTGATCAAATTCAACAAAATGCAGTCCCAAAGTACAGTTCAAAAAGATGAAGTCCCAATAAAAATTGCAGTCCCAAAATACAGTCATAAAATGTAGTCCTAAAGTACAATTCAAAAAGATGCAGTCCCAAAAGTACAGTCTTAAAATGCAGATGTAGTCCCAAAATTGCAGTCCTAAAATGCATTCTAAAGTGCAGTATCAATAATAAAATACAGTCCCAAAGTGCAGTCTCATTAACAAAAAGCAATCCCAAAAGTGCAGTCCTAAAATGCAATCCCAAAAGATACATTCTCAATAATAAAATGAGGTCTCAAAGTATATAAACAGTGTATAACAATATATAAGAAGTGTATAACAGTATATAAAAATGTATAAGAACTGTATAAACAGTGTATAAGAAGTGTATAAATAGTATATAACAATGTATAAGAAATGTACAACGATGTATGATAAGTGTATAAACAGTGTTCATGATTATAAGTGTATAAACAATGTATAATTTAATTAAAAAAAAAGGGCTCTGCAAGCTGTTCATGTTTCAAAGGTGCCAATTCCTTATCAAATTCAAAAAAATGCAGTCCCAAAGTGTAGTTCAAAAAGATGCAGCCCCAATAATAAAATGCAGTCCCAAAACGCAGTCACAAAATGTAGTCCCAAAGTGCAGTTCAAAAAGATGCAGTCCTAATAATAAAATGCAGTCCCAAAAGTGCAATCATAAAATGCAGTCCCAAAATTGCAGTCCTAAAGTGTAGATGCAGTCCCAAAATTGCAGTCCTAAAGTGCAAATACAGTCCCAAATTTTCAGTCTTAAAATACATTCCCAAAGTGCAGTCTCAATAATAAAATACAGTCCCAAAAGTGTAGTCCTAAAATACAATCCCAAAAGATGCAGTCTCAATAATAAAATACAGTCTCAAAGTGTAGTTTCAAAATGCACCAAAAAGATGCAGTCCCAAAGTGGAGTTATAAAATGCAGTGTATAATAGTATATAAAAAAATGTATAAACAATGTATAAGCAGTATATAATAGTGTATAATAATGTATAATAGTGTATAATAATGTATTTATAAATTTTATAAATATTATAACTTAGTTGTACCTTGTGATACAAAGCAACAATCCAATCACTGCAATTAAATTTGCATCATTTCAACTTAAAAATTATGCTTTACAGCATTTAGAATAAGCATAAATCTTGACTACATTTTCTGGTAGAAACCAATGAAACCCAATCACATCAGATCCTACATACAAATCAGCCACCAATGCTCCATGAGGTACAAACTCTTGTAACTTTTGCAGTAAGGTATCAAAGGTCTGAAAACAACGGTATTAATTGGTGTTCATTAAGATAGAATTAGGGTTGTCAATTCTCTCCCAAAGTGTGGAGAGGCAATCTATTGAATATTTATAGAAGAAGAGTACAATACAATTAGAGTTCTATACAAAGTAGAGTTTATAAACATATAAAACATATATACTCTATTACTCCCCCGCAAGAGCCAACTTGTCTCTTAGAATGCGAAACTGCTGTAGGGAGGGAGGCTTGGTAAGAATGTCGGCTACCTGATCATCAGTAGAGATGTGACGAACAACCAACTGCTTAGAGGCGATACGTTCCCAAACAAAATGAAAGTTAAGCTCCAAATGTTTAGTACGGTGATGAAAAATAGGGGTGGCCGTAAGGTAGGTAGCACTGAAATTGTCACACCAGAGAGTGGGTGCACGCTCCTTAGGAAAGCCAAGTTCAACCAGAAGCATCCTAATCCAAGACAATTCCGATGTAGAAGTGGCAAGAGCATGATATTCTGCTTCGATTGAAGAACAAGACACAATGCGTTTCTTGCGGGACACCAAGAAATAAGATTGGTGCCATGAAAAATCATGAAACCCGAGGTAGACCGCCGATCATCGATATCACCTGCCCAATCTGTATCCGAAAAGGCATGAAGGCAAGTCTGAGACTGAGGCTGAAATCGCAAACCAAAAAATGTCGTGGCCTTCGAATAATGCAAAATGCGTTTTAATGCTTGCCAGTGCAGGGTGGTTGGTGCATGCATATACTGAGCAACTTTGTGTACAACAAAGGCAATATCTGGATGTGTGATTGTCAAGTACTGTAAGCCACCTACCAAACTCCTATATTCTATAACATAAGGTGATGGCTCACCCAAAATGTACAACCAATCAGTGGAATGAGCTGGAGTGTCCATCGGTTTGGAATTCAATATGTGGGCCTTGGATAAGGATCACAAACATACTTCTTCTGAGTCAGAAACAAAGATCCATCAAGCCTTTTAAGTTCAATACCTAAGAAATGCTTGGCTGGTCCCAAATTTTGAATGGCAAATTGAGAATGAAGAGAAGTACTTAAGAAGCCACTTGACCTAAATCATTACCCAAGATCAATAAATCATCAACATAAATGAGACAAAACATAACCATGGTACCTCAAAGCAAATAATATAAGGACATATCAGCTCGTGAGCAAAGAAAACCGTGAGCAACCAGTGCTTGAGTCAGACGTCGGTGCCACATCCGAGGAGACTGCTTAAGGCCATAGAGAGACTTCCGAAGTCGACATACATAAGAGGGCAAAGTTTTATCCATAAAACCAGGGGGCTGAACCATGTAAACGGGTTCATCAAGATCACCATGCAGGAAGGCATTAGAGACATCCAAATGTGAGATAGACCATCCAAAGGAAGCAGCGAGAGATAGAAGTAACCGAATCGTGGTAGGTTTAACCACAGGACTAAAGGTATCATGGAAATCAAGCCCCGAACGCTGGTGGAAACCCTTAGCCACCAGACGTGCTTTGTAATGCTCAACGGACCCATCAGGCTTGGTCTTCGTCTTGAACCCCCATTTACATCCAATTATATTCTGAGCAGAATTTGCAGGAACTAATTCCCACGTACCATTGGACACCAACGCTGAATATTCTTCTGCCATAGCTGTACGTCAATGAGCACTCTTGGCTGCCTCTGTGAAACTGGTGGGGTCTGGAGGAAGCACCGAGGTATGGAAAAGTTTGGGAGGAGGCGGCAATTTTCCGGTTTGCTCCCTAGTAACCATGCGGTGAGTGGGCTGAACACCAGGAGCAACATGAGATGTGGACGGTGCTGTAGAGGGGATAGGGGCCTTGTGCATAGCCTCTTGTAGGTCAACAACCAAGGAAATTCCAGGTAGTGTGTTTCGATTTGAGGGTGGTAGTTCGGTTTGGACTGCAGTGGTTGGAGTTTCGGTTTTGGTCTGAGCAGATGGTGGAGGAGGTTGGGATATGGGCTGGTTAGGTGGAGAGGGAGCGGGCTGATTATGTGGCAGTCATGGAAGGGCAGGAGCAATTTGACAACTGAGAAGCGTGGTATTGGCAGGAGATGGATCGGGAACAGCAGAACTACACAACTCTGAAAAAGGGAACACGTGCTCATCAAAAACAACATGGCATGAGATAAAGAGTTTCTTGGACATAGGATCAAAGCATCTATAACCCTTATGTAATTTGCTATAGCCTAAAAAGATGCATTTACGAGAACAAAAATTTAATTTATTAGAAGAATACAGACGCAACCATGGGTAGCAAAGACAACCAAACACACGCAAAAAGGAGTAGTCTGGTTGACTATTAAATAAGTGAAAATACAGTGTAGATGAGTGTAAGGCAGGTGAGGGCATTTTATTGAATAAATAGGCAGCAGTATCAAAGGCTTATGTCTAAAAATTCATGGGCAAATTAGCACAGTGTAATAAGGAGAGACCCCGTTTCTACTATGTGGCAATGTTTTCTTTCTGCTGCCCATTTTGTTCAGGGGTATAAGAGCATGACATTCGATGTTGAATGCCATTTTCGGCTAAATATGACCTCATAGCAATAAATTTCCCCCCCACCATCAGAATGAAATATCTTAATAGGAAGACAAAAAAATTTTTCAACTACGGAGCGAAATTTAATAAACATACTCAATACTTCAGATTTATACTTCAAAAAATAGATCCAACAATATTTGTTAAATTGATCATAAAAAAGCAAATAGTATAAGAAACCATCATGAGATTCAGTAGGGGCAGGGCCCCATAAAATAGAACAAATTAAATCAAGCGGTCCATCAACAACAGAATTGGAAAGAGAAAAAGGAAGTTTATGACTCTTGCTAACCGTACAGCTAAAACAAATAGTGCGATCCCTACTAGCTAAGAAACAGATATTATTATGACTCAAAATATGACTGACTATTGGTAGAGCAGGATGACCAAGCTAAGCATGCCATGTTGCCAAGGATTTGAGATGTGCCCGGATAGGAGGTGGAGCACTTGCAGGAAGAGTGTACAGACCATTCTTATTATGGCCTCGAAGTATCACCTGTTTGGAAATCATGTCTTTCACAACAAAATAAGAGTAAAAAAATTCAACAGAAACATCATTAGCACGGGTTAGAGCACTAATAGAAACAAGATTAGAATGAGAAGATGGGAGGTGGAGGACTTGAGATAATTTTAATCGACTAACAACAGTAGAAATAAAAAAGGACCCAACATGAGTAATAGGGAGACACGAGCCATTACCTAGATGAACCTCTTCAGGCTCATTGTATTCTGAATGCAGATGGAGTTGTCCCAAGTCCGGAGTGAGGTGGTGTGTAGCTCCACTATCCATAATCCACGAAGAATCGGTTGGGTAGGTAGTAGTATGATTGGAGGTTGGAGGGTTTGGATTTCGTTGTTGGTTAATTTTTGGAGATGGACATTGGTGTGCATAACACCCCAATCCTCTGCAATTATGGCATGTACCGTCGCCACTTCAACTGGTGCTGATTGAGGGTGTTGCCCCTGCTGTTGGCATGTATACTACTGCCCGAAAAATTGATTCTGTCCGTAATGCTGTTGTTGATACGGTCCAAGAATAGACTGCTGCTGTTGCCGGTGGTAGGAGGGGCCGGACTGACCCTGAAAATTCTGCTGGTCTCGGCTGCCTTGTCGTGAAATAGGCAGTCGGTGCATTCAGCTCCTCTGTCATGGATTTTTCCTTTTTGATATGCCGTTCCTCAGTTAACAATAAACCAAATAAATCATCATACGATATAGTACGTTCCCCAAATGTACGATAAACATCCCAAAAAGGACCTCGAAGTCCATCTAAAATAGCATCAACAAGATCTTCATCTGAAACTATGTATTGTAAAGAAGCTAACTGATCGGAAATTAATTTTGCACGTTGCATATAATCAGAAATTGTTTCAGAGTTTAACTTTACCAATGAGTGGAGTTGTTGTTTCAAGTCTCGTACCTGAGCCCTTGAACCAGAAGCATAAGCGTTTTCTAATTTTACCCAAGCGTCACGAGCCGTTTTGACACCAATGATCTGCGGAAGGAGAGACGGAGAGATAGAGTTCAAGATCCAACTGAAAACTTGCTGATCTTTTTGAAACTACACTTGGTAAAGAGGATTGACATCATTATTGGCCAGCCTCTCTACTGGAATTGGGGCCATGCCATCCACATGATAGGCCAAACCACACCCTGCAAGCATAGGCATAATGAGTGTGTGCCAAAACACATAATTGGTTGAGTCTAATTTCAACGAAAGTTGATGAGAGAAGGTTGGGGTAGCCGTTCCCCCAAGGCCGGAAACAATAGAATCGGTAGGGGAAGAGGTTGCCGAAGAGTTGGTAGAGTTACCGGTGGTTGCATGATAAGAAGAAGAAGATTGATCAAAGAGAGAAACCAAGTGAATCTTTATGGATAGGGTTTCGTTTATCACCATAAAGAAAGAAGAAGAACCAAGAGAATCTTTAGGGTTAGGGTTTCGGTTGTCACAAGAAAAGAAAGAGGAAAAACCGAGAGAGTCTTTTAGGCTTAGGGTTTCAGCCTTAGCTCTGATACCAAGATAGAATTAGGGTTGTGAATTCTCTCCCAAAGTGTGGAGAGGCAATCCATTGAATATTTATAGAAGAAGAGTACAATACAATTAGAGTTCTATACAAAGTAGAGTTTATAAACATATAAAACATATATACTCTATTACATTCAGGTTGCAATATTATTCATTTATTGTATATAAAAAGAAGAAAAATTACATTAAAAAATTCAATTCAAGGTTATTGCTCTTCATAATAAATTATACCTTAGTTATGCTTACTGATGCACTAATTATACCTTAGTTATACCTTATGATATACTAATTATACCTTAGTTATACATTTTAGAACATTAATTATACCTTATTTATACATTGTTTAAGCATTACAGTGTAGCTGATACAGGTGGATTACTCTCAATTAATATTTTCTTAAAATTGGCTTGCTTTCAATTAGATTACAAAAACAATTTAAATTTCAAATTTAAAAACTCACAACTCAAACCTAGCAAAAAAAAAAAAAAAAAAATCAGATTAACAATTTAAATTTCAAAAACTCACAAATTCATAACTCATCCAAAATTTAAATTCACCAAAACATAAAACTTACCGAGAGGAAGCCGATTAGGATTAGAGGAGAAGCAATCAAAGGTGAAAATGGTATTAGTATGAAGATTTCAACACAGCTATAATAGAGAGCAACACAAATGGATGAAGGAGCTGCCGACGACGATGGAAAAAATAGGTGGAGTTAGCGGTGGATGAAAGGAGAAAGAATGTCGACGATGAGACGGCAACCGAGGATAGACCACGATCAACGATGAAGAAATTGAAGAAGAGAATATGAAAAAGCAGAAAAGAAATAAAAAATATAAAAAAGAAAGAACTCAAGCAGTAATGTAGAGAAAAATTGAATTTAAAAAAAAATATAAAAGAGCAAATAATAAAAATAAACCACCAAAATAAATTCTGAAGCAATCAAAATAAATTCTGAAGCGGGGATAATTTTGATAATTTCTCCAAATTAACTTAGTTCAACATCTCTAGGTATTGAAGTTGTTACTATTCAATTCATGAGTGAAAAGAAAAAGTTATTACTATTTACTCTTAAGATATTTTAGAATCAATGGTTGTGTGGATGGAGAAGATGTCAGAAAAATCAAGTATAAAATAAAAGTATTATGTAATATTGTTGTATGTATGTGCGTGGTGGTAGTCCAGAGAAAAAAGAGCAAATAATTGTTGAGGGTGGAATCAAATTAATGAAATAAGTGACAGTGTGGGGGCAAATTACGATACTGGAGTTGCTTTCTAATCAAATCAGTCTCACTACTATACATATAAAATAAAATTACTTTCTCTCTCCACTCTTTTGTCAGTGAGTCAATCAATTTCTTTTCTTTTAGAATTACTTTTTCTCTTTTGTACTTTTTCTCCTTTTTTTTTATTAGAGTATCTTTAACGGATTCAATCTAAAAACTCCATTAAGCTCGTTACTTTATCGATACATCATCTAACAAAATAAACTCAACTCTATTAAACTCCCTTTTATAATCATTAAATTCTATAATAACTTAATTATATGAGATCCATCATAAATCAAATTTTTTTTAATTTTAATACTTTTTTTATTTAATTATTCAATAATATTTTAAAATAAAAATTAATTTTAACAAATAATTAATCTAACCAAATACTTTACATATTTATTATAAATTAATAATAATTAATTATTAAATAATAAAAATGTAAAATGCACAAATAAATATATGAAATTAAATTAAATGAAAAATATCCCTAATACAAATAAATAATTCGTAAAATGCATCCTAATTTTTGAAAAATAATTAATAGTAATATTCTCTTTCAATCTCTTTCTAATATTCCCAAATATGATTGACCAAGTCAGATTGAAGATGATGATGCACTTCTCGGTCACGTAGTTCTGCATTCCTTTGAGATATTATTGAAATTTCAGGACATGACATTGATTAACTATTACACGAGCCTCTCCTTCGTCATCTTTCCAATCAATTGCGGTAACTTATTCATCTTCAACAATCATATTATATAATATGATACATGAATACATTATATCACTCAACTTTTTCTGATACCCTAAGCGTCTTGGCCCCCGTGCTGTAGCCGATCTAGATTGTAACACACCAAATACTCGTTCAACATCCTTTCGTGCAGCCTCTTGCATTTTTTTGAACTTGATTCTTTTTTTATCTTTCGGATATGAAAAACTTTTAACAAGTGTTGCCCACTCCGGATGTATTCCATCAGCAAAATAATATCCGTTTGTATAATTATTGCCATTCACCATGAATTAAATGTTTGGTCCACTTTCTTAAAAAAAAAAAATTATTAAACAATGGAGATTCGTTGAGCACATTGATATCATTGTTTGACCCTGCAACTCCAAAGAATGCATGCCAAATCCATAAATCTGCTGAAGTAACTACTTTTAGCATTGGAGCCCCTTGATCACATCTAGTAAACTAACCTCTCCTTGCAACCAGACAATTTTTTCATTTCCAGTGTATGCAATCAATGCTAGGAAGCATACAAGGAAAACCATGATGCTTAGATTGCATTTTAAGCAGTCGCTTAATATCTTCATTTTTAGGTTTTTGAATAATGTCAATAACGCAGTGACAAAAAAATTTTTAAACATTGATAGGGGTACATTCACTAATCTCTAAGTACTCATCATATTGGTCAGCTGCCCCTCCATGTGCTAACTATCGGATTACTGAAGTACATTTTTGAAGGGGAGAAACTCTTTTTTTACCAGCTGCATCGAACCTCTATTTGAAATAATCTGAATGATTTTGGAGAGCTTCTATAGATCGCATGAATAACTCCCTTTTCATCCTAAATCTTCGACAAAACTTATTTGCTGGACATACTAGTGCTTCAGAAAAATAATGTTTGAAAACTTGATCATGTGTTGCTTCACGATCCAAGTTGATATCCCTCCGAGTTCTTCTTTGGTTCTTTGTTTCCTCATCCAATAGCCCCACTATTGTGTGACAATATCATAAGATCCTCCTCGTCGTATTAATCTTCTTCAAATTCATCAATCATTTTTTCTCCAATTTTGATTATAAGATCAACAAGATCCATTCGAGCGTATAAGTAAGCATTTTTTTGAAAAATATAATAGTGGTGGAGGTTGTTACCCTTTAATCCAAAGAAGATTGTTCATAAAACTATATGGTAACGGCTAGTGACGGTTATTTTTACAACGGTTAGTTTTATAGCATCAATTTTTCTAAGTTAAAAAAAAACATAATAATTAATTTAATCAAGAAAATTACATTATGTTTACAAATTCAAATTATAAACAATAACAATAATATATTCAAATTAATAATAATAATAATAATAATAATAATAATAATAATAATAATAATATATTACCGTTTCGATGGTCTAAAGTTACCATTTTTTACAACATATAATTAAAAAAAATTACAATTGTTTTCATAATAATTAAAAAAAAGAAAAAAAAAAAAAAAAACTGCAATTGGAGCAGTGGATTACCACCCCGTTGAATCCAAACAATCCCCCGTGAACCTCTCCCACTAGGGAAGGATTAACATTAAGGGTTTAATAAGTGGGGATAAACCCCCACTAAAGATGGTCTTACGTCTGTTCCTTTTTTAATTATTCATACAATCTCATCAGAATCTCATGAATAATAATAATAATAATTTCTAATGATAGGATTGTAATTTTACATTATTCATTGACAAATCCCACTCGAATTGGGATTTAAAAGAATTTTGTTGTCACAAGCAACACAGGCCCTCGCTGAAGCAGAACCTAAGAATTAGATTAGAATATTGTGAGTCAATTTGATGAAGTTTCGTGTGCACCGTTGCCATATATGATGATTACTATAGAAACCGATTATATCACAAATGAGCTCACATATTCTGTGTCTAGTGTTTCGAACCCAAATCAAACGAAAAACAAAAAAAAAGGGTTTAGAAATGGACGATATTGACTTGTCCATATTTTTTCTCAGGATTCATCGATCATCTTCCAGGGGAGAGCAAAACAAAGAGTAACTGAGTAAGAGAAAGCTTTTGTTCTTCTGACACATTAATTTTAATGATCTGATCGACATTTTTCTCCCCTCAGAGGACATTTTCCTTTTTTTTCCTTCATCTATTTTTGTGGGATGATATACTATTTGGTCCCTGTACTTTATCTTTTTCTTTTTTTCCCATTTTGCTCCTGCGCCTCATTATTTCATAATTACCTACCTACCTTATAACATGTTGAATTAACTAGCAAACTATACACCAATTGGATTTAGCTCAATTGGTAGATTGGTATATCTTCTAAAATAGAGGTAGGAGATCATGGTTCAAAATTAATATTTATAAAAAAAAAAAGCAAACTATGTTCAACAATCTATATGTATATATTTAAACTATAAAAGAAAAAGGTCAATTTGAATAAATTATGAATAGAATTATAATAAGCAATAATATTAAAATTGGTCAATCTCAATTTCTTGGTATTAATATTTTTCTTTACAAAAATAGGAAGAAGAATAATAGAGGAATGGCGGAGATTGCAATTGGAGAGGTTGTTATATCCAGAGCTACCAATGAGGCGATTGATTCCTTGTGGCGTCAAATCGGGTATGTATGGAACTACAAAAGCAACATTCAGGACCTGAACAAGCAGCTTACCAGATTGAAAGACGAAAGGAACAGCATGCAACACCGAGTGGATGAGGCCACAAGAAATGGAAAATTAATTGAAAACACAGTAACGAATTGGTTTAAAGATGCGGATGAGGCTATTGGCGTGGCAGAGCAGATTATTGAAGACAATGGGAGTGCCAATAAGATCTGCTTCATCGGTTGCTGTCCTAATTTGAAGACCCTTTACAAGTTCAGCAGAAAAGCTAAGAAACTGACACCAGCCATTGCTCAAGTTCAAGGAGATGGGAAATCCATCACAGATGTTTGCTATTTTCCCTATGTGCAGGAATTACAGCATGTTGGAGACAATGAAGCCTTGGAATCAAGAACTCAAGTTCTGAACGACATTGTGAGCGCGTTGAAGAATGTGGACTTCAATTTGATTGGAGTTTATGGCATGGCAGGCATTGGTAAAACTACTCTAGTCACAAAGCATCTTATTGCTGAAGTCAAGCGAGCTGGAGTTTTTGAAGTAGTCACTTGGACAAAGGTGACTCAGAATCCTGACCTCAAAAACATTCAAGAAGAAATTGCAGCATGGTTGGGTCTTAAGTTCGAAGTCGACTCCACTCAAGTGAGGGCGGTTCGGTTATGTGCACGTCTCAAACAAGAGGAGAAAGTTCTTGTCATTCTTGATGACATTTGGACGAGAATCGAACTGGAGGAGATTGGAATTCCTAATGACAAAGATAGCAAAGGATGTAAAATTTTGATGACGTCAAGAGATCAAAATGTATTGCTGGAGATGGGTGTGCAAAAAGATTTCCGCCTTCAAGTTTTGCAGCCGGAAGAGGCATGGCAACTCTTTCAGCAAAAAGTGGACAAAGTCATAGAGTCGGACTTGCAACCTATAGCAAAAGAAGTGGCAGAAAGATGTGTAGGCTTGCCTGTATTAATCACAGCAGTTGCGGGCGCATTAAGAAGTCTGCACTTGAACGAGTGGAAGGATTCATTGCAGAAGCTGAAGCAATTTGATCACGAAAAAATTGAGGATCAAGTTAACTCAGCCCTCGATTTAAGCTACAATTTTTTGAAAGGCGAATCCAAGTTAGTGTTCTTACTATGTGGTCAAAATGGACCACTCAACATTGACATTGCATATTTGTTGAAATATGCTATTGGTTTGGACGTTTTCAAAAACTGCAAGAAAGTAGAAGTGGCAAGAATCAGGTTATATTCATTGATCAATAACCTTAGAGCCTCGTCTTGGTTGCTGGAAAGTAATAATGAGGGAGAACTGCAGATGCATGATCTCATTTACAACTTTGCCATCACAGTTGCATCGATGGATGAACCTGTCATCACTGGCAATGGAATGAAGGAATGGCCAGAAAATGATACATTGGAGAATTCTATGGCGATCGTATTGAACGATAGCAAAGTTCCTAGGTTTTCTGGAGTGTTTAATTGCCCCAAAGTCAGGTTCTTTCTATTAAACAATGAGGAGTCCTCCCTGGAAATTGGAGACGATTTTTTTGGAGGCATGAAAGGGCTTAGAGTCCTGAATCTGAAAAATACTTGTTTTCCCAGCTCTTTGCCCTTGTCACTTCAATGCCTTGAGGATCTCCGGACATTGTGTTTGGATTCTTGTGTCCTGAATGACATTGCCATAATTGGAAAGCTTGAGAAATTACAAGTCCTTAGCCTTGTCCATTGTACCATTACTTGTTTTCCCAAAGAAATTGGGAATTTGACTCATTTGCAACTTTTAGATCTGAAGAATTGTTCGAGCCTGGAAGTAATTGAGCCAAATGTACTTTCAAGCTTAACCCAGTTGGAGGAGTTGTACTTGGAAAACAGCTTTGTAGAATGGGAGAGCAGGGAAGGAAACAATGGTCAACAAAAGAATGCCAACTTGACTGAATTGAAGTTTCTTTCCCACCTTTCCACTCTGCACATTCATATTTTGAATGCAGCGATGTTGCCGTATGATCTTCCTGTGAAACAATTGGAAGGTTTTAGAATGCTTATTGGAGTGGACTTGGACTGGAGTGTTGAACATAAGACTTCAAGAACATTGAAGCTTAAGCTCAATACAATCAATCATTTGGAGAGGGTGAGAGGTCTCTTGATGAAAACTGAAGATTTGTATCTGTATGACATGGTTGGGGTGGAAAATGTGCTCGACAGCTTAAATAAGGACGGTTTTCCTCATCTGAAGCATCTGTTGGTTCAAAACAGCCTGGATATTAAGTATCTCATCGACTGTGAAATGATAGGTCATGTCACTGCTTTTCCCTGCTTGGAGTCATTATCTTTAAACAACCTGCACATATTGGAGAAGATTTGCGACTCTCCATTGAAAATGAAGCCCTTTGGTTGTTTAAAAAGAATTAAAGTGGGGAATTGTGGCATACTGAAATATCTCTTTTCACTCTCCATGTTCAGCGGTCTCCAACAACTCGAAGAAATTGATGTCAATAATTGCACATTTTTGAAAATGATTGTTGGAAGTGGCAACAATGATGGTGGCCTAGATGAAGCAATAAGGTTGCAAAAGTTACACACACTGACATTGGATCATCTTCCTGAGTTTGCAAGCTTCTGCTCCCATGTGAAGTTGCCTTCTATTCCTCAGAAACCAACATTAGATGGCACAAGCTGTGGAGAAATCATTGCAGAGGATAATATTGAAACTCCCTTGGCGCTTTTCACTGAAAAGGTATGACAGCAATTGAAATTTGAAAAAAGGGCAGCTAAATTGCAGGATATTATGATTTCAATAACAAATGACATGCTAAATTTCGTTAACAAGAGATATAATTATGGCTCTTTTTTCTTTTTGACTATTTGTAAGACATTAAGCTCTTCTTCTCAACTAATTGGAATACAAAACGTAATTTGTCTGCATGAAGAACTAAAAAGAGAAAAAAGAACTTGTAGTTTATCCTGTTTACTAAGTGATCTGTTGTGTCCAAGTTTCCCTCCAATATTTGTTTTTGTATTTTAAGAGATTATGATTGTGGTTGCAGATTGACTTTTCAAATTTAAAAAACCTTAATCTGTCATCAACGAATGTGAAGAATATATGGTCTAACCAAGTTGTATTTCAAAACTTGACGAGCTTGATCGTGGATGGCTGTTGGAATTTAAGCTATCTATTTACATCATCCATGGTACAAAATCTTGCTAAATTGACGAAGCTTGAGATAAGCGACTGCAGTTCCATGAAAGAAATAATAGCTGGAGAAGGATTAGAAGAAGAAATTATGAGGAGGAAGATTTTGTTCCCTAAACTAGACATTTTGAAGCTCAAACATCTTCCAAAATTGGAAAGATTTTGCTTTGGGAATCTGTTGGAGTGTACTTTATTGAAAGTCTTACGAGTTGAGAGTTGTCTTTATTTACAGGCATTTGTGTCTAGTTCTGTGCAGACTGATATGGGCGTCAACGGTAGAGCTAGACAACATGGAGACGCAACCCTCTTTGATGACAAAGTGAGTTTTTAGATTCTCTTATTTTTGTGTGTGTAATTTTTATAATCACGTTTGATGTCCTATTTTATCATCATTGGTTTAATATAATGGGATTTGTATGCTATAGGTTTCGTTTCCTAATTTGGAGGAATTGGAAATATTCCACATGCATAGATTGAGGATGATATGGAAAAATGAAGATGAATTAGCAGCTGGTTGGTTTGAGAAATTGAAAGTGTTGAAGGTAGAACATGCCAAACAGTTATTTCAACTATTTCCATCAAATATGTTGATTGGAGGATTGAGGAATCTAGAGACTTTGGTTGTCAAATATTGCGACTTATTGGAACAAGTGTTTGATTTGGAAGGAGTGATGGTAGTGAGAGAAAGACTTGTTTTCGGTTTAAGAACTTTGGACATGCAAAACCTGTTAAACTTGAAGCGTGTTTGGAATATTGGAGATACCTATAATCGAATGGAGACTCTTTCGTGGAACAACTTGCGTTCAGTGACTGCTAAACGTTGTTACTGTTTGAAGAGTTTGTTTCCAGCTTCAATAGCTATAGATCTTCTACAGCTTGAAGAGCTTGACTTATCTAGTTGTCGGATATTGGAGGAACTTGTTGTGAAAGGATTAGAAACATCTCCATCCTTCTTTTTTCCTAAGCTAAATTTCATTCAACTTCACCACTTATATGAATTGAGGAGTTTCTATCCTGGAACTCATACGTTAGAATGCCCGGTGCTGGAAACCTTGTGGTTCTCTAGATGTGAAAAATTGAAGATTTTTGCCTTAGAATCTCCAAACTTGCAAGAAATGCATGTCAAGGCTCAACCGCTTTTCTATTTCACACAGGTATATATGTTTTCCCTCCATAATATTCATATAAAAATATAAATATTTTATTATTTTTGTTTCAAGATTAAACAATGTATTAGTCTACATGGTTTACTAATTAGCTTCTGTGTTATTAGAAATGGTTTCATACTATCTAAGTGTTTTCTATGTTAACTATTCGGTCTGTATTTTAGAGTCCAATGTCAAATTGAATTAAACAAAATTACCTTATATGTACTATATCATAAAACACATCAGTTTTCTCATTCAAAACAAAAAGACATTATTTTTCTTATTTTATGTTTCTTTTTGTTACTTAATTCTAATTTCTCTACTATTAAGTACTTAATTTATTAACTTTTCTATAATTGCCATAAAATTTATTTTATTTAAAAAATAAATGAAAAATAACAGAGAATTATTTTGTTTCTAAATTGTAAAAATATCGGGAAATATAACAACTATTTTCGCAGGATTTTATGTGCACATAATCATTGGTATTAATTAATTTGTTGATTTTTGGCAGGTGGCAGCCAGCTTGAAGAAAATGACGCTGAGTTACGAGTACGCCATGATGGTAAAACAATCCCACTTACCCTCTTATCTCTTTCACAACCTGGAACAACTTGAACTGCGAGGCTTCCATGAAGAATCGTCATCCCTTCTATTCGAGCTCCTCCATGGATTTCAGAATATTCAAAAACTATACTTGTCCGACAGCAATTTTGAAGAGCTTTTCCCCTGTGGTTATTATGATAAAAATGTTGGAGTTCTTGCACGTATACGATTCTTGAAATTGAGCTATCTTCGTAATCTGAGGCGTATATGGAATCAAGGGTCCCGGCATAAACAAGTTCTTCAAAAACTTGACACTCTTCAAGTTGCGGGTTGCGATGGACTAACTAGTTTGGAGCCATCTTTTGCGTCTTTCCAGAATCTTCAAACATTGGATGTGAATAACTGTGATGGACTGATGTACTTGTTCAAATCTACGGCTGCAAAAGGTTTGGCGCAGCTCAGAACCATCAGCGTCAAACAATGCCATATGTTGACGGAACTAGTAGCAGTTGAGGGAGATGAAACACAAGCTGAAGAGATTACTCTCAGCAAACTGGAAAGTCTACAACTTCATTGTTTAGGAAGCCTCACTTGCTTTAGCCTTGCAACTTACCCACTGAAATTCCCATCCCTCACAGAGATAATTGTAACACAGTGCCCCAAGATGAAGTTCTTCTCTCGGGGAAACTTGTACGTGCCAAAGATGAATAAAGTATATGTATCAGGAGAGAGCGACAAATGGCGTTGGGTTGGGGATCTTAATTCAACTATGAAACAACTTTATATAGAGATGGTAAGTTGTGAGGGATAGGATCTCATTCTCTTTCAATTTGTTTATTCATCTACTGGTTTAGAGTTTCTTTCTTCGTTTGCTTATCTAAAATTGATGATAAATTTCAAATAGCAGGCATTAGCTAACATCACGTTCATCTTCTTATAGGCTGGCTTTGATGGCATTCAACGATTGAAACTCTCTGAATTTCCTGAGTTGAAACAGAAATGGCTTGCTCAACTTCCAGTTAATTTCTTCTATAATCTGACGTCGTTAGTGGTGGATGATTGTGCATTCCAGTCTGTTGCTATTCCATCCAATCTACTACCTTTCCTGATTGCTTTGGAAAAACTTGAGATAAGAAATTGTGATTTATTAGAAGAATTATTTGGTTTGGAAGGGCCAAATGTCGATAGGAGCTTTGGATATTTGTCCAACTTAAAAGAGTTTCAATTGATTGATCTGCCGCAGCTGAGGCACGTGTGGGATGAGATTCCTAAAGATATGCTGGATCTCAAGAAACTTACTTCATTGGAAATTGACAACTGCAGCAGTTTGAGAAATGTTTTGACTCCTACCATGTGCACGGGCCTTGTCCTACTCAAAACCTTACAAGTCACAAGTTGTCAAATGGTTCAAGAGATTATTACTCAGGATACATCTGAAGATAGAAATATTGCTCATATTGTTATTTTTCCTTTTTTGGAATGCATTATTTTCAAGAATTTGCCCAACTTGACTAGTTTCTACTCTAGAACTGATTCTGTGGAATGTCCTCACTTGAAAGAGATCACCATAGCTGGTTGTCCACAGCTCAATATCACCGACACAATTGCTAAGTCAAAGGTCAGTCACTTACTCAATTTATGGTCATAATTTTGCATGGTTGGAATAACTTATCTACTGGTGCTTGTAGCTAATTGAAGCCTTTTTTTTTTATGTGATTGCATGATCAATCTATCTGGTTTACAATTTTATTCATTGAAGTTATAAAATTGCAAAATCTTTTATTAAACTAGATATTTTGTCAACAGGCTGTTAGTTTTCCACACCCGAAGGACTTGAAACCTTCATCAATCAACATTCAAAAGATATGGAATGGGCAAAGTTTAACAAGCTTGACGATAGATGGTTTTAGGAATTTGAAATTTCTTTTTCCATCATCTATAGCTAAAAGTCTGTTGCATCTAAGAAAGGTAGAGATTTCTAATTGTGAGATGCTAGAACAAGTAATAGCCATGGACGCACACGGAGAGCAAATGATGAGACTGCCAAAGATAGACTTCCTGAAGCTTAAAGATCTTCCACAACTTGCTCAATTCAGCATATGTAAGATGCTTGAATGCCCTTCCTTGAAAGAACTACAAGTTCAAAACTGTCCTCAACTAATGGTATTTGTCTCCGATTACATTGGCTCAAATGTTGTATCCAATAGTGAACACCAAATAACAGCCTCTGCTCTCTTTGATGACAAGGTGGTCTCTGTCCTTTTTATCTTCTGTTTTTGTTTCTGTAGTTCCTATTCTTATATTTTTTTAAAAATACCTTTTTTCATTGTATATTATTTTTTTAAAATTAATTGATCAAATTGTTCTAACATTTCTTTGCTGCTATCTGTCATCTCTATTTTGATTTGGTCCCACATTTTTTTAGCTATTTAATGTTCCATTAATATAGTATGATTACTATTGCAGGTTGCATTCCCCAACTTGGAAGAAATGCAAGTTATCCAAATGGATAATTTGAGGATGATTTGGAGCAACCAGGTCTGTTCGAATTCCTTTGGAAAATTGGAAGTACTCAAGATAGAATATGGTAAACAACTGCTGAAAATCTTTCCACATAATTTATTGGCAAGACTCCAAAATCTCAAGGATTTGGTCTTAAAGAATTGTGATTCACTAGAAGAGGTGTTTGACATCCATGAGCTAAGAAATGCAAAAGAAATGGAACAAGTAATTGGTCGGCTGAAAAGACTGGATATCCGAAACATGCTGAGTTTAAGGTGTGTATGGAATGATGATCCAAAAGGAGTTATATCGTTTGACGAACTAAATTCATTTTATGTTTGGAACTGTCCAAATCTCAAAAGCCTCTTTCCATTTTCAATAGCCAAAAGCCTAGAACAACTTGAACTCCTTGAATTGGATGGCTGTGGGCTTGTGGAATTAGTTACAAATGAGAAAGGAGTGGTAGAAGAAGCTCCTATGTTTGTGTTTCCTCAGCTTAAGAACCTGGACCTTTGGAATATGAATAAGTTGGAGTGTTTCTTTCGAGGAATTCATATTCTGGACTGTCCAGTACTCAGGCGGTTGAGTGTTTATCGGTGTGACAAATTGGAGGTTTTCACTCAAACGACCGTGGATCGACCAGAAACACAGATTCAGAAATCGTTGTTCTCATTTTCAAAGGTAGATCTTGCATCTCTTTGTTACAAAATGCAAAAAATTGATTTGTTAGTAATAATTGTTAGAATTTTTTTTATAACGGTGAACGAAAAATACTTGAAATTGACCTCTCAGAACTGAAGAAGTCTTGATTAGGTCATAATCATTGGCGTATTTAGTTTGAAACTTGTTTTAATCAAAAAATATTTGGTTGATTTTTCCTTCTTCCTTATTATTAGTTATTTAAATGTGGGATATTTTCTGTCCCTTGTTCCATCATTTGGAAAAATCAAGTCCCTTCGTAAGATATGCCCATATATTTTTACTTTTAACATAAAATGAGGTTCAAGGACAGTTGAATCTGTGTTAAACAATTCATTCAACAATTCCTAAAAAACTTATTGGGTCATGTGATTTGCTTCTGCGCAAATTACGAAACGTAATTTATCGTGGTTTTCTTGAAATAATAATAATAATAATAATAATAATAATAATAACAACAATAATAATTTATTCCAAGTGTCCACGTCTCTTGTAAAAACTACTCCCTTCGTTTTTTATTATATGATGTTTAAAGTTGTTCGCTAAGACCAATGAAGTATTAATTATGTTACTAAAATTACTAGTTTACCCTTAATACTTATCTTCTAAAATTCTATTTTCCATACAAAAATTCTCTTTTTTCTTCATTATCAAAGCTTAATGTAGTGTTTTCTGTATTAAATAATAAACGTCTCTCATGCTTTAAATAAGGATAAATATGAAAAAAGATGGTAAAAAATACATGCATAATGTAAAATATAAAATAAAAAAGAACAAAATAAAAAACCTAAAACATCATGTAATAAAAAAACAAATGGACTAATTTCCTCACTTTTTGAAGAAATGGAAGGTGACCATCAACCTACTTTTGATGATAATTTTCTATATATACTTGACAAAAATGATTTTTCTTTCCATGCTTTTGGTGGAACATGAACTTCTAGTTTTGTTTGATTGTTTTTCAGATCATTTCCAACATGGAACATTTGTCCTTGACAAGCAAGGATGCCAAGATGATAAAGGAAAGCCAGTTTCCGCCACAACTTTTTCACAAACTTAATGCTGTTGAACTAAATTGCTTTCACGGTGCATCGGAGGCCTTTCCCTCTGATGTCCTTAAGTTGCTCTATAAAATGGAAAAACTTGATGTAAAGTGTAGTATGTTCAAGGAACTATTTCTGTGTGAAGGACTGGACCAAGCTCTTCAAAAACTCAAGATCTTGAATGTAGGGAATTGTAATAATTTGATTAGCGTGCTACCATCTTCTACTTCTTTCCGTGAGCTTACAACATTGTATGTGAATGGCTGTAATGGATTGATGGACATACTACAATCTACCACTGCAAAAAGTTTGGTGCAACTCAGAACCATGAGCATTGAAAATTGCGAAAAGGTGACTGAAATTGTAGCAAACAAAGGGGATGAAATACATGCTGAGATTACTCTCACCAAGCTAGAAATTCTAAAACTTCATCATTTAAGAAGCCTCGGTTGCTTTAGCTTTGCAACCTGCACAATGAACTTCCCATCACTGAAAGAGGTGATTGTAACACAATGCCCAAAGCTGAAGTTTTTCACTTCGGGAATCCTATACACGCCAAAGCTAAAGAAGGTATCTGTAACAGAAGAAATTGACAAAAGGCGTTGGATTGGGGACCTTAATACAACAATACAACAACTGTTCCTGGAGATGGTAAGTTGTAATTGGTAAAATCCCACTATCTCCTAGCTACAAGGCTAAATTTCATCTCAACTTACATGTGCTGGTTTAGATGTGCCCTTATTTTCTTTTCTAAAATGTTTCGGATTTTTCTTGTGCAGTAACTAGTTCACTTGGCATTTATATTCTTATAGGTTGGCTTCAAGGACATGCAACATCTGAGACTCTCTGAATTTCCTGAGTTGAAAGAGAAATGGCTTGGTGAACTTCCAGTTAATTTCTTCTATAAGCTAAGTTCATTAGTAGTGGATGATTGTGCATTCCACTCGGATGCTATTCCATCCAGTCTTCTACCTTTCCTGATTTCTTTGGAAAAACTTGAGATAAGAAATTGTGAATTACTGGAGAACTTATTTGGTCTGGAATGGCAAAATGCTGAAAGAGGGATTGGATATTTGTCCAACATAAAAGAGTTTCACCTGATTGATCTACCGCAGTTGAGGTATGCATGGGATGAGGTTCCTAAAGGAATGTTGGACATGAAGAACCTCACATTGTTGAAGTTCCACAACTGCGGCAGTTTAAGAAATGTTTTAACTTGCAGCATGTGTAGGGGCCTTGTACAACTCAAAAAATTACAAGTCACAAGATGTGATATGCTTGAAGAAATCATCAGTGTAACTGCAGTGGATGATAGAACCGAGGATCATATTATTGTATTTCCATCATTGGAATCTGTTATTTTAAAGGATTTGCCCAGCGTAACTAATTTCTACTCTGGCACTGGTTCTGTGGAATGTCCTTGCCTGAAAGAGATCACTATAGTTGGTTGTTCACAACTAAATTTCACCTGTACAATTGCAGAGTCAAAGGTCAGTCATTTATCACATTATTACTGATATTATTTGTTTCTGAAGTTGTACGTGCTTTGTCTTTTGGCCTCTTAAGGACCCAAAAAGGGGAATGCAACTAATTGTTTGGTGCTTGTACAAAAAGCAATAAATTATTGCATTATCAACTTTATCTATTTCACTATCTTATTCATCCCTGTAAAATCAAAATCTTGATTGTACCAATCGCTTTATCCACAGGTTTACTGTCATAAGATATGGAATTTCCAAAGTTTGACAAGCTTGACGATTGATGGTTTAAGAAATTTGAGATATCTATTTCCGTATCTATACCTAAAAGCCTCATGCATCTTCGAAAGGTCGAGATATCTGATTGCGAGATGCTGGGACAAGTAATAGCCTTGAAAGGATTGGTTAGCTTGGTGGCACTCTCAACAGCAAGAAGCCTGGTGCAACTCCTGAAAATGAGTATTAAAAATTGTGACGAGGTATCAGAAATTGTTGCAAATGAGGGATCAAACGAATCAGAAAAGGAGATCGTCTTCACCAAATTACAGCGTTTGGAACTACATGATTTGCGAAGCCTTGTAAGCTTCAGCTCAGTAGAATGCAGCTTCAAGTTCTCCTCTTTGACACAAGTAATTGTAAGCAAATGTCCCAACATCAAGTTTTTCTCAAAAGAAGTGTCAAACACACCCAAGCTAAAGAGTGTACAACTTTCAGAAGCAGACAAAGGGCATTGGAATGGCAATCTTAACACAACCGTGCAGCTATTAATCACCGATCAATGGTAAACTATCTATATCTTTTAATCTAGTTTCCAAATCTTGTTTATAACTGTTGACTTTATTTCTCATATATTGGTATGCAGAATGGCAGTTAAGGATCAAATGCTGAAGCTGTTGATGAAAGGAATTGCGATCCGTATCCCTTTCCTTAATTTTTTAAGACTTTCTTGTTTGATCTTTAAACAAACCTCTTATCTTTTTATTGATAATCTTGCAAAAAAATGTATTCTTTTTTGGAAAAGAAACATTTTCCTCTCTTTTATCTCTTTTTTTTTTTTTTTTCCTTTGGTTAAGCTCGTAATGTTTTAATTTAACACATTGAGCTCTTAATATCATCATACACATTTAACCCTATTTGTGAGGGAAGTTAATTGAGAACATCAAGTTTAATTGAAAATGTGTTACTCATTTCATCTGCATATTAGATTATATTTTTAACAATTCAAAATTATTGTTTAACTGTAACTACATGAAAACTGTAAAAAATATGAAATTTTAGACAAAGCTGAAATGAGTCATGCATTTTTAGTGGGTTTGATAAAACTGTTTGTTTTATTATTGATCGACAATGAATTTGACGAACAACTAGTTTTATTGTTATTAATTGAGAGGTTAACGTATTGAAATAAAAGATGAAAAATTTCATCAACAAAAATTAAAAGATTAGTAGCGTTAAAATGATTTTTTTGCCTTTTAATTATTCTTACTCATGTGAACGATTTATTTGACAAAATTATTTCACGCATTCATATCCTTGTATAACAAATCATATATGTAATGGGAAAAATCATTTAATCGTAAATGATCAGTGGAGAAAAAGTGATAGCATGGAGTCCTAAAGCTTACCGCGTGCTTCACACGGCCATTAACCGTGTAAATCTATCAACCAATTGCCTTATAGCTCTTCTTATCTTCACTCGGTCACCATAGAATAGTGCAAAGTAACATCATCAGCAATGGCCGGCTGAATCATAAGGAGGAGCCTATTGAACACCTGATCAAACAACTTATACCCTAATTAGGTTTTCTGCCTCAAGAAGACAGATGAGCTGATCTCTACTGTACACTTGTAAGGATGCAATGTTGTACCAGCAACAGGTGCCACGGAGACAAGAGCAGGGTGAGTCTGCTACCCAGCTATGCCAGAAGGAGACCAAAAAGCAGACCACACCCAGCCAATGAGAGAAGACCGTACATAACGGTCTGACAAGGCCACGCGGAACAATCCTGTATAAAAGGGGGCAACGAGAAACCCCCAAGTATCTCTTTCTGAACTATGAAAATTTCATTCTTATTTTCTATTCCTATCCTTCAAATTCCTGACTTAGGTATCGGAATGGACCCGGAGATCACCCGGTCCTTACATTTTCTTTCTTATAGGCATCCGGTCTTTCCCCAAGTGGAGATGGCCTTTCAGTCATCTCAGGCCGCGTGAAGCCATACTTTTTCCCGGAGCTATCAAATTGGTGCGGTGAGTGTGGACCCGCTGAACAACAATGTCATCGGGATCAACAATGCCCTTACCTGCAGCAACCGTTACCCTAAGTACATCAAACACTTTCAGCACAACTTTGGGTAGCAGTAGTAACTTTGCTAGTGCTGTTCTGGATCGGATTGCTAGGAATTATGGAATGAGTCCAGCCGATCAGAACGATTTCCGGCGAGCTGTCTTGCAGATGCAAGAGCAAAGCATGATAGGATCCTTATTGAGTAGCAGTACTCCCCTTTCTATGGTGAACACTTTCTCAGAACCTGTTTCTCATCCAAGCGTTGTGCGAGCCCTTTTCCCTATTTCTGAATCTGGGATTTCCGTTATGAGATCAGAAGGGTCAGGGCCGGGTATGACTCATTCCACCAGCGTCGGCATTGGAGTAGTTGGCGGAAGAGAAGCAGGAGGATCTTAAGTGGGAGGAAGTCTGCCTGCTTTTGGTTGGATGCCCACACCAGCCGAAGACCAGCCGCCTGTCATGCAGGTAACCCCCAACATGGTAGCCCAGGGAAGCATTGGTCCCCAGATGTTGGTCCCAAACTCTTGGTATGGAATACCCCAACCTTATTTGCCTTATATTGCTCAGTCATACTAAATGCCAACCCTACCTCAAACACCTAATTTCCTTACTCCATACGGCGTTAGCAACAGCGCAGCCATCCTATATAATACACCCGTTCCAGGCAACATTCCTCCTCCTCCAACACCATCCTCATCTGGAGCAGAGCTTACGGACGATCCTAGATTCATGACGATGAATAAGAAAGAACTGAGTACATTTGCCATACCTTACAAAGAACCATTGATGGAAAATGGAGAATCTCCCTTTTCAACCAGGATACTCAACCAGCCGATCGACCACAAATTTAAACAGCCGACTTTTGACAGCTACAGGGGCGATACAGATCCCCGAGTCCATGCGAGAAACTTTAAAAACCGGATAGATATAGCAGGAGCCACTGAAGGGCTGATTTGCCGCCTGTTTCCGACAACGCTGATAGGAGCAGCTGCTTATTAGTTTGAGTCGTTAGATCCGGGAATGATTGACAGTTGGGATCGGTTGAGGCAGGAGTTTTGCAAGAACTTCATGGGCTCGATACCGACTGGAGCAGCCAGTCGTACCCTTCATGATATGGTCCAAAAGCCTGGAGAATCTTTAAGATCGTTCATTGACCGGCTCAACCTGGCATGCTTGGAGGTTAGAAATTTGGATTGCAGTACAGCCAAGGAGGCTATAATAAAAAATACCACTAATGAGAGGCTTCGAGGAGAGATCATAACTAGGAAGCCTAGAAAATTGACTCAAATGATAGTCCTTGTGAAGAGTATGGTGGAAATTGATGAAATTGATATGCCTACAAAGCATAAAAGACATGGCGAAAAAGACAAGGGCATCCGGTTTGAGGAAAGGCAGTAAAGACGGGATCACAGAAACGGCCCTTGCAGAGATCACCCTAGGGACCGATCACGGTTTGCACCATTGAATGCCCCATTTAGTGAAGTGCTGGTAGCAATTCAGAGAAGCTCGAATGCGAAGAGCATTCAATACCCTCACACCAAGCCAGGCCAGACAATGGGAAGCGAAAAGGAAGCATATTGTAAGTTTCACAGAGCCAAGGGTCACCACACAAACAATTGCCGAGTCCTTACCGCAGAGGTGGACCTGTTAATCAAGGTAGGAAAATTCAGTAGATTTGTTGATGGCATAACAAGGAGCACAAACAAAGACAGGGAGCAGAAGGATGGAAGGGATGATAATGAGAGACCATCTAAGAAGTCCAAAGGGGTGGTCATGGTTATTGCTGGGAGACCCGAGTTTGAACCGCCCAGTAAAAGAGCTAGATCCTCAACGCATCAGCTGGCGAACACGGGGAAATCCAATAGCTTGAATCAGTCGTTCTCATTCCACAGTGATGTGCAAGCGTACCACGCAGACGCCTTGGTCATTAAAGCATTGGTAGAAGGGTATACGGTGAAAAGAATCCTCACAGATACCGGTAGCTCGGTGAACATTGATAACTCATATTCACATAGGCATATTTATGTACATTTTAACTTATTTTCTTAGTTATTTTCGTATTTTCGTATTAGTTTTATTATTTTCTTAATTAGTTTGTTTGTTTTATTTTATTTATCCTTATTTAATGTTATTTACCTCTTTTAGATGCTTGGAAGTAGATTTTGACTTTTTAGGAAGGCTGCTAGAAGAGGATTTGTTGGAGCTTGAACTTCAACTGGATTTTCAACAGAGTTCAACACTGTTTTAGCTCAAGATTTGTTCTACAAGATTGTGCGTCTATCCGTCAGCTTTCCATAGCACCTTGAATCACTCCAATCGGAGCTGTATCGAGGAAGTTAGCTAAGGTTTTCTGTAGCTTATTTGGGTTCTATGGGTCAACCCTCCCTTGTTGACTTTTTCTTCTTATTTGGGCCAGATTTCTCTTTAAGGAGCCCATTGGTTAAACTTTAATTTCCAGCAGGCTTTTTTAATTAAGGAGGTTAATGAGAGACTCCTAATTAGGTTAAGAGAAGGAGAGCCTATAAAAGAAAGAAGAGGAGAAGGTTTTGGGGACTGTTTTTACTTCTTCTAAAACGTTTTGGGAGACTATCAAGAGGACAAGGCTGCACGTTTTTCCTGAAGATTTTTGGTAGAATTTGTTTAGTTATGAGTAGCTAAACTCTCTTCTAGTTAAGGTACTTAGAATTTTAATTCCATTTGATTTATGAGACTTATGTTTTAATTGTATTCTTTTATCCGAATATTTATTCAATTCCTATGATTATAATTTGTTATATTGCTATTCATTTAATCAAATTAATTTGGCCAGTTAATTGATTGATTGTACTGCATATCACCGAATAGAATAATATATCCGTGATTGTTGTTCTATCAAAGTGGAAAATTAGCTTCGTGTAAAGTTAACGGAATTGAATAGTTTAGTTTTTATGATTTATGGCGTTTCTGATTTCATTAACTAAGATAGAGGTCTTTTTTGTGTTTAATGCTGCCATAGGTTAATTCTTATTAAGAGGTTTCTTGGAGATTATCTATTGGCTAGGGAAGTAGTTTATTTAGGCGTTTCCTGGAACTATCGATAAATTAAGAAAAGATTGGTTATTTAGTGCGTTTCACCTTTAACTATAACTCTATCTATTTGGATAATTGAATTGGATCTTTGGTGTCTGTGATTGAATTACGGAATTAAACTGAAAAGTATCTCAGCTAGTTGTTCATCCTATTGAGTTATTCTATCTTAATTTACATTCTACAATTTCTCAAATCACCTCATTTATTTTTATTTCAATCCAATCAAATTTATTTCTTTTTTCAAATAAATATACCTGTATTAATCCCTGTGGTTTGACCCCGTTCTTGCTATACTACCCAGTATAAGGAATCGGAGATATTAAATTAAACTTTGACGGGTTGACAACCTATCAAATTTTGGCACCGTTGTCGGGGATTTGTGTACAAGTTTTATTTATTTGCTGTTTCTAATTCCTTTTCTGAGTATGTATGCATCGTTCTTCTTCTATAGGTGGACTTCTGTTCGATCCAGAAATCGAAAAAACTGCAAAGCAGCTCAGAAAGGAAGCAAAGTTGCACAGGAGACAAGTCCTTGAGGCTGTAAAAGACGACTCTGATAGTACTGAAACTCTTCCTACCATTGAAATAGATTCGGACTCAGAAACTGAAATGGCCAATCCACCTCTAGCAACTCTGCGAGACATGCTCGCCCCTTCTGTCAACCAACAGCCGCTGTGTATACAATATCAAAATGTGGAGGATGGATTTGAGCTGAAACCTGCATTGATTCAGCTTCTACCAAAATTCCATGGCTTACAAGCGGAAGACCCAAATTGGCACTTAAAAGAGTTTCATGTGGCTTGTTCTGGATTTAGACCACGTGGAGTTACTGAAGAGCAAATCAAGTTGCGTGCATTTCCATTCTTATTGGAAGCCACTGCAAAAGAATGGTTGTACTACCTTGCTTCCGGAACTGTTAACACTTGGACCGAAATGGCAAGGTTGTTTTTGGAGTGATTCTTTCCTGCATCTAGAGCCGTAAACTTGAGAAGGGAAATTTGTAGCATTAGACAAAAAGACTCTGAGTCCTTGTATGAATATTGGGAAAGATTCAAGAGACTATGCGCTAGTTGCCCTCAACACGGTATAACAGATCAGCTGTTGATACAATATTTTTATGAGGGGCTGCTACCACTTGAACGGAGAGTCATTGATGCTGCGAGTGGTGGTGCTTTGGTCAGCAAGACACCTCAAGCTACCCGAGACCTGATTTCTGCCATGGCTGCAAATTCACAGCAGTTCAACAGCCGTTCTGACACTCCTACACGAGGTGTTCATGAGGTAAGGTCTTCTGATCTTGAATCTAAATTGGATAGGCTTAATCAACTGCTGGAAAAGAGTATTATTGGAAGTGCAGGTGCTTCTAACTACGGGGCACAAGCCCAAGTTTGTGGTATTTGTTGTTTTTAGGGACATCCCACTGATGCATGTCCAACACTTCAAGAGGAATCCAGCAGTGAGATGGTTAATGCCATGGGAGACTTCAACGCCCAACACTGAAGGAAATATGATCCTTTCTCCAATACATACAATCCAGGGTGGAGGGATCATCCGAATTCCAGATATGGCAATAACCAACAACAACAGCCACAGCCCCCACAGATGAATTATGTAGAAGAAATTAACTCTTTGAAAGGCATGATGGCGCAATTGGTGGAATCTCAGCAGAAGAGTGTTGACAAGATGAGTAAAATGGAAGACCAAATTAACCAATTAATCTCCTCTTTCAACAAACTTGAAAACAAAGGAAAGTTGCCCTCCCAACTTGATATGAATCCGAGGCACAACGTCAGTGTAATTACCTTGAGAAGCGGCAAAGAACTCGAAGCACCAGCACCAAAAGCATCAGCTCCATGTGGCCGTGCAACACCAGCTAAGACAAAGAAAACAACTCCCATCGAAGAGCTGATTCAACCCAATCCAGAAAAACCACCATTTCGACATCGATTGGCAAGAAAGAAGAAAGCTATAGATGATACAGAGGTGTTTGAAACTTTAAAGAAGGTGGAAATCAACATTCCACTCCTGACAGCCATCAAACATGTACCCCAGTATTGCAAATTTTTAAAAGAACTCTGCACTGGGATGAACAGAGTTCGGGCCAATGAGAGGGTGCCCATGGGTGAGACCGTTTCAGCAGTACTTCAAGGTAAATTATCGATAAAAGAACAAGACCCAGGTATGTTCACATTCCTTACAAGATAGGCAATGTAGGCATAGAACAAGCTATGTGTGATCTCGGTGCTTCTATTAATTTAATGCCTTTGTCTATTTACTCCGCATTGAATTTGGGTCCTTTGAAACAAAATGGTGTAGTTTTGACATTAGCTGATAGGTCTAGTGTTTTTCCTGAAGGTGTGTTAGAAGATGTTCTTTGTGCAGGTAAATGACTTAGTATTCCCTGCGGATTTTTATGTCTTGAATATTGAAGGGGGAACTTCTTCTAACCCAGGAATGATTCTGTTAGGATGCCCATTCTTGAAAACAGCCCGCACAAAAATTGATGTGCATGAGGGGACATTGACTATGGAATTTGATGGTGCTATGATTAAATTTGACATAATAGAGCAATTAAGCACCCGGTTGATTATGCCTCTGTTTTTGCAATCAATTTCTCTGACATTTACACTAATAAATTTTTAGAGATGTGTAGTGGTGATCCTTTACAGGTTTCTTTGGCTAACAACCTCACAAATCCGAAATTGGCTGAATGGGAGGAAGAATGGGTAATGCCTAAAGAGCTGATATATGCCGTTCAAGACCTCGAAGCGCTCAAACCTGTAAACCAGAGTCAAATGCAGTACAAAATAGCAGTTGAATCACGTCTTGGCCATGCTATAGTTGGAAGAAACAAAATTCTTCCCTCCATTGAAAAACCGCCAGACTAAACGTGGCCACCGTCGAGCCAACGACATTATACAAAAGTGCTTTTTGGGAGGCAACCCAAAAATTCACTCTATAAGTGTTTTATTTATGCTTGTAATATGTAGAGTTAAAAAAAAAGGTGCAAAGTTAAATTTTTTTTTTAAAAGGTGCAAAGTTATAGTTCAAAAAAAAAAAAAAAAAAAAGAAAAAGAAAAAGAAAAAAGACAAAAAAAAAAAAAAAAAAGAAGAGAAGGAAAAATTAAAGAAAAAAAAAGGCAGCAGAACCAGCGTGCCGCGCCTGGCTGCCACGCCAGCAGCACATCGAGCTGCCCAGCACGCTGCAGCAGCAGCGCGCCACGCCCTCCTGCCTCGCCAGCGCCTCGTCGAGCTGCACGCACCGCAGCGCCCGCCCGTAGATCTGACCATGTTTTGTAATTGAGCCATAACTTTTGCGTCCAACCTCCAATTGTGGTGATTCAAAATGCGTTGGAAAGCTAAGAGAAAGATGCATAACATTGTAGTTTAGCATTTCTCCGAATTCAGAATTTATCCTTGTCGAAATTGGCCTTGAACTTGCTGCCTTTGCAAACATTGTTCTTCCGATTCTCCACCGTTCTTTCCTACAATCTAAGGGAGTACTTCTTTCTTTTTTTACACACTTTGTGCTTAATTTAGATGCTTTTTCAGGAGTAAATGCATGTTAAGTGTGGGGGAAGGGATTAGTTAGGAAAATTAGGAGATAATTTTCAATTTTTAGGATAGTTTAATGCTTGTTTTTTGTTTTATTCTTGTGCTATTTAGGATTGCATGTAGTTTTTGCATAATTCCCTCCATAAATCGGATTCTCAGTTGTTTGTCCATGAGTAAATTAGGCTTAAATTTAGAATTTGAAATTGTCTTGGTTTAGCCCTTGGAAAATCCTTATTATTTTCATCATTAAATATAATAAACCAATTGGAAGTAGGAAGAATTAGAAACAAAGCATGTTAGTGGGTTTGTCGTAAGGATTGGGGGTTGAGCTTGGTTTACATATGACTCTACGTTTAATTTTGACAGAATGTGATGAAGTTTAATTGATCAATTGCTTTCAAAAAGTTTGTTGGTTAATGTGAAGCAAGTGAGTTATTACCAATTTATGGAGGATGAGATAACTAGAGTTTAGCATATAATTGATAATGTTGGTTGAATTGTGCTGAGAATGTAAATTTTAGAATTCAATTGTCTCGATTACCCTTGAGTCTTGAATTAGGAGATGGGACCAATTCACCTTAAGTAAGGTATGGCAAATATCATTCCTTGTGTATGGAGAGCGACTTAAGAGGGAGAGCAAACTTCTCATAAGAAACCCTTTTCATTGCTCGACAAAGCGAGACCTTTCGCATTCCAACACCCATAGGTTTTGAGTTGGGGGATAGGCCTACCTCACCTTAAGCAAAGTTAAAAACAATGACTTGTGTATGGAGCATGACCTATGGGGAGAGTTACCCCTCATTAGAGGCCTTTTCAATACTCGCAAAATTGGGATGTTGACCCTATGCTTAATTTGGTAAATATCTTGGTTTGAAGTGCTTTAAATGTGAATAGAAGCTTAAAATCTCTAGATGTTCTTCTAAGTTGGACGATTCACTTGCCTAAAGTTCATTAATTAAATAATTTGTGGTGGTTTTTCAATTGACTAAGTGTTGTGAAGTTGGTTTAAATGTTTTGTTTATGTCAACTTGTTTGATTTTCTGGTTCTTATGATTAATCTCATTGGCTTGTGGAGTTTTGAAACTTCCTATGGAATTTTGGTGGTTTAACTTCCTTGAATGAATGGTTAAGGATTTATTAGGGTTCAACCATAGTCAATTTCGGGAGAAATTTTCCTTTAGTCCTAGTTTGCTTGAGGACAAGCAAAGATCCAAGTGTGGGGGAATTTGATAACTCATATTCACATAGGCATATTTAGGTACATTTTAACTTATTTTCTTAGTTATTTTCATATTTTAGTATTAGTTTTATTATTTTCTTAATTAGGTTGTTTGTTTTATTTTATTTATCCTTATTTAATGTTATTTACCTCTTTTAGATGCTTGGAAGTAGATTTTGACTTTTTAGGAAGGCTGCTAGAAGAGGATTTGTTGGAGCTTGAACTTCAACTGGATTTTCAACAGAGTTCAAGGCTGTTTTAGCTCAAGATTTGTTCTACAAGATTGTGCGCCTATCCGTCAGCTTTCCATAGCACCTTGAATCACTCCAATCAGAGCTGTATCTAGGAAGTTAGCTAAGGTTTTTTGTAGCTTATTTGGGTTCTATGGGTCAACCCTCCCTTGTTGACCTTTTCTTCTTATTTGGGCCAGATTTCTCTTTAAGGAGCCCATTGCTTACACTTTAATTTCCAGCAGGCTTTTTTAATTAAGGAGGTTAATGAGAGACTCCTAATTAGGTTAAGAGAAGGAGAGCCTATAAAAGAAAGAAGAGGAGAAGGTTTTGGGGACTTTTTTAACTTCTTCTAAAACGTTTTGGGAGGCTATCAAGAGGACAAGGCTGCACATTTTTCCTGAAGATTTTCGGTAGAATTTGTTTAGTTATGAGTAGCTAAACTCTCTTCTAGTTGAGGTACTTAGAAGTTTAATTCCATTTGATTCATGAGACTTATGTTTTAATTGTATTCTTTTATCTGAATATTTATTCAATTCCTGTGATTATAATTTGTTATATTGCTATTCATTTAATCAAATTAATTTGGCTAGTTAATTGATTGATTGTACTGCATATCGCCGAATAGAATAATATATCCGTGATTGTTGTTCTATCAAAGTGGCAAGTTAGCTTCGTGTAAAGTTAACGGAATTGAATAGTTTAGTTTTTATGATTTACGGCGTTTCCGATTTCATTAACTAAGATAGAGGTCTTTTTTGTGTTTAATGCTGCCATAGGTTAATTCTTATTAAGAGGTTTCTTGGAGATTATCTATTGGCTAGGGAAGTAGTTTATTCGGACGTTTCCCGGAACTATCAATAAATTAAGAAAAGATTGGTTATTGAGTGCATTTCACCTTTAACTATAACTCTATCTATTTGGATAATTGAATTGGATCTTTGGTGTCTGTGATTGAATTACGGAATTAAACTGAAAAGTATCTCGGCTAATTGTTCATCCTATTGATTTATTCTGTCTTAATTTACATTCTGCAATTTCTCAAATCACCTCATTCATTTTTATTTCAATCCAATCAAATTTATTTCTTTTTGCAAATAAATATACTTGCATTAATCCCTGTGGTTCGACCCTGTTCTTGCTATACTACCCAGTATAAGGAACCGGAGATATTAAATTAAACTACGGTGGGGGTAGCAGTGGCCAGTGGAAGTCAACAGGTTGCCCAAAAAACATACCTAGCTTCCTTGAAGTCAGAAGAGGTTAGCTAGGAATAAGAAAAGCAAGAGAGACAAGACAGAGCCAAGCCAGTGGATGAGCTTGAAGCACTCGTGGTGGGACCAGGAAGGTCAGTCCGAGTAGCCAAAGAATTGAAACCCGAGCTCAAGCAATCGATCACGACAGTTCTCAAAGAAGAGCAAGAGACCTTTGCCTGGTGCACAAGTGACATTATCGGAGTTCTGCCTGAGATAACGAAGCACAGCCTGAACATAGACCCTACTATTGAACCGGTAGTACAAAAGAGAAGAAAACATGCTCTAGAAAGGCAGAAGGCAATTGAGGCAGAAATAAACAAATTGATGGAAGCAGGACACATCAGAAAGGTGTTATATCCTGAGTAGCTAGCAAACCTAGTCGTGGTAAAGAAACCGGGTGGGGCATGGAGGATGTGTGTGGACTTCACTGACCTGAACAAAGCTTGTCCAAAAGATAGTTATCCTTTACCCAGCATTGACCAGCTGGTCGATTCAACGGCCTGGTAAGCAATATAATCGTTCCTGGATGCAAAGTCAGGGTACCACCAGATTCCAATGGACCCAAAGGATGAAGAAAAAACTGCATTTATCACGCATGAAGGCACATATTGCTATCGGGTAATGCCCTTCAGCTTAAAAAACGCAGGAGCCACGTATCAGTGCCTGGTCAATGACATGTTCAAAGAGCAAATTGGAAAGACAATTGAAGTATATGTCGATGACATGATCATTAAAAGCAAGGATGAGGAGAACCATGCTCGAGACATTCAGGAAGCCTTCAAAATACTGCAGAAGTACCCCCTCAAACTCAACCCAGAGAAGTGTGTATTTGGAGTATGAGGGGGGAAGTTCCTGGGTTTCATGATTTCACAAAGAGGGGTAGAGGCGAATCCAGAGAAGATTAAGGCAGTTTTAGACATGGTGCCTCCCAAAACGGTGAATGAAGTCCAATGCCTCAACAGCACCATCAACGCACTGGGAAGATTCATTTCTTTCTCAGCCAAGAAATGTCTACCTTTCTACAAAGCAATCAAGAAAGGTCATAAGTTCGATTGGGATGATGAATGCCAGGAGGCCTTTGGCAGAATAAAGAGCTTCTTGGGAACCCCACCATTGTTAAGTCGGCCAATTCCTGGTGAAATGTTGTACTTATACTTAGCGGCAACAGATGAAGCAGTAGGCTCGGTGATGATTAGAGAAGAAGAGGGACAACAATACCCAGTGTACTACACCAGTAAGGTGTTAAGGGGGGCGGAGCTCAGATATCCGAGGATTGAAAAGTTGGCCTTGGCAATAATTTCAGCATCCATTAGGTTACGGCCTTACTTTCAAGCCCACACGGTGATTGTAAGAACAAATTTCCCCTTGAGGAAGGTACTCCAGAGACCGGATACTTCTGGCTTGCTAGCTGAATGGGCCATCAGGCTTCGTGAATTTGATGTCCACTTCGAGCCCAGATCAACACTAAAAGCTTAAGTTTTAGCAGATTTTATGGTAGAATTCGCGGGGTTAGAGCCAAACCAGGTGTTGAAGGCAAAAGAATGGAGAGTGTATGTAGATGGAGCTTCGTCTCAGGAAGGAGCAGGAATTGAAGTGCATATTGAAGGGCCTGAGAGAATAAAAATATCTTACGCCATCAAGCTTGCCTTTCCTGCCACCAATAACGCTGCAGTGTACGAAGCCATGATTAAGGGGCTGGAGCTCATCCGGGAAATCGCTCCAGACCGAGTGAAGCTGCTAAGTGACTCAAGGTTAGTTTCCAACCAAATAAATAAAAACTTTGAAACTAAAGATCCTTGCATGTCCAGATACCTGGAAAAGGTACGATGCTTGCTCAAGGCGGTTGAAAGCAAAGGCACCACATGGAGAGTAGAGAACATCTCCAGAAATGAAAATGCTGAAGCAGACAGGCTAGCTAAAGCCGCGGCAAGCTCCGGAGATTGGCAATTTTTAAATTGCCCATATGAAGTCCAAACCAAGCCTAGCATCGAAGCAAAAGAGGTGATGACAGTGGAGAAAAGGAAGATGGGATGGATGGAACCCATAATAAAATACCTGGTCGAAGGACATCTACCTAAAGACAAGGGAGAAGCAGTAAGGATCTCTAGGAAATCACAACGATATGTAATGATTGACAGAGAGCTTCACAAGAAGTCTTTTACCGATGCATGGTTGAAATGAATCACTGTTGAAGAAGGAGATTATGTCCTTCGAGAGCTACACGATGGAATTTGTGGGTCCCACCAGGTGGCACAAGCGCTAGTAAGGAGGGCGAGACTGCAAGGCTACTACTGGGAAATGATGGAGGCGGATGCAATGGCCTATGTCAAGAGGTGCCATCAGTGCCAAATCCATTCGAAAAAATCCCACTTGCCTGCAGCAGAGCAAAAGCCAATATTAATCGGATGGCCTTTTTACACGTAGGGCATTGACATCGTAGGACCCATGCCTGAAGCCAGCAGACAGAGGAAGTTCATTCTAGTTGCTGTAGACCACTTCAGCAAGTGGGTTGAAGTAGAAGCGACCCAAATGATCACACCAGAAAAGGTTATCTCCTTCATATGGGACCACATCATCACCAGATTTGGGATACCCCACAAAATCATATCTGACAATGGTACCCAATTCACTTTAAGCAAATTTGAAGAATTCTGCAAAGGACTCAAGATCACGCACAACTCTTCTTCAGTAGCACACCCTCAGAGTAACGGGCAGAGGGAAGTCACCAACAGGACTATAGGAGACAGAATCAAGAAGAGGCTAGAGAGTCACAAGGGAGCTTGGGTTGATGAGTTGAACAACGTCTTATGGGCTTACAGAACCACCCCAAGAAGACTGACTGGGGAAACCCCATTTGCCATGGTATATGGAGTTGAAGCGGTAATCCCAGTCGAGATTGTAGCCCCCAGTGACCGAGTGCTTTACTACACAGAAGCTCAAAACCATATCAACATGAAGTACCACCTGGACTTCTTGGAAGAGAGGAGAGAAAGAGCTTACATCCTGAAGGCAGCCTACAAGAATAAGGTGGCCCATTACCACAATAAAAGGGTGAGGAAAACGATACTCAAGGAAGGTGACTTAGTCCTAAAGGACTCTACAGCATCACAGGCGAGGGAAGGAAAAGGAAAGCTCGGTGCAAAATGGGAAGGGCCATACAAAATTGCAACGGCAGTCGGTCCAACAACATATAAGCTTCAAAGTCTAGAAGGGAAAGAAATCCCAAGAACATGGAATATTGCCAATTTAAGGCAATACTTCTCGCCTGAAAGTAGCTAAGGAGAAAAAGGGCTGCACTCTTTTTTCCCACTAATGGTTTTTTCCCACTGGGTTTTTCCATAGTCGGGTTTTTAACGAGGCAGCACCTCCATTTGTAAAACTTAGCAGGGGATGCCTTCTAAGATGTACTTCAAAAAGATAAATAAAAATATCTTTCAATAATGAGTCGGTCATAACCGAATAAGCTTATTATAAAAACTCCCACAAAAGGAGCCAGTCATAACCGGATGCGATTATTCAAAAACCTTCCACAAAGGAAGTTGGTCATGACCGAATGAATACACTTATTAAATTCAAAAGAAGAAGTCAAATTCAAAAGAAGAAATAAATATGCAGACTTGGCATGAGACTACAAGCTTAAGAACCAAAAACAAAGCATAAGCCGAATGAAAGCCGAATAGAATCTTTTTATTAATAATAAAAGGTAATACAAACAAGGACCTAACAAGGCCTTAAAATGATTACAAATCAAGCAAATCACAAAGAGCGAACATCCGCTCTAGGAACACTATCCCTTGCATTTGCTGGCTCCTCAACACTGGCTGGCGACTCGGCATTTTCCTCATTATGACTATCAGCTGGAAGTTTATCATATTGAGGAAAGTCGACCGACTCCAAGTCAAGGGCCAGGTCAAGATGGATGGCTTGGACCAGGACATGTTGACCATACAACTATCCTAGAAGAACCAGCTTATTGGTCGAGTCAAACAGTACGGCCTCGGACTTATCAACATCTTGTTTGCACGCCGCCTTCTCATCCTCCAGCTGTTTCTTGAGGATGTCCTGTGCTGCCTTCTCGTCCTCCAGCTACTTCTGCAAGCGGTTAATCTCCTACCCTTACGACTAGGCCTTACTCTTCTCTGCCTCCAAAGCCGACTGGGTCTCTTTAAGCTTTTTATTCAGGTGGCTAGTCTTAGACAGGCGACCAACAAATTCAACTGCCCTAGAGAGTCCCTGCAAAACAGCAAGCCAAATGAATAAAAGAAAGAGGAAAGAAGAATTCAGCAGCTTCATTGAGATCCGTACAGAGGTCAGATCCAGGAGGGACATAGAAGCCACCGCGTGATCACCAAGTTTGGCATACTCCTCTCTATCAGCCGGCAGCACGAAGCCAGCCTTGAATTCAGCTTGAGCCGCTGGATCCATTATTTGGGCCCCTTGCCCTCCTCTTCCTCGCAACCAAGGTTGAGGAGGAGAAGACGGCCCAGAGGAGGCAATAGCCGCTCCACAGCCCTGACCAAGCAAAAGTAACGATTAGTAAGGAGCAATAATAATAATACAAGGGAGAAGAGGAGACCAAAAACTTACAGGGTGAGGAACCGGCTCAAGACCGGCAGGAGCAGTCCTTTTTCTCTTTGGCGCCTTGGAAGCACCTGGTCCCTTAGCCTGTCCCCCTGTATCATGGAATTTTAGTTGGGTTGGGACGCAGCTCTTTCAGCAGATTTTTCTTCTTGGCGGCTATAACGCGATTAAGAACATCAGCTGCATTCATGCCTGAGAAAACAAGTAAATAACTAAGCAAAGATAAAAACATACCTCTTTTCACCACAGGGACAGGACCTGGGTAATAAGTAAAGCCGAATCCCCCCCACTCTACAAGCCTAATCTTCTCCAGATAGGTATCTACAGTGACCTGCCAGGTCCACTTGTTAGGAGCCAGAGTCCTGAACTCCTTAAGAAAAATCCTTTCACTCAACTCTAAGCGCTGGCGAGCCTTTCCTGCCCCCCTAATAGACCAGCTTACAGGGAACGTATCCAGACCCTCCTTGACTTTGATGTAGAAAAAGAAGTGTTTAAAACGCTTCAAGGAAGAGATCTGTCCCTTGAAGGTATAAAAATCCACCTTCTTAGATAGCTGGTAATGGTCTTCCCCAAAGTTCAACTTAGGAGTAGCCAGTCTCCGAAAGAAGGCGGCATTTAGACTGAACCCTAGGTTTTCACATAGCCAGAAGGTGCCGCAGATGTCTCCCCAAGAGTTGGGATGGATTTGGGCAGGACAGAAATCCCAGTTGCGAAGGATGTCGCAAATGCCGAATGGGAGAGGATAGGAAAAGCCGGATCTGATCTGGTCTATGTATATGGAAAAATAGCCTGGTGGAGGCTTATGGACACGCTGGTACCCGGAAGGCAGCATGACCTGGCACTCACGCAGCCAGGGATAGAACTCTCTATAAAGCCTTATATGGTCCTCGTGAGTTTCAGCAACCATATCCTCGATACGAGGAGTCATTTTCTTAGCCCTAGTTCTACTGGGGCCGGGTGGAGGGACTTCAGATAGAGAAGAATCCACCTGGACGGGACCTTCAACAGACGGTTCAACAGACCTAGGAGGATGAGCAGAAGTGCCCGCCTCTTCATCAAAAGCAGGGGGTGCTAAGTGGTGAGAGCTAGCCTCTGAGGAGGTGGTTAGACGGTACTCATTCCCTGAGGAAGAAGGTGGACTCGGCAAATTAGGAGTGCTAATTATTCGGTAGTCATTAGGGTCTGAGGGATCTAGAAGGCGACGAGCCAGCTTAGCACCGGTGGTTTTGAAACTAAAACCCTGAGTAGCCTTACCTACCCTAGGGCGATTTCTAGAATCTACCAATTCCCCAGATCCTACACTATTAAAGTAGCCTAAGTCACTAAGTGTTATGGAGGAACTCATTTCAAAGAAAAGAGAAAGAAAATACAAGCAACAAACCCAGAACAGTAAAGAAGATGAACAGCCAAAGGAAGAGAAACAGGCAAAAAGAAAACCAAACCAACAGATCCAAACAGAAAAAGGGAAATTCTTTGCAGAAATAAAAATCGCAATGCCAATAAGTGGAAATATGAAGAAAAACTTACTGGAAACAAAGGAAAGGAGAAACAAGTTGCGGACACAGAGATGGAGGCACGGAAAATTGCAGAAGAAAGGAGTCCTGGAATTTCTTGAAGTAAAGAATAAAAGGGGCGGCTCAGTTCCCCTTTTAAAGAAGATAGAGAAGGGGCAGGTGAAAGGACACCTTCTGACACCGTTTAAATAGGGGACACGTGTCGCCTAAGCATTGGATTCATTAGTTCCAAGAAACTCCTCGGTTCCCGCAAACCTACCGAAAAAAAACCCTTAAAAGAGTTTTAACTCATCACCAGGGGGGGACTTCTGATAGCATGGAGTCCTAAAGCTTACCGCGTGCTTCACACGGCCATTAACCGCGTAAATCTATCAACCAATTGCCTTATAGCTCTTCTTATCTTCACTCGGTCACCATAGAATAGTGCAAAGTAACATCATCAGCAATGGCCGGCTGAATCATAAGGAGGAGCCTATTGAACACCTGATCAAACAACTTATACCCTAATTAGGTTTTCTGCCTCAAGAAGACAGATGAGCTGATCTCTACTGTACACTTGTAAGGATGCAATGTTGTACCAGCAACAGGTGCCACGGAGACAAGAGCAGGGTGAGTCTGCTACCCAGCTATGCCAGAAGGAGACCAAAAAGCAGACCGCACCCAGCCAATGAGAGAGGACCGTACATAACGGTCTTACAAGGCCACGCGGAACAATCCTGTATAAAAGGGGGCAACGAGAAACCCCCAGGTATCTTTTTCTGAACTCTGAATATTTCATTCTTATTTTCTATTCATATCCTTCAAATTCCTGACTTAGGCATCGGAGTGGACCCCGTAGGTCACCCGGTCCTTACATTTTCTTTCATATAGGCATCCGGTCTTTTACCCAAGTGGAGACGGCCTTTCAGTCACCTCAGGCCACGTGAAGCCATACTTTTTCCTGGAGCTATCAAAAAGTAAATTGTATTATAATCAGTGGAGAAATTTATACAACGAAACAGAACCTAATTTATGCATCCAGTGAGTATTAGATGAACAATCCAATTGGTTGTTAAAAACTACCCGATCAAATACTCAATAAAGTTGGATTGGATTGTTTTTTTTTTTATCTATTGGTTTTTTTTTTTTTTTTTCAATAAAGTTGGTTTTTTTAAACTTAGATCACATTTCCTCTATCCTTCCCATTAATCAACTTGATTCTCCCAATATATATATATATATATATATATATATATATATATATATATATATATATATATATTAAATTTCCTTTCATTATTCTGTTATCTATTAATCTCATTACGGTTTCTTTTTTAATCTTACAATTTTTTTTACGATTGTAATATCAATTAAGAGTATATTCTACAGTTATAATTAACAACAGTCAACTTTCCCTCCTTAGTTAGAATACATTGCATTATATTAAAAATTATTATAATAGTATTTTACGTTATTAAAATATGATAGTGTAACAAAATTATAAAAACTACTATATGAATCATATTATATTATTCCCATAAAATTTAATAATTTCTGATAAATCTATTATTGGAATGCTATATTATTTGGAAATTATAAATACAGGAACTAATTTGTTGAAGATATTAGACAAACAGAATTACACCGATTGAATATCAAATTTTTGAAAAGTGCATGACTATTAAAGTCTTTTTAACAATTGCATCAAAAAAAAAAAAAAAAAAAGTACTGAAAATAAGTTATGGAGTTGCTTGTCAGTTAAAAATAGATATTAAATTACATTAAGATTTAGATCTTAATAATCTAAATCTCAAAACTTGTTTTAAATCAAATTGGATTGGGTAGCTTCATTATACTACACCAATTGCGTCTTAGTTTATAATTTATCTTAATAAAATCAATCAGTTTAAAGTAATCCATTTCCTAAATATTTATATTATAGAATATGATTCTTTAAAGGTTACACTGTAATCGAAAAAATATTGAATATATTGTATGATATTAATCAATGCATAATTTATTTGAGTAACATACTTAACCGACATTTTTCTCAGAGGACATTTTCTTTTTACTTGGATTCGAATCAACAGAACAATAAAGGTAATTTTCTTTTTTCTTTTTCTATTTTTGTGGGATGATATACTTATTCATCCTATTCAATATCATAAGACCTTCCTCGTCCTCTAAATCTTCTTCGAATTCATCGATCATCTTTTCCTCCAATTTTGATAATAAGATTGACATGTTTCCATTCGAGTCTATAATTAAGCATTGATTTGAAAAGTATAGTATTGGTGGAGGTTGTTACCCTTTAGTCGAATTAAGATTGTTTATATAATTATATAGCAACGACTAATAACAGCTATTTTTACAACGATTAGTTTTGTAATGTCTAGTTTTACAACGACTAGTTTTGTAATAATTATTTCTCCAACAACTAGTTTTGTAGTTACGCATTAATTTTTCTAAGTTATAAAAAATAGCTATTAAAAAGAAAACATAATAATTGAACTAATTAAGAAAATTACGTTATATTTACAAATTCAAATTAATAATAATAATAATAATAATAATAATAATAATAATAATATATTACTGCTTAGATGGCCCAAAGTTACCATTTTTTATAGGGGATTTTACAAAAACACATAACTTTTAGCACCCTACAACACTTTTATCTGAAAACAGGAAAATATTAATAAATATATTAAAAATTTTCCAAAATACCTAAAACAAGCATTCCTCTTTTACATGATTTTTTCTGCAATAAACAACAAAACAAAAATATCATAATCTCCAAAATACATACATTCTCAAACGCCAAAATCTCCAATTGCAAGAATTTTAGAATCGAAATGCTCAATCTATCACTGTCTCGCTGCAAACAAACACATCACTATTGTTCAATCGATCACAGAGATATGTAGAAAATTGCAATTTTACTCCATCATAATGGAACTTCTTGATAGGGTCCATTGTCATGTTTATTCCTTGGTGTTGTCCTCTGAATGCTAATATGTCTCAAGTGGTGCTTGTTTTATGTGATTATATTATCTGGGTGCAGCATTCTAATCTCTGTTGTTTGAATAATAGTTAAACAGGAAAATTTTATCTGGTTTATTATATTTTTAAAAAGGATCTGAATATTTCTATTAAGTTCATATAGAACTCTTTATATATGAATGTGTTGGAACCAGTTAGAAATAAGAAACAAAAAAGGAATAGAATTACATTGGTAATGTAGTCAAATTACAGAAACAATGAATAAACCTTAAACAAAAGAAAAAAAGGGTATCTTGAGGCCAGAATAGGATCAGTATCCTTAAGATAGATTAGTTCGCATTGAACTTGCCTCCCAGGATACAACAGCAACAGAATCGAACTCAACCGTGTGTCAGAAATATAATCGGACTAGAACCTAGCAGCAGCCTTGTATTTCGAAAATAGAGAGAAAAAGCTTTTTATGGAATTCTGTAGTCTAATTCTCAAAACAAAATGAAAATTTTAATAATAAGGCTGCAGGAAGAGAGTTACAGAAAATAAATGGCAATTAAGGAAAATAATTCTCCATAAAGAAAATTAAAACCGAATTAATTTTATTTAATACAATTAATCCCAAGAAATATTTCTGTTAAGAAATTCAAAAGATTATTTTAGAGGAAAAAATAAACAGGCCAGAACAAAAGTAGGCAGGCCCGAAGTGGCCCATTTCAGTATGGTGTTCGTGTCCCCCATATCATGCGGGTGCACATTAGGCCTGTGGACTTCCGGGCTTGGATTTTGATGCGAGCCACAAATAGTAAAAGGGATCAACAATTCAACTTAGGAACAATTACCTGTCATAGAAATAAATTAAAGATATATTTTAAATTGTATCTTTATTTTAATTGTAATTATTTTATAATTAGGATTATGAATAGATTTTATTCAAAAGATCCTAAATTGATAAGGATTCCTATTTTGTTTGTATTTTAATTTATTTAGTAGTTTTTCTTATTTAGTCTAATTAGGAATTAAACTATTTAGAAGTTTTGATTATTTAGGAGTTTTATTACATTTTGGATACTTTGCCTATAAATAGGCTATAATATAGTTTGTAATGGCAGTTTTTGATTGAAATAAAATTTCGGAATTAAATTCCTTTTACCCTGCTTTTGTGAATTTTGCGAAATTCAATTAGTAGAAGACTATTATCCGGCATCGTGCGCGATCAACGGATTCTAGTAACCTTTGTTCGAGTTTTCGCTGTATCAGTTGGTATCAGAGCCGAATTCCTACTCCTTAACCGTCATCATGCCGCCAAGGAGAGAGCGAAGGGTTGACGAGGTCGCGGGTCAGGACGATCTGAATCGGTTGGAGCAGAGGGTCGAGCAACGCCTTACGAATATGATGGACTAGAGGATGGAAACCATGATGGATCGTTTGATAGATCGAATGGATAGGCTGTTCGCAGCTCACATGAGGGCGATCCTCGACAAAGGAGGACCCCTAATTATGGAGAATTCAAAAACCCTTTTGTTGGATTGTAAGAATTCTATGACAGAAAGAATGAACTAATTTTCTCTCAAAAATCAAAACTTGAAGAAGGTAAATTCTTTGATTTCACTTTACCTCCAACATATGATGAAGATTATGCTTATGTTGAAGTAGTAGATTATGATTCTTGTGACAAGATTGTTGGTATTGAAGAAACTTTACAGTCAATTTATGATGCATATGAAGACAAATATGAGAATTCTTATTGGAAGGGTGATGCTGATTGTATTGGAGTCAACTATATTTTGAATATGGATCCATTTAATAAACTCAAAGCTTGGTTTCTTAACGAGAAAACTCGAGGTTGAGTTTTTTCTAAGAGGAGGAGTATGAAGCGGGCCACAAATAGTAAAAGGGATCAACAATTCAACTTGGGAACAATTACCTATCATAGAAATAAATTAAAGATATATTTTAAATTGTATCTTTATTTTAATTGTAATTATTTTATAATTAGGATTAGGAATAGATTTTATTCAAAGGATCCTAAATTGATAAGGATTCCTATTTTGTTTGTATTTAAATTTATTTAGTAGTTTTTCTTATTTAGTCTAATTAGGAATTTAAACTATTTAGCAGTTTTGATTATTTAGGAGTTTTATTACATTTAGGATACTTTGCCTATAAATAGGCTATAATATAGTTTGTAATGGCAGTTTTTGGTTGAAATGAAATTTCAAAATTAAATTCCTTTTACCCTGCTTTTGTGAATTTTGCGAAATTCAATTAGTAGAAGACTATTGTCCGGCATCGTGAGCGATCAACGGATTCTAGTAACCTTTGTTCGAGTTTCCGCTGCATCAGATTTGCACCCCCCCTGTGAGCGCAAGAGAGAGCCTTTTGGTTAGAAACACTTACAAACTTATGGAAATGTAATTCCTTATAAATCACTCACCTTTAGATGTGAGATTTGAGAATTTCATAACTTTTCCTCTACAAAATTCTTTCTTTCAAGCTCACTTTGAGCATGAATTTCTTATTCATCCTTAATCTATTTTAGACATGTTATATACCATTGGAAAGATCTCTTTGCGTAGAATACAATGACATAATTCTCGTTATTCGAATCACAAACTAACCACAATATAATTAAGCCTAAATTTGACAAAAAAATCACTTTTCAAAAGCCAATTTTTTCCAACAAAATGTTTGTGGTAACTGTAGCTATACTAGATCTAATAGATGAAACATGCACACGATATTTCGTAAGTTAGTCAAACTACTTAGTTCTCTTTGGTTAATTTCATCCATTTTCTAGAAACTAAGATGTATAATACAATTAAATCTTCAGTTAATTGAATGGTTTTTGCTTTGTGCCTTTTGCATCCGAAATCTTAGTTTAGTTAAACCTTCAGCATTTCACATTAAATTTGTCATTGTTTTCATCTTTAGGCTTAAGGAGACTAATGAAGGTCTTTCTATCAGAATTAATTTTAGACACACCTGTATACACACAATCTATCTTTAATTAATTTGTTCAACTTTAATTTGGGTTATTAATTAATCAGTTAGTTACTCTAAAAGCAGCAGAAGAAATCCATCCATGATATGGCTTCAAACTGATATTGTAAGAATCTTCCACAATTTGCTCCATTTCTTGATCTAGATCACTCACTAATCTTTCTAATCCTTTGCACCATATTCTTTCGGTGAGGCACGACGAAGAAGTAAACTCCACTAGAGCCGGCTACTCTGGTTTAGATATTGATTTTGGACTTTATTGCAGACTCCTTCCATCGGTTGAAAGAAGAGGAACTTTTGATAAACAAAAAATAAATACTAACAAAATAAAACACTCTTTCTTATTAATTTGTATTACTACACTTGATGATTACAAACCCAAAACCTTGCTCTATTTATGGAACTATGAAACAAATTATAGCCACATATTAAACCTAACTAAAATGCCACATCTTCCAATTAGTTTCCACAAATTCTACCAAGCTAATAACATTCACAAACCTTACCAAACTCCCTTCAATGCATATGTGTCACATTATTCATCTTTCATTTTTTTAATTTTTTTCATTAAATTAAGTTGAATTTAATTATTCAACACTCTCCCTGAAACTTAATTTTTTGTAACTCCCAGTGATGCTCGCAATTGACTAAACATGTCATATTTGAACGGCTTCATAAAAATATCAGCACCTTGATCTTGAGTTTTCACATACTTCAATATGACCTCCTTTTGCTCAATACATTCCCTGATGAAATGATACCTTGTATCAATATGCTTGCTTCTATCATGGAATACTGGATTCTTTACAAACGCTAATGCCGATTTATTATCAGCAAGAATTTCCGTTGGATCATGTTGAGCCGTATGCAATTCCTTTAGCAACCTTTTGCATGTATTGTTGCAACAACATATTCCGCTTCATAAGTCTACAAGGTCCAATACGTTGCTTCTTTGAACTCCAAGTAATGCCATATCATCTAGAAAAAAGATACAAAACCTGTGGTGCTTTTCTGATCGTCCTTGTCACCCGCCCAATCGGAATATCTTAGGATCAACCTTCTCTCCATTTTCATCCTTGGTCAGTTTCAGGCTACATTCAACATGAGTGTTGACAGAATTGTAATTCTCCATCTTGCATTTCTTCAAGATCTCTTTAGCAAAGCCATTTTGGGAAATAAAAATGCCATCTTCATTTTTCTTCACTTCAATACCAAGATAGTATGACATTAGGCCAATGTCAGCCATCTTAAATTCACGAGCCATTGTCTTCTTAAATTCTTCAAACATTTGTGGATTGTTTCCTGTGAAAATTAAATCATCCACATACATGAAAATAATTAACATGTCTCCATTTTTTACTTTCATATATATGGCATACTTGTGGGAACATTTGAGAAAACCATTTTCTTGAAAATATTTGTCAATTCGGCTATTCCAGGCTCTTGGTGCTTGCTTAAGCCCCGTATAACACCTTTTTCAGTTTCAGCACCTTATCTTCATGGCCTTTGACAGTGTAACCAGGTGGTTGCTGGATGTAGATTTCCTCCTCTAGATAGCATTCAAGAAAGCTGACTTGACATCCATCTAATGAATCTTCCACCCTTTTTGTATAGCAATCGAAATTACCATTCTAATGGTTTCCAATCTAGCAACCGGAGCAAAAACTTCATTGTAGCCAATTTCAGGTCTTTGACAGAACCCTTTTGCCACTAGTCTAGCCCTATGCCTTACAGCTTTGCTTGTTGCATCTTTCTTTGCCTTAAGCACCCATTTGACACCAATGGGTTTCTGGACAGCCGGAAGTGATGTCAACTCCCACGTCTTGTTTTTCTCAGTTGCTTGAATCTCCTCCTCCATGGCTCTTCTTCACCTCTCATCTCTCATGGCTTCTTCTACATCAATTGGTTCACTATCAACAAAATGACAATAACGGGTTAATTCTTCATTGGGATTTCTTGTCACATTATAGAGATCTTCAACACGTCTTAGCTTCTGTGGTATTAGTTTAGGACTTTCATTCTCATCTTCTTTCATTGGGGGATGCACTTGAAATTGGTGCATTCACTGGTGTTATGGTTGGTGCCTCAGGGTGAGGATCATTGTTTCCATCCATGGTGAATGGATAAAAACAATGACTTTTTTGCTTCTCATTATTGTTCCAGTCCCAAATTGCTTCTTCATTGATAAGTATGTCTCTGTTGATGATTGTCTTTCTGTGAGCGGACGACGTTTTCGACAGAACGCGAGACTCCCTTTCGGAAGGGGCGCCTCGATCTTAGGCTGGCCCCTCCCTCGCGTGGGGGTTTTTATAAATGGGAAATCGGTTTTAGAAAATAAATGGAATTAATTCTTAAAAGAACCGAGATCTAAGTCTCGATGAATATATTAGAGTCGTCACCTGGCTCAGCTCAACCGGGAAATTTATAATGCAGCTGAACCGGACGAACGGCCGCTACACTATCCAGAGATTTGGGTCCGGACAAGTCTCTTATTTCATGTCTAATTAAAATAAAATTGGTCAATGTTCATAGACGGTATTTCATAATTCTACAAGTTAATTTTATTGAAATAAATAGACATACAGGGCGCATACAGGTATTACAAAAATAAGAGTAAAGTAATGAATATTTAAGTGGTTTACAACCCAATCGAATAAAAAATAAAAACTCTCGCCTCACTTTTACAAATGCCTAGAATATACGATTTATCTAAAAATATTACAATCGCCTAATATACATGATTAATTCTATTAAATACATTTAAAATAAAAATAAAAATAAAAGCTGCAAAACAAAGGTTAGTACAATTTTACGGCACGCCACAAGTAGGACTCAAATAGACAGAATTTGGAAAATTAGGAATTGGGGGCATGCATCTAGGGGATAACCGGGTTGGCTCGGCTAGCCGGCCCGGTTAGACTTGGAAAACATTTTGAAACATCCTTGTATTTTTGGTTTTATAAGAAAAATAATTTTGAAAACAATTTTTCCGGTTTACATGCATTTTTTACATGTGAGGTGGGTCGGTTTTTGGGAGAATCGGATCTCCGTCGTGGCATTGCTCTAAGTGCAATTTTACCGAAAATTGAATCTATGGTCGTGAATGCACACAACAAGATTCATTTTGATGATTTTTGGGGTTTTCTGAATTTTTATGGATTTTTGGGAATTAAAATGGAGATTCTGGAAATACGTTACAGTCGTGTGAATGTAAGCAGTCCAAGATCAAAACCTCGCCAAAATTTTATTTGAAGAAAACTGGGAGAAAACGCTGGAAATCAAGAACACTCGTATGACTGTAACTACAGTCGTACGACTGTTCATCAAACTCAAGAACAGTCACACGACTGGTCTTGATTTCCAGAAACAGAAAAGCGGAAAAAGAACAAAAATAGCACAAAATCACACCAATCACCCAGAAAGCATGGAAAAGAGAAGGGAAAAGGAGTGTCTACTTGTTTGGCGTGCGTCCACTATAGGATTGACCCCTGGCGTCGCTCCAATCCACTGAAATTCGCACTTTTTTCCTTGAGTTAGGGTTAGGGATTTTGGGTCCAAAGATCTCCAAATGTTAGGGATTCTCTGAAGATCAGTTCTTTCTTTCTCTCTAGATCAGTTCTTTCTTTCTCTCTCTGATTTTCTCTTTTCCTCTCTATTTTCTCTCTTTTTCTTTCCTCCTTTTTGTGTCCAGTGCCTCTCTTTTTTTTGTCTCGCTCCCCCTCCCTTTTTTCTGCTTTTTTCAGCTTTTAGGGTATGGGTTGGCTCACCTGTCATGATCTACAGTCGTACGACTGTAGTTTAATTACAGTCATACGACTGTAGTTAAAGTTGTACGACTATACATTTTTTTTAGAAAGGAGTAAAATTCTGGTGCTTACAGCTGCCCCTCGTGTGATCAAATTCAACACTCGATCTTGGTCTAAAATAGTTAAGGTGATGAATTTGAGAGCGCGAATCAAAGCGCTGCAGACACAGGAAATAAAACATGCAACTGAGTTGCTGAAGCTTCACTGCTGTGGTGACGCGTTGAGTTGACTGGATGGAATAAGCCGTTATCAAGTCTATGTTACCCGAGGCAATGCTAGAGATTTGAATTGGCTTCCATGATCTAGGATCTTGCTTGAATCGATCTTCAAGAATCCAAAATCTGACTTAGGCGATTTTCAAGGATTAAGAATCAGGCTAGAAGAGGTCTCAAGGATTCAAAACCACGCTTCAGGAGGTTTGCAAGGATTGGGAATCATGCTTGAAGAAGTTCAAGGATTCGAAATCTAGCTTGGAGAAGTTTGCAAGGATTGGGAATCATGCTTGAAGAAGTTCAAGGATTCGAAATCTGGCTTGGAGAAGTGTTTATCAAGGATTGGGAATCATGCTTGAAGAAGTTCAAGGATTCGAAATCTAGCTTGGAGAAGTTTGCAAGGATTGGGAATCATGCTTGAAGAAGTTCAAGGATTCGAAACCTAGCTTGGAGAAGTGTTTATCAAGGATTGGGAATCATGCTTGAAGAAGTTCAAGGATTCAAATCTAGCTTGGATGAAATAAGGGGTTTGATGTAGAACTAAGCCGATACCGGGTCTAGGTTACCCGAGGCAAATCTGCAGAAATTTTAAGGATTTGAAATTTTGCTGGAATTGGATGGAATCGAAATAATGGAATAAGAGGGTCAAGGATTTGAAACCATGCTTGAACGTAATAGAGTTCAAGGGTTTGAAATCTGGCTTGAATAAAGAAAAGGGGTTCAAGGATTTGCAACCATGCTTGAACGTAATAGAGTTCAAGGGTTTGAAATTTGGCTTGAATAAAGAAAAGGGGTTTAAGGATTTGCAACCATGCTTGAATATAATGGAGTTTAAGGGTTTGAAATTTGGCTTGAATAAAGAAAAGGAGTTCCAGGATTTGCAACCATGCTTGAACGTAATGGAGTTCAAGGGTTTGAAATCTGGCTTGAATAAAGAAAAGGGGTTCAAGGATTTATAACCATGCTTGAACATAATGGAGTTCAAGGGTTTGAAATCTGGCTTGAATAATGAAAAAGGAGTTCAAGGATTTGCAACCATGCTTGAACGCAATAGAGTTCAAGGGTTCGAAATCTGGCTTGAATGAAATGAGGAGATAGGTTTAGTAATGATAATTTTGATGTTGGCTGGAGGATGAGTATTTATCCCTTGATCGATAATTTTGGAAACAAAAATTTTTACCCCTTCGATTAAGGATAAATACTGCTTGATTGTTGCGCCCCTTGGAGACTTGATGTGTTGAGATTTGGATTTGCACTGATGCTTAAGGTCCAATGGATGCCCCGGCGTTGTGCCATCTCTGCATTGAGAGCGATCCTGGTTCGGAATAGCCCGATGATAATGGTGGATACCTGTGCTTGGGTTGGTTATGATATGTATGTGTATGTATGCATGTATGATTTGAATACACGTATATGTTTCAATGCATGCATATGCAAATGAACTTCAGAAAATGCATTTCGCGCCATTTGCTCAATCTTGACACTCTAGGTTCTTACTGGGGAAGCTATGTTGTGCGATTGATCATCCATAGTTGGAGAAGCAACATTTTAGGTGTATGTAATTCTTGCGATCCTGCCAGGGATATATGATGGCTAATGAGGAAGCGTAATTACTGTTGGAGAGAAAGTGATGATATTCTTGGCAACGATGTCATTGAGAAATAATGCAAAGGATCTTTTTGGGGATTGATGAAATGTTCCTGCTGGGAGAACGACGGAGAGGTTTTGCCTTCTATGCCTTTAGGCTTCATGAATTTGGAAGTTCTCTAAATTTTGTCTGAGCCGCCCAAAGTGGGTTTTCATTTCAACGAGCTGCTCTAACTTTTGCCTAAGGCACCTTTTGGGTTTTCACCTTAGTGAGCTTTTCATATGCCCTAACTTTTGCCTAAACTGCCCAATATGGGTTTTCAGCTTAGCGGGCTGCTCCAATTTTTGCCTAAGGCGCCTTTTTGGTTTTCACCTTAGCGGGCTCTTATTTTTTTTCGTGTGTAACACATATAAGTGAAAAATACGCACAAACACGTATGATGCATGATGCGGATTCAATTCCAAGCAGAATATGGACATTTAAATGAACAGAGAAAAGCATTCATTCATTCATTCATTGATAATGTTTTAGCATAATGCACATTATATATGAAAGAAAATTAAGGACAAGATGAGTATGGTATCCGTCTCGACCGAACCCACAACTGCCACCAACTGGTCCCTACGGATTTTCCTGCCGGTGGTGCCCACCTCACTGTCCTAACTTTTGCATGGATTGTTTTCGTGATTTTCAATCCATCGGACTCCTTTTTTTATTATTATTTTTTTTTCTTTTTTGGAAACCTAAGCCTATCCCGATTGAAAAGGGTTGATGACTTGGTCTCTGTCTTTCTCTGTAGGACTGCTTCGATCCTGCAGATTGATGGTTGCGCTTTTTTGATGTGCTTGTTAGCTGCTTGAACTATCCTGCTGGCTTATGGGTGGTATGGGGCAATGCATTGTGCCTCATTCCTTTATTTTGGAATGATTGTACTGTTGCCCCAGAACTTGCGTTCTATTATCGGGGATGCTATGGTGCGAAACATCATATGATACAAATGTGCATTCTTATTTTGGAACTTAAAACCATGGTTATTTTGTTTGTGTTGTTGCTTTGTTTTTTTTTTTTTTTGCTACGGAACTTCCGCTTGGCTGGACTTGTCCTTCGGATTCTTTGTAATTCTACATCTTGCGATCCTTTGTCGATCTTTAGATGTGCCATCATAGGACTAGGCGAAGGTCTTCCATACTTTTAGGTATTTGTAATCTTTCTTTTCTTTCTCTTATCAGTGGTGGAGTCTTTCAAGACGGATATCATTTTGGATGCTCATCTGTCCTTAGGTTCATTTCACGTAATGATGTGTCGTGTATGCTAAAGACATTGAATGAATGTTTGTATGCATGCATAGTGTTCCGTTCAGGAAAATATCACACAAATGATTGAAATCAAATTACATTATATTAAACGCCTTATAGGCTACATTGTTCACAAAACAAGATAAAGAACAAAACAGATACATCAAAATAATTAACATCCTCCACATGCGGAAGGTCTTTTTTTTGCTGCTGCATCATCCACTTTGATTAGACTACCCAAAGATGGGCAAAGGATTGCTCTGGACATTGGGATTCAAGGGTGACTCTATGATTTTCCTGTCAGCGATCAGTTGTCGAATGGGCCTGAGTAGTTGCTTGCAGTCATTTGTGTGGTGCCCCACTGTCACGTGATAGGAACAAAATTTGCCTTTGTCCATCTCAGCCGGCTTCTCGAATGGCTTCAGAGAAGTCAAGAGGCCACCATTCCTGCATTTCGCAAAAAGCTTGGCTAAAGAAAGGGTCCATGGGGATAGGCCTCGATTCTGCGAATCTCCAGTTTGATCTCCTTATTGCTGAGACACTACAGCAACTTCAGTTGGTATATCCTCTAGGGATTGGTCACCTTTGTTTGTAAAGCCGAAATCGGATCCACTGCTTGATCTGATAGTAGTTGTTGATCGATACCCTAGACCGTGCTTGAAGCTTCTGCCACCCTTTTGACTGGCCGCTTTTTCTTCTCCATCCCTCTCAACCTTCATGGCCATGCTGTAGACCTCGTTGAGTTCATTGAAAGCATAGAACTTCATGTTGTCTCTGTAGACATCCCTACTGCCTTCAATCAATTTCTGAATCAGCTCGTCTTCATCGGGCTGATTCTTTAATAAGATCATCTTGTTCATCCACCTCTGATAATACTCATCAAAAGGTTCATTGAGCTTCTGCTTAATCCTTTCCAAGTCATATAGCTTCACCTGGATCTTTGTGTTGAAGCTATAATATTTGATGAAGGCCTCTGATAATGTCCCCCAATCCGACTGTACCTCCTCCGTTAGGGAGTTATACCAGTTCAAAGCTCCTTCTTCTAGTGTTGTTAGGAAAAAGTTGACCAACTGCTGTTTGGTAGCACCCGCGGTTATCATTATACGGGCATAGAGATTGATGTGAGCTTCTGGTGATCCGAGCCCTTTGTAAGAAGGAATTTTAGGGACTTGGAACCCTACAGGGAATGTATCGATGCCTTTGTTTATCATGGCATCCATATTGACGCCCTGCCTGGAACCCAAACTAATGTTGGCTCCCTTTTTCAGCTTAGCTAGCATCTCATCCAGCTCAAAGTATTTGGCCTTCATTTTCTGTTCCATAGCTGCCTCGATTTCCTGCAGCTTTTCTATACTGGCCGAAGCATCAGCCCCATGTTGAGAGGTCTCCCCTTCTTTTTCTTTCCCGGTTCCATCATTACCAGCTTCACCACTTTCCCTAACAACAGCCCTCAGTTCTTCCTTTAGCATGTCCTGGAAGTCTTGGGATCAGAAGAAATCCTTCAGAACACTAGCAATGTTTGGCGTTTGATCAGCCATTGCTACTTCTTCCCCAGACTCTGTTGCGCTGCTGGATTCGACTAATCTTTCGCTGTCACATGCTCTTGTAGCCTGGGATCTTGTTCTAGGACACCCCAATTTATCCTGCTTTAATGCACATAAAGATTGAGAGGGCTAAAAAAGTGCATGGTTGGATGGTACGGATGATAATGCTTGGTGATGCTTGGTGAATGTGGATGATAATGAATGTGACCTTTTTTATTCATTTCTTTTCCTCTTTTTTTTTATTATATTTTGGACATTCCAAGTGCACCCAATGCTATGCAAAAATGTCACGTGTGGACCGCCACACGGATAAAAGTTTGGTGCTTTTAAGGCACCTAATGAATTTTGTGAACTGATCGCATGTGTATCGACACACGGACAGAGTTCGATGCTTTGTAGGTCTATGAGATGATATGAAATGGTCACATGGGACCATCCCTTGGACAGAGTTCTGATGCTTTTGAGCATATGAAATGAAATGATGTTGTAAGAGAGTCATGTGTCATAGGAGACACAGACAGAAGTTCGGCGTTCGAGGAACACCTTTCATGATTTGGGATGTTTTGAAATGCCCCTACATGCGTACTAACCCAGCACTCGGGGAGCGCCTTGAATAATGTAGTAATGTCATGAAGTAACCCAATATGGATCACAGTGTTGTATGATATTTATGATGAATGGGTATGATGTCATGAAATGCATCGTGTGGATTGTCACACGAAAATATACCTAGGACCATTGTGGTCTCTATTGAATGAAATGATTTGGTGGAATGGTCGAATGCAATCCGGTGCATTGGCAAAACACGGGTATTTTGGGATACCCGATATATGATGGAATGATATGATCATGGCGGGCATCCTTGGAATGCCCCTAATTTAATTTAGGTGATATGTCGTGAATGCTTGTGGCACACAAAATGCAAATGGCTGCACAAAACGTGGTTAGGATGCATGACATACATAATGATGTTATGTATGCTATGTGAAAAATGCTAATCACACAAATTTGATGTGATGGCTGAAAAAGAAATGGTTAGTATGAATGGCAAACAGATGATTTAATGTTTTCAAACGAAAATAAAATGCACGTGGCTGCATAAAAATGTGGGTTAGTATCACACAAAAATGTTTTGTGTATGATATGTCATGTGTATGGAAAATGGTGATTATGGTATGTCGTGAAATGTCGAGAAGCGTGTACACGCAGCACATGAAGCGAATTCTTCCAACCTTATTTCTCCAAGCATGGTCAGTCTCAAAAATTCTAACCGAGTCCTGAGCGAGGTTCTCTTTGATCACCAACCGTGGATGATGAAGGTGCAATTTTATTTTATTCACATAATTATTTTGGTATCCTAAGGGAATCCAACTAGGGCTGCCTATATGAGTTCAGTCTAAGTCGGGTTAAAAATCAAGGTCCCACAGCAAAATATGTTCCTCACTTCTCCCCACTCAAGGGTCCGAACGAAGGGGTTCGTACGAGGCTATGGGTGGCGTTTCGTATCCGTGCCCCTAACACCATGAGGAACAAAGGTGACACTTCAACAATCCACTGGGCTATAAATGGATACTAATTCTAATGCAAGCATGTCTAGCTAAAGATGCAAAATGAAATACCAATTAAGAATCATCCACCTTATTTTAATTAGACACTTTTCAGGGCTTGTCAAATTCTTTTAAGTTTCTAAGAACACTTTTTGAAGAAATCCCCAGCAGAGTCGCAACTTTGAGCGGATGACGTTTTCGACGGAATGCGAGACTCCCTTTCAGAATGGGCGCCTCGATCTCGGGCGGGCCCCTCCCTCGCATGGGGGTTTTTATAAATGGGAAATCGGTTTTAGAAAATAAATGGAATTAATTCTTAAAAGAACCGAGACCTAAGTCTCGATGAATATTGTAGAGTCGCCACCCGGCTTAGCTCAACCGGGAAATTTATAATGCAGCTGAACCGGACGAATGGCTGCTACACTATCCAGAGATTTGGGTCCGGACAAGTCCCTTATTTCGTGTCTAATTAAAATAAAATTGGTCAATGTTCATAACGGTATTTCATAATTCTACAAGTCAATTTTATTAAAATAAATAGACATACAGCGCGCATACAGGTATTACAAAAATAAGCGTAAGGTAATGAATATTTAAGTGGTTTACAACCAATCGAATAAAAAATAAAAACAAAACTCTCGCCTTACTTTTACAAACACCTAAAATACACGATTTATCTAAAAATATTACAATCGCCTAATATACACGATTAATTCTATTAAATACTTTTAAAATAAAAATAAAAATAAAAGCTGTAAAACAAAGATTAGCATAATTTTACGGCACGCCACAAGTAGGACTCAAACAGACAGAATTAGGGAAATTAGGAATTGGGGGCATGCATTTAGGGGATAACCCTATATTTTTGGTTTTGTGAGAAAAATAATTTTGAAAACAATTTTTTCGGTTTACATGCATTTTTTACATGTGAGGTGGGTCGGTTTTCGGGAGAATCGGGTCTTCGTCGTGGCATTGTTCTAAGTGCAATTTTACTAGATATTGAATCTATGGTCGTGAATGCACACAACAAAATTCATTTTAATGATTTTTGGGGATTTCTGAATCTTTATGGATTTTTGGGAATTAAAACGGAGATTCTGGAAAAACGTTACAGTCGTGCGACTATAGATTATAGTCGTACGACTGTAAGCAGTCCAAGATCAGAATCTCACTAAAATTTTATTTGAAGAAAACTGGGAGAAAACGCTGGAAATCAAGAACACTCGTACGACTGTAACTACAGTCGTACGACTGTTCATCAAACTCAAGAACAGTCGCACGACTGTTCTTGATTTCCAGAAACAGAAACACGAAAAAAGAACAAAAACGGCACAAAATCACACCAATCACCCAGAAAGCATGGAAAAGAGAAGGGAAAAGGAGTGTCTACATGTTTGGTGTCCGTCCACCGTAGGATTGACCCCTGGCGTCGCTCCAATCCACTGAAATCAGCACTTTTCTCCTTGAGTTAGGGTTAGGGATTTTGGGTCCAAAGATCTCCAAATGTTAGGGATTCTCTTAAGATCAGTTGTTTCTTTCTCTCTCTGATTTTCTCTTCTCCTCTCTCTTTTCTCTCTTTTTCTTTCCTCCTTTTTGTGTTCGGCGCCTCTCTTTTTTTTTTTTGTCTCGCGCCCCCTCCCTTTTTTTCTGCTTTTTTCCGCTTTTAGGGTATGGGTTGGCTCACCTGCCACGATCTACAGTCGTACGACTGTAGTTAAAGTCGTACGACTATACATTTTTTTTTTACAAAGGAGTAGAATTTCGGCGCTTACACTTTCTTGTATCAGGATCAAACATCTTGTAACCTTTGGAAAATTCTAAGTATCCCACAAATAAATACTTCTTGATTTTATCATCTAGCTTTCTCCATCATTCATCTGGTAAATGAACATGTGCAACACTTCCAAAAAAAAATTAAAATGAGAGATATTGGGCTTTCTCCTACTCCATGCTTCTTGGGGTGTCATATCCCAAACACTTGCTTTTGGGGATCAGTTCCAGATGTAGACAACACAATCAACAACTTCTGCCCACAGCTCCTTTGCAAAATTCTTGTTCTTTAACATGCTTCTCACCATATTAAGCACTGTTATATTCTTTCTTTCAATGACGCCATTTTGTTAGGCAAATCTTGGAACTGACAGAAAAAGATAAATTCTGTGCTCTTGACAAAATCTTTTGAATTCATTTCTGTGCTCTTGACAGAATCTTTTGAATTCATTTCTGTGCTCTTGATAGAATCTTTTGAATTCATTAGATGTGAATTCACCTCGTATATCGAATCTCAAAGCTTTAATGTAGTGACCACTTTCTTTCTCAATGAGCACCTTCAATTTCATGAATGCTCCAAAAACTTCTGATTTCTCCTTCAAAAAATACACCCAAGTCTTTCTGCTATAATCATCAATGAAAAGCACAAAATATTTATTGTTACCCAAAGACATCAGAGTCATTGGTCCACAAACATTAACATGTATGAGCTCGAGCGGTGCCTTTACTCTTGACATGGACTCCTTTGGAAAACTGGTTTTGGATTGTTTTCCAACAAGACATCATTCACAAAGTTGATGGGGTTTATCAATAGGAGGCAAACCATGCACCATCTTCTTCTGACTCAGTAGCTTTAGCCCTCCAAAGTTGAGATGCCCAAACCTTAGATGCCAAAGCCAATTAGAATCCTTCACACAAGCTTTTAAACACTTGGCCACATCCGTCTGAATGTTAAGAGTGAACATCATGTTCTTTGACATTGGTACACTTGCTAAAAGCTCATTTTTCTTGTTCAGCAGCAACAACTTTTGATTTGCCATATGAACTTGGTAATTTATCTCTAGGAGTTGTCCCAAACTCAAAATGTTACTCTTCATGTTTGGCACATAGTAAACATTGCTGATGAATTGGTGTTCACCATTCTTGAATCGAATAAGAATGGTTCCTTTTCCTCTAATGGGAACTTTTGAGGAATCTCCAAAAACCACATTTCCTCTGAAGGATTGGTCTAGTTCCAAGAATATCTTCTTGTCTCGACACATGTGGTTACTTTGTCTATTATCAAGGTACCACATGTTGTTTTTTGAACTTTGCTCACCTTCATGGGTTAGTAACACCGTGCCGGTTACATCCTCGTCTTCGATGTTGTTCATTGTTTCCTCTACTTACTTAGGCGGATTGTAGCATTCTGATGCGTAGTGGCCATATTAGGAGCAATTGTAACACTATACATTAGACTTGTAGCGTTTGTCATTCTGCCTCCAATTTCTTGTTCCTCATCCTCGTCCATGTCTATAGCCTCTTCCTCTTATGTATTGAGTGTTTCCATCATTTTTATCACTACTTTCGAACTGTTGATTTCTGCCACGTCCTCTTCCTCTTTCGTTTCCTCCTCGACCTCTACCACGTCCTCTTCCGGATTGACTTGTTTCTCGGATATTATCATTTTCCTTGAACGAAGTCTTTATGACCAAGACTTGTTCTATTGATTCTTCCTTTTGTCTGTTTAACCTCTCCTCATGTGCTTGCAATGAACCAGTAACTTCATCAATGGTCATTGTACTTATATCTCGCGATTCTTCCATATCTACCACTACATAGTCAAACTTTGGTAGTAGCGATAGCATAATTTTTTCGACAATTCTGGCTTCATTAAATCTTTCTCCATACTGCCCCATTTGATTAACGATAGATTTTACTCGTGAGGAGTAATCTGTAATTGCTTCTATGTTCTTCATCTTCATCATCTTGAACTCACCCCTCCACATTTGTAATTGAACCTTCTGCACTTTCTCCTCTCCTTGAAGAGAAACTCGTAGTATGTCCCACGCTTGTTTGGAAGTAGTAGCTTCTGCCACCTTCTCAAACATAACATCATCCAATCCTTAATGAATAATACTGAGTGCCTTCTGGTCACCTTCTCCGACTTTTATGCAGACTGTCTTTTTCTACAGTCGCGTATCGTCTGCTGGGACTACGTAGCCTTTTTCGACAATATCCCAAACATCTTGGGCTCCAGGAATGGCTTTCATTTTAATACACCAATTTGTGTAATTGGTTTTGGTGAGTTGAAAAAAATTGTAAGAGATACTGTAGCTATTTATTTTTCTTTGGTAAGGTCTCTCAAACACTCAATTAAATAAAATATTTTTTTAAAAAAAAAAAAAAATTCTCGCTAACTCTCAGAAACATAGTTCTGATACCACTTTGTTGAAGGAAGAGCAACTTTTGATAAACAAAAAATAAATATTAACAAAATAAAAACTCTTTCTTATTAATTTGTGTTACTACACTTGATAATTACAAACTCAAAATCTTGCTCTATTTATGGAACTATTAAACAAATTATAACCACATATTAAGCCTAACTAAGATGTCACATCTTCCATTTAGTTTCCACAAATTCTACCAAACTAATAACATTCCCAAACTGTTACCAAACTCCCTCCAAGGTAAATCTTCTCCGATCGCTGCAATTTCCTTTCTATTTTAATATTTTGAGTGTGAGATGAGCGGAATGCTGAAATTAGGGATTTAGAATTCCACTTAATTACCGTTGCTCCCATTTAATTTGACAGATAAAAATTTGATGTACAAAATCCTTGTTTCTGTTTGTACTGCTGATGGTGACAATATACAGCTATTATAATTTTCTGTACTCAATCCTTTTTCTGTTATTGTTGGTAATGATGATAATTACAGCCCTTATAATTTTATGGCACTACCAAGGAGTTTAATGCTGCTCTGGTTGAGAATTTGTATGGGAAAGAAAAAGCTAAGAATGTTTATAGGGTCCCGGTATGTACTTTCTCAGTAGTATTTGTGTTGCTTTGATTAAAATAATCAACATTTCATGGTTTGTAAAACAGGGTCAATGCTGAGATCGTTTTCTTTTGTTACTGAAATCATCTGAAGCAATACTTCCAGTTCTATAAGCTAGATTGTGCCTATTGCTCGTTCATAGGGTTCCTTGTCATGTTTATTTCCTGGCTTTGTACTTTTAATACTGATATTCCTTAAGGGGAGTTTTTTTTTTTTTAATGGGATTATGTTATCTGGGTGAAGTAATTTAGTTTTTAATGTTAGATATAAAAGAATGATTGTCAGTAGCAAAATCTGGTTTGGTCTCTTGTTTGCTTTTTTATTATTTTTAAGGTTACTGATGCAGCGGAAACTTGAACAAAGAATACTAGAATCCGTTGATCGCGCACGATGCTGGATAATAGCCTTCTACTAATTGAATTCCGCAAAATTCACAAAAGCAGGGTAAAAGGAATTAATTCCGAAATTCTTATTCAATTTAAAAACTCATTACAACTCGAAAGAAAAGCCTATTTATAGGCTTCAATTAAACCAACCCAAAACAGGATATCCCTTGCCTAAACAGAATTCTAGTCAATCTAGGGAACCCAAACAAAAAGGGAAAAAACAAGAAAAAGCGAAAAAATTACCGAAATAGGAAAAAAAAACAGTAAATTGCGATTTTGAAGCACTAAACGATGTTTTTTTGCCGAAAAGCGATGGACGTCACAGTTAAAGGCGTGAGTTTGTACCGTTGGCCCGTTTCCAATAAAGTTAGGCTCAAAAATCACTGAAATCGGATCATTTTTCCGAAATTACTATTCATGATAATATTTGGCCAAATAAACCAATGCTTGCTCCTCTACATCAGTTACTATGCTAGATGAAGAGGTAGGTGTGGTTCTCTTTGATTTAAGGGGAGATTCATCCTAAATCTAAGATGTTTACTAGATTCATTTGAAATGAAACGACAATTAGAAATTTTTTCTGTTATTATGCATGCGAGGTCAAGTGTTAAAGAAGCATGATCTGCTCTGACAGTCTTACACCAAAAAGAGATAAGTGGGGGAATTGTTCGGGCACATGAACTAGGTGGAGAGGTAAACGAGAAGAGCTGGTTAGCTATATGATGCTTCTGTGATTAAATGACAAGAAATGTATGTTGCTTTGTCTGCTAAACAGAATTAGAATTAGACTTAGAATTAGAATGTTTGTTAGTACTGATTTCATGTCAAATATTTGGTGTTTGTTGCTTTTTTATTTCCTTTTAAATGTTTTTCTGGTTAATTTTGCTTCATCTAATATTATGTTTCTGAAGCCAACTGATATTTCTACACTCGCTTTTTTAATACTTTCTTCTAGTGGGATTTATGCAGGTCCTGGCTTGGTGAATTTAACTGTTGAGGTAAGTGTTGAAATATTTATCAACAATATTATCATTTCCATAATATTTATGTTATCATATTAAGGCGTTTTCTGTATTATTGGCTATGAATAATTGTTGGCATTCACTGTTGGCAATTGGAGGCTTATGGAGCAATAGCTGAAAATTATGCTTTCTATACTGAGTTGTGATCTTGAAATGCTAATAATTTGAGTCTAAAAATTATGTTCAAACATTCTAGATAATTGGTTGTGTTAATTCTATACTGTGTGTTAAATAGCACCATTTGTACTTGGTGATGTATGTTCAGATCTCTTTTATATTGATATGTTTTTATTTGGTCATTGAGTTTGCTTCTACTTTTATATTCTTTATTTGATGAGTCGCTATGCAGAAATTGGTCTCTTAGTTTCAGTGACTCCAACTTAAATCATTTGTTACCTCTCTTGTTCTCTTAGTTTTAGCCACTGCAACGGTCAAAGTAGCTGTATGCCCAGCGCAGCTGCACCTCTTGACTTGAAATTGTGGCATTATAGGTATGGGTTTATGTATTTTTTTTTTTAAAATTTTCAAATGAGGTTGAATTGTTAGTATGAGATTAAGGGCTGTTAAAAGCTCATTGAAACGAGCTAGTTAATATGTATATGGATTGTTGCCATTTCTTTAGTTACTTTTTCCTCAAGGTTTCTGAATGGCTGAGTAATGTTTCAAGTGAGATTGTTCCACCTCTGTAATTTGCAGCGCATGAAATATTTGTAGCGATTTTCAGTCTTGCGAGATATTTTTTTTTTCATTTGAATGAGTTAGATAATTTAGGTCTCTTATGGTGGTGGTTGATAAGTTCTTGCACTATATGGTTTTTCAGCTTCATAGAAGTCTAATTAAGGTGAAAAGGAAATGGCTATTGCTGGCAAACCCATTTCGTATAGATGCCTAATCTATGAAACTAATGGAAAGCCCGTTGATATGAATTGTTTTTGCACTTGGATTGATCAATAATGGGTTAATTGAGTTTGTGTTTGTGTATTTGTGTAGGAAAATGGAAACTAGTACTTTTTCCAACAATTCCATCCCCTGCATCAGCCTTGGAAACACTCAATTTGGTACTTGATAATTTTAAAGCTAATCTACCCCTCTTCACTTTTGGTATTATACTTCTTCAGGTATGTTAAATTCTCTTTACTTTTGCAGGATTCACAATCTCAATCTTTTTAATTTCTTATCTTAAATTAGTAGAGAAATGGGTTTATGCCATGTGATTGGTTTCTGTTTGGTTTTGCTTGTCAATTTTGCTTGCTTCTTATTCTGCTCTGTTTATTTGACAAAAGCAACTTCAGTATAGCTTGGTTATTAGAATTAGGGATTTACCTGATAAGTTCTTAAATTTGACCTTAACGTTAGCTTAATTCAAATCCACCTCAATTAACGACTGCAGTATTCATGAATTCTAAGTTTTTTTTCTTTATTATTTGTTAGCTGCCCTTCTCTGTATCTCTATTCATTAACAATTTAGTTATTGTCAATTATCTTCTGATGAGTTCATGAACATGATCTTTCAAGTGTTAATTGTGATGCTACTTTGTTGATGTTGCAGTCATTCAATTCTTGTGTGAAAGGTGCTACTTTCACTTGCATATACGTGGTTAATTTTAAATTTCATGAGTTCTCTTTTATCATCTGGATTCTCATGAATTAGGAAGGATTAGAAAATTCCTTATGGAGTTCTGTAAAAAAAATTTGAGTTCCCTACGATCCAAACTAACGGAAATTATTATTTTTTAATTTTGGAAAATAATTACCAAAGGCATACCCGTCTGTAAAAAAACCGTTAGTAAATTTCACAGGCCAACTTTTTGGTGGTAAACTTCCGTTTGTAATTACCTTATATGTACTATATCTTAAAACACATCAGTTTTCTCATTCAAAACAAAAAGACATTATTTTTCTTATTTTATGTTTCTTTTTGTTACTTAATTCTAATTTCTCTAATAAAATTTATTTTATTTGAAAAATAAACGAAAAATAACAGAGATTTATTTTGTTTCTAAATTATAAAATTATCGGGAAATATAAAACCTTTTTTCGCAGGATTTTATGTATTAATGTGGTAATAATTATGTGCTAAAAACAGTAAATACAAATGCAATTTATATAAGTAAATTCCAGATTACAAAAGGGAAAAACAGAATCCAAATAAATTGAAGAACAGAAAATAAGATACTTTTCAACCTTGACAAACAATTATCACGTAGAGTTGAGGCCTGAAATCACAGTTTTCTTAAGACAATTATCTGCCTGTAGTGACGATTTGTCTGCTAGGATACAACAACTCTCAAAGAGGAACTCAACTGTGGAAGCGAACTATCACTGGAATAAGAAAACAGCAGCCTATTCAGAAAGGATCAGATTGCAGAGAGGAGGTGATGCAGCGGAAAAATTCAAACTTGATGATACAAATTGAAAGGGGTTGTTGATTCTAAGAATACCCAAACCCTAACAACTACTAAAGTCCATTGATCGCACACGATGTCGGAAATTAGTCTCCTACTAATTGAATTTCACAAAATTCACAAAAGCAGGGTAAAGGAATAAACCCGAAAATTTTATTAAATAATGAAAACTGTTTACAATTGAGAAATAAAAGCTTATTTATAGACAAACTACTTTAAATGTAATAAAACTCCTAAACAATAAAAACTTCTAAATAGTCTAAACTTCCTAATTAAAAAAATACTAAATAAATTAAAATACAAACAAAATAGGAATCCTTACAATAAAATCTATTCCTAATCCTAATTATTAAATAATTGCAATTAAAATAAAGATACAATTTAAAATATATATTTAATTTATTTTCATGACAAGTAACTGTTTCCAAGTTGAATTGCTGATCCTTTTTACAACTTATGGCCCGCATCAGGAGGTGGAAAAAGAATCTCGAAATATAGTAAGTCTCTGCAATTAATGGAACAAGAAGAAATAGGCAGAAGGAGGATTAACAAAATAGAATTAAATGACATTAAATTGAATTAATTTTCTCATTAAGAGAATTTGTTTTGCAGTTATATTTTTTTATTCAAAAATAAAACTGACAAAATATGAAGAGGCTCAAAAATATCTGGAGGAAATTAGTCGAACCGGAGCAAAAATTAGGCAGGCCCGTCGTGGCTCATTCCGGTCCGGCATTCGCGACGCCCACATCATGCGGGTGCGCATGGAGCCTTTGAAGGCTCGAGGCTAGGATTTACACCCCGCCTGCGAGCGCAAGAGAGAGCCTTTTGGCTTATACAAGTTAACACCTTACAAAGTGTGTTTCAATATAAACACCTTTTCCTCTTTATTTTTTTTTCCCATGTAGGATAAGTTAACATGAGCCAATTTTCTCCAAATATTCCATTTTATTAGACTAACTTTGAGCAACAATTTCTCATTCACTACTAGTCCGTTTTGAGTAAATTATATACCGTTGGAAAGCTCACATTACGTACTATACAATGATAATAATCATTTGATTTAATACGCTTCCTTTCCATAATATAATATGGCCCGAAATTGACAAATAGTCACTAATACATAACCCAATATTTGTCAAATTTCCAACAGTCCCCCACATAAATTAAATTGATTGACGAAAAGAAAGATCAAAATCGAAGTGGTGATAGTAAACTACAGTCGATATTTGCATAGGAAAGGTAGGCATCAACCCTTAAACCTTCCCTTGTGCCAGTACATTTACTTTACTGGCTCACTAGTAGACACGATGTCCTTGAACTATTCTACCGTTTGTGTAAACGATGATATACCTCACACAAGTACCAACATAACATAGTTTTTGGTTCTCATGGTTATGTCCGTTATGGTCATGGACATCTTTTGGCTCTGCAAGAGTTTCAAATAACTAAGCCCCATTAGTCTCTTTTGAAGCGACCCCACTTCACTCTCACATAGGTGATCTCTTTTGCTCAAACTTTTGAAGCACAAAGAATCATTAAAAGCATAGCTTAACCTTTCCACGTTTTATCACTGTTTACATCACAGGAATGGACAAGAGGTTGAACCCCACAGTGACCTCACAAGGTCTATGTAATTAGCTTATTCCATTGTTCCTAGATCTTGGGATCTCCAGTCAACAAGGTTGGGTTTTCCTTCACATAGCACCTTAAATATTCATAAGCTTTAGTCTCATTCCCCTTGATGTCTTTTCAACTTGATCTCGGTTTAACCCTTTGGTTAGCGGATCCACAGTGTTATCCTTTGACCCTACAAAGTCAATAAAGATAACTCCCATTGAGATCAGTTGTCTAACGGTATTATGACGACGATGCATGTGTCTCAACTTACCGTTGTACATAACATTTCATGCTCTTTTAATCGCTGCTTGATTATCGCAATGTATACAAATTGCGGGCACAAGCTTTGACCATTTTGGAATATCTTCTAAGAAATTTAGTAACCATTTAGCTTCCTCTCCAGTTTTATCCAAGGCTACAAACTCAGCTTCCATAGTGGATCTAGTTATAATCGCTTGCCTTAAGGATTTCCAGGACACTGCTCCTCCTCCTAGAGTGCACACATACCCACTTGTACCTTTAGAATTCTTGATGTCAGCTATCTAACTGGCATCAAAATACGCTTCTAGTAACGCAGGTTCTCTCGCATAGTGCAAACCATAGTTACGAGTATATCGCAAATACCTTAGTATTCTCACGATAGCTACCCAATGAATCTTTCCTGGATTACTTGTATATCTGCTTAAACCACTTACGGTGTAAGCAATATCAGGTCTTGTACAACTCGAAAGGTATATTAGACTACCTATAATTCTAGCATATTCCACTTAGTCTATGCCTTCACCTTTGTTTTTGGACAAATGTTGACTAATGTCTAATAGAGTTTTGGCTATACCAGAATCATCCTTGTTAAACTTATCAATTATCTTGTCCATGTAATGTGACTGAGTTAAAATAAGACCGTTAGGTGAACGTTTAACTTGGATGCCTAAAATCACATCTGTCAGTTCCATATCTTTCATGTCAAATCTGGAATTTAACATGTTCTTGGTACTTTTTACCATCTTCTCATTGCTTCCCACAATGAGTATGTCATCAATATACAAGCATAGAATAACATATCCTTCAGTTGTAGTTTTGACATAAATACATTTGTCACACTCGTTGATATGATAGCCACTAGCCATCATGGCATCATCAAACTTTTTGTGCCATTGTTTTGGTGCTTGCTTTAAACCTTAGAAAGACTTCACTAATTTACATACTTTCCTTTCTTGACCTAGAACTACACAACCTTCAGGTTGTTCCATGTAGATTTCTTCTTCTAGATCTCTATTCAGGAAAGCTGTCTTCACATCCATTTGATGTACCTCAAGATTCCGTAAAGCAGCAATAGTAAGTACCATCCTAATGGATGTTATTCTTGACACTGTAGAATAAGTATCAAAGTAGTTAAGGCCTTCCTTTTGTCTATAACCTTTTATAACCAAACGGGCCTTGTACTTATCAATTGTTCCATCTGCTTTCAATTTCCATTTGAAAATCCATTTAGAGCTTAGTGGTTTAGTTCTGGGAGGAAGATCCACTAATTCCCAAGTATGATTTTACAGAATAGAATCAATCTCACTCCTTATGGCTTCTTTCCATAAAGGACTTTCCGTTGAACTTACAGCTTCTTTGTAAGTTTGTGGTTCAGTCTCTAACATGTAGGTTAGAAAATCTAGACCAAAAGATTTTTCCACCCTTGCCCTTTTACTTCTTCGAGGTTCAACCTCTATGTCCATCTCATCCTCTTCTTGAAGATCTTGAACATTCTCTCCAACCTTTTGTTGAAGTTCTTCACTATTCTTGACTTTGTCATGTTGACAATCTTGACTGTCGACTTCAATAGTCTCACGAGACCATTTAGATCCCGACTCTACATCGTTTTGTATGCATGGAAACATGTTTTCAAAGAACAAGGCATCCGTTAACTCCATGAACATATTCTTGAGTATTTTCAGGTTTTTAGATTCATGCACAAGAAATCGTTATGTGTTACTGCACTCCGCATATCCAATGAAAATACAATCCACTATCTTTGGACCTATTTTCATTCTTTTAGGTAATGGGGCCATTACCTTTGCAAGACACCCCCATATTTTCAAGTAATTATAAGAAGGTTTTCTACCTTTCCATAATTCATAAGGGGTTTTGTCTTGTTTCTTACGGGGTACCTTGTTTAAAAGGTAGTTTGCTAACAACTTAGCATCCCCCCACATGTTTTATGGTAACCCAGAACTAGTTAGCATCGCATTCATCATTTCCTTTAAGGTACGATTCTTGCGTTCAGCTACATCGTTAGATTGAGAAGAGTATGGTGGTGTTACTTCATGAATAATACCATGTTGGGAGCAAAACTCGCCAAATTGTGCAACATATTCACCACCACTATCACTTCTTACCACCTTAATCTTTTTATTAAGTTGGTTTTCTACTTCTTGCTTATAGGGAAAAAATTTCTCTAAAGCCTCATCTTTACTTTTAAGCAAATACACATAAAAGTATTTTGTGCTATCATCTATGAAGGTAATAAAATATTTATTTCCTCCCCTTGATTGAACAAACTTCAAGTCACAAATATCTGTGTGTATAAGATCAAGTGGTTTTGAATTTCTTTCAACAGAATGAAATGAGGATCTTGTCAATTTTGTCTCTATAAAAATTTCACATTTATGGTTTTTTATCAATTTGAAACATGGGGATATGATTCAAGTTAATTAAATGTCGCAACATATCAAAATTAACATGTCCAAGTCTACTATGCCATAAATTAGAAGACTCAATAATATAAGCAGAAGAAATGTTATTCTCATTCATTTCAATTGAATTTGATTTACAAGAGATACTATTAAATTTCAACATCCCATTACATTCATATCCCTTGCCCACATACGTACCCCTTTTAGACAAAATAAATTTCTGAGACTCAAAAACCATCTTGAAGCCATATGAGCTCAAGAGGCTCCTAGAAACCAGATTCTTCCTCATTTCAGGAACATAAAAGACATTTTGTAGCTTCACTTCTTTCCCAGAAGTCATTTTCAGAATGACAGTTCCATGTCCCTTGATCTTTGAAGTAGCAGAATTGCCAATGTAAAGATTCTCATCTTTCTTTGTAAGTGTTAAATGTGGCATGTAGCACCAGTATCGAGCCACCATTCTCATAGGTTCGAGTCAATCAGGTTGACTTCAGAAATCACTGCACACAGATCAATGTCAGACACATCTTTAGCAATTTCTTCCACAGCATTTCCCTCCTTTTTGTTGAACCTTTTTAGCAGCCTATAATTAGAGGACTTGCGTCCCATTTTGTTGCAATTGAAGCATTTCCCATTAAACTTTGGTTTATTGTAAATGCCCCCCTTCACGGCCCAATTTGGACTTAGATCCAGCAGGCTGTTTGTCCTTCTTGGGGTCTTTCTTGACCTTTACAACATTGGCTCTAACCATAGCTTGATTAGCAGCAACAGAAGATTTCCTGTCGGATCTTTTATTATCTTCCTCAATATGAAGTTGGACAATCAGGTCCTCAACAGACATATCTTTCTGTAGGGATTCGTCACGGGAAACCGACCGATAAAAGCGGAAATACACATCGATTTCCTGGAATCCGGTCCCAGGAGCTTAAGATGTGGAAATCAAAAACTTAAAGCATAAAGAGGAGAGTTTAAAATCTTACCACAAAGTCTCTCTAAGAGACGGATGAGGACTGCAGAAATCAAGTGTAGATTTTAAACTCTCCTCTTTATGCTTTAAGTTTTTGATTTCCATATCTTAAGCTCTTGGGACCGGATTCCAGGAAATCGACGCGTATTTCCGCTTTTATCGGTTGGTTTCCCGTGACGAATCCCTACACTTTCCATTTATGCCTTAGATAGTTTTTGAAATCACTCCAACTAGGTGGAAATTTCTCAATGATTGCAGCCACTTGGAAGGTTTCACTAGTCTCTATCCTTTCAGCTTGCATCCCATGGATCAAAAGCTGGATTTCTTGCACTTGACAAACAACAGATTTAGAATCAATCATTTTGTAACTAAGGAATTAGCCTACTAAGTGTTTCTTAGCACTAGCATCCTCAGTTCTGTACTTCCTATCCAAGGAGTCCCATAATTCCTTTGCAGTTCGTTTAACAGTGTAAACCTCATACGAATCAGGACCCAATCCATTCAGAATGTGGTTTTTGCAAAGGAAATCCAAATGATTCCAACCATCAATAGCTAACTGAATAGAAGCATCCATCACACCCTCGGGTACAACAAGAGGATCTTCTTTCAGCAACCTATGATATTGCATGCTAGTCAAGTAGAAAAGCATTTTCTTCTGCCACATCTTAAAATTCATTTTATTAAATTTTTCCGATCTTTCAGGCACTATTACTGGGTATGAACCCGAACCAGCTACAGGACCATTAGGCAAAACAAGCCTAGAACCATTACGACCATTTTGTCCATTTTGGTTATTCTGGCCTTAGCTAGTTTCAGAACCATTGCCTCCACTAAGTGGGACAATATCAGCCATTTTTCAATTTGAAATTTCAAACAAACAAAGTTAGTGAAATTCCAGAATCAACAAATCAAATACAGAAAATAAATCACAAATAAGAACTGTTAATATAGAACAACAAATGTTCAAACAGCCCAACAGAATCCAGTAATAGGTCCAAAGAATTTCTCCAAATGTCAAGGTAAAAATTATCCAGAATAGCAAGGTATTAAATATCCAGAATGTCAAGGTAATCCTACAAAACTTAACCAAGTACTTGTGAGCGGATGACCTTAAAGTCGAACACGGCGAAGCGAACCAGGGAAAAAGAAAAGAAATAAATTTAATGAGATTTGTGGAAAACGAAGTTTTGTTTATGTTGAGTTGAGAAAACTATTGCTTTAATTTTGGAAATTCCTTTTTGTAGAAAACGTTTTTACGTTTTATAAATTAAAGACCTCGAAACCTAAATCCCGAGATCAGTGACAGAGTCACCACCCAGATCAGCTCATCCGGGAAATTCCAGTATAGCTCCTTACCGAGCGTAGACTACTGTACCTAATCCAGAGATTCAGGGTTCGGGCAACTTACCTACTTAACCTCAAACTTGTATTCATTTATTATTTATAAAGTCAAATTTATTCAATTTATTATCTTTTCTAACCCCAATATGTTTATTTTTATTAAGCCGATGCTAAGGCAAAAATGCAGAAAGTAAATTGCAGGAAAATTAAAACATTCACACAAATATACAAAAGAATAATAGAGGCCGACTACACAACCAAATCGAATAAAAATATAAAAACTCTCATCCTCACTTTACAATCGCCTAAATACACGAGGATCTAAAAATAATACAACCGCCTAGGTACACGGATTAATATATTAAATACAACGAAAGTAAAAATAAATGCTGCAACACAGACTGGTTAGCAGAGTTTATATTATAAACGCAAACAGGACTCAAATCAGGACAGAATTGGGGTTTTAGAATAAGGAAGCATGTATTTAGGGGGTAACCGGTTCGACCCGACTGGTCGGACCGGTTAGACCTGGAAAACGGTTTTGAAACGCCCTGTAGATTTTTGTGCTGGAAAATTAATTTTGAAAAACCATTTGGCTCAGTTTCATGCAAATTTCCATTTTCATGGGTTATCCCGAAACTCGGGGTCCCGTTCGTGTGGGTTCCTAAATGCAATTTTACTTGAAATTGAATCTAGGGTCGTGAATGCACACTGATTTTTCTGAATTTTTTGGGATTTTTAGGAATTTTTGGAAATTATTCTGGAAATTCTGATTCTAGAAGAGTGTTACAGTTATGCGACTGTAAGCAATCCAAAATCGGGATTTCGCCAAAATTTATTTGAAATAAAACTGGAGGAAAATAATCTGGAAACTAAGAACACTCGTACGACTGTATTTACAATCGTACGACTGTTCATCAAACTCTGTTCTTGAATTCCAGAAACAAAAACGCAAAAAGTTGAACAAAAATGCACAAAAATCACACCAATCACCCAAAAAGCTTGAAAAACAGGGGGGAAAAGGAATGTTTACCTCTTAGGCACTGATCCACCGTATGAATGACCCTTCGCGACGCACCAATCCACTTGAAATCACTTCTTTTCCTTGGTGTGTCAAGGTTGCAAAATGGGTCCGATAATCCTCCAAAAAGTCACGGATTTAAACTAGTTTGTGGTCTGGAAATGATTAGATTTTATGTGTCAAGTTTAACCTACGATTTCTAATTCATTTTAAACATTAACACTCTGAAATTGAGAAGAAAAGAGTCAAAGAAAGTTTGAGTTTTGGTTTTTCTTTTTTTTCTCCCATCTCTTTTCTTCCAATCCCTCTCTCTCTCTCTCTCTGTTTCTTTTTTTTCTCTTTTCTTATTTGCCAAAAGTCCTCCCTCCTCTTCTGCCTACAGGAGCCTTAAATTACCCCACTCCCTTTCCCCCATTTTTCAATTTTCAGGGTATGGGCTAGTTCACCTGATTACAGTCTTACGGCTGTAGTCAAAGTCGTACAACTATTGTCTCTCTTTTTTTTAATTTTGGAAAATTGCGGCGCTTACAGCTGCCCCTCGCGGGATCAAAGTCGGATCATCATAGGCACTAAAGCCTAGATCGAGTTTGGTCTTGCGACTAGGAGCACGGTGAGGAAGGAAAAGGAAACGTACCTGGCGTTCCTTGCTGGAGGTGCCGCCCGTGATTCCAAGTCGACTCACTACGGGGAAGTACGCCTGTGATGTTGGCTTACTGAGGAGGAGCGCGTCTGTGATGTTGGCTCTCTGAGGCAGAGCGTGTCCGTAATGTTGGCTCATTATGGCAGAGCGTGTCCGTAATGTTGGCTCATTATGGCAGAGCGCGTCCGTGATGTTGGCTCACTGAGGTGGAGCGCCCGTGATGTTGGCTCACTGAGGCAGAGCGCGTCCATGATGTTGACTCACTGAGGTGGAGCGCATCCATGATGTTGGCTCACTAAGGCTGCGCACGTCCATGATGTTGGCTTACTGAGGCATAGCGTGTCTATGATATTGGCTCACTGAGGTGGAGCGCATCCATAATGTTGGCTCACTGAGGCGGAGCGCGTCCACGATGTTGGCTCACTGAGGCGGAGCATGTCCATGATATTGGCTCACTGAGGCGGAGCGCATCCATAATGTTGGCTCACTGAGGCGGAGCGCGTCCATGATATTGGCTCACTGAGGCGGAGTGCGTCCATGATGTTGGTGTTAAGTAGCGTATTTATTTCTTGATCGATAGTTTTGGAAACAAAAAATTTTTGCCCCCTCGATCAAGAATAAATACGATTGAATTGCTTTGCCCCCAGATACCTGTTAAAGGCAAGGGAATCCACAATAGGCATTTCTTCCTTGTCCATGTGGCGACAAGGTTGAAGTGAAAGGCACTGTCCCTTCTATGCCCCGAAGAAGCAGTCTGAGGTTAATTGTTGTCTTAACCCAGATACCTGTTAAGGGCAAGAAACATCTCAATAGGCATTTCTTTCCTGCCTCTGTGATGATAGGATCAAAACGGATGTTCTTCCTCTGTGATGTGGCTAAAGGTCGAATGAGTTGGTCTGTTGTTCTGCCCCCAGATACCTGTTAAGGGTGAGAAGTTCATCAACAAACATTCTTCCCTATCCATTGTGTCAACAAGGTCGAATAAGATGATGTGATGTCCCCTTTATGAGGCAAAGAGGCAGCACAAGGATGGTGTTATCTTACCCCCAGATACCTGTTAAGGGCAAGAAACACCTCAATAGGCATTTCTTTCCTGCCCCAGTGGTGACAGGATTGAAATGAATGTTCCTCCTCTCCTATGCGGCGGAAAGGTCGAATGAAATGGTCTGTTGTTCTTCCCCCAGATGCCTGTTAAGGGCAAGAAGTTCATCAACAGACATTCTTCCCTGTCCATTGGGTCGATAAGGTCGAATAAGATGATGTGCTGTCCCCTCTATGAGGCGAAGAGGCAGCACGAGGTTGGTGTTGTCTTACCCCCAGATACCTGTTAAGGGCAAGAAACACCTTAATAGGCATTTCTTTCCTGCCCCAGCGATGACAGGATTGAAATGAATGTTCTTCCTCCCCTATGCGGTGGAAAGGTGGAATGAAATGGTCTACTGTTCTGCCCCCAGATACCTATTATGGGCAAGATGTTCGTCAACAGACATTCTTCCCTGTCCATTGGGTCGACAAGGTCGAATAAGATAATATGTTGTCTCTATATGAGGCGAAGAGGCAGCACGAGGTTGGTGTTGTCTTACCTCCAGATACCTGTTAAGGGCAAGAAACACCTCAATAGGCATTTCTTTCCTGCCCCATTGGTGACAGGATTGAAATGAATGTTCTTCCTCCCCTATGCGGCGGAAAGGTCGAACGAAATGGTCTGTTGTTCTGCCCCCAGATACCTGTTAAGGGCGAGAAGTTTGTCAACAGACATTCTTCCCTGTCCATTGGGTCGACAAGGTCGAATAAGATAATATGTTGTCCCCTCTATGAGGCGAAGAGGCAGCACGAGGTTGGTGTTGTCTTACCCCCAGATACCTGTTAAGGGCAAGAAACACCTCAATAGGCATTTCTTTCCTGCCCTAGTGATGACAAGATTGAAATGAATGTTCTTCCTCTCCGATGCGGTGGAAAGGTCGAACGAAATGGTCTGTTGTTCTGCCCCCAGATACCTGTTAAGGGCAAGAATTTCGTCAACAGACATTCTTCCCTGTCCATTGGGTCGACAAGGTCGAATAAGATGATGTGTTATCCCCTCTATGAGGCAAAGAGGCAGCACGAGGATGGTTTTTTGATGCATGTATGCATGAATGCGTGCATGATTCGTGTGTATGCATGTGTCATGATGCTTCTGATAATATTTTTGGTATCTGCACTATGCTGGGGAGTGAACTTGTGACTCCTAACAACTCCTGTGGGGACTGTGCCCGCCGGATGACTTTGCTGAGGATGATGACTCAGTGGGGATCATTTTGGCTGAGGACTCAGCTGGGGAGTATTCTGATCCATTTGATCTCGCTGTAGATCTGTTGGAGACTCTGTGGGGAGCCTTGCTTGGAACCCGCCTGAGGATTTTGTTGGAGACCCTGTGGGGATGATACAACTGAGCCGGTAGCTATCATTTGTAGTGACAATTTCGTTGATGCCACCATGGGTTTGGATGCAATGACTTACTGATGGGTGTTTATATGCAATGGCACAATGCATGCAATATGAACATGTAAGCGGAAAATCAAGCATGCCTAGTATCGTTATGATAACATCAGAATAAATGCGATAGGAAAATCAAAAGTGACACTGCCTCTATATGTCACTCTCTTCTTGTTACCGACACGTCCTTTCGGTTTTTCGTGTCGGAGATTCTCTCGCGGAAGATCGTTGTGGCTTTTTTTTTTTTGAACGATGGCTGAGTCTATAAGAGTGTGCCAGCCACGCGGATCTCATAGCGCCGACTTGTCTTAGGATTGGAGAATGCACCTTGACGATTCCGCCGGGGATCATGATATGATAACTCATATTCACATAGGCATATTTAGGTGCATTTTAACTCATTTTCTTAGTTATTTTAGCATTTTAGTATTAGTTTTATTATCTTCTTAATTAGTTTGTTTGTTTTGTTTTATATATCCTTATTTAGTGTTATTTACCTCTTTTAGGTGCTTGGAAGTGGATTTTGGCTTTTTAGGAAGACTGCTAAAAGAGGTTTTATTGGAGCTTGAACTTCAACTGGATTTTCAACAGTGTTTGAGGCTGTCTTAGCTCAAGGTTTGTTCTGAAAGATTGTGCATCTATCCGTTAGCTTTCCATAGCACCTTGAATCGCGCCAATCGGAGCTGTATCGAGGAAGTTAGCTGAGGTTTTATGCAGCCTGTTCGGGTCCTGCGGGTCAACCCTTGTTGACCTTCTCTTCTTAATTGGGCCAAAATTCTCTTTAAGGAGCCCATGGTTTGCACTTTAATTCCCAGCAGGCCTCTTTAATTAAGTAGGTTAATGAGGCTCCTAATTAGGTTAGGAGTAGGAGAGCTATAAAAGAGAAAAAGAGGAGAAGGTTTAGGGTTGAGTTTTTACTTCTTCTAAACCGTTTTGGGAGGCTCTCAAGAGGAGACAAGGCTGCAAGTTTTTCTTAAGGTTTTCGGTAGAATTTGTTTAGTTATGAGTAGCTAAACTCTCTTCTAGTTGAGGTACTTTGAAGTTTTATTCCATCATATTCATAAGACTTATGTTTTAATTGTATTCTTTTATCCGAATATTTATTCAATTCCAGCGATTATAATTTGTTATATTGCTATTGATTTAATCAAATTGATTTGGCCAGTTAATTGATTGATTGTATTACATATCGCCGAATAGAATAATATATCCGTGATTGTTGTTCTATCATAGTGGAAAATTAGCTTCGTGTAAAGTTAACAGAATTGAATAGTTTAGTTTTTATGATTTACGGCGTTTCCGATTTCATTAACTAAGATAGAGGTCTTTTTTGTGTTTAATGCTGCCATAGGTTAATTCTTATTAAGAGGTTTCTTGAAGATTATTTATTGGCTAGGGAAGTAGTTTATTCGGGCATTTCCCAGAACTATCGATAAATTAAGAAAAGATTAGTTATTGAGTGCGTTTCACCTTTAACTATAACTCTATCTATTTGGATAATTGAATTGGATCTTTGGTGTCTATGATTGAATTACGGAATTAAACTGAAAAGTATCTTGACTAGTTGTTCATCCTATTGATTTATTCTGTCTTAATTTACATTCTGCAAATACACAAATCACATCATTTATTTTTATTTCAATCCAATCAATTTTCTTTCTTTTTGCAAATAAATATACCTGCATTAATCCCTGTGGTTCGACCCCGTTCTTGCTATACTACCCAGTATAAGGAACCGGAGATATTAAATTTAACTTTGACGGGTTGACAACCCATCAAATTTTGGCGCCGTTGCCGGGGATTTGTGTATAAGGTTTATTTATTTGCTGTTTCTAATTCCTTTTCTGAGTGTGTATGCAGCGTTCTTCTTCTGTAGGTGGACTTCTGTTTGACCCAGAAATCGAAAAAACTGCAAAGCGGCTTAGAAAGGAAGCAAAGTTGCGTAGGAGACAAATTCTTGAGGCTGTAGAAGATGACTCTGATAGTACTGAAACTCTTCCTACCGTTGAAACAGATTCGGACTCAGAAACTGAAATGGACAATCCACCTCTAGCAACTCTGCGAGATATGCTCGCCCCTCCTGTCAACCAACAGCCGCTATGTATACAATATCAAAATGTGGAGGATGGATTTGAGCTGAAACCTGCATTGATTCAGCTTCTACCAAAATTCCATGGCTTACAAGCGGAAGACCCAAATCGGCACTTAAAAGAGTTTCATGTGGCTTGTTCTGGATTTAGACCACATGGAGTTACCGAAGAGCAAATCAAGTTGCGTGCATTTCCATTCTCATTGGAAGCCACTACAAAAGAATGGTTGTACTACCTTCCTTCCGGAACTGTTAACACTTGGACCGAAATGGCAAGGCTGTTTTTGGAGCGATTCTTTCCTGCATCTAGAGCTGCAAACTTGAGAAGGGAAATTTGTAGCATCAGACAAAAGGACTCTGAGTCCTTGTATGAATATTAGGAAAGATTCAAGAGACTATGCGCTAGTTGCCCTCAACACGGTATAACGGATCAGCTGTTGATACAATATTTTTATGAGGGGCTACTACCACTTGAACGAAGAGTCATTGATGCTGTGAGTGGTGGTGCTTTGGTCAGCAAGACACCTCAAGCTGCCCGAGACTTGATTTCTGCCATGGCTGCAAATTCACAGCAGTTCAACAGCCGTTCTGACACTCCTACACGAGGTGTTCATGAGGTAAGGTGTTCTGATCTTGAATCTAAACTGGATAGGCTTAATCAACTGCTGGAAAAGAGTATTATTGGAAGTGCAGGTGCTTCTAACTACGGGCCACAAGTCCAAGTTTGTGGTATTTGTTGTTTTCAGGGACATTCCACTGATGCATGTCCAACACTTCAAGAGGAATCCAGCAGTGAGATGGTTAACACCATGGGAGACTTTAACACCCAATACCGAAGGAAATATGATCCGTTATCCAATTCATACAACCCAGGGTGGAGGGATCATCCAAATTTCAGATATGGCAATAACCAACAACAGCAGCCACAGCCCCCAAGAATGAATTATGGAGAAGAAATTAACTCATTGAAAGGCATGATGGCGCAATTGGTTGAATCTCAGCAGAAGAGTGTTGACAAGATGAATAAAATGGAAGACCAAATTAACCAATTAATCTCCTCTTTCAACAAACTTGAAAACAAAGGAAAATTGCCCTCCCAACCTGATGTGAATCCGAGGCACAACGTCAGTGCAATTACCTTGAGAAGTGGCAAAGAACTCGAAGCACCGGCACCAAAAGCATCAGCCCCATGTGGCCGTGCAACACCAGCCGAAACAGAGAAAACAGCCCCCATCGAAGAGCTAATCCAATCCAATCCTGAAAAACCACCATTTCCACATCGATTGGCAAGAAAGAAGAAAGCTATAGATGAGACAGAGGTGTTTGAAACTTTAAAGAAGGTGGAAATCAACATTCCACTCCTGACAGCCATCAAACATGTACCCCGGTATTGCAAATTTTTAAAAGAGCTCTGCACTGGGATGAACAGAGTTCGGGCCAATGAGAGGGTACCCATGGGTGAGACCGTTTCAGCAGTACTTCAAGGTAAATTACCCATAAAAGAACAAGACCCAGGTATGTTCACAATTCCTTGCAAGATAGGCAATGTAGGCATAGAACAAGCTATGTGTGATCTCGGTGCTTCTATTAATTTGATGCCTTTATCTATTTACTCCGCATTGAATTTGGGTCCTTTGAAACAAAATGGTGTAGTTTTGACATTAGCTGATAGGTCTAGTGTTTTTCCTGAAGGTGTATTAGAGGATGTTCTTATACAAGTAAATGACTTAGTATTCCTCGCGGATTTTTATGTCTTGAATATGGAAGGGGGAACTTCTTTTAACCCAGGAATGATACTGTTAGGACGCCCATTCTTGAAAACAGCCCGCACAAAAATTGATGTGTATGAGGGGACATTGACTATGGAATTTGATGGTGCTATGATTAAATTTGACATAAATAGAGTAATTAAGCACCCGCTTGATTATGCCTCTGTTTTTGCAATCAATTTCTCTGACATTTACACTAATAAATTTTTGGAGATGTGTAGTGGTGATCCTTTGCAGGTTTCTTTGGCTAACAACCTCACAAATCCGAAATTGGCTGAATGGGAGGAAGAATGGGTAATGCCTAAAGAGCTGATATATGCCGTCCAAGACCTCGAAGCGCTCAAACCTGTAAACCAGAGTCAAATGCAGTACAAAATAGCAGCTGAATCACGTCTTGGCCATGCTATAGTTGGAAGAAACAAAATTCTTCCCTCCATTGAAAAACCACCAGACTAAACGTGGCCACCGTCGAGCCAACGACGTTAAACAAAAGCGCTTTTTGGGAGGCAACCCAAAAATTCACTCTATAAGTGTTTTATTTATGCTTGTAATATGTAGAGTAAAAAAAAAAAAGGGGTGCAAAGTTAAAGTTCAAAAAGAAAAAAAAAAAAAAGAAAAAAAAAGAAAAGAAAAAAAAAGAGAAGTTCAAAAAAAAAAAAGAAACAAAAAAAAAGAGAAAGAAAAAAGAAAAAAGAAACAAAAAAAAGAAAAAAAAGAAAAAAGAAAAAAAAAAAAAAAAAAGGGCAGCAGAAGCAGCGGCGCGCGCCTGGCTGCCTCGCCAGCAGCACGTCGAGCTGCCCAGCACGCCGCAGAAGCAGCAGCGCGCGCCTGGCTGCCTCGCCAGCAGCATGTCGAGCTGCCCAGCACGCAGCAGCGGCAGCGCGCCACGCCCTCCTGCCTCGCCAGCGCCTCGTCGAGCCGCACGCACCGCAGCCCCCGCCCGCAGATCTGACCATGTTTCGTAATTGAGCCATAACTTTTGCGTCCGACCTCCGATTGTGATGATTCAAAATGCGTTGGAAAGCTAAGAGAAAGATCTACAACATTGTAGTTTTTCATGTCTCCGAATTCAGAATTTATCCTTGTCAAAATTGGCTTTGAAGTGGCTGCCTCTGCAAACATTGTTCTTCCGATTATCCACCGTTATTTCCTACAATCTAAGGGAGTACTTCTTTCCTTTTCTACACTTTGTGCTTAATTTTGATGCATTTTCAGGAGTAAATGCATGTTAAGTGTGGGGGAAGGGATTAGTTAGGAAAATTAGGAGATAATTTTCAATTTTTAGGATAGTTTAATGTTTGTTTTTTTGTTTTATTCTTATGCTATTTAGGATTGCATGTAGTTTTTCCATAATTCCCTCCATAAATCGGATTCTCAGTTGTTTGTCCATGAGTAAATTAGGCTCAAATTTAAAAATTTGAAATTGTCTTGGTTTAGCCTTGGAAAATCCTAATTTTTGTCATCATCGAATATAATAAACCAATTGGAAGTAGGAAGAATTAGAAACAAAGCATGTTAGTGGGTTTGTCGTAAGGATTGGGGGTTGAGCTTGGTTTGCATATGACTCTACATTTAATTTTGACAGAATGTGATGAGGTTTCATTGATCAATTGCTTTCAAAAAGTTTGTTGGCTAATGTGAAGCAAGTGAGTTATTACCAACTTATGGAGGATGAGATAACTAGAGTTTAGCTTACAATTGATAATGTTGGTTGAATTGTGCTGAGAATGTAAATTTTAGAATTTAATCGTCTCGATTACCCTTGAGCCTTGAATTGGGAGATGGGACCAATTCGCCTTAAGCAAGGTATGACAAAAATCATTCCTTGTGTATGGAGAGTGGCTTAAGAGGGAGAGCAAACTTCTCATAAGAGACCCTTTTCATTGCTCGAAAAAGCGAGACCTTTCGCATTCCAACACCCATGGGTTTTGAGTTGGGGGATAGGCCCACCTCACCTTAAGCAAAGTTAAAAACAATGACTTTGTGTATGGAGCATGACCTATGGGGAGAGTTACCCCTCATTAGAGGCCTTTTCAATACTCGCAAAATTGGAATGTTGACCCTATGCTTAATTTGGTAACTATCTTGGTTTGAAGTGCTTTAAATGTGAATAAAAGCTTAAAATCTCTAGATGTCCTTCTAGGTTGGACGATTCACTTGCCTAAAGTTAGATAATTCAATAATTTGTGGTGGTTTTTCAATTGACTAAGTCTTATGAAGTTGGGTTAAATGTTTTGTTTATGTCGACTTGTTTGATTTTCTAGTTCTTATGATTAAGCTTATTGGCTTGTAGAGTTTTGAAACTTCCTATGGAATTTTGGTGGTTTAACTTCCTTGAATGAACGGTTAAGGATTTACTAGGGTTCAACCATAGTCAATTTCGGGAGAAATTTTCCTTTAGTCCTAGTTTGCTTGAGGACAAGCAAAGATCCAAGTGTGGGGGAATTTGATAACTCATATTCACATAGGCATATTTAGGTGCATTTTAACTCATTTTCTTAGTTATTTTAGCATTTTAGTATTAGTTTTATTATCTTCTTAATTAGTTTGTTTGTTTTGTTTTATATATCCTTATTTAGTGTTATTTACCTCTTTTAGGTGCTTGGAAGTGGATTTTGGCTTTTTAGGAAGACTGCTAGAAGAGGTTTTGTTGGAGCTTGAACTTCAACTGGATTTTCAATAGTGTTCGAGGCTGTCTTAGCTCAAGGTTTGTTCTGCAAGATTGTGCATCTATCCGTTAGCTTTCCATAGCACCTTGAATCGCGCCAATCGGAGCTATATCGAGGAAGTTAGCTGAGGTTTTATGCAGCCTGTTCGGGTCCTGCGGGTCAACCCTTGTTGACCTTCTCTTCTTAATTGGGCCAAAATTCTCTTTAAGGAGCCCATGGTTTGCACTTTAATTCCCAGCAGGCCTCTTTAATTAAGTAGGTTAACGAGGCTCCTAATTAGGTTAGGAGTAGGAGAGCTATAAAAGAGAAAAAGAGGAGAAGGTTTAGGGTTGAGTTTTTACTTCTTCTAAACCGTTTTGGGAGGCTCTCAAGAGGAGACAAGGCTGCAAGTTTTTCTTAAGGTTTTCGGTAGAATTTGTTTAGTTATGAGTAGCTAAACTCTCTTCTAGTTGAGGTACTTTGAAGTTTAATTCCATCATATTCATGAGACTTATGTTTTAATTGTATTCTTTTATCCGAATATTTATTCAATTCCAGCGATTATAATTTGTTATATTGCTATTGATTTAATCAAATTGATTTGGCCAGTTAATTGATTGATTGTATTGCATATCGCCGAATAGAATAATATATCCGTGATTGTTGTTCTATCATAGTGGTAAGTTAGCTTGGTGTAAAGTTAAAGGAATTGAATAGTTTAGTTTTTATGATTTACGGCATTTCCGATTTCATTAACTATGATAGAGGTCTTTTTTGTGTTTAATGCTGCCATAGGTTAATTCTTATTAAGAGGTTTCTTGGAGATTATTTATTGGCTAGGGAAGTAGTTTATTCGAGCGTTTCCCGGAACTATCGATAAATTAAGAAAAGATTGGTTATTGAGTGCGTTTCACCTTTAACTATAACTCTATCTATTTGGATAATTGAATTGGATCTTTGGTGTCTGTGATTGAATTACGGAATTAAACTGAAAAGTATCTTGACTAGTTGTTCATCCTATTGATTTATTCTGTCTTAATTTTCATTCTGCAAATACACAAATCACATCATTTATTTTTATTTCAATCCAATCAATTTTCTTTCTTTTTGCAAATAAATATACCTGCATTAATCCCTGTGGTTCGACCTCGTTCTTGCTATACTACCCAGTATAAGGAACCGGAGATATTAAATTTAACTTTGACGGGTTGACAACCCATCATGATAGGATCGTCCTTGATGATATTTTGTGATTTTTCTTTTACCTGCCCCAAGTATTAGAGGTTTGGGTTTGGATGTGAAATACTTCATTAAATTTGGTTTGCTGCGTGTGTAGCCTGAACATGGACATTTACATGCAATGGCATAACACATGCATATTGAGCATCAAAACAGCATATGAAACATTTATGATATGATGAATGTGAATGCATTAGGAAATTCCAACCATGGCTTTGGTGTGGATCAATGTTTTTTTTTTTTAGGATCTGCTGGGGATGGTACCAAAGTGTACAGCCGGCCATTGGATGGAACTGCCTCTGTTGAGTAGACCACCTGAGATGGAGTCAATTAACCATTGAAATCTCCAAGGGTCTGGAATTGTTATTCATGTCCTCAATTCACCCCAAATTCCAATTCACACACGGTTGCCGAAGATGGACACAGCTTTTAGTCCTTTAAGGTATGGCCTGATTTAGAATGACTTGAGTTAATTGTGGTTTTCCTTTGTCTGTGAGCCTAATAACCCTAGAGCAACGCATACCATAGCGAGGAGATGAAGGGAGCCACTGGTAAGTAGTCACTTCTGTTGCAGCTAAAGACTGAGTTCTTGAAATGGTTGGTAAATGCAGCTTTCCCCTGAATATTAGCACAGCAGGCTTTGCAAGTCTTTCTGTTGATGGGAACATCCCATTCATGATTGTTGAAAGCTTTGTAAAACCTAATTGCTCCAACACTGTTGGTGAAGTTCATAAGGGTGATCTCAGTCTACTCTTCTTTTTAGCACCTTTTTGCTCAAAGGAACCATCTCTTGATGGGTTGAGTCCAGTATAGGCTATCGTGTGGATTTTGCTTGGTGAGAGCAGTGGTTACTTAGGAGTTCCATCAGCGGTTGTTTGAATAGTGGCAAACTCCAGCTCAATTGAAGCAGGCTTATATTCAAATCCTCTCTCTGTCATGAAATTAGGGCCTTTCCTGTCAATCTGAGGTTACAAAATGTTTGGTCTGGGGGCTTAGGTTGAAGAGAAGTGGCATGGGATAGAAAGAGAATCCCCAATTTGGTACAGGTTGATGATAAGCAAAGACTGATTGAGTCAGTACTTTGTCATATACCCTTGTTACCTTTGTGGTGATGAGATGATGTGTATATGGAATAGCATTGGGGTTCAACTTCTTGTTAGAAGCCATTGATGGGGGAAAATAAGGCTTCACAAGGTCAGTTTAGGGAATAGGGTGAAAAGGTTTTTTGTCAAATAGGTGTTGGTGGTTTGGGTGGTAAACGGAAGACAAAGGGTGTTGAAGGTGTGGAAGAAATTGGAAAAGGAAAGGGGAAAAACTTTGGTTTTAAAGACAGGAAAGTCCAAATCTTTTGCAGATAGGAGGGAAGGATCTGACGATGCCGGGAGCTGAAGATTACCCTTTAATGCTATGAGATCCCCTTTCTGTATATATATATATATATATATATATATATATATATATATATATATATATATTTTGAACTGAGCTCCAACCATGACCATCTATTGGTTTTCCTGCTGCATTCAAACTCATGCATGTCATGTGTGTTTGATATGATTTTTGGATGAACAATGCATGTGTAATGTCATGTACATATAAATGTCACACGAACAAGATAATGTATGCACTACAACCAAAATTGCTTCAGCATTTTACACATGGTGGATGATGAGGGTGATGAAAGCCATTTGAACACTCCGTGGGTTAGAGATTTTGGTGAGGTTGGGAATTTTAGCTTTAGGGTTTAGGGTTTTGGCTTGGGGCGCCCTCTTGGGATATGAGACCAAGCTTTGTCTCCGGGAGGACTTTTTGGGTGTGATTGCCTTAAGGAGGGTTTTTTAGATTTGATTGCGTCAAGGAGGCCCTTTTAAGTTTTTGTGCCTCAAGGAGGGCTTTTTGGGTTTTTGGGGTAAGATTTGGAGTTTCAAAGATGGCTTTCGGTTTAGAATGGTTCGGGCATCGAGTGTGCCTTTTAAGTTGAAGCTCTGGGGCAGGATTGGTAGCGTCTTGCAAGGATTGTTGAGTTGAATCAGCAGATGTCTCGGCAGAGGTGGTGCCATCATATCATTTTATTTATCTTACAAGCTCACCTTTCAAGAGAGAGTTAAGTCAGGGCCATATTCACTTTTAGGTTTCCTACAACATTTAGATTGATGTCATGCATTTTGATATTATGCGTGTTTGATATGTCATGTTAGATGATCAAATGCGTGCGCAATGCCATATACATGCAATCACCACATAAGTAAGAAAATGACAAAATTCATTGCATTCAAAATGACGTTAATACACCGTAGCAACAAAAATGAGTTCCCTACAAAAAGGACAGCTCCGAGGGGTTGTAATTTTTTTTTACCCCCAACTAGTCACTGCCTTGACTTTAGTACCATTGCCCCGTTCTCGTCAGATCAGACCCTGTAGCTCTTCATCATATTCCTCTCTCTGGGAGGATCGAGGAATTTCCTTGGTGGTCTCCTTGATTGCCCCTGATCGCTCATTAGAGGCAGACAGCACCCTCAACTTTCCTTCGTTGACCAGCTTCTGGATCCTCCTTCTGCAGACCGACACATTCATTAGTCTAGTGGCCTGCTACTACATGATAGCTGCAGTAGTTACCTTTTTGTTCTGGTGTTGGTGCCACGTATGGTCGGACACTCTACAACAGGCCCATCTTTCTACAGATGGCGAATAGTCTGGTCACTGAAAGAGACCCAGAGGATGGGACTGCCCCTGTGTCTTCGGGAGGCAAACTCTGGATTTGTTGTGAAACAGAGTCAATGTTGGCATTGGCATCAAGAGGTCTTTTCAGTTCTCCTTCATTGGACGACCCCGGTAAGCCCAAATTTTAGTGAGAGGGCCTTCCGAGATGTCGAGAGGGAGTGTCAACAACCTTGGCGTTCTGTTTCTCATCAATACCAACATTGGAGTCCGTGTTCACCATGTCTCTTATTTTCCCTTCGAGTTCTGCCACCCGGGTTTCTAATTCAGTGCATCTTGCCGTCAGCATCTCTATTCTGTCAAGATCATCCCCCAGCATTTTTCTCAACATTGCTGCCGCTTCCTTCCTAACTGCCTTCCGGAATCGAGATGACGTGACATAGTCTTTCATAACATCTGTTATGGCGTTGAAGTTCCTTGGTTTGGACATCCTCAAGATCCTTTCCCTGATGAGAGCACTTATTCGCATCGGTAGGTGTATGCGTGGCAGATACCAAACAGGGAACAATGTATGCATGAATGCGTGATGTGTTATACATGTGTGTGGATGATGAACTACATGTGTGATGTCATGTAATGTTATGTGGAACCAATGAATATGTATGCAAAGTTAAGAAGGGAAACGTGCAGATGCAATGAATGCTGGTGGGAATGATGCATGCTAAAATAAAATATGGTGTATAAATATACACCACAGGGATGAAATGACACTTGGGAGTGTCCACGGATCGAAGCAAGTAGTACTTGCAATGGGATGCATAGTTATGTCCCCAGGAAGAAATGACATACTGGGGTGTCCACGGATCGAAGCAAGACATTGCTTGCAATGCGGTGCATAGTTATGCCCCCAGGAAGAAATGACACACTAGGGTGTCCACGGATCAAAGCAAGATATTACTTGCAATGGGATGCATAATTATGCCCCTGGGAAGAAATGACACACTGGGGTGTCCACGAATCAAAGCAAGACATTGCTTGCAATGGGGTGCATAGTTATGCCCCCGGGGAAGAATGACACACTGGGGTGTCCACAGATAGAAGCAAGATATTACTTGTAATAGGGTGAATAGTTATGCCCCCGGGAAAGAAAGACACACTTGGGTGTCCACGGGTCGAAGCAAGATATTACTTGCAATAGGGTGCATAGTTATGCCCCTGGGAAGATATGACACACTAGGGTGTCCACGGGTCGAAGAAAGACATTGCTTGCAATGGGGTGCATAGTTATGCCCCTGGGAAGATATGAAACACTAGGGTGTCCACAGGTCAAAGCAAGACATTGCTTGTAGTTATGCCCCTGGGAAAGAATGACACACTGGGGTGTCCACGGATCGAAGCAAGATATTACTTGCAAGGGAAGTTAAAATGGGGTGCATAGTTATGCCCCCAGGAAAGAACGACACACTGGGGTGTCCACGGATCGAAGCAAGATATTACTTGCAAGGGTGCATAGTTATGCACCTCGGGAGAAATGACACACTGGGGTGTCCACGGGTCGAAGCAAGACATTGCTTGCAAGGGTAGTTGAGATGGGGTGCATAGTTATGCCCCTAGGAAGAATGACACACTGAGGTGTCCACGGATCAAAGCAAGATGTTACTTACAAGGGAAGTTGAGACGCTATGGTGGTGTGTATGCGCATGATGATCTAACATAATCTTCAGCACTCAGGGAGCACCTTAGATTATGAAGCATGATTTTTTTGGCATGTGAATTGGTTTTTGGCACTCGAGGAGCAACTTGGACTTTTATGTGACAAAATGATATGAGATACTGTGTTTGGCACACGGGCTGAGTTTTAAGTGCCCAGGGAGCGCCTTATGTTTATGTATGAATGAGATGTACGGTCATGGGTTGACGCGATTAAATGATGTCAGACGGGTGGAGATAAGAATGAATATGATTCACCTTATTATATATTTTGGATGCTCCACGGATACCCCTATGCTATGCAAAAAGGCCATCCAGACAGTTCGCATGTGCACCATCACGCGGGTGCAGGTTCGGTGTCTTTGGAGCACCTACCGGATGTCGTGAAATGGTCGCATGTGGCCGACACGCGGATAGAGTTCTGATGCTTTTGAGGCATCTAATGGATGTTATGGAATGGCCGTGTGTGCACCGACACACAGACAGAGTTCTGATGCTTTTGATACATCTGACATGAAATGATGTTATAGACAAGTCACGTGTAACTTGAGACACGGACAAAGATTTGGAGCTCGTAGAATGCCTTGCATGATTTAGTAGTGTCATGGAATGCCCCTATATGTTTAGTAACTGGGCACTCATGGAGTACCCGGGATGACTTGATAATGTTATGAGCAATCGGATGTAGATCGCGACACACAAGCAATATTTCGGTATCCCAATGACACTAAGAATAGATAGATAGATGAGATGTAATGCAATGCTTATCATGTGACTCTCCACATGATCATAAATTTAGGACCGTGGTGGTCTCCTAATGAATGGAATATATAAGGATGGCCGAGTGCAAACCTGAGCACAGACAAAACACAGGTGGCTTTTGGGACACCCCGTTATGAAATGAAATGATTATGACGGGGAACCCTTGGGACGTCCTTTATTTGGATTAATGACATGAAGTGGTGTGAATGCACATGTCACACAGAATGCAGGTGGCTGTACAAGATGTGGTTAAGATGCATGACATACGAGATGACATTATGCGTGCAAGGAATGAATGCATATGTCACTCAAAATGCAGGTGGCTGCAAAGAAATGTGATCAGGATGTGGTATGAATGCACGTGTCACACAGAATGCAGGTGGCTACAGATACTTCATGAATGAAAACAATAATGGGCATGAATTCTTTATTCTGGATGTTCTGAGAATGCCCGATGCTATGCAAAAGTAATGCAAAGAAGACCGTGTGTGAACTGTCACACGGGTAAAAAGTCGGCGCTTTTGAGGCACCTAATGAATTATCATTGAT